>JASUAD010000001.1:10328652-12828652 GCA_037013555.1 Sextonia rubra | reverse complement strand
AACCTCTGTAGCCTAAATTAAGCTGAGATGAGGTGTCTTCGCTGCAGTATTTGCAATTTTTATAGGTCAACACTTATCCGCCCCTTCATGAAGAATAGTCTCTGTACACTTCAATCTCAAGCTAATAGTCCCAACATAATTCACACTCATGGAGCATCCATCTCTACTCAAGCACTGCGCAAAGCAGCCCACATCTCCTCTCAGTGCCGCCTTTATAAGCCTCTGTGATGGCACTCAGGCACCTAAACTTTCATTTGGAATTTGAGATATTTACAAAATATCGATAAGAAAACTTAAAATTTCAAAACAGAAATGGTAGGCATCAAATCACCTAATTCCTTATGTGTGTAGTTTCTGTTTGCAACATCTATAATGATGGAAATGCAAAGAAATTGGTAGGAACATAAGGTGCTTCTCTCATCCATGAATATCTCACCACCCACATATTAAGAAATAATTAAAAAATAATACATAAACGGAAAAAATATATATGCAAGAGAGCAAAGATGGAAGAAGATTCATCAATATCAAAATTTGACCACCCACATTGTAAAAAACAATGAAACAATAAAGTTCATTATAATTTGATCACTTAAGCCAACAATTTTAAAGTGTGTGTTTTCAAGTCAGGTAAAGAGCTAAAGTAGACTTTATTTTAGATAATAAAAACTACCCAAATTCTTTATATTTAACCCTATTAACTACTTAGCAATTTAAAGTTAAAGTCACCATAATTTGTAACAAGTTAAGAAATCAACCTCTCCAAGAGAAAGAACCAAATAACCCAAACATCATTACATTCTCTCACATTTATAATGGACGACATAATATAGTTAATATATCACTCAAATTGTAGGTTTCAGTTTAATTATATAAAAAACAAAGGTAGTTGCTCATCGCCACCAACCACAAATTCAAGCATAAGTTGTGAAGGCAGAAAACTGAAATAACTCAAAGTGATGAAAACAGCTTATGACCATAAACTCAAGCCATGACCTGTAGGGTGGCCAATATGGATTTATAGATTGTAGTTCAATTAATTATGACAGAAAATAAAAAAAATAAGCAAATCATTCAACCGCACAAATCCAAGAGGCACACAATTTTTTTCATAGAAACCCTCTTCGAAAAAAATCACGAGTCCTCCTTAGGCCTACAAAAACCAAACACTATAAATTGAGCAATTACTGGATATACTCACAAATCTCTCCGTTGTCTTCTCAACCTAAGGACTGTAGTTTTTACTGTATAACTCCCTTTTGTCATGACTCTCTGCCGTTCACTGCTCGCCATGCTTAATCAAACCAATCTTCTACAATAAAGTGGAAACATTATTCTATAGCACTTAAAGCCTTACACAATCTCTCGAATGGATGCTCTAGAAAAAAAATAATATCTCCAATGTGCATTCTCAAGCAACTAAAAATTGGAAATGGATGCCTTAAGGTTGAGAGAATAAAATAGAAAAGAAAATAGCAATCCCAGCACAAAAAGAAAAGTATTTTCGTGTAGGTCGGTGAGTTTCTCTGCATCGCACGCTGAGCATACCTCAATTCCATTCAGGTTTGAATTTCACCCTGCAGTCGACTATGCTCTGGACCGTAGTCGACCGAGCTCCACTCAAACATATGTTCGCTTGTTAGAATTTCTATTTTTTTTTCATATCTTCACTTCAGATTTTCCAGGCGACATGATTACATTCTATTCTATAATAAATAATAAAAATATAACTCAATGAACTCATAGTTTTGTCAAACCCAAAAATTAGCGAACGCTAATAGTTCCAACAGTCCTTGTAATTTATCAATGGAAAAACTGATTCAATAAGACTAAAACAATGCCAGTCAAGCTTCTTTGAGAGAGAACGAGAAGACGAGAAAACGGATTCAAGGAGTGAGTCTTGGCTTTGGGGGTTATTTATTCATAGTTTTGAGACCCCCTCACCTTTTGTTTATTATTTGCAATCCTTGAAGTTAAGAGTTTGATTGGGCAGCTGGTATAACATCAGCGACCGAAGACCAGAATCAATCAATGCCTCATCAGTGGGTTGGCTAAAAGTTAATAATTTCCCCGTTGATACCCTATGGACTCCCTGTGTTATGGTGCTGCCCCAGTTGCGGCAATTCTCGAGTCAGACCATCCTGCCCTAGCTGTAAAAGTGTAGTCAACAAAAGATTTGAAAATTCAAACTCTTCCTCGTGATGGATGAAGGAAAATGACAACAAAAGTTGTGTCGACTAAGGGCTAGACTATTCTAATCAGCATGCAGTCATATGCTGTGTTCTATCCATAGTTGCACGACATGCATAAATGTGACTGGTATCAATATTCCTGAAAAAAAGGGGTGAATACTGAGTAGGTATTTTAATTTCAGCTTTGTAATGAAAATCTGACATCTAACCATATGCAGCACCTACTATAATTTGGTACCATATTTAATGCACGTTTACATATAGCCCGGGGCGAACCAACATGTCTAGGGGTGGAGCCTTCCCACAAAAATTTGGTACCATATTTAATGCACGTCTACATATTGCTAGGGCGAACGTACATGTCAAGTGGTGGGGGCTTCCCACAAAAAAATTGAAAAATCCCATATGGGCTCTAAAGCCCCTTTTCGCAGCCCCCATTGAAAAATAATCCTAAGCCCCCACTACTTTTTACCCTATCATCACTTTCCCTCCCTCTTTCAAAAATCTCCTTTCTCTCTCCTTCTCCCCCCTCCCTCTCCCTCCCTTAAAAATCCCCAAGTCAATAGAATAGTGACCGACTTCACCATGGGAGCACAAAACCACCGTGAACGTCCCTCTCACCAGCAAGTAGTCATCTCTCTCTCTCTCTCTCTCTCAATCTTTCTTTGTCTCTCTTTGAAATTTCAAATGAAAATAATGGGATTGTGTTAGGGTCAACTGTTTTTCTGATTGTGTGTAATACAAATAAATACACATATAAGAAAAACCTTGTTCTTTTATTAAATTCGCTCTATCACATGCCTCTCCATGTATTCATCTCTCACCACAAGGTGAGGGACAATTCATTTTTTAGACCAAATAAGGTCAAAAAGATATCATAATGTGTGATAGTTTTGTCATTTTGCACATCAATACTTTCCAAAAATGGTAGTGCCCCTCACCATAGTATGAGGGACATAAGCAGAGTAGTTTTTCCCTATATATATGAGAATATTAGTATGCATCCGTCCCTCATTATGGTGTGAGGGATATATTCATATTTGGATATATTAATATGCAAAAGATAAAAAGCATATGAAAAAGGGAAATGCTCAGGTACAAATAAGGAAAACCATGTAAGCATCTCTCACCCTATGGTGAGGGAAAGATGCATACTAACATTCCTCATGTATATATAGGGAAAGACTGCATCCATCCCAATTCCCTCTTTAGACCTAACAAGGTAAAAAAGGTATCATAAGGGTGATGGTTTTCTCTTCTTATACAGTAATACTTTCCATATATAGAATGTCCTTCATGCATAATAGTTTTGTCATATATATATACTAGTGCTGCAGAGCTCATGCCTAACACGGGCCATGAAAAATTAATTAAGTTTAATTAAAAATAATTAATATTTAAATGAAATATAAATAAATATCATTATATAAATCATAACAAAAACATAGTTAAAATATGATCATGCAGGGATGCAGGCCTTGTAAAAATAGTACTATTATTATTATTATTGTTATTATTATTATAGCTAAGTTTAGATCATTATATCATTATTGGCCACCTAACCAATCCAAATCTGTATCTCTCTATTACTCCTTTCCTCATCTTACTTCCTCTATAAATCTTCAACCTCTCGATATTTTTTTTGGGGGGGGGGGGGGGGGGGGGGGGGGGCGGCAATCGGTTTTAACCGATTTCCCCTTTCTTCGGCTCGTTCCGCCTCCGACCCCGATAGACCCGGCCGCAACTATTGCCGGCTGACCATTACCGGCGGCTGCTGTTTTTTTTTTTAATTTCCGTAAACAGTGAACCCCTTGGGGTTTTGATGCAAATCCAACCCTATTAATGAAAATTCATCGCTCTGATACCAATTGTAAGCCAAAATGGCTTGTTAGGAAAAACTTTAATGAATTGGATTTGCATTCTGACGGCTTGATTTGTATTATGAAAGACAACCAATTTAGGGCATACCTGAATCCATTGCGAAACAGAGAGGAGATCCACAATCTTAACTCTCTTGGTCTTCTCGTAATACATGCTGATTGATGGGTATGCCAAGCAGTAATCTCTATGTGTGAAGATGAGAGAGTTCCCAAGCTATTTATAAATTGCATTAATGCTTTCCTTCCCATCAACGGAAAGCTTTCTATTATTGCACGACTGGAGTGTTTCCAGGAGCATGGCTTTAATGAAAAGACATTTGTTATTGAATAAATCAAAGTGAGTGGTGGTCATGTGGGCCACCACCCATGATATCCAACATTTGTATCTTCTCTAAAGGCATCAAGATGGAAGCATCCTTTCTGTTACAAACCCGATGCATAAAAAGTCGGCCTCCCATCCACCACAGTTCTCTCCCTTTTTTTGTTGGTTGGCCCGACGTCATGACAACTGACAAAGGATGGACAGAAATTTCTATGCCAATCTGGGTTGGGAAACCCCACCTCGGATCCATGCATTAGCCTCTTTTGTATCTTGTTTTGGCTTCTAATCGTTTTCCATTTGTGGTTGGAAAGAACACGGTCCTTCCAAGGCATGGTCCCTCCCAATCATACCTTGTCCTGTTCCATCATTCCATCCCACTCCCAGTTCACCCAGCATCTCTCTCTCTCTCTCTCTCATATATATATACACACACACACACAAAAGTTATCCACAAATTCTTTTGCAGATATTCAATACCAACAAATGGACGATACAATTTATGTGAATATAGGCATCCCCGTTTAGATGGCCAAGACCAGAAGGCATGGTCCCACTGGGACTGCTTGGACCAGCTACACAAAACTGGCTAAAATTTTGAAAAATGTTGCAAAAATTACATGGGAAAGATGGTGGCCCAATCCAATATCCTTTTGTTATTCTTTTATGGTTGACATTTTCTTCGTATGACCCTGAGAACCCTGAATTCTTTTTAAATCATTTTCCTGATAAATATGAGAAATTATCCTGTCCTTATTTCTCCCGAGGGGCCCACCTTTTGTGATCAGAGACATTCATATCATGCCAGCCCCTCTACATAGGAACTCATACAAATTTCACTTCAGTTTGATTGACCTCCTGGCAGCATTGGGAGTAGATATTGCCTTAGACCTTGTAGACTTTCTTCGGCAACATAAATACTTTTAATACACTTTCTCGGGTGGAGAGCCCACCATTCAACGCTGCCCCACCGATGCATCTCGGTTGGCACACTTGTAAGACACATTTTTTTTTTCGTACAAAATTATTTCTCATCGGATTCAAACCCACCACCTGAGCTTTGATATCATATTAAATTTTTATCGTTAACTATTGCTATAAAAAACCCATAGGCGTTATTAGATGTAGCATAAATACTTTTCAAAATACTTGCCTTGAGTGGAGCTTACTATTCAACCCAGACAATAATTAAGGTAGTGTTTGGTTCACATAAATGATTTTGGGCTGAAATGGAATGAATGTTAAATGGGTCTGGAATGGAATGGCGGTTGGAATGGTCATTCTATTCCAATGTTTGGATTTATCTTTGAAATGGGGGTAGAATGGAATTCATGTTCATATCCTTGTGTTTGGTATGCATGAATTAATGTATGAATAAAATAAAAAATTCAATATTTTTAGTAAAATATCCCTATTTTCTTCTTTATTTTTTTGTGGTGGTAGGTGGGTGGGTGGGGCGACAGTGGTGGCGGTGGTTGGATGGCGGTGATGGTGGTGGCGGTGGTAGTAATGGTGGTGGGTGATGGTGGCGACGATGGTTGGGTAGTGGTGCTGGTGGCGGTGGTTAGGTGGTGGCGGTGGTGATGGTAGCGATGGCTATGGGTGGATGGCAATGATGGTAGGTGAGGGTATTTTTGTCTCAATAAAAAATGAGTGTGAAATAAAATGGTCATTCGTTACCTCCCCTAATGGAATGTCTATTTTCTCATGTAGGAGAATGATGATTCCTTTTAAAATAAGCGTTAGATCCATTTTAGACAAATTAAATGCAAGAATAAATGTTTCTGCGAAATGATCATTCCATCCTAGCCCTATTCAAGCGACCCAACTGCTATTTACGACTGTCACGTTCTTAAAACTTATTTTCCTACCTATGGCATGCATCCTGTCTTCCATGACAAGGACTTGAACTCTATCGCCTGACAGTGGCTACCTTGTTATGACGACCTTGTTAGTCATTGTTTTGCCCACCACAAATGATAATAGTAACAGGAACAACAATAATAGCAATACGAAAATATCAATGTTCTCCACTGATCCATTGACTAGGTCAAGGTTCCATCACAAATCAGCAAGAAATCTATTTACATTTTTTTTTCAGTAATAAAATTTCATCGAAGAGAGGAAAAGCAAAAGCACCAGCCAAAAGAATTGGGCCTCCGAAGGCATAAAGAGCGCCTTATTGCAATTGGAGAAAAGGGAACAAGAACTACACAGGAAAATCTACAAAAGGTGAATATCCATCCCAACTTTTGTCTAGTTAAAGAATCTACTAAAGCATTAGCCAATCTGTCTAATTGCTACATGAACCGAGGACGCCAAAGCTTTGATTTCATTGAAGAAAAGATGAGACCTCCAAGGGATCAAAGAGAAAGAAGATACCCAATAGAAAGCCTTAATTGAATCACTCTCCACCACAAAATCTCCATTAAAGTGAGACTTAAAAATCAGAAGAGGTTGTAAAATTTGTTTACTTGTATATATCTACTTGTATGAACTTTGAACTCGGTGAACAGTCAGACCTACCCGAGTCCCTTGATTCACCTTGACTCAATGTCTTTCCAGGTCTTGAGTCAAGTCTTCACTTTTTTTCTCTTCATTTTATTATTATTATTATTATTATTTTACATAAAAACCAAGAAAGACATAAATGTCAGTGACACCGTAAGATCTGGCACAGTATGTTTGAAAATATTAAAAAGCTTTTTATTATAATTAAAATTTCAATTTCAACCATGTGAGTTGAACAACACATGTTCTGGGGTTGTGCTATGAATCATGGTACCCTCATCGCATTTCAAAAAAGGCACATCCTTTATTCCTTTCTGTTTACCTTTTTTGCCTACTTACCTTTGAAGAAGCGTACGAATAGAAAGATCAAAAGGAGCTGCCTCTCTTCTTTGTGTCTCTCAAGGCAATCAAAAGCTCATTTGCATTGGCCCTTTCAAAAAATTTAGGACAGGAGTCGCACGTTTCTTCTCAAATTATATGATATCCCATCGGTTTACATTACGGGTATCATAGTAATGAAATCAAAGTAAGAAATGAGGATAAAAACTGAAGTAATTAAATCTATGTATGAAATGCTAAAGGGAGATTTGCATGACAAGCATTCCAAGAGAACAAACTATCAAGACTATAAAACATGCGGCATATATTTCAAAAACAGAGTATAAAGCCCAGAAATATAATTCCCCCAAACTCGGACTATCCGAATAAGATCTTTAATCCACAGTGAAAATCAATTTAAAAATTTTCCCATCATTCAATCCATATATAAGAAATAAGCGAAACATTTATATTACTGTGAAAGCAATTGATAATCCATGATCTACATAGTAAATGGTATCGATCACATCGATCAAATTCATAAAGTACTGGAAGTATAAGTCTGAAGAGTTTAAGTTATCCAACATTACTACATTATCTTATAAAACTTTTCAAAAATTGCTCAACTAACAAAACTAGAAAATCAATCCTAAAAAAAAAAGAACAACCTATCAACTGACAATGACAATTTCCTAATGCTTGACTACACTTCCTCGCTAATTGCCGCGCACGTAAAATGGTTTAATCTTGGTACTTCTGAAGTCTCCTCCGACACCTCTCTTTCCAAAGTAAGGAAAGCAAGCTCATAATCTACACACCTAAAGTAAAAAAGGGTCAAGTTACGAAAGACTTGGCAAACGCAGCATGTGGATAATACCATACAAAGATTAAAATATAATAAGGGAATCATTATAATGAATGAGGTCAATTCTATCAATATCAAAAGCAATACTATCACGAATCGATTGCATCACCTATACAAGAGATATATTCACATAATCTATTGCATGGTATGATTGACCAGCTCATATCCGTCCCTTAGGGTTTTACAAAGAAATTTCAAATCCTTGGCATATAGATTTGATAACATAGTATCTACTGGATTGCGCATCCAACTATAATAAACAATTCTTTTGAATCTCAGCTAACTATGGGGCCTATAGAAGTGAGCTCCTACCAACGGTTGGCCTACCCAAGGCTAAGTTTGACAATTGAATGGATGTAAGTGCCAATAGTACTAAATCAATAATACAAGGTCTATGTCTAGTTGGACTCCTTGTGTGAGCAAGAGTATCCGTGTACAAGATGTCATTTATAATATCTAGTATCTATCTATGTCATCATATCTCCATCCATGTTATCATTTCTCATGTATTCATGTAGATAGTCATTCCTTTTAGGCATCCATCTATTCCATAATTCAATTATCCATTGACATAGCTTTTGAATAGCTATCCTAGCGACAAATATTCATTCCATCTCCATTTCATAGCCCCAGGTCATCTCTAAGTATACCTTAGGTTAAATTACCATTTATGCATTTTAAAAATAAAAGAAAGAGTAATAACATCCTATAAACATTTATGAGAAAGAAAACAATGATACAATAGCAATATAAGATTGATATCATCTCATCTATCAATAGAATAAATGATAAAAGTTGCCAAATCTAGGTTAAGTTGTGTATTTCAAACTATAGAGGACTTCGACCTACCATATGATGGGCATTCCAAACTTGTAGGGGTTATACGCGTTGAGTGTTACAATGGTTGGGCCTCATCTAAATCCAAAATCCATCTATTGGTACAGATTTCCTTCTCTATACTCTACAATGCCATAACTAATGGCTGGAGGCAAAGCTCACACCCTAAATTCACATGGACATGTTTTATGATCCATAATTAGGGTTGGATACGATTTAAGTGGTATCCAAGGTCTGGGGTTCAAAATATTAATTTTTCTTAAATTACTAAGTTCTCCTGCAGGGCATGCTCGAGCGGAAATGAGTGCCTGCTCGAACGCAGTAGCCCGTTCGTGCGCCGATGAGATCACGCTCGAGCACACTCACCTCTGTCTAGGAAACAAATACTACTCTAGCCTAAATAACTGAGAGTTCTCAGAGCCCGCTCAGAGCGTTTTGGGAATTGTGTTTGATTTGAAAACCTATATTCTCTCATATCCTTCAATTCTTATTCTTCCATCAACCCGCATACATCCATTTAAACATGATCAATTATGCCTCCACCTCTTGTGGGTCTCCCATCAATCATATGCCATCATTCATACATATTCATTTCCACTATAATAAGATCCACAACATCCATCCTCCATCTCATTTAATCCAAGCCATTCATTCCACCATTTCACATTATTAATATAAAGATTGTCATATGCATTCACCAATATAAATATTAGCATGCAATTACTCATCATTTATAGCATTTAGGGCCATCAAGAAAGGGTTTCCATCTAAAATACTAGGTATGACATAAGCATAGTTAACATAGGTGTTTAAGAAGCATTTCATCAAACATATAAAAGATAGTCAAGGTATTTCACATGTAATAAGATTGTAAACATGCTCGACTTAACTCAATTAAGGTAATCCTCTTTCAAAAGCCAAAAACTCACTTCTAATCGACTCTAAGGCAATCCAACTCAAGAAAATCCAAAGACCTAACTCTACAACCACAAACCAAAGAATCCAGGGGAGAGAAGAATATTAGACTATAATTGAAGTAAGAGATCAAAATAGAAAGGGGAAAATTATGTGATTGTAGGAATTCTTACCTTAATGTGATGTAGAGAGAGATGTTTATCAATCTATGGGGCTCAATTGGAAGATTAGTGACTTGTTCCTTCAAGATCTAACCTAGTAGAATGGGTAACTATAAAAGGATCTTAGGAAATTAGATCAGGCATAAAGAGATAAAGAGAAGAGTTCTGAGAGAGGAAGACTTAAAATGAGAGTTGCTAGAATTTGAGTTTATATAAAGTTGGGCCATGTGAAATGTCTAGTTTACCTTCAAGTGAATGGTTGCAATGACTAAGTATCAATGGGCTTTTAGTCTTTTCAAGTAGGTTGGGTTGAAATAATCAAAACACCCAAGACTAATCAATTAGAGAATGAAGATATTTTAAGGGCAACATAGAGTTTGGTAAAGTTAGCTATTAGATTTTTCTCCTAAAGATCTCTAGTTAAATTAAATCTCACTCAAGTCCTTTTCTACAACCTTCTATTATTAAACTAATTACTTCTAATCTCTTTAATCTTCTAATCTAAGCCTAAACACCACTAAAAAGGTTAAAATAGCATACATTTATAGAAAGTAAAAGGGGTGGATCTTACAAGAAACTTCTCAAGGACATAGCCACTTTTCAATTCCTCATGTTTTTAGATGGATTTTCCTTTATTTCTTTTATTTTGTTCACCATCTTCCTTTCCTTTTCTGTTTTAACTGGAGAAAGTAATTTTCGAAGCTAGGGTCTATTCTTTCACAAGAATTCCTGCCAAGAATTTAATTTGTTGAGGTTTTTTGGGACATGGTGTGACATCTTGTCTATTCGCATTTCCAAATACCTTGTTTCATTACAAGCATTCCAGAATTTTACCTATCTAAAAGGTCTTAAATAGCCTTTGGGAATTCCATAATCCTACATCCTTCACCTTTTGGTGGAACTCCTGGATGCTCTCTTGTACTTGAGCATCCCACATCTTTCACCTTTTGGTGGAATTCCTGGATGCTCAAGTATAAGGGAACATCCAAGAACTCCACTATCTCTGAGAATTCTAAATGTAACAATATGAATTTTGATTTTTAATTAGAATTAATCTTGACCTTTGATCTGTGATGGAGCCCCCACATGTGATTATTATTATTTTATGATATTTCAAATTGGGTAATTAATTAAGTCACTATGTAGGTCCCATAAATTACAAGAGTTTGAAAAATCTTAGAGTTATGCTCAAATTAAAATTTTGTTTCGATTGAACCTCTGGATTGCCTTGATCTATCCTAATCTTACTTAGGGAGGGAGTTCCATTTGAATTAAACTCCTGTGGCTAAGATTGTATAGGATTAAAACTTCTTTGGAACTTTGTTTTTATCTTTCTATAAATGGAAACACCCCTCCCTTGAATTACATCTAGGTAACCCAAGTCCTTTCTCTTGTGTAGAGTTATCCTCTTCCACTTAAGATATAGTCTCTCTTTATCTCTTTTTTTTTGGAAGTTATTATTATAGTTCGTTATTTTAATTTCCTTTCATAGTAGCATAGATTTCAATTTTGACATTCATGCCATGTCATCATCATCAACATTCATCCATGAGACCCATCTAGTCTTCACCATGACCCATACATCTGATCAGGCCACATGCTCAACCCAGCAACCGTGGGCCATCTCTGACGAGCCCAGACCCACCAAAGCCAAGCCCGGCCCAGTGGAAACCCAGTCATCGTCATCATCTTCTTCCTCGCGGTTGCTCTGTCACTTTTCTTCTTTCTTTTCTTTCTTTCTTTCTTTCTTCCTTCTTTCTTTCCTTCTCTTCTCCCTCGTTTTCTCCTTCTGTATCTTTCTTACTTCTGGTTTTCGTTTCTTTCTCTCTGCATCTTCCTTTCCATCGTTTTCTTTTTCCTTGTTGCATCGTTTCTTTTTTCTTTCTTCTGTTTCCATTTTTCTCCTCTCTCTCGGTTCCTGACTGAAACAAGCTTCACTCATCTTCTTCCTTTTGTTTTGTTCTTCTTATTATTCTTCCTCGTTTCTTCTCCTTTTTTTTTCTGTTTCTTTCCATGATCTTCTCCTCCTTTGCACCCAGCAATCACCCCCACTGTTTTTCTCTTTCCTCCCACTGTTCATTGCCGAACCGGGCACTGTAACCCACCTGCAAAGTTCCTCCTTCTCTGTTTTTTTTCTTCTTCTTCGATCTCTTGCTTCTTCTTCATTGTCTCTTGTTTCTTCTTTTCCTCCTCTGCAACCCAGGTATTCATCACCTTCATCTTCCATGTTAAATCCACACTGCATCATCGTCTTCTTCTGCTGCAACCACCGACCCATCCCTCACCCTCTTCTCCTGCTTCTTCTCCCAAACAAACAGTCCATCATGCATAACTGAACCAACTTGGATCTTCAACCCCTTCTACTTCTTTGTTTGTTTTTCTTCTTCTTATTCTTCCTATTCCTACTTCTTCCTCCGTTTTCTTGTCTCTGTTTCTTCTTTCTTCTCTTTGCAAAACACTTGTGCCCACTGCAACAAGTTGCACCAACCCGAGCTCACGTTTTACACCTCCACCTTGACTCGATTTTCTCTACATTTTCCTCTCCCTTCCAATCTTCTTCCTCGTTTCTTTCCCTGTTTCTATCTATTTCCTTCCCTGTTCCTTTCTCTTCTCGTTCAGCTTTCTCTCTTTCTCTGCAACTTGTCTTCTTCCCTTCTCTTCCTTTTTTTCTTTTCTCCCTTCCAGCATTTGCATCTCCTTCTTCTTTCTTCTTCCCCTTGCTTCCTGCTTCCTTCTTTCTTTTCTCTTCATCTTCTTTGTCTTCTTTCTTTCCTTTTCCACTCTCTTGTTCTGTTTCTTCCTCTTCACCGTTTCTTTTTCTCCTCCGTTCTGTCTTCTTCCCTTCTGCTTCGTCATCATCTTGTTTCTTCTTCTTTGTTTTTTTCCTTCCTCTATTTCTTCCTTCCTGCTTCCACTGCTCTCTGTTTTCGGTTGCTTCTTTGAAACCATTCATCTCCCTGCAACCCAGCTTTTCTTCTATCTTCCTTTCTTCTTCTCTTTTCTTTCCTTGTTTCTGACCGAGAAGAAAACCAGCCCAGAACCTGGACCATTCTCCACTTTCTCTTTCCTTTCTTCTTTCTCCATTACAACTCAGTTACTCCATGCTCAACCCATCTCGGTAATCTTCTCTTCCTTCTTCCTTCTTCCTTCTTTTATTCTTCTTCCTACTTCTTCCTGTTTCTTTCTTTTCTTTCTGTCTTTCCATCCTTCTTCTTCCTCTTCTCGTTTCTGTTTTCTCTTTCCCCTTTCTGTCCGTCTCTCCCTTCTCTGCTTTGTTTTCTTTCCTTTTCCCCTAGCTTTCTCTTCTCTTCTGTTTGTTTCCTTCTTCTCTCTTCTGGTGTTTGTCTCTTCTTCATCTCCTTGCCAAACAGGCTGAGAACCATCGCCATGCATCTAAGCCCACCGCAACAGTCCAATTCTAACTAAGCTTCTGATTCTTTTGCTTGTCTTCTTTGGTTTCACGGACTCTGTTCTGTTCTTTACATGTCCACTGTAATATCCGATCTTGACCTCTATTCCCTTTCATGTTTATGCGTTGTCAACAGACCACAAAACTCAAAGTCACCTTCTTTTGAAACTCTGGGACCGAGTCTTCTCTGTTGGTTTCCGCATAATTCCTTCCTCTTCTCATTATTATTAATTCTTCTCCTTTTTTTTTTTTTACTTGTTATTTAACCCCATTGACGCACAGATTTGGCCCACCTTGTATGTATGGTTAATTCAAGTCCTCTAGTACCTTGGGCCCAACTCAGAAAAACATTGAACCAGGTTTTATTCAAGTTGAAACCCAAGCCTAAGCCCATAGATACAAGCTATTTGACCCATTGTCCCTAGACCACTTGATACACATGCATTATTCAAAATACTTAGGCTCACTTGATTGATTTTATAATTTAGCCCAAATCGATATGTGTTGACTTATCACGTAGCCTACTTATGCAACCCACAATACTTGACCCACCTGAACGACTAAGAAATCTGGCCTAGCCCATATGTCTCGACCCATTACACACATCTCGCACCCAACTTCAGTCCATTATTTGCATATGAACCCGAATCACGGCCCATACACTAATGTTCCATGGCCCGAATTGGAACCACCAACCCCATTCATTGACACGGCCCCAGCCCATATAGTTCCATGAAGAATATTTAATCCGATTTAGTCATTTGTATATAAATCTATATTCTCCTATCTTAACAGGAACTCACATCGAACCTTCAAACTAAGTCAAGCCAAATTCTCCGATCGCTGACAATTCAGGCAAGTAGTCTTACAATTGTTCCTTAGCACCAGAGTTTTCTGGTCCTTGACTCAATTTGAATTAAAATGTGAAATTTTGTAAATTACTGAAATAATTTTAAAATATCAGGATATTTTGATGCCTTTGATTTGTTTGAGAAACCATTACTGTGATATACTTGATCTCGTTCCCTTTGGCATTATCAAGTTATAAAGGGACTGTTTGCGAAGTATTGATCCATTTGTCATTTGATGTAAATTGTGAAAATTGTGATAACATATGGTTTGATTTGTAATCTCAACCATGGCTTCTGTTGTGTTTGAAAAACTTGGAATTTGTTATAATTGCTATTGAACTCTTTATATAGTAAGGCATTCTCTAAAGTATGGGCAACGCACAGTGGGGACGCTCATAGCGGGATTTAACCTTTTTTGGTATGACATTGGGATTGGAACTTCTTTGTGCGATATTCCTAATTTGCAGCTAGTTCCCACTTTGTTTTGGAGATTAGTGGTATTCTCAGGCCTTATGCCAATTTTGAATATGAAAATGGCTTTTACCTAGCGGGTACTTGTGCTTGGTTTAGGCTTAACTCTAACGAGCACACTTTGATATTTTGTTTACTGCAGAAATGCCTTTTCTTTTTATTTGTTGATTTGGTTATTTGCTTACCTATTTGAGATACCTTGAATTTTGGTCACATTACCTTTGGATATATTCGTATATTCAAACCATAACTCTAAATTTGATTTTCTTATATTGTTACTTGTTTGCTAAGTTTTATGGTTCGTATTACTTATTGAGTTTTACTCATTCTTGTTTTTCCCTTACAGGTTTCGAGGTTTATCTAGAACCCAAGGAAAACTAGCTTATTTTGCGGAATCAAGATTGAGAGATAAGCTGTGAGACTTTCGCTTTAAATTCAGATGATTGAATTAGAAATTTATTAGCATTTGAGAAATTTATTATTATGTTTTAAGGAGTACTCTCACTTTAGACTTATTTATTTATTATGTTAGTAGATTGGTTTTATTGTTATTTCATTTGGATTATTTTAATAAAGTTTGGAATTTATTTAATTTAATTGTTGTGGACTCATCATGCCTTGTGATTTGAGGGTCCCAAAGACCTCGGATTTTGGGGCGTGACACTAAAATTCCTCAAGCAAGAATTTTTTGAATTCTTGCAAAAAAAAAAAAAAAAACAGGGCCTAAGTCTCTATTCAAAAAGCAATAATGGGGGGATTGATCTTTGGTCATCCCTATAAAAAGGGGATGCCTAACCGCTATCTATCACTAGCTTGGCTAGAGTTGAAAAGATTTCAACTTCAAAAATGTATTTGCAAAAGGCATGCTTCTCAGCATGGGATGGCATAATTCTAGATAACAATATTTTGATTATCCAAGATTTTATCCCACATCAGATCAACTAGCATGAAAAAATCACAATAACCAGATGATTTGACCACAAGTGGTGGCCAACTAAACATTAAGACAACAGCTACAAATGATGTTGATCATACATCATGCATCATTATCTTCAATGTCTTATTGGGGTCATGTCCTAACTATATTAGGCTTTGTGTTGATCATTACTTTATCTAAATGCCTGCCCTATTTGATGAGTGGATGGGAGTCTGGTACAGAAGCCATGTCCACCTTGTGCATTGTCTATCGTGCACTCTTGTAGGTGAAAGTTCTGCTCATTTGCTCAAACAAATTTATAGGACCTTTTTTTTTTTTTTGTTTTTTTTGAAACAGAATTTATAGGACTATTCCCCATTTCAGTTTTGGCCAGGGAGAAAAGTGGAACAATTTTACATAAAAAAGGACAGGGTCATCATTGTTATCATCAACGATCAAAGCCTTTTCTTGTCCAATTATATTGGGTTAACTATATGAATCATGTTTTTTCATTCGAATCTACCTCAAGTGAGATCCTTTTATTAGGCCGCACTAATTTAGATCTACCTTACTTATATCCATATCATTTTCTACCTACTCTTTTTTTGGAGATGGGCATCAGCATGCACATAAAAACTTTTTCTAACCGACTCATGTGGACCCTTATCACGTGAGTCTCTTTTAATGTATCACTCATTTGTTCCACTCTAAATGCACCTGAATGCACTCATTTATGATGATATCTTACTTAGTTTTACTATACATTTGTCTCAAAATTTTGATTTGCACTATACTCATTTTTTTAATGCGTGTTCTTTTCATTGGCTATAAAAATGAACCATAGTAGTAGCGTGGTGGCCTGCCTGTATTAGTTAAAGCATTTCGTCAGTGCAATGTCGTGTCTTCCACCGCTGCTACTTCGCCTGTCTGGGTACCTGCCACTCTCTTCGTCGAAGTGTTCGGGATCTATTTCTGTTGCATGAGCGATGGGTAGCTGAACATGTCTTTATGGGTGTTGGATCGATCGGCATCGGTCTCTAAACATTGGGTATGGGTGGCTAGCTCCAGTTAGGTTAGTGGTATGCTTTTCGTTAGTGTAATCGGCTCGGAAAGGAGCTGGCCTGGGATTAGTGAATACGGAAGGTATAGGGCTAGGAAAAGCGCATCTCGTCTTTCTTTTCGCTGTGTCGGGATCGCCACACATCTAAATCGGAGTAGGGTCGAGAGTTCGTTTCTCCCGGGAAAGCGACTTTCTCGTTTAGATATAAATACTTCAAATCAACTGAACACAATGATTTATTCAAGTGAATTCATCGATTACTTGGAGTGTCCGAAGTATCGAGATCCAAGTGGGAAGATGAATCCCACTTTCTAGTATTACAGCGTAGAGAATTAAGGGTTGCCTAGTTGGCATTCCAGCCTTTCATTCAGCTACCCACCAATTAATTACTAAGTATGTTGCTCCTCTCATGTGTGTGGGCTTTTTCTTCTTGGATATATGAGTGTTCTCTTGGGTCCTCGCCACACGGAAAACAAAAAGGAGTCATAAAGTGCAAGTTCCACATTCATAGGATTCAAATCCGTAAAAAAGGAAAAAATGATCCAAAGGTTTCAATAATTCGATCCAAAGGTCCTAACCACTTACAATCATCAATCTGATTTATCCTTTGTGAACTTCTGCATCTCATTTGGAAGTTAGGAGTTCACCCTCAGTTCACCTGTACTCCTAATTATAGGTTTACTTTGTTAATTTTTTTTATCAGTACATTGTTCATTTGAAATTTAGCACGACAAAGAACAGAACAGCTGCCTTCAATTTATAAAGATCCAAACAGACTACATTGTTTAGGCCTAAAGTATATACCCTAGACCGTCCCATGTAGCATTTTAAAAAATATTGCAATAGAAAGGATGAAAATTTTAGAATTCATCAGATGGTCCACGCACAGATCCATTCATTCCTGGGCATTAGCGTTGAATGTCTCAATAATCAATAGAAGAAAAAGTGACTGGCTTTTCAGGTACACGGACGCAGGAAACAGCAGTGTTACACACCAAGCACTTTTGTCCAGGTCGAGTCTGGGGGAGTTGGCTGGACTCTCTATTCAACCAAGTTAGGTGAGTAAAAGGAGTCTGTCGAGTCCAACATGATACTCAGTCAAACTCACCCCAGTTACGAAACTCAGTAAGCTGCGGGAGTTTACATTACTAAGTTCGACAAGTTGAACGTGTCTGATCAACTCCAATTGAAAATTCATGGGTCTAACTCAACACAGGACGAAGTCCCTAACAACTACAACGAAGAAAAATGAGCTCCAAGAAAAATAAAAAAGGACACATACAATGACTGGGTCCAAATGGAGAGTGGTAATTTTATGTGGAGCTAGTCATTCTCCACCGGAAGACAAGCACTCAAGAGTAAACCAATTGAGCGCTAGTCCATCCAAGTGAGCCCTACAAATTACAAATCTCTATTTGTACTCATGGAAAGATTATCCGATCAACATAACTTTCACAAAACAATATTTGCTTGCCACCTTGTGCTCCACCCCATAGAAAGCTATATCAAATAATCGCATCATCGACTGGCCCATATTCATGCTTCATCATATGAGCAATGGGGCAAACCCTTTTTGCTTCTTTTACTCTTTTATCCATCTTAATTTACCCTCCTAAGCTTCGATATCTAACCTATTTTTCATAAAGTGCCTGTATTTCTTAGATTCACTCTCTAATCCAACTAGAGCTTGAATCTTCCGCCCCAAGGAGGAATTCAATCTCATTCATTGGCTGAGCAATCCTCTTCATCGATGCAATACCTGGCTCAGAAGACTAAAGCATACGAGTGCACATGAGGTTTATTGTGCTGTCCCCATTCGAGTAATTCCCAAGTCAGATTCATACCGTCCTAGCCTAACCGCAACGTAGTAGTCAACTAAAGACTAGAGTTTCAAACTGTGCGTCTTGAAGGGACGATCGAGCAAAATGACAAGTAAAGCTGTGTCGAGACAAACCCTTTTCTCTGCTTTTGGGAGATAAAACTTGTCCAAATGGAGGGCTAGATTCTTCTAATCAAAGTCTGCTCATGTGAGTGTGGATTACCCGAGAAAGGAGTAAAACTCCATAGTAGGCCCACTTATTGAGAATCCAATCTACTTAAAATGAACTCACTACCCATGCATGGATGTTTTCACAAGGAATTGATCCCACCATGAAATTGAGAATATAAAAACAAGATAATTGCAAAAGATTCTGTTAATGAATTCCGAGTGAACCACAGCAAACTCAAAATCCATGCTGATGCTAGAGTTAAGAACTACAAGAAGTGAATTGTAAAGAACTGCATCTTACCCCCGATAGTAAGAAGGTAACAGTTTTTACTTGATTGCCCAGGATTTGAACCTATGCAACCATCTTCCCTCACCCGAAGGCTATTCTTACCTTGGATCATTCTTGGGCTTCTGGCATTTATGCTATCAATGCTGTCATTTCCTACAAATTAAAGATAAAAATAATAATACATATATTATCACATTTTTTGGCTGCATTGAACTAACTGGTCCAATAGCAATAGATAATCCTGGGGAATGTCTGCCAACACCACTAACTATGAGTAAATTCATTATTGATACATATTTCATTGATTACCCAAATCGAGATTAATAATCAATCAAGCATAATAAGAGGGAGCGTTGATACCTAAATTCTTGCATGGCAACTACGGATTGATAGAATGAGCTCCACTAACATCCCATTTAGGTAATCCCAAAAGTCGGATCAATGAGCAATGGGTTGATGCGGACAATTGGAAAACAAACCAAGGGGCTAGCCCTTGATACTGTCATCCCTACCCCCTCAGTCATGCCCACAGATTCATTCCCCCCACCATTCTTGCTACTAATCTTCCACTCAAAGCCTTGGACCATGGCCGCAACCGTTGTCTGCACCACTTGCATGGCCAGTGTAGCCCCAGGACACGCCCTCCTTCCACTCCCAAACGGCAAAAGATGGAAATGTTGGCCCCTTACATCTATGTGGCTCGAGCCATCACTCTCTGAAGGCATGAATCGCTCAGGGCGAAATTCGGGCGCGTCCTCCCAATGGTTGGGGTCTCTTCCAATAGCCCAAACGTTAATGTAGATATGGGTGTCTGAAAGGATGTCATACCCACTGACCTTGCAATGGTCAGTTGACTTTCTGAAAATCAAGGGGGTGGCTGGGTGCAATCGAAGTGTTTCTTTGACGATTGCTTGGATGTAAGGGAGATTGGGGATGTCCGATTCTTCCACGAGCCTCTCCTTTCCAACCACAGCATCGATCTCTTCTCTTGCTTTCTTAATCGCAGTCGGATGGTTTATGAGCTCAGCTAGTGCCCATTCAGTTGTGATGGATGATGTGTCTGTTCCGGCAGCAAAGACGTCCTGCACACAATTTAAAAGATAAACATATCTCTATATACACACATTTATTTATACATTATGTACTACATGATTTGAGTACCAAGGCAAGATCCCATAAGCAAATTTTGTGTTTTCTATCCAATTCTTATTCTTATACGCTCCACACCCCACAAGTTCAAATAGGATTCTCACAAAATGGAACTTAGGAGACAATGATTGTTGAAAGATTCTAGAAGAATCGCATTGATTAATGATGCTCTCGAGTTGAAACTAGAGTCTTCTAAAAATTAATCTCATCACTTAAGAAAGAACTGAAAGAAGCTTATGGTAAAATATCTTTCTTCACAACGAGTTATCTTGACTAACAAGTTGTCTGATGCAGGTAATAACTGGACCTTATTGCATAACCAATCTATTAAAACATTCGAAGAATTAGAAACCCTCAGAGAAGAGCTCAGATCTAGCAAAGAAGAAAATACATCATTGAGCCACACGCTACACTTAACTGCTTTAGAACTTGCTAATGCTAAAGTTGATCTGACAAAGATGAACACGGGCTTAAAGAAATTAGATGAAATACTAGGTGTTTAGAAGTCTAGTATTGACAGACGTGGCCTTGGATTCAAACATGGTTAGACATCATAGAGTATAGGTAAGTTCGTAGAAGGCACTAATTTGATCTTCATGATACCTACCATTCATGCATCTTCTCAAGTGAATCTTGTAGGTAAATCAAAATGAAATATGACATGTCCCACATTTATACCAGTATGTCATTTCTATGGGATCAAGGGACATATAAGACCACACTATAATAAACTGTGAAACATATATAGGAATCAGTAGAGGATGAGATCTTAGTCTCCTCAAATGGTCAAGACTAAGCAAATTTGGATTTATAAGTCTAACATTTGCTGTAATGTGGTTCTTACAGCTGTTCGAGCACAAAATTCGCATGTGTGGTACTTGAATAGTGGGTGTTCTGGACCCATATTTGGAGGTAGATTATTGCTTACATCTCTTGAAAAGTGTAACAGTGGTAGTGTTCAATTTGGTGGTGGTAATAAATCCAACGTTATTAGTAAGGGCATTGTTAACATACCCGGTACATCTTTTGTCCATAATGTGTTTCTTGTAGATGGTCTTAAAGCAAATCTCTTAAGTATTAGTCAACTCTGTGAATCTGAGTATGAAGTGCATTTTTCTTTAAATGACTATATAATTGTGAAGAAAGAAGGAAAAAAGGTACTACATGGCAAGAAAAATTTGTGATAATTGCTATGTTGTTGGGACTGCTGATAGTTTCACGTGTAATTCAACTACATTAGACACTGTTGATTTACGGCATCAACGTTTGGGACATATAAAGTATACCGAGCTTGAACTTCTCTCTAGACAAGACCTAGTTCGAGGGTTGCCCAAAATTGAAAAGCCCTTAAATATTGTTTATGGCTCATATCAACTTGGTAAGTAAACTCGCTCATCTCATAAAAAGTTTGACCAATTGCCTACATCAAGACCATTGGAATTATTACACATGGATTTGATGGGCCCTTCTCAGATTCAGAGTATCAGGGGGAAAAAATACATCTTTCTTACTATTCATTATTTCTCTCGTTACACTTGGGTTTGATTTCTAAGAGAGAAATTAGAAACATTTGATGCCTTTCATTACTTATGGCTTCATTTGATTGCAGATAAAGGTGCAAATTTTGGTGCTGTTTTCAGAATTAGATCTAATCATGGAATAGAGTTTAAAAATTTCTTCTTTCAATCTTTTTGTGTGGAAAATTGGATTAAACACGAATTCTCAACACCAAAGACTTCTCAACAAAATAGAATTGTTGAACGAAAAAACCGAATTGTTCAAGAAATGGCCAATGTTATGTTTCACGATAAAAATATTCCACAAAAATTTTGGGCTGAGGTAGTTCAAACTTCAGTTCATGTGATTAATCGAGTTTATCTTAGGCCTAGAACTAAGACCACTCCATATGAAATCTGGAATGGTAGTAAACCTACAGTTAAATATTTCAGAACTTCGAGAGCAAGTATTATGTTTTTAAAGATAGGGAACATCTTGGTATATTTGACTCCTAAAGTGATGAAGGTGTGTTCCTTTGATATTCTTTGGATAGCAAAGCTTACAGAGTACTTAACTTGAGAAATTCAACTGTTATGGAGTTGTTTAATGTGGTTGTTGATGATGTAGGCTCACACTTCACTTCTGACAATGATGAAGTATTTTTATTCCTCTTTCCTCGCAGGAGGATTACTCCGATGCAGTTCAAAAGATTGTTCCAGCAGTGAATGACACAAATAAGAAGCCACCCAGTATGGAATCGGGAGACTCATCCAAAGGATAACAAGAACCAAAGACACCTCCTATTAATAAACGCCTCTCATCAAAACTTGTTGTTTCTGACTCTCCATCTAATATTCCTTGTCGAGATACATCTTCCAAGATAAATCTAAAGGCTAGAGCTTGGAAACATCACTTTCTATCAGATATTATTGGAGATATCAATGAGAGCCTAATCATTCTCATCAACAAGTAAGTGACAAGGTAAGTTTCTTATGTTATATGTCTTCTATTGAACCTCACAATATATCTAAAGCACTTAAAGATGACTCATGGATAAATGTTATGCATGAGGAATTAAAACAATTTGAATGAAACGATGTTTGACAACTTGTTCTTCAACTAACCCACACTAATGTCATTGGTACAAAATGGATTTTCAAAAACAAAACCAATGAATTGGGTCAAGTCATTAGGAACAAAGTTAGGCTTGTAGCACAAAGGTATACCCAAGTTGAGTGTATCGATTTGGATGAAACTTTTCCTCCTATAGCCAGACTTAAGTCAATTCGTATCTTGCTAGCCCTTGCTTGTACATTGAACTTCAAACTGTTTCAAATGGATGTCAAAAGTATATTTTTGAATTGGTTTTTGAATGAAGAAGTTTAAGTTAAGCAGCCTAAAGGATTTCAAGATCAGCAGTTTTCTGGTCATATATATAAACTCAACAAGGCATTGCATGGTTTGAAGCAAGGCCCTCACGTATGGTATGAACGGTTAACTACCTTCTTACTTGAAAATGGTTTTCGAGGAGGAGGTGCTGACAAAACATCATTTATCAAAAATGAGGCTACTGACATTCTGATTGATTAAAAGCATGTCGATGATATTGTGTTTGGGTTAACTTCACAATGCTTGGCCAATATGTTCTCTAATATTATGGCCAGTGAATTTGAGATGAGTATGGTGGGTGAATTAGCATTCGTTTTGGGCTTGCAAATCAAGCAAAATGCAGATGGTATACTGATTTCACAATCCAAATATGCTACTAACTTACTCAAGAAGTTTGGCATACACTCATCGAAGTAGGAACAGATTCCCATGAGTACTTCAATCAAACTCAATTTAGATTTGGAAGGAATAAATGTAAATGATACACTGTATCGAAGCATGATTGGAAGTCTTCTATATCTTACTGCAAGTAGACCAGATATAGCTTTCAGTATGGGTATCTGTGCCCAATAGTCACAACCAAAGGAATCTCATGTTAAAGCCGTGAAGAGGATTATGAAATATGCGTGCGATACAACAAATTATGGTATTTGACTAACAAGGAACACTAACACAACTCTTGTTGGATACTCTGATGCTGACTGGTCTAGCTGTGTTGATGATAGGAGGAATACATCCAGTGGCTGCTTCTTCATAGGCAACAATCTTGTTGCATGGCATAGTTAAAAACAGACCTCAACCTCCCTTTCTAGTGCTAAGGCTGAGTATATTGCAGCTGAAAGTTGCAATACACAACTTCTTTGGATGAAGCAAATGTTGTTTGATTACGGGATTCAACAAGATCTTATAATAGTTTACTGTGATAACAAGAGTGTCATCGATATCTCTAAGAATCTTGTTCAGCACTTTAAAAAAAAGCAGATTGACATCAGGCATCATTTCATTCGGGAATTGGTTGAAAATAAAATACTTGTCTTGGAGCATCTCCCAACAGTAAATCAATTAGCTGAGTTTTTCACTAAACCTCTTGAGCCTCTTAGGTTTGAATCCCTTCATAAATCTCTAGGCGTTGGCCTACATTTTTAACTTTCCTGATACATATCTTTGGTTTGCACATACATACTTTTTGCGCTGATTTTATGATTGTTTGGTATGTGATTTACTTTGTTTTGCTTTATTTATTGATCTGGATTCTCATGGTACACAACATTTAAGGAGAATGTCCAACGCACACGATTACTTTCTTGTACACTCACTGAGGTTGGTGTGATTCCAAGGTTGGCTAAACTTGCGGTCTTACGGGATTTACACTGTTTTGGAGCATTAGCTTTGATTAGTCTTTCTCCTTACTTCCTTCTTGATTAAAAAAAAATTGTTGATGAAATGATGAAATATACTGTACCCCTTGCACAGTATTTTCATAATATATATATAAAGGCCTCATTAAGGGGGAGCTTCTTGTAACACTCCGACCCAGCTTAATTCGATTTAATGATTAATTAATGTGGTTTCGGTATTAATTATAGTGAATTTATGTTGAGCTTGTGGTTTTACCCTTTTGAGCTTCGTTTCGGGTTATGGATATGTAGTTTGGTTGAGTTTAACCTGGTTTAAGAAGTCATAAGCCATTTTTCGTAATTTTTATTTTGTACGAGCTCATCATTCATGCGTCATTTTGGTGTCAACACGTGTATTTCGTGGAGCTCGTCAACTTCCGTAGCTGGCTCGAACGTAAACGAGGTCGTTTATTTTCGTTGGACCATTAATTGACTTAAACTGTAATTCTTTCGGACTATCGGGCTTTTATGTAAATTGGGCACATCCTTATCTTATATGAGGAGTAGCCACCGACTTCTCCTCTCTCAATTTCATCTCTTTCTCATGCCAGTTCTCTCTCTCTCTCTTGTTTTCTCCCTGCTCTCCATCTTCTCCTCTTGGTCTTCTTCTTCCTTATGATCAACATAGAGAAAGGAGGAAATTAGTGTGCATCGGTTGCTCGTCTTCTCTTTGGGTTTGCCGGTCTCTTCTCTACCTAACCTCTCTTTCTCGTCTTCGCTTTCTTCTTTCCTGTTTTCTCGTCATGGACGAGACCCTCGCCCCATCTTCACGATTCTTTTAAGGTGAGTAGTTGCGTCACGGTCTCCGCATGAGTTTTAGGTGTGATTGCACTGCATGTACCCTTTTTCTTTTGCTCACTCTTGGCATGCATGGTTCTAGGATTGTATCTCTGGGATCGTTTGGGTCAAAGAACAGCCAAATTAAGGAAAGAGCTTGTTAAGGCAAGTATAGGCACAGTAGGAATGAACACGTATTGGTACATGTTGATTGATGCGTTATCTTGAGTGTGTTGTGTTTTGACAGCCCTTTTAGTCTTATGTAACCGTGATATACGTTGTTTTTGCGAATGAAAAGCATGTAATACAGTTGTTTTGTTTTGTACAAAACCCTGTTGTCCGACCGATTGGGACTGAGGTCCGACTTATCTGACACTCCCAGAGCCGTAATTCGACCGATCGGGTTTCAGAGCTGACCGGTCAGCCTTAAAGCACTGTTGCTCTAGGAGACTCAGTGTTCAACTAAATCCTAACCCTGCTCATTCCTCTTCTTTTGTTTTCTTAACACATAGAGGACCTTTTTATGCTACCTTTTGGTCTCTTTGCTCACTAAAGGACTGGAGAAAAAATAGTATTACTGACGAGACCTTAGAGGACCTTCACCTGGACTTTTAACTGCATGACTTGCCCAACGGATTTCCTTGAACGCATGAATGGTCTTAAGGGCTGTGACGCATTCATGTGTGTTGTCCAACCATTAATCACCTCCATATGGGTGTTGGTTTAAGGGACTTCGATACATGTTTATTGCCACAATGCAACACCCCAAAGGGAACAACTGTGTATCGAATGACTTAAAACTACAGCAGCATGCACGATTAGAAACATTGGACAACTAGTTTAGGGTTGGCTAATAAACAATCTTGACTCATAGTAATAACTTGACTTGCATTGTATATTGATTCGATCATTGGCTTCCATGCTCTTTATCTTGTTTCTTGTTCGACCGGTAATTATTTACTTGTAACTGTATTGATCCACTGTGATACGCGTACTATATTGCCTGATTGTGATATGATATGCACTGTACTGACTTATACTGCCTAACCAACTGACTGACATTGATTGACGTGCATCCATCTGATATGACTGATCTTGTTTATCTGGCTCTACTAAGCCTCAGCCTCAGGATACCCGACGGGGTTGACTTTGGCGTAGACTGTTTACTGCCTTTGCAAAGTGCTCTTGTCCTAGGATTTTGGACCCCGGGAGCCAGAGACTCATTCATACCCTAGCCTGGTAGATGGTGTTCTCGTACTGACTGTTCTCGATAGGGAGAATATGGCAAATGTAGTAGCCACCTAGCCAGTTTGTCTATTTTATGATTCTGAACGCATGCTTATTGATATGCATGACCAGCCTAGTATACGAACATGATCTCTATGCATGGTTAATTGGTAATTGTTAATTATTCTGCT
Source organism: Sextonia rubra (assembly GCA_037013555.1). Taxonomy (NCBI): domain Eukaryota; kingdom Viridiplantae; phylum Streptophyta; class Magnoliopsida; order Laurales; family Lauraceae; genus Sextonia; species Sextonia rubra. Next base: position 12,802,041 of record JASUAD010000001.1, on the reverse strand, counting down.
AGATACAATGCGTGTTAACTTATTAGGGCTTATACTCCGCTGAGTCGTCGTACTCATTGGTTGTTCTTAGTGTTGCAAGCTCAGATACCTCTACCGACCCCTCGTCATCGACCAGACTCTAGGAGAGATCTGGGAGACCCAGTCAGGGTTAGAGGAGTGGACTTGATCACTCCCACGGAGAGCGGCTTCGCATTGCATCCATCCATTAACTTCCATTTTGTATCAAGGTTTTGGTTTTTCATGTATTCCTGGTCTTGTAATTGTCTCGAAGAACTGCTTCCCATTTTGTTTGTATATTCTGTAACTAATATCAGTTTTACAGTTAGTACCCCTATTTGTGTTTCTTTTTTTCATGCAATGATACGTACAACCTCCGCATATACTTGGTTTGCATGTGTGAACATCCCTTGTGTGCGTACACTTAGACATGGTCTGGGTATATGTGCACAGGAGTACGTGTATCATGGTTAGGTTTTTTTCTAACCCCCGATTTCTTTGTTCAGGTTGTAACATACATATTGTATGGTATCAGAGCATTGCTTGTTCTAGCTCTTTAGCATGTAGGCATATAGGAACGTAGTGAGGTTACGTGTTCAAATATTTGACCTTTTAGTCTGATATTTGATTTGTTTAGGTTTGTAGTGGGCACGTACCGTGTGGCAAATTAACTATTACGTTTTGCAGGTTATGGTGTTCGGTTCCGGTACTAACAATAACAACCATGGCGACAATGAGAGTGGGTTTGTGGTCCCACAGCAACTTTCTAATCAGGAAGCCTGCTTCCTTGTAATGCTACAAGCAATCCATTCTCTGCAGGCACAGGTAGTCTCCCTGGTAGACCAACAAAGTCAAGCATCAGCTCAAAAGGATGTAGAACAACAAGTGGTCTTCCAAACTAAAGAGAGCGACCTTAATACATTATACGATAAATTTCGGAAGGGCGGAGCCACAGAATTTTTTGGGAATGAAGATGCGTTGAAAGCAGAGCAATGGTTAGAGCATACTGGGGATCTTTTTGATACCGTTGTCTGCACTAACAGGCAGAAGTTTATGCTCACAGCTTCCATGTTCCGGGATGTGGCCAAGATGTGGTGAAACAGTGTAAGCGAGTCTTATAAAGACATGCCCCATGAAACAGTGTGGGAGACATTCAAGAAGCAGTTCAGGAGGAAGTTCATTCTAGCCCATGTGCAACGGGCAAAGGAAGTTGAGCTCTTGTCCCTATAGCAGCAACAGATGGTGGTAGCTGAGTATGTACATCGGTTCACGCAGCTGTCCCATTTTGTAGAGGACATGATTAATATGGAAGAAAAGAAAGTGAACCATTTCATCAATGGCCCGAACCCTAGATACAAGAACCGTGTCACAGCTTTCCAAAGATCAGCTACCTTTGATGATGCGGTGGACAGAGCTTATGCCACCGAGGCCAATTTTCTTGCAGAAAGGGCAGCAGACCTCAAAAGAAATGCACCATTTGGGTCCAAGGGGCAAGTACAAAAGGAGCTGAAAGGAAGATAAGGAACTTCCAGTTCAGCTGGAATCAGATGTAATTGTGGCTGAGGACACCCGACAGAGTAATGCTGGAAAAAAACCGGGGCCTGTCTAGGCTGTGGTTCGATGGAGCATAAAGTGGCTCAATGTTCAAAATCCAAGTTTTCCCAGCAGTCCAGGCCTACTGCTTCCACAACCCCAAGTAAACCCCAGCAACTTTGCCAAGGCCCAAAGCCGCAGCGCTAAACCGCACGTGTATACGCCTCCACTCATGAAAGTGTAACACCCCGACCCCAATTAGCCGGTTTAGTAGTCAATTACTCTTGTGGTTAGGATATTGTTGGAGGATTTTCTTGGGCCAAGATGTTTTATTCTTGTTGGATTAGGTTTGGAGTCTTAGTTAGGTAGTTGGGTTGAATTTTACCTGGATTAGGTAGCTTCGGGCCCTTTTTCGTAATTTTCTATTTTGATTGAGTTGTCTTTTCGACGTCATCTTGATGTCATCGTGTGTCTTTTGTAAGGCTTGTTACTTTCCATAACTGACTCGGAATCATCTGGAGTCGTTTGAATTGTGTAAGTACTCATTTGACTCGAACTGTAATTTATATAACTTTTGGACCTGGTTGCGAATGGCTAAAATTATCTATCTGTATATGCAACTTAGAGAGATTCCAGTGGTACGTGATTTTTCGGATGTGTTTACAGATAATGTACCTGAGCTACCCCCTCCGTGGGAAGTAAAATTTGCGATTGATCTTGTGCCCGGTACCGTATCGATTAGTAAAGCTCCTTATCGTATGGCCCCAGCAAAGTTACTAGAATTAAAGAAGCAATTGTAGAAGCTTTTGGAGAAGGGCTTTATCCGCTCGAGTGTGTCACCATGGGGAGCTCCGGTCTTGTTTGTTAAGAAGAAGGATGACACTTTTCTGATGTCTATAGATTACCTATAGCTGAATAAGGTGACTATAAAGAATAAGTATCCCCTGTTGCGTATCAATGAATTGTTTGATCAACTGCAAGGTGCCACATATTTTCCCACGATTGATTTGAGATCTAGGTATCACCAGCTCAGGGTAAAGGAAGATGACATTCCCAAAACAGCCTTCCGAGCGAGGTATGAACATTATGAATTCCTCATGATGCCTTTTGGGTTAACCAATGCACACGCTAGTTTTATGGCTTTGATGAATAGGATTTTTGCTCCTTTCTTAGATCAATTCATTGTTGTTTTCATTGATGATATCTTGGTGTACTTGAAGACAACAGAGGAGCATACGGAACATTTGAGAAAAGCCTTACAATTGTTGAGAGACCATCGGCTATACGCCAAGCTGTCTAAATGTGAATTTTGGCTAGAGCCGGTGGCATTTCTTAGACATATCATTTCACGAGAAGGCTCGGCAGTTGACCCAGCAAAGGTTGAGGCAGTTGTTAATTGGCCCAGTCTGAAGTCTGTGACAGAGATCAGGAGTTTTCTTGGCTTTGCAGGGTATTACCGACAATTTGTTTAGGACTTCGCTAAAATATCTGCTCCGTTGACCAAGTTAACTCGGAAGAATGTTCATTTTCAGTGGACTGAGGAATGTGAAGTCAGTTTTCGAACTTTGAAGGAAAAGCTTACTACCGCTCCAGTCTTGACTTTAGTTGATGGAGGCAAAGGGTTTGTGATATATTCTGATGCTTCTCGAGTCGGTTTACGATGTGTTCTAATGCAGCACGATAAACCGATTGCTTATGGTTCGAGGCAACTCAAGGAGCATGAGAAGAACTACGCCACCCATGACTTGGAATTAGCAGCCATCGTATTTGCTTTGAAACTGTGGAGACATTATTTGTGTGACATGAAGTTTGAGGTATACTCGGATCATCATAGTTTGCAATATTTTTTCACGCAACATAAGTTGAATATGAGGCAACGTAGATGGCTCGAATTTATCAAGGATTATGATTTCCTCATCAAGTACCATCCGGGTAAAGGCAATGTGGTGGTAGATGCACTCAGTAGGAAGTCAGAAACGCTCCATACTGTAAAAAGCTTCTATATTTTAATACATTATAAGCCCGTTGAAGTGAGCATGGTGGATGATTGTTTGATGTTGGCCAGTACTCTTGTTTTCCAGCCTGAGGTGATCCAATAAATCAAGGATTGACAATTCGAGGATCGGGATTTGGTACGAATCAAAGATCATCTACGGAACCAGCCAGACTTTCATTAGAGGATGGAGTACTTTACTTTCGGAACCGATTATGCATTTCGGCAATTGATGGATTAAAGGAGAGCTTGATGACAGAGGCACATTATGCCCGCTATACGATGCACCCCGGGAGTACAAAGATGTACCGAGCTTTAAAAGATCGGTTTTGATGGAACAACATGAAGAGAGAAATCGCAGGGTTCGTAGCTAGATTCTTGACTTGTCAGAAGGTAAAAGCTGACCACTAGAGGCCTCCGGGTTCGTTGTATTCGTTGCATATCCCTCAGTGGAAATGGGAGTACATTACCATGGATTTTTTGCAGGATTACCTCCAACGAGTAAGAAGACTAATGCCATCTGGGTGATCGTGGATCGATTGACAAAATCGGCCCATTTTGTTCCATTCCGGAAAGGCATGACATTTTCAAAAATGGCAAAAAAGTTTGTTGATGAGATTGTAAGACTCCATGGTACACCAGTATCGATTGTCTCCAATCGTGATAGCCGTTTCGTTTCATCCTTCTAGAAAGCATTTCAAAAAGCCATGGGAACTAGGTTGAGTTTTAGTACGGCGTATCACTCGCAGACAGCTGGGCAGTCAGAACGAACAAGTCAGACATTAGAAGATATGTTGCAGGCCAATGTTCTCAGTTTTGAAAAGGAATAGGACTTACATCTCTCGCTGTGTGAATTTACCTACAATAACAGCTACCATGAGAGTATCGAAATGGCGCCATATGAAGCTTTGTACGGGCGCAAATGTAGAAGTCACGTGTGTTGGGAAGAGGTTGGAACCAGAAGTTTCCACGGACCAACGATCATCGCCGAAACGACGGAAAAGGTACAGAAAGCCATTAAGACTTTGAAAACCACTCGTTCGAGATAGAAAAGTTATGCAGATACCCATAGAAGGGCACTCGAATTTCAGGTTGGCAATTGGGTTTTCTTAAAAGTCTCACCGATGAAGGGTACCATACGTTTCGGTCAAAAAGGTAAGCTAGCTCCAAGATATGTAGGCCCATTCGAGATTGAGAGTCAAATTGGTGATCTGGCTTATCGATTAACTCTTCCAGTAGAGTTCTCCGGAGTACATGATGTGTTCCACGTGTCAATGATTCGCAAGTATGTCGTGACCCTAATCACATCATTCGCTACGACGATGTGCAGATCCAGCCAAACGCAACATATGTCAAGTGTCCGTTCCGCATCGTAAGAACCAGAGAACAGATATTGCGAACTAGAACCATATGATGGGTCAAGGTGCTTTGGGAACATCATGGACTGGGACGAAGCCATGTGGGAATTGGAGGAGCAGATGGCACAACAGTATCCACATTTGTTCGCACAGGTACGTGTTCATTTCGAAAATGGAATTATTCCTAAGTAGGGGAGGATGTAACACTCCGGCCCAGCTTAATTCGGTTTAACGATTAATTAATGTCGTTTCGGTATTAATTATAGCGAATTTATGTTAAGCTTGTGGTTTTACCCTTTTGAGTTTCGTTTCGGGTCATGGATAGGTAGTTGGGTTGAATTTAACCTGGTTTAGGAAGTCATTAGCCCTTTTTCGTAATTTTTGATTTTGTATGAGTTCGTCATTCATGCATCATCTTGGTGTCAACACGTGTATTTTGTTGAGCTCGTCAACTTCCGTAACTGGCTCGAATGCAAACGAGGTCGTTTGTTTTCGTGGGACCGTTAATTGACTTAAACTGTAATTCTTCCGGACTGTCCGACTTTTATGTAAATTGGGCACATCCTTATCTTATAGAAGGAGTAGCCACTGACTTCTCCTCTCTCAATTTCATCTCTCTCTCATGCCAGTTCTCTCTCTCTCTCTTGTTTTCTCCATGCTCTCCATCTTCTCCTCTTGTTTTCTTTTTCCTTGTGATTAACGTAGAAAAAGGGGGAAGTTAGTGTGCACCGGTTGCTCGTCTTCTCTTTGGGTTCACCGGGGTTTTCTCTACCCGACATCTCTCTCTCGTCTTTGCTTTCTTCTTTCTTGTCTTCTTGTCATGGACGAGACCCTCGCCCCATCTTCACGATTTGTTTAACGTGTGTTGTTGTGTCACGGTCTCCGCATGAGTTTTGGGTGTGATTGTACTGCATGCACCCTTTTTCTTTTGCTTACTCTTGGTATGCATGGTTCTAGGATTGCATCTCTGGGATCATTTGGGTCAAAGAACAGCCAAATTAAGGAAAGAGCTCATCAAGGCAAGTAGAAGCACAGTAGGGATGAACACATGTTGGTACATATTGATTGATGCGTTTCTTTTACTCTTTATCTCGAGTGTGTTGTGTTTTGACAGCCTTTTTAGTCTTGTGTAACCGTGATATACATTGTTTTTACTAATGAAAAGCATATAATACAGTTATTCTGTTCTGTACTGAACCCTGTTGTTCGACCGATCGGGACTGAGGTCTGACCGATCTGACACTCCCAGAGCCGTAATTAGATCGATCGGGCTTCAGAGTCGACCGGTCGACCCTGAAGCACTGTTGCTCTAGGAGACTTAGTGTTCAACTGAATCCTAACCTTGCTTATTCCTTTTCTTTTGCTTTCTTAACACCTAGAGGACCCTTTTATGCTACCTTTTGGTCTCTCTGCTCGCTAAAGGACTGGAGAAAAGATAGTATTACTGATGAGACCTTAGAGGACCTTCACCTGGACTTCTTAACCACATGACTTGCCCAACGGATTTCCTTCAATGCATGAATGGTCTTGCGGGCTGTGATGCATTCATGTGTGTTGTCCAATCGTTAATCACCTCCCCATGGGTGTTAGTTTCAGGGACTTCGATACACTTTTATTGCCACAATGCAACACCCCAAAGGGAACAACTGTGTATCGAATGACTTAAAACTACATCAGCATGCATGGTTAAAAACATTGGACAACTAGCTTAGGGTTGGCTAGTAAACAATCTTGACTCACAGTAATAACTTGACTTGTTGTAACACTCCGATCCCCTTTGAGCCGGATTAGTGGCTCATTAGCGTGTTTTTCTGTTGTTTTATTCTTTCGGACTTGGTTTTGGGCCTTGGATAGGTAGTTGAGTAACCTTTGACCTTGAATAGGTAGTTCTAAGCCCTTTTTCGTAATTTTGCTTTTACTTTGCTTGCATCATCTTTGCATCATCTTGGTGTCAGCACGTGTATTTTGTTGAGCTCCTTATATTCCATAACTGTGTCAGATCCGTTCGGAGTCAATTGGAGAAGTTGGACCTTCGTGTGACTTAAACTGTAAATTGCTTGAACTCATTGGATCTTGTTTTAAACTTCCAAATCTATAAATATGAGTCATGCTCCAGGTGTCTCTCTCTTTTGCTCATTCCCTTAGTCGACTGCATGCAAGAAGATCTCCAGGAGCTCCACGTTCTCTCTCTTCTTTTCATTCTCTTCTCGTTTTTGTTGGTGTTGGGAGCTTGCACCCATCTTGATTTGGGTTTTCCCCCTCCTCTCATCTCTGTCTGTGGTTTTGGTAAGTGGGTTCTCTTCAAATCTCTTCTTCTTCATCTCCAATTGCACCTCTCTTTCTCTATGCTGTGTCTTCATCTCATGCATGTGTTATTTCTTTGATTTGTCTTGATCTTAGTTGAATTGGAGCTTGATTCCGTGGATTTTCAGAATTTGAGGCAAGTATAAGTACAGGCTTTGATAACACATATGGGTGTTTTATTTGATGGCTTTGATTCATTCTTATTCTTTGTATAAAATGTTTTACAGCCATTTTCTAAGATGTTAGGATTAGTTGAGCTTGTTTTGACTCATTTCTGTACCAAATTTCAGTTTCTGTAACCATCCCGAATTCGTGTTCTGTATTGTACGGCTACGCCGTAAGTTTCTACGGCTCACATTCCAGAGACTTGAAATTTTGATTTTGTTCCACGGCTAGGCTACGGCTGAGCCGTAAATTGTCTTACGGCTGAGCCGTAAGCTAGCCGTGACCCAACCGTAACCCAGCCGCGAATTAAATCTCTGATCAGTCGAAACTTTTCCAATTCAGTGCTCTTACGGTGTGGCTACGGCTAAGCCGTGAAATGCTACGGCCAAGCCGTGGATTGGTCTACGGCTAAGCCGTATACTGACTGTAGCTCAGCCGAAAAAGGTATCAGATCAGAGGTGGAAGATGACCAGTTTAGCTGTGTTTTGAATGGAACCAAGGTGAAGCCGTAGTGCATATTACGACGAGCGCGTAAGATGTCTTCGGCTTAACCATAGGTCCCTCATGGCTAAACCGTTAGGCATGGCAATTCTGAAATATAACTTAGGATAATGGTGAGACCTGTAGGGCTCAAATGCAGGTTAACCACCCATGTAAACCGGCCCAATGGATTCCTTGGATCGCATGAAGAGTCTGTTAGGCTGTGACTCATTCATGTAAGCGTTGATCACTGTTAAGCACCTCCCCATGGGTGTTGGTTTAAGGGACGTCGGTGCACGCAAAGATTACATTGCAACACTTTGATGGCAACGGTGCATTGACTAACTTAAAACTACATCAACATGCACGGTTAGTGACAGTGAAGAACTATATTAGGGTTGGCTTGTAATGAACCTTGACTCCGTATTAATCTAAGATGCAAGATGCATTGCATATTGTCTACAGCGTTGCCCTCTGTTCTGCTAATCTATGTATATGCATTCCGCAGTCATTTTGCTTTCGTTCTGTATATCTATTTTTATTCTTCGTTCTGCACTAAGCTTTGATCTATGCTGTGCTTTGACTTAATCTATGTTCTGATTTGTATTTTGGCTATGCTTCGTATATTTCTGACTTTGTATATTTTGGGTATTCCCTGGTGGCTCTGCCCAGAGGTTAATACGTGAGGATAAGATCCGGTCTTTGTCATCGGTGAGTCCAAAGCGGATAATCTCCCTGCCTATGGATTTGATTTGATTGGTATTAGTCTGGCTCTACTCAGCCTCAGCCCTAGGATGCCCGACGGGGTTACCTTTGGCTTAGATCTCTGTATCTCTGTAACTGCAGTGTCGCTTTGTCTTGGGACCCCGGAACCCAGGAAACCGAGACCCACTTGTACCCTTGGCCCGGTCAGTGGTGTTCTCATCTGCTCTGCTTTGCTCTCTATTGGAGAGAATATGGTTAACGTAGTAGCCACTTAGTTCAGTATTTCTCTGCTTTGATTCAATTATCATGCTTTAATTCTATGCACGATTTGCTTAGCATACTAAGATGAAACTCTGAAATTACTATTCTGTCCTTATTCTATTTGATACTATGAGTGTTTCATCCCTGTTACTTGTATTTGCTGGGTCGTTGTATTCACTTGTGTTGTCTGTGGTGTTGCAGGCACAGATCCCTTGCCCGACTCCCCGGCGGTCGAGGAGGCTGCAGGGCCGAGTGTAGAGGCACCCTCCGGTCTGGCAGAGTGGGCCTGATCACTTCTGCCGAGTGCGTGCATGCATATCAGTAGCCTTTTGTTTTGAGTTGGTTTTTGAGAATTTGTATTTTGGTACCTTGGACTTGTACTCTGTATATTTGTACATCTTTATTTTGTCGTGTACTCAGACTTGTATTTGGTTTTTCAGCATTGTATTTATCTTTGTCTTTTCCGTTCTGCATTTGTTTTGGCTTCTGCTATTTTCCTTTGTTGCTTGCTATGATATGTACAGCTTCCGCGTACGCTTAGTTCGCACGTGTTAGATCCCTTGTGTGCGTGCATCTGGACTGGGTTTGGATGCACGTGCACGGGAGTACGTGTGTCACCGGTTTAGCTTTTCGCTAACCCCCGAATTCTGGGCTCGGGTCGTGACACTTGTATTGCATATTGATTCGATTATTGGCTTCAATGCTCTTTGTCTTGTTTCTTGTTCGGCTGGTAATTGTTTACATATAACGGTATTGATCCAGTGTGATGCACGTACGGTATTGCTTGATTATGATATGATATGCACTGTACTGACCTATGCTGCCTAACCGACTGACTGACATTGATTGACGTGCATCCATCTGATATGACTAATCTTGTCTATCTGGCTTTACTCAGCCTCAGCCTCAGGATACCCGACGGGGTTGACTTTGGCGTAGAATGTTTACTACCTCTGCAGAGTGCTCTTGTCCTGGGGTTCTGGACCCCAGGAACCAGAGACTCATTCGTACCCTAGCCCGGTAGATGGTGTTCTCGTACTGACTGCTCTCGATAGGGAGAATATGGCAAATGTAGTAGCCGCCTAGCAGGTTTATCTATTTTATTATTCTGAACACATGCTTATTGATATGTATGACCAGCCTAGTATACGGACATGATCTCTATGCATGGTTAATTGGTAACTATTAATTATTCTGTTAGCTACAATGCGTGTTAAGTTATTGGTGCTTATACTCCGCTGAGTCATCGTACTCATTGGTTGTTCTTGGTGTTGCAGGCCCAGATACCTCTACCAACCACTTGTTGGTCGGCCAGACTCCAGGAGAGATCCGGGAGACCCAGTCAGGGTTAGAGGAGTGAACTTGATTACTCCCACGGAGAGCGGCTTGGCATTGCATCCATCTATTGACTTCCATTTTGTATCAAGGTTTTAGTTTTTCATATATACTTGGTCTTGTAATTGTCTTGAAGAACTGCTTCCCATTTTGTTTGTATATTCTGTAATTAATATCAGTTTTACAGTTAGTATCTCTATTCGTGTTTCTTTTCTTCATGCAATGATACGTACAACCTCCGCGTACACTTGGTTTGCACTTGATAACATCCCTTGTGTGCGTACACTTAGACAAGGTCTGGGTATACGTGCACAGGAGTACGTGTGTCACTGGTTATGTTTTTTTTTTAATCCCCGATTTCTGGGCTCGGGTTGTGACACTTCCCACTTGACATGATCGGTCGCATAGATTTATTACAGTGTGGATTTCACTTTGTTCTAGATGAAGGCTGATTTTTGGTTGAGCATTAATTTCCTCATCTGTGCTACCAAATGAACGTTTTCCCTCATATGCACCACATGATTTCACACATCTCTCCTAGTCTATATTGCTTCAACATCGTTGGTCTTATCAAATGTTGATCGCGCTCGAAAATGCGAATGTGTAGTGGATTCGAGTCAAGCATTCTTGCACTTCAAGTGTTTGAGAATAATGAGAATTAACTAAAGTTCATCATTAATTTTCCTTTTGTTTACATGGGTTTAAAAGCTCTGGCCGCGAGGGTACAAGTTGTTTACAAGTTTTGAAACATTTACAACCCCTCCCTCTAATCTTAAATGTGATCTAAATTTGGAATTTACAAGAATATATATAAAAATTGGGAAAATATGCAAAAAAGAGAAAAACAGGGGGGAGTGACCGTAACCTGCGGTCACTGGCAGACAGTGGTCGAAAGGCAACTATTTGCTTTCTGTGTAGCTCTGTTTCATTTTTGTGATGCTTTCAAGGTGCTAAAACTTGTTTTTCTGATCTTTGGAGTGTTGAATGACCCAAGAAGGTTGAATTTGGCCATAGAATCAACTTGAACCTTTGATAATCATCATTTTTTTTATTATGGATTGTTTTTATACAAATCCGGAAAAGGGTGCTTAAACAAGCAAAAATAGAGCCAAAGTTGTATCATTCTAAACCTATAATTTTTAAGGAATAGAATGAAGCCTAAAGAGGCTTGTTTACAACTCTCGGCGTAGCCCAAAACCCTTCTCAAGTGAGAAAATCAAAGGAAGAAGATGTTAGCCAAGTGGCCCTTGTATATGTCTTTATTAAGTGAGGTACATATTTCTTTCTCTTCTTTGAATTGCTTCTTACCTTGAATTGGTGAGAATGAGAAGAAGAATAAGTAGACTAGGGTACTGAAAATGCTTTGTGGCTTGCTTGAAGTTGCTTCCAACTTTGGAACTTGGTTCAAGAACTTGCACTTGTTGTTTTTCTTCACTGTATATGTTCTCCCTCATTTTGGTGTCCTCTCCCCTCTCCCAAGAGTTTAAATCTCCCTTTTATAGACTTCAGAGGTAGTTTTTGGGAGTTATAGGGAGGTAAAGGTGGAAAGGAAGGGGAGGAAACCATCAAAAATCATAAGAACTACTCCACAGGTGTCAATGACAGCAGTCGCGGTCACTTCCAAGGCCCATTTTTGAATTTTTGTACATGTGAACCGTTTTAGCCTGTTGGGGTCCGAACGATGTCCAATCTCCATGAAACTTAGAGGGATGCTTTTTGACACTATTTTGAGTGTGTCATAGAAATTTCAGGCCGTTTTGACCTTCGGAAGTTAGTCAACTCCCTCGTTGATCACCGGCCACGGTCACTCTCAAGGCTGATTTTTGGACTTTTGCATATATGACCTGTTTTCGCCTGTTTGGTGTCCGAACGATGTCCATTCTTCACAAAACATGGGGGGATGATTTTTGACACTATTTTGAGTGTGTCTTAGAAATTGCAGCCTGTTTTGACCTTCGAAAGTCAGTCAACTCCCCCATTGATTGTTGGCCACGGTCACTCTTAAGGCTCATTTTTGGACTTTTGCATATGTGACTTGTTTTCTCCTGTGGGAGCCTGAACGATATCCAATCTTTACGAAACTTAGAGCGATGCTTTTTGACACTATTTTGAGTGTGTATAGAAATTTCAATACGTTTTGAGCTTCTGAAGTGGGTCAACTCGCCCATGAAAATGGGCCCTTGTATCAGCTGTTAGAGGCCCAAATGACTTCGGTTTGGTTTGAAATTTGGAGGGACTGATGTCAGGGTCATCTTGGAATGTCTATCCAAGTTTCATGTAATTTGAATTTGTGGAAGTAGGACTTCGAACAGTGACCCACTTGTTGCATGTTTTAAGTCACTATTCATCCCACACTGTAGGTAGTTAACTTGTTTTCTACTTGGATGTCATTTAATTGACTTGAAATTTAGCAAAATTCATTTTGAATATATTTTGAATATTCGTACCAAATTTCGTCAGCTTTCGCTCCCTGGAAGTAGGATTTTGGCTAATGACCTCCATGGCTCAGGGGTCACTATCTTCTAAGTTGACTTACAATGGAGGTAGGACCAAACGGAGTCTTTTTGAATTGAAAATCTGTAGGGTCTCCCTTAAGCATGACAGAAGTTTTGTGTCTAAATTTCATCTATTTTGGACGTCAGAAAGTAAGACTTTGGTCAGTGATCCCATGGCTTGGTGGTCATTGACCCAAAGTTGATATATTTGTAGACTTTGGATCAAATCAAATGATGTCCATTTGACTTGAAATTTTGCAGAGATTCCTTTAAGCATAATTTGAGCTTCCTCCAGGAGTTTTAGCTAATTTGATCTTCATGAAGTGTCACTTTGCACAGTGAACCCACAGAGCTTAGTAGGCGATCATCTGAACTGAGTTTGAGTCCAAATGATATCCAAATGCTCTAAAACTTTGTAAGATAGTCTTTGAATATATTTTCAGGCATTCCCCCGAGTTTGAGTTTACTTTGACTTGTAGAAGTGTTAATTTTCACAATGACCCCCATGGAGCTAGCAAACAGTCACTGAAACTTGATTTTGAACTAAGATGAAGTCCAAATGCTTTGCAACTTTGAAACATCATTTCCAAGCATGTTTTAGAGTTTCCATGTGATTTTTATCTACTTTGGTAATCCAAAACCTTGAGTGTGTTCAGTGACCTCTAGTTTTTGTAACGCTCCGACACAACTTGATCCGGATTAGTGCCTCATTAGTTGCGAATTATCTAAAGTCTTCTGATTGGATTGCACCAGCTCTGAACATCTGGATGTAGTATTTGACTTGCCATTCTACAATCTCAAGGTTTATGTATCATTGGTTTGGAATTTGCTTGTAATGTCTTCGCTGCAACATTTGTAATTTTTTATGGGTCAACAAATGTTGCAAAACATCGTAACTGACCGTTGAAGATTTTCATGCTGTTAGCTTGATTATGTTTCTTGCATCGTTGTATTTTAAATAAATACCCGGCGTGCATATGTCCTTTCTACCCAGCTTTCATCACATTGTATTGCTTTCTTCTCTGCTCTCCTTGGTTATATACTACACCTACACTTCCTTGATCTCCAATGTTGTTGCGTTGCTCCAAGGTGACTCATTTACTCCTCCATTCCCATTCATGACGATATATCCTTCCATCTACTTTATTGTTTCTTCTTTTCACCATGGTTATTAAGGTTGGGTTCTTGTGCTCTTTAGCCTTGCCATTTTCTTCTACTTTTTGACAAATGACTTCGTTATAGCGGTTACTTTTGCTCTTGTTATTATGTAGACCACATATTGGCATTCCTTTTCACTGAGATTGTATTGTTTCAAGCTTGAGATTGCTCATGCACACAAGCTGTTTGTTGAAATGCTCCAATGATTGTTCAGCCTTGTTCTCTATATTTTTTAACCCTGTGTTGTGCCACTTTGGTATCCTCCTCTAGATACATTCCTCCAAGCACATCATGGCTCTAAAAAAGGCCTCTACTTCAAAGAGGGAGAGTGTGGCTAGTGGGTCTTCTTCTCAAGCTTTTAATGCCGACAGATTCAAATCTGAAGAACGTGCTTCTCAGCATGACAACATCTTCCGGAAAAGGGCGGTGCTCTTTGAACACCTAGTGAATGCTATGGAATTCGGAACTTATTCGTTCGGTGGATGGCTTGCTTGGCGACGCTGGACTTCACTTTATTCTTTTCATAATGAGGTGTTTCCCAACTTGGTTCGCGAATTTTATTATAACATGTATGACATGTCTGACGGGCTCATCAAATCCTATGTTCGAGGTAAGAATTTGACCATCACTCCCACTTCTCTCGACCACTTTTTGGGAATTGACCGGACTGTGGATCCCAAGTATCCTATTCCTAATCATGACTCAGCCACTGTGGATGACGGTGCTCCTGCCATCGACTATGATGAGGTTAGTTCAGTGCTTTGCAGTCAGCCTCGCATTTGGCCAACTGGTTCTTTGTTAAAGTAGAGTGAACTCACTAACTCCTATTGGTTGCTCAACATTTTTGTCAAGAACAACATTGAACCTAGGGGTCATCACTCGAAGATCTACCATGAAGCTGGCTATCTACTATATGTTATTGGTAGTGGTCTTCCCAATTGATCTTCCCCGGGTCATCTTTGACACTATTTTTTGAGCTCATTCCGCCGCTAAGAATGCTTCACTGCCTTTTGGAATTTCTCTCTCCCGATTTCTCATTTCTCATGGTGTGTTACTCGATTTACATGATGTTACGGTTTCTATTCCCAATCCTATTACTCTAAGTACATTGATGCAATCTTGCTCACAAGTACATCCGCATGTTCCTCGAGGGCTTATTCCTACACCAGTCACTGAGGAGGATGAGCCTAATTCTTTATCTGTACATGCTAGGTTGTCAGCTTTTGACGAAACCCTTTCTGACCAGACTGCTTATCTTACCATAATCAATGGAATCAATGGAGAAGTTCAGTCTTTGCATGGTTGTTTTGTTTAGCTCAATATAAAGCTTGACTCCATTCTGGAGCATCTTCGTCAACAATGATTGGCCTTTGCTTGTCATTTCTTTTTGGCACTTCAGATCTATTATTATGTTTTTTTCTTTCTTCCCTTATGTTTTCCTGTGTTTCTCTTGTCAATTTATGAACATAAAGGGGGAGAACATTTTAGTACTTTACACTGCACATCACATTTTAATTATATTTTAGTTTTTCTCTTCTATGCTTCATTAACTTGATCTTGTGTCTTGTGTTTAGAAAAGTTTTATTTTTCAGGTTCCAAATGCGCAAAATTGAAGAAACATAGTGTTACAAAGATTGTTTTGGTGATTGGGTAGACTGTTCAGTTTAGGAAGTTTTGTCCATAAATTGCCAAAGGGGGAGATTGTAAGGAATGTAATATTGGCAAGTTTATTAGCTGGACAAAACTTGGATTTAAATGCGTTATAATTTTATTTTCAAAGAGGGTTGAATTGCCTACGAGTGTTACAGATCAAGTTCTACTATTTAAAGGTGAAAATCACGCTTTCTCTCTATCGGATTGGTCAGATTTTTGGCAGATCAGTCGAATTCGCTGGATCCTGCATCATCCGGGTAGAATAGAAGATGGCACTTGTTTGCATCTAAAAATTTGGATTTACTTTCCCGTGCGTTCAAATCATCCTTTATCCTCTTGGAAACCAAATCTAAGATGATACCACGGATTTGGGGTGTATATGGTTCAACCCTCTCTACTCAAAGTACCTCTCTCTGTATTCAAAACTCTAGAAATCCTTTGAAAGATCCCTTCTTCTCTGAAGCTTCTCTTCCATTGTTGGGCTGCATAGTAAGTTCCTGAGATTCATCTTCTTCTTCCTCTGTGGAGATTCGTCGTGAGAGGCTTCAAGGCATGAAGATCAAGCGTGAAGAAGGTTAACGACATGTGCGTCGACAAGAAGAACTTCTAGTCTTTTAAGTTAATTTCAACTGGGAAAAGGATAGTAAGTAATTCTTGTAACCTCTCTTGCATAGTGCTTGTTCTTGGTGGACTGGTGGTTGATCCTGTGGTCTTTCCCATTTGGGTTTTCCACATAAAAATCGTATATTTATCTTCCTTGTGGTGATTGATAGTTAACTCAAATTTAATTATTGTTTATATTCATAGCAAAATCTTGTCGGGACCTTAACCTGTGTCAAGGTATAAAGCGTTTCAATCCTCAATCATCCCATCTATTAGCTTCAAATGGGTGTCAATTCAGAGTCCTAGCTTAACAAAAATGAAATAAAATTAAACAGGTAAACCTTTTTTTTTTTAACATCACCATTGGGAAGTTGCAAAAGTGGGCCTAATTCTTGTTGGTGTGATTTTTTTTTATTTACGAGAGTTCATTTAAGAAGAATTTATACAAATGCGATCCTACCAACAGAGATTCCATCATTGCATATACACAAACAAACAAAGCAGTTACACACACGCCTGCACACACACAAAAAAGCCATGATTCTTGTAAGGGTGCTCATGGGCCGGCCAGTCTGAGCCCGTTCCAATCCCAATCCACTTTGAGCCAGTCTTGGATGTATAGTTAGGGCCCATTTAATAATTGGGCTGGGTTTGGATTAAGTGATAAAAAATCCTAAGAACAGCCCGGACCAGCCCATGTAATGAATATATGTAATTTAGTTCAGTTAGTCTAAACATGCTCGAATTCCCACAAAGCTGATAAAAAGCCCAATTTGGCCTGGCTCAATTAATTGAATGGGTGGGCTCGGCCTTAACTTTTATGGCCCATGTCAGGCTTGGGTCGAGCTTGGGCCAGTGTTTCTAAAGTTAAGCCAGGCTTGACTATGCCTTTGCCCAGCCCAACCTGGCCAATTAACACCTCTAAATTCTTGGACAACGGTATTATTTTTTCCGCCAATGGGCTTTTTTGTTTCTAAAAATAATCTTTTATAAACGCAGAAAAGAGACAACCAGCCCAAACAAGAGAACATAGGACAAGAGACTTCAGGCTAGCCTGGACGAAAAGGACCATTTACTATTTACATCACTTCCAGACACAAATTCACTGTACAATTTCTAATGATATCTAAGAAGCCAATGGGCTTGCCTTTCAAATTCAAGAAAACCTCAATTCTATGAAACGCATATTGTTGCTTGCCATGAACTCGATTTGACTTCCATTATCATATTCAAAATGGAAGGTTTTTATTTTAATTTTGACCAGATAAGTTTCTATTTTAAATTTTTTTATCAATTCAATTTTGACCAGATTAATTTTAATTTTGGCTTTTTTTTATTTAGCAACCATGGTAAACACAATTAAAAACTTATATATCTTATGAGATTGATCTCATGACCACTTGGTTTTTTTAAATAACCAATCTAACCAATACACCACAAAGTACTTATGTATAAATTTTTGTCAAAACATTATTAAAAGTAGCTAAATGAAGTGGGGATCCTACCGGGTTACTATGCTACTCCTAGTTATATTTTTAGACAATTAAATCAAAGGCTAATTAGGTAATCTAATGGTCCTCATTTTTTGGACGTATGGTATCCCATCCATTCTACTTGAATGAAAGGAAAGCATCCAAGTGAGGCCCACCAGACAGTCCATCCAAATAGGCTACAGACACGAGACCCCCTTGAATAATTACTATAGTCATTTGAATAGATTCACCTAGGGTGTAAAGTGCCGGGATGGCCTGCCTAACCGTGTCATGCCAAACTGTGAAAATTTTGTGGGTCGTGTCATGTTGTAACATGCCTAGGTTAACTGGGGGCATAAGCACGGCCCAAGGGACAACTTAGTGAGTGTGTTGTTCGATTGTGCCCCAAATGGGCTAGACCGTGCCACCCATGGGCGGCCCACATGCCCCTCCTTTTTTAATTTTTTTAAATTATTTTAAATAAATTAAAAGAGATTTTGTGGACTTTTAGGGTTCTCAGCTTGAAATAAAGTTGAAACTATTAAAATAAATGAATGAAACTAGTGTAAATCTAAAAATGAAAAACAAAACTTCAATTATTTTAAGTTTTATATTTTATTTATATAGAAATCATCATTTTTTCAATACAAATGTCATGCCGGGCCGCAGGCCCCAGCATAGCACGGCCAAAAGGTTGGGCCATGCCATGCCATGATATGGCCCAGGGATCCCTGGCCAGCATGGCCCATCTTTTGGGTCGTGTTTGGTTGAGCCACATCGTCAATACAATCCATGTGTCATGCCAGTCCATGGCACATGTTTTCTTGTGTTGGAACCGGTTGGGCCTAGGTGGCCCATAGTGGTGTTCATGGGTCGGGCTAGGCTCGGCTAAGAAATAGCCAGGCACAGTCGGAACTCTAAGCTATAATGCCAAGCCCAGCCCAAGCCCGAATGGGGCCACAAGGATTTGGTCGAAGCCCAGCCTATCTAGAAATTTGAAAGCCAGAGCCTAGACCGAGTTTAATCTAGAATCAACAAAGAGAGTGAAATTCCATAATTGCTAATGTAGTGTAACTGGCTTGGGGCTGTCTATACATGAAAATGTACTTGGGTTCGATTTTTTTTTTTTTGTATTTTCTTATTATCATTTTTTTAATCGGGCCAGGCTTTGGGCTCTTTAGAGCTGAGTGCAAGCCTGGTCCATTTATTAAACGAGCCAGAATAAGACATTCAAGTGTGGCCTGAGTACTTAAACCAAAGGCCCAAGCCCGAACCAAATCAAGTTGGGCCCGACTCGGGCTTGGGCTACCCTGTCCATGAGCACCCCTAGCGGCCCACCCATTTTTATACCCTCTAAATTTACCGTTGAATCAACAGGTCAACTTTTCAAGAGGTGAAACCATTAACAAAGGGGTTAAAATGATCAAATGGGCTCTATATCTTATATACAGATAGGTCCCAACTAGATGAAGAGATCTATTCCTCTAATTCCATCCCCAAGTGGGCCCATAGCGGGGTGTGCATCGAAGTATAGATAGATAACCCCCCATAAATACACACCTATCGCAAATAGATATTAATTAAAAGAATTATCTAGGGCTAGTTGCATGATATCACACCAACATTATCCCAGGGCTACAGGATATCGTACAAAATTTAGATTTTCTTCACCCACTTCCATTTTAGTAAAAGACAAGAAATGCTTGTTACTTTCAAGTAACATGAGAAAAAAATCAAAATCAAAATCAAAACCATTTCATTGAGGTGGGGGTGAATATTGTAAAAGTTATAACTTAAGAAGACACAGCAAGCAAAGAGACAATGAAAAAAAAACTAGAGTTTTGAGTTTGAGATAAATATCTGTACTTTGGATTCAACGAAAAAAGGAAAATTATGTGATATTCTATAGTTATGAGAAATCACATGATGTGAAATCTTACAACACTGAAATATCGCAGGCTTTAGTGATGACTTTTTGAAAGAGGAAATTTTGATCTTTTTTTAAAGAAAGGAAAATTTTGAATTTTAAAAATTTTATATTACTCTATTCTATCTCACAAACAAAAATGCCTAGAATATCTTTAAATTATAAGACAGGCATCTTGTCAATTGTCAGTCAAACACCGACTTGGTCCCAAGTATCTCCAATGTTCCAGAGAGAACCCATTACGGACTCTTTCATGTTCAAGAAACTTCAACTCACCCACTTTGAGGACCCATCTAGAAACCGACATAAGATTTGGTGATGGAATGTGAGATGTGGTTCACTTCCATCTCTACCGACTATGGATCCAAGCATCTAAAAGTTGAGGAGCCTTTCTGTCATTTGGAGAATAACATCACATACAAGCACAAGGCAAGTGAGATCAGAACAATTGTGTAGTGAAGTGACGTTACTGAGAACAAATGAAGTGAGCATCAAGTGAAGTGGAGTGAAGCAAGTGAAGTGTAGTAAATCTTCTCTTATAAGAGTGTGAGGGCTAAAGTGTCATTATATAATTTGTGTGTGGCTAATAAGCTTTATAATGGTGCATTAGTGGGTATTGCTTGTAAGCACTATAATAGTGTAATTCTGTAAAATTTATAAAATAAGTTTTTGTTCTCCCTGTAATTTAAATCTATAAAAATTGTAATTAGAAATTGTAACTAACTCGGCAGTAAAGCGGTCTTCCAGCAAATCCCATTAAAAAAAAACCCCCCTTGACATTGGCCCTTTTTATTTAAAGTCAAATCTAGGGGACTGCTTAAAAGGGTGGTGGAGCGTGGAGTAACAATCAGAGAAAGTACCAGAACAAAGGCCTTGATGTTGTCCCTCGTCACTTTCATCTCAGCCGTCTCATCTTCTGATATATCAAGCAGAATGTCAACAAGGTCCTTGGCACAATCGCCATCAACACGCTTCTCCCTCCTGATCCTTCTCTCTTGTTCGTGCTCTATTATAATCCTCTCGAATACGCCATCCAATCTCGAGTGCAAGTCCTTGTACCTCTTCTCCAGTCCCTGCAAGTCCAGCTTTCTGCATAACCCAACAAAATCCGACAAATTGAACGTGCCCACGAGCTCCGTCATCTCAAGCAGCAACGGCCAGACCTCGTCCTGTCCTTGAACTCTGGAACACCTCTTTCTCATAGCCATCATCGATATTACGTTGTTGGTCATCCTGGAAAGCTCGACACTGACGTCAACGGGCTCGCCTGCTTTCGAGCTTTCCAACAGAATTTGCAGGAACCTTCGCAGTTCGTGGCCTCTGATGGGGAGCATGAGGTCGAGGGTCCGACCACCCAGCAGCTCGTACATGCAGAGCTTCTTGATAAACTTCCAGTAAGGGCCGTAGGGGGCGAAGGCGAAGCCTGAGGAGTTGTAGGAGAGGTGACGCTCGGCTGAAGGTATGGGACGGGAAGCGAAGGAGATCTCGTGGGTCTTGAGGATTTCTTTGGCTGTTTCAGGGGAGGAGACGACGACGGCCGGGACAGAGCCAAGGCGGAGACGGAGCAAGGGGCCGTAGTGGGTGGACAGCTTGTGGAAGGATTGGTGGGGAATGGGTCCTAGGAGATGGAGGTGGCCAACGATGGGCAGGGCTATTGGGCTCGGAGGGAGGCGACAGCTGAGTCTGGTCTTAGAGAAGATGGCTCGAACGAGGAGCGTGGAGAGGAGCCAAATTAGGAAAAGGATGGCATAGGATTGGAGGTCGGCCATTTCTCTTTCCTTTTGGTGCAAGCAAGTAGAATTGAAGGTGTGAGGAGCGATAAAAGATTCAAGCGACTTATAATATACTAGTATAGTAAAATGTACGTTTGTTGCATGTAGTTGTCAGTGAGAGCTTTAGGGAGTCATTGGCTAAATTTAATTGGTGTATTGAAATTTGAAAAAAAAACAACTTAAAATGTCATATAGCCTGTGATGTTGGTATCTCACAGCCCTTTCGTTTATTGGTTCTTGCTTGCACAGTAAAAAAAAACACTGTAGAAGCTATAAAAAAATCATCAGGTTTGGCTTTAATTCAAATGGCAGGTGGTTGTACCTGAACAAGTCCATCTTCTTGCACTGAAATTAAAGACCTGACCTTAGGCATTAAATGTTTTGTGAATGACCTAAAATTGGTTAGGATGGATGGATGGGTGATAATATTGCTTACTCTCACGAAGAGTACTCTTTTCAATAGCAGGAAAAAACCAATAAAATGTCTCAAAATAATTTAACCCACATGCAGAATTGGCTGGAATGATACTAGGTTTATATTCAAAACATGTTTCACACTGACACTTTAAAAACAAAAAAATAAAATAAATCAAACCAAAAGATTAGTTTACAACACAAATGGAAGAAAGCTGCAAAGGTAAGACTTAACATAGATTTTCAATATAAATCATCCTACGGTCTATCTAAAGCAATACAATTGATGAATAATGTTAGAACAATGAAAAAAACTATCCAAACACACGACTTTCTAAAGAAAATCTCTCAAATTGCAAACAACCAGAGCTCTAAAGGCAAGAATAACATACAATTTCCATAGAAATGATTCCGCAATCTATCTAAAGCATTTTAGAAAAATATAAAAAATACTCATGATACTACAACAATGAAAACAACTATCCAAAAACAAAAAGAATACATTTACTCCAACTAAATTTGTGAAGTCCACTAAGCATTGTTGAATCATCAATTCAATTTTCCAGTTATTGATGATGACAAACAAATTCAATTTTCAATTTTCCGTATATGACTTTGAGATGAACTTGTAGACCACACAAATTCCAAAGTATAACATTAGCATATGAAAATGAAGGCGCCTAACAAGTACATGGCACGTGTTATAGCTTCTTAGAAGACATAACTTTTGTTTCCATGTGAGTCTGCAACTTTATAAGTCCCTATATCATTTTTTGGGCCTTTTTTGCTTCTGATCTCTATCCTTGTGCTCTTAGTCATATCAGTCTTTTTGCAAGGCTTCTTTATCATCAACAATTTAGGCTTGAGAATCTTTAATAGCTTCTCTAGTTGTCAACTCATGATCCGTGTCTTCTCAACCTATGCAAAACACAAAATTGTAAAACAGGAAAAAAATTTGAACAATGAGATATGAAGTTTGATGGGGGGTGAAGAGGCTATTTCTCTTATGGGTGGTGGATTTCATAAAAAAGGCAGTGAGAGGAAACCATGCAATTGCTCAGAGTAGGGACTAATTGTGTGGAATTATAGAACTGCAGGATGTTCTCAAATTGCCACTGCCACTATACTTCTCAAGAGTACCACATGCGTTAAAGTAGAACTGAGGAGTATATGATTATGACATTAATTTCCTTTGCTAAAGTAGAGATAATTAGTGGCAATCTTCAATTTAAATTTTGGATAGAAATGAATTGATTTATGAATTCAATAAAAGCACCTATTTTGCTCATGAATTTAGACATGAGGACAGATTTACTAATTAACAGAAAGATATTTCAGCAGCAAACATAGCTTAAAATCTACTAATAAAGTAATGTTTCTTTTATAAGGTCCCTAGTCAATACAACAGAAATAGCAAGTGTCATTGGCATTAATCATTTTCAAGGTACGTTGGATTCATGTCCTTCAAAATACCATAATAAGAGAAATAGAAAAAAAAAGAAAAGGGGTTTTTTCCACCTATGCCCCCACTATTTGTCGACATTTTCTATACAAAACCTAATTTTTTTTGTTTTGTTTCACCGGTAAATACCCATGCACCTACACACATAGTATTAAGTCCCTCACCAAGACACACAATTAAGGATCGATCGTTGGTTGTTTATGGAGAAAGAGAGAGAGAGAGAGAGAGAGAGAGAGAGAGAGAGAGAGAGAGAGAGAGGTCTAACCACTAATGTATCAGTGGGTTTTCAATTTTACATATATACCAAGACACATAAGTATTCACCACACATACCCATAGGCACCGTGACCATCACGTTGGGGTCAAAGGCAGGTCTTTACCCATTTAACTGATAGCAATGCCTTTAGAGGAAAAGTATCTGGAAATAAACAAAAGCTATCAGACTCATTTCAAAATTAAGATGAAAATCTTCACATTTAGCTAAAGGCAAAAGAAAATATATATTGTTAAAGGATGGTGGCAAGTCTTATGTTGGCTAAGAAAGTCTTAAGTTGTTCACCAACTCTGTTGGATAGTCATCATTAAAAAGGCAAGAAAAAAAAAACCAAAATCCTAAAAAAGAGTAAAAGTTTCACCAACATCACCAAAACCTTATATATCAAACTAGGGGAAGGGGCAAATAAAAAAGAATAGAGGATCCATTGCAGACAAAAGTCTTAGATCAAATGGCTCAATGAAGGAGACAGAAATATTAAAAAAAAATTACCTTACAACAAAGTAAATAATTGCAGCAAACAAATTTTCAAAAATTACTGCCTGTAATTCATTCATTGAAAATATCTATGAATAGCCACATTTCTATTAACTATATAATCCATCAGATCTTTCTTAGGGGATCTGTTTCCTGTTTTCTTGATCCATGCCCCAAACATGAGAATATTATCTATCCAAAACCTAGAACCCAAAACCAAGGGAAAAAAAAGGAAATATGCAGTTTTCTACCATCAAAAGAAAATGAGATTGAGATTGAGAGAGAAAGTACCTTGAGAACAAGGCCTCTGATGGAGTGTGAGTAGCTATCATTTGCTTCACCACAAAGAAGAAAACCAAAAATGATATTCATTTAAAAAACATGAGGCATAAATATTATTTGCCAAAGATTAAGCCAAAATACTAAATAAGAAGAAGAGTCGAAATATGAAAGAAAACAATAAATTAAAATACCCAAAGAGATAATTGACTATAGAAAAAAGGAAAGGTTAAAGCAGGAGGAGGCAAGCAGCTAGAATTGTTGCTTTTTATTAAAAAAATTGTTTACAATTTAGACAACAATATAATTAGCAAATGAATGATTTTTCAAAACCATTTCAAGCAATCAACATGGGAAGTGCATTAGAATTAAGAAAAAAAATCATAGCATTAGAAGAAAATATATAATAATGAAATATAAAAAAAACTAAAGGGAGTATGTACCATTGCTTTTTTTTTTTTGGGAAAAAAACCCACATAAACTTATGATAATTTATAATTCAAACCATTCAAATAATGATCAGTAACTTACCACTACCAATGAGAATGGGATATAGTCTCAAACATCATGTACATAAACTCCAAAAGAAAAAGGGTTGTAGAATAAAAACAAACATTTCTTAGAACTTAGAAGTCAGTATGACAATGGTGTTCTAACTGCAGTATTCTTAATAAATCAAATAACTTCTTCTATAATTGATGAGATGCAGGCCATTGAAAAAAATGGTATATGAGTAGGAGGTAAAAGATTTTCTAGTAGAAGCATATAATAGTTGCAAGATGATATATTTAATATAGTAAAACCCAGATGAGTCTATTCAGAGATAGAAAGCAAGATTGGTGGCAAAAGATTTCAAAGAGGCCTATGCTTTATGGCATTGACTATCTAGGGACACTCTCTGGTAAATAAGGTGAACTCAATAAGGGTGATTTTATCTCATGCTATAGAAAGCCTAATGATGCAATTGCTGGTATTTTGTAATTGAAAAGTACACTTGGTAGCCATGCTAGCAATTAGCAAATAGGATTAGAAGAGAGTTGAGAAATATTGAAAATGAAAAATAAATAAATAAATGAATTCATATAATTGTATTAAGATGCACACTGAAGGAATAGAAAAGAAAACTATTTTGCATGGTAAATGTCCTAGAGCATGTGAACACTATTTTACAATTGAATGTTGGTTCAAAGGCAAATGGATGCTCATGATACATTTCCCTGCAAAAGAGTAAAAAGAAAAAGAAAAGGAAAAAACAAAGCAGAACAAAATAATAATAATAATAATAATAACAGTCATGGTTGTTCAAGCTAAAAAAAAAAAAACTCCAATCAATGCGAGGAAACTCAAGCAATAACTTTGACTTAGCTGTAGTGGTGGTTTTCAATGCTTCGTCACATATTTGATATGTGGTTGCATGATTGCCTTATAAACTTAGTTGTCATTTTGGCCACTTGTCTCAACCATACTTATTAACATGGCCTAGGATCTAGGTAAGTAACTCAGAAAATTATTTGATTAACTCAAATTAAACCAAATGAAGAAAAACAAATGCATACAACTTTAAGCTAACATACTACAATTTGCAAAACACAACAGTATGAGATCAAAGACAACAAAGCAGAGCAATTCAAATCAACACAATCCATTCAAACAAAATAGAAAAAGAAGAACGACCAAATTCAACCAAATCATACCAACAACTTCCGTGGGATCTCAATATGACCCGAATGAGCTATAGCAGTAGCGTTGTTACATTTGTCTTAAACTTGGCATGCTTGATCTTCACCTTATCCGCCCCTTCATGAAGAATAGTCTCTGTACACTTCAATCTCAAGCTAATAGTCCCAACATAATTCACACTCATGGAGCATCCATCTCTACTCAAGCACTGCGCAAAGCAGCCCACATCTCCTCTCAGTGCCACCTTTATAAGCCTCTGTGATGGCACTCAGGCACCTAAACTTTCATTTGGAATTTGAGATATTTACAAAATATCGATAAGAAAACTTAAAATCTCAAAATAGAAATGGTAGGCATCAAATCACCTAATTCCTTATGTGTGTAGTTTCTGTTTGCAACATCTATAATGATGGAAATGCGAAGAAATTGGTAGGAACATAAGGTGCTACTCTCATCCATGAATATCTCACCACCCACATATTAAGAAATAATTAAAAAATAATACATAAACGGAAAAAATATATATGCAAGAGAGCAAAGATGGAAGAAGATTCATCAATATCAAAATTTGACCACCCACATTGTAAAAAACAATGAAACAATAAAGTTCATTATAATTTGATCACTAAAGCCAACAATTTTAAAGTGTGTGTTTTCAATTCAGGTAAAGAGCTGAAGTAGACTTTATTTTAGATAATAAAAACTACCCAAATTCTTTATATTTAACCCTATTAACTACTCAGCAATTTAAAGTTAAAGTCACCATAATTTGTAACAAGTTAAGAAATCAACCTCTCCAAGAGAAAGAACCAAATAACCCAAACATCATTACATTCTCTCACATTTATAATGGACGACAAAATATAGTTAATATATCACTCAAATTGTAGGTTTCAGTTTAATTATATAAAAAACAAAGGCAGTTGCTCATCGCCACCAACCACAAATTCAAGCATAAGTTGTGAAGGCAGAAAACTGAAATAGCTCAAAGTGATGAAAACACCATACGACCATAAACTCAAGCCATGACCTGTAGGGTGGCCAATATGGATTTATAGATTGTAGTTCAATTAATTATAACAGAAAATAAACAAAATAAGCAAATCATTCAACCGCACAAATCCAAGAGGCACACAATTTTTTTCATAGAAACCCTCTTCGAAAAAAATCACGGGTCCTCCTTAGGCCTACAGAAACCAAACACTATAAATTGAGCAATTACTGGATATACTCACAAATCTCTCCGTTGTCTTCTCAACCTAAGGACTGTAGTTTTTATTGTATAACTCCCTGTTGTCATGACTCTCTGCCGTTCACTGCTCGCCATGCTTAATCAAACCAATCTTCTACAATAAAGTGGAAACATTATTCTATAGCACTTAAAGCCTTACACAATCTCTCGAATGGATGCTCTAGAAAAGAAATAATATCTCCAATGTGCATTCTCAAGCAACTAAAAATTGGAAATGGATGCCTTAAGGTTGAGAGAATAAAATAGAAAAGAAAATAGCAATCCCAGCACAAAAAGAAAAGTATTTTCGTGTAGGTCGGTGAGTTTCTCTGCATCGCACGCTGAGCAAACCTCAATTCCATTCAGGTTTGAATTTCACCCTGCAGTCGACTATGCTCTGGACCACAGTCGACCGAGCTCCACTCAAACATATGTTCGCTTGTTAGAATTTCTATTTTTTTTCATATCTTCACTTCAGATTTTCCAAGCGACATGATTACATTCTATTCTATAATAAATAATAAAAATATAACTCAATGAACTCATAGTTTTGTCAAACCCATAAATTAGCGAACACCCTTGTAATTTATCAATGGAAAAACTGATTCAATAAGACTAAAACAATGCCAGTCAAGCTTCTTTGAGAGAGTACGAGAAGACGAGAGAACAGATTCAGGGAGTGAGTCTTGGCTTTGGGGGTTATTTATTCATAGTTTTGAGACCCCCTCACCTTTTGTTTATTATTTGCAAATCCTTGAAGTTAAGAGTTTGATTGGGCAGCTGGTATAACATCAGCGACCGAAGACCAGAATCAATTAATGCCTCATCAGTGGGTTGGCTAAAAGTTAATAATTCCCCCGTTGACACCCTATGGACTCCCTGTGTTATGGCGCTGCCCCAGTTGCGGCAATTCTCGAGTCAGACCATCCTGCCCTAGCTGTAAAAGTGTAGTCAACAAAAGATGTGGAAATTCAAACTCTTCCTCGTGATGGATGAAGGAAAATGCCAACAAAAGTTGTGTCGACTAAGGGCTAGACTATTCTAATCAGCATGTAGTCATATGCTGTGTTCTATCCATAGTTGCACGACATGCATAAATGTGACTGGTATCAATGTGCCTGAAAAAAAGGGGTGAGTACTGAGTAGGTATTTTAATTTCAGCTTTGTAATGAAAATCTGACATCTAACCATATGCAGCACCTACTATAATTTGGTACCATATTTAATGCACGTTTACATATAGCCCGGGGCGAACCAACATGTCTAGGGGTGGGGCCTTCCCACAAAAATTTGGTACCTTATTTAATGCACGTCTACATATAGCTAGGGCGAACGTACATGTCAAGCGGTGGGGGCTTCCCACAAAAAAATTGAAAAATCCCATATGGGCTCTAAAGCCCCTTTTGGCAGCCCCCATTGAAAAATAATCCTAAGCCCCCACTACTTTTTACCCTATCATCACTTTCCCTCCCTCTTTCAAAAATCTCCTTTCTCTCTCCTTCTCCCCCTCCCTCTCCCTCCCTTAAAAATCCCCAAGTCAATAGAATAGTGACCCACTTCACCATGGGAGCACAAAACCACCGGGAACGTCCCTCTCACCAGCAAGTAGTCATCTCTCTCTCTCTCTCTCTCTCTCTCTCTCTTTCAATCTTTCTTTGTCTCTCTTTGAAATTTCAAATGAAAATAATGGGATTGTGTTAGGGTCAACTATTTTTTTGATTGTGTGTAATACAAATAAATACACATATAAGAAAAACCTTGTTCTTTTATTAAATTCGCTCTATCACATGCCTCTCCATGTATTCATCTCTCACCACAAGGTGAGGGACAATTCATTTTTTATACCAAATAAGGTCAAAAAGGTATCATAATGTGTGATGGTTTTGTCCTTTTGCACATCAATACTTTCCAAAAATGGCAGTGCCCCTCACCATAGTATGAGGGACATAAGCAGAGTAGTTTTTCCCTATATATATGAGAATATTAGTATGCATCCGTCCCTCATCATGGTGTGAGGGATATATTCATATTTGGATATATTAATATGCAAAAGATAAAAAGCATATGAAAAAGGGAAATGCTTAAGTACAAATAAGGAAAACCATGTAAGCATCTATCACCCTATGGTGAGGGAAGGATGCATACTAACATTCCTCATGTATATATAGGAAAAGACTGCATCCATCCCAATTCCCTCTTTAGACCGAATAAGGTAAAAAAGGTATCATAAGGGTGATGGTTTTCTCTTCTTCTACAGTAATACTTTCCATATATAGAATGTTCTTCATGCATAATAGTTTTGTCATATATATATACTAGTGCTGCAGAGCTCATGCCTAACACGGGCCATGAAAAAACTAATTAAGTTTAATTAAAAATAATTAATATTTAAATGAAATATAAATAAATATCATTATATAAATCATAACAAAAACATAGTTAAAATATGATCATGCAGGGATGCAGGCCTTGTAAAAATAGTACTATTATTATTATTATTATAGCTAAGTTTAGATCATTATATCATTATTGGCCACCTAACCAATCCAAATCTGTATCTCTCTTACTCCTTTCCTCATCTTACTTCCTCTATAAATCTTCAACCTCCCGATATTTTTTTTGGGAGGGGGCAATCGGTTTTAACCGATTTCCCCTTTCTTCGGCTCGTTCTGCCTCCGACCCCGATAGACCCGACCGCAGCGGACTGCCGGCGCTCGCACGGCGCCGGCCGCAACTATTGCCGGCTGGAACCATTACCGGCGGCGGCTGTTTTTTTTTAAATTTCCGTAAACAGTGAACCCCTTGGGGTTTTGATGCAAATTCAACCCTATTAATGGAAATTCATCGCTCTGATACCAATTGTAAGCCAAAATGGCTTGTTAGGAAAAACTTTAATGAATTGGATTTGCATTCTGACGGCTTGATTTGTATTATGAAAGACAACCAATTTAGGGCATACCTGAATCCATTGCTAAACGGAGAGGAGATCCACAATCTTAACTCTCTCGGTCTTCTCATAATACATGCTGATTGATGGGTATGCCAAGCAATAATCTCTATGTGTGAAGATGAGAGAGTTCCCAAGCCATTTATAAATTGCATTAATGCTTTCCTTCCCATCAACGGAAAGCTTTCTATTATTGTACGACTGGAGTGTTTTTAGGAGCGTGGCTTTAATGAAAAGACATTTGTTATTGAATAAATTAAAGTGAGTGGTGATCATGTGGGCCACCACCCATGATATCCAACATTTGTATCTTCTCAAAAGGCATAAAAATGGAAGCATCCTTTCTGTTACAAACCCGATGCATAAAAAGTCGGCCTCCCATCCACCATAGTTCTCTCCCTTTTTTTGTTGGTTGGCCCGACGTCATGACAACTGACAAAGGATGGACAAAATTTCTATGCCAATCTGGGTTGGGAAACCCCACCTCGGATCCATGCATTAGCCTCTTTTGTATCTTGTTTTGGCTTCTAATCGTTGTCCATTTGTGGTTGGAAAGAACACGGTCCTTCCAAGGCATGGTCCCTCCTAATCGTACCTTGTCCTGTTCCATCATTTCATCCCACTCCCAGTCCTCCAACCACGGTCCTTCCAAGGCATGGTCCCTCCCAATTGTACCTTGTCCTGTTCCATCATTCCATCCCACTCCCAGTCCTCCAACGTACCTTGTCCTGTTCCATCATTCCATCCCACTCCCAGTCCTCCTGTTCCATCATTCCATCCCACTCCCAGTCCTCCAACGTACCTTGTCCTGTTCCATCATTCCATCCCACTCCCAGTCCTCCAACCACGGTCCTTCCAAGGCATGGTCCCTCCCAATCGTACCTTGTCCTGTTCCATCATTCCATCCCACTCCCAGTCCACCCAGCATATCTCTCTCTCTCTCTCTCTCTCTCTCTCTCTCTCTCTCTCTCTCATATATACACACACAAGTTATCCACAAATTCTTTTGCAGATATTCAATACCAACAAAGGGACGATACAATTTATGTGAATATAGGCATCCCCGTTTAGATGGCCAAGACCAGACGGCATGGTCCCACTGGGACTGCTTGGACCAGCTACACAAAACTGGCTGAAATTTTGAAAAACGTTGCAAAAATTACATGGGAAAGATGGTGGCCCAATCCAATATCCTTTTGTTATTCTTTTATGGTTGACATTTTCTTCGTATGACCCTGAGAACCCTGAATTCTTTTTAAATCATGTTCCTGATAAATATGAGAAATTATCCTGTCCTTATTTCTCCCGAGGGGCCCACCTTTTGTGATCAGAGACATTCATATCATGCCAGCCCCTCTACATAGGAACTCATACAAATTTCACTTCAGTTTGATTGACCTCCTGGCAGCATTGGGAGTAGATATTGCCTTAGACCTTGCAGACTTTCTTCGGCAACATAAATACTTTTAATACACTTTCTCGGGTGGAGAGCCCACCATTCAACACTGCCCACCGATGCATCTCGGTTGGCACACTTGTAAGACACATTTTTTTTTCGTACAAAATTATTTCTCATCGGATTCAAACCCACCATCATAGGTGTTATTAGATGTAACATAAATACTTTTCAAAATACTTGTCTTGAGTGGAGTTTACTATTCAACCCAGACAATAATTAAGGTAGTGTTTGGTTCACATAAATGATTTTGGGCTGAAATGGAATGAATGTTGAATGGATCTAGAATGGAATGGAGGTTGGAATGGTCATTCTATTCCAATGTTTGGATTTATCTTTGAAATGGGGGTAGAATGGAATTCATGTCCCTATCCTTGTGTTTGGTATGCATGAATTAATGTATGAATAAAATAAAAAATTCAGTATTTTTAGTAAAATATCTCTATTTTCTTCTTTATTTTTTTGTGGTGGATGGGTGGGTGGGTGGGTGGGTGGGGCGACAGTGGTGGCGGTGGTTGGGTGGCGGTGATGGTGGTGGCGGTGGTAGTAATGGTGGTGGGTGATGGTGGCGACGATGGTTGGGTAGTGGTGCTGGTGGCGGTGGTTAGGTGGTGGCGGTGGTGGTGGTGGTGGTGGCGATGGCTATGGGTGGATGGCAATGATGGTAGGTAAGGGTATTTTTGTCTCAATAAAAAATGAGTGTGAAATAAAATGGTCATTCCTTACCTCCCCTAATGGAATGTCTATTTTCTCATATAAGAGAATGATGATTCCTTTTAAAATGAGCGTAACATCCATTTTAGACAAATTAAATGCAAGAATAAATGTTTCCGCGGAATGATCATTCCATCCTATCCCTATTCAAGCGACCCAACTGCTATGTACGACTGTCACGTTCTTAAAACTTATTTTCCTACCTATGGCATGCATCCTGTCTTCCATGACAAGGACTTGAACTCTATCGCCTGACAGTGGCTACCTTGTTATGACGACCTTGTTAGTCATTGTTTTGCCCACCACAAATGATAATAGTAACAGGAACAACAATAATAGCAATACGAAAATATCAATGTTCTCCACTGATCCATTGACTAGGTCAAGGTTCCATCACAAATCAGCAAGAAATCTATTTACATTTTTTTTTCAGTAATAAAATTTCATCGAAGAGAGGAAGAGCAAAAGCACCAGCCAAAAAAATTGGGCCTCTGAAGGCATAAAGAGCGCCTTATTACAATTGGAGAAAAGGGAACAAGAACTACACGGGAAAATCTACAAAAGGTGAATATCCATCCCAACTTTTGTCGAGTTAAAGAATCTACTAAAGCATTAGCCAATCTTTCTAATTGCTACATGAACCGAGGACACCAAAGCTTTGATTTCATTGAAGAAGAGATGAGAACTCCAAGGGATCAAAGAGAAAGAAGATACCCAATAGAAAGCCTTAATTGAATCACTCTCCACCACAAAATCTCCATTAAAGTGAGACTTAAAAATCAGAAGAGGTTGTAAAATTTGTTTACTTGTATATATCTACTTGTATGAACTTTGAACTCGGTGAACAGTCAAACCTACCCGAGTCTCTTGATTCACCTCGACTCAATGTCTTTCTAGGTCTTGAGTCAAGTCTTCACTTTTTTTCTCTTCATTTTATTATTATTGTTATTATTATTTTACATAAAAACCAAGAAAGACATAAATGCTAGTGACACCGTAAGATCTGGCACAGTACGTTTGAAAATATTAAAAAGCTTTTTATTATAATTAAAATTTCAATGTCAACCATGTGAGTTGAACAACACATGTTCTGGGGTTGTGCTATGAATCATGGTACCCTCACCGCATTTCAAAAAAGGCACATCCTTTATTCCTTTTTGTTTACTTTTTTTGCCTACTTACCTTTGAAGAAGCGTACGAATAGAAAGATCAAAAGGGGCTGCCTCTCTTCTTTGTGTCTCTCAAGGCAATCAAAAGCTCATTTGCATTGGCCCTTTCAAAAAATTTAGGACAGGAGTCGCACGTTTCTTCTCAAATTATATGATATCCCATCGGTTTACATTATGGGTATCATAGTAATGAAATCAAAGTAAGAAATGAGGATAAAAACTGAAGTAATTAAATATATGTATGAAATGCTAAAGGGAGATTTGCATGACAAGCATTCCAAGAGAACAAACTATCAAGACTATAAAACATGCGGCATATATTTCAAAAACAGAGTATAAAGCCCAGAAATATAATTCCCCCAAACTCGGACTATCCGAATAAGATCTTTAATCCACAGTGAAAATCAATTAAAAATTTTTCCCATCATTGAATCCATATATAAGAAATAAGCGAAACATTTATATTAAAGTGAAAGCAATTGATAATCCATGATCTATATAGTGGTATCGATCACATTGATCAAATTCATAAAGTACTGGAAGTATAACTCTGAAGAGTTTAAGTAATCCAACATTACTACATTATCTTATAAAACTTTTCAAAAACTGCTCAACTAACAAAACTAGAAAATCAATCCTAAGAAAAAGAACAACCTATCAACTGACGATGACAATTTCCTAATGCTTGACTACACTTCCTCACTAATCGCCGCGCACGTAAAATGGTTTAATCCTGGTACTTCTGAAGTCTCCTCCGACACCTCTCTTTCCAAAGTAAGGAAAGTAAGCTCACAGTCTACACACCTAAAGTAAAAAAGGGTTAAGTTACGAAGGACTTAGCAAACGCAGCATGCGGATAATACCATACAAAGATTAAAATAGAATAAGGGAATCATAATAATGAATGAGGTCAATTCTATCAATATCAAAAGCAATACTATCACGAATCGATAAGTAAGAATCAACTGAAGTAAGTAAATATCTATACCATCCATCACCTATACAAGAGACATATTCACATAATCTATTGCATGGTATGATTGACCAGCTCATATCCGTTCCTTAGGATTTTACAAAGAAATTTCAAATCCTTGGCATATAGATTTGATATCATAGTATCTACTGGATTGCGCATCTAACTATAATAAACAATTATTTTGAATCTCAGCCAACTATGGGGCCTATAGAAGTGAGCTCCTACCAACGATTGGCCTACCCAAGGCTAAGCTTAACAATTGAATGGATGTAAGTGCCAATAGTACTAAATCAATAATACAAGGTCTATGTCTAGTTGGACTCCTTGTCTGAGCAAGAGTATCCGTGTACAAGATCTCATTTATAATATCTAGTATCTATCTATGTCATTATATCTCCATCCATGTTTTCATTTCTCATGTATTCATGTAGATAGTCATTCCTTTTAGGCATCCATCTATTCCATAATTCAGTTATCCATTGACATAGCTTTTGAATAGCTATCCTAGTGATAGACATTCATTCCATCTCCATTTCATAGCCCCAGGTCATCTCTAAGTATACCTTAGGTTAAATTACCATTTATGCATTTAAAAAAAAAAGAAAGAGTAATAACATCTTATAAACATTTATGAAAAAGAAAACAATGATACAATAGCAATATAAGATTGATATAATCTCATCTATCAATAGAATAAATGATAAAAGTTGCCAAATCTAGGTTAAGTTGTGTATTTCAAACTATAGAGGACTTCGACCTACCATATGACGGGCATTCCAAACTTGTAAGGGTTATACACTTTGAGTGTTACAATGGTTGGGCCTCATCTAAATCCAAAATCCATCTATTGGTATATATTTCCTTCTCTATACTCCACTATGCCATAACCAGTGGCTAGAGGCAAATCTCACACCCTAAATTCACATGGACATGTTTTATGATCCATAATTAGGGTTGGATATGATTTAAGTGGTATCCAAGGTCTGGGGTTCAAAATATTAATTTTTCTTAAATTACTAAGTTCTCCTGTAGGACATGCTCGAGCAGAAATGAGTGCCTGCTCGAACGCAGTAGCCCGCTCGTGCGCCGAAGAGATCACGCTCGAGCACACTCGCCTCTGTCTAGGAAACAAATACTACTCTAGCCTAAACAACTGAGAGTTCTTAGAGCCCGCTCAGAGCATTTTGGGAATTCTGTTTGATTTGAAAACCTATATTCTCTCATATCCTTTAATTCTTATTCTTCCATCAACCCGCATACATCCATTTAAACATGATCAATCATGCCTCCACCTCTTGTGGGTCCCCCATCAATCATATGCCATCATTCATACATATTCATTTCCAATATAATACGATCCACAACATTCATCCTCCATCTCATTTAATTCAAGCCATTCATTCCACCATTTCTCATTATTAATATAAAGATTGTCATATGCATTCACCAATATAAATATTAGTATGCAATTACTCTTCATTTATATCATTTAGGGCCATCAAGAAAGGGTTTCCATCTAGAATACTAGGTATGACATAAGCATAGTTAACATAGGTGTTTAAGAAGCATTTCATCAAATATATAAAAGATAGTCAAGGTATTTCACATGTAACAAGATTGTAAACATGCTCTACTTAACCCAATTAAGGTAATCCTCTTTCAAAAGCCAAAAACTCACTTATAATCCACTCTAAGGCAATCTAACTCAAGAAAATCCAAAGACCTAACTCTACAACCACAAACCAAAGAATCCAGGGGAGAGAAGAATATTAGACTATAATTGAAGTAAGAGATCAAAATAGGAAGGGAAAAATTGTGTGATTGTAGGAATTCTTACCTCAATGTGATGTTGAGAGAGATGTTTATCAATCTATGGGGCTCAATTGGAAGATAAGTGACTTGTTCCTTCAAGATCTAACCTAGTAAAATGGGTAACCATAAAAGGAGCTTAGGAAATTAGATCAGGCATAAAGAGATAACGAGAAGAGTTCTGAGAGAAGAAGGCTTAAAATGAGAGTTGCTAGAATTTGAGTTTATATAAAGTTGGGCCATGTGAAAGGTCTAGTTTACCTTCAAGTGAATGGTTGCAATGACTAAGTATCAATGGGCTTTTAGCCTTTTCAAGTAGGTTGGGTTGGAATAATCAAAACACCCAAGAGTAATGAATTAGAGAATGAAGATATTTTAAGGGCAACATAGAGTTTGGTAAAGTTAGCTATTAGATTTTTCTCCTAAGGATCTCTAGTTAAATTAAATCCCACTCAAGTCCTCTTCTACAACCTTCTATTATTAAACTAATTACTTCTAATCTCTTTAATCTTCTAATCGAAGCCTAAACACCACTAAAAAGGCCAAAATAGCATACATTTATAGAAAGTAAAAGGGGTGGATCTTACAAGAAACTTCTCAAGGACATAGCCACTTTTCAATTCCTCATGTTTTTAGATGGATTTTCCTTTATTTCTTTTATTTTGTTCACCATCTTCCTTTCTTTTTCTATTTTAACCGGAGAAAGTAATTTTCGAAGCTAGGGTCTGTTCTTTCACAAGAATTCCTGCCAAGAATTTAATTTGTTGAGGTTTTTTGGGACATGATGTGACATCTTGTCTCTTAGCATTTCCAAATACCTTATTTCATTACAAGCATTCCAGAATTTTACCTACCTAAAAGGTCTTATATAGCCTTTGGGAATTCCATAATCCCACATCCTTCACCTTTTGGTGGAATTCCTGTATGCTCCCTTATACTTGAGCATCCCACATCTTTCACCTTTTGGTGGAATTCCTGGATGCTCAAGTACAAGGGAACATCTAAGAACTCCATTATCTCTGAGAATTCTAAATGTAACAATCTGAATTTTGATTTTTAATTAGAATTAATCTTGACCTTTGATCTGTGATGGAGCCCCCACATGTGATTATTATTATTTTATGATATTTCAAATTGGGTAATTAATTAAGTCACTATGTAGGTCCCATAAATTACAAGAGTTTGAAAAATCTTAGAGTTATGCTCAAATTAAAATTTTATTTCGATTGAACCTTTGGATTGCCTTGATCTATCCTAATCTTACCTAGGGATGGAGTTCCACTTGAATTAAACTCCTGTAGCTAAGATTGGATAGGACTAAAACTTCTTTGGAACTTTGTTTTTATCTTTCTATAAATGGAAACACCCCTCCCTTGAATTACATCTAGGTAACCCAAGTCCTCTCTCTTGTGTAGAGTTTTCCTCTTCCACTTGAGGTATAGCCTCTCTTTACCTCCTTTTTTAGGAAGTTACTATTATAGTTGGTTATTTTAATTTCCTTTCATAGCCATGTCATCATCATCAACATTCATCCATGAGACCTATCTAGTCTTCACCATGACCGATACATCTGATCAGGCCACATGCTCAACCCAGCAACCGTGGGCCATCTCTGACGAGCCCAGACCAACCAAAGCCAAGCCCGGCCCAGTGGAAACCCAGTCATCGTCATCATCTTCTTCTCGCGGTTGCTCTGTCACTTTTCTTCTTTCTTTTCTTTCTTTCTTTCGTTCTTCCTTCTTTCTTTCCTTCTCTTCTCCCTCGTTTTCTCCTTCTGTATCTTTCTTACTTCTGGTTTTCGTTTCTTTCTCTCTGCATCTTCCTTTCCATCGTTTTCTTTTTCCTTGTTGCATCGTTTCTTTTTTCTTTCTTCTGTTTCCATTTTTCTCCTCTCTCTCGGTTCCCGACTGAAACAAGCTTCACTCATCTTCTTCCTTCTGTTTTGTTCTTCTTATTCTTCTTCCTCGTTTCTTCTCCTTTTTTTTTCTGTTTCTTTCCATGATCTTCTCCTGCTTTGCACCCAGCAATCACCCCCACTGTTTTTCTCTTTCCTCCCACTGTTCATTGCCGAACCGGGCACTGTAACCCACCTGCGAAGTTCCTCCTTCTCTGTTTTTTTTCTTCTTCTTCGATCTCTTGCTTCTTCTTCATTGTCTCTTGTTTCTTCTTTTCCCTCCTCTGCAACCCAGGTATTCATCACCTTCATCTTCCATGTTAAATCCACACTGCATCATTGTCTTCTTCTGCTGCAACCACCGACCCATCCCTCACCCTCTTCTCCTGCTTCTTATCCCAAACAAACAGTCCATCATGCATAACTGAACCAACTTGGATCTTCAACCCCTTCTACTTCTTTGTTTGTTTTTCTCCTTCTTATTCTTCCTATTCCTACTTCTTCCTCCGTTTTCTTGTCTCTGTTTCTTCTTTCTTCTCTTTGCAAAACACTTGTGCCCACTGCAACAAGTTGCACCAACCCAAGCTCACATTTTACACCTCCACCTTGACTCGATTTTCTCTACATTTTCCTCTCCCTTCCAATCTTCTTCCTCCTTTCTTTCCCTGTTTCTATCTATTTCCTTCCCTGTTCCTTTCTCTTCTCGTTCAGCTTTTCTCTCTTTCTCTGCAACTTGTCTTCTTCCCTTCTCTTCCTTGTTTTCTTTTCTCCCTTCCAGCATTTGCATCTCCTTCTTCTTTCTTCTTCCCCTTGCTTCCTGCTTCCTTCTTTCTTTTCTCTTCATCTTCTTTGTCTTCTTTCTTTCCTTTTCCACTCTCTTGTTCTGTTTCTTCTCCTTCACCGTTTTCTTTTTCTCCTCCGTTCTGTCTTCTTCCCTTCTGCTTCGTCATCATCTTGTTTCTTCTTCTTTGTTTTTTTCCTTCCTCTATCTCTTCCTTCCTGCTTCCACTGCTCTCTGTTTTCGGTTGCTTCTTTGAACCCATTCATCTCCCTGCAACCCAGCTTTTCTTCTATCTTCCTTTCTTCTTCTCTTTTCTTTCCTTGTTTCTGACCGAGAAGAAAACCAGCCCAGAACCTGGACCATTCTCCACTTTCTCTTTCCTTTCTTCTTTCTCCATTACAACTCAGTTACTCCATGCTCAACCCATCTCGGTAATCTTCTCTTCCTTCTTCCTTCTTTTATTCTTCTTCCTACTTCTTCCTGTTTCTTTCTTTTCTTTCTGTCTTTCCATCCTTCTTCTTCCTCTTCTCGTTTCTGTTTTCTCTTTCCCCTTTCTGTCCGTCTCTCCCTTCTCTTCTTTGTTTTCTTTCCTTTTTCCCTCGCTTTCTCTTCTCTTCTGTTTGTTTCCTTCTTCTCTCTTCTGGTGTTTGTCTCTTCTTCATCTCCTTGCCAAACAGGCTGAGAACCATCGCCATGCATCTAAGCCCACCGCAACAGTCCAATTCTAACTAAGCTTCTGATTCTTTTGCTTGTCTTGTTTGGTTTCACGGTCTCTGTTCTGTTCTTTACATGTCCACTGTAATATCCGATCTTGACCTCTATTCCCTTTCATGTTTATGCGTTGTCAACAGACCACAAAACTCAAAGTCACCTTCTTTTGAAACTGTGGGACCGAGTCTTCTCTGTTGGTTTCCGCATAATTCCTTCCTCTTCTCATTATTATTAATTCTTCTCCTTTTTTTTTCTACTGGTTATTTAACCCCATTGACCCACAGATTTGGCCCACCTTGCATGTATGGTTAATTCAAGTCATTCAGGCTCATAGATATGATCTAGTAACTTGGGCCCAACTCAGAAAAACATTGAACCAGGTTTTATTCAAGTTGAAACCCAGGCCTAAGCCCATAGATACAAGCTATTTGACCCATTGTCCCTGGCCCACTTGATACACATGCATTATGCAAAATACTTAGGCTCACTTGATTGATTTTATAATTCAGCCCAAATCGATATGTGTTGACTTATCACGTAGCCTACTTATGCAACCCACAATACTTGACCCACCTGAATGACTAAGAAATCTGGCCTAGCCCATATGTCTCGACCCATTACACACATCTCGCACTCAACTTCAGTCCATTATTTGCATATGAACCCGAATCACGGCCCATACACTAATGTTCCATGGCCCGAATTGGAACCACCAACCCCATTCATTGACACGGCCCCAGCCCATATAGTTCCATGAAGAATATTTAATCCGATTTAGTCATTTGTATATAAATCTATATTCTCCTATCTTAACAAGAACTCACATCGAACCTTCAAACTAAGTCAAGCCAAATTCTCCGATCGCTGACAATTCAGGCAAGTAGTCTTACAATTGTTCCTTAGCACCAGAGTTTTCTGGTCCTTGACTTAATTTGATTTAAAATGTGAAATTTTGTAAATTACTGAAATAATTTTAGAATATCAGGATAGTTTGATGCCTTTGATTTGTTTGAGAAACCATGACTGTGATATACTCGATCTTGTTCCCTTTGGCATTATCAAGTTATAAAGGGACTGTTTGTGAAGTATTGATCCATTTGTCATTTGATGTAAATTGTGAAAATTGTGATTACATACGGTTTGATTTGTGATCTCAACCATGGCTTCTGTTGGATTTGAAAAACTTGGAATTTGTTGTAATTGCTGTTGAACTCTTTATATAGTAAGGCATTCTCTAAAGTATGGGCAACGTACAGTGGGGACGCTCACAGCGGGATTTAACCTTTTTTGGTATGACATTGGGATTGGAACTTCTTTGTGCGATATTCCTAATCTGCAGCTAGTTCCCACTTTGTTTTGGAGATTAGTGGTATTCTCAGGCTTTATGCCAATTTTGAATATGAAAATGGCTTTTACCTAGCGGGTACTTGTGCTTGGTTCAGGCTTAACTATAACGAGCACACTTTGATATTTTGTTTACTGCAAAAATGCCTTTTCTTTTTGTTTGTTGATTTGGTTATTTGCTTACCTATTTGAGATACCTTGAATTTTGGTCACATTACCTTTGGATATATTCGTATATTCAAACCATAACTCTAAATTTGATTTTCTTATATTGTTACTTGTTTGCTAAGTTTTATGGTTCGTATTACTTGTTGAGTTTTACTCATTCTTGTTTTTCCCTTACAGGTTTCGAGGTTTATCTAGAACCCAAAGAAAACTAGCTTGTTTTGCGGAATCAGGACTGAGAGATAAGCTGTGGGACTTTCACTTTAAATTCAGATGATTGAATTAGAAATTTATTAGCATTTGAGAAATTTATTATTATGTTTTAAGGAGTACTCTCACTTTAGACTTATTTATTTATTATGTTAGTAGATTGGCTTTATTGTTATTTCATTTGGATTATTTTAATAAAGTTTGGAATTTATTTAATTTAATTGTTGTGGACCCATCATGCCTTGTGATTTGAGGGTCCCAAGGACATCAGAATTTGGGGCGTGACACTAAAATTCCTCAAACAAGAATTTTTCTGAATTCTTGCAAAAAAAAAACAGGGCCTAAGTCTCTATTCAAAAAGCAATAATGGGGGGATTGATCTTTGGTCATCCCTATAAAAAGGGGATGCATAACCGCTATCTATCACTAGCTTGGCTAGAGTTGAAAAGATTTCAACTTCAAAAATGTATTTGCAAAAGGCATGCTTCTCAGCATGGGATGGCATAATTCTAGATAACAATATTTTGATTATCCAAGATTTTATCCCACATCAGATCAAGTAGCATGAAAAAATCACAATAACCAGATGATTTGACCACAAGTGGTGGCCAACTAAACATTAAGACAACAGCTACAAATGATGTTGATCATACATCATGCATCATTATCATCAATGTCTTATTGGGGTCATGTCCTAACTATATTAGGCTTTGTGTTGATCATTACTTTATCTAAATGCCTGCCCTATTTGATGAGTGGATGGGAGTCTGGTACAGAAGCCATGTCCACCTTGTGCATTGTCTATCGTGCACTCTTGTAGGTGAAAGTTCTGCTCATTTGCTCAAACAAATTTATAGGACCTTTTTTTTTTGTTTTTTTTGAAACAGAATTTATAGGACTAGTCGCCATTTCAGTTTTGGCCAGGGAGAAAAGTGGAACAATTTTACATAAAAAAGGACAGGGTCATCATTGTTATCATCAACGATCAAAGCCTTTTCTTGTCCAATTATATTGGGTTAACTATATGAATCATGTTTTTTCATTCGATTCTATCTCAAGCGAGATCCTTTTATTAGGCCGCACTAATTTAGATCGAACTTACTTATATCCATATCATTTTCTACCTGCTCTTTTTTTGGAGATGGGCATCAGCATGCACATAAAAACTTTTTCTAACCGACTCATGTGGACCCTTATCACGTGAGTCTCTTTTAATGTATCACTCATTTGTTCCACTCTAAATGTACCTGAATGCACTCATTTATGATGATATCTTACTTAGTTTTACTATACATTTGTCTCAAAATTTTGATTTGCACTATACTCATTTTTTTAATGTGTGTTCTTTTCATTGGCTATAAAAATTAACCATAGCAGTAGCGTGGTGGCCTGCCTGTATTAGTCAAAGCATTTCGTCAGTGCAATGTCGTGTCTTCCACCGCTGCTACTTCGCCTGTCGGGGTACCTGCCACTCTCTTCGTCGAAGTGTTCGGGATCTATTTCTGTTGCATGAGCGATGGGTAGCTGAACATGTCTTTATGGGTGTTGGATCGATCGGCATCGATCTCTAAACATTGGGTATGGGTGGCTAGCTCCAGTTAGGTTAGTGGTATGCTTTTCATTATTGTAATCGGCTCGGAAAGGAGCTGGCCTGGGATTAGTGAATACGGAAGGCATAGGGCTAGGAAAAGCGCATCTCGTCTTTCTTTTCGCTGTGTCGGGATCGCCACACATCTAAATCGGAGTAGGGTCGAGAGTTCGTTTCTCCCGGGGAAGCGACTTTCTCGTTTAGATATAAATACTTCAAATCAACTGAACACAATGATTTATACAAGTGAATTCATCGATTACTTGGGAGTGTCCGAAGTATCGAGATCCAAGTGGGAAGATAAATCTCACTTTCTAGTATTACAGCGTAGAGAATTAGGGGTTGCCCAGTTGGCATTCCAGCCTTTCATTCAGCTACCCACCAATTAATTACTAAGTATGTTGCTCCTCTCATGTGTGTGGGCTTTTTCTTCTTGGATATATGAGTGCTCTCTTGGGTCCTCGCCACACGGAAAACAAAAAGGAGTCATAAAGTGCAAGTTCCACATTCATAGGATTCAAATCCGTAAAAAAGGAAAAAATGATCCAAAGGTTTCAATAATTTGATCCAAAGGTCCTAACCACTTACAATCATCAATCTGATTTATCCTTTGTGAACTTCTGCATCTCATTTGGAAGTTAGGAGTTCACCCTCAGTTCACCTGTACTCCTAATTATAGGTTTACTTTGTTAATTTTTTTTATCAGTACATTGTTCATTTGAAATTTACCACGACAAAGAACAGAACAGCTGCCTTCAATTTATAAAGATCCAAACAGACTACATTGTTTAGGCCTAAAGTATATACCCTAGACCGTCCCATGTAGCATTTTAAAAAACATTCCAATAGAAAGGATGAAAATTTTAGAATTCATCAGATGGTCCACGCACAGATCCATTCATTCCTGGGCATTAGCGTTGAATGTCTCAATAATCAGTAGCTGAAAAAGTGACTGGCTTTTCAGGTACATGGACGCAGGAAACAGCAGTGTTACACACCAAGCACTTTTGTCCAGGTCGAGTCTGGGGGAGTTGGCTGGACTCTCTATTCAACCAAGTTAGGTGAGTAAAAGGAGTCTGTCGAGTCCAACATGATACTCAGTCAAACTCACCCCAGTTACGAAACTCAGTAAGCTGCGGGAGTTTACATTACTAAGTTCGACAAGTTGAACGTGTCTGATCAACTCCAATTGAAAATTCATGGGTCTAACTCAACACAGGACGAAGTCCCTAACAACTACAACGAAGAAAAATGAGCTCCAAGAAAAATAAAAAAGGACACATACAATGACTGGGTCCAAATGGAGAGTGGTAATTTTATGTGGAGCTAGTCATTCTCCACCGGAAGACAAGCACTCAAGAGTAAACCAATTGAGCGCTAGTCCATCCAAGTGAGCCCTACAAATTACAAATCTCTATTTGTACTCATGGAAAGATTATCCGATCAACATAACTTTCACAAAACAATATTTACTTGCCACCTAGTGCTCCACCCCATAGAAAGCTATATCAAATAATCGCATCATCGACGGGCCCATATTCATGCTTCATCA
The DNA here is from genome assembly GCA_037013555.1 of Sextonia rubra. NCBI lineage: Eukaryota > Viridiplantae > Streptophyta > Magnoliopsida > Laurales > Lauraceae > Sextonia > Sextonia rubra. The sequence goes on along the minus strand of JASUAD010000001.1, from coordinate 12,757,697 downwards.
TATGAGCAATGGGGCAAACCCTTTTTGCTTCTTTTACTCTTTTATCCATCTTAATTTACCCTCCTAAGCTTCGATATCTAACCTATTTTTCATAAAGTGCCTGTATTTCTTAGATTCACTCTCTAATCCAACTAGAGCTTGAATCTTCCGCCCCAAGGAGGAATTCAATCTCATTCATTGGCTGAGCAATCCTCTTCATCGATGCACTACCTGGCTGAGAAGACTAAAGCATACGAGTGCACATGAGGTTTATTGTGCTGTCCCCATTCGAGTAATTCTCAAGTCAGATTCATACCGTCCTAGCCTAACCGCAACGTAGTAGTCAACTAAAGACTAGAGTTTCAAACTGTGCGTCTTGAAGGGACGATCGAGCAAAATGACTAGTAAAGCTGTGTCGAGACTAACCCTTTTCTCTGCTTTTGGGAGATAAAAATTGTCCAAATGGAGGGCTAGATTCTTCTAATCAAAGTTTGCTCATGTGAGTGTGGATTACCCGAGAAAGGAGTAAAACTCCATAGTAGGCCCACTTATTGAATATCCAATCTACTTAAAATGAACTCCCTACCCATGCATGGATGTTTTCACAAGGAATTGATCCCACCATAAAATTGAGAATATAAAAACAAGATAATTGCAAAAGATTCTGTTAATGAATTCCGAGTGAACCACAGTCAACTCAAAATCCATGCTGATGCTAGAGTTAAGAACTACAAGAAGTGAATTGTTAAGAACTGCATCTTACTCCCGATAGTAAGAAGGTATCAGTTTTTACTTGATTGCCCAGGATTTGAACCTATGCAGCCACCTTCCCTCACCCGAAGGCTGTTCTTACCTTGGATCATTCTTGGGCTTCTGGCATTTATGCTACCAATGCCATCATTTCCTACAAATTAAAGATAAAAATAATAATACATATATTATCACATTTTTTGGCTGCATTGAACTAACTGGTCCAATAGCAATATATAATCCTGGGGAATGTCTGCCAACACCACTAACTATGAGTAAATCCATTATTGATACATATTTCATTGATTACCCAAGTCGAGATTAATAATCAATCAAGCATAATAAGAGGGAGCGTTGATACCTAAATTCTTGCATGGCAACTATGGATTGATAGAATGAGCTCCACTAACATCCCATTTAGGTAATCCCAAAAGTCGGATCAATGAGCAATGGGTTGATGCGGACAATTGGAAAACAAACCAAGGGGCTAGCCCTTGATACTGTCATCCCTACCCCCTCAGTCATGTCCACAGATTCATTCCCCCCACCATTCTTGCTACTAATCTTCCACTCAAAGCCTTGGACCATGGCCGCAACCGTTGTCTGCACCACTTGCATGGCCAGTGTAGCCCCAGGACACGCCCTCCTTCCACTCCCAAACGGCAAAAGATGGAAATGTTGGCCCCTTACATCTATGTGGCTCGAGCCATCACTCTCTGAAGGCATGAATCGCTCAGGGCGAAATTCGGGCGCGTCCTCCCAATGGTTGGGGTCTCTTCCAATAGCCCAAACGTTAATGTAGATATGGGTGTCTGAAAGGATGTCATACCCACTGACCTTGCAATGGTCAGTTGACTTTCTGAAAATCAAGGGGGTGGCTGGGTGCAATCGAAGTGTTTCTTTGACGATTGCTTGGATGTAAGGGAGATTGGGGATGTCCGATTCTTCCACCAGCCTCTCCTTTCCAACCACAGCATCGATCTCTTCTCTTGCTTTCTTAATCGCAGTCGGATGGTTTATGAGCTCAGCTAGTGCCCATTCAGTTGTGATGGATGATGTGTCTGTTCCGGCAGCAAAGACGTCCTGCACACAATTTAAAAGATAAACATATCTCTATATACACACATTTATTTATACATTATGTACTACATGATTTGAGTACCAAGGCAAGATCCCATAAGCAAATTTTGTGCTTTCTATCCAATTCTTATTCTTATACGGTCCACATCCCACAAGTTCAAATAGGATTCTCACAAAATGGAACTTAGGAGACAATGATTGTTGAAAGATTCTAGAAGAATCGCATTGATTAATGATGCTCTCGAGTTGAAACTAGAGTCTTTTAAAAATTAATCTCATCACTTAAGAAAGAACTGAAAGAAGCTTATGGTAAAATATCTTTCTTCACAACGAGTTATCTTGACTAACAAGTTGTCTGATGCAGGTAATAACTGGACCTTATTGCATGACCAATCTATTAAAACATTCGAAGAATTGGAAACCCTCAGAGAAGAGCTCAGATCTAGCAAAGTAGAAAATACATCATTGAGCCACACCTTACACTTAACTGCTTTAGAACTTGCTAATGCTAAAGTTGATCTGACAAAGATGAACACGGGCTTAAAGAAATTAGATGAAATACTAGGTGTTCAGAAGTCTAGTATTGACAGACGTGGCCTTGGATTCAAACATGGTTAGACATAATAGAGTACAGGTAAGTTCGTAGAAGGCACTTATTTGATCTTCATGATACCTACCATTCATGCATCTTCTCAAGTGAATCTTGTACGTAAATCAAAATGAAATATGACATGTCCCACATTTATACCAGTATGTCATTTCTATGGGATCAAGGGACATATAAGACCACACTATAATAAACTGTGAAACATATATAGGAATCAGTAGAGGATGAGATCTTAGTCTCCTCAAACGGTCAAGACTAAGCAAATTTGGATTTATAAGTCTAACATTTGTTGTAATGTGGTTCTTACAGCTGTTCGAGCACAAAATTCACATGTGTGGTACTTGAATAGTGTGTGTTCTAGACACATATTTGGAGGTAGATTATTGCTTACTTCTCTTGAAAAGTGTAATAGTGGTAGTGTTCAATTTGGTGGTGGTAATAAATCCAACGTTATTAGTAAGGGCATTGTTAACATACCCGGTACATCTTTTATCCATAATGTGTTTCTTGTAGATGGTCTTAAAGCAAATCTCCTAAGTATCAGTCAACTCTGTGAATCTGAGTATGAAGTGCATTTTTCTTTAAATGACTATATAATTGTGAAGAAAGAAGGAAAAAAGGTACTACATGGCAAGAAAAATTTGTGATAATTGCTATGTTGTTGGGACTGCTGATAGTTTCACGTGTAATTCAACTACATTAGACACTATTGATTTACGGCATCAACGTTTGGGACATATAAATTATACCGAGCTTGAACTTCTCTCTAGATAAGACCTAGTTCGAGGGTTGCCCAAAATTGAAAAGCCCTTAAATATTGTCTATGGCTCATATCAACTTGGTAAGTAAACTCGCTTATCTCATAAAAAGTTTGACCAATTGCCTACATCAAGACCATTGGAATTATTACACATGGGTTTGATGGGGCCTTCTCAGATTCAGAGTATCAGGGGGAAAAAATACATCTTTCTTACTATTGATTATTTCTCTCGTTACACTTGGGTTTGATTTCTAAGAGAGAAATTAAAAACATTTGATGCCTTTCATTACTTATGGCTTCATTTGATTGCAGATAAAGGTGCAAATTTTGGTGCTGTTTTCAGAATTAGATCTAATCATGGAATAGAGTTTAAAATTTTCTTCTTTCAATCTTTTTGTGTGGAAAATTGGATTAAACATGAATTCTCAACACCAAAGACTTCTCAACAAAATAGAATTGTTGAACGAAAAAACCGAGTTGCTCAAGAAATGGCCAATGTTATGTTTCACGATAAAAATATTCCACAAAAATTTTGGGTTGAGGTAGTTCAAACTTCAATTCATGTGCTTAATCGAGTTTATCTTAGGCCTAGAACTAAGACCACTCCATATGAAATCTGGAATGGTAGTAAACCTACAGTTAAATATTTCAGAACTTCGAGAGCAAGTATTATGTTTTTAAAGATAGGGAACATCTTGGTATATTTGACTCCTGAAGTGATGAAGGTGTGTTCCTTTGATATTCTTTGGATAGCAAAGTTTACAGAGTACTAAACTTGAGAAATTCAACTGTTATGGAGTTGTTTAATGTGGTTGTTGATGATGTCACACTTCACTTCTGACAATGATGAAGTGATTTTTATTCCTCTTTCCTCGCAGGAGGATTACTCTGATGCAGTTCAAAAGATTGTTCCAGCAATGAATGACACAAATAAGAAGCCACCTAGTATGGAATCGGGAGACTCATCCAAAGGATAACAAGAACCAAAGACACCTCCTGTTAATAAACGCCTCTCATCAAAACTTGTTGTTTCTGACTCTCCATCTAATATTCCTTGTCGAGATACATCTTCCAAGATAAATCTAAAGGCTAGAGCTTGGAAACATCACTCTCTATCAGATATTATTGGAGATATCAGTGAGCCTAATCATTCTCATCAACAAGTAAGTGACAAGGTAAGTTTCTTATGTTATATGTCTTCTATTGAACCTCACAATATATCTAAAGCACTTAAAGATGACTCATGGATAAATGTTATGCATGAGGAATTAGAACAATTTGAACGAAACGATGTTTGACAACTTGTTCTTCAACTAACCCACACTAATGTCATTGGTACAAAATGGATTTTCAAAAATAAAACCAATGAATTGGGTCAAGTCATTAGGAACAAAGTTAGGCTTGTAGCACAAAGGTATACCCAAGTTGAGTGTATCGATTTGGATGAAACTTTTACTCCTATAGCCAGACTTGAGTCAATTCGTACCTTGCTAGCCCTTGCTTGTACATTGAACTTCAAACTGTTTCAAATGGATGTCAAAAGTATATTTTTGAATTGGTTTTTGAATGAAGAAGTTTAAGTTAAGCAGCCTAAAGGATTTCAAGATCAGCAGTTTTCTGGTCATATATATAAACTCAACAAGGCATTGCATGGTTTGAAGCAAGGCCCTCACGTATGGTATGAACGGTTAACTACCTTCTTACTTGAAAATGGTTTTCGACGAGGAGGTGCTGACAAAACATCATTTAGCAAAAATGAGGCTACTGACATTCTGATTGATTAAAAGCATGTGGATGATATTGTGTTCGGGTTAACTTCACAATGCTTGGCCAATATGTTCTCTAATATTATGGCTAGTGAATTTGAGATGAGTATGGTGGGTGAATTAGCATTCGTTTTGGACTTGCAAATCAAGAAAAATGCAGATGGTATACTCATTTCACAATCCAAATATGCTACTAACTTACTCAAGAAGTTTGGCATACACTCATCGAAGTAGGAACGGATTCCCATGACTACTTCAGTCAAACTCAATTTAGATTTGGAAGGAATAAATGTAAATGATACACTGTATCGAAGCATGATTGGAAGTCTTCTATATCTTACTGCAAGTAGACCAGATATAGCTTTCAGTATGGGTATCTGTGCCCAATAGTCACAACCAAAGGAATCTCATGTTAAAGCCGTGAAGAGGATTATGAAATATGCGTGCGATACAACAAATTATGGTATTTGACTAACAAGGAACACTAACACAACTCTTGTTGGATACTCTGATGCTGACTGGTCTAGCTGTGTTGATGATAGGAGGAATACATCTAGTGGCTGCTTCTTCATAGGCAACAATCTTGTTGCATGGCATAGTTAAAAATAGACCTCAACCTCCCTTTCTAGTGCTAAGGCTGAGTATATTGCAGCTGAAAGTTGCTATACACAACTTCTTTGGATGAAGCAAATGTTGTTTGATTACGGGATTCAACAAGATCTTATAATAGTTTACTGTGATAACAAGAGTGTCATCGATATCTCTAAGAATCCTGTTCAGCACTTTAAAACAAAGCAGATTGACATCAGGCATCATTTCATTTGGGAATTGGTTGAAAATAAACTACTTGTCTTGGAGCATCTCCCAACAGAAAATCAATTAGCTGAGTTTTTCACTAAACCTCTTGAGCCTCTTAGGCTTGAATCCCTTCATAAATCCCTAGGCATTGGCCTACATTCTTAACTTTCCTTATACATATCTTTGGTTTGCACATACATACTTTTCGTGCTGATTTTATGATTGTTTGGTATGTGATTTACTTTGTTTTGCTTTATTTATTGACCCGGATTGTCATGGTACACAACATTTAAGGAGAATGTCCAACGCACACAATTACTTTCTTGTACACTCACTGAGGTTGGTGTGATTCCAAGGTTGGCTAAACTCGTGGTCTTACGGGATTTACACTGTTTTGGAGCATTAGCTTTGATTAGTCTTTCTCCTTACTTCCTTCTTGATTAAAAAAAATTGTTGATGAAATGATGAAATATACTGTACCCCTTGCACAGTATTTTCATAATATATATATAAAGGCCTCATTAAGGGGGAGCTTCTTGTAACACTCCGACCCAGCTTAATTCGATTTAATGATTAATTAATGTGGTTTCGGTATTAATTATAGTGAATTTATGTTGAGCTTGTGGTTTTACCCTTTTGAGCTTCGTTTCGGGTTACGGATATGTAGTTGGGTTGAGTTTAACCTGGTTTAAAAAGTCATAAGCCATTTTTCGTAATTTTTATTTTGTATGAGTTCATCATTCATGCATCATTTTGGTGTCAACACGTGTATTTCGTGGAGCTTGTCAACTTCCGTAGCTGGCTCGAACGTAAACGAGGTCGTTTATTTTCGTTGGACCGTTAATTGACTTAAACTGTAATTCTTTCGGACTGTCGGGCTTTTATGTAAATTGGGCACATCCTTATCTTATATGAGGAGTAGCCACTGACTTCTCCTCTCTCAATTTCATCTCTCTCTCATGCCAGTTCTCTCTCTCTCTCTTGTTTTCTCCCTGCTCTCCATCTTCTCCTCTTGGTCTTCTTCTTCCTTGTGATCAACATAGAGAAAGGAGGAAATTAGTGCGCATCGGTTGCTCGTCTTCTCTTTGGGTTTGCCGGTCTCTTCTCTACCTAACCTCTATTTCTCGTCTTCGCTGTCTTCTTTCCTGTTTTCTCGTTGTGGACGAGACCCTCGCCCCATCTTCACGATTCTTTTAAGGTGAGTAGTTGCATCACGGTCTCTGCATGAGTTTTAGGTGTGACTGCACTACATGCACCCTTTTTCTTTTGCTCACTCTTGGCATGCATGGTTCTAGGATTGTATCTCTGAGATCGTTTGGGTCAAAGAACAACCAAATTAAAGAAAGAGCTCGTTAAGGCAAGTATAGGCACAGTAGGAATGAACACATATTGGTACATGTTGATTGATGCATTATCTTGAGTGTGTTGTGTTTTGACAGCCCTTTTAGTCTTATGTAACCGTGATATACGTTGTTTTTGCGAATGAAAAGCATGTAATACAGTTGTTTTGTTTTGTACAGAGCCCTGTTGTCCGACCGATCGGGATTGAGGTCTGACCTATCTGACACTCCCAGAGCCGTAATTCGACCGATCGGGCTTCAGAGCTGACCGGTCAGCCTTGAACCACTGTTGCTCTAGGAGACTCAGTGTTCAACTAAATCCTAACCTTGCTCATTCCTCTTTTTTTGCTTTCTTAACACATAGAGGACCTTTTTATGCTACCTTTTGGTCTCTCTGCTCACTAAAGGACTGGAGAAAAGATAGTTCTACTGACGAGACCTTAGAGGACCTTCACCTGGACTTTTAACCGCATGACTTGCCCAACGGATTTCCTTGAACGCATGAATGGTCTTGAGGGTTGTGACGCATTCATGTGTGTTGTCCAACCGTTAATCACCTCCACATGGGTGTTGGTTTAAGGGACTTTGATACATGTTTATTGCCACAATGCAACACCCCAAAGGGAACAACTGTGTATCGAATGACTTAAAACTACAGCAGCATGCACGATTAGAAACATTGGACAACTAGCTTAGGGTTGGCAAGTAAACAATCTTGACTCACAGTAATAGCTTGACTTGCATTGCATATTAATTCGATCATTGGCTTCCATGCTCTTTGTCTTGTTTCTTGTTCGACTGGTAATTATTTACTTGTAACGGTATTGATCCACTGTGATACACGTACTGTATTGCCTGATTGTGATATGATATGCACTGTACTGACTTATACTGCCTAACCAACTGACTGACATTGATTGACGTGCATCCATCTGATATGACTGATCTTGTTTATCTGGCTCTACTAAGTCTCAGCCTTAGGATACCCGATGGGGCTGACTTTGGCGTAGACTGTTTACTGCCTTTGCAAAGTGCTCTTGTCCTAGGATTTTGGACCCCGGGAGCCAGAGACTCATTCATACCCTAGCCTGGTAGATGGTGTTCTCGTACTGACTGTTCTCGATAGGGAGAATATGGCAAATGTAGTAGCCACCTAGCCAGTTTGTCTATTTTATGATTCTGAACGCATGCTGATTGATATGCATGACCAGCCTAGTATACGAACATCATCTCTATGCATGGTTAATTGGTAACTGTTAATTATTCTGCTAGATACAATGCGTGTTAACTTATTGGGGCTTATACTCCGTTGAGTCGTCGCACTCATTGGTTGTTCTTAGTGTTGCAAGCTCAGATACCTCTACCGACCCCTCGTCGTCGGCCAGACTCTAGGAGAGATCCGGGAGACCCAGTCAGGGTTAGAGGAGTGGACTTGATCACTCCCACGAAGAGCGACTTGGCATTGCATCCATCTATTGACTTCCATTTTGTATCAAGGTTTTGGTTTTTCATGTATTCCTGGTCTTGTGATTGTCTCGAAGAACTGCTTCCCATTTTGTTTGTATATTCTGTAACTAATATCAGTTTTATAGTTAGTATCCCTATTTGTGTTTCTTTTCTTCATGCAATGATACGTACAACCTCTGCATATACTTGGTTTGCATGTGTGAACATCCCTTGTGTGCGTACACTTAGACATGGTCTGAGTATATGTGCACGGGAGTACGTGTATCATGGTTAGGTTTTTTTTCTAACCCCCGATTTCTGTGCTCAGGTTGTGACATACATATTGTATGGTATCAGAGCATTGCTTGTTCTAGCTCCTTAGCATGTAGGCATATAGGAACGTAGTGAGGTTACATGTTCAAATATTTGACCTTTTAGTCTGATATTTGATTTGTTTAGGTTTGTAGTGGGTACGTACCGTGTGGCAAATTAACTATTGCGTTTTGCAGGTTATGGCGTTTGGTTCCGGTACTAACAATAACAACCATGGCGACAATGAGAGTGGGTTTGCGGTCCCACAGCAACTTTCTAATCAGGAAGACCGCTTCCTTGCAATGCTACAAGCAATCCATTCTCTGCAGGCACAAGTAGTCTCCCTGGTAGATCGACAAAGTCAAGCATCAGCTCAACCGGATGTAGAACAACAAGTGGTCTTCCAACCTAAAGAGAACGACCTTAATACATTATACGATAAATTTCGGAAGGGCGGAGCCACAGAATTTTTTAGGAATGAAGATGCGTTGAAAGCAGAGCAATGGTTAGAGCATACTGGGGATCTTTTTGATACCATTGTCTGCACTAACAGGCAGAAGGTTATGCTCACAGCTTCCATGTTCTGGGATGTGGCCAAGATGTGGTGAAACAGTGTAAGCGAGTCTTATAAAGACATGCCCCATGAAACAGTGTGGGAGACATTCAAGAAGCAGTTCAGGAGGAAGTTCATTCTAGCCCATGTGCAACGGGCAAAGGAAGTTGAGCTCTTGTCCCTACAGCAGCAACAGATGACGGTAGCTGAGTATGTACATCGGTTCACGCAGCTGTCCCATTTTGTAGAGGACATGATTAATACGGAAGAAAAGAAAATGAACCATTTCATCAATGGCCCGAACCCTAGATACACGAACTGTGTCACTGCCTTCCAAAGATCAGCTACCTTTGATGATGCGGTGGACAGATCTTATGCCACCGAGGCCAATTTTCTTGCAGAAAGGGTAGCAGACCTCAAAAGAAACGCACCATTTGGGTCCAAAGGGCAAGTACAAAAGGAGCTGAAAGGAAGATAAGGAACTTCCAGTTCAGCTGGAATCAGATGTAAGTATTGTGGCTAAGGACACCCAACAGAGCAATGCTGGAAGAAAACTGGGGCCTGTCTAGGCTGTGGTTCGATGGAGCATAAAGTGGCTCAATGCTCAAAATCCAAGTTTTCCTAGCAGTCCAGGCCTACTGCTTCCATAACCCCAAGTAAACCCCAGCAACTTTGCTAAGGCCCAAAGCCGCAGCGCTAAACCGCACATGTATATGCCTCCACTCATGAAAGTGTAACACCCCTACCCCAATTAGCCGGTTTAGTAGTCAATTACTCTTGTGGTTAGGATATTGTTAGAGGATTTTCTTGGGCCAAGATGTTTTATTCTTGTTGGATTAGGTTTGGAGTCTTAGTTAGGTAGTTGGGTTGAATTTTATCTGGATTAAGTAGCTTCGGGCCCTTTTTCGTAATTTTTTATTTTGATTGAGTTTGTTTTTTCGGCGTCATCTTGATGTCATCGTGTGTCTTTCATAAGGCTTGTTACTTTCCGTAACTGACTCAGAATCATCTGGAGTCGTTTGAAATGTGTAAGTACTCATTTGACTCGAACTGTAATTTATATAACTTTTGGACCTGGTTGCGAATGGCTAAAATTATCTATCTGTATATATATGCCACCGCCTCTTTCATTCTTATCTTCTTCTGTTATTCCTCTTCCGTTCAGTCTTCTTCTGTGTCGTTCTCTCTCTCTTGTTTTCTTCCATCTTCGCTAGTGGTCGGTGTCAAGCTCCGATTCCTCGCACCGGGTTTTCTCGCTTTGGGTTTAGAAACTAGTGAAACTTGATTCTTAGTCAGTAAAGGCAAATATAAGCAACTATTTGTTGAATACATGTTGGTATGCTGTGATTGTTTTGCTACTATTCATTGATGATGTTATTATGTGCATAACAGCCCCCTTGTGTGACTGTTTTCCCCTGTTAAAAGAGAAACTAAGTGATTTGGAAGCTCTAGACAGTCTACGTTTCAGGGTGTTCTGAAGCGTACGGCTAAGCATACGGCTGAGCTGTGAGATTTACGACTCACAGTCCAGAGAGGTGAACTTTCACACTTTGAACTACGGTTAAGGGTCGACTAAGCCGTACATGATACTACGACTAAGTCGTAGGCTAGTCGTTACCGGCTTAGCCATGACCTAGTCGTAGGTCAAACTTGAAATGCAGATGACCTTCTACGGTCCAGCCATGTCAAGACCGTGCAGTGTGCTATGGCTAAGCCGTGCCTTAGCTGTAGAACAGAGCAGGGCTGAGCCGTAGAACAAAATACGGTTAAATCGTAAATGCGGATGAACAATGAGGGGAACCGCGGCTAAGCTGCAGCGCATATTACGGCTAAGCGGTCAAATGCCTACGGCTAAGCCGTACGTTCACCTACAGCTAAGCCATACAGCCCTTGAGAGAAATGAATAAAAAGGATAGGTTTAATATAAAACCTTGTAGGGCCTTCGAGTTAGAATATAGGCAACCTGAACTTGCCCAATGGAATGTAAGGAATCGCATGAAGGGTCTCTAGGGCTGTGACTCGTTCATTTGTGCTATCCATTTGTTAAGCACCTCCCCATGGGTATTGGTTTAAGGGACTCCGGTACTCTTATTTAGACAATGAGACACCAAAGGAAGAACAACCAAGTATCGGATAACTTAAAACTATATCATCATGTACGGTTGGTAACAATGGATAACGACTGTAGGGTTGGCTTGTAAAAGATCGTGATTCCTGCATAATAATCTGATTTGCATTGCATATTGATTTCGGTTTGCCCTCTTGTTCACATGGTACGCATTCTGTGCTGGGGCAACGATTGGATATTCCCTGAAGGCTCTGTCCATGGTAAATCCCGGGCGGAAGCAGCTGACTTCCATATTCGATGCTACCCGTTTGATTTATGTGAGTTGATAAGCTTTGACGCGTTACTCATCTATGACAGCTTGTATGGATAAATTGTGACCTTTACTCTTCTGTTTGTCCACATCGTATTCATATGCCCATGTTAGCATCGTTTTCGTATGCCTATTTGATATAGTACATCTGATTGGTTCGTTTGTTCGATTGGTTCGATTGTTCGATATGTTTCAAGAACTTGAGCATTGTATGTATGACTTGACTATATGCACGTATGATGTATGTTTGATATGATATGATACGCATGATCTACTCAAGTTCTAGTATTTGTTTGATTTGATATTGTCAGGCACTACTCAGCCTCAGCCTTAGGATACCCGATGGGGTTGAATTTGGCCTAGTATGTATGGCACCATTGCAGTGAGTTTACGTCTTGGGGCTTCTGGACCCCAGGAAACCGAGACTCATTTGGCCAATGGTGTTCTCATTATATGTGTACTCTCTCCACGAAAGGAGGATATGACATATGTAGTAGTCACCTAGCACAGTATTTCTGTTATTGATTCGTGTGGCATGCTTTATTCGTTGCATGATTTGCCTAGTATACGAAAATTAACATCTTATATGATTACCTGTTTACTGATTCTTTTTAGACAAAGCGCGTGTTACCTTTACGTTGCTTATACTTTGCTGAGTCGTTGTACTCACTGGTTGTTCTTGGTGTTTTAGGACCAGAGTTAGTTTCCGATCCCTCGAAAATCAACCTGACTTCGGAGGAGATCATTAAGACCCTAGTGGGACGGGGAGTGGGTGTGACTGATCTACTCTAGAGAGTGCCTCGCATTTCTCACTTTCGATTCACTGCATATTGTGTTTTATCAATTGTATATGTATTCATTGTGTATTCTATCCTGCATTTCTTATGCCGTCTAATTTCCCTTGTGATTATGTTTATTGTATTCATTTTATACTCTTTTGTGCACTGATACTATCTGCAGCTTCCGCGTATAAGGGTTGCACGTGTGATAGATCCCTTGTATATGTGCCCTTAGACCAGTTTTAGGGGTACATATACGGGAATACGTGTGTCACTGATTAGGTTTTCTCCCAATCCCCAATTTCTTGGGCTCAGGTTGTGACAGAAAGTATAGAGGATGCAAATGTAGTGGAAGGTATGATTCTGATTTCTCAAGCAGAAGTGCTCACATTATTTGATTTGGGGTCTACGCGTTCGTACGCAGCACCTCATCTTGCTGTCTAGTTACAACAACCGCCTGCACTGCTACCTTATATGTTGGTGGTGTCCACTTTCGTTGGCAAGAGAGTAGAGTGTAGTGTTTACTACCCCCAGTGCGACGTGCAAATTAAACGGCGTCAACTGCCAGTTGACCTCATCTTGTTGTCGATGCTGGACTTCGATGTGATTCTTGGAATGGATTGGCTGGCGAGATATCGTGCTTGTGTGAACTGTTACAACAGGACAATCTATTTTGATCTCGGGAATGAATTTCGTTTCGAGGGCAATCAGAAGAAATGCCATAGACGTGTTATCTCCGCATGTAAGGCAGATCGTTTGATACGTAAAGGGTGTGAAAGCTTTCTTGCCTTTGTTTTGGAGAAGAAGGATTCGATGCAACTTAGAGAGATTTTGGTGGTACGTGATTTTTTGGATGTGTTTACAGATAATGTACCTGAGTTACCCCCTCCGTGGGAAGTAAAATTTGCGATTGATCTTGTGCCCGGTACCGTATCGATTAGTAAAGCTCCTTATCGTATGGCCCCAACAAAGTTACTAGAATTAAAGAAGCAATTGTAGAAGCTTTTGGAGAAGGGCTTTATCCGCTCGAGTGTGTCACCATGGGGAGCTCCGGTCTTGTTTGTTAAGAAGAAGGATGGCACTTTTCGGATGTCTGTAGATTACCGATAGCTGAATAAGGTGACTATAAAGAATAAGTATCCCCTGTTGCGTATCGATGAATTGTTTGATCAACTGCAAGGTGCCGCATATTTTTCCACGATTGATTTGAGATCTGGGTATCACCAGCTCAGGGTAAAGGAAGATGACATTCCCAAAACTGCCTTCCGAGCGAGGTATGAACATTATGAATTCCTCATGATGCATTTTGGGTTAACCAATGCACACGCTGCTTTTATGGCTTTGATGAATAGGATTTTTGCTCCTTTCTTAGATCAATTCATTGTTGTTTTCATTGATGATATCTTGGTGTACTTGAAGACAACAGAGGAGCATACGGAACATTTGAGAAAAGCCTTACAATTGTTGAGAGACCATCGGCTATACGCCAAGTTGTCTAAATGTGAATTTTGGCTAGAGCCGGTGGCATTTCTTAGACATATCATTTCACGAGAAGGCTTGGCAGTTGACCCAGCAAAGGTTGAGGCAATTGTTAATTGGCCCAGTTCGAAGTCTGTGACAGAGATCATGAGTTTTCTTGGCTTTGCAGGGTATTACCGATGATTTGTTTAGGACTTCGCTAAAATATTTGCTCCGTTGACCAAGTTAACTCGGAAGAATGTGCATTTTCAGTGGACTGAGGAATGTGAAGTCAGTTTTCGAACTTTGAAGGAAAAGCTTACTACCGCTCCAGTCTTGACTTTAGTTGATGGAGGCGAAGGGTTTGTGATATATTCTGATGCTTCTCGAGTCGATTTAGGATGTGCTCTAATGCAGCACGATAAAGTGATTGCTTATGGTTCGAGGCAACTCAAGGAGCATGAGAAGAACTACGCCACCTATGACTTGGAATTAGCAGCCATCGTATTTGCTTTGAAACTGTGGAGACATTATTTGTATGGCGTGAAGTTTGAGGTATACTCGGATCATCATAGTTTGCAATATTTTTTCACGCAGCATAAGTTGAATATGAGGCAACATAGATGGCTCGAATTTATCAAGGATTATGATTTCTTCATCAAGTACCATCCGGGTAAAGGCAATGTGGTGGTAGATGCACTCAGTAGGAAGTCAGAAACGCTCCATACTGTAAAAAGTTTCTATATTTTAATACATTATAAGCCCGTTGAAGTGAGCATGGTGGATGATTGTTTGATGTTGGCCAGTACTCTTGTTTTCCAGCCTGAGGTATTCGATAAATCAAGGATTGACAATTCGAGGATCGGGATTTCGTATGAATCAATGATCATCTACGGAACCAGCCAGACTTTTGATTAGAGGATGGAGTACTTTACTTTCGGAACCGATTATGCATTTCGGCAATTGATGGATTGAAGGAGAGCTTGATGACAGAGGCACATTATGCCTGCTATACGATGCACCCCGGGAGTACAAAGATGTACCGAGCTTTAAAAGATCGGTTTTGATGGAACAACATGAAGAGAGAAATCGCAGGGTTCGTAGCTAGATTCCTGACTTGTCAGAAGGTAAAAGCTGACCACTAGAGGCCTCTGGGTTCGTTGTATTCGTTGCATATCCCTCAGTGGAAATGGGAGTACATTACCATGGATTTTTTTTCAGGATTAGCTCCAACGAGTAAGAAGACTAATGCCATCTGGGTGATCGTGGATCAATTGACGAAATCGGCCCATTTTGTTCCATCCCGGAAAGGCATGACTTTTTCAAAAAGGGCGAAAAAGTTTGTTGATGAGATTGTAAGGCTCCATGGTACACCAGTATCGATTGTCTCCAATCGTGATAGCCGTTTCGTTTCATCATTCTAGAAAGCATTTCAAAAAGCCATGGGAATTAGGTTGAGTTTTAGTATGGCGTATCACTCGCAGATAGATGGGCAGTCAGAACGAACAATTCAGACATTAGAAGACATGTTGCAGGCCAGTGTTCTCAGTTTTGAAAAGGAATAGGACTTACATCTCTCGCTGTGCGAATTTGCCTACAATAACAGCTACCATGAGAGTATCGGAATGGCGCCATATGAAGCTTTGTACGGGCGCAAATGTAGAAGTCACGTGTGTTGGGAAGAGGTTGGAACCAGAAGTTTCCACGGACCAACAATCATCGCCGAAACGACTGAAAAGGTACAGATTGCCATTGAGACTTTGAAAACCTCTCGTTCGAGATAGAAAAGTTATGCAGATACCCATAGAAGGGCACTCGAATTTCAGGTTGGCAATTGGGTTTTCTTAAAAGTCTCACCGATGAAGGGTACCATACGTTTCAGTCAAAAAGATAAGCTAGCTCCAAGATATGTAGGCCCATTCGAGATTGATAGTCAAATTGGTGATCTGGCTTATCGATTGACTCTTCCAGTAGAGTTTTCCGGAGTACATGATGTGTTCCACGTGTCAATGCTTCGCAAGTATGTCGTGACCCTAATCACATCATTCGTTACGACGATGTGCAGATCCAGCCAAATGCAACATATGTCAAGTGTCCGCTCTGCATCGTAAGAACCAGAGAACAGATATTGCGAACTAGAACCATATGATGGGTCAAGGTGCTTTGGGAACATCATGGACTAGGACAAAGCCATGTGGGAATTGGAGGAGCAGATGGCACGACAGTATCCACATTTGTTCGCACAGGTACGTGTTCAATTCGAAGATGGAATTATTCCTAAGCGGGGGAGGATGTAACACTCCGGCCCAGCTTAACTCGGTTTATCGATTAATTAATGTGGTTTTGGTATTAATTATAGCGAATTTATGTTAAGCTTGTGGTTTTACCTTTTTGAGCTTTGTTTCGGGTCATGGATAGGTAGTTGGGTTGAATTTAACCTGGTTTAGGAAGTCATTAGCCCTTTTTCGTAATTTTTGATTTTGTATGAGTTCGTCATTCATGCATCATCTTGGTGTCAACACGTGTATTTTATTGAGCGCGTCAACTTACGTAACTGGCTCGAATGCAAAGGAGGTCGTTTGTTTTCGTGGGACCGTTAATTAACTTAAACTGTAATTCTTCCGGACTGTCGGACTTTTATGTAAATTGGGCACATCCTTATCTTATAGAAGGAGTAGCCACCGACTTCTCCTCTCTCAATTTCATCTCTCTCTCATGCCAGTTCTCTCTCTCTCTCTTGTTTTCTCCATGCTCTCCATCTTCTCCTCTTGTTTTCTTCTTCCTTGTGATTAACGTAGAAAAAGGGGGAAGTTAGTGTGCACCGGTTGCTCGTCTTCTTTTTGGGTTCACCGGTCTTTTCTCTACCCGACATCTCTCTCTCGTCTTCGCTTTCTTCTTTCTTGTCTTCTTGTCATGGACGAGACCCTCGCCCCATCTTCACGATTCGTTTAACGTGTGTTGTTGTGTCACGGTCTCCGCATGAGTTTTGGGTGTGATTGTACTGCATGCACCCTTTTTCTTTTGCTTACTCTTGGTATGCATGGTTCCAGGATTGCATCTCTGGGATCGTTTGGGTCAAAGAACAGCCAAATTAAGGAAAGAGCTCATTAAGGCAAGTAGAAGCACAGTAGGGATGAACATATGTTGGTACATATTGATTGATGCATTTCTTTTACTCTTTATCTCGAGTGTGTTGTGTTTTGACAGCCTTTTTAATCTTGTGTAACCATGATATACATTGTTTTTGCGAATGAAAAGCATGTAATAAAGTTATTCTGTTCTGTACAGAACCCTGTTGTTCGACCGATCGGGACTGAGGTCTGACCGATCTGACACTCCCAGAGCCGTAATTAGATCGATCGGGCTTCAGAGCGGACCGGTCGGCCCTGAGGCACTGTTGCTCTAGGAGACTCAGTGTTCAACTGAATCCTAACCTTGCTCATTCCTTTTCTCTTGCTTTCTTAACACCTAAAGGACCCTTTTATGCTACCTTTTGGTCTCTCTGCTCACTAAAGGACTGGAGAAAAGATAGTATTACTGACGAGACCTTAGAGGACCTTCACCTGGACTTCTCAACCACATGACTTGCCCAACGGATTTCCTTCAATGCATGAATGGTCTTGCGGGCTGTGATGCATTCATGTGTGTTGTCCAATCGTTAATCACCTCCCCATGGGTGTTAGTTTAAGGGACTTCGATACACTTTTATTGCCACAATGCAACACCCCAAAGGGAACAACTGTGTATCGAATGACTTAAAATTACATCAGCATGCACGGTTAAAAACATTGGACAACTAGCTTAGGGTTGGCTAGTAAACAATCTTGACTCATAGTAATAACTTGACTTGTATTGCATATTGATTCGATTATTGGCTTCCATGCTCTTTGTCTTGTTTCTTGTTCGGCTGGTAATTGTTTACTTGTGACGGTATTGATCCAGTGTGATGCACGTACGGTATTGCCTGATTGTGATATGATATGCACTGTACTGACCTATACTGCCTAACCGACTGACTGACATTGATTGACGTGCATCCATCTGATATGACTAATCTTGTCTATCTGGCTTTACTCAGCCTCAGCCTCAGGATACCCGACGGGGTTGACTTTGGTGTAGAATGTTTACTACCTCTGCAGAGTGCTCTTGTCCTGGGGTTCTGGACCCCAGAAACCAGAGACTCATTCGTACCCTAGCCCGGTAGATGGTGTTCTCGTACTGACTGCTCTCGATAGGGAGAATATGGCAAATGTAGTAGCCACCTAGCAAGTTTATCTATTTTATTATTCTGAACACATGCTTATTGATATGCATGACCAGCCTAGTATACGGACATGATCTCTATGCATGGTTAATTGGTAACTGTTAATTATTCTGTTAGCTACAATGCGTGTTAACTTATTGGTGCTTATACTCCGCTGAGTCATCGTACTCATTGGTTGTTCTTGGTGTTGCAGGCCCAGATACTTCTACCAACCACTTGTTGGTCGGCCAGACTCCAGGAGAGATCCGGGAGACCCAGTCAGGGTTAGAGGAGTGAACTTGATTACTCCCACGGAGAGCGGCTTGGCATTGCATCCATCTATTGACTTCCATTTTGTATCAAGGTTTTAGTTTTTCATGTATACCTGGTCTTGTAATTGTCTTGAAGAACTGCTTCCCATTTTGTTTGTATATTCTGTAATTAATATCAGTTTTACAGTTAGTATCCCTATTCATGTTTCTTTTCTTCATGCAATGATACGTACAGCCTCCGTGTACACTTGGTTTGCACTTGATAACATCCCTTGTGTGCGTACACTTAGACAAGGTCTGAGTATACGTGCACGGGAGTACGTGTGTCACTGGTTATGTTTTTTTTTTAATCCCCGATTTCTGGGCTCGGGTTGTGACACTTCCCACTCGACATGATCGGTCGCATAGATTTATAACAGTGTGGATTTCACTTTGTTCTAGATGAAGGCTGTTTTTTGGTTGAGCATTAATTTCCTCATCTGTGCTACCAAATGAACGTTTTCCCTCATATGCACGCCATGATTTCACACATCTCTCCTAGTCTATATTGCTTCAACATCGTTGGTCTTATCAAATGTTGATCGCGCTCGAAAATGCAAATGTGTAGTGGATTCGAGTCTAGCATTCATGCACTTCAAGTGTTTGAGAAGAATGAGAATTAACTAAAGTTCATCATTAATTTTCCTTTTGTTTACATGGGTTTAAAAGCTCTGGCCGCGAGGGTACAAGTTGTTTACAAGTTTTGAAACATTTACAACCCCTCCCTCTAGTCTTAAATGTGATCTAAATTTGGAATTTACAAGAATATATATAAAAATTAGGAAAATATGCAAAAAAGAGAAAAACAGGGGGGAGTGATCGTAACCTGCGGTCACTGGCAGACAGTGGTCGAAAGGCAACTATTTGCTTTCTGTGTGGCTCTGTTTTGTTTTTGTGATGCTTTCAAGGTGCTAAAACTTGTTTTTCTGATCTTTGGAGTGTTGAATGACCCAACAAGGTTGAATTTGGCCATGGAATCAACTTGAACCTTTGATAATCATCATTTTTTTTTATTACGGATTGTTTTTATACAAATCCGGAAAAGGGTGCTTAAACAAGCAAAAATTGAGCCAAAGTTGTATCATTCTAAACCTACAATTTTTAAGGAATAGAATGAAGCTTAAAGAGGCTTGTTTACAACTCTCGGTGTAGCCCAAAACCCTTCTCAAGTGAGAAAATCAAAGGAAGAAGATGTCAGCCAAGTGGCCCTTGTATATGTCTTTATTAAGTGAGGTACATGTTTCTTTCTCTTCTCTGAATTGCTTCTCACCTTGAATTGGTGAGAATGAGAAGAAGAATAAGTAGGCTAGGGTACTGAAAATGCTTTGTGGCTTGCTTGAAGTTGCTTCCAACTTTGGAACTTAGTTTAGGAACTTGCACTTGTTGTTTTTCTTCACTGTATATGTTCTCCCTCATTTTGGTGTCCTCTCCCCTCTCCCAAGAGTTTAAATCTCCCTTTTATAGACTTCAGAGGTAGTTTTTGGGAGTTATAGGGAGTTAAAGGTGGAAAGGAAGGGGAGGAAACCATCAAAAATCGTAAGAACTACTCCACAGGTGTCAGTGACAGCAGTCGCGGTCACTCCCAAGGTTCATTTTTGGATTTTTGTACATGTGAACCGTTTTAGCCTGTTGGGGTCCGAACGATGTCCAATCTCCATGAAACTTAGAGGGATGCTTTTTGACACTATTTTGAGTGTGTCATAGAAATTTCAGGCCGTTTTGACCTTCGGAAGTTAGTCAACTCCCTCGTTGATCACCGGCCACGGTCACTCTTAAGGCCCATTTTTGGACTTTTGCATATATGACCTATTTTCGCCTGTTTGGTGTCTGAATGATGTCCATTCTTCACAAAACTTGGAGGGATGATTTTTGACACTATTTTGAGTGTGTCTTAGAAATTGCAGCCTGTTTTGACCTTCGAAAGTCAGTCAACTCCCCCATTGATTGTTGGCCACGGTCACTCTTAAGGCTCATTTTTGGACTTTTGCATATGTGACTTGTTTTCTCCTGTGGGAGCCTGAACGATATCCAATCTTTACGAAACTTGGAGCGATGCTTTTTGACACTATTTTGAGTGTGTCATAGAAATTTCAATACGTTTTGAGCTTCTGAAGTGGGTCAACTTGCCCATGAAAATGGGCCCTTGTATCAGCTGTTTGAGGCCCAAATGACTTCGGTTTGGTTTGAAACTTAGAGGGACTGATGTCAGGGTCATCTTGGAATGTCTATCCAAGTTTCATGTAATTTGAATTTGTGGAAGTAGGACTTCGAACAGTGACCCACTTGTTGCATGTTTTAAGTCACTATTCATCCCACACTGTAGGTAGTTAGCTTGTTTTCTACTTGGATGTTATTTAATTGACTTGAAATTTAACAAAATTCATTTTGAATATATTTTGAATATCCGTACCAAATTTCGCCAGCTTTCGCTCCTTGGAAGTAGGATTTTGGCTAATGACCTCCATGGCTCGGGGGTCACTATCTTCTAAGTTGACTTACAGTTGAGGTAGGACCAAACGGAGTCTTCTTGAATTGAAAGTTTGTAGGGTCTCCCTTGAGCATGACAGAAGCTTTGTGTCTAAATTTCATCTATTTTGGACGTCAGAAAGTAAGACTTTGGTCAGTGATCCCATGGCTTGGTGGTCATTGACCCAAAGTTGATATATTTGTAGACTTTGGATCAAATCAAATGATGTCCATTTGACTTGAAATTTTGCAGAGATTCCTTTAAGCATAATTTGAGCTTCCTCCAGGAGTTTTAGCTAATTTGATCTTCATGAAGTGTCACTTTGCACAGTGAACCCACAGAGCTTAGTAGGCGATCATCTGAACTGAGTTTGAGTCCAAATGATATCCAAATGCTCTAAAACTTTGTAAGATAGTCTTTGAATATATTTTCAGGCATTCCTCCAAGTTTGAGTTTACTTTGACTTGTAGAAGTGTTAATTTTCACAATGACCCCCATGGAGCTAGCAAAACAGTCACTAAAACTTGATTTTGAGCTAAGATGAAGTCCAAATGCTTTGTAACTTTGAAACATCATTTCCAAGCATGTTTTAGAGTTTCCATGTGATTTTTATCTACTTTGGTAATCCAAAACCTTGAGTGTGTTCAGTGACCTCTAGTTTTTGTAACTCTCCGACCCAACTTGATCCGGATTAGTGCCTCATTAGTTGCGAATTATCTAAAGTCTTCTGATTGGATTGCACCAGCTCTGAACATCTGGATGTAGCATTTGACTTGCCATTCTACAATCGCAAGGTTTATGTATCATTGGTTTGGAATTTGCTTGTAATGTCTTCGCTGCAACATTTGTAATTTTTTATGGGTCAACAAATGTTGCAAAACATCGTAACTGACCGTTGAAGATTTTCATGCTGTTAGCTTGATTATGTTTCTTGCATCGTTGTATTTTAAATAAATACCCGGCGTGCATATGTCCTTTCTACCCAGCTTTCATCACATTCTATTGCTTTCTTCTCTGCTCTCCTTGGTTATATACTACACCTACACTTCCTTGATCTCCAATGTTTTTGCGTTGCTCCAAGGTGACTCATTTACTCCTCCATTCCCATTCATGACGATATATCCTTCCATCTACTTTATTGTTCCTTCTTTTCACCATGGTTATTAAGGTTGGGTTCTTGTGCTCTTTAGCCTTTCCATTTTCTTCTACTTTTTGACAAATGACTTCGTTACAGCGGTTACTTTTGCTCTTGTTATTATGTAGACCACATATTGGCATTCCTTTTCACTGAGATTGTATTGTTTCAAGCTTGAGATTGCTCATGCACACAAGCTGTTTGTTGAAATGCTCCAATGATTGTTCAGCCTTGTTCTTTATATTTTTTAACCCTGTGTTGTGCCACTTTGGTATCCTCCTCTAGATACATTCCTCCAAGCACATCATGGCGCTCTAAAAAAGGCCTCTACTTCAAAGAGGGAGAGTGTGGCTAGTGGGTCTTCTTCTCAAGCTTTTAATGCCGACAGATTCAAATCTGAAGAACATGCTTCTCAGTATGACAACATCTTCCGGAAAAGGGCGGTGCTCTTTGAACACCCAGTGAATGCTATGGAATTCGGAACTTATTCGTTCGGTGGATGGCTTGCTTGGTGACGCTGGACTTCACTTTACTCTTTTCATAATGAGGTGTTTCCCAACTTGGTTCACGAATTTTATTATAACATGTATGACATGTCTGACGGGCTCATCAAATCCTATGTTCGAGGTAAGAATTTGCCACTTCTCTCGACCACTTTTTGGGAATTGACCGGACTGTGGATCCCAAGTATCCTATTCCTAATCATGACTCGGTCACTGTGGATGACGGTGCTCCTGCCATCGACTATGATGAGGTTAGTTCAGTGCTTTGCAGTCAGCCTCGCATTTGGCCAACTGGTTCTTTGTTAAAGTAGAGTGAACTCACTAACTCCTATTGGTTGCTCAACATTTTTGTCAAGAACAACATTGAACCTAGGGGTCATCACTCGAAGATCTACCATGAAGCCGGCTATCTACTATATGTTATTGGTAGTGGTCTTCCCAATTGATCTTCCCCGGGTCATCTTTGACACTATTTTTTGTGCTCATTCCGCCGCTAAGAATGCTTCACTGCCTTTTGGAATTTTTCTCTACGGATTTCTCATTTCTCATGGTGTGTTACCCGATTTACATGATGTTACGGTTCCTATTCCCAATCCTATTACTCTGAGTACATTGATGCAATCTTGCTCACAAGTACGTCCGCATGTTCCTCGAGGGCTTATTCCTACACCAGTCACTGAGGAGGATGAGCCTAATTCTTTATCTGTACATGCCAGGTTGTCAGCTTTTGACAAAACCCTTTCTGACCAGACTGCTTATCTTACCATAATCAATGGAATCAATGGAGAAGTTCAGTCTTTGCATGGTTGTTTTGTTCAGCTCAATATAAAGCTTGACTCCATTCTGGAGCATCTTCGTCAACAATGATTGGCCTTTGCTTGTCATTTCTTTTTGGCACTTCAGATCTATTATTATGTTGTTTTCTTTCTTCCCTTATGTTTTCCTGTGTTTCTCTTGTCAATTTATGAACATAAACGGGGAGAACATTTTAGTACTTTACACTGCACATCACATTTTAATTATATTTTAGTTTTTCTCTTTTATGCTTCATTAACTTGATCTTGTGTCTTGTGTTTAGAAAAGTTTTATTTTTCAGGTTCCAAATGCGCAAAATTGAAGAAACATAGTGTTACAAAGATTGTTTTGGTGACTGGGTAGACTGTTCAGTCTAGGAAGTTTTGCCCATAAATTACCAAAGGGGGAGATTGTAAGGAATGTAATATTGGCAAGTTCATTAGCTGGACAAAACTTGGATTTAAATGCGTTATAATTTTATTTTCAAAGAGGATTGAATTGCCTACGAGTGTTACAGATCAAGTTCTACTATTTAAAGGTGAAAATCACGCTTTCTCTCTATCGGATTGGTCAGATTTTTGGCAGATCAGTCGAATTCGCTGGATCCTGCATCATCCGGGTAGAATAGAAGATGGCACTTGTTTGCATCTAAAAATTTGGATTTACTTTCCCATGCGTTCAAATCATCCTTTATCCTCTTGGAAACCAAATCTAAGATGATACCACGGATTTGGGGTGTATATGGTTCAACCCTCTCTACTCAAAGTACCTCTCTCTATATTCAAAACCCTAGAAATCCTTTGAAAGATCCTTTCTTCTCTGAAGCTTCTCTTCCATTGTTGGGCTGCATAGTAAGTTCCTGAGATTCATCTTCTTCTTCCTCTGTGGAGATTCGTCTTGAGAGGCTTCAAGGCGTGAAGATCAAGCGTGAAGAAGGTTAACGGCGTGTGCGTCGACAAGAAGAACTTCTAGTCTTTTAAGTTGTGTTCAACTGGAAAAAGGGTAGTAAGTAATTATTGTAACCTCTCTTGTATAGTGCTTGTTCTTGGTGGACTGGTGGTTGATCCCGTGGTCTTTCCCATTTGGGTTTTCCACATAAAAATCGTATGTTTATCTTCCTTGTGGTGATTGATAGTTAACTCAAATTTAATTATTGTTTATATTCATAGCAAAATCTTGTTGGGACCTTAACCTGTGTCAAGGTATAAAGCATTTCAATCCTCAATCATCCCATCTATTAGCTTCAAATGGGTGTCAATTCAGTGTCCTAGCTTAACAAAAATGAAATAAAATTAAACAGGTAAACTTTTTCTTTAACATCACCATTGGGAAGTTGCAAAAGTGGGCCTAATTCTTGTTGGTGTGATTTTTTTTTTTACGAGAGTTCATTTAAGAAGAATTTATACAAATTCGATCCTACCAACAGAGATTCCATCATTGCATATATACAAACAAACAAAGCAGTTACACACACACACCTGCACACACACAAAAAAGCCATGATTCTTGTAAGGGTGCTCATGGGCCGGCCAGTCTTTGCCCGTTCCAATCCCAATCTGCTTTGAGCCAGTCTTGGATGTATAGTTAGGGCCCATTTAATAATTGGGCTGGGCTTGGATTAGTGATAAAAAATCCTAAGAACGGTCCGGACCAGCCCATGTAATGAATGTATGTAATTTAGTTCAGTTAGTCTAAACATGCTCGAATTCCCACAATGCTGATAAAAAGCCCAATTTGGCCTAGCTCAATTAATTGAATGGGTGGGCTCGGCCTTAACTTTTATGGCCCATGTCAGGCTTGGGTCGAGCTTGGGCCAGTGTTTCTAATGTTAGGCCAGGCTTGACTATGCCTTTGCCCAGCCCAACCTGGCCAATTAACACCTCTAAATTCTTGGACAACGGTATTATTTTTTCCGCCAATGGGCTTTTTTGTTTCTAAAAATAATCTTTTATAAACGCAGAAAAGAGACAACCAGCCCAAACAAGAGAACATAGGACAAGAGACTTCAGGCTAGCCTGGACGAAAAGGACCATTTACTATTTACATCACTTCCAGACACAAATTCACTGTACAATTTCTAATGATTATCTAAGAAACCAATGGGCTTTTACCTTTCAAATTCAAGAAAACCTCAATTCTATGAAACGCATATTGTTGCTTGCCATGAACTCGATTTGACTTCCATTATCATATTCAAAATGGAAGGTTTTTATTTTAATTTTGACCAGATAAGTTTCTATTTTAATTTTTTTTATCAATTCAATTTTGACCAGATTAATTTTAATTTTGGCTTTTTTTATTTAGCAACCATGGTAAACACAATTAAAAACTTATATATCTTATGAGATTGATCTCATGACCACTTGGTTTTTTTAAATAACCAATCTAACCAATACACCACAAAGTACTTATGTATAAATTTTTGTCAAAACATTATTAAAAGTAGCTAAATGAAGTGGGGATCCTACCGGGTTACTATGCTACTCCTAGTTATATTTTTAGACAATTAAATCAAAGGCTAATTAGGTAATCTAATGGTCCTCATTTTTTGGACGTATGGTATCCCATCCATTCTACTTGAATGAAAGGAAAGCATCCAAGTGAGGCCCACCAGACGGTCCATCCAAATAGGCTACAGACACGAGACCCCCTTGAATAATTACTATAGTCATTTGAATAGATTCACCTGGGGTTCAAAGTGCCGGGATGGCCTGCCTAACCGTGTCATGCCAAACTGTGAAAATTTGGTGGGTCGTGTCATGTTGTAACATGCCTAGGTTAACTGGGGGCATAAGCACGGCCCAAGGGACAACTTAGTGAGTGTGTTGTTCGATTGTGCCCCAAATGGGCTAGACCGTGCCACCCATGGGGGCCCACATGCCCCTCCTTTTTTTAATTTTTTTAAATTATTTTAAATAAATTAAAAGAGATTTTGTGGACTTTTAGGGTTCTCAGCTTGAAATAAAGTTGAAACTATTAAAATAAATGAATGAAACTAGTGTAAATCTAAAAATGAAAAACAGAACTTCAATTATTTTAAGTTTTATATTTTATTTATATAGAAATCATCATTTTTTCAATACAAATGTCATGCCGGGCCGCAGGCCCCAGCATAGCACGGCCAAAAGGTTGGGCCATGCCATGCCATGGTATGGCCCAGGGACCCCTGGCCAGCATGGCCCATCTTTTGGGTCGTGTTTGGTTGAGCCACATCGTCAATACAATCCATGTGTCATGCCAGTCCATGGCACATGTTTTCTTGTGTTGGAACCGGTTGGGCCTAGGTGGCCCATAGTGGTGTTCATGGGTCGGGCTAGGCTCGGCTAAGAAATATCCAGGCACAGTCGGACCTCTAAGCTATAATGCCAAGCCCAGCCCAAGCCCGAATGGGGCCACAAGGATTTGATCGAAGCCCAGCCTACCTAGAAATTTGAAAGCCAGAGCCTAGACCGAGTTTAATCTAGAATCAACAAAGAGAGTGAAATTCCATAATTGCTAATGTAGTGTAACTGGCCTGGGGCTGTCTATACATGAAAATGTACTTGGGTTCGATTTTTTTTTTTTGTATTTTCTTATTATCATTTTTTTAATCGGGCCAGGCTTTGGGCTCTTTAGAGCTGAGTGCAAGCCTGGTCCATTTAGTAAACGAGTCAGAATAAGACATTCAAGTGTGGTCTGAGTACTTAAACCAAAGGCCCAAGCCCGAACCAAATCTTAGAGGGCCCGACTCGGGCTTGGGCCTACCCTGTCCATGAGCACCCCTAGCGGCCCACCCATTTTTATACCCTCTAAATTTACCGTTGAATCAACAGGTCAACTTTTCAAGAGGTGAAACTTGTTGGCCATTAACAAAGGGGTTAAAATGATCAAATGGGCTCTATATCTTATATACAGATAGGTCCCAACTAGATGAAGAGATCTATTCCTCTAATTCCATCCCCAAGTGGGCCCATAGCAGGGTGTGCATCGAAGAATAGATAGATAACCCCCCATAAATACACACCTATCGCAAATAGATATTAATTAAAAGAATTATCTAGGGCTAGTTGCATGATATCACACCAACATTATCCCAAGGCTACAGGATATCGTACAAAATTTAGATTTTCTTCACCCACTTCCATTTTAGTAAAAGACAAGAAATGCTTGTTACTTTCAAGTAACATGAGAAAAAAATCAAAATCAAAATCAAAACCATTTCATTGAGGTGGGGGTGAATATTGTAAAAGTTATAACTTAAGAACAGACAGCAAGCAATGAGACAATGAAAAAAAAACTAGAGTTTGAGTTTGAGATAAATATCTGTACTTTGGATTCAACGAAAAAAGGAAAATTATGTGATATTCTATAGTTGTGAGAAATCACATGATGTGAAATCTTACAACACTGAAATATCGCAGGCTTTAGTGATGACTTTTTGAAAGAGGAAATTTTGATCTTTTTTTAAAGAAAGGAAAATTTTGAATTTTAAAAATTTTATATTACTTTATTCTATCTCACAAACAAAAATGCCTAGAATATCTTTAAATTATAAGACAGGCATCTTGTCAATTGTCAGTCAAACACCGACTTGGTCCCAAGTATCTCCAATGTTCCAGAGAGAACCCATTACAGACTCTTTCATGTTCAAGAAACTTCAACTCACCCACTTTGAGGACCCATCTAGAAACCGACATAAGATTTGGTGATGGAATGTGAGATGTGGTTCACTTCCATCTCTACCGACTATGGATCCAAGCATCTAAAAGTTGAGGAGCCTTTCTGTCATTTGGAGAATAACATCACATACAAGCACAAGGCAAGTGAGATCAGAACAATTGTGTAGTGAAGTGACCTTACTTAGAACAAATGAAGTGAGCATCAAGTGAAGTAGAGTGAAGCAAGTGAAGTGTAGTGAGTCTTCTCTTGCAAGAGTGTGAGGGCTAAAGTGTCATTTTATAATTTGTGTGTGGCTAATAAACTTTATAATGGTGTATTAATGGGTATTGTTTGTAACCACTATAATAGTGTAGTCCTGTAAAATTTATGAAGTAAGACTTTTTGTTCTCACAGTAATTTGAATCTATAAAAATTGTAATTAGAAATTGTACCTAACTCGGCAGTAAAGCGGTCTTCCAGCAAATCCCATTAAAAAAAAAAAAACCCTTGACATTGGCCCTTTTTATTTAAAGTCAAATCTAGGGGACTGCTTAAAAGGGTGGTGGAGCGTGGAGTAACAATCAGAGAAAGTACCAGAACAAAGGCCTTGATGTTGTCCCTCGTCAGTTTCATCTCAGCCGTCTCATCTTCTGATATATCAAGCAGAATGTCAACAAGGTCCTTGGCACAATCGCCATCAACACCCTTCTCCCTCCTGATCCTTCTCTCTTGTTCGTGCTCTATTATAATCCTCTCGAATACGCCATCCAATCTCGAGTGCAAGTCCTTGTACCTCTTCTCCAGTCCCTGCAAGTCCAGCTTTCTGCATAACCCAATAAAATCCGACAAATTGAACGTGCCCACGAGCTCCGTCATCTCAAGCAGCAACGGCCAGACCTCGTCCTGTCCTTGAACTCTGGAACACCTCTTTCTCATGGCCATCATCGATATTACGTTGTTGGTCATCCTGGAAAGCTCGGCACTGACGTCAACGGGCTCGCCTGCTTTCGAGCTTTCCAACAGAATTTGCAGGAACCTTCGCAGTTCGTGGCCTCTGATGGGGAGCATGAGGTCGAGGGTCCGACCACCCAGCAGCTCGGACATGCAGAGCTTCTTGATAAACTTCCAGTAAGGGCCGTACGGGGCGAAGGCGAAGCCTGAGGAGTTGTAGGAGAGGTGACGCTCGGCTGAAGGTATGGGACGGGAAGCGAAGGAGATCTCGTGGGTCTTGAGGATTTCTTTGGCTGTTTCAGGGGAGGAGACGACGACGGCCGGGACAGAGCCAAGGCGGAGACGGAGCAAGGGGCCGTAGCGGGTGGACAGCTTGTGGAAGGATTGGTGGGGAATGGGTCCTAGGAGATGGAGGTGGCCAACGATGGGCAGGGCTATTGGGCTCGGAGGGAGGCGACAGCTGAGTCTGGTCTTGGAGAAGATGGCTCGAACGAGGAGCGTGGAGAGGAGCCAAATTAGGAAAAGGATGGCATAGGATTGGAGGTCGGCCATTTCTCTTTCCTTTTGGTGCAAGCAAGTAGAATTGAAGGTGTGAGGAGCGATAAAAGATTCAAGCGACTTATAATATACTAGTATAGTAAAATGTACGTTTGTTGCATGCAGTTGTCAGTGAGAGCTTTAGGGAGTCATTGGCTAAATCTAATTGGTGTATTGAAATTTGAAAAAAAAACAACTTAAAATGTCATATAGCCTGTGATGTTGGTATCTCACAGCCCTTTCGTTTATTGGTTCTTGCTTGCACAGTAAAAAAAAATCACTGTAGAACCTATAAAAATATCATCAGGTTTGGCTTTAATTCAAATGGCAGGTGGTTGTACCTGAACAAGTCCATCTTCTTGCACTGAAATTAAAGACCTGACCTTATGGATTAAATGTTTTGGTGTACTCTTTTCAAGTAGCAGGAAAAAACCAATAAAATGTCTCAAAATAATTTAACCCACATGCAGAATTGGCAGGAATGATACTAGGTTTGTATTCAAAACATGTTTCACACTGACACTTTAAAAACAAAAAAATAAAATAAATCAAACCAAAAGATTAGATAACAACACAAATGGAAGAAAGCTGCAAAGGTAAGACTTAACATAGATTTTCGATATAAATCATCCTACGGTCTATCTAAAGCAATCCAATTGAAGAATGATGTTAGAACAATGAAAAAAACTATCCAAACACACGACTCTCTAAAGAAAATCTCTCAAATTGCAAACAAGCAGAGCTCTAAAGGCAAGAATAACATACAATTTCCATAGCAATGATTCCGCAATCTATCTAAAGCATTTTAGAAAAATATAAAAAATACTCATGATGCTACAACAATGAAAACAACTATCCAAAAACAAAAAGAATACATTTACTCCAACTAAATTTGTGAAGTCCACTAAGCATTGTTGAATCATCAATTCAATTTTCTAGTTATTGATGATGACAAACAAATTCAATTTTCAATTTTCCGTATATGACTTTGAGATGAACTTGTAGACCACACAAATTCCAAAGTATAACATTAGCATATGAAAATGAAGGCGCCTAACAAGTACATGGCACGTGTTATAGCTTCTTAGAAGACATAACTTTTGTTTCCAGGTGAGTCTGCAACTTTATGAGTCTCTATATCATTTTTTGGGCTTTTTTGCTTCTTATCTCTATCCTCGTGCTCTTAGTCATATCAGTCTTTTTGTAAGGCTTCTCTATCATCAACAATTTAGGCTTGAGAATCTATAATAGCTTCTCTAGTTGTCAACTCATGATCCGTGTCTTCTCAACCTATACAAAACACAAAATTGTAAAACAGGAAAAAAATTTGGACAATGAGATATGAAGTTTGATGGGGGTGAGGAGGCTATTTCTCTTATGGGTGGTGGATTTCATAAAAAAGGCAGTGAGAGGAAACCATGCAATTGCTCAGAGTAGGGACTAATTGTGTGGGATTATAGAATTGCAGGGTGTTCTCAAATTGCCACTGCCACTATACTTCTCAAGAGTACCACGTGCGTTAAAGTAGAACTGAGGAGTATATGATTATGACATTAATTTCCTCTGCTAAAGTAGAGATAATTAGTGGCAATCTTCAATTTAAATTTTGGATAGAAATGAATTGATTTATGAATTCAATAAAAGCACCTATTTTGCTCATGAATTTAGACATGAGGACATATTTACTAATTAACAGAAAGATATTTCAGCAGCAAACATAGCTTAAAATCTACTAATAAAGTAATGTTTCTTTTATAAGGTCCCTAGTCAATTCAACAGAAATAGCAAGTGTCATTGGCATTAATCATTTTCAAGGTACATTGGATTCATGTCCTTCAGAATACCATAATAAGAGAAATAGAAAAAAAAAAGAAAAGGGGTTTTTTCCACTTATGCCCCCACTATTTGTCGACATTTTCTATACAAAACCTAATTTTTTTTATTTTGTTTCACCGGTAAATACCCATGCACCTACACACATAGTATTAAGTCCCTCACCAAGACACACAATTAAGGATCGATCGTTGGTTGTTTATGGAGAAAGAGAGAGAGAGAGAGAGAGGTCTAATCACTAATGTATCAGTGGGTTTTCAATTTTACATATATACCAAGACACATAAGTATTCACCACACATACCCATAGGCACCGTGACCATCACGTTGGGGTCAAAGGCAGGTCTTTACCCATTTGACTGATAGCAATGCCTTTAGAGGAAAAGTATCTGGAAATAAACAAAAGCTATCAGACTCATTTCAAAATTAAGATGAAAATCTTCACATTTAGCTAAAGGCAAAAGAAAATATATATTGTTAAAGGATGGTGGCAAGTCTTATGTTGGCTAAGAAAGTCTTAAGTTGTTCACCAACTCTGTTGGATAGTCATCATTAAAAAGGCAAGAAAAAAAAACCAAAATCCTAAAAAAGAGTAAAAGTTTCACCAACATCACCAAAACCTTATATATCAAACTAGGGGAAGGGGCAAATAAAAAAGAATAGAGGATCCATTGCAGACAAAAGTCTTAGATCAAATGGCTCAATGAAGGAGACAGAAATATTAAAAAAAAATTACCTTACAACAAAGTAAATAATTGCAACAAACAAATTTTCAAAAATTACTGCCTGTAATTCATTCATTGAAAATATCTATGAACAGCCACATTTCTATTAACTATATAATCCATCAGATCTTTCTTAGGGGATCTGTTTCCTGTTTTCTTGATCCATGCCCCAAACATGAGAATATTATCTATCCAAAACCTGGAACCCAAAACCAAGGGAAAAAAAGGAAATATGCAGTTTTCTACCATCAAAAGAAAATGAGATTGAGATTGAGAGAGAAAGTACCTTGAGAACAAGGCCTCTGATGGAGTGTGAGTAGCTATCATTTGCTTCACCACAAAGAAGAAAACCAAAAATGATATTCATTTAAAAAACATGAGGCATAAATATTATTTGCCAAAGATTAAGCCAAAATACTAAATAAGAAGAAGAGTCGAAATATGAAAGAAACCATAAATTAAAATACCCAAAGAGATAAGTGACGATAGAAAAAAGGAAAGGTTAAAGCAGGAGGAGGCAAGCAGCTAGAATTGTTGCTTTTTATTAAAAAAAATTGTTTACAATTTAGACAACAATATAATTAGCAAATGAATGATTTTTCAAAACCATTTCAAGCAATCAACATGGGAAGTGCATTAGAATTAAGAAAAAAAAATCATAGCATTAGAAGAAAATATATAATAATGAAATATAAAAAAAAACTAAAGGGAGTATGTACCGTTGCTATTTTTTTTTTTGGGAAAAAAACTCACATAAACTTATGATAATTTATAATTCAAACCATTCAAAAAATGATCAGTAACTTACCGCTACCAATGAGAATGGGATATAGTCTCAAACATCATGTACATAAACTCCAAAAGAAAAAGGGTTGTAGAATAAAAACAGACATTCCTTAGAACTTAGAAGTCAGTATGACAATGGTGTTCTAACTGCAGTATTCTTAATAAATCAAATAACTTCTTCTATAATTGATGAGATGCAGGCCGTTGAAAAAAATGGTATATGAGTGGGAGGTAAAAGATTTTCTAGTAGAAGCATATAATAGTTGCAAGATGATATATTTAATATAGTAAAACCTAGATGAGCCTATTTAGAGATAGAAAGCAAGATTGGTGGCAAAAGATTTCAAAGAGGCCTATGTCTTATGGCATTGACTATCTAGGAACACTCTCTGGTAAATAAGGTGAACTCAATAAGGGTGATTTTATCTCATGCTATAGAAAGCCTAATGATGCAATTGCTGGTATTTTGTAATTGAAA
The DNA here is from genome assembly GCA_037013555.1 of Sextonia rubra. NCBI lineage: Eukaryota > Viridiplantae > Streptophyta > Magnoliopsida > Laurales > Lauraceae > Sextonia > Sextonia rubra. The sequence goes on along the minus strand of JASUAD010000001.1, from coordinate 12,724,289 downwards.
AGTACACTTGGTAGCCATGCTAGCAATTAGCAAATAGGATTAGAAGAGAGTTGAGAAATATTGAAAATGAAAAATAAATAAATAAATGAATTCATATAATTGTATTAAGATGCACACTGAAGGAATAGAAAAGAAAACTATTTTGCATGGTAAATGTCCTAGAGCATGTGAACACTATTTTACAATTGAATGTTGGTTCAAAGGCAAATGGATGCTCATGATACATTTCCCTGCAAAAGAGTAAAAAGAAAAAGAAAAGGAAAAAACAAAGCAGAACAAAATAATAATAATAATAATAACAGTCATGGTTGTTCAAGCTAAAAAAAAAAAAAACTCCAGTCAATGCGAGGAAACTCAAGCAATAACTTTGACTTAGCTGTAGTGGTGGTTTTCAATGCTTCGTCACATATTTGATATGTGGTTGCATGATTGCCTTATAAACTTAGTTGTCATTTTGGCCACTTGTCTCAACCATACTTATTAACATGGCCTAGGATCTAGGTAAGTAACTCAGAAAATTATTTGATTAACTCAAATTAAACCAAATGAAGAAAAACAAATGCATACAACTTTAAGCTAACATACTACAATTTGCAAAACACAACAGTATGAGATCAAAGACAACAAAGCAGAGCAATTCAAATCAACACAATCCATTCAAACAAAATAGAAAAAGAAGAACGACCAAATTCAACCAAATCATACCAACAACTTCCGTGGGATCTCAATATGACCCGAATGAGCTATAGCAGTAGCGTTGTTACATTTGTCTTAAACTTGGCATGCTTGATCTTCACCTTATCCGCCCCTTCATGAAGAATAGTCTCTGTACACTTCAATCTCAAGCTAATAGTCCCAACATAATTCACACTCATGGAGCATCCATCTCTACTCAAGCACTGCGCAAAGCAGCCCACATCTCCTCTCAGTGCCGCCTTTATAAGCCTCTGTGATGGCACTCAGGCACCTAAACTTTCATTTGGAATTTGAGATATTTACAAAATATCGATAAGAAAACTTAAAATCTCAAAATAGAAATGGTAGGCATCAAATCACCTAATTCCTTATGTGTGTAGTTTCTGTTTGCAACATCTATAATGATGGAAATGCGAAGAAATTGGTAGGAACATAAGGTGCTACTCTCATCCATGAATATCTCACCACCCACATATTAAGAAATAATTAAAAAATAATACATAAACGGAAAAAATATATATGCAAGAGAGCAAAGATGGAAGAAGATTCATCAATATCAAAATTTGACCACCCACATTGTAAAAAACAATGAAACAATAAAGTTCATTATAATTTGATCACTAAAGCCAACAATTTTAAAGTGTGTGTTTTCAAGTCAGGTAAAGAGCTGAAGTAGACTTTATTTTAGATAATAAAAACTACCCAAATTCTTTATATTTAACCCTATTAACTACTCAGCAATTTAAAGTTAAAGTCACCATAATTTGTAACAAGTTAAGAAATCAACCTCTCCAAGAGAAAGAACCAAATAACCCAAACATCATTACATTCTCTCACATTTATAATGGACGACAAAATATAGTTAATATATCACTCAAATTGTAGGTTTCAGTTTAATTATATAAAAAACAAAGGCAGTTGCTCATCGCCACCAACCACAAATTCAAGCATAAGTTGTGAAGGCAGAAAACTGAAATAGCTCAAAGTGATGAAAACACCATACGACCATAAACTCAAGCCATGACCTGTAGGGTGGCCAATATGGATTTATAGATTGTAGTTCAATTAATTATAACAGAAAATAAACAAAATAAGCAAATCATTCAACCGCACAAATCCAAGAGGCACACAATTTTTTTCATAGAAACCCTCTTCGAAAAAAATCACGGGTCCTCCTTAGGCCTATAGAAACCAAACACTATAAATTGAGCAATTACTGGATATACTCACAAATATCTCCGTTGTCTTCTCAACCTAAGGACTGTAGTTTTTATTGTATAACTCCCTGTTGTCATGACTCTCTGCCGTTCACTGCTCGCCATGCTTAATCAAACCAATCTTCTACAATAAAGTGGAAACATTATTCTATAGCACTTAAAGCCTTACACAATCTCTCGAATGGATGCTCTAGAAAAGAAATAATATCTCCAATGTGCATTCTCAAGCAACTAAAAATTGGAAATGAATGCCTTAAGGTTGAGAGAATAAAATAGAGAAGAAAATAGCAATCCCAGCACAAAAAGAAAAGTATTTTCGTGTAGGTCGGTGAGTTTCTTTGCATCGCACGCTGAGCAAACCTCAATTCCATTCAGGTTTGAATTTCACCCTGCAGTCGACTATGCTCTGGACCGCAGTCGACCGAGCTCCACTCAAACATATGTTCGCTTGTTAGAATTTCTATTTTTTTTTCATATCTTCACTTCAGATTTTCCAAGCGACATGATTACATTCTATTCTATAATAACTAATAAAAATATAACTCAATGAACTCATAGTTTTGTCAAACCCATAAATTAGCAAACGCCCTTGTAATTTATCAATGGAAAAACTGATTCAATAAGACTAAAACAATGCCAGTCAAGCTTCTTTGAGAGAGAACGAGAAGACGAGAAAACAGATTCAGGGAGTGAGTCTTGGCTTTGGGGGTTATTTATTCATAGTTTTGAGACCCCCTCACCTTTTGTTTATTATTTGCAAATCCTTGAAGTTAAGAGTTTGATTGGGCAGCTGGTATAACATCAGCGACCGAAGACCAGAATCAATTAATGCCTCATCAGTGGGTTGGCTAAAAGTTAATAATTTCCCCGTTGACACCCTATGGACTCCCTGTGTTATGGCGCTGCCCCAGTTGCGGCAATTCTCGAGTCAGACCATCCTGCCCTAGCTGTAAAAGTGTAGTCAACAAAAGATGTGGAAATTCAAACTCTTCCTCGTGATGGATGAAGGAAAATGACAACAAAAGTTGTGTCGACTAAGGGCTAGACTATTCTAATCCGCATGTAGGCATATGCTGTGTTCTATCCATAGTTGCACGACATGCATAAATGTGACTGGTATCAATATGCCTGAAAAAACAGGGGTGAGTACTGAGTAGGTATTTTAATTTCAGCTTTGTAATGAAAATCTGACATCTAACCATATGCAGCACCTACTATAATTTGGTACCATATTTAATGCACGTTTACATATAGCCCGGGGCGAACCAACATGTCTAGGGGTGGGGCCTTCCCACAAAAATTTGGTACCATATTTAATGCACGTCTACATATAGCTAGGGCGAACGTACATGTCAAGTGGTGGGGGCTTCCCACAAAAAAATTGAAAAATCCCATATGGGCTCTAAAGCCCTTTTTGGCAGCCCCCATTGAAAAATAATCCTAAGCCCCCACTACTTTTTACCCTATCATCACTTTCCCTCCCTCTTTCAAAAATCTCCTTTCTCTCTCCTTCTCCCCCTCCCTCTCCCTCCCTTAAAAATCCCCAAGTCAATAGAATAGTGACCGACTTCACCATGGGAGCACAAAACCACCGTGAACGTCCCTCTCACCAGCAAGTAGTCATCTCTCTCTCTCTCTCTCTCTCTCTCTCTCTCTCTCTTTCAATCTTTCTTTGTCTCTCTTTGAAATTTCAAATGAAAATAATGGGATTGTGTTAGGGTCAACTATTTTTCTGATTGTGTGTAATACAAATAAATACACATATAAGAAAAACTTTGTTCTTTTATTAAACTCGCTCTATCACATGCCTCTCCATGTATTCATCTCTCACTACAATGTGAGGGATAATTCATTTTTTAGACCAAATAAGGTAAAAAAGGTATCATAATGTGTGGTGGTTTTGTCCTTTTGCACATCAATACTTTCCAAAAATGGCAGTGCCCCTCACCATAGTATGAGGGACATAAGCAGAGCAGTTTTTCCCTATATATATGAGAATATTAGTATGCATCCGTCCCTCATCATGGTGTGAGGGATATATTCATATTTGGATATATTAATATGCAAAAGATAAAAAGCATATGAAAAAGGGAAATGCTCAGGTACAAATAAGGAAAACCATATAAGCATCTCTCACCCTATGGTGAGGGAAGGATGCATACTAACATTCCTCATGTATATATATGAAAAGACTGCATCCATCCCAATTCCCTCTTTAGACCTAACAAGGTAAAAAAAGTATCATAAGGGTGATGGTTTTCTCTTCTTATATAGTAATACTTTCCATATATAGAATGTCCCTCATGCATTATAGTTTTGTCATATATATACTAGTGCTGCAGAGCTCATGCCTAACACGGGCTATGAAAAAATTAATTAAGTTTAATTAAAAATAATTAATATTTAAATGAAATATAAATAAATATCATTATATAAATCATAACAAAAACATAGTTAAAATATGATCATGCAGGGATGCGGGCCTTGTAAAAATATTACTATTATTATTATTATTGTTGTTATTATTATTATAGCTAAATTTAGATCATTATATCATTATTGGCCACCAAACCAATCCAAATCTGTATCTCTCTCTTACTCCTTTTCTCATCTTACTTCCTCTATAAATCTTCAACCTCCCGATATTTTTCGGGGGGGGGGGGGGGGGGGGGGGGGGGCACAATCGGTTTTAACCGATTTCCCTTTCTTCGGCTCGTTCCGCCTCCGACCCCGATAAACCGGGCCGCAGCGAACTGCCGGCGCTCGCACGGCGCCGGCCGCAACTATTGCCGGCTGGAACCATTACCGGCGGCGGCTGTTTTTTTTTTAATTTCCGTAAACAGTGAACCCCTTGGGGTTTTGATGCAAATCCAACCCTATTAATGGAAATTCATCGCTCTGATACCAATTGTAAGCCAAAATGGCCTGTTAGGAAAAACTTTAATGAATTGGATTTGCATTCTGACGGCTTGATTTGTATTATGAAAGATAACCAATTTAGGGCATAACTGAATCCATTGCGAAACGGAGAGGAGATCCACGATCTTAACTCTCTCAGTCTTCTCGTAATGCATGCTGATTGATGGGTATGCCAAGCAGTAATCTCTATGTGTGAAGATGAGAGAGTTCCCAAGCCATTTATAGATTGCATTAATGCTTTTTTTCCCATCAACGGAAAGCTTTTCATTATTGCATGACTGGAGTGTTTCCAGGAGCGTGGCTTTAATGAAAAGACATTCGTTATTGAATAAATCAAAGTGAGTGGTGGTCATGTGGGCCACCACCCATGATATCCAACATTTGTATCTTCTCTAAAGGCATAAAAATGGAAGCATCCTTTCTGTTACAAAGCCGATGCATAAAAAGTCGGCCTCCCATCCACCACAGTTCTCTCCCTTTTTTTGTTGGTTGGCCCGACGTCATGACAACTGACAAAGGATGGACAGAAATTTCTATGCCAATCTGGGTTGGGAAACCCCACCTCGGATCCATGCATTAGCCTCTTTTGTATCTTGTTTTGGCTTCTAATCGTTGTCCATTTGTGGTTGGAAAGAACACGGTCCTTCCAAGGCATGGTCCCTCCCAATCATACCTTGTCCTGTTCCATCATTCCATCCCACCCCCAGTCCACCCAGCATCTCTCTCTCTCTCTCTCTCTCTCTCTCTCTCTCTCTCTCTCACTCTCATATATACACACACACACACACAAAAGTTATCCACAAATTCTTTTGCAGATATTCAATACAAACAAATGGACGATACAATTTATGTGAATATAGGCATCCCCGTTTAGATGGCCAAGACCAGAAGGCATGGTCCCACTGGGACTGCTTGGACCAGCTACACAAAACTGGCTGAAATTTTGAAAAACGTTGCAAAAATTACATGGGAAAGATGGTGGCCCAATCCAATATCCTTTTGTTATTCTTTTATGGTTGACATTTTCTTCGTATGACCCTGAGAACCCTGAATTCTTTTTAAATCATTTTCCTGATAAATATGAGAAATTATCCTGTCCTTATTTCTCCCGAGGGGCCCACCTTTTGTGATCAGAGACATTCATATCATGCCAGCCCCTCTACATAGGAACTCATACAAATTTCACTTCAGTTTGATTGACCTCCTGGCAGCATTGGGAGTAGATATTGCCTTAGACCTTGCAGACTTTCTTCGGCAACATAAATACTTTTAATACACTTTCTCGGGTGGAGAGCCCACCATTCAACACTGCCCCACCGATGCATCTCGGTTGGCACACTTGTAAGACCCATTTTTTTTTTCGTACAAAATTATTTCTCATCGGATTCAAACCTACGACATGAGCTTTGATATCATATTAAATTTTTATTATTAGCTATTGCTAGAAAAAGCCCATAAGCGTTATTAGATGTAGCATAAATATTTTTTAAAATACTTGCCTTGAGTGGAGCTTACTATTCAACCCAGACAATAATTAAGGTAGTGTTTGGTTCACATAAATGATTTTGGGCTGAAATGGAATGAATGTTGAATGGGTCTCGAATGGAATGGAGGTTGGAATGGTCATTCTATTCCAATGTTTAGATTTATCTTTGAAATGGGGGTAGAATGGAATTCATGTTCCTATCCTTGTGTTTGGTATGCATGAATTAATGTATGAATAAAATAAAAAATTCAGTATTTTTAGTAAAATATCCCTATTTTCTTCTTTATTTTTTTGTGGTGGTGGGTGGGTGGGTGGGGCGACAGTGGTGGCGGTGGTTGGGTGGCGGTGATGGTGGTGGCGGTGGTAGTAATGGTGGTGGTGATGGTGGTGACGATGGTTGGGTAGTGGTGCTGGTGGCGGTGGTTAGGTAGTGGTGGTGGTGGTGGTAGCAATGGCTATGGGTGGATGGCAGTGATGGCAGGTGAGGGTATTTTTGTCTCAATAAAAAATGAGTGTGAAATAAAATGGTCATTCCTTACCTCCTCTAATAGAATGTCTATTTTCTCGTGTAGGAGAATGATGATTCCTTTTAAAATGAGCGTTAGATTTATTTTAGACAAATTAAATGCAAGAATAAATGTTTCCGCGGAATGATCATTCCATCCTATCCCTATTCAAGCGACCCAACTGCTATGTACGACTGTCACGTTCTTAAAACTTATTTTCCTACCTATGGCATGCATCCTGTCTTCCATGACAAGGACTTGAACTCTATCGCCTGACAGTGGCTACCTTGTTATGACGACCTTGTTAGTCATTGTTTTGCCCACCACAAATGATAATAGTAACAGGAACAACAATAATAGCAATACGAAAATATCAATGTTCTCCACTGATCCATTGACTAGGTCAAGGTTCCATCACAAATCAGCAAGAAATCTATTTACATTTTTTTTCAGTAATAAAATTTCATCGAAGAGAGGAAGAGCAAAAGCACCAGCCAAAAAAATTGGGCCTCCGAAGGCATAAAGAGCGCCTTATTACAATTGGAGAAAAGGGAACAAGAACTACACAGGAAAATCTACAAAAGGTGAATATCCATCCCAACTTTTGTCTAGTTAAAGAATCTACTAAAGCATTAGCCAATCTTTCTAATTGCTACATGAACCGAGGACGCCAAAGCTTTGATTTCATTGAAGAAGAGATGAGAACTCCAAGGGATCAAAGAGAAAGAAGATACCCAATAGAAAGCCTTAATTGAATCACTCTCCACCACAAAATCTCCATTAAAGTGAGACTTAAAAATCAGAAGAGGTTGTAAAATTTGTTTACTTGTATATATCTACTTGTATGAACTTTGAACTCAGTGAACAGTCAGACCTACCCGAGTCTCTTGATTCACCTCGACTCAATGTCTTTCTAGGTCTTGAGTCAAGTCTTCACTTTTTTTCTCTTCATTTTATTATTATTGTTATTATTATTTTACATAAAAACCAAGAAAGATATAAATGCTAGTGACACCGTAAGATCTGGCACAGTACGTTTGAAAATATTAAAAAGCTTTTTATTATAATTAAAATTTCAATGTCAACCATGTGAGTTGAACAACACATGTTCTGGGGTTGTGCTATGAATCATGGTACCCTCACCGCATTTCAAAAAAGGCACATCCTTTATTCCTTTTTGTTTACTTTTTTTGCCTACTTACCTTTGGAAGAAGCGTACGAATAGAAAGATCAAAAGGGGCTGCCTCTCTTCTTTGTGTCTCTCAAGGCAATCAAAAGCTCATTTGCATTGGCCCTTTCAAAAAATTTAGGACAGGAGTCGCACGTTTCTTCTCAAATTATATGATATCCCATCGGTTTACATTACGGGTATCATAGTAATGAAATCAAAGTAAGAAATGAGGATAAAAACTGAAGTAATTAAATATATGTATGAAATGCTAAAGGGAGATTTGCATGACAAGCATTCCAAGAGAACAAACTATCAAGACTATAAAACATGCAGCATATATTTCAAAAACAGAGTATAAAGCCCAGAAATATGATTCCCCCAAACTCGGACTATCCGAATAAGATCTTTAATCCACAGTGAAAATCAATTAAAAACTTTTCCCATCATTGAATCCATATATAAGAAATAAGCGAAACATTTATATTAAAGTGAAAGCAATTGATAATCCATGATCTATATAGTGGTATCGATTACATCGATCAAATTCATAAAGTACTGGAAGTATAAGTCTGAAGAGTTTAAGTAATCCAACATTACTACATTATCTTATAAAACTTTTCAAAAACTGCTCAACTAACAAAACTAGAAAATCAATCCTAAGAAAAAGAACAACCTATCAACTGACGATGACAATTTCCTAATGCTTGACTACACTTCCTCACTAATCGCCGCGCACATAAAATGGTTTAATCCTGGTACTTCTGAAGTCTCCTCCAACACCTCTCTTTCCAAAGTAAGGAAAGCAAGCTCACAGTCTACACACCTAAAGTAAAAAAGGGTTAAGTTACGAAGGACTTGGCAAACGCAGCATGCGGATAATACCATACAAAGATTAAAATAGAATAAGGGAATCATTATAATGAATGAGGTCAATTCTATCAATATCAAAAGCAATACTATCACGAATCGATAAGTAATAATCAACTAAAGTAAGTAAATATCTATACCATCCATCACCTATACAAGAGACATATTCACATAATCTATTGCATGGTATGATTGACCAGCTCATATCCATCCCTTAGGATTTTACAAAGAAATTTCAAATCCTTGGCATACAGATTTGATATCATAGTATCTACTGGATTGCGCATCCAACTATAATAAACAATTCTTTTGAATCTCAGCCAACTATGGGGCCTATAGAAGTGAGCTCCTACCAACGGTTGGCCTACCCAAGGCTAAGCTTAACAATTGAACGGATGTAAGTGCCAATAGTACTAAATCAATAATATAAGGTCTACGTCTAGTTGGACTCCTTGTCTGAGCAAGAGTATCCGTGTACAAGATCTCATTTATAATATCTAGTATCTATCTATGTCATTATATCTCCATCCATGTTTTCATTTCTCATGTATTCATGTAGATAGTCATTCCTTTTAGGCATCCATCTATTCCATAGTTATCCATTTACATAGCTTTTGAATAGCTATCCTAGTGACAGACATTCATTCCATCTCCATTTCATAGCCCCAGGTCATCTCTAAGTATACCTTAGGTTAAATTACCATTTATGCATTTAAAAAAAAAAAGAAAGAGTAATAACATCCTATAAACATTTATGAGAAAGAAAACAATGATACAATAGCAATATAAGATTGATATCATCTCATCTATCAATAGAATAAATGATAAAAGTTGCCAAATCTAGGTTAAGTTGTGTATTTCAAACTATAGAGGACTTTGACCTACCATATGACGGGCATTCCAAACTTGTAGGGGTTATACGCTTTGAGTGTTACAATGGTTGGGCCTTATCTAAATCCAAAATCCATCTATTGGTACATATTTCCTTCTCTATACTCCACTATGCCATAACCAGTGGCTAGAGGCAAATCTCACACCCTAAATTCACATGGACATGTTTTATGATCCATAATTAGGGTTGGATACGATTTAAGTGGTATCCAAGGTCTGGGGTTCAAAATATTAATTTTTATTAAATTACTAAGTTCTCCTGTAGGACATGCTTGAGCGGAAATGAGTGCCTGCTCGAACGCAGTAGCCCGCTCGTGCGCCGATGAGATCACGCTCGAGCACACTCGCCTCTGTCTAGAAAACAAATACTACTCTAGCCTAAACAACTGAGAGTTCTCAGAGCCCGCTCAGAGCGTTTTGGGAATTCTGTTTGATTTGAAAACCTATATTCTCTCATATCATTTAATTCTTATTCTTCCATCAACCCGCATACATCCATTTAAACATGATCAATCATGCCTCCACCTCTTGTGGGTCCCCCATCAATCATATGCCATCATTCATACATATTCATTTCCAATATAATACAATCCACAACATTCATCCTCCATCTCATTTAATCCAAGCCATTCATTCCACCATTTCTCATTATTAATATAAAGATTGTCATATGCATTCACCAATATAAATATTAGTATGCAATTACTCTTCATTTATATCATTTAGGGCCATCAAGAAAGGGTTTCCATCTAGAATACTAGGTATGACATAAGCATAGTTAACATAGGTGTTTAAGAAGCATTTCATCAAATATATAAAAGATAGTCAAGGTATTTCACATGTAACAAGATTGTAAACATGCTCTACTTAACTCAATTAAGGTAATCCTCTTTCAAAAGCCAAAAACTCACTTCTAATCCACTCTAAGGCAATCCAACTCAAGAAAATCCAAAGACCTAACTCTACAACCACAAACCAAAGAATTCAGGGGAGAGAAGAATATTAGACTATAATTGAAGTAAGAGATCAAAATAGGAAGGGGAAAATTGTGTGATTGTAGGAATTCTTACCTCAATGTGATGTAGAGAGAGATGTTTATCAATCTATGGGGCTCAATTGGAAGATAAGTGACTTGTTCCCTTAAGATCTAACCTAGTAGAATGGGTAACCATAAAAGGAGCTTAGGAAATTAGATTAGGCATAAAGAGATAACGAGAAGAGTTCTGAGAGAAGAAGGCTTAAAATGAGAGTTGCTAGAATTTGAGTTTATATAAAGTTGGGCCATGTGAAAGGTCTAGTTTACCTTCAAGTGAATGGTTGCAATGACTAAGTATCAATGGGCTTTTAGCCTTTTCAAGTAGGTTGGGTTGGAATAATCAAAACACCCAAGAGTAATGAATTAGAGAATGAAGATATTGTAAGGGCAACATAGAGTTTGGTAAAGTTAGCTATTAGATTTTTCTCCTAAGGATCTCTAGTTAAATTAAATCCCACTCAAGTCCTCTTCTACAACCTTCTATTATTAAACTAATTACTTCTAATCTCTTTAATCTTCTAATCTAAGCCTAAACACCACTAAAAAGGCCAAAATAGCATACATTTATAGAAAGTAAAAGGGGTGGATCTTACAAGAAACTTCTCAAGGACATAGCCACTTTTCAATTCCTCATGTTTTTAGATGGATTTTCCTTTATTTCTTTTATTTTTTTCACCATCTTCCTTTCTTTTTCTGTTTTAACCGGAGAAAGTAATTTTCGAAGCTAGGGTCTGTTCTTTCACAAGAATTCCTGCCAAGAATTTAATTTGTTGAGGTTTTTTGGGACATGATGTGACATCTTGTCTCTTAGCATTTCCAAATACCTTGTTTCATTACAAGCATTCCAGAATTTTACCTACCTAAAAGGTCTTATATAGCCTTTGGGAATTCCATAATCCCACATCCTTCACCTTTTGGTGGAATTCCTGGATGCTCCATTGTACTTGAGCATCCCACATCCTTCACCTTTTGGTGGAATTCCTGGATGCTCCATTGTACTTGAGCATCCCACATCTTTCACCTTTTGGTGGAATTCCTGGATGCTCAAGTACAAGGGAACATCCAAGAACTCCACTATCTCTGACAATTCTAAATGTAACAATCTGAATTTTGATTTTTAATTAGAATTAATCTTGACCTTTGATCTGTGATGGAGCCCCCACATGTGATTATTGTTATTTTATGATATTTCAAATTGGGTAATTAATTAAGTCACTATGTAGGTCCCATAAATTACAAGAGTTTGAAAAATCTTAGAGTTATGCTCAAATTAAAATTTTGTTTCGATTGAACCTCTGGATTGCCTTGATCTATCCTAATCTTACCTAGGGATGGAGTTTCATTTGAATTAAACTCCTGTGGCTAAGATTGGATAGGACTAAAACTTCTTTGGAACTTTGTTTTTATCTTTCTATAAATGGAAACACCCCTCCCTTGAATTACATCTAGGTAACCCAAGTCCTCTCTCTTGTGTAGAGTTTTCCTCTTCCACTTAAGGTATAGCCTCTCTTTACCTCCTTTTTTCGGAAGTTACTATTATAGTTGGTTGTTTTAATTTCCTTTCATAGTAGCATAGATTTCAGTTTTGACATTCATGCCATGTCATCATCATCAACATTCATCCATAAGACCTATCTAGTCTTCACCATGACCGATACATCTGATCAGGCCACATGCTCTACCCAGCAACCGTGGGCCATCTCTGACGAGCCCAGACCCACCAAAGCCGAGCCCGGCCCAGCATCTTCTCCTTCTGTATCTTTCTTACTTCTGGTTTTCGTTTCTTTCTCTCTGCATCTTCCTTTCCATCGTTTTCTTTTTCCTTGTTGCATCGTTTCTTTTTTCTTTCTTCTGTTTCCATTTTTCTCCTCTCTCTCGGTTCCTGACTGAAACAAGCTTCACTCATCTTCTTCCTTCTGTTTTGTTCTTCTTATTCTTCTTCCTCGTTTCTTCTCCTTTTTTTTTCTGTTTCTTTCCATGATCTTCTCCTGCTTTGCACCCAGCAATCACCCCCACTGTTTTTCTCTTTCCTCCCACTGTTCATTGCCGAACCGGGCACTGTAACCCACCTGCGAAGTTCCTCCTTCTCTGTTTTTTTTCTTCTTCTTCGATCTCTTGCTTCTTCTTCATTGTCTCTTGTTTCTTCTTTTTCCTCCTCTGCAACCCATGTATTCATCACCTTCATCTTCCATGTTAAATCCACACTGCATCATTGTCTTCTTCTGCTGCAACCACCGACCCATCCTCACCCTCTTCTCCTGCTTCTTATCCCAAACAAACAGTCCATCATGCATAACTGAACCAACTTGGATCTTCAACCCCTTCTACTTCTTTGTTTGTTTTTCTCCTTCTTATTCTTCCTATTCCTACTTCTTCCTCCGTTTTCTTGTCTCTGTTTCTTCTTTCTTCTCTTTGCAAAACACTTGTGCCCACTGCAACAAGTTGCACCAACCCGAGCTCACATTTTACACCTCCACCTTGACTCGATTTTCTCTACATTTTCCTCTCCCTTCCAATCTTCTTCCTCGTTTCTTTCCCTGTTTCTATCTATTTCCTTCCCTGTTCCTTTCTCTTCTCGTTCAGCTTTTCTCTCTTTCTCTGCAACTTGTCTTCTTCCCTTCTCTTCCTTGTTTTCTTTTCTCCCTTCCAGCATTTGCATCTCCTTCTTCTTTCTTCTTCCCCTTGCTTCCTGCTTCCTTCTTTCTTTTCTCTTCATCTTCTTTGTCTTCTTTCTTTCCTTTTCCACTCTCTTGTTCTGTTTCTTCTCCTTCACCGTTTTCTTTTTCTCCTCCGTTCTGTCTTCTTCCCTTCTGCTTCGTCATCATCTTGTTTCTTCTTCTTTGTTTTTTTTCCTTCCTCTATTTCTTCCTTCCTGCTTCCACTGCTCTCTGTTTTCGGTTGCTTCTTTGAACCCATTCATCTCCCTGCAACCCAGCTTTTCTTCTATCTTCCTTTCTTCTTCTCTTTTCTTTCCTTGTTTCTGACCGAGAAGAAAACCAGCCCAGAACCTGGACCATTCTCCACTTTCTCTTTCCTTTCTTCTTTCTCCATTACAACTCAGTTACTCCATGCTCAACCCATCTCGGTAATCTTCTCTTCCTTCTTCCTTCTTCCTTCTTTTATTCTTCTTCCTACTTCTTCCTGTTTCTTTCTTTTCTTTCTGTCTTTCCATCCTTCTTCTTCCTCTTCTCGTTTCTGTTTTCTCTTTCCCCTTTCTGTCTGTCTCTCCCTTCTCTGCTTTGTTTTCTTTCCTTTTCCCCTCGCTTTCTCTTCTCTTCTGTTTGTTTCCTTCTTCTCTCTTCTGGTGTTTGTCTCTTCTTCATCTCCTTGCCAAACAGGCTGAGAACCATCGCCATGCATCTAAGCCCACCGCAACAGTCCAATTCTAACTAAGCTTCTGATTCTTTTGCTTGTCTTCTTTGGTTTCACGGACTCTGTTCTGTTCTTTACATGTCCACTGTAATATCCGATCTTGACCTCTATTCCCTTTCATGTTTATGCGTTGTCAACAGACCACAAAACTCAAAGTCACCTTCTTTTGAAACTCTGGGACCGAGTCTTCTCTGTTGGTTTCCGCATAATTCCTTCCTCTTCTCATTATTATTAATTCTTCTCCTTTTTTTTTTCTACTTGTTATTTAACCCCATTGACCCACAGATTTGGCCCACCTTGCATGTATGGTTAATTCAAGTCATTCAGGCTCATAGATATGATCTAGTAACTTGGGCCCAACTCAGAAAAACATTGAACCAGGTTTTATTCAAGTTGAAACCCAGGCCTAAGCCCATAGATACAAGCTATTTGACCCATTGTCCCTGGCCCACTTGATACACATGCATTATGCAAAATGCTTAGGCTCACTTGATTGATTTTATAATTTAGCCCAAATCGATATGTGTTGACTTATCACGTAGCCTACTTATGCAACCCACAATACTTGACCCACCTGAATGACTAAGAAATCTGGCCTAGCCCATATGCCTCGACCCATTACACACATCTCGCACCCAACTTCAGTCCATTATTTGCATATGAACCCGAATCACGGCCCATACACTAATGTTCCATGGCCCGAATTGGAACCACCAACCCCATTCATTGACACGGCCCAAGCCCATATAGTTCCATGAAGAATATTTAATCCGATTTAGTCGTTTGTATATAAATCTATGTTCTCCTATCTTAACAGGAACTCACATCGAACCTTCAAACTAAGTCAAGCCAAATTCTCCGATCGCTGACAATTCAGGCAAGTAGTCTTACAATTGTTCCTTAGCACCAGAGTTTTCTGGTCCTTGACTCAATTTGATTTAAAATGTGAAATTTTGTAAATTGCTGAAATAATTTTAGAATATCAGGATATTTTGATGCCTTTGATTTGTTTGAGAAACCATGGCTGTGATATACTTGATCTCGTTCCCTTTGGCATTATCAAGTTATAAAGGGACTGTTTGCGAAGTATTGATCCATTTGTCATTTGATGTAAATTGTGAAAATTGTGATAACATACGGTTTGATTTGTGATCTCAACCATGGCTTCTGTTGTGTTTGAAAAACTTGGAATTTGTTGTAATTGCTATTGAACTCTTTATATAGTAAGGCATTCTCTAAAGTATGGCAACGCACATTGGGGACGCTCATAGCGGGATTTAACCTTTTTTGGTATGACATTGGGATTGGAACTTCTTTGTGCGATATTCCTAATCTGCAGCTAGTTCCCACTTTGTTTTGGAGATTAGCGGTATTCTCAGGCCTTATGCCAATTTTTAATATGAAAATGGCTTTTACCTAGCGGGTACTTGTGCTTGGTTCAGGCTTAACTCTAACGAGCACACTTTGATATTTTGTTTACTGCAGAAATGCCTTTTTTTTTTATTTGTTGATTTGGTTATTTGCTTACCTATTTGAGATACCTTGAATTTTGGTCACATTACCTTTGGATATATTCGTATATTCAAACCATAACTCTAAATTTGATTTTCTTATATTGTTACTTGTTTGCTAAGTTTTATGGTTCGTATTACTTGTTGAGTTTTACTCATTCTTGTTTTTCCCTTACAGGTTTCGAGGTTTATCTAGAACCCAAGGAAAACTAGCTTATTTTGCGGAATCAGGACTAAGAGATAAGCTGTGAGACTTTCGCTTTAAATTCAGATGATTGAATTAGAAATTTGTTAGCATTTGAGAAATTTATTATTATGTTTTAAGGAGTACTCTCACTTTAGACTTATTTATTTATTATGTTAGTAGATTGGTTTTATTGTTATTTCATTTGGATTATTTTAATAAAGTTTGGAATTTATTTAATTTAATTGTTGTGGACTCATCATGCCTTGTGATTTGAGGGTCCCAAAGACCTCGGATTTTGGGGCATGACACTAAAATTCCTCAAGCAAGAATTTTTTGAATTCTTGCAAAAAAAAAAAAAAAAAAAAAAAACAGGGCCTAAGTCTCTATTCAAAAAGCAATAATGGGGGGATTGATATTTGGTCATCCCTATAAAAAGGGGATGCCTAACCGCTATCTATCACTAGCTTGGCTAGAGTTGAAAAGATTTCAACTTCAAAAATGTATTTGCAAAAGGCATGCTTCTCAGCATGGGATGGCATAATTCTAGATAACAATATTTTGATTATCCAAGATTTTATCCCACATCAGATCAACTAGCAAGAAAAAATCACAATAACCAGATGATTTGACCACAAGTGGTGGCCAACTAAACATTAAGACAACAGCTACAAATGATGTTGATCATACATCATGCATCATTATCTTCAATGTCTTATTGGGGTCATGTACTAACTATATTAGGCTTTGTGTTGATCATTACTTTATCTAAATGCCTGCCCTATTTGATGAGTGGATGAGAGTCTGGCACAAAAGCCATGTCCACCTTGTGCATTGTCTATCGTGCACTCTTGTAGGTGAAAGTTCTGCTCATTTGCTCAAACAAATTTATAGGACCTTTTTTTCTTTGTTTTTTTTTGAAACAGAATTTATAGGACTATTCCCCATTTCAGTTTTGGCCAGGGAGAAAAGTGGAACAATTTTACATAAAAAAGGACAGGGTCATCATTGTTATCATCAACGATCAAAGCCTTTTCTTGTCCAATTATATTGGGTTAACTATATGAATCATGTTTTTTCATTCAAATCTACCTCAAGTGAGATCCTTTTATTAGGCCGCACTAATTTAGATCTACCTTACTTATATCCATATCATTTTCTACCTGCTCTTTTTTTGGAGATGGGCATCAGCATGCACATAAAAACTTTTTCTAACCGACTCATGTGGACCCTTATCACGTGAGTCTCTTTTAATGTATCACTCATTTGTTCCACTCTAAATGCACCTGAATGCACTGATTTATGATGATATCTTACTTAGTTTTACTATACATTTGTCTCAAAATTTTGATTTGCACTATACTCATTTTTTTAATGTGTGTTCTTTTCATTGGCTATAAAAATGAACCATAGCAGTAGCGTGGTGGCCTGCCTGTATTAGTCAAAGCATTTCGTCAGTGCAATGTCGTGTCTTCCACCGCTGCTACTTCGCCTGTCGGGGTACCTGCCACTCTCTTCGTCGAAGTGTTCGGGATCTATTTCTGTTGCATGAGCGATGGGTAGCTGAACATGTCTTTATGGGTGTTGGATCGATCGGCATCGGTCTCTAAACATTGGGTATGGGTGGCTAGCTCCAGTTAGGTTAGTGGTATGCTTTTCGTTATTGTAATCGGCTCGGAAAGGAGCTGGCCTGGGATTAGTGAATACGGAAGGCATAGGGCTAGGAAAAGAGCATCTCGTCTTTCTTTTCGCTGTGTCGGGATCGCCACACATCTAAATCGGAGTAGGGTCGAGAGTTCGTTTCTCCCGGGAAGCGACTTTCTCGTTTAGATATAAATACTTCAAATCAACTGAACACAATGATTTATACAAGTGAATTCATCGATTACTTGGGAGTGTCCGAAGTATCGAGATCCAAGTGGGAAGATAAATCTTACTTTCTAGTATTACAGCGTAGAGAATTAGGGGTTGCCCAGTTGGCATTCCAGCCTTTCATTCAGCTACCCACCAATTAATTACTAAGTATGTTGCTCCTCTCATGTGTGTGGGCTTTTTCTTCTTGGATATATGAGTGCTCTCTTGGGTCCTCGCCACACGGAAAACAAAAAGGAGTCATAAAGTGCAAGTTCCACATTCATAGGATTCAAATCCGTAAAAAAGGAAAAAATGATCCAAAGGTTTCAATAATTCGATCCAAAGGTCCTAACCACTTACAATCATCAATCTGATTTATCCTTTGTGAACTTCTGCATCTCATTTGGAAGTTAGGAGTTCACCCTCAGTTCACCTGTACTCCTAATTATAGGTTTACTTTGTTAATTTTTTTTTATCAGTACATTGTTCATTTGAAATTTAGCACGACAAAGAACAGAACAGCTGCCTTCAATTTATAAAGATCCAAACAGACTACATTGTTTAGACCTAAAGTATATACCCTAGACCGTCCCATGTAGCATTTTAAAAAATATTCCAATAGAAAGGATGAAAATTTTAGAATTCATCAGATGGTCCACGCACAGATCCATTCATTCCTGGGCATTAGCGTTGAATGTCTCAATAATCAATAGAAGAAAAAGTGACTGGCTTTTCAGGTACACGGTCGCAGGAAACAGCAGTGTTACACACCAAGCACTTTTGTCCAGGTCGAGTCTGGGGGAGTTGGCTGGACTCTCTATTCAACCAAGTTAGGTGAGTAAAAGGAGTCTGTCGAGTCCAACATGATACTCAGTCAAACTCACCCCAGTTACGAAACTCAGTAAGCTGCGGGAGTTTACATTACTAAGTTCGACAAGTTGAACGTGTCTGATCAACTCCAATTGAAAATTCATGGGTCTAACTCAACACAGGACGAAGTCCCTAACAACTACAACGAAGAAAAATGAGCACCAAGAAAAATAAAAAAGGACACATACAATGACTGGGTCCAAATGGAGAGTGGTAATTTTATGTGGAGCTAGTCATTCTCCACCGGAAGACAAGCACTCAAGAGTAAACCAATTGAGCGCTAGTCCATCCAAGTGAGCCCTACAAATTACAAATCTCTATTTGTACTCATGGAAAGATTATCCGATCAACATAACTTTCACAAAACAATATTTGCTTGCCACCTTGTGCTCCACCCCATAGTAAGCTATATCAAATAATCGCATCATCGACGGGCCCATATTCATGCTTCATCATATGAGCAATGGGGCAAACCCTTTTTGCTTCTTTTACTCTTTTATCCATCTTAATTTACCCTCCTAAGCTTCGATATCTAACCTATTTTTCATAAAGTGCCTGTATTTCTTAGATTCACTCTCTAATCCAACTAGAGCTTGAATCTTCCGCCCCAAGGAGGAATTCAATCTCATTCATTGGCTGAGCAATCCTCTTCATCGATGCACTACCTGGCTGAGAAGACTAAAGCATACGAGTGCACATGAGGTTTATTGTGCTGTCCCCATTCGAGTAATTCTCAAGTCAGATTCATACCGTCCTAGCCTAACCGCAACGTAGTAGTCAACTAAAGACTAGAGTTTCAAACTGTGCGTCTTGAAGGGACGATCGAGCAAAATGACTAGTAAAGCTGTGTCGAGACTAACCCTTTTCTCTGCTTTTGGGAGATAAAAATTGTCCAAATGGAGGGCTAGATTCTTCTAATCAAAGTTTGCTCATGTGAGTGTGGATTACCCGAGAAAGGAGTAAAACTCCATAGTAGGCCCACTTATTGAATATCCAATCTACTTAAAATGAACTCCCTACCCATGCATGGATGTTTTCACAAGGAATTGATCCCACCATAAAATTGAGAATATAAAAACAAGATAATTGCAAAAGATTCTGTTAATGAATTCCGAGTGAACCACAGTCAACTCAAAATCCATGCTGATGCTAGAGTTAAGAACTACAAGAAGTGAATTGTTAAGAACTGCATCTTACCCCCGATAGTAAGAGGGTAACAGTTTTTACTTGATTGCCCAGGATTTGAACCTATGCAACCATCTTCCCTCACCCGAAGGCTATTCTTACCTTGGAGCATTCTTGGGCTTCTGGCATTTATGCTATTAATGCTGTCATTTCCTACAAATTAAAGATAAAAATAATAATACATGTATTATCACATTTTTTGGCTGCATTGAACTAACTGGTCCAATAGCAATACATAATCCTGGGGAATGTCTGCCAACACCACTAACTATGAGTAAATTCATTATTGATACATATTTCATTGATTACCCAAATCGAGATTAATAATCAATCAAGCATAATAAGAGGGAGCGTTGATACCTAAATTCTTGCATGGCAACTACGGATTGATAGAATGAGCTCCACTAACATCCCATTTAGGTAATCCCAAAAGTCGGATCAATGAGCAATGGGTTGATGCGGACAATTGGAAAACAAACCAAGGGGCTAGCCCTTGATACTGTCATCCCTACCCCCTCAGTCATGTCCACAGATTCATTCCCCACACCATTCTTGCTACTAATCTTCCACTCAAAGCCTTGGACCATGGCCGCAACCGTTGTCTGCACCACTTGCATGGCCAGTGTAGCCCCAGGACACGCCCTCCTTCCACTCCCAAACGGCAAAAGATGGAAATGTTGGCCCCTTACATCTATGTGGCTCGAGCCATCACTCTCTGAAGGCATGAATCGCTCAGGGCGAAATTCGGGCGCGTCCTCCCAATGGTTGGGGTCTCTTCCAATAGCCCAAACGTTAATGTAGATATGGGTGTCTGAAAGGATGTCATACCCACTGACCTTGCAATGGTCAGTTGACTTTCTGAAAATCAAGGGGGTGGCTGGGTGCAATCGAAGTGTTTCTTTGACGATTGCTTGGATGTAAGGGAGATTGGGGATGTCCGATTCTTCCACCAGCCTCTCCTTTCCAACCACAGCATCGATCTCTTCTCTTGCTTTCTTAATCGCAGTCGGATGGTTTATGAGCTCAGCTAGTGCCCATTCAGTTGTGATGGATGATGTGTCTGTTCCGGCAGCAAAGACGTCCTGCACACAATTTAAAAGATAAACATATCTCTATATACACACATTTATTTATACATTATGTACTACATGATTTGAGTACCAAGGCAAGATCCCATAAGCAAATTTTGTGTTTTCTATCCAATTCTTATTCTTATACGCTCCACACCCCACAAGTTCAAATAGGATTCTCACAAAATGGAACTTAGGAGACAATGATTGTTGAAAGATTCTAGAAGAATCGCATTGATTAATGATGCTCTCGAGTTGAAACAAGAGTCTTCTAAAAATTAATCTCATCACTTAAGAAAGAACTGAAAGAAGCTTATGGTAAAATATCTTTCTTCACAACGAGTTATCTTGACTAACAAGTTGTCTGATGCAGGTAATAACTGGACCTTATTGCATAACCAATCTATTAAAACATTTGAAGAATTAGAAACCCTCAGAGAAGAGCTCAGATCTAGCAAAGAAGAAAATACATCATTGAGCCACACGCTACACTTAACTGCTTTAGAACTTGCTAATGCTAAAGTTGATCTGACAAAGATGAACACGGGTTTAAAGAAATTAGATGAAATACTAGGTGTTCAGAAGTCTAGTATTGACAGACGTGGCCTTGGATTCAAACATGGTTAGACATCATAGAGTACAGGTAAGTTCGTAGAGGGCACTTATTTGATCTTCATGATACCTACCATTCATGCATCTTCTCAAGTGAATCTTGTAGGTAAATCAAAATGAAATATGACATGTCCCACATTTATACCAGTATGTCATTTCTATGGGATCAAGGGACATATAAGACCACACTATAATAAACTGTAAAACATATATAGGAATCAGTAGAGGATGAGATCTTAATCTCCTCAAATGGTCAAGACTAAGCAAATTTGGATTTATAAGTCTAACATTTGCTGTAATGTGGTTCTTACAGCTGTTCGAGCACAAAATTCGCATGTGTGGTACTTGAATAGTGGGTGTTCTGGACCCATATTTGGAGGTAGATTATTGCTTACATCTCTTGAAAAGTGTAACAGTGGTAGTGTTCAATTTGGTGGTGGTAATAAATCCAACGTTATTAGTAAGGGCATTGTTAACATACCCAGTACATCTTTTATCCATAATGTGTTTCTTGTAGATGGTCTTAAAGCAAATCTCTTAAGTATCAGTCAACTCTGTGAATCTGAGTATGAAGTGCATTTTTCTTTAAATGACTATATAATTGTGAAGAAAGAAGGAAAAAAGGTACTACATGGCAAGAAAAATTTGTGATAATTGCTATGTTGTTGGGACTGCTGATAGTTTCACGTGTAATTCAACTACATTAGACACTGTTGATTTACGGCATCAACATTTGGGACATATAAAGTATACCGAGCTTGAACTTCTCTCTAGACAAGACCTAGTTCGAGGGTTGCCCAAAATTGAAAAGCCCTTAAATATTGTTTATGGCTCATATCAACTTGGTAAGTAAACTCGCTCATCTCATAAAAAGTTTGACCAATTGCCTACATCAAGACCATTGGAATTATTACACATGGATTTGATGGGCCCTTCTCAGATTCAGAGTATCAGGGGGAAAAAATACATCTTTCTTACTATTCATTATTTCTCTTGTTACACTTGGGTTTGATTTCTAAGAGAGAAATTAGAAACATTTGATGCCTTTCATTACTTATGGCTTCATTTGATTGCAGATAAAGGTGCAAATTTTGGTGCTGTTTTCAGAATTAGATCTAATCATGGAATAGAGTTTAAAAATTTCTTCTTTCAATCTTTTTGTGTGGAAAATTGGATTAAACACGAATTCTCAACACCAAAGACTTCTCAACAAAATAGAATTGTTGAACGAAAAAACCGAGTTGTTCAAGGAATGGCCAATGTTATGTTTCACGATAAAAATATTCCACAAAAATTTTGGGCTGAGGTAGTTCAAACTTCAGTTCATGTGATTAATCGAGTTTATCTTAGGCCTAGAACTAAGACCACTCCATATGAAATTTGGAATGGTAGTAAACCTACAGTTAAATATTTCAGAACTTCTAGAGCAAGTATTATGTTTTTAAAGATAGGGAACATCTTGGTATATTTGACTCCTGAAGTGATGAAGGTGTGTTCCTTTGATATTCTTTGGATAGCAAAGCTTACAGAGTACTTAACTTGAGAAATTCAACTGTTATGGAGTTGTTTAATGTGGTTGTTGATGATGTAGGCTCACACTTCACTTCTGACAATGATGAAGTATTTTTATTCCTCTTTCCTCGCAGGAGGATTACTCCGATGCAGTTCAAAAGATTGTTCCAGCAGTGAATGACACAAATAAGAAGCCACCTAGTATGGAATCGGGGGACTCATCCAAAGGATAACAAGAACCAAACACACCTCCTGTTAATAAACGCCTCTCATCAAAACTTGTTGTTTCTGACTCTCCATCTAATATTCCTTGTCGAGATACATCTTCCAAGATAAATCTAAAGGCTAGAGCTTGGAAACATCACTTTCTATCAGATATTATTGGAGATATCAATGAGCCTAATCATTCTCATCAACAAGTAAGTGACAAGGTAAGTTTCTTATGTTATATGTCTTCTATTGAACCTCACAATATATCTAAAGCACTTAAAGATGACTCATGGATAAATGTTATGCATGAGGAATTAGAACAATTTGAATGAAACGATGTTTGACAACTTGTTCTTCAACTAACCCACACTAATGTCATTGGTACAAAATGGATTTTCAAAAACAAAACCAATGAATTGGGTCAAGTCATTAGGAACAAAGTTAGGCTTGTAGCACAAAGGTATACCCAAGTTGAGTGTATCGATTTGGATGAAACTTTTACTCCTATAGCCAGACTTAAGTCAATTCGTATCTTGCTAGCCCTTGCTTGTACATTGAACTTCAAACTGTTTCAAATGGATGTCAAAAGTATATTTTTGAATTGGTTTTTGAATGAAGAAGTTTAAGTTAAGCAACCTAAAGGATTTCAAGATCAGCAGTTTTCTGGTCATATATATAAACTCAACAAGGCACTGCATGGTTTGAAGCAAGGCCCTCACGTATGGTATGAACGGTTAACTACCTTCTTACTTGAAAATGGTTTTCGACAAGGAGGTGCTGACAAAACATCATTTATAAAAAATGAGGCTACTGACATTCTGATTGATTAAAAGCATGTCGATGATATTGTGTTTGGGTTAACTTCACAATGCTTGGCCAATATGTTCTCTAATATTATGGCCAGTGAATTTGAGATGAGTATGGTGGGTGAATTAGCATTCGTTTTGGGCTTGCAAATCAAGAAAAATGCAGATGGTATACTCATTTCACAATCCAAATATGCTACTAACTTACTCAAGAAGTTTGGCATACACTCATCGAAGTAGGAACAGATTCCCATGAGTACTTCAATCAAACTCAATTTAGATTTGGAAGGAATAAATGTAAATGATACACTGTATCGAAGCATGATTGGAAGTCTTCTATATCTTACTGCAAGTAGACCAGATATAGCTTTCAGTATGGGTATCTGTGCCCAATAGTCACAACCAAAGGAATCTCATGTTAAAGCCGTGAAGAGGATTATGAAATATGCGTGCGATACAACAAATTATGGTATTTGACTAACAAGGAACACTAACACAACTCTTGTTGGATACTCTGATGCTGACTGGTCTAGCTGTGTTGATGATAGGAGGAATACATCCAGTGGCTGCTTCTTCATAGGCAATAATCTTGTTGCATGGCGTAGTTAAAAACAGACCTCAACCTCCCTTTCTAGTGCTAAGGCTGAGTATATTGCAGCTGAAAGTTGCAATACACAACTTCTTTGGATGAAACAAATGTTGTTTGATTACGGGATTCAACAAGATCTTATAATAGTTTACTGTGATAACAAGAGTGTCATCGATATCTCTAAGAATCTTGTTCAGCACTTTAAAAAAAAGCAGATTGACATCAGGCATCATTTCATTCGGGAATTGGTTGAAAATAAAATACTTGTCTTGGAGCATCTCCCAACAGTAAATCAATTAGCTGAGTTTTTCACTAAACCTCTTGAGCCTCTTAGGTTTGAATCCCTTCATAAATCCCTAGGCGTTGGCCTACATTTTTAACTTTCCTTATACATATCTTTGGTTGGCACATACATACTTTTTGCGCTGATTTTATGATTGTTTGATATGTGATTTACTTTGTTTTGCTTTATTTATTGATCTGGATTGTCATGGTACACAACATTTAAGGAGAATGTCCAACGCACACGATTACTTTCTTGTAGACTCACTGAGGTTGGCTAGATTCCAAGGTTGGCTAAACTTGCGGTCTTACGAGATTTGAGATGTTTTGGAGCATTAGCTTTGATTAGTCTTTCTCCTTACTTCCTTCTTGATTAAAAAAAAATTGATGATGAAATGATGAAATATACTGTACCCCTTGCACAGTATTTTCATAATATATATATAAAGGCCTCATTAAGGGGGAGCTTCTTGTAACACTCCGACCCAGCTTAATTCGATTTAATGATTAATTAATGTGGTTTCGGTATTAATTATAGTGAATTTATGTTGAGCTTGTGGTTTTACCCTTTTGAGCTTCGTTTCGGGTCATGGATATATAGTTTGGTTGAGTTTAACCTGGTTTAAGAAGTCATAAGCCATTTTTCATAATTTTTATTTTGTACGAGCTCATCATTCATGCATCATTTTGGTGTCAACACGTATATTTCGTGGAGCTCGTCAACTTCCGTAGCTGGCTCGAACGTAAACGAGGTCGTTTATTTTCGTTGGACCGTTAATTGACTTAAACTGTAATTCTTTCGGACTATCGAGCTTTTATGTAAATTGGGCACATCCTTATCTTATATGAGGAGTAGCCACCGACTTCTCCTCTCTCAATTTCATCTCTTTCTCATGCCAGTTCTCTCTCTCTCTCTTGTTTTCTCCCTGCTCTCCATCTTCTCCTCTTGGTCTTCTTCTTCCTTATGATCAACATAGAGAAAGGAGGAAATTAGTGTGCATCGGTTGCTCGTCTTCTCTTTGGGTTTGCCGGTCTCTTCTCTACCTAACCTCTCTTTCTCGTCTTCGCTT
The DNA here is from genome assembly GCA_037013555.1 of Sextonia rubra. Taxonomy (NCBI): domain Eukaryota; kingdom Viridiplantae; phylum Streptophyta; class Magnoliopsida; order Laurales; family Lauraceae; genus Sextonia; species Sextonia rubra. Next base: position 12,698,373 of record JASUAD010000001.1, on the reverse strand, counting down.
TCTTCTTTCCTGTTTTCTCGTCATGGATGAGACCCTCGCCCCATCTTCACGATTCTTTTAAGGTGAGTAGTTGCGTCACGGTCTCTGCATGAGTTTTAGGTGTGAGTGCACTACATGTACCCTTTTTCTTTTGCTCACTCTTGGCATGCATGGTTCTAGGATTGTATCTCTGGGATCGTTTGGGTCAAAGAACAGCCAAATTAAGGAAAGAGCTAGTTAAGGCAAGTATAGGCACAGTAGGAATGAACACGTATTGGTACATGTTGATTGATGCGTTATCTTGAGTGTGTTGTGTTTTGACAGCCCTTTTAGTCTTATGTAACCGTGATATACGTTGTTTTTGCGAATGAAAAGCATGTAATACAGTTGTTTTGTTTTGTATAGAACCCTGTTGTCCGACCGATCGGGACTGAGGTCCGACTTATCTGACACTCCCAGAGTCGTAATTCGACCGATCGGGCTTCAGAGCTGACTGGTCAGCCTTGAAGCACTGTTGCTCTAGGAGACTCAGTGTTCAACTAAATCCTAACCTTGCTCATTCCTCTTCTTTTGTTTTCTTAACACATAGAGGACCTTTTTATGCTACCTTTTGGTCTCTCTGCTCACTAAAGGACTGGAGAAAAGATAGTATTACTGACGAGACCTTAGAGGACCTTCACCTGGACTTTTAACTGCATGACTTGCCCAACGGATTTCCTTGAACGCATGAATGGTCTTAAGGGCTGTGACACATTCATGTGTGTTGTCCAACCGTTAATCACCTCAATATGGCTGTTGGTTTAAGGGACTTCGATACATGTTTATTGCCACAATGCAACACCCCAAAGGGAACAACTGTGTATCGAATGACTTAAAACTACAGCAGCATGCACGATTAGAAACATTGGACAACTAGTTTAGGGTTGGCTAGTAAACAATCTTGACTCACAGTAATAACTTGACTTGCATTGTATATTGATTCGATCATTGGCTTCCATGCTCTTTATCTTGTTTCTTGTTCGACTGGTAATTATTTACTTGTAACTGTATTGATCCACTGTGATACACGTACTGTATTGCCTGATTGTGATATGATATGCACTGTACTGACTTATACTGCCTAACCAACTGACTGACATTGATTCACGTGCATCCATCTGATATGACTGATCTTGTTTATCTGGCTCTAATAAGCCTCAGCCTCAAGATACCCGACGGGGTTGACTTTGGCGTAGACTGTTTACTGCCTTTGCAAAGTGCTCTTGTCCTAGGATTTTGGACCCCGGGAGCCAGAGACTCATTCATACCCTAGCCTGGTAGATGGTGTTCTCGTACTGACTGTTCTCGATAGGGAGAATATGGCAAATGTAGTAGCCACCTAGCCAGTTTATCTATTTTATGATTCTGAACGCATGCTTATTGATATGCATGACCAGCCTAGTATACGAACATGATCTCTATGCATGGTTAATTGGTAATTGTTAATTATTCTGCTAGATACAATGCGTGTTAACTTATTAGGGCTTATACTCCGCTGAGTTGTCGTACTCATTGGTTGTACTTAGTGTTGCAAGCTCAGATACCTCTACCAACCCCTCGTCATCGGCCAGACTCTAGGAGAGATCTGGGAGACCCAGTTAGGGTTAGAGGAGTGGACTTGATCACTCCCACGGAGAGCGGCTTGGCATTGCATCCATCCATTGACTTCCATTTTGTATCAAGGTTTTGGTTTTTCATGTATTCCTAGTCTTGTAATTGTCTCGAAGAACTGCTTCCCATTTTGTTTGTATATTCTGTAACTAATATCAGTTTTACAGTTAGTACCCCTATTTGTGTTTCTTTTTTTCATGCAATGATACGTACAACCTCCGCATATACTTGGTTTGCATGTGTGAACATCCCTTGTGTGCGTACACTTAGACATGGTCTGGGTATATGTGCACAGGAGTACGTGTATCATGGTTAGGTTTTTTTCTAACCCCCGATTTCTTTGTTCAGGTTGTAACATACATATTGTATGGTATCAGAGCATTGCTTGTTCTAGCTCTTTAGCATGTAGGCATATAGGAACGTAGTGAGGTTACGTGTTCAAATATTTGACCTTTTAGTCTGATATTTGATTTGTTTAGGTTTGTAATGGGTACGTACCGTGTGGCAAATTAACTATTACGTTTTGCAGGTTATGGTGTTGGGTTCCGGTACTAACAATAACAACCATGGCGACAATGAGAGTGGGTTTGTGGTCCCACAGCAACTTTCTAATCAGGAAGCCTGCTTCCTTGTAATGCTACAAGCAATCCATTCTCTGCAGGCACAGGTAGTCTCCCTGGTAGACCAACAAAGTCAAGCATCAGCTCAAAAGGATGTAGAACAACAAGTGGTCTTCCAACCTAAAAAGAGCGACCTTAATACATTATACGATAAATTTCGGAAGGGAGGAGCCACAGAATTTTTTGGGAATGAAGATGCGTTGAAAGCAGAGCAATGGTTAGAGCATACTGGGGATCTTTTTGATACTGTTGTCTGCACTAACAGGCAGAAGGTTATGCTCACAGCTTCCATGTTCCGGGATGTGGCCAAGATGTGGTGAAACAGTGTAAGCGAGTCTTATAAAGACATGCCCCATGAAACAATGTGGGAGACATTCAAGAAGCAGTTCAGGAGGAAGTTCATTCTAGCCCATGTGCAACGGGCAAAGGAAGTTGAGCTCTTGTCCCTATAGCAGCAACAGATGATGGTAGCTGAGTATGTACATCGGTTCACGCAGCTGTCCCATTTTGCAGAGGACATGATTAATACGGAAGAAAAGAAAGTGAACCATTTCATCAATGGCCCGAACCCTAGATACACGAACCGTCACAGCTTTCCAAAGATCAGCTACCTTTGATGATGCGGTGGACAAAGCTTATGCCACCGAGGCCAATTTTCTTGCAGAAAGGGCAGCAGACCTCAAAAGAAATGCACCATTTGGGTCCAAGGGGCAAGTACAAAAGGAGCTGAAAGGAAGATAAGGAACTTCCAGTTCAGCTAGAATCAGATGTAAGTATTGTGGCTGAGGACACCTGACAGAGCAATGCTGGAAAAAAACCGGGGCCTATCTAGGCTGTGGTTCGATGGAGCATAAAGTGGCTCAATGCTCAAAATCCAAGTTTTCCCAGCAGTCCAGGCCTACTGCTTCCACAACCCCAAGTAAACCCCAGCAACTTTGCCAAGGCCCAAAGCCGCAGCGCTAAACCGCACGTGTATATGCCTCCACTCATGAAAGTGTAACACCCCGACCCCAATTAGCCGGTTTAGTAGTCAATTACTCTTGTGGTTAGGATATTGTTGGAGGATTTTCTTGGGCCAAGATGTTTTATTCTTGTTGGATTAGGTTTGGAGTCTTAGTTAGGTAGTTGGGTTGAATTTTACCTGGATTAGGTAGCTTCGGGCCCTTTTTCGTAATTTTCTATTTTGATTGAGTTGTCTTTTCGATGTCATCTTGATGTCATCGTGTGTCTTTTGTAAGGCTTGTTACTTTCCGTAACTGACTCGGAATCATCTGGAGTCGTTTGAAATGTGTAAGTACTCATTTGACTCGAACTGTAATTTATATAACTTTTGGACCTGGTTGCGAATGGCTAAAATTATTTATCTGTATATGCAACTTAGAGAGATTCCGGTGGTACGTGATTTTTCGGATGTGTTTACAGATAATGTACCTGAGCTACCCCCTCCGTGGGAAGTAAAATTTGCGATTGATCTTGTGCCCGGTACCGTATCGATTAGTAAAGCTCCTTATCGTATGGCCCCAGCAAAGTTACTAGAATTAAAGAAGCAATTGTAGAAGCTTTTGGAGAAGGGCTTTATCCGCTCGAGTGTGTCACCATGGGGAGCTCCGGTCTTGTTTGTTAAGAAGAAGGATGATACTTTTCTGATGTCTATAGATTACCTATAGCTGAATAAGGTGACTATAAAGAATAAGTATCCCCTGTTGCGTATCGATGAATTGTTTGATCAACTGCAAGGTGCCACATATTTTCCCACGATTGATTTGAGATCTAGGTATCACCAGCTCAGGGTAAAGGAAGATGACATTCCCAAAACTGCCTTCCGAGCGAGGTATGAACATTATGAATTCCTTATGATGCCTTTTGGGTTAACCAATGCACACGCTACTTTTATGGCTTTGATGAATAGGATTTTTGCTCCTTTCTTAGATCAATTCATTGTTGTTTTCATTGATGATATCTTGGTGTACTTGAAGACAACAGAGGAGCATACGGAACATTTGAGAAAAGCCTTACAATTGTTGAGAGACCATCGGCTATACGCCAAGCTGTCTAAATGTGAATTTTGGCTAGAGCCGGTGGCATTTCTTGGACATATCATTTCACGAGAAGGCTTGGCAGTTGACCCAGCAAAGGTTGAGGCAGTTGTTAATTGGCCCAGTCCGAAGTCTGTGACAGAGATCAGGAGTTTTCTTGGCTTTGCAAGGTATTAGCGACGATTTGTTTAGGACTTCGTTAAAATATCTGCTCCGTTGACCAAGTTAACTCGGAAGAATGTTCATTTTCAGTGGACTGAGGAATGTGAAGTCAGTTTTCGAACTTTGAAGGAAAAGCTTACTACCGCTCCAGTCTTGACTTTAGTTGATGGAGGCGAAGGGTTTGTGATATATTCTGATGCTTCTCAAGTCGGTTTAGGATGTGTTCTAATGCAGCACGATAAACTGATTACTTATGGTTCGAGGCAACTCAAGGAGCATGAGAAGAACTACGCCACCCATGACTTGGAATTAGCAGCCATTGTATTTGTTTTGAAACTGTGGAGACATTATTTGTATGGCGTGAAGTTTGAGGTATACTCGGATCATCATAGTTTGCAATATTTTTTCACGCAACATAAGTTGAATATGAGGCAACGTAGATGGCTCGAATTTATCAAGGATTATGATTTCCTCATCAAGTACCAGCCGGGTAAAGGCAACGTGGTGGTAGATGCACTCAGTAGGAAGTCAGAAACGCTCCATACTGTAAAAAGCTTCTATATTTTAATACATTATAAGCCCGTTGAAGTGAGCATGGTGGATGATTGTTTGATGTTGGCCAGTACTCTTGTTTTCCAGCCTGAGGTGATCCAATAAATCAAGGATTGACAATTCGAGGATAGGGATTTGGTACGAATCAAAGATCATCTACGGAACCAGCCAGACTTTCATTAGAGGATGGAGTACTTTACTTTCGGAACCGATTATGCATTTCGGCAATTGATGGATTGAAGGAGAGCTTGATGACAGAGGCACATTATGCCCGCTATACGATGCACCCCGGGAGTACAAAGATGTACCGAGCTTTAAAAGATCGGTTTTGATGGAACAACATAAAGAGAGAAATCGCAGGGTTCGTAGCTAGATTCTTGACTTGTCAGAAGGTAAAAGCTGACCACTAGAGGCCTCCGGGTTCGTTGCATTCGTTGCATATCCTCAGTGGAAATGGGAGTACATTACCATGGATTTTTTTTCAGGATTACCTCCAACGAGTGTAACATTCCGACCCAGCTTGACCTCGTTTAGTGGCTAGTTAATCTTGTTTTCGTAGCTAATCGTGTTTTGTTCGTGTTTTGTTTTCGTTACGGGTCATGGATAGGTAGTTGGGTTGAGTTTGACCTGGATTAAGTAGACCAAGCCCTTTTTCGTAATTTTAGCTTTTCTAAGACATGGTCATTTTTGCATCATCTTGATGTCAACACGTGTCTTTCGTTGAGCTCATTAACTTTCGTAACTACGTTGTTTGCAACCGAAGTCGTGTGATTCGATTGGACCTTAATTTGACTCAAACTGAAAATAGACTCATGACTTGGACCCTCTTGTAATTTGACCACCTCATAAGCTTATATATATCTCACCCATCGATCAACTCAAGTTCCTTCTCTCGTTTTCTCTCATTTCCTGCACTGCACGTGGAGCTCCATTCTCTCCTTCACTTGATTTCTCTCCTCCATCGATCAAGCTCGTGGTTCTTGCATGTGCAATTGAGGTGAGTGGAAGTCTTCCATTCTTCTCATCTCCTTTCTCTATCTCTTCTCCTTCTTGTCTCTTTGCATGGTGTGTCTCTGTGCTTTGGATTTCCTTCCAATTCTCATGCATGCATGTGGTTTTGCTTGTGTTAGGTTGTGTTTGGATCCAAGGGCTACCATTGTGTAATTGATTACCAATTGAGGCAAGTATAACCCTAGCTTGTGAGAACCCATGTTGGTATGCATTTGATTTGGATAGTTTTACATGAATTAATGTGGAAAAATGTATGTACAGCCCATTTAGTAGTTATTCTTCTCTTGTCTATTGTAAATTTGCAACTTCTGATGAGTTTCCAGACATTCTGTACATGTTTCAGATTATTGATTTCGGACAGGTACGGCTAAGCCGTATGAACCTTACGGCTCACAATCCAGAGAGGAGAAAAACCCAGTTTTCCTCTACGGCTAGGGCACGGCTAAGCCTTGGATTGCCCTACGGCTAAGCCGAAGCCCAGCCGTAGATCAATACAGGGTGCAATTTCTGGAATAACTGAGAGTCAGCAACTGACCAACCTTCTACGGCCCAGCCACGGCTAAGCCGTAGACCACACACGGCTAAGCCGTAGCACACACACGGCTAAGCCGTATTCACCCTAGACTAAGGAAAGAAAAACAAGGATAGGTGTAAAGAAAAGACCGATATGACCTTCATGATAGAATGTAGAGCACCTAGACTTGCCCAACGGAATGTGATACTACGCGTGAATGATCTCGAGGGCTGCGAATCATTCATGTTCGTTATCCGGATGTTAAGCACCTCCCCATGGGTGTTGGTTTAAGGAACTTCGTGCACTGCCCGATTCCATGCAACACTAGACAACGGTGCATCGAATAACTTAAAACTACATCATCATGCACGGTTAGAAACACCGGATAATTAGATTAGAATTGGTTTGTCATTACAGATGATTCGATTTCGCATGATTTGTTGCACAACATATTGCATTCGATTAGTGATCTCAACTCTCTAACATGATTACGTATGTTCGTTACTTTCACTTTGTGGTTTATTTACCTTGAGTATGCATGTATGATATGTTCACTCACAGATCTGCACATATGATATGTTGTCACGATCTACTCAGGATTTCCATGATTGACTTGGTATGGTCAGGCACTACTTAGCCTCAGCCTTAGGATCCCGACGGGGTGAATTTGGTATAGTTATATGGACCTGCTGCAGTATGGATTTGTCTTGGGGAACCGGACCCCAGGAAACCGAGACCCATTGTACCCTGGCCCGGACAATGGTGTTCTTTGCATGTTATAAGATCCTTCTTTTGGGAGCATATGGTAATGTAGTCGCCACTAGTATGTACACAGCATGTATTCATTGATTCACGTAGCATATTTCTTTCTTGCATGACAGCCTAGTATACGAAAATGCCTTCTTTAATCACATGATGTTCTTATTCTGTTAGACACAGCGTGTGTTAACTTGCTATGGTTTATACTTTGCTGAATCTTCATATTCACAGTTGTTTTGGTGTTGCAGGCCCAGATCCCCCTGCCGAATCCCCGCAGGTCGGCCAGGCTCCAGATGAGACCCCCGGGGCCCCATCAGGCCTAGAGGAGTGGATGTGATCACTCCGCGGGAGAGCGTTCATGGCATGCACTGCATCATTGGAGTCTTGTTTTGTGTGGATTATCAAACTTGTATTTGGCATGACATGTCACTATTGTATATATTCTTTTGTTCTTTTTGTAAAACTTTCATATGTTCATATGTAATTATGTCATTTCGTCTTTTGTATCCTCTTCTTGCACTGTTAGTTTTATGTTTCTGATATTTACAGCTTCCGCGTACTTACTTGGCACGTGTGAATGTTCCCTTGTGCGTGTGCATTTAGACCCGGTCTACGTGTGCATGCACGGGAGTACGTGTGTCATTAGGTTTGGCTTTTGCTAACCCCCGAACCCTGGGCTCGGGTTGTGACAACGAGTAAGAAGACTAATGCCATCTGGGTGATCGTGGATCGATTGACGAAATCGGCCCATTTTGTTCCATTCCGGAAAGGCATGACATTTTCAAAAATGGCAAAAAAGTTTGTTGATGAGATTGTAAGACTCCATGGTACACCAGTATCGATTGTCTCCAATCGTGATAGCCGTTTCGTTTCATCATTCTAGAAAGCATTTCAAAAAGCCATGGGAACTAGGTTGAGTTTTAGTACGGCGTATCACTCGCAGACAGCTGGGCAGTCAGAACGAACAACTCAGACATTAGAAGATATGTTGCAGGCCAGTGTTCTCAGTTTTGAAAAGGAATAGGACTTACATCTCTCGCTGTGCGAATTTACCTACAATAACAGCTACCATGAGAGTATCGAAATGGCGCCATATGAAGCTTTGTACGGGCGCAAAGGTAGAAGTCACGTGTGTTGGGAAGAGGTTGGAACCAGAAGTTTCCACGGACCAACGATCATCGCCGAAACGACGGAAAAGGTACAGAAAGCCATTAAGACTTTGAAAACCACTCGTTCGAGATAGAAAAGTTATGCAGATACCCATAGAAGGGCACTCGAATTTCAGGTTGGCAATTGGGTTTTCTTAAAAGTCTCACCGATGAAGGGTACCATACATTTCGGTCAAAAAGGTAAGCTAGCTCCAAGATATGTAGGCCCATTCGAGATTGAGAGTCAAATTGGTGATCTGGCTTATCGATTAACTCTTCCAGTAGAGTTCTCCGGAGTACATGATGTGTTCCACGTGTCAATGCTTCGCAAGTATATCGTGACCCTAATCACATCATTCACTACGACGATGTGCAGATCCAGCCAAACGCAACATATGTCAAGTGTCCGTTCCGCATCATAAGAACCAAAGAACAGATATTGCGAACTAGAACCATATGATGGGTCAAGGTGCTTTGGGAACATCATGGACTGGGACGAAGCCATGTGGGAATTGGAGGAGCAGATGGCACGATAGTATCCACATTTGTTCGCACAGGTACGTGTTCATTTCGAAGATGGAATTATTCCTAAGCGGGGGAGGATGTAACACTCCGGCCCAGCTTAATTCGGTTTAACGATTAATTAATGTGGTTTCGGTATTAATTATAGCGAATTTATGTTAAGCTTGTGGTTTTACCCTTTTGAGCTTCGTTTCAGGTCATGGATAGGTAGTTGAGTTGAATTTAACCTGGTTTAGGAAGTCATTAGCCCTTTTTCGTAATTTTTGATTTTGTATGAGTTCGTCATTCATGCATCATCTTGGTGTCAACACGTGTATTTTGTTGAGCTCGTCAACTTCCGTAACTGGCTCGAATGCAAACGAGGTCGTTTGTTTTCGTGGGACCGTTAATTGACTTAAACTGTAATTCTTCCGGACTGTCGGACTTTTATGTAAATTGGGCACATCCTTATCTTATAGAAGGAGTAGCCACTGACTTCTCCTCTTTCAATTTCATCTCTCTCTCATGCCAGTTCTCTCTCTCTCTTGTTTTCTCCATGCTCTCCATCTTCTCCTCTTGTTTTCTTTTTCCTTGTGATTAACGTAGAAAAAGGGGGAAGTTAGTGTGCACCGGTTGCTCGTATTCTCTTTGGGTTCACCGGTCTTTTCTCTACCCGACATCTCTCTCTCGTCTTTGCTTTCTTCTTTCTTGTCTTCTTGTCATGGACGAGACCCTCGCCCCATCTTCACGATTCGTTTAACGTGTGTTGTTGTGTCACGGTCTCCGCATGAGTTTTGGGTGTGATTGTACTGCATGCACCCTTTTTCTTTTGCTTACTCTTGGTATGCATGGTTCTAGGATTGCATCTCTGGGATCGTTTGGGTCAAAGAACAGTCAAATTAAGGAAAGAGCTCATTAAGGCAAGTAGAAGCACAGTAGGGATGAACACATGTTGGTACATATTGATTGATGCGTTTCTTTTACTCTTTATCTCGAGTGTGTTGTGTTTTGACAGCCTTTTTAGTCTTGTGTAACTGTGATATACATTGTTTTTACTAATGAAAAGCATATAATACAGTTATTCTGTTCTGTACTGAACCCTGTTGTTCGACCGATCGGGACTGAGGTCTGACCGATCTGACACTCCCAGAGCCGTAATTAGATCGATCGGGCTTCAGAGCCGACCAGTTGGCCCTGAAGCACTGTTGCTCTAGGAGACTTAGTGTTCAACTGAATCCTAACCTTGCTCATTCCTTTTCTCTTGCTTTCTTAACACCTAGAGGACCCTTTTATGCTACCTTTTGGTCTCTCTGCTCGCTAAAGGACTGGAGAAAAGATAGTATTACTGACGAGACCTTAGAGGACCTTCACCTGGACTTCTTAACCACATGACTTGCCCAACGGATTTCCTTCAATGCATGAATGGTCTTGCGGGCTGTGATGCATTCATGTGTGTTGTCCAATCGTTAATCACCACCCCATGGGTGTTAGTTTCAAGGACTTCGATACACTTTTATTGCCACAATGCAACACCCCAAAGGGAACAACTGTGTATCGAATGACTTAAAACTACATCAGCATGCATGGTTAAAAACATTGGACAACTAGCTTAGGGTTGGCTAGTAAACAATCTTGACTCACAGTAATAACTTGACTTGTATTGCATATTGATTCGATTATTGGCTTCCATGCTCTTTGTCTTGTTTCTTGTTCGGCTGGTAATTGTTTACTTATAACGGTATTGATCCAGTGTGATGCACGTACGGTATTGCCTGATTATGATATGATATGCACTGTACTGACCTATATTGCCTAACCAACTGACTGACATTGATTGACGTGCATCCATCTGATATGACTAATCTTGTCTATCTGGCTTTACTCAGCCTCAGCCTCAGGATACCCGACGGGGTTGACTTTGGCGTAGAATATTTACTGCCTCTGCAGAGTGCTCTTGTCCTGGGGTTCTGGACCCCAGGAACCAGAGACTCATTCGTACCCTAGCCCGGTAGATGGTGTTCTCGTACTGACTGCTCTCGATAGGGAGAATATGGCAAATGTAGTAGCCACCTAGCAGGTTTATCTATTTTATTATTCTGAACACATGCTTATTGATATGCATGACCAGCCTAGTATACGGACATGATCTCTATGCATGGTTAATTGGTAACTGTTAATTATTCTGTTAGCTACAATGCGTGTTAACTTATTGGTGCTTATACTCCGCTGAGTCATCGTACTCATTGGTTGTTCTTGGTGTTGCAGGCCCAGATATCTCTACCAACCACTTGTTGGTCGGCCAGACTCCAGGAGAGATCCGGGAGACCCAGTCAGGGTTAGAGGAGTGAACTTGATTACTCCGACGGAGAGCGGCTTGGCATTGCATCCATCTATTGACTTCCATTTTGTATCAAGGTTTTAGTTTTTCATATATACCTGGTCTTGTAATTGTCTTGAAGAACTGATTCCCATTTTGTTTGTATATTCTGTAATTAATATCAGTTTTACAGTTAGTATCTCTATTCGTGTTTCTTTTCTTCATGCAATGATACGTAAAACCTCCGCGTACACTTGGTTTGCACTTGATAACATCCCTTGTGTGCGTACACTTAGACAAGGTCTGGGTATACGTGCACGGGAGTACGTGTGTCACTGGTTATGTTTTTTTTTTAATCCCCGATTTCTGGGCTCGGGTTGTGACACTTCCCACTTGACATGATCGGTCGCATAGATTTATTACAGTGTGGATTTCACTTTGTTCTAGATGAAGGCTGATTTTTGGTTGAGCATTAATTTCCTCATCTGTGCTACCAAATGAACGTTTTCCCTCATATGCACCACATGATTTCACACATCTCTCCTAGTCTATATTGCTTTAACATTGTTGGTCTTATCAAATGTTGATCGCGCTCGAAAATGCTAATGTGTAGTGGATTTGAGTCTAGCATTCATGCACTTCAAGTGTTTGAGAATAATGAGAATTAACTAAAGTTCATCATTAATTTTCCTTTTGTTTACATGGGTTTAAAAGCTCTGGCCGCGAGGGTACAAGTTGTTTACAAGTTTTGAAACATTTACAACCCCTCCCTCTAGTCTTAAATGTGATCTAAATTTGGAATTACAAGAATATATATAAAAATTGGGAAAATATGCAAAAAAGAGAAAAACAGGGGGGAGTGACCGTAACCTGCGGTCACTGGCAGACAGTAGTCGAAAGGCAACTATTTGCTTTCTGTGTAGCTCTGTTTTGTTTTTGTGATGCTTTCAAGGTGCTAAAACTTGTTTTTTTGATCTTTGGAGTGTTGAATGACCCAAGAAGGTTGAATTTGGCCATGGAATCAACTTGAACCTTTGATAATCATTATTTTTTTTATTACGGATTGTTTTTATACAAATCCGGAAAAGGGTGCTTAAACAAGCAAAAATAGAGCCAAAGTTGTATCATTCTAAACCTATAATTTTTAAGGAATAGAATGAAGCCTAAAGAGGCTTGTTTACAACTCTCGGCGTAGCCCAAAACCCTTCTCAAGTGAGAAAATCAAAGGAAGAAGATGTCAGCCAAGTGGCCCTTGTATATGTCTTTATTAAGTGAGGTACATATTTCTTTCTCTTCTCTGAATTGCTTCTCACCTTGAATTGGTGAGAATGAGAAGAAGAATAAGTAGGCTAGAGTACAGAAAATGCTTTGTGGCTTGCTTGAAGTTGCTTCCAACTTTGGAACTTGGTTCAGGAACTTGCACTTGTTGTTTTTCTTCACTGTATATGTTCTCCCTCATTTTGGTGTCCTCTCCCCTCTCCCAAGAGTTTAAATCTCCCTTTTATAGACTTCAGAGGTAGTTTTTAGGAGTTATAGGGAGTTAAAGGTGGAAAGGAAGGGGAGGAAACCATCAAAAATCGTAAGAACTACTCCACAGGTGTCAATGACAGCAGTCGCGGTCACTCCCAAGGCCCATTTTTGAATTTTTGTACATGTGAACCGTTTTAGCCTGTTGGGGTCCGAACGATGTCCAATCTCCATGAAACTTAGAGGGATGCTTTTTGACACTATTTTGAGTATGTCATAGAAATTTTAGGCCGTTTTGACCTTCGGAAGTTAGTCAACTCCCTCGTTGATCACCGGCCACGGTCACTCTCAAGGCTGATTTTTGGACTTTTGCTTATATGACCTGTTTTCGCCTGTTTGGTGTCCGAACGATGTCCATTCTTCACAAAACTTGGAGGGATGATTTTTGACACTATTTTGAGTGTGTCTTAGAAATTGCAGCCTGTTTTGACCTTCGAAAGTCAGTCAACTCCCCCATTGATTGTTGGTCACGGTCACTCCTAAGGCTCATTTTTGGACTTTTGCATATGTGACTTGTTTTCTCCTGTGGGAGCCTGAACGATATCCAATCTTTACGAAACTTAGAGCGATGCTTTTTTACACTATTTTGAGTGTGTATAGAAATTTCAATACGTTTTGAGCTTCTGAAGTGGGTCAACTCGCCCATGAAAATGGGCCCTTGTATCAGCTGTTTGAGGCCCAAATGACTTTGGTTTGGTTTGAAATTTGGAGGGACTGATGTCAGGGTCATCTTGGAATGTCTATCCAAGTTTCATGTAATTTGAATTTGTGGAAGTAGGACTTCGAACAGTGACCCACTTGTTGCATGTTTTAAGTCACTATTCATCCCACACTGTAGGTAGTTAGCTTGTTTTCTACTTGGATGTCATTTAATTGACTTGAAATTTAACAAAATTCATTTTGAATATATTTTGAATATTCGTACCAAATTTCGTCAACTTTCGCTCCCTGGAAGTAGGATTTTGGCTAATGACCTCCATGGCTCAGGGGTCACTATCTTCCAAGTTGACTTACAATGGAGGTAGGACCAAACGGAGTCTTTTTGAATTGAAAATTTGTAGGGTCTCCCTTAAGCATGACAGAAGTTTTGTGTCTAAATTTCATCTATTTTGGATGTCAGAAAGTAAGACTTTGGTCAGTGATCCCATGGCTTGGTGGTCATTGACCCAAAGTTGATATATTTGTAGACTTTGGATCAAATCAAATGATGTCCATTTGACTTGAAATTTTGCAGAGATTCCTTTAAGCATAATTTGAGCTTCCTCCAGGAGTTTTAGCTAATTTGATCTTCATGAAGTGTCACTTTGCACAGTGAACCCACAGAGCTTAGTAGGCGATCATCTGAACTGAGTTTGAGTCCAAATGATATCCAAATGCTCTAAAACTTTGTAAGATAGTCTTTGAATATATTTTCAGGCATTCCCCCAAGTTTGAGTTTACTTTGACTTGTAGAAGTGTTAATTTTCACAATGACCCCCATGGAGCTAGTAAACAGTCACTGAAACTTGATTTTGAACTAAGATGAAGTCGAAATGCTTTGCAACTTTGAAACATCATTTTCAAGCATGTTTTAGAGTTTCCATGTGATTTTTATCTACTTTGGTAATCCAAAACCTTGAGTGTGTTCAGTGACCTCTAGTTTTTGTAACGCTCCGACCCAACTTGATCCGGATTAGTGCCTCATTAGTTGCGAATTATCTAAAGTCTTCTGATTGGATTGCACCAACTCTAAACATCTGGATGTAGTATTTGACTTGCCATTCTACAATCCCAAGGTTTATGTATCATTGGTTTGGAATTTGTTTGTAATGTCTTCGCTGCAACATTTGTAATTTTTTATGGGTCAACAAATGTTGCAAAACATCGTAACTGACCATTGAAGATTTTCATGCTGTTAGCTTGATTATGTTTCTTGCATCGTTGTATTTTAAATAAATACCCGGCGTGCATATGTCCTTTCTACCCAGCTTTCATCACATTGTATTGCTTTCTTCTCTGCTCTCCTTGGTTATATACTACACCTACACTTCCTTGATCTCCAGTGTTTTTGCGTTCCTCCAAGGTGACTCATTTACTCCTCCATTCCCATTCATGACGATATATCCTTCCATCTACTTTATTGTTTCTTCTTTTCACCATGGTTATTAAGGTTGGGTTCTTGTGCTCTTTAGCCTTGCCATTTTCTTCTACTTTTTGACAAATGACTTCGTTACAGCGGTTACTTTTGCTCTTGCTATTATGTAGACCACATATTGGCATTCCTTTTCACTGAGATTGTATTGTTTCAAGCTTGAGATTGCTCATGCACACAAGCTGTTTGTTGAAATGCTCCAATGATTGTTCAGCCTTGTTCTTTATATTTTTTAACCCTGTGTTGTGCCACTTTGGTATCCTCCTCTAGATACATTCCTCCAAGCACATCATGGCGCTCTAAAAAAGGCCTCTACTTCAAAGAGGGAGAGTGTGGCTAGTGGGTCTTCTTCTCAAGCTTTTAATGCCGACAGATTCAAATCTGAAGAACATGCTTCTCAGTATGACAACATCTTCCGGAAAAGGGCGGTGCTCTTTGAACACCCAGTGAATGCTATGGAATTCGGAACTTATTCGTTCGGTGGATGGCTTGCTTGGTGACGCTGGACTTCACTTTACTCTTTTCATAATGAGGTGTTTCCCAACTTGGTTCACGAATTTTATTATAACATGTATGACATGTCTGACGGGCTCATCAAATCCTATGTTCGAGGTAAGAATTTGACCATCACTCCCACTTCTCTCGACCACTTTTTGGGAATTGACCGGACTGTGGATCCCAAGTATCCTATTCCTAATCATGACTCGGTCACTGTGGATGACGGTGCTCCTGCCATCGACTATGATGAGGTTAGTTCAGTGCTTTGCAGTCAGCCTCGCATTTGGCCAACTGGTTCTTTGTTAAAGTAGAGTGAACTCACTAACTCCTATTGGTTGCTCAACATTTTTGTCAAGAACAACATTGAACCTAGGGGTCATCACTCGAAGATCTACCATGAAGCCGGCTATCTACTATATGTTATTGGTAGTGGTCTTCCCAATTGATCTTCCCCGGGTCATCTTTGACACTATTTTTTGTGCTCATTTTGCCGCTAAGAATGCTTCACTGCCTTTTGGAATTTTTCTCTACGGATTTCTCATTTCTCATGGTGTGTTACCCGATTTACATGATGTTACGGTTCCTATTCCCAATCCTATTACTCTGAGTACATTGATGCAATCTTGCTCACAAGTACGTCCGCATGTTCCTCGAGGGCTTATTCCTACACCAGTCACTGAGGAGGATGAGCCTAATTCTTTATCTGTACATGCCAGGTTGTCAGCTTTTGACAAAACCCTTTCTGACCAGACTGCTTATCTTACCATAATCAATGGAATCAATGGAGAAGTTCAGTCTTTGCATGGTTGTTTTGTTCAGCTCAATATAAAGCTTGACTCCATTCTGGAGCATCTTCGTCAACAATGATTGGCCTTTGCTTGTCATTTCTTTTTGGCACTTCAGATCTATTATTATGTTGTTTTCTTTCTTCCCTTATGTTTTCCTGTGTTTCTCTTGTCAATTTATGAACATAAACGGGGAGAACATTTTAGTACTTTACACTGCACATCACATTTTAATTATATTTTAGTTTTTCTCTTTTATGCTTCATTAACTTGATCTTGTGTCTTGTGTTTAGAAAAGTTTTATTTTTCAGGTTCCAAATGCGCAAAATTGAAGAAACATAGTGTTACAAAGATTGTTTTGGTGACTGGGTAGACTGTTCAGTCTAGGAAGTTTTGCCCATAAATTACCAAAGGGGGAGATTGTAAGGAATGTAATATTGGCAAGTTCATTAGCTGGACAAAACTTGGATTTAAATGCGTTATAATTTTATTTTCAAAGAGGATTGAATTGCCTACGAGTGTTACAGATCAAGTTCTACTATTTAAAGGTGAAAATCACGCTTTCTCTCTATCGGATTGGTCAGATTTTTGGCAGATCAGTCGAATTCGCTGGATCCTGCATCATCCGGGTAGAATAGAAGATGGCACTTGTTTGCATCTAAAAATTTGGATTTACTTTCCCATGCGTTCAAATCATCCTTTATCCTCTTGGAAACCAAATCTAAGATGATACCACGGATTTGGGGTGTATATGGTTCAACCCTCTCTACTCAAAGTACCTCTCTCTATATTCAAAACCCTAGAAATCCTTTGAAAGATCCCTTCTTCTCTGAAGCTTCTCTTCCATTGTTGGGCTGCATAGTAAGTTCCTGAGATTCATCTTCTTCTTCCTCTGTGGAGATTCGTCTTGAGAGGCTTCAAGGCGTGAAGATCAAGTGTGAAGAAGGTTAACGGCGTGTGCGTCGACAAGAAGAACTTCTAGTCTTTTAAGTTGTGTTCAACTGGAAAAAGGGTAGTAAGTAATTATTGTAACCTCTCTTGTATAGTGCTTGTTCTTGGTGGACTGGTGGTTGATCCCGTGGTCTTTCCCATTTGGGTTTTCCACATAAAAATCGTATGTTTATCTTCCTTGTGGTGATTGATAGTTAACTCAAATTTAATTATTGTTTATATTCATAGCAAAATCTTGTTGGGACCTTAACCTGTGTCAAGGTATAAAGCGTTTCAATCCTCAATCATCCCATCTATTAGCTTCAAATGGGTGTCAATTCAGTGTCCTAGCTTAACAAAAATGAAATAAAATTAAACAGGTAAACTTTTTCTTTAACATCACCATTGGGAAGTTGCAAAAGTGGGCCTAATTCTTGTTGGTGTGATTTTTTTTTTTTACGAGAGTTCATTTAAGAAGAATTTATACAAATTCGATCCTACCAACAGAGATTCCATCATTGCATATATACAAACAAACAAAGCAGTTACACACACACCTGCACACACACAAAAAAGCCATGATTCTTGTAAGGGTGCTCATGGGCCGGCCAGTCTTTGCCCGTTCCAATCCCAATCTGCTTTGAGCCAGTCTTGGATGTATAGTTAGGGCCCATTTAATAATTGGGCTGGGCTTGGATTAGTGATAAAAAAATCCTAAGAACGGTCCGGACCAGCCCATGTAATGAATGTATGTAATTTAGTTCAGCTAGTCTAAACATGCTCGAATTCCCACAATGCTGATAAAAAGCCCAATTTGGCCTGGCTCAATTAATTGAATGGATGGGCTTGGCCTTAACTTTTATGGCCCATGTCAGGCTTGGGTCGAGCTTGGGCCAGTGTTTCTAATGTTAGGCCAGGCTTGACAATGCCTTTGCCCAGCCCAACCTGGCCAATTAACACCTCTAAATTCTTGGACAACGGTATTATTTTTTCCGCCAATGGGCTTTTTTGTTTCTAAAAATAATCTTTTATAAACGCAGAAAAGAGACAACCAGCCCAAACAAGAGAACATAGGACAAGAGACTTCAGGCTAGCCTGGACGAAAAGGACCATTTACTATTTACATCACTTCCAGACACAAATTCACTGTACAATTTCTAATGATATCTAAGAAGCCAATGGGCTTACCTTTCAAATTCAAGAAAACCTCAATTCTATGAAACGCATATTGTTGCTTGCCATGAACTCGATTTGACTTCCATTATCATATTCAAAATGGAAGGTTTTTATTTTAATTTTGACCAGATAAGTTTCTATTTTAAATTTTTTTATCAATTCAATTTTGACCACATTAATTTTAATTTTGGCTTTTTTTTATTTAGCCACCATGGTAAACACAATTAAAAACTTATATATCTTATGAGATTGATCTCATGACCACTTGGTTTTTTTAAATAACCAATCTAACCAATACACCACAAAGTACTTATGTATAAATTTTTGTCAAAACATTATTAAAAGTAGCTAAATGAAGTGGGGATCCTACCGGGTTACTATGCTACTCCTAGTTATATTTTTAGACAATTAAATCAAAGGCTAATTAGGTAATCTAATGGTCCTCATTTTTTGGACGTATGGTATCCCATCCATTCTACTTGAATGAAAGGAAAGCATCCAAGTGAGGCCCACCAGACAGTCCATCCAAATAGGCTACAGACACGAGACCCCCTTGAATAATTACTATAGTCATTTGAATAGATTCACCTGGGGTGTAAAGTGCCGGGATGGCCTGCCTAACCGTGTCATGCCAAACCGTGAAAATTTTGTGGGTCGTGTCATGTTGTAACATGCCTAGGTTAACTGGGGGCATAAGCACGGCCCAAGGGACAACTTAGTGAGTGTGTTGTTCGATTGTGCCCCAAATGGGCTAGACCGTGCCACCCATGGGCGGCCCACATGCCCCTCCTTTTTTAATTTTTTTAAATTATTTTAAATAAATTAAAAGAGATTTTGTGGACTTTTAGGGTTCTCAGCTTGAAATAAAGTTGAAACTATTAAAATAAATGAATGAAACTAGTGTAAATCTAAAAATGAAAAACAAAACTTCAATTATTTTAAGTTTTATATTTTATTTATATAGAAATCATCATTTTTCAATACAAATGTCATGCCGGGCCGCAGGCCCCAGCATAGCACGGCCAAAAGGTTGCGCCATGCCATGCCATGGTATGGCCCAGGGATCCCTGGCCAGCATGGCCCATCTTTTGGGTCGTGTTTGGTTGAGCCACATCGTCAATACAATCCATGTGTCATGCCAGTCCATGGCACATGTTTTCTTGTGTTGGAACCGGTTGGGCCAGGTGGCCCATAGTGGTGTTCATGGGTCGGGCTAGGCTCGGCTAAGAAATATCCAGGCACAGTCGGATCTCTAAGCTATAATGCCAAGCCCAGCCCAAGCCCGAATGGGGCCACAAGGATTTGGTCGAAGCCCAGCCTACCTAGAAATTTGAAAGCCAGAGCCTAGACCGAGTTTAATCTAGAATCAACAAAGAGAGTGAAATTCCATAATTGCTAATGTAGTGTAACTGGCCTGGGGCTGTCTATACATAAAAATGTACTATGGTTCGATTTTTTTTTTTTTTTGTATTTTCTTATTATCATTTTTTTTGATCGGGCCAGGCTTTGGGCTCTTTAGAGCTGAGTGCAAGCCTGGTCCATTTATTAAACGAGCCAGAATAAGACATTCAAGTGTGGCCTGAGTACTTAAACCAAAGGCCCAAGCCCGAACCAAATCAAGTTGGGCCCGACTCGGGCTTGGGCCTACCCTGTCCATGAGCACCCCTAGCGGCCCACCCATTTTTATACCCTCTAAATTTACCGTTGAATCAACAGGTCAACTTTTCAAGAGGTGAAACTTGTTGGCCATTAACAAAGGGGTTAAAATGATCAAATGGGCTCTATATCTTATATACAGATAGGTCCCAACTAGATAAAGAGATCTATTCCTCTAATTCCATCCCCAAGTGGGCCCATAGCAGGGTGTGCATCGAAGTATAGATAGATAACCCCCCATAAATACACACCTATCGCAAATAGATATTAATTAAAAGAATTATCTAGGGCTAGTTGCATGATATCACACCAACATTATCCCAAGGCTACAGGATATAGTACAAAATTTAGATTTTCTTCACCCACTTCCATTTTAGTAAAAGACAAGAAATGCTTGTTACTTTCAAGTAACATGAGAAAAAAATCAAAATCAAAATCAAAACCATTTCATTGAGGTGGGGGTGAATATTGTAAAAGTTATAACTTAAGAACAGACAGCAAGCAATGAGACAATGAAAAAAAAACTAGAGTTTTGAGTTTGAGATAAATATCTGTACTTTGGATTCAACGAAAAAAGGAAAATTATGTGATATTCTATAGTTGTGAGAAATCACATGATGTGAAATCTTACAACACTGAAATATCGCAGGCTTTAGTGATGACTTTTTGAAAGAGGAAATTTTGATCTTTTTTTAAAGAAAGGGAAATTTTGATTTTTAAAAATTTTATCTTACTCTATTCTATCTCACAAACAAAAATGCCTAGAATATCTTTAAATTATAAGACAGGCATCTTGTCAATTGTCAGTCAAACACCGACTTGGTCCCAAGTATCTCCAATGTTCCAGAGAGAACCCATTACAAACTCTTTCATGTTCAAGAAACTTCAACTCACCCACTTTGAGGACCCATCTAGAAACCGACATAAGATTTGGTGATGGAATGTGAGATGTGGTTCACTTCCATCTCTACCGACTATGGATCCAAGCATCTAAAAGTTGAGGAGCCTTTCTGTCATTTGGAGAATAACATCACATACAAGCACAAGGCAAGTGAGATCAGAACAATTGTGTAGTGAAGTGACGTTACTTAGAACAAATGAAGTGAGCATCAAGTGAAGTGGAGTGAAGCAAGTGAAGTGTAGTAAATCTTCTCTTGTAAAAGTGTGAGGGCTAAAGTGTCATTGTATAATTTGTGTGTGGCTAATAAGCTTTATAATAGTGTATTAGTGGGTATTGCTTATAAACACTATAATAGTGTAGTTCTGTAAAATTTATAAAATAAGTTTTTGTTCTCCCTGTAATTTAAATCTATAAAAATTGTAATTAGAAATTGTACCTAACTCGGCAGTAAAGCGGTCTTCCAGCAAATCCCATTAAAAAAAAAAAAACCCCTTGACATTGGCCCTTTTTATTTAAAGTCAAATCTAGGGGACTGCTTAAAAGGGTGGTGGAGCGTGGAGTAACAATCAGAGAAAGTACCAGAACAAAGGCCTTGATGTTGTCCCTCGTCAGTTTCATCTCAGCCGTCTCATCTTCTGATATATCAAGCAGAATGTCAACAAGGTCCTTGGCACAATCGCCATCAACACCCTTCTCCCTCCTGATCCTTCTCTCTTGTTCGTGCTCTATTATAATCCTCTCGAATACGCCATCCAATCTCGAGTGCAAGTCCTTGTACCTCTTCTCCAGTCTCTTTCCTTTTGGTGCAAGCAAGTAGAAATGAAGGTGTGAGGAGCGATAAAGATTCAAGCGACTTATAATATACTAGTATAGTTGTCAGTGAGAGCTTTAGGGAGTCATTGGTAAATTTAATTGGTGTATTGAAATTTGAAAAAAAAACAACTTAAAATGTCATATAGCCTGTGATGTTGGTATCTCACAGCCCTTTCGTTTATTGGTTCTTGCTTGCACAGTAAAAAAAAACACTGTAGAACCTATAAAAATATCATCAGGTTTGGCTTTAATTCAAATGGCAGGTGGTTGTACCTGAACAAGTCCATCTTCTTGCACTGAAATTAAAGACCTGACCTTACGCATTAAATGTTTTGTGAATGACCTAAAATTGGTTAGAATGGATGGATGGGTGATAATATTGCTTACACTCATGAAGAGTACTCTTTTCAATAGCAGGAAAAAACCAATAAAATGTCTCAAAATAATTTAACCCACATGCAGAATTGGCAGGAATGATACTAGGTTTATATTCAAAACATGTTTCACACTGACACTTTAAAAACAACAAAATAAAATAAATCAAACCAAAAGATTAGTTTACAACACAAATGGAAGAAAGCTACAAAGGTAAGACTTAACATAGATTTTCAATATAAATCATCCTACGGTCTATCTAAAGCAATACAATTGATGAATAATGTTAGAACAATGAAAAAAACTATCCAAACACACGACTCTCTAAAGAAAATCTCTCAAATTGCAAACAACCAGAGCTCTAAAGGCAAGAATAACATACAATTTCCATAGAAATGATTCCGCAATCTATCTAAAGCATTTTAGAAAAATATAAAAAATACTCATGATACTACAACAATGAAAACAACTATCCAAAAACAAAAAGAATACATTTACTCCAACTAAATTTGTGAAGTCCACTAAGCATTGTTGAATCATCAATTCAATTTTCCAATTATTGATGATGACAAACAAATTCAATTTTCAATTTTCTATATATGACTTTGAGATGAACTTGTAGACCACACAAATTCCAAAGTATAACATTAGCATATGAAAATGAAGGCGCCTAACAAGTACATGGCACGTGTTATAGCTTCTTAGAAGACATAACTTTTGTTTCCAGGTGAGTCTGCAACTTTATAAGTCTCTATATCATTTTTTGGGCCTTTTTTGCTTCTGATCTCTATCCTCGTGCTCTTAGTCATAGCAGTCTTTTTGTAAGGCTTCTTTATCATCAACAATTTAGGCTTGAGAATCTTTAATAGCTTCTCTAGTTGTCAACTCATGATCCGTGTCTTCTCAACCTATACAAAACACAAAATTGTAAAACAGGAAAAAAATTTGAACAATGAGATATGAAGTTTGATGGGGGGTGAAGAGGCTATTTCTCTTATGGGTGGTGGATTTCATAAAAAAGGCAGTGAGAGGAAACCATGCAATTGCTCAGAGTAGGGACTAATTGTGTGGGATTATAGAACTGCAAGATGTTCTCAAATTGCCACTGCCACTATACTTCTCAAGAGTACCACATGCGTTAAAGTAGAACTGAGGAGTATCTGATTATGACATTAATTTCCTTTGCTAAAGTAGAGATAATTAGTGGCAATCTTCAATTTAAATTTTGGATAGAAATGAATTGATTTATGAATTCAATAAAAGCACCTATTTTGCTCATGAATTTAGACATGAGGACAGATTTACTAATTAACAGAAAGATATTTCAGCAGCAAACATAGCTTAAAATCTACTAATAAAGTAATGTTTCTTTTATAAGGTCCCTAGTCAATACAACAGAAATAGCAAGTGTCATTGGCATTAATCATTTTCAAGGTACATTGGATTCATGTCCTTCAAAATACCATAATAAGAGAAATAGAAAAAAAAAGAAAAGGGGTTTTTTCCACCTATGCCCCCACTATTTGTCGACATTTTCTATACAAAACCTAATTTTTTTTGTTTTGTTTCACCGGTAAATACCCATGCACCTACACACATAGTATTAAGTCCCTTACCAAGACACACAATTAAGGATCAATCGTTGGTTGTTTATGGAGAAGAGAGAGAGAGAGAGAGAGAGAGAGAGAGAGAGAGAGAGAGAGAGAGAGAGAGAGAGGTCTAACCACTAATGTATCAGTGGGTTTTCAATTTTACGTATATACCAAGACACATAAGTATTCACCACACATACCCATAGGCACCGTGACCATCACGTTGGGGTCAAAGGCAGGTCTTTACCCATTTGACTGATAGCAATGCCTTTAGAGGAAAAGTATCTGGAAATAAACAAAAGCTATCAGACTCATTTCAAAATTAAGATGAAAATCTTCACATTTAGCTAAAGGCAAAAGAAAATATATATTGTTAAAGGATGGTGGCAAGTCTTATGTTGGCTAAGAAAGTCTGAAGCTGTTCACCAACTCTGTTGGATAGTCATCATTAAAAAGGCAAGAAAAAAAAACCAAAATCCTAAAAAAGAGTAAAAGTTTCACCAACATCACCAAAACCTTATATATCAAACTAGGGGAAGGGGCAAATAAAAAAGAATAGAGGATCCATTGCAGACAAAAGTCTTAGATCAAATGGCTCAATGAAGGAGACAGAAATATTAAAAAAAAATTACCTTACAACAAAGTAAATAATTGCAGCAAACAAATTTTCAAAAATTACTGCCTGTAATTCATTCATTGAAAATATCTATGAACAGCCACATTTCTATTAACTATATAATCCATCAGATCTTTCTTAGGGGATCTGTTTCCTGTTTTCTTGATCCATGCCCCAAACATGAGAATATTATCTATCCAAAACCTAGAACCCAAAACCAAGGGAAAAAAAAGGAAATATGCAGTTTTCTACCATCAAAAGAAAATGAGATTGAGATTGAGAGAGAAAGTACCTTGAGAACAAGGCCTCTGATGGAGTGTGAGTAGCAATCATTTGCTTCACCACAAAGAAGAAAACCAAAAATGATATTCATTTAAAAAACATGAGGCATAAATATTATTTGCCAAAGATTAAGCCAAAATACTAAATAAGAAGAAGAGTCGAAATATGAAAGAAAACAATAAATTAAAATACCCAAAGAGATAATTGACGATAGAAAAAAGGAAAGGTTAAAGCAGGAGGAGGCAAGCAGCTAGAATTGTTGCTTTTTATTAAAAAAATTGTTTACAATTTAGACAACAATATAATTAGCAAATGAATGATTTTTCAAAACCATTTCAAGCAATCAACATGGGAAGTGCATTAGAATTAAGAAAAAAATCATAGCATTAGAAGAAAATATATAATAATGAAATATAAAAAAAACTAAAGGGAGTATGTACCGTTGCTTTTTTTTTTTTGGGAAAAAAACTCACATAAACTTATGATAATTTATAATTCAAACCATTCAAATAATGATCAGTAACTTACCGCTACCAATGAGAATGGGATATAGTCTCAAACATCATGTACATAAACTCCAAAAGAAAAAGGGTTGTAGAATAAAAACAAACATTTCTTAGAACTTAGAAGTCAGTATGACAATGGTGTTCTAACTGCAGTATTCTTAATAAATCAAATAACTTCTTCTACAATTGATGAGATGCAGGCCGTTGAAAAAAATGGTACATGAGTGGGATGTAAAAGATTTTCTAGTAGAAGCATATAATAGTTGGAAGATGATATATTTAATATAGTAAAACCCAGATGAGTCTATTCAGAGATAGAAAGCAAGATTGGTGGCAAAAGATTTCAAAGAGGCCTATGCCTTATGGCATTGACTATCTAGGGACACTCTCTGGTAAATAAGGTGAACTCAATAAGGGTGATTTTATCTCATGCTATAGAAAGCCTAATGATGCAATTGCTGGTATTTTGTAATTGAAAAGTACACTTGGTAGCCATGCTAGCAATTAGCAAATAGGATTAGAAGAGAGTTGAGAAATATTGAAAATGAAAAATAAATAAATAAATGAATTCATATAATTGTATTAAGATGCACACTGAAGGAATAGAAAAGAAAACTATTTTGCATGGTAAATGTCCTAGAGCATGTGAACACTATTTTACAATTGAATGTTGGTTCAAAGGCAAATGGATGCTCATGATACATTTCCCTGCAAAAGAGTAAAAAGAAAAAGAAAAGGAAAAAACAAAGCAGAACAAAATAATAATAATAATAATAACAGTCATGGTTGTTCAAGCTAAAAAAAAAAAAAACTCCAATCAATGCGAGGAAACTCAAGCAATAACTTTGACTTAGCTGTAGTGGTGGTTTTCAATGCTTCGTCACATATTTGATATGTGGTTGCATGATTGCCTTATAAACTTAGTTGTCATTTTGGCCACTTGTCTCAACCATACTTATTAACATGGCCTAGGATCTAGGTAAGTAACTCAGAAAATTATTTGATTAACTCAAATTAAACCAAATGAAGAAAAACAAATGCATACAACTTTAAGCTAACATACTACAATTTGCAAAACACAACAGTATGAGATCAAAGACAACAAAGCAGAGCAATTCAAATCAACACAATCCACTCAAACAAAATAGAAAAAGAAGAACGACCAAATTCAACCAAATCATACCAACAACTTCCGCGCGATCTCAACATGGCCGAATGAGCTGTAGCAGTAGCGTTGTTACATTTGTCTTAAACTTGGCATGCTTGATCTTCACCTTATCCGCCCCTTCATGAAGAATAGTCTCTGTACACTTCAATCTCAAGCTAATAGTCCCAACATAATTCACACTCATGGAGCATCCATCTCTACTCAAGCACTGCGCAAAGCAGCCCACATCTCCTCTCAGTGCCGCCTTTATAAGCCTCTGTGATGGCACTCAGGCACCTAAACTTTCATTTGGAATTTGAGATATTTACAAAATATCGATAAGAAAACTTAAAATTTCAAAACAGAAATGGTAGGCATCAAATCACCTAATTCCTTATGTGTGTAGTTTCTGTTTGCAACATCTATAATGATGGAAATGTGAAGAAATTGGTAGGAACATAAGGTGCTACTCTCATCCATGAATATCTCACCACCCACATATTAAGAAATAATTAAAAAATAATACATACACGGAAAAAATATATATGCAAGAGAGCAAAGATGGAAGAAGATTCATCAATATCAAAATTTGACCACCCACATTGTAAAAAACAATGAAACAATAAAGTTCATTATAATTTGATCACTTAAGCCAACAATTTTAAAGTGTGTGTTTTCAAGTCAGGTAAAGAGCTGAAGTAGACTTTATTTTAGATAATAAAAACTACCCAAATTCTTTATATTTAACCTTATTAACTACTCAGCAATTTAAAGTTAAAGTCACCATAATTTGTAACAAGTTAAGAAATCAACCTCTCCAAGAGAAAGAACCAAATAACCCAAACATCATTACATTCTCTCACATTTATAATGGACGACATAATATAGTTAATATATCACTCAAATTGTAGGTTTCAATTTAATTATATAAAAAACAAAGGCAGTTGCTCATCGCCACCAACCACAAATTCAAGCATAAGTTGTGAAGGCAGAAAACTGAAATAACTCAAAGTGATGAAAACACCATACGACCATAAACTCAAGCCATGACCTGTAGGGTGGCCAATATGGATTTATAGATTGTAGTTCAATTAATTATGACAGAAAATAAACAAAATAAGCAAATCATTCAACCACACAAATCCAAGACGCACACAATTTTTTTCATAGAAACCCTCTTCGAAAAAAATCACGGGTCCTCCTTAGGCCTACAGAAACCAAACACTATAAATTGAGCAATTACTGGATATACTCACAAATCTCTCCGTTGTCCTCTCAACCTAAGGACTGTAGTTTTTATTGTATAACTCCCTGTTGTCATAACTCTCTGCCGTTCACTGCTCGCCATGCTTAATCAAACCAATCTTCTACAATAAAGTGGAAACATTATTCTATAGCACTTAAAGCCTTACACAATCTCTCGAATGGATGCTCTAGAAAAGAAATAATATCTCTAATGTGTATTCTCAAGCAACTAAAAATTGGAAATGGATGCCTTAAGGTTGAGAGAATAAAATAGAAAAGAAAATAGCAATCTCAGCACAAAAAGAAAAGTATTTTCGTGTAGGTCGGTGAGTTTCTTTGCATCGCACGCTGAGCAAACCTCAATTCCATTCAGGTTTGAATTTCACCCTGCAGTCGACTATGCTCTGGACCACAGTCGACCGAGCTCCACTCAAACATATGTTCGCTTGTTAGAATTTCTATTTTTTTTCATATCTTCACTTCAGATTTTCCAAGCGACATGATTACATTCTATTCTATAATAAATAATAAAAATATAACTCAATGAACTCATAGTTTTATCAAACCCATAAATTAGCGAACGCCCTTGTAATTTATCAATGGAAAAACTGATTCAATAAGACTAAAACAATGCCAGTCAAGCTTCTTTGAGAGAGAACGAGAAGACGAGAAAACAGATTCAGGGAGTGAGTCTTGGCTTTGGGGGTTATTTATTCATAGTTTTGAGACCCCCTCACCTTTTGTTTATTATTTGCAAATCCTTGAAGTTAAGAGTTTGATTGGGCAGCTGGTATAACATCAGCGACCGAAGACCAGAATCAATTAATGCCTCATCAGTGGGTTGGCTAAAAGTTAATAATTTCCCCGTTGACACCCTATGGACTCCCCGTGTTATGGCGCTGCCCCAGTTGCGGCAATTCACGAGTCAGACCATCCTGCCCTAGCTGTAAAAGTGTAGTCAACAAAAGATTTGGAAATTCAAACTCTTCCTCGGTATGGATGAAGGAAAATGACAACAAAAGTTGTGTCGACTAAGGGCTAGACTATTCTAATCAGCATGTAGTCATATGCTGTGTTCTATCCATAGTTGCACGACATGCATAAATGTGACTGGTATCAATATGCCGGAAAAAAAGGGGTGAGTACTGAGTAGGTATTTTAATTTCAGCTTTGTAATGAAAATCTGACATCTAACCATATGCAGCACCTACTGTAATTTGGTACCATATTTAATGCACGTTTACATATAGCCCGGGGCGAACCAACATGTCTAGGGGTGGGGCCTTCCCACAAAAATTTGGTACCATATTTAATGCACGTCTACATATAGCTAGGGCGAACGTACATGTCAAGTGGTGGGGGCTGCCCACAAAAAAATTGAAAAATCCCATATGGGCTCTAAAGCCCCTTTTGGCAGCCCCATTGAAAAATAATCCTAAGCCCCCACTACTTTTTACCCTATCACCACTTTCCCTCCCTCTTTCAAAAAATCTCCTTTCTCTCTCCTTCTCCCCCTCCCTCTCCCTCCCTTAAAAATCCCCAAGTCAATAGAATAGTGACCGACTTCACCATGGGAGCACAAAACCACCGTGAACGTCCCTCTCACCAGCAAGTAGTCATCTCTCTCTCTCTCTCTCTCTCTCTCTCTCTCTCTCTCTCTCTCTCAATCTTTCTTTGTCTCTCTTTGAAATTTCAAATGAAAATAATGGGATTGTGTTAGGGTCAACTATTTTTTTGATTGTGTGTAATACAAATAAATACACATATAAGAAAAACCTTGTTCTTTTATTAAATTCGCTCTATCACATGCCTCTCCATGTATTCATCTCTCGCCACAAGGTGAGGGACAATTCATTTTTTATACCAAATAAGGTCAAAAAGGTATCATAATGTGTGATGGTTTTGTCCTTTTGCACATCAATACTTTCCAAAAATAGCAATGCCCCTCACCATAGTATGAGGGACATAAGCAGAGTAGTTTTTCCCTATATATATGAGAATATTAGTATGCATCCGTCCCTTATCATGGTGTGAGGGATATATTCATATTTGGATATATTAATATGCAAAAGATAAAAAGCATATGAAAAAGGGAAATGCTTAGGTACAAATAAGGAAAACTATGTAAGCATCTATCACCCTATGGTGAGGGAAGGATGCATACTAACATTCCTCATGTATATATAAGAAAAGACTGCATCCATCCCAATTCCCTCTTTAGACCGAACAAGGTAAAAAAGGTATCATAAGGGTGATGGTTTTCTCTTCTTCTACAGTAATACTTTCCATATATAGAATGTTCCTCATGCATAATAGTTTTGTCATATATATATACTAGTGCTGCAGAGCTCATGCCTAACACGGGCCATGAAAAAACTAATTAAGTTCAATTAAAAATAATTAATATTTAAATGAAATATAAATAAATATCATTATATAAATCATAACAAAAACATAGTTAAAATATGATCATGCAGGGATGCGGGCCTTGTAAAAATAGTACTGTTATTATTATTATTATAGCTAAGTTTAGATCATTATATCATTATTGGCCACCTAACCAATCCAAATCTGTATCTCTCTCTTACTCCTTTCCTCATCTTACTTCCTCTATAAATCTTCAACCTCCCGATATTTTTTTTGGGGGGGGGGGGGGGGGGGGGCAATCGGTTTTAACCGATTTCCCCTTTCTTCGGCTCGTTCCGCCTTCGACCCCGATAGACCCGGCCGCAGCGGACTGCCGGCGCTCGCACGGCGCCGGCCGCAACTATTGCCGGCTGGAACCATTACCGGCGGCGGCTGTTTTTTTTTTAATTTCCGTAAACAGTGAACCCCTTGGGGTTTTGATGCAAATCCAACCCTATTAATGTAAATTCATCGCTCTGATACCAATTGTAAGCCAAAATGGCTTGTTAGGAAAAACTTTAATGAATTGGATTTGCATTCTGACGGCTTGATTTGTATTATGAAAGACAACCAATTTAGGGCATACCTGAATCCATTGCGAAACGGAGAGGAGATCCACAATCTTAACTCTCTCGGTCTTCTCGTAATACATGCTGATTGATGGATATGCCAAGCAATAATCTCTATGTGTGAAGATGAGAGAGTTCCCAAGCCATTTATAAATTGCATTAATGCTTTTCTTCCCATCAACGAAAAGCTTTCTATTATTGCACGACTGTAGTATTTTCAGGAGCGTGGCTTTAATGAAAATACATTCGTTATTAAATAAATTAAAGTGAGTGGTGGTCATGTGGGCCACCACCCATGATATCCAATATTTGTATCTTCTCTAAAGGCATAAAAATGGAAGCATCCTTTCTGTTACAAACCCGATGCATAAAAAGTCGGCCTCCCATCCACCACAGTTCTCTCTCTTTTTTTGTTGGTTGGCCCGACGTCATGACAACTGACCAAGGATGGACAGAAATTTCTATGCCAATCTGGGTTGGGAAACCCCACCTCGGATCCATGCATTAGCCTCTTTTGTATCTTGTTTTGGCTTCTAATCGTTGTCCATTTGTGGTTGGAAAGAACACGGTCCTTCCAAGGCATGGTCCCTCCCAATCGTACCTTGTCCTGTTCCATCATTCCATCCCACTCCCAGTCCTCCAACCACGGTCCTTCCAAGGCATGGTCCCTCCCAATCGTACCTTGTCCTGTTCCATCATTCCATCCCACTCCCAGTCCTCCAACGTACCTTGTCCTGTTCCATCATTCCATCCCACTCCCAGTCCTCCAACCACGGTCCTTCCAAGGCATGGTCCCTCCCAATCGTACCTTATCCTGTTTCATCATTCCATCCCACTCCCAGTCCACCAACCACGGTCCTTCCAAGGCATGGTCCCTCCCAATCGTACCTTGTCCTGTTCCATCATTCCATCCCACTCCCAGTCCACCCAGCATATCTCTCTCTCTCTCTCTCATATATACACAACACAAAAGTTATCCACAAATTCTTTTGCAGATATTCAATACCAACAAAGGGACGATACCATATATGTGAATATAGGCATCCCCGTTTAGATGGCCAAGACCAGACGGCATGGTCCCACTGGGACTGCTTGGACCAGCTACACAAAACTGGCTGAAATTTTGAAAAACGTTGCAAAAATTACATGGGAAAGATGGTGGCCCAATCCAATATCCTTTTGTTATTCTTTAATGGTTGACATTTTCTTCGTATGACCCTGAGAACCCTGAATTCTTTTTAAATCATGTTCCTGATAAATATGAGAAATTATCCTGTCCTTATTTCTCCCGAGGGGCCCACCTTTTGTGATCAGAGACATTCATATCATGCCAGCCCCTCTACATAGGAACTCATACAAATTTCACTTCAGTTTGATTGACCTCCTGGCAGCATTGGGAGTAGATATTGCCTTAGACCTTGCAGACTTTCTTCGGCAACATAAATACTTTTAATACACTTTCTCGGATGGAGAGCCCACCATTCAACACTGCCCACCGATGCATCTCGGTTGGCACACTTGTAAGACATTTTTTTTTCGTACAAAATTATTTCTCATCGGATTCAAACCCACCATCATAGGCGTTATTAGATGTAGCATAAATACTTTTTAAAATACTTATCTTAAGTGGAGTTTACTATTCAACCCAAACAATAATTAAGGTAGTGTTTGGTTCACATAAATAATTTTGGGTTGAAATGGAATGAATGTTGAATGGGTCTAGAATGGAATGGAGGTTGGAATGGTCATTCTATTCAAATGTTTGGATTTATCTTTGAAATGGGGGTAGAATGGAATTCATGTTCCTATCCTTGTGTTTGGTATGCATGAATTAATGTATGAATAAAATAAAAAATTCAATATTTTTAGTAAAATATCCCTATTTTCTTCTTTATTTTTTTGTGGTGGTGGGTGGGTGGGTGGGGCGACAGTGGTGGCGGTGGTTGGGTGGCGGTGATAGTGGTGGCGGTGGTAGTAATGGTGGTGGGTGATGGTGGCGACGATGGTTGGGTAGTGGTGCTGGTGGTGGTGGTTAGGTGGTGGCGGTGGCGGTGGTAGCGATGGCTATGGGTGGATGGCAATGATGGTAGGTGAGGGTATTTTTGTCTCAATAAAAAATGAGTGTGAAATAAAATGGTCATTCCTTACCTCCCTTAATGGAATGTCTATTTTCTCATATAGGAGAATGATGATTCCTTTTAAAATGAGCGTAAGATCCATTTTAGACAAATTAAATGCAAGAATAAATGTTTCTGCGGAAAGATCATTCCATCCTAGCCCTATTCAAGCGACCCAACTGCTATGTACGACTGTCACGTTCTTAAAACTTATTTTCCTACCTATGGCGTGCATCCTGTCTTCCATGACAAGGACTTGAACTCTATCGCCTGACAGTGGCTACCTTGTTATGACGACCTTGTTAGTCATTGTTTTGCCCACCACAAATGATAATAGTAACAGGAACAACAATAATAGCAATACGAAAATATCAATGTTCTCCACTGATCCATTGACTAGGTCAAGGTTCCATCACAAATCAGCAAGAAATCTATTTACATTTTTTTTTCAGTAATAAAATTTCATCGAAGAGAGGAAGAGCAAAAGCACCAGCCAAAAAAATTGGGCCTCCGAAGGCATAAAGAGCGCCTTATTACAATTGGAGAAAAGGGAACAAGAACTACACGGGAAAATCTACAAAAGGTGAATATCCATCCCAACTTTTGTCGAGTTAAAGAATCTACTAAAGCATTAGCCAATCTTTCTAATTGCTACATGAACCGAGGACGCCAAAGCTTTGATTTCATTGAAGAAGAGATGAGAACTCCAAGGGATCAAAGAGAAAGAAGATACCCAATAGAAAGCCTTAATTGAATCACTCTCCACCACAAAATCTCCATTAAAGTGAGACTTAAAAATCAGAAGAGGTTGTAAAATTTGTTTACTTGTATATATCTACTTGTATGAACTTTGAACTCGGTGAACAGTCAAACCTACCCGAGTCTCTTGATTCACCTCGACTCAATGTCTTTCTAGGTCTTGAGTCAAGTCTTCACTTTTTTTCTCTTCATTTTATTATTATTGTTATTATTATTTTACATAAAAACCAAGAAAGACATAAATGCTAGTGACACCGTAAGATCTGGCACAGTACGTTTGAAAATATTAAAAAGCTTTTTATTATAATTAAAATTTCAATGTCAACCATGTGAGTTGAACAACACATGTTCTGGGGTTGTGCTATGAATCATGGTACCCTCACCGCATTTCAAAAAAGGCACATCCTTTATTCCTTTTTGTTTACTTTTTTTGCCTACTTACCTTTGAAGAAGCGTACGAATAGAAAGATCAAAAGGGGCTGCCTCTCTTCTTTGTGTCTCTCAAGGCAATCAAAAGCTCATTTGCATTGGCCCTTTCAAAAAATTTAGGACAGGAGTCGCACGTTTCTTCTCAAATTATATGATATCCCATCGGTTTACATTATGGGTATCATAGTAATGAAATCAAAGTAAGAAATGAGGATAAAAACTGAAGTAATTAAATATATGTATGAAATGCTAAAGGGAGATTTGCATGACAAGCATTCCAAGAGAACAAACTATCAAGACTATAAAACATGCGGCATATATTTCAAAAACAGAGTATAAAGCCCAGAAATATAATTCCCCCAAACTCGGACTATCCGAATAAGATCTTTAATCCACAGTGAAAATCAATTAAAAAAATTTCCCATCATTGAATCCATATATAAGAAATAAGCGAAACATTTATATTAAAGTGAAAGCAATTGATAATCCATGATCTATATAGTGGTATCGATCACATTGATCAAATTCATAGAGTACTGGAAGTATAACTCTGAAGAGTTTAAGTAATCCAACATTACTACATTATCTTATAAAACTTTTCAAAAACTGCTCAACTAACAAAACTAGAAAATCAATCCTAAGAAAAAGAACAACCTATCAACTGACGATGACAATTTCCTAATGCTTGACTACACTTCCTCACTAATCGCCGTGCATGTAAAATGGTTTAATCCTGGTACTTCTGAAGTCTCCTCCGACACCTCTCTTTCCAAAGTAAGGAAAGTAAGCTCACAGTCTACACACCTAAAGTAAAAAAGGGTTAAGTTACGAAGGACTTAACAAACGCAGCATGCGGATAATACCATACAAAGATTAAAATAGAATAAGGGAATCATTATAATGAATGAGGTCAATTCTATCAATATCAAAAGCAATACTATCACGAATCGATAAGTAAGAATCAACTGAAGTAAGTAAATATCTATACCATCCATCACCTATACAAGAGACATATTCACATAATCTATTGCATGGTATGATTGACCAGCTCATATCCGTTCCTTAGGATTTTACAAAGAAATTTCAAATCCTTGGCATATAGATTTGATATCATAGTATCTACTGGATTGCGCATCTAACTATAATAAACAATTATTTTGAATCTCAGCCAACTATGGGGCCTATAGAAGTGAGCTCCTACCAACGATTGGCCTACCCAAGGCTAAGCTTAACAATTGAATGGATGTAAGTGCCAATAGTACTAAATCAATAATACAAGGTCTATGTCTAGTTGGACTCCTTGTCTGAGCAAGAGTATCCGTGTACAAGATCTCATTTATAATATCTAGTATCTATCTATGTCATTATATCTCCATCCATGTTTTCATTTCTCATGTATTCATGTAGATAGTCATTCCTTTTAGGCATCCATCTATTCCATAATTCAGTTATCCATTGACATAGCTTTTGAATAGCTATCCTAGTGACAGACATTCATTCCATCTCCATTTCATAGCCCCAGGTCATCTCTAAGTATACCTTAGGTTAAATTACCATTTATGCATTTAAAAAAAAAAGAAAGAGTAATAACATCTTATAAACATTTATGAAAAAGAAAACAATGATACAATAGCAATATAAGATTGATATCATCTCATCTATCAATAGAATAAATGATAAAAGTTGCCAAATCTAGGTTAAGTTGTGTATTTCAAACTATAGAGGACTTCGACCTACCATATGACGGGCATTCCAAACTTGTAGGGGTTATACGCTTTGAGTGTTACAATGGTTGGGCCTCATCTAAATCCAAAATCCATCTATTGGTATATATTTCCTTCTCTATACTCCACTATGCCATAACCAGTGGCTAGAGGCAAATCTCACACCCTAAATTCACATGGACATGTTTTATGATCCATAATTAGGGTTGGATATGATTTAAGTGGTATCCAAGGTCTGGGGTTCAAAATATTAATTTTTCTTAAATTACTAAGTTCTCCTGTAGGACATGCTCGAGCAGAAATGAGTGCCTGCTCGAACGCAGTAGCCCGCTCGTGCGCCGAAAAGATCACGCTCGAGCACACTCGCCTCTGTCTAGGAAACAAATACTACTCTAGCCTAAACAACTGAGAGTTCTTAGAGCCCGCTCAGAGCATTTTGGGAATTCTGTTTGATTTGAAAACCTATATTCTCTCATATCCTTTAATTCTTATTCTTCCATCAACCCGCATACATCCATTTAAACATGATCAATCATGCCTCCACCTCTTGTGGGTCCCCCATCAATCATATGCCATCATTCATACATATTCATTTCCAATATAATACGATCCACAACATTCATCCTCCATCTCATTTAATTCAAGCCATTCATTCCACCATTTCTCATTATTAATATAAAGATTGTCATATGCATTCACCAATATAAATATTAGTATGCAATTACTCTTCATTTATATCATTTAGGGCCATCAAGAAAGGGTTTCCATCTAGAATACTAGGTATGACATAAGCATAGTTAACATAGGTGTTTAAGAAGCATTTCATCAAATATATAAAAGATAGTCAAGGTATTTCACATGTAACAAGATTGTAAACATGCTCTACTTAACTCAATTAAGGTAATCCTCTTTCAAAAGCCAAAAACTCACTTCTAATCCACTCTAAGGCAATCTAACTCAAGAAAATCCAAAGACCTAACTCTACAACCACAAACCAAAGAATCCAGGGGAGAGAAGAATATTAGACTATAATTGAAGTAAGAGATCAAAATAGGAAGGGAAAAATTGTGTGATTGTAGGAATTCTTACCTCAATGTGATGTTGAGAGAGATGTTTATCAATCTATGGGGCTCAATTGGAAGATAAGTGACTTGTTCCTTCAAGATCTAACCTAGTAGAATGGGTAACCATAAAAGGAGCTTAGGAAATTAGATCAGGCATAAAGAGATAACGAGAAGAGTTCTGAGAGAAGAAGGCTTAAAATGAGAGTTGCTAGAATTTGAGTTTATATAAAGTTGGGCCATGTGAAAGGTCTAGTTTACCTTCAAGTGAATGGTTGCAATGACTAAGTATCAATGGGCTTTTAGCCTTTTCAAGTAGGTTGGGTTGGAATAATCAAAACACCCAAGAGTAATGAATTAGAGAATGAAGATATTTTAAGGGCAACATAGAGTTTGGTAAAGTTAGCTATTAGATTTTTCTCCTAAGGATCTCTAGTTAAATTAAATCTCACTCAAGTCCTCTTCTACAACCTTCTATTATTAAACTAATTACTTCTAATCTCTTTAATCTTCTAATCGAAGCCTAAACACCACTAAAAAGGCCAAAATAGCATACATTTATAGAAAGTAAAAGGGGTGGATCTTACAAGAAACTTCTCAAGGACATAGCCACTTTTCAATTCCTCATGTTTTTAGATGGATTTTCCTTTATTTCTTTTATTTTGTTCACCATCTTCCTTTCTTTTTCTATTTTAACCGGAGAAAGTAATTTTCGAAGCTAGGGTCTGTTCTTTCACAAGAATTCCTGCCAAGAATTTAATTTGTTGAGGTTTTTTGGGACATGATGTGACATCTTGTCTCTTAGCATTTCCAAATACCTTATTTCATTACAAGCATTCCAGAATTTTACCTACCTAAAAGGTCTTATATAGCCTTTGGGAATTCCATAATCCCACATCCTTCACCTTTTGGTGGAATTCCTGTATGCTCCCTTATACTTGAGCATCCCACATCTTTCACCTTTTGGTGGAATTCCTGGATGCTCAAGTACAAGGGAACATCTAAGAACTCCACTATCTCTGAGAATTCTGTCACAACCCGAGCCCAGGGACCGGGGGTCAGAGGAAATCTAACCAATGACACACGTACTCCTGTGCATGCACACCTAGACCCGGTCCAGGCATACACACACAAGGGATCATTCACACGTGCAAACAACTGTACGCGGAAGCTGTACGTATCAAGGCATATAGCAACACACCAAGAGACGTAGGAGATCACAAAACAACATTACACTGATGACAAGAATAATTTACAAGAACATATGACAATAGAGCGGGCTTACAACAATCAAAAATCAAAATACAGATATCACTCAAAGCCCACGTCACAAGTATAGAAAAATCCCCCAATAGACTCAGACGCAATGAATGGGGAGAACAAAATGATGCAAACCGTACTCTAGAGGATGGATCAAGTCCACTCCTCTAGGCCGGAGGGGGCCTCGCGAGCCTCTCCTGGAGTCGGGTCGACCGACGCAGGATCGGGAGAGGGATCTGAGCCTGCAACACACAAAGACAACTCATAAGTACGACGACTTAGCAAAGTATAAGTCACAAGAAGATAACACAAATTGCGTCTAATCATGAGTAATCGTTACAGTGCAAGATCCATAGAAATCCTGTGCGTATACTAAGCAGTAATGCAAATGAATAAGCATGCTGTAAGGATCATAAACAGATAACAGTCAAAGTGGCTACTACATTGGCCATTTTCTCCCTTACTAGAGCAGTCGGAATGAGAACACCAGCGACCGGGCCAGGGTACGCATGGGTCTCTAGTTCCCGGGGTCCGGAGTCCCAGGACAGAACACTCTGCAGAGGCAAACACATAAACTAAACCAAAGTTAACCCCGTCGGGTATCCTAAGGCTGAGGCTCAGTAGTGCCAATACCAATCACAATCAAATCGGATGATGCACCTCAATCAATCAATCATGTCATATCACATACCACATACAGATCTCACATATCACGCTGAACAAACAATAGGAAGTGCATCACACATACTGATACTGAATACTGAATACAATAAGCTGATACTGATACTGAAGGCACTGAATGCAAATAAGCCATAAAAGAGGCACTGACAAACTCAAGTACCAATACCAAATAAGCACTGATGCAAGTACTCCAGTGGAGCAACGGTCAAACACAATACACAATACACAATAATAGAATGGTCCCGCCCGGGCTTCGCTCTGGGGTTGCTGCATTTCCCACAGAATCGAGAGGTCCAGCGCAGAACACATAAGAGGGCATAACCGAAATCAATATGCTGTACAAATCAACAAATCCAGTACTTATACGAATCAAGGTCAATTACAAGCCAATCCTACACTAATTATCCAGTGTTTCTAACCGTGCATGTTGATGTAGTTTTAAGTTGTCCGATGCACCATTATCTCGTGTTGCAGTGTCTGGAGTGTGCACCGAAGTCCCTTAAACCAACACCCATGGGGAGGTGCTAAACAACTGGATAACAAGCATAAATGATTCACAGCCCTCGAGATCATTCATGTCATTCAAACATTCCAGTGGGCATGTTCAGGTTAGCTACATTCTAACATGGAAGTCATAACAGTCTCTTTCTTAATCCTAGTCTTGTTTTCATTCAATTCTCAGGGTCTCACGGTGTAGCCGTAGGTGACCTTACGGCTTAGCCGAGGCATCTTACGGCTTAGCCGTACTATGCACTGCGGCTGAGCTGAGGTTCCCCAATATCCATCCGGATTTACGGCTCAACCGTATTTTGCTCTACGGCTCAGCCGTATCCTGGTCCACGGCTTAGCCGTAAGACAATGTACGGCTTAGATCAGGCTGGGCCGTAGAAGAATGGCAATTTGCCAACTCTCAGTTATTTCCAGATAACAGTCTGTACTGTTCTACGGTTAGGGTTACGGCTGGGTCTCGGCTTAGCCGTAAGCCATTTTACGGCTTAGCCGTAGCACATTTCACAGCGTAGC
This sequence comes from Sextonia rubra, assembly GCA_037013555.1. NCBI lineage: Eukaryota > Viridiplantae > Streptophyta > Magnoliopsida > Laurales > Lauraceae > Sextonia > Sextonia rubra. Next base: position 12,658,915 of record JASUAD010000001.1, on the reverse strand, counting down.
CGTGAGTGCACGGAGTCATTTTTCCTGCAACAGTTACAGTCATACAAAGAGTGTACAGAACGACTGAAAAACAGCAATTAACAGTGACACAAACTCAATGGGGCTGTCTAATACTGAGAAATACAATGAAGTATAAAAACACAACAATCAAATCCATATCAATTGGTGTTCATACTACTTGGGCTTATACTTGCCTCACAGATGGAAATCACTTCGTTGCTTGGCTCAGTCTACCGGGAAACACGCACACTTGCTCCTTTCTTCCTCCCTCAAGCAATCGAAACAGAGAAGGAGAAGGAGAGAAAGAGAGCTGACGAGAGAGAGAGACGAGCTGAGAGCGAGACAGAGACGATCGAGAGAAGAAACAGGGAGTTGGTAGGATATTTAAACTAAAAATGAGTCCAAATTACCTATAAGTCCAAACAGTTTACACAATTATCAGTTTGAGTCAAATGACGGTCCAACGAGAGCAAACGAAATCATTCGGATCCAAGACCATTACGAAAATCGACAAGCTCAACGAGATGCACGCGCTGACGTCAGAATGACGCAAAACTGACAAGGTCAATCAAAGGCCAAAATTACGAAAAAGGGCTCGAACTACCTAGACCAAGTCAAACTCAACCCAAACAATCTCTCTAAAACTCAAAACCAAATAAAAACAAAATCAAAACACACTTAACGCTCAAATCTCACGCAATTACTCGCTAATCCGGTTCAACTCGGGTCGGAGTGTTACAAATTCTAAATGTAACAATCTGAATTTTGATTTTTAATTAGAATTAATCTTGACCTTTGATCTGTGATGGAGCCCCCACATGTGATTATTATTATTTTATGATATTTCAAATTGGGTAATTAATTAAGTCACTATGTAGGTCCCATAAATTACAAGAGTTTGAAAAATCTTAGAGTTATGCTCAAATTAAAATTTTGTTTTGATTGAACCTTTGGATTGCCTTGATCTATCCTAATCTTACCTAGGGATGGAGTTCCACTTGAATTAAACTCCTGTGGCTAAGATTGGATAGGACTAAAACTTCTTTGGAACTTTGTTTTTATCTTTCTATAAATGGAAACACCCCTCCCTTGAATTACATCTAGGTAACCCAAGTCCTCTCTCTTGTGTAGAGTTTTCCTCTTCCACTTGAGGTATAGCCTCTCTTTACCTCCTTTTGTCGGAAGTTACTATTATAGTTGGTTATTTTAATTTCCTTTCATAGTAGCATAGATTTCCGTTTTGACATTCATGCCATGTCATCATCATCAACATTCATCCATGAGACCTATCTAGTCTTCACCATGACCGATACATCTGATCAGGCCACATGCTCAACCCAGCAACCGTGGGCCATCTCTGACGAGCCCAGACCAACCAAAGCCAAGCCCGGCCCAGTGGAAACCCAGTCATCGTCATCATCTTCTTCTCGCGGTTGCTCTGTCACTTTTCTTCTTTCTTTTTTTTCTTTCTTTCGTTCTTCCTTCTTTCTTTCCTTCTCTTCTCCCTCGTTTTCTCCTTCTGTATCTTTCTTACTTCTGGTTTTCGTTTCTTTCTCTCTGCATCTTCCTTTCCATCGTTTTCTTTTTCCTTGTTGCATCGTTTCTTTTTTCTTTCTTCTGTTTCCATTTTTCTCCTCTCTCTCGGTTCCTGACTGAAACAAGCTTCACTCATCTTCTTCCTTCTGTTTTGTTCTTCTTATTCTTCTTCCTCGTTTCTTCTCCTTTTTTTTTCTGTTTCTTTCCATGATCTTCTCCTGCTTTGCACCCAGCAATCACCCCCACTGTTTTTCTCTTTCCTCCCACTGTTCATTGCCGAACCGGGCACTGTAACCCACCTGCGAAGTTCCTCCTTCTCTGTTTTTTTTCTTCTTCTTCGATCTCTTGCTTCTTCTTCATTGTCTCTTGTTTCTTCTTTTTCCTCCTCTGCAACCCAGGTATTCATCACCTTCATCTTCCATGTTAAATCCACACTGCATCATTGTCTTCTTCTGCTGCAACCACCGACCCATCCCTCACCCTCTTCTCCTGCTTCTTATCCCAAACAAACAGTCCATCATGCATAACTGAACCAACTTGGATCTTCAACCCCTTCTACTTCTTTGTTTGTTTTTCTCCTTCTTATTCTTCCTATTCCTACTTCTTCCTCCGTTTTCTTGTCTCTGTTTCTTCTTTCTTCTCTTTGCAAAACACTTGTGCCCACTGCAACAAGTTGCACCAACCCGAGCTCACATTTTACACCTCCACCTTGACTCGATTTTCTCTACATTTTCCTCTCCCTTCCAATCTTCTTCCTCGTTTCTTTCCCTGTTTCTATCTATTTCCTTCCCTGTTCCTTTCTCTTCTCGTTCAGCTTTTCTCTCTTTCTCTGCAACTTGTCTTCTTCCCTTCTCTTCCTTGTTTTCTTTTCTCCCTTCCAGCATTTGCATCTCCTTCTTCTTTCTTCTTCCCCTTGCTTCCTGCTTCCTTCTTTCTTTTCTCTTCATCTTCTTTGTCTTCTTTCTTTCCTTTTCCACTCTCTTGTTCTGTTTCTTCTTCTTCACCGTTTTCTTTTTCTCCTCCGTTCTGTCTTCTTCCCTTCTGCTTCGTCATCATCTTGTTTCTTCTTCTTTGTTTTTTTCCTTCCTCTATCTCTTCCTTCCTGCTTCCACTGCTCTCTGTTTTCGGTTGCTTCTTTGAACCCATTCATCTCCCTGCAACCCAGCTTTTCTTCTATCTTCCTTTCTTCTTCTCTTTTCTTTCCTTGTTTCTGACCGAGAAGAAAACCAGCCCAGAACCTGGACCATTCTCCACTTTCTCTTTCCTTTCTTCTTTCTCCATTACAACTCAGTTACTCCATGCTCAACCCATCTCGGTAATCTTCTCTTCCTTCTTCCTTCTTTTATTCTTCTTCCTACTTCTTCCTGTTTCTTTCTTTTCTTTCTGTCTTTCCATCCTTCTTCTTCCTCTTCTCGTTTCTGTTTTCTCTTTCCCCTTTCTGTCCGTCTCTCCCTTCTCTTCTTTGTTTTCTTTCCTTTTTCCCTCGCTTTCTCTTCTCTTCTGTTTGTTTCCTTCTTCTCTCTTCTGGTGTTTGTCTCTTCTTCATCTCCTTGCCAAACAGGCTGAGAACCATCGCCATGCATCTAAGCCCACCGCAACAGTCCAATTCTAACTAAGCTTCTGATTCTTTTGCTTGTCTTGTTTGGTTTCACGGTCTCTGTTCTGTTCTTTACATGTCCACTGTAATATCCGATCTTGACCTCTATTCCCTTTCATGTTTATGCGTTGTCAACAGACCACAAAACTCAAAGTCACCTTCTTTTGAAACTGTGGGACCGAGTCTTCTCTGTTGGTTTCCGCATAATTCCTTCCTCTTCTCATTATTATTAATTCTTCTCCTTTTTTTTTCTACTGGTTATTTAACCCCATTGACCCACAGATTTGGCCCACCTTGCATGTATGGTTAATTCAAGTCATTCAGGCTCATAGATATGATCTAGTAACTTGGGCCCAACTCAGAAAAACATTGAACCATGTTTTATTCAAGTTGAAACCCAGGCCTAAGCCCATAGATACAAGCTATTTGACCCATTGTCCCTGGCCCACTTGATACACATGCATTATGCAAAATACTTAGGCTCACTTGATTGATTTTATAATTCAGCCCAAATCGATATGTGTTGACTTATCACGTAGCCTACTTATGCAACCCACAATACTTGACCCACCTGAATGACTAAGAAATCTGGCCTAGCCCATATGTCTCGACCCATTACACACATCTCGCACTCAACTTCAGTCCATTATTTGCATATGAACCCGAATCACGGCCCATACACTAATGTTCCATGGCCCGAATTGGAACCACCAACCCCATTCATTGACACGGCCCCAGCCCATATAGTTCCATGAAGAATATTTAATCCGATTTAGTCATTTGTATATAAATCTATATTCTCCTATCTTAACAGGAACTCACATCAAACCTTCAAACTAAGTCAAGCCAAATTCTCCGATCGCTGACAATTCAGGCAAGTAGTCTTACAATTGTTCCTTAGCACCAGAGTTTTCTGGTCCTTGACTTAATTTGATTTAAAATGTGAAATTTTGTAAATTACTGAAATAATTTTAGAATATCAGGATAGTTTGATGCCTTTGATTTGTTTGAGAAACCATGACTGTGATATACTCGATCTCGTTCCCTTTGGCATTATCAAGTTATAAAGGGACTGTTTGTGAAGTATTGATCCATTTGTCATTTGATGTAAATTGTGAAAATTGTGATAACATACGGTTTGATTTGTGATCTCAACCATGGCTTCTGTTGTATTTGAAAAACTTGGAATTTGTTGTAATTGCTGTTGAACTCTTTATATAGTAAGGCATTCTCTAAAGTATGGGCAACGTATAGTGGGGACGCTCACAGCGGGATTTAACCTTTTTTGGTATGACATTGGGATTGGAACTTCTTTGTGCGATATTCCTAATCTGCAGCTAGTTCCCACTTTGTTTTGGAGATTAGTGGTATTCTCAGGCCTTATGCCAATTTTGAATATGAAAATGGCTTTTACCTAGCGGATACTTGTGCTTGGTTCAGGCTTAACTATAACGAGCACACTTTGATATTTTGTTTACTGCAAAAATGCCTTTTCTTTTTGTTTGTTGATTTGGTTATTTGCTTACCTATTTGAGATACCTTGAATTTTGGTCACATTACCTTTGGATATATTCGTATATTCAAACCATAACTCTAAATTTGATTTTCTTATATTGTTACTTGTTTGCTAAGTTTTATGGTTCGTATTACTTGTTGAGTTTTACTCATTCTTGTTTTTCCCTTACAGGTTTCGAGGTTTATCTAGAACCCAAAGAAAACTAGCTTGTTTTGCGGAATCAGGACTGAGAGATAAGCTGTGGGACTTTCACTTTAAATTCAGATGATTGAATTAGAAATTTATTAGCATTTGAGAAATTTATTATGATGTTTTAAGGAGTACTCTCACTTTAGACTTATTTATTTATTATGTTAGTAGATTGGTTTTATTGTTATTTCATTTGGATTATTTTAATAAAGTTTGGAATTTATTTAATTTAATTGTTGTGGACCCATCATGCCTTGTGATTTGAGGGTCCCAAGGACATCGGAATTTGGGGCGTGACACTAAAATTCCTCAAACAAGAATTTTTCTGAATTCTTGCAAAAAAAAAACAGGGCCTAAGTCTCTATTCAAAAAGCAATAATGGGGGGATTGATCTTTGGTCATCCCTATAAAAAGGGGATGCATAACCGCTATCTATCACTAGCTTGGATAGAGTTGAAAAGATTTCAACTTCAAAAATGTATTTGCAAAAGGCATGCTTCTCAGCATGGGATGGCATAATTCTAGATAACAATATTTTGATTATCCAAGATTTTATCCCACATCAGATCAAGTAGCATGAAAAAATCACAATAACCAGATGATTTGACCACAAGTGGTGGCCAACTAAACATTAAGACAACAGCTACAAATGATGTTGATCATACATCATGCATCATTATCATCAATGTCTTATTGGGGTCATGTCCTAACTATATTAGGCTTTGTGTTGATCATTACTTTATCTAAATGCCTGCCCTATTTGATGAGTCGATGGGAGTCTGGTACAGAAGCCATGTCCACCTTGTGCATTGTCTATCGTGCACTCTTGTAGGTGAAAGTTCTGCTCATTTGCTCAAACAAATTTATAGGACCTTTTTTTTTTTTGTTTTTTTTGAAACAGAATTTATAGGACTAGTCGCCATTTCAGTTTTGGCCAGGGAGAAAAGTGAAACAATTTTACATAAAAAAGGACAGGGTCATCATTGTTATCATCAACGATCAAAGCCTTTTCTTGTCCAATTATATTGGGTTAACTATATGAATCATGTTTTTTCATTCAATTCTATCTCAAGCGAGATCCTTTTATTAGGCCGCACTAATTTAGATCTAACTTACTTATATCCATATCATTTTCTACCTGCTCTTTTTTTGGAGATGGGCATCAGCATGCACATAAAAACTTTTTCTAACCGACTCATGTGGACCCTTATCACATGAGTCTCTTTTAATGTATCACTCATTTGTTCCACTCTAAATGCACCTGAATGCACTCATTTATGATGATATCTTACTTAGTTTTACTATACATTTGTCTCAAAATTTTGATTTGCACTATACTCATTTTTTTAATGTGTGTTCTTTTCATTGGCTATAAAAATGAACCATAGCAGTAGCGTGGTGGCCTGCCTGTATTAGTCAAAGCATTTCGTCAGTGCAATGTCGTGTCTTCCACCGCTGCTACTTCGCCTGTCGGGGTACCTGCCACTCTCTTCGTCGAAGTGTTCGGGATCTATTTCTGTTGCATGAGCGATGGGTAGCTGAACATGTCTTTATGGGTGTTGGATCGATCGGCATCGGTCTCTAAACATTGGGTATGGGTGGCTAGCTCCAGTTAGGTTAGTGGTATGCTTTTCGTTATTGTAATCGGCTCGGAAAGGAGCTGGCCTGGGATTAGTGAATACGGAAGGCATAGGGCTAGGAAAAGCGCATCTCGTCTTTCTTTTCGCTGTGTCGGGATCGCCACACATCTAAATCGGAGTAGGGTCGAGAGTTCGTTTCTCCCGGGAAAGCGACTTTCTCGTTTAGATATAAATACTTCAAATCAACTGAACACAATGATGTATACAAGTGAATTCATCGATTACTTGGGAGTGTCCGAAGTATCGAGATCCAAGTGGGAAGATAAATCCCACTTTCTAGTATTACAGCGTAGAGAATTAGGGGTTGCCCAGTTGGCATTCCAGCCTTTCATTCAGCTACCCACCAATTAATTACTAAGTATGTTGCTCCTCTCATGTGTGTGGGCTTTTTCTTCTTGGATATATGAGTGCTCTCTTGGGTCCTCGCCACACGGAAAACAAAAAGGAGTCATAAAGTGCAAGTTCCACATTCATAGGATTCAAATCCGTAAAAAAGTAAAAAATGATCCAAAGGTTTCAATAATTTGATCCAAAGGTCCTAACCACTGACAATCATCAATCTGATTTATCCTTTGTGAACTTCTGCATCTCATTTGGAAGTTAGGAGTTCACCCTCAGTTCACCTGTACTCCTAATTATAGGTTTACTTTGTTAATTTTTTTTATCAGTGCATTGTTCATTTGAAATTTACCACGACAAAGAACAGAACAGCTGCCTTCAATTTATAAAGATCCAAACAGACTACATTGTTTAGGCCTAAAGTATATACCCTAGACCGTCCCATGTAGCATTTTAAAAAACATTCCAATAGAAAGGATGAAAATTTTAGGATTCATCAGATGGTCCACGCACAGATCCATTCATTCCTGGGCATTAGCGTTGAATGTCTCAATAATCAGTAGCTGAAAAAGTGACTGGCTTTTCAGGTACATGGACGCAGGAAACAGCAGTGTTACACACCAAGCACTTTTGTCCAGGTCGAGTCTGGGGGAGTTGGCTGGACTCTCTATTCAACCAAGTTAGGTGAGTAAAAGGAGTCTGTCGAGTCCAACATGATACTCAGTTAAACTCACCCCAGTTACGAAACTCAGTAAGCTGCGGGAGTTTACATTACTAAGTTCGACAAGTTGAACGTGTCTGATCAACTCCAATTGAAAATTCATGGGTCTAACTCAACACAGGACGAAGTCCCTAACAACTACAACGAAGAAAAATGAGCTCCAAGAAAAATAAAAAAGGACACATACAATGACTGGGTCCAAATGGAGAGTGGTAATTTTATGTGGAGCTAGTCATTCTCCACCGGAAGACAAGCACTCAAGAGTAAACCAATTGAGCGCTAGTCCATCCAAGTGAGCCCTACAAATTACAAATCTCTATTTGTACTCATGGAAAGATTATCCGATCAACATAACTTTCACAAAACAATATTTACTTGCCACCTCGTGCTCCACCCCATAGAAAGCTATATCAAATAATCGCATCATCGACGGGCCCATATTCATGCTTCATCATATGAGCAATGGGGCAAACCCTTTTTGCTTCTTTTACTCTTTTATCCATCTTAATTTACCCTCCTAAGCTTCGATATCTAACCTATTTTTCATAAAGTGCCTGTATTTCTTAGATTCACTCTCTAATCCAACTAGAGCTTGAATCTTCCGCCCCAAGGAGGAATTCAATCTCATTCATTGGCTGAGCAATCCTCTTCATCGATGCACTACCTGGCTGAGAAGACTAAAGCATACGAGTGCACATGAGGTTTATTGTGCTGTCCCCATTCGAGTAATTCTCAAGTCAGATTCATACCGTCCTAGCCTAACCGCAACGTAGTAGTCAACTAAAGACTAGAGTTTCAAACTGTGCGTCTTGAAGGGACGATCGAGCAAAATGACTAGTAAAGCTGTGTCGAGACTAACCCTTTTCTCTGCTTTTGGGAGATAAAAATTGTCCAAATGGAGGGCTAGATTCTTCTAATCAAAGTTTGCTCATGTGAGTGTGGATTACCCGAGAAAGGAGTAAAACTCCATAGTAGGCCCACTTATTGAATATCCAATCTACTTAAAATGAACTCCCTACCCATGCATGGATGTTTTCACAAGGAATTGATCCCACCATGAAATTGAGAATATAAAAACAAGATAATTGCAAAAGATTCTGTTAATGAATTCCGAGTGAACCACAGCCAACTCAAAATCCATGCTGATGCTAGAGTTAAGAACTACAAGAAGTGAATTGTTAAGAACTGCATCTTACTCCCGATAGTAAGAGGGTATCAATTTTTACTTGATTGCCCAGGATTTGAACCTATGCAGCCACCTTCCCTCACCCGAAGGCTGTTCTTACCTTGGATCATTCTTGGGCTTCTGGCATTTATGCTACCAATGCCATCATTTCCTACAAATTAAAGATAAAAATAATAATACATATATTATCACATTTTTTGGCTGCATTGAACTAACTGGTCCAATAGCAATATATAATCCTGGGGAATGTCTGCCAACACTACTAACTATGAGTAAATCCATTATTGATACATATTTCATTGATTACCCAAGTCGAGATTAATAATCAATCAAGCATAATAAGAGGGAGCGTTGATACCTAAATTCTTGCATGGCAACTATGGATTGATAGAATGAGCTCCACTAACATCCCATTTAGGTAATCCCAAAAGTCGGATCAATGAGCAATGGGTTGATGCGGACAATTGGAAAACAAACCAAGGGGCTAGCCCTTGATACTGTCATCCCTACCCCCTCAGTCATGTCCACAGATTCATTCCCCCCACCATTCTTGCTACTAATCTTCCACTCAAAGCCTTGGACCATGGCCGCAACCGTTGTCTGCACCACTTGCATGGCCAGTGTGGCCCCAGGACACGCCCTCCTTCCACTCCCAAACGGCAAAAGATGGAAATGTTGGCCCCTTACATCTATGTGGCTCGAGCCATCACTCTCTGAAGGCATGAATCGCTCAGGGCGAAATTCGGGCGCGTCCTCCCAATGGTTGGGGTCTCTTCCAATAGCCCAAACGTTAATGTAGATATGGGTGTCTGAAAGGATGTCATACCCACTGACCTTGCAATGGTCAGTTGACTTTCTGAAAATCAAGGGGGTGGCTGGGTGCAATCGAAGTGTTTCTTTGACGATTGCTTGGATGTAAGGGAGATTGGGGATGTCCGATTCTTCCACCAGCCTCTCCTTTCCAACCACAGCATCGATCTCTTCTCTTGCTTTCTTAATCGCAGTCGGATGGTTTATGAGCTCAGCTAGTGCCCATTCAGTTGTGATGGATGATGTGTCTGTTCCGGCAGCAAAGACGTCCTGCACACAATTTAAAAGATAAACATATCTCTATATACACACATTTATTTATACATTATGTACTACATGATTTGAGTACCAAGGCAAGATCCCATAAACAAATTTTGTGTTTTCTATCCAATTCTTATTCTTATACGGTCCACATCCCACAAGTTCAAATAGGATTCTCACAAAATGGAACTTAGGAGACAATGATTGTTGAAAGATTCTAGAAGAATCGCATTGATTAATGATGCTCTCGAGTTGAAACTAGAGTCTTTTAAAAATTAATCTCATCACTTAAGAAAGAACTGAAAGAAGCTTATGGTAAAATATCTTTCTTCACAACGAGTTATCTTGACTAACAAGTTGTCTGATGCAGGTAATAACTGGACCTTATTGCATGACCAATCTATTAAAACATTCGAAGAATTGGAAACCCTCAGAGAAGAGCTCAGATCTAGCAAAGTAGAAAATACATCATTGAGCCACACCTTACACTTAACTGCTTTAGAACTTGCTAATGCTAAAGTTGATCTGACAAAGATGAACACGGGCTTAAAGAAATTAGATGAAATACTAGGTGTTCAGAAGTCTAGTATTGACAGACGTGGCCTTGGATTCAAACATGGTTAGACATAATAGAGTACAGGTAAGTTCGTAGAAGGCACTTATTTGATCTTCATGATACCTACCATTCATGCATCTTCTCAAGTGAATCTTGTACGTAAATCAAAATGAAATATGACATGTCCCACATTTATACCAGTATGTCATTTCTATGGGATCAAGGGACATATAAGACCACACTATAATAAACTGTGAAACATATATAGGAATCAGTAGAGGATGAGATCTTAGTCTCCTCAAACGGTCAAGACTAAGCAAATTTGGATTTATAAGTCTAACATTTGTTGTAATGTGGTTCTTACAGCTGTTCGAGCACAAAATTCACATGTGTGGTACTTGAATAGTGGGTGTTCTAGACACATATTTGGAGGTAGATTATTGCTTACTTCTCTTGAAAAGTGTAACAGTGGTAGTGTTCAATTTGGTGGTGGTAATAAATCCAACGTTATTAGTAAGGGCATTGTTAACATACCCGGTACATCTTTTATCCATAATGTGTTTCTTGTAGATGGTCTTAAAGCAAATCTCCTAAGTATCAGTCAACTCTGTGAATCTGAGTATGAAGTGCATTTTTCTTTAAATGACTATATAATTGTGAAGAAAGAAGGAAAAAAGGTACTACATGGCAAGAAAAATTTGTGATAATTGCTATGTTGTTGGGACTGCTGATAGTTTCACGTGTAATTCAACTACATTAGACACTATTGATTTACGGCATCAACGTTTGGGACATATAAATTATACCGAGCTTGAACTTCTCTCTAGATAAGACCTAGTTCGAGGGTTGCCCAAAATTGAAAAGCCCTTAAATATTGTCTATGGCTCATATCAACTTGGTAAGTAAACTCGCTTATCTCATAAAAAGTTTGACCAATTGCCTACATCAAGACCATTGGAATTATTACACATGGGTTTGATGGGGCCTTCTCAGATTCAGAGTATCAGGGGGAAAAAATACATCTTTCTTACTATTGATTATTTCTCTCGTTACACTTGGGTTTGATTTCTAAGAGAGAAATTAAAAACATTTGATGCCTTTCATTACTTATGGCTTCATTTGATTGCAGATAAAGGTGCAAATTTTGGTGCTATTTTCAGAATTAGATCTAATCATGGAATAGAGTTTAAAAATTTCTTCTTTCAATCTTTTTGTGTGGAAAATTGGATTAAACATGAATTCTCAACACCAAAGACTTCTCAACAAAATAGAATTGTTGAACGAAAAAACCGAGTTGTTCAAGAAATGGCCAATGTTATGTTTCACGATAAAAATATTCCACAAAAATTTTGGGTTGAGGTAGTTCAAACTTCAATTCATGTGATTAATCGAGTTTATCTTAGGCCTAGAACTAAGACCACTCCATATGAAATCTAGAATGGTAGTAAACCTACAGTTAAATATTTCAGAACTTCGAGAGCAAGTATTATGTTTTTAAAGATAGGGAACATCTTGGTATATTTGACTCCTGAAGTGATGAAGGTGTGTTCCTTTGATATTCTTTGGATAGCAAAGTTTACAGAGTACTAAACTTGAGAAATTCAACTGTTATGGAGTTGTTTAATGTGGTTGTTGATGATGTCACACTTCACTTCTGACAATGATGAAGTGATTTTTATTCCTCTTTCCTCGCAGGAGGATTACTCTGATGCAGTTCAAAAGATTGTTCCAGCAGTGAATGACACAAATAAGAAGCCACTTAGTATGGAATCGGGAGACTCATCCAAAGGATAACAAGAACCAAAGACACCTCCTGTTAATAAACGCCTCTCATCAAAACTTGTTGTTTCTGACTCTCCATCTAATATTCCTTGTCGAGATACATCTTCCAAGATAAATCTAAAGGCTAGAGCTTGGAAACATCACTCTCTATCAGATATTATTGGAGATATCAGTGAGCCTAATCATTCTCATCAACAAGTAAGTGACAAGGTAAGTTTCTTATGTTATATGTCTTCTATTGAACCTCACAATATATCTAAAGCACTTAAAGATGACTCATGGATAAATGTTATGCATGAGGAATTAGAACAATTTGAACGAAACGATGTTTGACAACTTGTTCTTCAACTAACCCACACTAATGTCATTGGTACAAAATGGATTTTCAAAAATAAAACCAATGAATTGGGTCAAGTCATTAGGAACAAAGTTAGGCTTGTAGCACAAAGGTATACCCAAGTTGAGTGTATCGATTTGGATGAAACTTTTACTCCTATAGCCAGACTTGAGTCAATTCGTATCTTGCTAGCCCTTGCTTGTACATTGAACTTCAAACTGTTTCAAATGGATGTCAAAAGTATATTTTTGAATTGGTTTTTGAATGAAGAAGTTTAAGTCAAGCAGCCTAAAGGATTTCAAGATCAGCAGTTTTCTGGTCATATATATAAACTCAACAAGGCATTGCGTGGTTTGAAGCAAGGCCCTCACGTATGGTATGAACGGTTAACTACCTTCTTACTTGAAAATGGTTTTCGATGAGGAGGTGCTGACAAAACATCATTTAGCAAAAATGAGGCTACTGACATTCTGATTGATTAAAAGCATGTGGATGATATTGTGTTCGGGTTAACTTCACAATGCTTGGCCAATATGTTCTCTAATATTATGGCCAGTGAATTTGAGATGAGTATGGTGGGTGAATTAGCATTCGTTTTGGACTTGCAAATCAAGAAAAATGCAGATGGTATACTCATTTCACAATCCAAATATGCTACTAACTTACTCAAGAAGTTTGGCATACACTCATCGAAGTAGGAACGGATTCCCATGACTACTTCAGTCAAACTCAATTTAGATTTGGAAGGAATAAATGTAAATGATACACTGTATCGAAGCATGATTGGAAGTCTTCTATATCTTACTGCAAGTAGACCAGATATAGCTTTCAGTATGGGTATCTGTGCCCAATAGTCACAACCAAAGGAATCTCATGTTAAAGCCGTGAAGAGGATTATGAAATATGCGTGCGATACAACAAATTATGGTATTTGACTAACAAGGAACACTAACACAACTCTTGTTGGATACTCTGATGCTGACTGGTCTAGCTGTGTTGATGATAGGAGGAATACATCTAGTGGCTGCTTCTTCATAGGCAACAATCTTGTTGCATGGCATAGTTAAAAACAGACCTCAACCTCCCTTTCTAGTGCTAAGGCTGAGTATATTGCAGCTGAAAGTTGCTATACACAACCTCTTTGGATGAAGCAAATGTTGTTTGATTACGGGATTCAACAAGATCTTATAATAGTTTACTATGATAACAAGGGTGTCATCGATATCTCTAAGAATCCTGTTCAGCACTTTAAAACAAAGCAGATTGACATCAGGCATCATTTCATTTGGGAATTGGTTGAAAATAAAATACTTGTCTTGGAGCATCTCCCAACAGAAAATCAATTAGCTGAGTTTTTCACTAAACCTCTTGAGCCTCTTAGGTTTGAACCCCTTCATAAATCCCTAGGCATTGGCCTACATTCTTAACTTTCCTTATACATATCTTTGGTTTGCACATACATACTTTTCGTGCTGATTTTATGATTGTTTGGTATGTGATTTACTTTGTTTTGCTTTATTTATTGACCCGGATTGTCATGGTACACAACATTTAAGGAGAATGTCCAACGCACACAATTACTTTCTTGTACACTCACTGAGGTTGGTGTGATTCCAAGGTTGGCTAAACTCGCGGTCTTACGGGATTTACACTGTTTTGGAGCATTAGCTTTGATTAGTCTTTCTCCTTACTTCCTTCTTGATTAAAAAAAATTGTTGATGAAATGATGAAATATACTGTACCCCTTGCACAGTATTTTCATAATATATATATAAAGGCCTCATTAAGGGGGAGCTTCTTGTAACACTCCGACCCAGCTTAATTCGATTTAATGATTAATTAATGTGGTTTCGGTATTAATTATAGTGAATTTATGTTGAGCTTGTGGTTTTACCCTTTTGAGCTTCGTTTCGGGTTACGGATATGTAGTTGGGTTGAGTTTAATCTGGTTTAAAAAGTCATAAGCCATTTTTTGTAATTTTTATTTTGTACGAGTTCATCATTCATGCATCATTTTGGTGTCAACACGTGTATTTCGTGGAGCTTGTCAACTTCCGTAGCTGGCTCGAACGTAAACGAGGTCGTTTATTTTCGTTGGACCGTTAATTGACTTAAACTGTAATTCTTTCGGACTGTCGGGCTTTTATGTAAATTGGGCACATCCTTATCTTATATGAGGAGTAGCCACTGACTTCTCCTCTCTCAATTTCATCTCTCTCTCATGCCAGTTCTCTCTCTCTCTCTCTTGTTTTCTCCCTGCTCTCCATCTTCTCCTCTTGGTCTTCTTCTTCCTTGTGATCAACATAGAGAAAGGAGGAAATTAGTGTGCATCGGTTGCTCGTCTTCTCTTTGGGTTTGCCGGTCTCTTCTCTACCTAACCTCTATTTCTCGTCTTCGCTGTCTTCTTTCCTGTTTTCTCGTTGTGGAAGAGACCCTCGCCCCATCTTCACGATTCTTTTAAGGTGAGTAGTTGCATCACGGTCTCTGCATGAGTTTTAGGTGTGACTGCACTGCATGCACCCTTTTTCTTTTGCTCACTCTTGGCATGCATGGTTCTAGGATTGTATCTCTGGGATCGTTTGGGTCAAAGAACAACCAAATTAAAGAAAGAGCTCGTTAAGGCAAGTATAGGCACAGTAGGAATGAACACATATTGGTACATGTTGATTGATGCATTATCTTGAGTGTGTTGTGTTTTGACAGCCCTTTTAGTCTTATGTAACCGTGATATACGTTGTTTTTGCGAATGAAAAGCATGTAATACAGTTGTTCTGTTTTGTACAGAGCCCTGTTGTCCGACCGATCGGGACTGAGGTCTGACCTATCTGACACTCCCAGAGCCGTAATTCGACCGATCGGGCTTCAGAGCTGACCGGTCAGCCTTGAAGCACTGTTGCTCTAGGAGACTCAGTGTTCAACTAAATCCTAACCTTGCTCATTCCTCTTTTTTTGCTTTCTTAACACATAGAGGACCTTTTTATGCTACCTTTTGGTCTCTCTGCTCACTAAAGGACTGGAGAAAAGATAGTTCTACTGACGAGACCTTAGAGGACCTTCACCTGGACTTTTAACCGCATGACTTGCCCAACGGATTTCCTTGAACACATGAATGGTCTTGAGGGCTGTGACGCATTCATGTGTGTTGTCCAACCGTTAATCACCTCCACATGGGTGTTGGTTTAAGGGACTTTGATACATGTTTATTGCCACAATGCAACACCCCAAAGGGAACAACTGTGTATCGAATGACTTAAAACTACAGCAGCATGCACGATTAGAAACATTGGACAACTAGCTTAGGGTTGGCTAGTAAACAATCTTGACTCACAGTAATAGCTTGACTTGCATTGCATATTAATTCGATCATTGGCTTCCATGCTCTTTGTCTTGTTTCTTGTTCGACTGGTAATTATTTACTTGTAACGGTATTGATCCACTGTGATACACGTACTGTATTGCCTGATTGTGATATGATATGCACTGTACTGACTTATACTGCCTAACCAACTGACTGACATTGATTGACGTGCATCCATCTAATATGACTGATCTTGTTTATCTGGCTCTACTAAGTCTCAGCCTTAGGATACCCGACGGGGTTGACTTTGGCGTAGACTGTTTACTGCCTTTGCAAAGTGCTCTTGTTCTAGGATTTTGGACCCCGGGAGCCAGAGACTCATTCATACCCTAGCCTGGTAGATGGTGTTCTCGTACTGACTGTTCTCGATAGGGAGAATATGGCAAATGTAGTAGCCACCTAGCCAGTTTGTCTATTTTATGATTCTGAACGCATGCTGATTGATATGCATGACCAGCCTAGTATACGAACATGATCTCTATGCATGGTTAATTGGTAACTGTTAATTATTCTGCTAGATACAATGCGTGTTAACTTATTGGGGCTTATACTCCGCTGAGTCGTCGCACTCATTGGTTGTTCTTAGTGTTGCAAGCTCAGATACCTCTACCGACCCCTCGTCGTCCGCCAGACTCTAGGAGAGATCCGGGAGACCCAGTCAGGGTTAGAGGAGTGGACTTGATCACTCCCACGAAGAGCGACTTGGCATTGCATCCATCTATTGACTTCCATTTTGTATCAAGGTTTTGGTTTTTCATGTATTCCTGGTCTTGTGATTGTCTCGAAGAACTGCTTCCCATTTTGTTTGTATATTCTGTAACTAATATCAGTTTTATAGTTAGTATCCCTATTTGTGTTTCTTTTCTTCATGCAATGATACGTACAACCTCTGCATATACTTGGTTTGCATGTGTGAACATCCCTTGTGTGCGTACACTTAGACATGGTCTGAGTATATGTGCACGGGAGTACGTGTATCATGGTTAGGTTTTTTTTCTAACCCCCGATTTCTGTGCTCAGGTTGTGACATACATATTGTATGGTATCAGAGCATTGCTTGTTCTAGCTCCTTGGCATGTAGGCATATAGGAACGTAGTGAGGTTACATGTTCAAATATTTGACCTTTTAGTCTGATATTTGATTTGTTTAGGTTTGTAGTGGGTACGTACCGTGTGGCAAATTAACTATTGCGTTTTGCAGGTTATGGCGTTTGGTTCCGGTACTAACAATAACAACCATGGCGACAATGAGAGTGGGTTTGCGGTCCCACAGCAACTTTCTAATCAGGAAGACCGCTTCCTTGCAATGCTACAAGCAATCCATTCTCTGCAGGCACAAGTAGTCTCCCTGGTAGACCGACAAAGTCAAGCATCAGCTCAACTGGATGTAGAACAACAAGTGGTCTTCCAACCTAAAGAGAACGACCTTAATACATTATACGATAAATTTCGGAAGGGCGGAGCCACAGAATTTTTTAGGAATGAAGATGCGTTGAAAGCAGAGCAATGGTTAGAGCATACTGGGGATCTTTTTGATACCATTGTCTGCACTAACAGGCAGAAGGTTATGCTCACAGCTTCCATGTTCTGGGATGTGGCCAAGATGTGGTGAAACAGTGTAAGCGAGTCTTATAAAGACATGCCCCATGAAACAGTGTGGGAGACATTCAAGAAGCAGTTCAGGAGGAAGTTCATTCTAGCCCATGTGCAACGGGCAAAGGAAGTTGAGCTCTTGTCCCTACAGCAGCAACAGATGACGGTAGCTGAGTATGTACATCGGTTCACGCAGCTGTCCCATTTTGTAGAGGACATGATTAATACGGAAGAAAAGAAAGTGAACCATTTCATCAATGGCCCGAACCCTAGATACACGAACTGTGTCACTGCCTTCCAAAGATCAGCTACCTTTGATGATGCGGTGGACAGATCTTATGCCACCGAGGCCAATTTTCTTGTAGAAAGGGCAGCAGACCTCAAAAGAAACGCACCATTTGGGTCCAAAGGGC
Source organism: Sextonia rubra (assembly GCA_037013555.1). Taxonomy (NCBI): domain Eukaryota; kingdom Viridiplantae; phylum Streptophyta; class Magnoliopsida; order Laurales; family Lauraceae; genus Sextonia; species Sextonia rubra. Next base: position 12,641,081 of record JASUAD010000001.1, on the reverse strand, counting down.
AAGTACAAAAGGAGCTGAAAGGAAGATAAGGAACTTCCAGTTCAGCTGGAATCAGATGTAAGTATTGTGGCTAAGGACACCCAACAGAGCAATGCTGGAAGAAAACTGGGGCCTGTCTAGGCTGTGGTTCGATGGAGCATAAAGTGGCTCAATGCTCAAAATCCAAGTTTTCCCAGCAGTCCAGGCCTACTGCTTCCATAACCCCAAGTAAACCCCAGCAACTTTGCTAAGGCCCAAAGCCGCAGCGCTAAACCGCACGTGTATATGCCTCCACTCATGAAAGTGTAACACCCCGACCCCAATTAACCGGTTTAGTAGTCAATTACTCTTGTGGTTAGGATATTGTTGGAGGATTTTCTTGGGCCAAGATGTTTTATTCTTGTTGGATTAGGTTTGGAGTCTTAGTTAGGTTGTTGGGTTGAATTTTATCTGGATTAAGTAGCTTCGGGCCCTTTTTCGTAATTTTCTATTTTGATTGAGTTTGTTTTTTCGGCATCATCTTGATGTCATCGTGTGTCTTTCATAAGGCTTGTTACTTTCCGTAACTGACTCAGAATCATCTGGAGTCGTTTGAAATGTGTAAGTACTCATTTGACTCGAACTGTAATTTATATAACTTTTGGACCTGGTTGTGAATGGATAAAATTATCTATCTGTATATATATGCCACCGCCTCTTTCGTTCTTATCTTCTTCTGTTATTCCTCTTCCGTTCAGTCTTCTTCTGTGTCGTTCTCTCTCTCTTGTTTTCTTCCATCTTCGCTAGTGGTCGGTGTCAAGCTCCGATTCCTCGCACCGGGTTTTCTCGCTTTGGGTTTAAAAACTAGTGAAACTTGATTCTTAGTCAGTAAAGGCAAATATAAGCAACTATTTGTTGAATACATGTTGGTATGCTGTGATTGTTTTGCTACTATTCATTGATGATGTTATTATGTGCATAACAGCCCCCTTGTGTGACTGTTTTCCCCTGTTAAAAGAGAAACTAAGTGATTTGGAAGCTCTAGACAGTCTACGTTTCAGGGTGTTCTGAAGCGTACGGCTAAGCATACGGCTGAGCTGTGAGATTTACGGCTCATAGTCCAGAGAGGTGAACTTTCACACTTTGAACTACGGTTAAGGGTCGACTAAGCCGTACATGATACTACGACTAAGTCGTAGGCTAGTCGTTACCGGCTTAGCCATGACCTAGTCGTAGGTCAAACTTGAAATGCAGATGACCTTCTATGGTCCAGCCATGTCAAGACCTTGCAGTGTGCTACGGCTAAGCCGTGCCTTAGCTGTAGAACAGAGCAGGGCTGAGCCGTAGAACAAAATACGGTTAAATCGTAAATGCGGATGAACAATGAGGGGAACCGCGGCTAAGCTGCAGCGCATATTACGGCTAAGCCGTCAAATGCCTACGGCTAAGCCGTACGTTCACCTACAGCTAAGCCATACAGCCCTTGAGAGAAATGAATAAAAAGGATAGGTTTAATATAAAACCTTGTAGGGCCTTCGAGTTAGAATATAGGCAACCTGAACTTGCCCAATGGAATGTAAGGAATCGCATGAAGGGTCTTTAGGGCTGTGACTCGTTCATTTGTGCTATCCATTTGTTAAGCACCTCCCCATGGGTATTGGTTTAAGGGACTCCGGTACTCTTATTTAGACAATGAGACACCAAAGGAAGAACAACCAAGTATCGGATAACTTAAAACTATATCATCATGTACGGTTGGTAACAATGGATAACGAGTGTAGGGTTGGCTTGTAAAAGATCGTGATTCCTGCACAATAATCTGATTTGCATTGCATATTGATTTCGGTTTGCCCTCTTGTTCACATGGTACGCGTTCTGTGCTGGGGCAACGATTGGATATTCCCTGAAGGCTCTGTCCATGGTAAATCCCGGGCGGAAGCAGCTGACTTCCATGTTCGATGCTACCCGTTTGATTTATGTGAGTTGATAAGCTTTGACGCGTTACTCATCTATGACAGCTTGTATGGATAAATTGTGACCTTTACTCTTCTGTTTGTCCACATCGTATTCATATGCCCATGTTAGCATCGTTTTCGTATGCCTATTTGATATAGTACATCTGATTGGTTCGTTTGTTCGATTGGTTCGATTGTTCGATATGTTTCAAGAACTTGAGCATTGTATGTATGACTTGACTATATGCACGTATGATGTATGTTTGATATGATATGATATGATACGCATGATCTACTCAAGTTCTAGTATTTGTTTGATTTGATATTGTCAGGCACTACTCAGCCTCAGCCTTAGGATACCCGATGGGGTTGAATTTGGCCTAGTATGTATGGCACCATTGCAGTGAGTTTACGTCTTGGGGCTTCCGGACCCCAGGAAACCGAGACTCATTTGGCCAATGGTGTTCTCATTATATGTGTACTCTCTCCACGAAAGGAGGATATGACATATGTAGTAGTCACCTAGCACAGTATTTCTGTTATTGATTCGTGTGGCATGCTTTATTCGTTGCACGATTTGCCTAGTATACGAAAATTAACATCTTATATGATTACCTGTTTACTGATTCTTTTTAGACAAAGCGCGTGTTACCTTTACGTTGCTTATACTTTGCTGAGTCGTTGTACTCATTGGTTGTTCTTGGTGTTTCAGGACCAGAGTTAGTTTCCGATCCCTCGAAAATCAACCTGACTTCGGAGGAGATCATTAAGACCCTAGTGGGACGGGGAGTGGGTGTGACTGATCTACTCTAGAGAGTGCCTCGCATTTCTCACTTTCGATTCACTGCATATTGTGTTTTATCAATTGTATATGTATTCATTGTGTATTCTCTCCTGCATTTCTTGTGCCGTCTAATTTCCCTTGTGATTATGTTTATTGTATTCATTTTATACTCTTTTGTGCACTGATACTATCTGCAGCTTCCGCGTATAAGGGTTGCACGTGTGATAGATCCCTTGTATATGTGCCCTTAGACCAGTTTTAGGGGTACATATATGGGAATACGTGTGTCACTGATTAGGTTTTCTCCCAATCCCCAATTTCTTGGGCTCAGGTTGTGACAGAAAGTATAGAGGATGCAAATGTAGTGGAAGGTATGATTCTGATTTCTCAAGCAGAAGTGCTCACATTATTTGATTTGGGGTCTACGCGTTCGTACGTAGCACCTCATCTTGCTGTCTGGTTACAACAACCGCCTGCACTGCTACCTTATATGTTGGTGGTGTCCACTTTCGTTGGCAAGAGAGTAGAGTGTAGTGTTTACTACCCCCAATGCGACGTGCAAATTAAAGGGCGTCAACTGCCAGTTGACCTCATCTTGTTGTCGATGCTGGACTTCGATGTGATTCTTGGAATGGATTGGCTGGCGAGATATCGTGCCTGTGTGAACTGTTACAACAGGACAATCTATTTTGATCTCGGGAATGAATTTCGTTTCGAGGGCAATCAGAAGAAATGCCATAGACGTGTTATCTCCGCATATAAGGCAGATCGTTTGATACGTAAAGGGTGTGAAAGCTTTCTTGCCTTTGTTTTGGAGAAGAAGGATTCGATGCAACTTAGAGAGATTCTGGTGGTACGTGATTTTTTGGATGTGTTTACAGATAATGTACCTGAGTTAACCCCTCCGTGGGAAGTAAAATTTGCGATTGATCTTGTGCCCGGTACCGTATCGATTAGTAAAGCTCCTTATCGTATGGCCCCAACAAAGTTACTAGAATTAAAGAAGCAATTGTAGAAGCTTTTGGAGAAGGGCTTTATCCGCTCGAGTGTGTCACCATGGGGAGCTCCGGTCTTGTTTGTTAAGAAGAAGGATGGCACTTTTCGGATGTCTATAGATTACCGATAGCTGAATAAGGTGACTATAAAGAATAAGTATCCCCTGTTGCGTATCGATGAATTGTTTGATCAACTGCAAGGTGTCGCATATTTTTCCACGATTGATTTGAGATCTGGGTATCACCAGCTCAGGGTAAAGGAAGATGACATTCCCAAAACTGCCTTCCGAGCGAGGTATGAACATTATGAATTCCTCATGATGCCTTTTGGGTTAACCAATGCACACGCTGCTTTTATGGCTTTGATGAATAGGATTTTTGCTCCTTTCTTAGATCAATTCATTGTTGTTTTCATTGATGATATCTTGGTGTACTTGAAGACAACAGAGGAGCATACGGAACATTTGAGAAAAGCCTTACAATTGTTGAGAGACCATCGGCTATACGCCAAGCTGTCTAAATGTGAATTTTGGCTAGAGCCGGTGGCATTTCTTAGACATATCATTTCACGAGAAGGCTTGGCAGTTGACCCAGCAAAGGTTGAGGCAATTGTTAATTGGCCCAGTCCGAAGTCTGTGACAGAGATCAGGAGTTTTCTTGGCTTTGCAGGGTATTACCGATGATTTGTTTAGGACTTCGCTAAAATATTTGCTCCGTTGACCAAGTTAACTCGGAAGAATGTGCATTTTCAGTGGACTGAGGAATGTGAAGTCAGTTTTCGAACTTTGAAGGAAAAGCTTACTACCGCTCCAGTCTTGACTTTAGTTGATGGAGGCGAAGGGTTTGTGATATATTCTGATGCTTCTCGAGTCGATTTAGGATGTGCTCTAATGCAGCACGATAAAGTGATTGCTTATGGTTCGAGGCAACTTAAGGAGCATGAGAAGAACTACGCCACCTATGACTTGGAATTAGCAGCCATCGTATTTGCTTTGAAACTGTGGAGACATTATTTGTATGGCGTGAAGTTTGAGGTATACTCGGATCATCATAGTTTGCAATATTTTTTCACGCAGCATAAGTTGAATATGAGGCAACGTAGATGGCTCGAATTTATCAAGGATTATGATTTCTTCATCAAGTACCATCCGGGTAAAGGCAATGTGGTGGTAGATGCACTCAGTAGGAAGTCAGAAACGCTCCATACTGTAAAAAGTTTCTATATTTTAATACATTATAAGCCCGTTGAAGTGAGCATGGTGGATGATTGTTTGATGTTGGCCAGTACTCTTGTTTTCCAGCCTGAGGTATCCAATAAATCAAGGATTGACAATTCGAGGATCGGGATTTCGTACGAATCAAAGATCATCTACGGAACCAGCCAGACTTTTGATTAGAGGATGGAGTACTTTACTTTCGGAACCGATTATGCATTTCGGCAATTGATGGATTGAAGGAGAGCTTGATGACAGAGGCACATTATGCCTGCTATACGATGCACCCCGGGAGTACAAAGATGTACCGAGCTTTAAAAGATCGGTTTTGATGGAACAACATGAAGAGAGAAATCGCAGGGTTCGTAGCTAGATTCCTGACTTGTCAGAAGGTAAAAGCTGACCACTAGAGGCCTCCGGGTTCGTTGCATTCGTTGCATATCCCTCAGTGGAAATGGGAGTACATTACCATGGATTTTTTTTCAGGATTAGCTCCAACGAGTAAGAAGACTAATGCCATCTGGGTGATGTGGATCGATTGACGAAATCGGCCCATTTTGTTCCATTCCGGAAAGGCATGACTTTTTCAAAAAGGGCGAAAAAGTTTGTTGATGAGATTGTAAGGCTCCATGGTACACCAGTATCGATTGTCTCCAATCGTGATAGCCGTTTCGTTTCATCATTCTAGAAAGCATTTCAAAAAGCCATGGGAATTAAGTTGAGTTTTAGTACGGCGTATCACTCGCAGATAGATGGGTAGTCAGAACAAACAATTCAGACATTAGAAGACATGTTGCAGGCCAGTGTTCTCAGTTTTGAAAAGGAATAAGACTTACATCTCTCGCTGTGCGAATTTGCCTACAATAACAGCTACCATGAGAGTATCGGAATGGCGCCATATGAAGTTTTGTACGGGCGCAAATGTAGAAGTCACGTGTGTTGGGAAGAGGTTGGAACCAGAAGTTTCCACGGACCAACAATCATCGCCGAAAAGACGGAAAAGGTATAGAAAGCCATTGAGACTTTGAAAACCTCTCGTTCGAGATAGAAAAGTTATGCAGATACCCGTAGAAGGGCACTCGAATTTCAGGTTGGCAATTGGGTTTTCTTAAAAGTCTCACCGATGAAGGGTACCATACGTTTCAGTCAAAAAGGTAAGCTAGCTCCAAGATATGTAGGCCCATTCGAGATTGAGAGTCAAATTGGTGATCTGGCTTATCGATTGACTCTTCCAGTAGAGTTTTCCGGAGTACATGATGTGTTCCACGTGTCAATGCTTCGCAAGTATGTCGTGACCCTAATCACATCATTCGTTACGACGATGTGCAGATCCAGCCAAACGCAACATATGTCAAGTGTCCGCTCTGCATCGTAAGAACCAGAGAACAGATATTGTGAACTAGAACCATATGATGGGTCAAGGTGCTTTGGGAACATCATGGACTAAGACGAAGCCATGTGGGAATTGGAGGAGCAGATGGCACGACAGTATCCACATTTGTTCGCACAGGTACGTGTTCAATTCGAAGATGGAATTATTCCTAAGCGGGGGAGGATGTAACACTCCGGCCCAGCTTAACTCGGTTTATCGATTAATTAATGTGGTTTTGGTATTAATTATAGTGAATTTATGTTAAGCTTGTGGTTTTACCTTTTTGAGCTTCGTTTCGGGTCATGGATAGGTAGTTGGGTTGAATTTAACCTGGTTTAGGAAGTCATTAGCCCTTTTTCGTAATTTTTGATTTTGTATGAGTTCGTCATTCATGCATCATCTTGGTGTCAACACGTGTATTTTGTTGAGCTCGTCAACTTCCGTAACTGGCTCGAATGCAAAGGAGGTCGTTTGTTTTCGTGGGACCGTTAATTAACTTAAACTGTAATTCTTCCGGACTGTCGGACTTTTATGTAAATTGGGCACATCCTTATCTTATAGAAGGAGTAGCCACCGACTTCTCCTCTCTCAATTTCATCTCTCTCTCATGCCAGTTCTCTCTCTCTCTTGTTTTCTCCATGCTCTCCATCTTCTCCTCTTGTTTTCTTCTTCCTTGTGATTAACGTAGAAAAAGGGGGAAGTTAGTGTGCACCGGTTGCTCGTCTTCTCTTTGGGTTCACCGGTCTTTTCTCTACCCGACATCTCTCTCTCGTCTTCGCTTTCTTCTTTCTTGTCTTCTTGTCATGGACGAGACCCTCGCCCCATCTTCACGATTCGTTTAACGTGTGTTGTTGTGTCACGGTCTCCGCATGAGTTTTGGGTGTGATTGTACTGCATGCACCCTTTTTCTTTTGCTTACTCTTAGTATGCATGGTTCCAGGATTGCATCTCTGGGATCGTTTGGGTCAAAGAACAGCCAAATTAAGGAAAGAGCTCATTAAGGCAAGTAGAAGCACAGTAGGGATGAACATATGTTGGTACATATTGATTGATGCGTTTCTTTTACTCTTTATCTCGAGTGTGTTGTGTTTTGACAGCCTTTTTAATCTTGTGTAACCATGATATACATTGTTTTTGCGAATGAAAAGCATGTAATAAAGTTATTCTGTTCTGTACAGAACCCTGTTGTTCGACCGATCGGGACTGAGGTATGACCGATCTGACACTCCCAGAGCCGTAATTAGATCGATCGGGCTTCAAAGCGGACCGGTCGGCCCTGAGGCACTGTTGCTCTAGGAGACTCAGTGTTCAACTGAATCCTAACCTTGCTCATTCCTCTTTTTTTGCTTTCTTAACACATAGAGGACCTTTTTATGCTACCTTTTGGTCTCTCTGCTCACTAAAGGACTGGAGAAAAGATAGTTCTACTGACGAGACCTTAGAGGACCTTCACCTGGACTTTTAACCGCATGACTTGCCCAACGGATTTCCTTCAATGCATGAATGGTCTTGCGGGCTGTGATGCATTCATGTGTGTTGTCCAATCGTTAATCAACTCCCCATGGGTGTTAGTTTAAGGGACTTCGATACACTTTTATTGCCACAATGCAACACCCCAAAGGGAACAACTGTGTATCGAATGACTTAAAATTACATCAGCATGCACGGTTAAAAACATTGGACAACTAGCTTAGGGTTGGCTAGTAAACAATCTTGACTCATAGTAATAACTTGACTTGTATTGCATATTGATTCGATTATTGGCTTCCATGCTCTTTGTCTTGTTTCTTGTTCGGCTGGTAATTGTTTACTTGTAACGGTATTGATCCAGTGTGATGCACGTACGGTATTGCCTGATTGTGATATGATATGCACTGTACTGACCTATACTGCCTAACCGACTGACTGACATTAATTGACGTGCATCCATCTGATATGACTAATCTTGTCTATCTGGCTTTACTCAGCCTCAGCCTCAGGATACCCGACGGGGTTGACTTTGGCGTAGAATGTTTACTACCTATGCAGAGTGCTCTTGTCCTGGGGTTCTGGACCCCAGAAACCAGAGACTCATTCGTACCCTAGCCCGGTAGATGGTGTTCTCGTACTGACTGCTCTCGATAGGGAGAATATGGCAAATGTAGTAGCCACCTAGCAAGTTTATCTATTTTATTATTCTGAACACATGCTTATTGATATGCATGACCAGCCTAGTATACGGACATGATCTCTATGCATGGTTAATTGGTAACTGTTAATTATTCTGTTAGCTACAATGCGTGTTAACTTATTGGTGCTTATACTCCGCTGAGTCATCGTACTCATTGGTTGTTCTTGGTGTTGCAGGCCCAGATACTTCTACCAACCACTTGTTGGTCGGCCAGACTCCAGGAGAGATCCGGGAGACCCAGTCAGGGTTAGAGGAGTGAACTTGATTACTCCCACGGAGAGCGGCTTGGCATTGCATCCATCTATTGACTTCCATTTTGTATCAAGGTTTTAGTTTTTCATGTATACCTGGTCTTGTAATTGTCTTGAAGAACTGCTTCCCATTTTGTTTGTATATTCTGTAATTAATATCAGTTTTACAGTTAGTATCCCTATTCATGTTTCTTTTCTTCATGCAATGATACGTACAGCCTCCGCGTACACTTGGTTTGCACTTGATAACATCCCTTGTGTGCGTACACTTAGACAAGGTCTGAGTATACGTGCACGGGAGTACGTGTGTCACTGGTTATGTTTTTTTTTTAATCCCCGATTTCTGGGCTCGGGTTGTGACATTTCCCACTCGACATGATCGGTCGCATAGATTTATAACAGTGTGGATTTCACTTTGTTCTAGATGAAGGCTGATTTTTGGTTGAGCATTAATTTCCTCATCTGTGCCACCAAATGAACGTTTTCCCTCATATGCACGACATGATTTCACACATCTCTCCTAGTCTATATTGCTTCAACATCGTTGGTCTTATCAAATGTTGATCGCGCTCGAAAATGCAAATGTGTAGTGGATTCGAGTCTAGCATTCATGCACTTCAAGTGTTTGAGAAGAATGAGAATTAACTAAAGTTCATCATTAATTTTCCTTTTGTTTACATGGGTTTAAAAGCTCTGGCCGCGAGGGTACAAGTTGTTTACAAGTTTTGAAACATTTACAACCCCTCCCTCTAGTCTTAAATGTGATCTAAATTTGGAATTTACAAGAATATATATAAAAATTAGGAAAATATGCAAAAAAGACAAAAACAGGGGGGAGTGATCGTAACCTGCGGTCACTGGCAGACAGTGGTCGAAAGGCAACTATTTGCTTTCTGTGTGGCTCTGTTTTGTTTTTGTGATGCTTTCAAGGTGCTAAAACTTGTTTTTCTGATCTTTGGAGTGTTGAATGACCCAACAAGGTTGAATTTGGCCATGGAATCAACTTGAACCTTTGATAATCATCATTTTTTTTTATTACGGATTGTTTTTATACAAATCCGGAAAAGGGTGCTTAAACAAGCAAAAATTGAGCCAAAGTTGTATCATTCTAAACCTATAATTTTTAAGGAATAGAATGAAGCCTAAAGAGGCTTGTTTACAACTCTCGGCGTAGCCCAAAACCCTTCTCAAGTGAGAAAATCAAAGGAAGAAGATGTCAGCCAAGTGGCCCTTGTATATGTCTTTATTAAGTGAGGTACATATTTCTTTCTCTTCTCTGAATTGCTTCTCACCTTGAATTGGTGAGAATGAGAAGAAGAATAAGTAGGCTAGGGTACAGAAAATGCTTTGTGGCTTGCTTGAAGTTGCTTCCAACTTTGGAACTTGGTTTAGGAACTTGCACTTGTTGTTTTTCTTCACTGTATATGTTCTCCCTCATTTTGGTGTCCTCTCCCCTCTCCCAAGAGTTTAAATCTCCCTTTTATAGACTTCAGAGGTAGTTTTTGGGAGTTATAGGGAGTTAAAGGTGGAAAGGAAGGGGAGGAAACCATCAAAAATCGTAAGAACTACTCCACAGGTGTCAGTGACAGCAGTCGCGGTCACTCCCAAGGTCCATTTTTGGATTTTTGTACATGTGAACCGTTTTAGCCTGTTGGGGTCCGAACGATGTCCAATCTCCATGAAACTTAGAGGGATGCTTTTTGACACTATTCTGAGTGTGTCATATAAATTTCAGGCCGTTTTGACCTTCGGAAGTTAGTCAACTCCCTCGTTGATCACCGGCCACGGTCACTCTTAAGGCCCATTTTTGGACTTTTGCATATATGACCTATTTTCGCCTGTTTGGTGTCTGAATGATGTCCATTCTTCACAAAACTTGGAGGGATGATTTTTGACACTATTTTGAGTGTGTCTTAGAAATTGCAGCTTGTTTTGACCTTCGAAAGTCAGTCAACTCCCCCATTGATTGTTGGCCACGGTCACTCCTAAGGCTCATTTTTGGACTTTTGCATATGTGACTTGTTTTCTCCTGTGGGAGCCTGAACGATATCCAATCTTTACGAAACTTGGAGAGATGCTTTTTGACACTATTTTGAGTGTGTCATAGAAATTTCAATACGTTTTGAGCTTCTGAAGTGGGTCAACTCGCCCATGAAAATGGGCCCTTGTATCAGCTGTTTGAGGCCCAAATGACTTCGGTTTGGTTTGAAACTTAGAGGGACTGATGTCAGGGTCATCTTGGAATGTCTATCCAAGTTTCATGTAATTTGAATTTGTGGAAGTAGGACTTTGAACAGTGACCCACTTGTTGCATGTTTTAAGTCACTATTCATCCCACACTGTAGGTAGTTAGCTTGTTTTCTACTTGGATGTCATTTAATTGACTTGAAATTTAACAAAATTCATTTTGAATATATTTTGAATATCCGTACCAAATTTCTCCAACTTTCGCTCCCTGGAAGTAGGATTTTGGCTAATGACCTCCATGGCTCGGGGGTCACTATCTTCTAAGTTGACTTACAGTTGAGGTAGGACCAAACGGAGTCTTCTTGAATTGAAAGTTTGTAGGGTCTCCCTTGAGCATGACAGAAGCTTTGTGTCTAAATTTCATCTATTTTGGACGTCAGAAAGTAAGACTTTGGTCAGTGATCCCATGACTTGGTGGTCATTGACCCAAAGTTGATATATTTGTAGACTTTGGATCAAATCAAATGATGTCCATTTGACTTGAAATTTTGCAGAGATTCCTTTAAGCATAATTTGAGCTTCCTCCAGTAGTTTTAGCTAATTTGATCTTCATGAAGTGTCACTTTGCACAGTGAACCCACAAAGCTTAGTAGGCGATCATCTGAACTGAGTTTGAGTCCAAATGATATCCAAATGCTCTAAAACTTTGTAAGATAGTCTTTGAATATATTTTCAGGCATTCCCCCGAGTTTGAGTTTACTTTGACTTGTAGAAGTGTTAATTTTCACAATGACCCCCATGGAGCTAGCAAACAGTCACTAAAACTTGATTTTGAGCTAAGATGAAGTCCAAATGCTTTGTAACTTTGAAACATCATTTCCAAGCATGTTTTAGAGTTTCCATGTGATTTTTATCTACTTTGGTAATCCAAAACCTTGAGTGTGTTCAGTGACCTCTAGTTTTTGTAACGCTCCGACCCAACTTGATCCGGATTAGTGCCACATTAGTTGCGAATTATCTAAAGTCTTCTGATTGGATTGCACCAGCTCTGAACATCTGGATGTAGCATTTGACTTGCCATTCTACAATCGCAAGGTTTATGTATCATTGGTTTGGAATTTGCTTGTAATGTCTTCGCTGCAACATTTGTAATTTTTTATGGGTCAACAAATGTTGCAAAACATCGTAACTGACCGTTGAAGATTTTCATGCTGTTAGCTTGATTATGTTTCTTGCATCGTTGTATTTTAAATAAATACCCGGCGTGCATATGTCCTTTCTACCCAGCTTTCATCACATTGTATTGCTTTCTTCTCTGCTCTCCTTGGTTATATACTACACCTACACTTCCTTGATCTCCAATGTTTTTGCGTTGCTCCAAGGTGACTCATTTACTCCTCCATTCCCATTCATGACGATATATCCTTCCATCTACTTTATTGTTCCTTCTGTTCACCATGGTTATTAAGGTTGGGTTCTTGTGCTCTTTAGCCTTGCCATTTTCTTCTACTTTTTGACAAATGACTTCGTTACAGCGGTTACTTTTGCTCTTGTTATTATGTAGACCACATATTGGCATTCCTTTTCACTGAGATTGTATTGTTTCAAGCTTGAGATTGCTCATGCACACAAGCTGTTTGTTGAAATGCTCCAATGATTGTTCAGCCTTGTTCTCTATATTTTTTAACCCTGTGTTGTGCCACTTTGGTATCCTCCTCTAGATACATTCCTCCAAGCACATCATGGCTCTAAAAAAGGCCTCTACTTCAAAGAGGGAGAGTGTGGCTAGTGGGTCTTCTTCTCAAGCTTTTAATGCCGACAGATTCAAATCTGAAGAACATGCTTCTCAGTATGACAACATCTTCCGGAAAAGGGCGGTGCTCTTTGAACACCCAGTGAATGCTATGGAATTCGGAACTTATTCGTTCGGTGGATGGCTTGCTTGGTGACGCTGGACTTCACTTTACTCTTTTCATAATGAGGTGTTTCCCAACTTGGTTCACGAATTTTATTATAACATGTATGACATGTCTGACGGGCTCATCAAATCCTATGTTCGAGGTAAGAATTTGACCATCACTCCCACTTCTCTCGACCACTTTTTGGGAATTGACCGGACTGTGGATCCCAAGTATCCTATTCCTAATCATGACTCGGTCACTGTGGATGACGGTGCTCCTGCCATCGACTATGATGAGGTTAGTTCAGTGCTTTGCAGTCAGCCTCGCATTTGGCCAACTGGTTCTTTGTTAAAGTAGAGTGAACTCACTAACTCCTATTGGTTGCTCAACATTTTTGTCAAGAACAACATTGAACCTAGGGGTCATCACTCGAAGATCTACCATGAAGCCGGCTATCTACTATATGTTATTGGTAGTGGTCTTCCCAATTGATCTTCCCCGGGTCATCTTTGACACTATTTTTTGAGCTCATTCCGCCGCTAAGAATGCTTCACTGCCTTTTGGAATTTTTCTCTCCTGATTTCTCATTTCTCATGGTGTGTTACCCGATTTACATGATGTTACGGTTCCTATTCCCAATCCTATTACTCTGAGTACATTGATGCAATCTTGCTCACAAGTACGTCCGCATGTTCCTCGAGGGCTTATTCCTACACCAGTCACTGAGGAGGATGAGCCTAATTCTTTATCTGTACATGCCAAGTTGTCAGCTTTTGATGAAACCCTTTCTGACCAGACTGCTTATCTTACCATAATCAATGGAATCAATGGAGAAGTTCAGTCTTTGCATGGTTGTTTTGTTCAGCTCAATATAAAGCTTGACTCCATTCTGGAGCATCTTCGTCAACAATGATTGGCCTTTGCTTGTCATTTCTTTTTGGCACTTCAGATCTATTATTTTGTTGTTTTCTTTCTTCCCTTATGTTTTCCTGTGTTTCTCTTGTCAATTTATGAACATAAACGGGGAGAACATTTTAGTACTTTACACTGCACATCACATTTTAATTATATTTTAGTCTTTCTCTTTTATGCTTCATTAACTTGATCTTGTGTCTTGTGTTTAGAAAAGTTTTATTATTCAGGTTCCAAATGCGCAAAATTGAAGAAACATAGTGTTACAAAGATTGTTTTGGTGACTGGGTAGACTGTTCAGTCTAGGAAGTTTTGCCCATAAATTACCAAAGGGGGAGATTGTAAGGAATGTAATATTGGCAAGTTCATTAGCTGGACAAAACTTGGATTTAAATGCGTTATAATTTTATTTTCAAAGAGGATTGAATTGCCTACGAGTGTTACAGATCAAGTTCTACTATTTAAAGGTGAAAATCACGCTTTCTCTCTATCGGATTGGTCAGATTTTTGGCAAATCAGTCGAATTCGCTGGATCCTGCATCATCCGGGTAGAATAGAAGATGGCACTTGTTTGCATCTAAAAATTTGGATTTACTTTCCCATGCGTTCAAATCATCCTTTATCCTCTTGGAAACCAAATCTAAGATGATACCACGGATTTGGGGTGTATATGGTTCAACCCTCTCTACTCAAAGTACCTCTCTCTATATTCAAAACCCTAGAAATCCTTTGAAAGATCCCTTCTTCTCTGAAGCTTCTCTTCCATTGTTGGGCTGCATAGTAAGTTCCTGAGATTCTTCTTCTTCTTCCTCTGTGGAGATTCGTCTTGAGAGGCTTCAAGGCGTGAAGATCAAGCGTGAAGAAGGTTAACGGCGTGTGCGTCGACAAGAAGAACTTCTAGTCGTTTAAGTTGTGTTCAACTGGAAAAAGGGTAGTAAGTAATTATTGTAACCTCTCTTGTATAGTGCTTGTTCTTGGTGGACTGGTGGTTGATCCCGTGGTCTTTCCCATTTGGGTTTTCCACATAAAAATCGTATGTTTATCTTCCTTGTGGTGATTGATAGTTAACTCAAATTTAATTATTGTTTATATTCATAGCAAAATCTTGTTGGGACCTTAACCTGTGTCAAGGTATAAAGCGTTTCAATCCTCAATCATCCCATCTATTAGCTTCAAATGGGTGTCAATTCAGTGTCCTAGCTTAACAAAAATGAAATAAAATTAAAAAGGTAAACTTTTTCTTTAACATCACCATTGGGAAGTTGCAAAAGTGGGCCTAATTCTTGTTGGTGTGATTTTTTTTTTTACGAGAGTTCATTTAAGAAGAATTTATACAAATTCGATCCTACCAACAGAGATTCCATCATTGCATATATACAAACAAACAAAGCAGTTACACACACGCCTGCACACACACAAAAAAGCCATGATTCTTGTAAGGGTGCTCATGGGCCGGCCAGTCTGAGCCCGTTCCAATCCCAATCTGCTTTGAGCCAGTCTTGGATGTATAGTTAGGGCCCATTTAATAATTGGGCTGGGCTTGGATTAGTGATAAAAAATCCTAAGAACGGTCCGGACTAGGCCATGTAATGAATGTATGTAATTTAGTTCAGTTAGTCTAAACATGCTCGAATTCCCACAATGCTGATAAAAAGCCCAATTTGGCCTGGCTCAATTAATTGAATGGGTGGGCTCGGCCTTAACTTTTATGGCCCATGTCAGGCTTGGGTCGAGCTTGGGCCAGTGTTTCTAATGTTAGGCCAGGCTTGACTATGCCTTTGCCCAGCCCAACCTGGCCAATTAACACCTCTAAATTCTTGGACAACGGTATTATTTTTTCCGCCAATGGGCTTTTTTGTTTCTAAAAATAATCTTTTATAAACGCAGAAAAGAGACAACCAGCCCAAACAAGAGAACATAGGACAAGAGACTTCAGGCTAGCCTGGACGAAAAGGACCATTTACTATTTACATCACTTCCAGACACAAATTCACTGTACAATTTCTAATGATTATCTAAGAAACCAATGGGCTTACCTTTCAAATTCAAGAAAACCTCAATTCTATGAAACGCATATTGTTGCTTGCCATGAACTCGATTTGACTTCCATTATCATATTCAAAATGGAAGGTTTTTATTTTAATTTTGACCAGATTAATTTTAATTTTGGCTTTTTTTTATTTAGCAACCATGGTAAACACAATTAAAAACTTATATATCTTATGAGATTGATCTCATGACCACTTGGTTTTTTTAAATAACCAATCTAACCAATACACCACAAAGTACTTATGTATAAATTTTTGTCAAAACATTATTAAAAGTAGCTAAATGAAGTGGGGATCCTACCGGGTTACTATGCTACTCCTAGTTATATTTTTAGACAATTAAATCAAAGGCTAATTAGGTAATCTAATGGTCCTCATTTTTTGGACGTATGGTATCCCATCCATTCTACTTGAATGAAAGGAAAGCATCCAAGTGAGGCCCACCAGACGGTCCATCCAAATAGGCTACAGACACGAGACCCCCTTGAATAATTACTATAGTCATTTGAATAGATTCACCTGGGGTTCAAAGTGCCGGGATGGCCTGCCTAACCGTGTCATGCCAAACCGTGAAAATTTTGTGGGTCGTGTCATGTTGTAACATGCCTAGGTTAACTGGGGGCATAAGCACGGCCCAAGGGACAACTTAGTGAGTGTGTTGTTCGATTGTGCCCCAAATGGGCTAGACCGTGCCACCCATGGGGGCCCACATGCCCCTCTTTTTTTAATTTTTTTAAATTATTTTAAATAAATTAAAAGAGATTTTGTGGACTTTTAGGGTTCTCAGCTTGAAATAAAGTTGAAACTATTAAAATAAATGAATGAAACTAGTGTAAATCTAAAAATGAAAAACAAAACTTCAATTATTTTAAGTTTTATATTTTATTTATATAGAAATCATCATTTTTTCAATACAAATGTCATGCCGGGCCGCAGGCCCCAGCATAGCACGGCCAAAAGGTTGGGCCATGCCATGCCATGGTATGGCCCAGGGACCCCTGGCCAGCATGGCCCATCTTTTGGGTCGTGTTTGGTTGAGCCACATCATCAATACAATCCATGTGTCATGCCAGTCCATGGCACATGTTTTCTTGTGTTGGAACCGGTTGGGCCTAGGTGGCCCATAGTGGTGTTCATGGGTCGGGCTAGGCTCGGCTAAGAAATATCCAGGCACAGTCGGACCTCTAAGCTATAATGCCAAGCCCAGCCCAAGCCCGAATGGGGCCACAAGGATTTGATCGAAGCCCAGCCTACCTAGAAATTTGAAAGCCAGAGCCTAGACCGAGTTTAATCTAGAATCAACAAAGAGAGTGAAATTCCATAATTGCTAATGTAGTGTAACTGGCCTGGGGCTGTCTATACATGAAAATGTACTTGGGTTCGATTTTTTTTTTTTTTGTATTTTCTTATTATCATTTTTTTAATCGGGCCAGGCTTTGGGCTCTTTAGAGCTGAGTGCAAGCCTGGTCCATTTAGTAAACGAGTCAGAATAAGACATTCAAGTGTGGTCTGAGTACTTAAACCAAAGGCCCAAGCCCGAACCAAATCTTAGAGGGCCCGACTCGGGCTTGGGCCTACCCTGTCCATGAGCACCCCTAGCGGCCCACCCATTTTTATACCCTCTGAATTTACCGTTGAATCAACAGGTCAACTTTTCAAGAGGTGAAACTTGTTGGCCATTAACAAAGGGGTTAAAATGATCAAATGGGCTCTATATCTTATATACAGATAGGTCCCAACTAGATGAAGAGATCTATTCCTCTAATTCCATCCCCAAGTGGTCCCATAGCAGGGTGTGCATCGAAGTATAGATAGATAACCCCCCATAAATACACACCTATCGCAAATAGATATTAATTAAAAGAATTATCTAGGGCTAGTTGCATGATATCACACCAACATTATCCCAAGGCTACAGGATATCGTATAAAATTTAGATTTTCTTCACCCACTTCCGTTTTAGTAAAAGACAAGAAATGCTTGTTACTTTCAAGTAACATGAGAAAAAAATCAAAATCAAAATCAAAACCATTTCATTGAGGTGGGGGTGAATATTGTAAAAGTTATAACTTAAGA
The DNA here is from genome assembly GCA_037013555.1 of Sextonia rubra. Taxonomy (NCBI): domain Eukaryota; kingdom Viridiplantae; phylum Streptophyta; class Magnoliopsida; order Laurales; family Lauraceae; genus Sextonia; species Sextonia rubra. The sequence continues at coordinate 12,623,258 of JASUAD010000001.1, read as the reverse complement.
ACAGACAGCAAGCAATGAGACAATGAAAAAAAAACTAGAGTTTTGAGTTTGAGATAAATATCTGTACTTTGGATTCAACGAAAAAAGGAAAATTATGTAATATTCTATAGTTGTGAGAAATCACATGATGTGAAATCTTACAACACTGAAATATGGCAGGCTTTAGTGATGACTTTTTGAAAGAGGAAATTTTGATCTTTTTTTAAAGAAAGGGAAATTTTGATTTTTAAAAATTTTATCTTACTCTATTCTATCTCACAAACAAAAATGCCTAGGATATCTTTAAATTATAAGACAGGCATCTTGTCAATTGTCAGTCAAACACCGACTTGGTCCCAAGTATCTCCAATGTTCCAGAGAGAACCCATTACAAACTCTTTCATGTTCAAGAAACTTCAACTCACCCACTTTGAGGACCCATCTAGAAACCGACATAAGATTTGGTGATGGAATGTGAGATGTGGTTCACTTCCATCTCTACCGACTATGGATCCAAGCATCTAAAAGTTGAGGAGCCTTTCTGTCATTTGGAGAATAACATCACATACAAGCACAAGGCAAGTGAGATCAGAACAATTGTGTAGTGAAGTGACGTTACTTAGAACAAATGAAGTGAGCATCAAGTGAAGTGGAGTGAAGCAAGTGAAGTGTAGTAAATCTTCTCTTGTAAAAGTGTGAGGGCTAAAGTGTCATTGTATAATTTGTGTGTGGCTAATAAGCTTTATAATAGTGTATTAGTGGGTATTGCTTATAAACACTATAATAGTGTAGTTCTGTAAAATTTATAAAATAAGTTTTTGTTCTCCCTGTAATTTAAATCTATAAAAATTGTAATTAGAAATTGTACCTAACTCGGCAGTAAAGCGGTCTTCCAGCAAATCCCATTAAAAAAAAAAAAACCCTTGACATTGGCCCTTTTTATTTAAAGTCAAATCTAGGGGACTGCTTAAAAGGGTGGTGGAGCGTGGAGTAACAATCAGAGAAAGTACCAGAACAAAGGCCTTGATGTTGTCCCTCGTCAGTTTCATCTCAGCCGTCTCATCTTCTGATATATCAAGCAGAATGTCAACAAGGTCCTTGGCACAATCGCCATCAACACCCTTCTCCCTCCTGATCCTTCTCTCTTGTTCGTGCTCTATTATAATCCTCTCGAATACGCCATCCAATCTCGAGTGCAAGTCCTTGTACCTCTTCTCCAGTCCCTGCAAGTCCAGCTTTCTGCATAACCCAATAAAATCCGACAAATTGAACGTGCCCACGAGCTCCGTCATCTCAAGCAGCAACGGCCAGACCTCGTCCTGTCCTTGAACTCTGGAACACCTCTTTCTCATGGCCATCATCGATATTACGTTGTTGGTCATCCTGGAAAGCTCGGCACTGACGTCAACGGGCTCGCCTGCTTTCGAGCTTTCCAACAGAATTTGCAGGAACCTTCGCAGTTCGTGGCCTCTGATGGGGAGCATGAGGTCGAGGGTCCGACCACCCAGCAGCTCGGACATGCAGAGCTTCTTGATAAACTTCCAGTAAGGGCCGTACGGGGCGAAGGCGAAGCCTGAGGAGTTGTAGGAGAGGTGACGCTCGGCTGAAGGTATGGGACGGGAAGCGAAGGAGATCTCGTGGGTCTTGAGGATTTCTTTGGCTGTTTCAGGGGAGGAGACGACGACGGCCGGGACAGAGCCAAGGCGGAGACGGAGCAAGGGGCCGTAGCGGGTGGACAGCTTGTGGAAGGATTGGTGGGGAATGGGTCCTAGGAGATGGAGGTGGCCAACGATGGGCAGGGCTATTGGGCTCGGAGGGAGGCGACAGCTGAGTCTGGTCTTGGAGAAGATGGCTCGAACGAGGAGCGTGGAGAGGAGCCAAATTAGGAAAAGGATGGCATAGGATTGGAGGTCGGCCATTTCTCTTTCCTTTTGGTGCAAGCAAGTAGAAATGAAGGTGTGAGGAGCGATAAAAGATTCAAGCGACTTATAATATACTAGTATAGTAAAATGTACGTTTGTTGCATGCAGTTGTCAGTGAGAGCTTTAGGGAGTCATTGGCTAAATTTAATTGGTGTATTGAAATTTGAAAAAAAAACAACTTAAAATGTCATATAGCCTGTGATGTTGGTATCTCACAGCCCTTTCGTTTATTGGTTCTTGCTTGCACAGTAAAAAAAAATCACTGTAGAACCTATAAAAATATCATCAGGTTTGGCTTTAATTCAAATGGCAGGTGGTTGTACCTGAACAAGTCCATCTTCTTGCACTGAAATTAAAGACCTGACCTTATGGATTAAATGTTTTGTGAATGACCTAAAATTGGTTAGGATGGATGGATGGGTGATAATATTGCTTACACCCATGAAGAGTACTCTTTTCAAGTAGCAGGAAAAAACCAATAAAATGTCTCAAAATAATTTAACCCACATGCAGAATTGGCAGGAATGATACTAGGTTTATATTCAAAACATGTTTCACATTGACACTTTAAAAACAAAAAAATAAAATAAATCAAACCAAAAGATTAGGTAACAACACAAATGGAAGAAAGCTGCAAAGGTAAGACTTAACATAGATTCTCGATATAAATCATCCTACGGTCTATCTAAAGCAATCCAATTGAAGAATGATGTTAGAACAATGAAAAAAACTATCCAAACACACAACTCTCTAAAGAAAATCTCTCAAATTGCAAACAACCAGAGCTCTAAAGGCAAGAATAATATACAATTTCCATAGCAATGATTCCGCAATCTATCTAAAGCATTTTAGAAAAATATAAAAAATACTCATGATGCTACAACAATGAAAACAACTATCCAAAAACAAAAAGAATACATTTACTCCAACTAAATTTGTGAAGTCCACTAAGCATTGTTGAATCATCAATTCAATTTTCCAGTTATTGATGATGACAAACAAATTCAATTTTCAATTTTCCGTATATGACTTTGAGATGAAATTGTAGGCCATACAAATTTAGAAGTATAACATTAGCATATGAAAATGAAGGTGCCTAACAAGTATATGGCACGTATTATAGCTTCTTAGAAGACATAACTTTTGTTTCCAGGTGAGTCTGCAACTTTATGAGTCTCTATATCATTTTTTGGGCTTTCTTGCTTCTTATCTCTATCCTCGTGCTCTTAGTCATATCAGTCTTTTTGTAAGGCCTCTTTATCATCAACAATTTAGGCTTGAGAATCTTTAATAGCTTCTCTAGTTGTCAACCCATGATCCGCGTCTTCTCAACCTATACAAAACACAAAATTTTAAAACAAGAAAAAAATTTGAACAATGAGATATGAAGTTTGATGGGGGTAAAGAGGCTATTTCTCTTATGGGTGGTGGATGTCAAGAAAAAAGCAGTGAGAGGAAACCATGCAATTGCTCAAATGTCACAACCCGAGCTCAAGAGATCGGGGGTTAGTAAAAATCTAACCCGTGACACACATACTCCCATATATGCACCCCTAGACGTGGCCTAAGTGCACATATACAAGGGTTCTATCACATGTGCAAACCATGTACGCGGAAGTTGTATAGAGTATCAGTGCAAGAAAGAGCATAGAGGGACGACAATAACTATATCATGATCTCCTTCGAAGTCAGGATGACCTTCGAGGGATCGGGAATAGCTCAGATCTAGACATACTTAAAACACCAAGAACAAAGGGTGAGTACGATGTCACAACCCGAGCCCAGGGTTCGAGGGTTAGCAAAAGCCAAACTGATGACACACGTACTCCCGTGCCTGTACACGTAGACCTGGTCTAAATGCACACGCACAAGGGAACATTCACACGTGCAAAACATGTACGCGGAAGCTGTAAATATCAAAAACATCAAACTAACAGTACAAAAAGAGCATACAAAAACCGAACTGACATATATACATAACTGAAGGTTTTACAAAATGAACAAAATAATATGTACAAGTCCTGACATATACAAGTATGACAATCCTCAAAAACAAGGAAGACTCTTAAGCCATGCATGACCAAGCCGCTCTCCAAGGGAGTGATCACATCCACTCCTCTAGGCTGAATGCGGCTTCAGGGGTCTCAGCTGGAGTTTGGCCGACCGGCGAGGAGTCGGCAGGGGTATCTGAGCCTGCAACACTAAAAATAACTGTGAATACAACAATTCAGCGAAGTATAACCATAACAAATTAACGCACACTATGTCTAATAGAATAAAGAACATCATGTAAATTGAACAGGGCACATCGTATACTAGGCTGTCATGCAAGAAAGAAACATGCCATGTGAATCAATGTGTACATGCTGTGTACATAACTAGTTAGCAACTACATTGCCATATGCTCCCAAAAGAGGGATCTTGTATCGTGCAAAGAACACCATTGTCCGGGCCAGGGTACAATGGGTCTCGGTTTCCTGGGGTCCGATTCCCCAAGACGTTTCCTTACTGCAGCAAGGCCATGAAAACTATACCAAATTCAGCCCGTCGGGATCCTAAGGCTGAGGCTAAGTAGTGCCTGACCATACAGAGTCAATCATGAAAACCCTGAGTAGATCGTGACAATCATATCATACGTGTAAATCTTAGAACATGTCTTATACGTGAATTATCCATGCATACTCAAGGTAAAGAAACAACTATATGAAGTATCTGAAACAAGTAATCATGCTAGAGAGTGGAGATCAATAATCAACAAACAACATGTCATGCAAGCAATTGTTAGCATAGTGAACCAAAGTCATTTACTAGCCAATTCTAATCTACTTATCCAGTGTTTCTAACCGTGCATGATGATGTAGTTTTAAGTTATTTGATGCACCGTTGTCTAGTGTTGCATTGAATTGACTGGTGCACCGAAGTCCCTTAAACCAACACCCATGGGGAGGTGCTTAACAACTGGATAATGAACATGAATGATTCGCAGCCCTCGAGATCATTCACGCATTATAGCATATTCCATCGGGCAAGTCTAGGTGTTCTACATTCAATCATGAAGGCCATATAGGTCTTTTTCTTACACCTATTCTTGTTATTCATTTTTCCAGGGGTGATACGGCTTAACCGTAGGTGAACGTACGGCTTATCCGTAGGCATCTTACGACGTAGCCGTAAAATGCACTGCGGCTCCCCCGCGGTTTCCTTCACTGTTCATCCGCAAGTACGGTTCACCCATATTTTGTTCTACGGCTTAGCCGTGTGTGTTTTACGGCGTAGCCGTGGCTGAGCCATATGAGGAACTGTCAATTGCTTGCTTTCAGTTAATCCAGAAGAAGGCACCCTGTACTGATCTACGGCTGGGTCACGGCTGAGGTACGGTTTAGCCGTAAGGCAAGATACGGCTTAGCCGTATCCTGGCCGTAGAAAAAAACTGGGTTTTCACCATCTCTGGACTTTGAGCCGTAGGTGATATACGGCTTAGCCGTACAATGCACGAGGTCAAATTCTGAATCAAGTGCAGAAAACCTGTAATGACATTAGAAGTGCAAATAATATCCAACAAAAAAAGAAGGAATACTAACCAATTGGGGCTGTAAACACGTTTTCCATGCAAATTCATGTGAATTAAACAAAATCAAACGAATACCAACATGGGTTCTCACAGATTATGGTTATACTTGCCTTAATGGGGTTCAATTACATAACTTGCTGTCCTTGAGCTCAAACACAACCAAATCTCAACCACTGCAACATGCATGCATGAGAAATAGGAGGAAACCTTAAGAGCATGATCAAGAAACCATAGAACGAGAAGAATAAGAATGAGATGAGGGAGATGGAAGAGAACCTGAACTCACCTCAATCCAAGCACCAGAGAATGAAAGAGAATGAAGGGACAACAACCCTTCAAATTAGCTTGATTGATGATGGAGGAGAGAACTCAGGAGAAGGAGAGAAAGTTCGACGTGAACAGTGAGAGAGAAGAGAGTGAGAGAGAGACTTGAGTCGATGAAGTGTATATATAAGGTAAGTGGAGGTCACTTTGCAATGAAAGTCCAAGTTATAGTTCTATTTTCAGTTTAAATCAAATCCGAGTCCAATGGAATCATACGACATTGGTTGCAAATGATGTAGTTACGAGAGTTAACGAGCTCAACGAAAGACATGTGTTGACATCAAGATGATGCAAAGATGACCATATCTAAGAAAAGCTAAAATTACGAAAAAGGGCTTGGTCTACCTAATCCAGGTCAAACTCAACCCAACTACCTATCCATGACGCGCAACGAACCCAAAACACAAGCAAAACACAATGAACAACGAAAACAGGATTAATTAAGCGCTAAACGAGGTCAAGTTGGGTCGGAATGTTACATACGATGACCCAGCAAAGTATAAACAACATACTGGTAACACGTGCTGTGTCTAACAGAATTAGTGACGGTTGCTCATACAAGATTCAATATCGCGTACTAGGCAAATTGTGCAATGAATACAACATGCCACACGAATCAATAACAAACATACTGTACTAGGTGGCTACTACATAAGACATATGCTTCCAAAATAAGGGATCTTATAAATATGCTAAGAACACCATGGGCCAGATGGGTCTTAGGTTCCTGGGGTCCGGATTCCCCACGACGTGAGTACACTGCAGCGGCAATATATAACTACGCCAAAGTCAACCCCGTCGGGTATTCTGAGGCTGAGGCTTAATAGTGCCAGACCATATAGGGTCGATCATACAAGAGCATGAGCAAATCCTACGTGGCTTATCATATCAAACATATGTCTTTCATGCATATAGTCAAGTCATGTCATACATAGCATGCTTAAGCTCATGAGACATATCAAACAAGTGAACAAATCCAACAAACGATATCTAACAAGCATACGAATAACAAATTAAAATGCAAATTTATGAACGAGTAAAGGTTACAATTATCCAGATCAATTCTCATGTGAGTCATATCGAGTCACATCGAACAAAGCATATCAAGAGACATACGAATGTGTACAAACAGACAAAAGATTAAAGGATCTGAATTACCAGAAGACATGTCGAGAAAAATTGAACATGGATCCGCTGTTTCCACCCAGGAACCATGGATAGAGCCGCAGGGAATATCCAATCGTTTGCCCCAGCGCAGAACGCGTACCATGTGAATCGAAGAGCAAAACCGTAATCAAGATGTAATGCAAGTCAGATTCTTTAATAGGAGTCACGGCCTTTTACTAGCCAGTCCTAGCTCAGTTATCCAGCGTTATTGCATGTTTATGTAGTTTTAAGTTATCTGATACTCAGTTATTCTTACTTTGGTGTCTCGTGGTAGCATTCAGAGCATCGAAGTCCCTTAATCCAACACCCATGGGGAGGTGCTTAGCTGAACAAATGGATAACATGCATGAATGTATCTCAGCCCTCAAGACCATTCATGACACTCATGTATTCAGTCTTTAATGTGGTCATTTATAGGTCTCCAAGTAGCATAAACTAGGTCAGAACATTTTATCCATTACATCTCTATAGGTCGACAGACGAGTTACCCGACCGATCGAGTAAGTGTCCGATCTATCGGACCCCATCTAGAACTAGAATCCAACCGATCGGGGTTTCAGGATAGACCGGTCGGCCCTGAAACTCCCTGATACACACAGAGTCGGTTAATAACGGGCTCAAGACTAGGATAAAGGTAACTCAATCTGAGTCTGAAAGGCATGCTAAGGGTGTGAGGTTAACAGTAGCACATTCTATCATATCAAATTAAGAGGAAGTCACGGCCCTATAATAACAAAACCGTAGAGGCTTTTCTAATCAAGTATGCAGCCCAACGATTAAGCCACTAAGAGGTTCATGAAAGGCTGTTGGTTAAGCTCGAAAGCATTTAGATGAAGTTCCTACATTACCCAAATATGCATGTTATATACACAATTCGACCGGTCGGGTACAGGTCCGACCGATCGGACCTGCTTCCAGAACCAGAATTTGACCGGTCGAACTATCAGGACCAACCGGTCGGCCCTGATACGCCAGTTGCGAGCAGAGTGAGTTACGCACTGTATGAATTCTTACAAATCCTTCTATTTCTCTTTCTAACAAAGAAAAGAAAATACTAAAGGGCTGTAAAACATGCATAGACTAAGAGATTCGAAGTAATTTATAATCAAAACAAGTTACCAACATGTATTCAACCAATCGTTGTTTATACTTGCCTTAACTGAAGAATAATCAAACTCCACTCGTTACTAGACTCAACTCAAGGAAACCCGATGTGAAGAATCGAAGCTTGACACCGGCCCGGAGCTCAGATGGAAGAAGGACGAGAGAGAGACAAGGGACAAAGAAGAAGATGCACGAAGAAGAAGAGGATAAAGATGAAAAAGAGGCGGTGGATATTTATATAAAGATATTTTAGCCATTTGCAACCAAGTCCAAAAGTTATACAATTTACCATTCGATTCAATTGAGTCCTTATACATTACAAATGACTCCAGATGCTTCTGGGTCAGTTACAGAAAGTAACAAGCATTACGAAAGACACACGATGACATCCATATAACGTTGAAATGACAAACTCAATCAAAATGAAAAATTACGAAAAGAGCCCGAAGCTACCTAATCCAGGCAAAACTCAACCCAACTACATATCTAAAACCTGGAGCAAAACAAAACTAAGAACAAAACACAATTAGCAACCAATTCGCCAATAATTAGTCACTACACCAGATTAAGTTAGGTCGGAGTATTACATCAGAGTATGGACTAATTGTGTGGGATTATAGAACTGTGGGGTGTTCTCAAATTGCCACTGCCACTATACTTCTCAAGAGTACCACATGCGTTAAAGTAGAACTAAGGAGTATATGATTATGACATTAATTTCCTTTACTAAAGTAGAGATAATTGGTGGCAATCTTCAATTTAAATTTTGGATAGAAATGAATTGATTTATGAATTCAATAAAAGCACCTATTTTACTCATGAATCTAGACATGAGGATAGATTTACTAATTAACAGAAAGATATTTCAGCAGCAAACATAGCTTAAAATCTACTAATAAAGTAATGTTTCTTTTATAAGGTCCCTAGTCAATACAACAAAAATATCAAGTGTCATTGGCATTAATCATTTTCAAGGTACATTGGATTCATGTCCTTCAAAATACCATCATAAGAGAAATAGAAAAAAAAAAAAAAGAAAAGGGGTTTTTTCCACCTATGCCCCCACTATTTGTTGACATTTTCCATATAAAACCTAATTTTTTTATTTTTTTCACCGGTAAATACTCATGCACACTACACACATAGTATTAAGTCCCTCACCAAGACACACAACTAAGGATCGATCGTTGGTTGTTTATGGAGAAAAAGAGAAAGAGAGAAGTCTAACCACTAATGTATCAGTGGGTCTTCAATTTTTCATATATACCAAGACACATAAGTATTCACCACACATACCCATAGGCACTGTGACTATCACGTTGGGGTCAAAGGCAGGTCTTTACCCATTTGACTGATAGCAATGCCTTTAAAGGAAAAGTATCTGGAAATAAACAAAAGCTATCAGACTCATTTCAAAATTAAGATGAAAATCTTCACATTTAGCTAAAGGCAAAAGAAAATATATATTGTTAAAGGATGGTGGCAAGTCTTATGTTGGCTAAAAAAGTCTTAAGTTGTTCACCAACTCTGTTGGATAGTCATCATTAAAAAGGCAAGAAAAAAAAACCAAAATCCTAAAAAATGTAAAAGTTTCACCAACATCACCAAAACCTTATATATCAGAATAGGGGAAGGGGCAAATAAAAAAGAATAGAGGATCCATTACAGACAAAAGTCTTAGATCAAATGGCTCAATGAAGGAGACAGAAATATTAAAAAAAAAACCTTACAACAAAGTAAATAATTGCAACAAACAAATTTTCAAAAATTATTGCATGTAATTCATTCATTGAAAAAATCTATGAACAGCCACATTTCTATTAACTACATAATCCATCAGATCTTTCTTAGGGGATTTGTTTCTTGTTTTCTTGATCCATGCCCCAAACCTGGGAATATTATCTATCCAAAACCTAGAACCCAAAACCAAGGGAAAAAAGGAAATATGCAGTTTTCTACCATCAAAAGAAAATGAGATTGAGATTGAGAGAGAAAGTTCCTTGAGAACAAGGCCTCTGATGGAGTGTGAGTAGCTATCATTTGCTTCACCACAAAGGAAAAAATCAAAAATTACATTCATTTAAAAAACATGAGGCATAAATATTATTTGCCAAAGATTAAGTCAAAATACTAAATAAGAAGAAGAGTCGAAATATGAAAGAAAACCAGAAATGAAAATACCCAAAGAGATAACTGACGATAGAAAAAGGGAAAGGTTAAAGCAGGATGGGTCAAGCAGCTAGAATTGTTGCTTTTTATTAAAAAAAATTGTTTACAATTTAGACAACAATACAATTAGCAAATGAATGATTTTTCAAAACCATTTCAAGCAATCAACATGGGAAGTGCATTAGAATTAAGAAAAAAAAATCATAGCATTAGAAGAAAATATATATTAATGAAATAAAAAAAACTAAAGGGAGTGTGTACCGTTGCTGATTTTTATTTTAATTTTTTGGAAAAGAACTCACGTAAACTTATGCTAATTTATAATTCATACCATTCAAATAATGATCAGTAACTCACCGCTACCAATGAGAATGGAATATAGTCTCAAACATCATGTACATAAACTCCAAAAGAAAAAGGGTTGTAGAATAAAAACAGACATTTCTTAGAACTTAGAAGTCAGTGGGACAATAGTGTTCTAACTGCAGTATTCTTAATAAATCAAATAACTTCTTCTATAATTGATAAGATGCAAGCCATTGAAAAAAATGGTATATGAGTGGGAGGTAAAAGATTTTCTAGTAGAAGCATATAATAGTTGCAAGATGGTATATTTAATATAGTATAACCTAGATGAGTCTATTCAGAGATAGAAAGCAAGATTGGTGGCAAAAGAATTCAAAGAGGCCTATGCCTTATGGCATTGACTATCTAGGGACACTCTCTGGTAAATAAGGTGAACTCAATAAGGGTGATTTTATCTCATGCTATAGAAAGCCTAATGATGCAGTTGCTGGTATTTTGTAATTGAAAAGTAGCACTTGGTAGCCATGCTAGCAATTAGCAAATAGGATTAGGAGAGAGTTGAGAAATATTGAAAATGAAAATAAATAAATAAATGAATTCATATAATTGTATTAAGATGCATGCTAAAGGAATAGAAAAGAAAACTATTTTGCATGGTAAATGTCCTAGAGCATGTGAACACTATTTTACAATTGAATGTTGGTTCAAAGGCAAATGGATGCTCATGATACATTTCCCTACAAAAGAGGAAAAAGAAAAAGAAAAGGAAAAAACAAAGCAGAACAAAAAAAAATAACAGTCATGGTTATTCAAGCTAAAAAAATAATAATATTAACTCCAATCAATGCGAGGAAACTCAAGCAATAACTTTGACTTAGCTGCAGTGATGGTTTTCAATGCTTAATCACATATTTGATATGTAGTTGCATGATTGCCTTAGAAACTTAGTTGTCATTTTGGCCACCTGTCTCAACCATACTTATTAACATGGCCTAGGATCTAGGTAAGTAACTCAGAAAATTATTTGATTAACTCAGATTAAACCAAACAAGGAAAAACAAATGCAAACAACTTTAAGCTAACATACTACAATTTGCACAACACAACAATATGAGATCAAAGACAACAAAGCAGAGCAATTCAAATCAACACAATCCATTCAAACAAAATAGAAAAAGAAGAACGACCAAATTCAACCAAATCATACCAACAACTTCCACGCGATCTCAACATGGCCGGAATGAGCTGCAGCAATAGCATTGTTACATTTGTCTTGAACTCGGCATGCTCGATCTTCACCTTATCCGCCCCTTCATGAAGAATAGTCTTTGTACACTTCAATCTCAAGCTAATAGTCCCAACATAATTCACATTCATGGAGCATCCACCTCTACTCAAGCACTGCGCAAAGTAGCCCACATCTCCTCTCAGTGCCGCCTTTATAAGCCTCTGTGATGGCACTCAGGCACCTGAACTTTCATTTGAAATTTGAGATATTTACAAAATATCGATACGAAAACTTAAAATTTTAAAACAGAAATGGTAGGCATCAAATCACCTAATTCCTTATGTGTGCAATTTCTGTTTGCAACATCTATAATGATGGAAATGCGAAGAAATTGGTAGGAACATAAGGTGCTACTCTCATCCATGAATATCTCACCACCTACATATTAAAAAATAATTAAAAAATAATACATAAACGGAAAAAATATATATGCAAGAGAGCAAAGATGGAAGAAAATTCATCAGTATAAAAATTTGACCACCCACATTGTAAAAAACAATAAAAAAATAAAGTTCATTATAATTTGATCACTTAAGCCAACAATTTTAAAGTGTGTGTTTTCAAGTCAGGTAAAGAGCTGAAGTAGACTTTATTTTAGATAATAAAAACTACCCGAATTCCTTATATTTAACCCTATTAACTACTCAGCTATTTAAAGTTAAAGTCACCATAATTTGTAACAAGTGAAGAAATCAACCTCTCCAGGAGAAAGAATCAAATAACCCAAACATCATTACATTCTCTCACATTTATAATGGACGACATAATATAGTTAATATATCACTCAAAATGAATCTAGTATACAAGCAAAAGAAAAGAAAAATAGTAGATTTCAGTTTAATTATATCAAAAACAAAGGCAGTTGCTCATTGCCACCAACCACAAATTCAAGCATAAGTTGTGAAGGCAGGAAACTGAAATAACTCAAAGTGATGATAACACCATACGACCATAAACTCAAGCCATGACCTGTAGGGTGGCCAATATGGATTTACAGATTGTCGTTCAATTAATTATGATAGAAAATAAACAAAATAAGCAAATCATTCAACCACACAAAGCCAAGAGGCACACAATTTTTTTCATAGAAACCCTCTTCAAAAAAAATCACGAGTCCTCCTTAGGCCTACAGAAACCAAACACTATAAATTGAGCGATTACAGGATATACTCATAAATCTCTCCCTTGTCTTCTCAACTTAAGGACTGTAGTTCTTATTGTACAACACTCCGTTGTCACGACTCTCTGCCATTCACTGCTCGCCATGCTTAATCAAACCAATCTTCTACAATAAAGTGGAAACATTATTCTATAGCACTCAAAGCTTTACACAATCTCTCGAATGGATGCTCTAGAAAAGAAATAATATCTCCAATGTGCTTTCTCAAGCAACTTAAAATTGGAGATGGATGCCTTAAGGTTAAGAGAATAAAATAGAAAACAAAATAGCAATCCTAGCATGAAAAGAAAAGTATTTTCGTGTAGGTCGGTGAGTTTTTGTACATCGCACGCTCGAGTGGACCTCAATTCCATTCAGGTTTGAATTTTACCCCGCAGTTGACTATGCTCTAGACAGCAATCGACCGAGCTCCACCCAAACGGATGTTCACTTGTTAGAATTTCTATTTTTTTTCGTATCTTCACTTCAGATTTTCCAGGCAACATGATTACAGTCTATTCTATAATAAATAAATAAAAATATAACTCAATGAACTCATAGTTTTGTCAAACCCATAAATTAGCGAACGCTAATAGTTCCAACAGTCCTCCTTGTAATTTATCAGTGGAAAAACTAATTCAATAGGACTAAAACAATGCCAGTCAAGCTTCTTTGGGAGAGAACGAGGAGATGAGAAAACGGATTCAGAGGAGTGAGTCTTGGCTTTGGGGGTTATTTATTCATAGTTTTGAGACCCCCTCACCTTTTGTTTATTATTTGCAAACCCTTGAAGTTAAGAGTTTGATTGGGCAGCTGGTATAACATCAGCGACCGAAGACCAGAATCAATCAATGCCTCGTCAGTGGGTTGGCTAAAAGTTTATAATTTTCCCGTTGACACCCTATGGACTCCCTGTGTTGTGGTGCTGCCCCAGTTGCGGCAATTCTCGGGTCAGACCATCCTGCCCTAACTGTAAAAGTGTAGTCAACAAAAGATTTGGAAATTCAAACTCTTCCTGGTGATGGACGATGAAGGAAAATGACAACAAAAGTTGTGTCGACTGATGGCTAGACTATTCTAATCAGCATGTAGTCATATGCTGTGTTCTATCCGTAGTTGCACGACATGCATAAATGTGACTGGTATCAATATGCCTGAAAAAAAGGGGTGAGTAGGTATTTTTCTTTCAGCTTTGTAATGAGAATCTGACATCTTACAAGATGCAAAAACTACTATAATGGGAATATGACATCTTACCATATGCTGCAACTACTATTTCGTACCATATTTAATGCACGTCTTGGCTTTGGGGGTTATTTATTCATAGTTTTGAGACCCCCTCACCTTTTGTTTATTATTTGCAAACCCTTGAAGTTAAGAGTTTGATTGGGCAGCTGGTATAACATCAGCGACCGAAGACCAGAATCAATCAATGCCTCGTCAGTAGGTTGGCTAAAACTTTATAATTTTCCCGTTGACACCCTATGGACTCCCTGTGTTGTGGTGTTGCCCCAGTTGCGGCAATTCTCGGGTCAGACCATCCTGCCCTAACTGTGAAAGTGTAGTCAACAAAAGATTTGGAAATTCAAACTCTTCCTGGTGATGGACGATGAAGGAAAATGACAACAAAAGTTGTGTCGACTGACGGCTAGACTATTCTAATCAGCATGTAGTCATATGCTGTGTTCTATCCGTAGTTGCACGACATGCAAAAATGTGACTGGTATCAATATGCCTTAAAAAAAGGGGTGAGTAGGTATTTTTCTTTCAGCTTTGTAATGAGAATCTGACATCTTACAAGATCCAGCAACTACTATAATGGGAATATGACATCTTACCATATTCTGCAACTACTATTTCGTACCATATTTAATGCACGTCTACATATGGCGAACCTACATGTCTAGGGTTGGGGCCTTCCCACAAAAATTTGGTACCAGATTTAATGCACGTCTACATACAGCTAGGGCGAACGTACATGTCTAGTGGTGGGGGCTTCCCACAAAAAAATTGAAAAATCCCATTGGGCTCTAGAGCCCCTTTGGGCAGCCGCTGTTGAAAAATAATCCTAAGCCCCCACTACTTTTTACCCTATCATCACTCTACCTCCCTCTTTCAAAAATCTCTCTCCCTCTCCCTCTCCCTCTCCCTCCCTTAAAAATCCCCAAGTCAACAGAATAGTGACCGACTTCACCATAGGAGCACAAAACCACCGTGAACGTCCCTCTCTCCAGCAAGTAGTCATCTCTCTCTCTCTCTCTCTCTCTCTCTCTCTCTCTCTCTCTCAATCTTTCTTTGTCTCTCTTTGAGATTTCAAATGGAAATAATGGGATTGTGTTAGGGTCAACTATTTTACTAATTTTATGTAATACAAATATAAGAAAAACCTTATTCTTTTATTAAACTCGCTCTATCACATGCCTCTCCATGTATTCATCCCTCACCACAAGATGAGGGACAATTCATTTTTTAGACCAAATAAGGTAAAAAAGGTGTCACAATGTGTGATAATTTTGTCTTTTTGTACATCAATACTTTTCAAAAATGGCAATGTCTCTCACCATAGTGTAATGGACATATACATAATAGTCTTTCCCTATATATATGAGAATATTAGTATACATCCATCCCTCATTGTGGTGTGAGGGATATATTTATATTTGGATATATTAATGTGCAAAAGATAAAAAGCATATAAAAAAGAGAAATATACTCAGATACAAATAAGGAAAACCATGTAAGCATCACTCACCTTATGGTGAAGGAAGGATGCATACTAACATTCCTCATATATATAAGGAAAGACTGCATTCATCCCAATTCCTTTTTTAGACCTAACAAGGTCAAAAAGGTGTCATAAAGGTGATGGTTTTGTCTTCTTATACATTAATACTTTTCATATATGGAAATGTCCCTCATGCATAATAGTTTTGTCATATATATATACTAGTGCTGCAGAGCTCGTGCCTAACACGGGCCATGAAAAAATAATTAAGTTTAATTAAAAATAATTAATATTTAAATGAAATATAAATAAATATCTTTATATAAATCATAACAAAAACAAGGTTAAAATATGATCATGCAGGGATGCGGGCCTTATAAAAATAATAATAATAATAATATTATTATTATTATTATTATTATTATTATTATAGCTAAGTTTAGATCATTATATCATTATTGGCCACCTAACCAATCCAAATCTGTATCTCTCTTACTCCTTTCCTCATCTTACTTCCTCTATAAATCTTTTTTTCCTTTACATTTTTACATTTTTTTATATTTTTATAGTATGCATTGATATTTCTTTTATTTTGAAATGTATGTTTCCAACTAATCCTTACAGAAGCTTAAAAGGTTCTTTTAGCAAATGCTTTATATATACCATTCCCCAAGGCCATCCGCATCCTTCTCTAATCACATAGAATTAAAATTTTGCATTGAAATGTCACTCAAGGGGAAGAAGATCCCACTAAAACTCATACTATCTAGCATAAAATGATGCTAATTGAAGATATCATCATGAAATTGTAAGTAAACCCACTCAAATTCTCATATTCAAATTTGCTCTTTTAAAGCTATCATTTGAATTTCTACAATTTCTTCCATGAAATAAAGTAGTAGACATGAAAAAAATCAAAGCACCCAGATCTCACCTTTGCAAAAATATAGACATTGGCTCTGTCCAAGAAAGATAAAAGACAAATGAATCATAGACATTGTCCATTCTATGATTCTCTATAATGACTGGCCATATTATGGTTGGGTCTGGTTAATTTGTGTGAACAATAAGTTTGCTAGAATTTCAAATAACTTATTGATATTTTCTGCTTTATCAATTCATTCTCTTACTCAAAACCTACTATGATAACCATTAGTCACTGTGTCTCTTATCAATGCATTATGTATTAACTGAACTAACCTTAATAGTCACTTACGTATTACTTAACAGCAATAGAAAAGTGAGGTATCAATTGGCTAAGCCGACCTCCAAGATATGAGATGGCCACTCTAATGGTACTTGCTTGCGTGCTTAGTAGATAAAGCGAGTTCAGATAAACGACCCCTTTTTTAAATGATTGATTCTTTGTTCTAATCCCTAAAGATGATAATTGGTTTTTTTTTTCTTTCACAATCCATCTATGCCTATTGTTGCTTATTAGCATAAGATATCATCAACATGACAACATCATCATCAATATATGATACATACACAAAAATATGAATAAAAAAAAAAGAACTCGAGAAGTAACTACATAGGATGTACACACTTGGTCATCTAAGCCCTTCTCTGTATATCTCTCTCAAATATCCTTTTAAAGCACTAAAAGATAGAAGAAAGATCTTGTGAGTATACAAGTAGAAGGATGAGTGTAGAGTTGCAAAAAAAAAAATGAAAAAAAAAATTTGACTCACTAGAAATCTTTTAAATTAAGTCTCATGTAAAGGAAGTCTAATTAGAACCAAATGTTCGATTAAAGAATCTCAATTAAAAGAGTCGTCTACATTGTGATATTAATATAAGGTGCACATGGCCTGCTGGAGTAAATAAAGAGAAAAAAAAACCCAGTAAATGAAGTAATAAAAAAAAAGAAAAAGAAAAGAAACAACAATAAAGTAAAAAGAAATAAAATAATCATATAATATTTAGATTAAATACCTTGCAACGATGTTGTTGATACTATCTTTCAATAGTTTGGAAAGGATAAGAAGAAGTAAAAGCCGATCTAGCATAATAGATCTATTTCGGAACTAATTCAGAAATACAACTTAAGCTCTTATTATACTCTATTCCCTCAACTAGACTCAATCAACTTCACCATCATCATAAACACCTTCTTCCCATCATCATTGTCTTATCATTCTTCATTTCCAATGTTGTCCATTTGATAAATATATGTAGGTGGGGTACCTTGGCTTCCCACTCCTGGCCACTGGGCTAATTTAGGGGGAAAAAAACTAAATCATAGTGAGTGTTAGGATGTGTGGAAAATTTTTAATAGGGGTCTTCATGGACGAGGCTAAGCCTGGCCAGCTTAAGGCATATTCAAGCCTAACCCAACTTTAAAAGCATTGGCTTAGGCTTGGCCCAAGTGTCACGCCCTGAACCTGAGAATTAGGGATTTGTTGAGCGTTCCGAGGAATGACACACGTACCCATGACAATTCGTGCCATGACAAGACACGTACGAACTGTCACAAGGGTGATCCCACAGGTACGAGTGAGGAAGATCCACAAACATGTATTATCAACATAAGGCATTTAAGCGGAAACCTGGAGATTTCACCTATATATCTATCATGAGCATCCATAAAACATTCATTAAAAATTCATTTAATAAACAAACTCTGTTGATTAACCCAACTACATGCATAAATATGAAAGTCCACAATAATACAAAATATCAAGATGCCAAAATGATCCTTAAGTCCAATCTCAAATAACCCTATTGTGCACTGTTGAGGAGAATCAAGAAAAGATGTCATCCTCGTTCCACTCGTTCACATCCCAAGATAACGCTGGGGTTCCCTCCGGGGGCTCTCTGATTGCCGGACTGGCATCGGGTTCCGCACCCGTAACACCATGGTAACTGGTTAACACGACGGTTAAGCAAAAATAATGATACATAACCTTAACATGACAGATCAATTGAATTAAATGACGAAATAATTAAAAGAGATCAATGTCAAAATCTAGGCACTTATGTATATGAGTAAGCATGAATATGGAATCATGAATAAAGAACATATCATACCAAAATGGCAACCACATCTGCTATCTCCTTTCTAATAAGAGAGTAAATTGATCCATGGGAAATCACTAGCAATCGGGCCAGGATCGACTAGCTACCTTAAGAGCGTTGACTCACTTTTCTAATAAATACTGCAGTAGACAACTGATAAAATACTCCCATGGAGTCCCATTGAACCTCCTATAGGGTATAAGCTAAGTGGCGCCAACTCTAAGCATGTCAGAAATAATCCAATGTCCATACCTATCATATACTAATCTGTTTATACTGATACAGAAAGTAACTCAATCTTATTGGGATTATTAATCAAAGCATTGCAACTAAGTAAAATGATGTTCATCATTGATGCAAACTGATATAACTCTCATGTGGAGGTCAAGGTTACTATTAATATGAATGCAATTAGATTGTAAGGTTATCAAGGAAAGTTACTAGCCAACTCTATGCTACGGGTTTCCAAAGTCATTCAATACAGGATATTCATAAGACATTCGGTGTCCCGGTATTACCATTCTCGGTGTTACCTCATGTATATAAAGGACACTTCATCTTATGCCAACACCCATGACGTGACATTGAAAACTAACCGGAGAATAAAAAAGAAAAGGAGTGACAGCTCAACACTCTTCCTTCTCCATGTTTGGTTACCGTTGGACTAGTTTGGTATAGCAAAGGATCCGATTTTATGGTAATAAGTGGTCTTGGGTTGAACCTACAACCTATAGTAGGGGTGGATGGATATCTCAGTCTCTTTCTAAGGTTTAAGGGAGTAACCCATCATTAGGCTATCCCATGGACTATAGAAAGTCCATAGTCAAGCATAGAATTCATTTTGAAACACATTTCTATTAGTTACAGGTCAAGTATACCCGACTGATAGGGTGTTGGTCCGACCGATCGAACCGCTTCTAGAAGGGAAATTCGACCGGTCGGGCTGGCTGGCCGACCGGTCGGACTACCAGGAAGGCAATTCGACCAATCATGCTTCAGGACTGACCGGTCGGCCTTGAAGCAATCTATTACGGGAGCGTTTGGTTTCTAATGGGTTTTCTCTTCCAATACACTATTCCACCTGCAATCAACCAACACAAGGACTTCCATTCCACACTCTTAGGTTCCCTAATGGACCATTATCATTTTATTCATCCAAAAATCACTACAAAACACAATCAATCCATGCATTTTCCATCGAGCTGTAAAAAAAAGGGTAAAATCACAAAACCCATCAATAATCAAAGAATAAAGCCATGCAAGTAAAGAAAATGTATCCTTATACTTGCCTTAAGCTTGGTGCTTCGCTCAAATTGATTTGCCCCTTGGTTAGATGGTGAATAAGGCTCATCTAATGAAGAATCTAATACATGCATGAAGGAAGCCGAGAATGAGATGCATGCATGCCAATAGATGGGATCTCTTGACCCTTATAGCATTCAATAACTGAAATGAAGATGGGTTTCCATACCTCAACTCTTCTACAGGCAATGGGGAAGAAGAAATGCCTTGGTTTCCAAGCAAGAAGACCAAAGAGGAAGGCAAGAAGACCACGGAGGAAGAAGGAGGAACCCAATCTTCTTGCATGCAAGTCTCCAATCACAGCAAGATGATGAAGAAGATGAAGGAGGGAGGGAGAACCGTTGCTTCAGCAAAATGCAGGAAGAAGAAATGAACAGCATGTGGGTTTTGGGTTTTAAATGAGTGGAATCCCGGAATTTACAAATAAGTCCTCCTGGTTTCTGTACATATATGGTTTAAATCAATTGGGCTCAAGTGGGCTGGAATGAATCCAAATGGAATTGGGCCAAATATAAAAGATGTTCCACAAGATGAAGCTCACCCAATGCAACTAATATGATGCATAAATAATGTAAAACCATGAAAATGCTAAAATACAAAGGTCTTGGACTACTTAATAAGGTTTTAACCCGACCCAACTACCTATCTATGACCGAAACCTCTTGAGATTTGGGCTCAATTAGCCTAATAACATATTAATTAAAGTAAACCCAACTTAATTACTATAAATAATAATTATCTAGGGCTGGAACCTCACACCAAGCATGACACGACTTCTAAAATTTAGGCCTAAGTTTTCCATTTAATTAATTGGGCCTGACCAAATCATTAAAAAATTAAAAAGATTTATACATGGAACTAGAATAAGTGTAGTAGGATGTCATCTATATAGAAAAATAGAGTAGTTTGGACTAAGTGAATTTTATTAAGATTTTAGGCACAGAAAACTTCGTATTAGGAAAGATTTTCGAGAGAATTAAGAAATCAAGATTAGCAAAAGATATAAAAACTTGGAGATATGAATAAATAAAAGAAAGAACTTTAAAAAACTTGTGGCCTAATGAAAGATAAAATTGGCCAATGAAATAAAAAAAATATCTCAAGACCAATACATGAACCCATGCATTAAGAAATTTAATTCATGTGGGGCTCATAGTTTATGAATCTCACCGACTTATATTACATTTTTTTTCAATGAGTATGGATCCATCTTGTCAGGCCCAACTCAACTCAAATCCACTAATACTAGGTTAGAAATTTGGAGGATCTAACATGGGTTTCGTATGCATGGCTTTTTTACCCTCTCAATCGATATCAGATTGGCAATCTACACCGACATTGATTATAAATGTAAATAAAGATCTTGAACAATATAATATTAGTTCTATTTTAAATTTATACCAAAGAATAAACAAAGAATTAAAAATCTCAAATGAAAATTAAAGACCCTTTTAAACCTTAGAATGAGAGAAGCGAAGATATATAATGCATTTAGATATTACCAACTTAGATCCCCATATTGAAACTAAATTTTTTGGGTTTAGATGTAGGTAAAGAAAAAAAAGAGTTTAATTTGGGTTTGTCTCGTATTCTTTCAGATGTTGAGAGAGGTTTTAGGAAAATTGAGAGATTTTTGAAAGGTAGTATGGATAGAGTCTATCTAATATAGATAGAAGTACTTAAAATTTTTATAAATGCGACAGAAGAACAATTTCAAGAATATGCAAATAAGGTATTTTACAAATAATTTTTATTTACATAAAGTTACTTCTTTAATTTAACTATCATCAGGTATATATATAAATATTAAATTTTTTATTATTTTGTTAGTTAATTGGTATGAACTATTGGAAAATAAAATAAAAAAAGCATTGTGGAAGTAATATTTATTTCATATAAAACTAAACTCAACGATGAACAAACTAATTTTAGAAAGCAATATCCTTGTCAAAAAAATTGAAGAAATTAGCTACACTAAAAAATCAACCATTCTGTTGTCAGAAATTGAAAATTATAAGTTTTATTTTAATGTCATCAACATAATTTGTTTCACATCAGTTTCTTTTACTAATTTATTTCAATGTTTACTATATAGTGTCAAATTATAAAGGAAATGTAAAATTTCAAGATGTTGGGCCAAGTACTTCCATTGCAATACAAAAAATAAACAACTTTATTGAGATAAGCGCACAAATTGAAACAAGTGCAGGAGTTAAAAGATCTGCACAAACTGAAACAAGCGCAACTATTGAGACAAGCGGAGAAGATGAACCAAGTGCAACTACTAAAATAAGTTCATGCCAGTAAACAAATATCAATGGTTATTTTTTCCTTAGACCACATGTAAATCCCTTAATTATTCAAGGATAACTTAATATCAATGGTTGTATGTCTCTTTTTTTAATTTTTTCAGAATCAACTCAGATGAGTTCTATAGTCTCTAAACAAGGTTTTGATTGATAATGATAAAGATTTAATTAACAGTTAATATATTAGTTCAAGTGATTTTTCTCATCAAAATCCTCTCTTTACTTATTTTTCATGTATTGTGTAACACTCCGATCCCCTTGAGCCGGATTAGTGGCTCATTAGTGTGTTTTTCTGTTATTTTATTCTTTTGGACTTGGTTTTGGGCCTTGGATAGGTAGTTGAGTAACCTTTGACCTGGAATAGGTAGTTCTAAGCCCTTTTTCGTAATTTTGCTTTTGCTTTGCTTGCATCATATTTGCATCATCTTGGTGTCAACACGTGTATTTTGTTGAGTTCGTTATATTCTGTAACTGTGTCAAATCTATTTGGAGTCAATTGGAGAAGTTGGACCTTCGTGTGACTTGAACCGTAAATAGTCAGAACTTTTCGGACTTTGACCTAAACTACAAAACCTATATATACAATGCAACTCCAGGTGTCTCTCTCCCTGCTCTTTTGTCTTCCACGTTGCATGCAAGAAAAATCTCCAGGAGAAGCTCCCTCTACATTCGTTTCTCTCTTCTCTTCCCTTCTCTTGCTCGATTGAGGATTTGAATTCCCATTTTGATTTGGTTCTCTTCCTCTCCTCTCTGTCTGTGGCTTTGGTAAGTGGGTTCTTTCCAATTCTTTCTTCTTCATCTCCAATTGCACCTCTCTTTCTCTAATTGCTGTGCCTTCATCTCATGCATGTGTTATTTCTTTGATTTGTCTTGATCTTAGTTGAATTGGAGCTTGATTCAGTGGATTTTCAGAATTTGAGGCAAGTATAAGTACAGGCTTTGATAACACATATGGGTGTTTTATTTGATTGCTTTGATTCAGCCTTATTCTCTGTATAAAGATGTTTTACAGCCAATTTTGTGAATTTGGAACCTCTGTAGCTTGTTTTGTTAAGTTTCTGTACCAAATTTCAGTTTCTGTAACTATCCCGAATTCGTGTTCTGTATTGTACGGCTAAGCCGTAAGGTTCTACGGCTCACCTTCCAGAGACTTGAAATTTCGATTTTGTTCTACAGCTAGGCTACGGCTAAGCCGTAAATTGTCTTACGGCTGAGCCGTAAGCTAGCCGTGACCCAACCGTATCCCAGCCGTGAATTAAATCTCTGATCAGTCGAAACTTTTCCAATTCAGTGCTCTTACGGTGTGGCTACGGCTAAGCCGTGAAATGCTACGGCCAAGCCGTGGATTGGTCTACGGCTAAGCCGTATACTGACTGCAACTCAGCCGAAAAAGGCACCAGATCAGAGGTGAAAGAGGACTAGTTTAGCTGTGTTTTCAATGGAACCAAGGTGAAGCCGTAGTGTATATTACGACGAGCGCGTAAGATGTCTTCGGCTTAACCATAGGTCCCTCATGGCTAAACCGTTAGGCATGGCAATTCTGAAATATAACTTAGGATAACGGTGATACTTGTAGGGCTCAAATACAGGTTAACCATACCCGTAAACCGGCCCAATGGATTCTTTAGAGCGCATGAATAGTCTGTTAGGCTGTGACTTATTCATGTGAGTGTTGATTTACTGTTAAG
The DNA here is from genome assembly GCA_037013555.1 of Sextonia rubra. Lineage (NCBI taxonomy): Eukaryota > Viridiplantae > Streptophyta > Magnoliopsida > Laurales > Lauraceae > Sextonia > Sextonia rubra. The sequence continues at coordinate 12,599,224 of JASUAD010000001.1, read as the reverse complement.
CACCTCCCCATGGGTGTTGGTTTAAGGGACGTCGGTGCACGCAAAGATTACATTGCAACACCTTGATGGCAACGGTGCATTGACTAACTTAAAACTACATCAACATGCACGGTTAGTGACAGTGAAGAACTATATTAGGGTCGGCTTGTAATGAACCTTGACTCCGTATTAATCTAAGATGCATTACATATTGTTTATAGTTTTGCCCTCTGTTCTGCTAATCTATGTCTATGCATTCCGCAGTCATTTTGCTTTCGTTCTGTATATCCGTTTTTATTCTTCGTTCTGCACTCAGCTTTGATCTATGCTGTGCTTTGACTTAATCTATGTTCTGATCTGTATTTTGGCTATGCTTTGTATATTTTGGGTATTCCCTGATGGCTCTGCCCAGAGGTTAGTACGTGAGGATAAGATCCGGTCTTTGTCATCGGTGAGTCCAAAGCGGATAATCTCCCTTTCTATGGATTTGATTTGATTGGTATTAGTCTGGCTCTACTCAGCCTCAGCCCTAGGATGCCCGACGGGGTTACCTTTGGCTTAGATCTCTGTATCTCTGTAACTGCAGTGTCGCTTTGTCTTGGGACCCCGGAACCCAGGAAACCGAGACCCACTTGTACCCTGGCCCGGTCAGTGGTGTTCTCCTCTGCTCTGCTTTGCTCTGCTCTCTATTGGAGAGAACATGGTTAACGTAGTAGCCACCTAGTCAGTATTTCTAGGTTTGATTCAAATATCATGCTTTACTTCTCTGCACGATTTGCTTAGCATACTAAGATGAAACTCTGTATTGAATCTCTGTCATTAATTTATTCACTTTGATACTATGAGTGTTTCACCCTTGTTACTTGTATTTGCTGGATCGTTGTATTCATTTGTGTTGTCTGTGGTGTTGCAGGCACAGATCCCTTGCTCGACTCCCCGGCGGTCGAGGAGGCTGCAGGGCCGAGTGTAGAGGCACCCTCCGGTCTGGCAGAGTGGGCCTGATCACCTCTGCCGAGTGCGTGCATGCATATCAGTGGCTTTTGTTTTGAGTTTTGGTTTCAGGGGACTTTGTATTTGGACTTTGGACTTTGTCCTTTGTATATTTGTACCTCTTTATTTTGTCGTGTACTCAGACTTGTATTTGGTTTTTCAGCATTGTATTTATCTTTGTCTTTTCTGTTCTGCATTTGTTTGGCTTCCGCTATTTTATTTTCCTTTGTTGCTTGCTATGATATGTGCTCTTACGGTGTGGCTACGGCTAAGCCGTGAAATGCTACGGCCAAGCCGTGGATTGGTCTACGGCTAAGCCGTATACTGACTGCAACTCAGCCGAAAAAGGCACCAGATCAGAGGTGAAAGAGGACTAGTTTAGCTGTGTTTTCAATGGAACCAAGGTGAAGCCGTAGTGTATATTACGACGAGCGCGTAAGATGTCTTCGGCTTAACCATAGGTCCCTCATGGCTAAACCGTTAGGCATGGCAATTCTGAAATATAACTTAGGATAACGGTGATACTTGTAGGGCTCAAATACAGGTTAACCATACCCGTAAACCGGCCCAATGGATTCTTTAGAGCGCATGAATAGTCTGTTAGGCTGTGACTTATTCATGTGAGTGTTGATTTACTGTTAAGCACCTCCCCATGGGTGTTGGTTTAAGGGACGTCGGTGCACGCAAAGATTACATTGCAACACCTTGATGGCAACGGTGCATTGACTAACTTAAAACTACATCAACATGCACGGTTAGTGACAGTGAAGAACTATATTAGGGTCGGCTTGTAATGAACCTTGACTCCGTATTAATCTAAGATGCATTACATATTGTTTATAGTTTTGCCCTCTGTTCTGCTAATCTATGTCTATGCATTCCGCAGTCATTTTGCTTTCGTTCTGTATATCCGTTTTTATTCTTCGTTCTGCACTCAGCTTTGATCTATGCTGTGCTTTGACTTAATCTATGTTCTGATCTGTATTTTGGCTATGCTTTGTATATTTTGGGTATTCCCTGATGGCTCTGCCCAGAGGTTAGTACGTGAGGATAAGATCCGGTCTTTGTCATCGGTGAGTCCAAAGCGGATAATCTCCCTTTCTATGGATTTGATTTGATTGGTATTAGTCTGGCTCTACTCAGCCTCAGCCCTAGGATGCCCGACGGGGTTACCTTTGGCTTAGATCTCTGTATCTCTGTAACTGCAGTGTCGCTTTGTCTTGGGACCCCGGAACCCAGGAAACCGAGACCCACTTGTACCCTGGCCCGGTCAGTGGTGTTCTCCTCTGCTCTGCTTTGCTCTGCTCTCTATTGGAGAGAACATGGTTAACGTAGTAGCCACTTAGTCAGTATTTCTAGGTTTGATTCAAATATCATGCTTTACTTCTCTGCACGATTTGCTTAGCATACTAAGATGAAACTCTGTATTGAATCTCTGTCATTAATTTATTCACTTTGATACTATGAGTGTTTCACCCTTGTTACTTGTATTTGCTGGATCGTTGTATTCATTTGTGTTGTCTGTGGTGTTGCAGGCACAGATCCCTTGCCCGACTCCCCGGCGGTCGAGGAGGCTGCAGGGCCGAGTGTAGAGGCACCCTCCGGTCTGGCAGAGTGGGCCTGATCACCTCTGCCGAGTGCGTGCATGCATATCAGTGGCTTTTGTTTTGAGTTTTGGTTTCAGGGGACTTTGTATTTGGACTTTGGACTTTGTCCTTTGTATATTTGTACCTCTTTATTTTGTCGTGTACTCAGACTTGTATTTGGTTTTTCAGCATTGTATTTATCTTTGTCTTTTCTGTTCTGCATTTGTTTGGCTTCCGCTATTTTATTTTCCTTTGTTGATTGCTATGATATGTACAGCTTCCGCGTACGCTTAGTTCGCACGTGTTAGATCCCTTGTGTGCGTGTATCTGGACTAGGTTTGGATGTACGTGCACGGGAGTACGTGTGTCACCGGTTTAGCTTTTCGCTAACCCCCGAATTCTGGGCTCGGGTCGTGACATATTGGAAATGTAGCATTAATGCAATGTTCAAATACGTGGGTAAATTTGATGTGCATTTTTTTTATCAATGTGTGTCATATAAGTTGCGGATTAATTCCATTTCATTAGCTATTGTAACATAAATGAGGTATTAGATAATGAAATTTCTATTTGAATTCTTTCTTAGTTGAATAAACAACAACACTACTATATAAGGATCTTTATATAGTAGTGTGCTATATAAAGATCAAGTGGCTAGAGTTTGTGCCACTAAATTTATCTCTCTTACCTTTTTTTATATAATTTAGTAATAGAAAATTTAAGGAAAAATTCTTATTAAATTTATTTTTTCGTTTGGTTTTTACCTCATTCAGACTCTTAAAACCTACTTAAATTTTATTTATTTTCTCTTACAATTACAACATAATAATTATTATTATTATTATTTAAATATCATTATAATGACTACAATTCTTTTTTTTTTTGTTTTTTCTCTCATTACCAGCTATAATCATAGCTTAGGTATTTTGCTTTCCTATTTACCATTTGTTTCAAATACTTATATCTTTTATTTAAGACTTAATTTTTATCTTAAGCTCATATGTTACTTCATTTTATATTATTTCATTAGTATCCCAAATCAATATAAGGTATAGAGATTTGTTATTGGTTTAAGATTTATACTATTATACATCAACAATTTCAACTAAGAAACTTACATGATTGATTTGTAATTTATGTGAATTCATTGCACCTTTTTTTTCCTTTTTCTTTTTTGTTTGTATAATTTGACTTAGTGAATTTTAGAATGTTAAATAATATATCTAAATAATTTATATTTGCTTTATTTGTTATATCATTAGATATTTTGTCTTTTTTGGCACTTGTTGGGCATGGTTACATGCTTGATGTGAATTTTCGCATGTAGGTCTAACATGAAGATGATTGAACCGCACATAGTAGATACATTTGCATATGCAAAAACCCAAAAATTTCTACTCAGCCGTTATTTGAAGTCAAAATGAGAATGAGTTGCAATTATTTAGCTTAAGTAAAAGGATCAGAACATCTAGCCCATTTGATATATAAAATTATATTGTCAAAGGAGGGAACATTTAGAAGTTTTGATTTAGATTATAGGTGGGTCAATCATTAATATAATATAATGATTATAATTGTTAAATATTGCAAATTGAAACAGTGCAACTGTCAAAATAAGCGGAGAAAATGATTTATGTCATAATATTCATTAATATTTTATTTAAATTATTATTAGTTTTTTATAAGACTTAATTATTATTTTTTCATGGGCACAAGCCTTGAAGCACTAGTATATATATTATAACAATACCCCTTTTCGTGTGAGGGGGACAAGTGGCGTAGCCTTTTTAATGGAGTGCGACAAGTGGCATGCTCCGATTAAAGTCTTAAAAATCTCTCCCACTATCCTTCCTCTAAAATCTCTCTATCTCAATTCCTTTATTATTTAAACTTATACAAATCAACATAATCTCCTAAAATCTCTCTCCTCTACATAATAGCCGACTCTATTCATATTCGTTATTTTTTTTATCACATCTAAAGTCTCCATATTAGCTAGACTCTACCAATAATAAGAATGATGTGTTATAAGATGTATTATTATAGGTGGATGCCCACATTGGGACCCACATGAGATAAGGGGATTACTTCGAGTTAGAGTCTTTCCCTATTAGGTTGCTTGGGGAGGAAGCAATCTTATTCTATAAATAAGATCCTCCTCCCCCTCCCCCATTATGTACACACATCTCGTTAATAAGAGTTCTCTCTCTTCCTCCTTCTATTCTATCGTATCACGTTATCAGCACGCTCTATTAACACCTTTTCGTCCTACCCGGCCTTTCCTTGCCGTGTCTCCCCTGTCCCTCTTCCATCTTCTTCTCCTTCTCTCCCATCCACCTCCCTTGTGCCTCTATTGATTTGTTTGCTTTTTGATTCACTGCGGTTCTGGTTAAAAATGACATGACCACCTTCCTCCACCACTTCGAGCTGTGGGTGATTGCGTACCAGAAGGTCTGCACTGACGAGACGGGCTCTTACATGCCCCGCAGCGCCATCCAACGCACGGCCCTTGAGGACCTTCTCGCGCTGCGAAATGCTGTTCCGGATTACAGGTTCAAATGGGGCGCCCAGCTTGAGTTCTTCATCCGGTCTCCCAAAGACAAGACAGAGATCGAGAAGTTGTTGAAGCGCAAACTCCGCGCCCTTCTAACCACCACCCAGCCGGTGCCTTTCCAAGACAGGATTGTCAGGAGGTCTTGTTTATGATTCTCGAGCCCGTCTACAAGTCGCGGTTCTCGCGGAAATCGTTCGCATTCCGCCCTGGGCGGAACGCGCACACCGCAATTCGGGTGATCAAGAGAAGTTTCATAGGCTACTTGTGGTATATAAAGGGGGATTCGAGCACCCTTCTCGATGGCGTCAAAGTTGGGATGGTGATCAATGCCCTCTTAAGGGATGTCCGCGATAAGGTTATTGATCTGATTAAATCAGCACTGGTAATGCCTGTAATCACAAGTCTCGTTGAGGAAGGAAAAAAGTGGGGGATAGGGGTTGCAGGTTCTGTGGCAGATCCCAGGGTCGAAACAGAGAGGGAGAAGAATCTGGTCTTGGACCAGGTCAGGTACAGGTCAGGTCTGGTTGACTTGACCGGTCTTGTAGGCCTGGCTACTAATACAACCCAGCGTGGGTTCAGGTTAGGTCAAACTGGCCTGTTTGTAGAGTCTGTGCAAACATTGCCTTGCTGACGTCAACAAGGCATCAGCAGAAAATGGTCAAAAGCAAATTTGACCAAATTGACAGCTAAAACTGGTTTTGTTAATATCTTGATCATCTAGGAGATCCGTTTGTACCTACGGAAAACTCGCAAGCAGATCTACACATTGGCACCAAAAGGAGGACAATTCAAAGGTTAAGTAATTTCTCCTTATTTTATGATCCTTTATTAGTTTGATAATCGTACACCTGCATTTATTTTTATTCCTTTTAGATCTGCAAATATTTATAATTTTTAATTCTTATGATAAATTATTCATTTTCTCTTATCAAAAGGAGATTATGGTAGAATTGAAAATTATGGATCATAAATAGAACCAGAAGTTCTATATAACTAATTGGAACCCGAAGTTCCATACGATATTTAGAAATAAAAGTTCTTTATGGAATCAATAATTTGGACTCGCAGTTCCGTAAATTATTTTAGTCTATGAACCAGAAGTTCTTTCGAATTCGGACCAGAAGATCCGTTGGTTATTTTACTCTGAAACCAGAAGTTTTCAGATCCACAATATGTACTCGAAGATTTATAGTCCTACTCAAACCTGAAGTTTGATTTTAGATCCATAAATAAAACTAATAGGCCATAATATCAAGCCCGAAGTCTTGATAGAACCTGAAGTTCTATATCAACTAAATAACCTGGACCCGAAGATCCATAAATTATCTGGAATCAGAAGTTCTAAGATTTGGAATATGAATCTAAAGATTCATATTCGTAATCAAACTTGGAGGTTTGATTTCTAAAGATTCAAAGTAGTGTAGATCGATATGAAGGCCATGAAATCAAACCTGAAGTTTTGACAGAACCAGAAGTTGTGATTCAAACCTGAAGTTTTGACAGAACCAGCAGTTCTAAGAACCTGAAGTTCTATCACTAGCCTGAAGTCTTGACAGAACTAGAAGTTTTGATTTGTCAGTTAAGAACCCGAAATTCTAACTTTCTAATTGGCCAATTCTTCATTATACTTTGTCATCGGATATTGAGAACTCAAAGTTCTATTTTTGTTTGATTGTTATTGGTAAATCGATTTTTACACATTCTACAAGGCTTGTTAATGCTATCAAGGTCGGACATAAAATATCCATGTGGATATGACATATGCTCTTATTTTCTATGCAATTTTATCCCTATTAGCTAAGGATGATCACCAGCAGATGGTCATACACCCAATGCTTAAAATAAATGCCAGATTAGTCAAACATATCCCTCTAGAAGAGGTTAATATAATAGTTCTTCCAGTAGAGATGAAAATAACTATCCCAGGAGAGGTGATTAACAAGGCATTTTATTTGGAAATTAGACTTTTTCTTTTATCCCCCGTATCTTGTGTTTGCATGCTATATTTGCTTTGAATGGTAAATTGTTTAGTTGTTCTTAATTTTATTTTTGTGATACGATTGACTAGTTATGTAAGTTTATTATTACTTGTTGTATGGATCATGAAATGCATGAAACTGAGGATAATCTCTGTAGGGTAGACGGTGCAACAAAACACACTATATTGAAAAAAACCAAAAGTTTTTCTCAGAGTTAGTGTTTAATTCGTACACGGCATCAATCATAGTTAGATCGGTATAAATACTTGAATGCTCCAGAAGAGTCCGCACAAAATATTTATACATCATTACTAGTATTGACAGCCAGAAGCTAATACTTGAAAAGCTAAGTGCATTCTCCTTATATCTCAGGGCTATATTATAAGACAATCTCCAATATCGAATCGCATTCGATTATGAGCAAAACGCCAAAGTCAAACCCGAAGCTCACACTAAGCCCTAAATTTAGTGACCCTAAGGCTTTAATACTTTGGCATGATAGGTTAGGTCACCCTAGGGGTACTATGCTATGGCAAATTATTGAAAATTCTGTTACATACTCCTTAGAGTATCATCCGTTGACCATCCTTTCCACAAAGGATATAGTGTGACATTTGTGAACCCATCAAATCCCACCCATTAACATAACTTATTAAACCTAGGGTACACTTCCTTGAGCATGTTTTTAAATTTATAAGGCTTGATATAGTAGGTTCGTGACCTGCATGAAGGCACAACGTAGATTGGAAATCTATGTTCATTATTATTCACCCTAATTATTAGATATCTAGACCCAATGGCAGGAGATGTATTGTTGCTTGTTTTGCTGATTGTCATCTTGATGAGACAGTCTTCTCGCCGTTAAGGGGAGATAAGAGAGTTCCTGAAGAACACTTTGTTCCTATAGAACAACCCATTCTGCAGAACGGTGAGAATTAGTGTGGAATACTTCCACTATGTCTCATCTAGATCTATGTACTTCACAATGTGACTTCACAATGTGAGAATGAAGTATGGAGAATTGTGTACTTAATTACAAACGAATTCCCTGATGCTTTTAATGATGCAGCAAAAGTGACTAGCTCACATGTACCAGCTATGAACACACAAGCACGAATTAATGTCCTTGTAGGACAAGCACGAATTAGTATCCCTGTAGGATACAAAGTCCAAATATGGCAGTAAATGAATTTGTACACGCCAGAAGCGTAGTAGACTTATAGTTGTCAAGGACTCAGCTCCCCAAAAGAGGAAAAATGAGCAATCATATCCCAATCATACTCCAGAAGAAGTATACTCCTGAAGAGTTTATGACAAAATCCACTCTCTCTAAAATTCCTGAAGAGATTAATGTCCCGGAAGAGACACGAGTCCTAGAATAGACTCTGGAAGCCCCTGAAGAGGCAATGGGTACCCAATAAATAAAGAGATCTCTATACTCTATAATTATTCAAGAGAAAGATGGGATAGAAATGAAATTATCATTGATGACGCATTTGTATATGCGGTAGCTACTCAAATATCAAGGGAAAATGAGAATGATGATTGAGATACAAAACCACGTTCTATAAATGTCGACAAAGAACAGATTGGCCAAAATAGAGAGATGCTATTAAAGAATTACAATCTCTCAATAGACGTGGTGTATCTGAACCTATAGTACAAACCCGAAAAAGTGTTAACCCTGTAGGTTACAAATGGGTGTTTGTAAGGACAATGAATGAAATTATTAGATACAAGGCAAGACTTGTGGCACAAGGTTTCATGCAGAAACTTGGGACTGAAAACATACACAGACATATATATGAAAATCCCAGAAGGATTTGCTTTGCCTGAAGCAAAGTCAGAGAGTACGTACTCAATATAAGTAAGACGTTCATTATACGGCCTAAAGCATTCCAGAAGAATATGGTACAATCGTCTTAGTGAATCTTTATCTAAGAAAGGGTATAAAAACAATCCCATTTGCCCATGTATCTTTATAAAATCCTTAAATGGATATATAATAGTAGAAGTTCATGTAGATGACATAAATCTAATCGGGACTCCAGAAGAGTTCGAGAAAACTATTGACTATTTTATCTCAACCTGCAGATCGTAAAAAGTTCTAATGAGATTTTTCATTCTTTATAAATATGCTTCCCATATATAGTTTTGCACCAAGGCTTTGGATTGGTATTAAACAAATGCTATGATATTTATGCTTGTTTTATTCTTATGGTTTTAAAGATTCAAATTTTGTAGGATATGCAAATTCAAGATATATCCTTGATCCTCATAAGGGTCGATCATAGACATGTTGTATGTATCTTAATGGCAATGCCATCATTTTTTGGGATTTAATTAAATAAACTTTGGTAGTTACTTATTCTAACTATGCTGGGATTTTAGCCCTCTATGAAGCCAGTGGAGAATATGTGTGGCTAAAATCTTTAACTCAGCATATATATAGTCCTTGTCAATTGCCTTTTAGTACAGGTACTGTAACACCCCGACCCGATTTGATCTAGATTAGCTGCTAATTTCTGATGATTTGGTTGCTAATTGTGTTTTGTTTTTATTTTTGTTTGGTTTCAGGTTCTGGATAGGCAATTGGGTTGAGTTTGACCTGGTTCAGGTAAACATAAGCCCTTTTTCGTAATATTGCATTTTGTGTGATGTCGTCATTCATGGATCATCTTGGTATTGACGTATGTCTTTCGTTACACTTGTTGATTCCCGTAACTATGTCGGTTGCCAAATATGTTACTTGTTTCCATTAGACCCCCAATTGACTCGAACTGGAATTAATTGGAACAATTGGACTTTCTTGCAAATTGGCCTTGATATTTATAAGCCACCGACCTTCTCCTTCTTTCTTACTGTTCTGTCTCTCCCTCATTCTCGAGTCTTCTTCTTCTTCTTATCTTCTATTTCTTCTTTCTTCTTCTCGTTCAAGGCCAGGAAGAGGAATTGATGCTCGTGATTCTCAATTCGTGTCTTTTGGTAAGTTCAGGGAAGCTCCATGTTCTTGATCGTCTTCTTCTCCTCTTTCTTCTTCATGTTCTTGCCTGTTACATGCACTCACGGTTCTCGTTTCCTCTTCTTTTGCATGCATGGCGATTAGGAGCTTGTTGGCAGTGTGATTGAGCCCAAGGACAACAAGATCGTGTTTGAACTCATTTTGAGGCAAGTATAAGCATAATTTGGTTTAGCCATGTGGGTATGTATTTGATTAAGATGAAATCATGTATTCTTGATTATGAATGTTGTTTACAGCCCATCTTGTGATCATTTCCCTCTGTTACATGTGATTTAGCCTGTTTGCCTACGTTTCAGTGATTCTGTAATCAGTTCAGAACCTGCTTCCGTGTGTACCACGATTAAGCCGTAATTCACCTTTGGCTTAAAGTCCAGAGAGGGAAAAACCTAGTTTTCTCTACGGCCAGGACACGGCTAAGCCATATCTTGTCTTACGGCTAAGCCGTATCTCAGCCGTGACCCAGCCGTAGATCAATACAGGGTGCCTGTTTCTGGATTAACTGAAAGTAAGACATTGACAGACCTTCTACGGCCTAGCCACAGCTAAGCAGTAGAACAGCACACGGCTAAGCCGTAGAACAAAATACGGGTGAACCGTAATTGTGGATGAACAGTTAAGGGAACCGCGGTGGAGCTGCAGTGCAGATTACTGCTACGCCGTAAGATGCCTACGGCTAAGCCGTATGTTCACCTACGGCTAAGCCGTACTACCCCTGAGAAATGAATGAAAGGCTAGGAGTAAGAAAAAGACCTGCTATGGCATTCATGATAGAATGTAGATCACCTAGACTTACCCAATGGTATGAATGTATGACATGAATGATCTCGAGGGCTGCGCATCATTCATGCACGTTATCCGGTTGTTTAGCACCTCCCCATAGGTGTTAGTTTAAGGGACTTCGGTGCACATTCCAGATACACTGCAAACTAGACAATGGTGCATCGGACAACTTAAAACTACATCATCATGCACAGTTAGAAACACTGGATAACTAGAATAGGATTGGCTCGTAAGAGATCGTGATTCTTGAAAGATAATCTAACTGCATGGCATATTGACTTCGGTCCTTGCCTTTTATACGCGTACAGCGGTCTTGCATGTTCGCTCCTACTATGTGATGCACGTGAGTTGATATGTCTTCATCCTTGGTTATCTCATCCATTATATCATTGTTTGCTCTGCTCAGTTTGATATCTTTGATTGTCTCATTCGTATTACCTCTTGCATCTGTTGTATACTATGCCTAACAAGACATGCACTTCACGTTCGGATAAGAGACACATGTTATGATATGTACACAATATGATACGCACGTTATGATAAGTTATGCATGTTCTTATATTTGTTTGACTCTATATGTCCAACACTACTGAGCCTCAACCTTAGGATCCCAACGGGGTGACTTTGGTATAGTTTATATGGCTTTGCTGCAGTAAGGATATGTCTTGGGGAATCCGGACCCCAGGAACCCGAGACCCATCTGGCCCATGGTATTCTCAGCACGTTTATAAGATCCCTACCTTAGGAGCATACGGCGTACGTAGTAGCCACCTAGTATGTACTTACACATTGATTCACGAAGCATATGTTAATTGGAATGCACAACTGCCTAGACTACTATATTGACATGTTATGATTATTTATGTCTTTTATTCTATTAGAGACCACACGTGTTAACTTGTTACTGCTTATATTTTGTTGAATCGTTGTATTCACAGATTGTCCTTGGTGTACAGGCTCAGGTACCCTCGACCGTGTTCTTGTCGGTCGTCAGTTTGTTTGGGAGACTCCAGCTGTCTCTTCAGGTTCGCGGAGTGGGTGTTATCACTCCATCAGAGCGCGACTGTTCTCTGCATACATGCATATTGCTTTATTTTCTTGTCATTGATTGTACTCATGTTCTATACATTGTGATCGGATCCAATTTGTATGTTCAGACCTTTGTATCAGCCTTTGGATATTATTTCTTTGTTCTTGTGTGCCTCGTGTCTCATGTTGATATTTGTAGCTTCCGCATACTTGTTCTGCACGTGTGTTCCTTGTGCGTGTGCATCTAGACCGGGTCTAAGTGCATATGCACGGGAGTGCGTGTGTCGCTAGTTAGGTTTTTGTTAATCCCTGATTCCCTGGACTCAAGTTATGACAGGTACCCCGAGCATTATCTGCAAAGATAAGGAGGCATGTATTCAACAAATTAAAGAATGATGCATTAAAAATGACAAGATAAAGCATATTATACCAAAGTTCTTCTTCACTCATGAGCTTTAGCAGAATAGCAAGATTGAAGTCAAGCAAGTTCGTTCAAGCAACAACCTAGCCAATCAGTTTACAAAGTTTTTTGCCACAATCAGTATTCTAAACAATTGTATTAGAGATTGAAAAGCCTAGCTATGAGAAAGGTTGTTATCATCAAGGGGAGTAGTCAATCGGGGGGGCATCCTGAAGTATGCTACCCAGGACATCTGTGCACTGTACTCTTTTTCCTTTTCTAGGTTTTGTCCCACTGGGTTTTCCTAGTTAAGGTTTTAACGAGGCAACATTATGCACGTCCTACACCAAGTCAATGATCCTATAGAACGTTGTACTCTTTTCCTTCGCTTTGGTTTTTATCCCACTGGGTTTTTCCTTTGCAAGGTTTTAATGAGGCAACAGTCATTGAATGGTGGTCATCCAAGGGAAAGTGTTATAAGATGTATTATTATAGGTGGATGCCCACATTGAGACCCACATGAGATAAGGGGATTACTTAGGGTTAGAGTCTTTCCCTATTAGGTTGCTTGGGGAGGAAGCAATCTTGTTCTATAAATAAGATCCTCCTCCTCCTCCCCCCCCAATTATGTACACACATCTTATTAATAAGAGTTCTCTCTCTTCCTCCTTCTATTCTATCATAACATGATGGAGTTTTTTGAATGTGGGTAAGGTCATCTTTTTCTTCTTCTTCTATTTTTCTTTTAAAGGAAAATATTATGATATATGTGATCTCTATTTGTATATACTTTTTAGTACCCTGATAATTACTCTAACCATCATTATCTCTTACTTTCTAGATTCAATCAAAATCTCTCAAACTCTTATTCAAGATCTCTCTCACCCTCTCTTCAAACATCTCGAGAAAAATATCTCACCTCTCTAATCATTATATACTACTCCAATCTTCCACCACTGCTAAAAACAAAGATCAAGGAGCTCTACTCCACCACCGAGTTCACAAAAATGCCATATAGCAAGAGTGAGCCAAGTTCTTAAAAGTCTGTGGATACTTCTACAATATCCACATGGAGAAGAACCATAACTAGTATAAGCGAAGAGAATGGAACTTCTGCTTTTAGCTTCCTCTTGCTTCCACATTATAGGTCCACATTTAATACATGTTTCAGTGGGAGGCCCAAAATCTCTCTACCTAACCATTTTTCCTTCATAATAGAATAATGTTAACTTAATGTAGTTAATTGATAATAGATAAATATAAATACGAATTTGTATTAAAATTTCCACATACTTTTTCGTGACGAATGTCTTGAGTTTTCTGAGGAAATACATGCTTCTATGTCATTAACTCTGTTTTCATGTACTGATGATACATCATTTTCCACATGCAAATCTATGGTAGTTGAAACAGTTGGTAATTCTTGACGGTTTGATAGACGACGATGTCGTAGCTTCATCATTCTTTAGTGCTAAGCAAGTTTATATATATAGTGTTGATTTTGAGATGACAAATGTTGTTGAACACGTGCTTCTGTGTCATTAACTTTGTCTTTATGTATTGGTGACACATAATTTCCTATATGAAAATCTGTGGTATTTGAAACAGATGGTAATTCTCGACGATTTGATACAAGACGATGTCGTATCTTCATCATCCTTTGTCGTCGAGCGAGTTGATATATATAATGTTAATTTTGATATGACAAATGTTGTTGATTCATAGCAATTGAATGATTGTCCTCACGTTGTTGTGCATATACTTGATGACTACGTTGCTAGACTGACAACAATAGTAAACACTATATTAATAATTATTATGCGATAAAATGTTACTAAATAATTAGATTATTAAATGAAAATCATAAATAATATAGGTATAAGAATATCTATTCGGATGTTTATATTCATCACTTTTGTATTTGTATCATGTTAGAGCATCTCAATGTCATTATTTGAAAATTCCAACATAGTGTGTGGAAATCTCACAAGAAAATAAAATATCTAAACCAATACAGATATTGGTGTTAAAGGTTCAACTTGCAGCTAAGCTATATTTCAAAACCATGTTTGTATTTCAAAACTAAAGTCCCCATGGATTGCATGTTTTGTTTTCCAAAACTTTTCATTGGTGAAAATAAAATTATACTAATTACATAACTATATTATAAAAAAATATGCAAACTAGTATAAAAAAATCAAAGACTTATATAATCAATTATAAAACACATCGGAATCATATAAATAATCAACAAAAAAAGTTAGAGAGGGTATATTCATGTAATCCAGAAAAAAAGAAAAAACTATATTATAAAAATTAAACAAAAAAAGTATTTAAAAAAAATCAAAGACTCATATAATCAATTCTAAAACATACCAGAATCATATAAGTAATCCCAAAAAAATAAACAATCTAGTAATATTGCAAAGCTGATTCAAATAGACTATTTAAATCCAAAGTTAAATAATTGTTCATCAATTTCTTCATATCTCGAAGGAATAAATCGAGGCTAATTTTTTACCCCATTATAATTTTTAGTATAAATATGAGGATCAATGGTAGGAACTTGAAATAGAAGCCAACAAATTTCATAAAATTAGATCAAGATTTTTAAATCTTTTTGCAAATTTCTTGAGATCTGTGATTGATCAACAATTCAAATTTAATCTCATAGTCATATTTGGGACTTCTTCTTCCTCCTGTTCGTTCTTCTCTCTCTTTTCTTACTTTCGTTTATCTTGCACAGAGAGAGTGGGCAATCTTCCTTTTTATATATAATATATAAACTAGCAACAAAGGCCCGTGCTAAACCCGGGCCCAAAAAATGCGAATATATTTAAATTTAAGATTGATTAAAACATTAATAAGAAAAAAATTGCATTCTATTAATATTTATATTTTTAGTTTAGGAGCTAGATATTTATACATGCTAAAAACAAAAGAGTAAAAAAATAAAACAAAGAGATTAATCTTTTTATTTTTTATTTATCTTTTTATTTCCACTCTCTTTTTCTCTCCCACTTTTGTGAGTTTTGTTAATATTTTTAGATTAATATTTTTCTGAGAAAGGGTATTAATCTTTAAATCCTTAAATGGAAAACAATTTCTATTATTAATTAGTAATAATTGAGTTTCTCTTAAAATTTTATTTAAAAACCTAAGAAACAAATTAGAATTTCTACCAAACCGGTTCGACACAAAACTCTCACAAAATTAACGAACTAAGTGATTTAGAACAACGCAAGCACATGAATTTCATTACAAATAAAGCTTAATCTCTATTTACCAGAATATTGATTTGAAATTAGACAAAATTCTTCCTATGTATTGGTTTTCTCTAACCTTGGTCATCATCCACCATTCCATTAACCTTTATGCTGTGCTAAAATTACTCATAATGATTTAGCTCTAATTTGCATTAGCACTGGGACATCACACATATGTACACATATGCATGAATGCGCAATTATACAAAATCAACAGAAAATTGTAGCATAACAGCTTGCTCAGAGATTATTCACAAGTGGAACTGGTCCAAATGGTAGCAGAATAGGACTTGAAAATGTGCCACCCACTCTTTGTATAAAAACACACTTAAATAATGATAGCCCATGCTGAAATCATTGAGTTTCCCATTTTAAAAAAATAAAAGACCGAAGAGAATCAATATCACCATAGCATCATTTATCCTGAAATTGTACATAGTTGCAAGGAACAGGCAATGAGAATATCAAAACCAACTTTCCTAAATCCTAAGTCAAATTGGGGTGCCCCAGAACACAAACATAATGTAAAATGAAAAACTAAAAACACCAACTTATCAATTCTGTAAACCTCAGGAAACCCACTAAGATAAACTATGAATATGAGTTAAAGGTTCCCACCGTTGAAAAATAATTACTAACCTGGCACTTCTCCACAGTGGGTGGATCCTGAATGTATTGCTTGTTCTACTCCAGTAACTGTTTATAGTAAGTAGTTCCATGCTTGGCCACAAATTGCGATGCCTGAATAGCCTTTGGCTGCAGCTAATGCAACTTTGATGCCATTGGTTGCCTAAATTATAGAAAAAACTTGAACACTTAGTATTAGGCTATCAGCTCAAAAACAAATCACACCCAAGCAAACATAACAAAAAAATAAATAAATAAAGCCCCCCCTTTAATGCATAATAAGTTTTGGGATTAGCATCATTACATGATCAGTGGCCACCTAAACTGCATTCCACCACAAATATTAAACAAACCCAACATCATTACAACTTCAAGCTAAGAACATCAAGGAGACCCCATTTCAAATCTCATGAATTACATGAGTTCTTTCTGAAGCAATTTGAACAAATGAACAAATCTGCGACTCAATCTCATGATCCAAGTTCGTAACTTTGGATTTGGAGATCTCTGTTAAAAGAACCCATGAACAAACAACCCTCGTTCAAATGAGGTCCTAAAAGGCAAAACCCCAATCGTGAAGATCTCAGATAGGAAAATGAAGTACAGATCGAGGAGAGAAGACGCTTTCAAGAACCATAGTCGTTGGGGCAGATAATGGAAGGGATCGAGATGTGGATGCCAGAAACCCTAGATTTGAAAAAAGATATCTCAAAACCCTAAAAGGTTGAAAAGACGAAAGATAGTTAGGGTTTTGATTGTGAATGGATCAATTATATACCTTTCTCTCACTCACTGTTATTTGATGTAGAGATGATTGGGGGAGAAATCGGAGGAGGAATTTTATTTTCACTGCAAAGCTTGTTCAGTGCATGATGAACATTAGATAGTCATAGTGTACTGTAATCTTCTTCATTCAATTTTCTTCTTCTTCTTTTTCCCCTTCTTCTTCTTTTCTCTTAGCAATCTCGATCTCTACAATTGAGCAAAAATCCACCAATCTCTTAAAATGACCAAAAAACCCTCCTCCTCTTCCCTCCTCCCCGCCCGATTCACCCTCCTCGCTCTCCTTTCCGCCACCGCCTTCTGCTTCTGGAAATCCTACCGCCTCCGCCACCAAAAACTCCTCTCCTTTGCTTCCTGCTCCTAAAACCCTAGAAACCAAACCACTCAAAACCCTAAACCCAAACCCAAGCTCTTCTTCGCCTCCCAAACTGAGACCTCCAAAACCTTAGCCCTCCACCTCTCCCGCCTCCCGCAACCTCCCCTTCAATTTCCTCAACACCAAAGACTACGAGCTCGAAGATCTCGCCAACGAAACCCTAATCATCCTCATGGCCTCCACCTAGGAGGACGGAAACCCCCCTTGCAATGCCAGATTCCTCGCGTGGTCGCTTGCCGAGAGCACGATGACTTCGATGTTGTTGATTTGGAAGATATTACTGGAGATTGCTGGTGATGATAATTGACGTGAGATATCATGATAATTGACGTGAGATATCATACGTAAGTTGAGAGATTTTAGGAGGTTATAAAAAAGGAATAGATAGAAGGTCTCTCTAACCGGATCTAATCCAATGCTATTGGGATTGGAATGTTAACGCGGTGCTCTAAAAAAAAGGAAAAATAGGAGGTGCTGACATGGCACCCTCCGCAGGCCTCCATTCTTAGAGCGTTAGTGTATATAATGGGCTCCACTGCAAAGCCTATGAATTTGATTTGGATTAGAACTTTCTATTTTTTTTAGTAGATAGATGCACCCCACCGTGGATCTCTAGAGGATTTGGAGTCGTATTTGAGTGAAATTTTACTAATCTGAAAATAGACATGTATCTAATTAGAATGAGATTTAGATTAGAACTTTCTATGTTTTTTTAGTAGATAGATGCAGCCCATCGTGGATCTCTAGAGGATTTAGAGTGAATTTTGTAGTTGTATGATATTAAGGAGTTTTGATCGTTCAAAGTTCTTTCTAGATATATATGAATTAAAATAGAAAGTTTAAAATTTAAGGATTCTAAAGTCTTAATAATTTAAGATGGTATATGATAAGAATATCGTTGACTACTTGACCCTGCTGGTACCAGTTATTTCTTATCTTAATTGAATAAGAATATAACTTGGGTTCACTTTTTAGCCTAGTGAAACCTAACTGACCCAACCTGAAATTCGGCCTGTTAAGTTGGGTCAGTTCGGATTCAGTATGAATTTGCCTGTGTTCTCCATGTGTCCAATCACATGGTTGGCCCAAATCCAATTGCATTAAATCTGGGCACAAATGAGAGAGAGAGAGAGAGAGAGAGAGAGAGGAATATTTTATATGTGGGCTCCAACTCATAACTTTAGTACCAAACTCAAAAGGATCATATATTAATTTCTGTATTGAATTGTTTGACATAAAGAAATCCTGAGGTTTTTTTAGCCCTATATGGAGTTTCAACACAGGAATAAAAAACTCATTAGAATCTCTCCAATTCAAAGACTCAAGAATACTGACACTGTTCTTTGGCCTGGAGAAACTGAAGCAGCTGCAATAGAGTTTAAGACTTCTTATACACCACCTTTCTACTTTGTTTTTTTTTTTTTTGTGTGTGTGTGTGAGAGAGAGAGAGAGAGAGAGAGAGAGAGAGAGAGAGAGAGAGAAAGGGGGAGAGAGCGAGACCAGTGTCTGGAGTTGAGCATCGTCTCTAGTATTCACTTCCTCGCCCTGTCCCATTTCCTTCTCTTCTTACTTCCAAATGTGAGAGAGAGAGAGAGAGATTGATTTTACTTGGTTGTATTATTTTCCTATTCCAAGAGGAGAAGAGAAAGTAGGGGGTTGTTACTCCTTAAAAGCCCGCCACTTGCTAGTGCCATGACAGATGGTGTTATAGTTGGCAGGGCATTTGGCTTCTAGGCACCACATGTCCAGTAAAAAATAGGTCCATATGGCCATTTATAGACGCCTCACACTGATTTCCCAACATGAAAATTTTCAACTCTATGGAGTTGAAGGATGATTAAGAATGTGAAATTCCTTCTTATTTATAGGTGATGGGTGACGTTTTTGGTCCCAGTTTACATATGCATGACTTTGGTTTCCTAATTTTGGAAAGCAACAATATGGGGGTGGGACCCATCCTAAGGTTTCGTTCTAAAATTGTTACGTAGGTAATCGATGCACGGTACTTAGATTTTGAAGTGGGATGGGGTTCCACGTCAAAAAAAAAAAACTATATTAGGTGGGGCTAGGGGGAGTGATCTTGATGAATTTAGATTTTGAAGTTGGGCCCACTGATTTTTTCATCTATGGAAGAGATATATTTTAGAGAGAGATTTTAGAAAAATATATTGCAAAGGGCTGGATAAGATATATTACTTAGAATCTATAAGATATCATGCCTTTATTAACTAAATCATAGAAAAATATGTGGATATTATTAAAATTTAAAAACATGGTTTCATACATTTAGGATAAATCTTCTAAATCAACTCATAATATGGCATATGTATGATATGGTCTTAATCAAAGTGCAAACCCAACCCAGTGGACAACAGCAAATAAACAGATTCAGCCCGGCAGCAACTCACTAAGCAAGGATCAATTAAAAAATATAAGTGAAGTAAAAACAGCAATGAGGAAAGTGCAATCCAACCAAGTAGACATCAATCGATTTAAAAAAAAACCCACCACTGAGCAAAGCCTTTTTACCTCCAGCTTGGTCCGAATTTTCTAAATTCGGGCAAATTGATCCAAATTTTCTAAAGAAAGCTTACATATGTGGTATTCGACTCTGTAGAAGAATCAAACCAAATTTATTCGGAAAATACAGCCGAATCGAACCAAAATTCGTAACACCGGAACTACCACCACACTGAACTAAATTTACTGATTCAGGATCATATGGAATCATAGCCTACTTATGTTACGTACAAGACCAAGCCAATGCAGCAACCATTGACTACAATGAATCAGATCATCAAAGCAAGACATCAAAAGCAAGATCAATTGGAACAAACATATCATCTAAACATAAAGATAACACAGAGAAGATTAAAGCATCAAAATCTAACATCCAGCAATAGATCTCTCACATTGATCCAATCAAACATCCAAGAACAACGTAGATCATCCCAAAAAGAGATCGATCCATTAAAACAGATCAAAAATCTAAATCGAGAAGAAGAAAGCATAAATCAAGAACTGTAGGGTTTGGATTGGAGAAATCACCTGTTCTTGTGCTTGATTTGAAAGCGATTACTGCGAAAAGAGAATTAGGGTTTTTTTTTTCAACTCCGTGGAGTTGAAGGATGTTAAGAATGTGAAATTCCTTCTCATTTATAGGTAATGGGTGACGCTTTTTTTCCCAGTTTACATATGCAACGATTTGGTTTCCTAATTTCGGAAAGCAACAATATGGGGGTGGGACCCATCCTAAGGTTTTGTTATAAAATTGTTACGTAGGTAATCGATGCATGGTACTTAGATTTTGAAGTGGGATGGGGTTCCACATCAGGAAAAAAAAACTATATTGGGTGGGGCTAGGGGGAGTGATCTTGATGAATTTAGTTTTTGAAGTTGGGCCTACTGATGGCTTTTATCTATGAAAGAGATATATTTTAGAGAGAGATTTTAAAAAAATATATAGGAAAGGGCTGGATAAGATATATTACTTAGAATCTATAAAATATCATGCCTTTATTAACTAATAATGCACCACGTGTCGCTCCCCCGTGAAAGGGGGTATTAAAATTAATCAGCCCCGGTCAAATCATTAAACAAAATTAAAAAGATTTATACATGGAAATAGAATAAGTGTAGTCGGATGTCATCTATAGAGAAAAATAAAGTAGTTTAGACCAAGCGTATTTTATTAAGATTTTAGGCACAGAAAACCGTGTATTATGAAAGATTTTAGAGAGAATTAAGAAATCAAGATTAGCAAGTAGTGCTTTCAGGAATGAGTGGTCTTAAATAAATTTATATTTCTAATATATAAAGGTGTTACTCATGGAAAAACTAAAAAAAAAATAGATAAAAAAACTTAGAGATATGAATGAATAGATGAAAGAACTTTTAAAAACTTGTGGCCCAATGGAAGATAAAATAGGCGGATGAAATATAAAAACATCTCAAGACCAATACATGGACCCATGCATTAAAAATTTTAATGCATGTGAGGCTCATATTTTATGAATCTCACCGACTTATATTATTATTATTTTTTAAATGAGTATGGGTCCATCCTGTCAAGACCAACCAACTGCAACTCAAATCCATTTATACTAGGTTAGAAATTTAGAGGATCTGATATGCGTTCTGTATGCATGGCTTTTTTTTCCCTTTCTATCCATATCAAATTAGTAATCTACACCGACATTGATTATAAATGTTAACAAAGATCTTGAACAATACAATATTAGTTTTATTTTAAATCTATACCATAGAATAAGCAAAGAATTAAAAATCTCAAATGAAAATTAAAGATCCCTTTAAACCTTGGAATGAGAGAAGCCAAGATATATAATGCATTTAGATATTACAAACTTGAATCCCTATATTGAAACTAAATTTATGGGTTTTGGATGTAGGTAAAGAAAGAAAAGAGCTTGATTTGTGTTTGTCTTGTATTCTTTTAGATGTTGAGAGAGATTTTAAGAAAATTGAGAGATTTTAGAGAGGTGGTATGGATAGAGTCTAACTAATATAGATAGAATCCTGAATATGGACTATTAATTGAATATCATGGTCTAATTTAATGTGAGTGATAGATTGTGAGTCCTACTGAACAGTAATCTTTACTTTAAAATGATATATATAAATATTAAATTTTCTCTATATAAAAAGCACAATTTCTATTTTAAAATGAAGTAAGTATAAACAAAATAATTAATTCAAAATGATATATGAGATGATTAAAAAGAAGTCCCCTTTAAATTATGAATTAATATTTTGGTCACCATAAGAAATGATTAGGCATTATTATAATTTTGTTGTAGTAATTTACATTAATATTATTTTTTTATTAACCAAGATCAATAAAAAAACAACAAAACAGTATAAGAATTGAGAAACAGATGCCCTTTTACCTATTTGACTGTTTTAAAAACCAAATTTTGAATCAAATACATTAGAGAGGAATAACAAATGGGATAATAACAGTTGAATTCAATGTGAAGGAGAAGTCATTTAATCTTACATTCCATGCATCATTCTTCAATTTTAAATGAGAATCAGCAGCATAGGGAGGCCGCTGAATTGGGGGTTTCAGAAGTGGAAGCCTTGCAGGAGTATAATCATCATCACTATCATAGTAACTTCCACGATCTGGCCCAAGAGCCCATAGAATCATGGCCAAGATGTTAGACAATGCCTGTAATCAAATAGCTAGTCACATATTAGGAAACTTGAATCCAATATCCATTAAAAAGAACTCATGTTTATGTGTGAGAGAAAAAGAGAGAAAATTTTAATTTTAAAGGCGGATTTGTATTGCTATCCCACAATGAGCTGGCATTTCTGTGTAGATAATTTTTTAAAATTTGAGAAGCACAAAGATAAAGTGATTTTGTTCGTGATAATTTGTAGCAACAATCTCGTGATATAAGTATACAATATCAAGATGTAATAC
The DNA here is from genome assembly GCA_037013555.1 of Sextonia rubra. NCBI lineage: Eukaryota > Viridiplantae > Streptophyta > Magnoliopsida > Laurales > Lauraceae > Sextonia > Sextonia rubra. The sequence continues at coordinate 12,576,404 of JASUAD010000001.1, read as the reverse complement.
TATAGAGATCCTAAAAATGTGATTAGATAAAATGTGTAGGTGATATTTAGATGTTGAATTGGTGTGTCAAAGGAGTGATTTTAGTTGGCGGAGGGAGAGATTTTAGGAAGACTAAATTGAATAGATGAAGGAGAGATTTTAGTGGGAGAGATTTTGAATTTTGATTTTAAATAATGAATAGAGAGATTTTTAGGGAGAAAATAAATTTAAAAAAACTTTTAAATTTAGATTGCGCCACATGTTGCTCTCTTATGAAGAGAATTGCGCCACGTGTTGTCCTCTCATGAAAAAGGGTATTGTGATGTCTTCTTTGGCCCTCCAAAAATCTTGAAGAGGACTGTTAAGGAAAAATATACATGATTTAATTGTGTCCTTTTTTTCTTCATTAGATTGTGTGACGTGGTATGTGGGACTATAAGATTTTTCTCTTGGTAATGGAGCCTTTAATTTAGAGAATATCTTCGACTGGCAAGAGAAATTTTAGTTGTTGCATTGAATGTTTGTTTATTTATTTTTTTTAATTCTATCCCATTGATGTTATGGGTTAGAAAGGTGATTTGTGTTTGTTGCATATAACGTAAAAATCATATAAACGGTTTGTGTTTGAGAGTCCATCCTCATTTTCCCTTTAAAATCATGTGTTGATCACTCGTGAAGTTTTTGTTCCTTGAACCATTCATCTACTACATCTATCTATATGTGGGCCCTATGATGAGAATCAGAATGATCATAACAAAAATGTGTGATTGATGGAAAATAATGGATTTTCTTTTTTCCTCGTCAATTATATGTTTCCTTTCTCAGTAGCAATCCTCAATAGGATGATTATCTCAAAGGAATGGATGTCTAAGGTGGTTAAGCTGATGAACGCTAACCATTGAAATCGGGGGATCTAGATCGTCAGATGTGATTTGAGTTGCAACACATCAACTTCATTGCGTCCCTATCCACACAAACCGAGCCTTCTGCGCACCCATTGAATGGTCTTATTCTGATTGGATGATTTCAAAGCAATGATTAGGAAGATGGGCCTTTTATTTAGATGTTTCTCTTTTTTATAGGAGGATAATGGAATATGGAGAGAATTTAGGAGTGAGGGAGAGATGAGAGATATTCTAAATTTTAAGACTTTAATCGGAATGCGCCACGTGTCGCTCTCCTGTAAAGAAAAGCGCCACATGTCGCCCTCTCATAAAAGGGGATATTGTCATAATATATACTAGCACTTCACAGGCCTTATTAAAAATTATATTATTTGTAAAAAAAAATATTTATAAATATTTAAATGATTTATAATTTAATATTAACATTAAGTTCATTTTACAATCATAATCTTAAATATTTTAGATTATAAGATTATGATTTAAATGAAATAATATAAAATGATTTGGGATACTAATGAAATAATATAAAATGAAGCTACATATGAGCTTAAGATAAATCTTAAGTCTTAAATAAAAGATATCAGTATTTGAAATAAATGGTAAATAGGAGAGCAAAATACCTAAGTAGTGATTGTAACTGGTAATGAGAAAAAAAAACAAAAAAAAAGAATTGTAGTCATTATAATGATATTTAAATAATAATAATAATAATTATTATTATTATGTAATTGTAAGAGAAAGTAAATAAATTTTTAGTGGGTTTTAAGAGACTATATGAGGTAAATTTTCTATTATTAATAGTGTTGTTGCTTATTCAACTAAGAAAGAATTAAAATAGAAATCTCATTATCTAATTATGAAATAGATATATGCAACTTATATGAAACACACTGATGAAAAAAAAAATTTGCATCAAACTCACCCATGTACTTGAACATTGCATTAATGTTACATTTCCAATACATGAGAAATAAGTAAAAAGAGGATTTTGATGAGTAAAATCAGTTGAACCAATATATCAACTGTTGATTAAATATTTATCATTATCAATCAAAATTTTGTTTAGAGACTATATAACTCATCTAAGTTGATTCTGAAAAAATTAAAAAAAAGACATATACAACCATTGATATTAAGTTATCCTTGAATGATTAAAGGATTTACATGTGGTATAAGGAAAAAATGACCATTGATTTTTGTTTATTGGCATGAACTTGTTTCAGTAGTTACAGTTGGTTCATCTTCTCCACTTGTCTCGACAATTGCGCTTATTTCAGCTTCTGCAAATCTTTTAACTCCTTCATTTGTTTCAATTTGCACACTTATCTCAATAAAGTTATTTGTTTTTCGGCATTGAAATGGAAGTACTTGGCCCAACATCTTGAAATTTCGCATTTCCTTTATAATTTGACACTACATAGTAAACATTCAAATAAATTAGTAAAAAAAATTGATATGAAACAAATTGTATTGATGGCATTAAAATAAAACTTACAATTTTCTATTTCTAACAATAAAATGGTTGATTCTTAAGTGTAGCTAGTTTCTTCAATTTTCTTGACTGGGATACTGTTTTCTGACGTTAGTTTGTTCATCGTTGAGTCTATTTTTATATGAAATAAATATTGCTTCCTCAACGCTTTTTTTATTTCATTTTCCAATAGTTCATACCAACTAACCTGCAAAATAATAAAAAATTTAATATATATACATGATTATAGTTAAAATAAAGAATTAACTTTATCTAAAAAAATTATTTGTAAAATACCTTATTTGCACATTCTTGAAATTGCTCTTCTGTTGCATTTATGAAAATTTTAAGTACTTCATCGTACAATAAAAATAATGTTTGCTTGAAATGATCCACAACTGTTATAGTTGCAATGTATCTAACAATAAAAAAATAAAATATTTGTTTAATAATATGTACAATAGATAAATATGTTAAAGTTATCTTTAGTTCATGTATATTTGCATACCTCATTTTTGTTGGTATGGTTGTATCATTACAACGGATACACTGATCGTTATTGATATTTTCATAAATCTTCTTATCGCATTTACTGCATGAAAGATACGCTAAAGGTGCATCCATATGTAACATTGTGACTGTAGCCTTTATCGCAACACATTTGACCTAGAATTTTTTATAATAGAAAATATTTCATAGCTTGAAGTAGATAAAAATGAAAAAAAATTTAGTAAATAAGGAAAATGTATGTGAATTGGATTTTACCTCTTTGATACCATTCTCCAATAATGAAAATAATTCTTGTAATGATAATTTGACTGAAGTTGAATCATTCAATAATAAGAGCTCGTTGCTGTAATTTGATAATTAGCAAATATGTTAGTATTAAGAAATATAAATAAAATAAATATATATTAATTAAAAAACTATGATTTTTTACCATATTAGCAAATGTCTTGTTAATGGAATATCAGAGTTGATTTGTAGTTTTGTAGCGGTTGCTGGGCTAAGATAAATGCTTCCTGCATAGAGGTTTAAAAAATTGTATTAATTCCATATAAAATTAGTAGAAATATTAATTAGTTGAGGTAAATGACTCTACCATTGTATTCTTTAACCATAATTGATGTTCCTATTAGAACTCTGCCTATATTTGAATATAAGGAGGTAAAGTTGTTTAAAGCAAGGTCGCCCTATAAAGTAAGATTCATTCTTTTAAAATTAAGAGTAAAAAAACTTTTAGTAATCAATATATATAATTTGAAGAATATAAAAAAATAAATACTATTGAATTTAAATTACCTTTTATCACATAATGTGATATCTAACTTTGCAAACTCCTTTTGATGTTGTTTTCTAATGTATGATATACCACTTACATATTCAATAAGTCTAATAACGTCTATATCATTATAATCCAAATAAATAATGATTTAAAATTTGACCAAATTTTTTAAAATAAAAGTGTTTATGATAATTGTAATACCTTGAAGATACTTAAATCTATTGAGATATAATAGCATTTAATCGAGTGCAGTAAAGTAATATGCGTAGCGAGGAATATCTACATATGATTCTGTTATCTCTGTGACAACTGCTTCTCTTGCTAATGAGAGTTGATATTGATGAGGTACGACATTATATGTTTCTAGTGCTTTTTTCACCTTCACATTTTTAATTGTATAACAATTTCCTTCATTCAATTGATCACCAAATTTTGAGATTTCATCATTAAACAATGTGAGAAGTATTTGATCTGCCTGAAAGTATAAAATGAAAAAAAATTAATCTGAGTATTATGTATTTGATAATTGTATGCAATTGAAATAAATACTTGTAGATAATGTTACCTTGATATCAATGAGAATTATTTTATTTATTCTCCCCAAACCTTTAGCGTTGTTGTAATGTCTATCTTCAACTATTCTATTTACTCGCACTTTAATGCACCATCTGTCGCTATAAGGATGCAATTCTTCGAGACGATGAAATCTGACAGTTGTCATTGACTATTCTTTGATAATCTAACAATAAAAAATAAAATTGTCATTAATTTATTTTATTCGTTTATAGTTTTTTTTATGTTGTCACTAGAAATTATAGAATATGATTTAATTATATAAAATTTAATTATAGTAAAATCAAATAATAAGTTTGAAGTATGACTTATAGTTATTTGATTATTTATAATGAAGAGAAAATGAATTGTTTATACCTCTAAGAGTAGTTTGTAGAATGGCTTCCCACTTCATTTAAGACTTCTTGGTATACAACATTTTTTGTATATCTAATTGGGATTGTATTATTTGTCTTCAATAAAACTTTTAGGCCTGATTGATTTGTGGCTCTAGATAGAGCCACATACAGTTGTCTATGCGAGAAAACTGGCTTTGAGAGATAAAGACCTATTTTTTGTAGAGTTTATCCTTGACTTTTATTTATCGTAATTGTAAATGCCAATTTACTGGAAATTATTTTCTTTTTAAGATAAAGGGCAAATCTGGATCAGCAGTTAACATTACTATTCGTGGAATGGCTACACGATCGCTTGTATTTGTCCCTGTGATTACCTCTGTTTCTATTGCTCGTTGTCCCAATCAAGTGACGATTAATCTCGCTTCATTGCATAATCCAATAGATTGATCTAAATTATGCAAAAGCATAATAGGAGCACCCACTTTTAGTTTTAAAGAATGATTTAGCAAACCAGGAAATTTAATAGTGTTTAAGTACTATGTGGTATATAGCATATCTTGACTAACTTCTCTACCCTCAATCTCAACCATTGTATCTGCACTTAAATATGTCTTCTTATCAAGTCCTTCAGAAAGCATATTAAGAATTTCATTGTTAATACTATCAACATAATCATTTAATGGTGTTAAGATCGCTCTGTCTCTAAAATAAGAATGATTCTTAATGTTAGCATTTAAGTTATCATAAACAAAGCTGATTAATGGTGAAATGCCATCATTATCAGTATCTATTCTCAGTTCACTTGGAATCTCAACCTAATCATCATCTGAATATATATTGCCACGTAAGGAATTACAATCTTCATCTCCAATTTTCAACACCCATCTTGCAAAATGTGCAATTCCATTATCATTAAATAAGTTCTATAGACGCACATTGTAAGGTCCCAACCCGACTTAATTATAATTTATACTAATTAAGCTTGATTTTCCTATTAATATGTATAATTAGTCTTAATTCACCTTGCTTTTAAATTATTAGTGGGTTTCAGTTGGATAGGTAGTTGGGTTCGAACTTTACTTAGGTAGTCAAGGATCTTTTTGTAATTAATCTTGTATCATATGGACATCTCATCAGTTGCATCATGTGCATTTCATCTTGTGAGCCAACTTTCATGTTGGGCTTAATTTGATTCGGACTCGTCTTGGCCCAATTGAGGCCATGTGACCTAAATTGTAAATATTCCAAAAACTAGGACTTGCATGCAAAAACCACAGGAAATTTGGTTTATAAGAGAACCAACGTCTCTTCCTCCCTCTGTTTTCTTCTATACTCATCGAAGCCACTTCTCTCTTCACTTCTCTTCATCTCCACTTCACGTTAGAGCTAGAAACAAGGATTTGGAGCTTGCATGCAATGGCAATAGCATGCATCTAACCTCTTCTTCTCCCTTTGGGCATCTCCTTCTTAGAAATCACAATCTCCTACAAGTTATAGCTCATTAAGGTGAAGAATCTACTCCCATTTCACTTCCTTGTGTTTGCTAGAGTCAAGAAGACTCAATTACATGGCATGCATGCATTTTTACACCTTACTCATCAATTGCATGTCTTTTATGTAGAGAACCCACCTTCCATTGGGAATTTTCCCTAATTACACACCAAGGAGGAGTTGAGTAGGGTCAAGCACTGTGTTAAGGCAAGTATTAGAGTATGTATGGTACTGCATGTATGTTTAAATTGATTGATTCTTAGATTGATCATTCAAAGTTCAACTTACAGCTCATTTCCTCTTAAATAAGCACACATAGATATGGAATTAGGTGATAATGAGTATAACTGGGCAATAGTAATGCTATTGAACAATTTAAAATCTATTATGGAGTTTTGAAGCATATAGAACTCATTGGAACCCAAATGATAAAGTTCTGCACTTGAACCCGAGCTGCAGAATCAGTTTCAGAAATTCTGAAGCTTACGGCGAAGCCCACGGCTAAGCCGTAAGTCTCTACGGTCCAAAATCCAAAGAGCCAAATTACACTACGGCTGACACTCGGCTAAGCCGTGGAATGAACTACGGCTGATGTGAATTTAATCAATCTACTTAAAACTGCAAGTGCACAGTTGTCTTGTTGAGACAGTGGCAAATACAGGTCGATCCCACAGAGAGCACTTTTGAACTTTTTAATTAACAATCTGAATTTTTTTCAAAAGAAAAGCAATAATAAAAAAAATGTGATATGCAAATTAGAAACTAAATAAATTAATAATAATGATAAGAAATAGATCAGAGCAGCCAGAATCCACTAAATTATTTAAAATTCCAATTTATGTTATTAATTTACCCTTTTGTCTCAATTATTACTCAGATCAGAAACAAGTCAATGTTTCTGATCCGGATGATTTGACTATTGCAAAAACCAACTTTAATTAAGAAAAACAAAATCAATACCCAAGACCTCCTTCACCTCATAAAAGAATGAACATCCTAAGTATCACCTATCAAACTAAGCATAGACTATCAAAGATAACTATAGATCTAAGCATAATCTATCAAAGTAAGTATAAATGATCAAAATTTATTCATTAAGAACACAAATCAGAGGTTTGCCTTTGGCATGAAGACAGATCTATTATTATATTTTAAAAGCACATTAACAAGAGACAATCAGAAAAGAGTAAAATAATAAATATAAATTAGAACATTAAAATACTTAGCTTCATCTTTCGCTCTAATCAGAAACTCAGCCCACCATTGCAAAGAACATCAAAAATAACTTCATTGATTCCTTCTTCTTATACAATGGTCTCTCAGAATTCTCTCTTTTAGATCCTAGTTTCTGGAACAAGGCTCCAGAATACCTTTAAAATAAAAATAGAAATTAATGGAAGGGAGAGGTGGAGAAGAGAGAGAGAGAGATCTGGGACTTCCAAATCTGGCTGGGAATCAGGAAGAGCCTCCCATGACCTCCTTTTATAGTTTTCTAGCTCCTTGGGTTCATTGAATCTGGACCTCTTTTTGGTGGATTGAGAGATAAGATCAGCTGCATGTTGATTGGGTTTATCTCCTTAGATGAGAGAGATTTAGAGATAAGATGAAGTGGAAGCTTTCAGCATTCTTATCTGATCTTCTTATGGGCTCCACAAAGAAATGTGCAACAGTTGTACTTCAATGGTGTAGATGCAATTGCAATCCCGTCTAAAAATGTACATGCAACTTCTCAGGCCCATAACTTTCTCATTTTAGCTCCGATTTGTGCAATCTTGGGCTCCACGGATATCTACTCTGAAAGAGCTTTCCAACGGTGGGTCATTTGCACTGATCCGACGTCTGGATTGAGAGTTATGATCATTTTAAGATAGGCTATTTTGAGAAAAACGGGATTGTATTTCAATTTGCAATGGACTCTATCTCTAAGAATATTTCTTGGTTCAATAGGATGAGATAAGATCTTCTGGAAGCCTTAGCTGATCTTCAGATGGGATCCACGGGCAGATGAACTCTAAGAGTGTGGATCTTCAAGCAGTGGGACCCAAATCATCCTAGGGTTCTGTGGGTCCTACTAATTTCATTTCCTGCACATTCTGATTGAACACATCAAATACTGAAGAGCCCACATTGAAGTGGAACCCGTTCGGACAGAGTTCTACTCCAACTGGGGTTCTTGGAGAAAAATTGCAAACATTCTTAATTAATGCATTAAATGTGCAAAAATTGTACAAATTCCAATAATTAGGTGAAAATGCATGAAATGATGAAATTAAATGAATAATGATGCATTTAACCTAATTAAGTCCCTAATCCAATCTAAAATGATGCCTAAATTGTGCAAATTCATGGACGTAACACACCCCCCAACCAGCATTTTGCTAGTCCCTTAGCAAAAGTTGCGAATAAAAAGTTTGAAGTTCTTTGACTTAATCTAAGAAAACAAGTAAGAATGAAAACAAAACCACTTTCGCTGGTACTCTCGGTTGCATTTAGCATATGCAACAAGCCCTTAAACCCCTAGGTTCCCCCTAGTGGACGAGTTGTGCCTCGTGAGGGTTTGCAGTGAATATACCCACAAAATTCTTTTTTTTCAAAAGTAGCCAAAAAAAAAAATTTTTTTTTTTTTTTCAAAAGAAAATCCACTCCTATCGAATACTTTCGAAATCCGGAATGATCAAGAATTTAGACTTTTCAAAATCCGGTCCACTATTCTATTTTCAAAAACTTTCTCAAATTCATACCAAAACTTGTGTGCACGGTGAAAAATGTATACATAACTATCAGTTTCGAATATTCCACTCCAATGCCACTTAAACATAATTCTTCTTTAAATTGTCTGATCCCCCAGAAATCTAGCCAAAATAAATTCCTCCTCTCAAGGCTACTATGACGGCTTCACACTGTTGTTAAGGGTCAGAAAACTTCTCCATTCTTCTCCCCTTTTTTTTCTTTTTTATTATTTTTTTGTTTCTTTTTCTTTCTTCTTCTTTTTTTTTTTTTTTTTGAACACACACCATTTTAATCTTATGTGACTGTGCAATGCCCAGGTCCCTTAAGCTTTCTAATTAACCCATGTAACAAGCGTTAGGCCAATGACTCCCAAACCAGATGGCTTTAGGGCACTCGGTATGGATATACCCCTACGGGCTTACTAGCTCGAGTTAAAAAGGCTACGAACCCAAACTAGTCACAAAACATTATTCATCACTTTTTTTTTTTTTTTTTTTTTGCAAAGAAACGTGGAGAAGCACTGTGATCCCCGAACAAAAGGCAGCCTTTTGCAATTTGCCCGAATTAATTCCTTTTGATGAACCAGGAGAGAAAATATTTGTAAACTAAATATCAGGTTCTCATCGAATCCTCAGAGAAATTCTGAAAGCAACCACTTTAGCTTCCTATTCAAACTTCAAGAAATGTAAAGTGTATATAGTAGGGACAAATTTAGGTAATCCTCTAATAAGCTTCTTCATTCAGAAAAAGTAGACTTTCTTTTTACTTCCGTCCAAAAGTACGAAAATTCCAGGTTCCTTATATATTTTCAATTTGCTTCAATTCCTTTGAAAAATTCTTTTCCTGAAAAAAAAACTAAATAAAATAAAATAAAATTTGAAAAAAATAAAAAATTTTACCTAAAAAAATAGAGAAGTAGAAAAAACTGAGGAAAAAAAAAGTTTTAAAAAAAAATAAATGGACAAGTGTGCTTGTTCCCACCCCCCAACCTAAGCTAAACATCGTCCTCGATGTTATACATGGAATGCGACATCGAAATGAATGAAATAACATCGGGAATAATTAAATGATGGCGGGAAATGCGAAAGTAAGCACCTAATGAAAAGGAGAGAGCTATTCTACTAAAAAAAAACAATACTAAAAATAAAAAGGTACACTACTGGATCTAAAGCTTGGGGTCCACCCGGATCCCAAATGAAATTTTCCTTCACACAAAGCACAAGAAGCACTAAAAAGGATGTAAGCATAAGAATATTGAGCTCAATGAACATGAGAACCACATGTTGCCTATGATTTGATGAAGAAAATACCACCATAAAGAATGTCTCCTCCTCCCCTAAGAATGGATCTTTGAATTTTATGAAAAGAGGTGGCAATGAGAAATGGGGTGGTGGTTGGTCCTCCCATGCCAATATTTCTATAAAATTAATTTTTCCAGTTTCCCCTGGTATGGGTACACAAATGTTAGTGGCAACCTCTTGATTTGAAACTGTAAACAAAGCCACATGTGTAGTGAAAATTTTAGACCTAGGGGTCTGAATCGGGTCAATTTCCTCAAGTTCTAAATATTTTTCTAAACAATGGGTTTCCTCGTCTTTAGGCAATTTATGGAATTCAAGAGTTGGATGGGTAATTTCCTTAAGACTGATATCATCTAGTTGCACAGTCATTGCCACATCATTTTCCACAAAGACAAGTGTTTCTTTGGCAATAATGCATCTAATTGGATCATCCAATGGGATCTCATGAGGAATCTCATAGTATGAGCAATCCAAAACAATTGAATCCTCAAAATCCTGATTAATTTGGGTAACCTGTAGAGGTATTATTGTCATAGACCCATATAGCTCAGATGCCGGCTCACCCATCATACCCGCATCCACAAGCTCATTGTTATCCTCAGATATCCAATTTGTATTTGTGTGATCCACATACGTAGGAGTTGCAATAATTGTTGGATCATGTCTCTGAAATTCTACTTCACCTCTAAGGATGGCATTGATTTTTTCTCCAAGTAGACTAATTGAGTTTAGTCTTTCTAGGGCTTGCATTTTTAGGCTTTCTATAGCTTTGATGTTGGTTGCCATGGATTGTGTATTTTGTCTGATTATAGAAAGAAAATCCTCCGAAGATTCCTCCAGTGGTGGTGGTGGTGGTTCATATGACCATTTGGGTGGAGGAGGATTAAGTGGTGCATATGACCATGAAGATGGGGGTGCATATGGCATATCCTGGGAAGGATACTCATACAACCCACCCGGAGTAAACTTGTGAGGACAATATTCTTGATCCATAATGGGCCCATTGTTCCAATTATAAGGAAAGTAATTTTGCCAACTTGAATCAAACATGTTACCCATTTCACAAAGCCCATTTCCCCACATGTCCATATTAGGAGGGAATGATTGTGTCGGATATGAGTAATCATGTGGGGCCCTCAGCGGTTGATCACTATCAATTTCTTGCCCACTAGATTGCCCATTGTATGCAAAAAATCCAGCCATATTATTCCATGGATGATCATAATTATTGCGTTCCCCCTTGTTTATGTATTCATATTGGTCCATGATGTAAGAGGAAAGGGTTGGCCAAATTTGTTTTAGTATATATATATATATATTTTACACAAAAGGAGGCAACTAAAGCTAACCTACATGCAAGGTCCTAATAATCCTAGTATGATGCACAAGCAGTCATGCACAATCATTGAGCACAAGAAGGTTCATAGGGTTATCCTAGATCACTAGACAGCTCCTAACTGGTTGAAGAGAACACGTGGGCCTCCAATTCGATCTTATGAAACCTCAGTTGACCAGGTGAGCCACCAGGGAGTGGTGGGGATGAACCCGCTTAAGAACTAGTACCCTGAACAGACAAGCTGTCGCACTCTCAGGAGCAAAGGCTTTTCTAGACATCAACTTTGGTCAAAGAACACAACTGGTGCAACCGTCAGTGGTCTTCGTCCTACTGAGCTCGAGTCCTATGGTCTCATTGCTACTTGATTTTAATTTAAATTAGGTGCTAGTGTGAAATGATTAGACTTAGGTGGGCAAGGATCTGGTGATGAAATCCAGTCCTTATCTTGTTTGGATAGCCTGCCCTTAACTAAGTGTGTGGGTCCAATTTAGTTTGTGTGCCAAGCAAGCAATCACAATTTGAGGAAATTTAAATCACACAAGCCCACTTGCAGATAAAGATTCGTGGGTTAAAGATAGAGAATCTTACAACCAATCCAAGCAATCTTGTCTTCTTGCAAGCTTATCTTTAACTTCAATTTGATGTTCCAATTTTGAATTTTGAGAGCAATCTTGTTTGCCTAAAAGCAAATCCAGCAGTTTCCTGTTCCCACAAGCAACCTATCCAAATCTCCTGAAACAAGCAACCTATCCAAAGAAAATTCAAAAATTAGTAAATCTTATCACCTAAGATAATCAGAAAAATAAAACTCTATCTAACCTAATCTAAAAGTTGCAATCTTATCCTAATCTATAAAAAGAGATTAAAAAAAAAAAATCAAAAGATGACAAAGTTAATCCAAACTCTATTACAAGCAAATTCAAATTAGTAACCAAAATCAAAATCCTATCTAATCAAATCTAGAAAATTAGAAATTCAAACCTATCTACTCAAGTTGCAAGATATGATTAGAATTCAAAATGAAAAGCTATCCAAATTAATCAAATCTTATCTAATCATAATTTTCAGATTTGAAATTCAAACTTATCTCAACAACTTTGGAAATTCAAATGCAAAATTCAAAAGTTAGTAGAAAAATACAAGAAACTCTAATCTAATCCTAAAAAATCTGAAATTCTATCTAATCTAATTTAGAAATTTGGTTTTTTTTTTTTTACTGAAATTCGAAATTAAAAGATTTTTTTATTTTTTTTTCTCTTAAATAAAAATTCCGAAAATTCAATAAAATGAAAAGAAAATCAGAAAAATCATTAAAAAAAATCAGGAAAAAAAAAATTTTTTTAGAAAAACTAACTAAATAAAAACTAATGATGTAAAATACAATTGTATGGATGATGCAAACTAATGCAACCTATGTATGCTCATGAACCTAAATATGACTAAAAAAAAAATTCAGATTTTAATAAAAAAAAATTCAGAATTGGCTCCCCGGCAACGGCGCCAAAAACTTGATGTGAATTTAATCAATCTACTTAAAACTGCAAGTGCACAGTTGTCTTGTTGAGACAGTGGCAAATACAGGTCGATCCCACAGAGAGCACTTTTGAACTTTTTAATTAACAATCTGAATTTTTTTCAAAAGAAAAGCAATAATAAAAAAAATGTGATATGCAAATTAGAAACTAAATAAATTAATAATAATGATAAGAAATAGATCAGAGCAGCCAGAATCCACTAAATTATTTAAAATTCCAATTTATGTTATTAATTTACCCTTTTGTCTCAATTATTACTCAGATCAGAAACAAGTCAATGTTTCTGATCCGGATGATTTGACTATTGCAAAAACCAACTTTAATTAAGAAAAACAAAATCAATACCCAAGACCTCCTTCACCTCATAAAAGAATGAACATCCTAAGTATCACCTATCAAACTAAGCATAGACTATCAAAGATAACTATAGATCTAAGCATAATCTATCAAAGTAAGTATAAATGATCAAAATTTATTCATTAAGAACACAAATCAGAGGTTTGCCTTTGGCATGAAGACAGATCTATTATTATATTTTAAAAGCACATTAACAAGAGACAATCAGAAAAGAGTAAAATAATAAATATAAATTAGAACATTAAAATACTTAGCTTCATCTTTCGCTCTAATCAGAAACTCAGCCCACCATTGCAAAGAACATCAAAAATAACTTCATTGATTCCTTCTTCTTATACAATGGTCTCTCAGAATTCTCTCTTTTAGATCCTAGTTTCTGGAACAAGGCTCCAGAATACCTTTAAAATAAAAATAGAAATTAATGGAAGGGAGAGGTGGAGAAGAGAGAGAGAGAGATCTGGGACTTCCAAATCTGGCTGGGAATCAGGAAGAGCCTCCCATGACCTCCTTTTATAGTTTTCTAGCTCCTTGGGTTCATTGAATCTGGACCTCTTTTTGGTGGATTGAGAGATAAGATCAGCTGCATGTTGATTGGGTTTATCTCCTTAGATGAGAGAGATTTAGAGATAAGATGAAGTGGAAGCTTTCAGCATTCTTATCTGATCTTCTTATGGGCTCCACAAAGAAATGTGCAACAGTTGTACTTCAATGGTGTAGATGCAATTGCAATCCCGTCTAAAAATGTACATGCAACTTCTCAGGCCCATAACTTTCTCATTTTAGCTCCGATTTGTGCAATCTTGGGCTCCACGGATATCTACTCTGAAAGAGCTTTCCAACGGTGGGTCATTTGCACTGATCCGACGTCTGGATTGAGAGTTATGATCATTTTAAGATAGGCTATTTTGAGAAAAACGGGATTGTATTTCAATTTGCAATGGACTCTATCTCTAAGAATATTTCTTGGTTCAATAGGATGAGATAAGATCTTCTGGAAGCCTTAGCTGATCTTCAGATGGGATCCACGGGCAGATGAACTCTAAGAGTGTGGATCTTCAAGCAGTGGGACCCAAATCATCCTAGGGTTCTGTGGGTCCTACTAATTTCATTTCCTGCACATTCTGATTGAACACATCAAATACTGAAGAGCCCACATTGAAGTGGAACCCGTTCGGACAGAGTTCTACTCCAACTGGGGTTCTTGGAGAAAAATTGCAAACATTCTTAATTAATGCATTAAATGTGCAAAAATTGTACAAATTCCAATAATTAGGTGAAAATGCATGAAATGATGAAATTAAATGAATAATGATGCATTTAACCTAATTAAGTCCCTAATCCAATCTAAAATGATGCCTAAATTGTGCAAATTCATGGACGTAACAACGGCTAAGCCGTAACCTCCCCGTGACCAAGCCGTAGGCTATTTTACGGTGAACCTTCCAGAGAGCCCCAAACTCAGAACTTATCTATGGCTCACACACGGCTACACCGTGAACTCTTCTACGGCCACGCCGTACCTAAGCTTTAACCCTAGCCGTAGGCTTAGCACGGCTAAGCCTTAGGTCAATATACGGCTAAGCCGTAAATGCGAATTGAATTAAGAAGGAAACATGAACCCCTCGGCTAAGCCGTAACTTTGTAGACGGCTAAGCCGTAAGAACTTAGTGAATGTAGGATGTGAGGAACCTTTAATGACTTTGTAGAGCTCTAGATATGGCACCTATTTCCTAACCAAATTAGCCCAATGGTGATCAAATGAAAGGTGGACAAGTGTAGAGCTGTCACCCATCCCCTTCGATTTTCTGGATGAATTCCCGATGTCACTTCATGGGTGCTAGCATAAGAAGAGGTGTCCTTCACCTACACAATGTAACGCTAATATTGGTAACACAATGACACCGAACGTTTTATGAATACATTGTGTTGAATGCCCTCGGGATCACGAATTATCTAGCATAGGGTTGGCTAGTAATTATCCTCGATACTTACTCAATCTAAATGCATCCATATTATTAAGAAACCATGCCCTTAACATATGTAGTTCAATTAAGTATGCATGAATTGATTATCAAATATGAATGAATGAATGAATGTAATCTCAAGACCGAACTCCTAGTATGTATGATATGACAAATATAACCAAGATGCATAATAGATATGAATTTGAGTCAGTCTTGATACATTAAGTCAGCACCACTAGCTACGCCCTTATTAGGTTTGACGGGACTAGTTTGGGTATGATATGATATGTCGCTGCTGCAGTAGTCCTTGGAGGAGTTGTCGGCACTTCTCAATAAGCTAGGCTGATCCCCTAGTATATGTACGCACGTTCGCTCTAGATGATATGCTCTCTCTTGGGAAATTATGACCATGTGGTTGCCCATAAGTTTGTATGATGATCTGTTTATGATTCATTACTCATGTTTACTCATGCACGACATGCCTAGTGTACGATTTTTCCCTTCTTTAATCAATATATATTCTTACTTCATTTGACACGGCATGATAGTCTTATGTATCTCTATATACTTGCTTAACCGTCATGTTAACAGTGCTATCCTTGGTGTTACAGGTACTAAACCTCGGGGACTAGATGAGTGTAATGTAGATGACATCGTCGTACGGAGAGCGACAACGAGACACTTGCTGAGCGTTTAAGTTTGGATAGGCCTGTTTACACTTTAAGATTTTGTTCATGCTTAACTAATGGTTATCATGTAAATGGAGAAAGGTTAAGTACATACTTATTTTTGGATTTTATGATTCTGTTGTTAATGCTTGTGATCATTCCAGATGTATTACACAGGCTTCCGTTTACTATTGAATGTAAATTACGTGTTGAAGAACTTCTTTACACGTTCCTGTGCAATCTCCCTTGTAGTGATTTGTGTGTGTATGTTTACATTCACAGATTACTACGGGATTACGTATGTACACCCCGTGGGGCCATCCTAACCCCAATTCCCGGGATCGAGGCGTGACACACATTCTCTGTGAGGTTTAAGACTTCACAATGTTTCCAAATTTCGGATCTTGTTAATGAGGCTGCTACTATATCTTCCCTTTTTCTGTTTTTAACAACTGGCAAAATCTGTCTAAAATCCCCGCCCACAGCAACAGTTAGTCCATCAAACATTTTTCTTCCACCATTAATATCAATAAAACTGAATATGTCTTGTAGAGTCCTGTCAACTGCGTCAAATACATTCTTATGCATCATAGGTGCTTCATCCCATATAATTAAAGAAGCTTTTTGAATTAGCTTCGCTAAATTTGATTTTTTACCAATAGCTCAAGACGATACTTCATGAGTTTGTAACGGTATCTTAAAATGCGAATGTGCAGTCCTACCGCCTGGTAATAACAAAGATGCAATTCCGGATGATGCAATAGCTAAAACAATCTTTCCATGACTTCGAAGCTTCGCAATTATTGTTTTCCATAATAATGTCTTTCCGGTCCCATCACTTCCCTTGACAAAGAACACCTCATCTTTACCGTTTAAACACGACTTAACAATTTTCTCAAATATTGTAGTTTGCTGTTGGTTTAATCTCGAGTGCAAGTCATTAAATTCAGATGCAAGATCTTCAACATTGTATGACATTTCTTTATGTACCAAATTGTTTAATATAAGTTGATTGTGATCATACTGTGGAAATGGCATATCATGAAACTCTTTTAGCGATCTACCATTTTTATTTAGAATTGACTCAATTTCTATAAGTTCTTGATTTTGGATTGCAGAATCTAATAAGTTGAGATTGATTGATGTTTCCTGTCTATGTAGTCTCATTTGTAAATCATCAGAAAGTGATTTCCAGTGTTTACTCCATACTTGTAATGGATTTGATACTTCACAGAACATAAGCATCTCTGCAAACATATTTCTCAATTGATATGCTGTCGCCCATTGTGATGTTTCTGTTAATACTGTATCCCATTCATTGTCATCATCTAATAAGCCAAGGGCTATGCATGCTGCTTTAAAAGAAATGTGAGTTTCTCTATCAACTATTCTCAAATCCTTATAAGATGTAGCTCCTCTTATTATATGAAATAACATTCTTAAATAATATGTCTCACCTGATGTTGGATGAGCATAATATAGTCTTCCAATGCATCTTCCATGTTCTCTTTTGCACCACATTTTTTCATTACTTTTCCAAGTCCATTTTGTTGGAAAGTCAACATATGTAAGATTTTGTGCTTCGGGATATTGACAATTTGTTTCAAACCATTGAGTGAACATGGTAACCTCAATTCCACGTCGATTTAATATAGATGTTAAATTTTCATAATCATTGAAAACAATGATTTGTTGATTTTCAATATGATATTGTAAACGCTCAACAGATGGATTTCTACTATGTAGATTGAATTCAAATATTTGCCAACATGCTTCTGGAGCTGAAGTATAACAACAATCAAAGTACTGTTTGATTTCATCAACCTCTCTATATCTCATTTGGCCAGTTTCATCGGATGACTGCATACTTTCCTCAATAATGATAGTTGCTTTATATGGGCCTTTATGAATATATTTGTACAAATACTTAATGACTTGTATTTGAGTACAAATCTCAATGTTTAGATGTGCATTATATTTTCTTGACAAAAAGGGATTATAAGGAACTACCCATCTATTATCAAGTTCCACATCTCTTATCGTAATAGTCCTTCCATCATTTCTCCACTTGTATGTTGGATAACCATTGTTGTCGATTGAGGTCTGTTGGTTGAAACGTTTATGATATTTTTTACTACATTTTCCATCAACCATACATGGAGAACCTGGATTTAATGAACCACATGGGCCATGTATCATACAACGCTTTATCGTGTCATACAGTTCTAGATCTTCATCAACATCGGGTATATCAGCTGAAGCAACATTATATATCTCCTCGGTTGTTAATATCTTATCATTTTTATTCAATGTGATCAATATATGTGCATGTGGAAGGCCCCTCTTTTGAAACTCAATGGCATATATATCTGTAATTCAAAAGGTGGAATATATAACTATTAGAAATTGTAAATTATTAAAAAAATAAAATAGTGTGTAGTGGAAAGAAGAATTTACCTGCAATAACTGTACCGAAAAGCTTTCGATCCTTTATATCTTCCATTAATTCTTTCAGTTTTATATGAAATACCCTATCAACAATATCCGGACGGTCTTGAACTTTTTGTCCAGCAAATAAGCTTAAAAAGTGTTCAATTTCTTTCCATTTTGGGTTGCATGTAAACGTTAAAAAAATATCTGGGTAGCCACCCCATCGACATATTGCCATTGCAGCTTGATACTGTTGAATCATATAACGTGGTCCTCTTGTGAATGAAGAAGGCAAAATGAATCATCTGCCAATTGCTGATGCTCTTGTATCTCCTTGAACTACTGCATCTGAGACACCTTGAAAAAGTTCACATCTAAATGTACTTTGATTATTTCTTATGTATTTTAATCTGCATTGCTCAATACTTGTATATGCACAATAAACTGGTGGAAAAGTCGTCCAGATAATAAAATTGTCTTCCCTTCCTCATTCCTTTGTTGTAACTTATAATAATAATACTCTCTCATTGACACTTTAGAATTTGACGACCGTATAAAATGATTATATAATATGTTTGTATGCCATCTACCTTCTCCATATGGAAATAGTAGTGGGTATTGCAATGCCATATAACTTGGATGTAGTTCATTTTTTCTTTGGAGAGATCCCGAAACCGTTTCTAAAATGATATCCCGACTATTATATTCAAAAGAATCTTCACCAATTATTAATGCAGCTACTTCATTTGCTGGTGGATGATTGTATTGTCTTGCATCTTTATATATATCATACAGTATTCTCATCTTTAGATCTTTTGGATATTCACTTCCAATTCTATCTCGCAATGATCGGAAGTAGCTTACATATGGATTGATTGCATCTAGATCAAGTTTTAAACCTTCTATGATCAAATGATCCAGACCTCCAGATTCTTCATGTTGTGAGGATGCAATATTTCTATTTTGAAGTTCATGTTCTGTATCATAGATATAAAGTTTAGCGAACTTCAGCTTTTCCCCCGACATTGGTAGCATTGAGCTAATCTTGTGGCGAGTTTGACCATGTATTCTAAATACAAAAGGTCCTCCTCCATCTAATACATTGTAGTCAATATTTGCACCAAATGAAGTAAATGTAAATGCACTATTATATGCTCGGATAGACTTTTTGAATTTAGATGATTGCTGACTATTGGAATTTTCCATTAGTGATCTCAAATAAGTTGGAGGGTGTTCTAAGAGGGGTAATACTATCTTCCCATCTTTACAACATTTGTTAAAAATGTTTCTTTGATCATTACTTATTCTTTTAGCTCCTTCTTTCTTCTACATTATAGCTCCACATTTAATACATGTCTTGGTGGGAGGCCCAAAATCTCTCCGCCCAACCATTTTTCCTACATAATAGAAAAATGTTAATTTGATGTAGTTAATTGATGAATAGATAAATATAAATACTAATTCGTATTAAAATTTTCACATACCTTTTCGTGACAAATGTCTTGAGTTTTTTGAGGAAACACATGCTTCTGTGTCATTAACTATGCCTTCATGTATTGATGATACATCATTTCCCACATGCAAATCTGTGGTATTTGAAATAGTTGGTAATTCTTGATGGTTTAATAGACGACGATGTCGTAGCTTCATCATTATTTGGTGCCGAGCAAGCTTATATATATAATGTTGATTTTAAGATGACAAATGTTACTGAACACGTGCTTCTGTGTCATTAACTCTTTCTTCTTGTATTGGTGACACATCATTTCCTACATAAAAATCTGTGGTTTTTGAAACAGTTGGTAATTCCAGATGATTTGATAGACAACGATGTCGTAGCTTCATCATTCTTTTTTGCCTAACGAGTTTATATATATAATGTTGATTTTGAGATGACAAATGTTGTTGGATATGTGCTTCTGTGTCATTAACTATGTCTTCATGTACTCGTGAAACCTCATTTTCTAAATGAAAAATTGTGGCATTTGACACAGCTGGTAATTCTCGACAATTTGATGCACGACGATGTCGTATCTTCATCATCCTTTATTGTCAAGCGAGTTTATATATATAATGTTGATTTTGAGATGACAAATGTTGTTGATTCATAGCAACTGAATGATTGTTCTCACGTTGTTGTGCATATACTTGATGACTACGTTGCTAGACTGAAAACAATAGTAAACACTATATTAATAATTATTATGCAATAAAATATTACTAAATAATTAGATTATTAAATGAAAATCATAAATAATATAGCTATAAGAATATCTATTCGGATGTTTATATTCATCAATTTTGTATTTGTATCATGTTAGAGCATTTCAGTGTCATTATTTGAAAATTCCAACATAGTGTGTGGAAATCGCATAAGAAGATAAAATATCTAAACCAATATAGATGTTGGTTAGCATGTTTTGTTTTCCAAAACTTTCCATTGGTGATAATAAAATTATGTTAATTATAAAACTATATTATAAAAAAATACACAAAATATTATAAAAAAATCAAAGACTTATGTAATCAATTATAAATCATATCGAAATCATGTAAGTAATCACAAAAAGAAGTTAGAGAGGGTATATTCATGTGATAAAAAAAACTATATTATAAAAATAAAACAAAAAAGTAAAAAAAAAAAAATCAAAGTCTCCTAGTTACTATCTATAAGGATAATGGAGACTTAACTCAGTTGTGGACCCATCTGCGGGTGTGGGCCTTGAAACGCTAGTATTTTGTTAAATAAAATAATCACATTTTATTTTCTAATTTTAATGCTAAAATAATGACAAAATATACCAAATTCATAAAATGAAAAAAAATCAAAACAAAATTTTCCACATAGAATTTGAATCCTGAATTATATCATTTTCCTTTTTTTAATTTAAAAAGCTTAGGATAAATCCTTATATTGCTTCTTCCTCATCTCATTAGCCCATATGCCTTACAATTTAGCCCAAATCTAGGGTTTCACTTGGTTAATTATATATGTTTATTAGGCCCTATTTTATTTATCTTATTCACCACTTACATTACTTGGTTTTTTTGTATTTGGCTATACCATTTAAGATTTCTTTACTTAAAGATTAATATTATATCTATGTCTTCTATTTGCTTTGATTTTAACTCGCCAACAATCCTCATCCCATCCCATGTGCTAAACTCTAAAAGAATTTAAATATGATGTCACCCAACATGATAAAAAAAACTCAATTTAAACCAGAGATATCAATGCAAACACAAGAATTTTGAATATATATATATATTATACAAAGAACACATGGGTAAAAACATGAAATATAGATGAATGAAAAAACAAATATATTTGACGCAAATAACAAAGAGGGAGATAGTATACCTTGAGTATAGGAATAGAGTTTGATATTGAATAAGTGAATAAAGCTTTGATTTATATAGTAGAGAAAGGGAGAGAGCATACCTTGAACAGGGGAATGAGCTTGGTGTTGAATAGGTGTTGAATAGAAATAGGTATTCTGAATAGCTAAATAGTTGATGAAACTACAATTACCAACAATCAATGGCCTAATTGAAGAATTGAGATTTTAGGGAAAGATATCAGTCAGTGCATCTGAAACTTAGCCCCGTTAAGAAAATAAATATGGCCTGTTTCTTTGATTGTTGTATATTAGTTAATAAATAAATGAGGGGCAGAAGACGTATTTGCAATTGATCAATTTGAATTAAAAAGATGGTCCCTAATGATGGATGGATAAAGATGGGTGCTCCATAGTTCTGAAATAATGTAATTGCTGCTCCATTCATTATTGATATGACAAGATATGGTACCAGCATACACATTTGCATGTAAGGGACAATTTCATTGCACAATACCGTGATGTTTTAACATCATAATAGTTTAAATTTTTATATTGATGGACAAAAGGTATGAGTACTCTCAGAATTAGTATTGAGTAGTATAAATGGAAGTACAAACAAAGAACTCCCCACAGAAGTCGGACTCACATGTCGACAATAACTCATAGCTCAATTTGAAGGTAATCCATCTCGCAACCACTGAAGCAAGGTATAAAACAACCAAGCCTCTAAACAGAATAAGAGAACTAAACTGAAATGGGAACGTTGATATATCAAATGAACAAATTACAACAAAGTGGACTGTCTCTGAAATAATTATTTTATTTATCGGTATCTGACTGCAATATTACAGTACACACTGAAAATTTAAAACAGATATATATATATATATATATTGAAAGATTGACTAAAATCTAACAAAGATATTAGCCATCACTGCCTCCAGTGTCCATTTTTCTTAAAGCAATACGTAAGCACCTGAACCTAATATTTTGATCTTGAATTGATTTAATTGGCCTCTCAAAGCTAGGTTCTCGGTTCCCCCATCTATCTCCATACATACAAATCAACAGGCAAGCATGCTCAATGCCAGCTAAAATCTTCATGGGGCCAGACTCTTAATCAGGGCTCACTTATCGAATGGCCCTCGTCACGCCACGTGGAACCCTTTCTTTAACTATAAATACCCCCTTCCACTCATTCCGATCATGAATCCCTCTATCTCTCTCGCAGGGTCCTTCCCCTCTCTCCTTCTTCTTCTTCTTCTTCTTCTTCCTCCTCTTCATCTTATTCTTCTTTGCGTGTCACACACAGAGAAAGAGAGAGAGAAAACAAAAGAAACAAACAATCGCATCTGCTAGGGTAGATCTGGATGGTGGAGCTATCAAGCCAATGACGACCTGCATGAACGATGCGGGGGAATTCATAGGGTCGCACCTGTGCGAGAAGCTGTTGGCCAAGACCGAGCACGAGATCTTTGCCGTGGATGTTTATAATGATAAGATCAGGCACCTGCTGGAGCCTAGTTCGTCCGATACAACCCTGCCCTGGGGTGACAGTATCCAGTTCCATCGAATCAACATCAAGCATGACTCTAGACTTGAGGGCCTCATCAAGATGGCAGATCTGGTCTTTCTCACTCTCTCTTAAACACATGAGCTCTCTCTCTCCCGATTTCCCCTTTCCAATCGTCAGAAAACAGAGAAGAAATCTGATAAGATGGGTCGATCCTCCTCAAGATCCACACCATCAAGAAATCCTGTACAGTAACTCTCCCCCCTCTCTCTCTCTCTTTCGATCTCGATTTCCCCTTTGCAATCATTAGAAAACAGAGAAGAATAGAAAGAAAAAAAGAAAGAAGAAAAGAAAGGAAGAAAAGAAAGCAGTTGCAGAGCTGTTCATAACCAAGAAACATAAGATTGTTCCATCGAATCAACATCAAGCATGACTCTAGACTTAAGGGCCTCATCAAGATGGCAGATCTGGTCTTTCTCACTCTCTCTTAAACACATGAGCTCTCTCTCTCTCTCTCTCTCTCTCTCTCTCTCTCTCTCTCTCTCTCTCTCTCTCTCTCTCTCATTTCCTCTTTCCAATCTCAGAAAACAGAGAAGAAATCTGATGAGATGGGTCGATCCTCCTTAAGATCCACACCATCAAGAAATCCTATTTAGTAACTCTCTCTCTCTCTCTCTCTCTCTCTCTCTCTCTCTCTCTCTCTCTCTCGATCTCTCGATCTTTTGATCTCAATTTCCCCTTTCCAATCGTCAGAAAACGGAGAAGAACAGAAAGAAGAAAAAGAAAGGAAGAAGAGAAAGCAGTTGCAGAGCCGTTCATAACCAAGAACATAAGATTGTTTCATCGTGACAATGGGTTCAATCTCAATCTCCTTTTCGGAAGATCTCAAATATTCTAACCAGATGGATAGGATGACACGAAGAGAAAGAAGAATATAACGATAATACAAAAGAAAGAGAGAGGAAAGATGAAGCATACTTGTGAAATGGAGAGAAGTTGAATGAGAAGAGAAAGAGGAGAGAATATCTGAGAAACAATAAAGCTTGGTGAATTTTTAGTAGAGTCTTCTAACGTGTAGGATTCTATTTATAAGTTATAATTTATAATTTATAATGAAGTAGAAAACAATTTTTGAGGAAACTATTTCTAATTAAAATTTTTTGGTGAAGACTTTAATGAGATCGCGTCACGTGTTGCCCTCTCACGAAGAAGATTGTGCCACATGTCGCTCTCCCGCTAAAGAGGGGATTACTATAATATATACTAGCACTTTAGGGCGTGGGCTATGAAAAAATAATAATTAAGTCTTATTAAAAATTATTAATAATTTAAATAAAACATTAATGAATATTATGACATAAATCATAGAGGAATACCTTAACCTATGTATCTTTTCAACCGAAGAATGAAACAATATGCGGCTATTCTACTTCTACCGTTATGATTTATGAATGGAATAAAGAAGTCGGAAGAGAGAAAGTATAAATTGATGCAACTTATATCTTGGGTTTCTTTTTTTTAAAGAGTTTTCACGATGAGATATTCGCTTGAAGTCCAAAGTCTATGATGAAACTTATATAAATTAACGCAACTTATATCTTGGGTTTCTTTTTTTGAAGAGTTTTTCTTATCACAAATGAATATATAACGTATATCTTAAGTTTCTTTTTTTAAAATTTTTTTTATTATTACTAATTATTTACTATTCTAAATACAATAATTGAAATAAAATAGGAAAAATTAATAACAAACAAAAGTAAATACTTTTAAATAATTCATAAAAGTTGGGGTGGGGGGGGGAATGGAAATAGAAAGATAAATTGAAAAAAGAAATGTTAATATATGTCTTTTAATTTTTTTTACCCATATGCATTCATTATGTATACGTCCATATCCCCTAAACCCAAAAGACAAAATATAAGCCAAAAATAAAAGGATTCATAGAAAAAAGGTAATATACAATTTTTTCTTAATAATGTTCTAATAAATCTTATATTTAAATATATTCTCATTTTTTTTTGCTTGAGTTTAGATGGGCCTTTGTATAAACCTGTGGGTTCAATTATGTGTAGACCTGTGACCTTAGATCTAAACATAAAATATATACATTATGCCTAACTTAGTTGTGGTTCAAACAAATTTAAAGGTGTGGTCCACATCATTAGGCCATAGTTTATCTGACACATGATTCAGTCTGTATCTTTCCATTCACTATAACCACCTATCTACATTTTCTTTCACCAACCTATATCTTGAAATACCGAGCTCTCAAATAGACATATCTCAAACTCAAACCGTATATTTATCAAGTGGATGGACCCAGCCCACATGCCTTACAATTTAGCCCAGATCAAGGGTTTTACATGGGCCATATCTGGTCTAGATCCTAAACTTATTAGGCATCTCCTAACATTGCACTACTAAAATGTTAACAATGATTCTTAGATACAAACTTTAAATCTAAATTACATATTATTTAAAAATTAATTTCACTTTCAATAAAAGTGTTCATGAATGAATTTTAATGCGATTTTTTTTAGCTCTAGAAGAATAATTGCATCAATGGAAATTTACTTATGAGCTATGAAGAGGATTAAGGGGGCACATAGGGTAGGTCTTCTCCAAAATGGGAACTTTAATTATTAGTTATAATATTCAGGACCATTATGAAAAAAAACTTTTTTTTCTATATAATACCGATCTTTGAAAAAGGCATATCTCAAACCCAAACTGTATATCTGTCAAGTGGATGGACCCAACCTACATCCTTATAATTTGGCCCAGATGAAGGGTTTTATGTAGCCCATTTCAAGTTTAGATCCTATATAGATTAGGCCTGATATGACATTGCACTACGATTGGCTGGGCTGGGTTGGACCAGGGTGCATCAAAGTCAAGGTCAAAACCTATTAAAAAGTAATTATATTTTAAAATAAAACTATTTAAATCAATTGTAAAATGGCAAAATAAGTTTGTGAAATTCGTAAAAACAACAAAAAAAACCTAAAAAACACAGAAATAAAATGACATAAAAAGTAAAAGAAAGAAAATAGTATAGTCCGTACTATTTGATGGATAGGAATTTCAAGTTTTTTTTAATCTAAATTGATTTTTGAAAAAGAAATTAACTTTGAATTGGGTTTAGAGAAAAAAAAAAGAAAAGAGGAGAGCCTCTTTAAAGAGTCTGATCCGAGGAGTTTGATGGGTAAGAGTTTCAAGAGTTTTTGAATTCAATATATATGCATGCCCACTATCATAAAAATTAATGATTGCCTCCATTAATGGATGAGAAACAAGAATGACAATAGAAAACTTTGTGGGAGATCCGTCAGCAGGGCCCACCTCTGAAATCCATACTAATCAAATGTATAGTAGGTCGATTGATGATAAAAGGGAAAACATTTTTAATTTAGTGGCTGATTAGAATATTTTCTAGCTATGTCTTTGTCCATGTAGGTATTGCAAATCGAAAATAGAGTTATGCTCAAACACACATGCACACTCATATACATCCGTAGAATGGTGACTTTCAATACCCTTTTGACTGCTAAATTTCAATTTTAGTTCTTATCACCTTCAATGTGGAAAATTATGTAGTCGACAATGAGTATTGTTTCATTCTTATCATTTATTGTCATTAGAGGGTCAATCATCTAAGAAAGTTGAGATGATCCAAGAAAAATCTTGCATCTGAGAAATGCTAAGATGTGCTTGACGAAGAGATGATAATAAGACGATAAGCAGCCAATTTTTGTTGGAAAAGTAAAGAGGAATTTGAATGCAATCGGTTCTCAATTTTCGTAGTTGGGTTTAATCGGCATTAAACAGTGAGTGCTTGATGCAATACTTTTCTTTTTCATGCTGTCATCTACACGTCTCATGATATAAACCGTTCAAATCAATGGCATACCTAGAAAATCAAATATATTGGATGATCCATTGAATCACCCATCTCAGTATCAAAGGTTTTTATAATTTGCACATTTAACTGAACTTTGTAATTTGAACCGTACATCTAATTAAAGTCATGTTTGCCGATAAAATGGAAAGATTTTAATGGGTGAGAATTCTTTTAGGGAGAAGATTTGTATAATACTTAGGACTTAATGGTGATAGAAGAGGAAACTATCCTTTAGGACTAAATTTTAGGGAAGGAGATTAGATTGATTGGTAATGAGAGAGATTTTAGGGGAAGATTAGATTATAGGGGATTAGAGAGAGGAAGGGCAATGAGAGAAATTTTTGGGACTTTAATAGGAGTGTGCCACGTGTTGCTCTCCCGTAAAGAAGAAATACCACGTGTCGCCCTCTTGCGAAACTACAGGGCCTGCGCCCAACACAGGCCTCATAATCAAATTATTGTATAGGTAAATAGAATTATATTTAAGTATTTAATGAATTATAATTTAATATTAAAAGAAGAATCATACACAATCATAGCATATTAAAAAAATACAAATTAAAAATATAGAAATGTTAGTGCAAAAAGATTTATAGAGGAAGTAAGATGAGGAAAGGAGTAAGAGAAAGATATACATTTGGATTGGTTAGGTGGGCCTAAAATGATATAATGCTTTAACCTAAGCTATAATAATTATATTATTATTATTATTATGGTGCTATCAATCTACCAAGGATACTCGATATTCTCTTTGGTTGGAAATTCTTTGTGATTGGAAAGACCTCACTAATTCAGATTCAATAAGTAGATCTCTTCCTTTTTTTTTTATTAAGTTTGCATGGGATCTATTAGGTCATACATTCCTAAGATTTCATGAGCACACTTACATATTTTTGTAAAAAAATTATTATTTTTATTTATTCTTTTCTTTATATATCTTTTTAATAAATTTAAGAGGATTTTACAAAAAGAAAAATCCCTTAGCTGTCCATTGCATGAAAAAGGATCTCATAGTTTTAATTGCACAAGAAAGGCCCTCCTACCCATTCTAACTTAGTGAGCAACGAAAGCCTTTATTGAGGAGTTACGATTATGAAGTCCATTTTTATACAACGGACATCTAAGGGGGTTTTCCGTAAAATATTCTAAATTTAATCTTTCTTTTAAACTTTTGCATTCGTTTGTCTTATGTTTCTAAACCTCAAATATTTTGTTGTTATTTTAAAATAACAATATAGCATTTTTATTTTGTTATGGCCTTGGTTGGGCCCATGCACCGGCCAAAAAAGAGAAAATATATATATTTCAAAATAAAAGAAATATCAGTGCATATTAAAGAAAATATAAACAAAAAAATAGAAATGTAAGTAAATAAAGATTTATAGAGGAAGTAAGATGAGGATAGGAGTAAGAGAAATATATAAATTTGGATTGGTTAGGTTAGCCCATAATGATACAATACTCTAAACCAAGATATAATAATAATAATAATAATTATTATTATTATTATTATTATTACTATTATTATTATGTGCATTTCATGTATGGAGTAAGGTAGTTGATTTTATGAATCCTAGCTTGATGATGTCCCCCTATCATTCTTAACTCATTGGGCCCAACTTGCAAGGTTGAAATGCAAACTGTATTTGATGGGTACCACAAACAACCTGGCCCCATGGTGAGATTGGACACTGGGTTTAACTTTTACATGGTGACCTATAAAGATTTATAGCTCTCTTTGCCGGATAAGAGATAGATTTGGTTATTTAAATCCACAAAATTCCATTGCTTTATTTGCTACGTATATATATATAACGTAATCATAGAGAATATACATATGTAACTAAATGAATTAAAATAGAATGTTTGCATTTTAAGGATTCTAATGTCTTTATACTTTTAGATTGTATATGATAAGTATATTGGTTGTAGATTATAATGAGGATTAAATGAGAAGTAAAATACCTACTAAATAAGAAAGTGGGATTTTTAGGAGATTAAATAGTAAAGAGAGAGATTTTAGGAAAGGGAAATGAAAGAAAATCTTAGGACTTTAATTGGAGTGTGCCATGTGTCGTTCTCCTGTAAAGAAGAAGCGCCACGTGTTGCTCTCTTGCGAAAGGGGGTATACCTTAACATTGATGTGAAAAGATGTAGAAGAGAGAAGATTAGAAAAAATAAAAGTCTAAAGTTGTTGAAAAGAGTATGAAAAATGAGATGTGGGTTTCTTGCCTTTTATTTAAATTTCGATTTGTAGCCTAGATTTTCGTGGTTGGGTTGCTATAGATTTGTGGGTTCCTTGATTTTCATTTAAAAACAAAGGATTATTAATGAGTCAGGTGTGAATAGTAATAATACAACAAAACACATAGAGACAAACATATGTAGATTTTTTTTTTTTTTTGAGGTTTTCTATTTGAAATGAAAAAAATTCTCAATTGACTCACCTATTTTTTTAAAAAATTTTAAAAATGCCTAAACTGCCCTTACCCTCTTCTCTCCCCCACTCCCCTTCCCCACCTCTCCCACCAGCGACGGTCTCTAGATCTCCCTCTCCCTTGTCTTTTCTCTCCCTCTCCTTCCTCTCCCTTTTTTCTCTTTACCTCTCCCTCCCTTCGCTCTCCCTCTTCCTCTCCTTCCCTCTCTCAGCCCGATCTCCCAGTCGCTGGGAGATCCCTAAACCATGTCACCACTATCTAAATAATTGCACTTCGTAGGGGCCAAATAATTTCTATTTTCTAGACTATATACCCATTTGATTTGAAAGTGAATAAGTCATAAGTCATAAAGATATTGATTTGATAGTGAATAAGTCATAAAAATATTGTATTAATCATTTTCTAATAATAAATCTTAGGTGGGACCAACTCCTAGCTATTTACGTTGGGAGCATGTTTGTTTAAACTTAACACAATCAAGGTAATTAAACTTTATTAAGCACTACAAATTAGTAAATCTGTAAATCCCTAATTCTACATATCTAAATCCAAAATATGTACACAAATCTAATAATCAAGAATGATTGAACGCCATAAATTCACTAATGCGAAAATCCTAATCCATTCTACAATTCCAAAATATTGATCACCCCAATCTAGATAATGTAAACTTGGATTAAACATTGTAATTAGTAAATTAGTAAAATTCCTAACTCAAACATAAGTATAACAGCAGTAAAACAAAGAAAATAATAAAACAGTAAATCAAACATGACTAAGCATTGTAAGTAAATGTGATCAAATTCCTAACCCAATCCTAAATATAACAGCAGTAAAACGAATGATAGGAAAATAAGAATTCAATTCCAGATGATTAAACTTAATTAAATACTAATAAATCAGTCAACTTGATTAAATACTAATAAATCAGTAAACATGATTAAACAATATTTAAATTCCTTAAATCATATTTTTTAAATAAAGATATATAAAGATGACTAAAGAAAGAGAAATACCTTTTTTCTGTTGAAACCCATGGAATATATATGGTGACGAAGTTGCACAGAGGGACAAATTATGAGAATAGTTGTGATAATAAATTTAGGTAAAAAGAGTGTCATCTATATTTATATAAACTGAATCTTTTAGAGTATGGAAAGTTTATTCGTAAAGGAACTCTTTGATTATGAAAAGAGACCTTTCTGCTACAGTGCCAATTTAGATGATTATATAGAAAATTCTAGATAAGAGTTATTTATATTAGATAGATTGAGCAATTAGAGAGAGGGAGTGATTTTAGGGACAGGGCAATGAGAAAGATTTTAGGATTTGGATAGAGAGATTTTCGGGAAATTCAAAATTAGAGCACATGAAGAGGGGCAGCGCCACGTGTTACTCTCCCATGAGGAGGGATGTGCCACATGTCGCCTTCCCGCGAAAAGGGGTACTGTTATAATATATACTAGCAATATAGGGCCCGTGCTCAACACGGGCGAAAAAAGCCAAAATACCTAATGGTATAACAAATAAAGCAAATGTAAAATATATATTAATATATTGTTTAACATTTTGAAATTCATTATGTCAAATTCTATAAAAAAGAAAAAGGAAAAAAAATAGGTGCAATGAGTTAGTATAAATTACAAATCAATCATGTAAGTTTTTTTAGTTAAAGTTGTTGATGTATAAGAGTATAAATCTTAGACCAATAACAAATCTCTACACCCTATATTGATTTGGATACTAATGAAATAATATAAAATGAAGCGATATATGAACTCAAGATAAATCTTAAATCTTAAATAAAATATATAAGTATTTGAAACAAACAGTCAATAGGAAAGCAAAATAACTAAGCCATGATTGTAGCTGGTAATGAGTGGAAACAAAAACATTGTAGTCATTATAATGATATTTAAATAATAATAACAATAATAATAATAATTATTATTATTATTATTATATAATCGTATTTTAAGTAGGTTTTAAAAGTTTGAATGAGGTAAAAACCAAACGAAAAAAAAAATTTACTAAAACTTCTTAATGAAATTTTCTATTACTAAACTATAAAAAAAAGGTAAGAGAGACAAATCTAGTGGCACAAACTCTAGCCACTTGATTTTGGTTGACTCTTCTCTCCTTATATAATAATGTTGTTGCTTATTCAACTAAGAAAGAATTAAAATAGAGTTTTCAATATCTAATTACTTCAACTATGCTACAGCAGCTAATGAAATAGAAGTGATCCCCAACTTATATCACACACGCTGATAAAAAAATGTCCATCAAACTCACCCACATACTTAAACATTGCATTAATGATACATTTCCAATACATGAAAAATAAGTAAAGAGAGGACTTTGATGAGAAAAATCAGTTGCTACACACCACCCCACTTAGGAGTGATCCTGGGCCAGGCCAACCCCAGCTCGGTGGGCTTGGATATATAATTAGAGCCCTTTTAATAAGTGGACTGATCTTAAATTAAGTGATAGAAAGCCCAAAACTCGGCCTGACTTGTGTAATGAATGCATATAATTTAATTTAATTAATATAAACAATTACTCAAATAACCACATAATTGATTAAAAAAACCCAATTTAGCTTGGTGGGCTTGAGCCTGACTCTTATAGCCAATGTTGAGCTTGACCCAGGCCTGGGCCAATAATTCTAAAGTTGGGTTGGGACTGGT
The DNA here is from genome assembly GCA_037013555.1 of Sextonia rubra. NCBI lineage: Eukaryota > Viridiplantae > Streptophyta > Magnoliopsida > Laurales > Lauraceae > Sextonia > Sextonia rubra. Next base: position 12,544,155 of record JASUAD010000001.1, on the reverse strand, counting down.
TATGCATTAGCTTGGCCCAACCCATCCCATGAACACCCCTACTACCCTACTTATTCATGGATGCAATGCATACTACATCAGTGGGCTCCACCCTTCCTTGCATATGTAGTGGAAGGAATTATCATATCTACAAGTTGAGAGTAAAAAAAAATGTTGAGATTATGTCATCCTTGACGATTCAAGAATTACATGTGGGCTGACACATTTGTATTGGATTATAAAAAAAAAAGACTATATTGGCCTTAACGTAAAGATAGAGATTCAGAAATTAAATGAAACAACTAAAACTTTAAGTCTATATTATTGAGATGAGCCAATTTTATCAGTTGGGTTTACATGAGGCGAATTCAATCTATGCTTATCTATAATAATATTAGTACCAATTCTTCGAATGTAGACTCCAAATCGATCAGGGTTCTTGCCAACTTATCCCGCATAATGAGCTCATTATGTTATCCAAATTGATTGGATTTGAATCAACATGACCCGATGCATCAATGTTTGCTTTAGTGAACTGATTCATCTACTCCACATTTGCTTTCAGAGGAGTGTAAAGTTGATCCGAAAAAAAAAAGGGGGAAAGTAGTATACATCAATACTAACAGGAGAAAGTAAAGAGAAAAAAAATAACAAAAAAAGTGCACCAAAAACCTAAATCTTAATTTTACAACAAAACTGTAATCTTGATTGTGTTGAATTGGAGTATGTGACAACAAACCGAAATCAATATTGCTCGTTCCAATTCCACCATATCCAATATAATTGCAGTTATCATAAGTAGGCTCCAACAAAGATTGATTTTGCTGTGGAACATTATTGTAGAAGCACTGTATATTCTTTGATGGTTGCGCTTTAGTGCTTGGATTGGATTCTGTAGGCTGTGGACTTGAAGCTGTAACATCTTATATTCACCCAACAACCTCTTATATTCATCCTGTGGCCTCTTATATTCTCTCGAACAGCCATATAAACCGTCACGCACTCTACAAGTAGCTTCCTAAATCAAAGAATCTGCTCCGATGGATTGCTTCTCCCGCTTGGATCATCTTCTGTACATCGCTTACTCCAAACGCCTTCTGCACCGCTTCAAAATCTTGGTTCCTTCCTGCTAGAAAGAATGGCGCTTTGTAATATATGTTAAATGGAAAGGGGACTAAATTTTAGGGGAGGAGATTAGATTGATTAGTAATGAGAGAGATTTTAGGGGAATATTAGATTTTAGGGGATTAGAGAGAAAGGCAATGAGAGAAATTTTTAGGACTTTAATTCGAGCACGCCACGTGTTACAGTCCCGCGAAAGGGGGGATTGCTTTAATATATATAACTAGCACTTCAGGGCCCGCGCCCAACGCAGACCATAAAAAATAATAATTTAGTCATATTAAAAATTATTATTAATCTAAATAAAATATTAATGAATAATATGACATAAATCATATTGAAAACATAGTTAAAACATTGAATCTTTATTTTTCCGAAAGAAGAAAATATTTTCTTTGAATCATAAATGTATAAAAGTTGAGAGTGAAAAAAAAACTATTGATATTAAGTCATCCTTGAATGATTAAAGAAATTACATGTGGTCTAAGGAAAAAACAACCAGTGGTATTTGTTTATTGGCATATACTTGTTTTAATAGTTGTACTTGTTTATCTTCTCCGCTTACCTTGACAGTTGCGCTTGTTTCATCTTGTACAGATCTTTTAACTATTGCACTTATTTCAATTTGTGCACTTATCTCAATAAAGTTAGTTGTTTTCGGTATTGCAATGGAAGTACATGGTCCAACATCTTGAAATTTTACATTTTTTTTATAACTTGATACTGGCACGGGCCTTGTTTAATAATTATCATATTTGTAAATAAAAATATTTAAATGATTTGTAAATTAATATTAACATCAAATTCATTACACAATCATAATTTTAAGTATTTTAGTGCACACTTAAAAAATTAAATATCATATTAGTAAAACTAAATATAAAAGAAAAATAATGTTCCCGGAGAGTTTTTTTTATAATATTATTAAAAAAAGCTTAGATCATTTTTCCTTAAATTGGTAAACTCAACTCAAGAGAAAAAAAATATTAAATGATAAAAAAAATTTAGATGGAATAGTCCAATATACAAAGAATTATTAGGTTAATCAACTGAATCACTATAAAAATATTGATTAGTTGGAACTGAATAGAAAAAAAATGACACATGCCCATAGAAGCTCATTAGAATATTAATAGAAAAAAGTTAGATCATTTTTCTTTTAATCCAGAAGCTCAATTTAAGAGGAAAATAAATTTTATTTGGTAAAAAAGAATTAGATAGAATAGTCCAATGTACAAAAATCATTAGGTCAACTAACCCTGTCACTATGAAAAAAATTGATTAGTTGGAATTGAATAAAAGAAAAAATAAACCAATGTTTAATGCTGTCCATTTGATAAATACATGTAGGTGGGCGCCTTACCGTCCCACTCATGGCCACTGAGCCAACTTAGGAAAAAAAAAAACTAAATCATAGAGTGTTAGGATGTGTAGACAATTTTAGTAGGAGTCTTCAAAGCCAGGTCAAGCTAAGGCATATTCAAGCCTGACCCAACTTTAGAAGCATTGGCCTAGGATTGGCCCAGGCCTGACATGACTTGTAAAATTCAGGCCCGAGCCCCCCATTTAATTAATTGCTCCTGGTCAAATCATTAAAAAAATTTTAAAAATTTATATATGGAAATAGAATAAGTGTAGTCGAACAAATTAAAAAACCAATTGATTGTATCTCGAGGGTCTAACAATTCCCATAATAAAATTCATCAAAATAATTAAATAGTCAATACTATCTATTTCCCTAAACTACTGAATATTGATGTATTGCTCTCCTCAGCCATGTATGCCAAACATTACGGACTAATCATCGCCATTCTCCTGTCCACCCGTAACTCTGTGATCTAAAGGGAGAACCTAACATCAGTATAAACTGGTGAATGAATGGAAATGAGTCCTTTCTATCTTAATAGGATGTGCATGAATAACACATGACAACACTACAACCAACCAATCGAATCATGCTCTCTCTAGGCTACAAAAACTTATGATCGGGATTAAAGAAGGAAACAAAATTCCTACTAAATAAATAAAGAGTCACATGTCGTTCTCTCATGAAGGGGCTCATGTCCAACCCTATAAGAAAATAAATATACTTTTAAATAGAAATATTTAAATAAATTATAAATGAAATTGTTTTAAGGATGCTAAGTTTTTTTTTTTTTTTAATCATGGGACTGTAAGATGGATGGTGTGACCTAATTCATCAGCACCGTTCATAAATAATTACTTTAGTAATCAGATTTTGGTGTCATTTTAGGTCCTTCATTTTTAATAGGATTGAGAGATGTAATTTGCGTCTTCATGTTTAATGTTTTGGTCCATCCACTTGCACAGTAATGTAAAGATTCTTTGGTGAATGAGAATAGTAAAGAAAATAAATAAAATATTATTAAAAAGAAGATATTCAAACAAATGAAAAATATGAAATAAACGTAAAAATAAACGACTTTAAAAATAATATATTTGACGTTATTTTTCAAGATTTAATGAAAAAAATAAAAAAAAGGGGTGCGTGGCCCATTTTATAAATGAAAAGAATTTTGGGAGAAAGTCTTAAGATCTCATTTTAGTAAATAAAATGAGCTTAAATAATAAAAATATTAAAAATTACAAAAAAAAGTAAATTAAAATCAATAGTAAGTGAAAAAAGAAAAGTTAAAACACTAATTGTCTATTTAGGTCTTTATTTTAATGGCCAAAAAGATTGACAATTGGCCGGGCCCCACCAAGATGACACTGCATGATAGGTTTACCAAATCATCATCCATGTAGAGACTCATTAAATTCAATAAGCACCGAACATACTAAAATTGTTGATCACAAAATGTATAATATTCCTAAAGCAGCCAATTTTGCCCATACATATATCAATGTATATTGTTTAATAACCTAGTTATATATTTGAAAGAGCTATTTATTGAAATAAGATGAGAAAGAGGAGAATAGAGAGAGAGATTTTAGAGATTTCTTGCTTTTTTTAAAAATAATGTGGTGCGCTAGAAAATGATATCAATCAAACAGTTCGAAGAGATTTCCTGCCACCCCAAATAATGTCTCCCACATTTTTGTTTGGGGTAGTTAACTTGATTAGATTACACTTTCACTCTTTCTGATCAAGCAATATTGATCAAGATGATCTGTTATTAATAACTAATTTAACAAAATCTTCTTTTTATTACGTTACTAACCAAGACATAATCATCTGCCATATCTGTTTTTAGCACGGAAAGGAAAGAAAGATATTCTAAATGCCATTGCACGTCTCGTGAGAACAGGATTTGAGATATCATTCCATCAAAGTCTCATATGAATACGAGAAATGCAGATTCTTTCGAGAGCAAAAAGGTCAGATTCGTCGTTCGAGTGGAATTTTGTTCCAAGTCATTTTCTCCAAACTTGAAATTCTGTGCAATGCACATGTCAAAGAATAAACCCCTCCTATCAATTTCAAAGATGACCATCCAACCTCACCTTCTTGTGTATCCCACACGTGTGACAAACTTGAACTCCTAATCAGATGGAGCTTGAGATTTTCAATTAGAGTCTTTATTGTGTATGATGACCAGTGTTACGATCCAAATCCAATCCCATTGCCTTCATTAATACAATGTTCGTTCAAGACCGACAACTGGCAATGGGTGAATTGGTGTGGACCCGACAGGATCAAAATCTGTTCCATCTTCAAATCTAATTCAGATCTCGAGATATAAATCTACATCAGGTTATTAATCAGATCCAGTAATGATTCAATGCTTGACTTGTTGGGTCGGGTCCATGACAACATTACACAAGAGTGTGGAAGAAACGGACAGCGAAGTATTCAAGTTGGGTGGCCCACTTGTACCAGACAATTTCATGAGCCAGAGTGGCCTTTCCTGGGCCACAAATGTTTCAATATGGTAGGTGATCTTGATAAAGAGGCAAGATTCTAGAGCATCCATCCCTCACTATTTTGCTTAAAGAGAGATTTTAGAAAAATATATAGGAAAAAGAGTAGATAAGATATATCTAGATTTTAGGACTTTAATCAACGTGCGCCACGTGTCCCTCTCCTACGTAAATACTGTGCCATGTGTTGTCCTCTCACGAAGAGGGCTGTGCCACGTGTCGCCCTCCCGCGAAAGGAGGGATTGCTTTAATATATACTAGCGCTTCAGGGCCCGCGCCCAACACGGACAATGAAAAAATAATAATTAAGTCCTCTGAAAAATTATTAATATCTTAAATAAAATATTAATGAATATTATGACTAAATCATAGCAAAAACATAGTTAAAATATTGAATCTTTATTTTTTTAAAAGGAGAAAATATTTTCTTTGAATCATAGATGAATAAAAGCTGAGAGTGAAAAAAAAACTGTTGATATTAAGTCATTCTTGAATGATTAAAGGAATTATATATGGTCTAAGGAAAAAAAAGTGTTAATATTTTTTATTGGTATGTACTTGTTTCAGTAGTTGTACTTGGTTTATCTTCTCCGCTTATCTTGACAGTTGCGCTTATTTCATCTTGTACAGATCTTTTAACTCCTACACTTATTTCAATTTGTGCACTTGTCTCAATAAAGTTATTTGTTTTTGGTATTGTAATGAAAGTAATTGGTCCAACAGTTTGAAATTTCACATTTTCTTTATAATTTGATACTGCAAAGTAAACATTTAAATAAATTAGTAAAAGAAACTTATATGAAAGAAATTGTGTTGATGGCATTAAAATAAAACTTATAATCTTCAATTTCTAACAATAGAATGGTTGATTCTTGAGTGTAGTTAATTTCTTCAATTTTCTTGACCGCGGGCTATGAAGAAACAAATTATTTTTTAAAAAAATTATTGATATTTTAATAAAATATGAATAAATATTATCATATAAACCATAAAACACACATAGTTAAAGTTAAAATTTACAAAACCAAAAGTTTTAAGAAGGAAGTTTATATTAAATATAATGAAATTTAATTAAATGCACACATTTTTGTTATGACCCAGTGTATCCCTCGCCAGCCCAGCTTTGAGACCTCTGCCTGGGGTTATCATGTCTATCAGTTGAGAGTGGAAAACTAAAAAAAAAAAAGACGTTGAGATTAAGTCAGCTTTGATGATTCAAGGAATTATATGTGAGCTAATAAAAACTGCACACACATGTATTCGTTGAAACTGTCATGCATACCAATTGAGAGTTAAAAACAAAAACAAAAAAACAAACAAAATTTTAAGTTGAAGGCATCTTTGATGATTCAAAGAATAACTTGTGGGGCTAATTAAAACTACGCTTCGTAATAATGCATAAAAAAGGCTTGTCATCCTGGTTATTTAGGCCAAGAAATTTGTAGGTTTCCGAATCCCATTGTGGGTCGCCCATTAATATGTGTGGATTAATTACCAAAAAGATCCAAATTCGTCTTAGTGTGTGTGGACCAACCCAAAAAATCTAAATTGGTCTTAAGGAGCGCTTCAGGGCCCGCGCCAACGCAGGCCATAAAAAAATAATAATTAAGTCTTATTAAATATTATTAGTAATTTAAATAAAATATTAATGAATATTATGACATAAATCATAGCAAAAACATAGTTAAAATATTGAATCATTATTTTTCTCAAAGGAGAAAATATTTTCTTTGAATCATAGATGTAAAAGAGTTGAGAGTGAAAAAAAATGTTAATATTAAGTCATCCTTGAATGATTGAAGGAATTACATGTGATCTAAAAAAAATGTTGCAGTTGGTTTATCTTCTCCACTTATCTTTACAGTTGTGCATGGTTCATCTTCTACAGATCTTTTAACTCTTCACTTGTTTCAATTTGTAAGTTTGTCTCAATAAAGTTATTTGTTTTCGGTATTGCAATGGAAGTACTTGGTCCAACATCTTGAAATTTCACATTTTCTTTATAATTTGATACTACAAAGTAAACATTTAAATAAATTAGTAAAAGAAATTGCTATGAAAGAAATTGTGTTGATGACATTAAAATAAAACTTATAATTTTCAATTTCTGACAATACATTGATTGATTCTTGAGAGTAGCTAATTTCTTCAATTTTATTGACTAGGATACTGCTTTCTGACCTTAGTTTGTTCATCTTTGAGTCTAGTTTTATATAAAATAAATATTACTTCTACAATGCTTTTTTATTTAATTTTCCAATAGTTCATACCAATTAACCTTCAAAATAATTAGAATTTTAACATTTATATATATATGATGATAGTTAAAATAAAGAAGTAACTTTATGTAAATAAAAATAAATGTAAAATACCTTATTTGCACATTCTTGAAATTCTTCTTCTATCACATTTATGAAAATTTTAAGTACTTTATCGTGCAATAAGACTGATGTTTGCTTGGTGTGATCCACTTGCAATGTATCTCATAATTAAAAAAAATTAAAAAAATGGTCTCATAATATATGCAATAGATAAATATGTTAACTTTATTAATAAAACAGCTAGATGATACACAAATTTGGTTGGATTAGGGTTAACATGATTCCTACAACTCCTACTTTTCAAGAATCTTAAGAACGCCACTGTTGATTGCAATGACTCATAATAAAAAAAATCAAGATTTCTTTCATTAAAAAAATAATCAAGATTTCTATGCTACAGATTACCATAAAAAGTGTAGGGTTTAGGGATCTAATTCTTTATCTAAATAGTGTCAGTCAAAGGGCTATAGATTATTATAAACAGTTTAAGAATATAACAATTACGTATGTAAGTAGTAAATCTAAATAGTGTCAGTCAAAGGGCTATAAATTACTATAAAATAGTTTAAGAATATAATAATTAGCTCTGTAAGTACCTAAATCAAATAGAAGGAATTCAAAATAAGATGCAGTTTGGAGCATGACATACATACTTTGTCAAGTTTAGTGGATTCACATGGACCACTTGGGGCACTGAGATGGGATTGAAAGAGTGATGCTTGGCCATGGGCCACGAAAAAAATAATTAGGTCTTATCAACAATATAAGGAACATGAGAATTCTATGTTGTATAGAATATAATACATGCTTAGAAGTGAGAGAGGAATGCCTTAACCTATATATCTTTCCAATGGAAGAATGAGAAATTATGCGGCCATTCTACTTCTTCTATCGTTATGATTTTTGAATGAAATAGAGAAGTAGGAAGAAAGAGAAAGAGAGTATCAATTGATGCAATTTATATCTTGGGTTTTTCTTTTTAAAAAGTTTTTATGATGAGATATTCGCTTGAAGTCCAAAGTCTATGATGAAACTTATATAAATTGACGCAACTTATATCTTGGGTTTCTTTTTTTAAATAGTTTTTCTTATCACAAATTTTTTACTATTCTAAATACAATAATTCAAATAAAATAGGAAAAATTAATAATAAACAAAAATAAATATTTATAAATAATTCATAAAACCCACAAAAGTTGGGGGAGGGGGGAGTGGAAATAGAAAGATAAATAAAAAAGAAATATTAATATATATGTCTTTTAAATCAAAAAAAGAAATATTAATATATATGTATTTTAATTTTTTTTTTACCCATGCGTATTCATTATGTATACGTCCCTATCCCCTAAACCCGAAAGGCAAAAGATAAATTAAAAATAAAAAGATTAATAGAAAAAAGGTAACGTACAATTTTTTCTTAATAATGTTTCAATAAATCTTATATTTAAATATATTCTTATTTGCTGGGTCTAGGTTTAGCATGGGCCTTTGTATAAACTTATGAATTCAATTATGTGTAGATCTGTGGCCTTAGATCTAAACATTAAATATATACAATATACCTAACTTAGCTGTGGTTCAAACAAATTTGGAGGTATAGTCCACATCATTAGGTTATAGTTTATCCAACCCATAATTTAGTCTGTATCTTTCCATTCACTATGACCACCTATCTACATTTTCTTTCACCGACCCATATCTTGTTTAAAACCCAAATTTTTGACTTATTTACATCATGTATTTGCATATGAACCCGATACGCATTTGAAAAACTCAATCTTGTGTAGAAACTCAAGAAGAGATTTTAGGAAAATTGAAAGATTCTAGAGATGTGGTACGGATAGAGTTTAGCTGACCAATCCAAACTCCTCAATAAATCAAGCTCAATTTACCAACCTAGATTTGATTAAGGCTGGGGTTCGCTCCCATGTCTTGCGTTCAAAATCACCCCAGATTTGTCTTGTTTATATGGGTTTAGCAGGTGTAAACTCAGAGAATTAAGTTTTTTGGGTTTGATGCCTCATGGATACCCATGCCATCCAAAAAAAGAAAAAAACTACTAAATCAAGTTCAATCTGACCCGAGTGATGTAGGCCTAGATAGAATGCACTCGTTTGGTGAAACCTCCCTTAACTCTTGGTCAAATGACCCATGTCCAATTTTTACCTATAATCTCCTCTTTTTTGTTTTAAATATTTAAACATATGATCATGTTAATCTTAACCCAGATAACGTGAGTCATAATTTTATTCTAAGTGTAAAATTTTTTTTAATGGCATTTCCCTATAGTATATAACCTAATAAGACTATTTCCTCGGACGCATGCACAAAAGCCATGCAAACGTACACCAAATAAGTCTAAGGTGGGATTTGAACACATATGCGATTGAGGGGTTAACCACGTCTTATATGAATCACCTAACTCCTAGTTGGGTAAGGGTGGACCCTGGGTCCGAGTTGAAGCCCCTACCCATTTCCTTAAAAAATTAAATATTGTTATAAAACCCCCATACATCCTGAAAATCAATATGTTTTTTTTAACATTTGCCTCTTCTTCCCATATTTCCTTCATATAACCCTCCAAGTTGAATTTTCTAGGTCTCTCTATGTAGGCTGGTAAAAGAAAAACCTATAATAGCAGCCATTGTTATACAAAGTTGTGAATTATTGGATGAGGTAGAATATCTTGCCAAAAACGTTAATTATCTTTTCCCCATAGCAGTCAACCAATGAGGCAGTAGATGCTTTAGCTAAAGGGGTTATTATCTTGTTTTATGTTTATTTTAACATATGCATCTTTTCTTGTTATGGATAGTGTTTTTTTTTCGGTAGAAATTGTTTTGGATAGTTACCATTGAAAAAGATAAAGATAGAAATATGATTTTGCAAATGATGTTCTCGTGAGATTCTTAGTGAGCTTCCCATTTATGATGAGATTCTTCAATACCATTCTCACCGTGGATTGCAATGATCAAGTGGGCCCCATGGAAAGGAATGAAGGACTTATGTCAGCCTTCTTTGTATGTTATTTGTAAAAACGTGGAGCCACATAAGGATACCACCGTGATAAATTCATGTTGCACAACTGTCTTAAGTATAAATAATAGTGTTACAGGGCCCGCACTGAAAGAGAACTAAATTTTGTTAAAATTATTAATATTTTAATAAAAAAAGTCTAGAATTAAATTAAATTTTGTTAACAATTATTAATATTTTAATAAAATCTATATGAATATTACCTAGGAAGTTTATCGGGGATTTTACACGAAAAAATCACATGGGGTGCCACGTGTCGCTCCATTCCTCTCTTTCACAAAGTGGGTGAATTTATAAATATTTAAATGATTTGTAAATTAATATTAACATAAAATTCATCACACAATCATAATTTTAAATATTTTAGTGCACACTTAAATAATTAAATATCATATTATTAAAAATAAATAAAAAAATAAAAATAATGTACGCATAGAGTTTTATTATAATGTTATTAAAAAAGTTAGATAATTTTTTCTTAAATTTGTAAACTCAACTCAAGAGAAAAAAATATTATATGGTAAAAAAATTTAGATGGAATAGTCCAATATACAAAGAATCATTAGGTCAATCAATCCCTCACTATGAAAAAATTGATTAGTTGGAATTAAACAGAAAAGAAAATGACCCATACCAAACCCGGCCCATTTGAAAATATATGTACCATATAAGTAAAATACAAACATAGCCCAAACCACCACGTGAGGACTTCGATGCTAGGCTTAGACTAAGCCCAAATATGATCATGCACTGCCAATGGCTAAGCCATGTTAGGCCCTGCCAAGTTCAACAAAGTCTAGGTCACTACCTATTAAAAAGTAATTATATTTTAAAAAAACCATTTAAATCAATTGTAAAAATATTATGTGGTAAAAATATTAAACCCATAGAGTCTCATAATAATATTAATGAAAAAAAGTTGGATCATTTTTCCTTTAATCCAGAAGCTCAACTTAAGATGAAAGAAATATTACATGGTAAAAAATTAGATAAAATAGTCTAATGTACAATAATCATTAGGTCAACTAACCCTTTCACTATGAAAAAGAAATGATCAGTTGTAATTGAACAGAAAAGAAAATAGATCAACATCTGATGCTGCTAGTAGGAAAGATCAGTTAGGACTCCCCAACAGGGCCTGCGATTGTTGTTCATATTGAAAACCATTCCTCTTAGAATCATCTACTGACCAGATGAAAATTCCATTGAGCTTGCCTTGACTCTTGAGCCTACTACAAGCAGTAAAGAACCCCCCTCCTGGAGACAAACCGCGGCTCCCATCACTCAAGAAGCTAGCTAAGACCTTACCTCCATTGTAATTAGAGCTCTGGGTGTCAAAATAATTCACGAACTGAGACACCGTCGTCCCCTTATCGTACGCGTAAAACTGAAAATTGACGTAGTCTATAAGGTGCCCATACTTCCTCCACAGAGCCAAGTAATGGCTCTGTACTTGGTCGTCATCAAAAGGCGCAATTGGAGCAAATGAGATGACTCCATTCCCCTTGAGACCACTAATCAGCCTCCCCATGCACTCTGCAAATGTGCTAGGATCGGTGCTGAAGTGTTCGTAGTCGATATCAATAACATCCAAGTTATATTGATGGATGATCTTAGTGAGCGAGGAGATGGCATTACTCACCCAAGAATCCACTGAAGACGGGTTGAAGTAGGTAAAGCCATTTCCCACGGTGTCTCCTCCAAGGCTGAGAGCGACCTTCACATTTCTATGGGTAGTTTTGATAGAGATGACTTGTGAGGGAGACTGGTTATCTGCATCCCAAAACACATTGAATTCTGAATTTTTTGGTGAGGGAGACGACGAAGTGTTGTAGTCGACGGCGAAGGAGAGGATGAAATGGAAGTCGACGTCCGGGTTTAGGGGGACGTCGGAGAACCTGACGTTTTTGAATTCGGCTCCTATGTACTCTCTGAAGAGTTTGGAGTCTGGGCCTGCTTCGGTTGATGGAAGAGAGAGGAGAGAAGTTAACAGAGGAAGAAAGAGGAGAAGAGCCCAGGGAAGAAGAAAGCCATTGCAGAGTAAGGCTTTTATGTGTAGACGATTGGTATGAGAATGTGCATGGATTTATAGTTGTGAAGATGCATGAATAGAAAGAAACGGAGATGTGCAGTTGTTAGTAGAAAGTGACATGAAAAGTGCCGTGGCTGCAAGTGGAGGTGGAAGAGAATAATGCTATTGACTATTATGTTTGTGTCTGGTGAACGTCTTTGACTGCATAAGGTTTGAAGTTTGATTCCCTTAGAATCCTGCATAACTCTCGGACTTTAAAAATAAAAACACGGCAGATAAATGAAAGGCCCATCTCCTGTGGGCTCCAACTGGTCCACTTGGTGATAAGCAAGGGAAGTAGAAAGATGGATTGATTTGGACTTGGGTTAAGGGTGGGTCCAAATTAGTCTATCAGATCTTATAGCCCTTTGATTTCATGTCATCCAGTGGTTAATAATATTTGGATCAGCGTCAAATGGAACGATTGCTGTAGAGATTTGATTGATAATAGTCACTGCTAATATCTCACAAATAGTGTCCTGTCTTGAAACCTATAGACAAATGCCACCCTCATGAAATACACACACATGTATAAATTACCAAATAAGTGGGAATTGGTGGAGATAAGAATGGTAAAGATTTTATATAGGAAAGATATTTTAGATTTTAAGGAGAAGATTCCTATAATATTTAGGACTTTCTTAGAGATAAGAGAAATTTAAAATTTTAAAAAGAGTTATTTTAGGGAGAAGATTTCTATCCTTAATATTTAGGACTTTAAGAGGAGTGCATCACGTGTCGCTCTCTCATGAAGAGGGCACGCCACGTGTCATCCTCCCGCTTGAGGGGGGATTGTTTTAATATATACTAGTGCTATAGGGCCTGCGTATAATAAAATTATTGTATTGGTAAATAGAAATGTTAGTGCAAAAAAATTTACAAAGAAAGTAAGATGAGGAAAGGAGTAAGAGAAAGATATACATTTAGATTGGTTAGGTGGGCTCATAAGGATATAATGCTTTAAACTAGCTATAATAATAATAATAATTATTATTATTATTATGGTGCTCTCACTCTACCAAGGATACTCGATATTCTCTTTGGTTGGAAATTTTTTATGGCTGGAAAGATCTCGCTAATTCAGATTCAATAAGTAGATCTCTTCCTTTTTTTTTAATTAAGTTTGCATGGGATCTATTAGGTAATACATTCCTAAGATTTCATGAGCACACTTACATATCTTTGTAAAAAAATTATTACTATTATTTATTATTTTCTTTATATATATTTTTAATAAATTGAAGAGGATTTTACAAAAAAAGAAAATTCCTTAGATGTTCGTTACACAAAAAAGGATCTCATAGTTTTAATTACAGCACAAGAAAGGCCCTCTTAACCATTTTAACTTAGTGAGCAACGAAAACCTTTCTTGAGCAATTATTATTATTATGAAGTCCATTTTCATACAATGGACATCTAAGGGGGTTTTCCATAAAATATTCTAAATTTAATCTTTCTTTTAAACTTTTGAATTCATTTGTCTTACATTTCTAAACCTCAAATATTTTATTGTTATTTTAAAATATCAATATAGCATTTTTATTTTGTTATGGCCTTAGTTGGGCCCATTCACAGGCTAAAAAGAAAATATATATATTTCAAAATAAAAGAAGTATCAATGCCTATTAAAGAAAATATAAACAAAAAAATAGAAATGTAAGTAAATAAAGATTTATAGAGGAAGTAAGATGAGGATAGGAGTAAGAGAAATATATAAATTTGGGTTGGCTAGGTGGGCCCATAATGATACAATACTCTAAACCAAGATAAAATAATAATAATTATTATTATTATTATTATTACTGTTATTATTATGTGCATTTCATGCATGGAGTAAGGTAGTTAATATTATGAATCCTAGCTTGATGATGTCCCCCTGTCATTATTAACTCATTGGGCCCAACTTATAAGGTTGAAATGCGAACTGTATTTGATGGGTACGACAAACAACTTGGCCCCATGGTGAGATTGGACACTGGATTCAACTTTTACACGGTGGCCTATAAGGATTTATAGCTCTCTTTACCAGATAAGAGATAGATTTGGTTATTTAAATCCATATGGAACAAAATCCCATTGCTTTATTTGCTACCTATGTATATATATTTATATAACGTAATCATAGAAGATATACATATATAACTATATGAATTACAATAGAATGTTTAAATTTTAAGGATTCTAATGTCTTTATACTTTTAGGTTGTATATGACAAGTATTTTAGTTGTAGATTATAATGAGGATTAAATGAGGAAATAAAATACCTACTAAATAAGAAAGTAAAATTTTTAGGAGATTAAATAATAAAGAAAGAGATTTTAGGGAAGTAAAATGGAAGAGAATCTTAAAACTTTAATTGGAGTGTGCCACATGTAGCTCTCTCTTAAAGAAGAAGCACCACGTGGATTTTGATAAGAAAAATCACTTGCTACACACTACTCCACTTAGGGGTGATCTTGGGCTACGCCAACTCGAGCTCGGCAGGCTTGGATATGTAATTAGAACCCTTTTAATAATTGTACTGATCTTAATGAAGTGATAAAAAGCCCAAAACTCGGCCCGACCTGTGTAATGAATGCATATAATTTAATTTAATTAATATAAACGATTACTCAAATAGCCACATAATTGATTAAAAAGCTCAATTTAGCTTCGTGGGCTTGGGCCTGACTCTTTCAGCCAATGTTGGGCTTAACCCAAACCTGGGCTTGTAATTCTAAAGTTAGGCTGGAACTGGATATGCATTAGCCTGGCCCAGCCCATCCCATGAACACCCTTACTACCCTACTTATTAATCGATGCAATGCATACTGCATTAGTGGGCTCCACCATTCTTTGCATATGTTGTAGAGGGATAAAAGAGAGAGAAATTAGGGAGGGAGAGATTTTATAGAAAACAAAGGAGAGATTTTAGGAAAATTGAGAAATTTTAGGGATTTATTATGGATAGAGTTTAGCTAATATAGATGGAGTTCTTAAATTGCGTCACATGTCGCCCTCTCATAAAGAGAGCTACGCCACGTGTCGCATTTTCACGAAGAGGTCGCGCCACGTGTCGTCCTCCCGCGAAAGGGGAGATTGCTTTAATATAAACTAAGGCTGCAGGGCCCGTGTTGGGTGCTGGCCTTATCTAATAATTGCATTATTTGTAGCTAAAAATATTTATAAATATATAAATAAATTATACATTAATATTAACAGAAAACTCATTACACGAATATAATTTTAAATATTTTAGTGCACTGTCAAAAAAATAAATATCATATTAGAAACTAAATAAAAAATAATATACCCATGGAGTTTTATTAGAATAAAAATAGAAAAAAGTTAGATAATTTCTTATTTAATCCATAAACCCAATAAAAAGAAAAAAAACTATATAGAAATGAATTAGATGGAATAATCCAATGTACAAAAACTCATAAGGTCAACCAACCCTCTCACTATGAATAATTTTTAAAGATGAGTGTTTTTAGACTTAGAAGAATAATTGCATCAATGGCCATTTGCTTATAAGCTATAAAGAGGATTACGGTGGCACATGGGGTAGGCCTTCTACAAAATGGAAACTTTTGATTATAAGTCATAATATTCAGGATCATTACAAAAAAAAATATTTTTTTATATATTACCGGGCCTTGCACATATCTCAAACTCAAACTATATATTTGTCAAGTAGATGGACCTAGCCCGCATGCTTTATACTTTGTCTCTGATATAGGGTTTTACATAGGCCATTTCAAGTCTAGATCGTAAACTAATTAGGCTCCGCTTGGCATTACACTATCAATAGCTAGGTCGTGTTAGGCGAGGGAGCATCAAAGTCTAGGTCAATATCTAAAATAGAACTATTTAAATCAATTTTAAAAAGTAAAAATAGGTTTTTCTCTTACAAAGGGCTATCTCATTATATATATAATGTTGCAGGGCTCGCGGCCAACGCAAAGCCCTATGCTAACTCATCTTAGTTCTCACAGTAGTGGAATAAACTAAGACATCATTCTAAAAGATTAAAGTCATTTGTTAAATATAGATTACTTGGTATAAGAAAAAAGAAAAATAATCCACTATCTTTGCAACAAAATGGTCACCCAAATCGAATAGAAAGAATTCAAAATAAAACGTAGTTGGGAGCATGACGTCCGTATCTCATTAAATTTGGTGGATTCACATAGTCCAAGTTAGATTATCACCTGTATAATATTTAGAGGGATTTGCTATATGAAAACAAAAAAGAACTCAACACACTCACAGAAAAAAAGCCTAAACTACCCCCACCCTATTCTCTCCCCACTCACCTTCCCCACCTCCCTCTCCTCCCCTTCCCCACCTCCCACTCCGATGATGTTCGTAGCTCCAATGGAGGGAGTCGCCGAATCCCACTCCCCTCCCTCTTCATTTCTCTTATCTCCTCCCTCTTTTCTTCTCCATTCCTCTCCTTATTCCATTTTCAACCTATTCGGCTCTACAAGGCAGAACATTACACTTTTGTTCAGCCTTGCAAGGCCGAACAAAAAAAATAATGGTCCGTTAGTCTTGGCCGAACGGGCTGGGGGGGCTGGGGCTGTGGAATGGGAATGGGAATGGGGGGAGATTGGATCTTTCTATTACAAGGAGACCTCGATCTCCCAGCAATAGGGAGGTCGAGTAGAGGGGGGGGGAAAGGGGGGAAGAGAGAGAGAGAGAGGAGGAGGGATAGGGAGAGGAAGAGGAAGAGACAGGGACAGAGAGAAAAAGGAAGATGGAGGAAGAGGAAGAGGGGGATGGAGGGAGATTTGACCTCTGCTGGAGCTGCCAATCGTGGCTGGGAGGGGGAGGTGGGGAAGGGGAGGAGAGAGGAGGAGAAGTTGAGTGGGGAGAGAAGAGGGCGAAGGTAGTTTGAGCAATTATTATTATTATTATTATTATTATTATTATTATTAGTGTATTGAGTCCCTTTTTCTTTCATATAGCAAATCTCTATTTAAAAGATGGAATTTGTGAAATAGAGAAAGGCACTGAGAAGGGATTCCAGAGAGAAAGGCACTAAGATAACTGCCGTGCAATCTTCCTTCTAAAAAGGGCGAATTCTATTTATGATTTGTTTTTAATTAGCAAGCTTTAATAGATAAGAAAGATTTATTAAATGTAGTGGGACCATATTCAATAACCATGAATAAGAGTACTACTAAAAAAACTCAGATCCAACCTAGTGGACATTCCATATTCCAACTTCCAAGGTTCAGTGGGTATCCATTGCATATATATTTTAGATTTTCTTTTTATGCTATCTTAATTGGACTATAGGACTATTGAGAAGGAGTCTCAATTCCTTTTTCACCGAGTTGAATTTTTGTGGCCCACTTTGATGGAGTCTCTCCATCCATCTCAGAAAATGGATCAGTTTGAATATTTTTTGAAATCTTTTAAAACAGCATTAACCTCTCATAGAGTCTCTCATGGTGACAATCTTGGTGTGCTATACCTTGAACGTTAAAGACATTATTCTTAATTTTAACATTCTTCTATGTCACTCATAGTTCTGTTTAATCTCCAACAAAATTTTAATGATACAAATCTCAAATGAAACATAAAAGGGAAGCATGACATGGGCACCATACAAATCCCAAGTAGATTTGTGGTCAAATACGTGAGAATTTGAGAAAAAGGTTTCATCAAGATCTAACTCATACTCATGGTTGAATTCCTTCGCTTCCAACCAAGCTGTGTAAAGATTTGTGGTCCCACCAGACTAACTCTCCTAGTTGTCGACCCACATGCATCCTACTGTCTTCACACCAACTGGACATAGAACCATCTCCCATGTTTGATCCTCAATCAAAGCTGCAATATGACTGCCCCCTCCGTCTCGCCACTCCTTTATGTCTTGTTCGACCAATTCTGCATCTGTGTGAGTCTCTGAAATGTTACAAGGAATGACTTCTCTGACAGTTTCATCAACCATCCCTTGTAGATCTGATCCACTCCCAGACCAATCACCAACTTGACCCTATAAAAACTATGCCCCCAGTTGGATTCATCAAACATAATTTAAAACAAAAAGTAAAGAAAAAAATCTTGACAAATGTAAGATACGTGGATTTGTTACACATGGAAGATTCAATGTGCCCATTACTCTCTACTTGCCTAACTACAAGATGCACTCTTATCTCTACAAGATGCACTCTTATCTTTCTGGTCCTACAGTAATTAGACCCATATGCAACCGTGTGTATCTTATGGAAATGATGTGGGAAAGCATTCATGGAAACCCAAACCAAAATTACTAAATGAGACTTTTACATAAAATACCCAAATTAAAAACAAAACGTTCACACTTGGGCTCAAATTCGATTCCCGAATCCCAAGACTGAATCAATACTCAAATACTTTATCTACTAAAATAGTATTCTAGCAAAGATCGTTTCTTTTGGACTTAGCTATCTTTGGGCCCAATATAATTGATAGAAACCATTCGGATTGATCTTAAAATGAAATATATTTTTTCTGTACATTAAATTGATATAAAATGTTGGATTTATATTATGTGGGTCCCATTAAATTTATAATTGTGGAAATAGATGGTAATGATCACTGGATTGTATCAATCTTAATGCATATTGAATCCATTCTAAATCGTCCAATCTCGGTACAATGAGGTCAGCACCTGATTCCCACCCTGAATATCCGAGCTGAAATATCATACTTTATGGTAGATGATGAAGTTGAAGTTGAAGTTGCAGGTCCTGCTGAACTATTTGCACTCACATTACTCCTGACAAAATAGCAAAGCCCAGTCGGTGAAAATGGCAAAATGTCAAAGAAAAACGCTAAAAGTATAATGATTACTAAAACCTACATTAAAAAGATTGTACCAAAAAAAAACTCTGTATTTGCACCCTAATGTAGCATAAGATCATTTCCTGCATAAGGATTTTAAAAGAATGGAAAAAAGCAGGCAATTGGATAACGAACATACCCAGTTGTTGCATAGAGGCAGTTATCATAGCCTGCAACCAAATGAATCCATAAGTCCCTAAACAACTGAAGATTACAAAGCAAACACATACAGTAACAACTCGATTACAAAGAATCAAAGATGGATGCAATGCATACTACATCAGTAGGCTCCACCCTTCCTTGCATATGTTGAAGAGGGATGAGAGAGAGAAATTAGGGAAGAAGAGATTTTATAGAAAATAAAGGAGAAATTTTAGGAAAATTGAGAGATTTTAGAGATTTGTTATGAATAGAGTTTAGTTAATATAGATGGAATCCTTATATTACGCCACGTGTCGCCCTCTCACGAAGAGGGCTCTGCCACGTGTCGCCCTCCCGCGAAAAGGGGGATTGCTTTAATATATATAATAATAATAAGATTTAAAAAAAATTATTTATAAATATTTAAATAAGATTATCATGTAATTCACAACACCAACACAACTAAAATTGAATTTCAAAAACCAAGAAAAATAAAAAAAATGAAAATATCTTAAAATCATATCACCCACGTCCATTCGTGGAAAAAAAAAGTAAAGATATTAGTAAATTTATATATTCTTTTCAGATATTAGTTGGAAAAATAAATATAATTCCCAGTATTTCTTGGTGTTTTGTAGAAAATGCCTAAAATATTCAATCTTCTGCAATTAGGATACAATCAAATGCTTATCAATTAATCATGAAAGGCTAAAAAAGTTAAAATTAGGACACAACCAAATGCTTATCATTAAAGAATTAATCATGAAAGAATTATGAAGTTAGTAAACGTTGCATTAGAGAAAAAAAAGGTAAAAATAAAGAAATAAGAAAAGATTGTTGAAGCAGTAGTCATAAAACTTTCATGTTTATTTTTCAATTTCAATAGAATCCCTACTGTGATATGCTCCAATCTTCATTGACTTAAGATAATAAGAGCATCTAGTTTAATATGAAAATAATTATCAGGTAAACTAACCCTCTTATGATGAAAAAAATTGATCAGGAATCGAATAGAAAAGAATCATATGAAGAAGACTTGCATCGTGCTTATGTAGTAAATGAGGTACAATAATAAGTCTTTTAGGTTTAGATGATGCAAATATCCAAGAATAGAAAAAAATAATCATTTCATTAAATATCACAATTTGAACCAAATGATTACATCATGATTTTTTTTCTATAATATTCCCACTTCTATAGATGTTTTTTATATAGCCACGTGTCATGAAAAGTTATTTCAAAACAAATTTAAAATCCAAGTTGCATGGTTATATATTGGAAAGAAGAAAATAATTGGATAATTCAAGGAATAATAATAATAATAATAAATTGAAAAATCGTGAGATTGAACAATAAAATAATAAAATAAAATCAATGGATTTTGACCTTATGGAAGAATGACCTAGTTGTGCAAACTCTTGGCCTTGGAGGTATAGGTGTTGCTCAATGCAATTTGTTTCTTAATATGAGTTATGATGCACTTTTGACCTAGGACAATCTTTTCATTTTTTCATTTATCTTGTAATCAAAGAGAGTCCATTTTGTATGCATGAAGAAAGAGAGATCAAGAGGATATTAATATGGCAACATATGAAAAGTTTGTGGTAGAATAACGTTAGTAGATGTCATATCCATTGATATTGTTTTGCCTTGATTCTGTTGCATTTCTTTGTAAAATTGTGATGACCATTAAATATGCAGTGTATTATTTCAAATGTTTAGATCGCTCAAAGTTCATTCTAGATTAATTTGATACGATGAATTGCATAGAGAGAGATTTCAGGAGAATATATAGGAAAGAGAGTGAATAAAATATATATAAATTTTAGAACTTTAATCAGAGTGTGCCATGTGTCGTTTTCCTGTGAAAAGACTGTGCCACGTTTTGCTCTTTCATGAAGAAATCAATTATAGAGTTGCGACTTTTTCCTTCTAACCATTTTCTTATTGGAAAGAGAGTGCTATTCCAACTTCAATGCCAAGGATTCATCCTCGATCATAGCCAATCATACGTGCCATGCAATAAGCATCAGGCCACCAAAATGGATCTAGATTACCTTGATTAAATGGCTTAGATCTAGGTGCAATCACAAATTTATTTTTATAAATATAAAGATATCATAATAGTATCCTATAGAAGATGGGTTTTAAATATGAGAGCTCTTAAAAGAGACAGAGCACATTTTCAACGTTTCAGGCGTCTTTGCGCGTTGAAAATATTTTGCAATAGAGAGAAAATTTCTTTTGAACCCAACACAACTAATTGGGGTCGCACGAGGATCATCGACTTGATTGATCATTCGGTGGGATAGGTGACCATGCCGTTCCTGTGCCCTCTTCTTGAAATAGGCGGGACCCGGGTGGCCCATTTGATCAAAGATTTGATCCGGCCATCTAAGGATCTACCGATGGGCGACCTAGGAGGCCCTAGACCCACATGGATTGGGTACCACGTAACCCACCATCTTTTGACCTGAATGCATATAGCGTAATACCCATTCTCTGACATAAGGTTGGAGCGGAGAACATCAGTGATTCAGTTGGGAACAGAGGTAAGTCGGAGCCCTTTCCTCGTTCTGGATTTTCTGTTTGGTTTCTGTTTTCGGAATTCGGGAATCGTTCCGGCAGTGACCGGAAGTTGACCGGAGGCATGCATCAGTCGGGAAGCTATCCCGGCTTCGGGTTTTGTCTCTTGCATTCAATGGTTTTGAGGGGGAGATGCCTTTTGAGATTTGGGGTCTGAAGGATTTAGAAGCTATGGACCTGGAGGGAAATTCGATTTCAGCGGTGTCACCTTCTGAGTTTGGGGGTTTGAGGAAGCTGAGAGTTCTTAATCTTGGGTCGATTGCTGGTCAAGCACATGGATGAAGAAGGAGAAGAAGGAAGAGAATGAAAACATAGATCTGAATTGAAATCAGATCCTTGTATACCTATCAATTCGACAGATCGATCGAGAGATCAAGATCAAGATAGAGATGAATATATTTAGATTAGCAGGCGACATGACACATCTCATGAGAGTCATCGTCCTCCTCAAGATCCACACTGTCAAGTCCTGCACAGTAACTATATCTCTCTCTCTCTCTCTCTCTCGATCTCTCCTTTCCAATCGTCAGGAAATAGAGAAGAACAGAAAGCTCTCTCTCTCTCTCAATCAATTGATTTCCCCTTTCAATTGTCAGAAAACGGAGAAGAACAGAAAGAAAAAAAGAAAGAAGAAAAAAGAAAGGGAGCCATTCACAACCAATTCTCAGCAGATGGATTGGATTACATGAAGAGAAATAATAATATAACGATAATACAAAAGAAAGAGAGAGAGGAAAGATAAAGCATACTTGAAGCGGAGAGAAGTTGAATGAGAAGAGAGAGAGGAGAGAATATCCGAGAAATAATAGACCTTGGCAAACGTTTAGTAGAGCCCTTGTGTAGGATTCTATTTATAAGTTATAATTTATAATGAAGGAGAAAATCTATTTTTGAGGAAACTATCTCTAATCAGAACTCTTTGGTGAGGAAACTATTTCTAATCAAAACTCTTTGGTGAAGACTTTACTAAGACCGCGCCACGTGTCGCCCTCTCGCGAAGAGGGGGCGCCACGTGTCGTCCTCCCGCAAAAGGGGGAATTGCTTTAATATATATAATAATAATTGGAGATAATAGTTATTTATATTAAATAGATTGCGCAATTAGAGAGAGGGAGTGATTTTAGGGACAGGGCAATGAGAGAGATTTTAGGATTTGGATAGATAGATTTTTGGAAAATTCAAAATTAGAGCACATGAAGAGGCAGCGTCACGTGTTACTCTCCCATGAGGAGGGATGTGCCACATGTCGCCCTCCTGCGAAAAGGGGTACTGTTATAATATATATGATAATAACAATAATATAATTATAAATAATAAGTGCTGCTAAGAGGATGATGTAATGGGCAACTAAAACCAACGCCGTCCATTCCATAATTTTATTTTCCACTAACCACACTGGGATGATATAAACCCTAAACCCCCATCGGTTCCCGGAGGTTTTGTTAACATCACCTGGATCCAACAGTAGATAAATCCATCAAAGCGGCAGCGGAAGAAATCCATCAAAAGTCAAAACGACTCGACATCACATAGATCCAAGGGCTAGCAAAACGCATGGGGTCCATAATTTTTCCCTTTCTCTTGATCGATTGGTTTGATCAACAATCCTACGGTGTGGCCCACTTCATGCCTCACCACGCCATTCGTCCAAGTCTTTTCTTTGTTATAATATATATAGAAATGCCGGCAGCCCTAAAAATCAGTAAAAAGGGCAAACGAGCTAAAAAGGGTTTTTAAATGTATTTCTCCGACCCAAGTTAGCTCAGCTTCATTCTCATCATCAATCCATTTTCTTCCTTCTCTGCCCGCCGCCGCCTCTTCCCCCACTTCCTCGCGCCGCCCTCGATCGCTCCCAACCTTACCTTTCCCTTCAGGTATTCATACATCTCTTCTCCTATTCTTCCATTTCTACATCTTCTAATTCTTCTTTGCGTCCGAGAATAGTAGCTGCCTCCTTGCGGTTTAGTCCAGCCGAGCTAGGTAATGGTCCGCACCATCTTTTATGGATGTTGGATTTCTTGATTTCTTTCCCGGAATCTCTAGGTTCTTGAAACCGAATGTTTTGATTTGATGATTACTTTTATGACTTGGTAGATAGATATGCCTTTTTTGTTGTGCATTCAAAGTCGAGCTTCAAATGTGTTGTGGTGTCTTCACTTGAAAATGTTGTCAGGGGTGAAAATGGCTGGGAAATCTAACAGAGGGAAGAACAGAGGAAGAGCAGGAAATGCTGCTACGAACTTGTCGGAATCAGCCAACTCCGTTGATTCATCTGCAGCATCGAAGGGTCATTCCAAGGCCGTGGAATCAGTTGAGGCTGATGCAAATGGAGTGCAGCAGTCCATTTTGGGTGCTAAGACGGCCGGAGCGGATGAGTCGACCTCTGCCAAGCCAGAGGCGGCCGATACGACACAAACAGCGTCAAGCAATCAGCCCAAAACGGCAGAAGGTGATCTCTCTCTCTCTCTCTCTATATATATATTTTTATATATCTACTGTATTCATTCCAGTCATATTGGGTGTGGGGTTACTCTATGAACAATGACTTTATTTCATTTTTTTTTTAGGAACAGGTGATCTTCATCTCTATGCTGTATCTGTCAAGGCACAATCTGGGGAAAAGCTCGAGTTACAGGTTAGTTAGTTCATTTGATCAACAGTACTGTTGCTCATGTGATAAGGGATGCATGCAATTTAGAAAATGATCAGTAACAAATATAAATATATTTCTGATAAATGCTCCGTAGCATTAGCATGTGTCTTATCGTAAGTGGCTGTGATGTAATCTCATTTGGAGTTTTGCGAATTTGTAAGCTTTTCTTGGAATACTGTCAATGCTCAGATTCCAAGTTTGAAGCGCAAATGCAGAGATGCGTGCATGAGCGTGTAGGCACGAGCGTGTAGGCATGCTCGTATGATAACTGTCTAACACGAATGGACAAACAACCTACAAAAATGGCTGGGATGCGAAGTTTGTGTTGTGTGAGTCCAAACGTTTGGCGATTGATGGTCCCCTGATTTATTTTCTTCAATATTTGTTTTGAACCAGTACCAAGTGTAACAACGTAGATCACTCTGGTGCATTAGGTTATGGTTGAAGCTATTGTTCCTAATGGAGATTGTTGCTTGAAATATTAGTGGCAGTTGTTGCCTGAGACTTTTGTTCTATTGATGACATCTTTTCCATATGGATGAGCAAATATGTTGGGGTTTTTGGCACATGCTACTGTGCTTATTCATGGAATGGACATGGAGCCATCGGGCAGATGAATTTTATTGCAAATAAGGTTGTGATGTTGATATGCCATCCTGATTTTAAATCAGATGGTCAGAAGTGGTTATGAGGTGGGTGGATGTCACTAAGAGGGAACAACACATATCCTATCCTATATATATATATATTTATCCTGGGGAATTTTTCATATATTATAGTCTAATTCCTTTTCTAGGGAAAATCAATGGAAGTTTTTAATTGTTTTTTAGTGAGTAATGGGCGGTTTAAATACCCCCTATTGATTTTTTAATCGTAACATTAAAGTTCGGGTGGTTAAGCTCAGGCTCAGGTGGGTATTCTTCTGGTGGTTTTGGGGAACTCATTGGCACTCATATCATCCTTGTATTTGCTCACTGCATCAATAGTCAGATTCAATAACAGATGTTTGGACCATTAACTTTGATAAAAAAACAGGTAATGCTCTGAGCATCTCAATTGGATTTTAAGTGGTGGAATATGAGTCCAACTGATCCGTCAACAGTTTATTGCTATTTTTCTTTCTATGTTGTCATCCTGCTTTCTAATCTCAATCGTGTTTGCTATCCATCATATTTATGGAATTGTCATTAAACCCTTACGAGCATGTGCCAACTATGTGACTAATGCACTATGGTTATGGCATTCTCCCAGTCCTTGATCAATACATTAGAGGACTGGTATGTTATTAACAAAGGGCTGAGAGAAGCATGTGAATAAGTGTGTTTTCTTATTTCTCACCTGCTTATTTTGCCCTTTGTGACATTTTCTTTCTCATCTTTTATGTTTTTTTTATCTTTTTCATTCCCTCTCGGGTTATGTAGTTGAATGATGTCCATATACGTACATGGGTATGGATGCGGATACGGGGATTGTGGATATGGCTCTACACTTTTGGAAATCTAGGACATGGGTGTTCTAATTTTTCCTTTAGATCATGTTTGAATTAATGAAATTAAATTTAAAGAACTATGTGAAATAATGGACTTGCTAAGTAGGATATGCTAAACTCATATCCTAGAGGTATTGGTGCAGGTATCAAGTACCAATACAAGTATCATATCAGTCTGATATGGATACATTGGTCTTGTACAACTATCCGGGTATGTCAACTCATGTGTTATATTATAATTGGATAATGTGTAAAGCCAGAAAGAGTAGCATTTTTTTTTGGTCATATAATTGCTCTTTGTAAAGAAATTAACATAGAACTCACTTATTTCATGTTAGGTAAATCTTCTTGGAATGCTTTCCCCGTTTGTCTTTCTTCCCATTGTCTCATAATAACTGAGCACTTCTATTTGAGAAATCAGTAAATAATTACTTTGAACCTTGCAGTTAAATCCAGGAGACTCTGTTATGGATGTGAGACAGTTCCTTCTTGATGCCCCAGAGACCTGTTTCTTTACTTGTTATGATTTGATACTGCACACAAAGAATGGTTTGGTTCATCATCTAGAAGATTACAATGAAATTTCTGAAGTTGCAGATATTACTACTGGAGGTTGCTCTTTAGAGATGGTTGCTGGTATGTTCAACTTATTCGATTAGTAAGTTATTACCTTAATATTGCATGGTTTGTCATGAGTTTTGGCCATGATGCCCATGGGATGTACATTTGCAGCTTTGTATGATGACAGATCTATAAGGTCTCATGTCCGTCGTGCCAGAGAATTGCTTTCTCTCTCTACTCTTCATGCCTCATTATCAACATCACTTGCTTTGCAGCATGAGACGATCCAACACACGTCATCAGGTTCTGTTTGCTTGTATTTACCACTGCTTTTTTATTTCATAAATGTGAAAAGTTCTATGTGCATATGTTGAGATTGTTTCTTCTCTATTTTTATCTGCAGTTTGCATCTTATTGTTATTCCTTTTGCAATCTAAAGCTGCTTTATGTTCCTTTTTTGTATTAAATGGCTCCAGATACTGTGAAAGAAGTCCCAGAGCTTGATGGCTTGGGTTTCATGGAGGATATTACTGGTTCTCTTGGTAATTTGGTATCATCTTCCTCAAAAGAGATCAAATGCGTGGAGAGCATTGTTTTTTCTTCTTTCAATCCTCCTCCAAGTTATAGGAGGTATTCTTTTTTGTTTTTTTTTATTATTATAAATTCATAGATTCTTGCCATGGCTTCTCTTTGTGATTTATTCTCAGCCTTCAGATTGTGCATTAGTTTCAAATCATTTTCATATTTGTTGCATTCTCTCTTACACACTCTCATGATAAATTATTTCCTGATATTCTTCATACTGCCTTGACTTCTGTTGCAAAGTTTATATCTTTCTGATTGTTCTATTTGCCTTCAGTGAACACTTAAACGTTCATTTCAATCTAACTGCGACCATAGTATACTAGTACCTCCCTTCTGGTCGATAATTGTGTCCAGCTTTTGAGGCACCAGATGGGCTTTCTCTTTGTTTGGTATTTGATTTTCCTCTTTTTTTTTCCTGTGACGAGCCAATCCTCCCCTATTTTATGTCATATTCAGAATAGAACGGTTCCTTCAATTTTCTTGAGGCATAGAACAGGCATTTACGTTGTGGTGTTTCCATATTTTCCAGGCTATTTGGAGATTTGATATATTTGGACGTCTTCACTTTAGAGGGGCATAAACTTTGCATTACAGGAACTACAAAGATGTTCTATGTGAATGCAAGCTCAGCAGACACTTTGGACCCAAGGCCAGCTAAGGCTGCTTGTGAGGCAACCACACTTATTGGTCTCCTGCAAAAGGTTAGCCCCAAGTTCAAGAAAGGTAATCCAGCATTTACAGGAACTCAGAATTTGTTTTCTTTTTTTGGGGGAAATGAATTATATCTTAATCTTATCGTTAACAACATTGTTTAACATCAAAATGTATTTCGGTGAAGGTTTCCGTGAAATTTTGGAGCGGAAGGCCTCTGCACATCCTTTTGAAAATGTTCAGTCTCTGCTCCCAGCAAATTCATGGCTAGGAATATTTCCTTTTCCTGGTAAAGTATAATTGTTAAGAAATGCTATTTGGTTCCATGATGCTCAGATACTTAAGGATGGGGGACATACCTGTATCATGCTGTACTTGATATTTACATTTTATGAGTAAAATCTGTGTGCCTCTTGCATCTGTCGCGTAGCCTACCCCATATTCATGCAGTATTGCGGCATCATAGATTTGGTGTCTTAGACACTTGAACTCCATTGGAAAGCACAAGCTCTGCTTTTTAAACTATATGATGCATTTACGTTTATCCTGGTTGGAAACTTCTTTACTAATCATGATTCTTCTTGATATGAATGATTACTTTTGCTTTTATATGCTGCAATTTCCAATGAGAACGTTGCAGTTGAGAAAACTCTATGAACGTTTGAAAGGACTTGCCTAGCATCAGTCCAATGCACTCTCTCTCTCTCTCACTCTCTCTTGCTATCAGATACACGCACTTGCACTTCTCTTGCTCGCTTGCTTCAGATACACACGCACTTGCACTTCTATTTGACATTGATCTGACTAATTGATGATGAGGTATCATTAGCCAAATTGGGACATCCTACATGATATTTGATCGCTTGCTTTCAGATGCACACGCACTTGCACCTCTATTTGACATTGATCTGACTAATTGATGATGAGGTATCATTAGCCAAATTGGGACATCCTACATGATATTTGATATTTAAGACACCAATTCCTCAACTTCGCTCCATTTTTTGGTTGATTTGATCATATGATGGAATAAAAGTATGTCATCTTGGGTGATGTAAAGATTGGAAGTAGCCCATGTCTGAAGAAGCGAAGTTTCAAGTTCAATGCACTAGGGAAAGGGGGAAACCAATAAAGACATGGAAGCACTTGAAGTAAGGTATTTGGTTATCTGATGACATAGAACTTATCTGCATGAAGGGATGAGTGGAGAACGCTAAGTCAACTGTAGAGAGATGGTAGAAGGCTATATGATGATGATAAGGATAATATTGGTATACTCACTAGCTGCACAATTTGATATCAACAGTCTTATTGTTATCGGGAAAGAAACATCATGCATATTTTTGGTCTGCCCTTAATTTTGACTCTCTCTCTCTCTCTCATATTTAGAAAACCTTTCTACTTTCAAGCTATTAAATCAAAGGGTTGTTTGGACTATTTGATGGGGCTATTTTTTGTACAACCTCAATCCATTATGAGACCTTTTGTATGTTGCCAGCTGGCTGGGAAACTTTAAACATATATGTAATGTTCCTTTTGTACCTTTTCTCATTCTACCCTGTAACTTTTCCATTAAATTGTTTGTCCACGGATCAAACCTGCTCTATTAACTACCATTTATGACCTGTTAATTGGCCTAATTTCAAGTCAATTGGAGTGGACCCCACCTTTGTTTTGAACATATATTTTACATTTTTGTTAATATTTCAAATAAGACCTTAAGTTTTTGACTTATTTCAAAAAATGACAGAAGTTTTATAACTTTTCAAATTAGTCCCAAAGTTTTTAATAAATTTTCAATTAAAGACATCTAGCAATTTAAAGGTACTTCCTGGTGACTTTTTCCCTCAATTTTCTTAAAATTCCAAAAATACAATTTATTTAAAACCATGACATGGTTTCAATAGCTGTAACAATCCCAAAATTTGGATTTCCGAAGAACTCTATATTTTAAGGTGTTAATGATGAAATTAAATGAATCTGCAATATGAGATTACCAACTGAACCATATTCGCAGCGGAAACATAATTGTAAAGCCATCATAGCTACCATCACAATACAAAGTAAATAATCCTACTCAAATTTAATAATTTAAATGTATCAAAGTCGTAAATAAATCCATAAGTAAAGGTATAATCCAACTAACTAGATCCTAACATAAATAGCCAAATTAAAAATCATTATGAATAAACTAATTATTTAAAATAGGCACAATATCTTTAAGCTATATCATATGCGCTCCACGCGTAGTTTCCCTGCGGTTACTTCTCAACCGCCATTCCCTCCGGTTCATTGGAAGGGGTATCGTTACCTACAAGCGCCAATTATTGGAGGTCAGGTTATGAAATAATCTCAGCAAGTATACCTACCCAATTTTCATTCCCCCATATAGGATTTTGATAAAAGTTAAGACAGATAAATCACAGAATTTTCAAAATAGATTGACAAGATATAATAATTTAAGATGTAGGTTCATGCATCAAACCAAGTGAAGATCTTATAAATGTCATAGTATTTAAAACAAATTGACGTCCCACATTGGCTAGGTTATCACAAGTATTATAATGGCTCCCATTTAATGTGACGGGAACATAGAACAAAGTTTGGTATCCAGAGATTTAGAATTATAGCCATTGGCTATCAGAGCAGAGCAACAGAGTTTGGTACTGAAGTGACTGATTGTCACTGACAGAGAGTTAACTAATCGGCAGATAGTTTTAGAAGTATAGCCCATACATAGTGGTGCTCCACCATGGTAGACTTAAACATCCTAGTGGTGTCGCCTTAATTCTAAATACATGTAAATAAATAACCATAAAACAGAACTTATTTGATACATGACAAATTCCAAAGTCGACTGATGTGATGTCAAAATGCCATAAATAATATAACAGAGAAATTAAGTTTTATCATGTTAGGGTATATACCAAGAATGCTTGAAAACAATAATTAAATTTCATTATACAAAATCCATATTTTTTAAATCATGTTGAGAGTAGGGTTACCTTTCGCATGTCGGGTCTAGGCTAACTTAACCCTATGATATCATGGGATTCTAAACACAGTATACTTGTCCTAAATCTAATTTGGATGACCGCGGGGACCTCCTCCTTAGATTTGGGTTAATTCTTAATTGACGCCTCCGAAGGTGGTTTGTGCTTGGGATGCCCATGACGTCACACCCTTAAGTTTCTTAACCTTAGGCATGTTTCAAAATAATTCAAAGGTGGTTGTCAAGCCATAAAGACATCACTTATTAATGGTTTAGATTTAGTTTGAATATAGATCTAGGATTTCTAATTTAAAATTAAATCCCTAATCCGTAAAAGTTCTCAACTTAATTCACGGGTCATAGGCATGAGTATTATATCATAATTTTATAAGTACACTCCTAAACGAGATCTAAATTAATTAGACATAAACCGTGGGTCCAACTCAAACATTAAAAGAGAACTTGACAAAACCTTTTTGAATAAGTCACCACAGAGGCTTATTAGTAATTTAACTAAGATAGAGGGCTTATTTGGAATTTCTAAAAAATTCACCTAAGGCTCAAAGTGAACTCAACAGTGTCAAGGCTCAAAGTGAACTCAGTAGTGTCTCTCCTTCACTGTTCGGTACTACATGTATCAGAGTAAATGTCTCATGCCCTGTGCATTTAGGTCAATAGGATGGTGGGCCATGGTAATTTATATAAAGTGGTAGGCTTGTTCAAAATTCCCAGAAACTTATTAAGACTAAGAAATAGAAACCAGTACACAGTGCTTGCAGTGTTTCCGTTGCATGGTGATAAGAATAGTCTCACGCCTCCACTATTTAATCCTCTTGGATGGTGGGTCCCAGTGGATCAAATTCACAGAGAGTGTGGGCCCCAAGGTCGCCCAAAGATGGGTCTTCAGATATAGGGTTTGGATCTTCAAATCAAGTAGGCCACGGGGTCCCACAACTTTGTTAACCAAAATGCTTTGTGATGGCCTTGTTCTGCAAAACTTCCATTCTGGCGGGGATTTGTGGCCAATCTTTGGCTGAATTCAGTAAATTGTAACCCCTAATTGTCCTACCAACATTATACCTAATTCTTCAGAATTCTAGGTATAAGGGAAGAGGGTTTATACCCAAGACAATGGCATATCATGGTTGACAGTAGCTTTCATTAGGGTTCGGGGGTCAATTTGATGGATGGCCCGGTGGGACCCATTCCATATGGGTTCAGGTCCTCTATGGTTGCCCATGAATCTACTTACAGATCCATGGCTCCGATCTGAAATCAAGTGGTCCACCTGGGCCCCACAATCCCAAATGTAAAAAGGTCCATATGATGTCCTGGGTTCTAAATCCTTAATTTCAGATTTGTTTCCTCACTAATATCAAGTGTCCAATATACTACTGTATGCAAGGATTATCAGAATTTACAAAACATAATGGCAGTGCTGCAAGGCTTGATAAAAAAAATCAATTGAAATATTATAGTATAGAATATGCCAAAAGTCGGAAATATGAAAACCATATAAATTATATTCCAAATTAGGTTACCAAAGAAAATCATGTAAATCACATTCTAAAGAGAAAATCAGGTAGAAACATGATGAGTTTGTGCACTTGCCTTAATCGCTGATTTTTACCGAAATTCCCAAATCATAGAGAGCCTCAAAGTAGTTCTTTTATGGCTTTTTTTTCAAATCTTTAAGCCTAAGGTTGCAGACCTTCTAGTTGAGAGAGACTAGGGAGAGAGAGAGTTGCTGGAGAGAGAGGAATTGGGGATAATTGTATGTAGAAGAGTGGGGGTTCTAGTTGTATATATAGAATTTAATATGGTCACTTATAGTAAAACTAGGAAGCATAGGTAGTGTAGAATTCTTCTTTTCACCATATAGAGTCCTAGGATAACTCTCTAGCCTTGTTGTATCCCAACCAAACTCCTACCAAAGTCGACACTTGTATGCTACTCCTCTTTAAAGATGAGACAAACATGTGATCTCATACCACTAGTAATGGGTTTAATCTAAATTTCTTTCAACTAGGCACTAAATTAATTTGGATGGGTTCGTGCCTTAAGGAAAAGGTTCATAAGTAATTATTCTCTATCCAATGAGCCCCATTTTGGCTATGTTTTGAAATTTCGGAAATACCCCTCATAGTTTCCAAAAATTAGCAACATGTCTTATAATTCCCAAATCAAGTCCTAATTGCATTTGTGCCCTAATTCTGCCCTAATTGTTCAATGTGGGTTGATTTCCCCTAATTCAATCAAGGTCATTATTTATTTTGCAAATTATTTTTAATTGAATTAAATTTATTAATTTGGGCCGAGATCTTATAGTAGCCAGTACATGCAGTCGATCGCCATTGTATACTAGTTCTCCTTGATCATCGCGAGGATGCCAGAGAAGGAAATGAGGAGGATATAGAGCAATTCAATGAGGGTTTTACTTAAATAAAGGATAATCTAGGTATTTTAAAAAATAATTAGGGAAAAAGTTGCTGGAAAATAGCTTTTAATGGATAGATGTCCTTAATTGAAAACTTTTGGAAAAACTTAGGGACTAATTTGACAAGTTTAAAACTTGTGTCCTTTTTTGAAATAAGGCAAAAACTTAGGCCTTATTTGAAAATTTCCCTGCAGTTTTGTATCCATCTACGTACCTTCCTCTGATTTAGTGATGTTGGGGTTGGGACAATGAATAATAAAAAGAGAAGTTTCATCCTTTTTGGGAAGAAAAGGAAATGGAGGAAAAAGAAAAAGGGAGAGAGGGAGAGCACGCCCGCGCGCCGGCAGGGGAGGTGGGGGGGGGGGGGGGTGTTGTGGTTTTCTGCTGAGTGAATGCTTGATCCTTGTTTTGTAGTTAGTGTATGTACATACTCTTGCATCTAATTTTAGTGATAATTGATTTCATGTTCTAAAATTTCTGGGTTTTCGTTGTCTCAGATCATAAAAGGGATCCAGCTAGAGCGGAGGATGCCTGGGCGCTTTCGTATGGCAGTGAGATAATTGGGATGCAGAGAGACT
This sequence comes from Sextonia rubra, assembly GCA_037013555.1. Taxonomy (NCBI): domain Eukaryota; kingdom Viridiplantae; phylum Streptophyta; class Magnoliopsida; order Laurales; family Lauraceae; genus Sextonia; species Sextonia rubra. The sequence goes on along the minus strand of JASUAD010000001.1, from coordinate 12,510,248 downwards.
GGAATGAGGAATTACAATCTTGTCGGGAGTTTCCTCATACCACTCTCCAGGAAAGGTGTATTTGGTCTTTCTTGTAACTAATTTATATTTCCACATGCATTTTTTTGGAAACTGTATTTTCAAAAAAGAAATAATAATAATGATAATAATAATAATAATAATAATAGAGCTGCTTGTTTCTAGTTCATTTTTTCTTGATCTTAACCGTAAGCCTCTGTCAGTTTAGCTTATTTACTCCCCCTTCCTGCCGATAATGGCAGGAGTTTAACTTAATTGCTGACCACCATTCCTATAGTCTTACTGCTAGTTAGAAAAGATAACACCTTCTAATGATTTCAACTGGCTTATCTTGTTTGACTTCCGATAATATTCCTTTTGCAGGATCTTGCGTGATAGAGCTCTTTATAAGGTGACTTGTGACTTTGTAGATGCAGCGATTAGTGGTGCAGTTGGAGTAATCAGCAGATGTATACCTCCGATTAATCCAACTGACCCAGAGTGTTTCCACATGTGAGTGTGACTGGGTGGAATGATGTCTTACGTGCCTTTTTTGGGATCAGTTAGTGTTTTACATGTTCTTTCCTTTCCAATCTTCATTCTTCCAATGGGTAACATATCATGTTTCAGATTAATTTGTTCTCTTTCTGATCTCAGGTATGTACACAACAATATATTCTTCAGTTTTGCTGTGGATGCTGACCTTGGGCTGATGTTGAAAGAAAATGCATCAAGTGTCAAATCCAGATGCGGACAGTTTGCTGAAGATTCTGCAAATACAGAATCTATACCTGATTCACTGGAGGTGTCTAACAGCCCTAGAACTGGTGGTGACTCTAATGCTTGCAAATCAGAGGGTTCCAACATGGAGAGAGTCAGCAGTGTCCGAGATGTGGCTTCTGATGTATGTGCAGAGGCACAGATGGCTGACAGTGAGCAGGCTACGTATGCATCTGCTAATAATGATTTGAAAGGAACCAAAGCTTACCAAGAGGCTGATGTTCCTGGACTTTATAATCTTGCGATGGCAATAATCGATTATAGAGGTCATAGAGTAGTTGCACAGGTGCATAAATATTAATCCCTTAAATTCTGTTTCTTTTTCATTTTTGATTTTCTTAGGGAAGCGTCTTGGTACTGTATTGAGTGTTCACATTAGGTTTTGATGGTTGTTGGTTCTTGTAAAGTTGTAATTGTATATTATCTGCTTTTAGTATTTACTGTTATAGTTCATGCTTGATCTTCTGAGTGTTACCCCTCCTTATTTAGTTTGTCCCATGATTTTGTGCTTCTGCAATCTGCATTGGTGTCTGCGGCCACTAAAAGATACCAAACATAGTGCATTATAGTGCACTTTGCGCAATATTATTTTGCTCTTTACTTATGAATTGAAGCAGTGAAAAACATTAATTTGAAAATAATGCAAGCTTTATATAGGCCATTTGCCATTTTGTGTTAAAACTCTTATCCTTGAAGTCGAAACATGTCGTGTTTTTCCTGTGTGTGTTAACACTGATTATGGTGGGTCACACAAGCTGATTATAGCATATTCTTTATATGTGGAGTGTGGACCACTCTTAAATAAAAATGTTGGTGCATGTTTCTGTAACAATGTCTGCTTTTATGAGTTGCTTCCTTTTATATATATTTTTTGATTTTATCAATAAATCTAGGCAGTCTTGATAAATTATTTCATGATACTGCTGTCTTCCTTTGACCATAGAAGCTTGTTCGTGCCATACAATTATCTTATTCTTGTTACTATGCAGAGCATCATACCTGGAATTCTTCAAGGAGATAAATCAGACTCACTTTTATATGGATCTGTTGACAATGGCAAGAAAATTTGTTGGAATGAAGCATTTCATGCCAAGGTACGGTGCTTACATCAGAATTTTTTTACCCTCTCCCCTGGTTGGTGTGCCTCTTGCCACACAATAGCGAGTAGCAAGCTTTCAGGTTCAAGATTTGATCTGCCCTTTGGTAGGGTAGGTGCCTTACCACTGCCCAACTGTGTGGGGGCTGCAGTTTCTTTATTTTATCCTCTCATTTCTGAAATTGCATTTGCTTTATTTTGATTCGGAATGATTGTACTTGTCCAAGCGTGGCATAACCCTGGGGTCCTTGATTCGAAAATAGATTAATCTCTGAAAGAATTGATCGAATCCGAAGATGGATTCAGCCATAAGGGCACGCTCACAATAATGGAAAACACCATAATTGAAGAGAAAAACTCAGATAAATTGATTGATAATAATAAGCATGAATTACAATGAGGATGCCCATCCATATATATGAAGTAGGATCAGCCCTCTGCAGCTTGGATACCTTTACTTTCCTAAACATGAAATTTAAATAAAATAGGAAATAGCAATCGAACTATAAATAGGAAATAACAATCCTAATAAACAAATAACAAAAAAGAGAAATAAGATATAATTAGAGCTCCACAGTAGCAACCGTTCATTAAAAAAAAAAAAAAACTCCACCGTGGCAATTTGGTCTAATTGGGTCCGTGGACTGAACCCAATAGACCAGGTTAACCAATGGGTCAATGGGTTAGCCCAGTTGACTTGGGTCTAGCCCATACAACATCAAGGCAGTATATGAAGGGAAGTCTAATTTCTAACGAAACTGGCTTATGATACATTTGATGCTCTCCAGGGTATTGTATCAATCTCAAAGTTGCCTTATCTCACCTAAAGATCAGATTCACTTTTCAGTGACTTGAATATTTGTCAAACTTCATGCTGTGTTTTGGATGGCTGTGATCTTTTGATGTTGGTTATTTTGGCATGTGGACTATCCATGATGAAGTCCCCCAAACAATGTTTTGGACAACTCAAATCATGGTTTTCACATTTTTCAAACTCTAGGTCTGAGGATGTCAGGGTGATTAGTATACTGCGGGAGGCGGTATTCATTTTCTTTCTTGTTCTTTCAATAAAATGACAGTGGTCAGCAAACAGGCTATAAAATTCAAACCGTATTTGCATCCAAGCATGTATGAACTAGCCCATGTTTATGTCCATGGCTTTCATTTCTCTTCTTTTTCCTTTCATTTGTTTGTTCGTTTTGATGGATCTTTCTCATTGTAGAACAGTTGGAAGCTGCTCAGTGTCACAACCTTATGGTTGTTGGTTGAAGTCATGCTACCACTAAAAACCCCTCTCATTAAAAAGCATGTTTAGTGTCAGTAGTTTTCTTGTGCTATCTTCTCTGATACTTTCATTATCAACATCAAAGCCTTGTCCCAATGGCGCAGCCACAATCCACGATTGAGAAGAATAGATCAATCTCCCGAATGATTGATCGAATCCAAAAGGATTCTTGCCCTAAGGCATAAACAAAACCATAAAACACACCACAACTGAAGGGAAAACCCAATCTTAATAGTAGTAATCAAGTAAGCGTAAGCAACTATGATGAGATCTTTCTTATTCATAGGATAGCAAACCTAGTTCTTGGCAAGCAAGACTTATTAATAAAATAAGAAACTTCATAATCCTAATTAAGCAATAAATAATATAAGAAGTAGGATAAATATAGAAGATGCCATAGTAGCTCTTAGCCAATTGGGCCTATGGCTGAATCCAATGGACCGGGTTAACCTGTGGGTCAATGTTTAGGCCTAGCTGCCTTCTTGGGCCCGGTCTGTATTGCATCACCCAACTATGTATCTTGGGTCAAATCCTTGATTAAATAGCACCTTTTTGGATCTATCCTTACTACGTCTTCTTTTGTCTACCCTTTTTCCATGAGGGGGCCATCAATTTGCATAGAATAACTTTTTTCACTGATGTTGTTGCGAGCCTACATCGGATATCTCCAAACCATCTCAAATAAGTCTCTCTTAATTTATCACCTATGCTACCCTTAGTGTTCTCTAATGTGCTCATTTTTTATTCTATCTTTCCTAGTTTTACTATACATCCATCTCAACATTCTGTCTTTGCTACACTTAGTTGTGACAAAAGTTTGACACTGATTGTTAACCGACTTGAGACAAACCTCCTTTATCTGGAATAGAGGGACCGGTTGATACAACAAGTTGTCTGAGTTACATTGATGCTTTCCGACTCTTTTTTGGTTTTTTTTATTTTTTTTATTTTTAGAATCTTCTTTAGTTGGTATCATTTGACAGATGCTTTTTTCTCTGTTACTGTTATTATTAGCTTATGACCGGTTACAAGTAAGGAATATTAAAGATGAAATGATAGTACATCAATACAAAGACAAACAACAAACTGAAAATGCTTATGAGTCTATCAACCCCTAGCTTTAGCCATATGCTAAAAAGAAAAACTACATAGTAGGGGCAGTGAAGTTTATGAGTTTATCAACCCGTAGCTTTACTAAAGTATTCACCATGCCATTAGTGGACCTATTGACATGGTAAAGTGACAACTAAAATGTTGAAGCCCAAGATGGTCTCATTAAGATAGGATTGTGATTTCTATGGGTCATTTTTGAAATTCATCCAGGATATAGAATTGGGTGAATCACTTCCCACAATCAAACTGCTGGAGAAAGAATGCGAATAAATCCTCGGGGCTTTCAAAATGGCCAACACTTAGCCTTGTTCAAATAATTTACTCCCACATGCTTGGAAAACATAAACAACACTTCTTTATGATTTCTAAAAATGCCAATACCTCCTGGCCCTGGCTTACCTCTGACTGTGCTATCCTCATTGAATTTGAATGCTTCATTGGGAAGAGAGCATCAAACATCCGTCTTTCTCTCTTACTTAGGACCTGACACTGTACAAGCGTCCCAACTGTGAAGGATGGTATTGAGCTTCAAGTTCTTTCTGAATAGGCTAGAGGACCAAACTGCATGCATAAAAAGGCGCCACCCTCTTAAGTTTATTCACTTTTTCTCTAGTTTTGCCTTTGTTTCTCCTTTGGTAAATGCTTTGTCCTCTTGTGGTTAACAATTGACTTTTGTGTTTCCTGTAGGTACTAGAGGCAGCTAAGCGCCTCCATTTGAAGGAACATGAGGTCCATGATGGATCTGGTAATGCCGTAAAATTGGCTGCACCTGTGGAATGCAAGGGTATTGTTGGCAGTGATGACAGGTGATGCTTAACTGGGGCTATCTTACTGTAGGATGTGCTTGTCTTTCTTTACCTGCTGCATTCAACAGTAAATGTTCCATGCATGAATTTTCATTGTAAATTATGGTTGTACTATTGATGATCACTGGCCATTGATATATATGTATGTATGCATGTATGTATGTCTATGAATGTCAGCGAAGCTCCTGTGCGGATGTCTTGCACGGTGTGAGACCACCTTGGGAGCCCGGCCGGGGGGGGGGGGGGGAAGGGCGGGGTTGGTGGGGTGGGGGCGGGCTGGCACACCTCGGGCCCCACGTGATCAATCCGAGCCCATCATCCTAAACACCCCCTCGGCCCCTCCCACTCTATGTCACAGTTTCCATGGGTTTTAGATTGATCCGAATGGATTGAATGGTTGGATTGAAATAAAGTAAAATGAGCCATTTTAACACATATCAAGGGTTTAGGATATTGGGATTGACTTGAAATCTTATACAGAGGGTGGGTCCCCAGGATGGCCCTACTGTCTGCCCTACAAGGTCTCCACCGTTAGATATCCACACACACACACACACACACACACACATGGACAATATTCATGTGCATAAATATATATGTTGAAGATCACTGCAAATCAGAAAGAATTTAGTCACTTGTATATCCACTTTTTTGCTACATTTTGGCTTTAGCAAATTGAGATTCTTTGGGCATTAGTGAATGTGACTCTTTTTACATCAACAATTTGGGTTACCTAATGGTCGGCTCTAATACCATTTTAGGTTGTTAACCAATACATCCAAAATACTAGGCGTAAGAATGGCAAAGCAAATAATTATTTTGCGATGTAGGACCCTGTAATATTATCAGAAATTATTTCATTATGGCTCTTTAAAACAATGGTAAAGATTACAGATAAAATGGTAAAAGTAGTCTCTGGCAAGATGGTTTTGTTTTGTTCCATATTTATTTATTTCTTTTTTTGATAGTTGGTCTTATAAAAAAATTGAAAATCCTCGGTGACAGAAAGGCTTAAGGATTCGTTCATTCCTAAACTTCTTGGACTTGGGAAGCAAATAAGCTTCTCATTGGGTAAGCTAGGAACATGAGCAAAGGATACAGCCATTGACGATGGAAGATAACTTTTCATTAATCAAAAAATGAATTTCCACCATGTTCGTGACTCATATCTTGCCAAGGTAATGAGCTTTGTGGGTTCTCATACACATTACTTGGTCTCAATACCTACTTTTGACAAATTTTATGCCCTTAATTCTCAGGGCAGTTTGAGCCTCCAAATCCTACCTTCCATTATATTATCCACAGTTCCTCATATTGTGGTCTGAGTAATTTTTTTTTAATATATCAAGCTCTTATCAATAGTTAGCTTCAACCCTAAGAAGCATGGACATGGACACGGGACACGGATACGACATGACACGGACACGCCGACACGGCATTTCTAAAAAAAGTAGGACACGGACACGTCAGGGACACGTTAATAATATATATTAATTTATATATATAATCAGCTACTAAAAAACTAATATCATTTTAAATTTTTTAATCAATTTGGCAATCAACAAATTAAAATTCAACTACCAACTAACAAGCATATCAAATTATTAAATATCAATACAACACTAAAACATAATTCATAATCATTAAACATGAAATATCCATAGTTCCATAAAATCCATATAAAGAAAAAGGCAAACCATCTCTTTCCCCTCCCTTAAAAAAAAAAAAAACAAAAAGCAAAAGAGAAGCCAATCTTGAGGCCTATTCTTTAGTGAAATATTTATTTGTCTTTTGCTTGTGATATGATTGATATTTACAATCATATATTTTTCCATGGTTTAAAATTGTTATATATCAAGTTTACAAGTTTTAATAACCACATATTAACAAAGTGTCCAAGAGATATTAGCCACATATTTATTTTTTAGTCATAGACACGAGTTAAAAATTGTGGGACACGTTGCAAAAAGAGTATCAAACAAGTGTCCGAAATTAAGATTTTTAGTTCTTAATTATGGACACGGCTAAATAGTATCGGACACGTGTCTGAGAGTGTCCGAGGAGTGTCGGTGTCCGACACATGTCCGACACGGACACGTCACTTTCTTAGAAGTGTCCGTGCTTCTTAGCAGTTCAAGCACACCCCCCAACCCACACCCCCACCCACAACCTCTTCCTCAAAAAAAAAAAAAAAAAAAAAAAAAACCCACCCACTCACATTCTCTCTGGACTCTGGAGGTCGTACGTGCAATATTGTTGCTTTCCTGCATGAACAAACTTCTGCAAGCCAGTTTCTTCCTAAATTTGAACTAAAGAATTCCTTATTTTTCATGCCTAACATATCAATGCTAAAATTACCGAGTAGTGACGGGTAGTTGGGGTTGTGGTTGTTGAAAATTTACCCTCATCAGACTACCAGCAAATCCTAAACATGATTGAGATTTGGTTTCCTTTTGTTCTCTACCTTGATGCAATGTTAGTGCCCCTCTGTTCTTTTGTTAACTAGAAAAATTCCAACTTTCCTTAGTGCTCCTGAAGTTCATCTTTTATCTTGGTTCTTTTGGAGAGTAATAATTCAATAACAAACTGGACCAGGTCCTACAAAGTTAAATTCTCTAAAATGCCAGTCTATTATCCATTTTGACATAAAAAGTATTTAGGACCCTACAAAAGTCCCAAAAATCCCCTTACAGCTTTGAAGTTCTCGGTTTCCAAAGCTGTGGGCACCTCAGGTTTACATCATTTGCACCGCAATAAATATAACTGAAATTTAAAACTTCAACATAACTATTATTAACTGTTCTGTCTGTGGCCCACCATAATCAATTGGGGTTTGTGGACGTTGGGAAACCTAGAAATCTATGCCTCACACAAATTCTTTGAGTTAAACATCGTATCATGTACCAACACATTTTGACAACGATTCTCATGTTGGACCCTTTACTACATAACCAGACTCTTCTGCTACTGCTTTAAATAATAGTTTTTGACCTTGTGGGTCAACCAAACTTGGCTACTTATGGGTTGAGTTAACCAGAAAACTCAGAAAGTCGATAGGCTGCTGAGAAAGTTAACTTGTAAATATTATTATTAAATATATCTTGTTAGAAAAGTATCTTTCTTTGAAAGGACATTTATCTATCCATATAAATTGTAGTTTCAATTTTTAATCCTCTTAATATATTTTAACTTCTATCATTCTCCAGTGCAGGCTTATCACACTGTGTCCATTTGTTTTAAATGTGCAAGGATCCAAATGGCCTTTATTTGACCCAATTAGTTATAGCCAAAGTAGGATAAGTCAACCAGAGTCACGAGTCGGGCCAAGCTGGTTGACTGTTTCAACCAAACTCATCCAAACTGAGTTAAACCCTACGAACTCAGCTACTGTATGACCATGTTGAGATGAGACAGTCACCCACTGGCTCAGAACATATGGTTGAAACATTGTTTTATAGAGCCAATATACATTTATCTACATCTACATATTATTGACTAGTAATGGTAAGACTGCCCATGCAGAAAATTATGAATAGTGCAAGCAACTAAAAACCATACAGCATAGGATTATGGACTCTGCTTATTGCTCATTGATTAGAAACATGCTGGCTGATTAGAAACATGACTGACCATTCATTGTGTAAAGATATTTGAAAATATGGTTAATTTTTTCATTATGATACCACAGCCTACAGGCTATTCATTGTGTAAAAATATTTGAAAATATGGTTATTTTTATCATTCTGATACTGCAGCCTACAGGCTATTCACAACATGTCCCTCATTATCTGTTCTTCCAAACATATGCAAATATTTGTGGATGCATACGGAGAGAAACTTGTGTGCATTAGTTCTTAAGGATAGGCCATGGACTCAGCTTTTCCTCAATTTACTCGGTAAGCTCATTGTACAATTCACTTTTGGTCTCGGTCAAGCCACTCAAAATCAATTGGTAAGAGGTCAACTGGATTATGTGAGTGCTTAAACAATCCTACTCAGCCCCTTTCATGGTGGAAGAATAGATAGTTACTATCTACACTGGAGCTCTATGGTTCAGGTCTTTGGTTTGTCTATTGTCTATTGTAGAGATCAATCGTTTATCTCCATATGCGTTGACATTCCCCTTTTTTTGAATTAACTGATGGAGATTGATAGAATAAGGTATAGACGATGAAAACCATGGCTTTCCATTATAAATACACACTTTTGATTTTTGAATATTATGTTAATCCGTCGATCCCATATTTAGAAAACTGCAGAAGTGGATGTGTAGTACTGATGTGGCCCAACAGTCTTCTTTTGCACCTCTCTAATTTGTTCCACCTAGTGCTGGTGTCCGATTCCAATTGGCTTTCCTGTACTTGAGTGACTTGCTGGAAACTGGCCTTCTTTCCTATGGAAATCCCAAAACAAATACTTGGCTGCTGTGATACCTGGGTTCTTCAAAACGGGCAATGCATTGTATCTTATCATATCCAGTACTTATTTATGTGTAAAATCTCTGTTCTTGCCATATGCATGGTGTGTCCTTGCCGTATCCATCCTGTATTTGCATCAGACTTCTCTACATATAAAGATGATGTCTTTGACAATGAAGTCTTCAGTGTTTTTTTTTCTTGTGGTAATTTATTTCTGATGATGCTTATTTTTAAGCAATAATCATCAAGAATTGATTATTTTCAAAGGAAAAAAAAATCAGCAAGAATTGACTGGTTACATTCCATACTAATCAACTGATATTGAGATATTGATATTGAACTTTAACTTTATGGGTTACAGTTACACATGTACAGGGAGCTGAAAGTGACAGGCTGCTAGTTTTCTTATCTAATTGCTAGAAGTTAGGTTGTTCTAATCATTAGTAATGATATGCTAAGGTTGAACTTAAATATATCTTTATGGAGAGAGAACACACATGCAGTGAGAGAAAGAGGCTGCTAGTTTGCTTATGTAAGTCACTAGAAGTAACCAGACACTAGATATGAAACTTGATTTAGATGTGCCATTTTAGTGATAAGTTTCTTACCAATGTATGCTGCATTGTTTTTAGATCTGACCCAACCTAATCTTTTGCCCTATATTTTGGTGGTTCTGTGCTTTTCATTAATCTGAAGTTTGTGTCTACTTCAGACATTATCTCTTGGACTTGATGAGAGTAACTCCTCGGGATGCAAATTGCACCGGGCCAGGATCAAGATTTTGTGTTCTCAGGCCAGAACTTGTCACTGCTTTTTGCCAGGTAACCCTTTTTATTCCTTCTTGAATCTCTGCTCTTTTTTTTTTATTGGGTAAACACTTGGTACTATGCACTTATCTACTTTTTATGTTTCCTTCCTGTTTATATAAAATCTGAGAAGGCTGAAGCTGCAGAAAGGTCAAAATTAATGCCTGTACCTGAGAGAGAGGTTCCAGTTGCACCTGATTCTCAACAGGGTTCTAGTGTTTCTGCAGATATGAATACTGACAGTGATGTGACAGCTTCCAAATCTTGGGTAATTTCATTTTGTCTTTTGAAGTTGTGAATGTTATTTATCACACCTCATCTTGTTTTGCAAGATTCTGCAGGGCACAGTGTGCTGTTGGACCAACACTTTTCAACTTATCTTATGCGTTTGGATGGTCTTTTTCCGTGAGATACGTCTGTTTACGAAGTGTGCTAGCCTGACTTGGGAAGTCAGAGATTAAGCTGGACTTGCCTTGGCCAGGCAACAAGTGGCATGTAGCTGCTGCCACAGGCCTTATTATATAGAAAAGAGTACATTTGATTGTCTTTTGGGAAGTAGTTCTATTCATGAAGTGTACTAGCTTGACTTGTGTAGTCAGGCACTAAGCAGTACTTTCCTTGGCCAGGCAACATGGGCAATGTTGGTGGGCAGGAGCCCAAAGTTAGAAAGGAGAAAAAGAGGGCAGGTCCCCTTTGTCACAGTTTATTGGGCATTCTAATTCTAGAAAGCTCCTTTTTATGATACCCAAATACGATAAGGATACACCATCGATATCATGTGGAATGTGGGCACAGATTTACACATAAAAATGAAGAAATACGACACAATACAGATGTGGGCATGCAGGCCCGAAATTAGAAAGGAGTAAAAGAGGGGATGCCCTCTGTCACAGTTTATTAGGTATTCTTATCCTCAAAGTTCCCTTATGATGCCCAAATACGATATGGATACACCATTGATATCCTGTGGACACAGATTTTACACATAAAAATGAAGAAAAACGAATAAATACTGATACATTAAACTATTTTGAAGTACACGTGTGTTCTAGGTTCCCTCTTGTTGCTTGCCTTCTCGTTTTGATTTTGTGGTCATAACCTTTTTAATGTTTTGATACTTAATTCTACTGAAAATTCAATCATCACTGCCAGACCTTGCTCTGTTCGGTGAAGGGTAACCCCATTGTGGAGCCACCTCTTTAATTCTATTGGATATCCAGTAATCACCCTACACTGTGTTTGAAGCACCATCTAGTATGTTTGATGTGAGGACAGGTATTGCCTTTCCTTTAAATCCTCTCGACTTCTGGCTGCCTGCCTCCTGCTACTCTGGCTGCGAGCTGCAAATCTATTCCAGATTTTATGCATAAAAACAAAATGATCCGGATTTTCCGCATAAAAACAAAGCATGGCAGATGTGTACACCTCTGGCAACTAGTGCCCACGGATGAGACAATTAAGTGGATCTTTTGGCAATAACAGGGTGTGAATAAAGATGAGATATTATGCATTTAGACTTCATTTGATGTAACTGCAGTTTTGCTTGTTTGTGGCATTCTGTAATATTATTCTTGTACCAGTCGTGTAATCAATACTGATTGCCTTGTATGCTTTCAGTTCTTTGGTATAATTTTGCACTATAACTTATAAAAAAAAGAAAAAGAAAAGGAAAGAAAAAAAAAGGATCAGGGAAGGGTTTTAGATTTGTAGATCTTGCCTGCTAAGATTTAAAAAGAGATGAGATGACTGCTATAACTTCATGTTGGTCCTCTATATAGGATACAGCAGAAGAACATAACAAGGCTGCCCAACCAACTGAAAGTGGTATGTCAAGTAAGGATGTTCTTTTGAATCCTAATGTCTTTACAGAATTTAAACTGGCAGGCAGTGAAGAGGTCAGTCCCAAGTGCCTCACTCTAAACTCTTAGTTTCTTTACTTTGTATTCATATTGGTACCAGTAGGTTGGTTCTTATGGTACTCTTTCTTATTTATTAGGAGGTAGCTGCAGATGAAGCAGGGGTAAGGAAGGCTGGGAAGTATCTCCTAGATGTTCTTCTTCCCAAGTTTGTCCAAGATCTGTGCACACTTGAGGTATCACCTATGGATGGCCAGACATTAACTGAAGCACTCCATTCTCATGGAATTAATGTCCGTTATATTGGAAAAGTAAGCATTTCTTGGTTCACAGTTATTCTTGGTTCACACTTAAGTGAATGTTTCTCTTTCAACCACCCATTACATTCTTCTTGATGAATCTTATCCTGGCCTCTAGGTAGCTGATATGACCAAACACTTATTGCATATATGGGATCTCTGTGTCACAGAGATTGTTGTCCGCGCTGCAAAGCATATTCTCAAGGTAAACTGTCTGGCCTATTTCAAAATTTTCCCTCTAAATGATCTCGGAGGGACATTATTTATTAAGGTTCTGCCTTCAAGTGTTTATTGCTGCAACATAATACTTTTACTAAATCAATGAGTTTCAATTTTGTGGTGAAGTGGATGTCTGAACCTAGGTATTACTTGAAGGTAGCTTTTAGGTGTCACACCTGTTCTTAAACCTCCTTGTGCTCCCAACCAAAATCCCTACTTCTATGATTCCAGCTAGACTAGTTGCAACATGGTTTCTTAATTTTGTGGCACTCTTTTTTACCCCTCTTATGAGGTATGGAAAGGCTGCAATGGTAGAGATAACTGCATACTCGGTGGTATATCCCTTGGAGACAAAATCTTAGATGGGCACTTGATGGACAGGAACTTCATGCAGTTCGTGTAGTTTCTGATTGTCTTAGCAATTAAAGACCAATATTTTATCACAGAAAATGAAGGTCAAGGGAAATTACGGTGCTTTTTCTGTTTTTGATTATGTGCAAGCTTACTTTCAATGACTGTTTGGCCATTCCTAGCTATTCCAAGACTCGTCTCCAACTGTTGGAGGACTTGGAAGACTCTCTAGTTTGATATCCTTGAGCCTATCCAGATTGGATAAATTAGATGGAATGGAGACTTAAACATTTAGGAACTTCTTTTTGAGTCATCATCTGAGCAGTCTTAACATAATAGGCATCTAACGCTAACTCCATATCCAGTGCTCTTCTTTAATTTAGATTTTAATAGACATTCAGCGTTATATGATAAGTGATTATGTGCAGCCAGCTGTCCTGTAGGCTTAATGTGCAGCTCACTCACTTTGTGCAGTGGGGTCAACCTTTAGTAAACCAAAACTAATAGTTGGATAACAACTCCCCATCTATTGGTGAGGCCTCAAATTCATTGATTGGGTGCAATTGATCCCTAAAAAGACCAATGTGAATGAATCATGCTCTATTCAGCCGGTGAAAACTTCTCCAATTGGGCTTTCGCCATCATCATGTGGGAAGGACACTACGCAGTGTTCTCTGCCACCATTAAAAGAAGGCACCATTGCATGGATGTTTGAATGTACTTTAATCTAAGCTAGCTCTCTCTCTCTCTCTCTCTCTCTCTCTCTCACACACACACACACACACACACACAGAGTCACTCTTGGCTAAGACTTCGTCACGGACAAAGATGATGGTGGCGGCAGCGAATTTTGCAACTTCTTCTTTTGTCATCACCCTATATTATTCCTTTTAAGGCATTGTGTATTAATAGATTTGCTAATTGATAATGAATACATATTTTCTTGCAAATCAGTTTACAAACAAATTATTTTTTCTTTGTGAGTATGGTGTGTAATTTGCGTCATCATTTTATTCCTCACTCTTTTTTGTGTGAACCTGTAGGATGTTTTAAGAGAGTCCCAGGATCACGATCTTGGGCCAGCTATTGCACATTTCTTCAATTGTTTTTTTGGAGAAATTCTGCTGGTTGGAACAAAAGGTAGTGCGAACAATATGCAGATAAGAACCAGTAAGAAGGTATGGTTAACGTATCTGTTCTCATTTGTATTTTTTAAATGTCTCTGCTGCTATTTTATTTAAGCTGTCTGTCATTTTGTGGGCACTGGTTTTCTTTGAACAGCTTCAAATGTCTTTTAACTTCTAAGGCAGCTTAGTAGTCCATCCTTAGCACTGACATATGCTTTGGCTGCAAATTTTACATAAAATCGCTGATTTTATAGTTAATGATGTTAAATATCTTTTGCATGTTGTTTATATTTAAGGAAAAAGATACTTCTGATGGAAGTGTGAGAAAAATTATTAATGATTTCATAATAACTGTTAATGATTTCATTCCTTAAAGTTCTATTTCGTTTTACTAAACGACAAGAAAAGTTGGATACTCCTGAGTTAGATGCCAGATTTATCTACTATGCTCAAGAGTGATTATTAGCAATTTAGTGATAAGCTTTTGCTAAAGGGAATCCATTCTAGGAATAACCTAACAAACCATTTTCCTAGTATCAACTGTCAACTACCTTTTACATGAACATAATGCATGAAGATGTTATTAAAAAAAAATCCATGAAGATGAGACTTTTTTCAAAATATGTAATGAGGATGCCATGGAATCTTCTGAAAGATTGCAAATAAAAAAATGATTTCATATTTGTTTTTTATTTATTTTCTTTAAGTTCATCTTTTATGGTTAACTTTAGCTGTAGCATATATACTGCCGTTACAGGACCACACGAGCCGTCAGTTATCAGGAAAGTCTATTAAAGGAAACTCAAGGTGGAACCGTGGATCATCAAGAAGGAATCAATCAGCCTACAAGCATATTATCTCTGATAATTTGTGGGCTGACATACATGAATTTTCAAAATTCAAATATCAGGTATAGAAATCCTCTATTGGGGTGCTGTTAGAAATGCTCATTTCGAATTCTCTGGCTATAAGCTTCACTATTTTTTGTCCTAATTAGAAAATTTTTCGGATATAGTTTGAATTGCCTGAGGATGCAAGGTTGCGGGTAAAGAAGGTTTCAGTTATTCGTAATCTGTGCCAAAAGGTGAATTACTTTTATCTTTACCGTTTACATCTCCTGTACAGTATAGTCACCATATACCTATCCCTGAATCTTTTCACCAATTTAAAAAATGAGAGTTGAATTCGGGTCTATCATTTCTAACCATAAAATGATCCAAAAGAAGGGGAAGATCAAGAGATCAAGAGAAAAGAAAATCATTTTTAACTATTGGTTCTCACCTTGTGATGCCAATGTTGGCCCATTTTTTATTACCTGTATCTTCATTTTATATCTGTTTTCTCTTGTTTAAGAATGATTTGGATATATATATATATATATGAGGAATGGAGGAATGTTAGTATGCATCATTCTCTTACGATAGGGTGAGGGATACTTACATGACTTTCCTTATTTGTACTTGAGCACTCTTCTTTTTCATATGCTTTTTGTCTTTTACATATTAATATATCCAAAGATGGAAGTGTCCTTCATCCTATGGCGAGGGATGGATGCATACTAATATTCTCATGTACATATATAGGGGAATCTTTATGCACATGCATCCCTCATCATTTATTTTGTGAGAACTCTAGGCGGGGCCTATCTATCACTCAATCTAAACCTTGCAACACACAGGAGACCCCCTCACCATTTTTTTCATACACATCAATCCCTCACCATTTTTTTCGTGAGAACTCTAGGCGGGGGCGATCTATCACCTAACCCAAACCTTGCAACACACAGGGGACCCCCTGAAAGGCGCATGCCCTAAGTTTCGGTGAGATTTGAACTTACCGGACCGTTGGGTTGACTGTACACCTATCCGAACTGAATGAATATGTGGGCCGCGAATAAAGGCCCTCCCCCCCCCCCCCCCTTTCTCATCCCTTGGTGGGGTTCATAGTGGGCTCTATGGAAGAGTGCCCTATTGAAGAGTGTGCATGAAAAGTCCGTGAGGGACAGATGCACAGGAAGAGGGCATATATATATATTTATATTTATATTTATATAGAAATGTTAGTATGCATTCTTCCCTCATCATAGGGTGAGAGATGGTTACTTATGATGCACGGATACTTCAAAATGGATGGCGTATCGTATCGTATTGTATCCGATACTTCACTTTTTATGTGTAAAATCAGTGTTCCTGGCGTATCTATGCCGTATCCCTGCCATATCCATGCCGTATTTGGGTATCATAGATGCTTACATGGCTTTCCATATTTGTACTTGAGCATTCGTCTATTATATTTAATCATAAATGGTATTTCCTCGTTTACACATGAATATTTCTAATTATGCAAGTGTCCCTCACCCTGTGGTGAGGAAAGGATGTATACTAACATTTCTTGTATTTATATATATACATATATATATATGTGTATGTATATATATGTAGATGGCCTAGCGAACTAATTAAAATCTCATTACGTGCCTCGAGTCTAAGCTGTGTTGAGCCAAAAGTTTTTGTTTAATCTATTTTGCGAATTTGAGTTATTTCCTTGGCTAGCCTGAATTATGCAGCATGGGTTCTGGAGTCATCACCTTAGCATGAACTGCATATTTATGAAAGGCCTAGCAGTATAGAGAACCTGTTGAATATTCTGGTTTGAGGATGTTTGGGTCTTGAGCTCTCAGGGAATGTATAGTTTTTAGTCAGGATGTGGAGGTTTATGTTGCAATAATCTGATGATGGGTTGACATGATATGTGCATCGTAGATGTGAGAATGCCCCAAAATTATTGAAAGTGGAAGGTCTGACATCTGGTTTGTTGGCTTTTTTGGACTATTACTGTGCTGTTGTTTAGTCATCAACTGATAATTCTCAATCAAACATTGAGAACATTGTAGCCATTTTTGCCTCGAACATTGTGACTATTTTATGCCTCTATCTGCATCTTGGCCACCAAATTTATGCCATCAGTCGAGGGATCTGCTGAAGCTGTGTCCACTCTTTTTTTCCTTCTGCTGGATAAAACTTCATCCATGTTGGAGCTCTTTCTACTAAATGAACAAAAGTGATTAATGTCTTGTGAAATGTATGAAAATTGAAGATCTCGATATGTACAGTTTTCTGAGGCTCATGACTTGTAATCTCCCTTTGGTTTTGGCTTTATTGAGCTCCTAGCCATTTTGTGATTGGAAAACATTTTGTCACAATTTTGCACTTTTGGTAAGATGCTCTGTTAGTTTTCCCAGGCTTTTATTAAGGAAACTTTGGATGAATTTTCTTGGTAGCTGTGCTGGTAAAGCTGTTAATATGTTGTTACCTAGATTGAATATGCAAAGAAACATCGCAAAATCATGTAGTAACTTATCTTGATTAGACACAAAATTTAGTCTCATTGTACAGGAAGCATCTAATTTACATTGTTATATTCCAGCAGTTGTAACATCTAACAAAGTGCATGAGAATTATGTTCTATAAAAAACAGGAACTGCATAGGAAATGGAGTTCAATTACTTCATTCATTCATTTATTTTCAGCAGACCCATTGTCACACCCAATCAAGCTAATATGTAATCCTTTTTAACAGGTAGGCATAGCCATTGCAGCTCACAAATATGATCTTGATGCATCAGGCCCCTTCCAAGCTTCAGATATTTTGAATCTCCAACCGGTTGTCAAGCACTCATTGCCAGTATGTTCAGAAGCTATGAATCTTGTGGAGACAGGGAAGGCCCAATTGGCTGAGGTCTCTCTCTCTCTCTCTCTCTCTCTCTCTCTCTCTCTCTCTCTCTCTCAAAAAATATGTATATATATCAACTTTTCCAATCCCTAAAACTAAATATAGCCTTTGATCTACTCTCAAATATGATAATTCACTGAGGAGGATTCTTCAAGTCCTAAAGGAAAAACATAGGACTGAAACAACTCGAAGATAAATAAATAAGTAATAAATAAATATAAGTATTGCTTGCTTGAGGACTCTTGAATGACTTGCATCTAGAGGCTATGGGTCCTTTGGTCCTTATGGAGTAAGCGACTCAACCCTATCTTAATCATTATACACTTATATAATTAAGAGTTCTAATTCCACTAAACTATGGAACAAATCTGAAGAGAAAGGATCAAAACTCCAAGATACTTCTTGAGCAAGTTGTATGGATGCATTCTTGAATTGGGCCTGTGGGGCCTACTGACTGCTTATGTGGGACCAGCTGCTGGTTGAGTACAGCAGGCATGGGCAACCTGTCCCAGCTAGCCTGGGCCTGGTTTTGGCATATTTAGTTCGGTCAAACCCATTAGGCCTGCAGTCCCTGTCAACATCCAGACCATTGTCAACAGCATTGGGCCATTCATCAACTAGTTTGGATACCCAAGCTCCATCAATTCTTTGATTGGCTTTGGGTGATTGCCATCTTATGGTGTTTCAAGATATGACATCTGCTGATGAGATCCGGCATTTCAGCTACCCACAAGGGAGGGGGAGGGGCAGGATCATTGAAGGGCTCCTTGACTCTAAAGATCGTCATTATGGACAGAGTTTCACCTGGATTTGTGGACTTTCTGTGCTATTCAGGCCTGATTTGGCTGTTTGGACTGATCCTAATTGGCCATGGACAATCTGATTTCCTTTCCCACCCAAGGTCTTGATCCATCACATGGTCCTCGAATATCAGGCAATATGATCGTGCATCAGAAGTTCAAATGTGTCATTGGCATGAGTGCCAATTTATTTGGGGGTTTTGGAGAATAGTGAGCCCAACAGTTGGATTGATCAAATGATTGTAGGTAGGTCCATGTGGGCCCCAAAAGATTATATGCATAATGTCCTTTGGTGAAAACATGTGTTCCAACTTTCAACATTTGGATCCTTTGGCTACTTTGTGCTAGAATGAAAATATGTTATTGGCAGTAAGGCTGATTTGATTTGTGCCTGCTACACCATAATGAGGTGTGGTGGTCCTTGTGGAGCCACACACTAATCATGGTGCAAACTGCAAACTGGATTGAATCTTGGAAGTTTTCATTGTGGATAATGTCTTGCTGAAAGATTGTCCTTTGTTGAATGATGATAGCTACCAATCTAAAAGCCCCAAAGATTAAATGGCGCAAACAGTCCAATGTTGAACAGGTGAATATCACACTGATCAGGATCATATTTGTGCCAGTGCAATATAGGGGGATGATGAGTGTGAGGGGGTTGGATTGACTGCAAATGAACCTGCTTATACTTTATGATGCAATGATGTGAACCAATGTTATATGATGCTCTTGTTTGCAGGGGATGCTCAATGAAGCCTACGCACTATTTTCTGAAGCATTCTCTTTACTTCAACAGGTAAGCATGTCACTTCCTGTATGCTAGCCTCTTCTTTTCTACTTCTACTTCTTTTCCCAGATTTTTTTCCTACTTGGCCTATGATGGATTTTGCAGGTTACTGGTCCCATGCACAGAGAAGTTGCCAACTGTTGCCGGTAATCTTTTCAACTTAACTGCCAAAAAAGAAAGAGAAAAAACAAGAAACTTCACTCTTAATATTATTCCTAGTCTACACTACTTTGCTTTTAGGTTCATGGAGAAGTACATGGCAGTCAGTTTCTCACACACACCCATGTCTCAAAGCAGATGAGCTTCTGCTGGTGACTAGTATATAGACCCAGATACAGTATAATTTTTGTCTCTAATGGATTTAGCCTTAGAAATTGCAATCCTAATTGCCAACGAGGTCTTGTGAGAAATGCTTATTGCTGACTGATAAGAAATATGGCGGACCATTCAATGTGTAAGAATCTTTGAAAATGTGGTTTATTTTATCAAATCTGATACCTACAGAATAAAGCCTACAGGCTATTCTGAACATGGTGCCTCCAGTGAATTGTCAGGATCCTGTTGTTGTTTGCGATGTTTGAGGATGAATCCTTGATATATAAGATAGTGATGAATGTGCGCTTTCTTTCTTGAAAATATTCATTGTGCTTTTTTTTTAATTATAAATAAATTTATTTCTCAGAAGTTCCATACAATTTGGCTAAACAGCTATTCATCAAACAAAAGATGGTGCAAGATGCCATCTTTAGCCAATTGATGGAGGATGGGGAGGATTTTATCTGAAGATCAGTCAAAGCTTGAAGCAAAGGCCAACGGTTCTGCACCTTCGTTCAGTATGCACACATGTCCACATTGGAGGACAACACTGGATTTTATTAATATATAGAATGAATGAATGAATAAAGAGAAGATGTAGCATGCCCTCGGTTGGTTGAGGGAGGTTGCAGTTTATTCAACTCCATGATGTTGCTAAACGGCTTTCATGGGGTGGGGGTGCCATGGACTGGCCTTATACTGAATCTGGCTCATGATCACCCTTGTGCAAGTCCTCCTTGGGTTTGCGTCACCAATCTATCTGCTCTAATTCATTGGCTTTCCTTCAGATGTGGTGAAAACATAACTACTAGCTGAGATTAAAGAATGCATTTCATTTCCCTGATCGAATTGACTGATTGCCAATGATGATCAATGGGTTGGCTGAACCCACTAAAGAGCGGAATTGGTCATCCACCCTTTATTATGGCATTTACCATGTGATCTTATGTAGCTCACAACGCCCACCAATGAAGCTAAAACCCTTACTTCATTGGATATACATAACATGCCTTGATTGTTCCCATTCACCTCATCCGTCCCTACTTTCATAATATCTTCCCCAAATACCCATCAAAATTCTTTTTCAAAATACTAGTGGTGACCTAGCAGGACTTCTGCCTGTTAGGCAGTAGGCACAATCTGTGCAAGTCAGAGATCGGTATCCCCTTGACCTCCTTCAAAACGGTAGCCCAGCCATTATGGTTCCTCTCAAGTCTCAATGTGTTTGCTGTTTCTGACTTTGTGCATATTACTTATGTGCACGTGCATCAACTTATCAGTACCTTTTTTTTAAAATCTTTTTTCATTGTTGCTTCTCTCACATTATAGGAATTTCATCATTATTCAGTCTTTCCTGGAAAGGAAATCATCATTTACGCTTTGATGCATTTGAACTGAAAAAATTCCTTAAGTCAACCTTGCCATGTTAAGCGTGTAGTATAGTTAAATGGTAAGAAATATATATATCTCAACTTCTTGTTTTCCTTATCTCATTATACAGATATCTTGCTATGGTCTTATACCATGCTGGAGACTTGACGGGTGCCATAATGCAGCAGCATAAAGAGCTCATTATAAATGAGCGATGCCTTGGTTTGGATCACCCTGATACAGCTCACAGGTATTGATCAATTAATTTGCAGCCCTGAAATCTGACGCCACCAACAAACACATGCACTACTCATTAGCAATTGTGTATATATAGAGATTTCCTGGAGTGGTGAGGCCACTTTTAATTGTCTGTGTCCCTGCCTATGGAGCCCACTTATGACTAAATCAACCCCATCACTCACTACAACACCCCCTCTAAGTTGGCACTTAATCCAATTTGGCATTCATCTGACTGTTAACTCACCATTGGGTTCATTGTCTGAAAAGAACAGTTAATGTAAGGGCTGAAACTTCCTACTTTAGTCCCTTAAGCACTAGGATAAGATGGTTGACATCTTTGGCAGACCATAGACCACAAATGGGCCTCTCTCAGGATTGATTGGCATGCATCCAAGCTGACCTGTAGGTGCCTTATTTAACTTAATAGGGTCCTGTATCTGATGTCTTCTCCTGCACACCCTTTTATGAGAGCTCTTCACAAATTTCTCAGGCACATCTATAGACAAGGGTGGTTTGGCTAGGAAGGCCACATATTGGATGGTACAAAATCACTTCATCAATTAGATAATGAGGGTGCTTCAGTCTGAATGTCAATTATTGGGATCAATTTTAGGCCCGATACACACAGAGAAGGTGATGAGAGGGCTAGATTCACCATTGGTGGGCCTACAAAAAGCTTTCTGGAGGTTGTCATATCAGAGAGTTGTCATTTGAAATTTTTTCACACCAAAGATATATGCATAATGCAATGTATATGTAGGTAGATGGGTTTGTATGCATGTATTGTCTTTTTGATCCACTGTTGCTCTGTCATCATGTTGGTGCAGCTATGGAAACTTGGCTCTTTTCTACCATGGTCTCAACCAAACAGAACTTGCACTACAGCACATGTCTCGAACATTGCTTCTTCTGAGTTTATCATGTGGTTCAGATCATCCTGATGTTGCTGCAACTTTTATAAATGTAGCAATGATGTATCAGGATATAGGTAAGATGAATATTGCTCTGCGGTATTTGCAAGAGGCCTTAAAGAAAAATGAGCGGCTTCTTGGCCAGGAACATATTCAAACTGCCGTTTGTTACCATGCTCTGGCCATTGCCTTCAACTGTATGGGTGCCTACAAGCTTTCTCTCCAGGTATGCATTTGGAAGTATCTGCCATGAATCTGTCCATGAAATGCGGTGTAGTCATTTACAGTTACTTATGTGGCAGCATGAGACGAAAACTTTTGATATACTGGTCAAGCAACTTGGGGAAGAGGATTCGAGGACACGTGATTCACAAAATTGGATAAAGACATTTAAAATGCGCGATCTTCAGGTAAGTTGATGTTTTTTTTTTTTAAAACAAATTGGTACTGAAACTTATATTAATAAATATAAAGGCTACTAGCAGAATGAAAGGACGGGGAAGGTAGAAACGCTTTATACCAAGACCCTCACAAAGCAATGGAAACCAAAGAACCTAACAAAAATCAAATACCAACAAAAGGAACATTCCTATTTACCCTTGCTTTGCTAGTGAGTCTGCCAAATCATTAGCTGAACAGATACCGTGTTTGATATCTACCCGAATCAAAGAAGACAATGCTCAGTCTCATTGAGGATGTAACCAAACTTCCAAGGAACGTAAACAATCTGCAAAACCCATGAAATTGCAGTGGACGCATCATTTCCATAATCAAGCTCTTGTCAAATGAACTGGGGTAAATTCTCAAAGCTTCTAGAATGGCAAGCATCTCCATCTCATTTGAATCTCTTAACTCATATAGATTTTGAGAAAGAAATCAACACCTCTCCTTTAGATTTGTGGAGCACCCCTCCAATACCTACAAGATCAGGCTTACCTCCTGTCACTCCATTCGCATTAAACTTCTAAGGGCGGGCTCCAACTTACAATTTTATTGGAAGTGGAGAATCCTTGCATCATACAAGCTTCCCAATTAATAAGAATATTGTCAAGGTTAAAATTTTTAGACTCCTTTCTCCCAATAGCCCATTTACCAACTTTCAACAAAACTGCCTCCAAAATGTATTGCATAGATGGAGCCATATCTTGAAAAATCCTTTCAAATTCTTTCCTTACAAATGGACTACAGGATGGTAAAAGGGATTAGCTTCCTAAGCAACAAACCATAACCCCTAAAGGTGTCGGGCTCCAAGCTTCAAAGACTGACAACCCAAAGAACCAAGAAAGCACCCTAAAATCCCACATCTTACCTACAAATTACATCCAGACAAAAGAGGAGACCTCACAATGAATAAAGAGATGGTTGATTGACGCGGTCTCCTTTCCACGTAAAGAACATATGCCATGAAGATCATCCAAGAAGAAGTCTTGCCCTACACCACCCGCCACAAAAAATCCCCACTGTAAGTGGAGTCAGCCCCATCCAGACTCTAGTCGCAACATGAAGATCTGAAGATGACTCAAGGGTTTGTTTGGCTGGGAAAAGATGGAAACAAGGAGGCTTCCATATTTGAGCATCGCAATCATTATTCTAAATAAAATGTTAGAATAAAGCAGACTCAACAAGGACTCGTACTTAACAAAACTCTCCTCATGGTAACCTTTCAAGACACAATATTCCTCTCCCTAGAATTACAGTGCCTAGGAAAAAGACTCATCAAAGGATCCAGATTGGCTAGTTTGACAATGTGGCTTTAGTGAGAGTGGTTCTGTCCCCCATGGAAAGTTATTGCCTCTTCCACGTGGACAATTTTTTGTTAAACTATTCAACAACCAGGTCCCACAAAGCATTTGTCCTCAGATTCAAACAGGACGCCTAAGGTACCTAATAGTAAGCTTTCCAGTCTTATAATGCAACCTGTTTGCAATTGGACAAATACCCTCCTCGGAGCACAACCCACTAGACTATTGTTTTAGTGATTAATCTTTAGACCGAACAAAGTTTCAAAGCATCTCAAGTCTTTTTCAAGGAAACAATCTCATCCCATTTTGAAGAACTAATTAAAAACAGTATGATCAGCAAATTGAAGATGAGCAGCCCCCTTCCCACCTCTTTTGGACTTGAAGCCTCCAGTGAGCCCAAGGTTCTTAGGCATCACAAAGACAAAAAATTGCAGGTATTGCTCCTTCCTATCTCATCTCGCCCAACATACTATTAGAAAGCCACAGGGATTTTTCTCCAACAATGGCCCCATCCACAGAGATTGATTTTTCTACTTCTTTAGAGAGTATAGAACTCTAACAGCCTTTTAGTAGGTTTTCTTCTCAACCTTGCTGCTATCATGCTTCATATCTATTTTGCTTCTGCAGATTCATTACAGAATTACTACCTTCACACTCAGCCCAAAAACCCTTGTGACAAATAACATGATAATAATTAAAGTATATGCATGTGGTAACTGCTGAAAGGACGTCTCTCTCAGACACACTCACACAACTTATAATCGAGTGCTTCTGTGCCTGAATAGGCCAGGCCTGGCCTACAGGCCCTGAGATGCAAGATGGCATAATGGAAACTTTGATGTACTGAGAATTTCCCTCAAATTGTGCATAAGCTTAATCAATTCCTGACATGGTGAACTTTTCTTGGTAGGTGAATGCACAGAAACAGAAAGGGCAAGCATTGAATGCAGCTTCTGCACAAAAGGCTATTGATATATTGAAGGTGCTTTGATTTTTAAAATTGGTTCACTTAAGTACTTTGATTGGATTTTCGGTTATTTTGTTGGATCAGCAGAGGGTCAGTTCCTGGTGAATCTATTTCCATTAAAGAATAATGAGCAAGGTTCTGTCTTATGAACCTCACCTCTCAGTGATGCAGGCAGTCCAGCTTCTTGTTCATAATGAATGTTTATGCACCAAATATCGTTTCTGTAATTCTAGCTTACCCACTGGATGCTTGACTTTTTTCGTCCATTACCCTTGCATTGAAATGGGCCTTTAGTAAGCTATTCACTTGCTGGCCAGAAGTTGGACACTTGGTGCTAAATGGAGATTTCTAGTTACTGCCATATGTATGCTGCCTACCAGATATCCAATAAAGATGGTCCCAACTTATCTTTTGTTTGTGTTAACCTTCCTCTGGAGCATATGACATCTTTCTAATGCTATGCATGGCAGGCACACCCTGACCTTGTACAGGCATTCCAGGTTGCAGCTGGGGGATCTGGAGCTGCTGGGGCATCAGCTAACAAATCCCTTAATGCAGCAATTATGGGTGAAACTCCCCTTCCTCGAGGAAGGGGAGTCGATGAGCGGGCTGCCCGAGCAGCAGCTGAGGTTAGAAAGAAAGCAGCAGCGAGGGGCCTCCTTGTAAGGCCACATGGGGTTCCTGTCCAAGCATTGCCACCACTCACCCAACTCCTTAACATCATCAACTCGGGGGTTGTGCAGGAAGCTTCAACTGATGCAGTAGTGAATGTATCCAACAAAGAGGCCAGCAGCTCCACTGTGAATGGGATGGGAAACACTACAGAAAATGGTTGTGTTGGGAGCCAAGACGATCAGGCTCCTGTTGGATTGGGAACTGGTTTGGCTTCTTTGGATTCGAAGAAGCAGAAATTGAAACCAAAGGCGACAACTTGAATATGCAGAGAGATCATCCCATCAGATGTTGTAGTCTGTTACTTTTAGTCATCAAAAGTTCAGGTTGTGCTGCAAACTCTTATGCGACAGCCAATGAGAGGAATGGTTGGCTGTATCAAGTGGTGAGCAACCATTTTCCTTATAGTTTTGGTTCCATTCATTTTTAACATGGCCTTTCCTCAAGATGCAGGTCATTTAGAGCTGTGAAAGAAGGGAAAGATAACACCTAGATTTTTCTCATAAAATTATATTTTGGATCCAAAAAAGGATCCCTTAAGATTGTGCTCTGTAATTTAGAAATAATCAGGTGACTTAGTAGAGCAATTTTTTTATATCAGGAAACCAAATTTTATATTGAATTTCACTTAGGGCACCTGTCCTCAATATGTTAACATATTGTACTCTGTTTCTTTCAATCCTTTTTGTCGCAGAATCCTTTTATTTAAGCATGTATAGGCATATAAACCGGGCCATTTAGGCATAACATTGAACTATAGTTCGGCTCATGTTTCGTATATTTTCCTGCTGCTGTTTATCAATATCAACTTGCCTATTGTGCGTGTCACGGGGACAGCTACACAATTCTTGGTTTAATCCGTCCTGGCCTTTTGCCAATTCAGAGGACCTTATCAAGATGCGCAACATGTTCAAGTTATACTTGTTTTACGGTGACACTTTTCCCTAACGGGTCATTTGTTTTTTGCCATTTACATGTGTAAACATTACTTATGTGAAATGGTTTCACACATTTATGTGTTTTTTTTACATTTTACACACGTGGTGTGTAAATTCCATATGATTTTGGTGTGTAAATCAAAAGCAAAAAGAGTGGAGACTTTTCACACCTCAACAAGGTGTGAAAAGGATTCCCATCCCTGTTTTCATGAGGCGCAGGTTCAGGGCGTGAACATTGGTTCATGCCCTGCACGTTTTTTTTTTTTTTAAAATTTTTTGGCCACCAAAATCATGATCTGAACTGTCCAAGTTATCTAGAATGCTAAAAACGGCTATGGTGCAAAAAATCAGCCATTAGATCATCTTACATTATGAGATCTTTATGACAAATCAGGCCGTTGATCTTCAATTCTGGGATTTTGTGGGTTCTATTATCACAATCCGAACCGTTCATCTCATTCAGAATGCCATTTTCAACTAAGAAACCAAATTTCAGATCTTGATTCATTGTAGATCTTGAGATATCTTAAAAAGAATGTTTCAGCCACTAGATGCATACTGCCAGGCCGGTTTTTCTTAATTTTTGCATCTTGTGTGCTTTAAATGCAAGATCTGAACCGTCTAAAATGTTTTAAATGATGATAACGGCCATGGTATAAAATTTTAACCGTTGGATCATCTTACCTTATGAGATATTTATGAAACAATGCATGCCATTGACATTAATTTCTAGGATTTTGTGGGTCTCATTTTCATGATCCAAAGCGTTAATCTTGTTTAAAAAGTCACTTTCAGTTAGAAGGTCAAATTTCAAGTGTTGATTCAATATGGATCTTGAGATATTTTTAAAATACACATCAACCATTGGTATAATTAAGATTCACATTTGAAAGAGTATGAAAATAACAAACAAAAATTGTATTTCATATATAAGTGATTTATCTATGTAAATCATTTTCACTTCACATATGAAAAAAAACAAATGTCCACTAACAGACCGAAATTATGATAATGACGGTAAAAGACAGAATGCCAATGTCTGCTTCACTGTTTTACTAACCATAGGCGTTGTATTCATGTCTTTTTCTTTATAAGTTCTTTGTAATGAATAAAGCCCATTTATTGGGACAAGATGTATGCACGGAAATACAAGAGTGCCCAGGTGCAGCACACGTGGGCTCTTAGATTAGTGATCGAACCCTTTGCACATAGATCGTGTGCAACGGTATGGCTATTTTTGTTATCATGCATCGAGGCCCACTTGGGCTGAATATCATCACTAGTTTGATGCGAGTGAGATGGATAGGTTTTTAACGTGGATTGGGTGTGAACTAAAATCATCCTGTCTTGATGATCCTTATCCTTAATTTCGGGACATAGGGTCATGATATGATCCCTAAATATGGATTAGAAGTAACCCAAAAATTATCATAATCGTATGTCATGCCACAAGATTTTAATGAAGTATGATGATCTGATTAGTGTCAATATGGGTGTGGAGAGTGTAATTACTTGTATTGGATTGATCCGAGGCAAGCCTTGCTTCCTCTTAGTGCCACTGCTACTAATCTGGATGGTGTCATCTGCAAGTGGGTGTTTTATTAGCTTTTATTTAAGAATGTTGTTGACTTGAAATGATGGCCCCGCAAAAATTTTGTTACCCGAAAGCGAATGCCACGAGGGCGTTCTACAGAAGAAGATGTTGTGGTCAAACTCAGCCAATAGCTACCCTTGGGTTTTATTTCTTGTATAACATTTTATATCATATCCATCCAGTTGGCGAATCCGCGTCACATGTATTCTATGTATTCCGCTCATCCAGCACCCAAATTCATCCCTTCCGTTGATTCTTCGTTCTTCTTTTGGAACTAGCAGAGCAGATTTTATTGACGTGCATTGCATTAGATATTTATTATCTACATGCCAATCCAACTGTGGGCTAATGTGTAAAACAAGCCTAGACTTCCACAAACTCCAAGGGCGTTTTCAAATCGCCTCTTGGTTTGTGGTTATATTTGCTGAAGACGAGGGGAAAGAAAAAGTATTTAAGGTCCAACTCAGCTGTCTTCGTATCTTTTTTTTGAAAAAGAAGGATTGAGAAAGCCAAAGGCGTAATAAAAAAGTCTATACTTTCTAGATGACCCCACAAGATGTATTTCTCCAAGACCCCTTAATCAAGCTTTCCTACTCACCGACAAATTTTAATTGACTGCAAAATCTACTGAACGCCCACGTTAATACGTCTCTTTTTTCGGTTGGTGGTCCATCCAATAATGCTCTCTAGTTGGCAATTCCCTGGAAGGCATTCTACAGTTTCTACTTTCTTCTATGTTTTTTGGTCTGTATATAATAAGGCCCACCTATAATTGATGTAATCCATTTATATTGAACAGTTTCAACTCATCATCTGATTTTTATCTGACACTAGCTTTAGACACCATTTCGATCGTCACATCAAATTTTGCCATTCTGATGCCTCCTTGCTCTGCCATTATAATGCATCCAGGTGAGACACCTTCTCCTGAGTCAGCCCATGTACCAAATCTAGGCGTACTGTATAAGTATGACAGACTCCTTAGTTGTCGACCACCATTTTATAGTCCATATAGACATCATTTGCGATCTTCCGTTACATGCCTGTCTTCAGTAGTACCATCCAGACATGTAAACCACTGCAAAAAAGTAATTAATATAATCTTATACATCATTAATAATCATTTGACTCATTCATGATACGATCAATCTCATGTGAGGCCAATTCCTGTTTGCCTAGGATTCTGGAAAGTCCCACACACATTGAAAGTTTTTATTTTTAGAGTAGTTTGATTTTCAATGACTGAGCTCTAGTATGAAATTCCATCCTCAACAGAAGAATTCTTCTCTTCATTTACCCATAGAGGACACGAACTCAATACCACTTGCGGTCAAATCTCATTTCAAGGACCACCCAGGGATAGCCTCTCTAATTTGAGAAACAGCACATGGACATGTTGCGTGCGTCGACGATATTGATTGAAACTTGTCGTGGAGTGGAGAAGGACACGCGAGGATCCGCTGAACTAGACCTTCACCACCCTTCGGCTTCACCACATCTCGTCTTCATCAATATTAATAAATGAATGTATAACCTTACTACATCGCGCGTCTCACGTGAGTATAAGGAATACTTCACTTTGTTCCCTCTCTCTATAAATCCAAACATCCATTTCTTCTCCATTCTCAATCTATTCTTGAGCTGCAGCTGCAGCTGCAACTGCAACTGCAAATACAAATGGCTTCTTCCTTGTCTCTCTTCATCTTCCTCTTCTTCTCTTCTCTCTTTCTTCCCTTGTCCCTCTCGGCCGACCGCTGCGACCCAAATGACAAGAAAGTCCTCCTCCAGATCAAGAAGTCCTTCAACAACCCCTACCTCCTCGCCTCCTGGGACCCCGCCACCGACTGCTGCGGCTGGTACCAGCTCGAGTGCGACGAGCTCACCCACCGCGTCACCGCCCTCACCATCTTCGGCGGCGAGATCTCCGGCCAGATCCCACCCTACGTCGGCGACCTCCCCCACCTCAGGACCCTCATCTTCCGCAAGCTCTCCAACCTCACCGGCCCCATCCAGCCGGCCATCGCCAAGCTCAAGAACCTCACCACGATACGCCTCAGCTGGACCAACCTCTCCGGCCCCATCCCGGACTTCCTCGCCACCCTCCCAAGTCTCGACTATCTCGACCTCTCCTTCAACGACCTCACCGGCTCCGTCCCTCCCAGCCTCACCCAGCTCACCAAGCTCGCCGCCCTCCACCTCGACCGCAACCGGCTCACCGGCTCCATCCCTGACGCTTTCGGCCGTTTCAAGGGCTCCGTGCCGGACCTCTACCTCTCCCACAACCGGCTGACCGGGAGGATACCGGAATCTCTGGGGGGCCTGGATTTCTCCGTGATCGAGCTGCAGCGCAACAGGCTGGTGGGGGACGCCTCGTTCCTGTTCAGGAACGCGAGCAGATCGACTTTCCGCATCGATTTATCGAGGAACCTGCTCCGGTTCGATTTGTCGAGGGCGATATTTCCCAAGAACTTGAGGGCGCTGGACATATCGCACAACAGGATATACGGGAATATTCCGTCCCAGATAGCGGCGTTGGGGAACCTGCAGGGGTTTAACGCGAGCTACAACAGGCTGTGCGGGGCGATTCCGCAGGGAGCGTGGATCAAGAGGTTTGATTACTCCTCCTTTTTCCACAACCGATGCCTCTGCGGGCCGCCGCTTCCCAACAACTGCACGCGTGGATAACATCTCTGTCATTTCAAAGATTACCGTCACCTTGTATGGATTGTTGTGGATTGGATAAGTTCATTTTGCTTCTACTTAAAAGTGCATGTACTGCAAAATGTTGTTAAATGTACTTCAAAATGTTGTTAAATGTATTGTTGTGGCAAACGTTCACTACTAAGTAAAATAACGTAGTTGGTTTATATATACTCTAATTTTTTGGTAGTTTTATTCGTCAATACACTGCCCCAAAACTCGGTTGCCAACACTCGAATTTTATCTTTAAATTAAGAATTTTTAGAGTTTTAAATTATTTTTAAGATTATAAATATGCAACGGAGCCATGCGAGTTCCGAGAAACAAAGTGTCATTTCAGGTGGCTAGAATTTTGGGATTTGACAATGTGGGATGACAAGCAACCACAATATATCATGAATTTCCCAGCAGGCCAAATTTTTATAAAAAAATTCTAATGAGGAAACACTAAAATATAAGCTTTATAGAAAGGGATGTAGGTCTGAGGTACCTATTTTGTAGGTGCCTTTGATTGCCGTGAATGGACCAAAATAGATTTAAGATAAAGAATTGGCATTTTTTTTTTGTTTAAAGCGAAAGCAGAATGTCATTAGAAAAAACAAAGAGAGAGAAAGAACAACAAAAAGATGAACAAAAGAAGAAATACACCACCCCAGCTTCAATTATAAAATTACATCTATCCTAGAAATTAATCTATCAACCTCTTCATTGACTAATATATTCACCATAAAATTAACAGATATAACATCATAAAATTGTATTTCAACTTTTGGTACTTTGCTTACTGCACAAATTCCTTGAGGCCATACCATTAAATGCATTAAATTGACCCCAGTTATTAAATTCTAAATGCTCAGTGGTCAACACAACCAGGCAATTTGACATCGATAGACAGATTGGACATGGGCAGGGCATCAGCTCATGAAAAAATACACGTAATAGACGTAGTTAAAACACTTATCTAACAAGTAGAGAACATAAGGTGCGAGCTAAAAAAAGGATTCAAACAGGGGCACGCTTGTGCTTCATTTAGGCAGATCTCAAGTGAGTACCCACAAGTCACATCACAATGGATAAAAGAAGATAACCCTACAGTCTACGTACAGCTAAAAAAGTTTGGCTTTACACGGCTGCAGAGGTGGTCGACAGAGGCAACGGTTGTGAAAATAGGACGTTTCATCAAAGTTTTTAGATCGATACTTGAGCTTCCACCCCTGCGGAATCACCCCACACATACGGTTGTAGCTCACGTTCAAAAACTGCAGATAAACGGCCTCCGTTATCTGCGACGGGATCCCCCCAAACACCCTGTTGTGCGATATATCCAAGATAATCAACGTGCTGGGCGGAAACCCCGCTCCCGAGAAATCGAACTCCAGCATGTTTCGCGATATATCGACCCTCTGCGTGCTTTTCGAGGCATTAAACAGCATGGTAGCGTCCCCCACGAGAAGATTCCGCGAGAAATCGATCCTGTCGAAATCCATGTTTCCGAGAGATTTCGGTATTTCGCCCGAAATGCCGTTGTGGGAGAGGACGAGAGAGGGCACCGTGCCAACGAAATGTCCGAAAGCTTCCGGAATCTGGCCCGTGAGCCGGTTGCGGTCGAGCGCGATTTCAGCTATTCTGGGGAGGCGGGCGAGCTCGGGAGGGATGGAGCCGGAGAGATTGTTGAAGGAGAGGATGAGAAATTTGAGATTTTGGAGGGAGGCGAGAAACGGAGGGACGGGGCCGGAGATATTGGTCCAGCTGATGTCGAGATAGACGAGGGCCTCGAGATGGGTGATGGACGGTGGGATTTTGCCGATGAGGTTGGGGAGCTTGTGGAGGCGGAGCATCTGGAGGTAGGTGAGGCGGCCCACGGCGTCGGGAATGGCCCCGGCGACGGAGGATTCGAGTAGAGTGAGTCGCGTGACTCGGTTGGTGGTGTCATCGCATTCGATGTAATTCCAGTCACAGCAGTCGGTGTCTGGAGTCCACCGGACGAGAGTACTGGTCTCTTAATTGGAAAAGCTCTTCTTGAAGTCAAGAAGGGTAGCTTTGTCTTGTGGGTGGCAGCGTTCGTTTGCAGCCAAGGAAGCAAAAGGAAGCATGAACAAGAAGAAGAAGAAGAAGAAGAAGAAGAAGAAGAAGAAGAAAGAGAGAAAATGATGGAAATCCATGTTGAGATTTCCCTGGAATTCTATGATCTTGCAAGAGAGAAAGTGTGAACATATATGTATACATGCAATCATTCAATTTATGGGGGGACTTGGGTGAGTGGGTTATTTTGTCATTCTCCTCTCAACAGTAGTAGGTGGTCAGAAATGGCTGACTGGTGTGCACTTTCATTCCATGTATTTGGACCTTTTTTTTTTTTTTTTTTTGTTTCTATGTTCAAATACAGATTACCTGTGTTTATACTATATAATAATAATAATTTTTTAATAATAATAATATTAATAATATCTATTAGTAATTTAAGATATAGACTATATCAGCTGGTTTGAACACTATGAATTTTAATCAATTTTAATGTTTGAAAAACTCAATTAAACTAAAATGACATTTGAAAGCAAGGGATTGTTAAGTTGGTTAGCAATCATATATTTCATCTAACTACCCACGATTTTATTTGATATCGGAAAATGCTGCCCTCTCTCACTTGTGTGGAATCCATTTTTGAAGTTGCAAGCTCTCTCTATCGTTGTAACCTCCTTGGCGGGGTTTAAAAAAAAACGCAAAACCGTAGTTTGACTTTCTATTCATTTTCTTTAACCCAATTAAAGTAACGATTTATCTATGACTTTCTTAAAACTTTAATGTATTTTAAAATCTCTTTAGTTTTAAGTTCATTTATCATATAACTGCAATGTCATGGACAAAAATGAACTAGTGATTGGATACGTATGGTTCAGCAAAACTTTAGCATTCGCCAGTTCAAGTAAATGTTTTGACTTGAGCCATGCTGCCAAACACAAAGATTCCTGGCCTGGGTCCAATCGGGCTGGTAAGGTCCATTACCAGGTCTGGGTACACCAACACCCAAACCTTCCTACGCCAACTCCATCCAAGGTCATCTAGCAAAGGCTCAGGAAATTATTTCGAGAGAGCTTGAACCACCGGGACATGGGGCATCAGGTATCATGCCAAGTACTAGTCATTTTTAAGGACCTTTTCTGTAAGACTTCCTAAGTTGAGGGCTGTAAACGGGTCAAGGCGGCATTGCAAGTCGCTAGATATTGAATAAATTAGATCCAGATCAATATAATGCTTTTTATTAAAATTTAAATATATGCCATTGCAGATCTTCCAGTACCCATTGGCCATATCAGATAAAATAGAGCTTTGAGATCTGATCATTTAAAGAATATACATTAGATATTCCAAATTGTTTAATCTAAAACTACAAGATTGGCTGTGCAGTGGAGATTATACCGAAGTCAGAGGTTTTATGTAAGATTATACATATACAACTCTGACATGGACAGACGCAGAAGGTGTAGCTTTTTTAATTTTTTTTATTATTTATTTATTTTTCTTTGCTAGATTTTAAAAGAGTGGCACTTCCCAACATGAGGACCACATATAAATCTCTGGTTTTTAGTGCCAGTGTGTCTAATAGATATGATGTGATGAGTTGTCCTCTCGGCATTTGCAAAAGCTAAATATTCCAA
Source organism: Sextonia rubra (assembly GCA_037013555.1). Lineage (NCBI taxonomy): Eukaryota > Viridiplantae > Streptophyta > Magnoliopsida > Laurales > Lauraceae > Sextonia > Sextonia rubra. Next base: position 12,475,670 of record JASUAD010000001.1, on the reverse strand, counting down.
AATGACCTTCGGGATGCTTAGAATTCCAGTATCCTTTACATTTGCAAAGCATACACTGCAGAGGTAGATTTAAAATTTCCGCCCCCATGCAAGGAGCAACTTTTAGGGAATTTATAAGCTCCCCATACATAATACCTTGCATCCTACTAAAGAAATAAGACCTTAGTGCCTTGCCACTCAGCCATAACAGGCCAGAACCGCACACCCCCCCCCCCCCCCCCCCCCCCCCCCCCCCCCCCAAACAACCCCCAATACTATAGAATGAAAGATAAAAATAGAAAATGTTCTTTCACAATCAACTCCAACTGCATTGTAATATTGTGGGGCTCACTTTGATACTCTTTTTATCTTATGATATTGAATCAAACCTAATTTCACACTCATTGAATGTTCACTCGGCACTAAATTGAATTACAAGAAAGTATATAGTTATGTTGTCATTAATAAACTTTAAAAGTAGTTAAATTAAGAGCTACCATAATTTGATGGGGTTAATTTTTTGGATCCCCACTGTCATGAGGAGATCTTTCCCTCCCATCAACCCTGCTTCCATTGATGAACTTGAATTTAATTGGGCTCTACAAGCTGAATTGCATATAAACTATATATATATATATTTATGATCTTCCTGTACGAGAATATTCACAAGACAATGCAGCGGCTACTTAACAATGTGAGGTTTTTTTTTATTCGGTAAATAACAATGTGAGAGTTAACGTGTTCCATTTCCAGTATCACCATCACTTGATTAATTAAGACCACGCAAAGCATTAGCTATCATGTCATGTCACTTATCGGGCATTAGGCGGCTCGGTGACCCTTTTTTTTTTAAGAAAGAGAAAATTATATTACAAAGTAATTCGCTACATCTAGAGAAATACATATAGTATACTTATGAAGCATAGGTACCGAGGCGGGTACTGGTATGAATATAGTATATATACACTAATATAGTAAAATCTTTAAAAAGATAAAATATGAATACCGATAAGGTATGTTCATTAAAAAAATTATATTTTTAAAATTTTAATAATGTAATATACTAATAATAAAATTTTAATATGAGTTGGTCTTACAATAAGATTAAAGGTGATAGGAAAGGATTTAATTAGCCAAATTATAAAATGCAAAGTCCCGTTGCGTAAAAAAGCATAAAAAGACATAGGAGATAACCCATGTCGTAAAAAATAAATAAATAAAATTTATAAAAATGCAATTCCATAGATGGTAAAGGTTCTTTATTTTACTCCCAAGTCCCACAAGACTACAAATGGCAGATCTCACACATGCCACTTGCCCAGGGTCCTCCCAATGCATATGCAAGTTACAACCCTGCAGCAAAACAACTTAATTGCCATTGGCTTTACATGGCAGCAGAGGTGGCCCACAGAGGCAACGGTTGTGCAGATAGGACGATTCATCGAAGACTCTAGCATACTTGAGCTTCCAACCCTGCGGTATCTCCCCGCACAAACGGTTGTAGCTCACATTAAAAATCTGCAGATAAACCGCCTCCGTGATCTGCGACGGGATCCTCCCAAACACCCTGTTGTGCGATATATCCAACGCAACCAAATTGCTCGCCGGAAACTCCACTCCCGAGATGTCGAACTCCAGCATGTTTCGCGAGATATCGATCGTGTCGGTGCGTTTCGAGGCATTAAAAAACATGGAAGCGTCCCCCACGAGCTGGTTCCGCGATAAATCGACCCTCGAGAAATCCAAGTTCCAGAGAGATGGGGGTATGTGACCCGAAAGCCTGTTGTGGGAGAGCATGAGGGACGGCACGGAGCCCGCGAAATGGCCGAATGAGTCCGGTATCTGGCCCGTGAGCCGGTTTCGGTCGAGCTCAATTCCAACAATGCTGGGGAGCAGGGCGAGCTCCGGGGGGATGGAGCCGGAGAGGTTGTTGAAGGAGAGGATGAGAAATTTGAGATTTTGGAGCTCGGCGAGAAACGGGGGGATGGGGCCCGAGATATTGGTCCAGGTGATGTCGAGGGAGACGAGGGACTTGAGATTGGTGATGGACGGTGGGATTTGGCCGATGAGGTCCGGGATCTTGTGGAGGCGGAGGGTCTGGAGGTGGGTGAGGCGGCCAGTGGCGTCGGGGATGGTCCCGGCGGCGGAGGCGTACACTAGATTGAAGCCAGTGACTCGGTTGGTCGCCTCGTCGCAATCGACGGCGTACCAGTCGCAGCAGTCGGAGTCGAGATTCCAGCGGAAAGAGTAGGGATTAGAGAAGCTATTCTTAAAGTCGATGAGGGCAGCTTTGTCTTCTGGGTGGCAGCGTTCGTTAGCTGCAGCCAAGCAAGGAAATGGAAGCGGCAGGATGATGAAGATGATGAAGAGCCGGGGAAGAGAATCATTGAAATCCATGTCCGAATTTCCACGGAATTCGCTACCTATAATTTTGCAAGATAAAGAGTGAATACTTGCAAGCACTCAACTTATGGTCGGGTCCATGTAAATGATTTCTCTCTCTCTCTCTCTCTCTCTCTCTCTCTCAAGCGTAATGGGTGGTCTGGTCAGGTCACGAATGGCTGCCTGCCGCCTGGTGTGCACTTGCATATAGTGACTATTTTCGTTCCCATGTGTTCCAAATTCAGATCACCTTTGATTAAAATATAATAATAATATCTATCTATTCATGTTTTAAAAATTAGACTCTATCTGCAGTTCTACTACTGCTACTACAACTATTACTCTATTTTTGGTAGCACGCGGTCCCAAGGTGTCCACTTGCCTTTCCTCCGTTCTCGAATTTGATCCACGTTCATTGAAACCAAAATTCTACTTCAACTATTAGATCATTCAAACCAATTAAACCTAGGGTTTTATATGATTTTTCTACTTTCGTAATGCTTTTATACTTCTTTGATTTTTTTCTAATTCATTCGTCTTATCATTATAATCTCATGGACAAAAAATTAGACTAGCGACCGGACCAGGCTTAGCCAAAACCTTAACATTGACCAGTTTTATCGCCAGTTTGAATTTTAACCAGGTCAGCCAGAACAAACAATCCAAACCCCAACTCGCAAAGTCCGTCCATCCAGGGTTCCTCTCTCAATGGTTTGGTAATAGTATCATATCCTCTCTTTGCACAGATGGGTCCCAGGCTCTCAGCGCCTGCTTATCACCCATAATTCTCATGTTCCATTATCTACATCAACATCACTTGATTGATTAGGAATACACCTCGTGGATAAAGCACCCGCTCGCCCCCTATGCCCTGGGCCACAACCGAAGAAAAGAAAAAAAAACATCACTTGATTGATTAAGACCAAGGAGTCAAGGACAGCATTAACTATCATTATAAAATGAGCTTTCCAAAGACGCCTGCTCCAACCCAGTTTAAGCCTGTACACGCAATTATCAAAAGGCAACGTAAGAAAAATTAAAAACCCGCACATTGGACGACCATTTGTATCAAAGTGGTCCAATGTGTTATAGCATTGCCCTCTACCCAACTATTGTCTGTGTGCTATGTGGCCCACCAAAATGGTTAATAACGATGAATGGCTCTTGCATACCAACGTGGATAGGTGGGTGCAAGTAGCCAGGACGAGCTGCAGGAAGATAAATGAGAATCTGACAGTCGATCAGCAGAGAAGGCGACACTTTGGAATAAGTTCCATGAAGAAATCCACAACATTCGTCCTTTTTCTACTAACTCTAGCCAAAAGAACCAGTGGAAAGCCATTTCACACTAACAATCTTCAGGCTGAAGATTTACTTGCATTCGGATTTAGAAAACAAATTCCAAGCACTACCAAAAGACCCCACCAGGACTCATAAGCTTTTAATCAAATCATACAAGCTTAAGTATATCAGAATCATGTTAAAATATAGCGCACAAAGAATCCTTTGGCAACATGACAAAACCACAAACCCCATAAACCCCATAGCTTCTCATTTTTATGAGATTCTAAGCTTACAACTTTACACTAATTCTCACAACCTTATATTGAACAGCTTTAAGGTGGGCACCCCCCTAATGTAAAAAAATATAAATAACCAAATTTTGATATTTTCCCCCTTCTTTTTTTTTAATAAAAAGTATCAACCGGAGAAATCAAGGATACCGTGGGCATATTCCAATAAGAGATTTCGAAGAATCACTGTCCTCCCAAAGGCAAATATCCTAGACAACATAGATGAGCCACCTTAAGGCCAAGGGAATTGCTTCCACCTTAAGCGCTTCATTCAAACGCAGCCTGTTTTAAACATGTGCCTAAAACTTTCCTTTTAATGGTAATCTAGAGTAAATCCTCTCAAGAAAAATACCTTGATCTTCTACCCTTTCTATCCAGTCTCACCTTCTGGCTCTGCCACTGGCTTCCACTATATTCACCCAACCCCCAAAAGCCCTATTATTTACATGCAGCTTCCCACTCAAAGAAACCCTTTTCCTTCCCCCCATTAAAACAAAGCCTGCTCTTCTGACAAAAAGCAATAAGAAAGAAAGAAAAAAGGTAATCCAGAACGCTTAACTATTCCTTTTCCACTTCGCTTTCAAAGATCAAAAATCAAAACAGAACCTTTCCTCCCGAATCAAGCTTGGGATTTCTTGTAGAAGGCAGGAGCGCAGGTACTTAGTATGCAGCTAGTGGTGGAGGTGGTTGATGCTCACAACCTTGTGGCCAAAGACGGAGAAGGATCATCCAACCCATTTGTCGAAATTGCCTTTGACAACCAGCAGATTAGAACCAAAACTGTCCACAAAGATCTCAACCCCGTCTGGAATCAGAAGCTCATTTTCCACCTCAGTGACACAAAAAACCTCCATAGCCACAGCATCAACGTCAGCATCTACCATGAACGGAACTCATACCATGGACGTGATTGTCTTGGCAAGGTAACAATTCTAGGTTCTAGCATAGCTCGAGAACAAAAGGAAGGCTTGAAAATATACTCATTAAAAAAGCAGTGGGTTTTCTCATATGTCAAAGGCAGCATTCGCCTGAAAATTTATATTTCAGCCGAACACGAATCTCTGCCTATTTCGGGGAGCACGACATCCACATATTTGCAAAATACAGTTGTGTCTCATACAGCTACTACAGCAGGTTCTAATAATGAAACCAGTACTGCCGCTAAAGAATCAGAGAAAGTGAAATTTGACACAACCAAACACAAAAACAAACAGCAAGTACTTTCCCAGCAAACACAAGTATCAGTGGAACAAGAACCAAAAGTTGTGCCTTTGACAATGCACCAGAGCAGCCCAAAAGCCCATCATGATCACCAGGATGATTACAGCTTGAAGGACACCAGCCCCCACCTCGGAGAAAGATGGCCAGCTGGAGGACATGGTGGAGGGTGGATAAGTGGGGATAAACTCACCAGCACATATGACCTCGTCGAGCAGACGTACTACCTGTATGTGCGGGTGGTCAAGGCCAAAGATCTACCCCCTAACCGCCTCACCGGAAGCTGTGACCCATATGTGCAGGTCAGGCTTGGCAACTACAAAGGAACCGGAAAGCAGTTTGAAAAGAAGCACAACCCTGAGTGGAACCAGGTATTTGCCTTCTCCAAAGACAAGATTCAATCATCGTTGGTTGAGGTTTTTGTCAAGGACAAGGAAATGATAGGAAGAGACGACTATTTTGGTAAGGTATCCATTGACCTGATTGAGGTGCCAACTAGGGTTCCACCTGATAGTCCCTTGGCACCTCAGTGGTACAGACTGGAGAACCGACAGGGGGATAAGGTGAAAGGCGAGCTCATGCTTGCGGTTTGGATGGGAACACAGGCAGACGAAGCCTTCCCAGAGGCATGGCACTCAGATGCTTCCCATGTTCATGGAGAAGGTGTGTTCAACATCCGATCAAAGGTATATGTCTCACCTAAACTCTGGTACATCAGAGTCAATGTGATTGAAGCCCAGGATGTACAACCAATCAACAAAGGCCGAACTCCAGAGGCTTTTGTGAAAGCTCAAGTTGGAAAGCAGGTGCTAAAAACGAAGGTCTGCCCCACGCGTACCACAAATCCACACTGGAATGAGGATTTGGTCTTCGTAGCAGCTGAGCCCTTCGAAGAAAGTTTGGTTCTAACAGTTGAAGATCGAGTTCAACAAGCAAAAGATGATGTGCTTGGAAAGGCTAGTCTGCCACTCTCCAAGTTTGAGAAGAGAATGGATCACAGGCCAGTTGATTCCCAGTGGTTCAACCTTGAGAAGTTCGGGATCGGCATATTGGAAGGCAATCAGAGAAAGGAGCTCAGGTTTTCAAGTAGGATCCACCTCAGAGTCTGTCTTGAGGGCGCATATCATGTGCTCGATGAGTCAACTTTGTATGCTAGTGACCTTCGTCCTACGGCACGACAGCTTTGGAAACCGCCAATTGGCATACTGGAAGTTGGTATCCTGGGTGCACAAGGGCTAGCAAAGAGTACGAGGGGAACAACTGATGCTTACTGTGTTGCCAAATATGGACAAAAGTGGGTAAGAACTAGAACCATAATCGACAGCACGAGTCCCAAATGGAATGAGCAGTACACATGGGAAGTATATGACCCCTGCACAGTGATTACGATTGGGGTTTTTGACAACTGTCATCTAGGAAGCAGTGAGAAACCCACTGGTCAGGACCTCACTAAAGACTCAAGGATAGGAAAGGTAAGAATCCGCTTATCAACCATCGAAACAGATAGGATATACACACACTCTTACCCTCTGATTGTTCTAAACCCATCCGCTGTGAAGAAGATGGGAGAAATTCAGCTAGCAGTTCGTTTCACGTGCTTGTCACTGGCTAACATGATATACCTCTATAGTCACCCTCTATTGCCAAAGATGCATTACATTCATCCATTCACCGTGAACCAACTAGAGCATCTCCGATACCAGGCAATGAACATAGTAGCAGTGAGGCTTGGACGGGCTGAACCGCCACTACGGAAAGAGGTAGTAGAATACATGTTGGATGTTGATTCACAAATGTGGAGTATGAGACGAAGCAAAGCTAACTTTTTCAGGATTGTGTCATTGATGTCAGGGGTGACTGCCATCACCCGATGGTTTGGCGATGTTCGCTACTGGAAGAACCCAATGACCTCTGTACTAGTACATGTTCTTCTCCTGATCTTGATATGGTATCCAGAACTGATACTACCAACACTCTTCCTCTATATGTTTGCCATTGGGATATGGAACTTCAGGTTCCGCCCCAGACACCCAGCACATATGGACACCAAACTGTCGTGGGCAGAGGCAGTACACCCAGATGAGTTGGATGAAGAGTTTGACACGTTTCCCACATCCAAGCCCCAGGACATTGCCCAAATGAGGTATGATAGGCTCAGGAGTGTAGCAGGGAGGATACAGACAGTGGTGGGCGACATGGCAACACAGGGAGAGAGATTCCAGTCTCTGCTCACATGGAGAGATCCACGAGCTACAAGTCTCTTCACAATCTTCTGCCTTTGTGCAGCCATGTTATTATATGTAACCCCTTTCAAACTGGTGGCTTTCATTACAGGACTATATGTGCTTCGACACCCGAGATTCAGAAGCAAACTACCTTCAGTTTCCAGCAATTTCTTCAAAAGATTGCCAGCTCGTGTTGACAGTATGTTTTGATAAAATAAAAATAAAAAACTCTGTTCTTTGGTGGAGCAATCCAAGGGAATCTCAGCTTACTACTATTATCACTGGTACAAGTTCTCTATATCTTCCTTCGAAGATATTATGTAAATTTATTAAATAAGAAGTATGCCTGTTCAAACAGGCGACTTGAGTTCAGAGTCCAGTATAAGACTTGTTTTCTTCTAATGAATTTATTCTGATTTTTCATTAATATCTTTCCAGATACTACTTTTACTAAAACTGATTAGATAAGGCTACATAAGTGAAACTCAACAGCTACAAGGTGTCTAGGGTGCCAATATAGGGGTGCTTGGGTGAGGGATTTCTTATATACATGCGTGTGATATATACATATATAGGGTGGGTGTTCGGGTTTGTGAATTGGGTAGCTATGCACCCCTTAGTGGGGACCACCAGCGCCCACCCGCGGGACACACTATCACTGGGTGCACAAACGATCATGCCGATATAGGATGCATATGGAAATATTCACGCACATTTATCCTTCAACATATTATGGAGAGGGCAACATGGTAGAGCCAACTTTATGATCTATGTGAACAATTGACCATGCATGAGACCCCTTGAATTACGCTAGATCTATCGAGTTTTCACAAATCCTAATGGATTTGACCGTTGGATTGAGGGTCAGGTTTTTTTCTTTAATGTATAGTCATTAAAATTGTGGGCTACAGATGAAGAGGCTAAGAGGCATGGGATTGACCCCGAACTTCATATATGGGCCCATCGAAAATGTTGCTTTCCATCCCCCCCACCCAATCAATGGTCCCTCATCATATTTAGAGACACTTAGGTGGCTTTCCCTCTTTGCACATAAACATTCTTGTTCTGCACATAAATATTTTCCTATGAAGCACGGGTACTTTCAATATGTACACGTACCCGGTATGGGTATGGGTACGACAAAAAACGTAGTGAATACAGTCAAATGTACCCCGTATGTTTTGGACTTTATGGGTATGGGATGGGTATGTTTGTGGGTACAGGATAGATACTTTTGTGAGTATGAAATGGGTAAATTTGTGGGTGCGGGATAGGTACGTTCCGAGTACTTTTGTAAGAGTTTTTTTAATTTTTTGGTAAAAACTTTTGTAAGAGTTTGAAATGGCTAAAAATGTAATTTTTAACTTTAGCCCTAATCCTTCTCAATGAACTTAAAGGGGAAAGGCTTTAACACCCCCCCCCCCCCCCCCCCCCCACCAAACCGTCTCCAAAAAAAAAAAGAAAAGGAAAGGAGAAAGAAGAAGAAGGAATGAATGTTGGTCATGAAATATAAAAAATAAAATTGCTGCTGATCTTTTTTTTTTTCATTTAATTGAATTTGTAATGACATTAAGTAATTGTTGGCTTGTTGCATCTAAAGATTATAAACTATTTTAATTATTAGCATATTGCATTATCTAAAATTTAAAAAATATAATTTTTTAATGGACGTAACCTAGCCGTACCCGTACCGTATTTTTTTAATATTTTGTTGTATCAGCGCACCCGTGCTTCATAGATATTTCCTATTATGTAAATTGTCCTGCACTCGATGGTGAGGGATAGATGCACATCAGCATTCCGCATATATATATGTATATATATATATAGAGAGAGAGAGAGAGAGAGAGAGTAAACAAGCATTTAGAGAGAGAGTATAACAGTTGGGAGGCTCAGAATTATGACAACTACAATAATCAGAGTTTTACCATTCTCTGCCTAAAGCCATCTTACATCAATGACTATGAAATAAAGTTTTCTTTAAATGGCACGCAAGTGGAATAAGCAAGAATACTCAATAGATATGTAGAACAGCCTTAAAAAACTAGCAAGAAATACAAACCCTCAGTCTATTATAACTAAAGGACCACCACAAACCCTCAATCTATTATAACTAAAGGACCACCACAAACCCTACATTGCTTAATTGAAAAATAAAATCTCATACACCTCTAGGATAAATGATAAAACAGGACAAGCGTAAAATAAAGACTGGCATCTGCCATCAAGTCAAAACTGGACGAGTACAAAAACATGACCAAAAAAAAAATCAAATATGCAAGAGTAAAGAGTTCTAACATCTTGATTGGGTAACTTTTAGAAGACAAGCTCATGAGGTTTCATCCCTGACCTAAGAGAAAATCTGGCAGCCAAGTATGCCTTCATGTCTGGAACTGTCTCAATGGACTTAAGCAGCTGTGCATCTATTGATTTCTGATCATCTTTCTTCTCCTGTGGGAGGGTCTTGGTTTCCTACATTTTAAAGAAAACAGGGAATTAAAATTGACCAAAATATCACCCTCTACCCAATGCCATGTACAGCAGGGGAAAAAAATACCTCCTTTTCAGCCTCAAAAAACTCGCCCTCTCCCTTCTTTTGCTTCTTCTTGGTTTCTTTAGTAAAATATTTGTCATCAAACTTTTCAAACTCTACACCAGATATTTCAACCTTAGTAGATGTTCCAATCACGTAAGCTTGGTTCACGCGTCGTAGAGGGACACCATTAACCTTAAAAGGGCCTGAAGAATCCAACAAACGAATTAATTACCAAAACAATAATAGCAGATGCAATAGATGTGTGTGTGTGTGTGTGTGTGAGAGAGAGAGAGAGGACAGCAGGTGTTGTGTGAGGTGAAAAACAGACACAACAGGTCAGCAAAGCATTGTTCAGAAATCTCAACTAATTTTTTTTCAAGGATAAAATTCCGCCTAGCTAACCAAACCAAATGACCAGGATCAATTTATTACAGCCACCTAAAGGAGGAACATTTCAGAAAACAAGAGCACAAAATGATTAAATGGAAGGAAAAAATAGTGACTCAATTTATGTGATCTGTTAGACACTGCCATTTATTTTGTCAATATCAGAAGCACACAATATCTGCAATTCCCATTTCAACAATAAGTTTCTATTACCTGTGGAGGCCTGTTGGCCTCAAAAGAGGCTTGATCATCTTGTGGGCCTTTTACCGCTTTCGGCTCACTAGCCTACTTAGCACCAATTTACAAGGAATCATGGCAAATAAGTTCAAAAGCTGGACTGTTGAAATGGTGAAGGGCGTATAAGGTGGAGATATAGATGGGACCCTCACTTTCCAAGGATTTGGTTCACTAAGGTGATGGTTTGGTAATCATTTCCCATAGAAAGGGCCCCCTATTTGACAGCCATTTTTGAATTTTCACCTTTACTACTTCAATACTAACGCTTTTGGGTAGAAGGGCTGCGTCTGATTTTTAAGAATTCAATACCAAGCGCACAAACAGGCTCGTAGTGATTTCAATGGCATATATCACAAACTGATATTCACCACATTTGCTTATAATTGTTGGGAACCCAGATAACCAGTGCAATTGTTGACGAGCAAACTCTGAAAAATTGAAACTAAAATTCAATTGCTCCAACAAGTGCTCACATTGACCCTTACAAGATCCAAGATTCTTTCACAGACCCAAAGAAAGTAGAAAATCAAAATTCTTCTTCTTCTTCTTCTTCTTCTTCTTCTTAAAGCCTCTCTAAGCACCACAACAAGCATGATGTATAGGAGAAGTATACCAAATACATGACAGCAAGTCCTAGTCCTCGTCCTCGCATTGAAATTCATTCTTCTAAAACTACAGAGTGAAATTTCTACCAAGGCAATATAACTTAAGAAACCCTAACACAGGCATTTCACCAACACAAGATGGAAAACAAGATCCAGACCAACAGAGACAGAATGCTAGGCATTTCATTAACACAAGATGAAAAACAAGATCCAGACCAACAGAGTTGATCTCTCACGATCATTTGGCAATGCATCGTCCACAAATACAGTCAGATAATGAATGAAGTAAGAAAGCAAAACCCAATTCTCTCACCAGTGACAAGAAGCAACCCAGATGGAAGCTGTTTCAGGAAAACGACTCGCTTTCCCATGAATCGCCCCGCGAGTATGATCAGGACCGTTCCAGGGGTGATGCTCGCCCTAAAACACATCAAATCGGACAATCGCAATCAAAAGCAAGCAAAAAAACACAGGAAAGCAATCAAATGCGAGCAGAGAAAGGGTTAACCTGAGCTTGGTGGGCTTGTGCTTGCGTCGATTGAGGATGGGCTTCTTGACATCATCCGCCGGGTAGAATTTGGGGGGTTTTTCCTGGGGTTTTGGGGGAGTGGGTTTGGGGTCGTGGCGAGGGAAGGATCCGCCGTTCTTGGCCTTGATCGCCCAGAGGCCGCGCTTGTGGTACATCTTCGAACGCGAGTACTTGCCCACGCCGCGAATCAGATCTGGGTTTCTGCTGCTCAACCTCGGCTTTCTCTCTCTAACTGGCGCCATTGCTTGCTTCAGAAACCCTAACACTGCGTCTAGATTCTAGATTCTAGATCCGCTACACTGAGAAGTAAGCTTAAACCCTAATCTCCTTTTTATAGAGGAGAAATGAAAGACATGGTTGGCAATAAAGTGGCTGCTATTTGAAATAATTACGAAAAGGGTCTTACGAATCATTAATATTAAAACAGTCCTTTTATTTTCTATGATTATCTTTTGAAAAAAAAATAGTGTGTTTTGTTTTTTTTTATTGCTTTCTCTTTTCGTGTTTTTTTTTTGTGCATTTTTTTCATCATCATCATCATCATTAAAGTCTTATTCCAATCATATTGGGGTCGGCTACATGAATTTTGTTTCTCCATTTCGTTCTATTTTGAGCCAAATCCTTTGATAAGTTAAAGAATACTTATTTTCTACATTTTGTTTTACTTTATGTATTTTAATTAAGTGTCAAATTAGGACAAGTGATAATTAGGATTTAAGTTTTCCAATGAGTTTTTAATTAAGGATGATAGGCCATTTAAAGGCCAACTTTTTTTCTCAACTTTTAAATACTCAAATTATACTTTATTAAAACAAAATCCACCTTCACTTTCTCCATTTTGCCTCTTTTTTTTCTCTCTATCTACATTTTCATGGTGATTAATGACAACCAGCATCCTCGCCACAATTGGTGGCAAATAGAGGCTACTAGAAGCATTCCAGACTTTAAACGAAAGATAGTTTATTATTTTAAAAAAATTCTGAGAGAAAATTACTAAAATGCATTTAAATGGCCGAATGTGGTGGATTAATAACTTACCCAAAAACTTAAGAGCCCAATTTGATAAGTTCAAAAACTTAGCTCTTTTTTAAACAAGACAAAAATTTAAGGTCTTAGTTGAAAATTTTCCTTACCATGCTGCCTCAATACAGAGTTTTCTCTGGAAACATGATTATTCTGCAGGACAATTAATGCCAATATGATCATGCGATGTAAATTGGAGGGCCTCAAAATTATTGAAATCTTAGCCGTTTGATAAAATGCAGACTTAGTGACAAATCTGCATCATCAATCCAAGGGTCTATGTCACTTGAACGAGAGACGATTGACAAATTTGGGTCTGTGCCAATTCAAGGGTTACAATTGGTGTCGAGCTTATCGTCCCAAAAAATGGCCATCCACAGTGAGTTTTAATCTAGCGAGAACATCCACTCATAACATTCATTCGGACTGGCACACTGGGACCCTAAAATTGCCAAAACACAAACAATTATATTCCAGTGAGAACGTCCACAGTAAAGTCGTTTGGATTGGTCTATTGGGCCCACCTAGGACCATGCAATCATGGGTGAGGGTGATAAAAAGATCTTGACCCCTTGGGGTCTTACTCGCTGGTCTCTTCCCCTTTTCATAGTTGAACGACAAAGCTATACCCAAATTATATAAAATAAAAAAAAAACACTACTTTCAAAACATTTTTCTTGAAATTGATTTGCATTTCCTATCGATACTAACATGTTGGAACCTAAGTTCAATGCGGCTCGATACTAACATGTTGGAACCAAAATTCAATGTGGCAGCATAGCCCATCTGCTGGGAAAATGGAACATCCAAACAAGCAGGTGCATCCACCTTATTGCTGATTCCAGATGATAAGCATTCTGAAGCACATTGAACTCCATTCAGAAGGACCAACAAGTCCCTCCATCATTCACAACATAGGCTTGAACATGGAGCAGAAGTTTCATCTTAAGAAGTACATGACAAATAATATAAAGTATTTAAATAAAAATTCGCTTCTCATTTGGATAGTTTTCATCGGAAGGATCTTTAGGCTAGAAAATAAATCAGTCCTTCCATAAGTGTGCAAATTCATCGGGTTCCAACTGATTCTCAGCAGCATGCATCTTCCTCTTTGTTTTTGCTTTGATCTTCTTTGTATATTTCCCAGCCTTTTTCTTCTTTTCCAATGCTCGAATCTGAAGCAATGGACGGCAGTAACATTAAATGAAGCATGAAAAATGAACAATCTTTAGCTCAATAAGCAAGTTGTTTAGTAGTTGATCACTTGCCAGAAGGCTTCAGTTCAGGTCCCCAAGTGAAGGAAATATGTTTCCCCAGCGAGGGTCCAGGCCAATATATTTTAATTTTTAAAAATATAAATAACAAGTAAATCTACCTGATTTGGAGACACATAGTATGGGTTCACATATAATGTTGGACCACCAAAACTGCCACCAAATATTTTGATAGGGTTTAAACAAAATCTTGGACCAACCTGTCCAAAACCATTTCAAAGTTAATGAGTACAATATTACTGCACAAGTCTTGAAAGACATAATCAACTTAAAGATAAAATCAAACCTCTATAAGGGTCATGTTGTCTAAACCTCCACGGTCCACTTTATCTGTTTCCTTGTGTGGAACAGTTATCTGAAAAATCATTAAGTTCATCCGAGTCACATGATTTAATCAGTAAAGCTAACATGAAGTTGCACATACTGTTGAGAAAACTAATAGAAGGTATACACATGGGCAACTATCTGGCATAGAGACTGACAGATTGACAAATGTTGGAAGAATTGAGCACATGCATATGAAACTCAAAGCATTATGCAATTTTGAAAGGTTAGCCGATGAACTAAATAGAAACTAGGGTTTCTTTAGTCTACTTATTAGAAATATGTTGGTTTTTAGCTTCAAATGAAAAAGAGAAGAAAATGTATCTACACATTTGCAAAATTCAAGTCACACTAAGAAAAAGATAGATTGCAGTTATTTTAAAAAAGAAAAACAAAAAAGAAAATAGATTGAATGAGGATAACTTGCTTTACACTCGTCTGAAACCATGTACAACCTGAAACCAACCTTGACTGCATCACATTCACCAACTCTATACTGGTGGTAGATTTAAAGATGTTCAGATTGATTTCTGTAACTCTAGACCATGGACCAATTGAAAGAGCTCTAAGTGAAAAACAACAAATAACGTGCACAAATATATGCATTAGTGTGCGCACATGCATTCATTAGAATGCTTCCAGACAAAAAAGGCCTGATCTACGAAGTACAAGAAAGAAATGTGTCATTGTATTGCCACCTGATAATTTCGAAACCATATGTGGTCATCAACAATTGAGAAAACAAAGACATGGTCATGATAAGGCTTTGATTTTCTGTGATCCTTTGGTGTTTCAAATATCTGCCAAAAAAAAAGTGATCAGTATAATGCTACATATCAATCAAACATAAAAAAATAAATAAAATAAATAAAAACCCTCCACATCAAATTTACTCCTAGTCCTTGAGGGACTGCGTCAACTTCATATCATAATTCAGGACAAGCAAAAGAGATCACAGACTCAAAGTATCAGATCAATTTTACAACAGAAAGTTTAATGAAAATAACCCCAGGCTCCCACACAACAGTTGGAGGAGGAAACAAGTCGAGGTATGAGAGAAAAGAGTGAGAAATCTTATATGCAAGATCTAAATCAAAGATTGTAGAAGGACGTTGAAGTTTCATTAATCCAAAATGCTTGCTCTGTATGTTCTCCATTGTACTTGCATTATATTGATGGATTAATGCAGTGTGGCTATCTTCGACCATGATCAAAATATACACTTGAAAATATTGTCCAGATTTTTGTAAAATGTCATGACCGAGACCTCCTTGTTGTGGTTACACTCTTTCAGCCAATAGTTCAGTCAGCAATATCGTTCAGTCATACAAAGCATTCAGTACCACAAGCAGGGGCAGAACTTGTGGGGAGTGGGGGGCTTCAACTTTATGATTTCATCAACTACTGGCCAATTGGATATTTAGTCAATTGCCATACATGGCATTGCCCCCTCTCCGCTAGATGATGATTTCGAGGTTTGGGGGTTGGGGGTAGGGTGCCGCGGCGCTGTGTTGGTGTGTCCTGGGCTTCAACTTCATGATTTTATCAACTACTGGACCATTGGATGTTTAGTCAATTGCCATTGTCCCCTCTCCTTTTGATGATTTCATTTACTACTCAGCTATTGCATGGATAGAATTGATTGCCATAGCTGGCATTTGTACATGGGTGAGTTCATATAGCCTTGAGCTTGTAAACACCTCTCACTGTATTGGACATAGTATACTATAGGAAAGCTTACACACCACACTGCATTTGGCTTATGAATATGCTCATTGTATTGAATATGCAAATAGTATAGTAAAGACTACAAAAATACTACTAAACAAAGAAAATAAAATATGTGAATAGTATAGGAAAGACTACAAAAATACTACTGAATAAAGAAAATAACAATGTCATAGTGTCGAGTCAGAATCCTTTTAGTGTCTCATTCATGCTTCCAAAGAGAAAGGAGAGGAGAAATCCAGAGTACAGTGCACCTATTGAAATCCAACCATAAGATTCAATTTTAAAATTCGACCAACTTCTGTTGGAGAAAAATTCAGGGGCATCCCATCTAAAGTGGGTGGGCATTCAGTATGAGCTGTTTGTATTTTCAATAGATGATTCTGTTTTTGCTCCCCAGCTCTGCCACTGACCACGAGGCACATAGGCACATATAGTATGAATTGCAGCATGATTTTCATCCATATAAAACACAAACAGCTGATGTAACTTGTCTTGACACAAATATGGATTTAATTAGAGACGACTGGGAAGCAGGACAGGTGGACAACAACATAGGCTCAGCATTTCCAATCCACCAATCCTCCCAAAACTTTAACAGCCATCCCACATTAATCAAAATTCTTGATTGAAAGAAAAAACAAAACAAAAAAAATTAAAAAGAGAAACAACTAGTCCAGCCAGTGATATAAAATGACTGAAAGCCATTTCTATCGAAGAATGGTCCAAATAAACATACCTGCATGATTAATTCTTTCAAGAGCCTCAAGTGAGGTTCTTTATCAAAGTTGGTAGAAAAGGTTAAAATTGGTCGTGATCCCTTCAAATGATTGCCGGTCAGCTTCAATTCTTCCATTGTGTGTACTAAAAGGAGAAAAGGACTTTTCTTATGGACTCATACGGATAGAATTGGGAAATACAAATCTAGAAAGAAAAACAAGTTGCAATATATCAATAAATCACACTTGGACATCGACAGAAATGAATGAAGAAATTACCAGCATTAACTAAGAATTTTACAGATGGTCCATTAGGGCACTTGGCCATCCAAAGGTAGAGATCTTTCTGTTTCCTGCACTGAAATAGAAACAAAAAGAAACAATGCAATGATTGGCATAGAGCTATATACATGTCAAAGCAACTTAACTTTGAACTCTGCACTGACAACACAATCCCGTCATTCATATTTATAGTACCTTTTTTTTATATATATGTTCATGAATCTAAATTTTGGGGGGCAAAAAAGGGATCAGAGACAAACAGATACAAACCCCTCATATGCTTGAGAAAAACAATCAAAAGTCAATTTTCCGTTTCAGTGGAGAAGGTAGAATCAATAACCACACAACCACATGCCACATAACAATAGCATTAACGACTCTGAGACTTGTGTCCTAAAGCAAAAGCTAGGGTCACAGCTGGATTATGCAGCCATTAATTTCTCAACTATGTACAGCAGATTCTATTCAATAAACTCATTCCCCCAAATTTCAAATGTAACGATTAATGGCAACCTATGTGAATGCAGAACTCACTAATCAGTTTCATTAGAACATAGAAACTTGTGCCTTCATAAGTAACCATACAGATTTATAAAACTAGATCCATACTAAAGCTACGCTGCTTAATAAATTTGAGCCCACATCGAGCAAAATTCGTCTAAGGTAAGAATCACACGAATCATGCACGTTACAAGTTATAACCACAATAATTAAATTCTCCTAAAATGTATAAATGAAAGAGAAAGATCTTCCCCATGACAAGTGCAGATGTATGAGGCATAACAATACTCTTCGAAAAATGCAGCCTCCTCGAAACAGACCATCATATAGACGCTTTGAAACTTAAGAAAGAAAAATGAAGCCTTTCGCTCCAAAATGACTTCTGGGGTGATTTGGATGTACACTATTAACACTAGTAGGATGCTTTAATGCCTGAAAAATGCAACTGTAAAAGAGTTCTATTGATTAGATCCAAAATGAACCCGGAAATTGAGATGGGTTACCTCAAAAAACAAGCAGGAGGAACAGTTCCTGAGCTCAACTAGCTCATTCAAAGTCGCCCCTTTGCTTTCTTTCGACTCTACTTTGTTATCTTTCTTGCAATGGGGTAGAAGCGAAACCACATCCAACATCAAATGCCGATATCTGCAAATCAGTCACACACACCCATGGATGAAAAAACAGGAATCGTACAAAAGGAAATGAAAAGGAGTGAGCTTTCAGGATCAGATATATATACCTATAAGCGATGCGACGGGAACAGGTGACGAGAAGCTTCTCCCTGTTCCTAAAAATGGGAGAAGACGGGGAATCGGTTTCTTTGTTGTCCGTCTTGTCTTTCCAGCCCAAGAGCGTCCGCTTTGGTCGCGGCGCAGCAGCATCGTCTTTCTTCGGAGCTTCTGGAACCTCTCTTTCCACGTGCTTTCGCTTCTTGCCCATCGAATTTCTTCTTCTTCTGTGCTTCTTCTCTGAAAGGAAGAGAAGGCGGGGAGGGAATGAGAAGCGAAGAGACGCTGCTAAAACCCTAATAAAACCCGTTGCCACTTGACTACTTGAGTCTGGAATTGGATCCCCTGCTCATGATCTCGAACCTGTCCCACCCGAGAAGGGGCCCACGACCATGACACAGCACAAACCGGGCTGGTCGAGTGATTATTTATGTATATAGAAGTTAGGGGTCGCTTATTCACTTTCATTTATATATAAAAATGGTGTGGATGCATAATGGCTATGTACATTTACATTTGTTTCGCCTAATTTACACATGCGGCACATAAAGTATACATTAAAATGGTGTGAGAAGTAATCCCTTTTGTGCCCAAAACTTTCACACCTCAAGAGATGTAAAATACTTTCACACCGCATTATTACTAGGAGGTGCTATAGTGCCACATATGAGCAGTTTTTGTTATTTTTTTGTGGGCTCCACTTGTAAAATCGAACCAATTAGCCTCTTTAGAAGTTCAAACACGGCTATGTGTCAAATTTTCAACCATTGATATTGCCTGAACGTTGAGGTATCATCAAATAATTATAGCCGTTGAATTAATCTATTGTAAATAATGCAATCAATCCACATTTTATAATTTTTTTTAGTTTTTGTGGAACCCACTTGTAAAATAAAAACCGATCGTTCCCTTAGGAAGCTCAGGAATGGTCATGTGACCAATTTTCAACCGTTTATGTTGATTGGATGTTGGGATATAATCAAAACATTATAGCTATTGGATTAATATTTTTAAATGATATTCCTTGTCCACCTTTTATGATTTTTTTCATTTTTTGTGGGACCCACTTGTAAAAACAAAACCATTCATCCTCTTGGAAAGCACAGGAATGGCCACATGTACGTCTAATTTTCAACTGTTGATATTGCTTAGATATTTAGATATCATCAAAACATTATAGCCGTTGGATTAATATATAAATGACATTCCCAATCTGCCTTTTTATGATTTTTTTTATTTTTGTGGGACCTACTTTTAAAATCGGAATGAATCATCTTCTTGGAAAGCTCAAACACAATCACATATCCAAGTTTCAACCGTTGATGTTGCCTGGATGTTAAGATATCTCTCAAAAATATATAAATCATTCATAGATTCATATGTAAAATGTTGTGATAGTAACGAGCAGTGGATTCTGACCCACATGTGAGTCATTTGCATATGCAAGTGACTCACATGTGGGTAATTTACAATTGTGAATCACTTTCACTACAAACAAATGACCCTATGCTATGCACAATTTTGTGCTTACGTTGCATGACTAATAGTGGGGCTCATTTGATAACAAATCCAAATGAACGTACACATGAAATCCCTCATAATTACATCACATTACCATTCCTCTTTTATTATACTCAATTCAATTCCATAGGATCAATGGATCAATTTTTAAAAGAATAAAACTTGTTAGCAGTTGATGAAGGGTTTAGGATGATAAGATGTGACCTATATTTTGTACACAAGTTGGGGTAGATAAGCCCACCAAATGAAGATCTCATCTCCAAATGGAGATCCAAGTGGCCCCGTTGAGGCATGCATGTAAACTTCCATGCACTATGGCTGGGTTAGAACTTACAAACTAAAAGTTTTGCCTACGGGCAAGTTTGTTAATTCCACCTCAAAGTAAAGTTAAAGACATCATTCATTTTAAAATACAACAAGCTGAAAGAGTTAAATCAAAATACCACATTTCAAAAAAATTTCTACATTTTCACACAAAAGAGTAAAAAAGCTACTTTTCATCCCACTACCTGACAAAAAATATGTACTTTTGATACAAAAAGTTAAAAAGTTACACTCTCTCTTCAGTAAAAGACAAAATCTCATCATTGGATTAATTTAACCATTCTCATTTTTTATATTTTAAAATGACCATTTACCTCACTTTACTCTACTAGTTAAATTAACAAACAGTCCTTACAGGCATCCCTAAAAAATATATATAGGCCTGCATTTCCCTGTCTCTCACACTTACATTGAACTATTGGTAAGGAGTGATACTCTAAAGTCTGTTTGTATATCGTTGTTTTTAGCGGAAATCACAACTGACAAAGCGTAAAAAACTCTAGCTTCTTCTTTGTGTCCATTTGGTGCAGCGGACTTGAAATCTCCATCAAAATCACTAATTATGCACTTGTTTTCCACGGTTGAGAGGATCCAGGGATCCGTTGCCCATGGAAAAGAAACTATTGTTCCCTCTCCCGTCTCCTTTTCCTCGAAACAACACAAACGGACCCTAAAGTTGGAGGCCTAGGGATTTATCCCTTGGCATATGTAAAAGAATGTTTCAGTTTCAGATTTCTAGATTGCAGTTCTTCTTGCCGACTACTCACCGTCACTGCTAACCGGGTTTGAAACAATCACTTTGAATCCACAAGGTAAACTAAACTTCTACAAGAGAAGTCAATATTTTACAATGAAGTAGAAGCACAAATCTCTAGGGAAGCACAAATCTCTAAAACTCAAAACTTGTTCTCAGTAGATTTCTTAACTTATTGGAATGGGGTTGAATGTTTTCTTTGATTCCACAATGCCGACATGTAGACGTAGAATTAAGACACGACACATTCTTCTTAGATGTACTACCAATATAACTTACTCGTGTAGCATATGAAGCAGTAGATGCTATAGAAACTACAACATATTTACCTTTGTTTTTTAACATTGAAGCTCTACATTCATAGTCAATACTAGTTTTTAAATAATCTTTCTTTTGGATACACAGAATTTCATCAAACATCATGAATCCAGTGTTCAGGCGTTTTACTCTGTCTTTGATAGATTCTAACTCCATAAGAACTGTCTTCAATTTGCATTTAAATCATCATTTTCAGCTTTGAGAATGACTACTTCACTCTTGACTGTTAGCATGCTCGGAAAGCAAATCCTTTTTATATCTACATTAATTAATTTGTTAGACAATGTAGTGCATTGAGTTTTTAATTGGTTTACATTTGCTCGTGCATCTTAGTTTAGATGTTAGTGAGGAATTTTATAATTTTGTGGCTTTTAGCTTGAGTGTCAACTTCTAATTAATACTTGACATCCGCTTGCATTTCTTTAGCAATATCTTGTACTCTATTTTCAATTGAATTCATCATCTAACAATTTATCATTAAAAATATTGTCAAATGTGCCATGTGAAGATCTTGTCATGAATGCAACAAACTTGGAATTGGCGGTGTTAGAAAGTGGGTTTTTAGCATCTTCAGAATCATCATCCCACGTTGTTTCAATAACTTTACCACGTCTTTTCAGCTTTCTATTTACACATTGAGAAGCAATATACTCAAACCTTTTGCATTCAAAACATTGAACAAATATAGGGTTTTTCTTTGTAGGCTTTTTCTAAGATTTGTGCATAATTAAGCAAGATTTGTTATCTTTAAACAATGATGGCTTGGTTGTAAATGTGCCTTCTTGATTGAATTTCATTTTACAAATCTCAATAGATAAACACACATAACTTAGTGTGACCCGCTCTGTTACTAATTAAAAGAATGTCCCAATTCCAAATTTCTAAATTGTAGTTCTTCTTGTTGACTACTCTCATTCAATGTCGATACCCACTCTTGAAATAACCACCTTGAATCCGCAAGGTGAACGACCTTTCTACAAAAGAAATCAATCTTCTACAAGGAAATAAAAGTACAAATCCTTAGAACTTAAAGCTTCAACAAAATCTCTCTAATGGCTGCTCTAGAGAAGAAGGGTATCTCCAGTGTGTACTCTCCATTTAGAATAAGGAGATGAATGCTTACGGTTGAAATAAACACCCTTTTTATAGCCCATAATTCGTGCCTTAGGTTTAGAAACTAAATCCAAGTGAAACAGCCAAGTCTGGCACAAATATGATAGGTTTTCGTGCAGGTCGTTGAGCTTCTGACGTCTATGTGCTAAAGTGCAATCAAATGGGTACTCAGGAGCACCCATGATCATCTTTGGCGCTTGAGCCCGATCAAATTCGTGTTCAACTGTGCTTGATTTTTCTGCGAGCATCAATAAACTTTCCGAGGCAATAACGTTACCGTTTTAGCTCTGATTTACGCAATCCTGTGCTCTAAAATATGTACTCGAAACGAGCTTTCCAATGGTAGATAGATTATCCCAACCCAATGCTCGGTTTGTGAGATATAACCTTTTTAATTCATATTGATGTTTGAAAATTATTTAAAAATACTCCAATTTGAGTTCTTTCTTTAATTTCTTCATTTTAGTGCATCTGATAACTTATACCGCAGTCTATTCTAAAAGGAATAAAAAATTATAACTTAATACACCAAAAGTTTTATCCAACTCATTAATTTCTTCATTTTAGTGCATCTGATAACTTATACCACAGTCTATTCTAAAAGGAATAAAAAATTATAACTTAATACACCAAAAGTTTTATCCAACTCATTAATTAGCCAATACACAAATATCTCAACAATATGTGTGTCAACCATAAGCATGTTTCCTTTTTTTGTTTTCTTTTGCAGATCGGGACGGCTCAGTGTTCACACGAAAACATCCGTAAGTAAAAATTTCTCAAGTCATAAATACTTTATTGAGGCTGTATCTTGAAAAAAAATTAAACGGCTAAACATTAAAGTCTCCCTCTTATTGGTTAAGGCCAAAATAAGAACTAGTCTTTTACTTGTCGATTTGTGTTGTGTATTATCTATGTACATTTTCCAATCGATTTGAAGGTGCGACTCCAACTTGGCTTCCCCAGCCCCCACACCAGATTTGAACCAGAATATGGATGGAATAGTACCCTTCAAAGTCCATGTTGCCCTCTTCTTATTAAATGGATTTGATATTAGCTCGGACTTGATTTGTTGCATAGTTCTTCGAAGTCAACCTGACTCCACAAGTCACTAAAGTCAAATATGGGTGATTCTGGACTTGCCTCATTTACTCCGCTAGGTGACTTGGGTTTTTTGGTTTTAGACTTGGTTTAATAAATACACTGTCCAATTGATTTTTGCGTGTGAGCTGCCACCCATTTGATTCACCTGTTTTTACAAGGTGGCTTCAATATCATCATTGTTGTCATCACCATCATCATCATCATTTTGCATAATATGATTATCATTCCTTAGCAGACTAAGGAGTTAGAGTAAATAGCATAACATATCTAAATTAGGTTTAATGAATTTTATATGTAACACTTGGGAGTCATTTGTTTTTACTCATGAATAATTGTAAATGACTCAAATGTGTAATAATTATGCATCATTAGAATTTATTAGTGCTCATTTACATATCATATATCCGATACATAAATAAAAAGTAAAAATGGTGTATTAATAAGGTCATTTGAAGGCCATTTGCCTTTTAAGCATGTAATAAGAAAATGAGGCTTACATAAGTATTACAAATGCTAGTGGTATACTGTGAAATACATTATCATATTTGTTAAAATCATCATTTTTATATGAGTAAATGAGTAAATCCAAGGTTGGACTATTTCCTTATCTTTATTATCTCAGCCTTCTTCAAAGCCGCCATCAAATTCTCAAGCTAGGAAGAAGACTACCAAGGTAGCTACCACTCCCAACCACTACCATTGAAGAAGCCAAATGGGTGTCATTGAGGTCCATCTTCCTCCTCTTGCTATAAGTGGTTGAATGGTTGGATTGGGAGGAGAGAAAGAAGGATGGGTTCCGCTCAATCCAAGGAATAGGTGATCGTGTGTGTTATTCTTGCCCTGCACACATCCCGTGTCAAACATGTTTTGGAGGAAAGAGGCATCTATAGGAGATCTCCTCAACTAATCATGTTAATCTATTAATAGACTTGGACCTAAACCAGTGAACTTAGGCTTGAAGCTTTAAGTCAGAATGAGGAGACCTTTATTTTGTAACTTGTTGGGCTTAAGCCAGAATGACTAAGTTTTTTTTTTAGGTTAAATTGGATTATTACTGGTGTAACACCTCATCCCACATGAGCTCAAGCATTTTGGTTCACGTGACATGCTTACCAAGTTATTGAGTCAGTGAGCTACTCGGGTCATTACAAATAGTATCAAAGTCTATCACCAGCAAAAAATGTGGGGCTCCCAATGCCACTGAGAGAGCCCTTGAGACAAAATCGGGACAGAGCCAAGGTACGCGAGCTTGTGAGTCAAAATAGGGGGAATCTGCGGGGGACACGGGTGTGGAATGCTTCGACCCACATAGCCTAATGAAGTTAGATAGATCTGCACGAGGACGTGTGGCCTTAAGGGGGATAGATTGTAACACCCCATCCCACATCGCTTATGAATGAAATATGAGTCTTTAGTCTAATATATAATGAACCATGTAGGTTACTATTAATAACTTGAGCTTAAGTATTTTGGGTCACATGACAGGCTTACTAAATTATTGGGTCAGTGGGCTATTCGGGTCGTTACAGCTGGGGTGGA
Organism: Sextonia rubra; assembly: GCA_037013555.1. Taxonomy (NCBI): domain Eukaryota; kingdom Viridiplantae; phylum Streptophyta; class Magnoliopsida; order Laurales; family Lauraceae; genus Sextonia; species Sextonia rubra. The sequence continues at coordinate 12,450,746 of JASUAD010000001.1, read as the reverse complement.
TTTACTCAATCCTTAATTTAGTTGTTGGATTTATGTCTTGTATTCTAGGTTCACAAAATTGGTCCATTAGGTTAGCTAGGGACCAAGCTTTTTTGTCATGGGTATTTTGGTCTTTATACTGAGCTTTTTGAGGGGTTAAGAAAGAGATAGTTATATATATTATGTCACAACCGAGTTATATATATTATGTCACAACCCGAGCCCAGAAATCGGGGGTTAAAAAAACCTAACCAGTGACACACGTACTCCCGTGCATGTACACCTAGACCTCGCCCAAATATATACACACAAGGGATCAATCACACGTGCAAACAAGTGTACGCGGAAGTTGTAAATATCAAGGCATACCACAAAATAATAAAATATACAATGATTACAAAAGATTGGACTGATCACAAAGATGTACAACAAAATAGAGAGACTAGTCCACAAAACCAAAATATAGATATCAATCAAACCCAAAATAAAGTCTACAGAAAAATCCCACAGATACGCTCAGACACAATGGAGGGAAAACAAAATGATGCACACCGCTCTATGAAGAATGAATCAAGTCCACTCCTCTAGGCTGGAGGGGGCCTCGCGAGCCTCTCCTGGAGTCGGGTTGACCGATGCAGGATCAGAAGAGGGATTTGAGCCTGCAACACCAAGAACAACTCATAAGTACAACGACTTAGCAAAATATAAGCCACAAGAAGATAACAAGAATTGTATTTATCAATGAGTAAAAGTAGTAATGCAAATATCCATAGTGAGCATGTTCGTACACTAGGCAAATTGTGCATATGAATAAGTATGCTGTCAGAATCATCAATAGAAATACACACTCAAGCTGGCTACTACATTTGCCATATTCTCCCTTTCGAGAGCACACAAATATGAGAACACCATTGACCGGGCCAGGGTACGAATGGGTCTCTAATTCCCAGGGTTCGGAAGCCCAGGACATGAGCACTCTGCAGAGGCGATCACACACTAAACCAAAGTCAACCCCGTCGGGTATCCTGAGGCTGAGGTTGAGTAGTGCCATATATAGACAATCGCAATCACAATCAAATCAGATGATGCACATCAAGCAATATCACATACGGATCTCATATCAGAATCTATCATAATAAACGAACAATAGTAGTGCATCACACACGGATAAGCAATACGGCTCATACTGATAAGCAATACGAATAACAATAAGAATAACGAATGAGCATGAGCAAATACAAATTAGCACTGACGAATGAGTACAAATAACAAATAATCACTGAACTCAAGTACTCCATATGAACCATAACAAATACACAGTAATGAAGTGTCCTTGCCCGGGCTTCGCTCTGGGGATGTAGCTACATTTCCCACAAAATCGAGAGGTCCAGCGCAGAACACATGAGGGCAAAAACCAAAATCAATATGCTATGCAAATCAGATATACCATGGCGAATCAAGGTCAATTACAAGCCAATCCTAATCTAGTTGCCCAGTGTTTCTAACCGTGCATGCTGATGTAGTTTTAAGGTATTCGATACACAGTTGTTCCATCAAGGAGTGTTGCATCTTTTAGTGAAAGTGTACCAAAGTCCCTTAAACCAACACCCATGAGAAGGTGCTAAACAACTGGATAACATACATGAATGAGACGCAGCCCTCGAGATCATTCATGTCATTTTGACATTTTATTGGGCATGTTCAGGTTGCTTACATTCTAGTATGAGAGTCATATCAGGTCTCTTCTTTACTCTTACTTGTTTTTGTATTCATTTCTCAGAGTCACACGGTGTAGCTGTAGGTGAACATACGGCTTAGCCGTAGGCATCTTATGGCGTAGCCGTAATCTGCACTGCGGCGGAGCCGAAGTTTCCCAAACTATTCATCCGCAATTACGGCTCAACCGTAATTTACCCTACGGTGCAGCCGTATCCTGCTCTACGGCTTAGCCGTAACACACTATACGGCTTAGATCTGGCTGAGCCGTAGAAGAGCAGCAAATGTGTCAACTCTCAGTTATTTCAAATGTCACCCTGTATTGATCTACGGTCAAGGTTACAGCTAGGTCACGGTGTAGCCGTAAGCCATTTCACGGCTCAGTCGTAGCATAATTCACGGTTTAGCCGTGAGTGCGCTGAGTCAGTTTCCTGAAACAGTTACAGAAATACAAAATGGCCAACTCTTAACTGAAGACAGACAGATACTAACAAATCTCACTCAATAGGTCTGTCTAATAATGATTCATACAAGAAGAGTACGATATACACACAATCAAAGCATTACCAATCAGTGTTAACGCTACTTGTGCTTATACTTGCCTCAAACCGAAATCAAACACACTACAGTCGTTGCTAGAGGCTCAATCCGCTGGACACACACAAAACTCACGCTACTCCCTTCCTCACGTAAACAAAACAGAGCTGAACGAAAGAGAGAAAGAGAGAGACAAACGCGAGAAAGAGAGATCGTTGCAAATGAGAGAGAGAACGGTGGTAGGTAGGATATTTATAAGATAAAAGAAATCAAATTTACAAACAAGTCCACCATTTACCTCTATTTACAGTTCGAGTCAATTGACGATCCAACAAAGCAAACGAAGTCATTTGGATCCAAAACAATTACGAAGATTAACAAGCTCAACGAAATACGCACGTTAACAGCAAAATGACGCAAAACTGACAAGGTCCAACAAAAGCAGAAATTACGAAAAAGGACTCGAGCTATCGAAACTAGGTCAAACGCAACCAAACTACCTATCCATCACTCAAGACCAAGGAAAAGCAAAACCAAAACATTCTTAGCAATACAAAGGACACTTAATTACCCACTAATTCGGCTTAAGTTGGGTCGGAGTGTTACATATTATATAACTTATAACCCTAAACTTAAGCAAGAGTGCAGTAAAGAGATAGGGAGTTCTTTTTGTTCATGGATGTATGCCAATCGTTGAATCATGTAAATCTCTCTTGTGTGTGCTTTGTATGTTTTTTGGACTTTTTTAGGGGTTAAGAAAAAGATAGTTATATATATCATGTAACTTGTAATTTTAGATCTATGGAAAGAGTGCAGTAAAGAGATAATTATTTCTTTTACGTCGTGGATGTAAGTACATCATCGAACCGCTAAACCACATAAATCTCTTGTGCGTGCTTTTGTGCGCTTGTCTCTTATTGTGTGTGACTTGATTGTCAATTCCAGGTTTCATGCTTCCGCATGTGCACAATATTAGTCATCCCAATTTACTTATGGGTCAGGTTTGATCTAATAAGCAAGAAGGGTGATTTTGATTGTTTTAACTACCAATTATGTCCTAGGGGTGGGGGTGGGTGGGTCGGGGTTTTCATCTGGGTCACCTCATGCTACAAATTACTGAGGTTTTGAACCTTACCCACCTATACTTCTTATCATGTGTTCATCAATCTGAAACCTAGAACGAATTGGAACTTCATTTTCTCATCACCTCTATTTTTTATTTCTATTTGAGTTTTTTTTTATAAATACCTCTTAAGGTTTGTAGGATTTGTAAATAGACCCATATGATTTTAATATTTGTAACTAGGCCACTACATTTTTATTTTAATACCTATCAGGTCCTCCAAAATAAATATTCCTAAAAAAAAAGGGAAACCATCATAAGGTTTGTGCTGATTTTTTATAAAAATGACAACTTTATCTTTACACCCATTAAATAAAAAAGAATATATTATCATTTTTAAAAATATTATTATTTTATCCCAAGTCCCAATGGCCTCTCTCTCAATAACTCTATTATGCACATGAAGCCTAATTATGTGTTTTGAAACTTTCATCAATCAAATGGTGGGTCATGTATGGATAGAATCAATTAGAACTAATTACTAGTACATATTTTGATTGTCATTAAGATAGATTTAGACTTAATGAAATGAGCCCTATATTGAAAGAATTAGATTTTTGTAGGGTTTGGTCTCCCATTAAATGTAACTCTTAATGTCACAAGAGGAAAAAAAAAATAAAAGTAGGCTTTTAAAAGTATGCGTATAGAGATAAATGAGAAAGGCAATGTCATTTCACTCTAAAAATTTATGGTGGTTGAAAATCTATTGATTTTGGAGACACAGAAGGCATTATAATGAAAAGATAGGAGTCTATTTACAAATACTAAAACCACAAGGGTCTATTTACAAATCCTATAAACCTTTGAGAGGTATTTACAAAAATCCCTTTCTATTTTCTTTTTTTATATTTACATCTGAAAACTCAAAGTGCTTGTTCACTTCATGAAATTAAATTCTATAATTAGTTCTGTAACAACCCGCCCCACACCATCGAGGTATTGTCCGCTTTGGACTTCCCAGGAGGTCACCTATCCTGAAATTGCTCTGACTCGAGCACGCTTAACTTTATAGTTTTTATGGAAGTCCTCACGGGCAGAGGACGCTGTTTTACCCTCAGAGTACGCAGCGGGGATTTTGTCCTTGCATAGACTCGAACCCTGATCTCACCCGAGGCACAGCCGGGATCTTGACCAGTTGAGCTACCAAGACGCCTCGACAGTTTAGGACGGATTATTACTTATATTCTTTCATTCAGATGTACTTTTTGGAACTGGGTCGTTACAAGTTCTAAAATGAACATTTGAGAGTAATTAGAAAGGAAGAGACAAAGGTGAAAAGCAATTAATGACCATCAAATAATCACCTCATTGATGTTAAATAGACTAAGAGATATGAAAAATGAATAACCAACAATCAAATTCTAGAAATGCCAGGGTAATATCTATTTTCAATCTTATATCCTTCACCCCTTAGTTATTTATATATTTATTTCATTAAAGACTTGAAACCCCACACTTGCAAACACTACACATAATGACCCTAACAAGTTAAACAACTGGTAAGCACCATGCGATAAAAGGGGCTAAAGAGAAGAATTTTAATTAAGTGAGATAGATTTAGCACTCTTTACTCTGTATTAAGTGTATTAATAGTACCCGTGCAAATTAAATATCGAACTGAGAACATCAATATTTTGAAAACCAATATTGTTTTTATCAATACAACATATGAGTTGTATCTAAACTCTAAAGTGAGGGTTTATATGAAGGCGGCCCTACATCTATTCATATGGAGGCAGCCACCCTCGGCCCCAATGGATCTCCATGAAGTTCCAAAATCTCTATGGAAATTATTAGTTTGGTTCCGAATTTTATATGGAAATGTTGGGTTTCCCCACCTTAAATGAAAATTTTAGGATCACCACTGTATTAATTATATATGGATAACGGCAAAATGTAAGAAAATACCTACTACATATGCAACATATCCATTGGGTATTTCATATATGCTCTCTTTCTTCCAAGCTTTTTCTATTCTTTTAATGGCCAAAGTGGGAAAAAAATTATCCTCAGTTTGAAATATTGTTTGAAAAGAAAGTAAGTAAAATAAAGTTGTTTCATTGAGAGTCTCTTTACTCTAACAAATAGGCTGATTGTTTTGAAAAAGAAAATTAGGAAAAATAATGCTATTTCAATTAGATTTTACAAATTAATAGATTGTAATTTGACAAGTCAAATTCAATTACAAGAAGCAAATTAACTATTGATATTGCCAAAGTTATATTATCATCATCATCAAAGCCGTATTCCAACCATGTTGGGATCGGCTACATGAATTCTGTTTCTCCATTCTGTTCCATTTTAAGTTAAATCCTTAGATAAGTTAAACTTCTTTAAATCTGATTTAATGACCTTCATTAATGTTTTCTTTATCTTACCCTTACTTTTTGATGGGCCTTCCACCTAAATCGCCAAAGTTATATATATACATAAAATTGTCATATAGTAGAATATTACGTGCAACTTTATCATAAAATAATAATGATATAGGCAAACTCAAATTATAAAAGCTATATTGACAAAATTTTAAGGAAAAAAAATGCATAAAGTATTTGTTTGCATTAGACATTTATTTTTCTTCGACAAAAATTATTTTTTTTGTTTTTTTATTTAGTTATATAAAAGACAAAATGTCTTAAAGACCTTTAAATCATACATTTTGGAGAAGTTTGCCACTAGTCTAAAAAGTTAAAAGCTTATTTGAATAGGTTTGGAGTCCAATTTGTTGTAATCTTGATATATGTTTTTACACCGTTCTCTATCAGCTTAAACTTTTAGGGTACATTTGTGTATACACCATTTTCGAGGAAAGAGGAAATTCCCATATCAGCAAATTCCATGGGATCGAAAAGCTTATTGCGAAAGTACAAAAGTTAGTGTTTGGTACGAATTTCTTTGCTCCGGTGAATTGATGATAATGTTGTTTAGTGTAGTTGCGGATTACTTGGTTGGTTAAACAATTTTTTATGGAAAAAGTCCATTTTTTATAACTTGCTAATTAAAAGGAGGGACACAATTCTAATATTAATTCAAATTAAATAATATCACTAAACCATTAATTGAATTACTCTAGAAAAAAAAATACATTGGGGACAAATATCAAATAAAAATTGATGGAAAATACCAAATATTTTAAAGCAGGTAGTACTAGAAATCTAAACATAGGTTGACTATCTAAGGGTACACTAGTTAAAGAAATTCTATTATCATAATATTTAAAATTCAACCAATCAAAAACATATATATATCTTATTCTCATGAACAATAATGAAAGCAAAGTTCTATTGTTATATTCAGGCATGCAGTCAATGCCAACGTATTTATTTATTTTTTACATAAGGGCAAAATATAGCAATATTTTGTATTGTTGGCCTTATTAAACTTCACTAAAAGAAATGCAAAGAAAGCAATGCCAATTCTTCACAATCTTTGGCCTCGTTTGGCATTGTTATGGTGTTGTTCCCGATTCTATGCTGAGACCAAGTTGTGTCGAGACCAAGTTTTGCTGAGACCAATCTATTTGGAACTTGTTTAACAACATGCTCTTAAATTGTTCTAGTGAGAATAAGCTGTGTAGAACTTATCTAGCAACGATATAATAATTTTTTTCTAAGAAATAAAAGTAAGAAAATCATATTTATTAATAATGTTAAATTTTAATTAATTACAAATATTCATAAATTTATTTTAAATATTAAAAAAATAGTAAGGCCCACTCTCATAGGAATATAAGAGTGAGCAACTCCATTTAAGAATTAGAATGTGGGCCCATATGTAGAAATTACAACCCATATAAGAGACATTATACGTGGGACCCATCTTTAGGCTTACAATGTTTTACCCACCCTTAGTAACTAGAGATGGGGCCCACCATTAGACTTATAATGTTGTATCCACATTTAGTAACTAGAAATGGAGCCCATCCTTATAGGAATTAAAATGTGGACCCCCAAATTGCTATTGAAAACATGTGATGCACCTTTAGGAATTACTAAGTGGGGCCACGTGTTGTGATTATGAATATGGGCCCTACAATTAGAAACATATACTAATGGTTATTTTAGAGTAAGAAGTATAATGTGTAACACACCTGTCATTTGAATCAGTTTGAGATTTGATGAGGTCATTTTTCATTCAATCACTTGTAAGCTAATTTACATAATCCATCTGCATTCTTTTTATCTAAACAACTTGACTAAATTAATTAGCTACCTTAGCTTATTAATTGATAAGTCAAAATAATAAAATATAGATAATGCTCAAAAACCTAAAATAAAAGGTTATTATTCAATGCCAAAATGATTCTTCCAATGCACAATGATGTGCAAATAATGCATTTGCAATTTCATCTCCTTTGTACCATCTCTTGCCTTCCTTGTGTTGTTCCTAATTGTGAAAGTGTAGATAGATCATCGTTCCCATTTTTTTTAATCATTGTTATTTTCAATTACTGGCCCTTCATCTTGAAAGCAAATAAAATCTATCATTTCGCATTTCCATCTTTATAAAATTATGGAGGGTGTATGCAACAATCACAATTTGCCTCTGTCTGCGTAATCAATAGGGTGGTATGAACTTAAGGATAGGAAACTTTGCTTTCAAGATGCCAAAGCAATGCTCAATGACATTTCACAATGAGGAGTGATAATAATTAAATAACTCTTTCTTTCTTGTTGGTTATCATCCACGCCCACTATATTATGATAAGTGATATCGTTCTCCTTTATAAGGCACAAGGTAACCTTGTGTGTTGCTATAGCCAGAGTTGATAACATAATATTTACCTGCAATAAGAAAATTTTCATGTTTTTACTATTATTTCGTAAAAGTAATAAACATGCATGCATATATTTTATCATATGAAATTTACCAGTTGGTGGGTGAGGAAAATGTAATTCTGAATTAGTTATAGCTTCATTAAACACTCGAGAATCATTTGTTATTCCTTTCCAACCGGCATATACAAATGTAAACCGCATGTCAAAAGAACATGCACACATTACATTTTGTGTAACTAAGATCTTAATTTCTACCTCAAGAGGGAATTTGGTCCTTTGTAGGAATTGATGCACTCACATGTGCACCATTAATGGCCCCTACACAATCCTTTAAAAGGAGAAAAATTAGTATAATTTTTAAAATTAAGATTTTTCTTCAATAAATGGGTAGAATTTAAATTACCTTAAACCAAGGATAATATTTAGGGTTTTGGAGAATATCCAGCGATGTATCTGTAAATGCTGGTGGAATAATAAGTTCCTTTCCAAGGCTTACTATGGCCTTCAACACTTTCTTAAAATGGCGACTAATGGTTTCTCCTGAATGTTGTGATTTATCTGCCATCATTATATTCCGAACACTATCATCAATGGTCATAAAAAATATGGCTACTTGTTCCTCCACTGATAGAAATTTTGAATTATGTAATAGATTTCTTCTCTTCAATGCATTACATAATCTATGAAAAACATGCTTTTCCATACAAAATAAATCATAACATCTTTTCTCATGCCCATCCAAGACCTTATATATAAATTCATATCCAGGTTCACCCTTATCCCTTATGGCTTCTCTAGGTATATGTGATTGGTATAGACCAATCATTAGAAAAACAAAAACATCAAATTTTTTCTCGTCAAAGTCTATCTCATCCCTACATTGATCCATTTAACCTGAACAAAAAATATCTATTATACGTATCAAAATAAATAAAAAATATTATAATAAAATGGAATCCACATCAATATACATTAAATAAAAGTCATAAACAGCAATAAACAAAATTCAATAAACCTTCATTTAAAAAAAGACCATGTCAGATAATATCATAATATTTCTAAAGCAATGGTCTAAATAGAATGATGAAAATTCAAACTAAATTCAAATGAATGTTCCTAAGAAAATAAGTCAAATAACTTTATTTTTTTAAAGAACTACATCAGTCGAAGTAAAAATACTATTAGTAACAGTCTAAATCAGAAAGATCAAGCATGAGTGGCCTTCTATCGTCAGGTGAGGACATAAAAAGTACTCCCCAACTACGATTCAAACCAATAACACATAATGCCTTCAAGTAGGTTTCTCTACGATCATTCGGTATGGTAGGTAACAATGCGACACATTTTGTAACGGAGAATTTGTCATTGTTCTCATTATTATTGCTTTCAATAGCAACCTTAGTTTCATAGTACTTTGTGAGATTGGCACAAGCTTGGTTAAAAGAACTTGCACCCTTCAATTCACATCTAGACAAGGAGTCCTTGATCGAGCCCGAACACCAGTCTCCTCCTCAAAGTCTGCATCATTGTCCAGGTCACACATCTGTATCTTGAATCGAACTAATTTCGTTCTTAAGTGGCACACTTACATTCTCATCATTAGTATCTAATGCCCCTTGGGTTGAAGCTCCAGCGTTTTCACCCCTAGCATAGTATCTCCACATATAATCTCTAGTTCATCGAACAAAGGACAACCTTTAGTCCTAAATTGTTTTGCCTCCCTATTGATCTGCATAATGGAGTATCTAACATCTTTTAGGGTTCATTATAATAAGTTTTTATTATAGTGACAATGCATATAAAAATTGAAATTAAATAAAGTACCTTTATATAATTATCCCAAATATCATCTGGAGCTGTGACTGTCTTTGTATTAGGGTCCCAACCAAATCTAGTTGGAATGTCACGGAGCTTCTTAAACTCTTTATATACTTGCCTCATTTTAATAAATTTGGTCTTGAACTATTGCCTCCCATATTTATTGCCTGTTTTTTTTTATTTTTTTATTTTTATGAAACTTACTCATAATCTCATTCCATGCCTTGCGTGAGAAAGTGGTGGTCGGCATGTTCCCTTTCTTAACTTGATCGACCATTAGTCCTACTAGAATTTTCTCGTCAATGTAGCTCCATTTTGCGTGGAGTACAATTGACTTATCTTTTTAATTAACAGTTGTCATCTAATATTCAAAGAAGAATAAGAAAAAATTAGATTCTCAGAAAACATGTTATAAACATAAAACAACCTTCAATTGTTGCATAGTTGAAGTTCCATTCACCATTATGGTGATGATGGATTTCTACATACATATTGTATGCAACAAAAATTCAATCCCAAGATTTAAAATAAAAATATCATGCTTAAGGCATAGTAGATGTTCACAAATAGAGTTGTGCATTTTTTAACCTTGCACTTACTATAAACTAATTTATAGTAACATGATGGATAACTCCACTTTTTTTGTTACAAATAATTATTATATAACTTTAGTAGTTATAAATGCATATATTGATGAGTTGAAATTCAAAAAATACAAATGTATATTGACTTACCTCAAGTTTCAGTAAAGTATGTTGCCAATGAATGAAGTTCCAAGAGAAAACTCACACTCCTATAAAAAATATAACAATATTTTTCACTAAAAAGAGATTTTGTGATATAGATAGAGATGGGAGCTATGAGTTTCAGTGTGTGTGGGGAAGATACAAAGAGAGATACAGAGGAATTAGCTTTTTAGTCTAGTGAACTTTGGAAAGTACACATAGCTCTAAAGCATTTTTATTTGCAAGTTCTACTCCATTTGAACATGTCTATCATGCCGTTGGGGAATTCACAAAATTCAAATAGGGGTTATTGTGTCCCAACCATTGGAGCCAATCCACAGGCCGAACTAGACCAGTCACTTATTTAATAGTTTTAAGATATTTAAAAGTTATTTTAAAAAAGGATCTACCTTGATTTGAATTATTTTAGAAAATATTTAGGGGATTCATAACACTTTGTGTGAAGCAAAAAAACAGAAATATGTTCTCGAGTATTCACATGACAATAAGCATATGTTTTTGCAAACCTTTTCAAATAGAAGGCTCTTGCTCAACTGGTTACTGAGACCATTAATTGTTCTGCTTCGGTGTGATGGGGCACACAGTCCACACAAGTGTCTCTTTTATTTTTTCTTATCATACACCGAAAACAGAGCCGGATCCAAACCCAGTTCTAAGGCTGTGAGAATTGAGGCCAATTAAAAATTTTCTTATATAAATGATACGGGCCCAAATTCCGGATGAATCGAAACCCTTCATGAGGCTATGCTTGGTAATTAAGCAACCATAATCACACGCGGAATTAAAATCCATAATCATCACAAATGAATATCATACATCAACCAAAGAACAAATCTCAATAATAATAAAGTCAAGGCAAGTGATTCGAAGCATAGTAATTAAAGTTATAATTCCAAGATAAACAAATTTAATGAAAAAACTAAAGGCCCAAATATGGCCTTGTTACATAATTTAAAGTTTTGATCTCTACACCAACTATAAGACACCTCGGGCGATGTCATCGATGCTCCACTCGATAACTCTGTCATCTGGCGGAATCTCCTATGTCGCCTGAGCCTCCGATTTGGCACCGATAACGAAACCTATACACCAAAAGTAGTGTATCAAATTGACGTAATCTGGCAAGAAAGTAAACTGCAAGCAATGGTGTTAATCAATTAAATTACAACATTTTTTTTCATTCAGACCCAAAAATATACCGAATGCAAACCCAATGGCATGAATGCACAAAAATGAGTATCCCCGCATATGCAATATACCAAAAAAGGGTACTCCTGTAGATATAATATACAAAAATGGGTATTCTCACATACAGATATAACAGATGGCATAGTTATGTACTATACCCCATTGTACACGTTGACCCGATGGGGTACGTCCACCTCCGTACTGCAGTCGGTCAAATATATAAATATATCTATATACAAATATGTATGTCTGCTGATGCATAATGAATCATGATATGAATTCTCTTAATTCATAATATCCAATCCAATGATAATTTAAGCATTTAGATTACATAATTTAAAAGTATATTATGAATTGTGTGTCTTTTCAAGTTCTTTGAGGGAAAGTACTACTTCACCTAATGGTCATAATTAGATAAATATGCACATAAGAACTAACCCTTTTTCACAATGGAAATATAAGTCTACGATGCCAATATCCTATTTCAGTGTCTATCATATGGTGTATCCCGAATCTCACATTCCCATTCTGAATTCAGTCTAATTATCATGTGAACATTCAAACAACTTTTCTAGAAAGATATGATTCATTTAATCCAATTATGTATATTTAGTTTGTGTTACAAATTGGTAAAATATATTTAAATTCCAAATCCAAACTTAAATCAAATTATGATAAAAAAGGGGACGAAAATAATTAATTTCTTAATTATTATTGTTGTGTATAAATACACCTTATTATTTTATATTAAACAAAAGGTCCAAATCCCTAATTCAAATTTGAAATCTAAACTCAAATTAAAACCCAAATTAAAATTCCAATTACATCCAAATTGAGATTCACTCACCCCCGATTACACCTTAATTAAATTCTAATCAATCTAAATAAAATATTAATCACAAGTGATTAAACATCAAATAAATTTATAAACAATCCAACTAAATTTCTAATGACGCCTAATTAAGAATTAATTAATGTAGTCAATTCTCCATTAATCTACAAGATCATTGGTCAAAATACAATGTTCTAAACTATTTATAAATAATTTGCTAAATACTAATTAATTTATATTTATTGTTATTTTTTTAAAACTGGGCCCAGCCTGGTCAAATCCAGCCTAGCCAGCCTGGCTGGGCCCAGCAGCAGCTCGACCCGGGTGCTGCTGGGCCTAGTAGCCGCTAGGCCAGGCAACGGCTGCTGCAGATTTTTTTTAAACCAAAACAAACCTTATTATAATCAAATAAATCATGTGTATTCTCTTGGTTTCGATCAAAGTTAGATCCTCTTTATTAATCTCTAATCAAAACATTAAAATTAATGAAATAAATCATATCTTAAAGTATGGCATTCATAAAAAAAATAAAAAACACATTGTTTACAATTATCCACTTGCCTGAATCTCGAAGCCAAAAGCAGATCTAAAGATCAAACATTGGAAGATCAACCTTGGTTTCCCCCCAAGAGAACTTCTAGGGCTTAATTGTAGAAGAAAGGAAGAAGATGGGAAAATGGGGAAAATCCTAAGAGTTTATATTATGTAAAGGTTTTTCTAAATTACAAAGAAGGGCTCCCTGCTTTCTAGTGAGTTTTACACAATTTCAGAAAAGGTCTTTTGGCTTAAAAGGGTCAAAAAACTCAGGCCCAAGGCCTAAGAGTGTTGAATCAGTCTATCTAACCCCTCTCAACCAGACTCCAACCCAATAAACGATTCGACCCAAAATCAAAATCTGGGGCTTGACATCTCATCCCTTTTAAAGGACATTTGGTCATCTAAATGACTAACATACCGTAGGAAGAAGGTGTGGATACTATCTATGCACTTTGTCTCTAAGCTCTCACATTGCTTTCTTTGGACGATGATGACTCCATTGAACCTTCAACCAATGGATGACGCGGTTCCTCAACACCTGCTCTTTGGTGTCAATAATACCCACCGACTGCTCAATGTATGTCGTATCACCCTGCACTTGCAACGACTTATACTGCAACACGTGCGAAGGGTTTGCTACATACTTTCTCAACATAAAAACATGGAAGATGTTATGAACACCTGATAGCTCTGGTTGGAGTGCTAATAGATAAGCCACGTCATTGACCTTGCCAATAATCTATAACGGTTGCACATATCTTTTGGAAAGTTTTCCTTTATGCCCAAACCATAAAATACCACGCGTAGGTGATACCTTAAAAAATACATGGTCACCAACCTCAAACTTTAGCTCTCTCTTTTTCTTATCTGTGTAACTCTTTTGGTGACTACCGGCAACCTTTAGCCTTCCCGAATATGTTTCACCTTGTCACTGGACTCTCCAACCACAGATGGTTCATGAAAACTGTGAGCTCCAAAATTCGACCAACATATAGGAGTTCGACATCTTCTCCCATACAAGGCTTCAAAAGGTGCCATTTCAATGCTAAAATGGTGACTGTTGTTGTATATGAATTCACATAAAGCCAAACTTTCGTCCTAACTGGTCTTGAAATCCAAAACATACACCCTTTACATATCCTCTAATGTCTGGCTTGTATGTTCCGTCTGTCCATCTGTTTGGGGATGATAAGCTGTACTAAAACTTAACTTGGTTCCTAAGGCTTCTTGCAGTGAAACCCAAAACCAAGACCCATTGCTATTCTGATCGGAGACTATAGAAACTGGTGCTCCATACAATCTCACCACTTCCTTGATATGTAAATCTGCCATTTTCTCCATTCTTTTATTAGTCTTAAATGGTACAAAGAGAGCCGACTTAGTCAAATGATCCATTATCACCTAAATCACATCAAATCCCTTTCTGGTATTTGGCAATCCTGACACAAAGTCCATAGTGATGTGCTCTCTCTTCCACTGAGGAATCTCCAACTGATGCAAACGACCTGGGGGTTTCCTATAATTTGCCTTAATATGCCGGTAAACCAAACACTTTTTAACAAATTCTGCGATACCTTTCTTCATGTTCTTCCACTAGTAGTGATCCTTCAAATCTTGATATATCTTGGTACTTCCTGGATGAATAGTATATCGAGTATAGTGTGCCTCGACCATGATTTTATCTTTCAATTCTGAAAAATCATGTCACAACCCGAGCCCAGGGACCGGGGTCAGAGGAAGTCTAACCAATGACACACGTACTCCCGTGCATGCACACCTAGACCCCGTCCAAGCATACACACACAAGGGATCATTCACACGTGCAAACAACTGTACGCGGAAGCTGTACGTATCAAGGCATATAGCAACACACCAAGAGACATAGGAGATCACAAAACTACATTAAACTGATGACAAGAATAATTACAAGAACGTATGACAATATAGCGGGCTTACAACAATCAAAATCAAATTACAGATATCACTCAAAGCCCACATTACAAGTACAGAAAAATCCCCTCAATAGACTCGGACTCAAATGAATGGGGAGAACAAAATGATGCAAACCGTACTCTGGAGGATGGATCAAGTCCACTCCTCTAGGCCGGAGTGGGCATCGCGAGCCTCTCCTGGAGTCGGGTCGACCGACGCAGGATCGGGAGAGGGATCTGAGCCTGCAACACACAAAGACAACTAATAAGTACGACGACTTAGCAAAATATAAACCACAAGAAGATAACACGAATTGTGTCTAATAATGAGTTACTAGTCACAGTGCAAGATCCATAGAAATCATGTGCGTATACTAAGCAGTAATGCAAATTAATAAGCATGCTATCGGAATCATAAACAGATAACAATCAAAGTGGCTACTACATTGGCCATTTTCTCCCTTACGAGAGCAGTCGGAAGGAGAACACCAGCGACCGGGCCAGGGTACGCATGGGTTTCTAGTTCCCGGGGTCCGGAGTCCCAGGACAGAACACTCTGCAGAGGCAAACACATAAACTAAACCAAAGTTAACCCCGTCGGGTATCCTAAGGCTGAGGCTCAGTAGTGCCATATACCAATCACAATCAAATCGGATGATGCACCTCAATCAATCAATCATATCACATACATATCTCACATATCACATATCACACTGAACGAACAGTAGGAAGTGCATCACATATACGGATACTGAATGTAAATCATACGGATACTGATACTGAATGCAAATCATACGGATACTGATACTGAATGCAATTAAGCAACAAAAGAAGCACTGACAATGAGTATCAATAACAATCACTGACTCAGAACTCAAGTACTAATAACAAATAAGCACTGATGCGAGTGCTCCAGTGGAGCAACGGTGAAACACAATACGCAATAATAGAATGGTCCCGCCCGGGCTTCGCTCTGGGGTTGCTGCATTTCCCACAGAATCGAGAGGTCCAGCGCAGAACACATAAGAGGGCATAACCGAAGTCAATATGCTGTACAAATCAGGATGCCTTTACGAATCAAGGTCAATTACAAGCCAATCCTAAACTAATTATCCAGTGTTTCTAACCGTGCATGTTGATGTAGTTTTAAGTTGTCCGATGCACCATTGTCTAGTGTTGCAGTGTCAAGAGTGTGCACCGAAGTCCCTTAAACCAACACCCATGGGGAGGTGCTAAACAACTGGATATCAAGCACGAATGACTCACAGCCCTCGAGATCATTCATATCACTCAAACATTCCATTGGGCATGTTCAGGTTAGCTACATTCCAACATGAAAGTCATATACGGTCTTTTTGCTTAAACCTAGTCCTTTTCATTCAATTCGCAGGGTCTCACGGTGTAGCCGTAGGTGACCTTACGGCTTAGCCGAGGCATCTTACGGCTTAGCCGTACTATGCACTGCGGCTGAGCTGAGGTTCCCCAAATATCCATTCGGATTTACGGCTCAACCGTATTTTACTCTACGGCTCAGCCGTATCCTGGTCCACGACTTAGCCGTAAGACAATGTACGGCTTAGATCAGGCTGGGCCGTAGAAGAATGGCCTTTTGCCAACTCTCAGTTATTTTCAGATAGCAGTCTGTACTGTTCTACGGTTAGGTTTACGGCTGGGTCTCGGCTTAGCCGTAAGCCATTTTACAGCTTAGCCGTAGCACATTTCACGGTGTAGCCGTGAGTGCACGGAGTCATTTTTCCTGTAACAGATACAGTCATACAGAAACTGAACAAAACGACTGGAAACAAGAAGATAATAGCAGAATGGGCTCAATAGGGCTGTCTAACACTGAGAAACACAATGAAGAATAAAACACAACAATCAAATCCATATCAATCAGTGTTCATACTACTTGGGCTTATACTTGCCTCACAGATGGAAATCACTTCGTTGCTTGGCTCAGTCCACCGGGAAACCCACACGAATTGGCTCCTCTCTCCTAACGCAACAGAAACAGAGAAGGAGAAGGAGTGAGAGAGAAGAGCTGAACGTGAGAGAGAGACGACTGAGAGAGGGAGTGAGCTGAGAAAACGATCGAGAGAGAAAGAAATGGGTAGGTAGGATATTTAAAGTAAAAAGGAGTCCAAATTACATATAAGTCCAAACAGCTTACACAAATATCAGTTTGAGTTAGATGATGATCCAACAAGAGCAAACGGAATCATTCGGATCCAAGACAGTTACGAAGATCGACAAGCTCAACGAAATACACGCGCTGACGTCAAAAGTACACAAAACTGACAAAGTCAATCAAAAGCCAAAATTACGAAAAAGGGCTCGAACTACATAGACCAAGTCAAACTCAACCCAACAATCTCTCTAAGACTCGAAGCCAAAGAAAAACAAAATCAAAACACACTTAACGTTCAAATCACACGCAATTTCTCGCTAATCCGGATCAACTCGGGTCGGAGTGTTATAAATCAGGCACACAAGTTCTGCCTTTTATAATACAAAATATTATCTTCCAATGCAAATCAGGTCTCTCATCCATATTATCTTTTATTCTTATTATCTCGGGGTTTAGTAACTGGTATTCTTTGATCCTTAGAGGTAATTCAGGTTCTTACGAGAATATACTAGCCAACACTGCTTACTCACTGATAGGCTAGAAATAAACATCTATATTTTCCAAACATTGAATCCAGAAGTATTCTGCAATTAATCCTCCAGTGACTGCTGCTTTTCTACTTAGAGCATCTGCCACTACATTAGCCTTTCCTAGATGGTACTTCAACCTAAAATCGTGATTCTTAATATACTCCATCCATCTCCTCTGTCCCATGTTCAAATCACCCTACGTGAAGAGATATTGGAGGCTCTTATGGTCTGAATGCACTTCAAAAGTGGCTCCGTAAAGATAATGTCTCAACATCTTCAAAGCAAAGATCACTGCTACTAGCTCCAAGTCATTGGTTGCATACTTCCGTTCATGTTCCTTCAATTGTCTAGACCCATAAGCCACCACCTTCCCATGTTGGATAAGAACACAACCAAGTCCAACTCTGGGTGCATTAGTGAAAATCACAAAACCATCATTACCAGCAGGTAAGGTCAAAGCAGGGGCTGTGGTCAACCTTATTTTCAACTCTTGAAAACTTTGCTCACAATCCTCATTCCACATAAAAGGAACTCCCTTACGAGTCAATCTCGACAATGAGGCTGCTATTATGGAAAATCCTTCCACAAATCTCCGATAATAACCTGTGAGGCCTAGGAAACTTTGGATCTTAGACACTGTTTTCGGCCTATCCCACTGAACCAGTGCCTCAATTTTTGTTAGGCCCACCACTAAACCTTCCTTAGAGATGATGTGACCAATGAAACCTACCTGTTCCAACTAAATTCACACTTACTTGCCGTAGCATACAATTGATGTTCCCTTAACAGTTACATTGAAGTACGAAGATGCTGAGCGTGCTCTTCCCGACTCTTCGAATATACCAATATATCGTCGATAAATACCACCACAAACTGGTTTAAGTGTTGCGTAAAAAACCTATTCATTATAGCCATAAAAGCTGCCAATGCATTAGTCAGTACAAAAGACATCACCAAAAATTCATAGTGACCATATCTAGTTATGAAGACAGTTTTCGAAATATCCTGATCTCATACCCTCAATTGCAGATATCCAGATTTTAGATCAATCTTAGAAAAATATTGAGCACCCTGCAATTGATCAAACAATTCATCGATTATAAGTAAAGGATACTTGTTCTTGATGGTCACTTGATTTAATTGTCTATAATCAATACACATTTATATAGAACCATCCTTCTTTTTGACAAATAACAATGGAGCTCCTGAAGGAGAGACACTCGGTCTAATAAGACCCTTATTCAATAGCTCCTGTAATTGCTCCTTGAGTTCTCTCAACTAAGCTGAGGCCATCCTATAAGGGGCTTTCGAGATCGGAGCCCTGCCCGGCACAAGCTCAATTGCAAAGTCAATCTCACGGACCGGTGGCAATCAGAGAATATCATCGGGAAAAACATTCGGAAACTCAGACACCACTGGTATCTCCCCACAGCTTTAATCCATTTATCCTCTGTGATAAATGCTATATACCCCTCAGAACCTTTCATCAACAACTTTATTGCCTTAATAACTGAGATCATACGAGTAACAACTTCTTCTTAGATCCCACAAGTAGCACCTCGATGCCGTCATTAGCTGTTAACTTGACTGTCTTGGCACAACAATTCTTAACTGCATTATAACTAGCAAGCCAATCTATACCCAAAGTGGCATCAAAGTCATTCATCACCAACAGTATTAAATTAACCTTAAACACAATTCCCCTTATTACCAATTTGCAATCAGGGTAGTATTTCAAACAACTAACCTTTATACTCACTAGAGTGGTCACAATTAAATCAAATGGCAGCTCAACTGCTTTAACACCAATCTTCAAGGCAAAACTAGGGGAAATATAGGAATGGGAAGAACCAGGATCAAAGAATGCTTTAGTATGATTATCACAAATAGAAATAATACCTTCCACAATGTTCTTTAAAGCATCAGCCTATTCTTGAGTCATGGCATACACTATGCCCGCCTGCTGGGGCCTTGATTGCTATCTGTTAGGCCCTAGTGGTCGCTAAGGTCCTTTCTGAGGTCGATACAACTGCATTTATTGCTGCAATGCCTGGGGTCGTTGCTGCTGCGAGGGAGCTGGAGCTATCTGTCTCAATGGCTGTGCTTAAATAGGAGCTCCCTGTGTAGATGTCTACCAATTCTGTCGGCCTTTCTTCTTAGGGCAATCATTGACTTGATGACTAGTGTCTTCACAGTGAAAACATCCCCCCTATTTGCCTCCAACACTTAGACATTGGATGGTTATTGCCACAAGTGCCACAAGACTCCCTCTTCTGTTTTTTGAATTGGTGCTGTGGGGCTAGAGATGGAGCAACTTTCTACTTGGGTTGGCTCGTAACGGCTATGCTCCTATTGACACATAAAAAATTACAAATGTTGCAGTTAAGACATTACAAGCAAATCCCAAACCAAGGATACATAAACCTTGGGATTGTAGAATGGCAAGTCAAGTATTGCAATTTACATACTCAA
Organism: Sextonia rubra; assembly: GCA_037013555.1. Lineage (NCBI taxonomy): Eukaryota > Viridiplantae > Streptophyta > Magnoliopsida > Laurales > Lauraceae > Sextonia > Sextonia rubra. The sequence continues at coordinate 12,430,431 of JASUAD010000001.1, read as the reverse complement.
AGTTGGTGTAATCCATTCAGAAAACTTCAGATGAGCTCAGAATGCAGCATTTCAAACTTCAGAGTTAGTGGACTTCGTTTCGTCACTCAACTCACCAAATACTAAATTCAAAGTTCATTAACTCAAAAACTAAGGGTCATTGAACACACTCAAGGTTCTGGATCATCAAAGTGGATGAAAGTCACATGACAACTCTAAGGCATGCTTGGGAATATTGTTTTAAAGTTTTAAAGCATTTGGACTTCATCTCAACTCAAACCAAGCTTTAGTGACTGTTTGCCAGCTCCTTAGGTTACTGTGGAAACTAACACTGGTACATGTCAAAAGAAGCTCAAACTCAGGGGAATACCTTCAAATGCGCCCAAAGACTATCCTTCCAAATTTCAGAGCATTTGGATATCATTTGGATCCAAACTCGGTCCAGGTGTTTATATACCATGCTATGTGGGGTCACTATGCAAAGTGACACCTCGTGAAGATCAAATTAGCTGAAACTCTTGGAGGAATCTCAAATTATACTCAATGAAGGTTCTACAAAATTTCAGGTCAAACGGACATCAATTGACCCAAAATCTACAAGCATGTCAACTTTGGGTTAGTTACCCCCAAGCCATGGAGTCACTAACCAAAGTCCCACTTTCTGACATCCAAAATTTATGAAATTGGTCACAAAGCTTTAGTCATGCTTCAAAGAGGTTCTGCAAATTTTCAAGTCAAACGAATTTCGTCCGATCCCACTTTCAATGCATGTTAGCTCCAAAGTCAGTGACCCCGAGCCATGGAGATCACTAATCAAAATTCTACTTCTAAGAGGGCAAAGCTAACAGAACTCAGAGTAGAGATTCAAAATATGTTCAAAGTCACTTCTGCAAAGTTTTAAGTCAATTGAACATCGTTGGGATGGAAAACAAGTTAACTACCTACAATGTGGAGTGAATAGTGATTTGGAACATGCAACAAATAGGTCACTGTTCGAATCCTACTTCCAAATCTAAACTGCATGAAATTTGGATGAACACTCCAAGATGCCCTTGATATCAGTCCCTCCAAGTTTCAAATCAAACCGGGGTCATTTAGTCATCAAACAGTCGAAACAAGGGCCTATTTTCATGAAAAGTCAACGGGGGAGTTGACCAGCTTCAGAAGGTCAAAACAAGCTGAAACTTCTATGACACTCACAATAGTGCTAAGAAGCATCCCTCCAAGTTTCATGAAGATTGGACATCGTTCGGGCACCAAACAGGCGAAAACAGGTCACAAATGCAAAAGTCCAAAAATGGGCCCTGTCCGTGACCGCAACCCAATCAACGAGGGAGTTGACCAACTTTAGATAGTCAAAATGAGTTGAAACTTCTATGACACACTCAAAATAGTTCCAAGAAGCATCTCTCCAAGTTTCGTGAAGATTGGACATCGTTCGGGCTCCAAACAGGCGAAAACAGGTCACAAATGCAAAAGTCCAAAAAATGGGCCTTGTCCGCAACCAAGGCCCGATCAACAAGGGAGTTGACCAACTTCAGATGGTCAAAATAGGCTGAAACTTTTATGACATACTCAAAATAGTGTCAAAAGGCATCCCTCCAAGTTTTGTGAAGATTGGACTTCGTTCGAATCCCAAACAGGTGAAAACGGGTCATATATGCAAAAGTCCAAAAATGGGCCTTGGGAGTGACCGCGGGTCATGGTCACTCCCAACTGTGACTTGGTTCCGGATGGTTTTTAGGAGTTATTTCACTTTATTTTGAAACGTAACTCCCTTACAACTACTGGGAACCATCCCAACTCTCTCTAAAGCCTATAAAAGGCATATTTGAACTCTTAGAAAGAGAGGGCAGCAAGAGAGGAGCATACAGGGAGGGACAGTGAATGAAAAGAGCAAGTCCAAGTTCCTGAATTGAATTCCAAAAGTTTGAAGCAACTTCAAGCAAACCACAAGACATTCTTCACTACTCCAGCATACTTCTTTTTCGCATTCTCAAGGTGAGAAATATTGTAGAGGAGAAGAAGACACATATATTTCACTTAAGGAAGGCATATGCAAAGGCCACTCGGATGACATCTTTTTCCTTTGATTGTTGTCACAACCCGGGCCCAAGAGTCCGGGGGTTAGCAAAAGCCAAACCGATGACACAAGTACTCCCGTGCCTGTACACGTAGACCTGGTCTAAATGCACACGCACAAGGGAAGTTCACATGTGCCAAACATGTACGCGGAAGCTGTAGATATCAAAACATTAAACTACATAATTCAAGAAGAGAAATACGAAAATGAACTGACATATATATATCTGAATGTTTTAGAAAATGAACAAAATGATATATACAAAGCATGATGTAACAAGCGTGATAGATCTCAAAAGAAGACTCCTATGCCATGTCATGTATGTCCAAGACGCTCTCCGATGGAGTGATCACATCCACTCCTCTAGGCCTGATGGGGCCTTGGGGGTCTCATCTGGAGTCTGGCCGACAGACGGGGGTTCGACAGGGGTATCTGAGCCCGCAACACCACAAACAACTCGTGAATACAACGATTCAGCAAAGTATAAACCATAACAATTAACGCATGCTGTGTCTAATAGAATAGAATAAAGACAGTCATGTAAATCAAAGTAGGTCACATTCATATACTAAGCTGTCGTGCAAGAAAGAATATGTAATACGAATCAATGTATACATGCTGTGTACATAACTAGTTGGCGACTACATTGCCATATGCTCCCAAAAGAGGGATCTTATATAGTGCAGAGAACACCATTGTCCGGGCCAGGGTATAAATGGGTCTCGGGTTCCTGGGGTCCGGTTCCCCAAGACGTTTCCTTACTGCAGCAAGGCCATGAAACTACACCAAATTCACCCCGTTGGGATCCTAAGGCTGAGGCTAAGTAGTGCTTGACCATACAGAGTCAATCATGAAAACCCTGAGTAGATCGTGACAAACATATCGTGCATGTACATTCAATAATAAACATACATACATACTCAAAGTGAACACATAGGATGACTTTTGACGTGATATGCAATGATCTGTTAAAGAGTAGAGATCAATGACTAACATACAACATGTTATGCAAGCAAATCATACTAGATAGAATCACCTTCATTTACTAGCCAATTCTAATTAATCTAATTATCCAGTGTTTCTAACCATGCATGATGATGTAGTTTTAAGTTATTCGATGCACCGTTGTCTAGTGTTGCATTGTATTGGCTGGTACACCGAAGTCCCTTAAACCAACACCCATGGGGAAGTGCTTAACAACTGGATAATGAACATGAAGGATTTGCAGCCCTCGAGATCATTCATGTCATACATTTATACCATTGGGCAAGTCTAGGTGCTCTACATTCTATCATGAAGGTCATAACGGTCTTTTCATTACACCTATCATTGTTATTCATTTTCCAGGGTTAGTACGGCTTAGCCGTAGGTGAACATACGGCTTAGCCGCAGGCATCTTATGGCCTAGCCGTAATATGTACTGCGGCTCCACCGCGATTCCCTTTACTGTTTACCCGCAATTACGGTTCACCCGTATTTCGTTCTACGATTTAGTCGTGTGATGTTCTACGGCTTAGCCATGGCTGGGCCGTAGAAGGTCTGTCATTTGCTTACCTTTAGTTCATTCCAAAGAAGACACCCTGTACTCATCTACGGCTGGGTCATGGCTGAGATACGGCTTAGCCATAGGGTACTATATGGCTTAGCCGTGTCCTGGCCGTAGAAGAAAACTGGGAATTTACCCTCTCTAGACTTTGAGCCGTAGGCGATTTACAGCTTAGCCGTACATGCACGGGGTTGAATTCTGAATCAACTACAGAAAACCTGTAAAGACATCAGATATGCACATTTCCAATAGAGAAAAGAAGAATGCTAGCAAATTGGGATGTAAACATGTTTTCTCTGCAAACTCGCATGAAGTAAACAAAATCATACAAATACCAACATGGGTTCTTACAGATTATGGTTATACTTGCCTTAATGGAATCCAATTACACCACTTGCTGTCCTTGGCTCATTCATAACCAAACACCAATCACTGCTAGCATGCATGCATGAGGAAGAGAAAGAAACATCAAGGGCAACATCATGAAATCATAGAAACAAGAAGAAGAAGAAAAAGATGGGGGAGATGGAGAAGACTCCTAACTCACCTCAATCCACACACCAGAGAATGACAAATCAAATTCCCTCAATTTGGCTTGATCGAAGGAGAAGGAAACTCAGAAGGGGGAGAGAGAGCTCCACGTGAACAGTGAGAGAAGAGAGTGAGAGAGAGTTTGAGTCGATGAAGTGGAGCTTTTATAAGGTAAGTGAAAGTCAAATTTGCAATGAAGTCCAAGGCATAAATCAATTTCCAGTTTGAGTCAAATCCGGGTCCAGTGGAATCATACGACATCGGTCGCAAACGACGTAGTTACGAAAGTGAACGAGCTCAACGAAAGACAAGCATTGACATCAAGATGATGCAAACATGACCATGTCGAAGAAAAGCTAAAATTACGAAAAGGGGCTTGATCTACCAAATCCAGGTCAAACTCAATCCAACTACCTATTCATGACCCGCGACGAATCCAAAACAAAAGCAAAACACAATTACCAATTAAAACAACCGTAATTAGGTGCTAAACAAGGTTAAGCTGTGTCGAAGTGTTACAATTGTCTCACTTGGGAAGGGTCTTGGGTCACGCCAGAAGTCAGGAACAAGTCTCTTTAAGCGTCATTCTAACTCCAAAAAATCATAGGGTCAAAATGACACAACTTTGGCTTCATATAGTGCCCTCTTCGGATTTGTACAAAAATAGTCCGTAAACTAAAAAGTGATGATTATCAAAGTTTTAAGTTGATTCCATGGCCAAATCAAGCACTTGTAGTGGCCATTCAACACTCAAAATTCAAAGGAAATGAGCTTCAGTACCTTGGAGAAGTTACAGAAAGAAAACAGCATGAAACAGTGGGCAAAACAGTGACCTTACGGTCACTGTCTGCCAGTGACCGTGGACCACGGTCACTGCTAGAAAGCCAATGACTGTGAGCCATAGTCACTGGCAGAATGCCAATGATTGTGGGTCACGGTCATTGGCAAGGGGCCAGTCACCGTGACCTACGATCACTCCCCATTTTTCCTTCTTTTTTGCATTCTTTTCTACTCTGTGTACATTTTCTTATATTTTCCAAATTGAAATCACATCTAAGACTTGAGAGAGAGATTGTAAACTATTTTAAACTTATGTAGACTACCTGCATCTCCATGGTCAGGGCATTTGAACCCATTTAATAAAAGGGAAATTAATGATGAACTGTATTTAATTCCCATTCTTTTTAAGGCTTGAAGTGTGTGAATGTTGGACTCGAATCCATTATACACATTTCACCCATTTTTCAAGCACGATCAGCTCCCAATCACCTCCTCAGCCAAATATGCTTTATCCAAATTTGCCTGGCAAGTATTCAGAACTTGTGATTTGGCATGTAGTAGTATATCTGGTCGAGGGCTATTGAGGAACTGTCGAATCCTCTCGCTTTCTAGAGTTATGAAAGTTGGTGCAAAACGAGAAAGATGGGTAAACTGCAGTTCATACTCCGGAATGGACAAATTCTTTTGCTTCAATCTATCGAACTCAATTCGCTTTTGAATGCGAACGTGCTCCGGTACATACTTATCATGGAACTTATTACAAAAAGTAGTCTAAGCCACCTCTTCAGCGATCCCCTCATATGTCTCCTTAACAGTAGTCCATCACCTATCCGCCACATCTCAAAATATGGAAGCTGCCAACTTAACCTTCTGTACCCCCATGCAAACTACATTTTCAAATATCTTCTCCACTTAAATGAGAAATTCCTTTGCCACCATTGGATCTTCATCCCTGTTAAACTCCGCCAGACCCCTCTTCTTCAACTTCTTAAAAATATCATTTGGATCATGGGGTCTAGGGGCAACAACAACCCGAGGCTGCTCGATCCTCTGCAAAGCCTCAACTACACCAATATGAAATGCTGCTTGATCCACTACTTGAGGTCATACCACAAGCGTTGATTGCGGCATTATCGGTGGCTGAGTTACATGCATCGCATGAGGTTGATTCATCCTTTGCACAACCTCCAACAACTGTACTATCTGTTGATCCTGACATTGTTGATGGGCTAACATAGTTTGGAGCAGAGTTTGTATCGGATCATTGGTGGTACGGCTAGGTTCACCCAACTCCAAACTAGATGGGTTAGCTTTTGTTTTCCGTGTTCTAGGTGTCATGTCCGCAAAACAACCCTTTGTTAGAAACTAAATGACAAAAATGCAGAGGATAATAAACTCCTGTAACCTCTAAATCATACTAAAGTTCGTATATGGTTATACGCATCAAAACCCCATTGTTCGCATTTAAAATTTCCAATCCTCACATCAGACCTACGTTTTAGCATCTTTTAGAACTTTTAGAACTTGATCGGCTCTAATACCATCTGTCACACTCCCAAAACTGGGCCAGATCCATACTCAGTTCTAAGGGTGTGAGAATTGGAGCCAATTAAAATTTTTCTTACATAAATAACACGGGTCCCAATTCCGGATGAATCGAAGTCCTTCGTGAGGCTAAGCTTAGTGATCAAGTAACCATAATCACACGCGGAACTGAAATCCATAATCATCGCAGATGAATATCATACATCAACCAAAGAACAAATCTCGATAATAATAAAGTCAAGGTCAAGTACTTCGAAGAACAGTAATTAAAGTTATAATTCTAAGATAAATAAATCTAATGAATAAACTAATGGCCCAAACATGGCCTTATTACATAATCTAAAGTTTCAATCTTTGCACCAACTCTAAGACATCTCAGGTGATATTATCGATGCTCCAGTCAATAACTCTGCCATCTAGCGGAATCTCCTGCATCGCCTAACCCTCCGGATCGTCACCAATAACGAAATCTAGACAGCAAAAGTAATAAGTCAAATTGATGAAATCTGGCAAAAAGGTAAACTGCAAGCAATGGTATTAATCAATTAAATTAAAACATTTTTTTTCATTCAGACCAAAAAATATACAGAATGCAAATTCAATGGCATGAATGTACAAAAACGGATATCCGCACATATGTGATATACCAAAAATGTGCACTTCCACAAATATAATGTACAAAAATGAGTATTCTCGCAGACAGATATAACAGATGGCACAGCTATGTACTATACCCTACTGTACATGTTGACCTAATGGAGTACGTCCACCTCTGTACTGTAGTCGGTCAAATATATAAAAATATATATATATATACAAATACATATGTCTACTGATGCATAATGAATCATAATATGAATTCCCTTAATTCATAATATCCAATCCAATGATAATTTAAGCATTTAGATTACATAATTTAAAAGTATATTATGAATTATGTGTCTTTTCAAGTTCTCTGAGGGAAAGTACTACTTCACCTAACGGTCATAATTAGATAAATATGCACATAAGAACTAACCCTTTTTTACAATGAAAATGTAAGTCCACGATGCCAATATTCTATTTCAGTGTCTATCATGTGGTGCATCACGAATCTCACATTTCCATTCGGAATTCAGTCTAATTATCATGTGAACATTCAACCAACTTTTCTAAAAAGATATGATTCATTTAATCCAATTATTTATATTTAGTGTGTGTTACAAATTGGGTAAAAGATATTCAAATTCCAAATCTATACTTAAATCAAATTATGATAAAAAAGGGGACGGAAATAATTAGTTTCTTGATTATTATTGTTGTGTACAAATACACCTTACTATTTTATATTAAACAAAAGGTCCAAATCCCTAATTCAAATTCGAAATCTAAACTCAAATTAAAATCCAAATTAGAATTCCAATTAACCCAAATTGAGATTCACTCACCCCCAATTACACCTTAGTTAAATTCTACTCAATCTAAATAAAATATTAATCACAAGTGATTAAACCTCAAATAAATTTATAAACAACCCAACTAAATTTCTAATGACACCTAATTAAGAATTAATTAATGTAGTCAATTCTCCATAAATCTACTAGATCATTGGTCAAAATACAATGTTCTAAACTATTTATAAATAATATACTAAATACTAATTAATTTATATTATTGTTATTTTTTTATAGCCGGGCCCAGCATGGTCAAATCCAACCCAGTTGGCCCAACTCAGCCGTAGCTGGGCCCAGCAGTAGCCCAGCCCGGGAGCTGCTAGGCACAGCAGCCGCCAGCTCAGGCCTAGCTACCAAGCAGCATTCATCAAACAAATCATAAACACATTATTTACAGTTATTCACTTGCTTGAATCTCAAACCCAAAAGCAGATCTGAAGATCAAATCTTGGAAGATCAACCTTGGTTTTCCCCCCGGAGAACTTCTAGGGCTTGGTTGCAGAAAAAAGGAAGAAGATGGGAAAATGAGGAAAACCCTAAAGGTTTATATTATGAAAGGTTTTTCTAAATTACAAGGAAGGACTCTCTGCTTAGTGAGTGTTACAAAATTTCAGAAAAGGTCTTTTAGCCTAAAAGGGTCAAATAACTTAGGCCCAAGGCCCAAGAGTATTGAATCAGTCCATCTAACCCCTCACAACCTTACTCAAACCCAACAAACCGATTCAACCCAAAAATCAAAATCTGGGGCCTAACACTTCTAAAAAAGATAACAACAGTGGCTCTATTCAGCAAGAATATAGAACCTATTTGCATAAAAATTTAGCCTCGCAGTTTTGGAGAAGTTTGCTTACAAGCAATCAATGCTTTCTACTAAGAAATTTAACAACTAACAAAGATATTAGCAAGTAAGTAGATCATATAGTGCAGTAATTTTGTAGTTTTGCTAGTTATTAAGATCATATAGTGCATAATGCAGACATCCTTGTTGAGTGAGATTCTTTCATCACATGGCACAACCTCCACTCAGATGGTGGGGTACCCTGGGAACTCATGACCATTTGGAAGCATATTACACATAAATTCATAACCATACCCACTTGGAAAGAGGCCTTCTGCTGCCGGTCTGCTAATACAGTAGCATACACCTTGCCAAACTATCACCACCTCAAGAGATCATGTTTCATTCATCTCTCCCTTTGCATATATGGGGTTGCTACTCACAAGCATTTCACATGCAAGAAATGGAGCAAAACAATCAGATGACTGATAGAATAAGTTTGCAGCACCAACTTTTGAATTAAGAAACACCAACTTTGCAATTTTTACCTTTTGATTGAGAGCCTATATGAAGTTAACATGCTTCTCTTTTGAGAAAACTTGGGCACACAGGGAAAACGCTACATCTATATGTAAAGCTACCTATAATATTTCTAGGGATACCAGACACACTAATCCATACCCAAGTTTAGCCACTTTTGAAAGCAACATGGGCAGTTGGAACAAACATATATATATGTATTCATGTAACGCAATTCGACTTGTCAAACACACACATAAATAATCTTTAAGGAAACCATCATATATGAATAAACACTCAAATGAAAAACCATCAAATATGAACAACCATAGATAAACTATCAAATAAGTACCAAATATAAACAAATAATCAAATGATAGAAAAAAGCAACTATAGAGAAATCATCAAATAAATTATTGAACTATTAAAAGATATAAACAAACATCAAACATGACTCATAGCATTAAAAGAATAAAAACTAAAAGCATGGGGTTGTGTGGTTTGGGCAAGAGAGACAGAGATGAGAAAGGGTCGTGCAGTTTATAAGGGATGAGAGTTTGAGCAGAGAAAGAAAAAGATGAAGAGAAAAAAGGGAATGAAAAAAAAAGGATGAAAAAGAATATGAAGAAAACAAATAGATGAGAGAGGGATCATATATGGCTAGAGGTGAGATATGAAATAGGAAATAAAGAAGAAAGAAATAAAAGAAAAGAAAAAGGAGGAGTACGTCATCAAGCACGTCGGGGGGAGGAGGGAAGAAGAGGAGAAACATGGGTATGATTGCATTTTGGCTTGTGAGAGAGAGAGAGATACAAAGAAGGGGTGGGAAGAGAGGAGAGAGAAGGATTAAGAGAAAAAAGGGATTGTGATGGGTGATTGAGTGGGGGAGAGGAGAGAGGAAAGAAGAAAAGGAAAACAACATAAGAAGAGGTGGAGGAAGTAGTGAGTTGTCAAGGTAGTTAGAGAGGAAGAGGGAGGGAGATTTGCAGGCCTACAGTGGTAGGGAGAAGGGAGAGAGACTTGCTGGAGAGCTTTGCAGAGATGCAAACATGATAGAGCAGGAGAGAGGATGAAAGTCTCTCTTATGCATGATTGAGAACGCAGGGGTTTCTTCATGCCAAATTGTGCCAATGAGTCTATTCAAAAAGGAAAACAAAAATTTTTCATTTTCAATTCCTTCATCCCGCGGATACATGTTTCCGGATTTGTTCCAGCCAAAACATCTGCTTAGAATGGTATCTTTTCATGCCAAATGTGTTTTCAAAATTTTATCTCACGAGACCAATGGAACTACCAGTTGGCACGATGCCAAACTGGCCCTTTGTTACTTGAGATACTACACAAATTAACAAATAAAGATCTTCTATATAGCTTATTTTTATAATGAATGGGTGGGTGGAGGGAGCAACAAAGAAACACAGGGATGTTGAAATAGGAAGAGAGGGGATGAGCATTGTAGTAGAGAAAGAAAAAGAAATCCAAGTTGCAGGGATTTAACCGGTGACATGGGAGAGATAATCAGATTATAAAGAATGATGAACTTTGTTGCGGAAATATAAGTTTGATGCCCTCTTATAGGAATTCGTTTCCAACCCTTTCAAAGAAAAGTCTGATGTAAAAGAAAAGTGGTTTCGATGAATTGTACTGCACCAAACACATTAAAACTGAGTCTTTTGAAGAAAATTATCTACTTTTCTACAGAAAAAGGTTACACAAACGTTCCCTTAGAGTAAATAATTTTTAACATGATATCAAAGTGAGAGGTCAAGTATTTGAAACCTGAGTACTATTGTGCCTTGTATTCTTATATGGAGGGTGTGATTTCCATGCAGAGCCCTTCTAGTCTCCCATAAAAGGTGTAGTTTTTATAAAGGAGCCCGCACGTGGGGGTGTTGTACCCTCTAGAAGGATTGTACTTCTAGGTCAAGTTGCTCTAATAATACTATAAGAAAAACCTACTAAAACTTTGAAATATAGCTTCAGTATGATACTCGTGTTGATGTATTGATGAACAACAGAGAAAATAGGTAAAATACTTTGAAAATTTTTGATACTTGCTCCTGATAAGAAATGATCAAAACATGTCATTTAGTGTGGAGCTCTTGGTAATTATATGGGACCGTTACCCATGTAAAAGTCAAATTCAGCGTGCATAAAATTCCATTGTTTGAACGGTATCCTGCCGTCCTCCTCCCATTTTCCTATTTTCCTCCTCCCATTTTCAGTCAGCTGGCCATTGTATTCACCCCTTTTCTCAACATTTGTCATAGAGCTGTCCAGGCTATAGTAACTGAAATGTACCTTTTGGGGTGGTGAAGGGTTGTGTACCTAATCCTAGCCGGCTCTACATTTCCAGAGTCTTCGTTGGTTTGGTAGAGGGGCGGTAAGAGCTTTTCCTGTACGAGGAAACAAGACCTACCGGATTTCCTGATGATGTTTGTGGGGCCAAATTTCAGATGATCCTGACCATTGGTGTTGGTGTCATGATCATGCCACGAGTGATTCGTTTTCTGCAGATAGGCTCCCTCATGGTACATCCCCTCAGGAACATAGAAATGAGTGATTGCGATTTGTCAACGCTGGAACATTTCTCATATAGGGGGACCCACAATATCAACCACAGAGCTGGACGACACGTCGATATCCTACATTATATGCAGGATCCCTCAGGCAATTAGTATTTAGCACCCTTCCCTACATCCAAGTGCATCTTTCATTATTGATGGTTGAGATGGCCTTCCTTCACTGCTTTTTACCTAATCCAACGGTGGATCTCTTTGCAATTAGAGGGTAGATCATCATCAACGATTCGGATTGGGACAAAGTGGGCCCCACCCACCGATTGAGAGGACGGCATTTTTTCAATGTATTATAATACTACATGGGCAAGTACCCAGGATTCCATAATTCTTCTGCCCTTGTAAGGTTGCATTGAATTGTGTTCCCTCCCTCTTATTCCTTCTTCCCACTCCATTATTTTATTTTTGTAGCATCCGTTGATTAAAACCGACTAAACTTTGGCAGAGCCCAGGCATCTGGAGTCTGGAGATCGCTCCTCTTGATCCATATGGGAAGGAACAGAAGTCCGTTTCGCCATTAATGGGCTCTTTCCAGGACCAGAGAAGTAAAGACAAGGCTTTTGGAGCTCTTTCATGGGAATTGAAAGAAAATCAGTATCAAACCCAACATCAGATTTCTTCCAAGATGATGCAATCTTCATCTCCCATCCCTCTAAATTTCATGTAATTTAAGTACTCCTCAAATAAGAGGATTGAGAAGCCCATTTGTTTAATATCATTTACTATTTTTCTCATGCACAGAGATACTTTTTGGTGCAAAGTCTTATTGAATTCATCTTTGTGTTTATTTTTTTTTTTCTGCTCACAGAGGTAAAGAGACTGCAGAATATGAACTGGGAGAAATAGATCAATCTCTCTTATTGTATTTGGAAGGGCAGAATCTTTCATCAGCTCAAGAACAAAAAAGTAAGTTTTAGCAATTTACTTCTTCTTTCATTTATTTTGTAAGTTAGATAAGAATCAGGAGAGGAGATTACATGTCAGAGTGAGATTTTCAGGGAATATGAAAGAGGGCTGTTGAGATTCCTTGCGAAGGGCTTTTGGGGTCATGGAAAAAGCGTGTCCAGCTGCTGAATTTGACCAAACTGTACTAAGAACCAGCAGAAATTCGAATTTCTTGAAATTGTGATTGGGTGTGAGAGTTTGAGATCGTGACATGTAACAAACTACTCATGAGTTTCTTCCCGGTTACCGTACGAGGGGGTACGGAAAGATTTCGGTTTGTTTTCCCGTTTCTTTCCCTCCTTTTCATGTTTCAGGTGGCAGGCTGCTGAAATAGCTTGGGGAATCAAATTGGAGAGGTGCTTGCTGGTGGTTTATACATAGTTTGTTTTGTCTCTTTCTCTCTCTCTCTTCATGTCTTAGGCGCAGTAGTTGAGAGAGAGAGAGAGAGAGAGAGAGAGAGAGAGAGCTGTTTCTCTTTTAGCTTCTGTTATATTCGTTTCTTTTCTTTCAGTTCTTCTTCTATTCGAGATTGTAATTTCATGTGGTTAATGTTTGATGGAATTCATGCGTGCAGAGAGCTCAGACAATAGACCCCCAACTAGCTGTTTTAGCCCTTCTCAATTTATAAAGGTATTGGATTGAAAGAAAGTCCTTTCTTTTTCTTTTTCTTTCTAGTATTTTTGGGTCATGTTTACTTTCTTTTGTTGAAACTTGAAAGTCGGGATTTTTCTGTTTTTGCAGGGAGAAGTGGGTTTAATTTCTTTCAGCGATAGTATCAGTAAGAGATCATCAGAGACATCCATGGAAGTAGCCAATCCACGAAATGGTCCAGTAACTGCAACTCAACCAGGAAAAGATGCTAAGGCAGGAACTAAGGTATTAAGAGATGAATAAAGATTACTCTTTTATAATAGAAGAAAATAATTCATATCTCTTGTTTCAAACCAATTTCTAAGAATCTCTCTCTGGGTTATGTCTTGATGATAATGATCATAAAGGAAGTTCCTTTTTTTCTCTTTACAGCGTGAAGGAAACCGAAAAGGCCTAACTTCCAGTTCTGAGCAAGAAGGACCCAGAACACCAGACGCTAAGGTATGCGACTTTTATGTTCTAACTTCTAATCCATCTGCCCATTTTCCTTGTGGATGGTGCCTGGTTTCATATTTCCTACTTTATGACAGACACTGAGAAGGCTTGCTCAGAATAGGGAAGCAGCTCGGAAAAGCAGGCTGAGGAAAAAGGCCAGTCAAACAGAATCTCTCTCTCTCTCTCTCTCTCTCTCTCTCTCTCTCTCTCTCTCTCCCCTTGTGTGTGTGTGTGCTGCTATTGCCTTATTTGAGACATCTCATCGTTTCTTTCAATCTTCTACAGGCCTATGTTCAGCAGCTCGAGTCTAGTAGGATGAAACTAGCTCAGTTAGAGCAGGAGCTTCAGAGGGCTAGAGCTCAGGTGAGGCTCCTTTTTTTTTTCACTATTGATAATTAAACCCCAACATTTCAATTTTCACTTTTCTTATTGATTTGGATTCTGAAAGTATCATATAATGCTGGGTTTTCTTGATTCTAGGGTGTTTTTCTTGGGGGTATAGCAGATCAAGGAATCCTAACTGGGTTCGGCGGTCTAAGCTCAGGCATCCTTCTAATCCAAAACTGCAATTGTTTCAGCACCAGTTTAGGCTCTTTCAATGCCTAATAAGCTTCTTTATGTTTCCAGATGCCGCCGTAGTTTTTGACATGGAGTATGCAAGGTGGCTGGAGGAGCACCATCGGCTAATGTGTGAGCTTCGAGCAGCGGTGCAAGAACACCTTCCAGATAATGAGCTGAGGCTCTTCGTGGACAACTGCCTGTTGCACTATGACGAGATGATGAGCCTGAAGAGCGTGGCCGTGAAATCCGACGTCTTCCACCTTTACTCAGGCATGTGGAAGACGCCGGCAGAGAGATGCTTCATGTGGATGGGCGGATTCCGGCCCTCGGATCTTATCAAGGTCTGCAAAACCCGTATCTCACTAGTTCTTTCAAAGTTATTTGACATATGAATCTTCTTTCTTTATGCATTCTAGCTTCGTTTTAGTGCTTGTTTGGGGAACTCGTGTAAAAAACAGGTGTTTAACCATACAGTAGATTGGATTGAAAAGGTTCTTTTAGCAGAAGGTTTTTCAAATTTCTCTTCTAGGACTGACACCCTCCATTTAACTTTGGGGCGTTGGGCTAGGCACTGTCAAATCAGCACCATAAACTCCCCACATGTGAGCGAGAGAAGTTCGGATGTCTGCCTTACAATGAGAATATAGATAGCATCAACAGGGTGGAATGAGTGGAACCCACAGTGGGGCTTACCCAATCGAAACTCAAGCGTCTGCATGTATACGTTCATGGGTCCCCTTAACTTTTACTTTAAAACTGAGTTGGTCCTCCTCAAGATTAATCATATCATTAATAACTTAATTAATACAATTTATGGATAATAAATTAATTATACATATATCCAATTACTCATTTTATCAATATGCTCCATCTTGTTTCTAGTAAAATTTGATGACCCCTGAATAAGTTGGAACTGCACAGATTTTCACATAGTAGGCCCCAGCCCCACTGTGGGTTTCACCCCTGCTCACGGGAAGGGTGTGGGAGAAGATCAGTCCGGGGATCCGCATCCTGCTGGAATCATCCCGGCAGGGAATACGAGTGTATCGTACCCGATAAAGTGAAGTGGTACTGTTTGGACTTTGGTGCAGCGGTGAGAAGTCATAATGAGATATGATAAAATGACTAACGTGCATGGTGCAGGAGTAGGACAGTCTGTGGGACTCTCATGGTCCCAACACTGACTCTGAATACACTACAACAGGTACATGACTGACACTCGATCGCCAAGAGTATCCATGTGCCCAGTAATGGACGTTCTATCCATTCAATTAGGACCGGATTAAGAAATGTGAACCACCCCATCGTTATATATGACACTCAACTTGCCAAAATTCTAACGATTGAATAAAGTTGGAAGAGTGCCCAGATTTTGCATGATCAAGTGGGCCCTACAAGCGAGGCTCTTCCAAGCTACTGTGCCGCTGTGTCTACATTCTTACATTTAAACATCGTAAAGAATTCAAGTTTGGTAGATTCATTAGTCGTTCAACTCTAAAATGCTGACTTGGTTAGTATTAACTTGATCTTAAAAATAGATTTAGATGTATTTACAGGTACTGATAATAATAAAATTTCAATCAATATCATATATAAATTTCTAACTATATGCCTCAAGCGTTAATTACTTATATTTGACTCAGCGGAGTCAAGGGTCAACTAACTAAGTTGTCCAACCTAGAATCAAATAATCTTAATTTGGATGGACTTACTCCAGCTGTAAATGGATGCAGGTTATTGTGAGCCACATAGAGCCATTGACGGAGCAGCAGATCTTGGGCGTTTGTAGTCTGCAGCAGTCTACCCAAGAGACTGAGGATGCTCTTAGTCAGGGACTGGAGGCTCTGCAACAGTCTCTCTCCGACGCCATTTCTTCCGATGCATTGAGTTGCCCCTCTAACATGGCCGACTACATGTCTCAGATGGCCATAGCCCTCAACAAGCTCTCCAATCTTGAAGGTTTCGTTAGACAGGTTAGCAGTTCATATTCTTAAACGTTAATGCTTCATCATATTTGAATGATTGCACCATCCCGTCACCATGGGTTTCGTTTTGAGATTTATCGTATGCTTTGCATGATTATAGTTGGTTTCTTTGATGGGCCCGCTACAGATGAGAATTTCTGGCCATGGAATTTGCAAGTTTTTCGAACTTCCCATCCACAGAATGGTTTGCTATATTGTTTGTTGGATGATACTTTGCATTTAGATGTTTAAATTTTTGAGAGATGCTTCTAGCTAAAATGTTTTTGTCATTATGTGACAAGGAATATTTTCTCCATAATCTCTTAAACGATCTTCATAGAGATTTGCTTTCAAAATTTTGGAAAACTTTTGACACCTATAACTATTACTTCTTTAACACTAGTCTACCATCTTAACAAATTAGCTATTAAAGAGGAAGGACTTCTCTAATAGTTCACTTTGTATTTCCAATCACCGTCATCTTAGCCTGCCGCTATCCATCGTTGTTTGTCTTTTTTTTTTTCCCATAAATCTTTTATGTGAATTAAGTTTCTAAAATTTTAAGCAATGGTTAGTTATATGAAAAGGGCTCTCAAGGATTAAAGGGGAGATGTTTAATGTGCCATCAAGTGACTGCACCATTCTGAATTAATTCCTTGGAAAGTATAGTTAAATTTGTGTCTCTACCTTAGATTCTTTGCTCCTCAGTCCTCACCATATTAATGGTCTATGCATTTTTTGTAAATAGCCCTAATCTAATTTCTTAAGCTATTATATCAATCTCCCTAGTTTCCATTGTGGCTTGCAACTTGTCTCCCTTGCCTTCTTTGAAGGACTTTGATATCCTTTGGATAACTCATTTGTAAAGTGAATTAAAGTTAATGATCATTTTAAGAGAGAATGAAAAAAATAGCGTTATATAAAAAAGTATCAAATTTCAAAAATCACTTATTCTTTATTTTTTCTAAATTAAAAACTATTATTTCTTTCCACGGAATATCAAAAGGGCCCACTTCTATTTATCTAATGAATAAAAAAAGACATATTCTTTTACCATAAAATGACAAAAATTTAGAAAGGTGAATTTTAAAATTTGGTAAGTACTTTTTAATTTGTCCATTCTTCATTTTATGTCTCTTAGTTTGAATCTTAACTTCAATCCACTTTACAAAAAAAAATTGCAAAATAGGCCATTGACCAAGCTTGGAGCATGAGACCCATTGATACTCTCTTGGCGAAAACACCTTTACCATGTACACAGAGAGATTTAATACAATAGTAGGCAAAAAAGTCAAAGTGAAAAAAGATATATCTACAATTATCCTAATCAAGGACATTGTTTTTGTTTGAGATGTCTTTTGCCTTCCTCAACAAGTTAAAGCACAACCATAAACATCTCCCCCTCGGTCATGTATCAATAGGAACCAGCTGAATGAGTCAAATCAATGGAAGAATATTATAAAGCTATTGTTCACAAAGTCAAAACAATTTTCTAAGTAAACATAATATGGAGAAAACCTACCCTACACAATCATAGGTTAGAAGTCCAAGAATCAGTTAAAATATACATAGAAACAGAATCTAATCCAAGCTAGAATAAACTGATAACCACCTACTCCCGAAAAACTGAAACATAAAAAGAACCTGCTACACCCTATTCTCAACCATTGTTATTAGGACTTAAACCCTCTCATGTGTCACCTCTTTCACACATGACACATTTACTGTGATTCCTTGCTGACCAATGTGGTCTTCAAGTCCTTGTCATTATCTTCGTTCCTATGGTGGATCATGCACAAATATAAATGAAATATGCATTCATAAATACCTCTACAAGGATGTAATTAATTATAGGGTGTTGTTGTCTTACAGGCAGAAAACTTGAGGCAGCAGACCCTTCATCGAATCAACCAGATTCTCACCACTCGCCAGGCTGCTAGGTGCTTCTTAGCCATAGCCGAGTTTTTCCACAGGCTCCGAGCTCTCAGTTCTCTGTGGTTGGCTCGTCCAAGACAAGAATAACAATACTGCTACATTGGAAAAAAAATGGATACCATCATCTCAACACCCTCTTTGCATCAAATCTTTATTTTATTTAATTGCATGTAGTAAGGGCCCTGCCTTTTAGTAGAAAGATATACAGATGGATGGTCTGTTTGACTGCTACAGAAGATTGTTGAAAGATGGCCTCATGTGCCTCTGCGTGGTGCCCTTTTTATTGTTTGCTTTTGCTCTATTGGATTCAGCAGTATTCCCTTGGAACTAGTCCATTTTAGCATTGGATTAGATCGCAGAGAAAGGACGAGTGTTGAAGTCTAACGCCCAAGTGGCTTCTGTTCTGGGACTCAACTCTTTTGGTGTATCTGACCAAGGTGGCAAACGAGACAGATCTAGCAGCAGTAAACTTTTTAGGATTCCTTCCTTTCTTTTCTTCCTTCTTATACTGAACTTAAAAGGTTTTAGCACTTTGACTAGTGTTGAGGGCGTGGGTATGCTGATATTTTCTCACAGAATTATATGACATGGTACTGTTTTTTTTTTTTTTCCTTTTTCTTTCTATATGGCTTAATTTAAGAAAAGAAATTTGAGTTTACTAGTAAAAAAGTGTGTGTTGCAGTTTTGTTCTGTACTGTGGATCATCTGTGACCGCTAATTGGACCCACCCACACATCTACCCTCTACAGCAGCAGTGCAAAAGAAGGGAAAAAATCAATCTCTCTATGAAAGTAACAAATACTAAAATTTGCAATGAGAAGACAAAAGGAAATTTCACGAATTGAAAGTAAATAAAAATTAGTTTCACTAAAGTATGTCTGCTTTGCCTCTTTGCACAAAGATAAACCACCCCTAGACTGACTTAATTAGAGTTAGTAAAAAAAACCTAAAATTTACTTAAGCAGTAAAAATATCTAACTAGACTGTAGAAAACAAAAATAATGTTTTGAAGTAATGCAGTTGGACTAAAAATAAGAAATCTCTTTACAAAAAAAGAAAAGGAAAGAAAGAAATCTGGAACTTAATCAAATCAGTAAGTTTGAAAAAATAATATAAGGTGGCTTTGGAAAAGATATTCCGAGATCCATCAACATGCTTTTACAAAAAAAAAAAAAAAACAAAAAAAAAGGAGGAGGACGAGGAGGAGATGCTTGATCCTTGGTTGTAGTTCTTATGGTAAGGTACTTGGATATAGTGTGTGATTATTTACCAATTAAAAAAAACAGAGGATACATTGGATCAAAAGTTACGATTTGCGTCGAGCCCAGAAGTTCACACTGTTTATCCTGGTGCTCTGCAAAGTTGTTACTTGCAGTGACCAGTTTTTTATCTCCCTTGTTCGAATTGGCACTAGACTTAATTTTACACTCATCCAATCTTCTTTTTTTTTTTTTTGTCACACATCATATGAAAGAAAATAGAAATTTGAGGCCCAAAAATCAAGGGTTAAAATCATTACATCAATGGAAATTCATAATCAACATCAACCATTTCCATTAATTCCATTCTCCCGG
The DNA here is from genome assembly GCA_037013555.1 of Sextonia rubra. Classification (NCBI taxonomy): domain Eukaryota; kingdom Viridiplantae; phylum Streptophyta; class Magnoliopsida; order Laurales; family Lauraceae; genus Sextonia; species Sextonia rubra. The sequence goes on along the minus strand of JASUAD010000001.1, from coordinate 12,410,593 downwards.
CCCTCTCGAAAAACATACATTATTGTGCACCTCAAAAAAGTTAACTACAATTTTGGTAACATCAGTCAGATGAGATTTGCGATTTTTTAAAGATATATTTCACTTTCATCACATAGAATAGGATATGGCCTTATCATATAAATAATGCCCACAATTATTATACTTAAAACTAGCAATGATCTAATGTGGATTGACCACAACAAACTGTGTGTTGAACTAAATATCCCCTACTGCTTCTAGAATGCAGCAAGTTTTGAAGCCCACAACATTTTTACGGGGGCTAATGAACTGATTAGGTATGAGCAAAAGGTTGTATGGTTTTGATGCATACTCGTGACTTGTGAGTTTATTGTGGTGAGACTAAAACTCGTGAAATGATAGTCAGTAGGTCAACTAAAAGATGTAGAGCATTCTTTAAATGTTCAATGAAATGTTAAAGCAACACGTTAGCACATGGTAATACCATCGCTGTTCAAACAAATCATATAGTTGTCACCCAACTACAAGTTTTCGCAAACAGTAGCTTAGACTTTTACATTCAAATGAGGCAAGTAATGAGGAGGGTTCAATGTCAGGGCTGTCCATAAAACTTCTTCTTTCAGCAGTTCTCTGTTCTCTCTACACAAAGCATGTTTTAACATTGCTTCATCATTTCTAAGCGTGGGTGGGAAACTTTGAAAAAAGGGAGATGGTGAGGACTCAGGAGAGAGTTTGATTCTTTGACTCTTCTCAGAAATACGTTGACAATCGGTCCCTATAAACATTTGGGCATGAGTGCATGCAAATGGAACACGAAAACGTGGGGGTCGATGCACGTACGGGCACACGTCAAAGTGATGGTGTGTTTGCATCGAAGAATCATATCTTGATTTTTGAAGGAGCAGTTCAGCTGGCATGCACAAGCAGCAGCAGAAATCTTCAAATGATATGAGGATCCCCGGATTACCGGCTCACAATACAATTCATGTCTGGTTCTCAGGATTCGGTCTTTAATGACTCATTGAGAGTCCACCTGTTCCTTTGTTGATTTTAGTTCCCTGGTTACTTAAACTTAGGGGTCCACGGTGGGCTTTAAAAACCGTGCTTTGCTCTCAGTCAACCCAGATTGCATCCCAAGTTCCTTACTGTTGGGCCACTTCTGTTGGTGAAAATTCGGCTCAAATTCTCTGTATCTGTTTGACGCTATGACCGTCTCATAGATCCGACGGTGGTAAGTTATTGGGAGCCCACTGTCCCCACTACATACAGTGGGTTTTAAGATTTCAATTTACAAAAATTGGTGATTCATAACTGCTTGATATAGAGAATTGGACGGTCAAGATAGAAAAGTCACATTTGAGCTGCTGACAATTTGTCTTAACGAGCATAGATCAGATCAGTAGTAACAATATTCAATAGATCTAATATTTGACCAACAATTACTTGTGAAAGCCTATTTATTTCTAGTTCGGCCAATTGATCCTGCACACTCTGCCATATCTTTTTTCTTTCTTTCTTTCTTTCTTTTTTTTTTTTTTCAAATCCCTCACAAGTGAGAAGGATAGACCACAAAGCGAAAGGAATGCATATTGAATGATCGATCTCTCGCCAGCTAGGGTGACATGCAGGTTGCTAATCAGCTGAGCAACCAACCCATTGTTGTTTTTCTCTTTTACATAGTTAAAATCCATTATTTGTCCAAATTTATGTAGATGGGTCCTCATCATTCTAGGACCAGGACTCATGCTCGGAGTCGGACCATTCAATTCTTCAAAGGTTGAAACTTGGGACGAGTTAGACCAGCCCAAACCCAGCCCATTGCAGCACCCGCTTTCAGCCCAAGGAAATCTCACTTAATTTCCCACCACTTATTAGTGGCGGGCTTCTAAACCAACAATTTTTATTATCGAGGGCAAACCATCTTGATGGGTAGAGAATACCAATCATGGGTGAATGAGTGGTTCTGACTTGATTCTAAGGAAGGACCCCATATCCAGTTGATGGACCAATGCACAACATTTTTCGAGTATTGGGACAAACGATTAAGGCAGTTGTTAAGATCATCTCGGGTTGAATTTGTGACAATGACGTTCCAACCCTCGGCATATGAATATTCATTATTTGCTCATTTCATTCAAATAGATGGCAGGATTGAACTTGCCAACTTCTCATCATTCACGTAATTGTTTAAACATTCTGAAAACCATGCCTTGATTCAAGTTCATCACGTTATCTACATTGAAATTCAATGTAGAAAAATATATAAAAACGGGAATTCAGTCAAATCACTATCAGAATTGTTTTTGAGTTCTAAAAACAAATTCAACCTTTTGATGAACACAAAAAATCTGACCAAGTTGCAACAACACTTGAATGCCTTTCCCACTAGAAAAATGTTCATAGAATCAGTACTCCCATAAATGGTTTTGCACAAACGTTGCCCTAAGTTTCTCGAGACGAATCACCACTTTCTAGTTTCTCATCCAAACAAGAGGGAATTTTCTACTGTAGCTATCCCCGTATGCAAACAATCCCATTCAACAGGTGGACATTTTTAATTTGGAGGTCCTAGCCTTCAATCACTTGAATGTTTTTAGGAGAAAATTTCAGTCAAACCTACGCTTCTTTTACTCCGGAAAATACTCATTACTCCTTTATCAAGCTTTAGATTCTGGATGTTTGAACTCATTTTATGTATTTTAAATAGTAGCACTCCCAACTCCTTGCAACATCACACATGTTACAGATAAATCTCAACCAATTAATAGGGCACCTCAACATCCATTGTCCACAGAAGTGCCCAATGCGACAGCCACAGGACATAATGCTTGTGTGACATCTTGGGTCCTCACCTCAAGACGAATAGAAAAGAAGGATGGTTGAGTAAACAGCCTGCTTGTTGATTGAACCACCGTAAATGCACACATCATGTTGGCATATAAGTCTTTTCTGTTGGCCCATAAGATCCCTGATGTGGGCCAAGTGGTCAGTCCATCATTTGAGGAAAGTAGCCATGAGGCCCAATACACCCCGAACCAGGTGGATCAAGCTATGGTCAAAAGTAAATTGTAATATACAGAGATTGCAAAATCTCAATGCTCCATCAATTATAAGAAGGGGATGAATTCATCAAGCAGGGTAGAGCAGTAATCAGCAGAACTATAAGAGAGTTTAATGAAAGCAAATAGGTTAATATTTTATACTGGAATGCCAGAGATTTGGTCGTGACAGACCGGGGAATGCAATAAAAAAGACATAAAGTGAGGTCTTATTGCAAGAAACTCAGCAGGCCACAGGTGACACGGGCATTACAAGATCATAGCAGGGAGACAATTGCATCTGTTGGATGCTATCAATTTGAAAAGTGGTGTATCTCGAGATGTACCTTGTAGAAAAGTGGCAAGAGGAATTTCACCTTACATAGCATGTCCATATTGATCCGAAGGTGCGTAGGTTAGTATTCAACTAGTAGATTTATGCTGTAACGCTTACTCTGTTTTAGTGATATACACAAGCTTACTGGCAGCTAATGGGCTGCCACAACAGTCTCTGGGCCCCAGGCAGAAGCAGATCTATAGTTGGAGCTTAAGAAGCCGATTCCCAAGACCATGGTGCCTGGGAGGTTGCTTCAATGGAATTAGATTTTCAAGTGATAATGCAAAAGAGATGCAGGCATGAGATGCTTTTCAGATTAGATCAATCATCATGACCTTACAAACCTTCTAATGAATGACCTTATAAACCACCTAATGAATGGAGCTAAATTCACATGGTCCAATAACCAGGGGCACCCAAAAATTTCCCATCTGGACAGATTCTTAGCCTTGATATAGTGGATGGATGTGTACCCAAGTGCCATTCTTACCATGCTCGACCCTCTCCATGTCTATCTGCGAATCCAAGGGAAATTCACAATGCCTACTTGTTTTGGACGATCATGGTTGGAGGTCTCAGGTTTTAAAGACTCGGTCAGAAAATGGGCTGATCTCCAGGAAGAACGCTGGGCAGGACACAGACTAGAAGAAATATGGGAAGCTGACCAAGGCTAAAACCAAAGACTGGAAATTATCGGGTGATCTGCAGAGAAAATTTTGGTGTCTTGGAGAAAATCTAGCAATTAGATAATCAAGAGGAAACAAGACAGATAGATGTCATTGGCCAAGCTCATCAGTCGACCAAAAGAGGTTCTCTTGGCGAGACACCAAGGCAGGAAGAATTAATTAAGTGGTTCTCACAATCCATGAATTTAAATGGCTCAATGAGGGAGACTTAGAGGAAAGAAGAGAGCAAGATGTCATTCGCCAAGCTCATCAATCAACCAAAGAGGTTCTCTTATCAAGAAACCAAGGCAGGAAGAATTAATTGAGTGGTTCCCACAATCCATGAATTTAAATGGCTCAATGAGGGAGACTTCAACACCAACTTCTTGCAGAGCATGGATTCAGCAAGAAGACGACTTAATAGGATCAAATCCATAGAATATGATAGTAGAGAACTAGTAAGCCAAGAGGAAATTATCTCAATCATCAACAATTACTTCAAGGACATGTGCAGCGCAAGAATTAAAATGAACCTGGGCATTCTTGTATTTTCCAACATGGGAGATGAGTAGGTAGATTGGTGGGAAAGAAGGATCAAAGAGGAAAATTAAATAGGAAGACTTTAATCTGGGAGAGGACAGAACGTCAAGCCCAAATCAATACTAGATGTTGTTGTTCCGACAATTTTGGAAGGAGCAGATTGTCTGGGCAAACTGGTGCTGCCTTCACAGAGCTCAACCCTAAACAGGAAGGGCCTCAGATATCAAGGAATACTGTTCCATCAGTCTGGTTAGTAATATCTAAAATATCCTAGCCAAAGTGTTGGCTTCATGAATGCAACGAGTTCTCCTCCCAGTTTTTCACCCTTCCCTGGGTACATTCATTAATGGGAAGGCGAATGCTGGTAGTAGATTCATCAACATTTGCTACTGCTAGCTAGACTCCACCAGCACTCAGCAGAGTTCTGATGGTAGATGAATGCATGGACACCTGCTTCAAAGCTCGGAAAAATGGACTTAGACAAAGCCGTAAAACAGAGTAGATTGAGAATTACAGCTACACATTCTCCATGGGATGAGATTTGGGATTAGTTGAAGGAACCAGATGGAAGCCTGTATAACTTACTATAAAATTCTCCATCATGATCAACTGCAAAATCTTAGAACCTCTACCAAAAATCCTTTTCACAATAAGCCACATACCTTGTAACCTATTTCACATGAGACATTCTAAATACACAAATACCAGTGTTCCAATATGTTCAAACTTTAATTACATATGTAGATTTCTTCTTCTTTTTTTTTTTTTTTTTTGCTCTTTTTTTGTTTAGTTTCTACTGAAGTTCTGGATATCTTAGACCGCATACGAAGTATGGTGCCCCTTTTTACAATAGAAATTTCTATATTACAAAAATATGACTGTGCATTCATAGGTCATTACAGAAGCCATGATAAGCCTAATAATATATATACAAATTACACTTTCTTAAGTTGATGGCAAACAAGGCAAGAGTTCCCAATAGGGGAGCTGGTACTGGAATCGTGTTTGTGAAGATGCCTTGTTTGGTCTTGCTGAAACCAGTTAAGTAATGACCAGAAGAAAGGAGAATTTTTTTCTCAAGCAGAGTTGCATATACTGATGCAACTTAGGTCATAACGAGTAGTATCTTAAAATTGAACAAATAGGTACATAACAACTGAGGTCCAAATGATTAAACTTTTTTTCCCAATTGCTAAAATGATATAGATCTTCATAAATCATCAAGAAAATAGAAAGGCGGTCATAAGAGAATAATGAAATAGCCAAACATATAACTTATTAAAATTGGCCTTCCAAAGACGTAATGTGACCCATCCTTTAAGTCAAAGGCGGCTGAACTTATTCATTACATTTTTCACTGATTTCTCTATTCTCATCATAGTTGCAGACAAAAAATAGACCAAATTGAAACACTAAAACCATGGTGTTAATCCAAAAACCGAAAATGTTGTGAGACAAAAATTCCATGCACATGTAAAGCAGCAGGAGCAAGAAAGAGATCAAGAAGAATATCTGCATAAGTTGTACGGACTACCATGTGACAATTCACCCCAAAGGAATCCACTGCTCCACACTGCAAGCAAAGAACGACTCCACAATTCATAAGAAGGAACATATCAGAGGCTGTGTTGGAAAATAGGCATCGTTCTCTCTTTCGAACTCTAAGGTAATTCCACATTTGACAAGTAAAAAATGTGGGGCACAGGAATCAGTGATCTAGACCATGCTGCAGATAGGGTGACCCAAACTGTCCTCATGTAGTCTGCTGCACAAATAGACACCCCATTCGTATACATGGTGTGCCCTTAAGGGAACTTCTCTACCACTTACAAACAAAGAATTTTTCCTCTGAAGAAAAATAAACCTCAAATGAGAGCCTCTCAGCTTCTATAGCAAAACATAATAACAGCAAGTAGCAGAAAAGTCAATTCACTCTATGCTCCAAAGTATTGAAGAATTAAGTCTTCATCCACTGAGAAATCAAAATCAGAAGCATCTAATGGATCATTATCATTAATTCCAAGATGAAATGAACTGTTGAATCCATTGTCCAATGACATGCTGCAGATTGGAGAACCATAGTGATTTCCGACAAGTGTATCTTGCCCAGTATGGAACACGTCTTGCACAATGCTCTCATTTGAGTTTGAATCTAATGTCAATACATGCTCAAAGATATGAGTTTCACTGTGAGCCCCTGTACCCTCAGGCCCAATGCTGGGATCAACCATGGCAATCTGGACCTGCTGCCTATTGTCGGGAGGCCGGTAATCCTCAGAGTAGCCATAGAAGCCAAATGCAGTTTCATGGTGCAAATCAGTATCTTGTATGCCTGGATACACTAAGGACTGGCCACCTACATTCACTCTTTGTGCAGCCATGTTATCAGGAGAGACTGAAAAGTAGCTTAATCCCGGCTCATTCCATTGGTGTTGGTTCCCTAAATCTTCTTCATGTGGTGGTCTCCTAGATGGGTTTGGATGATTTTCCTGCTGACCAGCATGCATTTGGTGTCTATTAGGCTGCAAAGCTGTATGGTTCATATCAGGGAGACTGCATCTTGAATCCCCACGCTGTTGTTCATTTTGAGGTAGCATCACTGGCTGATCAGCATTCAAAGAGCTTCCACGTGGTCTTTTACTCTTGGGTTGTTCTTCTACTAGCATTTTTTCCTGGACCAGTTCATTGGAGTTTTGATGATGATGGCTTGTCTTCTCTGTTGAATCCACATTTTCTAAACAATGCACCACGCCCACCTGTGGATCATTCTCATCATCTTTAGAAGTAACAGAATCCCTACTATCTTCAGAACTTCCAACATCATAATCACTACTGGTACACACCACGGCTTCTCTTCCACCTTTACGACTACTGGACCGCATTTCAGTGATAGTTGATACACCGCTTTTGTCGCTGGCCTGCTGGATACTCAACTCCTCTTTGGCTAACACTCCCAACCAGATCACGCTCTCTTTGGAAGTCATCTTATCCTGCAAACACTTGGACTGCCGGACATGCCTTTTGATCTTCGCGATGTCAGGCGACATGTGTTTAATCACTGCAGTCAGCACCCCAACTTTCCAGGATTTCTTCAGATCGTGTGGCTTCCTATAAGGAGGAACTTGACCCAGAGGAAGCCCCAAACCAGTCCACCAATCCTCATTTCCCGAAGGCCACCATGGCGGAGGGACTCCCTTATCTAGCCGGTACTTCCGCTGCGGTGGGTTACAATGCTGCATTAGTGATGACAGAAGGGAACCTAAAGTAGCATCTTGGAGATCCTGAAGACCGTGAAAATTCCCCGTTCCCAAGTTCTCCCCATTTCTAATGGCCAGATTCTCTGCTTCATACTTTGCAACAGCAGCAGGTCCATTCTTATCAAATTTCACCTTTTCCTTCCACCAAGCCCTTAAGTTATCAGAAGAGCCACTCACTGTCTTCCCCTTTTCAGGTATGATCCCATACACAAAACCGCGTGCATTGCAGACCTCCATTAGCTTAAGCATGTATTTCAAAATACCATCTTGGGCTCTCGAGATCTTCTTCCTCATTGCCTGATCAGTGACCGACTTCTTCTTCGCCTTCTCAGCAGCTTGTTGCGCCGCAAGTTTCTGCCGCTCCTTGATTCTCTTAAGTCTGATCCTATCTTTCCACATCCGTTTCTCCAATTCTTCGGGTTCAATTTCTTCATCGCTAACATCATTCTCAGTTAGATTTTCACACCTAAAGTCATCGCCTACTTCGAAATCAAAATCATTCCCCAATCCATTTGAAGCCATGGCAAGTTGTTCCATTTCAAAAACGAACACATCAATGATACCAACACCTCAGAGAATATTCACAACCCAAATTCCCTTTTACAATCTTAGTCACAAATCCACAACCCTTTTGCTTAAAAGATCTAAAGAATCTCTGCCTAAAGGAGACCAACTAAAACCCTTTAATCAATAAAGCCCTATTCTTTTGCCCGCTTTTTTCCCTCCACACAATCTTCAACCAGTTCCTGCCACGATTTCTGCTCAATGACAAAAACCCAATTCATTGCTATCATCATAACAAAGACCCAGGTCGACATAAACGAAACGAAACTACCCAAGAACACGAACCCTCAGTTTTTAATCAACCCTTTTGCTTAAACTAGGAGAATCAAACCAAAGGAAAATAAATCCATCTCAAGAGGCTATGAAGATTTCCATACCAGATGACATTTGCAGGTCTACCAAATCTTTGGAGCCACTCAACTTCTCCTTTCGCTCGTCCTCAATATTTCGAATTGCATAGAGAGAGAGAGATGGACATGACCAGCCATTGGAACCGATAAGTATGGCGGGACTGACGTGGAGGATCCACTAGTAGATCTACGTGCTTTAGATACGGAGTATATCTAAATTTAGAAGGCACGGGACAAATATGTAAATGACATAACTACCCCGCTTGAATTGTGACCAGGTTCGTTGAATCTTCGGAAAATGGGTTATGTTCAGCCCCTCGAATTTGAGATTGAATGGAATCCATATCTTATGTGTCTTGGCATTTACTAAATAGACTAATGAGACTGCGTATTTGAATTCACCACAAGAGATTTCAACTTTGGACGGCGATTTAAGATCCAAGTACATGGATCAAATGTAGCCCACCCAAACCAAAACATAAAACAAATGAAGAAGAAGAAAAGGCCTATGGGAGATATATCCCGTAAATAAGAGTTTTCTCCTGCATCACATTCATGCTAGTTATATTTATGGTTGAATTGAAAACGATATAATTATCAAATATTTAAGATGATGAGTCAAAGTAAAAGGGATGAAATCATGAATAAAAGAATAATAAATGGGTTAAAGTAAAAAAGGATTTCTTTTTCTTGAATTTTAGTTCGCAAGCTATTACACTTAATTATAAATAGAAAAAGAGGTAAATTAGAGAAAGAGGTAAATGGAAGAAAGTTTGGCCAATTTTTTTTTCTTTTTTAAGAAACAATTTGCCGGTACAGTAGTTTCTTGCTCATCTCTTATACATTTATTTCCATCTCACCTCTTACCTTTTAAAAAAGTCATTTAAAGATTGCAAATCTTTTCTTTTTCTGCATGTTGAGCGTCTCAAAATGGTCACCCTACTTTATAGTTACTAAAGTAGGTTACATGGTCACAATCACAAAAGGTGTGGGCCCATTATATAACTTTTAAATATAGGTCATATGGTCACAATCAAATGGTGACGCCAGATTATAAATTCTATTAATGTAGGCTCTTATTATAAATCCTATAAATTTGTCCACATTTTCTAATTTCTAAAGTGAGTGTCACATTATAATTTTTTAAAGTGGGCCCCGTGTTCTCAATCAACAGAAAAAGATGGTTTCCAACAAAAAGAAAAAAAAAAACAAAACAAAACAAAAACAAAAACAAAAGCAAAAAAGATGGTAAGGTGGGCGTATCGTGTAAATTCTATACCTATATATTCTAATCTTTAAAGGTGAACATCACATTGTAATTTTAAAGATGGGTCCAATCACCAAAAAGAAAAAATGTGGCTCCACTTTATATGACCACGATCATAAAAGGTAGGTCACATGGTCATGATCATAAAAGGTGAACCTATATTGTAAAATTTATGAATGTGGGCCTCATATTTCCATTTTTAATGGTGTGTACCACATTATAATTTTAAAAGTGGGTCCCATATTTACGTTCGTAAAATGTGGCCCTCCATTATAATTCTTATAAAGGTAGTCTCATATTGTAAATTATGCCTATGTTCTAGTTTTTAAAAGTGGGTATTATGTTGTAATTTCTACATGTAGGTCTCATATATATATATGATAATAGTAGTGTTGCAAGTAATAAAAGGTGGATCCCACATTGCAAATATTATGTTTCTCTTGCTTCCATTCCTTAGAGTAAATCTTTTATGTTGCCAAACAAGATATACAGAGTTTAGTTGAGTAAAATCTTAACACAACCCATCTCAACTTTACTTGGAACAACCACAGAATGATGCAAAATGACATGAGTGTGTGAATATGAGTACCTGTGTCCGAACTTCGAGTGTAGGAAAAAAAGAGTAAATTAGCCAAACATTCCTTCTAAAACAATTGTAGGAGGTTCAATCCATGCTTGGACTTATTCCAGGCGGGGGTCCGTAATTGGCCCGCTCATCTTTTTTCATAACTAATTTGTCCTTGAGTAATACTTTCGTAATTTGAATTTCAAAACTTTGAAATTCCATAGCTTTTGTTTACAATATCAGTTTTTTTTAAATGATATATTTGGAATTTATTTATCGAGACCTTCCAAACAACACCTATGTTATATATGAAATTCTAAAAAAAAAATTATCAACATTAATTTAAATTTTACCTCAAAGCAAAACTCATATAAATTTCATATAAACTAATATAAATTTTATCAAAACTTAGATAACTTTCTACGAAACTCATAAAAAAAAGTAAACAGTTTTTGTCAAAACTTTTGAAATAGGTAGACCAGTCTAATCATTTTAATTTTCAGTGAAATTTGAAATTTTTAAAGTTCAGCATGTAGTCTTTCATATCCCAGAATTTCAAGTCAAAACAATTTCAAAAAGTGGGTAAACCAGAGACTTAAGCATGTTGAATTTTACCTCAAAGCAAAACTAAATAATTTTTGACAAAAAGTTTGAAATGAGTAGACCAGTCTAATTATCTTATTTTTCAGTGAAGTTTGGCGAATTTAAATTTTAGCATGTAATCTTTCATATCCCATAATTTCAAGTCAAAAAAATTTCGAGAAATGTGTGAACCAGAGGCTTAAACATAAGTTATTAGTCAAACTATATATATAAATTCTATACAGAAACTCATTAATTCTGTTCAAACTTATATAATTTCTGTTTAAAATGGGATAAATTATAATCAAACTTATATAAATTCAGTTCAAACTTTGACTAATTCTGATCAAATTAATACTATGACCATACTTATGCATTAGTTTGCGCTTTGGGTTGAATTAGAGACCATACTCATATGTTAAATGAAGTGAACTTGGACTATTCAATGGTGAAGTAACAAATGAAGGAATCCAGATAAAGTAGTTTATGCACATGTATCTTGATGGAATGAGCTGGACCTTGATCAGTGGACCAACTAGGTTCAACCAAGTTGGATTCTGTGTTGGTATTCTATGTACTAGTTAAGGAAGTGGGGCCCATGAATTGTTGACCTAGCCTGATGTGTATAGACAATGTAAGGTCAATTAGAAAACGAGAAGGGTAAGAAACTGGGTTTTAGAGATGCGGTAAAGTAACCAATGAGTGAGCCCAAGTCATTTGGATTACATCTGTATATCAATTGGGTCAAGATTATATTTGGCTGGGTGAACCATTGAGTTGAATTTGTTACGAAAGAAGAAAATGGAAAATAGAGGGAATGCTTGAGGGAAAGGAAAGAAACAGATAAGGAATTTCAAAACTTTGAAATTGCATAACTCATATAAATTTCTCCAAAACTTATATAAATTTCCTCAAAACTCATATAAAAAACTAAATAGTTTTTGACAAAAAGTTTGAAATGGGTAGACCAGTCTAATTATCTTACTTTTTAGTGAAAGTTGGCGAATTTAAAGTTTATCATGTAGTCTTTCATATCTTAGAGTTTTCGGTTAAAATAATTTCACGAAGTAGGTGAACCAGAGGTTTAAACATAGGCCGTCAGTCAAACTATGCACAGAAACTCATGTAGATTCTGCTCAAAGTCATATAAATTATGTTCAAACTCAAATAAATTTTAACAAGATAATACTTCTAACCCATAATTTAAATTCAAACTATATGTGACTCTCCATTGCCATCCCACTATTCATCTTTGAGGGCTCGAAGTGTCAATGCAGGAGAAAACAAGTATCATCTAAGGATGTTCAAGAAACAAACATGGCATAAATATGAAAAAGACAAGTTCATTCACTACCTTCTAGTGAGTTGGAGACAACCATGAAATTTTGTACCACTAGATTATGTAGTTCCTCACCTGCCCAGATAAGATAAGTGCATATATATTTACAGCCAAAAAAACAATAGCACCAAATGCTATGAGCAATAATCTCTTCACTGCTGTATGGATAAATTCGCTCGTCTCCCAACTAGAGACCATTATGATGGAATATGTCAGCAAGAAAATTCAAAACCCATATTCATTCGGCTTCATTGTCGGGTAAAATTTTATGAAGGTTACACCAAAACTTGAAAGCACAATATGAAGAAAGACTCAATGGCAGGAGGAAAAAAGTTGGGGTCAAGCATTTATTTGGATTGTTGTCACCCCTGCATTGCCAGTCTTTAGGAGGCCAAAATCGCCGCTAATCACTGGTATCATCACCACTGCCAGTTGCCGCCACTTTCACCGCCCACTACCTCGCACTACCTGTTGCAGAAACATGTACAGAAAGAAACCTTGGTGCTACGTATATAGGGAGGGCGTTTTGAACTTTTTAATTAACTAACTTTAAAAAAAAAAAAAAAACTTCTGCCTCAGTGACAAAAGATCATGGACCGCTTGCCATAAAGTGAAATGTCTTGGGACCTATTGTCGGATGCCAAAAAAAAAAAAAAAAGCCACATCATCACTTTATTTCTACCTTCATTTTCTACATACAAACATCAATTAGTTTTCTAAGCAAAAAAGGCAAAGAAAAAAATCGTTTGTTGGGGCGGGGCCGGGGAGGGGTGCTTGGACGTATTTACTCTATTGCATTTGAACAGGGGCATTTGGGTGTGGATGGAACAGGACTTGATCATCCACTAGATCGGTGACATGAACCTGATTCCAGGCCCATTGAATGGGTCCACACCCAAAATTTTTAATCGGATTCAATTTTCTCAGATCATATTGTCGGAGAACACATCCACATAGGGATGGCATTAGCAATGACGAAACCGAGCGACTAGCCCTGGTCCATCCCTATTAGGGTTTCGTATGGATTTGCAGACTCAGAGCTAGGTTGGGTTCCGGCACAGTTCAAATTGTCCCATCTATTATGTTTTAATATGTATTATAAAAGCGCCCCACCCCGCTCCCCTTTCTGAACACCAGTGCTTACTTCATGTTGAGCACCGGTCCCAGTGGGGCACCACCTGGCGATTGAAAGATGTCACCTCTACCTACTTGCCTATGATGATAGTAGCGAGGATCATCATCCTAACCACTTGCTGAACAGCTAATAAGTTTTCACGGCCAAAATGAAAACACAAACAAACTAATGGTCTAATCCATTCAGATGGGTCCCTGTTTTATGATCCATTCAAATTCATTACGTGGTAGGCTCACTAGGTGCAGTGCTCATGACGACATAAGCACGGTGGAGGATTTTCCACTATAAGATGTTGTAAGCAGATCACTTGAAGCTCACATGGTTGCAGTCTTAGGCAGGTGATCACAAAAGACTGATCAGAGCCACTTCCATGCTTTGCCCATTCAGTCCTCAATAAAGCCATGCATAGCATATGCCACTTCTATATTCCAAACAAAAAGGCTTTCAAATGCACATTGCAATAGATTCAAGCACTACATACCCACTGTAAAAGAAGGGCCTTTCGAAAAAGGAATTCTATAAATGGCACAGTTAAAAAGGTTGATGGAGAAAGCTCATCAACCCCACACTGATGGGTGATAAAGCAGAAGAACCAGTGACCATCTCTTGATCCTTTTTTTTACTTCTTTGATTCCACCCACAAGAAAGACAAACAGAGAGTAAAAGAAAGAGAAGAACGGTAGCTTTTTACAGACCCCCTCACATGGGCTCCGATCGGAAGGATACCAACTTGGATTCTCAGCGTCACCACACAAGTACGAGCCAGATGTGACAATTCCCAAAGTCCAGCACAGACTAATATCATATCTAGCCTTATTTCGCATTGGCCGGTATTTAAAGTGGATTTTGTGTACGGATCATGTAACTCTAATCACATGCTGTAAGCAGTTATAGCAATTAGTTAATAAGAGCATGTTTAGGCAGGTTAGTTTCCTGCATTTTGCACAATGATTTCATTGTATGTGGAAAACGAATACCAACTTAGTTTCAAACTTCCATTGTTTGATGTGGCAGCATATATTCACGGTGAAATGTGTGCTTGTGTGCAAGAACATCTGGGTTCAAACTTGTTTTATCCAAGAAAATGCAAAACTAACTTTCAACTGAAAAAGAAAAAAAATGAAAACCATGGAAAGTATATATAACTATGAACAACTGTGTTTAGTACAAAATTACAAATACATTTTCAATTTCTGCAGATGTTCTGTAGTGGGGGTCGCGCGCGCGTGTGTGTGTAATGAGATGATTCCACATGCATCATGCATTCCTAACCTCCTAATGAAAATTTGAAATTCACTGATAAAAAAAGTTGAAAATTTGAAATTCTCTTTGGCGAGAAAAATCAATTCAATTTTAGCCTTTTCTGCGTCAAAAAAAAAAATCACACCAAACAACAAAAGAATAAATTGCAAAGAAAATTAAAACAAATTTCCTCTCTCTCTTGGAATCCCTCTTGTTACAATAAACACCCAATTACCGCAACCGTAAATCATGTGATCCAAAGGAATGACCTTTGAGATTTCTGCATAAACTACAACAAAGCAAAAGATCAATGTCTAGGCAGATCAAATTTATGTAATTCTGTAGTGTTTTTTTTTTCCCCTCTTCACTATCATGTGGACTTTCTTTTGATAAAACTACACTCTCAGTTCTAAGGGAAAAAAGGGCAGAAGCAAATGGTATTTAGAATCCGACTGTCATTTATGATGAAAACAAGCACAAGTCAGCATAGAACAAGGAGTACAGTCTACAGTGACTAGTAAAAACTAAAAACTACTACCAAAGAGTAAGGGTAATGTTATGTAGAAGTGGACTGGTTTGGTCGTTCCAAAGAACCAGAACTGCTTACCAGGAAACACAGCCGTGCAAATCCTGTTGTCTTCATTTGGCAGAGGCCAGAGCCAAGAGCCAGTGGGCCAAGGAGGTTGGCCTGGTGGTTTTTAAAGTTCACATTCTGGTGGGCCATTGCAGGTTCCAGTTCACTGTCGTTTGTCTAGGGAGCTAAATATCGTGCCCCTGGACCAAAGAAGGAGGCCCACCACGAGAATCCTAAGGGTCCTGCCTTTCAACAATTTACATAAACAGCTTGCTACACAAACCCTTGATAATAGGGCTTAATCAAACCCAAGACAATGTTATCCTACAAGCAGACTACATATGGCTTATACGCATTCTAGCTTATAGGGCCCACTTAGATGCAAGTTCATCAATGTAAGGAGAACAAATTTAAAGGTCTTCTCGTAGACAAGTGAGATCTAAAAAATCAGCGCCACCAGACTATCTTAGCCCTTAATTTAACAACCCTGAATTTTAATGACATCTAAAACATAGATTTTCTTAAAATTCAAACCAACAGCGAGTGATGGTTCAATGTGTGTAAATTTGGGTTAATGCCATATCATGGGAGAAACGAGTATCAAAGGGTTGCATTGATGAAAGGTGGGCCCAAGTGGGCCCCACAAAGCTAGACTACACTTGCAGTTGCTCATAGAACACTTCCTAGTCAAAAGGTTAACTCTATGATAAAAATATAATGAACTAACAAAGTAGCGCATAAAGAGCCAATGAGGGCCAGTAAAAACAAAACAGCCATCACTTTCCTTGTTATATAATAATAATGCAGTGTCCTAATCAGGAGAGTACACGAAACCATATAATTCCTTGATCTTAAAATCCGACCCAGAAAGCATCTCAGAATCCAGAGCTTGCTTTAAAATTCTAATAGAGAAGATACTTGGCCGTCCTTTCCAGGACCCCTTTCTCTACTGCATTTCTTAATCTCAGACAATTAAAAATACGATTGATTCATTAATTCGAAGGTTGTATGTCTGGTGCACAAAAATATATATGTTCATAAAGCAGAAGACAGAATATGCTATATGCTAAACTAACATCCCAAAGGGTTCCTGATGTAACACAATTAAAAAGGCTATATGGTCTACTACCACTAATGAACAGTTTAGACCAAACTGCTCTAACCATATATTTCAGAGGCCTTCCATGAGATGCCATGATCACCAAAATAAGGTAAGTTCTGAGCCAAAGAACCTTGGGTAAAATAAGAATGCAGTAAGCTGCCTGGAACATCTGCATTTCCGATCTGTTGAGAATTAAAAGTACAAAGGGTTACCTGAGATCCAACTTCTTTAACTTCCGGTTTCAATGAGAATCTCAGCGGAAGTTCATCTGCATTGCTGTTCAATCCACATTTAAAATATACTGTTGCTACCAGACATGGGAATATTTAAATTAAAACTTGAAAAAATCAACACACAATGACTATCAAAAGAACTATAAAAGGAAATGACAGAACCACTGACAAAACCATTAAGAATTGCTAAACCTAGATTGAAGAAAAACGCACACATCAGATCAAGACCCTGGACCCAACAACAACTGCAATCTATTGAAAATCAAATGGATGCTACTCCACCCACAATCTTTGCTGTAGCATGTTCAAAAGAGATGAGGGAGCACAAGGAGCCACTGAACGATGAAAAGACGGATGACAAACAACACGAACCCACCAAGATTCAAGAAGGCTGCTCACAACATACTGTCTGTTCTTGCAGGCAGCCTTCTGAAGAAGTTAAGCGGAACTGAAGGAAGCTTTTGACGGAATCTCGGATGCCTCAGGACATAAAAACCAGTGACAAGGGCCACAACTTGGAATGGAGTCACATAAAGCACAATAGCAGCAATCAAGCAGAATATCACGAATAAGGTTGTGGCTCTTGGGTCTCGCCAGCTAAGCAGATTCTGAAATCTCTCCCCCTGCGTGGCCAGGTCACCAACCACCGTCTGTATCCTTCCTGCAACACTTCTCAGACGATCATATCTCATTCGCACTATTTCTGGTGGTCGAGAAGTAGGGAAAGTATCAAACTCTTCATCCAATTCATCAGGATGTACACTGTCTGCTTGGGACAGCCGTGCATCCATGTGAGGAGGCTGTCGTGGCCTCCACCTGAAGTACCAAACCCCAATTAAGAACAGGTAGAGGAAGATCGTTGGGAGAATAAGCTCAGGGTACAAAACCAGTATTATAAAGAGGATGTGAATCAGAGTTGTCGTGAGAGGGTTCTTCCAGTCACATATCTGATCAAACCATTTCCCAACTGCAATCAACCCACTCAAAACACTCATAATACGGAAAAAATTAGCTTTGCTTCTTCGCATACTCCACATATGAGAATCCACGTCCAACATATACTCAACAACTTCTTTTCTCAAGGGTGGTTCTGCACGGCTCAGCCTCATTGACACAATTTGAGTGGCCTGGTGCCTCAAGCTTTCAAGCTGATTCACAGAAAATGGATGAAGGTAATGCATTTTTGGCAATAATGGCTGCGAATAAAGATGCAACATGTTGAGCAGAGAGGAGCATGTGAACCTCACAGCCAACTGCACCTCCCCCATCTTCTTAACTCCAGACTGATGCAAGACCAGAAGTGGGTACGAGTGTGTATAAACACGATCAGTCTCCAGTGTTGAAAGCCGAATCCTTACCTTTCCAATTCGAGAATCCTTTTGCCCCAATGCCTTATCTGCTTGCAAATGACAGTTGTCAAACACACCAATTGTAATCACAGTACATGGATCAAAAACCTCCCAAGTGTATTGTTCATTCCACTTTGGAGTAGAACTATCTATAATGGTCCTTGTCCGCACCCACTTTTGCCCATATTTTGCTACACAGTAAGCATCTGTTGTTCCCCTTCCATCCTTGGTTTTCATTGGCAACAACCCCTGAGCATTCAAAATCCCCAATTCCAAAACACCAATACTTGGCTTCCATAGCTGCTTTGCCGTCGGCCGAAGATCGCTGCTATAAGGTGTTGACTCGTCCAGAACATGATAGCCACCATCCAAACAGATCCTCAAATGAATTCTACTGGCAAACTTTACCTCCTTCTGATCACCCTCTACAACCACATGCTTCTCTAGATTATACCACTTAGAATTCACTGGCCTATGATCCAACCGCTTCTGCACATATTGCAAAGGAATCATAGTCTTTCCCAAAACCTCATCCTTGTTTGGACCCAACCTATCTTCCACGCTCAAAATCAAGGGCTCCTCAAAGGGCTCTGCTGCTACAAACAACAGATCCTCATTCCACATGGGATTAGTTGTCCTACTTTGAGAAATTCTTGTCCTCGTTGCCTGGTTTCCAACTATAGCCTTAACATAGGCATCTGGATACCTACGCTTATCACTGGGCTGCAAGTCCTGGGCTTCAATAACATTAACCCTGAGATACCAAAGCTTAGCTGAGAGATATACCTTTGATCGTATATTTGCCACGCCTTCACCATGAACTCCTGCAGCATCCGAATGCCAAGCTTCTGGAAATGCTTCATCTGCTTGTGTGCCCATCCAAACAGCTAACATGAGCTCTCCTTTAACCTTATTTCCCTTTTGACCTTCCAATCTATACCATTGTGGCGCCAAGGGGCTATCTGGAGGAACACGTTTAGGGACTTCACTGAGATCAAAAATAACCATACCGATGAAATCGTCCTTCATGACATCCTTATCCTTCACTACAACCTCGAGTATGGAAGCTTGAAATCGATCTTTTGAGAAAGCAAAGATTTGGTTCCATTCAGGATTAATCTTCCTTTCTAAATGACAGGTGGTGCCCTTGTAATTACCAAGCTTCACCTCAACATAAGGGTCGCAGCTACCAGTAACATCCTTGGCAGGGAGGTCTTTTGCTTTGACGACCCGAACATAGAGGTACTGAGTCTGCTCAACGAGGTCATAGGTGCTTGTGAGCTTGTCTCCGGGGATCCCACCGCCGCCAAGGTGGGGCGAGGTCTCTTTCAAACGGAAATCTTCAGGCGGGAGGGGCCGCTGCATTTTCTTCCAATGAGAAATAAGAGCAAAAGGGTCTAAGGAGACTTTCACAAGAGGGATTTTGCTGTACTGAGCTAGAACTGCAAATCCATTGAATATTATGCCTCCCTACACCACTTCAAAGTAGCAGGAAACAGGAAAAAGAACACCACTAGTGAGATACTTCAAGTTTGAAATTTAGGGGGAAAAAAGAAAACCTAAATCCCAGATGCCTCACACAGAAAATTTTCAATTGCTGAAACAGAAGAAGGGTGATACTACAGCTTTACTGAAACTTTAAGATCTTTGATTCTGTGTGTCAAAGAGCAACACTCAACTTCCCTTCTAAACCTGAAATTCTTTTCTTTTTTTCTTTTTTTCTTTGAATTTTGGAGGTATGCAAAAGAAGAAAAAGAGAGCCCCTCCCCTCCTCTGAAAGACAGAGATTCCCTGTAAGCAGAGAGAAAAAAAAAAAAAAAAGGAGGAAGTAAGAATCAGATGCAAAGTCTAGATTAGATGTTCAATTAAAAGCCCACTCAAATGCCTAGAAAATGTAGAGAAACAACAAATAGATACTGATAAATTTCTCAGAATATTCAGAACCAACATACAAATTATTTCTACAAAAAGTCCTTTTAACTGATCACAGAAATGATATAAGCCTCCAAAATAAACAATAAATAAATAAATAAATAAAAAGCTTATCTCTACATCAGCAAAAACACGTAAATTCTTGCACTTCTTCCACACAAACCCCAATACTAAAACGCTATATATGCGACGAAATCATAAGACATCAAAACACATGAAAGCAGAAGATTACCATTTACCACAACCGTTCACATAATCTTGATTTCTAAACCCTACATATGAACTCCAACACAGATCTAACAAACAAAATACTCTTAAAAAACCAAACTTTAAGAAAGAAGAGCAACAAGATCCAAACACCAACGAGGCTTCGCCGCAGGCATTAGAACTTGAAGCAACAGATATCCAAGCATGATCAAAACCCAACTATCTACGAAACCCATGCTTGATTTTCAGCAGAAACGAGAGAATCGATAAAAAAAAAAAAAACGTAAAAAAGAGTAGAAGATAAGAGATAAGGAGTGTGGAAGACTCACTGCAGAAGCGCTGGCTTCGACCTTCTTGGGTTAGGTGTTGCAGAAGCGACAATGGAGAACGAGGAGAGAGACAGAGAGAGCGCGCGCGCGCGCGCTAGCTATGGCAATACCCTTTCCTTTGCTACTTTTGCAGAGAACCCGAGGCGCATTTGCGAAGGCCGTGGTCGGTTCTCACACGTGCGACGACCGTTGCCGAATAGATTTTGTTTTTGTATTTGAAGGGGAAGAAACGTCGCCCTGTGATAAGGAACGAACTGAACCGGGTTCTCACTAGGATGAGAATTGGTAGCTTCTCTCCTCGCCCTTATAGAGTAACAATTCGTTCATGAGCCGGGTTTGCTTTGAATAGGGCCCACCCACTTATCACTGGGGCTCAAATTTTGGTATGGCCTTTTTATTTTCTCAAAATATCGGAATAAAAACTTATTCTTAAAATTTATTATCCCGAGATAAAAATAAGTGGGGGGGGGGGGTTTTGAA
Source organism: Sextonia rubra (assembly GCA_037013555.1). NCBI lineage: Eukaryota > Viridiplantae > Streptophyta > Magnoliopsida > Laurales > Lauraceae > Sextonia > Sextonia rubra. The sequence goes on along the minus strand of JASUAD010000001.1, from coordinate 12,389,527 downwards.
TTTGGGGTTTTCTAAAAAATATTAATAAGAAAAAAATAAGATATAAAATACCAATTAAAGTGATATTTCAGCATATTTTTCACATTATTTTTTTGAGTTATATCGATTTATTGTTCTTAATTATTGAGAGATATCATTTCGTTTAGGATTCTGATATTTTGAAATATTGACTAATTTGGGAGGTGCTAAAAATATTTACATGCCTAGCTAATGATGTACGGACATCGTCTTTATTACAGCTTTATCCTACCTATCCATTTTCGGTATTATATGTGAAAGAGCTATCTTCTTAATGTTATTTAGCGCTACCATCCAAACCATTTGTGTGGTTCATGTGAGAAAGGAGATAACCATGAATCTTTTTTGATTATATGAGAGTAAATACATTTGTCTAGGCCTAGCCCATTTATCATTTACCTCAAATTTAGATCTCGCCTTTTCTTTTCCAAGATATTGATACAAATTTTGTTCATAGAGTGTATAATCATGAGAAAATTAAAAGAAGATATACGAATATGAGGTTTTCCAAGAAATATTAATAAAAAATGAAATACAAAATACAAAGGTTTAGGACACAAGAGACCATTCAATTGAAAAGGGGAAGCCCCAAAGTGGGAAGGATAACCCACATAATTGAAAAGATGAGCCCACCAAGTGAAACAACCAGTATATCTAGGAATTGATCCCTACATAACGGGGTTGGCAAGCATATTTTAACATACAAAATACAAATTAAAGTAACATTTTAGTATAGATTCACAATGTTCTTTTTTACATCTATAAATTTAAAAAAATCAAGAATTGACATCTCACAATAGATCTTGATATTTTAAAATATTAGCCAATTAGGGACGAGCTGAAAATGTTTACATGTCCAACTAATGATGTACGACAGTCGTCATTATTACAGCTTTACCCTACCCCTTCAATGCCACCATCATGTATAAGCATTGTCTATGAATTGTTATTTAAAGCTACATTTAGGGCTACAAACCAAATCATCTGTATTGCTCATGTGAGGAAGGAGATAGCTACAAATCTCTTTGTATCAAATGAGAGTAGACAACCTTATCCAAACTTGACCCATTTACACTGGGGCTCAAATTTAGATATTGACTTTTTATTTTCTAAAAATATCGGAATAAGAACTTACTCATAGAATTTATCATCTCGAGATAAAAATTAGTGGAGATTTTCGAATATACAGTTTTCCAAGAAATATTCGTAAAAATAAGATATAAATTACGAGTAAAAGTGATATTTTAGCTCATTTTCACAATTTTTAAAATTCATATCTATTTATTATTTTTAATACTTGAGAAATATCATCTCATAAAAGATCCTGATATTTAAAAAAATTAACTAATTTTGGGCGTGCTAAAAACGTTTATAGGTCCAGCTAATGTTGTACGGACGTCATCTTTATTACTGCTTTATCTTACTTATCTATTGTCGGTATCGCATATGCAAGAGCTATATGCCTATGGTTATATTTAGCACTACGATGCAAACCATTTGTGGGGTTCATGTGACAATAGGAGATAGCCATAAATCTCTTTGTGTTATATGAGAATAAACAGCTTCATCCAAGCCCAACTCATTTGCTAGTGGGCCTCAATTTAGATCTGGCCTTTTTTATATTTTTAAGATATCAATACAATTTACAATTTTGATCCTTAAAATGTATAATCTTGAGGAAAGTAAATGGAGATACGCGAATATGGAGTCTTCCAAGAAATATAAATAAAAAGAATAAAATATAAAATACAAGTTTTTTTTTTACTCCAACCTAAGGGGTCATTTGCTTCGCCCATTTACGTACGTAATTGGGGCTGGTTGTAAAACTGTTTTACATGCTTTATGTTTATGTGCATGATTTACCCATCTGATATGAAAATGGTAGGAAAGTGGTGTGAAAATAGTGTGGTTTTTGCCTCTAAAAATTTCCCAACTAAAAGGGTGTGAAGTGGAATCATGTAGCAACATAAAAAGCAAAGCTACAGTAGTAAAAGGGCTATCACTAGGTTTTTCATTCTCTAATTGATGGTAGTTCCTAAATACTAAACTAAACCTTTAAAAATGTTTGAAAGATCAAGAACGGGTGCTGTACAAAATTCCAGCTGTTGGAGCATCTTGGATTATGAGAACACTCGAAACTATTGGATCTACATTCCTTAACTTTGTGGGTCCAATTTTGATGATCCGAACCATTAAGGCTCTTTAAAATGGAAAACACGTCCACGCTGTAAAGTTTCAGCTCTTGATCATTTGTACATTCCTAGAAATCAGAGAAAAATGTACAGCCGTTGGATGTATTTTCTATTGCTACATTGTAAAACATGTTTGGTGAGAGCATTCCCATTTTTTTTTTAATTTTGAAAAATCTGGGGCCTCTAAAGCAAGATCTGAACCATTAGACCTTTTCTTAAGGCCCTAAAGAGTTGTTGGATCAAATTTGAACTGTTGATCATTTATGAATTGTGAGATATTTATGAAAGATCTAGCTTTTCTAATTTTTATGGACTTCTTTTACCCAATATCACCCGCTAATCTTGTTTACAAGGCCAACTTTCACTAGGGAGTTGAATCTCATCAATGATTCATTATGAATTTTTTAAAAACTTGTGAAAAACAATGAACTGCTAGTTAGGTTTAGATTCACATGTGTAGAGGTGAAAAAAAGGCAAACACTAAAATGTGTTTCACGTATGACTTTTTTACATATGAAAATGATTTACATGTGAATACTTTATATATGTGAGCCATTTTCCTATTATATATTAAACTAACAAACGACTCCTAAGGGGGTGAGATCCAACAAACCACACAAGTGACAAGAGGAATCCTAGAGTGAGAAGAAAAACCGACATAAGTGGGAAAAAAAAGCCCACAAAGTGGGATAAGTGACATACAATGGGAAAAGAAACCCATAAAGCGGGATAAGTGACATACACAGGAATCAATCCTAGGCAAGGGGGTTGACACGCATATTCTAGCATATAAAATACAAGTTAACATTATATTTTAGCATAGTTTTATAATGTCTTTTTTTTCTTCTACTATTTTTTCCTAAATTGCCAAGAAATGACATTTCGAAACAGATCCTAAAATTTTAAAATATCAGCCAATTAGGGAGGAGCTTAAAAACTAATGATGCATGAGGGTCATTATTATTGCAACTTTATCCTACCCATCCCATACTATCAAGGCTACAACCCAAACCATTTGTGTGGTTCATGTGAGAAGGAAATAACAACAAATCTCTTAGCAATACAAGAGTAGACAACTTTATCCAAAACCAACCCATTTACTAATGGGCCTCAAATGTAGATCTGGCCTTTTTATATTTTCAAGATATCGATATAAATTTGATTCTCAAAATGTAATATCTTGAGGAAAATATATAAATGGAGCTCTAAGAAGATGGGTGTTTCCGAGAAATATTAATAAAAAGAATAAAATATAAAAAACAAGGATTTTTTTGTAATACCTAAGGGGGTAGGACCCAAGAGACCATATAAGTGGGAAAAGAAAGTCCACAAAGTGGGGAGGATAACCTACATAGGTGGCAAGAGAAGCGCACAAAGTGGGACAGGTGGTGGGTTGATCCTTGGGTTGCAAGGTTGCCATGCATGTTTTAGCATACAAAATATAATTTAAAGTGATATTTTAGCATAGTATTACAATGTTCTTTTAAAGATTTTTTTTTGAATTATCAAAAAATGACATTTCATAAAGGATCTTGATATCTAAAATATCAACCAATTTGGAAGGAGCTGAAAACTTTTACCTGTCACTAATGATCGATGTACATGTAACATCAATATTGTAATTTTATCCTACCCATTCAGTGCCAGTATCACGTGTATAGGAGCTATATACTTGCTGCTGTTTTTACCATCCAAACTATTCTCGTGGTGTTGGGAAAAGAGAAAGAAACAAGAAGAACAATCAATCCACACAAATAGACACAGATTTACGTGGTTCACCCGATGTGCGCTACGTCTACGGAGATTCAAACATGTTTCATTATTATTAGAGATCACCCACAAGAAGAACAATCCTCTTCTCGTGATTACAAGAGCACACAACTCTCCTAAGTTCTTCTCTGCAGAAAACCAACTCTCTCTTTCTCACCACACTCAGAATAACAGAAGCCCTAATTAATAATAACCCTGAGCCGTAACAACCGTCGGATCTGCCCTTATAACAAAGGGTTCAGATTAAACCGACATATTACATAATTACCCCAGATCAGGCTTCACTAACCCATCAATCTCCCACTTGAAGACTGATCACACTGAATGGCAGTAGCAACAACAGAACACAGGTTCAAATCTCATCACCTTGTCTTCAAACAAGAAGTCCAACTGAAGTTGAGCATAGCTTCAGTTTCTCGATGTTCACCACCTTTGTAAGCATGTCTGCTGGATTCTGACTTGTGGGAATCTTATCCAATTTCAACACCTTTTCTTCTAGAAGCCACCGAATGAAGTGATATCTTATCCGAATGTGTTTGGTTCTTGGATGAAAGGCCGAATTCTTCACAAGATGAATGGCACTCTGACTATTACTGTACAGCTTGCTGTCCTCTTGCTTCTTACTCAACTCTTCCATTAGCTCCTGTAACCAAATCATTTCCTTGCTAGCTTCTGTAACGGCGACATACTCTGCTTCTGTAGTAGAAAGTGCAACAACATCCTGTAATTGTGATTTCCAACTGATTGCTGCACTACCCAAAGTGAAGACATATCCAGTAGTACTTCTACTTCTATCAAGATCTCCTGCCAAGTCTGAATCAATATAACCCTCCAGTTTGAGTTTTGGTCCTCCAAAACACAATGCTGCATTAGTAGTTCCTCTCAGATATCTGAGAATCCACTTAACTGCTTCCCAATGTGTTTTTCCAAGGTTACCCATGAATCTGCTTACAACTCCCACTGCATGAGCAATATCAGGTCTTGTGCTAACCATAGCATACATCAAACTACCAACAGCTGAAGCATATGGGATCTTTGACATGTCATCTTTCTCCTGTTCTGTCTTAGGAGACAACTCTTTTGAGAGTTTGAAATGGCTTGCTAGTGGAGTGCTAACTAGCTTAGCACCTTGCATGTTGAATCTGTGTAGGACCTTTTCAACATATTCTGCCTGAGATAACTTCAGTGTACGATTTGTTCTGTCTCTAGTGATTCTCATGCCGAGAATTTGATTCGCAGCCCCCAAATCCTTCATTTCAAACTCCGTTGACAATTATTTTTTCAAATTATATATTTCTTGCATGTTCGATCCTGCAACAAGCATGTCATCTACATACAAAAGGAGAATGATATAACAGTTATCGAAGTTTTTATAATAACAACAATGGTCTACATGACATCGTTTATAACCTGTATTGCACATAAACCTGTCAAATTTGATATAACATTGTCTTGGGGCCTGCTTCAAGCCATATAAACTCTTTTTGAGTTTACACACCATGTCCTCCTTTCCTGAAACAGCATATCCTTGTGGCTGATACATGTAGATATCCTCTTCCAAGTCACCATGGAGAAATGCAGTTTTAACATCTAATTGTTCAAGATGTAAATCTTCTACTGCCACAATGCTCAAAACACTTCTAATTGTGTTTAACTTAACCACAGAAGAAAACAGTTCGGAATAATCAATACATTTCTTCTGCTGGAAGCCCTTTGCAACTAATCTGACCTTGTATCTCTTACTGCCATCATGTTCATCCTTCAACCTGTATACCCACTTGTTATGCAATGCTTTCTTTCCCTCAGGCAACTGAATTAAGTCCCATGTCTTATTTGACAATAATGATTGCATCTCATCTTCCATGGCTTGCTCCCACTTAGCCTGAGTATAAACCTGCATTGCCTCTTCATAACATTCTGGTTCACCACCATCAGTTAACAACAAGTAATACATTGAAGGTGAATAACGCTGTGTAGGTTTAGGAATCCTAAATGACCTTCTTACCGGTGTATGTGCATGAGGATCCACCTGTGGGTTTACATTTTTATGTGCTTCAGGTGCTCTATTTTCAGGAATGTCCTCTACATCTAGGTACTCTGTATTATCCTTTTGGACATTATCCTTATCCTTATGCAAGACTTTCTCATTGAATACAACATTTCTACTTCTGATGATCTTTCTATTTTCTTCATCCTAGAAGCGATAACCGAATTCATCAGAACCATATCCAATGAACGTGCATTTTCTGGATTTAGGATCTAACTTGTCCATTTTCTCAGCATTAACATGAATATAAGAGATACAGCCAAATACTTTTAAGTGTGAAAGATTTACCTCTTTTCCACTCCAAGCTTCCTCTGGTAATACACCATCCAAAGGTACTGAGGGCCCACGATTGATCAAGTATGCAGCAGTGCTCACTGCTTCTGCCCAAAACTGCTTTGGCAATCCAGCATGCAGTCTCATGCTTTTAGCACGCTCTACAATGGTCCTGTTCAAACACTCTGCCACACCATTTTGCTGTGGTGTATTAGGAATGGTCTTTTCTTGCTTTATTCCATTTGTGGAGCAATACTCCTCAAACTCTTTGCTGCAGTACTCACCCCCATTATCAGACCTCAGGCATTTCAATTTCAGACTTGTTTCATTTTCAACCAAAGCTCTCTACTTCTTGAAAATACCAAATACATCAGACTTGTGTTTCATAGGATAAACCCATAATTTTCTAGTAGCATCATCAATGAATGTAACAAAGTAAGAAGATCCACCAAGAGAAGATACTTGTGTTGGTCCCCACACATCCGTGTGAACCAGCTCCAATCTTTCTGATTTTGGTTGCCTCCCTACTTTAGAGAAAGTGACTTTCTTCTGCTTTCCGAAAACACAGTCTTCACAGAACTCTAAGTCCAAAGACTTGAGATCTTGTAGCTTACCTTTCGAGTGAAGGATTTTCATCCCTTTCTCACTCATGTGTCCGAGTCTACAATGCCATGTGTTTGTGTCTGTGCCTTTATCTGCAACTGCAATGGAATTAGTACTGCTATGAGACAAGTAAAGAGTACCTTCTTTCTTACCGCGAGCAACAACCATACTCCCTTTTGTCACCTTCCATGAGTCACCTCCGAAAGTTGTGACATAACCAAAGCTTGCAAGCTGACCAACAGATATGAGGTTTCTTCTAAGACTCTGTACATGCCTGACATCATTCAATTGTCATGTGCCTCCGTTTGGCAATTTGATCTGAACATCTCCTTTGCCAATTATATCACAACGTTCATCATCACCGAGATAAACTTTTCCAAAGTCACCTTTCACATAATTTTGGAGATATTCTTTGTGTGCAGTGGCATGAAAGGACGCACTAGAATCTATGACCCAAAATTCAGATTTATAATCAAAGGAAAGAATTAAAGCATCATGAACAGTATCACCTGCAACATTTGCGGAAGCATCACTATCATTGTCATTGTTACCATTCCTTTGCTTATTTTTATTTGGGGCTCTGCAGTCCTTTTTTAAGTGTCCATTTTTGCTACAATTCTAGCATGTGATCTTACTTTTTGACGATCTTGACTTGCTTCTCGATTTAGATCTTCCATGACTCTGACCTCTTTCAGTTTGCCTTCCTTTGTTTTCCACATTCAATGCACTTCCTGATGATTCACCTGAGGATTTCCTGCGAAGTTCTTCATCGATGATAGCACTCACAACATCATCAAATTTCAGTTTACTTGATCCCGAGGAATTACTCAGTGAAGTAACCATACCACTCCAACTGTCTGGTAAAGAAGATAACAATAACAATGCTCATATCTCATCATCAAAATGTACTTTTACCGATGACAATTGGCTCATGACTGTTCAGTGACAATCCCACCTTCAGCCATCTTCATGTTAAACAATCTTTTCATCAAATGTACTTTATTTGAAGCAGATGGTTTTTCGTACATTTGTGAAAGGGCAGCCATAACATCTTCAGTGGTTTGCTCTTTTGAAATATTGAATGCAACAGATTTACTTAAAGAGAGCTGATCGTTTCTAAAGCTTTTCTGTCAAGCACCTCCCACTCTGGATCGGACATATAGCAGGCTTCTTGGCTTTTCCTCCAAGTGGCAAGTAGAAATTTTTCTGGTAAAGAAGATCCTCTATCTGCATCTTCCAATATGCGAAATTCTGGCCATTGAACTTCTCAATTATTTGCTTTGTATCGTCCGTCATTGCTCCCACTCAAACCAAGCTCTATTTACTTGATAATTTTTCTGTCAGTCAAATAGTCAATATGTTCCGTCTATCTCGTAGATCTCGTTGCAACGTGTACACAGAAAAAAACGGAGCTCAATTTGGAGTCCGGATGACCTCGAAACTTGCAAAACAATTACGACCATCGAATCTAGTCAAACCTGGCCATTGACCGGTGCTGACGTCACTGCTGAAGTCGCTGCGCAGTCTGCTGGGCTTCTGGAGCGGACCCGGGTCGGGTTCACCTGACCCGGAACTAAACTGCAATATGCGCTGGGCTGAACCATCTGCAAACAGGTCGGGTCGAACCTGACCTGACCCGGCCTAAACCTGCTGGCTGGGCTGGATCTTCTGATAATGGGTCGGGTCAGACCTGACCTGACCCGGAACCAAATCGGCTATGAACTGCTGGGCCGGATGCAAACGGGTCGGGTCGAACCTGACCTGACCCGAAACTGCACTTCCTTTCCTGCCTGGGCTTGCGCTTCAATCGGGTCGGGTCGAACCTGACCTGACCCGGCCCGAATCCCCTGTCTTCTTCCTCTGTCCGCGGTCTCTGGTTCTGTAGCAGAGGACCCGTCCAGGCTCTTCGTCCTCGGCGACGGCAGCGATGGTTGCAGCGGTGGACGGTGCTCTCTCCGGCGATGCTGCACGGCGGCAGGGAACCTCGGTCGGCAACTGGAGGAGGCGGCTATGGCGACGATTGCGTGCAGCAGCGGTGCAGTGGGCGGCGATGGCTTCTGCGTGCATTGTCTTCGGCGATCCGAGCGGGGCAGCAGCGGTGACAGACGGCGATGGCTGCAACCCTCCTTTTCGCCGGTCTTCTTCTTCTCCGGTGCACAGGAACTGATTCCAGATTTCTGCAACAAATCCGCAATAGATCCGATTCAGTGACCACTTCCGATTTCTTCAACAGAAATCAATGTGTTGCTCCTCCGTGTCACAAGAACAAAGATCCAAGCCTAAACTGACAGATCTGTGTCTTCCTCACAGATCAAATGACCCTCCTCGAGATTTGATCCCACAAATCTCCACGATCTTAACAAACCTTGCGCGCTCTAATACCAGTTGTTGGGAAAAGAGAAAGAAACAATAAGAACAATCAATCCACACAAATAGACACAGATTTACGTGGTTCACCCGATGTGGACTACGTCCACGGAGATTCAAACCTGTTTCACTATTGTTAGAGATCACCCACAAGAAGAACAATCCTCTTCTCGTGATTACAAGAGCACACAACTCTCCTAGGTTCTTCTCTGCAGAAAACCAACTCTCTCTTTCTCACCACACTCAGAATAACAGAAGCCCTAATTAATAATAACCCTGACCCGTAACAACCGTCGGATCTGCTCTTATAACAAAGGGTCCAGATTAAACCGACATATTACATAATTACCCCAGATCAGACTTCACTAACCCATCACGTGGTTCGGCTGGGAGAGGAGATAACCACGAATCTCTCTATATTAGATGAGAGTAAACAACTTTGTTAAGCTTGACCCATTTACTATTGTGCCTCAAATTTAGATTCAGCCTTTTTATATTTTCAAAATATCATTACAAATTTAATTGTTAAAATTTATCATCTTGAGGAAAATAAAGAGAGACATACGAATATGGGGTTTTCTAGGAAATATTAATAAGAATAATTAAATTTTAAAATAAGAGTCTTTTTTTTTTACCCCAGCTTAGGGGGTTAGAACCCAAGAGTAAATACAAATGGAGGTCCACAAAGTGGAAAGGATAGTCCACATAAGTTAGAAGTAAAGTCCACAAGGTGAGAAGACTGACATGCCCAAAAGTCCATCTCTAGCAAGTAGGGTGACATGCAAGATTGCCACACATACTTAAACCCATACAAAATATGAGTTAAAATGACATTTTAGGATATGTTCACAATCTTTTTTTTATTCTATCAATTTTTTTCTAATTATCAAAAAATGTCATTTCGTGAAGGACCTTGATATTCTAAAATATTGCCAAATGCAGGAGGAGCTGAAAACATTTACGTGTCCAACTAATGACAAACGGGTGTTATCATTATTGCAACGTTATCCTAACTGTTCAATCAAAGCAGCATATGCTGCAAGTGCTATCTACTTAATATTACTTAGGTTACATTACAAACCGTTCGTGCAGTTTGGCTTATAAAGGAGATAACTACAGAACTCTGCATGTTGAATGAGAGTAGACAGCTTTGTCCAAGCACAACCCATTTACCATGGGGACTCAAATTTAGATCTTGCCTTTTTTATATTTTTCAAAATATTGAAACAAATCTGATTCTTAGAATTTATCGATCTCGAGGAAAACAAATAAAGATACGAATATAGCATTTTTCAGTAAATATTAATAAGAAGAATAAATGCAAAATACAAATCTTTTTATTATACCCCAACCTAGGGGGCTAGGACCTAAGAGCTCACAAAAGTGGGAAGAGGATGCTCACAGAGTAGGAAGGATAGCCCATGCAAATGGAAAGAGAAGCCCACAAATAGCCATGAATTTCTTTGTATTATATGAGAGTAAACAACTTTGTTCAAGCCGGCCCTCAATTTTAGATCTGGCCTTTTTATATTTTCAAGATATCAATACAATCTACAATTTTGATTCTTAGAATATATAATCTTGATGAATGTAAATGGAGATATGCGAATATGGGGTTTTCCAAGAAATATAAATAAAAAGAATAAAATACAAAATACAAGTTTTTTTTTTTAACTATAACCTAAGGGGTAGGATCCAAGAGGCCACACAAGTAAGAAGAGGTACCCAGAGTGGGAAGGATAACCCACGCAAATAGAAAAGAAGCCCACAAAGTGGGATAAGTGACATACCTAGGCATATTTTAGCATACAAAAACAAGTTAAAGTAATATTTTATCATAGTTCTACAACATTTTTTTATTCTATTATTTTTTTTCTAAATTATCAAGAAATGAAATTTCATATAGGATCTTAAAATTATAAAATATTAGCCAATTAGGGAGGAGCTTAAAAACTATTGATGTACTAGGTCATCGATATTGCAGCTTTATCCTACCCATCCAATGCTAACATTGTGTGTGAGCACTGTCTACCTGTCGTTATTTAAGGCTACAATCCGAACCATTTGTGTGGTTTGTGTGTGAAAGGAAATAACAGAGGTCTCTTTGCAATATGAGAGTAGACAACTTTGTCCAAACGCGACTCATTTACCATAGGGCCTCAAAGTTAGACCCGGCCTTTTTATATTTTCAAGATATAAATATAAATTTGATTTTTAGAATGTAATATCTTGAGGAAAATAAATGGAGATCTAAGAATATGGAATTTTCTAAGAAATTTAACAAAAAGAATAAAACATAAAGTACAAGGTTTTTTTTTAATACCTAAGCAGCTGAGCTCCAAGAGACCACATAAGTAGGAAAAAGAAGCCCACAAAGTGGGGAGGATGACCTATATAATTGGAAAAAGAAGCGCACAAAGTGGGACAAGTGGCAAACTCGGGGGTCGATCTTTGGACAGTGGGGTTGCCATGCATATTTTAGCATACAAAATATAAGTTAATGTGATGTTTTAGCATAGTTTTACAATGTTCTTTAAAGGTTTTTTTTTTTTTGAATTATCAAAAAATGGCATTTCATAAAGGATCTTGAGATTTAAAATATCAACCAATTTGGGAGGAGCTGAAAACGTTTACATGTCGCTAATGATGTATGAGTGGCATCATTATTGTAGCTTTATCCTACCCATCCAGTGCCAGCATCACGTGTATGGGCGCTACCTACTTATTGTTATTTAGGGTTGCAATCTGAATTGTTCACGTAGGCTGAGAAAGGAGATAATGACGAGACTCTCTATATTAAATGAGAGTAGACGACTTTGTTCAAGTTCAACCCATTTACTATTGGGCCTTAAATTTAGATCCAACCTTTTTTATATTTTCAAAACATTGGTACAAATTTGATTGTTAAAATTTATCATCTTGAGGAAAATAAAGGGAGATATACGAATATGGGGGTTTTCAGAAAACATTAATAAGAATAAGAAATTTTTAAAATATAATTTTTTTTTACCTCAACTCAGGGGGTTAGGACCCAAGAGTAAACACAAATGGAGGCCCACAAAGTGGGAAAGATAGCCCACATAAATTAGAAGTAAAGCCCACTAGGTGGAAAGAGTGACATGTCCAAGAGTCCATCCCTAACCAATAGGGCGACATGTGAGGTTGCCATGTATATTTAGCATACAAATATGAGTTAAAAAATGACATTTTGGCATATTTTCTCAATCGTTTTTTTAATTCTATGCATTCTTTAATTATCAAGAAATATCATTTCGTGAAGGATTTTGATATTTAAAAATATTGACTAATTTGGGAGGAGCTGAAAACGTTTACGTGTCCAACTAATGATATACGGGCGTCATCATTATTCCAACGTTATCCTAGCTATGCAAGTGCAATCTACTTAATGTTACTTAGGGTTGCAGTCTAAATTGTTCGTGTGATTTGGCTTATAAAGGAGATAAATATGAATCTCTCTGTATTTGATGAGAGTCGACAACTTTGTCCAAGCAGAACCCATTTACTATTAGGCCTCAAAGTTAGATCTGACCTTTTTATATTTTCCAAATATCAACACAATTTTAATTTTTAGAATTTATCATCTTGAGGAAAATAAATGGAAATATACAAGTATAGGTTTCCTAATAAATATTAATAAGAATAATAAATACAAAATACAAGACCTAGTGGGGTAGGACCTAAGAGTTTATACAAGTTAAACGGGAAAGCTCATCAAGTAAAAAGGATAGCCCACGCAACTAAACAGGGAAGGCCGACAAATAAAATGGGAATGATAGCTCACACAACTGAAATAGAAGCTCACAAAGTGAGAAGGATGGCTCATAGAGTGGGAAGTGCAATCCCAGGTTAAAGTGATATTTGAGCATATTTCCATAATGCATTTTTAATTCTAAAAAATTTTTAATTATCAAGAAATGTCATTTCTTGAAGGATCTTAACATTTTCAAATATCGACCAATTTGGGAGTTGCTGAAAACATTTACATGTCCACTAATGATGCACGAGTGTAATCATTAGTGCTACTTTATCCTAACCATCAAGTGCGAGTGTCATGTGTATAAGCGCTACCTACTTACTGTTATTTAGGATTGCAATTGAAATCATTCGTGAGGTTTTCATGACCAAGGAGATAACCGCAAATCTCTCTATATTAGATGAGAGTAGACAGCTTTGTTTAAGACCAACCCATTTACCATTGGGCTTCAAATTTAGATTCAGCCCTTTATGTTTTCAAAATATTATTACAAATCTGGAATTTATCATCTTGAGGAAAAAATAAATGAAGATATATGAATACGGGGTTTTAATAAGGAAAATAAGACACAAAGATGAAATTTTTTTATCATTCTCTAGATTCAGAAATCCAAGAGCCCATACAAGTGGGAAGAATAAGCTCACAAAGTGAAAAAGATAGCCCACACAATTGAAAGCAGCGGCCCACATTAGTGGGAAGTGGTATACTCATGGGCCGATCTCTTGATAGCATGGTGACATGTGAGGTTGCCACGCATATTTAACATACAAAATATGAGCTAAATTGATATCTTAGCATAGTGTCACAATTTTTTTTATTTTGCTTCTAGTATATTTTTTTAAATATTGACCAATTTGATCGGAGCTGAGAACGTTTATAGGTCCACCTAATGATCTATAAGCATCATCATTATTGCAACTTTATCTTATCTATCTGATTCTAGCATCGTGTTTAATATGGGGCTCCAAATTAGATCTGATCTTTTTATATTTTTCAAAATATTGGTACAAATATGATTCTTACAATTTATCATCTTGAGTTAAATAAATGGAGATATATCAAATATGTGATTTTCCAAAAAAAATATTAAAAAGAAGAATAAAATATAAAATTTGAGTTTTTTTATGGTGTCCCAGCTATGGGGTTGAGCCCAAGAGCCCACACAATTGGGAAGAGAAAGCTCACAAAGTAAAAAGAATAGCCCCCACACAACTAAAAAGAAAAACCCACAAAATGGGAAGTGGCATGCCCATTAACCGTGGGGGTTAAAGTGATATTTTTGTAGATTTTCACCACGTTTTTTTATAATTATATTAATTTTTTAATCATCAAGAAATGACGTCATAAATGATTCTCATATTTTAAATATATCAACCAATTTGGAAAGTGCTTAAAACATTTACATGTACACTAATGATGTAGTGTGTCATCAATAGTTACGGCGTTATCCTACCCATCCTGTGCCGGTCTCATGTGTGCAAGCGCTATCTTATTGCTATTTAGGACTATAAAACTCAAAGCATTCATACTGTTTTTGTGACAAAGAAGATCACCACACAAATCTCTCTATATTAGATGAATGTAGACAAGATTAGGTATAACCCAATTGCCAATGGGCCCCAAATTTAGATCCAGTCTTTTTATATATTCAAGTATTCTTAGAATTTATCATCTTGAGGAAAGTAAATGGAAATATTCAAATATCGGTTTTCCAAGAAACATCAGTAAGAAAAATAAAATATAAAATACAAGTTTTTTTTAGTCCAAAAACACTTTTAACGCTAAATTTTAAAAGAAAACCATACCTGGAACAGTTGCACAAGAAATGATGAGATAACTGTTGGTGAGCTCTGGGGCGAGATTGGAGAAGGTCAAAATTCACCAACATCCAGTTTTTTTCCCAGCCACAGGAATGATTTCACTCTATAAGATTAAGGTTGTTGCTAGCTCAAGGCTCTCAAAATCGGCCAGTTGGGCCCAAACTTTGAACTAATTCAGTTGATTCAATGATAACATATATTGACAATTATTAAACCCCAGATTCATGGTTCCAGGTAAAACATACAAGCACTCACCGGACCGGGACCCAGGACCAATCATCGTGAACAATTGAACACAAAAAGGGACCTGTCATTGTGAATGACTGAACACAGAAAAGTAAGCTTCTCCATCACTAGATAATAGCTGCAGGACATTTCTACAAGGAAAGGCAAGTTGATAGAGCACATGACTACTTGACCAACATAAGACATGAGAAACACAAACAAACTACATTCCAGCTGGCTGCTGCTGCTGCTGCTCACAACATACTGTCTGTTTTTGCAGGCAGCCTTCTGAAGAAGTTAAGTGGCACTGAAGGAAGTTTGTGCCGGAATCTTGGATGCCTCAACACATAAAAACCAGTGACAAGGGCCACGACTTGGAAGGGAGTCACGTAGAGCACAATGGCAGCAATCAAACAGAACATCACAAATAAGGCAGTCGCTCTTGGGTCTCGCCAGCTGAGCAGATTCTGTAATCTCTCCCCCTGTGTTGCCAGGTCACCAACCACTGTCTGTATCCTTCCCGCAACACTCCTCAGACGATCATATCTCATTCTCACTATATCTGCTGGTCGAGAAGTTGGGAAAGTATCAAACTCTTCATCTAATTCATCAGGATGAACAGTCTCTGCATGAGACAGACGAGTATCCATGTGAGGAGGATGTCTGGGCCTCCATCGGTAATACCAAATTCCGATCATGAATAGATAAAGGAAGATTGTTGGCAGTATAAGCTCAGGGTACAAAACCAGTATTATGAAGAGGATGTGAATAAGGGTTGTCGTCAAAGGGTTCTTCCAATTACATATCTGATCAAACCATCTCCCAACTGCAATCAGCCCACCCAAGACGCCCATGATACGAAAAAAATTAGCTTTGCTTCTTCGCATGCTCCACATATGAGAATCCACATCTAACATATACTCGACAACTTCTTTTCTCAGCGGTGGCTCTGCACGGCCCAACCTCATTGACACAATTTGAGTGGCTTGGTGCCTCAAAATATCAAGCTGAGTCACTGATAATGGATGCAGGTAATGCATTTTTGGCAATAATGGCTGCGAATAAATATGCAGCATATTTAGCAAAGAGGAGGAAGTGAACCTTACAGCCAACTGCACCTCTCCCATCTTCTTCACTCCTGAAGGATACAAAACCAGAAGGGGATACGAGTGTGTATACACACGATCAGTTTCAAGTGTTGAAAGCCGAATCCTTACCTTCCCAATTCGAAGGTCCTTGGACCCCGATGCCTTATCTCCGTGCAAATGACAATTGTCAAACACACCAATTGTAATCACAGTACATGGATCAAATACCTCCCAAGTGTATTGTTCATTCCACTTTGGAGTAGAACTATCAATAATTGTCCTTGTCCGTACCCACTTCTGCCCATATTTTGCTACACAGTAAGCATCTGTAGTTCCCCTCCCATCCTTGGTCTTCACTGGCAACAAGCCCTGAGCACTCAAAATACCCAACTCAAAAACACCAATATGGGGCTTCCACAACTGCTTAGCTGTTGGCCGAAGGTCGCTGCTGTAATGTGTTGATTCATCCAAAACATGATAACCACCATCCAAACAGATCCTCAAATGAATCCTGCTAGAAAACTTGACCTCCTTTCTCTTCTGATCACCCTCTACAACCACATGCTTCTCAAGATTAAACCACCTAGAATTCACAGGCTTATAATCCCACCTCCTGGGCACATTCTGCAGGGGAATCACCACCTTCCCCAGAACCTCATCCTTGTTTGGACCCACCCTATCTTCCACACTCAGAAGCAAGGGCTCCTCAAATGGTTCTGCTGCTACAAACAGCAGGTCCTCATTCCACATAGGATTAATTGTCCTAATCTGTGAAACTCTAGTCCTCAATGCCTGATTTCCAATGATGCCCTTAACATAAACTTCTGGATACCTACCCTTGTCGCTCGGTTGCAAATCCTGAGCTTCAATAACATTAACCCTAACATACCAAAGCTTAGGAGAGAGATATACCTTTGATCGTATATTTGCCACGCCTTCACCATGAACCGCTGCAGCATCTGCATGCCATGCATCTGGAAATGCTTCATCTGCTTGCGTTCCCATCCAAACGGCTAACATGAGCTCTCCCTTTGTCTTATCCCCCTTCCGATCTTCCAGTCTATACCATTGTGGCGCTAAGGGGCTGTCTGGAGGTACACGTTTAGGGACTTCATTGAGATCAAGATTAACCATACCAATAAAATCGTCCTTCACAAAATCTTTATCCTTCACGATGACCTCAATTCCGGAAGACTGAATTCGCTCTTTCGAGAAAGCAAATACCTGGTTCCATTCAGGATTTGTCTTCTTTTCGAAATGTCGGGTAGTGCCCTTGTAGTTACCAAGCTTCACTTCAACATAGGGGTCACAACTTCCCGTAACATCCTTGGCTGGAAGGTCTTTTGCCTTGACAACGCGCACATAGAGGTATTGCATCTGCTCAACAAGGTCATAGGTGCTAGTGAGCTTGTCACCGGCAACCCCACCGCCACCGAGGTGGGGTGAGGTCTCTTTCAAACGGTATTCATCCGGTGAGGGCCGCTGCATTTTCTCCAAATCTAAAATACAAGGAAAAAACAAAGTCAAGTAAGGGTTTTGACCGCGCTGAGCCGTTAGAACTGCAAAGTCTGAACACTTGAAAGCAGTAAGACTAATAGATTTTGCAGAATTTCCACAATCTTGGAAGGACAAGGAAATGCTTGAGAGTTGATGCTAAAAGTAATCTGTAAATCTCCCTACCCAACAAACAAAAAGTTGGGAACAACAAATCTTCAGCGAAAACATTGAAAGATCTCAAACTATTAAAATCTCTGCTAACACAACCACAGTTCAGGATTTCTAAACATTCTTCCAAGGTTTTAAAATGGAGGTAAAAAAAAAAAAAAACAGAGCAAACCAAAATAGAAACCATCAGATTGATATACAATTACAAACCCTAGGTCATGAATCTAAAACAACTCAAATGTCAGAAAAGCAAAACAAGAACAAATGTATATCATGAACTTACTTCTCAAAGCACTCACAAACACAACACAGAGCACAGTAATTTCCAGTGAAAATCCAACATCTGATCACACAAACATAAGCCACTGGAATCTGAAATCAGTTCCACAGATCTAACTACAGAAACCGTACCACATCACTCCGCTCTAACGCTGGTATGATCAAAAGGGGGGTTTCAGACAGTAGCATCTACCGACTGGATCCTGATCATTTCAACTTCAAACCATAAAAAAAAAACTCCATCACAAAGAACTCTCAAGTTTGAATAAGCACAACAGTTTAGTCAACATCAAAACCAAAAGCCAAGTAACAAAATCTAAGCCCTAACTCGCTCCTGCGGATCTTAAAATCTCGAGACATTTACAGTCCGATCAGTTTCTGCCATTCTCATGCAGGCGAATCACGGATCCAGATTTTACACGGCATTCCTATTCCTACATTTGGAAATGCAGAAACGCTTTTAGAATGACAAAACATGGAAGAATATAAGGACAAACTTGGAGAAAAAAACACTCACCTGGATCCAAAAGACTGCGGAAGAATATGAAATGACTAGTAGTAGTAAAAATAGTTGATCTTGTGTATCAGATCTTCATGAAAGGGCAAGGGAATATCGCCATTTGCAATGGTTTGATTCAATGCATAGAGAAAACTGAACAAAGGAGATGACAAAGCGAAAAAGTGTAAAAAAAAAAGGAGAGGGGCTGATGTGAATCTAGAAGAATGCACCAAAGAACCTGCACTGCTTTATTTTTCCTTATTCTCTTTTCAGGGAACCCGAGGCGCACGTATGACTACTGTGGTCGGAGTTCGCACGTGCGAGGACCGTTACGGAGGACGGAAATCCCGCTGTAATAAATTAGATATTTGGTGCGATCCTCGAGTTCGTTGAGTGTAGCTTATCGGATATAGATACGGAATACACGGAAAATGTTATTTGTGTAGGGGGAGAATCGCAACCGTTGGATTTGAGGGGTAGATGATAGGTTTTGACTTTGCAAGCAGTGGATGCCTGAAATGGAGGACCGGTTTTAATTTATCTCCCCGTTATCTTAACCGTTCATGAGAGCCTGTCCAAGGTGGACCCTCTTCAGTTTTAAGCTCAATGTGGCACCCTGTAACACGAATGGTGGGACCTACCTTTCGAAAGCCCACCCAAGCGTTGTGTGGTCTCTGCATCTAAAATAAATGCCCAGGGCATCTTTAATGCCAGGGTGTGGCCCACTGGAGAGACCACTTTGACCTAGAAACGATGGTCCCGAAATGACCAGGAGGGGCGATGAGGGCATCGTAATTTGTACACCTCATCTCGAATGTCGAGACCAGCTGCATAGTTTTGTCAGTTTCCGATAAAGGCACGCATGTGTAAGGGAACAACAACACGTTAATTTACAGCATCTGTGGGACATATCCTCGTAAATCTTTAATAATTGATACTATCGCTGAATCCTCAATCTTTACCTCTCCCCATCTGATTCTATCTCTCCTCATAAGTGCAAAAAATGGTAGCACAACTAATGAACAGTAAAAACAAGATAGTTTAATTTTGTTGTGGGAGCATACCTTATAAATTTTAAAGTCAAGATCCAAATCATTATTGTGCGTAAAAGGTCCCCAATAGCTATATAATCAAATATCAACTATTGCCTGCTTCTAAATTTTGAGATATTTAAAAAAAAAAAAGGTCTGACCATCGATTTTTATCTCTGAATTTTTATAGGCTATTTTTGTAAGACCCAAACCATTCAATATCTTCAAAATGCCTAAAATAAATATGGGATCAAATTTAGCAGCCTACTTCATTATGGATAATGAAAAACTAGCAAAAATAATTATGATTGTTTATTAATTAAATGTTTTCAAATGAACAGTAACTTTCCGCATGCACAGTAAACCAAAAAAACAAAAAAGTTATGCATGAACGGTATCTTTCAAATGAACAGTAAACCCAAAAAAAAAAAAAAATCCCGCATGACCAATAACAGTGGCGTCATTTAGAGGTTACAGTTTTTTTATTTGGAAACCTAATTTTTGGATCCCATAATCATAATTTGAGCCGTTAAGCTTATTTAGAAAATAAAAAATGGCTATTAGATGATTCTTTTCAGCCATTGATTCATCATATATTTATAAAAAAAAGTCCACATTATAAAAATAATTTTTAAAATTTTTGGGGGATGCACAATAAATATCCGAAATGTCCATCTTATGCGATAGGCCAAAAACTAGGAGGGGTTTAAATCTTAGGGTTTGATTCATTATGGATTTTGACAAAATTGCAAAAAAACTTATGACCGGTCGATCTCGTCAATGAAAATGCACAGTTCATTTTGTTTGCCAAAGGTGGATTCTATTTATAGTCTCCCTCAAAAATCCCTTAATAGGATAGCCTAAATCCAAAAATGTAAAAAGAATCCTATGCATAAAGAATTATTTGTGTTTATCAAACCAGCCCCTGCGGTTACATGCCATCTCCCAATCTGCTTTGATTAGGAAAAGGCAACGGCCCAGGTATTTTGACCCTGCGTACCCTGCCTGAATAAAATGCTGCTCCACTTTAAATTGTGCTCTTCACTAAATTCATAGCAGAGAGTGAGAGGCACCTAATCCCGCTAAGCTTTTCACAAGCTTTTTGGGTTAACCACTCTTGTATGGGCAATGGTGGATCATCCTGGTTTCTATAAGAAAATCTTATGCAGAGTAGTTAAGATATTTGTACATTGGTGTGAATTTGTCTATGATCTTGGTGGTGGACCGCATAACGGCAACATCTTGAGGGCCCCAGCTTATGCATTTCAGAAAATTCAACCATTTATCACCATGCAAGTGGTTGCACTCCATTAACTTATAATATACTCTACAACATGTGTCTGGAATTTTGACTGTAGATCAACTACTTCTAGTATTTAAGACCCTCTACTCTACGTGTGTTTGAAGTTTGACTGCTGATCAACTACTTGTTTTGAAACGGTCTGTTGATCAACTACTTAGGGACAATTAATATTTAAGACCCATAATTTGTTCAAAATATACATCAAAACCATAATTGTCAAATCCGTTTTGGTAATAATTTTGGCCCATAGTCTCTAAGATAAAATATTTCTAAATTTCGACAAAAGAATTTTTAACTAACTTTTTGAAATAATAAAATTAAAATATATATACATATATGTAAAACAAATAGAAAACTAAAAATAAAATTTAAAAGTAGACATGTTCCTTGATATGGATATTGAAAAAAATAATAAAAAATTTGTAAACATTATGCCGTAAACCGAAATTGGCTGGAATAGACCATAATGGGCAACCAAAATTGGATGGAAATTAGCAAAAATTGACTGGAATGACTGAAATTTAACTTGAAATTTTTTTAATGCCCATTTGGTTTCACCTAAAACACGAGAACAAAAAATTCCGACCATTTTCGACCAAAAATGAAATGGAATTGACTACGATTATCAAAACTCAATACATAGCAACTTATAGTGAAATTGGCTCCGCCCAATTTCTAAAAGAGATTAGGGATAAAGGATATGAGGTGAAAATGCCATTTGAGCCTTGACTTTCCTAAGTATTAAATTCCTGAGGTGATTGTTGGATTTTCATGTCTCCTTTTCACTTGATTTAATTATGGCAGAAGAAGAGGTTATTTGATGATGATTTTTAATATTCACCTTCCTTATTTTAACCATATATATAATACAATCTAAGCCGTTAAGGTGATGGCTCAATTGATTTGAGCCTTGGGTTTGCTCCCTAAGGTCTTTGGTTCAACTCACGTCCTTGTGTTATCTGAGTACTATAAATGCAGTTATATATATATCCCCCAAGAAATAGTCCTTCCTTATCAGAATTGGGTAACACTTACGTTGGATGCTAAAGGTCTGAAGAAATAATTGTACTTGTCAGAATCAAGAAACCCTCGAACTGGACGCCAAAAGTCTAAAGGCTGAATTAGCAAGGAATGCCTCGGGTTATAAAAAAAATAAAATAAAATAAAATCTAAATATTAAATTACTTGAAACAGACGTGCCCTTATACTCGTTTGCTAGCTAATTTTTGAATATTGGAATTCCAATGAATTTACAATAAAGTGAAACAAGAGAACATCAGATAATTGAAGAGCCAAAGATATAGAGTGGGGATCTTGATGGGACCCCATTTTCTTAGACTTTAGTTTCCAAGGTTACGTATGGGTGATAATTTCCTACCAAAATAAAGCCCCACTTCATGATAACATAGGCATACAAATTTGAAGTAATCGTAACAGACCCCACGAACTGTTCTCGTTATGACTCTCCTACTATACAAAACTTTTCAACCAAGAGTCAACTGTGTGGGCTCTCTCCTCATTCCTTCAAGTCTCTAAACATCACAATGAATGTGGACCCTCTGTTCATTCAGTCACCTACTAAATCATCCCGACATTCCAGAAGCTACAATAAAGTAAATGAAAAATCTATTCTGTAGGCCACTGCTCATAAATTCTGCTCCCTGTTGCCAAAATATATATCCATCACCGGTGCCAATCAAATGGATCAAGATTCATTAATGGGGACTGCTGTGGCTATTAGTAAACCAGCTCATTTTGTATGATGATGAACGTAACTTTGGACTAATTAAGCATCTCAGTCGTAATTCAGTCGTTGTTACAAGACACCAGTTGATTTATGTAAGTTGTTGTCAGTGATATGGATTGATGTACTCACTGCATGGGCATTAGTCAATTCACTGTAGCTTGTTGGTCAAGCATCTCTAGTCTACCTATTCAAATTTTGAGTACCGGAAAATTTATGAGTTGAACAACACTTTGGGTCCATCAAATTGTATTTTATTTTTCTTTTGAATGGAATGTGGTTTCCGTTAGAAGAGTTGAAGTGGAGAAATTATAAAATAAGGTGACTGATCGATCCAATCATTGCCTGATTGATCGATTTGGAGGCAGAGACGATATTTGATCGATCGAATGTCTGCTCAATTAAATGGATGACAAAGAAAAACCTACCAACCTATTTCAAAATTATTTCATATTTATATCAGGATTAGTAAGTTAGTTATATAAGGAATATACTTATAAGGCACGAATTATGAGTTATAAAAAGGATTTTTCTCTCAACCCTAAAGTAATTTTTTCATTGTTCTAAGTCTAGAAGATCTTATTGAGAGACCTTTTCTTTTCTAGAGCTTTCATTAGAAAGTTTAATGCTGAAGCTTTGTCTTATAGAGTTGTTGCTTTTACATCTCTTGTAGAATATCATTTTCTTGCATAGAAAATTGCGAAGTCAAGTAAGGTTTGAATCTAGTATAGTCAACGGTATGACATCGTTGCAGTATAAAGTTGTGAAGAAAGATTTATAGTCTTTGGCTTGAGAGAACCGGAAAATGGTTTGGAGTATCTTGTAATTGTGTGATCATAGTGCTTGATTATTAGGCTAGTTTGGACTCGTAGCTTTTTTTCGGTTTTGGTTTCCATATGAAAATTGTGTCTTCTTATGGTGATTGTGAAAACCAAAAAAGGCTTGTGAGTATCTTATAACTGTGTGGTTCATAGTGCTTGATTATTTGTCCGATTTGGATTTGTAGTTTTTTTCAGCTTGTGTTTCCACGTAAAAATTTTATCTTTTTATAATTGTTGTTTTGCTTGATTTACTTTTATTTTTTCACTGTATATTATGTGCTTGTTTGCAATCTAAAAAATTATATAGTTGAAAGTACCCCAAAAACTTTCAAAGAGATAGTTTGATCAAGCATCTCCTCCTCGCAAAAGGAACTAGAGATCAATCTTCAGTCTTGTCGGTGAGGGCTGTGATGTGAGTTTGAGTGCCTAATGTCCACAAGAGCATAAAAGGAGGATTGCATCAACATAAAGTTATTTTATATTATTTAAAAAGAAATTAGGACTCAAAATCATTTAAAAGATTGTTTCATTTCATCCTTTATTGCCTTCTATTTTAATATAGAAAGTAAAAGGGTTGAAATGCTCTACTCTTTTGGAGCGTGTAGTATATTTTAGAGTAAACAAGGCTATTAATATAATTAATTCATTGAATAAAGGGTGTCATAGGGCCTGATCCAGACCAAATCCGAAAGAATTTCGGTACAAACACCTAGACACATATTTGGTCTAATGGACCAAGACAGGACTTGGAGTTTGGACTCAAATGACAGGAATGCTTCATGTATTTTATTATATTATGAGGATTTTTATGGAAAAAACCTTAAAGTTATCAAAATTGAAGATGGGCCTAAACACTTTATAATGATGGCATAGGGCCTCCGGCCATTTATTTATTTATTTATTTGACAAATTTACCTCCTTTTTATGAGATCACAAGACTTTAGGTTATTCCTTGGTATTACAGAATGCTGTGAGTATTCTAAATGAGAATGAAGAAAACAAATTCCACACTCTCATGGAATAACATGACATTCAGCGATATTTTTAATGGTATTGAAGAAAACATATTCTATGATATTATGCAATAAACTGACATTATTGTGAAATGAGGATGGAAAAAAAAAACTGGCATGGCAAAACAACCCCAACCCCCGGGTTCTTATGGAAGCAAGCGTCGTATAGTCTTGCACTCTTAGTCCAGCCCAAGTCCATCCCAGATCTGAGGTTTGGACAATATCAGCATCAAATGAATGATAGGTCTTAATTTCTGGGACTCAAAATTTAAGAGTTTTATCTCATGTGGACTATTGTGATAAAATTATTTGTGACCAACGTCCCAATAATTGTTAGTTTGGGACTAGTGCCAATTCCTTAGATTGATTATTGGTGTGGCCCCCATAATATTAAAAAAAAAATTGATACAGTAAGTGACCCGGATGGAGTGTCTTGGATCATTACCCTTTTCAGGTTCCAGCTTTCCTGTCAGCAAGTCTTTCATTCCTCTATTAACTAAAGATATCCAGAAATAAGTACTTTTATTTCTCTCAAGTGAATGGAGAAAGCTTTTAATAAAGTAGACAGACAGGCTGCCGTGGTCCATAGTCCTTTTTGACGTTTTGCTAACTTAAAAGGGTGACTGAGAGCTGGAACACTATAAATGTTGAACAACAAAGATCCTTGAATTTCGCCAAGAATCAGATTACTGGCAGG
This sequence comes from Sextonia rubra, assembly GCA_037013555.1. NCBI lineage: Eukaryota > Viridiplantae > Streptophyta > Magnoliopsida > Laurales > Lauraceae > Sextonia > Sextonia rubra. The sequence goes on along the minus strand of JASUAD010000001.1, from coordinate 12,364,297 downwards.
GCCAGCAACAGTTCAATTAATATTTGGGTTACCCATGCCACTAAAATGAAGGAAGGGATATACAATACAGGGCCCAGCTCCACTGCAGCGCCGTTGTAGCAGAATAAGCTGCATCTCCCCACTCGTCCCGTCAGCCCAAGCCACATTCCAATTTCGTTGTTGCAATACGGCACAGATTCTAACCTTAGTTAATATTCATTCTCAAAATAACATTTTTCAAGATTGCCCTCTAGATTTTTATCCTTGGCCTGTACAAGGAGAGTTCACTCAAGGCCAGCACAACAAATGGGACCCACTGCTATATATCATCTTATCTATAAATACATACTTAATGGCCCCATTTCTCTCATGAACGAGCTTCTTAGATATAAATATGTTTAGGCTTTTTCATTTCAATTGGGGCCCACTGAATTAAATCTATGGTGAGCCTAGATGCATAAAAGCAATATATATATATATATATACATATATATGGTGTGGATGCATAGATGTATAGCATGCCATATCAGCATGATAATAAATGTCGAAGTTTTAAAAATTAATGGGCCCCACTAGTGCATTTTTAATGCTCTAAGATAGAAGTGAGCCTCATTTTTAATCACTGGCTGCTTATCAAAACATAAATCATTTGATGATCATAACGGTCTGACGAGGGATCTCACAATTAAACGGCTATAACATTTGATTTATTTTTTCATTTTACTACTCTTGATCAATGATTATGATTGTCAATTTCTTTTGCTGCACTTGACCTATGATTATGATCATCAATTTCCAATGCAAACAAAATTGAATTGTTCATGTCTAGCTCCTTTGTGATGTACTGGAAAAGAAAGTTATTTGTCCCCTTTTGACAAAAATAATTGTCTAGGTCGGACCCATGAAGCTTGAATATAATTTGATATGGTCTTGACTTTCTAATTTTCATGGTCACAAATTTATCAGATAATCAACTAATTTTTTTAGAAAGACAAATGCCCATGGCACAATGAGAGATATTCAAAATTGGAACTTAAGGTTATTACATATCTTACAATTTCCTAACAAAAAAAAAGGAAAAAAAGAAAACAAAATCACCATTTGCCTTTATGAATGATATGCCAAAAGTGAAACATATGTGAAAAACAACAGCCATGTGTGTCAAAGCCATCATTTTCACGTAGTAAAAGAGTACATCCAACACTTTTAGCTCCATTTAAAATTTTATATTTTTATTTCAACGGTCATGTTTCCATGGGCTTTTGTCTCCCTAAAAAAATGAGTTGATTGCTTGATAAATTTGTGGCCATGAAAATTAGAAAGTCAAGACCATGTCAAATTATGTTCAAGTTTAATGGGTCTGGCCTGGATAATTATTTTGGTAAAAGGGAGACAAATAACTTTCTTTTTTAGTGCATCACAAGGAGCTAAACATGAATGATCCAATTTTGTTTTTATCTGAAATTGATGATTATAATTATAGGTCAAGAGCAGCAAAAGAAATCGAAAATCACAATCATTGACCAAGAGTAGTAAAATGAAAAATAAATCAAATGTTATAGCTATGTAATTTGGAGATCCCCTATCAGACCGTTATGATCATGAGATGATTTACGTTTTAATCAGTGGCCATTGATTAAAAATGAGTCTCACTTCTATACGAGAGCATTAAAAGATGCACTAGTGGGGCCCAGTAATTTTTAAAACCTCAACATTTATTATCATGCTGGTATTGCAAGCCATGCATCTTTGCATCCACACCATATATTTATTTATTTTTTGCTTTTATACATCCAGGCTCACATTTAATTCAGTGGGCCCCAATTGAAATAGAGCAATCTAAACATATTTATATCCAAGAAGCTGTTGGGTTATGTCTTGTATTCCGGTTTAGCCGGATCGGTCGTCTGGGTTAGCCAGAACCGAGGCTCAGGGTTAGGGGTATTTTAGTCATTGTGTATGGGTTTTCTTGGTGGCCAAGAAAGCGGGAACTATATATATTGATGTATTGTAACCCTAGATCCTGAGGGGATTGAGATGGGATCATAGTAGATGAGTTCTCTCCTCCCGTGGACGTAGGCATGGTTGCCGAACCACGTAAAACTGCTGTGTCATGTGTGTGATGTCTTGATGGTGTGATTGCTTGCGTAGATCGTGGTAGATCCATTGATCGCGGGTTGTTTCCGTTAGCGCCGCTTTTGCCAACAAGTGGTATCAGAGCGAGGTTGAGATCGCTCGGGTTTTGCGATTAACGGATCTAGGATTTGCGTGGGAGAAGAGGATGTGTCCGGATCCATATGTCATTGGCAACGATGCTCGATTGGAACTTGTATCAAATCTCGGGGAAGATTGTGCGATTCAAGCGCGGAGGATTGTATCGGGTCGACTACGAGGATAGGGATTGCGAGGATTTGGAATACGAGGAGGTCCGAGAGATCCTCGTGGATGAGGCGGGCGGTCGCGGCGCTGCGGATGCGGGGGCTGCTGCTGGGAAGGAGAAATTGGATCGGTCTGCTTTTGGGGAATCGGTGGGGGTCAGTAAGGTGAGCTCTGATGGCGACGCTGGATCGGATATCGACTCGTCCAGTGTTTCCGGCAAGTCTGAATCGCCACCGGCCTCCTCGCGCAGCGTCGCTGTCCGGCACCGTCCGCTGCCAGATCGGAGAAAGAAAAAAAAAACAGGAGGAAAACAGCAACCGCCGACCGCCCGCACGTCGCCATCGTCGTCGCCGTTGCAGTCGCCGCGCCGTCGCCCGCCTCGCCGGACCAGCCACTGCGCCGGAGCCTGCCGTAACAGACCGTTGGATTCGCCGCGTCTGCAACTGGGTTGCAGACGCAGCGCCCAGAAACAGGGGTTGAAGACGACCTAGTTTCTGGGTCTCTGGGTCGGGTCGGGTCAGGTTGCCTGACCCGCGGAGAAGTCTAGCCCAGCGCAGCAGAGAAGTTTTGGTTCCGGGTCAGGTCGGACCCGGACCCGGTTCTGCAGAAAGCCCAGTTCGGTTAGCAGGAGTGCAGGCCAGGTCGGGTCAGGTCGACCTGGTCCGTGTACTAGAAGCCCAGCAGTCAGAGCCGGTTCGGTTCCGGGTCAGGTCAGGTCGGACCTGAACCCGGTTCGCCAGAGAAGCCCAGCAGAGCAGTTCAGTTCAGTTCAGTTCCGGGTCAGGTGAACCCGACCCGGATCAGTTTCAGAAGCCCAGTTTGCCAGCAAGCCGTGACGTCAGCAGTGACGTCAGCACGGTCAACAGGCAGGTTTGACCAGATTCAACGGCTGAAATTGTTTCTGCGATATCTTGATCGTCCGATGTCCGATCGGAGATCCGTTTGAACCTACGGACTCGATTTGAGCAGATCTATGCGTATATGGAAGAAGATGGGCTGGTCAACGGTCAACATGGATGTTTGACCAATTGGAGTGTAGAGAATTAATTCTGCGATATCGAAGCCATCCGGAGTCGGATTTCAGATCCGTTTCTTCCAGCGTGCTCACGGTGACGAGATCTACGAGGTTGATAAAAGATATTGGCAGTTTGATGGGCAGAAAATTTCGGGACTGAAGAAACTGACAGATTCACGATGATAGCAATGGATTCAAGCATCACGGCCAGATTGAAGTGTTTGATGGAGAAACGACTTCAGGGATTGGTAGGATAGAGTGTTAGACTCCATGACACAGCAATGATTGAAAAGTGTTACTTGATGTCAAGAATGGTAGATTGCTCCAGAACTTTGATGGAAAGCTTAGATCCGCATCGAAGGGATCAGGAAGGAGCGACATGCCAAAGTTGATGAAAAAGCAAAAGGAATCAGAATCGGAAGGAGGTAGTGTGCAAGAAAGCTCGGATTCAGTTGACAAGGAATCAGTTTTGGTCGCTACAGGTATGGATCCGGTTGTTGATTCATGGTATTGGGATTCAGATTCTTTCTATTATATGTTCGCGTAGAGATTCGTTTGATGCAAATAACTGTCATGGTTGATGGATTTGTTCTTATGGGGGGATAATGCCACTGATGAGCATTTGAGATAAGAACGGTAGAAATCCAGATGTATAATGATGTTATTCAAACCCTAACGGTTGTGATATATGTTCCGGGATTACGAAGAATTGGATTTCTTTGTGTGCCTTATACTTCAAAGGCTGCAAGTGCACTGTAGCGGGTGGAGTTACGAAGGTGGAAAAGGGAACATTGGTCATCATGGAGGGTGAGATGGTCAGAAATCTCTACAGGTTGATAGGGTATGTTTTTTCAGGTGGAGCAGTGAAGGAGACATCAAATAACAGGGGAGGAAATCCGTGGTTCAGGTAGAGTTAGATGCGACGGATCGTTGGAAGATGGATTGATGGATCTTCAATGATATCATCTAGAGGAAATCCAGGAAGCCCTGAACGGAGATGATTTTCTCGGGAAAAGGTAGTTTTGTTCAGGTCGAAGTAAGCCGGTTTAAGCATCGGGTCATAACCCGCATGTACTGTGCCCAACCCACCAGAACAAGCTAGAACAGGACAGTTGCAGGTTTGACGGAAAGAACACCGGGATGGAGACAGAAGGAAGGATTCACAAGGTACCAGTGAGATCCGGATTCGGGGAGATCTTCAGTTTTATCTTGACGGACGGAAGTTAGGTTCATTGTGTTGCAAGGATGCATGCATGTGGCAACAAATGGAAAACACTTCAGAGGTTCAAAACGGTGGTGTTGAGGTCAAAGGAGGCAACTGTTGCCATGCTAGGTCGTAGCGTGTGCGGAGGCGTACCTTTCAGCGAGGTGCGTGAAAGACATTACCAGGTATCTCAAGGTGGCTCTGAGGATTTACGGAATCCAAGTCAAGGTGGAGATTGTTGGGTTATGTCTTGTATTCCGGTTTAGCCGGATCGGTCGTCTGGGTTAGCCAGAACCGAGGCTCAGGGTTAGGGGTATTTTAGTCATTGTGTATGGGTTTTCTTGGTGGCCAAGAAAGCGGGAACTATATATATTGATGTATTGTAACCCTAGATCCTGAGGGGATTGAGATGGGATCATAGTAGATGAGTTCTCTTCTCCCGTGGACGTAGGCATGGTTGCCGAACCACGTAAAACTGCTGTGTCATGTGTGTGATGTCTTGATGGTGTGATTGCTTGCGTAGATCGTGGTAGATCCATTGATCGCGGGTTGTTTCCGTTAGCGCCGCTTTGTCCAACAGAAGCTAGGTCACGAGAGAAATGGGGCCCATTAATTCCATGTTTATAGATGAGATGATATATAGCAATAGGTCCCATTTGTTTTGCTAGACTCAAGTGAGCTATCCTTGTGCAGGCTGAGGAGAAAAATATAGAGGGCATTTGGGAAGAAGTATTAAATAGAGTTGGAATCTGGGTGACTTGCAACAACAAAACTGGAACGTGGCTTATTATGTTACAAGGGCGCTACACCGGAGCTGGCCCCTACAATACAACTGATCAAAAGATCATTCCATATGTTTTGCTGGAAGTTGGATTCATGTGGGATTGAGGCCTATGAATTGATATTTTTGAGGTTTTTTTTTCCCCTTGTATTCATAGAATTTGATGGTCCCTCAATGCACAGCGTCAAAGCTGCCATGCCATTTAATTGAATGGGGGCCCACTGCTACCTGAGGTACGCATGCTTGGTGGGCCACACACCATTAGAGGCAGACTAATATCAGTGGTTCCCCTAATAATTAAATCTTCTTGAGACCGTCATTACTTCTTTATTGCTATTAATTTTTATCACTGCCCCCATGGTAGCAGGGACTTCCTACCACTTCACCATCCTAGAAAGAACTATTACTGTTTACGCAACTGAAGTGAGTACATACAGACTTCAACATGCTATTTACTGCTACCGACGACGACAAAGACGATGACGGCGGCGGCGACGACGACGACGAAACATGTTCTTTACTGCTGTTTTCTCTCTCTCTTTTCCCACTATGATTTATACATGGACACAAAGGCTTTCCTTCCCAGCGAGTTCTATAGAGTAAAGATTCTCTCCACACTGGACTTGGGAGATTCTTTGAGCCTGACATTATAAATCCATCAATTAGGCTCAGTTCCGAAATCCCTAGTACAGTCTAACCTAATTATGCCATCTCTGATAATTTTGCTCAAATCAAAGTTATTCCAACAGTTAATTTGCTGATCTATAAATACATATTTTATTTTCTTCTTTGTATTTTAATTATGTGTTCTAAATGTGATCAATGTAAGAGTGAAAATAACTGCGATAAGAATAAACTTCTTGTGAATTACATGACAAAGAGGGACATTGATAGTGAGCAGTTTGGATTTCATAACTGAGGCTGGTTGACAAATATATGCCTTTGTGTTCAAGGGGGTCTTTGACCCCGCTGAATTTGGACTCTCTGTTCTACTGTGAACCATCACTTCATATCAACCTCAGCTATTAAACTGCCTGAATTTGAGCCCGCTCCGTCTTCATCACCCACTTAACTGAGTTGAGTTGTTGTTGTTATTGTCATCATTATTATTATTATTATTATTATTATTATTATTATTATATTCCTAAAGTCTTTGAACCAATAGGACTAATTTTTTAATAGTACTCCCTAAAAATATATGGAGCTCAGCAATAGCAAATGACAGAACTAACTTGACTCTTCGGCAACGCAACTTAATAATTTGCACTGTGATTTCACGACTTGTATAATTCACAAGCTATGGGACCCACAGATGTTGCTTTAATAAATTTATGAACTTAATTAAAGAGCCACTGGGTTCTATTTACATGGATACTTCACTGCAATTATTGGGATTTGGAACAAAAAGCCACTTTAATGGCTGACTTTAATGGGATGCAATGATCGTGACAATATTTACTATGAAGGAGGCCTTCTACAGGTAGAATTTGTTGTCCCTCTGATAAACAATTTACAGTTGAAAGCTATATGATATGTTCAAGTAAGTGTTACTTGAGATTGTGTTATATGCGCCAAGGTTGACTTTGTGATGCAGTTTTTTTTAGTGATTTCCTTGAAAAAAGAATTGGCATTACTTGGGTATTGTAGCATTATCTATGGGAAATGTCATTGCCAAAATTTAGTTGTTAAATTGACAGATGTAATTGAAAGATAAGTAGCGACCGGTTTCGTTTTTGGTTTTTTCCTCGGCCGAGGGGGCTTGGCACAGTGAAAGCATCCACATGTGCAGGGAGAAAGCATTTACAACAAGTAAGAAAAGACACCCGTATATGTGGGAAGAAAGCACTATCATATGTGGGGAAAGGACACCTGTCCATGCAAAAAGAGAAGACTTCCATATGGGAGGAGGGAGAGACTAAGGGATCAATCCTAAACATGGATATTCAGGTGAAACGGTGAGTTCTCAACCAACTAGACAACGCTTTCCTATAGTTTTCAAATTTGTATATAAGTTGAGCTTGGCCATGCTAGAAGCAAGCAAGGAATGACTCGAGAGAATTGGAGTTACAATCGGTAGTCCCAACCATCCACTTATTCTAAATTTTCATATTAAAAAATTTTAACCATTAAACTTTGGAGTCGCTAAAGAATGGTTAAGTAACTAGATTATGCTCATCTTTTATTCAATTTACAGTGGACCTTCCAATTCTATCACTACCTTTGATTAATATGCATCTAGGTTTGCTATATACAGTTCTCACTTTTAAATTTAAGGCCAGTTCTTAGCGTAAAATTTTCATGAGAATGTCGTGATAGATTGTTCTTATTTATATTTAAGTCATTTATTACACATGATACTCTCCCTTAATATTCTGATGTAAGTTATAAAGTTTGAAAATCTCTTAATGATGCAATAACATTAAGCAATTCCTAAGAACTGTCTTCTTACCCCAGTGGCAAGAGGTGTATATTCTTACTTAGTTGCCCAGAATTTGAACTCTGGGTATACCCCCTCTTTCCGTGTGTGAGCTTCCTTCTTATTTTTGTGGATTTTTTTCCTACAGTGAGGGCTTTCTTTTCCGCTTAAGTGGGCTGATGCGTGCCTTAAAATTGGAACAACTTTCTCTAGTCCATACATTTTTTAAACTATGACAAGGATTAGAGAGTTTTTCAAATCTGAAAGGAAAATCTCAGGGATCAGTAAGGAGGGATGAGAGGGGAATTCAAACTCTTGGTACGAGTAACTCGTACAATGGATTACCAATCCATCACTTTAGTCCACTCAACCATCTCTTTCATAGTAACAAGATAATTCACATGTGATGTGTGAAATAAAGATTGATAAAAGCCTTTCTCTATCTTTCTTTATTCTATAAATATGGATGAATTTATCAACCATCGAGTATCTAATTCATTTCGTCCAAAAAGTACTTTCTTTTATTCCCTGGTCTAGCTAGCTTGACTGGGTACTGGCGAGACCCATCCTTGTTTTTGTTCCATGAATCCAAAAGTGCCGCAAGTCTTACCAAAAAATTTCGAGTAAACAGTTAAAAAGTCAGTCTTTTACAAATTAAGACTCACTGGCTCCGGCTCTTCTTCGCTTAATCATTCCCATGTCAATAAAACCCTATGTAATTTAGGGTAGGATTGTAAGGACCGTCCTCATAAGACTTATATGTAGTTGATTTTATATATATATATATATATATGGGCTTTAATCATGTAAGAACTGTTCTCACAGTAGGTGCGTTAGAACTACTGTGAGAACTTTTTATAGGGCCCACTTGTGGGTCTCATTTGTGGATGAGATAGGAGGGATGAAAGATTCATGCGATATCACCCTACATATCAAGTTTGGCCCTAATTACATATCCCTAACCCCTTCATCTATAGCCCACAAATCCATTCTATTCAAATCGGTGCATAGTCAATCCAGCGGTTCAATAAATTCGAGTTTGACCGAAACTTGGGGCGTGTGACTATGAATGAGTCCCCTATGTATTACGAGGTTTGAATTGGGTGATGATGGGCCTCACCTAAAGTTCTTACAAAACAGTAATGAGAACTGATTCTCATAGAATTATTTTCCTATATGTATGAGTTTTAATTCTATGAGAACTATTCTTATGCACTTACTATGAAAACTTTTTATAGGGTCCACTTGTGGGTCCGATTTCGGGATGAGACTATGGGGATAGAAAAATCTATGCAGGATCACCTTACATATCAAGTTTGGCCCCAATCATATATCCTTAACCCCTTTATCCGTGGTCCATAAATCCATTCCATTTACGTCAGTGCACAGTCAATCTAACGGCTCAATAAATTCGGATTTGACCAAACTTTGGGGCGTGTAACTGTGAAAGGGCTCCTTATGTATTACGAAGTTTGAATTGGGTGATAAATGGGCCTCACCTAAAGTTATCATAAAACAGTGATGAAAACTAATTCTTATATGATTATTTTCCTATATGTATGGGGTTTAATCTTGGGAGAATTGTTCTCACACACCTATTGTGAGAACTTTTTATAGGACCCACTTGTAGGTCCCGTTTAGGGATGAGACTAGGAGGGATGGAAAGATCCATACGGGACCACTATACATATCAAGTTTGGCTTCAATCACATATCTCTAATCCCTTCATTCGTAGCCCGCAAATCCATTCCATTTAGATCAGTGCACAATCAATCCAACGGTTCAATATTGGTTGCTGAACATAATAATAAAGTTGTAAAACTCCTTTTCATTCTGATTTTGGTACTTGTTCTTATTTATAAGAAATACTTTTTAGTTAATTCAGCAACTTTCACCTTAAGTTTGAATTAAGTTCTTATTTGACATAAAAGTTTAAACTGTTTTTACGTTTTATTTTCTAATTATTTTAATGACGATCCCCAAATAATTTAAATTCCGATCAATTCTAATTCTCTAAGGCTACAAAGGACATGGGTAAGCAATGCATCTCTTCAGATTTTTTTATATTATTTTTTATGACCCTAGTAATTCATTGCCGGCCCAGCCTTTGGACCGTTGGCTTATACCCTAGGAGTTATCCGATTCTGACTAACAAGGACCATTTCTTGGGGGACACATACATGTCCGCAGACATGTGTTGAACAATCTGGATTTGAGATAGCTTCACTAGGAGTTTTTTTTTTTTTTCTCTCTCCTGATAGCCTAAGGTATCTCTCGCCAACTAAGCCTTTGGACCCTTGGCCTCTCGCCTCGAGGTTACCCAATTCTAATGAACAAGAATCATTTCTTGGGGGATACACGCATGGCTAACAGTGTTATGCGTTTCTTCATATAGCAAAACTCTCAGCGAAGCTATCTCAAATCCAAAATGTTCGTCATGCAGGTGTTGTTTTCAAGCCAGAAGGATGGCTAGCCGTTTTCGCTTCCTGGGATAAAAGGGTGAAAGGGGTGAACTCTATGGCAAATAGTTTAGCTGCAGTGAAGTAGTTCTGCCTATGGTTTGAAAATTTTCATTTTGCTGGCTCATTGACGTTCGTTTTTCAATTTTTGGCTGGGAGTGATAAATTCAACCTGTTCTCCCATTTTTGGCCTTTCCTCTGTCTACTTTGGAGTAGAAGCAGGCAAAAAGAAATTCTTTGTACAAGTGGTTTTCCAAACCTTGCCTTGGGGATTTGTTAATACATCTTTACTCATCTACCAAAAGACAAAAGACTGCAATGATAAATTTTTTTTACTCTTTTTGTTGCGTAAGCAAGCCTATGGACAATGGTTAAAAAAACCTGAAGAGTAGTAGATTGGAAACAATTCCATAAGGTAAATTTGGTGATCCCAAATTATTCTTCCACATCGTCTTACATTAAATTTATGTGGTTTTAACCATCCACTTAAGCCCTTTTCCACAGTGGCCAACCCTCGATCATCTCAAACCATTCTTCCACTGGTCCCAGTTGATCCCAGGTTAGATACGTGGTCTTAACATCCACTTGGTCCCAAAAAGAAGTTTTTTTTTTTTTGGTAAAAGGTCCCAAAAGATATAGTAAGCTTTAAGTACAATGAAGATGAGATGAATGTATCTTAATAGGTTCCAATTGGAATGGTCAAAATTGCAATAAAAACCCATGCGAGTGATATATTGAGTATCCATGTAGCAGCTGTGACATGAATTTCATCTCTCATCTTCCATGCATCCAAATGATCCAAGGCCGCCCACTCCATCTATAACTACCTTTGGCAGTTTTCTAATGGGTTTTCATTGTCACGGTTTTAAAACTTGGCCGAGTAAAAGTCGACCTAGGTTGAACCAGAAAATGTGGCTTGGGCTTGCAATTTGAAAAAATACAATGCTTCCGCCAGGGTTGGGGTTTTGGGGGGTGGGGTGTGGTTGGTGTTGCGTGGTGTGGGGGTTGGGTGTGTGCATTATGCAAAATTTGAAAATATAGTAGGATGCAGTAGTCAGTGGGCCTATGGTTGTACAACTAAGCATACATGGGCCACAATCCAGCACATGGGTATAAAAGAAGTCGAAAACCATCCCACCAGAGTGTGAGCTTGGGTAATCAGCAGACTAGCAACATCGCGTGAATTGAACAAAAGAGCACCTTTCACTCCAGCCAAGGTTCATACAAACTACATTACTCAATATTTATAAAAACAATTGTCTAAAATTGTTTTGACATTGCCATCTCCATCTTCTTCTTTCCCCACCTATCATGTAGAACTTTTCTTCTCTTTCCTTTTTTAATTTTCCTTTTGTACATTAGGAATTTGAACTCAAGTCACTGGCACACTCTGTCCCTAACCAGCAGAAATATAGCTGAGGGACTCATGTAGAACTTTTCTCATATAGAACTTTTCTGTTTCAGTTTTAGCATTGTTGTTTTCAAATCTGGATGCTAAACTATCATTTTCATACGAAGTACAATGCCTCCCCAGAAATGTTTCTCAGTCGGCAACTGCTACTACAAAGTATACAAAGCTTCTAGCCTTATTTCTTGAAGCATCCTTTTACTAGGTTATTCAAATTGGAAATTAATGGAAATGTGAGCCCAAACGGCTTTCCTATTACTGGCTTGACATGGGGAAAAAATGAAAACCCCTTGAGCCTAGTTGCCTATTGAATGAGTTGGAATACGCAGACAGGACTATGGAACTCAACAAAATTGTATTTGCCTTCCAATACCTGTAAATAAATAGATTCTCGAGGCTCCTCACTTACTCCACTCTGCGCAGCATATTCCAATGCCATCTCATAATCCACCTGAGTGACACCAATTCAAAAGCAAAAAGAGAAAAAGAAAGGGTGTAAATTCACATCTAATCGCCAAATGAATCAATGATAGCAAGAAAACTCTAAGGAGGCTCAGTAAATTGACTTCAAGATCGAGCAGCTTGATTATAGGTGTGACACTGATATAACTCAGTTTGTTTATATATTTTTTTCTCTTTTTCGTTCCTTTATTGAGAAAATGAAAGTTCCTTATCAGCTAGAAATATATATATATATAAATATATACAGAAAAATGCATGTAGGATCACCCAATCACTTACAATCTCTGCTCCAGTGAGAAAAATTGACAAGCACATCCTTCTCAAAGTAAGAATTTGGTTTGACATGGTAAAGTCCACATCCATCAACAGCACCAAACTAAAAATATCATTATCACAAATGATAATCTCTTCCCATTTCCTTCAGCTCAAGAATGGCACTACAGGAGTCTACTTCAATCAGCAGAGGACTCGAGCAACTTTTTTTCAAAAGAGTAAAACAAGAAGAAAATATCTAATCCCTTTCCTACTAAAGCATTCACCTTATTCAAAGCAGTATGGATGTGGATTTTTAATGGAGCATCCATCAGTGTAAGCTTCCACCCTCCTGGGCTCCTCTGAGAATTCTCAGCCTGTTTAATTTGGAGGCAAAGCATCTCTCGTTAGCATCAGCAATCCAACCACTTCCTCAATCTAGGTATGAGATGCCCCCAAATTGTTTGATTTCCAAAACCCAACTGAAAAGGACGAGACTTTATTTTTCTTGTCACTAAGACCATGTTAAATGCTTGCTTCAAAAAATTCTTTCGCCTTTTCTCTTTCCAATTTCCCCATGCAATTACCAAGACTGAGCAAAATCTTCCAAGGCACCTTGCTCCTAACCCAAAGGGGACCCCAAACACTTTCCAAAAAGATAAGAAAAAAGAAAGCAAGTAGATATTTGAAAGGAAGAAGAGGAAAGTGAATACACAACTATCCACAAATTTGAAGCAGCGTAGAGAAGAAGATTAGCCAACGGGCTAATCTTCAAGCCAAAAGGCTTAAAGATAAACTGTCTTGGTGCCTCACCAAAGACAAACAAAACTCTCTCAACTGAGAACCAAACTCAAATTCTTATTCAATATCAATGTCTCTATCCCATAAAGAGATTCTATCTTTATTTATAACTAAGATATTATCTAATAAAGGAAACAACTAATTCAAATCAAATAAGAAGTCCTAAATCAAACATGACTGGACTAGCCAAATATTAAGAAAGCAACTAAAGCAACTACCAATAATAGAATCTATTCTAATCTATTGGGCCTTATTGGTTTTGGGTCCAATAGGCTGGCCAATCATGGATCTGGTCTACATCAAAATTCCTCCAGAGTCCATTTCAAAAACAAATAAAAAGTAGAGATGTTAGGCATAGAATGAAGTGATGCTTCCTAGGGCGATTACTAATTCCAGATCCATGGGAAAACGCTAAGATGATGATTCTGGGCAATTGGTAGTGGTAGTTATTTCATTGGTTGTATCTATCCAACAAAAAACTTAGACACAAGGAGGGGTCCAAGAACTCCGAACAAACTTAAACAGAAATGACCATGATGTAAGTGAGATGAGGATGTTGGGCTGCAGAAATTATTTCAGTGGAACCCCGTCTCAACTTTTGCCGTAACCCTCACCTGGAAATACCAGTGTCCAAATTCTCTTGGAGTGTAGTGAAAAAAGTCAATCCGAAAATCAATCAGGTCCCTTCTAAACACTGCACTCCATATGCAATCCTTCAACAATACCCCTTTCGAATTATAAATTGAATATAGCACTTGAAACTTCAATGCAAGGGTCCAATAAGCCAATGTCTTTCTGAATAAGTATCTTAAGAGCCATTCCCCACCAGGAATTGGGACTTCTCCCCAAGAACTTTCCACGACACAATCATGGATCCACCAACTTCAATATATCTTTCCACACCTTGGCATGGACCCAACCTTACATTGAAAGCAGACCCCACACCAGGGATAAGGTTAAGATGATGACAATGACCTTGGGACTGATGGAGATCCAGTTTATTAATGGTTAGGATTCATGGTCTAAAAGAGGGTCATTCCAAATTTCCAATTACCACCATTGATTTGTTCAACCAATCCAAAAGACATAAAAAATCAGCATCAAATAAAGGAAACTCGACTCCAATTGCAAGGGAAAAAAAAGAATGTAAATCAACCTTAGTAGCTATGAAGCACAAGTACTTCCAAAACATATACATACCCATACTGGGTACGTACCCGGTATGAGTATGGGCATGGATACAGCAAAAAATGTACGTACCCGATACATTTTGACTTTGTAGGTATGGGATGAGTATGTTTCTGGGTACGGGATGGGTACGTACATGGGTACGTTTCTAGTACTTTTGTAAGAGTTTTTTTTTTTTTTTTTGTTAAAACCTTTTGTAAGAGTTTGAAAGAGCTAAAAATGTAATTTTTAACTTTAGCCCTAACCCTTCTTGATGAACTTAAAAGGGAAAAGGCTTTAGCCTTAACCCATCTCCAACCCCTCATCTCTAGCCGAAAAAAACAAAAAAAAAAAAAAAAACAGAAAGGAGGAAAAAGAAGAACTAGATTATGAAATATAAAAAACAATATTGTTGCTCCTCTTTTTTTTTTCATTAGGTTAAATTTATAATGGTATTAAGTAATTGTTGGCTTGTTACATCTAAGGATTTTAACCTATTTTAATTATTAGCATATTGCATTATTAAAATTTTTAAAAATATAATTTTTTAATGGACGTACCCTAGCCGTACCCGTATTCCATTTTTTTAAAGATTTTGTTATATCGGCATACCCGTATCATACCAGTATCGGTACCCTTACTAGCACCCGTGCTTTATAGCTTAGCAGGGATTTCACAAGTCCAAAATCCAAGTGATGGAAATTATTCACGAGGCATCAGGCAAATTATTCACCAGAGGAGGGGGTGGGGACATTCATGATTCAACCACCTTTAAATATCTAATTTGGTTACCAAGAAAAAACCCCCCACCCTCCCTCCCTCTCTATCTACACACACAAAACGGTATTTACAACACTTACCTTCTAATCTCAACCATACACCTCATTGGCAAGTTCAAATCCAAACCATCCGATAAATATATATATATTTACATGAAAATTACCAAAGAAATTATATCTCCTAGAAAGTGGAGAGAATTAAAGAGAATTTCTAGAAAGAAGAAAGGATAGAATTTTTGTCAACAGTATAAAGAGATGCATTCTAAGACAAGGAAAGTATTAAGCAAGAGAAGATAGTCAGTAAATGGAATTGAAAACAAGAAAAAAGAAATATGAAAATTGGAAAGTAGAAAAAAGAAGAAGAAATATAGAAAGAAGGACAATGGAAGGAGAAAAAATGGAAACTAGAAAGAGGCCTAGGGCCTAGGTTGTGGGACCCATTGGTATGGCCCCTTGTCCAGGTTCTTTGACGGGCATGCCCATCAGGTTGGGCAGGGCCCCTTGACCCCTAGGACTGGCCATCAGTCCATGTAGTCTAGTGCTAGCTCATACACTCCATCCATCAAGATGCCATCCACATCAAGCCTGGACCAAACATTACCTCTCCTATCACCCCGAATCCACAAACTACTTTATTTTCTCTATTTTGACTTTACAACTGTCTTTAAAATGGCATCCCCCTCTTCTTCCCCAAATCACCACTGCCTTTGTCAAGTGAACCCATTTCCAATATATTCTTTTCTCCATTGCACCCTTTTCTAATAGGAAGATTATTGAATATTTTACATTCTTGTGGCCACTAACCAAAAATCTAATGAAAGACATCGACAAATGCATGGATAGGCGACCTTCCTACATCTAATGTTTCAGCCATTTCCTGTCTTTCCCATGGTAAGAACAACATAAACAATGTGTTAATTTGTCCTCCCACAACATAAACAATGTTAATTTGTTCTCCCACAACACCTCCACTTCTAGCTGACATCTTTAGACATTCCATTCTCCCCATTACATCTTGATAACTTAAGACATTCTCAATCACACTCTTCTCTGTTTTGTAAACTCTCTCCCAACTATAATAATAGGGGTCTTTCCAATAACTCTACTTCCATTCAGGAATGAGCATGCTGCATTATCATTACTTCCCTTTTGAACTTCTATATGCTGCACATAAAAAATATCTTTGAAGCTGCTCTATTTGTTCAGATTCACACAGGGACTTGCAAAGAAAGCACCTGAGTGTTGCTACTCTGTATCTTTATCTTTATAGCACTCACAGTTCACATCAATAACATAACCCCCATCATTCTAGGTGCTTTTCTATGGGTCTCATGGCTATTATGGAGTCCTTCCAGTATACAAAAATGCAAAACCCCACGAGCTCCTGCCATCAATGGCTCCATGTATAAAGATATCTGCCACCTCAAGAATCTTATCCTTGCCAAGTACATATACTTCATCCCTCAAAACTTAGATAAAAAATCATCAACATGGATGTTGTCTTCGAACAATCCTCCATTAGGACCTCCTCCTAGAACCCTACAACCAGGAGGTTCCCTCCCATCCATTTAATCATGAATTTTTGCCACAATCATGCCAACTGGAGTATGAAACAAAAATTTAGGATATTTTACCTGCTCAACATGTTGCGCAAGTTTTTCCATTAATGTAGCTTCAGTGATCTCCCTAGTTGCTACTTTCTTAAGGATTTCTTCTTCTTCCCCCGCATAATGCCGCCGCCTTTTTTCTCTACCCTGTGCCATTTCTTTCAAGACATCAAATATGGCTCTGGAAGCATCAGGTATGTACCTGTAGTTCAACAAAACAGCAGTAATAAGCTGATCCATCACAAAAAAGACCACCAGTTACCAAAATACCAGCATATGTAGGCAACTAATGCAAAAATACACCTCAGGCAGCTACAGTAAGGAATATCTGAAAAAGGAAAAGAAAAATTGATGCAGCTTATTAATGGAAGTCTCAATTGGTTAAGGCCAAGAGTAGATTTCGCAAATCAAACAGTATTCTTTAAAGAACATGGAGAATTCTTATAAATCCTTCAAAATGACAGGTGCCCATTTTACTTACATCAGACAAACTTTCTGGAAGTCCAAAAAAATCATAATTATCTCCCTAATTTCTTGACATTTCAATATATGTTGAAAATTTGTTATACCTAGCATCTTCCTTTCTCTGGGTTATGACAAAATTACCTAGTTAAATTTCGCTTCCTCTCCTGTCGTTCACGAGCCTGCATTTTCTTCACTATCTTAGATTTCAGCTGACTACAACACTGCTTAATTGCAGCCTGCAAAAAAGAAACATGTAAATAACAAGTTTATTATTTCATAAACTCTTCCTTTAAAGGATTACAATAATAAGGGCATGCGCTCTCCAACCTGACTTCCATAGAAAGAAGTTAAAACTTCAAACCTTTGATAAAAACACAGATGGGTCAAGAGTGAAGATCAAAATGGGTTTGAATTCATTTTCATATGGTCTTCATCGATTCAGAGAAAGCCTAACAGGGTACCTATAGATTTGATTTGATGGGTTTTACATAAAAGGATTGTCTGAAGAGGTTAAATTGACATCATTAAAAATATGTAGAGCGGTAATCAATATAAAAAATACTTTTGGAGAGATAGGTATGTTTCCAGTGACCACATATTTACAACAAATGTCAACTTTAAGTCATTATCTCTTTGCATTGATTATGAACAAGTTAACTACTTGTATTCAAGAAAAGGCACCTTAGTGCTATGATGCACGGATACTTCAAAATGAACAATGTATTGTGTCGTATCATATCCGATACTCCAACTTTTATGTGTAAAATCTGGGTCCCTTCCATATCCATGCCGTGTCCCTATGGTATCTTAGCCGTATCCGTGCATCATAGCCTTAGTGTATGTTGTTTGAAGATGAGATAGTGTTGGTGGATTTATCGAGAGATGGCATGAGTGTGAAACTTGATAGATGATAGGAGGCTTTAAATCCAAGGGCTTTAAAATAAGTCATATAAAGACAAAATATAAGAATTGAATCTTTAGTGGGGGTTTGCAAAGAGCTAAAACTCCTATGAGTGTGTGTTTTTTTTAATGGTAAAAGTTTTATTAAGGCAGCGCATCCGTGGAAGAGGGATATATAGGTGGCTAAGAAATACTTATGAGCTATGATGCCCAAATACGGCGTGGATGGGACAAGGGAACGCCATGGATATAACACATGGATTTTACATAAAAAAGTGAAATACCAAATACGATATGACTTGATACGTTACAGATTTTGAAGTATCCATGCATCATAGCCTATGAGAATTGAAGTTCAAGAAATACCACAAAGATATTTCTTTTGATACATTAGCTTGAATAATTAGTAAATAGTAGGATTATTAAGGGAGGGGGGGGGGGGGGGGGGGGGGGGGGGGGGGGGTGTGTGTGTTGTGGAATGTTTAAACGCAAGATAAGAGTGGGATGGTTGAAGCGAAGACTTGCTTTAAGAGTGCAATGTGATCAACACTTACTGACAAGCTCGAAAGGAAATTTTTACCTGATAGCAATTAGACCAACTAGAACCAATGGAGCAAATGTTTGTACTTCAAGAAACAAAATATGCACAAATCAAGTGTAATAGAGATGAAAATGTTGAAATGATGTGGAAATGAGCACTTTTAGGAACTTTAAGGGGTAGCATCAATAGAAAAAATATTAAGAGAGACTTATTTGCGATGGTTTGAGCTTATCAAAAGTAGGCTAGCAACGATGACATTGAAAATAAGCTTTTCTATGCAAGTTGATGGCACACGAAGGAAAAATGGGTAGGCAGAAGATGCCATGGATGGAAGTAGTAGAGACAGATTGGAAGAAATGCCGACCCATGGAAGGGTAGGAATCCATTTCCTATAGAAATTCAGCCATCCACTCAATGACCACTTTGAACATTGATGCCTCACCATCCCCTTTTTGCATAAGCCTTTGATAGGCGAAAGACAAAAATCCATTCTCTACAGAAATTTGATCATCCACTCGATTATTACCATTATTACTTTTAACATTAATGTCTCACCCTCCCATTTTTGCGTAAGGTAATTGGAAAAGCACAGGGTCATTACTTTGGTGCAATGGTAAAAGTCTCGGGTGCCATGGATGACAACACAAGTCCGAGACTTGCAAGCAGCTACTTTGTGCAAAATTTCCAAAGGTTAGGTTTGTCTCCAGTTTGGATCATCCCAAGACCCTACTTCAATGGGATCCACAATAAGTAATGACCCTTTTTTTTTTAATTCAAAAAGCACAAAAGTAAACTTTAAGTGCATGAGAACAAGGAAATCACCTTGACAGCAGAAGCTATTTCACTAATGTCATCTCCAATATATTCTTTACCAGTCCCTTTAAAGGGTATCTTTGTGCTTACAATGCTCACAAAAACACCAATTTTATCTTGTGTCTGGTTAATCTTGTAACTGTACCAACTGAAAACAAGCAATGGTTCAATTGTATATCAATTGGCCACACCTTTTTTTCCATTAGGAACATTCAAGTACATGAAAAGCATGTCAGGGAGGAGGGAGAGAGAGTGGAGGATGAGAAGCTTACTTGATACGCTTTAAAGCTGTTCTGGTTACAACATCAGCACCTTGTTCGAAAAGAAGTGGAATGCGATTCGCAAATCGGAAAATATTAAGACCCTTGGATCAAAACAGTACAACATGCTTTACTGATGGGAACAATAATGTTGATAGAATAGTTCTTGCAGTAACCTTGGTTCAGAGCAAAATAATGCTAATAATCTCATCTTATTTTTATATTGTTGTGCATCAAAAACAGCTCATAAAATCAAGACACATGGAGTTAAAAATATGCTCATGGGTTTTTAAAACCATCAGTCAGTCATAACACTGTCAGCATGTCATGAGAGAGAAAATCAAGACATATGGAGTTGAAAATAAGCTCGTGGGTTTTAAAACCATCTGTCAGTCATAACACTGTCAGCATGTCGAGAGAGAGAGAGAGAGAGAGAGAGAGAGAGAGAGAGAAAAGATTGAATGCAGAAGCATGGTTGTGAATGAAAGAATGCTAATAAGATCAAGCTAATATAGTTAAAAATATGCACATTGAATCAGTTTGTAATCATCAGAGAGAGAAGATTGAATGCAGAAGCATGGCTGTGAATGAAAGAATGCTCATAAGATCAAGCTAATATAGTTAAAAATATGCACATTGAATCAGTTTGTAACCATGATGATTAGTATCTTGCTTAATGCATGGATAACAAAGCACAATCACGGCACCATTCTAATATAAGATACCTCCCATTGCAAATCAAAATAAAGATGCTAGTAGGATAACTATGGTGTTTGAAGACAGAAAAATAAAGTTATAGATGCAGAAACAGGTATCAAATCCTGATGATAGTCCTTTAATGCTCATAAATTTAATATCACTATTTTGCATTATGGGTAGTGTCATTTGAATACACATTCTGCCTAGTTGCCTCAAAGCACTGCCAGATGTGTGGCACCATTTGATTGTCACTAAATGGGTAAGTAGATGCAAGTAACATCCTCTCTCTATGGAATGGTATGTGACCAACATTCTCTGGCAATAGGGCCAAGCATCCAACCTGGTGGTGTAGTCACATATCCATAACTGCAGGATACTTTTTTACTCCAACACATGCTAGGCACAGCAACTTAAATGTACATATGTAACTGTAAATGCATGAATGCAAACATTTGTGGATGAATACACATATGAATGTGTTCCAAATTTTAGCATGCCCTTCCCTCCATTTAGAACTGCATATATGTGAACAAGTAGAAATGTACGGATGTTGCTTGTACAGAGACATGGTATATATGCAAAGATTTAATCCATGATATATAGTTGCAGAAGACTTGCAGAATCCACAAAAAGCCAAGCAGTCAGGGCCAGAACAAACAGAGGGAAAATAACAATATTAGGCATCACAAAAGAGACAGGTTAAACACCAGAAATCTAAAAAAGAAACGATGCGTTACTTCCATATATTATTGTCGATGTCATTTAAAAGACTAAAAGGTTCACATCTCCATATTCAAAGGAATGAACATTATCAAGTTAGGAAAAAGAAACCTACTTGCTTAACATCCTTTCCACCCAAGCTAATCCCTGCTTCAACAATGAAGGGATGGCCTTCAAATACTTGAGGGCTGTAATTGAAGGATGGCAAAAGCACAAGTCATGCCTAGGAACGATAGAATAGTTTTAACTAATCATAATTAAACGTTCAGTGCAATTTAATGTATTAGATTATAAGAATCCCTAGCAAGTAATAATTCACACACATAATGAAAGCAGAATCATATATAAAATATTTGTCAGCAACATGTGGATGACTCTTATCCTATTGAAACTACCTGCCTGCATAAGTAGCTACCATGTCTGGATGCAGCTCCTTTATGATCCCCAAACGAAGATTGTATTCCCCAGCAGGACTAAGACACTGAAGACAGCACCAACCAATTAGAACATTCAATGAGACACTACGGGAAGAATGGAAAACAATATCAGGAATCAAAATGCAGAAGAATTCAGAAGAGGGCTTCAAAGATACTAAAAGGATGAGACATTTACATCACCACTTGGATCATCAAATTTGGCTTGACGAAACAACTGGTGAATCCGAACAATTTGCTGAGATGTGATAGATTTCAAAGGCATGTTGGGACTGAAGTCTGGGCCCATCTCTCCTGCAAAACAGAACATTATTGAGTATTATCCAAGCATTCAAAACTAAAAAGAAAGAACCTCCTCAACTCCTTATGCCAATGAGGCACCAACACCATACCCAAAGATTACCACCTACAACTTATGGAGAGCTAATCTTATTTCTTGTTTTCATGCATTTCTTTGATCAGTCTTATTCTCATGCATGCTGCAAGATACTCTGTATGGACTGAACTATATAAAAAAGGAGTTTTCAGGAAGAAACAATGCTCATATAGACGTCTAGAAGAGTATCAAGGCTATAGAATGTAGATCCTATAAGTGAATGTGGTTTGCATTAGACAAAAAGTTGATAGCAGGTCACTAGCGTCTTTGGTTATTATTATTATATATGTTTTTAAAAAAGTTTATTTTATTGTTTTTGTGTATATTTTAGAAACACTTCTCCAGAGGTCCCCACAGGACTGCACCTCTGCCTAAAGCACTAGGCAGGCTTATAATCTCTGACTAAGATAAGGAAACAGTCTCCTTGTTAGAGTTTGTGAAATATTGCAATCTTTGACAAGGATGTTCTTCATGAGTCGCCAAATTAGAGCTTGTTCTGAATTCCAAAATAGGAAATATGGGGAGACTAACATCTTGGCTTATATATGGTCATCACTTGCCAGGTAGATATGGTATGTGCAACCATACGTTATGAAATTCAAACCTATCACAAATCAGTCAAGGGGTTAAATCGAATCAAATCGTGAATCGTAGGATTTGTTTGTGAAAAAATATATAAAATTAAAAAATAAGTAAAAAGAAAGGAGTTAATTCATCCATAACAACATCAATATGATGACAAATAGGGCCACGGTACAATCATATGTAAAATGTTACTGACACATATCAGCAGATAATAAATGATATGTTATGATGATGATAATGATGACGGTACTCAGCAGTCGAACACCTACTCTTTATTCATCTCTAAAACCTCTCCAACATCCCACAAACCCTTAAGAGATTTCATTGATCACTAAATTTTTTTTAAAAAAATAAAACAATGAAAAAGAATAAAAGAATAAATAACTAACTAACATTAGCCATTCAGTTGCAGTTATTCTTGTTAAGAGTTGCAAACCAATGCAACCAAAATGCTTAGGTGTTAGAGTTGCAACAAACAATATACTTGACAACACCCTCGGGCGGGACACTACCCAGACTCGAAGCACGCACCCATCATAGAGCGGCATGGGGCCTTCTACCCCATGCACCTGCGCTTGCAATAACACCAAGGATACGGTGGCATGAATTCGAACCCGGGACTTGTGGTGGCTCCGTATCATGTTAAGAGTTGCTAACCATTGCAACCAAAATGCCAAAGTGTTAAGAGTTGCGGCAAACAATATACTTAACCAAATAAGTTTCTTGAACGGTACGATTCACTACAAGTATCAAATCATAAGATTCAGACCTGTGGATCCTAATATTTAGCAGTAAATGGGATTTATTATATAGATACAAATAATTTTCCCTAGGACTTGATGCAACTAGGACTCAGGATTGGAATCCTAGAAAGTTAAAAGCAGTGTGTGCAAAAATATCTGCTCTCGAGAAAGACATCAATCTTTTTGCAATTAATCACAATTTATCCTCCTACGATGTACAATTCCTGATGCATGACATGACAGTTGCAGAAGTCAGCACAAAAAAACAAAAACCAAAAAACAAAAAAAGATTTCCACATACCAATTAAACGTGTAGCATAAGATTTGCCAATGTTCACAAATTCATGCTGAAGAAACTGTAGAAGATTCTGCTTTGGTGTTTCAGCGATGAGGCGTTTGATCAGTAATAAATCAACCGCAGAGGGATGGTGCTTCGTCTCAAGAGGAACTGAAGGCATTACATCTGTTCTTCGAGCAAAACGTATTGTGACATTTTTGCTGCAGTAAAGAAAATCGAGAAATTGAACAGAAATCAATATGAAAAATGCAAATGAAAAAAGAAATTCACCAAAGAAAACTTACTCTGATGCATCACAAACAAATCTAAAAAGAAACTGAGCATATGGAGTAATCACCGCCATTTGGCGCATATAATGCAATATCTTTGACTGCATATACACAAGTGAACAGCTCCAGACAGTCAACAACTCATCATCCAAATCTAAAACTTTTGTGAAAGGATAAAATGTATGAAAACCCCACTTCATGTCAGCATCACTTACACGGTAAGTAGTCCAGTTTCCTTCAATAATAACCTGAATTTCTGCTCCATGCCACTGTTCCTTGTTGTCTTGTTTTTCATGCAAATGAACATGGGGAATGTTCCTAAATGATTGACAGAGAATTTTCTTAAGTAAATTTTTTATGCTTAAATAGATGTAAGAGAAATCATGTTAATCCTCCAAAAAATAATATTTCAAAAACTAATAACTTCTAACATAAACAATAGATTAGAAAATTTTTATATGTAAAATGGACAAACTTCCACGTCTTGCACTTTTGTGTAGAAAATATTTCTGACATTTTAATGCAGTATAATACCATTCAAAAAAAAAAATTTCAATGGAGTATAAGATGTTACAGTGTGGTTTTATGAGTATAAAGATGTAAATTAAAATACCCATATTGGAAGGAGCACAATATAATTATATTTAAGACGAGCAAGATGGTATGTCACATGCATGCAAGGGGTGGCAAGGTGTAGAACAACATGGGCTCGTGGTTCAATAGAGTAGCTTGATGACATGAGGTTGTGCAGCATGGATGAACACTTGGTATGGGAGGAAGAGGCTTATGGAGAGATGATGCAGTCTAGGGCCCAGCCCTCTGAGCCTCTCTTTCAATTAGATTAGGATTCTTATTATTATTATTAGAAAAGTTTCTATTTTTAGCCTAGGGTTTTCTTGCTTATGAAGATTGTTTAACTATATATATGGCTTTGTAGAGAAGAACTTCTCAGAGAGATTTAATTGATTAATAGATTTGGGTTTTTCCCAGAGGTGTTTCCTCGTGTGGTTTGAAGTCTTTGTGACCATCGAAGTGTCCTTGGACACGTGCTTAGGCACCTCCACGCAGCCCTAGCCCTTGGGCTGCATCAGATTGACCAATCTGATGCAGCCCAAGGGCTAGGGCTGCGTGGAGGTGCCTAAGCACGTGTCCAAGGACACTTCGATGGTCACAAAGACTTCAAACCACACGAGGAAACACCTCTGGGAAAAACCCAAATCTATTAATCAATTAAATCTCTCTGAGAAGTTCTTCTCTACAAAGCCATATATATAGTTAAACAATCTTCATAAGCAAGAAAACCCTAGGCTAAAAATAGAAACTTTTCTAATAATAATAATAAGAATCCTAATCTAATTGAAAGAGAGGCTCAGAGGGCTGGGCCCTAGACTGCATCATCCTCCCCGGGTTGAAAGAAGAGTTCGTCCTCGAACTCGATGCTGCTTCGGATTGCCAGTGTAAATGTGTTGAACATGAAGGACATCCCTTGTGGCAGCTTTCCAGGAATTCTTCTTTGGCGGTTGTGGTTTCTCAGGATGAAGCGTAACTTGCTGTCCACCATGCATGAATGTATAGGTGTTGTCGCGCATACCATGAGTTCCATTTTTATCATACATCCAAGGACGGCCCAATAAGATATCACCACTATCCATAGGTAGCACATCACACTGGATTGTATCTGTGTAAGTCTCACCAATAGCAAAAGTAACTTTGCAAGTATGTCGAACATGCGCTCGATCACCATTCATTAGCCACTTGACAAAATAAGGACGGTTATGCTTAAAAACTTTCAATTGAAGGCGATCAACAAGAGCCTGGGAGATGAGATTTTCACAACTTCCACTGTCAATAACAACTGTGCAGTTTTGTCCCTGAATCATTCCTGTGGAACGGAAAATATTCTTGCGCAACCACTTATGCTCAACAGTAGGTGAAGCATCCTTGAGGACAATAAGAGCATCATCTGGGGGCTCTGCATCAGTGAAGTCAATGTCCACAGTGTCAATATCCTTGGAATTGTCAATATCCTTAGGATCAGTGTCAATATCAGCTTGGATATTGTTATCAGCACCTTCAATCTCAATTAGATGTATGCGCTTTAGACAATCTGCGGCGCGATGCCCGTGCTGGTGACAATGAAAACAAACTATCTTATTTTGACCTTCAGTCCTAGCAAAAATCTGTCCATTGGATTTACCTTCTTGTAGAGGGGAATTCTTTGGCTGAGCCCATTTGGATTTTTGTACTTGATGATTTGCAATTCCCTCAGCCTTGATAGCATGTTGGATGAGTTCATCGACATTATCAAAATGTTGGAAGGCAAGGATATGCTGAATGTCTAGTCTCAATCCGTTGAAAAATCTATCAACTACCACATCATCATCTTCATTCAAACCACAACGAGCTTGCAGAGTTAAAAATTCCTCAGAATATTCAACAACTGACTTGGATCGTTGTTTCAAGTTTTGAAAACTGGAACGGAGATCTCTTGCATAGTTGACTGGGAGGAATTTTTGTTTCAAAATATTTTTCATCTCTGTCCATGTATCAACAGGGTCCATGTTCTGATTCCTCCGTTTTCTTTGCAATTCAGCCCACCAAGTTGCAGCATAATTACGAAATCTAGTGGCAATTAGTATGACTTTATTGTGCTCAGTCATTGGCTTATGTGCGAAAATATTTTCCACGCACACTAACCAATCCATAAATTCAGCGGGCTGTAATTTTCCATCATATTCAGGAATCACAATTTTTATCCCGAATTCTCGATCAGGATTATTGACTGGTGGATCCCGTGGATTCCGAATATGTGCACCATCTTCACGGTGGGGATGCACACGTTGATGATTTTCTAAATTTGTCACTCGAATATCCAATTGGTGCAGGGTGGTGTGCATGCCATCAACTTTTGCAGATAATTCTCTAATGGCACTAGCCAAATCTTCAAGTGAAGAAGATGAAGATTCAGCATCTACTTGCTTCTTAGGAGGCATTTTTTTTTTTTTTTTTAAGGAAAATTGAATCTGACTGACCTGATATCAAGTGACGGAATATTGCAAATAAGTTGCAGCACTTGGGTCGAATGGAGCTGTCTGGACCCAATAACGACCTGAATGGATATCAGCCCAAAAGGCTCGTCACGCACGTGTCACAGTCACGTGTGACACTTTCGTTAAAACCCAGATGAAACGATGAAAAAAAGGGTGAGAAGCCCTCTGTTGCCTGTGGACGAGAAGAGGGCTGGCGGGCAAGACGGTGATGTTCAACGACGAAGGTGCAGCGCGTGGCAACGACGAAGGTGCAGCGCGTGGCTGATGGTGTTAGCAGCTATGTACGGCTCCAGTGAGGTGTATGCAGTAGCGGTGAGGTAAGCCGTTGCTCGTGGCTAGAGGCAGAAACGTCGGTGCTAGACGATTGCGATGGTGCTGCGATGGCGGCGATCGACGAGCGATACCTGCGAGCGGCAGAGAGGGCGACGATGGCTGCAGTTGCACAGCAAGAGCCAGGAACGCTGCGCTCTCCCTGTCTCGTCTGGGTGAGGATTGGGGTGGAAAAAAGTTAGGGTTTTGGGGCGTTGGGGTCCTGGGAATGTGGATATGGTTCGGCTGACGATTGTGGGTGGGGTTTGGTTCCGGGCAGGTTTTTTTTTTTGTTTCTTTCACTCGGATTGGGGAGATCGCTGGATGTTGCAGAGTCTGGGGTTTGTGAATGGTGGATCTGATTACGATCAGGGGGTAGGAAAGGGGCGAGGAATAGATAGGGAGTTTAGGAGTGGAAGAGGAGGTGGTGCGGGAAAGACCGAGAGGGGGTGGGTTTGCGACAGGGGCGTGGATTTAGGGGTCGGATCTCCGATCGGGTGGCTGGGTTGCGAGTGCGTCCGGGAAGTGGGAAGTCACAGAGAGATGGGTTCCGGTGAGTCGACTGGGACAGGAAAAAAAAGGGCGTCTGGGATTTGGCAGAGTCTGGGGTGTTCGGTGGTGATCGGGGTGACGAGCAGGGAGTATGGGCAGGGTGAGAGTGACGGTGGAGATCGGGCTCTGATACCAATCTGATGCAGCCCAAGGGCTAGGGCTGCGTGGAGGTGCCTAAGCACGTGTCCAAGGACACTTCGATGGTCACAAAGACTTCAAACCACACGAGGAAACACCTCTGGGAAAAACCCAAATCTATTAATCAATTAAATCTCTCTGAGAAGTTCTTCTCTACAAAGCCATATATATAGTTAAACAATCTTCATAAGCAAGAAAACCCTAGGCTAAAAATAGAAACTTTTCTAATAATAATAATAAGAATCCTAATCTAATTGAAAGAGAGGCTCAGAGGGCTGGGCCCTAGACTGCATCAAGAAGTCTATAAGAGTCTAGAATAATCTAGAGTGGCATTGTGCAGAATGTTCTGGAAGGGAATGGAGCATTCTTGTATATTCTAGATATGTGAAGAGTTTCCAGGAGTATTCTAGAATAACGTTCAAAGAGATTGGGTAGAAATGGGGTAGAATTGTGTAGAAGGTTCTAGAGTATGATCTAGAATTACCTTAGGTAGGTATATAACTAGGCCTGTCATCATTCATTTGTCTATCCCACACTTCGAAGAACTGCACACTCTCTGACTAAGTCAGCTTCGTCTATCCTATCATTCATTCATATATTTTCTAAGCTTCATCTAACTTGCCAGTGCACTTCATTTCCATGTCCTTTAATCTGAGGTTTAACGGTAAAAGGAACAGAAAGGATGGAAAAAGACTGCTGTTGAAGAAAATAGGAGCAGAAACATATGCCACCTGATCGATTGTAGGGCCGTAAAAAAACCTATTATATGTAGTGCCTATGGAATTAAGTCCATGTAAGTGGTGATGAATTCACCTCTTTTACAAAAATGATTTTAGAGGTTTGGAAATGGAAAATTTTTACACTTTCGTATCTTATCACTCTCAGTTACCATTCAAAAAATAAATAAATAAATGGAGAGAACATTGTGGAACTGGGTTCCTTTTCGCAATTGAAGGATCAAAAACATTGTCATTTAGAGTGTTTTGGATGCTTTCAGAAAAATACCAGCTATTTAGGAGGCCTGGACCACCTGGTTCTCTTTCAGAAAAAAATCTTAGAAAACATTACCTCATTATCACCATTATTGTTACCATTCAATATATGTGTGTATGTCTCACCTTTTTTGCGAATATTACCAAATAAAAAATAAATGTCTGATCACAAGTTGATTGGTTAATTCAATAAATAAGAAATGGGAGTTAGCACTTGATTCGTTGGTACCATTCAACTGAATCCGGCTCTATCGTTTACTCATTCAATGAATGAATTTTCAAGTTCAACCAATCCTTTTTCAAAATATCTATCAAATCTAGCGGATGAATAAGAATCATGGGGAAGTCTTTCATGTTTTCTATCATTATAAACAATCCCATCCTTATTATCTATGGAATTCAAACCTGGACTTTATTTATGATTCAGAATTTCTATCTTATTAGCCGTTGTTCCTTATTTCAGCATATTAATTTCCACATTTCGATTTTCCTCTCACTTCATAGTTGGTATTCCCACCTTTGTAAGAGGTTGAGGTTTCAAGGAATGGCAATGACTCATTTCATAAATATGTATAAGTTTTAATACATATTATACAGAGGAAAACCCATCTCACAACTTGGAATTATAAGTTGATCAGGAAATATTATATGTAAAAGAAACGTCTATCAAGAACAGGATCAAGAGTTCACACCGATGAATATCAATGTCCAGCCTGCAGAATGAAATGAAATTCTGCCCTCTCATTGATGAAGAGATCTCTATTGGAAGTCCTGTACTCATCTTGGACCAAATCAATGCCTGCCAAATCCAAGATAAGTCAAAGCCATAACTCTATTTACTAGAACTATTTGCCAAAGAACCATTGACAAAAAAGGAGAATACTTATATTTGGATTCTAAACATGAAACATAACTTGAGTCTTAAGTGTCCAATTTATTGTCAGTAACTCGAAGTGTCAATGATACAAACATATAAACTAAACATGAAAAAACAGAGTAAATGTTAAGAGTCATGTAATCTGTCCAGATTTTCTCCATTACCTGTAGAACATCTGGAGTACACACACACACAAAACACCTTAGTACTTGAAACATCACATTTTCCACACAATGCATCAGTGAGTTATGAAAACCAGGTCTTTGGAAGCATTTTCTTAGACTACTATTGCCAACAAGCTTCCATTTTAGATATCTTCAGAGTTGAAAGTCCAATGATTTGAATATAACATTTCACGAAGAAGAAGAAAACTGTAACCAATGTTATTCAATTCCCTCTTTATTTCAAGGTCTAATATACCTTTCTTTAGGACTTGTGCAACTAGAGTAGTCCACACTTTGTGAATTTCTTTTTCCATGGGAGAGGGGGATCCTGCATTCCTTCCCCTCCTATACAAAATTGATATCCTCTCTATACAGGAAAATGAGTTCTTTTTTTTCCAGAAAGGAACATGTGTTGCACACTTGCACCAAGCAATGGGCAGTGGGCAGCAAGGAAAAGCAAAAACAATTTTCCTCACCATCGAGGAATCCTCTCATCACATAAATGCACCTTTAAAGCTCTCACACTTCTTGGAATTAGTTTCCTCCATCATGGATGTGTAAATGACAATAGAGTCAATTGGATAGATCTTGTTCTAGAAAATTCTAGAAAAGAAGTTCTGGTAGCCAAGATGGGTGACAGTTCGGGGGATCAGTTGGCTTTCTTGAATTGACTCTCAATGACTTCCAGTTGATGTTTCTTCTTTTGTGGTTCTTGTTGTAGTTTTATATCTTTAGAATCACACCTATTAGATTCCACTTCTGCTTGTATTCTTCTTATATTTCAATCTAAACAAGTAAAATACATGAAAACCGGGTCTGTCAATATTCATGATGAAACCTGACCAAGTTTAGCTAGTAAAGCCTAGTTTATGGTGAAACCAGTCTGGGCTTCACTGGTCAAACTTAGTTAACTTAGTTTATGGTAATTTTTTTCTAGTCAAACATGATTTCAAGTTAAACTCCAAGGGGAAGTAGCAGAAGACGTGCTGATAATAATAATAGTAATAATAATAATAATAATAATATCAGCTTACCATCTTCGCACCAAGTCCAAATTTTCCACGGGTTTGTTTCAAACCATATTTTGTCCCAGAGAGAACTGCATGAACACCCACAAATCAGCACTAAACCATGTTGATGTGAATAGATGAATCACATGCTAACAATGCTCAATATAATGTAAGAAAAAATCACGCCATTTAGTATGAATTACTTTTTCTCTCACTTGACAGTGGGAAAAAAGACAAAGTTAGCAAAATGAAAATGGAACAAAAGGGTAGTTAGATGGGACAAACCTCGTCCAAACATGTTTGGGATGTCATCATGAGGCATTCCTTTTCCATTATCCTAAATTGAAAAATCACCAATACCATAAAGTTCAACCAAGCACAATCTGTCCATAACTGCATCCTAAAATTAGGTTTTACCAACAGAAAATTTGAATAGTATCACGTTCTAGAAAATATTCATAATGCAAAAGGCCACAAAATTTTAGTTTTAGTCATCCATTTCATTTGCACAAAATAATCGAACAGCACCTTACAGATCACCCTAAAAAATGAGGCATCGCCCCGACCTTTTACACCCTTCAAAGCTGTAATTTCTTTCGACTTCTTCCCAAGGGAAGCATTCTTTGCTTGAATTTCTTGATCCCGAGCTTCCTTTGCAAGACGTTTCTACAAGTCAATAGAACAAAACGGTATTATTGTTTTTTGTATAATAAAATGATTCTTTTTCAAGAACTGAATTGGTTGCACATAATATAAGTACTCAAAAAGGCTTGTCAAGACCCTTTCACTCCATTTAGTATTCAGGTCTAGTTAAAAAGGTACCTGAAAAATAGATCAATTAATCAAAAGCATCAGGGAAAAGGAAATGCAACATACCTCAAAAACTCAACTGCATATGTAATAAAATGAAAACAGCAACAACAAAACAAAGCATGCATGTGCTTATTAATGTCAACTGCTAAACTTAATAGTTAAATAAAATATGAAATAAAAGATGTAGCTTGATCTTTCAGATAGTTGCCAGATGCAAAGGAAAAGAAAATGAAAGGAAAAAATGGGAAAAAACCCATAGGGAAAAATCCAATTGCAGCGATTTGGTTTGAGCAATGAGATGGCATACCCACACATACGTCTCAGCAAATTATGCCAAGCAAAAAAACCAAGATAATCATTCAACAATCATCAGTATACTTAAAAACGGCAAGACTTAAGACAACAACGTAACAAAGATGCACCTCACGAGCTTTAGCAGTTTCAAAATCATCGTACAGTGCTTCATCCACACGTTCCCGATCAACTAGACCAATCATAGTATTAAACTTGCTCTTGATGA
Source organism: Sextonia rubra (assembly GCA_037013555.1). NCBI lineage: Eukaryota > Viridiplantae > Streptophyta > Magnoliopsida > Laurales > Lauraceae > Sextonia > Sextonia rubra. Next base: position 12,332,060 of record JASUAD010000001.1, on the reverse strand, counting down.
TCTCTTCACTGTCAACAAATCCAACATGACCATGGGTTGCAACATTAAATGAGAGAAGGATGTTTGTGTGTGTCTATGTGATATGCATTCATGCTAAAATTGGATGTTCAAAAATTTTCAGCTGAGCATGATGATTTTTCCTCCACAATTCCAAAATGTTTAAGGTCCAAAATCCAACTTCATCCTTTGCCACATTTGAGGAAGCTGAAAATGAAACACCGCATAATGCTATCACATTTTCAGTGCCACAAGAAACACAATGCTAGAAATCTTAAGGTGCCGTTTGTTTAGAGTCATTTACATATGTAATTGAATCATATGAGTAATGGTTACACACCTTTATATTTGTTTGCACTCATTTACGCATCAACTGTGTAAATTGCATATGAAAATGATTTGAAAATCAGCCCTTTTTCACACAGAAATTTTCACACCTCACGTGATAGTAAAAGATTACACACCTCAATCTCATATGAAACATTTTCACATCAAAAAAGGCGGACGGTGTGGACCGGATGCGTCCGTCACGGGGAGTGCTGGGTTCGAAACCCCACTCCCCCAAAAACAACCCTTTTTTCCAATTTCCCTTTTGTTTCCACCATCCAACCAAAGTTCAAACTCTATTCCTCCCATCTCTCTCTCCAGCAACCTACAGAAGGAAACGAACAAGCAAGACCAACCAGGTATGGCACCCTCTCTCTCTCTTCTTCTTCTTCTTCTTCTTCCCTCTCACTGTCTTTCTCCTTCTTCTTCTCTATCTTCCTCTCTCTCTCTTTGCTCCTCTCTTTTCCCCCTCTCTTACTGTCAGCCCAAATCCACACCCAGAATGCCCTCATACTGCAAGTAGCCCACCCCAGCACAACCCTCACAATGCCATCACAACCGGCCCCCACCAATATCATCTCATCCACGCCCAATCCGAAGCATCCACCCCACCAATTTGGTCACCTAGTGCTTCCAACACCCACATACCATCACTCTCTCTCTTTCTCCCCCTCTCTCTTCTTCTGCTCTCTCTTTCCCTCTCTCTATCTCCTTCTTCTGCTTCTCTATCTTCCTCTCTCCCTCTTTGGTCCTTTCTTTTCCCCCTCTCTTATTACAAGCCCAAATCCAATCGGGTAGAACGCCCTCACACTGCAACTGGCCCACCCCAATAAAACCCTCACAACCCCATCACATCTCTCTCTCTCTCTCTCTCTCTCTCTCTCTCTCTCTCTCTCCCCCCTTCTGCTTTCTTTTTCCCTATCTGTCTCTCTCCTTCTTCTTCTTCTCTATCTTCCTCTCTCCCTCTCTGCTCCTCTCTTTTCCTCCTTTCTTATTGCCAGCCCAAATCCACGCCCATAATACCTTCACACTGCAACTGGCCCACTCCAGCACAACCCTCACAACTGGCCCCCACCAATCTCCTCTCATCCATGCGTAGTCTAGAGCATCCGTCCCCACCAATTTAGTCGCATAGTGCTTCCAACACCTCTCTCTCTCTCTCTCTCTCTCTCTCTCTCCCCAGCTTTCTCTTCCTTTTCTTATACTAATAGTGACATCTGATTATGAAATTTGATTATTAGATTGTTTTTATTGTTAACTTATTATTGGAGTTATTGAAAATATGAAAAGGGGTATCTTCAATTTGTAGAAATTTGGAGAACCCGATCTAACTGATGAGATTTGAACATGGGTTGCTATAAAATTGTTCTAAATTATTATAAATCTCACGATTTTCTGAATTGGGCACTTGCATATCGTTTGATTGGTTTTCAATAGGCTGTAGTTCTCATGATGGAGTTGGGTAGATGTGTAGGCTATCACTTGGTTGAGAATTTTGTGGCAGTGCTGTTGTTATTGAATAGTTTTTTGGTATCATGATCAGCCCTTTTTACATGGTGTATTTGATTATAATCTCAAATTTAAAAAACGAGAACTTGATTTTCAATCAAACCTGATATGGCTTTATCTACATGCCACTTGTATATGCTCATATTTAACCTACCCAAATTTAGATACAAAACCCACTCTTTTGTTTCCATATTTAACTAACTTGCCTCCTTCCTTTCATCATCTATTGTTGATATCATGGATTTTGAATCTTATCAAATTTTTAATTACTTCTTCATGCTATATAGAAATGGAGAATGAAAAATGTCATGGAGATGTTGAGCGCATTGATATTTTTTGATGTGAAAGACAACGAAGATGGTCAGAATGAAGCTTTCAATGAAGAATTTGATAGTCAATATGCTTATTGCCTGCAAGATGCAATATCAATATAGATGTGGGATGCTAATGCTAATAGGAGAGCTCGATGAATATTCTCTCACTTTTTGCATATGCATGAACATTCATTTTGGATATATGATGTGAATTTATTTTGTATGGGAACTTTGTAAATTTTTTTGGATTGTAATTTCGTATAGGTATGGTATATCATTTTTTGAAAAGTATATTTTGTATGGATGGGCATGTTTTTTCCATGATTTTGGAGAATGAGAATATCATTGAAATTCATGGGATGAGTTTGTTTATTTGCATGGAATTGAAACATACAATGAATTTGTTTTTTTATATATTGAAATAAGTTAAATTCATGGATGAGTATGTTTGTTACTTTGTAATAGGAACAGAGGGGCCTTCACTTGGGATAAGGATAAACATCTATGTATATACATAGATTTTATTATCAAAATGAATTTCTTACATTATCACATGTAATTCAAACAAACATGATAAAATGAATTACATGTGTAAATGATGTGAAAATGACATCGATAGGCAAACGATGCAAACTGAAACACGGGCATAAAGTTTACATATGAAACATTTGCATATGTAAATTGTAGTTACGCATCTCATGCGAAAAAAAAACAAACGACACCAAAGCTCATTTGTGTTTTTATGGCCTTAAAACTTACATTGTTATTTCAATGCAAGGAAGCTCAGAGATCGCCTCCGCTGAATCAAGCGCATTTTCAACAAGCTCTCGCACAGTCGTGTAAAGAGATTTCCCAGGCTGAAATCCACAAGAATCCAAATTACTACAACAGAAATCAAACATGAAAATTCAAAGTATTTTCCATTGCACGTAATATTAAGAATAATACAAATTCAAGAAGATGACTACTTCATAGTTTCATAGAAAGCATCACTCAAAAAAATTTGCATTGTCAGGAATCTAAATGTTAAAGAATTTCAGCTCCAAATGTTCAAAACAAAAATAAATCAAATGTCAAAAAAAAATGAAAAAAAAAAATAAAACTCACATTGTCAAATCCTGCAATGTTTTTGTTCTCCGCAAAAAACTCCGCCGGAGATTCTGCCAGAGAGAGAGAGAGAGAGAGAGAGAGAGAGAAAAGGTCAATGTTCCCCAAATCAACAACAAAGGAATCATGAAATGAAGCAACACAGCAAGAGAGTGTGAGAACGGACTCTGCTGTAGAACGCTTTCCCCGGCCTTCTTAGGTGTCCTGGGTTTTCCTTTCTGCTTCCTTTTCTCCCGGACCGGAGATTCATTGCTACCGTCGGAAACCATCAGTAGCGACTGCTCCAAGGAAGAGAAAAAAACAGAGAAATAAGGAATGGATCGGAGATGATTTCAGGCTCGGCTTCTTTCGCTGCTGGAGACTATTTCGAATTGCATTTCAGAAGAGGAGATTTCGGAGATTAGCTGATAGTTGGTTAGGGTTTCCGGCATTAGAGTTGCAGAAAGCTCAAATTAGGGTTTCTGGTGACAAAGGAAGCACATCTGAATTCGGATACCTTTCTCGTATGAGACCGGGAGTTAAGTAGCCGGGTGGGAGCTAATTTAGGTTATCACCGTCTCAAGTCCGAGTGTATGCGTTGGTTAAGACTTAAAAAGAGTCCATGATCCTAACATGCGCAGCCTAGGAAAGGGTAATTTGGTAATTCGCTTTCTGCAGAGCTGGAGTTTTCTCTCTTTCGGGTGGACTACACTGTCCAAATCAATGAACATTTTGATGGTTAGGCCCAGTTTCACAGAGTGGAATTCCTGATAACCATTCTGGAATTCCGCAAAAGGGTAAAAAGAGGTGAGATTCTAGAATTCTAAACGTCGTTTGACTATTTTCAACTTACTTAGAATTCAAAATTTTCTAAATCGAAAAAACATAAAATTTGAATATATAAGTAGATAAGCTATCACATCATATCCTATAAACCGTCAATATGCATAAAACGCATCACAGATTCTCCAAAACAAACAAAGCCTTAATATGAGAATAGAGATGCATCAACTTGCTGAATCCATGAGCATTGATAAATTGATGGTTTATATATTTAAGGATTTCACATTGATATCAATGTCCATCAGTGCATGTAAAAAAAGTTGAGTTGTACGGAACAAGGATTTTTCAATGAGAGTTTGTGTAGCTGTAATTTTACACTGAAGTTAGTACATATTGATAGGTATGATTGAGAAAAATTAGTTTAAATGCATAATTTATCAAAAAAAAAAAGATGTTCAAACCCTATAAGAGAGGTGGAACATGATAATAATAAAAAAAATTTGCCACCGACCCAAATCATTCAGAATTTACAAATGCCGAATGAATGTCGTATTTCCTAATCTTTGGTGAAAAAAATGAGTGTTTTTTACTGATCCAAACTTTTAGAGATTGAGATAATTGTGAGATGTGAATCTTCCATGACTTTATTAAAAAAGCTCCTTTGTTTAGTGAGATTTTTACTGCCCAACGTGGCCTAAGACGCTTAATTTAAAAAAGAGATGGGGTCATTTTTCCTCAAATAAAAAAAAAATTTTTGACGATGACGACGGACACTGGCATATAAAATTGAGTGAAATTCAACAAGTGGGCTTACGCAAAAGCGCAGCAATCGAACAAGAAGAGACCGGACTCCGTCTTCTAAAGTTAAACCACGCCCCAAAATCCAGATCAATAATATAAAATAGCCACGCCAGCTGTTTTCAGTTTCACACCATGGGGTGAATCAGAATGAGTGGTGTATCAGACGCCATTGCGAATCCTCATAGACACGTAGCAGCCGCGCGTCGCACTCTGGGTCCCTCTAAGTTTTAACTTTCCACGCCAACTACGAACCATCCATCCCCGCCCGTTTTTAATTACCCCACGTCCTTGGACGTTCCCATCCCGGAGCTTTCCAGCTTGGAAGCAGTAAATAAAACTCGGCCAGTCATTGTCCTCCCCAGATAAATACGCAAATCCGATACAGTCCATTAATTACCGAGATCCTCCTCTTTTAATTCGTTTTTATGGCATAATTACCCGGCAAGCTCATGCCAGCCATTTGCGACCGTTGCCGCTGATAATATCGGCATCCAACATGGCCCTGCTGGTCAAAATGGTTTTCTCGTCATTTCATTTCTCAGTGGAAGCTCCAGCTCTCTTTCTGTAAATACCTTCAAAATCAGGGTGATTCTCGCTCATGACTTTCCAATATCTTCTCCTGCAATCTTTCTCTCTCTTTCTCTGCATAGTTTCCCGCTCGTTTCTCTTCCCCCTGTAACCACAAATCAGAGCTTAGCGAGTTCTGTTTTTGTCCATGAGACTTTCCAATAGCTTCCACTGCAATCTATCTCCTCCCTCTCATTTTCTTCCTCTCTCCCGTTTCAGTTTCTTCTTCTTCTTCTTCTTCTTCTTCTGGCTCTATCTCTCTCTCTCTCTAACAATCTGTCTGAACTAGTGAGAGAAGAAAATGTTCTATTCTCACACATTTCTGTCTAGAAAAGGCCCTCTCGCGACCGTTTGGATCGCTGCTCATCTTCATCACAAGCTTCCAAGATCTCAAATCACTGGCATCAACATCTCTACTTCTGTTGGTACTCCCTCTCTCTCTCTCTCTCTATCCATCCATCTCATATGTAGGTTAGTTTTATGTACCAGATTATGGTCTCTCTTCTTGAGAATTTTTTACTTCTCTGTGGTTTTTCTTTTCTTCCTTCCTTGTTCATTGCATTGAGTGTACAGTATTTGGGCAGATTGTGCTTGGATGTCCAGAGAAACTAGGGCAGATTGAAAATGAATTTGGTTAATCGCCTGTTGATTGTTGCTCATGCGCTTTCCTTGCATTTTTCAGACTATATTATGTTCCCTGAAGTGCCAATGGCACTGAGATTGTCCGGGTCTCTTCTGTTGGGTGTTGTGCGAATATACTCGAAGAAAGTTAACTATCTTTACCATGACTGCAATAAGGTTTTGACCCGAATGAGAAGTGCCTTTGCTTCGATACAAGTCAATCTCCCAGAAGATGCAGACCAAGCTCCATTTCACTCCATCACGCTGCCAGAGACATTTGAACTCGATGCTTTGGATATAGACGATAGTATATATTTTGCTGAGTAAGAGCTTTTAAGTACTTGGTTCTTTAATTTGAAACATACACTAGATTCTATTCAATTGAATCTCCTTTTTTCCCTCTCTCAGGGCTCCAGATGATCATATCGGAACTCGTGATGAGATCACAATAACAGGTATTTTCTTGCTCTTCTAGTGTTTTTGTTGTCGCGCCTATGTTTTTATGTTCATTCACATTGTGAGGATAGATTGGGTACTACTTTTAATGTTTTCCTATGCAAGCAGACAAGATCTCAGATGAAGGAAATCTACATGTGGCTTTCTGTGTTGATGAGGTTAACCTTTTTTCTCAGTCATCATTCCGATGTTTATACTCTGTTTGACCTTCAAAATACTCAGTAATGGAGGTTTCTTACATTTGGAGTGAAGAATTTCCTGTTTTTGCAGGATGCCCTGATGGATACATATCAAACAGGAACTCCAGGACAACGTGCTGAGCCAATGGACGAAGAGTATGCTCTTTATCTTCGAGGGCTTCTTGGTGTCTTTGTTTGTGGAACTTAATTTATTGATGAATCTCTTTCCAGTTTCCTCCATCTGTTTCCAGGGAGCAATGATGTGAATATTGCAGATTCTAGTCCGAGCAATCGAGAAGAAGAACACAGCAACAAGCATAATGAGGAACGTTTGTCTCATGATCTTCCAGAAATTGAAATTTTGCGTGATTTTGTACAACCGCAGCCTGTTGAGCGAGAAAACCTTCCAGTTTGCAGTGGTGTTGACAATGACATTGTTGAACGTCGTGAACCTTTTAGTCCAACTATAAACCTCAAGGAAAATCGTTCTCCGACTACAAAAGAGCTTTCACTTTCTGGAGTTCAATCTCTACCATCTCAATCACATTCGACGCCGGTTACAGCTGGATCTACAGATGGACTGGGGGTTTCAGATTTGCGGGTTCCTTTGGGTTTGTTGCTTGCATCTTTTCTTATATAATTTGTATTTCCTTTCATAACTAGCACATTACACTTGACCAGTCGAAGGTTTTCACATTGGCTTTTGTTGACCTCAGTTTCTTATGATACAGGACCTGTATTTTCTGAAGTGGCAATACAACCAACTTCATCCAAAGAGAAGCAAAAAGCAAATTCAAGGAAGACAACACAGTTTTTTGATGAGTCCTTGGTGTTTACTAATGAGTAGGTATTTCTGATTCTTATTAGCTATTTGTTATCCATGGCAAAGATTCATTTTGATATGGAATGTGTGATGCATGCAAATATGATTTTGGTCAACTGGTTGGCTAAAAAGCAGTTTATATCACTTAAATCATAAATCCTACATTAGGCGTGCTTCTCTTCAAGTAACTAAATCTGATAAGTTCAACAGGCCTTATGGTTCAAGATGAGATGCCTCAGAGTCACACTTCAGTTTTCATCTTGCTGTATATTTGTATAGGAATTGTCACCTGGGGTACCCATGGAATAGTCATGAATGAGGCTCGGAATCTATACCAAAACCAGAGAGAAAGCATAGCTTTTCTCCGGAAAAAAGTAAAACGAATTTGTTTTGAGTTCGTGCTTGCCAAAAGTGACGAAATTCTAGTTGGCATGCATAGCTGGCCAACCTATTTTTGAAATAAGAAAATTTTAGACTCGTATCCAACTTGAGACTCTATTAACATACAAAACTCTTAATTAGACTTCCCTAAACTGCCAAGTACTCCAGCTACAGCTTAGACTCTTGTTGTTCGTATAAAATGCTTCTAATAAGGATCTCATTACAATTAGGACTCACACAATTTGGAAGACATGAATAATAAAATTGAAAGATAAAACTTTTCAAACACATGTTTTCTTGCACAGAGGAGAGACAAACTTCCTGCTAAAGATGTTGCTCACATACTGAAGAAATGAAAAAGAGGAAAAAGAAAAAGAAAAAGTTGTTCACATATGGGGTGCTAATATTGACATGGGCCTCCTTTTGGATCCTTCCAAGCTTTGATTTTCATCACCTTTTCAAATTTCAGTTATCCCTCGCTTATTGTATCAGGATCATTGCTTCATTAGGAAATAGTATTTTAAAATATGTCAAGGGTTCCAATGCGATGTCTTGATATCATGTTTCTTTGCTGGAGCTGGTTTCCCAACATGTTCTTATTTACCACTTTCTGCTACCTGATCCCCGAATTCCTAGGACATATGCAACATTGTGACAGCAATTGACACCCTGAAACCAGCCTGACTTATGTGTATTAGCCTCAAGCTTACAAAAATATTTTTAGAAAGCCGAGGTATGAGGAGAGGCATTCCAATTGCCCAAAGTGGAAGAACACATAAGCTTCAAGTCTTCAGCACATGGGGCATAAACCTTGTGAGCCATTGTTCTTTGTTTTAATGAATTGATGGAGTTAATCTCCTTTTTTTTTCTCTTTGATTGTAAAACAAGGAAAAAGAATACATACAAACAAATGTTCAAAATAAATGATGAGGGTCATCACTTGACCTACACAAGGGCCGTTCATAGCATATCTATAAATGTTGTAGTCCGGTGATTAAGAATCACCCACGATAGACAACGGAGCCCTAGATTCAATCAGTATCTTGGAAATAGCACTTCCAAACCAAATATTGCAACATTAAAGTGAATAATAAATTGAACTTACTTTGGCTCATATCAATCCTAGAAATCCACATCCAATGATTGAATAGTGGGCAGACATTTCTAGGATATGAAATCTTGCTAGCTATACATATATAGTTGCAGTCTTTCTTATACCTAGATTAGGCAAATTTGGTTATTCCCTAAAGGCATGTTTGTGAACAGGTGCTTTCCGAGGAAATAGGAAATTGCCATGTCAACAAAATCCATGGCAAATGAGTTCCACAGAAAATAATTTCTGCGGATCTTGAAAATCCATGTTTGGTCTGGATTTTTTTCTTTGGTGAAATGGTGCTTTTGTTGTTTGGTGTGGCAGTCGTTTTGCCCATTAAGCCATTGTTCTACAAAGCTCTGACAAGAGCTGTGATTGGAATGGAGGAAGATGGAGAAACTTTTGGATGAAGGAGGAACAAGAGTGTTAGAGAGAGAGATGAGGTAGATGGAGCACAGGGACAGAAATCAAAGGGTCTTGGCCTTTGTGTTGGAGAGAGAGAGAGAGGAATTCGGGGGCAAGACCATATGCCATTGATGAAAGAGACAAGAGAGAGAGGAATTAGGTGGCAAAACCATGTACCATTGATGAAAGAGATGAGAGAGAGAGAGGAATTAGGGGGCAAAACCATTTGCCATTGATGAAAGAGACAAGAGGAGGGAGAGGATTAGAAAACTTGCAAACCCTGATCTTCTTACTTCGTCTCTAGGCCGGAGATGGAGATAGAGTGAAGAGGGTTCTGTCGCCAGAGCTCCTACGATTTCAGTCCAATTCATGGAGTGTGCAAGAAAAAGATACTACATATATGAGGATTGGATTTTCTGTGAAACTGAAGTCTGAATACCTCAGGATGAAAAAAAAAGAAACTGCATTTTTTTAGGAAAAGGGCTCCTACGGATTTTAATATCTGCAGACTTGTACCACAAAAATATATGGAAAATCATATGTCTGTAGAAAATGGTTTCTTAGACGTGATATAAAAGATACCTTGGCACTCTACCCAGCACTATGGCTTAGATGTTTCAATCATATCCATTAACAACAATCTATACCACTGACACTTGATGGTTGGAATGGGGCTTTAATTTCGATGATAACGACAGTGACTGACAGGGCTTTAACTTTGATGATAATGACAATTACCAAACTGATCCTCTACTCGAGTTCCTACTTAAAATCCAGCATTAAAATAAAATAATAAATGATGCTAGCATGAGAGTGCCATGGATGTCCACACTGTTTAATAGTGTTAATTTCATGGCCACAGTGGAACATGGTCCCAGGTAATGCCTTCTATGTGTCTCATTGCTCAGTCATCCACTTGGACCTAAACCTGGACACCGACAAGTGGGTTTACATTGATCTGTATGTTCTCTCCTATTTGTCATTTGCTCAAAATCCTCAAAGATAGCTGGATCTGTAGGCTTATAAAAAATCAGCTCCAAGATACTAGTAAGTTGCTGCGTAAGCGGAAGAATCTCCCTCTAACAGAAGTAGATGTTTGGAAGTCCTACAAGAGATTGAGAATTGAACAACTCTTTGTTGAGCCTACAATGACTGGTGAGTTTCATCTTTGGGCAATGCTATTCTTCAGCTTGTCTTGATTCCTGGTGTCACAAACTGGTGTTTTGAGAAAGTGGCTTATCTTTGCAGGAGTTTGTGATGATCTTCATGAAGTTCTGAAGAAAGGGTTTTATATAGTTATTCCAAATCCAACAGGCGATGTTCCACGGTTTAGGAATGCAGAATCTCCTTTTGGAACACCTGCCTTTGAGATGGAAATAGAACGTCCCCGGTGCACAGAAGAACATGTTGATGGTGCCATACCTGAATTTACTCCATTTCCATCTGGAGGAGAAGAGTTCACCCCCCTCTTTTCTGACAATTTGGGGTCAGTGCCGCCACAGACAGGAAAGTCTCTGGAGTCCGAAGTTCTCCTAACACCAAAATCGATCCCCTCTGGACTCGATGACCCTAAATCAGAAACACCAATACTTCTCTCTGATCGACCACTACATGCAGGGGATGCACTAACTCCAGATTTGCGTCATTCTGCAGAAGCAGAAGTGAGTTATGCTCGAATTCAATGTTGTTTGAGTTTGTTCCTTGTTTATATTTCACTATCTCAGAATCAGCAATAGGTCCAGTCTTCCTCTCTAGGTTGGAGCAATGGTGTTATAGATTCAGATAATACTGAAAGCTGTATGTACCTGATTCCTGAACCTTCTCTCTCTTGTAGGTGCTAATTTTTTTGGAATCAGATACCATACAAGACGGTAAGCTGCAAAATATTTCCTAATGAAATGTCTAACTTATCTAGGGTGTTTTAGTTTATGCATTGATCAATATGACTCAACTGAAGTTCATTTTAGGTTTGATTGCAAAGAATTAGCAGTATATAAATCAACTTTCCAATTTCCTTTTTTAAGTAGGACACGAAGGCGAAGCAAGCACATTGGCAGTGAGGACCAGGTAGAATACTGTTTTCATGTTTGAATGATATTGTATGGCACTATTAGTCCTATGTAAAAGGCGCATGTCATTTGAAAAATGTGCTTCTGTTGAATGACTTTGTTGCAGGGCTGTGGCACAATATCTAAGAATAAAGTCTCCCGACATTTCTTTAGGCCGATCAGGAGACTCAAGACATCTTTCCTTGAACAGGATTCTGGAAGGGAAAACAAGAAAACAGTGTGCACGTGTGCTTTTTGAAACACTGGTAATGTTCTAGTAATGTAGCCTTGTTAATGATTGAATGTCATTTGGAGCATCCTGTTTGGTACTGCTGCTGGTTTTTTCTCATATATTTACTGCATACAGTTTTTTCAGACTTCCTATTTGGAACTCTTGAGTCACCCTTCTTGGCCCATTTCAAACCAATGATACCAATCATATTTGATATTATGGGAATCTAATGATAATTTTTGGAATGATGTAAATCCAGCAATATGAAACTTTAAAGTATCACTGAACTGTGAAATTTTCATGATACAATTGAAACAATTTCCTGAGATTTTTCCTCATGTTTCAAATCTATTTACCAGTGCTTCTCTTTTCATAGTTAAAAAATCATTTTATGAAGATGTTCCTGATTATATGTCAAGTTTTGAGAAGAGGATGGCATTTATAATTATGGTATTGTGTTAGGCTATATGAAAATGTTACCCCAATTTCTAGGCAAGTGGTTACTTTCAAGATCTTTATTGATTTTAGGCACTCAGGTTGTTGTACGCTTGGAACTGGTGTGTACATTAAATCTTTGTGATCATGGCATCCTAGTCTCCATGGAATCTTAGAGAATTGCACCTTTACTGGCAGACAAGAATATCGTTCAAGGTGTCAAATGAGGATTCCTTGGAATTTTTGAGAATTCCATGGCTTAATCAAATGTTAAATGCCATGGATTCATCACTTTGGTTTCCATGGCAGGATTAGTTGTATTCAGATGGGCTTTTATGGGCGTACTTTGCTGCTAATAATAAGTCACCTTCATATATCTTTTTTTGACTGGGTCTCTCCCCCCCCCCCCCCCCCCCCACACCACCACCACGCCACCCCAAAAAAAAAAAAGAAAAAAAGAAAAAGAAAAAGAAAAAACAAGTTGTGTTACATGTGCACACGTATTTGTCTTATTATCCTGTTGCTGCGTCTCTTTCTTTGTCAGCTTGGTTGTACTTGTGCATACATATTTGTGTGCTTTGTTGCTAATAAATGTCATCTTAATATATCTTTTTGAGATTGAGACTCTTGTAATCTCCTTTCATTTGATGCCAAGTGAGAAATTTATGATCCATGGTTCAAATATCTGCATAATGTTGTTGGAAATCTTTTAATTTCTCAGTCATTTCCTTGCTAATCTATTGTGTATGCAATACTTTCTTAAGGAATCATAGCATCTGTGTGCTTGGATTCTGTACAAATCAGTCTGCTAATATGGTGAACTAGACCATTGATCTGGTGAATGCAGGTTCAAGTGAAGGCCATGCCCCAGGTTATCCTTTTTTGGGAAACACTACCCATACAGTCCCTTTCGACCGTGTCCTTTCATTGTGTACAGTCACTTGTTCTTTTGTTTTTTGTCTATTTTACTCCAACGATGAAGTTGTAGGATCTTATAGTTGCCCATCAGTGAGAGATTGAGATCCCTGTAGATAATTGATTCGAATCTCTTGCCTTTTTGAGGAACTGGTTTCCATAGATTACAACATGTGTTGTTGCTCCTTTATGCCGTGCACACCATATTCTGATCCTTTTAAAACCTAGGAGATGAAGAAGGTAAACACCGAAGAGTGATACTACCTTGGAATTAAGTAATTTGTAAACACCGAAGAGTGATACTACCTTGGAATTAAGTCATTTTAGCAATTTGATTAGTAAGTACAGAAATCAAATCATCTTGATAAATAAGTATAGAAATCAAATCATTAGGATCAAGGCCTTGTTCTAACTATGTTGGGGTCGGCTTTGTACGGAAAGCAAACAAGTGAAGAAAAAAATTTCTTTAGCTAGAGAGGAAGCCCTTCTGTTCTGCCATCTGCACCACCAACTTTAATGGTCTGCATGTATGCACCTGAATGGTTAGGAATCAGGATCATCAACATATGAGGGCTGTATCTTTGGACAAGAGGCCCAAGTACACCGTATATTTCACCACGCTGAGGATCACATAATTCTTCATTCCCTTCAGTTGTAGAAAACTTATTTATGCTACTTGAGCATTTGCATTTTTCTTGGATCACAAAATCTGATTTATTTATGCTTTAAATAAGCATTCGGTTGAATCCATTTATATCGTTTTTAAGGAATGATTAAATGAAGGTAGCAGCCTTGTGACATTGAACTAAGTCTGCTCTGTGGCCCTCCTTATTCTGTTGGATCGGCATATCTGCCCTGTCCTATACAACTGGCCCTATTGTCATTCAGAACATAGTGATATTGCTGTTGGATTAGCCTCTTTATGTGGTGCTCTTACATTGTAGTTGTTACATGGTGCGCTTACACTGTGGTGTGCAAGTCCAAAATTTAACTGTTGATAACAGTGTCTGGAGAGATATTTACACCGGTTGTGAAATCCATTGTTTTACCTTCACAAATTGGCCCCAAAGTACTTGCTTACTTGTATCACTGCTTTGTCAACCATGTCATGGAGATCTATAAGCAGTTGCCAGCAAAGCAGTTGAAATGTGGTGTTTGGAAGTTGATTGGCTTTCAGCAAAGTAGTTGATTTGTGTACTTGTTTGCCTCCTTGTAGGTTCTGGTGACTTGCAAGTTTGTCAACCTCCAGCAAGAAGAAGCTTATGGTGATATTTTACTGTCATTGACTCCTGAAATCTTGGAAGACAAGTTCTGAAGTCATTCTGGTCCCTGTACAGGGTTCGTTCACCTTTGGGCCCAAAGGTATTGACTGATGACTGGTTACTATTTCATGTCCAGTGTACATGTTAGCCTGTTTTCTGCAACTGTTACCCTATTTCATGAAATATTTAGTGATCTATGTACCCAGTTACTTCAAAAAGGCATGGTAGCTATGTCATTTCATATTCAATAATTCGCTTTTTATGCCTAATGTCCATGTCCCCTTCATTTTAATGGTGTCAATGCCATGTCCAAACCTTGTCTGGCCATTGTAGCTTATAAATAAGAAGTTTGAAATTGTAAAAAATGCCTGATCTTTTATTCCCTTTGGAAATTATAATAAGCTGTTTAGCTTAGTGATTGAATACTACTTGCTTGTCCTAATTCCATCAAGTATTTTTAAAGCATTCATTGAGCTTGTAGATGAAAATGGACAATAGCCAGCATCAGTTGGAAGGTGCTTGTTGTTGCATCCACAAATTTGTGAGTTGGAGTGCCATTGGCTATACATGAAAGGCTATAAATGCAAATTATATCCTTGCCTCACCTCTGTACAAGGTTGTTAGGAGTTGGTTATGACGTTGATACTATGATGACAATTTTGCTGGCATCAGAATTTAAAGTACTTGCACTGCTATCTGAAAATTTGGGATATAAAAGTTGCACTTTTATTTAGTACTATGCACTTGTTGATCAAGCTTTCTTGCTCCTTGTAATGCCTTTCCTATTTCCAAATTTTAATTCAAACCATTCTTGATAGATAGCATTTCTCATGCAGGCAGGTAGACTGTTTTCACTCAATCCATTGAAATTTTTTTATACTGCAGCAAGACTTAGTATATGTTCTCATTTCTCTTTAACTAATCTTAAAATCATTTTCTGCTTTTGATTACAAATTGCAGTAGGGTTTCTGCTCTAGCATCAACAATAGCTGCATACCTAGAGATCTAGCTTAAGAAAGCTCTTTGCAGCAGCAGATTGTAGTGTGTCTATGTAGCATACCTAGAGATCTTGGTTAAGAGGGCGTGGTGGTTGATTGTTCAATGTAAATATAGTTAGCATCAACCAATTGCAGCATATTTGGATTTTTGGTTAACTTATATGCCTTTGCAGTGGCAGATTGTACAGCCGATAGTGCTTTGTAGTAGCAAAAATGTTGACAGGTTGGCTAGTTATTGTAATCTAATGTTTTTGTTTATTTATTTATTCTATGACTGATTTGTATGGTAAGGTTGAGGAACTCAGTAAAATGGCTCCACCAATGAAAAACTACCTCAACCCCATGACAGGCTGGTTGGATGATTGGAGAAATAGATACTGCTTAACTAGTATAACTCCCACATGGTGTTTATGAGTGGTGCCATGTATCCAGGATTTTACTGTCAGCCCTATAATGTTTGTGCCGTCGGTGATGAGGTTCCCTGTCATATTAAAAAAAAAAAAAAAAACAAAGTAAGTCCCACAGCCCTCACAGGCCACACAGCATGGGCAAGAAAGCACACTAGGTGTCCAGGCCATTTAACTGCCAGACTTGTATGTTTGTCGTCCTACATATAATTATATTCCCTCTCTTTAGCCAAAAATTTTAAAGTTTTTCTATACTTGCATTGCATTAAGCGGTCACTATTGGAACCCTGGACTGAAAACCATCAATTTGATTAGTAAGAGAGATGAATCATGGAAATGTAAAAATAAAAAGTAAAAAAGAAAAGAAAAAAACTCCAAATTGATGAACATTACACGTCTGTTTCATCTTTTTCTTTTTCAAGCCTTCTTAACTCTATCGATGGAACTGAAGAAAATATAAGAAAACCAGAATGGCAGTGTAAGTCAATACTGAATAATGTATGATACTGAATAATGTATGATAACAATGTTAGAGCAAGCGCAATGCTCTGAACTAATATAAGATCAAGCACTGAATGGTTCCCATATTTTACCCGGACTAGAGCTCATTTTGCAGAAATGGAAAAATCGGGAGAACTGTAAACATATTGCACAAAATTTTACATCAACGCAGTGATCGGCCGCTGTCTCAAAATAATGGGACTTCCAGCAGCACCTTTGGGGGGTCTCCTTGATTTTGTGCATGGTCTTGCACAGTGTAACTGGGGTAGTCCTGTCTTATAAACTGAATTAAATAAAGAAACATAATCGCTGCACTGTCAGCCTGCACCATTTTGGGCATTGGCCAGGATCAGGGCTTTATCTTTTGGACTTTACAGATCATATGTAGCATTTTTCACCACCCCCGCTGGGAACTGTAAAGAATACGTTAAAGAGGCAACATGATTTCTTTGCGAATTGGGATTTAGTGAGGAAATCCCTTACAGTGACCATGGGTCTTCCCACGACACCATTCGAGCAGCCTGCCCACTGCCCTCGTGGATGGCAAGCTGCCCAAATGGCGATGTGGGAAAACCTGAGGTCTCCCACAGTCACCATGAGGAAAATCCTCGACTCGTTGTCCAGATTCAGACTGGAAACTCGTTGATGGTGGATGAAACAAGTCAAAACAGGGAGGGAATTCATGACCATAGCATCAGATCCACTACAAGTAAATGGTTGAATTTTAAATATTAGAAGATCCAGTAAATGACTGTATTGAGTGACAAGTCATCGGATTTTCTCCAAGATTAAAAAGGAAGACATAGCAATCAACTGCTTATTTATGTCATAACAACTTCTCTGTCTGTCATAATATTGATTTAGCAGTAATCTAGTGATCATTTGCTAGCAATGAGACCATCAATTTTGTGTTCAATGTGGGCCTCACTGTCCTCTAAGCATCCCCGAACAGTATCATTCTCCCATCGCATGAGCGTTGGAACTCCCTTGAGCTTGAACCTTGCATCTACCCTCCATTGGTGGTTAGGAGTTCTCCAGGTGGGTCTGTCCCCAACAAATGCTCTCAAGAGCGCAACGTCACTTGATGATGCTTCTAACTTCCTGTATATTACGGGTTCAGCTCTAACACAATCTGTGAAATAAGACAGAAGAAACAACACAAATCAATAGGATAAGGAAACAAACTATAATGGATAATCTTGTAGTTCGCTAATAAAGAAATTGTTAATTTTTTTCCTTGTACAGTAATAACATGATTAAACCCGCAACCTTGTGGCTGTGGCAATGAGCACCTGCCAATTGCGCTCATCATTTCGAATTTGGGGACCCAGATCCCCTCGTTCACATACGCAGCAAAACACCAATTTCACGCAAAAAATACTTTTTTTTGGCTCATCATTATTATTTTGATTTCATTAATCCGTCCATAACTATCTTGTATTGTAGTCTTAATCACAAGATTAATAGTGGTTAATGTTTTACAGTCCTCTTGTGCTGTAAAATACCACCTGAGCCTTTATGTGAAAATTGTTTTTGGTTCTTTTATCCTTTGTGGAAGTGCTGCTACTGTAATCCCTTGTTAACCTTTGAGAAAATTAGTTAATGTACTTCATCCGCAACTCAACTGAGTTGTGGTAATGAGTGGGTACATTCATCAATCCCATCTAGCCCTTTTTCTTTTAGTTCCCATGATTTATTCTTCATCATCATCATCATCCCACCTTGTGATGTCTGTGAGTGCTTCTTTAGGCTCATCCCTGTTTAGGGCAAGGGCAATGTCCTCTGTTATTACAAGATTTGAGAAGTCACTCAACAAGTGTTTGACTAGTCAAGTCCTTGCATGCCTCCCACTTCTCCAGGTAACACTTCAATTCTATGTGGTCAGGCAATATTTCGATCTGTATAATATGACCAAACCATCTCAAATGGTGTTCTTATATTTCTCTCCCTATAGCATTCAATTCTTTGTTGTCAGACTGTGTTTCAGACTATGGTAATACTAGATTTTTCTTTCTATTGGAGCCACCTATATTTACTCTTATATACTTATTCAGTTAATTCCAATCCTATCCTTTCTTTTATGTGCCACTCCAGTGTTAAGGAGACTTCCTAATTCAATATTTTCTCGTTATTCCATATCCATGTTAGCATTACCATATCAACCCAATTTACCTTGCCGTGTCATTAGTTTCCTCGTTAACCAACACTCCCTTCTATATAATAATCCAGGTATAATGGCTGTTATAAAAGAAATGTCCCTTAGTCACAGTGGCCCTCTAGACACATACTAGTCATTATTGTCTCCACTTCACCCACCTCCACTAGTAGAATGCATTATATATAGGTTGTTTGTGAGAAGTCTAGTCAATCTATTTAATGCAATCCTAGCCTACCAGGCTTAGCACTAGCTCACATGGTAGAGTGTCAAAATACACAATGGTGCAGGATGATTGCCTTGGAGTCACAATTCTTGCCTTAACCTAATAACCTTGCTGTAGAACTCATGCAGCCATAAATGCTGGCATGGAGTCAAACCACATTTATAAGAAGCAAAGCTTATACTCAAAGAAACACCATATTTCTAGGATTTGAAAACCTATTAAAAAAATGCATTCAATAACTTACAAATATGATATGGCGAACCAGGAAGGCATTTAGTTGTGGGATCTTACTCTAGTGAGATCTTTTGGGGAAGATAAACTGCATGCTAAGTCCAAAAAATAAAAGGTTAATATCAAGTGTTATGTGCAGAATTCGGGTGGGCCTAAACAGTTGTAGAAATATATTGGATTCTTGAACTCCTCAGTGTGCGGTTCTTCTAAAATTGATCAGCGATGCAGCAGTATCTTTCGAGGAAGAAGATCAGAGGATCGAACTTAGCAGTATCTTCTACAGAACCACCATATTCTCATTGATTCAGCCCATATCATCTTTTCTCTCTACACAAATAAGTTTGGTAATCAATAGCCCCTTGCCATCGAGTCAAGGTGTTTGATTGGACAGACACATCCAATAGTATTTTATCCCTGGATTTATATCATTCCAAACAGAGAAGAAAAGATTACAGCCCTGGATTGCCTCAAATCCCACAACTTTGTTTTTCCTAATATTTGTTTCCTCTGCCGTTGGCATAACTAATCCGCCAATCACTTGTTTTTAAATTATCATTTCGTTAGGTAATGTGGTTTATGCTGTTATAGTTTTCTTCATCTGGGGTCTTACAAAAACTCTTTCAATCCCTCATGGAGGGATGGGTATGGCTCAAGTCCTTTCCAAAAGTGTGCATCTTGGGGTGAAAGGAGAAGAAAAAACAAGAATGTTCAAAAGGAAGGGCTCATTGTCTTCAGCAGGTGTTGGTGGCTCCTTTGTTATCCTAAACATCTATAAACATCAACAAGATGATATCAACATATGTCTACATAAAATCATAGCCAATACATGCATGCTACATAATAGACTCTTGAAATGAAAAATACCCAGATGGGTTTTTACACTGTTGAACATATTAATGTGAGAATTGATGAGATGGTGTTCCCTACATGAGACAAAGTAAGAATAAGGAAGAGAGAGAGAGAGAGAGAGAGAGAGAGAGAGAGAGAGAGAGGTGAAAGTACCAGGGCACCAGCTGAGAGAGGTGGAAGGGTCTTTGTCGGCCAAGAAGAGGAGTAGGTTTATCTGGTTCTTGGGTGCTTCAGATTTGAAGGTCTCGAATACCTGATTGAAGTTGGAAACCGTCGCATCCACCATTTTCAGAGGCATCTTCTCTCCTGCGTTTGTTTGCAGAAGGAAAGGAAGGAAAAGATGAGAGATTCCTTGCGACAGGGAATACATTAATAGCGTGGGGAAGATTTTCAATAAGAGCCTAAAACTTTTGTTATTTTTTAAAAATAATCTCATAAATTGCTATATTAAAAAAAAAACTCAAGTTTTTCACTCATCTTATTACTTTTAAATAAGTCTTTCTTCGAAGGTAGAATAATAATCCACACCCTTGTTATATACATAAGTAGGGCCCACATTTTAAAAATTCAAATTGTTTATTGGCCTTTATACCCATTCTATTATCTACATCTAAAAACGGAAAAGTTACTCTTAGTGGATCAACCGTGAGATTGATAATTAGATTTCACTAATAAAAAATTCCTTCTCTTTCTACCTGGGTGAAAGAGAAAAGTGAAGAAAGTTAATTATGTGTTCAAGATATAATTGATCCAAGGATGGCCATCTGTTAATGTCTCAAATTGTTATAAGACTTGATTTGATGTGGTTCTTTAATCTTGGGGCTTTTGGGTATTGATTAGGTTCATAACATTTGATATAAGAGTAGACCTTCACATACTAAAGTCAAGTAACGAAAAAGAGTACATAGAATAGAGAAAGAGCAGCCAAAAAAAAAAAAACAAAGAAAAAAAAGGAAAAAAGGGCTACCTAAAGTAAAAATGAAAAGATTTGAAGCATTCCATCAGTCCAGGGCTTTTGACGTATTAATTAGGTCCATAACACCATCTTTCCAATTTAAGTTATAATCTATATCTTCATCACTGCAATGGATGTTAGGGCGGACAAGTGATTTGAATTTTCCACAGGTGGGCCGCGTTGAAGTTCTTCTGCCCTTAATTGAAATGCCCTTCTTTATAGAGAGGCAGATATAAGAGAGTAAAGAGAAAAAAGAGTGGGAAAATCCTGATTTGCTATTTAAAGAGTGAAAATGAGAATTAATCACTAGAGAGGACCTAATTAAATAGATGACTGAAAAGCTTATGCCCCAGATGAAATGTACCTGTCTTTCTATTTCTGGTGCTTTTGTTTTAAACACAACTATTTGAAGTTGATGGTTCTCTTTTGAACTGAACCGATTCCCTGCATGGTTCGTTACAAATCAGGTTGAACCACGAGCCAACCCAGCAGAAAAGATACGATGAGATGTGAAATGCAAAGAAAACAATGCATGGAGAACCAACCCTCTTGTGGAGAAATAGGACAGGCATCATTTAAACTGGTCCAACCAAGACTGATTTATTTTTACTTAACTATACATGTTCTGAACTATTGTTAGTCCTTACTCCTTAGTCCAGGTCAGATCAATTTAAGCGGAACGGGCGGATGGACTATTATCATCATCACAAAGACA
The DNA here is from genome assembly GCA_037013555.1 of Sextonia rubra. Classification (NCBI taxonomy): domain Eukaryota; kingdom Viridiplantae; phylum Streptophyta; class Magnoliopsida; order Laurales; family Lauraceae; genus Sextonia; species Sextonia rubra. The sequence continues at coordinate 12,310,789 of JASUAD010000001.1, read as the reverse complement.
AATCACAACTATCTTCAGTTAGACTGGTAGTTCAATTAAAAGTATCAAGCTTGGACAAAAAGTGTTAAATCAGAAAGAATTCACCTGGTAGGCCCAGATTGAACCAATGCTCAAAATCATGTTTGTACCCGATTACTCACCCTTCAAAAATAAACAAGATCTTGACCCACTGCATGAATATGTGACAAATAAAAGTATATTATCAAGAACACCTGTCTTAAAGCCAAAACTTTTCTCGCTTGAGAGTCCCAAGTCTATCTTGACACTTCGCCCCACATTCCCAACAATGAATCAGCATTGAGCTCAATTTACTATCATCCCAATTTTATGAACCTTTAGATTGGTCATGCAAAATAGAAAAAAATAAAACAAAATTCATCTAAAAGTTTAAAATTGTCGAACTACAAAAATATTAAATCACGGGTTAAGCTCATAAGAGGATACCCATTTTCTGGACATACCTAAGTCATAGGCAAACATTACCATTCCCTAAACCCCTGCCCCATGAGGGGCACTCATTCAAGTGGACCATCAGTATGGTCTGGCCATTTCCCCAAACCCCACAAATACAAAACAAGGGCCTGTTTGTTTCTCAAATAGTACATATGCATGAACATGTATGCTATTAGATTTAATATTTGGTTTGTTATTACTAATTACAGTCTAATTCCTATGCAGGACAAATTCCATGATTTGTTTTACCAATCAAATTCTATGTTACTCATTTACATTTCTAATAATCATTCATCTCAAGCCAAAAGTTCGTGCCCACCCTACAAGTTAAGCCCAATCATTCAAGCATATAAAATTAAGTTCATGGAGCCCACAAAATAAAGGTGATGATGAGTAGGACCCACTTATCTCAAACAAATGTAATAACTGAATATAAAACTGCATATGTCAAGCAACATATATATTCATTACAAGCAAGCAGGCCTTAAAGTGGTTGTAATTCCTCTTCTGACATACCATCCGAAGCATGGTAACCCAGGATTCACCTAAAGAGGCAGTCATTTCAATAGAAATACAGCAATGCCGAATGTTGATTAAGTAAGACGTTTCTTCAGCAGGATGTAGCCTGTTAATAGAATTACATTAGCACCAACGAAACCCAAGAAGCATATAAAAAAATTCTATGCGGGAGCAAGTGAAATCTACTCACTGAGATTCAGACCACCATGGATGGGAAGCCATTGTGGTTACTCACTTTGAAGTCTTGCCAGACAAGTAATAGTAAGCATGCAATATTCTCCCCACAAACTCATTCATTTTCGTCAAGTGAATGGTCTCAATACCAATAATTAAGGAAAAATATTAATCAAACAACCACCGTCATCTAACAATTCAACTAGTGGAGTGGAAAAAATGAATGATCATTAGTTACCATTACTTGGACTGGTTGGCATTACCTTTGTGTCGAAGTTCAAATCAAATGAAATTGAGTAAGTACTCCTCGAGATTTGATATTGTGTCGCTTAAATTCTGCACGACAGGATGACTGAAGCATTTAAGTAGTTTCTCATAAATAACCATAATATAAAGATCCATTGGGTCTCTGTGACACTGACTCCTCTCAAGCAACAGTCATATAACCACCTTACACATTTTCATATCAAGCATCTAATGACAAATAATTATCACCTCCAGAGTACAAAGTAGTAAAGATATACAGGATTTAAAATGCAACAATGGAGCTCTCGCTCTCTCTCCAGCGGAAAAATGACAATGAATACACTCTCTTCCCAACTGAATTTAGATTTGAAAGACAAACATATAAACACCAGCTGGATTTAGTGGAAAACTACCATATTCTCAAGCTTTCCTGCTTTAAATTTTACATATCTAAAATGAAGAAACAAAATTGATGAAGTCCGTATGGTGTAACTGTAGCAACTTCTACTGCTATCTCAAGACTAAATATAACATAGAGTTCTGACCACCATGTTGGAAAACTAAGAAATATTCAACAATAATCAAATTAAACGACCTCTCATTATCTGTATTAATCTTGTGTAGAGACCTAAAGTAATCTAACTATAGTGGGTTTCAGGCATGCATACCTTAACTATGGGAGAAGTGTTGACTTCTGTCGCTTTTGTTGTTGCAAAAATTTTTTTTTTCTTTCTTTCTTTTTGCTTAGTTGGGCCACCAGACTAAGCGTGTTACTTTCACTCGAGGACCTAGGGATCAATCCCTGGTCTTGGTTGATGGAAACCATAGTGTGTTAGCCCTTCAGTATGATCTTGGTTCTTAGAGGCAACAAAAGAAGCCTTTTGGATTTTTGCAATGTTTATAACCATGTGGTCAATTGATGCAATCTGGGCCCCACAAGTATTCCCTTTTCAAGTGAGATTAGGATTATAATTATTTTATTAGCAAATTTCTAATTACATTGCTATTAGGGAAGTTTCTATTCATAGCTTAGGGTTTGCTTAGGCGTTAAGTTTGCTTTTACTATATATATCGCATTGTAGAGAAGAGATTTTCAGAATTTATTAATTAATAGAATTAGGTTTTATCCCTGAGAGGTGCATTCTCGTGTCTGTTGAAGTCTTCTTGACGATTCGAAGTGTCATTGGACACGTGCTTACCCCTATACAAGCCCTAACACTAAGGCCTGCATCATCAACGGAGTTTTACCCTTGCATCACCCTCATTGTCAACAGAGCCCTATCCAATCAAACTGGGATGGGCTGAAAAATCTTTACCCCATGAACGTGGAATCTCTCTCTCTCTCTCTCGTTATTTATTTATTTATTTTTTGTTCAGCAGAATTTCTCACTTCTATTGTGACTACCTTCTTGCAACTTGTTACCATTATCATTTGGCGCACCTTTCATTCAAAGGCCATGTTAAACTTGTTGGTCAGGATACAGTAGAGATGGTTGGAACACTACATACTATAATGGTCTGACAAGTCACAAGTCACAACCAGTAAATTGTTGACATTGGGTATTGCAATCAAAAGAAACATGCCCACCATCTATTGGAGAAAATGCAAGGCCTAGAGCATTATATGCAACAGAAGCTCTAATAAGCACAAGGTTACTGTAAATAAAGAGAAGTTTCACACACAAGCTTACCAAAATTCAAAACCCAAGCTCTTTTATTCACAGAGCAAATGCAAAACAAAGGATAAAAAAGCGTAGATGGATTCAAAGAAACTTATTTTGGAAACAACGATCTTAAATACTTTCAGAATCAGTTGTTATTTGTTCCACTAGAATTTGGGGTTATTTGGAAATAATAAATCACATATTTGAAACAGCACTTTTCTTATGTATGCTCCAACGTAATTTTTTGATGACCGCTGTCATAAAAGTAATCAAGAATAAGTATTAGCAGGTAAAACCAGTAATTGCATGGAGTGCCTCTGCTCCAGTAATTAGAAATTTTCAGTTCTTCCTTCTTCAACAATTTTAAGTTTGAAATGGTACTCAATAAAGAACCAAACTCTATCTTAAATGACTGATATTGCAACATTTAAGAACAAGAAGGCTTTTAATGTTCCTTTATTATAGGTTGCACAAGCCCAAAAGGGAATGGCAGAACTCCAGTAAACTGTTGATGACAAAAATGAGAATTACTTATGACGTACTAGTTTTATCTGTTTCTGGGTGTTCACTTACACTAGCACTCAAAAACTGCAAAATAGAAAAGCAAGAATAACCTTGCACTAACCCAGATTAAACAACCCTAATGAATCATATGCAAATTTTAAATAAACCCATGTTAAACAACCATCAACAGCTTTCGATCTGACATGAACAGATCAGAGAGCCATGAAGAAAATTTTCAATTCTCAATAACAACTTCATGCAAAGTCATCTATAACATACGCAGTGCCACAGCGGATTTAAAAGGTGAAATGCATATTCCTTCCAATTCTTCAACTGATCCCAACTGAAAGACCCATAGATCAATAAAAGGAAGAAAAGATAGAAATCATCATGATCATCATCAAAGCCTTATTCCAACCATGTTGGGGTCGGCTACATGAATTTTGTTTCTCCATTTCGTTCTATTTTGAGCCAAATCTTTCGATAAGTTAAACTTCTTCAAATCTGAAAAAGAAAAGATAGACAAAGACCCTTTGTATCAAACAAGTTCCATTTTACCCAAGAACAAAAGATCCTACAATCTATCCAGCCACGTCCCTACCCCAATTTTATTATGATTTTTAAACAGACTCTACATGAGCCTGTTCTGACCTTCAATCAAACTGCATTACTTTTCCAAAACTTTCTCCTACTACAATCACTTTTTTTTCCCACCACCAAACCCACCTAAAAACCCAATCAAGGAATTATACCTAAAACCCAGCTTTTAGCATACTGAGCTTCCACCCTCATCTAGCGTTTAAAACATTGACAAACTATGCTCCAAAGCCCCTCCACATACCGGCCCTGCTATGGACTAGACAAGCCTTCACTTTTTTAAGTCAAAGTCATGCCTGAGACACCCACTCCCAGAAAACCACTTTCCAAAGGCCATGAATATTTCTCTATAGGAGAGAATTACATTGAGTCTTTTAAAGGACCTTTTTGTTTGCACAGCATTGTTTGTGTCTCCTCATAGATGAACCATTTAATACTTGCAAATGATAGGACTGCAAATCTTCTGAAATACAACCTACTTAAGTTCCATACAACAACATTATCCTAAATAATATAAAAAAAAATCCATCTCAACTTGGATCTATAGCCAAAGTGCCCAACAAGTTACCAATTAGAATAATCATTTTTGAGACTAGAATCTAGAATCTACAGATACAAGAGAGCTATCGATAAAAAATTTAGCAGAATCATATTTGGGACAGCATAACTTGCAATGCTAGAGATTAGAATAGTTTGTTATTAGTTTTGTTAGAATGTTAGAGATATTAGTAGATTATCCTTATCCTTAGGATAAGGTTAGTTCCTATTTACTTATAAATGTATATATCTCATTCAATGAATCTAACGGTGAATTTTATGCAATGATATTAGTTTCTGAAATTCCTTATGGTATCAGAGAGCAGGCCCAGTGATGATCATGTGATCATGCAGGGGACTGGTCATGTCCTTTATGTTTCCACAATAATCGCCATCGGTCTTTCTATTTCAATAAACAAAACTAATAACAAACTATTCTAATCTCTAACATGCAATACTGAGTAATTCACAACCATTCCATGCATCAGAAGGATATAAATTAATCAGTCAATATAAGAAAAACAATGGATAAATAAATTCTCTCAAAAATCCAGTTCAACCCATGACTAAATGAATATTCCAAACTTAAACACTGGTAGATTTTACTCACTCTTTACATTCCACAATTCAGCATATTTGACAATTTGCACTAAACTTCATTCAGAGCAATTCCTTCACTTCTCATGGTTCTCTAAGTCAGAAATATTCACAGTGCAAACCCGTTCATCCTCAGGCAAAATGCACCAATTAGGGGACTGCACAGCCCGCAACCACCGAAAATCATCCACATTTGCCCAGTTCCCACTATCTTCTGCAAGATCAGACCCTCTCAGCTCTTCTTCAATCCCCTCATAAACCAAATGGTAAGGCGCAAACCTCACCCTGCTGCAATCTTCAATGATGGGTCTACTCCGAACCCGAAGATAGAAGTCCGTTGCCTTTGCATGATGTATCCTAATCTGATGAGATGCCAACATGAACACACAACCCTCTACCTCTTCAATGAGAATCGAACCCAGAACAGGACCCACAAAAACCCTGCAATTTTTCAAGCGATGTACAAAGAGGGCTCTCAATCTACCCTTGAGCCGGATCTCACATGATTCCAGATTGGAGATCGTGAAATCGCCACTTTCAAAGCCCTCAAATTGCCTAACCAAAACAGCGTCCACCTCATTACGGAATCCAGGTGAATCACGGGTTTCAAATCGTGATTTTTCCGCAGAAGCAGCATCATCTCCTCCTTCGACAGGAAGGTTTGGTTCTTCCGCAGATTTCGCAATTTCTTTGACTGCATTGGCTGGATCTTTCTTTGCCGGCTTATTCCTGAAAGAGAACTTCTTTCTTGGAGTCAGCTTCAAATTCACGCTTTCAAGGTTCTCCTTCAATTCAGCAATGGCTTTGAGAGCAGATCTAACTTCGTACGAGGGCAGGAAATACGAATTCTCTGCAACAAGCTTTTCAATATCCGCTATGTCGATCAACAGCTTCTCAAGATCGGATTTCACCTGGGGATTGGATTCGCGATCATGTGAGATGGAGCGCAAGCGATTGAGTTCTGATTCGATCGATCTCCTGGAATCGGCGAAGCGATTGAGAAAAGATTGAGTGGATTCGAAGGGGGCAGAGGAATCGTCGTTGGATCTGCGGGAGATGGATTGGTTGAGACGAGATTGGTGGAGATTGGAAAGGCGTTCGATCATGGCAGCGTGCTTCTTTTGGGAACTAGGGTTTAGGGTTTTAGCAGAGATTGTTTGGGAGATGGAGAGATCCGTTTCTTCTTCCATGTTTGGTGCTGCAGACAAAGACAACAACACCTGCAGAACAGAGAGGAGAGGGGCAGAGCTCAGAACCTTGAGAGAAGCAATGAGAATGGGAAATTCTCAAATAAGGCGTTAAGTTTTTGACTTATTTCAAAAAAGTACACAATTTTAAAAACTTTTCATATCAATCCCCAATTGTTTCAAAAAATTTTTAATTTAAGACATTTAAAACTATTTTCCAGCAACTTTTTTCTTCAATTTTTTTTAAAGTTTTGAAACTTTTATCCCTTTTGAAAAAAAAAAGGGTTGTCATTTGGGTAAGCTTTGGATGACTTAAGGCTAACTTGAGTGAGATCCAAGAAATCTATTCGACTTAAAAATGTTGTTAGTGGTGGATTTGAACTTATAAACATTAAGATTGAAGTAACCCATATAACTACTATACCAAACAATACTAATGTATAATTATTTGTTAGAAAAAAAGGGTTTTAAATTTAGTTAGATGGTGCAGGCACTCTAGCTTTGTGGATGCTAAGCACAGATTTTTGTACTAATCCTATATGAACCTGACCATTAACCTGATCAAGAGATATAAACACAATAAACACTCGTTTTTAAAGTTTCCAAATTTCAGAACCCCCCATGCAACGCTAACCAACCACAAAATCTTGCCAAATAAAATGGTCTAATAACACACGAAATCCCACCCAATCTCACGTCCAAATCTCTTTTGGATTCATAAACTTAGTTCAATAATCCATGTTTTAAGATTGAAACTCTTTCAAATACATTCGAAATTTTAACTGTGGTAAGGAGAGCTTATATGGGTCAACACATAGATCCTACCTCCTGATGGGCTTCCTACGCCTTATTATAAAGATGGGCATCCTACACACCATGTACAAGAGGGTCCAATGCCCAGTGGGCATACGAGGACATTGTCTGTCAAGGGTGTCACATGAGGCTAATGCACCTCCATGTATAAGTCAACTGCAATTACTAATAGCAGGTCATTCGTTGTTGGCTGCCTCTCCAACCCATAGTGGGCATCGTACCATTCAACACGATGGCCTACCGTGGGTTCCAAGCACCCTCTACAACAATTTTAATAGTATAATAATCAAGAGTATCCAATGGTCCCACAGTTCCCACACCTCCTTGGCATGGCTTGGTCTCTTTCTCCTTATTACAAGCAATTGGTAGGCAAATGGGTAAGCTCGGGTTCCCATAAATCATAGGATCCATAGTTGCAAGCATTTAATAGCTCAGTTTGATGGTCCCAAAAGTGGTCCATGGTTCAAGGGGGTCCAATCTCTAAACCTTCAAAATCCCAAGCCTACGGTTGCTGCTAGCCGAGATTGACTTACGGTTAGCCTTGTGGCGAGCCGTACCTCTCCATGATGCTATGGTAGAGTGCAAACAGTTCTTCTTTGGGAGAGATGTGCTCTATGATCCAAGGTTACAAACCACAGTTTTTATGGGGCATCGCATGCCCTTGTTCCATTCATGCTACAATCCATTTCTAAAGTCCCCTAATGTGGGAGGTTTCCAACATACCTAAGAAATGGGTCCCAAGTCACAATGAACCTAACAGCATTTGAGTAGTTAAAATGGAATGAGCATAAGAACCAATAGTACAACATATATACCAAATGAAGTACATTATTCATCTTAAGTAGAAAATACCAAATGAAGTACATTATTCATCTTAAGTATAAAATCCCATCAATCCCCTAACAAATTAACTAAAACTAGAGCCAACCACGCCACACCTCACCCCTACGTAATACAAACCATCCAATTCACTTACATAAAAAATTAAAACAAAAACTCTAATTTTGTATAAGCATCAAACTCCACAACGAACACTAAATGCAAATTTCATACCAATGAACATTATAATCTGTATACAACATCATATATGAAACATGATTTAAATATGACCATTTGCCATCAATAGGAGATTAGAGAATTTAAGAATGAAATTAAGGCATACCATGAGCAATAACATGGATTAGAACAAGGGACATCAACAAATCAAATATCCATAAATCATGTAATCCCCATTTACAACCATGACGTGAAATCCACACATACCTACTTGCCTTAAAGTTCTTCAAATCTCAAAATCCAACTTGCTACGTCTTCAATTTGGCATTCCACACTAGCTACACTAAAACCATCAATTTGTAGCCCTAAATGAGCTCCTATAGATAAAACCCAAGAAAAACCTAGAAATTAGAATATGCATGTGAGGATTTGGGGTCAAAGGTAAGAGAAGTAAAGGAAAACAAGGGAGAGAAAATGGAAAGAAGAAGGGAGAAGAGGAGATGGGGTTCGATGGAGAGAAGAAGGGGACTCGGTGGGTTCATAATCTTTTAAGTGGGCTTCATGATTTTACAAGAAGTAGCTCATTTAAGTGGAGAAGTCTGAATTTTTTTATGGGTTTATGGCCATGGGGCCATAAAATCACTGGGCACAAGAGCAAAGATTTTCCAAAATAATTGTAGCAGGATTTTGCTGAAAAAAACGTCCCTTAGTTGACAACTAATCACGAGGAGTCTCAAGTTAATTTTGTGCGCAAATTGGGTTCTTGAGGCCTCATTTCGTACAAAAATTATGGTTTTCTGTAATGTGGGGACTTCTTCTTTCCTCTTTTTTTCATAACCTCCGGTTCCAGTGATAGACAACCCGAGCACATAACTAACTTGCAACTCCACCTCTATCTCCAGCATCTTCTTCTCTGTGTGGTTCCCTCTTCTTCTCTTTCCTTTCCATCTCCACCATCACTTAAAGAGTCTTCCCCTCCATACCCAAAACCACAACATTCAACACACCCTCTCCTGAGCAAACCCAATACGCCATTTTCCTCACTCTTCAAACCCCACAAGAAACCCTCCAACAGCCCCAGCAATCACCCCACCACTCCCCAAATCCACAAACCTTCCTTCCCTCTCCAACTCCACTCCCGAGACTCCTTCAAATGCCTCACAACCCAAAGAATTACAAGACCCTCACACTCACTTGACTCTCTTGCGACTCGGCCCGAGTCAAAGCCCTCAATGCCAAACTTGCCCTCATCCTCAGCGAACTCTTTTTTTATGCCAAGGCCGAGGATGGCCGAGGATGGTCTGCAAGGCTCTATCATCTCCAGGACGAGTCTGGGAAACGACAAGAACTTATCCTGAGTCGGAATCGGTCGACCTCCGTAATCGCTTTACATGGGCCTCAATACTAGAAGCGACATAACATAAGTGCAGGAGAGCTGTGTATGTACTACTACCAATAGGCTGATCTGGTTTTCAATCCCTCCGCTTCTACCGATTATGCTAAAGCTATGAATCTTAGTTGTACAAGTCTCTCGATGTCACGGCATCCAGAGACTTTGGAGCCAGAGGTGGAGTTATATGTGGGTTCTGTGCTCAGGTTGTTTGTCTGCTGAGCCACATGTTGCCACCTGTAGTGGTCTTCGTTATCGGAACTAGACGAGATGGAGAAAGAGAAAGAAAGAGGGTAGAAGAAGAAGAAAAGGGGAGCAATGCTAGCGTTTCTTCTCCCCACATTACAAAAATAAAAAATAAAGAAAATAATAAATAAATAAATGCACGAAATTAGGTCATGGGGACCTAATCAGTGCACAAAATTAACTTAGAACTATTTGCGTTTAGTGGTCAACTAAAGGTTTTTTTTTTATAAAATTCTCTAATTTTATCTATCCAACTAGCACAATATCACATTTTTTCTAAAAATACCCAAAATACTCTAACAATGCTCAAATAATTAAATTACCCTTTTTATGCCCAAACTTAATTCAATCGCACCACTAATTAATACCTAGAATTACTTAATTAACCCCTAAGCATGATTCATCAATATTAAACATAATTATCTAGGGTCGGGGCCTTACAACTAATGATCAGTGTTGGGGAGAAAAAGACGTTCCATGTCTTACAATGTTACAATGTGTTCTAGTAGCATTCTTGTTGAAAGGTTGAAGTAATTAATTGAAAAAATGGCTCTTTTGCGGTGTCAAGATTAAAATATCCTTTGATTGAAATGAGTTGCTCACATTTTCATCAATTGCAGTCTGCACCTTGGAGCCAAAAACAGCATATGAGCCACGATACTTCACAAATGTAGCCTTTCACACACAAAAGTCTTTAACTAAACAAAGGAAAGCCATAGATATGATTTAGAACCCAAAAGAAAAACTGCAATTTGCAAAGCTTACTTCTACGTAAGCAAAGATTCCAATGGAAATATGAAATGGAAAAACAAATCCAAAATTTTCAATGTAGATTTTCAAAACAAACATTGATTTCTGAAGAAATCACTAGAACTTAGTAGAGTAGGGGGAACAAAATTAGGATAAGGAAGGAAGGAAATAATGTAGATGGAAGAGGTCATAATGGGGTTTATGAAACCAGGTATAGAGAGGGGGCACCAGAAGCTTGGAATTGCAACGTTGTTGCCTGATAGATCTAGAGTAGAGGGGATGTAGGGGAAGGGTTTTGGGTGAAAAACCATCTGTGTTTGAGCGAAAAGATGTTCCATCTCCACTTGCTATAGCTTTAACAAAATTCTTTATTCAAAAAAGTTACCTTAAAGGCCAAAACGCTAATTCTTAATAAAATGAGAAAAACAAGATTTATGCAACACTCTAACAAGTTCTGAATTATAAAATATTACTCAATAAAACATGAAACGAGGGATTTCATTTTTAAACTTTCAAATGCTCCCAAAGTCACTCAAGGTCTGAAATGGAGTAAGATTGGGCCTCTTTCTTTCTTGTGGCTTTTTTCAGAAAAATTCTCTTAGAGTTTTATAAAACAAAATGGACCCCAAAGTTTTATGGCTTGGAGTGGTCCTTTGAGTCCTTTTCGATTTTTTTTTTCAATATTATTTATAAGCATAGATATCTATGCTCAAGCATAACATACATTAAATCATTTTCCTATTCTTTCTTCCTCTTCTTTATCTCTTATTCTTAGTTTGGTCAAGGGTTTTGTTTAGATTATGTATGGGGCAAAAAAGGGAAAATTAAGAAGAAGAAAAAAAGAGAAAGAAAATGGAAACAAAAGAAAAAGAGAAGACACGGAAGAGGATGAAGGAAGAAGAAAAGAGAAGAAGAAGAATTATGAAGAAAAAGAAACGTTGGAAAGAGAAGGAGAAAGAGAATGTGTAATGAAAGGTAAAATAAGAAGAGAAATAAGTAAAAAAGATAAGGAAAAGAGTCAGAAGATGAAACTAAAATGAAAAGAATAAGAGAGAAGAAGAAATATTACGCTTGAGCATAGACATCTATGCTCAAGCGTAATATACCCAAAGCAGAATCAATATTTCTTTTAGACATTGTTAATGATCAGGAGTATCATTGCTTATTGACAATATCTAAAAAAAACGTTGATTCTACTTTGGGTCTATTACGTTAGAGCATAGATATCTATGCTCATGTGTAATATACACAAAACCTTTTCTCATTCTTTCTTTCTTTTCGTCATCTCTTCTTCTTGGTTTGGTAGAGGGTTTGTTTGTGTTTTGTATGGGGTGAGGAGAGCAAATTCAAGAAAAAGAAAAAGAGAAAATAAAATGGAACAATGTGTTCTGTCTAAGGTTTCGTTTGTGTTCTGTCTGGGGTTTCATCTATTATGTCTGGGGTTTCATCATTTGTGTTTTGTCTAGGGTTTTATCTCCTTATTTTTCTTTTATTTTCTTTTTCTTTTTTTCTTCTTCTTGATTTTCCCCTCCTTACTCCATACAGAATACAAACAGAACCCTTTACCAAACCAAGAATAAGAGATGACGAAAAGGAAGAAGGATTGAGGAAAGAGTTTTGTGTATACTAGGCTTGAGCATAGACATCTATGCTCAAGCATAATATACCAAAAGCAGAATCAGGATTCTTTTTTTAGATATTGTTAATGAGCAGCGATATCTATGCTCATCAACAATATCTAAAAAAAATCATGATTCTGCTTTAAGTACATTACACTTAAGTATAGAAATCTATGCTCAAGCATAATATTTCTTCTTCCCCATTTGTCTTCTTATTTTAGTACTTTCTTCTAATTCTCTTACTCATCTCTGTAAGATCTAATAGAATTTGCAATAAAACATCAAACCTCAGGATCTAGATTTATGCATTAAATAATATATGATCTCAAGAAAATAAATGCGTACCTTGTGCCATGATCTTGATGATGAGTGGAACTTGATTCTCAAATCGGGTTTTCTCCTATCTCCCTTATCACCCACTCCAAGATGCGTGAGAGTTGATGGGTACTTTTCAGATCTCGTGGGTTAAGAGAGAGGACCGGAAAACCCCTTTTATAGATAAACCCTAGAGAGATTTCTTCCCATCAAAGAAATCATTAAAGATAAGTTTCCTTAATTCCTCAAGATTAGTCAACCAAAATTATCTTAATTGATTAGGCTTACTAAAATTGAATCCAAGTTATATATAGTAAAACCAAAACAAAAAGGGGAAAGCATATTAAATTAGTGGGCTCAAAATGTGGGCCCCAAAAACATTAGACATGTGGTCATGAGGACCACATATGTCCAACAATCTCCCACTTGGTCCGAATGACCACACATATGTGATCTCCCACTTGGTCATGACGACCATATAAAAACAATCCACCTTTTATTATAATATATATAAATTTTGAAAAGAAAAAAAAAATTTTTGTTTTTTAAAAAATATATTTTTTTTATGACTAAACTTGGATTCGACTAAATTTTAAAATCCCGACGAGTGGCCACTCATTTGAAAAATTATCCCAGTCAATCTTGTTTATGCTAATTCTGATATACTGTAATTAAATGAAATCAATAATGCGGATCATGGCGGTCAAACATCAAATAGATGACATAATTCCTTCCATGTACCACAACATTAGTAATGTCATTTAATTAAGTCATAAATCGAGGAAAATAATAGGAGTATACACAAATTCCTATTTATGGTCCAAATGAAATTTATCTTGCTCTTCAATAATTAATAAATGGTGCACACAAAATAAGCAAGAGAACAAATGTATCATTAATGAAAATTTATCAGTTAAAGTGTCAAAAAAATAAGCAGAAATCCTTTCAACCACATACATTAAGGTAACACAATGAGACCCATTTCTCTAACATGATCATTATAGGCCTCTGCCGGTAATGCTTTAGTCATAGGATCTGCAATCATGAGCTTTGTACTGATTTGCTCTATAGACACAATATTATCCCGAACCTTCTCTTTAACGGCAAGATATTTTATCTGAAAGTGCTTTGCAGCGCTTGAACTTTTGTCGTTATTAGAGAAAAGAACAGCTGATGTGTTATCACAATAAATTTTCAGCGGCTTAGAAATGGAGTCCATAATCTGAAGCCCTGAAATGAAATTTCGTATCCATACAGCTTGATTAGTGGCCTCAAAGCATGCCACAAATTCAGCTTGAAATGTAGAAGAAGCAGTTGTAGTTTGTTTAATGCTTTTTCACGAGACAGCCCCACCAGCAAGGAGAAAAATGTATCCTGATGTAGATCTCCTTGTGTCAAGGCACCCAGCAAAATCTGAATCTGAATATCCAATCACTTCCAAGTGATCAGATTTGCTATAAGTGAGCATATGTTCTTTAGTCCCTTGTAAATATCGCATGACTTTCTTTGCTGCCTTCCAATGAGTCATGCCAGGGTTAGACTGATATCTACCTAGCATGCTAACTGCAAAACTGATATCTGGACGTGTACAAGTCTGAGCAAACAGGAGACTTCCTACGATTGAAGCAAATGGGATGTCCCGCATCTGATTCCTCTCGAGGTCATTTTTGGGACATTGATCTTTGGAGAATCGATCACCTCTTGATATAGGTGCTTTACCTCCAGAACAGTTCTGCATATTGAATCTTTCAAGAAATCTATTAATATAGGCTTTCTGTGATAATCCTAGTACACCTCGAGACCTATCTCTAAAAATCTCGATTCCAAGTACAAAGGATGCTTCGCCCATATCTTTCATTTCAAAATTCTTTGTGAGGTATTCCTTTGTTGCACACAATAGGCCTAGATGATTACTAGCAAGTAGAATGTCATCTACATACAGAACTAAAATAATAAACTTGCTCCCACTGATCTTCAGGTATATACATTGATCAACAATGTTTTTCTTAAACCCAAAGGAAGTAATGATATCATTGAACTTAATATACCATTGCCTTGAAGCTTATTTAAGCCCATATATAGATTTCTTTAATCTACAAACTAAATTCTCTTTGCCTTTTTCCTGAAAGCCTTCTGGTTGTTTCATATATACCTCTTCAGCTAAATTTCCATTTAAGAATGCTGTTTTCACATCCATTTGATGTAACTCTAGATTAAAATGAGCTACAAATGCCATTATGATTCGAAAAGAGTCCTTTGAAGAAACTGGTGAAAAGGTCTCTTTATAATCAATATTTTCCCTTTGAGTAAATCCCTTAGCTACAAGTCTGGCCTTAAATCGTTCGATTTTGCCCTTTTGGTCTCGTTTGGTCTTAAAGATCCATTTGCATCCAATAGCTACAGACCCTTGAGGCAATTCGACGAGATCCCAGACTTTATTTACATACATGGATTTTAACTCCTCCTGTATGGCATCGATCCATTTATTCGAATCATCACTTTTAATGGCTTGTGAATATGTTACCGGATCTTCTTGGACACCTATATCGAAATCAGATTCTTGAAGATAAACAATATAATCATCCGATATAGCAGACCTCTTAGATCTTTGGGATCTTCTTAAAGGTTGTGCCTCTGCTAAATCTTGATTCGGATGATTGATATCTTCAATCACATCATTGTGAATGACATTCTCATCTAGTGGCGCTTCTGATATTGTAGGTTGTATTTCCATCGTATCATTCTGAACGAAGTCATTTGGAATAACAACTCTAACCGTTTGTAACACTCCGACCCAGCTTGACCTCGTTTAGCGTTTAGTTAATCTTGTTTTTGTTGCTAATCGTGTTTTGTTGTGTTTTGTTTTCGTTACGGGTCATGGATAGGTAGTTGGGTTGAGTTTGACCTGGATTAAGTAGACCAAGCCCTTTTTCGTAATTTTAGCTTTTCTTAGACATGGTCATTTTTGCATCATCTTGATGTCAACACGTGTCTTTCGTTGAGCTCGTTAACTTTCGTAACTACGTCATTTGCAACCGAGGTCGTGTGATTCGATTGGACCTTGATTTGACTCAAACTGAAATTTGTATTCTAGCTTGGACTTCATTGCAATTTGACCACCTAATGAGCTTATATATCTCACCCATCGATCAAACTCATACTCTTTCTCTCGTTTTCTCTCTTTCTCTTCACTGTGCACGTGGAGACTTCCTTGCTTCCTTGCATTCTCTTCTCCAACCTCCATCGATCAAGCTCTATTGTGAGGTTCTTGCATGAAAGGTGAGTTGGAAACCTTTCCATTCTCTCATCTCCTTTCTCCATCTCTTCTCCCTCTTGTCTCCATCGTGCTTGGTGTGTCTGTGTTTTGATTTCTCTCCATCCCTCATGCATGCATGTGGTTTTGCTTGTGTTAGGTTGTGTTTGGACTTGAGGGCTCCATTTGTGCAATTGATTTCCAAATTGAGGCAAGTATAACCATAACATTGAGAACCCATGTTGGTATGCTTTGATTTTGGCTAGCTCACATTAATGTGTGTGGAAAACATGTGTTTACAGCCCATTTGCTACTCATTAATTCAATACTTATCTACTCCCCTTTGATGATTGTAAATTGGATGAGTTTTCAGACATTCTGTACATGTTTCAGATTTCTGAATTCGTGCAGGTACGGCTAAGCCGTATAACACCTACGGCTCACAATCCAGAGAGGAGAAAAACCCAGTTTTCCTCTACGGCTAGGGCACGGCTAAGCCGTGGAATGCCCTACGGCTAAGCCGTAGCTCAGCCGTGGCCAAGCCGTAGAATAATACAGGGTGCAATTTCTGGAATAACTGAGAGTCAGCAAATGACAGACCTTCTACGGTTCAGCCACGGCTAAGCCGTAGACCACACACGGCTAAGCCGTAGCACACACACGGCTAAGCCGTAACCACACATGAAGAATAAGGCTAGGTGTAACGATAAGACCTATATGACCTTCATGATAGAATGTAGAGCACCTAGACTTGCCCAACGGATGTGATACTACGCGTGAATGATCTCGAGGGCTGCGAATCATTCATGTTCGTTATCCGGATGTTAAGCACCTCCCCATGGGTGTTGGTTTAAGGGACTTCGTGCACCGCCCGATTCAAGGCAACACTAGACAACGGTGTATCGAATAACTTAAAACTACATCATCATGCACGGTTAGAAACACCGGATAATTAGATTAGAATTGGTTTGTAAACTTAAGATGATTCGATTCACATGATTTGTTGCATAACATATTGCATTCGATCCTTGATCTCAACTCTCTAACATGATTACGTATGTTTCGTTACTTTCACATTGTGATTTATTTACCCTGAGTATGCATGTATGATGTGTTCATTCACGGATCTGCACGTATGATAAGTTGTCACGATCTACTCAGGATTTTCATGATTGACTCCGTATGGTCAGGCACTACTTAGCCTCAGCCTTAGGATCCCGACGGGGTGAATTCGGTATAGTTTATATGGCCTGCTGCAGTATGGATTTTGTCTTGGGGAACCGGACCCCAGGAAACCGAGACCCATTGTACCCTGGCCCGGACAATGGTGTTCTTTGCATGTTACAAGATCCCTCTTTTGGGAGCATATGGTAATGTAGTAGCCACTAGTCATGTACACAGCATGTTATCCTTGATTCACGCAGCATATTTCTTTCTTGCATGATAGCCTAGTATACGAAAATGCCTTCTTTAATAACATGATGTTCTTTATTCTATTAGACACATCGTGTGTTAACTTGCTATGGTTTATACTTTGCTGAATCTTCGTATTCACAGTTGTTTTTGGTGTTGCAGGCCCAGATCCCCCTTCCGAACCCCCGCCGGTCGGCCAGGCTCCAGATGAGACCCCCGGGGCCCCATCAGGCCTAGAGGAGTGGATGTGATCACTCCACGGGAGAGCGTACATGGCATGCATCATGTTGGAGCCATGTTTTGGGGATTCTCAGACTTGTATATGTCATGACATGTCATTATTGTATATATCTTTTGTTCATTTTGTAAAACTTTCATATGTAATTATGTCAGTCCTTTCTTGTATCCTCTTCTTGCATTGTTAGTTTTGTGTTTCTGATATTTACAGCTTCCGCATACTTGCTTGGCACGTGTGCTTGTTCCCTTGTGCGTGTGCATTTAGACTCGGTCTACGTGTGCATGCACGGGAGTACGTGTGTCATTAGGTTTGGCTTTTGCTAACCCCCGAACCCTGGGCTCGGGTTGTGACATACGTATTGTATGGTATCAGAGCATTCCTTGCTCATTCCTTGTTCTAGATGATAAGCATGTAGGCATGTAGGATCGTGGTGAGGATACGATTTTCTTTGTGCTCTTTCTAGACTTTGGGGTTTGTTGGGCGCTCTTGTGTTGTGTTTGTGTCTGACTCTTTCCATTTTACAGGATGGCATCAGGTTCTGGTTCGCAGCAGAACGCCGGAAATAACGAGAGCGGATCTGCCCCGTCACCGCAGACACCGAACACAGATGAACGCATTCTCATGCTATTGCAGTCCCTTCAGTGCACGAGGACAAGTACAGAAGAAGACCAAAGGCCAGCAGAGTACTTCTAGTTCTTCTGGAGTGACGTGTGGGTATTGTGGCAAGAACCATGCGACTGATGCGTGTTGGAGGAAGGCCGGTGCTTGTTTTATTTGCGGTTCGAGGGAGCATATGATCGCCAATTGTCCTCGACAGAGAGCCTCCGGTGCAGCTCCATCTGGTCCTACTTCCGGTGCAGTTCCTAGCAGACCCAGTGCACCTACAGCTCCGAGCAAGTCACAGTCAGCTCGTCCAGGCTCGAGACAGCCTCGCCAGACAGCCCGTGCTTACGCTGCTACTCACGAGAGTGCCGAGGATCCACAGGTGGTTGAAGGTACTGTTTTGATTTCGCGCGTTGAGGCTTTAGCTTTGTTCGATTCGGGGTCTACACGGTCTTATGTAGCACCTCATTTCGCCAAGCGGTTGCATCAGCCGTCTGAGCCGTTGCCATATGTGTTGGTTGTATCCACCCCAGTTGGCAAGCGAGTGGAGTGTAGTATGTACTACCCCCATTGCGACGTGCAGATTGCAGGTCATCAGTTACCTGTTGATTTGATCCTGTTGTCGATGCTGGACTTCGACGTGATCCTTGGTATGGATTGGCTCGCTCGATATCGTGCCTGTGTTAACTGTTACAACAGGACGATCTTCTTCGATTTAGGCAAGGGCTTCCGTTTCGAGGGCAGTCAGCAGAGATGCCCCAGGCGTGTGATTTTGGCGTGTAAGGCAGATCGCTTGATCCGCCGAGGGTGTGAAGGCTTCATTGCCTTTGTCTCAGCGAAGAAGGAGCCGAAGCAGCTAGGTGAGATCCAGGTGGTCTGTGACTTTCCAGATATTTTTCCAGACGATGTACCAGGCTTACCCCCGGTTCGAGATGTGGAGTTCGCCATTGAGCTTGTTCCCGGCACGGCACCGATCAGCAAGGCTCCGTATCGCATGGCCCCAGCAGAGTTGTCTGAGTTGAAGAAGCAACTACAGGAGCTTTTGGATAAGAGTTTCATTCGCCCGAGCGTTTCACCTTGGGGAGCACCAGTCTTGTTTGTCAAGAAGAAGGTTGGTACTTTTCGGATGTGCATAGACTATCGACAGCTGAACAAAGTGACGATCAAGAACAAGTACCCCTTACCCAGGATCGATGAGTTGTTTGACCAACTTCAGGGCGCAGCATACTTTTCGAAGATTGATTTGAGGTCTGGTTATCACCAGTTGAGAGTCAAAGAAGATGACATTCCTAAGACTGCCTTCAGGACTCGTTATGGTCACTATGAATTCCTCGTGATGCCTTTTGGACTAACCAACGCACCTGCAGCTTTTATGGCATTGATGAATCAGATTTTTGCTCCTTTCTTGGACCAGTTCGTAGTGGTGTTTATTGATGATATACTGATCTATTCTAAGTCAGCAGAGGAGCATAGGGAGCATTTGAGAAAAGCCTTATCGTTGTTGAGAGAACATCGATTGTTTGCTAAGTTATCGAAGTGTGATTTTTGGCTTGAGCAGGTGGCATTTTTAGGTCATATCATTTCACGAGAGGGATTGGCAGTTGATCCATCTAAAGTAGAGGCAGTAGTGAATTGGCCTAGCCCCAAGACAGTGACAGAGGTTCGCAGTTTCCTTGGTTTAGCAGGTTACTACCGTCGATTTGTCCAGAACTTTGCTAAGATCTCTTCTCCTTTGACGAAGTTGACCAGGAAGAACGTACCATTTGATTGGACTGAGGAGTGTGAGGCCCGTTTTCGGATGTTGAAAGAGAAGTTGACTACAGTCCCAGTGTTAGCCTTGCCAGATGGTTGTGAAGGATTCGTGGTTTATTCAGATGCTTCTCGAGTTGGCCTAGGGTGTGTGTTGATGCAGCATGGGAAGGTTATTGCCTATGGATCGAGACAGTTGCGAGATCATGAGAAGAATTACGCCACCCATGATTTAGAATTGGCAGCCATCGTGTTTGCGTTGAAGCTGTGGAGACATTATCTCTATGGTGTACAGTTTGAGGTTCGTTCTGACCACCACAGTTTACAGTATTTATTCACACAGCAGGAGCTGAACATGAGACAGCGGAGATGGCTTGAGCTTATTAAGGATTATGATTTTCCGATCAAATATCAGCCAGGCAAGGGGAATGTGGTGGTAGATGCGCTCAGTCGGAAAGCAGAGTCAGTGCAGCTATTGAGCAGTTTCCTCTTAGAGTTTCGTGGTCTCCCTGTTGAGGTTAAACTAGTGGATGAGTGCGTGATGTTGGCTAGTACGCTAGTGTTTCAGCCTGAGATGATTCAGCAGATTAAGGACAGGCAGTTTGAGGATCTAACTTTGAAGCGCATTCGAGACCACATTGGAGACAGACCCGATTTCAGACTCGAGGATGGTGTACTCTACTTTCGGAGTAGGTTGTGCGTGCCAGCAGTTGATGAGTTCAAGGAGAAGCTGATGAACGAAGCGCATTACGCTCGCTATACGATGCATCCAGGCAGCACCAAGATGTTTCGGAATCTCAAGGATTGCTTCTGGTGGAACAACATGAAGAGAGAAGTAGCAGGATTTGTTGCTCGCTGTTTGACATGCCAGAAGGTGAAGGCAGATCATCAGAGACCGCCAGGCTCGTTGCATCCTTTGCACATACCGCAGTGGAAGTGGGAAAACATCACCATGGACTTCGTTTCCGGTTTGCCGCCGACTAGCAGGAAGAATAACGCCATTTGGGTGATTGTAGATCGATTGACGAAGTCAGCCCATTTCATTCCTTTTCGGAAGGGTATGACCTTTTCAGAGATGGCGAGGAAGTTCGTGGATGAGATCGTCAGGCTCCATGGTACCCCCGTGTCGATTGTATCCGATCGTGACAGCCGTTTTGTTTCGTCCTTCTGGAGAGCTTTCCAAGAGGCTTTGGGTACGAAGTTGAGTTTCAGCACGGCATACCACCCACAGACAGATGGACAATCAGAGCGGACGATTCAGACTTTGGAGGATATGTTGCGAGCCAGTGTGTTGAGTTACGAGAAAGAATGGGATATTCATCTATCGTTGTGCGAGTTCGCCTACAACAACAGTTTCCATGAGAGCATTAGGATGGCACCATATGAAGCACTGTACGGGAAGAAGTGTAAAAGTCCGGTTTGTTGGGAAGAAGTTGGAACTCGAAGTTTTCACGGACCGACGATCATTGCCGAGACTACGGAGAAGGTACAGAAAGCTATTGAGAACTTGAAAGTTGCTCGGTCGAGACAGAAGAGTTATGCAGACACCCGCAGACGACCCTTAGAGTTTCAGGTTGGCGAGTGGGTTTTTCTGAAGGTCTCACCGATGAAAGGTACGATCCGTTTCGGCCAGAAAGGCAAGTTAGCTCCACGCTATGTCGGACCATTCGAGGTCAAGAGTCGGATTGGTGATTTGGCCTATCGATTAGAGCTTCCCGAGATGTTTGCAGGAGTGCACAACGTTTTCCACGTTTCGATGCTTCGGAAATACGTTCACGATCCCTCCCATGTCATTCGTTACGACGAGGTTCAGATTCAGCCGAGTGCTGCATACGTTGAGCGACCGCTCCGTATCGTGGGAACTCGAGAGCAGATACTCCGCACCAGGACAATTCGATGGGTCAAAGTGCTTTGGGAGCATCACAGTCCTGATGAGGCTACTTGGGAGCTAGAAGAGCAGATGGCACGTCAGTACCCCGATTTGTTTTCCCAGGTATGAGTGCGTTAGTGTTCATTCCGAGGACGGAATGATTCTCAAGTAGGGGAGGATGTAACACTCCGACCCAGCTTGACCTCGTTTAGCGTTTAGTTAATCTTGTTTTTGTTGCTAATCGTGTTTTGTTGTGTTTTGTTTTCGTTACGGGTCATGGATAGGTAGTTGGGTTGAGTTTGACCTGGATTAAGTAGACCAAGCCCTTTTTCGTAATTTTAGCTTTTCTTAGACATGGTCATTTTTGCATCATCTTGATGTCAACACGTGTCTTTCGTTGAGCTCGTTAACTTTCGTAACTACGTCATTTGCAACCGAGGTCGTGTGATTCGATTGGACCTTGATTTGACTCAAACTGAAATTTGTATTCTAGCTTGGACTTCATTGCAATTTGACCACCTAATGAGCTTATATATCTCACCCATCGATCAAACTCATACTCTTTCTCTCGTTTTCTCTCTTTCTCTTCACTGTGCACGTGGAGACTTCCTTGCTTCCTTGCATTCTCTTCTCCAACCTCCATCGATCAAGCTCTATTGTGAGGTTCTTGCATGAAAGGTGAGTTGGAAACCTTTCCATTCTCTCATCTCCTTTCTCCATCTCTTCTCCCTCTTGTCTCCATCGTGCTTGGTGTGTCTGTGTTTTGATTTCTCTCCATCCCTCATGCATGCATGTGGTTTTGCTTGTGTTAGGTTGTGTTTGGACTTGAGGGCTCCATTTGTGCAATTGATTTCCAAATTGAGGCAAGTATAACCATAACATTGAGAACCCATGTTGGTATGCTTTGATTTTGGCTAGCTCACATTAATGTGTGTGGAAAACATGTGTTTACAGCCCATTTGCTACTCATTAATTCAATACTTATCTACTCCCCTTTGATGATTGTAAATTGGATGAGTTTTCAGACATTCTGTACATGTTTCAGATTTCTGAATTCGTGCAGGTACGGCTAAGCCGTATAACACCTACGGCTCACAATCCAGAGAGGAGAAAAACCCAGTTTTCCTCTACGGCTAGGGCACGGCTAAGCCGTGGAATGCCCTACGGCTAAGCCGTAGCTCAGCCGTGGCCAAGCCGTAGAACAATACAGGGTGCAATTTCTGGAATAACTGAGAGTCAGCAAATGACAGACCTTCTACGGTTCAGCCACGGCTAAGCCGTAGACCACACACGGCTAAGCCGTAGCACACACACGGCTAAGCCGTAACCACACATGAAGAATAAGGCTAAGTGTAACGATAAGACCTATATGACCTTCATGATAGAATGTAGAGCACCTAGACTTGCCCAACGGATGTGATACTACGCGTGAATGATCTCGAGGGCTGCGAATCATTCATGTTCGTTATCCGGATGTTAAGCACCTCCCCATGGGTGTTGGTTTAAGGGACTTCGTGCACCGCCCGATTCAAGGCAACACTAGACAACGGTGTATCGAATAACTTAAAACTACATCATCATGCACGGTTAGAAACACCGGATAATTAGATTAGAATTGGTTTGTAAACTTAAGATGATTCGATTCACATGATTTGTTGCATAACATATTGCATTCGATCCTTGATCTCAACTCTCTAACATGATTACGTATGTTTCGTTACTTTCACATTGTGATTTATTTACCCTGAGTATGCATGTATGATGTGTTCATTCACGGATCTGCACGTATGATAAGTTGTCACGATCTACTCAGGATTTTCATGATTGACTCCGTATGGTCAGGCACTACTTAGCCTCAGCCTTAGGATCCCGACGGGGTGAATTCGGTATAGTTTATATGGCCTGCTGCAGTATGGATTTTGTCTTGGGGAACCGGACCCCAGGAAACCGAGACCCATTGTACCCTGGCCCGGACAATGGTGTTCTTTGCATGTTACAAGATCCCTCTTTTGGGAGCATATGGTAATGTAGTAGCCACTAGTCATGTACACAGCATGTTATCCTTGATTCACGCAGCATATTTCTTTCTTGCATGATAGCCTAGTATACGAAAATGCCTTCTTTAATAACATGATGTTCTTTATTCTATTAGACACAGCGTGTGTTAACTTGCTATGGTTTATACTTTGCTGAATCTTCGTATTCACAGTTGTTTTTGGTGTTGCAGGCCCAGATCCCCCTGCCGAACCCCCGCCGGTCGGCCAGGCTCCAGATGAGACCCCCGGGGCCCCATCAGGCCTAGAGGAGTGGATGTGATCACTCCACGGGAGAGCGTACATGGCATGCATCATGTTGGAGTCATGTTTTGGGGATTCTCAGACTTGTATATGTCATGACATGTCATTATTGTATATATCTTTTGTTCATTTTGTAAAACTTTCATATGTAATTATGTCAGTCCTTTCTTGTATCCTCTTCTTGCATTGTTAGTTTTGTGTTTCTGATATTTACAGCTTCCGCATACTTGCTTGGCACGTGTGCTTGTTCCCTTGTGCGTGTGCATTTAGACTCGGTCTACGTGTGCATGCACGGGAGTACGTGTGTCATTAGGTTTGGCTTTTGCTAACCCCCGAACCCTGGGCTCGGGTTGTGACACCGTTTCCATCGGTGCATGTACAGGTATCCGATGTTCTTCAAATACCACGTTTCGTGGTGCAGTGCTCCCACTAATGTCATTACTTTCTATGAATCTGGCATTTCCAGTTTCAACAACTTTTGTGGTATGAGTAGGGCAATAAAATCTAAAGCCTTTGGACCTTTCTGGGTATCCAATAAAATACCCGCTGATAGTCTTAGGGTCCAATTTTTTCTCTTGTGGGTTATAAACTCTAGCTTCCGCTGGACAACCCCAAACATGCAAATGTCCTAAACTTGGCTTCTTACCTGTCCATAACTCATAAGGAGTTTTGGGAACAGCCTTAGTGGGTACACGATTTAGGATATATGCAGCTGTTTTTAGGGCTTCTCCCCACATAGAGTCAGGCAAAGTAGAATTACTTAACATACTCCGTACCATTCCCATGAGCGTTCTATTACGTCTTTCAGCCACACCATTCTAATGCGGAGATCCAGGCAACGTATATTCAGCACGAATACCATGATTTTCAAGAAATTTAGCAAATGGGCCAGGATTTTGACCCGTTTCATCATACCTCCCATAATACTCTCCGCCTCTATCAAATTTCACAACCTTTATTTTCCTATCTAATTGATTTTCCACTTCAGCCTTATAAGTTTCAAAGGCTTTCAGAGATTCAGATTTCTCATATAATAGGTAGACATAACCATATCTAGTGAAATCATCAATAAAGGTGATAAAGTATTTTTGACCACTATAACATGGTGTGGGAAAATAACCACAAATATCTGTATGGATTAATTCAAGTGGCTCTAAACGTCTTGTGGCCTTGTTTTTATTGATAGTGTTTGTCTGCTTACCTTTAATGCAGTTTATACAAATACCAAAATCAGTAAAATTTAGAGCTCTCAATACCCCGTCATTTACCAATCTTTTTAATCTCTCAAGAGAGATGTGTCCAAGTTTTTTATGCCACAAGCTCGAGGAGTTTTCAGCAAAAATTCCTCTCTTAATACCAACATTCATAAAATTATTCTCATGCATGGTATGTAAAGAACTAGCAAAATGTGAATCCAGATTCAACTTATATAGACCATCACATAAAATACCACCACCAACTAAAACTTGATTTTTATAAATACTCAAAGTACTTTGTCCAAAAGAGAAGGTATAACCTTCTAAATCAAGTCTAGATAAAGAAATTAAATTTCTACTTATTGTAGGAACATAAAACGTGGTATTTAGGTCCAACTGGAATCCAGAATCAAGAATCAGTCTGCAAGTCCCCACCGCTTTCACTTCTGCCTCCAGCCGGTTTCCCATAAAAATATTTCTTTGTTCATTACTTGGACTCCGGCTTGAGTGAAAGCCCTGCATGGAATTTGTCACATGAACAGTGGCACCAGAATCAATCCACCAAGTATTTGAAGGAACATTTAAAAGATTTGTTTCATAACAAACAAAGGACTTATATGTACCTCTAGATTCAAACCATTTTTGTCTCTTCAAGCAGTCTTTCTTGAGATGTCCCTTTTTACGGCAAAAGAAGCACCTTGGTTCACTGCCTTTCTTCCCGATTTGGTCGCTCGAAGCAGATTTCTTGTCTTTTTTCTTCAAGTGTTTCTTACCATGAAAAAACTTTTTCTTATTTGAAGGGTTGTAAGTGACAAGATTTACTTTCTGTAGCTGCCCTTCCTGTCTAAGTCTGCCTTCTTCTTGAACACACATAGATACCAACTCATTCATAGTCCATTTGTCCTTTTGGGTGTTATATGAAATCTTGAAAGGACCAAATAAAGGGGGCAAAGAATTCAAAATAAATTGGACTATATAATTCTCAGAAATGGTCATTTCAATAGAATTGAGTTGGGCCGCTAAATCCCTCATATGCATAATGTGTTCCCTGATCCCGCTAAAGCCATCATATTTCATAGAAGATAATTTAGCAATCAAAGTAGCTGCCAAAGCCTTATCTGATGCTTGAAATTGTTGCTCCACTGATTCAAGATAGGCCTTAGCATTTTCATTATCAGGAATTGACCCACGAATATTTTTCGCAATGGACCTTTTAATCATCATAAGACTCAATCGATTGGCTTTGGTCCATTTTTCATAGTATGCTCTCTGAGTTTGAGAGCTATCTTCAGTAAGATCAGCGGGCTTGGGTTCCAATAATGCAGTGTCCAAGTTAAGACAACCCAAGGTTATTAAAAGCTCTTTTTTCCAATCAGTAAAGTTGGATCCATTCAACATTGGTATGTTCGAGAGATGTCCATTCAAGGCAGCAGGGGTCAATGCTGAAAACATAAAGGGGAAAAAGAAAAAATGCTCAATTTACTTAGATGCTTTGAGTTCACGCTAAAACAGAAATCCAGAATGATTCTTTACATAAATGAAACAAATCTGGTGAGTGATCCAGTACATCATCAAAGTCACTCCTTTGGGTCGAGACTACAACATGCAAATAGGATCACTCAATAATGAAATTAACCATCCATAAGGCTAACATGATAATATGAATGTAATTCGCTAGGTTTTATACCTTTGGGTATAGGAACCATTCCCAATTAGGTACATATATCAAGTTACCTTATTCCGTCTTACAATTATTTGAGTGGCAATCGAACCTTTGGGCCAATTCTCACTCTCCTAATTTAAGTTCGCAAGTTTAATGCTATTATCCTTACCCAATAAATAGTGTTAGGGGTCTAAACTTTCAAGTGATACCTATAAGTTTTTCATAATCGGGCCACTTTGGTGACTACCGCATTACTCAAAACTGTAAGTATCAATTGAATTTAATAGCATTTATAAATGACATGAAGGAGTCTAATCTAGATTGGTTATAATGTCACTAGTGGTGAATACTAAAATAATGGGCCACGATATATCCAAAAATTGATCCATATTATCAAATGTTATGATAGTTTAATAGGTCCATAAAGTAGATATACAAATATGGAATATTCATTTATTATGGATCCCAAATATTCATGGACACTTTTCATGGGTTTAAATAAAAGAAAGACCCAAAGAATGTAAAACCCAATAAATGTGACATAAAATAAAATCCAATCTAGTTAATAAATAATCAAGACCATATATAAGCATGCAAATTATAGTGATTAAAAAAAATTATGACAAAAATTATACCATCAATTAGGACATGATAAAATAATGAATAAATATGCGCAAAATTTCACTTATATTAGGCATTAAAATTAAAAAAAAATAGGAATTAATAAAAGTCGAACACAGATGCGTTTGCAAGCATTCGATTCCTGTTTCACTATTTGATATGATCAATTTGAACCGATCACTGATAATAACGAGTCTCATGAGTTGTTTTCTATTAAATAACATGTTTTGACCGGGTCAAAACAAACATGCCACTTCACAAAACAGTAACCAAAAAATTAAAAAAAAAAAATTTGCACACAGCATGCCCAAAAACAGAACTCTATACATTAGCTACTAAAGTGCTAGAATTTTCTGATGCGGAGTGTCGTGAGGCGGGTCTCTAATTAGGGACCAGTGTTATGAATATTATTATTATTATTCAAATCTTTGAGGCACTTGGACTTACAAATCTCTGCATTCATAACTTTGAGAAACTTGTGTCATAAAGCAAGTGTTACATATGTCTGGTATTTAATATTAGCTAAGCCACGTACTGCTCACAAAACATCGGATTGTAGAAAACGGAAATCAGAGAGTTTCTATGTTGGCCTTAAATTCCATTGATCATGGAAGATCATAACCATACACATGCCAGCTATGACACTTGTTATGCACCAAACACGTGTCAAAAAGAATCTGAATACTAGATAAGAGCATGAAAAGAATAATGAAAAATAGATATACACATAATTTCGATCACGGATCTGGTCCATACGAGATCAAAAGCACTCTGATAATACAAAAACTTCTCTTGCTTGGAAACAGACCAAATCATGTGACGACACAAAAATTAATCAGCTATACACAGATCAAACACAATGGAATATGTTCTTATACATGCATCTAACTCGATTATATCAAATAAAATATATTCAAAAAATTGTTGAATGCATAAACCAGAAAACCTGGCTCTGATACCATTGTAAAATCTAATAGGGTTTGCAATAAAACATCAAACCTCAGGATCTAGATTTATGCATTAAATAATATATGATCTCAAGAAAATAAATGCGTACCTTGTGCCATGATCTTGATGATGAGTGGAACTTGATTCTCAAATCGGGTTTTCTCCTATCTCCCTTATCACCCACTCAAAATAAATGCGTACCTTGTGCCATGATCTTGATGATGAGTGGAACTTGATTCTCAAATCGGGTTTTCTCCTATCTCCCTTATCACCCACTCCAAGATGCGTGAGAGTTGATGGGTACTTTTCAGATCTCGTGGGTTAAGAGAGAGGACCGGAAAACCCCTTTGGGTTATGGGCCCACCACGCTTCCACTGCGCAACTCTGATAATACAAAAACTTCTCTTGCTTGGAAACAGACCAAATCATGTGACGACACAAAAATTAATCAGCTATACACAGATCAAACACAATGGAATATGTTCTTATACATGCATCTAACTCGATTATATCAAATAAAATATATTCAAAAAATTGTTGAATGCATAAACCAGAAAACCTGGCTCTGATACCATTGTAAAATCTAATAGGGTTTGCAATAAAACATCAAACCTCAGGATCTAGATTTATGCATTAAATAATATATGATCTCAAGAAAATAAATGCGTACCTTGTGCCATGATCTTGATGATGAGTGGAACTTGATTCTCAAATCGAGTTTTCTCCTATCTCCCTTATCTTCTATGAAATACGATGTTTTGTGAGCAGTACGTGGCATAGCTAATATTAAATACCAGACATATGTAACACTTGCTTTATGACACAAGTTTCTCAAAGTTATGAATGCAGAGATTTGTAAGTCCAAGTGCCTCAAAGATTTGAATAATAATAATAATATTCATAACACTGGTCCCTAATTGAGAATCAAGTTCCACTCATCATCAAGATCATGGCACAAGGTACGCATTTATTTTCTTGAGATCATATATTATTTAATGCATAAATCTAGATCCTGAGGTTTGATGTTTTATTGTAAAATCTAATAGGGTTTGCAATAAAACATCAAACCTCAGGATCTAGATTTATGCATTAAATAATATATGATCTCAAGAAAATAAATGCGTACCTTGTGCCATGATCTTGATGATGAGTGGAACTTGATTCTCAAATCGGGTTTTCTCCTATCTCCCTTATACTTGATTCTCAAATCGGGTTTTCTCCTATCTCCCTTATCCCTTTTATAGATAAACCCTAGAGAGATTTCTTCCCATCAAAGAAATCATTAAAGATAAGTTTCCTTAATTCCTCAAGATTAGTCAACCAAAATTATCTTAATTGATTAGGCTTACTAAAATTGAATCCAAGTTATATATAGTAAAACCAAAACAAAAAGGGGAAAGCATATTAAATTAGTGGGCTCAAAATGTGGGCCCCAAAAACATTAGACATGTGGTCATGAGGACCACATATGTCCAACAATCTCTTCTACGTATTTCTCGTCTTGATTTTTCTTATTTCACCTTTCATTACATATTATCATTCTTTCTCCTCCTAACATTTGTTCTTCTTCTTTGTTCGCTTCTTCTCTTTCTTCTTCCTTGTCTTCTCTTTTTCTTTTGTTTATATTTTTTTTCTCTTTTTTCTTCTTCTTGATTTTCTCCTCTTTGCCCCAAACAGAACCCTCGATCAAACCAAGAAGAAGAGATGATGAAGAGGAAGAAGGAAGAGGAAAACAGTTTGATGTATGTTACGTTTGAGCATAAATATCTATGCTTATGAATAATAATGAAAAAATAAATAAATAACTGGAAAGTGCTCAGGAGACCATTTTATTCATAAAAATCTTTGGAGTCCTTTTTGTTTTATAAAAACTCTAAGAGAATTTTTCCGAGAAAAATCCCATGCTTTCTTTCTTCTTTTTCTTATACTAAAGTTACCATAAGCGGGAAGAAAAAAAAAAAAAAACGTTACCATAAGCCCACTGATTGCTTGATCATCATAACCCTATACACGCACACACATATATCTTTCATTGGGCCACAATCTTGCGGTGCCCACTGTTGTGCTTTAGGGTTTCCAAGTTGTCATAGGATCGCCTCAATGTTGAATTGGGTCCATAATGTTTTGACCTTCGGCTTTGATGGACTCCGATGTCGTCAATCAATTTAGATTGTCTGGATGTTAAATTTGGTGGGTAGATCTACGCAAACCCCCAGGCCCAACCCCAAGCGGGCTTCGCTTGTTACTGTCTCGTATTCTTCATGAGCAACTCACCTTCCCAGCTATGTGTGTGTGCATGCGTGCAAGAAGATAATGCATTCTGAGTGGACCGCGACAAGTGAATGAGCTTTATTTTTTTGGGTGCTGATTGTAAGCCCTTTTTAAAATATCCTCTTTAGTTAAATGAGTTGAGCTTAGCAAGAAAGTGCTTAACAATTTGACTTGAAATCACTAATGAAGTGGCTTAGCTCGGTTAGAGCTCTAGCTTGTCTAGTAAATAATAACATTATGGTCTGACTACAAAACGATCTGCCATTTATTCTCAGTGGGACCAATAAATGTATGACAACCAAGAAAGGCATCAAGTTGCAAATACTCTAGATTTAGATGAGTAGAACATGAGATATTAGGTCAATCAAACAATTATTATCCTTAGTTTTAAGTCTTCAAATTTTAATAGTTATACGCCATGCAATTTTATTGTGACAGAATCTAATGTTAAATAATGCGTGGGACACAGTAAAAATTGGATCGGTGCCAAATTTGGGGAGCCAATGGGTGTGGATTTGTACTGATTAAACTTCTCAAACTGGGATGCTAGAAAGTGTGGTTATCTATAAAATTCCACACAAATGCATATATTACGCCTGGACGCCCTTTGGATGCATGGCATTTAATAAAGGTAAGGCGGCAAAAAGGTTTAGACACAAGTGATATAAACACGAGATATCAGGATAATCAAACAATCCTAACACTTAGAAAAGGTAGTGGTATCAAATTCCTTCACTTTTTCATTTTTTCGACTCATGTCGGGCGAAACTTTTAATTAGGTTGCTTAGATTTTTTTATTGACCCATTAAACCTCAAAGTGTTTGTTCCCCACTAGGAGTTGATAGAATGGAATAAGAAATGGATTTGCTTCTCATGTCTTTTGTTCCAAACCTTTTCAAATTTGTCTAGTATATGTTTGTGTGGGTTTAGTGAGCGCTACCCGGAGAATTAGTCTTGTTGAGTCAAAAGACTCCCAGGGATACTAATGTCACACACACATACACACACACACACACAAAATGTTTTAGTTTTATGTCTTAACAGTTCATATATTTTGAGATAGATATAGGAGAATATTCATATGGATATATATATATATATATATAGAATATTAATATACATCTATCTCTCACTATAAAGTGAGATATGCTTGTACAATTGGAAATATTTAAGTGCAAAAGAAGAATCTACATATATAAATAAGGAAAGTCATGTAAGCATCCCTCACCCTATGGTGAGAGACGGATGCATACTAACATTCCTCTCTTTCTCTCTCTCTGTCTCTTTCTCTCCACACACGCATACATATAGCTCGAGCTGATGGGAAATACTCACTCATGCCTGTTGGGCCCACCTAGGAATCCACATGGGGATGGGGATAGAAGGGATTTGAAGATCTCCCCGGGATCCTCCTCTCTACAAAAAATCAGTTTCATCCTTGATCTCTATTATCTCCATATGGGGCCCCACAAAGTTAATGGTGTGCAGTCCGTCTGGATGGATGTGCAATTGATCAAACTATGCATAGTTTATTTGGATGAGTTAAAGTTGGTGAGACCCTTAAACAATAGGGGGTGGGGTTTTAGTCAACTCAGATGGACCAAAGATGGGCTCCATATGTGCTTGTGGATAGTACCTCTCCCGTAAGCTCAAGTTGAGGAGATGATTTATATATATATATGGAAAATATTCAAGTGAGAGCTAGTTCTCATTGTGCTTCCATGACAACTATTGGTGGCCCACCAACAACCTATCCAAACAATGCATAAACAAGGACCCCCTTATAGTCACTAATCCCGAGGATTGGCACCCTTTCGATTGGATTTGACAATTAGATAAAGAGTTAAATTTTTTTTAATATGAAGTCATTAAACTTTTGGACAATTGATTAAAGGGTTAGGGGCATAGGATTAGCATCAAACTTGATAGCTGTGGTAGTTCCACATATATCTTTTCATCCCACTCAATCCTATATCTAGATAGGATCCACGAGTGGGCCCCATAAAAAGTTCTCACGGTAATTCCATGAGAACAATACTCACTAGAACAAAGCTCATATAAGAAATAATTTTATGAGAATTAGTTTTCACTATTGTATTATAAAAAGTCTAGGTGGGGATAATTTATTACCCAATCAACTCTTGCATTATACATGGACCCCTTGACGTCATATTCCTTAAGTTTGGGTCAAATTTGAATTTATTGGACTGTTGAATTTTTTAGTGCACCAATCCGAATATATTAAATTTATGGACGACGGATGAAGGAATTAGAGACATATGATTAAGGCTAAATTTGATATTTAAGGTAGTCCCACGGAGATCTTTCCATCTCCTTGGTAGCCTCTTAAGATGAAGCTTACAAGTGCGTCCCATACAAATTTTTTATGATAAATATGTGAGAGTATTTTTCATAAGATTAAAAACTCTATATATATAAGAATATTTCTAATTTTTCTCTTTTTTCTTTTCTGCGATTAGTATGGACCAGCAGCGGTGGAAAGACTAGAATGAGACCCGCACACCTCGGGATTGAACTTTGAGTGGACATAAAGCTCGGATGCCTTTCTGCCAATGGATTGTGAGACACGACTTTGAAATATTGTATATTTATTTGTAAAATGTTGCTTTAGAAATTCATATATATTAATCTTATGGGGGGTTTTGCTTGTACGGTAACCTTTTGCGGGCAAAAACGCTGAGGTGACAACATTTGCGATTCTTATCCAAAAGTACTTGCGTAGTTTTTATAGGTTTAAAATATACTGAGGTATACGCTATCGGATAAAATTAAATGTGACGTAGCATCTTTTTTCTAAGTGAAAATGACGTATGAATCTCTCCGAGAGAAATATCAAAAGCGACGTGGTATTTGGTATATATAGATTTGGAATATCAAATTTGGCATATTATAAAGTCACATATTAATTTTAGTTTTGAATTATTTATTACATGGGCCCTATAATAATATAAAAATCTTATAAAGTTTTTTTATGAAATAGGTCCTGCAAGAATATAAATTTATAATAAAATAATAATTTTATATGTTGGTCAGAGTTCTCACTTTTTAAGCATGTTAGATCTTAAATCTTCAATATGCCACATACGCCATCAAAAAAAAATTTGACATTTCTAAAATGACATATCCCTTGGGGATGCTCTAATATCACATGGATATATTTCTTTTTTAACCAACAAGTGGAGAACTTTTGTGTTATATCATATGAGTTAAAAATGAAAATTGTAAAATCACATAAGCATGGAGAGTGAAAATTTTTTTTTTATTATGGGCCACATGCAGGGAAATGCCTCAACTTTTGTCACAAGGTAGGTTATCCATGGCTAAAAGTCATAGAATTGCAAAACCTCAATTTTATTTTAAAATTCCATCCATGAGAAATATACTGATTTAGAAGGCAAAAATCCAATGCCTTGTGCCTTGCTCATACATTAACATGTCAGTCATTAGAGGGCACGGGGGCGGGTGAAGAAAGCTACTGCTTGACATTGCATCAACTTGACACCGCTTCCACGCCACCGATTTCTCCTCTGAAGACATGCTCCTTTGAAGAAATTCACACAGCAGGGCTATCTCATTTTTACCAAGCAATTCACGAGACAACCCCACAAATGACGCTAACCAACCAATCCTATTTCTTTTTTTTTTTTTTAGTATTTTGTATATACCCCTAAGGTTTATAGAATTTGTAAATAAGCTCTCGTGATTTTAGTAGTTGTATATATTTTTTTACCTGAATTGCAACTTCAGTGAACATATACAAAGAGTTGAAACCACTGTCAAAATTGAAACTCATGAGATACTACGTAGAGATTCTTTTAGGTACCTACGCTCGATGATTAGTAAGGATGAGGAGATTGATGAAGATGTGGAGTATAAGATAAAAGCTGGATGGCTAAAGTGGATACTACCTTCTGGAGTGCTTTGTGACAGACGAATGTCAATGAAATTGAAGGGCAAATTTTACAGGACAGTAGTTAGACCAGCTATAACATGTGGAGCAGAATGTTGGCTAATTAAGAAGACGCATATTCATAAGATGGACGTAGTAAAAATGAGGATGCTTATGTGGATGTGTGGTAAAACTAAGAAAGATAAAATTAGAAATGAACGCTTTCGAAAGTATTTAGAGGTAGCACCAATAGGGAATAAGATTAGATAAACCCGTTTAAAATGATTTGGGCATGTTGAGCGTAGGCCAGTAATGGCGCCTGTGAGAAAAAGTTTAGCTATATAGGTGAATGACCTATCAAGAGGTAGGGGTAGACCGAAAAAAAACATTGATGGAAGTCATTAATTCAGATTTGAAGAAGTTTAACTTATCGAAGGATTTGACTCAAAATAGAACGTAATAGAGAAACAAAATTCATGTAGTCAACTCCAACATGGTTGGGATAAGGCTTTGATGATGATGATGATATATCTCCTACCTTTTCATTTTAATACCTTCTCTGTCCCCAACGTTAATAGTCCTAATAAGAAGAAGCAACCACCACGAGATTCATATTGAGATTTTTTAAAAATAATTGATTTACCCTTACATCTACTAAAAAATAGTATATCATTATTTATAGAAAGATATTATTATTTTATTTCAAGATCCAATGGTTTCTCCCTCAATAATTCTCTAATGTACTTGAAACCTAATTATGCATTTTAAAACATACATCAATCTAACAGTGGGTTGTGTATGGATTGGGTCAATTGTAACCAATTATAAGTATAGATTATAGTCGATTTGAATTTTAACAAAATAGGTCCCATGTTGATAAAACAAATTTATGTAGGGTTAGTCTCTCATACTAAATGTGTTATACTACTGGTCAATCTTAAAAGCTTTAGAGAAAAACAAATCTAAACTTTTGAAATTATAAATAAAAAAATAATGAGGTGGTTAACAGTGTCATTTCACTCTAAAAACTTATGGTGGTTGTGAGGCTATTGAATTTCGGATATAAAAGGTATTAGAATAAAAAGATAGGAGACTATATGCACTAGAATTGTAGGGACCTATTTATAAATCCTAAAATCATTAGGGGTTATATACAAAATACTCTTTTTTTGCATACTTCGATTTGGCCAGAAGAAATTCAGTCACATCACACACGTCTCTTCTCTATGGATCCATCCATACTGATCCTAATTTGACATTCACTCATTGCTGAGTCTAACTAATCCCAAGAAATTTTTGCCATCATTATTATAATTAGGACTTTTTCGACCCCCGATGACATCACCTTAAATGGTTGGATAAAAATAATTATTAAACTTTGATAGCTTTAATATATAAGGGCCTGTTTGTTCATATAGAGTATGAGTATGAGTTCAAATCCTCAGATATTTTTCTCACGGTGATCATGAGTGAACCAATTATAGTTTGCCTTTAGGTTAAAAACCTAAAAGGATCCCAATTCTATAATGTACAATGTCATAAGCAGTTTAACAAATCAAAGATGAAAAGTAAAAAATTGATTATCAAATAATTTTCTTTTAATGAAAAGTGAATATAGAAAATATGAGAAATGAATACTCAATCATCACTCTACTAATTCAAAATATAGAAAAGCCAAGGTTGTGTCTAGATTGCCACATTATATTTTTTTTCAGTGGACTCATTTAACCATAAATTTCTCCATATTCAATCCCTATATATTCAAATGCAAACAAGTATGTCCTAATTAAAGTTTACGATAATCTGACGATTATCCAATCCAACATTTATCCACATCCAAATCTACCTACTTCGTCCAGAGTATAGGTGGGCCTCTCAAGAAGTGGGCAAAAGATGCACGAGTAGTCATTTTCATACAGGAATTATATAGCATTACTGATCATCCGCATCTTTTACTTACACCTTCTAACGTGTGATTTAACGCAAAATTTTAGAAACAGTTGACCATAATTCATAAATTTTAGGCACCACCCTTAAGATTTGGAAAATACGCCCATGGAACCACCCTTCCATATTTTACACAATACTGACTTACGTAGCGCCTTCACTTCATCATACAGATCTTGGCAAAGAAACATTGCCGTGCTTAAAAATGACAACAACTATGACTATTATGCCGGCACATGGCATTAACCATCAGTAAGAGTTGAACAAAACGTGGACAGGAAGCAGACCCAGCAGCCCAATCAAATTTCAACCGTCTTAACGGTGGTATGGTAAACGTTTTTCCTTACGCGCGCACGGGGTTTTCTATTCCGATAGGCTACAAGTAGGCAGAAAGGATTGGTTCAATCAAAAAAACGTGGACAGGAAGCAGACCCAGCAGCCCAATCAAATTTCAACCATCTTACGGTGACATGGTAAACGTTTTTCTTTACGCTCACGGCGTTTTCTATTCCTATAGGCTACAAGTAGGCAGAAAGGATTGGTTGCAACACCGTCAGGGCATTGAGGCCTCTTTAGTGTCTGTGATGGTAATTGTACAATGCTTTGACAAGTAGTCTCCAACCACAAAATCCATAGAAAAGGAGTTCCCATCCTTGACCGCACTTGATACATGCTCACCAAAAGTAGACCAAGTCACAATTCGCTACGTAAACGCAAATCATATGTCATTGCTCCCCCATTCTATTCAAACTTCAAAATCACATGGATTTGCCTTGATGTGGCACATAATGATTGATTGGCTTATGATGAGAATAAGATGGAGGATACAAATTCATAAGACGAAAATCAATGATACGTTGAACTTGTGTTTTGTAAGACCGGTAGAAATGAATGGTAGTTTAGAACGGATCCTATCTTGAAGAAATTTAAGTTGCTTCTGGTACAATTTCACATATAAATAATGTTCAGTTCATTCATAGATGACCTCTCGTGCGGTTCTTCGACGTAATTGGCCAGTTGGCCGTGACGTGTGAAGTTCTGCTTCCTTATTTAAGTTTGAATCCTCTTCAACCTAGTCTCGCCATTTTCTTGTGGGCTTCCTTTTGGAGAATTCTTGTTGTTGAGAACTTTGGATTCTCTAATTGCTGCCTGTCACTAAATTTTCTTGTAAATCCTTCAACATGCCTAGTATGTAAAGTGATGGAATTTGAAAATTTAGAAAAGCTAAAATTGATGTTTCAAAAGGATGAATTTTTTATATTTTAGCAATCTAAAATTTCTTTTGAAATGGTTTGCCATTTTTTTTACGTGGAACCCTGAACCCACTTTACAAATGTTATAGAGTTGACAGTAAAGCCCCAAATATATGACACCACTCAGGGCTTGTTTGGTAGGTCTAATCTTATTTTTATAGACAATTCAAAATAGAGCCATTAAAAAAAGAGTTAAAAAAAAAGATGGTAGAATTAAAATATGTTTTTGGCAAATGAAGCATCTATTTTAAATAGACCATTTTAAATAAATAGTTAAAAGCTTTTCACAAATATATTAAAATCTACTAGGTTTCGAGCCATGAAGTTTTACTTCATAACCATGGTTGGCCTCCCAAAGAGATCTAACGGTTTGGATCTTGTGTTTGAAGCCCCTAATTTTTTAAAAAATATTTAATAATTCACGTTTTACATAAATATATCAAGTTTGGTGATGATCCAACGGCTGAAATTTGGTCTCACAATGTTCATTGATCTTCTACACATTTTCAATGGTTTGGATTGTTATTTACTATCCCAGAAATAATAAAAAAATAAAAAAGGGTTGCCTGTAGACTAGTTACAAATTCAGCATATTAAATTCAATGGTTGAAAGCTTTTCATAAATATCTTGAGATCCACAAAGAATCAATCCTTGAAAATTAACCCCATAGGCATTTTTAGTCTTCCCAACATTTCCAATAGTTTGGATATTGTGTTTGGGCCCCACAGAATTCAAAAACTAATATCCAATGGCTCACGCTTTCTTGCACATATCTTGAGATTCATGATGAATTAACGGCTGAAATTTGGATGGGTGGCCGTAATTGATCATGCGAACATTTTCAACGGTTTGGATGTAGATTTAGGGGCTCGAATTTCGAGAAAAATCGAAAAAACCGTACTGGCGTGATCCATGGAAACACTGTAGTTGGGCGCCTCTTTTTTTTATCCTCTTATTTGGAAATGCATTACATGGCCTCCTCTTCAAAATAGAGCTTTTACCTCTTATTGTCTAAATTAAATAGAGCTAAATACACATGCCAAACGCCTCTATTTTTTCAATTCTATAAATTTTAAACATTTAGACAATAAGAGGCTAAAAATTAGATATGCCAAACGTGCACTCATAAGCACTATATATAGGTTATGGCACTCAAAGAGAACTTGAATTGTGGACCTCTAACAAAAAAATTTTCCAAACTAACGCATGAAAGCTTCAAAAAAAAAAAAAATCTCCCCAAACTAAAGCGACCTTAGCGTATAGGAGAATTCTACTTTTTTTTTTCATGTGACCAAATTTTGTGATTCCATGTGATGCCTTTTTTTTCTCAAATAGAAAGTAATTGAATAAATTTTCTTTCATTCTTTAAAGATGGTCCCTTAGGCCTAAGTCCATTTTTTAAAAGTCATGTAGCTTTAAGTCTACTTCTAATGATTTTAGAGCTTTAAGTCCACTATAACATTTTTGCCCCTAAAACACAAAAAAACTGCCATTGTGTCCTGCTTTTTTTTTTTGTTATAAAAAATCCTAGATTAAAAAAAGTCATGTTACATTCCGACCACCAGTGACCGGCCGCCTAGGTTTTTTCTTTTTTTTATTTTGTTTTACACACAATGACCACATGTTCTTGTTTTTAATCTTGTAATTTGTTTTGTTAAATTCAAATATGTTCCTATTTTTGATACATCTGATTGATGTTTCTATTCATCATGTACATTAATACATGATCTTGTTTCTTTATATTGTGTATTGAAAATTCAAAAATTCTTAATATTCTTATATCTCATGTTCCTGATTCTTTAATTTGTATACTAAAAAATTAGAATTCTTAATATTCATGTACCTTATGTTCTTGTTTTAAATATGTTCTTATTTTTAACATATTTGATTAATGTTCTTATATCTCATGTTCCTATTTCAAATATTTTCCTATTTCTGAAATATCTACTTGATATTCATATTTATCATATACACTAATATATGATCCTGTTTCCTCAATTTGTATATTGAAAACTCAAAATTCTTAATGTTCATATGTCTCATATTCCTAATTCTTCAATTTGTGCACTGAAAAATTTAGAATTCTTACTATTTATGTGTTTCATGTTCCTGTTGCCAACACACACCGCTGCCATGGTCACCAATTGGCCACTGTTCCGAAAGTGAACCCTAAAAAAGAAAAAAAAACTCTATAAACCCTAAAAAGAAATAAGTGAATCTTAGGGGTAGAATGACAATTATCATAAAATAACTATAATAGAATTAACTTGAAGTATTAAACCTTATAGCATTAGTAGACTTTTGCTGCTAAGAATAAGGGAAGTAGCCTTCTACCTAATTAAGTTTAAAGAACTGAATTTTCACCTAAATTACCCTCTTTTTTTTTTGCAATATTTTCATCGCAAAATATGCACTACTAAGGAACTTACACAAACTCTTAACTTCTCTAAAAAGAAAACCCATTTATCTTTGCCTTTCTTATCTTTGTCTATTTTTATTTCCATCATTTTCTTTTTAAAAGGAAATGGTGTTGAAGGATGCACCTTGAAGGAGGAGTTGGCTAGATTGTTATTAGTTTTTGATGTTCTTCTGCTAGTAATGTTTTGAGTATGTCTGCTTGTTTGTGGGGTCTTTTTTCTATTAAAAATATTAGAATCCTTTTTTTTTTGAAAAAGATTAGAGTCTTTATTTTAATGATTTCTGTCTACTATTTGTTTTTGACTCGGTCTATATTTTTATGATTTTCATCTACTGTTTATTTTGGACTGGATCTTTATTTAAATGATTTCCATCTATGGTTTGCATTTGGACTGGGTTGTTGTGGTTGTAGTTTTATGGAGTGGCAGCTCTAGAAATTTTTATTAATGTAGTAAAAAAGAAATGTAAATTTCATAAATTCTATTAAAAAACATATACAAAAGGAAACCTAGCATATTCATATTAAGAAAATTACACTTAGCCCCTTAATGGTAGTCACAATTATTTTTTTAAGGCTATCAAAACCCATCTTGACAAAAGAAATAAAAATAAAAATAAAAAATTGTATTGACCTTTTCCAATCCATGGTGGTCAGCTAGACTATAGGACTCTATGTGCAACTGCCTCTGGTTTTATCATGGCGAATTTTTGGTATTTCGAGGGTTAGAACATGAAATATGTAGCATCGTGGGTTGGGGTCAGTCCATGGACATCAATTTGCAACCTATGTGATATATGATCAATGACATCCAGCTGAAAGGGCCATTTTGGGCGGTGGGTCATCGACTGAGCCTTATGGTAGTGGAGGGCAAGTGCATAGATCTCAGTTCAATTTGTGATGACAAGAATCTTTAACTTAAATCAGAAAAAATCCCATTTCTGTTTATAAATGAGCATCCTTCCAAGCCATTTCCTTTTAAAAAGAAAGTAGTGGAGAATGAAAATGAAGGAAGGGAATTAAGAAGGGTAAAGGGAAAAAAAGGATTTTTTTTTACTGCAAAGTTAGATTTTTAGTATTAGTTTTAAAACCTATGATCCTATAAGACATTACGAAAACCTTTTTAGACATTCAAAGGACCCATATACAGGACTACTCTCTAAATTAGTCAGTCCTCTACTAAGAATTAGATATTTGGAAATGCTTACTATCAAGATTGAAAGTTTCAAGATTTTAGTTTCGTCTTAAGATCCTAAGCACAAATTGTAATATGAATTGCAGTAATATCGGATTAATTAAACTAACTAATTAAGTAATCACACAAGAGACAGGAGGCACAATTTCTTATGTGGAAAACCCTACTTGGAAAAAACCATGGGTCACTTTGATCAGGAGTAACAAGCACTATGTAACTGAAGATTACAAAAAATATTCATAGATCCTCTCCGGTTGTACCTCAACCTAAAGACTATAACAATATAGCTGACTTTTCGCCGTTGATTTTTTACCGTGCTTGAACCAACCAACTTGAAAGGTTCTTCAAGTTGAATTTGCTACATGAGAGAGTAGATAAGAAGATTTAGAGCAAAGGCTTCAGCACTTCAGATTCTTCACAAGATGCTTTAGAGAAGATGCTTCAATATTCAATGGATGCTTGATTGTTCTTTAGAAAGATGGATAACCTAGATGGGAAGAGAATTACCCCATATATAGGCTTGGCTTCATAGTTTAGGCCTCCCACGAGCATAAATCATCTTTCCTAAGAAATGGGAAGAGAAAAAAAGAAAGTTCGAAGAACTGAAAACAAATTCGCTGCTACATGCTCAAGCATGCTTCGCATTACTATAAACTTGACATCTTGGCAACGGCACATAAGAGCGAAGCCACGAACTTCTTTTGCAATCGTCTCGGGAAGGCGGGCATGAGCGTGGTCCATAGTGCGCATGAGCATGATTTGGATAATTTGAAAAATTCAGTGCAGTTAACTTGCACAATCCATTCTACGAAAATATATGATTAATAGTGAAGCCTAGTTTTGTCCATATCTCAATGAATTTGCCAACACTCAAATGTCCTTACAAAGATGTAAGGTCGCATTTAGTTAAGTGAAGAATCCATAGGTTTGAGTATTTCGCACTAACCCTCGAGCACGGCTTTCCTTATTGAAGATTTGTATAGTGAGGATTCCTTTCGTTCATGTTTGTTAACAAGTGAATAATCCATCTATTTGAGGATTTTATACCTTTCCCTTTTAAGGTAAAAATTTTTGTATTATATTGGAAGTCAAATATGAGAATCCTAAACAATGGAGATCTTAGATGATCCAAATCTTTGAAAATTTACAATTGCCGAACATGTGTTATTTATTTATTTATTATTATTATTTTTTTCTTACGACTTTGTAGCAAAGAAAATATTTTTTTTCCCCACAAATTTGGTTTTCAAATTTGACCTACAATAATTAAAATTACCCGCCATAGATAAAGGGCTGGGTTTCACATGATATTACATTCAATTGCCTAGGAAGGTCTATCTCACTTACATTGGTGAATAATTGCTCAACGAGTCCCACTTCAATGTAGAAGCGTCATATAACAAACACTTATTTTATATTGTTTTTTGTTTTATTAATTTGGAAAATCTTCACCTGCAGCAATGTTTTTATGAT
The DNA here is from genome assembly GCA_037013555.1 of Sextonia rubra. Lineage (NCBI taxonomy): Eukaryota > Viridiplantae > Streptophyta > Magnoliopsida > Laurales > Lauraceae > Sextonia > Sextonia rubra. Next base: position 12,267,865 of record JASUAD010000001.1, on the reverse strand, counting down.
CATATTATCAAATCTCTCTCCACCTTCAGCCACATCATCTTATCTATTCTACATCAGCCATCAATCCTTTCCTTGGCGTAGTGTTTTGCGAGTGTCAACCCATTAAGACCCAGTGAATCGTCATTTTATAGAGGTGAGTAATTTAATCCATTAAAGGACATAATTCTCATCTCATGTGAGCCGTTAAGGAACTTTTTTTTCATCTCCGCGACATTAACTATCATTTAGGAGAGCCCACAATTATTACACTATCCACGTAATTATGTTATTTGGGGGGCCCACTTGAAGATTTGATTTAATTTTTAGTCAAAAAATATATTTGTAATTCAAAAACAATTTCTCAAAAATTAACTAAGATATACTAAAAAAGCTTCAAACTCATGTAAACATTTAACCAAATGCATGAGTGGTTCAACTTCGGAGCACAAGGTAATTTATAGATATTTACTTGCATATTATTTAAGTGCTATATATGAATTACCCAGATTGTATATGATTCAATCAAACCATATTTTCTGTCAATGAAATTTAAGTTTAATATCAACATTAGTTTATTATTTAATTTGCATGAAAATTTAATCGGTCCATCATGTGGGCTTTAATGCTAGCATGTATTTGAAATGTCAATAGTTCTAAAAGTACTTACCTTTCATTAGATTGTTAAGAAACCCCTTCATTATGTTTTTTTTTTCTTTTTTTTATTATTGTTTTTAATGATGGGTACTAACCAAATCATATACTTTAGTGATAGTATCAATATAAAGACCTAGGGATCGTGTGAAATTGAGGTGCCAATACCACCCCATGAGTGTGGTCATGAAGCTCTATTTTCTTTAGTGCATTGTAGAAGCATGCCTAAGTTGCTTACGAAACAATCTTTTCCTTTGGGCTCTTATTTATTATTAAATTTATAATTACGTGACAATTAGTAATAAGTAAAACGCAGTTACCATGTCATTGTGGAGCCCCACAAATTAGAAAAGAATGTCGAGAGTCTTGGGTACTTTAAATTCTCTCTAATATCTTCTATTTCCGTAGAGATGTTTTATTAGTTAGAAACCAACTATATAAGTAGGCCTAGCCCATCAAGTCCAGCCACAGTAGTTTAAAAACGAGGCAGGTAGCCCGAAAGATCTGAGCTTCCCCTCTAATCTTGCCATAGTAATATATCTTAACAATCAAATCGAGGATAATTTGTTGTGATCATGCTATAACCGACCAATTTACAAAATTGGGTCCATCAACTTGGATGAACATGTCTGGGTATAGCAAAATTTTACTCTAATATGTATTAGGACAAGTATGAGATCAATCATGTATAATGTAATTGAATAAAAAGGTAAAATTAATGCATTTATTTCATCCACATGAGTGTAGTCCACCTATTGATAATTTGAGCTGCTCCTAAAGGCAATTTGAATGGGATGAGGAAAAAAATTACCCTAGTACATTTTGGATCCACCATGTCGTTGGTATTTATATTTTGGTCTTTTTTATTTTTTTGAACAATAATAATAAATTAGACTAAGGATTTCAAAAAAAGTATAATTTAGTTAAATGAAGTATCATCAAGTACTTATTTGATTTATATATGATTAGCTTGACAATGACCCATCTCTTATCAAGAGTGGGATTTGGCAAGTGCCCAAATAAGAAGGCAGGGTACAACTAGTGGGTGAAGATCTTAGAGATAAGATTGTTTGTTAGAGAGTTTAGATTAATTAAAGTTTTGAATAATATTGTTGGTATTCAATGTATAAATGAGAGGTCTTCCTCTCAAGATAATTACGGTGGGAATACATGATTTATTAAATTTCTAAATGGTATCAGAGATGTGGCCCGGTGATAATCTTACGATCAAGCCGGGTATAATCTTACTTCCTCAATCGTTCCCGTCAATTTTTCTATTTCAATAAAAAAATCCATATCCTTTCATATCCATCCACTCAAGCCTTATGATCTAGTCATCTTCATCAAATCTTTATATCCATTAATTTGGGCTATCAAAGCTTTTAGAAGAGATTGTGTTAGATCTGATATAGTGGGCCACCGGCATTGACATACTCAACATGTTGCAACGGTAATGAATCTATAGACAAACGGTAATCACCAAGAAGATGATCGTTTTGCAAAGTATTTTTTATTTGTTATTAGTGATTAAAGGGTTTTATTTTTAATATTGACAGTCATATATTTTTTACCTAAAAGAATCATGTGATGAATAGCGGATCATAGAGATAAGATTACTTGTTAGAGAGTTTATGTTTGTCGAAATTTTGAATAATGTTATTGGTATTCTATGTATAAATGAGATGTCTTCCTCTTAAGACAATTATGATGAGAATACATGCTTTATTAAATTCTATAAAAGATCTCCATCATCTTTTTTTCTTTTTAATGATGTGGGTAAAAGTCCTCATCTCGTGAGCCCACTCGAGATATTGACTTATTTTTTCAAAATACTTACTCAATCGATTCACTTTTTTTTTAATCAACAGCAAACTTATTTGAAAATAAGGGTATTTTGACATTTAAGTAAAACTGAATACCACAGTATTCTTAAAACCTATTATGTAGTCTACAAAGGGGTTTAACACCTTGCAATGAGGCACGGCTTTTCTTCAATCGGCCAAAAAAGATTTGTGCAATAAAAAAGTCCAAGATTAATTTTCCATGCCAAAATTTCAATGGTCCAAGACATGTGCGACTTTCGCAGTCGCAAGGTTATTGTTGATTTCCAGGAGAGGGCAAGCGTTGTTAATGACCCAGCCTATTGCTGACATGGCCTATGGTGAGGTCCGCAGAGAAAGGAGGAGTTCGAGAAAACATAGCCTATGGGTGAGGCCGTCTCACTCCAATGCAATTTCCAGGACCGACACATGGATGAGGAAAGTACAAGTCGGGGACATGTTAGAAGACTATAGTGGCTCGGTTGGGTAGGCATTATAGGGTTGAAGTGATAAAATTAAACAGCCGATCGGAAGAAAAGGTAACAAGAAGGGGTTTAAGTAGACGAAAAATTATTTAAAAAATATTAAATAATAAAATAGTATTTTTAAAAGGCACAAAATAATAAAAAGGAAAAAGATTTTTTTTATTTTTTTCAATACTTTTTACTCTCAAGTCTCTCTTCTTTTTCTTTCTTCTAATTTGATTTTTAATTTAATTTCACTCTATTCTTTATATAAAATAATATGCCAAGAATGTTGAGCTTATGATCATTTATTAGGATTATTTACCATTTCTCCAGTATATCATAAAAAAGATTCTGAGCAACTAACAAAACCTTTTTTTTTTTTCTGTTACACTGGCTTAGTGAGCTAGGACTCAAGAAAGCTGCCATAAGAGAGAGGAAGTCTAAAAAAAATGATGAAGAATTCTAACCTTAACACAGATTAAGGTCTTAATATAAATTTCTTATATGTAATTAAATAAATAATTAACTTAAATTAAAAAGCAATCAACCACAAGAGATGAACGCAATATTTTTTATATGAAAAATTCAACACGGAAAAAGATCATGGAACCTACCACTAGTCCAACAAGATCAAACACTATGCAAGAGAGGTTACAAAGATATACTTACTATTTTTATCTAGTTGAATACAACCAAAAGGATTGAAGTTCTTCTTGCTGACACATGTATCGTTCGCCTTCTTCAGACTTGATCCAAAATGTCTTAAATCTTCTTAAGATGAATATCCAAAAAGAGTAAGAAAAGAAGTATCTCAGAAACTCAAAACTTCAGCATAGCAGGGAAGAGTTACTTCAGAAATGAAAATAATATCTCAAAGTATTTTAGGGTTTAGAATTGTAAGAGAGGTGATTTTGGCTAAGAGGGATAATATATTTATAGACTAAAATTCATGAGATGTTATTAGCGATAGTTTTCAAGAAGAATTGGAAGTATGGTTTAAAAAGGAAACAAATATGAAAAGTTCGATATGAAACTATCGCTTGTCCAATCAATCGGATAGATGTTCGATCGATTGGACATCAATTTGATCAATCGAATTAAGGTTTTGCCTCGAATTTTTTTCTATAAAAATTTGTAACATTCATCCAATTGATCTGGTCTCCATCCGATCAATCGAGCTTTATACAAATCCTTTTCAGGCCTTCAAAACGTCTCTTTAGATCTGAAACTTTTAATCAAACTTAAGTGCATCTAAAAATGTAAAATTAGAACTCTTGTAAACCTAAATTTTATCCAACTCATAAATTAGCCAATATTACCTTCCTTAAAAATGATAATAACAAATGTGAAAAAAATGACACATTCAAAGATTGATCAATACACAATGAAATAATTCGTTAAGCTGCCAACCAATTGTCAATCTCTCAGTGGAAAGTTGACCGACAGTTGGAAAGAATCGTGTTAGATGCTCTTATGTGTTTGACATAGTATTATAAAATAAATGAATGTAATTGAAAATGGAAACTTCCACTCTGAGATTTCGTCTCCACGAAGGGGTGGGTGCTTATAAATACCCAAACATGGTCGTGGAGAATGCCCAAGAACACACAAGACAGCCAAATTTTCACTTGCCCAGTCCCACGTGCATTACTCAAAAGCCAGTGGTGGGACAGTATTGAAGTTGTCAAGTCTGTATAGAGACGAGTGCCTTTTTCGTCTTATATCTAAGACAATTTCAGCCAGTCACTTCTCATCCTCAATTCAGACATTTCTATTCTCTCTTTTTCAGATACAGCGGATCCAGCAAGCGTTTAAAGAGAACCCTTGTCGCCCTACAGGAAAGAAAGAAAGCTAAAAAAGAGATGTTGAGTTCTCATCAACGTGCTCCCTTCGGTATGACCTTGCCCAAGTCCTTAATGCCCAGCAATGGCCATGCCAGATTCCTCCTCAGCCTATGCTCTTCTACTCTCCAAAAGAGCAGAAGCAGCAGGAGAGTTTCAGGAAAAGGCTGCGGCCGCTGGTTCTCCTCTAGATCCATTTCTAATATTAATGTTCGTGCAGAAGCTGTTGAATCTGCTGCTGTTAGTAGCACCACCGACGTCAAACCAGCAGCAGTTAAAGCGGTCGTTACCGTCCAACTAACGGCTGGAGGATTACTTTCCAGCCTTTCATGGAGCGCTCCACTCGACGCTTTTGTTGATTTGATTGGAAAATCTCTTCTCCTCGAGGTTGTTAGTGCAGAGCTCGACCCCGGTAAGTAGTAAATTAATGGTAGGAGTTCTTCTTGTGCTAATCTTTCATTAAGTAAAAGATTAAATCACTTAATTCCAGTAGGATGTGGAGAATCCAACAGTGAGGCGACCTTGTTATAAAGCAAAGTGAATGTCTATGTAGTGTACAAAGAAGTGTTCATACTAATATTCTTTTATATATATATATATATATTTGTAAATATGCACGAAATTGAATTGCTTTTGTTGTTGATCCCTGTGGGAAGCATTTTCACTGCAGTATGGAAAAGGTTTTCCGTGAAATGACATCCTACTTTTTCTTTTCATTTTTATGGAAAATTAATTCCTCACAAATGTGCCCTGAGGATTCTAATGTGCCTCAAATTTCTCTCAATTTTGATTTCCCGCTTGCTCAAATTTTTTTATCACTTGATGTAGTAATTTTCATCATTTGGCGTAGTGCTTTCAAAGTAATAAATTTGAGCTGATTTTTCTCAATTTTACAAAGAGAAAAAAAATCTTTTCTACATGGGCAAGGGAAATTTGAATTATTTTTGCATTTGTCTGAAAATGAATATCAGGAGAGCATAGAATCCTAAAATTAACATCATTGTTAGTTGAAAAAATAAAAGAAAAGTTGAAGATGGATAGTTTTTTCCTTCTCTTGTTAGAATCATATGATGTGTTTTAATACTAAACAGCATGCCATTGTTTAGTTGTAAATGTAATTTTAAAATATGGCCGCAATGGTTATGCAATTTTTTTTTTTGCTAGCAAATGTTATATATGCAATTTACTCCCATGTGCTATATGCATTTTTCTTTTTTAAAAATCATCCAAATAAAACCAATTAAAGTTAGTGGTCTCCTAAATTTGGGTACACAAGAGACATTACTTGGAAATGCCTATGCTTTTTTTTACCACTAGATCTTTTTCATCTTATATGGAGTTCAGATGTTATTATTATTATTATTATTATTATTATTATTATTAGCTTGTAACGAAAGGGATGGAAATCTTGACGTAATCAAAGAATACTCTCATTGACAAGAGACTCTATGACCCCATCAGTATAAATCCATAATTAGGAATTGTCTTTGAAATACAAGTCATTCAAGATATGATCCACCTTATCCAATCATCAAGAAAAATCTCACTACAGTAATGTCATTTAGATGCGACAGATCTTGAAAAACTCCAATTGCAATGGAAAATTTTCACAGCTATTGATGTGGACAGTGATTGTGAGTAGTCTTATTTCTAGGCTGGACCACCCTTGGCGGCTTTATAGGGCTGAGCCCATGGAATCAATCTTTTTCCTTAAATAATCTTCATTATTGACTAAATCATCCCAACCATTAATCTTTGGCAACACTTATTTTACATTAGTGGGTATCCGTGCTAATTTAAGAGGATGGGATGTGTGATATTAAGATTTGTCATAGCTTTGTTCACTTGTTCAAACTCAATGGAGGATGAAAAGTAAAAACGAAAAGAAAAGAAAAGGCCCTTTATTATTTTTATCATTATTTTTTTTCTCGAGTGGTCTTTATCTACCTTTCCTTACATGGAATATCGTCCGGAAGAAAGGAGATTGGAGGCCAAAGGAGAAACGTCAAACCAGAACCAAAATCTCCCAAATTCAATTTGCAGAAGAAAGGGACCCTTAAGAGCAACAGATATTTTGTGGATGCAAAAAGTTTTCCCTAAAAATATATTTTTGGACTCTAGCGATTGGAATCCGCCTTGCAACGAAGGAAAAGAATATCTGTAGATAAGGCTCCAGAGCCCAGACTGCAGCAGCCTGACTATTTTTAATTTGCATGGTCCAATCCACACCACTCGATCAACTTAGCATAATAACTGTTAAAAAAGAGGAAATTACAACAAATTCTAAATTTTTGGTTCATTTAAAAAAAAAAGCATAAATGAGGATTTGAATATCTCAAGAACCTATAAAACCTTTTCACATTTCTTTCCATCTAAGTCCTCTCCATAAAAGAAAATTTTAAATTGACAACCTTACAATATGGTTTTTTTTTTTCTCTTAATCTTAATCTGCTTTCGCCCTAAAGCCATCCTAAAATGCACTGTATGATCAAATGTTGATGGTAGGGTACCTAGTTATATCATACAATCACCAGGCAGAATCCTAGAATTGGTGTTGGAGATTTTTTTTTAATGTGGAACTCATATGCTCCGATTTTCAACTTGATTTCGATGATCATAACCGCTTAATGTGCTTATTTTTTGGCCATTTGGAATTCGTATAAACCCTTCTTTTTACCACCGGTTATGCATAGAGCTAGTTGAAGTGCCCACATGACAGTCATTTGGATTGAACTTGGTCATTTCTCTTTTGAATGATTTATTAAAGAGAAAATATGAAAAATGACACAAGGGTGTTTTTGCCATTTTTCAAATTACTTTTGTGGTGAGGATTTGATTGAAAGAAATATGAAAAACTTTAATACACTTTTAAAATATACAAGACTTCATGTACTCTTTTGAAAGTGAGCAAAAAGTTTTATACTTTTTTTAAGTTTCCAAAAAATGAAAAAAGACATGTGTTGATGAATTGAAATGTAGTCATCTTTTTTTACACTCAAATAATCCATTATTAGGGCATGTTTGTGTGTATTATAATATAGAGGGTAGTTAAAATGAAGATTAAAGTTGAATACCAAAAAACGAACATCAATCAATATATTCACATATGGATGTCATTCTCACTTTTTTAAAACAAATTATCGGTCAACACAAACAAAAATATAAAAATTACAGAAAATTCTCACAAAATAACTTTAAAGCGGTGGAAAAATAAGGTAGAGATGTAGATAAGAGACCCTTATGCAATGTTTCTTTCACAAGACTTTTAAATTCTAACTATCTAAAAGGTCCTAAATGACCTTTTGGAAGTGCTGGAATTCCATTCTCTACGTATTTGGTTGAAATTTCAAATGCTCTACCAAAACCAAGAGGAGGAATTTGGAATTCCACCTTAAAGGGACAACTTTTAGAGAATTTAAATTCCTCCATACATGAATTCTTAAAATTCTGGTAAAGAAGCGAGCCCTTACTTCACTTTCCTAAACCTTATCGTGCTGGTTGATGGTTGGGTAGGCATTTCCTATCCCAAGGGAGAATCCTATCCCAAGCCAGTTTATTTGACAGCCAGAATTCGTAGCAATACAATTGCAAAGAAATGGGCCCTTCATGAATTTATAAGAAGATTCCATGTAAGATTTCATCCAAAGAAGATTTTTGTGCTTGCGGGACCCTGGGAACCTGTCTATTTTAAAGATTCCTCGTTCAACTTGACACTGAGAAAGTCAAAAATTGAGAAGACTACAAGCTAACAGTTCATGGACTGCGCAGTGGCAAATGCCAAAATGAGTCCACTTGGTTTTGACATATTGGCATGATCGAAAATGTTATCAGTGTATCAACTCTAAGCTTAAAATTCTCAAAAAATTGACGTTTCAAAAGCTGGCTCTGCCATGACCATTAATGGTGCATTGAAGGCTTGGTCAAGGCTGAATCAACTGGTGGTTCATTTGAGTTGAAACATGATATAATAGTCCCATGCAATTTGTCAAAATTCTTTTAAATTAAACATATTCTAAAAGTTAAAAGAATCAAAAGAAAATGTAGACTTTAAAAATCATCGTTCAATTTAAAAGAGATACTTGGAAAGTCGCTCAATTTTCACATATGATGAATTCAAGTTTTAGATTTTATTTTCTATCGTATGCTTTACTTATTCGTATCTTATCAAAATATTGGCTAATAGTAAATTCCTTAAAAAAAAAACATGTAGTAGTTCCAGGGGCAGACCTAAGCATTGTCATGTAGGTGCGGTCGCACACGTGTGATTGGAGAAGGCCCCTTACATTATATTATGAAAATTATGATTTTATTATTTAACTTCTTCTATTGATTATCGCCCACACCATCCAAATGAAAATTCTAGGCCTGCCATTGAACAGTTTTAGTTCACCCTAGTTAGATGATGATGGTTTTTAAAACAATGATTGTAACCATATATTCTCCTATTCTTTATATTTGAAAGCCACTTATTCTGATTTTCTTTTCTTTTCTTTTTTTTTTGTTTTTCCCTCTCTATCTCACACTACACACTCCTTCTCACTACTTGGAAACAACTGCTAAGCTCACCTGAATGCATAACAATTAACGGAGGTAGGAAATGACTTAATTCTAAGGGGCAACATTTTCCTACGAGAAGACTGCATATGAGCAATATGCAATCCGGCTTATGGGGCCCACTTAAGGTACCATCTTATTAGTGGGGTGGGGTACATGGAAAGAACTCTTTGTAGATAAGGGCCGACAAACACACACACATACACACACACAAACGAAAAAAAAGAATCAACTCTAGAAGATGATTGTAGCCCTTGCTTTAAAAGCCATGAACTTTAGTAGTTTTTTTACTATGGATTTTTTTGAGTTTCAATCTAGTGCTGGATAAAGATCGGTGTGGTAAACTTAGGCCTAGTACCAGAGCATGAGGGGATGGAAGTGTAAAAGGGCCTGCATTGAGCCAATGTTGGCCCACAAAGCTGGACTTCATTTACAGTAGCTCGTAGGAGAACATTTTTTTTTTCTAATTTTGGGTCCTCAAAGGTAAATCAATAGGTCGTGTAAATTTGTTCCGATAAAGCCTGAATAGTAACAATTAATGTTATCTTCGAATCAGTACCAATTCAACAGGTAAGGTGTCTCTAAAAGGAACAAATTGATCTTAGGCAAGCCGTTTATGTAAAAGGTGGCAGTAAGAACGGCTATACTCCAGAATTTGCATTTTACATTTGTGTTTTTTTTTTTTTGGTATCGGAGCTATAGGAGGTTGGGCTCCACCCTAGGGTGAGGGAAGTGGACCTCTAAGAGGTAGGATATGCCCTCGGGTGAGGGAAGTAAGAAGACCTTGAGTGAAGTAACACGAAGTCCTCCTGCATTGTTAAATACCCTATACATACTTGAACAATGTAACTTTTGTTTGGTAACTGGAACAGTGTAACTTGAGAGCAAGTAACTCAAGTTTTGAGTAAGGCTAAAGTTTTTGGCATTTTACAATTAACTTATACTCTACAACATCCAATAAATGAGCAATTAGAGTTGCAGGTAAAATTAGTTATCAGAGTTACAAATAATTAATTAGGGTTGTTGTTACGAGGTAACCAAGTTTGATAGGGAGGTCCTGGCGTTGAACTTGGCTTCCCTCCTTGCATATGTGACTTGCTATTACACTACCTCAAATTTCGTCAAAAACAACAGCCTTTTTTTTCTCATGTCGCAGTTGTTTTTTACATCACAGGTCTGTCGTATTTTTTTTCAGCGAATTTCTCAACAGCCCGTTTTTTCGAAAAAATGACTACGACACCCTATGATAGTTGGTTTCCATAGAGAAATGATGGCCCAAGGCCGTCATTTTTGATGGATTTTGATGTTATGTTACTTCATATATGTAAGTAATATCTCTTGCATTTGTGAGTTCCATCTCTTGACGTGTATGTTATGTCTCTTTGCATATGCAAGTTCTCATCACATCATATGTGTGAGTTGTGTCTCCCTGCATGTGTGAGTTCCAATTACCACCTAATCACAGGGTCTTGGCTTTGGACTTGGCTTCCTTTCTTGCATATGTGACTTCCTCTTACTTCATATATGTGAGTTGTATCTCTTGCGTATGTGAGTTCTATCACCTCATATATGTATGTTGTGTCTCTTTGCATATGAGTTCTCATCACATCAGATGTGTGAGTTGTGTCTCCTTGGATGTGTGAGTTTTTTTATCCCTTTACTAGGATTAAAGAAAAAAAAAAAACACGCACACACACAAAGCCCAAAGTAAACAAAGTTCCACGGAACTTATATCGGACCTAAAGGTCTGTCTCAATATTTACGGGTAATCTGAGTTACGCATAATTGAGTACATGTATTCGGGTAACCTGAAGTTATCCCCATAGCTCACAGTTGTTTTGACTTTTTCCATAACCACTTACAGGTAATTAGATTATAGTCAAAGACTGAATGGCAACATAGTTCCAATGTCCAAAGATTAGAAAAAAAAAGAATGATGATAAGCAAAAATTTAATTTTAAATGTTTTTAGATTTCTTTATTCGAGAAAAGAGGATAAAACAGACAAATACAAACCAATACATATGATACACAAACTTATTGTTGCTTTATCTTTACCTTCTTCAGTCGTATATTAATATCAGGGCTTAATAAAAAGCAGTTGCGTTTTGCAGAAATCAAATTAAAGTATCTCCATTATAAAATTTAAAACAACTGTTGAAGAGTGGTTTTGGCTTTGGCCACTTCTTGGCCCTGACATTACCAGTATGAAATATGTAAAAAAATGGAGTTATGATTGTAAAACAAAGATTGTACTGTCATTCCATCTGAAAGAACCAACCAATTTAAGTAACATCTTGTTCACTCCCATTAACCAACAAATGCTTCTAAATATTAATGGGCACATACAATGGTCAATCAATGATTAGAAGATAGAGATGGCTATATGTTTATACCCTATAGAGATGATAGTTCATTAATATCATTTACAAACTCAATTGGAAACAATAAATGTGTGTGTTTTTCTTTGTTTTTTTTTTTTTTTTTCCTTTTTGTAGAGACGGGGTTGGAAAAGAAGCCCATCAAGGCATTTGCGGGGCCGTCTAAGAAGGAGGGAGATAAGGTGAAATATGAGGCCGCTTTCAAAATAAAAGAGGACTTTGGTGAGGTTGGAGCAGTGTTTGTAACAAACGAGCACCACAAAGAGATGCACTTAATAGACATAGTTCTTACAGGCTATGGTAGTGGCCCCATCAACATCATGTGCAATTCATGGGTCCATGCCAAGAGTGACAGTTCTCAGAAGAGAATCTTCTTCACCAACAAGGTATCCATCTCTCTATCTCACTGTTTCCTTTCTCTTTTGTGTGTTTGCTTGTGTGATTTGTAGATTAAAGATTTTCGATTCTGCGCAGAAGATCATACATATTTCTATATTTCTCATGTTGTGTGCGTGCGCGCTCGCAGTCCTTCTTGCCATCACAGACACCAAGTGGTCTGAAGCAGCTAAGGAGCGAGGAACTTAAAGCTCTAAGAGGTGATGGCCAAGGGGAGCGAAAGAGTTATGAGAGGATATATGACTATGACACCTACAACGATCTTGGTAATCCTGATAGCAGTGATGACTTGGCGAGGCCTGTCCTAGGCGGCAAGGATCATCCGTATCCTAGGCGGTGCAGGACAGGTCGCCCTCGAACGAAGAAAGGTACCTATGCACTGCATTGTGATTGTTTGGCACACAGGAATTGATCCCAACCGTCAACGTGATAAAAAAAAATATATTGTAAACCTTTCTTGCTTCCTTCCATTCCAACTCCCATCATTCACTGATTCTTAGTCACTACTGTTTCACGCCATCAAATGAATATTTTTCATCAATGTTGGAGAAAACGAGGCAGGCTTGAAGGAAACATAACTCAATTTCATTCGAGAGTGTTCTTCATTTTAAGTAATGTGGCTTTATTCCTTCAACTAAAAAAACTCATCTGTATGAGACCACAAGGAGGCACTTTAAACTCAGACTCTAGAGAACCAGTAGTAATTACACGACGTTAATACAATTGATCAGAATAGAAAGAGATCTCTGCAAAATCTATCGCATTTCAAATTACATTTTTTAATAATCATACACATGTTGAAAGGAATAGTGACTGCATGGTATCATATGGCACAGACCCTTTATCCGAATCCAGGAGCAGCACAGTGTATGTACCTAGAGATGAGGACTTCTCCGAAGTGAAGCATCTGACCTTTAATGCGAAGACATTGAGATCAGTATTGAAAGCGCTTGTCCCCGCCATCGCGACGGTACTCGTTGATTCCAAACTTGGCTTCCCTGTCTTCACTGATATAGATTCCCTCTATGATGATGGTATCAACTTACCAAAGCCCAAAGAGGCGGCTGGTATCTTTAAGCTCCAACTTCCCAGGCTGGTAAAAGCAGTTATTGATACTGGGGAAGAGATTTTGCGCTTTGAGACCCCAGAAATGATTGAAAGTAAGAATTTTTACACCTCCCTCTCTGTCATTCTCCTTTTCCTTATCTCTATTCTGATTCTCCTGATCTCTTTTACATGCAGGGGACAAATTCTCTTGGTTAAGAGATGAGGAGTTCTCTCGACAGACACTTGCAGGTGTTAACCCCATGAGCATTGAGTTGGTTAAGGTATAGATCATCAGACCCTGTTCTTTGTATTACATATTTATGTGTGCACATGGATTCCTTTATATAGATGCCTGAAATTGAATGAAACATGTTATAGAATCCGGTGAATGCAGACATGGGTGAAGAAAACAAGTGTGATCTTAAATGTGTGTGTGTGTGTGTGTGTTAAAAATGACTCAAGATTACATTTCAGTCCTCTGTTTTTCACCGTTCTGTTTTAGGATGTCATATGGAAACAAATACTAATTGTGTAGAGGATTGGTGCGTTTGGGGAATGAGGATTCTTTCGTCTATCATCTTATTGGTTATAAATCTTCTATGTTGCAGTTCTGATAATAAACACAAACTTGTGCAGGAATTTCCTTTTGTAAGCAAACTCGATCCTGAAATCTACGGTCCACCAGAGTCTGCAATCACAAAAGAACTTGTTGAATGTGAAATAAAAGGGGCCATGACATTGGAAGAGGTAATAAATAAAATATATCTTGTTTTTGCTTGTATGATCTGTTGTTTTACTACAATAATTGTTGCTGCTAGTTGCCACTGCATTTATCTTCTTCTCTGTTAATGCTCCTGCTACTGATACTAGCACAGGTCGTGGGCCTAACTCGGACCCGCAAGTCAGAGAAGATACAGACATAAACTAAGTCGGATAAGATCCAGTTTTAAACTAGTCCATCCGGAAAGGCAGACCGGTCTTATCGATTGGGCCTGCAGAATATGTTAGGACAGAAACAATGGATCAGAATTACCAAGTGCAGCCCATTAGTTTTAAGCATAATCATGTAGAAAGAAGTATTGACTCATAGTGCATAATTTGTGCAGGCCATAGAAGGAAAGAAGCTGTTTGTTCTAGACTACCACGATTTTCTTCTTCCATATGTTCACACAGTAAGAGAGCTAGAAGGAACCACCTTATATGGGTCGCGGACACTCTTCTTTCTCACCCATGAGGGCACACTTAGGCCTATTGCTATTGAGCTCACCCGACCTGCCTCATCCACCAAGCCGCAGTGGAAACGAGTCTTCACGCCTGGATTTGATGCCACCAACTGCTGGCTCTGGAAGCTTGCTAAAGTTCATGTATGCGCTCACGATTCCGGTTACCATGAGCTCGTAATACATTGGTAAGGATCAATGATGCCGAAACACGGGTGGGTTCTAATGGGCTGGGAAGAACATAAGTTAAAAGGATATACCAATCTACCAAGAAGCAAATGTTTCCAAGTGCTAATTAACTGCACAAAAATTCAAAATTTAACTCTTACAATACACCTTGATCAGATAATTATCACAGTAAAAGGTCCCTCTAACAGTAGGTTGTAAGCCTACAACTCTGATTGGCATGGTGTTGCTCAATTGTTGAGCCCCGTAAGTTAAATCAAGATTATTGCTGATGTTTCAGTGGGGAGAGCATAACATGAACAATATTTTTCATTGCAGGCTGAGAACTCACTGCTGTGTGGAGCCTTACATAATCGCAGCAAATCGGCAGCTCAGTGTAATGCATCCAATTTACAGATTGCTTCGCCCTCATTTCCGATACACAATGGAGATAAATGCACTCGCTCGTGAGGCCCTCATCAGTGCTGAGGGAATCATCGAAAGCAGCTTCTCGCCGCTAAAATATTCAATGGAATTAAGCTCTGTGGCCTACGACAAGTTTTGGAGATTCGACTTGCAGGCCCTGCCTGCTGACTTGATTTCTAGGTAATCCATTCAGAAAAATAAAATCTGGTTTACTTGAAGCAATTTCTCCTCCATTGTCTGGGCAAGTAAAAAACAGCTATGCATTTGTGAAATCCAAGCACCCATCGTATCTATGGTGCACCATATCTACGGGCAAATTCAATTCATCAAGATAGGTGCACCTCTTGGATGGGTCATGCCCAAGAGCACACCTACAAGATCATGATTTTAATAATCTTTTCCTCCTTTCGGTTGCATTGACTCATCAGTAGTGACATGGTTTACACTGCCGGTTATGGCCTGTGCATTCTTATTCTTGCTAAACTATCATATTACTAAACTATAACCAACAAACAGGGGCATGGCGATTGAGGACCCAACAGCTGAGCACGGCCTGAAACTGACAATTGAGGACTACCCTTTTGCCAGCGATGGTCTCCTCATCTGGTCAGCCATTAAGCAGTGGGTCAGTGATTATGTAACCACCTACTATGAAGACAACAGCGTGGTGTCATCAGATACTGAGCTCCAGGAATTTTGGACCGAAGTCCGAACTAAAGGGCATGGAGACAAGAAAGATGAGCCCTGGTGGCCTACATTGAAAGCCACAGATGATCTGATCCAAGTCCTAACCACCATCATCTGGGTTGCTTCTGCTCACCATGCTGCAGTCAATTTTGGTCAGTACACCTTTGGGGGCTACTTCCCGAATCGGCCATCAATTGCGCGCAATAACATGCCTGTCGAGGATGAGTCAGGTGCGGATTTTGAGAAGTTTTGGAGGAACCCAACGGCTGCAATGCTGCAGTGCTTCCCTTCTCAGCTTCAAGCAACCATAGTGATGGCAGTCTTGGATGTGTTGTCAAGTCACTCTCCTGATGAGGAGTATCTAGGTGACTTGCCTGAGTCAGCTTGGACAGAAAACCCGGCCATAAAGGCTGCATTTAAGCGGTTCAATGGTAGGTTGAAAGAGATTGAAGGAATTATAGATGCACGTAATGCAGATAAAAATCTGAGGAACAGAGCAGGAGCTGGTGTTGTCCCATATGAGCTTATGAAGCCCTTCTCTAAGCCAGGGGTGACTGGGATGGGAGTTCCTAACAGTGTCTCCATTTGAACTTGAAAGGAAAGTAGTAACTTTTTTCTCTTTTCTCCACTCAGATTTCCAATTTGAAAAGCAGTGTGTAGATCTTTTGGTCCTGCATCAATAAATGCTAATTGTAGGCCTGGGCCATTTAACATGTATTGATAACCTATAACTACAATATACTCTCTTTTTTTTTAATGTAATTGAAAAATGAAAACTCAAATAATTAAATTCTAATGAATACTATTTGGTCTAGTTTATCAGTTGAATTCCAGGTTCCTTGCACAAAAAGATGATTTCCCCTTTGGTTTTCCCTTTGAGGTTTTGGAGTTAGGACCAATTACTATGAAGGAGAAATTCCAAGTTGACTTTGGATTGTGACACTGTAGCTACCCCGATTTTCACCTTGCTAGTAGATTAAGATTTGTTTCAAAAATCCACTCACAAGAAAGACAAAGGATTTAAAATATATAACAAGGAAATAAATTAACTTAAGAGAGACACAAGAGATTTATTTATATTGTTCGGCTCATGACATACATCCATGGGGCAACAATCTAGGGAACATTATAACAGTATTAGTGGATTTTACCGAAAAAATCATCATAGGCTACTCCTTAAATTTAATAGATTTAATATATAAAATCATCATAGACACAAGGCCATGCCCAACACGGGCTAAAAATGAAAAATATATTAAATTTACTATTTTTAAAAATAATATTAAAATAAAATTTAGGATTTTACCGAAAAAATTATCATAAGCCACTCCTTAAAAAATATATATATATATATAAGCAGTGTGTGTACTGGTGTATTTTTTAACGCTGTGGGGGAGTTTCGGATTCGATGTTGATGTTTTTACCCCAGCATCGAATCTGATGCTCCTCTATTCCCTTATATCACAATGAAACCTTACTTTCTTCATCTTTTTTGAATGTAATGCCTGCCTTGGATCCGATACTCCCATGCTCCCATATACTGCTATGAAACCATCTTTCTTCATCTTCAGCACCAATGGCCTAAATGTAGTATGTATTTTAGGATTGAGATTTGTAAAATCTACATCCATTCACCAACATATTTCTCCAGTTTTTTTTTTTCATGCATTTATGGACATAAGCATAGTTTATATCGGTTTTTATTTCTACCTAAAGATTACAAAAATCATAATTACCAGTGAGAATCTGAGTTTTAAAATATGAAACATGTATTGCTCATCTCAACCACCATGTGCGGTGATCTGTCGTCCATGACAGAACCCATAATGAAAAGGATGACCAAAGTCTCACCGAGATCATTGTCCAAAGCTTCCAGTAGCTGACTGATGACCTCTTCTTCATTGTTTTCTTTGAACAGGCCCTTAGGTACCGGTGGAGGAGGGGAAAAGGAAGTTGGGTCTGTTTGAGTTTGGTTGATGAGCGTAGACTTAGATGAGGTTGGGGAGAGAAGATTTCTTATTAGAGGGTGGTGATGAGGGAAGAGAGGTCTTGGGTTGGGTCCTCTTCGTCCAATTTTGGGAGAGGATGTGGTGGAATAAGCTGAGCACTGCCGTTTTGTTGCTTATCCTTATTGCATTTGGGGTATTTTGGGGAACAAGAAGATAACTAAGCAGAAACCACATGCCCAAACTATGCTTGAAGAGGACGAAGAAGAATGATTTAGTGCTTTTTGGGGCCTTTTGGAAGCAGGGGGAGCATCGATGCTGGAAGAAAAAAATGAGCATCGGATCCAATGCTCTCCTGTAGCTTTAAAAAAATAAATGAAGTGGTCAAATATGACCTCTCCTGTGCACCCATTGCTAATATTATTCTTTTTATTAAAGGGTAGCTTATGATGAAATTTTTGGTAAAATTCTTAATAAAATAAGTCCAAAATACATAATTAGTATGTAGTATTGGAAGAAAAATTCACTAACATAGAATAACGGGCAAAAAATAAAAAATAAAAATTAATTATAAATAATATAACATATAGCGCCATGTGTCCCTCTCCTACAAAAAGGGTTGTAGAAGGAAAATTCTAACAAACACCCCATTTTTTAAGGGGTGTTTTTGCCCACATCAAACCTTCAATGAAACCTTCAAAAACATCTTGTTTTGAGAACCACAGAGCCACATTTATTACATTATCTATCCTCCCTCCCTACTTTTTCTCTCTGTTACTATCTCCCCCTATTTTTTATCTTTCAAAAGCATCTCTTTCCCAAAGATTTGCTTAATCTCAAAATCAAGGGGTTAGTGGGGCCCAATAATGGAAAAAATAATTCATAAAAGCAACCTCTTTTTTTTGTTTTAATAAAACCTCATTCTTTTTATACTAATATGGGGTCCAACTATGATCATTTCAAACCCCAAAGCTCATAAAATCCTTTCGGTGTGGAATATGTATTCTTCTTGCTTTTTAGAGAAGTTTAAGAGTGTTGGAGATAATCTGAGACATTTGTTGAAAGATATAATTTAGGAGCCATATAGAGAAAAAAGTAGGAGCAATAAGTTAGTCTTTTGAGAAATTTGGAGCCATTTAAGTCATGTTCTTTTCTTTTTTCTTTTTTCTTTCTTTTTTAAACAATATAGTCAATACAAATACAACTCATTCCTCTCTCATTCCTTTAAGGCATGGGGCGTTATCTTTTGTGGACTCCCGGCTGTCACCTATGGTTCCTATATATGAGAAAATATCAAAAACTCTCCATTTTAAAAGGAGAGATTTTGCCCCTCTTGATTTGTCAAATGAGATCACACCACCTCACATTTTCATGCCAACTCATATTAAAAGAGAAAAAAAATAGAAATGTTTAAATGCTTTTACTTCCTAAATAATAAAATAGGGATGTTTAAATGCTTTCACTTCCTAAATAATAGTGCAAGAGGAATACATTAGCTAATAAAAAAAGGAGTGTTACATTAGCCAGGGCATTTTTTAGCATGCCTTCTATATATTGTATAACCTTTAGAACTTCTTATGCATATTCTCTCTACTAGTTGCTTAAACATTTGCATTTTGGAACTTCACTCATAACACAACTCATACACTAATGCTAAAATAGAAAGTCTTAATTCCTGGGGCATGTTTGGCATTGTTCCAGTGTTGTTCCCAATTTTGAGCTCAGATATGGTTGTGTTAAGATCGGATTATGTCGAGACGAAATTCTACATAATATGTTTGGCATTATTGTATTAAAATACTCTGCTGATAATATGCCATACAGAATTTGTTTGTTAATGGTTTAAAAGACTTTCTCTATCGAATAAAAATAAGAGAATCATAAGATCTAAAATGTAGACTCACCTTTTAATGCTTATAGCACTTTATTATTGGTGTATGTGGGATCTACTAGTAGAAGTTACAATATAGTATCCATCTTTAAAAATTAGAAAATGAGGCGATATTCATAGGATTTATAAGGTGGACCTACCTTTATAAGAATTATAATGTGGGCCCATCATTGGAAATTATAAGAGATCATAATGTAGGGCCTACCTTTTTTTAATGTGAATGTAGGACCCATTTTTATAAATTACAACATAGTACACTTATGATGTAGGACCACTATTTGTGATCGCGACTACGTGACCCTCATTTCGAAATTACAAAGTGAAGCCATATTTTTGTGGTTCTGTATATTGGACCCATATGTAGAAATTACAATGTCGTGCCTACCTTTGAATATTATAAGAGATTATAATGTGGGACCATCATGTTTTTCAATTGTACACAAGAGTCCCACCTTAAAAATACACTAGCAGAGTAGGCCCGGGCTACTAAAACTAAATTTTAAGAATAAGAATATATAAAAAATATATATATTTAAATAAATATAAAGCTCAAGGGAGAAAATCAAAGTATCCAAAATAAATATTTAAAAAGTAAATAAACGGTGAACAAAATAAAAAAGATGTCGTAAAACACTCCACCAAGATGAGTCTTTTGAAAGGTCATGCAATTATATGGAGTTCTGATCACAAAACTCAATCCTTAAATTGGGTGTTGTAATCCTTTAGTTTGTTAATGATCATAATGTGTTTATTCACCTTATAGCACAAGCTTACCTCGATGAATGCAAAGGATGTCTTTTATCATTAGATATGACAACAAAATATAAAAAGAAAACCTCAACAGGATGAGCTGCATGATCATGACCCATCTATAAAAGTTCATCTCCCTTTCTAATTAGAACTTTCTTTTTTTTTTATTCTTAACAAAACAACCAAAATACAACAATGACGACTCATTAAAAAGAACAACTAAAAAAACCCAAAACCAAAGAAGCGCATAAAAAATCATACTGTAAAACTTCAAACCAACATTAAAAACAAAATGATTACAAAAAAAAAAAAAAAGAAGCACTAAAAACAGAACAAAGATGGCACAAACAAAGTAAATGCCAAGTGTTATGAACTCATGTTTGGCACAATTAGACAGAAGAAAAAAGGAGAAAGAAAAAAAAGGACTGACTTTCTTCAACAATCAATAAATAAACAATCACCAATATATATGATCTTTATATATAGGCACATTTCAATGTGAAATTTTTAGGTGCTAGGTGGGCACCAAGAACAGCAAAGGAAAAAAAATGTAAAATTAAACCAATGGATATAAGAAGAGGAAGGATACTATATCTAAAAAAAAAAGATAGGGCATTCTTAGGAACCTAATGAAATTTTGTAGTTTTTTGGTGGATCAACGAGAGGAAGTAAAGGCATCTTCAATCCCCAAAACCTCCATAACCTCTTTGGGAACCTAGCTGTGGAGATCCTTAACCTAAGGGGAGTAGTTACCATGCGCACTATGATGGAAATATACTTTTTCCAGTGACCTTGTAGGTGATAGTGTGGGGAGAGAGTCATTCAAAGACATGAACATATGGAAGTAATTGGAAAGAAATGTAGAAGAACCCTCCTCTAACAATCAATGAATTTTATGGGTAAAACAATTATTCAATTAATAGAAAGAAATGGAAACTTAAAGTGAAAATAAAAAGCTTTAATTTTTCCAAAACTGATGGATGATTTTAAATTCTTTAAATGGCAATTAACATGTAGAGAGAGAGAGAGAGAGAGAGAGAGGAATGTGAAAAGGCAAGGACCGAGTTTTTTAAAAGGCATGTGGAAAGTAAAGAGAGAGTGGAATGTGAAGAGGGAGGGAGGGAGAGTTTTAAAAGGCATTTGGAAGCCAAAATTAATTTGGAAGGTCAAAATCAATTCTGACCCAATTCTTCAATTTCTCAATTGGATTCAATTGGCTTAATTTATTATAATGGTACCTACCTTTAGAAATTAAAACATAGGACTATTTTTATAGGATTCATAATGTGGGCCCACATTTAAAGGAATTACAATGTGGCTCCACCTTTTTTTGATTATTTTAAAAGACTAAAATTTTTTGAAAAATTAAATATGTTTTTAAAAGTTTAAAATTTTTTTTGAAAAATTAAATTTTTTTTGAAAGATTAAATATTTTTTTTAAAAAAATTAAATACTTTTTCAAGGATTAAATGTTTTTTTAAAAGAATAAATATTTTTTTGAAAGATTAAATATTTTTTAATATTAAATATTTTTTTAAAAGATTAAATATTTTTGAGAGATTAAATCTTTTTTTGAAAGATTAATTCTTTCTTGAAATTTTAAGTATTTTTCTTGAAAGATTAAATATTTTTTTTGAAAGATAATTATTTTGATCATATAATTCAAATTTAGAAATTAGAACATGGACCCACACTCAAAGGATTTAAAATGTGGTCCAAAAATCATAATTGGGCCCAACTTTTGTAATTGTTAACATATGACTCACTTTATGAATAAGTAGTAGAATCAGTTTGAGATAAGTAGGAATTAGTGTACTAGTAAGTTGTTCTTTAAGAAAAAACAAAAGTTTTTTTTGTTCCGAGCTTCTTATGTCAACGGGTTAAGATTTTGAGATTCTTTAGATCAAAATTCGAAATAATGATTTGCACATACCAAATATGTTTTATGCTCGCGTGAACACAAGAACATCTCAATGGTACAATGCCAAACACATCCCTGACCTCTACATAATGGAAAGCCAATGCCCAACTTTCCTCATTTCTTCTTTGAGTATAAGTTAAATATCAGATTTTCAGTATGGTGGCACAGTAAATGGGTGAAGGCTATGCTAGTGTGGTGGTATTATGTACTGGATCTAATTTACCAAAATAATTTGGTTGATTCCTTGATGTAATGCTTTGCTTTGGTAATTTAAAAAACATTTCTTATAAAAAAAATATATATCAAATTTTCAGAGGAAAATCTGCATTTCACCTCTCTAACAGATGCTTTGCCCAAGCCTGGGAACAGACCTAGGGCCCAACAAGTTTGCCTCATATTTACCTAAAAGTGGGCTGACCTCTCAAAACTTATCTGCACAAACTTTAGTCCCAATTAGTTTACTCATTAGCTTTCATGGGGCTTTCAATGAAGAGCCATGCACAGACTTAACTGACTCCTTTTTTACTTTTACCGAAAAACTCCTGGTTGAGTGGCTTTCGCACTCTAGTTTCACACACATATCTAAGAATCGATCACCGGTCATGAAGTTAAAATATCACTATTGGACAAGTTGCCCAATATAGCAAAAAAAAAACCCAAGATTAATTCAATTGAAACCTTCTAAAATCTGGGAAAGAGGATGTCCAAGATCAATGGATTATTCAATCAGTAGTCTAGATTATTACAACTGTGACCTCTACGGCATCTACAGGGTATCTAAGAATTGATCCCTGGTCATGAAGTTAAAGTATCACTACAGGACGAGTTACCCGATATAGCCAAAAAAAAAGCACAAGATTAATTCCATTGAAACCTTCTAAAACCTGGAAAAGAAGATGTCCAAGATGAATGGATTATCTAATCATTGGTCCGGATTATTACAACTATGGCCTCTACGGCGTCTACGACAGCTACAATAATTACTACTACTACTACAAGATTATCTTCTCAAAGAGATCAGTATGTTCTCCATTTTATTGCTAGATTAAGACCAGGAAATGAAAGAGTAATACAAGAGAAATCACCAGTCCTTTTACATGGATTTTGAAATATATGTCTCTACCCATTGAGAAACTTTTTAAACCAATGGGCCGAGCGCTTTGGGTATCGCTTCAATCCATTCTCAAAGTCCACATAATTTATCCCAAAACGAACAGTGTATCCATCAGCCCATTCGAAGTTATCCAACAGAGTCCAAGCAAAGTATCCTCTTACATCCGCTCCCTCCCTGCCACAATCCCAAAAGTTACATTAGTCGAATATCACAGACAAGTTTAAGCAAGAGATGCCCCAGTTGCACTCTGATTGGTTGTGCCAGTTACTATATGATCTTTGACTGCGAGAGGTCAATTTGGACTGTTGATCTGATAGGCCGCACTGTGAATAGATCATGACGCAAGATAATCTCAAGTGGAATTACCTGGAGAAGAAGAAAGACAGCTCCAAAGGGTCTAAAAGGCCAAAAACTTCATGGACAAGAATTTACCAGAGGGCTATTTCAGCATGTTGCATATATTACGGTCCCCAGTCAATGAAAAATCCTGGGAAACCCAAATTCAGCTACACAGTATGAAGGACAAGCTCAAGGCCTATTTATTCATATGCCGAGGCCTGATTAGATATTTGTAACTCAGCATTGAATGAGTGAGAAATGGGTTTGTCGGTGATGATTCATGTGTTTTGGATGACCTTAGAGCATATGTTTGATTGCACAAATTGGGAGAATTCAAGTTGGTCCATGATTTGTGCATATGTTTTCAAGCAACTTGAATTCTCTATTTCGTCAGCAATATATCCATAACCTTTTCACGAAGTTCAATGACGATAAGCATGTATTAGAGTCGCATGCAGGTGGGTCATTCACTATTACCAGAGATACGTTTAGAGAGAATATGAGGAGGTGAACAGAAATTACTCTCTTCCTCTCAAAGAGAATCACATATAAATATGCAGTGTGTTGCTTTGCATACTTCTATATATATATATATATATATATTTCCTTTGTCTTGTCATGTGATGGTGAATTGTTCTTTTACTATGTAATGTTAGATATCAAATGGCATTTACAATGCTTTTTATATGGGATTTCTATTCATAGAATATGGCTCTCAAGTTTTATCTGGAGTGTAGTCACCATATCGGATGGTGGAGAACATGTAGCGTTATATTTTTGGTAGAAGAGGGGTATGTGATGTTGTCAGATCCGGATACAAGGGCCAAGTATCTAGGGATCTTGCAAGCGGTTTGAATCTTGCATTCTCTTCTCCAAAGTGTTTTGACGAGGTAACTTTTTGTTTTGGTAAATCATTTATGCATTTTGGTGCTGTTGCAAAAAAGGAATTGATGCCTTTGAAAGTTTGTTGAACAGCAAAAAGCATTTGATGTTTTCAAAGTCCGCAAAACTTCCTTTCTCCTGCTTTGGATGGTTACAAACTTGTCATTACACAAATAGAACTTATCATAAAAAATCAATTTTGTCCAATCATTATACATATTTTTTCTATTTTGGTAAGAATTGTTCACATGTATTGTTGAAATTCACCAGTGGGACTACATAAAGCCACGCATCCAATGGGGGAGTAGAGCATTTTTGTTTTCTTTCCTATGGCATCATGTAATCAATACTAAATAAAATATAGATGTAGCTCTATTCTTCTTTACTCGCTTTCCTAATATTACATTCCCAGGACTTATACAATTTGTCGAAATAGGAAAAAAAATGTTTTCTTCTATTTCAATTTTGCTAGACTTGATTGGATTTGGGCAAGCTATTGGACTTCGAATTTTTCTATTTTTGTTGTTTATTCCGTTACATTGGTTTTCAATTGGGAAAGAGAAATGAATGGAGTGATAGAAGGCAAAATCAAGTGTTAGAACTAGAGCAAATGAGCATAGTAAGATTTCTAGAGAGGACATGAGATTTCTAGAGAGAACATGTCTTGGGTAGCCCGATGGAGAGACAAAGGAATGCATCTTCCTCAGAAAAGGAAATGAATGTATCTTCACATGGGCCACATTCCACCTCTCTAAATATCCTCTCAAAGTCTTTTTTCAATTCTTTTGAAATCTTTATCTACCTAACTTTTTAAAATTCAAATGTTAAATGATACTAAGCATTTTGCTACAAAAACACGACACCAAAAGATCCCCATCCCCTTATATCATATTCTTCATTCCCTTCATGCAAATACAATAAAAAAGCATATGTCATAAGTGGGGCCCACTTTTACTCCATCAAAGCTAATTAAATCACACTAACAGCCGGGCTAGGCTAAGACAATCAGGCCCGACCCAACTATGGATACACTAGCCCAAGTCCAACATGGGCCATAAAAGTTAGGCCCAAGCCCACCGATTTAATATATCTGGCCGGGTCAAATTGAGTATTTTATAAATTTTGTGGCCATTTGAGTAACATTTTTTACTAATTAAATTAAATTACCTACATTCCCTACACAGGCCACAACCAGGCCGCATGTTTTGAGCTTTCTATCACTTAATTCAAGTTCTGCTTGAAAATTAAACGAGCCCTAATTACATATCTAAGGCCGACACAAGTCATTAAACGGGATCTGATTGCAAACATGATCCTTCGACTCTTCCATAATGAAACCATGCCTAACCATGATGCCATTATAGCGTGGTTGTAACCTGGGTTTGTTAGAATTCTTATTTTGTTTGGTTGTTATTGAAAGTTAGGACACCTTCCCTTTTAAATTTATTTTTTTAATATTTTTAGAAAAATTTAATATTATCATATATTTATACACGGGCCTTTGTTGCTAGTAACCTCTTAAAGTAAAGCACATGATATATATAGTTTGTAGGATCCACCTCATGCTGCATCCAATTTAAGAAAGTTTAAGAATCTCTCCATCTGCATTAAAATGAAGTCCAATTATTGATGACCATATTATCATATGGTAATAAATGTACATTAGTTTTGGAGATAGAGAGTTCCTAAACTATCTTTGTATGTGGACTGTGGTAGTCTAAGGACAAGGTCAGGCAAGAATCAAGGACAAGGTCACCCGCATGTTTGAGCATTCAATCATTTTCACTCAACTCCATCTTTTGAGTTGCATTGTTCAAGTGAGCTCACCTGATGGCCCTATGCAGCCATGCTAGATGTTCCCGGTAGTAGTCTACTCTCATGTCGTCGCGTAGGGCTTCCTCTAGTGTTGAGGTTTTGTTTTGAAACTCATCCACTCCTGCAAAGCCAAAAACATGAACACTTAACAAATAAAATAGAGTGAAGTAATGCCTACATTTAAAAGACATAAAAAGATGAGTGAGTTATATAAAAATATGAAAATTCAAAACTTGCCCCTTTAAAAAAAATAAATTAAAAAACAAAATTTTTAACCCACTAAATAACATAAAAACTATCTACTAAAAAAAAGGAAAATATATAAGACTCATTATCAATCCACTAAAGACAAAAATGTGGCTTCACTTCACTTCAGTTTACAATACTACTAACCAAACATGCCATAAAAGATAAAAAGCAAGCTCCCACTTCCAAGTGAAGCTTAAGCACCACAATTTTTTTCCACTTTTGAATAAAGGAAGCTGAAAATATAAGCAGAGAGGAGGGCAGAAAGCTTTCAGTCAAAACTCAGAAGCAAACCCACCATTTCCAAGTGAAGATTTCAAGAACATGTTCAAGTCTAAAAACACATCAGTTTTTTTTTCCTCAATTCTAAATATATAGAATGATTTGAAAACAAAAGGAAGGAAGCTGATATGAAAACATTTGGTTCGTACCATTCTCAGTAATGTAGATAATTGGGCTTTTGTATTTTTCCTTAACGTAAACCAAGAAATCTCGTATTCCTCGAGGGTAAATGTAGAACCAAGGTAAAGCTGCCTGCATTTTAGCTTATATGAATTTTCTCAAAATAATAGATCCGCATCAAACACTTTTCCAGCATAGAGCATGTTTATACAATAATAATAATAATAATAATAATAATAATAAAGATTGTGTAGAAAAGAAGTAAAGAAATGACAAAGAACCGCTTTCTATCCTTGCATGTTGGATGGAATTGTGTAAAATGCCTGATTGATTGTCTTATAGAAAGGATCTACGTCGGGAATTTAGGGATGTCATTATGGTTAAGGTCTTACTCCTATATCACCCACCAGGGATGTCTTGTGGGTGCCCTTACTTTTTCTCCCCTTGGCCATTGAGCCAAGTCACCAAAAAAAAAAAAAAAAAGAACCTACGTCTATCGTATGTTAGATATAGAAAGATAATAATTTGTGCATGTTTGTAGAACAGATAAAAGGGTAGTTTATAGTCCTGGGCTAGGAAGAAAAAGAAACTGAAAGAAAATTTATGCATATGCCAAATCAGATTCATTGGATGTTGTTTGTGAGCCAAATTTGAGCGGGATATAAGACAATCTCTAGTTTTTATTTTGACCACTCATTTCTTTTGCTTAAAATAAACAACTAACAATAATAAACAATATTGTTTCTTGTTCATATATTTCACTATACAAATTCTCCTTTTTCTTTCATAAACAATATACTTCAAGGGATCAATTGTTGAGTTAGTAGAAAGAATTTCCCGCATGGAAACAGCATTTTTTATGGAATAATGAAATTTATCTCAAATACAATAAGACCAGAAAACATGCAGCTTACTTTCCATTCCAACATACATCAGAAATCATATTCAGTTCTTTCTCCCAACCCAAGCTCTCCCATGGGTATCACTACATATATAGGATAACCAAATGAAATACTTCATTTACGATAAATTGGTTTTTCAGTAATTGAGAGGCCATTTAGAAAATTATATATTGCAGAAGTAAATATTTGGTCCAAATGGGCTCAATTGTCTACCCTCAATTTGCAAAGGAATGATGACAAAAGCAACACTGACAAGAAATTGGACCACTGAATTAAAACAAAGCATAATAAAGATATAAGAAATATCATTAATATAAAAAAAGTAGAACTTAGGATCAAACGAGCTAGATAAGGAGAGGTGATGGTAATGTTATATTTGACAAGTAAATGAATAGTAATCCACGTTACCTTTGGGCCAATTGCGATCCCATTTCGAAAAACTGTCAAATAAATATACAGATTCATGAATGTAAGTGAACTATGATGTACACGTGTTTTAAATGATATATATAAAAAAAAACGTTTATAGTCTTTATATATATATATATGAACATTTTATGTAGCCATTTTGATGAAGAAAGCTTGTGATCTACACTGTAGGGCCTATGATTTCATAATATAAACCTTGCTGGCCAAATGGGTCTAGACCAAATGTGTTGAGGGTCATGGGTACTTTGATAATTGTATCGAGACAATCTTGTTTACTAAGATTAGGTTTTCTTAGGGGCTAAGAAAGAGATGATTATATACTAATGTAATATGTAAACTTTGACATGTAATATGCACTAAGTGGTAGAAGAACCCAATAAAAATTGATTTTCCATTGATGTAGGCAAGTTCTTTGATTCAGGTAAAATATTTGTGTCTTCTTATGTAGTTGATTGTTGATTGTATTTGCTCGCGCCCGCACACAGGCATAGTAAACCTGATCTTTGTCCTCCCTAATGAATCTACTGATGGGTTGACTTTCATTTTATACATGATTTGATCTGTTAATTGAGAGTGTGGGTAGGTTGCAGCATTTTATATGTTACGTATATTATTTTAAAGGTTCAAGTTGGGGGATTTTATGTGTAGCGTATATTGTTCTAAAAGTTCAACAATAACGATAAGATGTGAATCCAAGAGAGCTCTGGGGATAACCCATCCATAAAAAAAACCTTAAGTCCTTTCAAAGTTGCCATTTATCAAATTTGAGGCTATAAAATAAATATTGAGTTGATAAAGCATGCGATTTCTATTTTGACTACCATTTATGAACTTAAATCGGATGGTTATCAAACTTTCTTTGGGCCCATGTTTTCATAAATGGTTGATAAAGGAAGAGAAGATCTAGATCCAAGAAATTGTAACAAACTAAGAGATGAGCACTTGTGATAACGCCTAATGGCTTTAGACATACATATGGTAAATCTGCACATAGCTCTTTTTGCCAAAAAAAAAAAAAGCGTCTTCATCATGGCTCCACTGTGGATGCAAGGGCATGAATGGGAACTAAGGCATTCTCTCCCCAACAAGCTGAAGGTGTCTCTTAGAAGGAGGCAGAAGCAAAGGCAGTCCTAGTAGCATTAGAGAAAGTAAAGAAGAATGATTTTATCTCGCTTTATATTTTGTCAGAGTCTTAAGAAATTGTGAATCCTTTGAAGGGAGACAAAAACTAGTTTATACATCATATTATTTTAGACATTAAAGTTATATATATATATATATTTTTTGGTTTTGTAGACTTTGTATATATTCTAAGGGCTTAAATGGCTAAACTCATAAAAGTTTTGTTTATCTGTTACAGAGGATTTAGATTGGGATTGAGCCTTTTCTAACTTTTTGGAGGGAGATAAAGTTGTTTTGTCTCCCTTGTTTATCTTTGTCATTGGGTTATTTTTTTTAATTTTTTAATGAATTTTCCTTTCACACCAAAAAAAAAAAAAAATCTAAAGCGAGAGCCTTAAAAAGTGCTAGAGCAAAAGGAGTATTGTTCTAGGCATGGATGCTAATGTTTTTTATCTGATTAATTTTGACTACATTCTTAGTTCCTTTAACAGGGCTGCCCATAAGCTTTCCAAATTTTGTTTCAAGCCTCTATTTCCTTTTCACCATTTTTAATTTTTTTGACACAATTGTGGTCAATTCAACCTCTTCAGCGACCTGGCACCAGCCCAATCCAATGCGGATTATGCTTCCAAATAAAAAACCAATTCTTAATAGGACCTTCCTTCCCCACCCCAATTCTTAATAGGATCTTCCTTCCCCACCAAAACTGAAAAAAGCCGTGGTCCAAAGCTCCTCTGCATAGAGACCAAACTATGATATGAACTACATTGTGCCTCCAAAATGTTTCAACTTTTCCATTTTGTTTTGTTGGTAAAAAATTCCATTTGATATCTTCGTTTTGCGGGCTTGCCTTTTGCGAATCCAATATTGCCATCAAGCCCACTCATGAATTGGTTAAATCTCAAGTAAGATGATTGGGTTGAGGAATTAATTATGTGTTTTTCATGCACCCAATCCGTTGGTGATCTGAGTGATACTTTAAGTGAATACAACTACCCTGGGGATGGACCTTCTTCTTCTTCTTGTTATTATTATTTCTGTAAATTTTCTACAACCACATCCATACCAACAGGGGAGGTGAGGCGTAAAAAAAATCTTGAAAATGGGGCAAATGTGAGAAAAATCCACTGTGGGGGTTGTTGTGAATGTAAAAAAACATCTTGAGAATGGGACAAATGTGAAAAAAATCCACTAATTCTGAAAATCCATAGGATTTTTTTTAGGGATTTTAGTCCAAGTTTAACGGGCGCTTCTGCCCACATTGCTTTCTACCTACGTCCGTCTATACACACCTGCCCCCATTACCCAAGTCCCTAATTAATAGGGCTGCAAATGGTGATCCATCCTTAGTTGTTTTTACGTAGAGGGAGATGCCTCATCCCCACCGAGCAATTAGTGGATTAGCGGGAAGCACCTTACTGAAATGAATACACTAATGAAGGAGTTATCATCATCATCCTAGTGTCAGGTGGATTTACCTGTCAATTTAGCGTTTGCATCAGTTTTGAAGCTTTTTTTAGTGTCGTTAGAAGGAGGGACATCCTGTACATATGATGCACTGTAGTAATTCAGTCCGACGAAATCAAATGACCCCTTCAGCATGTGAGCCTGCTCTCTTGTGAATCTTGGTAGCCGATCGCCAACTAAAGATCTCATGCTAAATGGATATTTACCTCTAACCAGGGGCTCCATATACCTGAGGATCGAGAACAAATCATCATTCTCACAAACACAATGATCCAGCCGGTTTAAATTTCATATCGATAAACAAATGACACTGCTAAGTAATAAAAACTGTAGCTATTTTAGCTACAAAACTCACCAGCCAAACATGAAGTCAAGACTTCGATGCGCTGCATCTTCGTCGGCCTTAGATGCTGAGAGAGGAACCACCCATAAGAGCCCAAATGTGATTCCAATCTTGCCATTTTGAGATGCCTGCAGAGTTTACATTGTTATTTTTAGGTATCTTTTGAAATGCCTACTATTGTTGCGTTAAGATTGTGAGTTCAAGCAACGTACTTTTTGCTAAGAGCTACATCTCAAGACTCTTGTGAGAAAGAAAAAATCTAAGACCCTTCTACGACCCACTTGGATGCAAGTCAATGAAGGACAACGTGATGGAAAGGCCTCAACTTGTATATGATTTTGAGCAATCATCACAATCATTATTTCAAGCGCCTTAAGGGATTATGATTTCTTCATCTACATTTTTCGTGAAATCCAATCCAATAGCAACTGTAGTCCACATTGGTGTCAAATTAAGAAGAGTGCAAATCTGTGAGGGGTTGGATTGACAATGAGAGATCCCACATAGTCGTAAAAATGTTGACGCTCACACAATTCGTGGGAGGTACCTATTAGCATAACATAACCCTAATATATATATGTGTGTGTGTGTGTGAGTGTGTGGCTTTGATCATATGAAAATTATTCTCATGCACCTATCGTGAGAATTTTTTATAGAACCCACTTGTGGATCTCATTTGGGGATGGGACTAGGAGGATTGAAAGATCTATGTGGAATCACCCCAAATATCAAGTTTGACCCCAATTACATATCCTTAACCCCTTCATCTGCAGCCTACAAATTCAGTTCATTTGGATTGTGCACAGTCGATCTAATGGTCCAATGAATTCAAAATTGACCAAAACTTGGGGCGTGTGACTATCACGGACAGTAGGGGTAGGGAGACTTTGTGTTGTATGGTTTGAATTGGGTGATAGATGAGCTCCACCTAAAGTTCTCACTAAAAATGGTAAGAATTAGTTCTCAAAGGATTATTTTCCTCTATATATATATATATACACACACACATTCATATTAGACTCATCTAGGTCATGAATATAGATAGATTAAAGGATCTGGGGTTTGCCACATTACTATTTCAACTTAAGTCGCCTACTTGCATCGAATTCACTCACTTGCAGGGGGTGGATATAGGTGTAATCAAGCAGGTGCAACTGCACTTGCAAGATTCGAGAAACCCGCATTTAGGTAAGACTTTAAAATTTTTAATTTTATTATTTAACTTCTTTACTTGATCCTATGAGAACTAGCCAACTGTATGCCGGCCGATGCACTAGCAAAGCAGGGGGTAGAGAGAAGCTATCCTTGAAAAGGCTTTGTTATGTAATTGGGGCATGGGTGGGGTGCAATGCTTTTGTACTCCATAATCTCATTTTCTTCTTTTTTATCTTTTCTTATTTTCTTGCCTTATAGTTGTTTCTTTTGTATTCTCTCATTCTTTTAATGAAAGTATTAGCTACTGATAAAAAAAAGAGACTTCTTTACTTGATCATTGCCACACCACTCAAATAAAAATTTTGGGCCCGCCATCACTCACTTGATACTTCTCTCTATAGAGTTTCACTGCAGCTGCATGGGCAAGTAGGAGATGGTGTGACACTATGTAAGGCTCGGTGCCCGAGTTTCCAGCACTGCACTGTCCGTCCTCTGGCGTGGAGCCCCGGCCTGGTGCAAACTCCCCGGATCCATACCCATTCATGCTGTAACTTAATGGCTCGTTTAAGGTGATCCAGTGCTTCACCCGATCACCAAATTCCTTGAAACAAATGTTGGCGTAGTCATGAAAATCATCCCTGCGGATAGATGGAAATTTCTTTAAGTAAGCTTCGCAAAACCCGACCCAACTTTTAAGTACTTGGCCCAATTTGGTAGGAGACTGCTGACGACCTTTTGCAAGCAGTCAGGCGTTTGAACAGGTCATATGCATGAGCTAGGGGCTGTTCATTTTGAGCCTGAAGGCGGGTCGAGTCTTGTGTCACCTTAACTAGGACTGAAATGCCGCAGGAAAGAAAATAACAGGGTTTTGGCCAAGCCACAAATTTAGTTAGTACGCCCAATTTTTATGGGGCGCAGCCAGCTTTCAGGCTCCCAATATTTTTACCATGAGATCCACTCGTTTGAACTTACTTGAGGCCTATTTGTGGGCCTAACTGAACCTAGGAGCATTAGGAATGAAGATTATTAAATTTCCTCAAGTAACCATTGTTATCAAAATATCAAGATATTAGTAGAGGCAGTAAAAATACTTTTCAACATTTTCCATCGGGTGGAACCCATTTTTCAATACACCCCTCAAGTGGAACCCGGTCGCCGCGCTTTTGGCGACACTCAATTTTTTTGGCATCAAGTCATTTCTCCTGTAATTCGAACTCGCAATCGGTTATACTTTTTAAAATTATTAGCACTCACACTATATTGGCACTTAAGAAACCGCCGTACTCATCTTCAAGGGCTTGAGGAGAATCCCAGTGGAAGAGAGTAACGAAGGGCTGAAGACCTGCAAGGCATAAAAGACAAATGATTGAGAGTTGTCCAAACGCAAACGAGAAATGGAGGACTTTGAAATGATGAAGAGATGGCTTGGACGAATACTACCATTTGATAGAAGCTCGTTTATAAGATTATTGTAATATGCAATGCCTTCCTGGTTCACCCCTCCACGTAGATTTCCACCTAACATTTTCTTAAAAGAGTTAGAAAAAGATTATTAATCAAGTTAGGCAGGTGCAGACCTAGAAAATTCTTCATGTGGGGGCTTAATGTAAAAATAATTTTGGGAGAGGGAGTGCAAATGTAAAAGATTTATTAATTTTTAGAATTTATAAGGGGTTTTTTGAACTTTTCCAAATTTTGAAGCCTGGCCTCTTCTTCTTCTTCGGTCTGCCTCTGATTAGGAATGTAAACTCAAATTCAACGCATGATCAATGCACCCCATTTACACACAATGATTTCCATCGACTGAAACTCATGCTAATTTGACACTATTATGAACAGTGTACTAATTGTTGAATTCAATTTTAAAAAGGTTTTAAAAAATCATTAAACTTCAAGGTTCCTAATAAATGAGAATGATGATTTCTGCCGAAGATTATGTTCAAAATAAGATCTCTGCACGCATCCATAATTAGCATACATTCAAGTGAGTTTCACATGGGGCTTAGATTAATATACCTCCTCTACTCGGATAGCGGCCCATAATTTAGATAGGTATATCAAATATGACTTTTAAATTGTTCTCTCTTACGTGGTAATATTCTCGGCCAAGAGATGGAGAACCTGTAAGCGCCCAGGCCCATTTCCTTCATAATCTGCACATCTTCCTGCTACTTTTCTTACTGGTTAGAAAATTCAACCGCAGAAAATTAATATCACCAACAATGACAATTGAACTGGTGACCTGACCTTATAACGATGGTATGAATCCACGGCTACATCTCCGTTGCTGTGGTCCTTTATCTTTTCTGCCAATACAGGCCACGCTAGCATTTGTTAGTACATATAGAAAAGAAAAGTTTTTTGATATTTTTTTATGATGTAGGGTACTCATTGCCAGCTGAGCCTTCAAACCTTTCACTTTTGGCTCGGATGTTATCCGATTCTTATAAGCAAGGGCTAAGAAATGTGGACTGTCAACTTGGGCAACTTTTGATAACTGGCATCAGCTTAATATAGTATGCATCAGACCTTTGCTCATTGTTGAATTGCATCTAAAAAATATTTATAATTGAAAGACGATTTCAATTTTAAGGCTGTTAAATATAGGGCAAGAATAATTTGATAGGGCCAATTTTTCACATGGGCGGTGTGCATGATCAAACCTCTCTCCATATTAAAAATGGGTGGATGATAAATGAAAGTAAACATTCCAATCTGCTCCCCTGACTAAAATTAGGCCGTTTGTGTATGAAGGGCAGTGATTGGATCTAGATCCAGGATGGATCCAATATGTTGGGCTGGACCACCTGGAACCAACATAATCAGAAAATCAAAGCTCCAGCTCAACTACATATCAGAATAGGACCAGAAGATCTTGAGGGCCTCAAGCCAGGTCTAGACCTGAGCAAGAGTTCTTAACAGCTGAATTCAAGTGTTCATCTTGTCCTGTTCTCTCTGTCTATTGCTACCAATCTGATGGCAATGCCAGTAAAAAATGAACTGTGATGAACTCCTTATATTTTCTACCTCTAAATCTACTGTAATGAAGTAGAAAGTAGAAACTACATTACATGAGAATGTTAATGAGATAGAGAGAAAGAAAGACCAGGGTGATCGTGAGTAAAGGTGTCCCAGATGCTTGGGCCTTTCCCACCTTCTGCTGCTCCACCTTCAATCTATTGAAAAACGTCTGAAGTGTTCAGTTCCCATGTTTCCATATGCCACCCCAACTGTTTTAAAATCCTTAAAAAGAAATGAAAGAGAAGAAAGAAAGAAGAGAAAGACCTGATAAGCAGAAGTTGCGGTCCCAAATATGAATCCTTGGGGAAAGCTTTTTCTATTAAGCTGATTATGAGATCCTCTCCCAAACACCAACGAGCCCAGAAGAACTACGATCGCCAATGCCAAACCCCCTCGCATCGCAAGCACCGTAACTGACAGAGCGATAGCGTTCTTGAAACACGTTCCTATGTTCCATGCATACAAGAAAGAGAGTGTGTTAATCATTTATACAGAAAATTTCAGGTGGCAGCCCACTTGTCATTTTTTCAACTTTTGCAGCTAGTTGGCGTAGTGGCCAAGGACTAAGGAGGGATAAGGAAACATTCCCTTTCAAGGCCCGAACCTTGGAAGTGGCTGTGGGAGTGGTGTGGTCTACCCACAGAGACACCCCATAATTCTCGATTTTCCATTTTTTTTTCTTTTTGATATTAAACCATTGAATTTGTTTGCTAGGAAAGACGGGCTAAGACCATTCAATGGACCTCAAATTTCCTATAGAGATAGTGCCCATGTAGATTTTTCAATCCCCCTTAATCCCTTTATTGATGGGACCTAGGTGGGCTCCACAATAAGATGCACGCAAGTGTGCTGTTTAAAAGGTGCAAAGGTGAAAAGCTGTCATCATTTATAATTTTATAAAATAAAAAGAGAACAAGTGCACGCCATAGTGGGGCCCACCTATTGAAGGCAAGTACCTAAAAATGAAGCCCTAGCCATATATGGGCTTTCACATCACAAATTTGTAATCCAATCTGAGTTAACCATAAGATCAATAACGTGATTAATATATATAATTAATAATGCATGAGATTGTGTTTATCATGTAATACATAATATGGTGAATCTCATGGTGGGCCAACTTCAACTTGATATTAATTTGGAGAAATTCAATACATGACAAGGGCCTTCATTTTGAGCCTATTGGATTTAGTAGGTGGGTCCCACCTCAGGTTTTGTACCAACTTGAGAATCATTAGAAACAACAATCATATTGGAACAAAAATATTTTTAACAGTATATTGTATCAGTTAGCATTGAGGTATTAGCATTAACTATTACCTCCATTATATAAATTCTATTTAATTTCCACAGAATTTTCCCAATAATACTAAAAAATTAAAATTCCAAAGATAATAATTTCCGGAGGCAAATATTTATAACAAAGCTCCGACAACAAGATTAAACGGGTCGAGAAGGACAATGAGTTAATTGACATAATGCCATGTTTTTAAAAATGGCCAGTTTTCGCACAAAATAAAAAATAAAAAATGGGGATTATGTTTCACTTAACATAATAAATAGTACGATCAGATTTTGTTTAGTCAATGTGAGATATCAATGTGTTATCCACTACGTACAAAATATATCGGCCAAAGGTACTGGTTTGTACGAATACAACAAACATCTCTTCAAGAGCACCTATCTAGTATCTACTTTGATTGCAATGGTTCCTAGTTTGACACTACCAAATACAGTAATCATCAAACTCGGATAAGCAATTGCACTATACTACGAGAAGTGTTTTTTGGTGAGGGAGCCCTTGGTAGAGGTTAGCGAGGGGAGAAAACCTCGGGTGAAGTAACACATTATCGGGTGGGAAAAAGTATATGCAAACATGTAGAGGACAAACACCTTTTACTCCCAGGCCAGAGGTCATTCTTTCTACTGAGAAGTTAAAATTTAGTGTTATGGTCATTTAATTTAACTCGCATTGGAGCACACCAAATCCATGTTTTAACCTCGTCCTTGTCTTGGACGGACACATCCAAAATTGGGTATTAATCTCTGAACTTTGCAAATTTTAAAATTTTCAAATGATCTATCCTACAATTTGACCAGTATTTAAGATTACTATATTGACCGACTGCTATGACAATGCATGTCACTGATACGATCAACATTTATCTGTTTTTCCTGTGTGATTGAACATGATTTCTAAGTACCACCCGATGTGCGTTGTTGTTGTTTCTTTTATTCCATTTTTCTTTTAAACAAAACATCGGCCTATTACTTGAATCACAGATTTGTTACAGTGAATAAGCATTGCAGATACTGCCCTGTATCTGCAATGCTTATTAATTCAGAAATCAAGGTAGAAAACCTAAATGAAAAAGAAGAAAGCTTTCTTACTCAAGAGTTGCTCCATTTCCATCCTCTCTGATCTCAAGCCTGCTGCATATTTTTAAAGAAAGAAAGTTGCATCTAGAATCTCAGATTGTTTCTGGCTGGAGCTCTGCAAGGACCAAGTGCGGGTTTTTGTTTTGTTAACCTACCAAGAGTGGTCTCAAGCACACGACAAAAGAACTTATATTTTCACTGAGAATACTATTTTGGAATAGTTACAAAAGGAGGCCAAATCCTTTACACTTAGGATTCCAATTGAGTATCTAAGATACATACATGTGTCCCAATTTAATGACGGAATCCTATGAAATCTTTTGTTCTTATCACTCCAACTCTATCTTAGGATTTTCCAGATCCTACTATATTTGACCCCTTATTCTTATATCTGCTACTCTATGTTTGGGTTTTTAAATCTTTTTATGATTGCGTAAAAGGCTTAGAGAAGTTCCACAACATAAAGCAAGCCGGGGTCCGCACCAAGTTCCATCCTGCTTAGAGCTATCATAACCATATTGAATATGAACCTTCTGAAAAATATCTTTTGAGCCAGCAAATTTTGGGCCTTTGGACTAGATTACGGGTCCATTTCAATCCTATTTTTTTGTTCAAGCACAAATGCTTGACAAATTAAACCGTAAGTGCAGAAAAAGTCTATTCAAGTAAATTGATAGCCCATCAAGGAAAAGTATATCTGAAAAGGACAAAGATGAAAATAAAAAAGAATTAATCTAAAAAAGTACAACCTATTGAAGGAGAGAGAGGAGAGTAGAGGGTGAAAGAGAGAACTTATTCTTATTGAATAAGAGAGGTATACATAATAAAGGAAGGGGAAGATCTTATTCATAAAATAAAATTGCTTTCTCCCTCAAACAACTTAATATGAAAGTACTCTAACCCTACTTGCTTTCCTTATTTAATGTAGGCCCTAATGTGGGCATCCACTCAAAATAATATCTCTCATAATACAACGTATCTAAGGATCTTAATTAAAATAGATTGAAATCTGGAACACAATATTCACCTAGTAGACTCTAATGTAGTTAGAAGAAGGCTTTGATTATCATGATGATGATATATTATTTAAAGATGGGAACATACGTTCTCAGTGCAAGCTTTGGCTTAATACCATTAATAAAAAGGGGAAGGTGTGCCTATTTTTTTCCTAAAATTTCTATCAAGAATTTGGGTTGTTGGAATTTATTGGACATGATGTGACATCTTATCTCTTAGTATTTGCAAATACTCTATTTTTTCACAAGCATTTTAAAATTTCAGCTATCTAAAAGGTCTTAAATGACTTTTGAAATTCAGAAATTTCAATCCTTTAGCTTTTTAGTAAAATTCCTCACTGCTTAAGTATAAATACAATAGGGTATTTAGAAATTCCACCATGCTGGAGAATACAAAATTCTCCAAAAAGGAATTCCATAAATTTTAGAAGAAATTCCATAAATTTTAGTAAAGAAACAAGCCCTATGCAACCTTATTCTTGTCCCCCAATTAATTTTTTCCAACGATTTCTTGAGAATCTTGCGTTTTTGAAAGTGTTCTTATTTCAAATAGCTCTATCCATCGAGTATACTATCGGTAAAGCAACCTTTTATCCCATGATTCTTATGCAATCTTTTCATAATAGTCTCATGTTTACGAATAATTAATAGAAATATGATTACAAAAATATCTATATCTTCTTTATAAGCTAAGTCAGTGTGCTTTCTCAAATCTGGTAAAAGATGTTATAAGCTTTGGATGCATGACAATCATTGCACTTAAGATTCTCCTTTCACATAATGGCCCTGGGACGAAAATTTCTTGGCGTGGCCCGCCACCTCTGTCTATGATTGTCTTATAGGGAGTGAAAGGTAATATTTTTCTTAACTAACTCTTGCAATACATAAAAAGGGCGGAAGAAAAATATTTTTCCTCGAGGAAGTTTCGTTTTTATTTTGATATATTAACCATTTAATATTTTTTTTATAAAATACCTCTCCCACATATTTCTCAATAAACGCACACACTGTTTCCTCTATTAAAATCTAAAAATGGTGCGTGAATAATTACAAAAGAAAATTGTTGATTTTCTACAAGAAATTCTTCACATATAGCTTTCTCTTCATTTCCTTCATATCCTAGTAAATTTATTTTTTTTCATTCGCCCCAATTGGGCATCTCTATTTCCAACTTATACTTCTCTAAATCTCTAAAGAAGATAGAAGTTTAACATCTATTTCCAGCCTTTGCCCACTTTAGAAAACTATATTGAGGCAAAGCCTATTAATATAACCACAGTCCTTTTTTGGTAAAATTGAAAAGTAGAGAAAAAAGGAGGTGGATAAACAGTATTTTGGGTATTTTTAGTGCCCAGCCAGGCTTTTATATATATATATATATATATTTAAAATTGGGAGAGTAAATAAAGATTCAAGTTGTTGAAAATGTTAACAAGATTAAATATAACTATGAGACTAAATTTCAGCCATTAAATTATCACCAATCTCAAGATATTTGCCAGAAAATGTAGACCAATTTATATTATTTTTTGGTTTCTAGGAATCCAAACACAAGATTTAAACTGTTAAATCTATCTATGAAGTTAAGTTTCAACGTATGATACCTTATAGATCTAGAGGAATTTGCAAAAAAAAAAAAAAGAAAAAAAAAATTCAATCATTAATTTAAAAAAGTCTATTTAAAAGGGATCCTTGCATTACCAAATACTCCTTTTATTTTAGCCTATTTATGACTCTCTTTTTAATAGCTATATTTTGATGGGTCTATCAGAGAGAGAGAGAGAGAGAGAGAGAGAGAGAGAGTAAAGATACCAAACAAAATTAAACCTAATGGCAGAAAATAGTTAGATCAAAGGTTTTCCTATTTATTTTTTTTGTTAAAATAGGTAGATAAATGCTAAACCAGTACAGGTGCTGATTTCTATGGTAGATTTGTGAAAGGGGTCTGGATCCTTCCTGACATTCAAATAATTTCATTGTTAAAGACAAGAACTCCACAATATGACCCACCTTTCAGTAATCTAAGTCAGTCAAATTAACGTCCTTCTGATTGTATATGTGGGATCTGGCGGGCTTGTAATGAGATGGTAGATCGAATTAAAATTTGATGTACTCATTACCCACTAAAGAACACCTAGAATACAGGGGACTCCAGACGTCTCACATTGAAAACAGTCAAGTCCTGCACAAGGCTTATGAATCAAACCAAATACTCAATATGACGTGTTTTAAAGTTGTGTAGCCATAGGTCTCATAAGAACTCTAGAGTTTAGGTGTGGACGGGAGCAATTCTAGGATGGGTGATTGCCGAAAAGCCTTCATGCGTGCATATGAGCTAAAGCAAACAATATCGTATTGAATTGCTCCACCGAAACCGTTTGATAATTAAAAAGCTTTTTTATGAAATGGTCCGCTCTTACAGGACTCCCGTTGGGGCTTAATCTTATAATAAAGGAGTAGGAATCTGTCTCTGTAACCTATGAAGGAACGAATTTATCATATGAAGCATCAAAATACATTAGCCCGACTCATGAGACGGATGAACTGTCAACCACCTGTCATTTTTATTGATATATATTCAATGTCCCTACCATGTACCAAATACATAAATGGGTTGTGGATTAGGTTTAAAAAAAGACAATTACTAGGTTTATAAAAAAAATTACCCGGTTTGATATTGCAAGTCAATTCCATTATTACAGTAATATACATGTAATTTGGACTATTGGTCTCATCAGGTGACATTAGATAGCAATAAACGTCTAATGGCCTTACTTTGTGCTGGATTAATCTGAAGACCACAACCTAGCAATTAGGTTTTCAATTAATTCATGCAAAATTATTATAAATTTTTTAATTTTTTAATTTGTTCAACTATCTTAATTTTATAAACTCTTTTTTTAGCAATTTTGTTGGGTCTTCTGTTGATTCAATTTCAATCATAAAGCAATAGGTTTAGGGTTAACTCTACTAACCGCTTTTAAATGGGCGGACTTAATGCCATCAAGGCGGTGGCTCAATTAGTTTGAGCCTTAGGTTTACTCTCCAAGATTTGGAGTTTGACTCCCGCCTCTTACATTATTCGGATAATATGTGTGTGACTATGTATGTGCATATGTACACCTCCAAGATTAGTTCTTTTTTGTCAGAATCGGAAAAACCCCGGGCCAAAGGCCAAAAACTTAAAAGGATGGGCTAGAGATACTTTGGGTCATAAAAAATAATATTAGTGGACTCAATCTTCCCATTTTTCAGAGGGGCTCTCTGTATCCGAGCACCAAGGTCTATTTGGAACCGGCCCTGACCTTGGACTGTTCGATTGCAGAGGTACCTGTGCTTGGACATAGGTGAATCCATCTTATTGGTAGCCATTAATTGGTCCAGCATTTGAACATTCCTCACTGTCCATTGAAACATGGATTTTCATTGAGAATTTGTATGGTTAGGAATTTAACATTGTACTACCTTTGATGATTTAAAATTGCCAAACTTGGGTTTGATGACAGAACTTGGATTCGATGACAGAACTAGACCCGATACAAAGTAGGCTTTAAGAATGAACTTGAAGTGGGACCCTCTGGACCAATGTTAAGAAGAGACCTAAAATGTCCAAATGGGGAAAAAGGATCCATTTGATGGAAACAAGCATGCTACTGGAATAATGCACATTAACTAGAATCCCCCACTATTGGTCATTTATCACAAGACCGTTAGATCAACATGTGAGATTTCCTAGCTTTGGGCCCTGCCTGCAATATCAACGGCACCATCAAGTTTTTATAATCTAATTTTCATTTGTTTTGCAATAAAAAAATAATAACACTAAAGATAGAGATTAAGAGCAGAGCACTGGAGGAAGAACTACGGATGTTCTTATTTTTGTTCACCATATGTATTGAGGTAAAGATAAGAATCCAATTGTTTAACAAATCAAGTGAAGACTAACTTCATTACACTTTGAGGAACTTCTCAAACCAAATGGCTGATTTCTTAGGGTATCTCTTCAAACCATCTTCATAATCCACATAGTGGATCCCAAATCGAAGCGAGTATCCATCAGCCCATTCAAAGTTATCCATTAATGACAAAGCAAAGTATCCTTTAACATCTACTCCCTCTCTGCAACCAACACACAGCACAAACATTAGTCAATAATTTATACATAAAAAATACCATTAGGCATCCACTACTATGTCAGTGGCATATGCATAAAGGTACATATTTGCAATGAGAGGATTCTATGGAAAAGATGAAAATTACTAATATTTTGTGTGCAACCAATTCTTTGGTTGTATAATTTTTTTTTCATGGAGAAAAGGAAAAAATGGATACAATTTTCCATGATAGAGAAGATTCAATTTTCTATGGGAGTAGTAGGAATGTGAGATTAATGTCTCACATGATAGCATAAATCTATGGACCAAGCAAGGGCGGAACCAAAAATTTTTTATTGGGGAGCTCCAAAGTAAATATATATATATCTAAGAAATCATAAAATTTAATAATAAAATGCACAATAAAAATTACTGAAGTTGTGCTCTGCGTTCTTTCATTGAGTTGAAATCATCGATTATTTCTTTCAGTAACAAAATTTTCAGCAATTTTCTTTTCAATATATACAATCAAATAATCAAGAAGAAATTCATCTTCCATTTTGTTGTGAAGTGTAGTATTAATGATCTTCAGGGTAGAGAATGCACAATTACTTCAAAACGTTTAGTTGTCAATTTATTGAAGAGAAAACATGAAAAGCAAAATGCTGCATCATTCACCGGAGAATACTCTAAGCAAATAGGAAACATTCTAAACCAAGAAGGTTAAAATCGTCGTGGATGTTTTTTAGACCAAAAAAGTTGATAAGGCCCGGCCTTACTATTTCATCATGTTGAGTAAAAGGATATTCCTATATCTGATGTTGCAATCCTGGGTCACACTTTAAAGTAGTAATATCAATTTACATATTTGATTCTTGGAAATTTGGAAGATGTGAACTTTGTGGTTAATGAGATAAGTATTCGGACCAGAGGGTAATATCATATGTAACACTCCGGCTCAGCTTAATCTGGTTTAACGACTAATTAATGTGGTTCTAATTATTTTCGAGTAAATGCGTTTTATGCTTGTTGTTTTACTCTTTTAAGATTCGTTTCGGGTCATGGATAGGTAGTTGGGTTGAGTTTAACTTGGGTTAAGTAGACATGAACCATTTTTCATAATTTTCAATTTTATACGAGTTTGTCATTCGTGCATCATCTTGGTGTCAACACGTGTATTTCGGTACGCTCGTCAACTTTTGTAACTGGCTCGTATGCAAACGAGGTCGTTTGCTTCCGTTGGACCGTTAATTGACTCAAACTGTAATTCTCCCGAACAGTTGGACTTTTATATAAATTTGGCACATCCTTATCTTATATAAGAAGAAGCCACCGACTCTCCCTCTCTCATTCTCATCTCTTTCATGCCAACACTCTCTCTCTATCTCTCATTCTCTTTTCTTCTCCTCCCT
Source organism: Sextonia rubra (assembly GCA_037013555.1). Lineage (NCBI taxonomy): Eukaryota > Viridiplantae > Streptophyta > Magnoliopsida > Laurales > Lauraceae > Sextonia > Sextonia rubra. The sequence continues at coordinate 12,223,586 of JASUAD010000001.1, read as the reverse complement.
GCTCTTCATCTCTTTTTCTTCTTCTTCCTTGCGATCAACGTAGAGAAAGGGGGAAATTCGTGCGTGCCGGTTGCTTGTCATCTCTTTGGGTTCGCAGGTATCTTCTCTACCCGACGTCTCTCTCATCCCCTGTACTCTTCTTCGATCTCGACTTCCTTGTCTCTTCATCGTGGACAAGAGCCTTGTATCATCTTCATGGTTCGTTTAAGGTGAAAAGTTGAGTCACAGTCTCTGTTATGTGTTTAGGTTGTAATTACTGTCACAACCCGAGCCCAGGGACCGGGGGTCAGAGGAAATCTAACCAATGACACACGTACTCCCGTGCATGCACACCTAGACCCGGTCCAGGCATACACACACAAGGGATCATTCACACGTGCAAACAACTGTACGCGGAAGCTGTACGTATCAAGGCATATCACACTATATCAAGAAACATAATGGATTACAAAACATTTGGCTGATAACAAGAAGAATTACAAGAACGTATGACAATATAGCGGGCTTACAACAATCAAAAATCAAAATACAGATATCACTCAAGGCCCACGTTACAAGTACAGAAAATTCCCCTCAATGGACTCGAACTCAAAGAATGGGGAGAACAAAATGATGGAAACCGTACTCTGGAGGATGGATCAAGTCCACTCCTCTAGGCCGGAGGGGGCCTCGCCAGCCTCTCCTGGAGTCGGGTCGACCGACGCAGGATCGGGAGAGGGATCTGAGCCTGCAACACACAAAGACAACTAATAAGTACAACGACTTAGCAAAATATGAGCCAACAAGATGATAACACGAATTGTGTCTAATAATGAGTTACTAGTCACAGTGCAAGATCCATAGAAATCATGTGCGTATACTAAGCAGTAATGCAAATGAATGAGCATGCTATCGGAATCATAAACAGATAACAATCAAAGTGGCTACTACATTGGCCATTTTCTCCCTTACGAGAGCAGTCGGAATGAGAACACCAGCGACCGGGCCAGGGTACGCATGGGTCTCTAGTTCCCGGGGTCCGGAATCCCAGGAGAGAACACTCTGCAGAGGCAAACACATAAACTAAACCAAAGTTAACCCCGTCGGGTATCCTAAGGATGAGGCTCAGTAGTGCCATATAACAATCACAATCAAATCAGATGATGCACCTCAATCAATCAATCATATCAGATCACATACCACATACAGATCTCACATATCACGCTGAACAAACAATAGGAAGTGCATCGCATATACTGATACTGAATGCAAATAAGCTGATATTGATACTGAATGCAATTAAGCAATAACGGAAGGTACTGAATACGAATAACAAGACCAAATGCGGATAAGCAGTTACCAAGAACAATCTCAAGTACTAGTAACAATTAAGCACTGATGCAAGTACTCCAGTGGAGCAACAGTAAAACACAAGAATAGAATGGTTCCGCCCGGGCTTCGCTCTGGGGTTGCTGCATTTCCGACAGAATCGAGAGGTCCAGCGCAGAACACATAAGAGGGCATAACCGAAGTCAATATGCTGTACAAATCAAACAAATCAATACGAATCAAAGTTAATTACAAGCCAATCCTAACCTAATTACCCAGTGTTTCTAGCCGTGCATGTTGATGTAGTTTTAAGTTGTCCGATGCACCATTGTCTAGTGTTGCAGTGTCTGGAGTGTGCACCGAAGTCCCTTAAACCAACACCCATGGGGAGGTGCTAAACAATTGGATAACTGTCATGAATGATTCGCAGCCCTCGAGATCATTCATGTCATTCAGACATTCCATTGGGCATGTTCAGGTTCGCTACATTCTAACATGAAAGTCATATACGGTCTTTTGCTTAAACCTAGTCCTTTTCATTCAATTCTCAGGGTCTCACGGTGTAGCCGTAGGTGACCTTACGGCTTAGCCGAGGCATCTTACAGCTTAGCCGTAATATACACTGCAGCTGAGCTGAGGTTCCCCAATATCCATCCGGATTTACGGCTCAACCGTATTTTACTCTACGGCTCAGCCGTATCCTGGTCCACGGCTTAGCCGTAGGACAATGTACGGCTTAGATCAGGCTGGGCCGTAGAAGAATGGCAATTTGCCAACTCTCAGTTAATTTCAGATAACAGTCTGTATTGTTCTACGGTTAGGGTTACGGCTGGGTCTCGGCTTAGCCGTAAGCCATTTTACGGCTTAGCCGTAGCACATTTCACGGTGTAGCCGTGAGTGCACGGAATCATTTTTCTGGAATCGTTACAGACATACAGAAATTGAACAAAACGACTGGAAACAAGAAGCTAACAGCAAAATGAGTTCGATGGGGCTATCTAACACTGAGAAACACAAGGAAGAACAGAAATACAACAATCAAATCCATATCAATTAGTGTTCATACTACTTGGGCTTATACTTGCCTCACAGATGGAAATCACTTCGTTGCTTGGCTCAGTCCACCGGGAAACACACACGAATTGACTCCTTTCTTCCTCCCTTAAGCAATAGAAACAGAGGAGGAGAAGAGGAAGAGAGCTGGACAGAGAGAGAGAGAGAGAGAGAGAGAGAGAGAGACAGAGACGATCGAGAGAGAAAGAAGGAGTTGGTGGGATATTTGTAGCTTAATGTGAGTCCAAATTACACTTAAGTCCAACAGTTTACACAAACATCAGTTTGAGTCAAATGACGGTCCAACAAGAGCAAACGGAATCATTCGGATCCAAGACAGTTACGAAGATCGACAAGCTCAACGAAATACACGCGATGACGTTCGAATGACGCAAAACTGACAAGGTCAATCAAAAGCCAAAATTACGAAAAAAGGCTCGAACTATCTAGACTAAGTCAAACTCAACCCAAACAATCTCTCTACGACTCAAAGCCAAAGAAAACAAAATCAAAACACACTCAACGCTCAAATCACACGCAATTACCCACTAATCCGGATCAACTCAGGTCGGAGTGTTACATCCTCCCCCACTTAGACAGCATTTCGTCCTCGGAATGAACGCGTACCTGAGCGAAAAGGTAAGGATACTGACGTGCCATCTGATCCTCTAATTCCCACGTGGCTTCATCAGGTCCATGATGTTCCCAGAGTACCTTGACCCATCGAATAGTCCTCGTACGCAAGAGCTGTTCTCTAGTCCCAACAATACGAAGCGGACGCTCAACGTATGACGCATTCGGTTGCATCTGAATATCATCGTATCGAATCACATGCGTCGGGTCTCGAACATACTTGCGAAGCATTGACACATGGAAAACGTCGTGTACTCCAGAAAACTCCACGGGTAGAATCAATCTGTACGCTAGATCGCCAATCCGGCTCTTGATCTCAAATAGACCCACATATCTAGGCGCTAACTTGCCTTTTTGACCGAACCGTATCGTACCTTTCATCGGTGAGACCTTCAAAAATACCCAATCTCCAACCTGAAATGCTAATGTTCTTCTTCGCGTATCTGCGTAACTCTTTTGTCTTGATCGGGCAATCTTCAAATTGTCAATGACCTTCTGAACTTTCTCTGTAGTCTCAGCAATGATCGTCGGTCCGTGGAAACTCCTTGTTCCAACTTCTTCCCAGCAAACAGGGCTTCTACATTTCCGTCCATACAGAGCTTCATATGGTGCCATTCCAATACTCTCGTGGAAACTATTGTTATACGCAAACTCGCACAACGAGAGATGCAGATCCCATTCTTTCTCAAAATTCAGTACACTGGCTCGTAACATGTCCTCGAGCGTCTGAATAGTTCGTTCTGACTGTCCATCAGTCTGCGGGTGACACGCCGTACTGAAGCTCAACTTCGTTCCCATGGCTTCCTGAAATGCTCTCCAAAACGAAGAAACAAAGCGGCTATCTCGATCAGACACAATCGATACAGGCGTACCATGTAGTCTCACAATCTCATCAACGAACTTCTTCGCCATCTCGGAAAATGTCATGCCTTTCTTGAATGGAAGAAAATGGGCTGTCTTCGTCAGTTTATCCACGATCACCCAAATGGCACTGTTCTTCTTGCTCATCAGTGGTAGACCTGAAACAAAGTCCATCGTAATGTGCTCCCATTTCCACTGGGGAATATGCAATGGATGTAAGGAACCTGGAGGTCTCTGATGGTCAGCTTTCACCTTTTGGCAAGTCAAACATCTGGCAACAAACCCAGCAATTTCTCTCTTCATATTATTCCACCAGAATCTGTCCTTGAGAGCTCGGTACATCTTCGTACTTCCAGGATGCATAGAATAACGAGCATGGTGTGCTTCTGTCATCAAACTCTCCTTCAAAGCATCTACTGCTAGCACACATAGTCTGCTCCTGAAATACAAGACATTACCCTCCAAACGAAAGTCTAGTCGATCTGCAATGCTATCCCGGATTCGCTTCAACATCGCATCTTCGAACTGCTGGTCTTTAATCCGCCGAATGATGTCAGGCTGAAAGCTCACTGTACTGGCAAGTGTCAAACAGTTCTCCACCAATTGCAGTTCCACTGGCTGGGCATGCCTCACAAAATAAAGGCTGTCCAAAGCCTGGAGAATCTCCGACTTCCTACTCAAAGCATCTGCGACAACGTTGCCTTTCCCTGGATGATATTTGATGGGGAAATCAAAATCCTTGATCAACTCAAGCCACCTTCGTTGCCTCATATTCAACTCAGACTGCGTGAAGAGGTGCTGTAGACTGTGATGATCTGAATGCACTTCGAATTTCACGCCATACAAATAATGTCTCCACATTTTCAACGCAAAAACGATGGCTGCCAACTCTAAATCATGCGTGGCATAGTTCTTCTCATGCTCACGAAGTTGTCTCGAGCCATAGGCAATTACTTTGCCATGTTGCATCAAAACACATCCCAAACCGACTCGAGAAGCATCAGAGTAGATCATAAATCCTTCATGCCCATCCGGTAACGTCAAGACTGGAGCCGAAGTAAGCTTCTCCTTCAACATACGGAAATGGCGCTCACACTCGCCCGTCCAAAGAAAAGGAACATTCTTCCTGGTCAATCGAGTCAACGGGGCAGAAATCTTGGCAAAATCTTGAATAAATCGACGATAATAGCCAGCCAATCCAAGAAAACTCCGTATCTCCGTCACTGTCTTTGGGCTGGGCCAATTCATCATTGCCTCAACTTTCGTCTGATCCACTGCCAACCCATCTCGTGAAATGGTATGACCAAGAAAAGCTACCTGCTCGAGCCAAAAATCACACTTCGACAATTTAGCATATAAGCGATGCTCTTTCAACAACTGCAAGGCTCGACGTAGATGTTCCTCATGCTCCTCTGGGGTCTTCGAATACACCAAAATATCATCAATAAAGACCACCACGAATCGATCCAAGAAAGGAGCAAAGATCCTGTTCATCAAGGCCATAAAGGCAGCAGGTGCATTGGTTAATCCAAATGGCATCACGAGAAACTCAAAATGTCCATACCGTGTCCTAAAAGCAGTCTTCGCGATATCTTCTTCCTTCACCCGGAGTTGATGATACCCCAATCTCAAATCAATCTTGGAAAAATAGGCAGCACCTTGAAGTTGGTCAAACAACTCATCAATACGCGGCAATGGGTATTTATTCTTGATCGTGACTTTGTTCAGTCGCCGGTAATCTATGCACATCCGTAGGGTACCGTCCTTCTTCTTTACAAACAGCACTGGCACTCCCCACGGTGACACACTCGGCCGTATGAAACCCTTCTCCAACAAATCTTGCAATTGCGTCTTCAATTCGAGCAACTCAGCAGGGGCCATACGATAAGGAGCTAAACTAATGGGTGCTGTACCGGGCACTAGATCGATCGTGAACTCTACATCTCGGACAGGGGGTAACTCGGGTACTTCCTCCGGAAATACATCCGGGAACTCACGTACGACCGAATCTCACCCAACTGCTTCATCTCCTTCTTCTCCGAGACGAAAGCAAGAAAACCCGCACAACCTCTGCGTATCAAACGATCCGCCTTGCATGCGGAGATGACACGCCTCGGGCATCTCTCCTGATTGCCCTCGAAACGAAACCCCTTCTCAAAATCGAAGTAAATCGTCCTGTTGTAACAGTTAACACAGGCACGATACCGCGCTAGCCAGTCCATTCCAAGGATCACATCGAAATCCAACATGGACAACAAGATCAAATCAACTGGCAGCTGGCGACCTTCAATCACCACGTCGCACTGAGGGTAGTATACACTACACTCCACTCTCTTGCCCACAGGAGTGGACACCACTAACAAATAGGGTAGCGGCTGAGGGGGTTGCGGTAACTGTTCCGCAAAACGAGGTGCAACATACGAATGCGTAGATCCCGAATCAAATAGTGTATGTGATTCAGCTCGGGCAATGAGAACTTTACCTTCCACCACTTTCGCATCTTCTGCATGATCATGGGAAGCTGCGTACACGCGAGCAGTCTGACGCTGTGGCTTCTGGCTCTGGCGAGACGGCTGGGGGCTATTCGAAGCTGCAGAACTCAAAGACTTGGATGACCCCATAGATCTAGACGACTGGAAGGTCCTGGCTTTAGGGCACTGAGCTATCTTATGCTCCATAGATCCGCAACTCAAACAAGCTCCGGACTTCTTCCAACACTTCTCCGTCGGATGTCCCAGTCCACAAAACTCGCATCTGCTCCCCGAGAAACTCGAAGTGCCTTGCTTCCCTTTCCATTTCTTCTGGATCTATCCCTTGGACCCCACTGGTGCACTCCTCTTGAAGTCCATAGCTCTCTCTGCTAGGTGGTTGGCTTCCGCAGCATGTGCTCTGTCAACCGCATCTTCAAAAGTAGCTGGTCTCTGAAAAGCAGTCACAAAATTCGTATATCTCGGATGCAGACCAGAAATGAAACGATTCACCTTCTTCTCCTCAGTATTGATCATGTCCTCAGCAAAATGGGACAACTGGATGAATCGGTGAATATACTCTGACACGGTCAGCTGCTGCTACTGTAAGGCCAGAAACTCAACCTCCTTCACACGCCGGACATGAACAGGGATGAACTTTCTTTGGAACTGTTTCTGGAACGTCTCCCACACCGTTTCACTAGGCATGGTCAGATAGGCTGCACTGACACTCTTCCACCACGTCTTTGCGACCTCTCGAAACATCGAGGCTGTAAGCATAACTTTCTGCCGGTCATCACAAACAATAGTCGAGAAGAGATCTCCGGTATGCTCTAGCCACTGATCAGCCTTCAACGCATCTTCATTGCCATAGAATTCTGTGGCTCCACGTTTCCTGAATTTATCGTACAACGCATTTGGATCGCTCTCTTTAGGCTGGAAAACCACTTGCTGCTCTACAGGCCGCTGAACTGGCGCTTGACTCTGTCGGTCTACTATCGAAACGACCTGTGCCTGCAAAGAATGGATCGCCTGTAGCATAGTCAAGAAACGCTCGTCAAAATTCACAAGTGGCTGCGGAGCGGCTGATCTACTCTCATTGTCTCCCTGATTGTTGTTATTGTGTGTTCCAGATCCCGATGCCATAGCCTGCAAAACACAAAAGTCAACCTGCTATCACACTAGGGAACGCACACAGACTCACAAGAAAGGAAGACCACACACAACAGTCCAAAACTGGACTACGGAATCTCTCCACGTCCTATATGCCTACGTGCTTACAGACTAAGATAGAGACAATGCTCTGAGAGACAATGCTCTAATACCATACAATACGTATGTCACAACCCGAGCCCAGGGACCGGGGGTCAGAGGAAATCTAACCAATGACACACGTACTCCCGTGCATGCACACCTAGACCCGGTCCAGGCATACACACACAAGGGTTCATTCACACGTGCAAACAACTGTACGCGGAAGCTGTACGTATCAAGGCATATCACACTATATCAAGAAACATAATGGATTACAAAACATTTGGCTGATAACAAGAAGAATTACAAGAACGTATGACAATATAGCGGGCTTACAACAATCAAAAATCAAAATACAGATATCACTCAAGGCCCACATTACAAGTACAGAAAATTCCCCTCAATGGACTCGAACTCAAAGAATGGGGAGAACAAAATGATGTAAACCGTACTCTGGAGGATGGATCAAGTCCACTCCTCTAGGCCGGAGGGGGCCTCGCCAGCCTCTCCTGGAGTCGGGTCGACCGACGCAGGATCGGGAGAGGGATCTGAGCCTGCAACACACAAAGACAACTAATAAGTACAACGACTTAGCAAAATATAAGCCAACAAGATGATAACACGAATTGTGTCTAATAATGAGTTACTAGTCACAGTGCAAGATCCATAGAAATCATGTGCGTATACTAAGCAGTAATGCAAATGAATAAGCATGCTATCGGAATCATAAACAGATAACAATCAAAGTGGCTACTACATTGGCCATTTTCTCCCTTACGAGAGCAGTCGGAATGAGAACACCAGCGACCAGGCCAGGGTACGCATGGGTCTCTAGTTCCCGGGGTCCGGAATCCCAGGAGAGAACACTCTGCAGAGGCAAACACATAAACTAAACCAAAGTTAACCCCGTCGGGTATCCTAAGGATGAGGCTCAGTAGTGCCATATAACAATCACAATCAAATCAGATGATGCACCTCAATCAATCAATCATATCAGATCACATACCACATACAGATCTCACATATCACGCTGAACAAACAATAGGAAGTGCATCGCATATACTGATACTGAATGTAAATAAGCTGATACTGATACTGAATGCAATTAAGCAATAACGGAAGGTACTGAATACGAATAACAAGACCAAATATGGATAAGCAGTTACCAAGAATAATCTCAAGTACTAGTAACAATTAAGCACTGATGCAAGTACTCCAGTGGAGCAACAGTAAAACACAAGAATAGAATGGTTCCGCCCGGGCTTCGCTCTGGGGTTGCTGCATTTCCCACAGAATCGAGAGGTCCAGCGCAGAACACATAAGAGGGCATAACCGAAGTCAATATGCTGTACAAATCAAACAAATCAATACGAATCAAAGTTAATTACAAGCCAATCCTAACCTAATTATCCAGTGTTTCTAGCCGTGCATGTTGATGTAGTTTTAAGTTGTTCGATGCACCATTGTCTAGTGTTACAGTGTCTGGAGTGTGCACCGAAGTCCCTTAAACCAACACCCATGGGGAGGTGCTAAACAATTGGATAACTGTCATGAATGATTCGCAGCCCTCGAGATCATTCATGTCATTCAGACATTCCATTGGGCATGTTCAGGTTCGCTACATTCTAACATGAAAGTCATATACGGTCTTTTGCTTAAACCTAGTCCTTTTCATTCAATTCTCAGGGTCTCACGGTGTAGCCGTAGGTGACCTTACGGCTTAGCCGAGGCATCTTACAGCTTAGCCGTAATATACACTGCAGCTGAGCTGAGGTTCCCCAATATCCATCCAGATTTACGGCTCAACCGTATTTTACTCTACGGCTCAGCCATATCCTGGTCCACGGCTTAGCCGTAGGACAATGTACGGCTTAGATCAGGCTGGGCCGTAGAAGAATGGCAATTTGCCAACTCTCAGTTAATTTCAGATAACAGTCTGTATTGTTCTACGGTTAGGGTTACGGCTGGGTCTCGGCTTAGCCGTAAGCCATTTTACGGCTTAGCCGTAGCACATTTCACGGTGTAGCCGTGAGTGCACGGAATCATTTTTTTGGAATCGTTGCAGACATACAGAAATTGAACAAAACGACTGGAAACAAGAAGCTAACAGCAAAATGAGTTCGATGGGGCTGTCTAACGCTGAGAAACACAAGGAAGAACAGAAATACAACAATCAAATCCATATCAATTAGTGTTCATACTACTTGGGCTTATACTTGCCTCACAGATGGAAATCACTTCGTTGCTTGGCTCAGTCCACCGGGAAACACACACGAATTGACTCCTTTCTTCCTCCCTTAAGCAATAGAAACAGAGGAGGAGAAGAGGAAGAGAGCTGGACAGAGAGAGAGAGAGAGAGAGAGAGAGAGAGAGACGAGCTGAGAGAGAGACAGAGACGATCGAGAGAGAAAGAAGGAGTTGGTGGGATATTTGTAGCTTAATGTGAGTCCAAATTACACTTAAGTCCAACAGTTTACACAAACATCAGTTTGAGTCAAATGACGGTCCAACAAGAGCAAACGGAATCATTCGGATCCAAGACAGTTACGAAGATCGACAAGCTCAACGAAATACACGCGATGACGTCCGAATGACGCAAAACTGACAAGGTCAATCAAAAGCCAAAATTACGAAAAAAGGCTCGAACTATCTAGACCAAGTCAAACTCAACCCAAACAATCTCTCTACGACTCAAAGCCAAAGAAAACAAAATCAAAACACACTCAACGCTCAAATCAAATGCAATTACCCACTAATCCGGATCAACTCAGGTCGGAGTGTTACAATTACACTGCATGCACCGTTTTTCTCTTGCTTACCCTTGGCATGCATGGTGTTAGGATTGCATCTCCGAGATTGATTGGGCCAAAGAACAACTAAGTTAAGGGAAAGCTCATTTAAGGCAAGTATAAGCACAGTATGCATGAACACATGTTGGTACACGTTGATTGATGTGTTTCTTCTATTTTTTCTCTCATGTGTGTTGTGTTTTAACAGCCCTCTAGAATTGTATAATCATGATACGTGTCATTTTTGTGAATGGAAAGACTGTAGTATAGCCGTTTTGTTCTGTACAGAACCCTGTTACCCGATCGATCGGGACTGGTGTCCCTGGTGTCGGACCAGTCGGACACTCCCAAAACCGAAATCCGACCAATCGGGCTTCAGAGCCGACCGGTCGGCCCTGAAGCACTGTTGCTCTGGGAGGTTCAATGTTCAACTGAATCCTAATCTTGCTCATTCCTCTCCTCTTGTTTCCTTAACACTTAGAGGACCCTTCTATGCTACCTTTTCGTCTCTCTGCTTTGTAATGAATTGGAAAAAGGATAGGGTTAATGATGTGACCTTATAGGACCTTCACTTGGAACTTCTTAACCCCATAACTTGCCCAACGGACTACCTTCAGAATGCATGAATGGTCTTAAGGGTTGTAACACATTCATATGTGTTGTCTAATTGTTAAGCACCTCCCTATGAGTGTTATTTAAGGGACTTCGATACACGTTTATTGCTACAATGCAACACTCACGAAATGAACAACTGTGTATCAAATAACTTAAAACTACATCATCATGCACGGTTAGAAACATTGGACACTAACTTAGTGTTGGCTCGTAAACAACCTTGATTCAAAGTAATGACTTGACTTGCATTGCATACTGATTCCGATTTTCACCTTCCATGCCCTTATTCTTGTTTTGACTTGTAATTGTTCGCTTATAATGGTATTGCAAGACTTGAGTTGAGTGATTGATTCTCGTGTGATGCACGCACTGTACTGCTTGCTCGTGTGATATGATATAATACATGTACTATACTGCACTGCATGATCGACTGACTGACATTGATTGACGTGCATCATATAATATGACTGATTTTGTTTGCCTGACTCTCCTCAGCCTCAGCCTCAGAATACCCGACGGGGTTGACTTTGGCGTAAACTGTTTGTTGCCTCTGCAGAGTGCTCTTGTCCTGGGATTTCGGACCCCGAGAACCAGAGACTCATTCGTACCCTGGCGCGGTCGATGGTGTTCCCGTCCTGACTGCTCTCGATAAGGAGAATATGGCAAATGTAATAGCCACCTAACCAGTTTATCTGTTTTATGATTCTGAAAGCATGTTTATTGATATGCATAACTTGCTTAGTATATGCACATGACTTCTATGCATGGTTAATTGTTAACTGTTCTGCTAGACGCAACGTGTGTTAACTTATTGTTGATTATGCTTTGCTAAATCGTTATATTCATGAATTGTTTTTAGTATTGCAGGCCCAGATCCTTCTACCGACCCCTCACCAGTCAGCCCGGCTCCAGGAGAGACCCATGAGGCTCAGTCAGGGCTAGAGGAGTGGAGGTGATCCCTCCATTGGAGTGCGACTTTGCATTGCATCAGTCTCCTATCTTCCATTATGTATCCGGGTTTTGGTTTTTCATGTACATCTTATCTTGTACTTGTCACTAAGAAATTGTCCCTCCATTTTGGATTGTACACTTTGTAATTAATATCAGTTAATCCCGCATTGTTGGGTATTGTCACAACCCGAGCCCAGGGACCGGGGGTCAGAGAAAATCTAACCAATGACACACGTACTCCCGTGCATGCACACCTGGACCCCGTCCAAGCATACACACACAAGGGATCATTCACACGTGCAAACAACTGTACGCGGAAGCTGTACGTATCAAGGCATACCACAATATACCAAAAGACATAGGAGATTACAAACGATCATAAACTGATAACAATAACAATAACAAAATACAGGAACGTATGTTACAGAAGAGGGCTCCCAAAAATCAAAATACAATATACAGGTATCACTCGAAGCCCTTAGTGCAATTACAGAAAAATCCCCTCAATAGACTCCAACACAAGGAATGGGGAAAACCAAAATGATGCAAACCGTACTCTGGAGGATGGATCAAGTCCACTCCTCTAGGCCGGAGGGGGCCTCGCGAGCCTCTCCTGCAGTCGGGTCGACCGACGCAGGATCGGAAGAGGGATCTGAGCCTGCAACACACAAGACAAACGTATAAGTACAACGACTTAGCAAAGTATAAGCCAACAAGAAGATAACACGAATTGTGTCTAAAACTGAAGAATACCGAACAATAGTCATAATGCAATATCCATAGAAATTTTGTCTGTATACTAAACAATTATGCAAATGAATAAGCATGCTATCAGAATCATAAACAGGTAACAATCAAGTGGCTACTACATTGGCCATTTTCTCCCTTACGAGAGCAATCAGGATGAGAACACCAGCGACCGGGCCAGGGTACGCATGGGTCTCTAGTTCCCGGGGTCCGGAGTCCCAGGACAATCACACTCTGCAGAGGCAAACACTTAAACTAAACCAAAGTTAACCCCGTCGGGTATCCTAAGGCTGAGGCTCAGTAGTGCCAAGACCAATCACAATCAATCGGATGATGCACCTCAATCAATCAATCAATCACTTATCACTTACAGATCTCACATATCATGCTGAACAACAATAGGAAGCGCATCGCATATACGGACTGAATGTACATAAGCAATTACAAGAAGTGCTGACAATGAATATCAATCACAATCACTGACTCATGACTGATGCAAGTACTCCAATGGAACAATGATAACACTGATACCAAGATAACAATAGAATGGTTCCGCCCGGGCTTCGCTCTGGGGTTGCTGCATGTCCCACAGAATCGAGAGGTCCGGCGCAGAACACATAAGAGGGCATAACCGTAATCAATATGCTGTACACATCATGATACCTTTACGAATCAAGGTCAATTACAAGCCAATCCTATACTAATTATCCAGTGTCTCTAACCGTGCATGTTGATGTAGTTTTAAGTTGTCCGATGCACTATTGTCTAGTGTTGCAGTGTCAGGAGTGTGCACCGAAGTCCCTTAAACCAACACCCATGGGGAGGTGCTAAACAGCTGGATACAAGCATGAATGATTCACAGCCCTTGAGATCATTCATGTCATTCAAACATTCCATTGGGCATGTCCAGGTTCGCTACATTCTAACATGAAAGTCATATACGGTCTTTTACTTAAACCTAGTCCCTTTTCATTCAATTCTCAGGGTCTCACGGTGTAGCCGTAGGTAACCTTACGGCTTAGCCGTGGCATCTTACGGCTTAGCCGTAATATGCACTGCGGCTGAGCTGAGGTTCTCCAAATATCCCTTCGGATTTACGGCTTAACCGTATTTTGCTCTACGGCTCAGCCGTATCTTGGTCCACGGCTTAGCCGTAAGACAATGTACGGCTTAGATCAGGCTGGGCCGTAGAAGAATGTCAAATTGCCAACATCCAGTTATTTTCAGCTAACAGTCTGTACTGTTCTACGGTTTGGTTTACGGTTGGGTCTCGGCTTAGCCGTAAGCCATTTTACGGCTTAGCCGTAGCACATTTCACGGCTTAGCCGTGAGTGCACGGACTCATTTTTCTGAACTTGTTACAGTCACACAGAAAGTGCACAAAACAGCTGGAAACCGGAAGAAAACAGCAAAATGAGCTGAATAGAGCTGTCTAATACGGAGAAACACAATGAAACATAAAAACAAGACGATCAAATCACTATCAATCGATGTTCATACAACTTGGGCTTATACTTGCCTCACGGACGAAATCCACACGCTGATTGGCTCAGTCCACCGGGAACACACGCACAAACGAGCTCATTTCTTCCTCCCTCAAGCACAGAAACAGAAAGGAGAAGGAGAGAAAGAGAGCTGTCGAGAGAGAGAGACAAACAGAGAGCGAGAGAGACGATCGAGAGAGAGACAGGGAGTTGGTGGGATTTTTTTATACTTAATTTGAGTCTAAATTACATTTAAGGCCAAATAGCTTATACAAATATCAGTTTGAGTCAAATGACAGTCCAACGAGAGCAAACGAACTCATTCGGATTCAAGACAGTTACGACAATCGACAAGCTCGACGAAATACACGCGCTGACGTCAAAATGACGCGAAACTGACAAGGTCAATCAAAAGCCAAAATTACGAAAAAGGGCTCGATCTACTTAGACCAAGTCAAACTCAACCCAACGATCTCTCTACGAGTCAAAACCAAAGGAAAACCAAATCAAAACACTCTTAGCGATAAAACACACGAAATTACGTACTAATCCGGGTCAACTCGGGTCGGAGTGTTACATCCTCCCCCACTTGGACATCATTCCGTCCTCGGAATGAACGCGTACCTGAGCAAACAGATAAGGATACTGTCGTGCCATCTGATCTTCTAGTTCCCACGTGGCTTCATCAGGTCCATGATGTTCCCAAAGTACCTTAACCCATCGAATAGTTCTCGTACGCAAGAGCTGTTCTCTAGTCCCAACAATACGGAGCGGACGCTCAACGTATGACGCATTAGGTTGCATCTGAATATCATCGTAACGAATCACGTGCGTCGGGTCTCGAACATACTTGCGAAGCATAGACACATGAAAAACATCGTGTACTCCAGAAAACTCCACGGGTAGAATCAATCTGTACGCTAGATCACCAATCCGGCTCTTGATCTCAAATGGACCCACATATCTTGGCGCTAACTTGCCTTTTTGACCGAATCGTACCGTGCCCTTCATCGGTGAGACCTTCAAGAATACCCAATCTCCAACCTGAAATGTCAAGGTTCTTCTACGCGTATCTGCATAGCTCTTCTGTCTCGATCGGGCAATCTTCAAATTGTCAATCACTTTCTGAACTTTCTCTATAGTCTCAGCAATGATTGTCGGTCCGTGGAAACTCCTTGTTCCAACTTCTTCCCAGCAAACAGGACTTCTACATTTCCGTCCATACAGAGCTTCATAGGGTGCCATTCCAATACTCTCGTGGAAACTATTGTTATACGCAAACTCGCACAACGAGAGATGCAAATCCCATTCTTTCTCGAAATTCAGCACACTGGCCCGTAACATGTCCTCGAGCGTCTGAATAGTTCGTTCTGACTGTCCATCAGTCTGCGGGTGATACGCCGTACTGAAGCTCAACTTCGTTCCCATGGCTTCCTGGAATGCTCTCCAAAATGAAGAAACAAAGCGGCTATCTCGATCTGACACAATCGACACGGGCGTACCATGTAGTCTAACGATCTCATCAACGAACTTCTTCGCCATCTCGGAAAATGTCATGCCTTTCTTGAATGGAAGAAAATGGGCTGTCTTCGTCAGTCTGTCCACGATCACCCAAATGGCACTGTTCTTCTTGCTCGTCAGGGGTAAACCCGAAACAAAGTCCATCGAAATGTGCTCCCATTTCCACTGGGGAATATGCAATGGATGTAAGGAACCTGGAGGTCTCTGATGGTCAGCTTTCACCTTCTGGCAAGTCAAACATCTGGCAACAAACCCAGCAATTTCTCTCTTCATGTTGTTCCACCAGAATCTGTCCTTGAGAGCTCGGTACATCTTCGTACTTCCAGGATGCATAGAGTAACGTGCATGGTGTGCTTCGGTCATCAAACTCTCCTTTAAAGCATCTACTGCTGGCACACATAATCTGCTCCTGAAATACAAAACATCACCCTCCAAACGAAAGTCTGGTCGATCTGCAATGCTATCCCGAATTCGCTTCAACATCGCATCTTCAAACTGCTGGTCTTTAATACGCTGAATAATATCAGGCTGAAAGCTCACTGTACTGGCAAGTGTCAAACGGTTCTCCATCGATTGCAGTTCCACTGGCTGTGCGTGCCTCACAAAATAAAGGCTGTCCAAAGCCTGAAGAATCTCCGACTTCCTACTCAAGGCATCTGCAACAACATTGCCTTTCCCTGGATGATACTTGATGGGGAAATCAAAATCCTTGATCAACTCAAGCCACCTTCGCTGTCGCATATTCAACTCAGACTGCGTGAAGAGATACTGTAAACTATGATGATCTGAATGCACTTCAAATGTCACGCCATACAAATAGTGTCTCCACATCTTCAACGCAAAAACGATGGCTGCCAACTCTAAATCGTGCGTGGCGTAGTTCTTCTCGTGCTCCCGAAGTTGTCTCGAGCCATAGGCAATCACCTTGCCATGTTGCATCAAAACACATCCCAAACCGACTCGAGAAGCATCTGAATAGATCATAAATCCTTCATGCCCATCTGGTAACGTCAAAACTGGAGCCGAAGTAAGCTTCTCCTTCAACATCCGGAAATGGCACTCGCATTCGTCCGTCCACAGAAATGGAACACTCTTCCTGGTCAATCGAGTCAATGGTGCAGAAATCTTGGCAAAATCTTGAATAAAGCGACGATAATATCCAGCTAATCCAAGAAAACTCCGTATCTCCGTCACAGTCTTTGGGCTGGGCCAATTCATCACTGCTTCAACTTTCATCTGATCCACTGCCAACCCATCTCGTGAAATGGTATGACCAAGAAAAGCTACCTGCTCGAGCCAAAAATCACACTTCGACAGCTTGGCATATAAGCGATGCTCTTTCAACAACTGCAAGGCTCGACGTAGATGTTCCTCATGCTCCTCTGGGGTCTTCGAATACACCAAAATGTCATCAATAAAGACCACTACAAAACGATCCAGAAAAGGAGCGAAGATCCTGTTCATCAAAGCCATAAAGGCAGCAGGTGCATTGGTTAATCCAAATGGCATCACGAGGAACTCAAAATGTCCGTACCGTGTCCTGAAAGCAGTCTTGGCAATATCGTCTTCCTTCACCCGGAGTTGATGATACCCCGATCTCAGATCAATCTTGGAAAAATAGGCAGCACCTTGAAGTTGGTCAAACAACTCATCAATACGCGGCAATGGATATTTGTTCTTGATCGTGACTTTGTTCAACCGCCGGTAATCTATACACATCTGTAAGGTACCGTCCTTCTTCTTCACAAACAGCACTGGAGCTCCCCACGGTGACACACTCGGCCGTATGAAACCCTTCTCCAAAAGATCTTGCAATTGCGTCTTCAATTCGAGTAACTCAGCAGGGGCCATACGATAAGGAGCTAAACTAATGGGTACTGTACCGGGCACTCGGTCGATCGCAAACTCTACATCTCGGACAGGGGGTAACTCGGGTACTTCCTCCGGAAATACATCCGGGAACTCACGTACTACCGAAATATCGCTCAACTGCTTCACCTCCTTCTTCTCCGAGACAAAAGCAAGAAATCCTGCACCACCTCTGCGTATCAAACGATCCGCCTTGCATGCGGAGATGACACGCCTCGGGCATCTCTCCTGATTGCCCTCGAAACGAAACCCCTTCTCAAAATCGAAGTAAATCGACCTGTTGTAACAGTTAACACAGGCGCGATACCGCGCTAGCCAGTCCATTCCAAGGATCACATCGAAATCCAACATGGACAACAAAATCAAATCAACTGGCAGCTGGCGACCCTCAATCACCACGTCGCACTGAGGGTAGTATACACTACACTCCACTCTCTTGCCCACAGGAGTGGACACCACTAGCAAATAGGGTAGCGGTCGAGGGGGTTGCGGTAACTGTTCCGCAAAACGAGGGGCAACATACGAACGCGTAGATCCCGAATCAAAAAGTGTATGTGCTTCAGCTCGGGCAATGAGAACTTTACCTTCCACCACTTTCGCATCTTCTGCATGATCATGGGAGGCTGCATACACACGAGCAGTCTGACGCTGGGGCTTCTGGCTCTGGCGAGACGGATGGGGGCTGTTCGAAGCTGCTGAACTGAGAGATTTGGATGACCCCATAGATCTGGACGACTGGAAAGTCCTGGTCTTCGGGCACTGAGCTATCTTATGCTCCATCGATCCGCAACTCAAACAAGCTCCGGACTTCTTCCAACACTTCTCCGTCGGATGTCCAAATCCACAAAACTCGCATCTGCTTCCGGAGAAACTCGAAGTGCCTTGCTTCCCTTTCCATTTCTTCTGACTCTGTCCCCTGGAACTCACTGGTGCACTCCTCTTAAAATCCATGGCTCTCTCTGCTAGGTGGTTGGCTTCCGCAGCGTGTGCTCTGTCGACCGCATCATCGAAAGTAGCTGGTCTCTGAAAGGCAGTCACAAAATTCGCGTATCTCGGGTGTAGACCAGAAATAAAACGATTCACCTTCTTCTCCTCGGTATTGATCATGTCCTCAGCAAAATGGGACAACTGGGTAAAGCGGTGAATGTACTCTGCAACGGTCAGCTGCTGCTGCTGTAAGGCCAGAAACTCAACCTCCTTCACGCGTCGAACATGAGCAGGAATGAACTTCCTTCTGAACTGTTTCTGGAACGTCTCCCACACTGTTTCACTGGGCAAGGTCAGATAGGCTGCACTAACACTCTTCCACCACGTCTTTGCCACCTCTCGGAACATCGAGGCCGTAAGCATAACCTTCTGCCGGTCGTCACAGACAATGGTCGAGAAGAGATCTCCAGTATGCTCTAGCCACTGATCAGCCTTCAACGCATCTTCATTACCATAGAACTCTGTGGCTCCACGTTTCCTGAATTTGTCGTATAACGCATTTGGATCGCTCTCTCTAGGCTGGAAAACCACTGGCTGCTCTGCAGGCCGAACTGGCGTTTGGCTCTGTCGGTCTACGATCGAAACAACCTGCGCTTGCAAGGAATGGATAGCCTGTAGCATAGTCAAGAAGCGCTCGTCAAAATTCACAAGTGGCTGTGGAGCGGCTGACCCACTCTCGTTATCTCCCTGATCATTGTTGTTGTGTGTTCCAGATCCCGATGCCATAACCTGCAAAACACAAAAGTCAATCTGCTAACACACTAGGGAACGCACACAGACTCACAAGACAAGGGGACCAAACACAACAGTCCAAAACTGGACTACGAAATCTCACCACGTCCTATATGCCTACATGCTTACACACTAAGATAGAGACAATGCCCTGAGAGACAAAGCTCTGAGAGACAATGCTCTGATACCATACAATACGTATGTCACAACCCGAGCCCAGGGACCGGGGGTCAGAGAAAATCTAACCAATGACACACGTACTCCCGTGCATGCACACCTGGACCCCGTCCAAGCATACACACACAAGGGATCATTCACACGTGCAAACAACTGTACGCGGAAGCTGTACGTATCAAGGCATACCACAATATACCAAAAGACATAGGAGATTACAAACGATCATAAACTGATAACAATAACAATAACAAAATACAGGAACGTATGTTACAGAAGAGGGCTCCCAAAAATCAAAATACAATATACAGGTATCACTCGAAGCCCTTAGTGCAATTACAGAAAAATCCCCTCAATAGACTCCAACACAAGGAATGGGGAAAACCAAAATGATGCAAACCGTACTCTGGAGGATGGATCAAGTCCACTCCTCTAGGCCGGAGGGGGCCTCGCGAGCCTCTCCTGCAGTCGGGTCGACCGACACAGGATCGGAAGAGGGATCTGAGCCTGCAACACACAAGACAAACGTATAAGTACAACGACTTAGCAAAGTATAAGCCAACAAGAAGATAACACGAATTGTGTCTAAAACTGAAGAATACCGAACAATAGTCATAATGCAATATCCATAGAAATTTTGTCTGTATACTAAACAATTATGCAAATGAATAAGCATGCTATCAGAATCATAAACAGGTAACAATCAAGTGGCTACTACATTGGCCATTTTCTCCCTTACGAGAGCAATCAGGATGAGAACACCAGCGACCGGGCCAGGGTACGCATGGGTCTCTAGTTCCCGGGGTCCGGAGTCCCAGGACAATCACACTCTGCAGAGGCAAACACTTAAACTAAACCAAAGTTAACCCCGTCGGGTATCCTAAGGCTGAGGCTCAGTAGTGCCAAGACCAATCACAATCAATCGGATGATGCACCTCAATCAATCAATCAATCACTTATCACTTACAGATCTCACATATCATGCTGAACAACAATAGGAAGCGCATCGCATATACGGACTGAATGTACATAAGCAATTACAAGAAGTGCTGACAATGAATATCAATCACAATCACTGACTCATGACTGATGCAAGTACTCCAATGGAACAATGATAACACTGATACCAAGATAACAATAGAATGGTTCCGCCCGGGCTTCGCTCTGGGGTTGCTGCATGTCCCACAGAATCGAGAGGTCCAGCGCAGAACACATAAGAGGGCATAACCGTAATCAATATGCTGTACACATCATGATACCTTTACGAATCAAGGTCAATTACAAGCCAATCCTATACTAATTATCCAGTGTCTCTAACCGTGCATGTTGATGTAGTTTTAAGTTGTCCGATGCACTATTGTCTAGTGTTGCAGTGTCAAGAGTGTGCACCGAAGTCCCTTAAACCAACACCCATGGGGAGGTGCTAAACAGCTGGATACAAGCATGAATGATTCACAGCCCTTGAGATCATTCATGTCATTCAAACATTCCATTGGGCATGTCCAGGTTCGCTACATTCTAACATGAAAGTCATATACGGTCTTTTACTTAAACCTAGTCCCTTTTCATTCAATTCTCAGGGTCTCACGGTGTAGCCGTAGGTAACCTTACGGCTTAGCCGTGGCATCTTACGGCTTAGCCATAATATGCACTGCGGCTGAGCTGAGGTTCCCCAAATATCCCTTCGGATTTACGGCTTAACCGTATTTTGCTCTACGGCTCAGCCGTATCTTGGTCCACGGCTTAGCCGTAAGACAATGTACGGCTTAGATCAGGCTGGGCCGTAGAAGAATGTCAAATTGCCAACATCCAGTTATTTTCAGCTAACAGTCTGTACTGTTCTACGGTTTGGTTTACGGTTGGGTCTCGGCTTAGCCGTAAGCCATTTTACGGCTTAGCCGTAGCACATTTCACGGCTTAGCCGTGAGTGCACGGACTCATTTTTCTGAACTTGTTACAGTCACACAGAAAGTGCACAAAACAGCTGGAAACCGGAAGAAAACAGCAAAATGAGCTGAATAGAGCTGTCTAATACGGAGAAACACAATGAAACATAAAAACAAGACGATCAAATCACTATCAATCGATGTTCATACAACTTGGGCTTATACTTGCCTCACGGACGAAATCCACACGCTGATTGGCTCAGTCCACCGGGAACACACGCACAAACGAGCTCCTTTCTTCCTCCCTCAAGCACAGAAACAGAAAGGAGAAGGAGAGAAAGAGAGCTGTCGAGAGAGAGAGACAAACAGAGAGCGAGAGAGACGATCGAGAGAGAGACAGGGAGTTGGTGGGATTTTTTTATACTTAATTTGAGTCTAAATTACATTTAAGGCCAAATAGCTTATACAAATATCAGTTTGAGTCAAATGACAGTCCAACGAGAGCAAACGAACTCATTCGGATTCAAGACAGTTACGACAATCGACAAGCTCGACGAAATACACGCGCTGACGTCAAAATGACGCGAAACTGACAAGGTCAATCAAAAGCCAAAATTACGAAAAAGGGCTCGATCTACTTAGACCAAGTCAAACTCAACCCAACGATCTCTCTACGAGTCAAAACCAAAGGAAAACCAAATCAAAACACTCTTAGCGATAAAACACACGAAATTACGCACTAATCCGGGTCAACTCGGGTCGGAGTGTTACAGGTATCTCTTTTGTCATGCAATGATACGTACAGCTTCCATGTACACTTGGTTTGCACGTGTGAATGTCCCTTATGTATGTGCACTTAGACCAGGTCTAGGTGTGCGTGCACTGGAGTACATATGTCACTGGTTAAGTTTTCACTAACCCCCTAATTTCTGGGCTCGAGTTGTGACATTATATTATCCTCTAAATTTTGAACACTTTTTCTCTTAAAAATCCATCAATGGTTAATGATTTAACTATGGTCAAAACCACTGTAAAAGATAGCAAAATTTTTAACAAAATAAAAATTTCTATGAAATTGCTAATGCAAAATTGGAAAAAATAATACATGAAAAATATGTAGCATTAGATTCCACCACCCCCCCCCCCCCCCCCCCCCCCCCCCCCCCCCGACACACACACACACACACACACACACACAAAAAACAAACCACCAGCAAAAAAAAAAAAACAGCTATTATTTAGTTTTATTTTTTTGGAAACCCAATTTATATTTCAAATATTTAATTTGATAACCTTGGATGGGCCCTCATATAAGAGTTTTCATTGAAAGGAGAGCCATATGCTAAATCTAAACGCAAAATCCACTATAGGGGTATGGTTATGACTATAGGTGAAATTTCTATAGGTGACTGAGGGATTATTTATATGAGCCATATATATATATATATCTATATATAAGAGAATATTAATATACATTCATCCCTCACCATGGGGTGAGGGACACTTCTATATTTGGATCTATTAATGTACAAAAGAAAAAAAATATATGAAAAAAAGGAATGGTCAAGTATAAAATGGAAAGTTATGTAAGCATCCCTCGGCCTATAGTGAAGGAATGATGCATACTAACATTCATTATATATATATATATATAGAAACGGTCCCATAAGGACCATCCTTGCAGTCCTCAAGGACCAAATTTAATCGTTTCGCATTGTGGGGCATACCTTGCAAGCCATCCAAATGGATTAAGACCGTTCTTATAGTCTTTACGGACCAAATCTAATCATTTCGCATAGTGGGGCACTCGTTGCAAGCCATCCAAATGGATTATACACATGACCTTTCTGAATTACACACATCTACTAGTTTTGGGTCCCATCCAAATAGACTGTACAGTTTAATCGACTGTGCATCCATCCGAATATATTTAAATGTGCAGTTAATCCAACGGTCTAATCTATTTGAATGAGACCCAAAATTGGCAGAAGTGTGCAATTTATGGGATTTGTGTGTGTGATCCATTTCGATAGCTTACAACATAAGCCTCACCATGCGAAACAGTCCAATTTGTTTCATAAGGACCATAAGAATGATCCTGTTTCTCATATATATATCTTCTTAGGAAAATACATGAGCATTGATGTTGCTCCACTAGGGGTCTACTTTTAGTCACCTAATTCAACAGAATGAAAGGAATAAAATAATTAAGCATGAAAATTGTTAAGTTAAGGCATCTCCCTCTCCATAGAAAGATCCAAGGCTAAATCCCTTGTTGTAGCTATGTTGCTTGGAGACTTAGGTGCATGAGTTTAGGTGTCATGATTATACACTAGAGCAAAAAAAAAAAAAAAGAAAAAGAAAAAGAAAAAAGGGACACAAAACTATTGTTTATGTTTTTTCAGACAGTCTTAAAATAAAATTAAAGTTCAACATATAATAATATTCAAATCTATGTACTCTAGTTGAATTTAACCTAACAAAAATCAAATAAATAACATTATATTATATTAAGAAAATAATTACATTCTAAATTAAAGGTATGCTTGAAATTATACACAAAATGAGCCAGATCGAACACCATAAAAAGCTCAACTAGAGTCAGCCTAGTCATGCCTCAACAAGAAAATCCTAGCTTGAGCTAAACCTAGAGAGTTTGAAATGGAGCCAAATCAAGCCCAGCCGACGTTGCTTGCAAGCTACATGGCCTAATTGAAATCCGCTTTTTAGAAGCACACCAATGAATATAAATTATAAAAGACATGCGTGCAGGCGTATACCTGATGGCTGTGTGCAGCCAGGAAAGGTGGTCATGGTAGTAATCGACTCTCATGTTGTCCTCTAGTGCCTTATGAAGCGGTAAGGTTCGGTTAATGAAGTCTGATACTCCTGCAAAAATGGCATGGATGCTTAGGACAAAAACTTAATAAGCACTGGTAACATTTGTATGCATGATATTTGTCCTTCTATTTTCTATACATGATCTTATTATGATCAGAAGTAAAAAGTACAAAGAGACTTGTACCAAAGGCATCTGCACCATCATACCATTCTCAGTAATGTAGATGATGGGGTTGTCATATCTTTTCTTTGTGTAGCGGAGGAGATCTCGTAGTCCCTTTGGATATACAAATAGCCAAGATGAAGCTGTCTGCAGTTGATTAATCTGGTCAGATGCAAGAAAGGCCTGCAGTTTCGAATCAGAACTTGATGATGACATGGCCGCGAAGAGTGGGACACACCACCCGATCATGAGTGGGGCATTGTAGGCTCAAGAACAAATTTGGGCATGGTTAATTAAGGATGTAAATGGGCCCAATTACATGTATATTCTAATGACCAGATGTGAGAAATCTTGGGATGGACCCCCTTTTAGACCTACCCATGACCTAAATACCCATCTATCAGAGTGTATAATAATGTATGTGATTTATGCATTAATATGCAAATATATTAATAATAAATTAGGATTAACTTATTATATATAAACAATATATATGTATAAATAAAAAGTGTGTGCCTTGAATCAGGCCTCATGCAGGGTCCAAATCAAGGTGAGTCCAATGGAGTTGGTTCCAGTCCCATACATTAGACTCATGTAAGGTCCATGTCAGGCTTGAATGCACAAAAAGCTAATTGGGTCAGCGACCACCTTGTGCCTGATCCAATCTTGGCCCCTTCACATACTCAGCCATGGGCTCACTGACCAAAGCAAAAAATGTAGATTCCATTAAGTGGTCCTCATTTGCCCTTTTCATATGAAGTAGCGGTAATGTTACCTGAGGGCCGATGGCTGTTCCATTCCGAAAACCTGTCACAGAAGAATTCATGTTAATGCAACCACTCAATCTAAATGTAAGTTTTCTACCAAACAAAAAAACAAAAAAAAATGTAATTACAAGTTTAAACACCCGTGACTAAATTACAAAGCTTTTAAGAATTTTGTCAAAGCACCTCTTCTCTTTGTTTTAATATAATAACAAAACATGAGTTTACATATAATCAATCACATTTTTTAACCGTCACAAAACTATTTGCTTCGCTTAGATTGTTTTTTTTTTTTAGGAACTTTAGGAAAAAGTGGATTCTGTCAATAGACAGCAAACAAGCCACCGGTTGACAATCAAGGTGGTTGATCTGATTGGTGGTTGTGAGATTCCAGATGAATGAATATCTTGAAAAAAGTGTTTTTTCTTTTTCCTTTTTAACTTGGAACCAGAGATTGATCAGTGACCATTCTGTCCTTTGTTGGGCCCTATAATTCCTCATATCCATCCAAAAGATAGATATAAACCCCTCATTTCCAAAGATAAAAATAATAGTTCTATGGTCGTTTCGGTGTGTTAGGAAGGCATCCAAGCATTTCTACTAGAGTGGAGATTCACTTTGATACAACTTGTAGGATCCCAGTGCCTCACTGAGCAACCACTTATTTCGAAACCTTAAGGTGATGGTGATAGTAAGGATAGAATCAATAGTTTTATACGACATTTGATATCGCGCACATGAACCTGTTTTTAGAGTGGTTGCAGGGAGCGGCATTGTGGCACTCGTATGCCTTGGCCCAACAATCCCTCTCTCACAATGGTGCCACTCCAGCGACCCGAACCCCTGACCTATCTCTGATACAATTTGTAGGATCTCAAATCCCATTGTGTTACCACTTATTTCAAAACTAGTTGGTGATGAAAAAAGTAGAATAATAGTTTTATAGTAATCTCGATTGTGTTTGGAAAGCATTCGAGTATCACTCCACACGAAGATTGTATCAGGACCTAACAGTATATGATTTTAAACTTTGATTGATTGTTACAATGTCTAACATCTATCAAAGGACCTAATCATAAATATATACAAAGTTAAAAGAATCTTTAGGAATGAGTAATGGCCCCATTGTGAGATTTGGCGGACCTAGGCCAAGGTGGCATATCCGATTAAGGTCCGGTGTGCCCATCACCTGCCAAAGAACTTCCAAGATATAAGGGACTCCACCAATCCCACATCGAAAATGACCAAGCCCAGGCCTTGGGCTTATTAGTCAAACCTTATGCAAACTCAACATTATGCGTTTTAAAGCCATAAGGCCCTCGATTCCATAAGATATCTCGAGTTAAATGTGCTTGGG
Organism: Sextonia rubra; assembly: GCA_037013555.1. Classification (NCBI taxonomy): domain Eukaryota; kingdom Viridiplantae; phylum Streptophyta; class Magnoliopsida; order Laurales; family Lauraceae; genus Sextonia; species Sextonia rubra. Next base: position 12,197,129 of record JASUAD010000001.1, on the reverse strand, counting down.
TGCAGAAGCAATACGAGGACCAATACTTTTATGAGTGAGATGAATAAAAAAAGGTTACTACAAATGTTACGTTAGATATCAGGTGTCCTAAACTACATATTAAAAGCATCACACCATCCATTTTCTTTAGAAATATCAATTTATCAAGAACACTTACTATTAAAATCAAATGTACAAGTAATTTTGAAACATCACTATATTTTTCTGCGTTCATTACCTGTGGTATTAGTACATGGATCAATCAAGTAGCTTGCACGAGCATTGTTAGACCGGGGAGCATTAGCTACATAATATGTAGTGTAGTAGTTCAAGCCCAAAAAATCGAACGATCCTTTCAACATAACAGACTGCTCTTTGCTGAATTTCGGCAACCTGCTTCCTACCAGAGACCTCATGGAAGATGGATAATCACCTCTAGTTAGAGGATCCAACATACTGAAATAAACATGTATTTACATCGTTTAATGTTTATCACAATTTATTTCTCATAATGGCATTAAACTTGAAGAATAGATAATGTACGATGTATTTTAAGGCTATTGCAGGCCATTTACTCATCTATATTGTTATATATACTCTGATGTGGGTCTAGATGCTCATTAAGAGAACATATACAAGGGAAGCAGGTAGTTTGTGTTATCACACACCATCCATTGTTGAAGTCAAAAGCTCGTTTGGCTGCATGATGATCCGACATTGAAGAAGAATATGGTATATACCATTGAGTAGCCAGGGTAATTCCCACATTGCCCTTTTGAGATGCCTGCAAGAAGGGGTGATATAAATATATATATATAGATATGGTCCCATATATATATATATATGAGAACAGTTCTTAATGAAGTAGTTTTTCTAACCCAAGACTCAACATCAATGCTTACCTACGGGGCCAATTTTATGATATCAACTTATCAATTGTTTAATTGAATTTTTTTAGAGAACAACAAAATATAGGACACTTGTGAGTCCTACAGCATGGCAAAAAGAAAGGAGGTCAAATCATTAAAAAAGAAAAAATATGGTGTACTATATATATTAAAATAAAAGGCAGAGGCCTATTAAAGTCCCTTTGTATCAATGAAATTAAACTCCTACAAAATCTAAAATGTATTTTTAAAAGTGTTTAAAATTAAAGAAATAGGTGGAGATGTATGGGTGGCAAGCTGGCAGCCAAATAATCTCCCTTTAATAGATCGAATTTTAAGGAAAAGATGAATTCGATTTATTCCTTTACAGATGCAAGTCCAGTTAGGTAGGTTTGGGCATGCATTTAATACGAGGGGCCGAACTCAAACCCATGTGTTTAGGGTCTGAAACACTTGATGGCGAGATTCGGCCCTAGGGTTAGAAGTCCATTGGATACTTATTAGGCCCACTTATATTTTATCTGGATATATCCTGTATATATCATTCTATAAAAACATAAAACACACATGTATCCAACCGAGTTCAAGCCAATTCATGCATATTCATAGGCCTTTCATACCCAGTGCGCCCATCAACATTCTAAATGTCCTGCTTTTTTTTTTTTTATTCCTTTTGTCCTTTTTTTATTTTTTCCCACTTGATGTGCCACTTGCCACACGCTTGCAAGTTTTTTCTTCCATCGACAAGGATTGAACCCTAGACTATCCCATGATGGGACAGGTCTTACCAGTTATCCGCAGTAGATCTATTACAATTCCCACATATTCTTAGTTATATCATGCTTGGCCACATACATGCATACCTAATAAAAGGATCAAGACTATCCATGAAAGAGATTTTGTCGACACAGCCCATCTATTTCGATCCATCATATCAGTAGTCTCAAGTAAAAACTGGAGCTCACATATTACCAAGTCAAACCCAGGGATATGATGCATCGTGGCGTTGAGGATAGTACTGCTAAGCTGATGACTGACAATCAATATTACCTGCCAAGCTAAATAAAGGAACTAGCGGGGTAAGTTACTAAACCCAGTGTTCATGTTCAGAAACATGACCAGTTATCTCACCTTATATTTTTCTCTGTATAGTTTTACAGCAGCCGCATGAGCAAGCAATAGATGATGTGCAACGATGTAAGGCTCTGTTGCTGAATTCCCAGTGCTACAGTTTCCAACCCATGATGAACAGCGTCCTGGTGCAAAAGTGCCCGTTGTATACCCTATGCAAAAACCCGTTGGCTCATTGAAGGTGATCCAGTGCTTCACCCTATCACCAAATTCTCTAAAACAAATGTCTGCATAGTTGCGAAAATCAGTCCCGTAAAAATGACAAGGAATTCATACCAGTTAATCCAAATTGACTGATCTGATTTAGTTACATTGGCTCAAAATAAGGGTGATCATGGATGGGGGATGGGCCAGGCGTGGTCATACCAGGCATGGTTCATCATTTTTAGTTTGGTTCACAACATCTGCAAAAGATACAAGTATCCCTTTCTTCCATACTTGTCCAGGCCTGCCTCACTTAATTACTGGGCCAAACAAAAGGCCAGCCGCCAAAAACATTGGTCAAATCATGCCCAATGTGTACCAGGACCAGGTTGGGGCTGTACTGACCAAGGCCATGATGATCCCTTAGTTAAACGTGATACGGGAGTTGGTCGATCAAAAACTAAAGTGTGATAACCAAGAAACTTAACTTTAGTTTGGGTTGGGGCTGCACTAAACCCGACCAAACCCGTTTCATTACCACTTCTACACACAACCAAGATACCAAATTTTGGTCAGCTTGGTTTTGGTACTTATCAAGAGGTAATCGGCTCAGATGCACCTGCACTGAGTTGTGTGCTCCATATGTCTTTTGTTGCTATAAATAGCGAGTCAACTCTGTTGGACATTAATCTAAGATTTCATTCATTGGTCATTAGTATCAATATGTATGATGCCAGTCAGTACTGACACTATATTAGAACTTAGGAAACCGTTGTAGTCGTCTTCAAGTATTTGTGGAGAGTCCCAATGAAAGAGAGTCACAAAGGGTTTTATACCTGTAAATCACGAACAAATATGAGAGAGAGAGAGAGAGAGAGAGAGAGAGAGAGAGAGAGAGAGAGAGAGAGAGAGAGAGAGAGAGAGAGAGAGAGAGAGATAAGGCTATGTGATGGAAACACTTGTTTCAAAAGGTAATCTAAAATTGTACCACAAAAAAGATGATTTAGAAGCAGGAGTACACAACCACAAAATCAAGCACTGGCCACAAATAAAACGAGAGGGTTTAGAGCTAGGTTTGGCATTGGTGCACCAAAGGCGTGCTAGGCCAGGCCAGGTCCCAAAGTGCATGTAATCGGCCAGAGCTAAAACCACATTCATGAGGCCCAAATTCCAAGCTAGAACCAGACTATATTGTCAAAAATTCAAGTCGATGCAGGGTGATACTGAAAGGGTGCACTCAATTTATTTTTAATGTTATCCATACCTAAGTGTACTATAAGTGTATTACAACCCGAGACCCCAGAGCACAAGCTTGGCTTCCCCCTCAGGCTTAAAAATTGATCAGATGTTACTTACAAAGACACATAGGACCTTTTATATAGATATGCCCAGACTGCAAAGTCCTTCGCAGTTGGTAAGCCAGTCGATTCACAAAATTATCATTAGCCTCACGTGCCCTATTTTAAATGCGGCAGACAGCTTCCAATTGTGAAAGCTACAGAGATTTGGTAATACTTAGAGGGGCAGAGTAAATCAGGATAGCCAAAATATGAACATGCTGCTCAAAACTTAACTTTTGTCAAAATTTATAAATCCATATCCACCCTAAATTGACTAAAACCACTAACAAAATAACCTCTAATAGGTGTTAGTAGGGGTGAGACATTCATGATGCGACATCTGCTTAATCCTACTCACTGCCATCCGTAACTCTCAATCAGCACGCTAAGTTAGTAAAGAACATTCTATTTGTAAATCCAGCCATGTAACTTACAAAAGCACAAACCAACAATGAGATCTTGGGCAAGAAAAAAACAGAGTCACAAAAGAACAGCAACAAGCAAAAGAAACAACCACACAAACAAAGAACACAAAACAAAAGTCAACTATATATCTTTACCAAATAGTCATCAATTGACTCCATCATCATCATACCCCGATTTTACTACTGTTATTCCAAACAAAGATTTATCAACAACATCACTCATGTCATAACCAGACTGATTAAGATTATCTTGGTATTGCAACTCTAAATGGCTTAATCCATTACATTATGATTTATGATCTCCATTAGATACAATGTAGTTGATTCATGCCTCATGATCCCTAAAGCATATGTTAGCATTGACTACCTGTGAGAACCATCACAAATAATGTTAACAGGTTCATACAATCCCCACTAGCAACTTTTCTTGGGTTACTTTTCCAAAAAACTTTTCTTGGGTTACTAACGGGAGAAATGAAAACTAACATGATTGGAATGACAACATACATATATTTAAAATTCTAAAGGTACAAACATTTTAGCTTGCACGAGAGAGAGAGAGAGAGAGAGTAATAACCATGGGAAATAAGGTGGTCAATGAGGTTGTTGTAATATTTAATGCCTTCCTTGTTTACTCCACCACTAAGTCTTCCACCTGAAATCATAAAGACATCAACCAGCATAAATTTTGGGCGGTTTTTCCTCATGAATTCGTGAAGGGATCGAGCAATTGTCCCATGTATAACCTTATCACCTCTACACTAATATCTTTGGGTGAACCCTATTTGCGCTGGATAAAAAGAATTTTCAGTGTGCAGTTGATTTTAATCAATCAAACTAACAAAGCGCCCACCTTAAATCCAACTAATTGAAAATAACAAATTCCGCCTATATTGCTTTCATGCCAAATTTTATTTCAATTGGAGCACAACCCATGGCAAATTGAGTAAGTATAATTCATGTTATTTGCAAGTGATTCTTTTTCCATTTCATGTTCACATTCTAAAAATATGATTAATCTGATGACAGGCCTTACTTCCATTGGAGTAAAATTGTGGCATGGACTGATGGATATGATTATTCTGAGCAGCTTGAGTCTAAGCTGACTCCATGATTTATAAAGCAGAATCTGGAGTAACAAATGAAAATTGAAAGTTTTATTCAGTCTTACTAGTTAATATTCGGGTCCAGGAGAGGGAGAATCTGTAAGCATCCATCCCCATTTCCTTCATAATGCGTACATCTTCCTGCGCCCAACACATTTAAATCAATCCAAAGCAAATGATTAAAAAAAAAAAAAAAAGAAGAGAACAAAAGGAAAATGAGAGAGCAGACTGACCTTATATCGATGATAGGAATCAATGGCTATATCTCCATTGCTGTGGTCCTTTATCTTTTCTGGACCCACATGGATTTGATCAACAACATCATGCACATAAATGTTTATTGAAAGGAAACAACGCTTGATCAATATGAAACGCGTGCAATCAATGTTGGAAACAAACACACATGCACACACACACACAAAGGTTAAAAAGTATAGAACTTGTCTCTCCAATTCTTGAACCTTTTCCTTCCGAGAAGTTACAAATTTTTGGTAGGTCACCGATCAAAGGGTTGAGATCTTTCAATCTATTTAAAGTTTTTTTTTATAAGAATCGTCCTTCTTATGCAGCTAATGAATTAAATGCTACAGATTCACAACCCTGGTTTTCAAATAATGCAAAGCGAGCTCAAAACATAACGCTTTTTAATAAGATGTTGTGAATCCTCCAATGTAATGCTACAAAATTGACACTGGAATAGAAACTTCACCCCTTGTTTGCAAATTGCTGGATTGTTAACTTCAATCTTAATTACATACAAAACGCAAGCCATTGGATGAGATTGAGTACCGTGTCTAACTAGTTCAAAAGTTCAAACAACTCCTGAGATAAACACACACAAACACACACAAAGAGTTAGTTGAGACCTGGGTGTTTGTGAGTGAAAGTGTCCCAGATGCTTGGACCTCTTCCACCTTCTTTGACCGCACCTTCGTACTGTGTTTAAAACAACAAGCCACAGAACGTTCACATTGGTTTTAAAACAACAACCCAGAGAGTGGTATAGCCATTTCAGTCCCACAGTGCCCAAAAGAAAAAATACGGATCGAACCTGATAAGCAGATGATGCTGTTCCAAAGATGAAACCCGTAGGAAAACTGCTCCTGTTTAGCGAAGCTGATTTGTTCTGTGCAGAACTAACCACATCACCTGCCAAAAAGACCACCACAACCAAGAAGCCAAGCAGACTGGCATATCCTCCAAACACCATTGCAACCCTGTCCAGGTGTTGCTTCCTGTAATTTTTTCTATATATATATATATATGTGTGTGTGTTTCTGTCCTCTCTCTGCGTCTGAATTATATATAAAGAGCAGCAACCTTTTTATTAGAGGGAGACACACGGCACACTACTACGTTTTCTTTTATGGGTAACTTATTTAAAGTCTTAAATCTTCTCAATATTTATCCCTTAAAAGTACTATCATTAATTTTAATATTTTTTAATCAATCAATCTTTATCCCTTAATTTTAAAATTATATATATAAAAGCAAGAACTCTCTTCGTGGGAGAGACACATGACATGCAGTGATGTCTTTTATTGGTCACTTCATTAAAGTCTTAAAATCTGCTCGATATCTCTCTCCTAAAAGCACTTACATTCAATTTTAACATTTTTTTAAATCTTTCAAACTTTATCGCTTGCTCCTAAAAACATATATAATAACAATAGCCCTTTGAAAAGAGCAACAGGTGGCTCTCCCTTAGAGCAACACATGGTGTTTTCCCATGAATAGCACATTTAATTGGGCTCTCCAAATATCAAACAGGATACTTGTGATACTTATTTTCAATTACCAATCTCCTAATATCTCCACAATCTTTTATCCTTAAATCACTCATCATTTTTCTATTAATTGCCATTGCTCATGAAAGGTTAGTTTGTGTGGATAGGGACATAGTGAAGTTGATGTAGATAGGGACACAATTTCAATTCTCCTACATCATATTGACCATTTACCCTCAACGGGCCCCACAAATTATTAAACCAACAGAGGGGGAAAAAAAAGAAACAAATTTCATTTAGCTTTAGTAGGCCTTACAGGCTAATGAGAAAAAAGACTAATCAAATTGGCTATGATCTCATCAGAAGCCAATATCTCACCAATTTGGATCTAATCGGTCGGTACCACCAAATTCCTAAAAATAGAGTTCTTTAAGTGTTGGCAACGTTTACTATCATCTCTCTCATTGTTGTTTGATTATTTAAAGAACAACATTTGATCATGTAATATCAAATAGGAAACTTGTGATACTTATCTTGAATTACCAATCTCCTAATCTCTCCACAATCTTTTCCTCTTAAATATCTCATCATTTTTCTATGAGTTTTTTGTATAAACACCCCCTAAGATTTCTAATATTTATAAATAGACTTTGTTGTTTCAGTATTTACAATAAGCCCCCACTTTGACATTTTCATACATTTCAAATCCATAATTAAGTGGATACAATAGTAAGAGAAGAGGTCATTAGAATTGTGCTGCTTTTGATAGTTTTGCTCATATCTTTATTTATCACCAAGAAAAGCCTTCTCCTTCATATGAATCTTTTTTACCCTTTTCACTTTATTTTTTTTTAACTACTCACTATAGGTGGTTGGTGACATCCTTTTTTTTTAACATTAAGATAAATCTTTATTTTAATATTTTTCTTTTTTACATTGTTACTTTTTTTGGAATCTCAAGGCCTCTTTGGCGTCAAATTTTTTTTTTTTGAACAGTTCTTATAACAAGAGATACTAGAAATAGGTTTGAATATTACTCTCTCTCGCTCCATATATATATATATATATCTTTGCATAATAGTTGTAAGGGCTGGGAAGATGCGCGTCGTGGATTTTAGGAATTTATATTGGCTATTTACCTGCTTAATGATTCTCATAAATTCATCTCTTTATGATTTATTTTGTATCAGTTATCTCCAATTTCAAACATTTAAAAATATGTTTTGAAGAGCCTTTTTTTTACAAAAGGAAAAAAAAAGTATTAATAAGGGAGACAATAATTTAAAAAAATACTTTTAAGAGGCTCTATTCTTGAGCCACCCAATTAGATGAACATAAGATTTTTTGGTGAACATATTAGATTTAATGAAATATCACTCAATCGCTTGCTCAGCTAAAACGATCCTAAATATAATTAATTTAAAATATGGTTTGCATTCGTGCTGCTGATAGGAAATAGATTAAAGACATCAATTAAAATAGAGAACAAACAAGATAGGAGCAGGTGGCAAGTTTATAACATTGAGCCAATTTAACGGATCTATTATTTAACCCATATTAGGAGCCTATTAATAAATCTTAGAAACTTTAGAAGGAGTGCATACCAAAAGGTTGTAGGTTCCAAAGTGTTATTTTGATAATAATTGAGCAAAATCCTCATGATAATTGCTCATTACCATCAAATTCATATGTTTTGGGATTTCAGAGGTATTAAAATATTAAAGTAGAAGCCTATTTACAAATACTGAAACCAAAGAAATCTATTTACAGATGTTAGAAATCTTACGGAGGTATATGCATAAATATCTTTTTCTATTAATTGCCACTATTCACGAAAGGTCTGGTTTGTTTGGATAGGGACTTGGTGAAGTTGATGCCGATAGGAACGTGATTTCAATTCCCCTGCATCGTACTGACCATTTACCCTCAATGGGCCAAACAAATTATTAAACCAACAAAAAGAAAAAGAAAGAGAGAAATTAAAAAAAAAAACAAACAAATGTCCTTTAGCTTTAGTGGACCCTACAGACTAATGAGAAAAAAGACTAATCAAATTGGCTATGATCTCATCAATAGGCCCACATATCACCGATTTGGATCTAATGGGTGGGTACCACCAATTTCCTACAAATAGAGTTCTAAGTGTTGGCAACATTTAGTCTTATCTCTCTTATGTTTGTTTAATTATTTAAAGAACAATATTTCATGTAACACATATATAGTGGGCAGGAATACATATTCACGGTGACGGAGACTTCCCAATCCCTTCCCAATAATTAGTTCCAACCAAATATTTAAATCGATATGAACTACTATTTCCTTTATCTAAAAAGAAATGGATTTTAAAGAGACACTTATCCACGGTAATCAACTAAAAACAATGTTTGTTGGGCCATGATAATATATTCATATTGATAGAGTTTTACCAATCAAATATTTATTTCTTTGTGGGTCATTTCCTTGTATTCTTTATTTTATTTCTCATTTTATTTTAAAAAATTAATATGACCTAGTGCTAGTGATAACTCCAATATTAGCTAGTGCTAAGGTCTTTCTCCTAGTATTTCATTTTTCCACATGTCAATAAATCTTCTTCCTAATCCTCCTCCTTCCTATTAATAAAATCTTCAACAGCCTGACATCTAGCATCTCCATCCCTTATCCTAAAATCTCTCTCATCATGATCAATCTACCAACTAAAGCAAGTCGACCCTAAATAGGGAAGCTTGTATATTTCCTATGCTTTCGAAGATGATGATTTTCATCCCATAGGCTGTTTATCACAACCATGCACCATCTTTTATTCTCCCACCTGCTGTCATGCCATCCTATTTTCTTAATTATTTTGAATTAATTATTTTATCATTTTTATATGTATTCAAAAATTAAGAAAAAATTAGTCAAAAGTCCCTCTCTAAACAGTTGTAGGAGATGCAATCTATGTAAAACATTATTAAAGCATAAAGTCCCTACTGCATGGACATATTCCACGTGGAGGTCCCTAAAGTTACTAGCTCATATTTTTTATGACTGATTTGCCCTTTTTGCAACTACTTTTATATTTGTGATCCAAAATTTTAAAAATTCATAACTTTTGTTTACAATTTCTACTTTTAAAAAAAATGATATATTTGGAACCTACTCATCGAGACCTTTCAAACAATATCCATGTTGCTTATAAAATTTCATAAAAAAAGAATTATACAAAAACTCATAAAAATTCTTTACAAAACTCAAATGAATTTTCTGCAAGCTTAGAAAAATTTCCTACAAACTCAATAATTCCATAAAAAAAAATTCTCTATAAAACTCATATAAATTCTTTGCACAACTCATATCAATTCTTTGCAAACTCAAAAAAAAAAAAATTCTCTGCAAGCTTATATAAATTCTCAAACTTAGAAAAATTCTCTGCAAACTCATATAAATTCTGATCAAACTTAAATAAATTCATTCATACTCATTTAAATTTAGTCAAAACTCAAAGAAATTTGTTGATTGACAAATTGTGTCTAGGATCTGTGTGAAGAAGAGGATCATTTGCAAGCAGGTGGAGATCCTCGGATTTCTGAGCGAAGTGGATATCGCTTAGTAGAGATCACGCAACATTGGTGATCATTTTTTTAGGGGGCTAGTTGTCTGATTTGTAGGGTAGATCGGAGAAGACAAAGGATCTTGTCGTTGTTGCCCACTAACAGCAAAGAAGACAACCAAAAAGGGGTTTTTTCTTCTTCGTGGCACTAAGGACCACCTTCATCGTCGCCACTGGATTTACAGTCACTACAAAAGAAAGACGAGATCAAAGAGGATCAAGTCGCTGTTGGGTTGAGAAAGAGGGCTGCCGGGTTTCTTCTTCATCACCTGAGAAGAAAAAGAGGGTGTGAGGTTCGCTTGGGTTCTATCACAAGAACTAGCGAGGAAGGAGAAGAGGGATGCCGCTAGTTGTCGTCCTAAACACGCTAGTCTTCCGTCCCTGCCAGTGAAAGATCGTAGGCTAGGGTTCAATCCCTGTTTACAGGATTTGTTGTAGTGCCCAAACATAAGGGGGAACGAGGATCTGTGCCTAGGTTTTCTTAATCCAGGTCAAGGGCAAGTCGGTTAGGGTGAATTAGATCTATTGGCATGGTATTTTGGACCTTTAAATTGTTTAAATTTGAAAAACAATTTTTGCCTTCACAACAAAAGATCATGGACTACTCATCATAATATGAAATGTCAAGGGACCTGTCATCGAAAGCCCCTTCAATTAATCAAGAAGTTATTATTTTTTATGGGTGCAATTAGCTTGGGATTTAATTACTGGTGGGGTAGGATTGCTCTTATTTAAATGATAGAGATTTTTCCATTTGTATAAGGTATGTCATAGATTTTTTTTTTGTTATTATTATTTAAAGTGAAGTTGCCGTGGATTGGAAATCTATGTTCCTTATTATAGTAACTTCTTGCCTTGATGAGTTGACTAGGAACTCATCGAAGTTGACTCAGACCAAAGTGCCACCTCTTGCATACATTTAAATTTTTATCAATAACCACCTATAGTTCATCTAAATGGACCACACACAGGGCCCCTTGAATTCTATATGTCCACTAATTTTTAACCCCATCTAATGTGACTAGACCATCAGATCGACTGATGACCTATCTGAATGAACTAACACCGATAAACTTTTGTGGCCTAGATGGAGATGATAGACATCAAGAATGGCTCTGATTTTTTGTAAAGAGTAGGGCCTTTGCGTGTCCTTCAATCCCCTCATCCCCATGTGGGTCCCCAGTGGGCCCCTGACCCTTGATACCTTTATCCTACACTTGATCAGCGGAGGAGAGGGAGCCCCTATCCATCCATCTATCTATATATATATGGGGAATTCTAATAAACGGCCCTTTCAAACTAGGGCATTTTTGCCCCCTTGCAACGTCCAATGAGAGGATGTAGTCTTTTTCTCATTCTTTACACCATAGCATATTAATTCTCTTTGCCTATCTTTTCTCCTCTCTAATAGGAGTGATTAAATGGCATTTAAACACATAAACTTCTCTCCCTAAAAGTAGTATGGGAAATAATCTTAGGTATCCCCCCATAACTTTTCTCCCTAATAAGCACCCCTTTCAATCACCAATAACTGTATTAGTGGGCCATGCCATCGTTTACTAAGAATAATTTAAATGATTTTATCATTAGTATTATAAATGTATTGTCATAAGTGGATGCCCACATTAGGACCGACATGAGACAAGGGGATCGATCATAGCTGGATTTGTACAAATACTTGAATGCTCTGGAAGAGTTCACATAATGTTACCAAATGGTACCTACATATGCATTGAGGATGCATTATTTTTTTTTAGCTATTCCTGATGAAACTTGCTTAGATTTAAATATATTCGGATGACTGGGTACCACATATATACACTATAAGTGAATGTAACACAAAATATTTGTACATCATTACTAGTATTGACAGCCAGAAGCTGATACTAGAAAAGTTAAGTGCATTCTCCTTATATCTCAAAACTATATTATAAGATAATCTCCAATATCGAATCACATTCGATTATGAGCAAAATGACAAAGTCAAGTCCGAAGCTCTAAGCACTAAACTTAATAGCCTTAAGGCTTTAGTGCTTTGGCATAATAGGTTAGGTTACCCTAGGGGTACTATGCTATGGCAAATTATTGATAATTTTGTTAAGTACTCCTTAAAGTACCATCTATTGCCATCTTTTCTGCAAAGGATATGGTGCAATATTTGTGAACCCATCAAATCCTGCCCATTAGCACAAATTATTAAACCTAGGGTACACTTTCTTGAGCATGTTATTAAATTTATAAGACATGATATAGTAGGTTTGTGACCTGCATAAATCTATAACGTAGATTGGAAACCTATGTTGGTTATTATTTACCCCAATTATTAGATATCTAGAATCAATGACAGGAGATATATGGACTGCTCGTTTTGCTGATTGTCATCTTGATGAGACAGTCTTCTCGCCGTTAGGGGGAGATAAGAGAGTTCCTAAAGAACACCTTGTTCCTATAGAACAACCCATTTCTGAAGAACGGCGAGAATTAACGTGGAATATTGCCACTTTGTCTCATCTAGATCTATATACTTCACAATGTGAGAATGAATACGGAGAATTATGCACTTAATTACAAACGAATTCCCTAATGCTTTTAATGATGCAGCAAAAGTGACTAGGTCACATGTACCGGCTATGAACACACAAACACGAATTAGTGTCCCTGTAGGATACAAAAGTCCAAATATGGTAGAAAATGAATCTATACACGCCAGAAGCATGGTAGAATTATAGGTTTCAAGGACTCAACTCCCCAGAAAAGGAGAAATGAGCAATCATATCCCAATCATACTCCAGAAGAGGTATACTCCCGAAGAGTTTATGACAAAATCCACTCTCTCTAAAATTCATGATGAAATTAATGTCCTAAAAGAGACACGAGTCCCAGAAGAGACTCTGAAAGCCCTTGAAGAGGCAATGGGTACCCAATAAATAAATAGATCTCTATACTTTATAATTATTCAAGGGAGAGATTGGATAGAAATGAAATTATCATCGATGACGCATTTGTATATGCAGTAACTACACAAATATTAAGAAAAATTGAAAATGATGATTGTGATACAGAACCACGTTCTATAAATGAATGTCGACAAAGAACAGATTGGCCAAATAGGGATATGCCATTAAGGAATTACAGTTTCTCAACAGACGTGGTATATCTGAACCTATAATACAAACCCCAAAAAAGTGTTAACCCTGTAGGTTACAAATGAGTGTTTGTAAGGAAAATGAATGAAATTACAAGATAGAAGGCATGACCTGTGATACAAAATTTCCTGCAGAAACTTGAAATTAAAAACATACACAGACATATATATGAAAATCCCAGAAGGGTCTGCTTTGCCTGAAGTAAAGTCAGAGAGTACGTAGTCAATATAAGTAAGACGTTCATTGTACAGCCTGAAACATTTCTGAAGAATATGGTACAATCGTCTTAGTGAATGTTTATATAAGGAAGAGTATGAAAACAATCCCATTTGTCCGTGTATCTTTATAAAATTCTTAAATGGATTTATAATAGTAGAAGTTTATAAATCTAATTGGAACTCCAGAAGAGCTCGAGAAAACTATTGACTATTTTATCTTGACCCGCAGATCAATAGAAGTTCTAATGAGATTTTTCATTTTTTATAAATATGCTTCCCATATATAGTTTTGCACCAAGGCTTTGGATTGGTATTAAACAAATGTTATGATATTTATGTCTGTTTTATTCTTATGGTTGTTAAGATTCAAATTTTATAGGATATACTAATTCAGGATATATCCCTGATCCTCATAAGGGTTGATCATAGACATGTTGTATGTTTCTTAATGGCAATGCCATCATTTTTTTTTTTTTGGTATTTAACTAAATAGACTTTGGTAGTTACTTATTCTAACCATGCTGAGATTTTAGACCTCTATGAAGCCAGTGGGGAATGTGTATGACTAAAATCTTTAACTCAGCATATATGTAGTCCTTGTCAATTACTTCTTAGTATAGGTACTAAGAAGTACCTTTCTCCATTATGTACACACACAGATCTCATTAATAAGAACCTCTTTCCCTCCTCTCTATTCTTCTTTTATCTTTGGTTCACTTTTATTCATATCAATTAGCAATCTTTTGAGAGATGTGGGTGAGAGAAAAAAAAAAAAGAGGAGAAGAAATAGAAGGATGACTACAGTCATGGAGCTACCACCCTCAATATCTGTGTGAAAGGAAAATCTCTTATATTTTGAGGAAAAGATTATGGAATTGGAATGGTCAAAGCTTAAAAAAGAAAAAGTGAGAGTGCTTTGTATTCAAGTTCTATTAAATGTCTCTACTGTATTAAATCATATACATTCACGTGGATGGTTTTTATGGGATAAAAAAAAGGGCGTTTCACTTTTTAAAATGCCCATACTCCCATCCGGATATATGTATACACGTAATTAGTTTTTCAAGTAATTCATGCGTAAATAGCTTTAATGCTCATATTTTTAAAAATTCTGCTATTTTAAGTGAACCCCAAAAGTTGGATGTGGTGATCCTCATATTTCCTGATTGATGATTGGATTTTTTTAATATATTCTTATGATTAGAATATTTGTTTGTAGACTACAGAGATCTATTACAGTTTGTTGAGGTCGAGCATATGGCTACAATAGGCCTGAATTTGGCTGGTTTCCTGTTGATATCTAGGTTCATTTAGAGTGGTTGGATTCTTGGAATATGCATTTGAGATTGATGCGTGAGATCCAATCAAATCCATTCTTGGCTTAAACCATTAATGGGCCTGGGCCTAGAGCGATAAGCTCGATGGCTATAATATACTTTGTATGTGTTACAAAAGTGCATAGTAATCACAGGAGATGAAATGGAGAGTTCGGCAGGTGGTTCAGCTGTCTATCAATATCAGTGCAATAAAATGAATATAGTACTTAATTTTAGCTCATCAAAACTTGATAGCTAGATATCGTGGAAATCTATATGATAACATCTAATGTTAACCTGCTACCTAAAAAAAACATCTAATGTAGACCAATGTTTGAATTAATGTCACGCTAGATTTGATTCCAATTTTTTTAAAAAATAGTTGCTTGTGAACGGATTAGATTAGATTAAATAAAAAAAATCCCATGTGGGTCAAAAATTTATAGCAGCACCAAAAGCAGAGACGTGTAGGAGAAATTGCCTCTTTCTGCATTCCTTTTCCATATGAATGCCAGTGACGAGTGACGGCTTCCAAAGTAGCCATCCAACGGAAGGCATCATATTTTATCCAGCAATGGCTGATCAACTTGTTGTTTGATCTAAAATACAAGACTTTCGATCGATAAAATTAAATTATGATATTAATTTGAAAACACTAATAGACAGTTTAATTTTGAGGGGAAACTAAAAATTTTTATGTTAATTTTTAGAATAGTTCCATCACTTTATTGGATTTTAGAAGCTCACCAAAATTTAACGAGTGCGAGCGAAAACACACACGTGTTATACTTAAATCCACCCCTTACTTAAGCATCTAAATGTGGCCCCAGCCGTGTATGATCACGGCCGTATCATGCCAACCCAAGCAGCTAGGAGGCCAACCTATCATGGCCTAGGGCACGACTTATATTGTGCTATGCCCCAGGCAGACCGGCATGTTGGGTTTATGTCTTGTATTTCGGTTTAGCCGGATGAGTCACTGGGTTAGCCAGGGACTGGTTTAAGGTCAAGGGCATTTTGGTAATTGTACCGGGGCTTTCTTGGTGGCCAAGAAAGCGGAGATTATATATATGTATAGTCTGTAACCCTAGATCTTGCGGCGGCGGCAGTAGTTGCCCGTGGTGTGGGAACACCACGTAGGAGAGATGAGGTGAGAGTGTGGGAATCTCTTGTATGCTTTACTTGTCATAGTAAAGATGTTCGTCCTCCTGTGCCCGTGGATGTAGCCCTGTTTGGGTGAACCACGTAAATCTCGGTGTCTCTTCTTGTGTGGCTTGTTCATGTTTGATCTTGTGATTCCGTGGATGCGCACAACGGGTGATTGTTCAGATCACAACAATTGGTATCAGAGACACAACAATTGGTATCAGAGCCACAGCAATTGGTATCAAAGCCAGGTTGGTATTCCTTGGGTTTCTGAGCGAGGTGTAGATCGCTCAGTGGCTTGGAAGTTGTGCGCATGAAGATTAACTGAGATCAGGTTCGTGAGTTCTGGTAGGGCCACCATCGAAGAAGAAGAAGACGAGATTGAGTTCTCCGGTTTCGCTGGGATCGGAGGAAAAAAAGATCCACATGTTTTTCAGATCTCGGAGAAAATCGCGGCTGGTTGGATTTCCGGGCTTTCAGTTCTGAGAAGGAGAGAAATCGGTTTTGCAGAGTGGGTTCTGTTGGTGCCTTTTGGTTTCCTGTTCATGCTGGAATTTCTGTGAAGAAAGAGATAGGAGAAGATCGGTAGGTGGGCCACACGTCAATCGGAGATCTCTGTGTGAAGACAGAGAAACAGATTCCGGAAGAAGAAAACAGAAGAAGATGGACCTCCGGTTCCAGAGCAGCGCCGTGGCCGCCCTGCAGGAGGCCGCTGAGGCCTATTTGGTGGGGGACGGTGGCGCTGAGGGAAATCAGAAGAGCACCGAGCTTCTGATCAGGAAGCTCCCCTTCCAGCGCCTGGTGCACGAGATCGCTCAGGACTTCAACACCCAACTTCCTCCTCGCGCCGCTGCTGCGTCGCCCGGATCAGACGGTTGCCTGACTGCACAGACGCCGAAAATCGCGCGCATCTCGGTCACCACCGAGATCATCGCCGAGATCCTCGCCTTCTTTGTCGCCGGAGAAGACGTTGTCCGCCGTCACCGTGGGGCCGTCGCCGTGGGGCCGCTGCAACCCGCGGAGAACTCGCCTGTTGCAGACCCAGACGCAAGTCAGTCGCTGGGTTGAAGACGACCCAGTCTTCTGGGTCTTGGGCCGGGTCGGGTCTCGTTGCCTGACCCGCGGAGAAGAAGAAGCCCAGCGCTTCTTGTCAGGTCAGTTCGGGTCCGGGTTGGGTCAGTTTGACCTGACCCATGGAGGAAAAGCCCAGGCAGCACAGCAGGTTCCAGGCCGGGTCCGGTCAGGTGCGACCCGACCCAGTTGCATCAAAGCCCAGCAGTTCAAAGCAAGTTCGGTTCCGGGTCAGGTTCGACCCGACCTGTTTGTAGACGGTCCAGCCTAGCGCATATTGCAGTTCAGTTCCGGGTCAGGTGAACCCGACCCGGGTCCGCTCCAGAAGCCCAGCAGACAGCGCAGAGTGACGTCAGCAGTGACGTCAGCATTGGTCAAAGGCCAGGTTTGACCAGATTCAACGGCTGAAATTGTTTCTGCGATATCTTGATTGTCCGATGTCCGATCGGAGATCCGTTTGCGCCTACGGACTCGTTTCGAGCAGATCTACGCAGTGGAAGAGGTTGATTGGCTGTTTGACAGTCAAGGAGGAGGTTTGACTGATTGGAGCGTAGAAACTTGTTTCTACGATATCGAAGCCATCCTGAGTCGGATTTTAGATCCGTTTCTTCCAGCGTGCTCGTGTTGACGAGATCTATAGTTTGATGCAGAAATCTGGAGGAGATCTGAGCAGATGTGGATTCAGGCTAGAATCGGGTCTACTCGACCTGGTTGTTGTTGCAAACCCAATAATAGGAGTCGCCGGCCTAGTTGCAAAGGGTTTGCTGATTCAAACGAAGTTGTTCGTTTGGGGTTCACATGATCGCATGTGATGATATTCATCTTGCCAGAGCCAAGCCGGAAAAGCAGCAAGGAGGAGCTGATGTATCAGCAGTTGATCGGAGGCCAGGTCAAATAGAGTTTTTTGACCGCTCGGAGGCAGAGGTTGTTCTGCAATGGAGTCATCTGGACTTGTATTCCCGATCTGTTTTGCTTGCATGCTTGTGGCGATTGGATCTTCACAGTGATGTTGAAGATGGGGCAGGATGGTGAGTGATTCAGATATCACTCAGATTCGTCAATGGTTTCGAGCTTTTAGTTCGAGGTAGAGTTTGACGAGGGTATGAACTTTGCTTAAAGTTCATGTGCTGGTTCAACATGTCAAAGTGTTGAAGAAGACTGCATCCCTGGTGCAGTGACGTGCCATTCAGCAAGGTAAGTGAAGACATTGCCGATTTTATCTCCTAGTAGCTCGAGTTGTACGGAATTCAAGCCAAGGTGGAGATTGTTGGGTTTATGTCTTGTATTCCGGTTTAGCCGGATGAGTCACTGGGTTAGCCAGGGACTGGTTTAAGGTCAAGGGCATTTTGGTAATTGTACTGGAGCTTTCTTGGTGGCCAAGAAAGCAGAGATTATATATATGTATAGTCTGTAACCCTAGATCTTGCGGCGGCGGCAGTAGTTGCCCGTGGTGTTCCCACACCACGTAGGAGAGATGAGGTGAGAGTGTGGGAATCTCTTGTATGCTTTACTTGTCATAGTAAAGATGTTCGTCCTCCTGTGCCCGTGGATGTAGCCCTGTTTGGGTGAACCACGTAAATCTCGGTGTCTCTTCTTGTGTGGCTTGTTCATGTTTGATCTTGTGATTCCGTGGATGCGCACAACGGGTGATTGTTCAGATCACAACAATTGGTATCAGAGACACAACAATTGGTATCAGAGCCACAACACGGCACATGTCTCTTTTAATTTTTTTTATATAAATTGAGGTAGAGATTATACATTTTTAAGGTTTCCACCTTGAAATAAAATTGAAACTAAATAGAATATATGCATATATATGAACACTAATTTTTTAATGAAAAGAAAAACTTTAATTATCTTATTGTTTTCTACTTAATTTATTTTTGTCAATGTGGCATGTGCCGCGCCTGCCCATGACCTAGGCACCCAAGCCCGGCACGGCTCAAATAAAGAATGGCCATGCCCATGGCCCCCTGGCTCAGCACAGCCTAGCCCTGCGATCATGCCATGTGGACCGCCCATTGACCAAAGTTAATGTGCCCATATTTTTGTGGACTACGCCGTGCCATGCCTGGGCTGCCCCGCTCATATTTATAACCCTACCCTCACCACGGCCAACGTAGGTACAATACGCACCGGAAACAAATTGTAAAACATGAGACGTCCACGTGGAAAGGGTCGACCCTTGACACTCATGATCAGTCATCTCACACTCGTCCCCCGTGCGCTGTATCACCGACAAATGGGGAGAAGAAAAAAAAACAGGCTTCCGCATAGGAGTAGTACAAACGTCCTAATACCAACAGATGAATTCTGAGACAGGTGTGTGATAAGGACCATGCAATATCGCTTCTCACATCGGTTTACGCCATGGTCCAACACAGCTAGCAATGCAAGCACGCACGCATGCGTAGACTGTAATTACCACCAATCTTTGCCCCTTGGACTTGGTAAATTAGGAAGATCCTAGTACACTCCGTTTGAGAGGCACCCACTTCTAAACAGGCAAATAATTAGAAAAATAAAAGATACAAAATAGTCTTATTTAAAAAAAAAGACCCAAGGGAGAAAATTCTCATTGGAGGGGTCATTGTGTAAAAACAATTATTTTGAAGGGGCCCTAATGCAAATTATACTTAAGAAATGGTGGTGAGAAAAGAGAAAAGAGAAAAGAGAAAAGAGAAAAGAGAAAAGATAGAAAATAAGAGCATACGACCAACCACAGGAAAAGGAAACTGGGCTTTGTCTTCTTATTTTTGTTCAGGTACAATAAGGATAGAGGTAAAGTCATGGATCTCCATTACCCTTTTATCCTTTGAGGAACTTCTTATACCAGATGGCTGATTTCTTAGGGTATCTCTTCAAACCATCTTTGTAATCCACATAGTTGAGCCCGAATCGAACCGTGTATCCATCAGCCCATTCAAAGTTATCCATGAATGACCACGCAAAGTAACCTCTGACATCTACTCCCTCTCTGCCAACAAACGCACCACAAAAATTAGTCAATAGGATTTGCATGATCAGTTCTAGTCAACCCTAGAATACCATTGCACATCCACTACCATGTCTACAGCATATGCATAGAACCTTATGTTGAATTATCGACGGATATGACCGTTGGAAGTTCTACCTCTAGTCACCACATAACATAAAAAAGGGCACAAAACACTCAGATTTTAAGGCCTCACGAGATCAACATCGAAAGAAGTGTGACACAAACACATAACCCGTACACTTGATTAGGTGGTTAATAAGGTAAACAAAGTCTCATTGTGAGGATATGATCCACCTTAATTTTTTTTTTAGAAGACCAACATCCACCTACCATACCTAAGTTCCTCACCATCAATGCTACAAGCATGATCAATCTTTTGTTGATTCTACGGAGGGCTGATGCCGCCTCAACATTAAGCAACTAATTGATCAATAATATTTTTTTTATATTACTAACCATGTTGGATTATTTTTTAAAAAATTGTAAATTAAGTTCAACATATAATTATATTAAAATATATAGCAATTGAAATGATTCTTCAAAAAATTAATATCATATTATATTCACCAAAGTTTTTACGTTCTATATTAAATGTATGCTTGAATACCATACATACAATGAGACAGATCAAACCCCTTAGAAAGCACAACTTGACTCTGCTTAGTCAAACCGAAACATTCTAAGCTGAGCAAGGACAACTTGAGCAAAGCTCATAAGAAAGGACGAATTCTAACTCGAATCTAACCCGCGTCTGGATCTTCGCATGGACTCCCCATAGTCAACATGAGGAAAATCCTCATACAATCTCAATTCTAACCTAGCCAAGCTTGATTTGGGTTACAAGCTGCTTGGCTTAATTGACATCCCTATGTTGGGTAAGAGATTTATGCACCTAAGACACACACCAATGAATGCAGAAGACATGCATGCAGTCATTGCATACCTGATGGCTGTGTGTAGCCATGAAAGATGGTCTCGGTGGTAATTAAGTCTCATGTTGTCCTCAACTGCCTTATCCAGTGGTAAGGTTTTGTTATTGATTTCTGGTACTCCTGCAAAAATACATGGATGTTCAAGATAGAAACTTAATGAACATAGGAAAGAATTATATATATTAAAGCTATGAAAATGGAGGCCTGTGGGGGTACTACATCAGTACCTCTAATTTTTCTTTTTTCCTAGAGTGCCACATCAACTTCTAAAAATTGACACATGGCATCAATTCTAAAATCCCTCCCCACTGTTTTTGCATCATCCCCTAAAATCTCTCCCTCTCCTCTCTCTCATCTATTCCATTTTTCCCGAAAAATATCAAGCATATTTCATTATTTCCCTAAAATCTCTCCTCCACTAAAGTCTCTCTCTCCCTACTAAATTAACTCATTCAATCTTATATTACACTCTAAATTCGGTTTCTTCTCTAAGAACCCTCCTCCTTCTTAGTCATGTTTAAATTAGCATATTTCAATATTAGAAAGATTTGAACTTAATTACCTACTCAATGGATTTCAAATCATCATAACATTTTATTAAAATTTAACATCAAGTGTACTTGAATTCTCTCACTTTAAATCCCTTATAATACACATCATTATCTCAAATCCCTTATAATCCCTTATAATGCACTATCCTTATTAGCATATAAAATCTCTCTATAAATCACGTCTAGCAATATTCTTCTATCAATTTTAACGTAAGTTTCCTTTTGCATATAAATCGTCCATGCCTGCTACACTTCTTCTCTGCACCTCCTTCCTACTATCATCGGGTTGTTCACAATCTTAAATGATTATGGTGTCATCTTATAAGTATGAGATCAAAGATAGTTGGGTTATCATCTTACTATATAAGTTTGCTCTATGAATGATGGTGTTGTATGCTTGGACATGATTCTTAAGATGTTTTTTTTTTTTTTAGCTTATCATTCAATCTGTTTTTTTAGCAACATATCATTATGTCATCTGTAGTTATATTCATGCCTTCACCCATCTGTAGCTTAGTCTTGTGATCTCACAAATAAAATAGTCATTCTTTTTTTTGTAATTATCTAAATAATGAATACGGGTTCTGGCATTTCAATCATGATTTTCTCATTTTTTGTTGCACTTCAATCATGATTTACTCACCTTTTTCTGATATTGTTGCTGCTCCCCCACTCTCCCTTCATGGTGTTTTGTAGGATTTGCCTTCATTTACTTTCACGACCAATGTGATGCTCACTTCCCCTTATGGTGTTTTGTAGGATTTTCCTTCATTTATTTCTATAATGGGTGTGATCCGAAGAGGTGATCAGAGGTTTTAATGCTAACCTTTTGGATAGCAGGCACATACTGTCATTGGAGTCAGTGAGGTGGCCATCAATTTATTTATTTGCTGGTTTCTTTCTTCTTTAAATTGAATGTGATTTTATATTACTTTAGTTTAGCAATAACTAATTTGATATTTGTTTATTCTTTTTTCCAAATATTTATTTTTTCAAGTAGATGTTGTCAATTTTTTAATTACAATGTCCTTTTTCTTTCTTCTATAAGTTTACTCATCATCTTATACAAATATTAGTCACTCATACTTGGCCTTGAGATTAGCACTATGATGATATGATAGACAATGTTACAGTTTTTATAAGCCTGGGCAAAGCACGGGCTCGTATTACTAGTTATATATATTAAAGTTATAAGAATGTAGGCTTTTGAAGAGTGCCACATAAGCACCCCTTATTATTAGTTTTTTTTTCTAGAGCACTACATCAATTTTTAAAAAATTGACACGTGACATGCCATCCTAAAATCTCTCAGTTGTCCATGTCAGCCTCCTAAAATCTCTTCCCCATAAATTTAAACTTCAAATTAATTACACAGGTCATAAATTGATCTTATTATAACCAATTATTAGTGTACACCCTAAAATCACTCATCATTAAAAATCTTTATATCCCCCAATTTAATCCCCCAAAATCTCTCCCCCATTAAACACCCTTATTATTCTACACTAAAATCTCGCCTCCCACTAAACTCTCTCCCTCAGCCAACCCTTTTCCATCACCCCCCTAAAATCTCTCTTCTACTATCTACCAACTATTTCAATTTCATCTCTCCCACTCCCTATCATTTTCCATCAGCCCCTTTAATCTCTCTCTTACGAACCAATTCAATTTCAATTCCTAAATGTGATTATGAAAATCGATGCCTATATTGCCAAAAATCAACTCTAGAATATGGGCAGATTGAGTAATAAAAAGGCACTATGGTCTCAACTTATGTCTCCCTTCATCCATGTTATAAGGATGATCTTATTATTATTCTTAAAAAGTAGAAACCTGATAGACTTTTAAGTACCAAAGGCACTTTCACCATCTTACCATTCTCAGTAATGTAGATGATGGGATTGTCATATCTTTCCTTTGTGTAGCGCAGGAGTTCTCTTAGTCCTTTTGGATATACATATATCCATGAAAATGTACCTGCCTGCATTTGATTAATCTGGTCAGAAGCAGCAAGCAAGGCCAGCCTTTCTGTTTAGTTTTGTCCAAAAAGTAGGGATGTAAATGCACCCAGGTACCCGGTTCAGCCTAGATCTGACAGGAAAGACCTGAGCGTGGACCCTTTTTGAGACCTACACCTACACATGTTTATTTATAGTGTGCAGTATATATATAATTATAAAATATATATATATGTAAAATAATATTATAAGAACTAGTTCTCACCACTGCCTTGTAAAAAGTCTAGGTTGGGTCCATATATAACTCAATCTAAATCATAAAATACACAAGGACCCTTAATGGTCACACACTTCAAGTTTCGGTCAAATCCGAATTTACTAGACTATTGGATCAATTATGCACCAATCCAAATAAATTAGATATGTGAATTACGGATGAAGATGTTAGAGACATATGATTATGGCTAAACTTGACATTTGGGGCAGTCCCATATAGATCTTTCTATGCCCCCTTATGTCATCTCCAAATGGGACCCACAAGTTGGCCCCATGAAAAGTTCTCATGGTAGGTGCGCGTGAACACTTCTTATAAGATTAATATATATATGTGAGAACTTTTTATTTGGATTGCATCTGGGGATGGAATGATCTATGTTGGATTACCTTAAATATCATATTAGGCCCCAATCATATGTTCCTAACTCATTTATTCGTGGCCCATAAATCCAGTCCATTCGGATTGGTGTAGAGTCAATCTAATAGTCCAGTATGCAGAGTTGATCTAATGATCCAGTAAATTCGGATTTAATCGAAATTTAGGGAGTGTGACTATCATGAGGTCCCTCCGTATTGTAAGATTTGGATTGGGTATAGATGGAACCCACCTAGAGTTCTCACAAAAAAAATGGTAAGAACTAGTTCTCATACAATTATTTTCCATATATATAATTGTCGGATAAACAATAATTTTATCTCTCTACACATAAGAAAAATTTTTTTTTAATAAAATCCCCAAAATACCCCCCACACATCTCTCTCTCTCTCCTCTTCCCTCCCCTTTCCCTCTGGCCAATGAGAGGGGGCCTCTCCCTCCCTCTCTTTCTCTCCCTATTCCTCATCCTCTTTCTTTTGTCTCCCTCTTCCTCCTCTCATTCCACTTCCTCTCCTCTCCTCTCCTCTCCCTCCCTCCCTCCCTCTTCCTCATTATTCGGCCAGCGAGGCTGAACATTAGTGTAATGTTTGACCTCGTTGAGCCGAACAGAGTGGAGAGGAGAGGAGATGAGATGAGGAGAGGAAAAGGGAGAAGAAGAGGAAGGAGGAAGAGGGAGAGGAGAGGAGAGGAAGAGGGAGAGGAAGATGGAGAGGAAGAGAAATAGGGAGAGGAAGGAGGGAGAGCCCCTCTCCCACCGGTTGGCGGGAAAGGCGAGGAGGGAGGGAGAGGATGTGTGGAGGTATTTTAGGGGATTTTAATTTTAATTTATTTTTTTTCTTTTGTACGTAGAAAAAATAAAATTGCTGTTTATCCAGCAATACTCATATATATATATATTCATTAATATAGCCAAAATTTTCACCTGAAGGAATCCGGCACAAGGGCAGTATGGGATTTTTAATCCCTGCCATCCATAAAGTAGGGTCTCTTGATTAGAAGCGGAGACCAAAAATCTCGCACGACTCCCATGTAGGATCCTGTGAGAGACCAAAACCCTAATAGTATACAAGATTATACATACTAATTAAATAATAAATCATATGGGCTGTGATTACGCTTCATATTGGGTCCAAATCAGGATGGCTCCAATATTCTTATATTTGAGCTGTGTAGCGTCCACATCTGCCTCAAATGCACATAAAATTAATTGGGTTAGGGTCCCCCTTGGACCGATCCAAACGGACCAAACCTGAGCCAATTACATCCCTAGCCATGATGGCCCAAACTACCAGGGCAGCAAATGCAAATTGTCTGAATTACTCCTCTGATTTTACTCATTTCATGTGAAGGCGGTACCCGAGGGCCGATGGCAATTCCATTCCGTAGAGCTGTCACAAAAGAAATCACGTTTATTCACCCCCTCAATCTAAATATGAGTTTAAACACTTGTGTGACTAAATTAAAAAGCTTTATAAGGAATTTTCTCAAAGCACATCTTCTCTTTGTTTCAATAAAATAATAAAACATAAGTTTACAAATAAAAACCTTCTCTTTTTGACAATTAAAATAACTGTTCGTTTTTTTCTACATTTTACAGATAACCACCATCAACAATCTGAAAGTGAAGTCAATCCATCTTGACGTGCTCTCGACTACAAGTTTTCGTTAAGTTGACGAAATAGAAGACTTTTTTACAGCCAAAGTATGCGTATTTTGTTATATTTGACCTATATTTAATGAAACAGAAGGGAATTAATCTTGAATAAGCTCTCTTGAATTTAATAGTCCATCATTATAGCACTCAAAATTGAATCTTATATATAAAGGCTAAATTAAAGAAAATTCTATCAAGCTAGGAGCAAAATATTGTGGAAAACAGGCCGCTGGTTGATCTTATCAGTTGTTGTTTTACACCAAAATTAATAAAAATAAAAATAAAGTCAAATGGTTATTTGTAAGTCATATCTTCCAAAAAAAAAAAGTAATATGAGACTTTCCTAAGAGTGGATGGTTCTTGACTTATTGAAGAATAAACATTTGAGAAAGAGTACTTTCTAGCTATCCCTCAGTATGAAAAAAAAAATTGTTAAAACATGAGAAATGATCATTTTGCCTTTGCCACAGTGCCATAATTCTCCATACCCATCCAAAAGATGGAATAATGTGGACCCAACCACGCCCACGGATTAAATCATGGTGTGGCTCCCTTCTTTTTTCCTTTTATTTTCCTTTTTTTTATCTAAAAATGTATGCACCTCCATTCTAAAGATTCAGTGGTAAATCGACCAATAATATTAAAATCAGAACAACATGGTCATTTATAGGGAAATATTCCACGCTTAACCGCAAGTGTAGTCCAACATTGTAGGGTCTTTGTAGGAGTGAACCAAATAAAAAAGAGGTGCTTACTGCATATGTTTAAGTAAATATTAGCTGCCTAAACACCATAATAAGTTACGAACAGCAGCACATAATCAATTTTCTTTAGAAAAATCCATTTATCAAGTTTTTTTTTAAAAATCACTAGATTTTACCGGAGTTACATTACCTGTGGTATTTGTACGTGCATCAGTCAAGTAGCTTGCACGAACATTGTTAGATGGGGGAGCATTAGCCGCATAATATGTACTGTAGTAATTTATACCGATGAAATCGAACGACCCTTTCAACATTTCAGACTGCTCTTTGCTGAATTTTGGCAACCTTCTTCCGACCAGAGACCTCATGGAAGATGGATAGTCACCTCTAGTTATAGGATCTATAAACCTGAAACAAACATAGAATATACATAATCTAAAACCTGTGTAAAACATATTTACTCTTGAGTTATACTGTGAATAGGGCCTATAGGCTCATTAAGAGAACATATAGTTCGAATTATGGAGTCTGTGTCATTACATACCATCCATAGGAGAAATCAAGAGTGCGTTGGACTGCAGCATGATCAGACTTTGAAGACGAAAGAGGTTTATACCATCGAGTTGTCAGGGTTATTCCCACATTGCCTTTTTGAGATGCCTGCAGGAAGGGATGGATATAAGAGAGAGAGAGAGAGAGAACATCTAAATGAAGAATCTTTTGTATCATAAATGCTTAACTATTTAGAGCAATTTTGTGAGTTCAATTTCTCCATTGTGTTGTGCGCTTGTGTGCAAACGCAACCAAGATCACCAATCACCACACAAGAAGACAAGAAGATTTACATGGTTCGGCAAAGATGCCTACGTCCACGGAAAACCAATTTCCACTAAGTTCTCCTCCAATCTGTGAAACCACAGCCTTGGAATCTCAGCCACTCTCAGCCTCTCTGACTGACTCTCTAGGGTTACAGATTACATCATATATATAACCATTACATCCTTATCCCCAAAAAACTCTATCTCAAGAAAAAAGGAAAGTCCTAACATATTAGAAAACTACTATTTGACAAAATAGGAAATTCCTAATATTATTAGGGAAATCACCCTAGATACTGAACCCACTAATGGTCTGGACCCACATGGCCAACAATCTCCCCCTCCAGACCATAGGGAAGATGCCCTGAACCCCTTAATGGGAGTTCAGTCCGGCCAACTCTGAACACAGCTCCAGCTTTCCCTTAGACACAACCTTGGTCATCATGTCCGAGGGATTATTGTCCGAATGAATCTTTTCCAGCTTTATGAAGTTCTTCTCAATCACCTCACGAATCCAATGATACTTGATATCAACGTGCTTCATGCGGCCATGATATGTAGCATTCTCACTGAAATCCATAGCACTCTGACTATCACAGTAAACTACATATTCTTCTTGCTTCAAACCTAGTTCTTGAAGGAATCTCTTTAACCAAAGCATCTCTCTCCCTGCTTCATTAGCAGCTATGTATTCCGCTTCAGTTGTAGACTGTGCTGTATACTTCTGTAACTTCGATTGCCAGGAAATAGCTCCCTCTACGAAAGTAAACAAATAACCAGAAGCCGACAACCGACGATCAAGATCGCCTGCAAAATCAGCATCAGTATAACCTTCCATGACTGGTTTTGAACCTCCGAAACATAAGCACACCTTGGAAGTACCTCTCAAATACCTAAAGATCCACTTCACTGCTTCCCAATGCTCTTTTCCAGGGTTTGCGAGAAATCTACTCACTAAACTCACAGCATGAGCAATGTCTGGCCGTGTACAAACCATGGCATACATAAGACTCCCCACAGCAGAGGAGTAAGGAACACATGCCATCCATTCCTTTTCATCATTTGTAGTAGGACACAAACGCTTGCTTAGTTTGAAGTGACTGGCTAGAGGTATGCTAACTGGCTTAGCATTCTTCATGTTGAACCGCTCGAGTACTCGTTCAACATATTTCTCCTGTGACAACCACAGCTGCTTAGAACTCCTATCACGACGTATTTGCATGCCCAATATCGTTCGTGCGGGACCCAAGTCTTTCATGTCAAACGACTTTGACATGTCCTCTTTTAACTTGCCAATCAACTTGTTATCCTGTCCAACTATCAGCATATCATCTACATATAAGAGAAGGATGATGAACCTGCCATCGATAAATCGACGAACATAGACACAATGATCTGCAGCTGTCCTCCGGTACCCATGACTCAACATGAATGAATCAAACTTCTTATACCACTGTCTCGGTGCTTGCTTCAGCCCGTAGAGACTCTTCTTCAACTTGCAAACCATCTGTTCTTTTCCTTCTACCTCAAACCCCTCTGGCTGAGTCATGTAGATCTCTTCTTTCAAGTCACCATGAAGAAACGCGGTCTTCACGTCCATCTGTTCAAGCTCAAGGTCCATGCTGGAGGCTAGACCCAAAACGACTCTGATAGAAGTCATTTTCATAACAGGAGAGAAAACATCACTGAAGTCGATACCCTTCGTCTGTGCGAAGCCTTTTACCACTAACCATGCTTTGTGCTTTACCAGTTTTCCATTCTCATCCTTTTTCAGCTTGAATACCCATTTGTTTTTCAGAACATTCCTATCTTTAGGAAGTTGCACCAGCTCATATGTCTTGTTCTTCTTCAAAGAACTCATCTCATCCTTCATAACCTTCATCCACTCATCTTTATCAGCATGAGTCATTGCTTCTCGGAAGCTATCTGGCTCCCCCTCATCAGTAAGCAACACATATTCAGATGCAGGATACCTAGTTGATGGTTGACGCTCTCGGGTAGACCTCCTAACTTGAGGTTCCGTGGTTTCAATCCGAGGAGACTGTTGCTCCCCCTGCTCAACACCCTCATCAGCTGGCAACCCCTGTGCCTCATCACGATCCGGATCGTTTTGTCCACCTTCTCCACCTGTAGTCTACACCGGAGAAGGAGTCAGTGTGAGATCAACCACTCCATCAACTTTCTCAGAAAACTTATCAATCTTCTCAACATCTCCAAAGAACTGGTCTTCATGGAAAACCACATCCCTACTTCTGATAAGTTTCCTCTTCTCTGGATCCCATAATCTGTAGCCAAACTCATCTCCACCATAGCCAAGAAAGATGCAACTCACTGCCTTATCGTCTAACTTGGAACGCTGCTCCTTTGGTATATGTACAAACGTTTTACACCCAAACACCTTCAAGTGCGAATAGGAAACATTTTTACCTGTCCATCTTCTCTCTGGAAGATCATAATTCAAAGGAACTGAAAAAGATCTGTTAATCAGATAAACAGCAGTCAGAACTGCTTCACCCCAGAAGGACTTAGGTAACCATGCTAATCTTATCATGCATCTCATTTTCTCAAGAATAGTGCGGTTCATTCTCTCTGCCACACCATTGTGCTGTGGAGTACCAGGAACTGTCTTTTTATGTCGAATGCCATGCTTCAAGCAATAGCTTCTGAACTGGTTGGATGTGTACTCTCCCCCATTATCTGAGCGGAGACACTTTAAGAGTTTGCCTGTTTCTCTTTCAACCTTGACATGAAACTGTTGAAACATCTGGAACACTTGATCCTTTGATTTCAACGGATAAACCCAGACTTTCCTGGATGCATCATCGATGAACGTGACAAAGTACTTATTGCCACCCAATGATTCTACCTCTATGGGACCACAAACATCAGAATATACCAAATCCAACACATTTGATTTCAATTTTGATGTCGAAGAGAAAGCAATCCTATGCTGTTTACCATATAAACAATAATCACAAGGGTCAAGGGACATACCTTTGGAGCAAGGAATTAAATCCTTCTTTGCTAACATCTGCAAGCCTTTCTCACTCATATGACCAAGCCTCTTATGCCACAGATTCAGAGAGGAATTGTCTTGAACTGCATTCAACGCATCTTTGCACAGCTTTACTTGTGTTTTATAAAGAGTATTACTTGCTGTTCCTCTCGCAATAACAAGAGACCCTTTAGTGAACTTCCATCTACCATTTCCGAAGTAATTTTCATAACCTACACGGTCCAATGCAGTCCCGGAAATCAGATTCAACCGCAGATCAGGAACATGTCGCACATCTTTCAGCGTCATTGTGCAACCAATATCGGTTTTAATGCAGACATCACCGATACCAACAATCTCTGAATGACTTGTGTTGCCCATCTTCACAGTACCAAAGTCACCTGCTTTGTACGTCGTGAACATCTCCCTGCAGGGAGTAGCATGGTAGGATGCTGCTGTATCAACAACCCACTCAACCTGACCATCTACAACACTCAAACACTTATCATCATCACTGGCGAGCACCACTACTTCCTGTTCCAAAGTAGCTGTAGTGTTATCACTGTCATTCTTCTTCTCATTATTGGATCCTTTCTGTTCCTTCATGGAAAAACAATTTTTCCTGATGTGGCCCATCTTGCCACAGAAAAAGCATTTCACTGACTTTTTCTTGCTCTGTGATTCACTGTTAGACTTGGCCTGTGATTCACCTCTAGACTTGCCACGACCCCATTTAGACCTCTACTCTTACTCCTTCCCCTGTTATCAGTAACAAAGGCCTGTGCATTATCTGTCCCTGCAGATTTCCGTCTAGTTTCTTCATTCTGTAGACTACTGGTAACCTGACTCATGGATAACACACCATCTGGAGTAGAGTTGCTCACGGTAACAACTAATGTCTCCCATGTATCTGGCAAAGAACTCAGAAGCAATAAAGCTTGCATCTCACCATCAAGGATCATCTTCATAGTGGCTAATTGATTTACCACACTTTGGAACTTATTGATGTGATCTTCGATCTGACCACCATCCTTGAATTTCATGTTCACAAGCTTTCTGATCAAAAAGGTTTTGTTCACTGAGGTCTTTTTATCATACAATGCTTCTAGCTTTTTCCAAAGGGTATTCGCATTGGTTTCATTAGACACGTGGTGAAATATACTGTTATCAACCCACTGTCTGATGTGACCAATCGCTTTTCTATGCAATTTGTTCCATTCAGCATCTTGCATATCTTTCGGTTGGGCACTATCCCCCTCAACGGGATCATGGAGGTCTTTACAATAGAGAATATCCTCCATCTTCGGTTTCCAAATCAACCAATTGGAATGGTTGAGCTTAACTATGGTAGTGTTAATAGTATTGTTCTCCATCTTAATCAAATTAAGTAACAGGAAAAAACAAATAACTAACACTGACCTCAACTCCTGCACCAAGCTGTAGATCTCGTCAACACGAGCACGCTGGAAGAAACGGATCTGAAATCCGACTCCGGATGGCTCCGATATCGCAAAAACGGTTTTCTGCGCTCCCGATTTGGTCAAACTCCTTGTTGACTGTCAAACAGCCAATCTTCTTCCACTAACACGTAGATCTGCTCGAAACGAGTCCGTAGGCGCAAACGGATCTCCGATCGGACGTCGGATGATCAAGATATTGCAGAAATAAACTTCTGCCGTCAATCTGGTCAACTCTGGCCGTTGACCGTCTGTCCGATGACATGGGCTGACGTCAGCTTGATGACGTCATGCTGCTGACGTCTGCGCGGTGGCTGACGGGCTGGACCGGATTGCTACCAGGTTCAGGTCAACCGGACCCGAACCTGCCTGCACTGCTAACTGAACTGGGCTTACACCACGAGTTGGGTCAAACTGACCTGAAACCCAAGCTGACCTTAAACCGGACGCTTGGCTTGTGCTGTACAGCGGGTCAGGTCAAGCGGACCCGACCCGAACCCAGAACCCAGAAGCGATCGTCTTCAACCTCGCTATCCTCTGTTCTGCAACAGAACAGTCTGGGTTCTCCTCCAGCTGCAGCTTGGCTGGTCCGGCTGGCTGGCGGCTGGTCCGGCGACTGCGATGAAGCAACGGCTACGGCGACGATCGGTGGGCGGGCGGACGAACGGTGGCGGCAGTTTTCCCTTCTTCCTCGTGTTCCCTGCTCTGCAACAGGGAAACCAGAAGTCCGTGGCCTTCTTCCTTGGCTGCGGGAGTGAGGGATCAACCGGCAGACCACGGCAGCAACCGGCAACCCAGCGGCGGCCTCTTCAATCTGTTGCACAGCGGCCCACAAGAGATCACGCTTGATCTCTTCTCCTCTAGGTGATCTTCCACGCACGACCCGACACACTCGGTCAATCGCAAAACCACGAGCGATCTCAACCTCGCTCTGATACCACTTGTTGTGCGCGTGTGTGCAAATGCAACCAAAATCACCAATCACCACACAAGAAGACAAGAAGATTTACGTGGTTCGGCAAAGATGCCTACGTCCACGGGAAACCAATATCCACTAGGTTCTCCTCCAATCTGTGAAACCACAGCCTTGGAATCTCAGCCACTCTCAGCCTCTCTGACTGACTCTCTAGGGTTACAAATTACATCATATATATAACCATTACATCCTTATCCCCCAAGAACTCTATCTCAAGAAAAAAGGAAAGTCCTAACATATTAGAAAACTACTATTTAACAAAACAGGAAATTTCTAATATCATTAGGGAAATCACCCTAGATACTAAACCCATTAATGGTCTGGACCCACATGGCCAACACATTGGTCTTTTACCAAGAAAAAAAAAAGAATTTCTCCAAAAAAATAATTCAGATCGTCATAACGAAATTATTATTACGTGCAACAAAATAAAGGACAAGTGTGAGTGAAATCCTATAAAGAACACATGATATATTTGCTGATAGGCCTTGATCAAATAATTAGAGGGATGTTTAGTATTTTGCTTAAAGACAACATTTTAGCGTTTACTTTTAGTCCACATTAGACTTGGTAAGGTGGGCCGACTCATTGTCGCTGGCCCACCAAGATTAGCAGCATCTAGCTACTGAGCTTGGGCCTAATTGGTAGCACGCACCACATCATTATTGGTTGCCCTGGTCAGCTGATATGTTTTATGAGCCCAACTATAAATACTGGGCAATGAATCTGCAGCGAAAGCCCGCTGTCCAGAAACATGACTGACAATCTCACCTTATATTTTTCTCTGTATAGTTTTACAGCGGCAGCGTGGGCAAGCAAAAGGTGATGCCCAACTATGTAAGGCTCTGTTGCTGAATTCCCAGTGCTACAGTTTCCAACCCATGATGAACAGCGTCCCGGTGCTAAAGTGCCCAACAAATATCCATTGCAAAAGATCGTCGGCTCATTCAAGGTAATCCAGTGCTTCACCCGATCACCAAATTCTCTGAAACAGATGTCCACGTAGTTGCGATAATCGTCCCTGTAAAAAAACAACGAATCCAAAACAGTAAAACCAACCAGATTGACCTGATTTGGTAACATTAGTTCAAACTAGAGTGTTTTTCATGGATAGGGTCCCATTCCCAGTTTGCAACCTATTAAACCCAGGTTCAGTCCTCTAGGAAATATACAAGCGCCTCTTAGTGCCAAACATGTCGGGCCTGGTGCAAAATTTAGTTAAAGCTAAAAAACAGAAGTCAGATAAGCATTGTAAGTTGTACATATTTGGGTTCATGTTAACATCATAGGTTCATTTCACCAATGGGTTGGACTTAGATGCACCTAAACCGAGCTGTGAGCCCTGTAGTATTTTGTTGATTTGTATAATAAGTCAACCCTTTTGGTGTTGACAGACATGGAACTCAGATTTCTTTGATTGGTCTCATGGGTGTTTTCTTAATTTTTGGTAAATTCGTCATGAGGGTGTTAATGCAATATGTATATATGATGCAATGTGTACTAATGCAATCTGTACTAACACTATATTTGAACTTAGAAAACCGTTGTAGTCGTCTTCAAGTTTTTGCGGAGCATCCCAATGAAAGAGAGTCACAAAGGGTTTTACATCTGCGAATCATGAACAAATTAGTGACAGAGAATAATAAGCCTGAGTGGAGCAAGCATAGATGGAAAAACTTGTTTACCGGTAAGCCAATATCCTATCACATATAAATTCAAAAGCAAGAGAGTACACAAAACACAGAATCAAGTGGAAGCCGCAAATAACACAAGAATTTAGGGCTAGGCCATGGTATGGTTGTACCACAGTGGGGCTAAGTCAGGCCGGGTGTTGAGTTAGCGCAAGCCCAGCCCAAATTGCATGTACGTATAAAAGCAGAGCCAATTATGCCGCACGAGGCCCAAATTTTCTAGGTTGAACCAGAGCAATAATTTCAAAATCCAGGGCATGGAAATGTGATATTGAAAGAGCGCACACCTGAACATTTAAGTATGGCATTTGTTAACGTAAGAACATCTCTCACAAACAGAAAGTCAGAAAGGCAAATATGATTGTAAATGGGTCCTGACTCTCTGATTACTTGGTGGTTCCAACCTATTATTAATTGGATTTGGGTCTTAATTTACGTCCTAATAAGTAAACGGTATGAGTCTAAATCTTGCTTTTTGACCCAGAACCATTCTACCTTGGTTCCAGCCCATGCAGCTGAGACCCGACATATTGCTATAATTTTCGAGAATTTTTTTCTTGTAAATTTGTTTTTATCCAAAGCATTCTCTCTATAGGCCCGAACCCAGACTATATACACAGAACCGGCTCCAATTATGGTTCCCTACTCTCATTAATGGTTTAGAACTAATAAATTGGTTCCGGATCCATCTTCTCATTAATGGTTCTAGTTTTCGGTCCACTGTGGACCCGGACCATAACCGACCCCTTGATTCTGCTCTCACCAAATGGACTTGGCTATTGGATCAAAGGTTAATCTTTTTAAAATATAAAGTCAATGAACTTGTGGGCATGGAACAAGGGGTTACCCATCTATACACAAACCATATCTCAGGTTTTGCACCCCCCAAATTGACTCGACCATTGGATCGAGGTTTAATCTTTTTATAGTATAAAGTCATTGAAATTGGGGGCATGAATCAAGGGGTAAGGGGCACCGGAGTGATCCCATTTTGATGTCTATGGCTTACCCGTAGGGATCTTTCCAACTCCCAATCTTGTGATCAATGAGGGCCCAAGTGAGCCTCTTATAGCTGGCCCCATCTAGCTACCTCTCACGATATTGTAAGAGATGTTCTCACATGAGTATAGCCCATGTTTCTATGCATCCTTCTGGTGCATCTTAATGATGAGTACTTCCAAGAACGCCACCCTATGGTTCATTCGAACCATTTACACACGTGTGACCCTTGATAATCACAAGACATCAAGGTTTGCACCCATCAAATGAATTGGATTGTTGCATCATGGGTCAATTTTTTTTTCTTTAAAAAGCTGTTAAACTTGTGAGCATAGATATCGAAAGGTTAGAAACATGAGATTGGCCCCTTTTTGGTATCTAGGTCCTTCATTAGTGGATCTTTCCATTCACGCCCACCATGTCCCAGGATATGTGGAGCCCCAGGTGGCCCCAACAGCTAGTGTGTCGATAAGACCATACACACTAGAATGATAGACGAGGGCAGACCTAAGTAGTGACAAGTGGGTGTACTTACACCTGTCACATCGCGGTATGCTTTCAAATCTTGTATGAAAATTCTAAATCCACTACCAAAAAACTAAATAATAATCATAGGTTACCATCAAAATCTATATAAGAATTTTTAATTTACCCCCAAAACCAAACTAGCTATTAGAGTCTACACCCCTCCAACAAAAATCCTCGGTCCGTCACTGATAAATCATATGCATATATGTATATGTCAAAT
This sequence comes from Sextonia rubra, assembly GCA_037013555.1. Classification (NCBI taxonomy): domain Eukaryota; kingdom Viridiplantae; phylum Streptophyta; class Magnoliopsida; order Laurales; family Lauraceae; genus Sextonia; species Sextonia rubra. The sequence continues at coordinate 12,160,765 of JASUAD010000001.1, read as the reverse complement.
GTTCAATAGGTTCGGTATGTAGTGGATCTTAATCTACATATCTAGTGGGGGACACTCTATGGCCCATCCGAATGGACTACATATAGACACATCTTTTGTTAAACGTCAATTTGAATTTACTAAACCGTTAGATCAAGTATCAATTTTTTTTGAAGTGATCTTGTGCCAAATAGCGTAGATTTGCATAGCCTTGTTAAGTTGATCTCCCATGATCAATTAGAATGGAACACACAAAACCGCCACCGTTCACCCAAATGACACGACTCAATGTTTTCCATTCATCCGAGTTGGACCAACTATTGGATTTATATGAAAAAATGCAAAAAGAAATGGTGTATTATAAACTCATTAAAGTTGAGTGTAAAAGATAAAGGGTTTAAGATGATATGATGAACAAAAAATTTCACACAGGTGGATTACATCCAAATCTTTTGATCCCCATATTCTCAAGAATTAACCTGCTTTCAATCTCCACCTTCCAAGGGGTGTGTGCACGTGGGATAGCCTAGCGCGCAAAAATACGGGCCATGGGTCGGCACAACACATTGACCACCTTGACATGCTACCTCGGCCCAGTACCCGCCTTGGACTGGGCTGTGTTGGGCCATGTGGCCCTGGGCTACGCCACTGCCCCATACGACCTTTATATTAAAAAAAACGTTTATTTATTATATACTTGAAATATAAAACTTTAAAAATTTGAAGTTTTTCTCTTCATTTGTAAATTAGCATATATATATATATTTGTATGTTTTTCATCTTAGCTTCAATTTTATTTTAAGTTGAAAACCCTAAGAGTGCATAATGTCTCCTTCGATTTATATAAAAGAATTTAAAAAATAGGCTGGGCATGTGAGCTGGCCTGTAGGCAGCACAGCCCAATCGGTCTGGGGCACAAGATAAGGTGTGCCATAAGCTCTGGGCTTACCCAAGTCAAGCTGGGCACCACACGGCATGGCCCAAGCACAACTAGGTTGACCAATCAGTGAGCTTTACGGGCACTAAATGGCCCATTTTACCACCCTACTTCGAAGTCAACAATTTGATCGGAGATTTGTTTATTTTTATTTTTTTTATTTTTTATTTTTTTTATTTTTTGCTCTTTGGGCCCAACGGCCAAGGATGAAAACAAAAGAACATCCATCAAAGTTTGAACTGTGGTGGGCACTATAAGAGCAAGTGCAAGGACAACCCTATAATCTCAATGGCAGACAACCTATAGATGGCAGAATATTTTAAGCTATGTCGAGAATCTAAATCAAATCACAACAGATAACATTAACCTATTGAAGCAGCTTTCTTTATCCTTCCGATAATGAGCCTTTCGGCTATTAAAAAAAACTGTCACAAAACAGCAGCAACAGGCAAGAGAAAACGAGCACAAAAACAAAGGAATAAAGCAAAAGCAAAAGCAAAAGCGTATGAGACACCTGAAGGAGACTAGAAATCATTTTTTTTATCTTTACCCCCCAAGCTGGAGGTGTCATCAATTGACTCCATTTTCGTGAGACAATGGCCACACGGATAAGATAATCCAGGAAAACCTTTCTTTTCAAACGTAAGTTTTGAAGGCTTGTGGGCAATCATCATCACATTCTTATTTTACTAGTAGCGTTTTGTAAACATCATCACCCATGTCATAACTGGAATTGATTGAGATTATTTATCATGCCTTAAAAATCAACAAGCATTTCTTAGCTGCTGTTACCAGTGAGAACCATCACAAAGGATATTAACATGTTCATAATATTTAAGGGAGCTACTAGTCGGAGGTCTTCTAAATTGTGACCTACTTTTGGATTACTAACGGGAAATAATTGAAAAAAAAAACAGTACTGGAATAACAAAAATAGTGAGGAAATATATTTTCTTTAAAATGTTAAAAAATTATACTTTTTTGTGTGTGCTTGTGTATATAAATAAGAGGATTTTACTAAAAAAATCATATGAGTCTCCCAAATAATAAACTTCACCGAAGTTGTAGGTGCTCTCTTGGGTAATTTTTTTGCACCGAATTGAGGACTGGAGCATTCGCCGTAGGTTTTTTACATCAACAGCAAATTCACCACTCCCCAATTTCCTTTATAACATGAAAATTTTGGGATTTCTTCAACGCTCTCCTTCTACCCTTTTTTTTTTATCTTCTTCCTTTTTTGCAACCAACGTTAATACCATGAGATTTGGGTGTGTAAAAATGGGTAGGTTTCCTCCTAAAAAATAAAATATTCCTATTTAGAAATCCTATTTGTGTCCCGAATTAGAAAAAAGCATTCGGGCAGTGGCGGCCATTTTAAATAGGCTTGGGTTGCTCGCCGTCTTCGTCCCATCCAAATATCTAACAGTAAAGTCGACAAGATAGAGTAGAAGTAGAATCACTCTTTCTCCTCTCCACCACATGTATGGTCATTTTTTCTTCTTAAAATTGATGTTGACTTTTTTTTTCTTTTGTTCCCTATTATTCCTCCACCCACTTTTGATTTGACGAAAGAGAGGTGAGGAACAGAAAAATATTTATATATTTCTCCAAACTTAAATCATTTCCTATTCTCCAAGCTTAAATAATTTTTTTCCCTTTCATCTTTAAAAAAATTTAATAATAAATAGTGGCTCCTCTTACCTCCACTCGTCTCCATTTCACTCACATTTAAAACATAACTTATTAATCTCAATAGAATTTACAGACATCAATAAATTTTTGAAGTTGATGGGGACAAGTGGCACCTTAAGGAAGGAGAGGATTGAAGAAAAAGAAAAAAAATGAAGAAACTCCAATTTTTTTGTGTTATAAAGGAAACTAGGGAGCGGTGAATTCAATGCTGGTCTAAAAAAACTTACAACAAATTCAACACTCCCCAATTAGGTGCAAAAAAATTACCGTATCTACTTTGAGGCACTTACAACTTGGATGAAGCTTATAGTTTGAGAAACCCTTTATATGATTTTTTTTCCATAAAATCCTCTATATATATTTAGAGAGAGAGAGAGAGAGTAATGACCATTGGATAAAAGCTCGTCGATGAGGTTGTTGTAATATCTAATGCCTTCCTTGCTCACTCCTCCACTGAGTCTTCCATCTGAAATTGTAAGGACATCAATCAACATAAAACTTTGGTGTTTTCTCTCCAGAGTTTAGTGCAGAGAAGATTTATGAATTAGCGAGTGTCGCATGTAGGACTTGCGCACTAAATAAAAATAATTTTCTGTGCACATACAGTCGATTCAAATCAATCAAGGTGACCCACCACCCAATTGAGAACGATCCTTCCATTTTCACTATACCAAATTTCAGTCCAGTTGAATTCGACCACATGTCAGATACAGCATGTATGTTTATTTATATGCATACAACTCAATTTTCCTTGGTTTTCTTCGTTTTACATGAATAAGCTTCTCGCAAGATCAATCTGAAGACAATGGGCACAACTTTTAGTGGAGTAAAATATTTAGTTAGGCATGAGGGCACATTGGATTTAAGCACCTTAAGCAGATTTCCAAATCAAAATCTATGATTTACTCTTACGAGGTAATATTCGGGTCCAAGAGATGGAGAGTCTGAAAGCATTCGTCCCCATATCCTTCATAATCCTTACATCTTCCTGCTCCCAACACATTTAAACCAATTGATTCATGTCCCAGGTAAATAACTAATAGGAAAAAAAAAAAACAAAACAAAACAAACAAACAAAAACGAGAACAAGAAGAGAACAGGCAGGCAACTAGCTAGAGAGCAAACCTTATACCGATGGTAGAAATCAATGGCTATATCTCCATTGCTGCGGTCCTTTATCTTTTCTGGACCCACATGGATTTGATCAACAGCAAAATGCATATAAATCCAGTCAGTTAATCGTGTGGTGAAAGAAAAAGCGTTTGATCCATATCACAGGCTTGCAATAGATGGAGAAAAAGAAAATAAGCCTCAAAATTTTAGATCTTGTCTGTCCATTCTTGGGCCTTTTCTTTCTGAAACAGTTGTTGTATTCTTTTCCCTCGCCATCAAATTTTTGGTAAGCCACAGATCAAAGGGTTGAGATCCTTCAACTCAATTCAATGGTACTGATTACCGAACTCTGGTTTTCAAACAATGCAGAACTTTCAGCATAATTCTTTCTAAAATAAGATGGTTGGGTCCTCAGATGTTGTCAATTGTCAAATGTGAGGCTACAAAATTGACATTTGGAAGAGAAACTTCACTCTTTTATTTGTTATTATAAGTACTGGATTGTTCATTTTAATCTCAACACACAAAACACAATCTATTCGTCTATTAGATGAGAAATAGAGACCTGGGTGTTTGTGAGTAAAAGTGTCCCAGATGCTTGGGCCTCTGCCACCTTCTTTTACTGCACCTTCATACTGTATTTGGAACACAAGCAACACAACATGACCCATGAGGGCATGCAAGCCACAGATATGGAAAAATAGCCTCTCGTTTGTAATAGTAATTAGTAACAAACCTGATAAGCAGCTGATGCTGCTCCGAAGATGAAACCCACAGGAAAACTGCTCCTGTTTAGCGAAGCTGCATTGTTCTGTGCAGAACTCACAGCCTCACCTGCGAATGAGACCAGAGCCCAAACCAAGAACCCAAACAGGCCACACCCTCTAAACGTCATTAATGAACTCTTTCCTCGGATTGCTTGTTACATTGTGGATTTGGATGTATATATAGACAAAGGAAACATTTGCTACTTGCTGAAGAATTTTAAAATATTGCCATTTAGAGTTGGTGGGTGCGCTCAAATTTTGGGTGTTTGCCCTCCATTTTTCTTATCCCTTCGAGTCCACATCACATGATTCTCCCTCACCTCTTCCTGTTGAGCTGTAGATGAAAATATAACGTGGGCTCGCTTTTATTGAAAACTTAGGTACTAAAAATTTTATCTTATACAAGTTGGTAATTATATTTTTAATTTTATGCTCAATATTACTTTGAAATCTATTGGAGTGAGCTCCACCCAATAAAAAATATTGAAAAGTATTTTCACTATTTCTACTAATACTTTAAAGCTTTAGTAGGAAAAATTAACTTCAAAAATTAAATATAGTATTAGAGCCATGCTTTTCAACATGTGGTACGGCAATAATGCTTAAGAAAAAGTGCACTGGATGTTTTGTGAGTCATACAGAGCAATACTACAGTATGGCTAAAATCAAGTGAGTTGGAAAAGATTTGCCCCTATTGCCGTAAAGATGAATCGGGTTCTTTCACTCACTTTATCATAAAATGGATAAATCACAGTATGTCATATCATTGTGAAGATGAGCTGCCTTTGATGGGGCAACCACTATCCACTTGAATCAAAGGTGGAATGCATCTCAGTGATGTAATGGATCATAATTGATCTACTCACACTTATTTAAAAAAATCTTTAAAACTGAAAACTTTTATAGCCAGTCTTTTTTATCATTTTTTATTTTTTCTGAGTTGGGTCAGTAGCTTTGCTTGAGAGTGGAAAAGAAAGGCACCTACAGGGAATTGGGAGCGATCCCCCGTGGCTGCTATGGCCAAGGACTGTCTGCTACCCAAACCCTTATTAACATAAAATGTGAGAATATCTGATACAGTGGAGGCATGTGACTGCAATTAAAAATAGAATTTGCACAAGTAGACATGGATCCTTAACGGTGGCAAAATGTGGCTGAAATCGATTGGTCCGCCCGGTTGGCATGATTGGATTTTTGAAACGTGAATGATGTGATATTGGGATGTGATAATGGGATCTTACTTTTTTTCATCAATCTTGCAAAGTAGCGGTTCTCCTTTTTCTCCGTCACTCCTGTAGCAAACGCCATTTTCTATAACTCACAATGAATCTTGCCACTTTAACCGCATAAAAGCATCCATTTGCTCCATTTTCCAATTAGAAATTCCAGAAGATGAGTGATCCATATTTCCATTTGCTCCAATTTTTTAATTATCTTTTAAGATTTCCTTAAGCATGTACTTAAATCAGTCAATTTGACACTAGATACTTTAGCTAAATAGGAGGTTGACAGAATTTTTCTTTGGAAAAAAGTTATTTTATGGTTTGTGTTAGTTAAGGGTGTAATGCTCTTATACCTCATTATTTTTTTCATCCTCTTTCTATCCTTTTCTTAATCAATGGAAGCTCCTATTACGATTAAAAAAAATAAAAGCTTAACATGCACTGGTGTGACCTACTTGTTTTGTGATGACCCACTATTACCTTTGGAGGGCCTCATCAATATGTCCACACCGCCCAAAATGGGTCACGTGCAACTGTAGATCTGCTCGTATTCAATCTATAAATGATCGGGGCTGGATCTTTCCTTCTGGTACTTGGTTCTGTGATCACAATACCTAAACGGGCCAGAGTGAGCCATCTAAGCGACGTACTTTAACTGATGATGATGATGATAATATAATTTATATTCAGAATATCTATATCTAAAATTCATGAACTTTTTTCCGTCTTAGATTTCATTCACGTCGCGTAATGTCGTAAACAATTCATCTAGTGGAAGAGCAGTGGATGCTGAGTCAAGTCAGAGCAATGAAAAGGAGTGAAAAATATAAAACGATTGCAAAAAGCCACTAGACAATGATGTAGGGACGGGTGTGGAATCGTTCACACGATTATTATATGATATAGATGCATGTTCCTTGCAGAAGGGACTGTGTCCTGGAAAAGCCAAGCTCGGCCTCTAAATGGCGCAAGTAATTCCAAGAAGGGTGCTGCGTTTTAAACAGCACATTGGTCTCTCTTGAGACAGTTTCTTTAAATTAAAATTGAGACAGTATTTAAATGAAATTTTAACTTTAAAATTATTTTTTATAAAATGATGAAAATACCTTTTTTCCTTCAAAATGCAATTAACTTTTTCTCTTCGCATATATCTCTTTTTCCTCCCTTTTTCGGTCAATTATTCTTCCTTCATCACTTACTCATCTCTTCTTCCTCCATCACCGACTCATTTTTTCTTCCTCCCTCCATCATGCACTCATCTCTTATTCCTCCGTTAATCACTCATCTCTTCTTCTTACTTTCTAAAGGCTATTAATAGTCAAAGGGTACAATAGAGAAGGAAATAAGCAAGGAATTGGTGGTATTTACTTCCAATATGAGTGGCAAGGTTAGTGAACTAAGGTTTTTGTTAGATTTTGCCATTTTGTTAAGTTTCGTATTGAGTTGGAGAAGATGGGTCTGCCTTCTGTTTGGACCCGCAGTGTCGAACAAATATGGAATATTCAGCCATTAATGACCGAACATATTGGAGTTGGATATTGATCGCGTTGAAAAATGGGTGAAAATGTGTAAAACGGATTCGAGTTCAATATTCACGCACTCCAAGCATTAAGAAGAATGGGAATTAACTACAGTTCATCATTAATTTCCCTTTTGTTTACATGGGTTTAAATGCTCTGACTGCGGGAATGCGGTTATTTACATAGTTTTGAAAAGTTTACAAACCCTCTCTCAAGTGTCAGATGTGATCAAAATTTGGAAAATACAAGAAAATGTACAAAAAGTGAGAAAAAGATACAAAAAAGGAGATAATTAGAGGAGTGAACGTGGGTCACGGTCACTGGCACACAGTGACCGAAAAGTTATTGTTTTGCATGTTGTTTACACTGTTTTCTTCTGTAACTTCTTCAAAAGTGTAGGAGCTTGTTCCCTTTGAATTTTGAGTATTGAATGGCCACCACAAGTGCTTGATTTGGCCTGGAATCGACTTAAACCTTTGATAATCATTACCTTGTGGTTTACAGACTGTTTTTGTACAAATCCGAAAAGGGCACTATATGAAGCCAAAGTTGTGTCATTCTGACACTATGATTTTTAAGAGTTAGATTAAAGCCTAAAGAGGCTTGTCCACAACTTCTAGTGTGACTCAAGACCCCTCCTAAGTGAGAAAATCAAAGGAAAAAGATGTCATCTGAGTGGCCTTTGCATATGCCTTCCTTAAGTGAGATGTATGTGTCTTCCTATCCTCTGCAATATTTCTCACCTTGAATTGGTGAAAATGGGAAGAAGAAGTATACTGGAGTAGTGAAGAATGCCTTGTGACTTGCTTAGAGTTGTTTCAAACTTCTGGAATTCAATTCGGGAACTTGCACTTACTCTTTCCCTTCACTGTCTCTACCTGTATGCTCCTCTCTTGCTGCTCTCTCTTTCTAAGTGTTCAAATGTACCTTTTATAGGCTTTAGAGGGAGTTGGGATGGTTCCCAACAATTGTAAGAGAGTTACGCTTCAAAATAAAGTCAAATAACTCCCAAAACGGTCCAGGACCAAGTCACAGGTGGGAGTGACTATGACCCGCGGTCACTCCCAAGGTCCATTTTTGGACTTTTGCATATGTGACCCATTTTCCCCTGTTTAGGGCCCAAACAATGTTCGATCTTCACGAAACTTAGAGGAATACTTCTTGACACTATTTTGAGTGTATCATAGAAGTTTTAGCTCGATTTGACTTTTTGAAGTTAGTCAACTCCCTATTGATTATGGGTCGCGGTCACTCATAAGGCCCATTTTTGGACTTTTGCATATGTGACTCGTTTTCATCTGTTTGGGGCCCGAACAATGTCCGATCTTCACAAAACTTAGAGGGATACTTCTTGACACTATTTTGAGTGTTTCATAAAAGTTTCAGCTCAATTTGAAATTCTAAATTGGTCAACTCCCCGTTGATTATGGGCTGCGGTCACTCCTAAGGCTCATTTTTTTACTTTTGCATATGTGACCCATTTTTGCATTTTTTGGGCCCGAACGATGTCTAATCTTCATGAAACTTGGAGGGATACTTCTTGACACTATTTTGAGTGTGTTAGAGAAGTTTTAGCTTGATTTGACCTTCTAAAGTTGGTCAACTCCCCATTGATTATGGGCCGTGGTCACTCCTAAGGCCCATTTTTAGATTTTTGAATATGTGATCCGTTTTCGCTTGTTTGGAGCCCGAACGATGTCCAATCTTCATGAAACTTGGAGGGATGCTTCTTGACACTCTTTTGAGTGTGTGATAGAGTTTTAGCTTTATTTGACCTTCTAAAGTTGGTCAACACCCCATTGATTATGGGTCGTGGTCACTCCTAATGCCCATTTTCGGACTTTTGCATATAGGATACGTTTTCACTTGTTTGAAGCCCGAACGATATCCAATCTTCATGAAACTTGGAGGATGCTTCTTGACACTATTTTGACTATATTATAGAAGTTTTCGCTCAATTTGACCTTTTTAAGTTGGTCAACTCCCCCGTTGACTTTTCATGAAAATGGGCCCTTATTTCGGCTGTTTGAGGCTTAAATGACCTCGGTTTGATTTGAATTTTGGAGGGACTAATGTCAGCAATATCTTAGAGTTTCCATCTAAATTTCATGCATTTTGGATTTGGAGAAGTAAGACTTCGAACAGTGACCTATTTGTTGCATTCCAAGTTACTATTTACCCCACACTGTAGGTAGTTAGCTTATTTTCTACCCAAGCGATGTTCAATTGAGTTGAAACTTTGGGAAATTAACTTTGAATATATTTTAAATCTCTGTTCTGAATTCCGTCAGCTTAGCCCTCCTGGAAGTAGGATTTTGATCAGTGACCTCCATGGCTCGAGGGTCATTGACTTTTGAGCTGACATGCAGTGAAAATGGGATAAGATGAAATCCATTTGACTTAAAAACTTACAGAACCTCTTTGGAGCATGACTGAAGCTTTGTGCTCAATTTTCATCGATTTTGGGCTTCAGGAAGCAAGACTTTGGTCAGTGACCCCATGGATTGGGGGTCATTGACCCAAAGTTAACATGTTTGTAGATTTTTGGTCAATTGATGTCCGTTTGACCTAAAAATTTGCAAAATGTCCCTTGAGCATAATTTGAGCTTCATTCGAGAGTTTTAGCTAATTTGATCTTCATGAGGTGTCACTTTGCACTGTTACCCTACTAAGCATAATAGATAACCATTTGGAATGAGTTTAGATCCAAATGATGTCCAAGTGCTCTGAAATTTTGAAGGATAGTCTTTGGGTGCATTTAAAGGCATTCCGCTAAGTTTGAGCTTGTTTTGACATGTAGCAGTGTCAATTTCCACAGTCACCCCCAGGGAGCTGGTAAACAGTTACTGAAACTTGGTTTGAGTTGAGATGAAGTCCAAATGCTTTGAAACTTTGAAATATTATTCCCAAGCATGCCTTAGAATTGCTATGTGACTTCCATCCACTTTGGTGATCCAAAACCTTGAGTGTGTTCAGTAACCCCTAGTTTTTTAGTCAATGAACCTTGAATTTGGTATTTAGTGAGTTGAGTGACGAAACGAAGTCTTCTAACTCTGAAATTTGAAATGCTGCATTCTGAGCTTATCTGAAATCTTCTGAATGGATTACAACAACTTTGAACATCTAAATGCAGTACTTGACTTGCCATTCCATAATCTTAAGGTTTATATATCCTTAGTTTGGAATTTGCTTGTAATGTCTTCGCTGCAATATTTGTAATTTTTTATAGGTCAATAAGTGCCCTCTGTAAGGTCCAAACCCGAGTTAATTACGATTTATTCTAATTAATCTTGTTTTATCTTAATTAGGCTAATTGAGCCCAAATCTCAAAAGGTTTGGGTCATGGATAGGTAGTTGGGTCCGGTTCGAACCTTATTAGGTAGTCCAGGACATTTGTAAATTAGCATTTTCATGGTTTTGTATCATTAATGCATCATATTGGTGGCATTGGGTGAGTTTCATTTTGTAGGACATCTTTCATGTTTGTCCCAATTTCATTTGGATTCATTTAAGCTCATTTAAGCCCAACTGACCCAGCTTGAAAATCAACGAGACCAAGAGGGCTTATCTGGAATTTCCAAAAACTCCACTCATTTAAAAACCCCCAAACCCACCAACGATCTTCTCCTTCTCCCTCTCAGTTGCTATAGTTTTCTCTTCTTCTTCCTAAAAGCTCTCTGCTTCTCCCTTATCTTGCTGTGATTGGAAGCTTGGGTTGTGCATGCATAAGGATTAGAGTGCCTTCTACTTCTTCTTCAATCTCTTTCTCCTCTTTGTTCTCCTTCCAACGATTTGCAGTCCCATCCTCTTCTCTTAAGCTTACATAGACTTGAGGTATGGAAACCCATCTCCATTTGAGTTGTTAAGTTCAATAAGGGTTGAAAGATTCCATCTGTTAGCATGCATGCATTCCATTCTCATTCTTCTCCACTCATGTGTTAGATTCTTCATTAGTGAAGTCTCCTCCATCATCTAACTAAGGGGCAAATTGATTTGAGTGAAGCACCAAGCCTAAGGCAAGTATAAAGATACATTTTCTTTACATGCATGGCTTTATTCTTTGATTCTTGATGGATTCTTGTGAATTACCCCTTTTACAGCTCAATGGATAATGCATGCAATTGATTCATGATTTTAATGAATTTGGATGAATAAAAATGATAGTGGTCCTTTAGGGAACCTAAGAATGTGAAATGGAAGCCTTTATGTCGGTTTAAATGCAGGTGGAATAGAGGAATGGAAGAGAAAATCGGTTGGAAACTGATCACACTTGAAACAGAGTGCTTCAGGGCCTACCGGTCAGTCCTGAAGCTTAATCGGTCGAATTGCCTCCCTGGGCAGTCCGACTGCTCAGTCAATATGCCTCCTGAAGCCAAATCGGTCGAATTGCCCCTCAAGGTGGTCCGACCAGTCAGCCACTCTACTCGACCAGTCGAATTTCCCTTCTAGACACAGTCCGATCGTTAAGACCCATACCCAATCGGTCGGGTAAGCCTAACCTGTAGTTTGTAGAAATGTGTTCCAAAAATGGATTTCATACTTGACTATGGACTTTCTATAGTTTACGGAGTAGCCTAGTGATGGGTTACACCCTTTTACCTTAGAAAGAGATCAAGGTATCCACCCACCCTTACCATAGGTTGTAGGTTTATTCCAAGACCATTTATGACTATTGAAGTGAATCCTTTGTTACACCAACCAGCCCAACGGTAACTGAACGTGAAGAAGAAAGAGTGTTTAGCTGTCACTCCTTCCCTCTTGATTATCCGATTAGTTTTCAATGTCACGTCATGGGTGTTGGCATAAGATGAAATGTCCTTCATATACATGAGGTAACACTGAGAATGGTAATACAATGATACCGAATGTCTTATGAACACACCGTATTGAATGACCTTGGAAACCCGGATTATCTAGCATAGGGTTGGCCAGTAACCATCCTTGATAACGTCTCAATCTAATTGCATTCATATTGATAGCAACTTTGACCTCAACATGATAGCTTATATCAGTATGCATTGTTGATGATTCGTACTCTACTTAGTTGTGATTCTATGATTGATATTTCCATCGAGATTGAAATACATTCCGAATGAGTATAAACAGATTAGTATACGTTGAACATAGGTATCAGATTTATTCCGACATGCTTAGAGTCGGCGCCACTTAGCTTATATCCCATAGGAGGTTCGATAGGACCACATGGGAGTATCTTATCGTTGTCTAGTGCAGTAGTTATCAAAAGAGTGAGTCAACGCTCTTAGGGTAGCTAGTCGGTCCTGGCCCGATCGCTAGTGATTTCCCACAGATCAGTTTACTCTCTTATTAGAAAGGAGATAGCAATGTGGTTGCCATTTTAGTGTGATGTATTCTTTATTCATGCTTACTCATGTGCATAAGTGCCTAGATTTCAATATTGCTCTCTTTTAATCATTATGTCATTTTAATTCCATTGTTCTACCATGTTAAGCTCATATATCCTTATCCTTGCTTAACTGTTGTGTTAACAAAGTTACCATGGTGTTATAGGTACGAAACCCGTTGCCAACCCGGCACTCAACGCACTTCCGGAGGGAACCCCAGCGTTACCTCGGGATGTGAACGAGTGGAACGAGGAAGATATCTTTTCTTGATCCTCCTCAACAGCGCGAAACAAGGTTATTTTGGGTTAACTTAGCTTATCCATGGATTGACTTAAGGTTCATCTTGATATTTTGTATTATTCATGGATGTTCATACTTTATGCTTGTAGTTGGGATAATTAACAAACTTTGTTTATTTAATGAACTGGAGTTAATATTTTATTAATGCTTATGATATATATAGGTGAATTCTCTAGGTTTCTGCATAATTAATCATATTTGTTTATACGTGTTTACGGATCTTCCTCATACGTACCTGTGGGATCACCCTTGTGACAGTTCGTACGTGTCTTGTTATGGCACGAATTGTCACGGATACGTGTGTTACGCCTCGGAATCCTTAATAAATTTCGAATTATCGGGTTCAGGGCGTGACACCCTCTCCATGTGCAATGATTATAATGTAATAATCATTGTGCCTCGAAATAGCCAATCTGTTGGAATGATGGATGGCTTGATGAAAATACAATTTGTTAAGATAAGCTGTAGGGCTAAACTTGAGATTTTGAAATTTTTGATAAAAACCATTAAGGGTTTGATGATGGGATTTGACAAAAACATAAGAATTTCGAATTTCTTTGCCCTATTTTCGTAGATATCAAAAGTAGCATATCTGTGGGAACTGTGGGAAACACCTACAAAAGAATCCCTGAGGTATTTAGAAAATTCAAAAGTTTATAAATTTTTTGTTTGGATTTTGGAAATCGATTTGATTTTCTCATGACCTATTTATCACAAATATCCAAAGTGGCATCTCTATGGGGACTGTGGGAAACACCTACAAAAAAAATCTCTAAGATTTTAAAAGAAATAAAAAATTTATGAATTTAGTTTCGGATTTTGGATTTTGGAGATGAATTTGACTTTCTTTTATCCTATTTGTCACGGATATCCAGAGTGGCATTTTTGTGGGGATATGGGGAATACCCACAAAAAAAAAATCCCTGAGGTTTTAAGAAAATCAAAGGTTTGGTTTAAAATGGATTTGGGTTTGGATTTTCATGGAAAAAAAAAATCAAAGTTTAAGTTTTGACTTGGCTGACATGATTCAAAATGAGATGTAATTTTGAAGGAGATTCACTTTTGGCTTTTGTGGATTTTGATCCAAAGCAATTTGAGATGACAAATTTGGCTCAAAAATGGGTTTGTCCAAAGATGAACTTAAAACTTGGATTAGGTTGGTTTTCAAGAAAATACACATTTTTGTTTGGACAAAAGGCCCAAAGTGGGTTCACCATCTTGTGTCTTGAGATGGAACCAGAACTTTGGCTGTGAAGAACATTGCAACCATAGATCATCACATTGTAGTAACAGCTTTCATCCTTGAAAGATGATGTTCTAAAGCTTCAAGACACCATAAATGGCTTAGAAAAGTCTAGTTCAAAGAACCAGGCCTACGAAGAGTGCATTCTCCCCAAAGTAAAGTTAAAGCAGACAACCTTGAATGACTTTGTTCAATCCCTTGAAAGTGAGATAAGTATCAAAATGAATGAAATTGACATTGATGCTATTGTCCCAGCTTATCTAAGCTATAAAGGGCATGTCCTGAGGGAAGAAATTCTGAATGCAAGGAGGCGACTTAAGAAGTTCTTGGACTAGGTTTCATTGCCGCAGCTTCTTGTTTGATTCTTTTATCTTGATCAGCCTAGGTGGCCATGTAAACATTGACTTCATTCTTTATACTTTAACTACAAATGAATACCAACGGAAAAACTTTTCTTTTCCTCCACTTTGTCATTGGTATGGGTGTTTAGTTTGATTTTTTATGGATGTTTAATGTGGTTTGTGTAGATGGTTTGTTTGGTTTGGTTTTCTCAGACTTGTATAAGACTATGATTTGCGATCTTTTGGATCCACAAATCAAAAATAAGGGAGTCATATAGGTGGACGTTATCCGGTGTCTATGTGTGAGGCTTTCTCCAGGGTCCATGACTTAATCCTTTTGGTATTGAAAGAAGTCAAACGAAGTGGATGTTATCCGGTGCCCATGTGTGAGGCTTTCCCCGGGATCCTTGACTTATTCCTTCGGACAATGATTTGGTTTGGATTTTTGTTTAGATTTTGGTTATACAGGGTCTGCAAAAAGACTTATTCTATATAACCAAAGGTAGTCATATAGGGTCTGCAAAAAGACTTGTTCTATACAACTAAGGATTAGCTATATGGAGTCTGCAAAATGACTTATTCCACACAGCTCAATTTTGCCATATATGATCTGCAAAAAGACTTAATCTATATAGCAAGATGTTACAAGGGGTCTTGTAAGGACGTTATCCAAGTAACAAAAGTTTAACTAGAGGGGTCGAAAGACTTGATCCTTGCAGTCATTTTATACAAATCTGAAAGATCCTGGTTAAGAGTCATAGGTTATGAGGCTCAAAACCAAAGGATTTTGATTTTGGTTATGTCACAACCCGAGCCCAGGGACCGGGGGTCAGAGAAAGTCTAACCAATGACACACGTACTCCCGTGCATGCACACCTGGACCCCGTCCAAGCATACACACACAAGGGATCATTCACACGTGCAAACAACTGTACGCGGAAGCTGTACGTATCAAAGCATACAACACATACCAAAAGACATAATGGATTACAAAATCATTTGACTGATGACGAGAATAATTACAAGAACGTATGACAGTGGAGAGGGCTCACTAAAAATCAAAATACAGATACAATCAAAGCCCACCGTACAAGTACAGAAAAATACCCCAATAGACTTAGACTCAAATGAATGGGGAAAACAAAATGATGCAAACCGTACTCTGGAGGATGGATTAAGTCCACTCCTCTAGGCCGGAGGGGGCCTCGCACGCCTCTCCTGGAGTTGGGTCGACCGACGCAGGTCGGGAGAGGGATCTGAGCCTGCAACACACAAAGACAACTCATAAGTATAACGACTTAGCAAAATATAAGCCACAAGAAGATAACACGAATTGTGTCTAATACTGAGCAATAATCACCATGCAAGATCCATAGAAATCATGTTCGTATACTAAGCAATTATGCAGATGAATAAGCATGCTATCAGAATCATAAACAGATAACAGTCAAAGTGGCTACTACATTGGCCATATTCTCCCTTTCGAGAGCAGTCGGAATGAGAACACCAGCGACCGGGCCAGGGTATGCATGGGTCTCTAGTTCCCGGGGTCCGGAGTCCCAGGACAGAACACTCTGCAGAGGCAAACACATAAACTAAACCAAAGTCAACCCCGTCGGGTATCCTAAGGCTGAGGCTCAGTAGTGCCATATACCAATCACAATCAAATCGGATGGTGCACCTCAATCAATCAATCATATCACATACAGATCTCACATATCACACTAAACGAACAATAGGAAGTGCATCACATATACTGATACAGATACTGATACTGATACTGATACTGAATGCGGATAAGCAGTTACCAAGAACAATATCACTGACTCAAGTACACAAGTACTCCACCGGAGCAACGATACAAACACAATAATAGAATGGTCCCGCCCGGGCTTCGCTCTGGGGTTGCTGCATTTCCCACAGAATCGAGAGGTCCAGCGCAGAACACATAAGAGGGCATAACCGAAGTCAATATGCTGTACAACTCAGAAGACTTTTACGAATCAATGTCAATTACAAGCCAATCCTAACCTAATTATCCTAATTATCCAGTGTTTCTAACCGTGCATGTTGATGTAGTTTTAAGTTGTCCGATGCACCATTGTCTAGTGTTGCCGTGTCTGAAATGTGCACCGAAGTCCCTTAAACCAACACCCATGGGGAGGTGCTAAACAACTGGATAATGGGCATGAATGATTCACATCCCTTAAGATCATTCATGTCATTCAAACATTCCATTGGGCATGTTCAGGTTAGCTACACTCTAACATGAAAGTCATAACGGTCTCTTTCTTAAACCTAGTCCTTTTCATTCAGTTCTCAGGCTGATACGGTGTAGCCGTAGATGACCTTACGGCTTAGCCGAGGCATCTTACGGCTTAGCCGTAATATGCACTGCGGCTGAGCCGAGGTTCCCTAAAATGTTCATCTGGATTTACGGCTCAACCGTATTTTACTCTACGGCGCAGCCGTATCCTGGTCCATGGCTTAGCCGTAAGACAATATACAGCTTAGATCAGGCTAGGCCGTAGAAGAGTAGCGTTTTGCCAACTCTCAGTTATTTTCAGATGTCAGTCTGTACTGTTCTACGGTCAGGGTTACGGCTGGGTCTCGGCTTAGCCGTAAGCCATTTCACGGCTTAGCCGTAGCACATTTCACGGTGTAGCCGTGAGTGCACGGAGTCATTTTTCCTGCAACAGTTACAGTCATATAGAAAGCGAACAAATCGACTGAAAAACAGAAAAATAACAGCGAAACAGACTCAATGGGGCTGTCTAACACTGATGCATACAATAAAGAGTAGAAACACAACCAATCAAAGCAATACCAATCGGTGTTCATACTACTTGTGCTTATACTTGCCTCACAGACGAAAATCACGCACACACGGTCGTTGCTTGGCTCAGTCCGCTGGAAGACACACATAACTTGGCTCCTCTCTCCCTCACGTGCAATAAACAGGAAGGAAAAGGAGTGAGAGAGAAGAGCTGAACGAGAGAGAGACGACTGAGAGAGACAGAGAACGATCAAGAGAGAAAGAGAGAGTAGGTAGGATATTTATAAGTTAAAATGAGTCCAAATTACAAAGAAGTCCAAACAGCTTACACAATTGTCAGTTTGAGTCAACTGACGGTCCAACGAGAGCAAACGAAATCATTCGGATCCAAGACAGTTACGAAGATTGACAAGCTCAACGGAATACACACGATGACATCAGAATGACGCAAAACTGACAAGGTCAATCAAAAGCCAAAATTACGAAAAAGGGCTCGAACTACCTAAACCAAGTCAACTCAACCCAAACGATCTCTCCAAGACTCAGAGCCAAAGAAAAGCAAAATCAGAACACACTTAACGATAAAATCGTACGCGATTACCCACTAATCCGGATCAACTCAAGTCGGAGTGTTACAGGTTAGGAGTCATAGGTTGTGAGGCTTGAAACTAGAGGAATTCAATTTTGGTTAGGAGTCATAGGTTGTAAGGCTCGAAACCAGAACATTTTGATTTTGGTTAGGAGTCATAGGTTGTGAGGCTCAAAACTAGAGGATTTTAATTTTGGTTAAGAGTGAGAATATACACTGTACATGGTTTGGTTACATTGTACATGGTTTAGGTATACCAATGACATTCAAGTATAGTATTTCTTGAGAAGTTTTCCATTGATAAGCATCATGCATCTGCCTCTTTCGAGTGTGAGGAGTGCGTGTGCACCATTGGAGTAAACCTTGTTAACAACAAAAGGTCCTTCCCATTTGAATTCAAATTTGCCTTTTGACATGTGTGTGGAGAACATTGGCCTTTTGACTGCAAAGACTAAGTCTCCTTTCTTGTAAGCTCTATGTTTTGACCATCTTGTTGAAAGATCCAGTCATACGAGCTTGATAGAGCTCGATGCTTTGTCAAGCAGCAAGCCTCTTTTCATCAAGGCTTTACAACTCTTGGAGTTTGAGTTTGACATTATTTTCTTTAGTGTATTTGCTTATCATGGTTATCCAAAGAGAAGGAAGTTGAATTTCTAAAGGTATTACAGCCTCATAGCAATAAACCAAGGAATACGGTGTTGATTTTGTTGGACCACAAACTGTAGTTCTGTAAGCCCATAATTCTTCAAGAAGTTTGGTACTCTAACTCTTTTTATTGTCAAAGACCATTTTCTTTAAAATTTTGCAAATAGTATTGTTGAAAGCTTCAGCAAGTCCATTAGCTGCAGTGTTATATGCCATGGAGGGACAGCATTAGATTCTGCATTTTTCACAGAATCTGTAGAATTTGTCTTTGTTAAACTGAGGACCATTGTCATGATGTAGACATTTAGGTACCCCAAAACGACAAATGATGTCAGTCTTCAAAAAGTTAAGGACTGTATCTGTTTTGACATTTTGATGTCTTGGAATGTGTTGAAGTGACAAACAAGGTCTTGGCTATGTCAAAATTGCAGCTACTTCAAAAACCAAAGATAAATCTATATTTGTTAAATGTTCTACTCTGGTGTCCATGACACCCACTGCATCTACAAAACATGTTGCTCTTATTTCAAAAAAGAATATATTTCATCTTGCATTTACATCCACATGTCATCATTGTGGAATCAAATGATGTATTCATCCCTATTGCAACAAGCTGAGATATTTACAGAAAAATAAGCAATGGAAGAAACAATTTTCTTCACCTACATTTAAGACGAGTTGTCTAGGTCAAAAGTTTGACTTGCTTAATGAAGTGGTACACACTATGTTACAAGTTCTGCATTTGCAAGTGGGGGTACCAAAATCTAAAAAACCCTGATTAAGAAGATCAAGTTCTTACCCTCAGTGCTGAAAAAAAAGATGACATTAAGGGGAAGTCACAATTTAGATGAAGCTACTGCTAAATCTAAGTTGATAAATTTGCTGCATGATCATCATTTGCATTATCAATTATGGACAAAAAGGAAGAGAATAAGCCATTTAGAGGGAGATATTCAGAGTCAAGATGCTGAAAGTCCAAATATTCAAAGACAGATGGAGATAATACAAATCTATTGTGTTGATGGTAAATTTTTTATTTTTGCTAAAAATTCAATGTTTTTTGGGTTTGGTTTTAGGTATTTCAAATTGTATTATTCTAGAAAGTTTTGCCCATGACTTGCCAAACGAGGAGATTATAAGGATTTTAGTATGTTAGCTAAATTCATGGATTGGACAAAACTCTAATTTTAGTCAAAGTTGTATTTCTATTTATTTTAGACTAGGAGTTTGAAGAAGTTAAAGAGTCTCAAAAAAGCTAAATTGAAATGTTTTTATAAAAATAACATGGATTAAAAACGTAATATCTCACAAACCGAGTGTTGGATACATACAAGCACCCTATTATTGGAAAGCTCGTTTCTAGTAGATTTTTGTAGGTTCCAATATTGCATCAATCAAAGCTCAAATGACAAAAGTTATGGCCTCATAAAGTTTGTAAAAATTGTGCTGTTCGAAATTATGAAATTATCATTGCGTGAATTTCTATTTTTATTTTAAATGAGATTTCTTGTTTTGTGCTAATTCTTATTCTGATTAGATTATCATTATGAGGCACGAAATTAGGATGTAAAAAGGGGTTTTCTCTATCCAAAGGTATCCATCTTCATATTCTTAGTTGAAATTTCACATTGGAGATTCATTTCTTCTCTAAAACATTCATTGAGAGGCTGTGCTAAAGTTCTATAGTTCTAGATAATATTACTTCTACTCTCTTACAGAAGATTATCTTTTCTCTTATAGAAGGTTGTTCATCTTGAGCGGCTTCAAAGCGTGTTAGATCAAGAGTGAAGAAGACGAACGGCGTCTGCGTCTGCAAGAAAAACTTTAGTCATTTAAGTTGTATTCAACTGGATAAGAGTAGTAACTAAATCTTGTAACATTTCTTGCATAGTGCTTAATCAAAGTATGGACCGGTGTTAGGTCCCATGGTTTTTTTCTCGTTTGGGTTTTCCACGTAAAATTTGTGTATCTATCTCTTATAGTTGATTGCTTTTTAACTTAGGTTAACTGTTTATTTAACTACATATAAGAAATATGTGTTAGGACCTTAACCTGTTTCAAGGTTAGAATCCTTCAATAATTATTTTGCTGAGGAATATTTAGAGGGTTATTCATATGTGGAAAGATTATCAGAAGAAGAAATAAAGTTGTTAGTTAATATATTTCAAAGTATGGTAAAACCGAAAAAAATTTTAGTTACTTTGAAACGAAGAAGTAAACTTAATGTGATATAATGTCATCGAGTGAGGTGGGAGAAGTCAAATATAACTTTTGTTGGGGAAGTTGGCAGAGCATAAATATATTTAATGGCATAGAAATTACGATAATGTTGATGTTGTTAAAAACATTTTCTGGATGCACCCAACCAATATAGAGTTGTTATTACATTCACAAACGTATTGATAATGAATTGTACTTATAAGACCAATCGATATTGCATGCCCCTATTTAAAGTTGTCGGAGTAACTTTTACAGATGTGACATTCTTTATATGTTTTGCATATATAAATGCTGAATGTGAAGATAACTATACATGGGTATTTGATGTATTGCGTTCTGTCACTAGTGATGGTATTCTTCCCGATGTTATTGTAACAAAAAAAGAATTATCATTTATGAATGCCATTGATTAAAGTTTTTTCAATTGCTACACATTTATTATGCAAATAGCACATCAATAGAATGTGTTGACTAAATGTAGGAAGCTGTTTGAAACAAAACAAAGTTGGAACAAATTCATTACCCATTGGAATATGTTATCGAATTCATAGACAAAAGCAAAGTACATTGAACAACTGACGAAGCTGAATGAACATTTCAATACATATCCACAAGCACTTTAATATGTCAAATCTAACTGGCTAGATCCATACAAGGAAGGATTTGTCTCCGCATGGCCGGGCAATTGTATGCATTTTGAGAATACAACAACGAACATGTATGTTTTAAACTTAAATTTTTTTTTATGGTACACAGTATTACTAACAAGTATTGTTCTTTACAAGGCAAAAACATCGCATGCGCAGTTGAAGAGGCACCTCCAATAGAGTGAAGGAGACTTTCAAACATCTTTGACAAAGATCCATAGTTTGCTTCAATTGTAACACACAAGAATTAAAGCTTCATTCAGAAAAAAGCAAGACAATTGTCCAACACAATTTCAAGCTATCTAAATTCAAGGAACTTTGTAAGAACATCTCTAAGAATGCATTGGAGAAAATACAAACAGAAACAAATAGAGCTAATCTGGTTGGAATTGACCAAAATGCTTGTCGGTGCGTTATGAGACATACACATGGTTTACCTTATGCTCATGAAATTGCAAAGTACATGACTGAAGGACAGCTAATTCCTTTCAAAAGCATACATCCTCATTGGGCTAAGTTTGATATGGTGTCTACTCGTATATCGAAGGACTTGACTATGGACATTAAGTGCATGGCGGAATTATCTTATATTAATCAATGTTCATAGATTTTAATTGCGCAAAAGAAAAATGCAAGTGTCGAAGAAATTACGTAAGATTTATAGGCCAGCCACTACCTTTTTACTAAAAGCAGAAGTGAAGTCAACAACGCAAGGTGAACCACCATTGAAGAATCATATATCTACAAAACATGATCCAAGTGCATTTTAGTTGGTCTTATCTCTACAGGATAATAGCAGTCCTGCAACCACAGGAATGGTCCTTGCATCCAATACCAAAGCAAAGAAAAAAGAAATGATTAGGAAGTTACCAATTCAGACAAGATCAAAATGCTCAACATATGTATCTTGGTATGATTCATTCCCACAAGTAATAAGACCATAAATAAGTGTTGTCAAAGACGTTGTAGCTGATGGTAATTTTAGCTTCAGAGCTATTGTAGATTGCTTGGTCTCACTAAAGATAGTTGGAAACAGGTCAAGAGAGAACTTGTAGAAGAGCTCACTGCGAATGCTAATGAGTATAAGAAATTGTATAGGGTGGAGAGTAGAGTTGAAAATCTAATAGCGTCATTATCGTACTATTAGGATCACCAATCATATGATATTAAATGACAATGCCTGACATGGGGCATTTTATAGCGTCTTGTTATAATTTGGTCATATTTCAATTGAGCATGGAACAATGCCTTACTTTTCTTCCTCTAAGGCTAACTCCTATGCTCATATATAATAGGAGGGAGATAACAATAGGTTTTGTTGGCGATTGACATTTTATTCAAGTATGACCCAACATCAACCATTGAACATTGGAAGTTAAATACTTTATAATACATATTCTAATCCTGATGTCTACAATTGCAGGTTTTTTTAGCACACAGATCTCTAGCACCACCAATTGCAAACAATTAGTTTGAATTCCATCATTCTTGTGTGAGTGGATGGGAAAGTGAATATAAAGAGTGAATTGAGCACTTTCGAAAACTCGTTACTCTTGACGTAACTACATGTGAGATAATTCAATTGAAATGATGTGAACTTGTTTGTTTAAATGAATTTTGTAATAGATTTTAATGAAATGGATTTTATTATTATGTGAAATTGATTGAAATGGATGGAAGACATATTTCATTACATTATAACATTGAAATGGATCAAAAACATACTTCATTACATTGAATTATAGTTTAGTACATAGACGTCATTAACACAACTTTCAAAAAAAAAGATTCATGTATCCCTCGTAGAGAGATGAAAGTAAGCACATGCTTTCATACAGGAGTCTCTACTAGTTTCCCCCTTGTCTTCAATGGTTAGTCTGCACAATACTTGGGCCATATAACAAACATCCTAATACAAACTATATCTGTCTTATATAAATGCTTCTTCAACCCTTAGCTCAATTCGTTCGTAGATGCGAAGTACATTTGTTTTGCGCAATTCATAGTCGATCATTTTGTATGCTTGTGGCCCCAACTCATGTCGAACAAAATCAGGGTGTATCTCAAGCTTTGTCAATGTTTTCTATGACACCATTGTGTACCAATCCATGTAACTAGCTACACAATCCCAAGACGACGAAAAGGTGTACTCCAATGTATTAGGGCCACTAAGTCATTATGACATCCTTCCCACATCTAATCCATGAATCTAAATGAAAAATGATATGATTGGGCTATAATACCTCGTGACGCATGGAGGGGTTCTAAGGTTGGTGAAGGAATGGTTTGGACCAACTAAATTGTTGGAAAACTCTCTCTGAATGGTAGGGCTTTAAAATATCCAAGTGTGTAAAGCATCCATAGTACAATGCTGAATGGATTTTCTTGCCTACAAAAAATATAAGGATCACATGTGACTTGCAAACATAAAAACAAGTGTAAACTGTAAGATGCATTAAAATGATAGTAAGTGCTTTCAATATAAATAAAATAATTTTCAAATTGATTTACATTATCAACGCTCAAACAATCTAGTGTCTTTTGCAAAGATTGTAGGGCAGAATCGGTCTCTATACGAGAAACCCAAAGCACAGCACAAGACAACCTCAATAAATAAGAAATGTTCTTAGTTGGAGCTAGTATTTCACAGTGGTTGTACACCCACACTCCCAGTAGTGTCAAGTATCTAGCCATTTGTTTCACCTTATTATGGGTCGCTAAGCCCAATTGACGATACAAATGTGTTAGGGCAGCTGCACCCCATGCATAGTTACTGACACTTTCAAAATCCATCAACATCTTCAGATATAGACACTGAACTTTTATCCCTCTCTTGTCAATAAACAACATCTAATTAAGTTAATAAAGAAGGTAAGGTCTCACCACATAATCAACAACTTCCTGTCCATCATCATCTTTTACTTCAGCAAATTTCTCTCTAAGCCATTATAACTTTAGTAATTGGTCTTTTTGAGTGAATAGTTTAGCTTGTGCCTCTTCATGAGTGACTCCCAATGCATGAATAATGAGATCTACAGCTTCGGGGCTGTCACAACCCGAGCCCAGGGACCGGGGGTCAGAGAAAGTCTAACCAATGACACACGTACTCCCGTGCGTGCACACCTGGACCCCGTCCGAGTATACACACACAAGGGATCAATCACACGTGCAAAAGACTGAACGCGGAAGCTGTACGTATCAAGGCATACCACAAATATACCAAAAGACATAGGAGATTACAAAACGATATACACTGCTGATAAGAACAAATACATGAACGAACGTATGACAATAGAGCGGGCTTACAACAATCCAAAAACCAAAATACAGGTATTACTCAAGGCCCACTTCACAAGTACAGAAAATCCCCTCAATAGACGCCAACACAAAGAATGGGGAAAACAAAATGATGCAAACCGTACTCTGGAGGATGGATCAAGTCCACTCCTCTAGGCCGGAGGGGGCCTCGCGAGCCTCTCCTGCAGTCGGGTCGACCGACGCAGGATCGGAAGAGGGATCTGAGCCTGCAACACACAAGACAAACACATAAGTACGACGACTTAGCAAAGTATAAGCCAACAAGATGATAACACGAATCGTGTCTAATACTGAATAATACTGAACAATAGTCATGATGCAATATCCATAGAAACCATGATCGTATACTAAGCAAGTGTGCAAATGCATAATGAATAAGCATGCTAGCAGAATCACAAACAGATAACACTCAAAGTGGCAACTACATTGGCCATTTTCTCCCTTACGAGAGCGGACGGAATGAGAACACCAGCGACCGGGCCAGGGCACGCATGGGTCTCTAGTTCCCGGGGTCCGGAGTCCCAGGACGGAAACACTCTGCAGAGGCAAACACATAAACTATACCAAAGTCAACCCCGTCGG
This sequence comes from Sextonia rubra, assembly GCA_037013555.1. Classification (NCBI taxonomy): domain Eukaryota; kingdom Viridiplantae; phylum Streptophyta; class Magnoliopsida; order Laurales; family Lauraceae; genus Sextonia; species Sextonia rubra. The sequence continues at coordinate 12,135,510 of JASUAD010000001.1, read as the reverse complement.
GTATCCTAAGGCTGAGGCTCAGTAGTGCCAATACCAATCACAATCAAGCGGATGATGCACCTCGATCACTGATCACTTATCACTTATCACTTATCATACTGAACGAACAATAGGAAGTGCATCACATAAACTGATACTGAATACAAATCATACGGATAACTGATACTGAATGCCAATACTGAATGCATAATACGGATACTGATACTGATACGAAATGCAATACAGAGACTGAAAGCAATCATACGGATAACTGATACTGAATGTACATAAACTGATGCTGATACTTAAACTGATGTAAGTACTCCAGTGGAGCAACGGTAAACATAATACACAATAATAGAATGGTTCCGCCCGGGCTTCGCTCTGGGGTTGCTGCATTTCCCACAGAATCGAGAGGTCCAGCGCAGAACACATAAGAGGGCATAACCGAAATCAATATGCTGTACAATTCAGAATGCTTATACGAATCAAGGTCAATTACAAACCAATCCTACACTAATTATCCAGTGCTTCTAACCGTGCATGTTGATGTAGTTTTAAGATGTTCGATGCACCATTGTCTAGTGTTGCAGTGTCTGGAGTGTGCACCGAAGTCCCTTAAACCAACACCCATGGGGAGGTGCTAAACAGCTGGATACAAGCATGAATGATTCACAGCCCTTGAGGTCATTCACGTCATTCAAACATTCCATTGGGCATGTCCAGGTTAGCTACATTCTAACATGAAAGTCCTATACGGTCGTTTGCTTAAACCTAGTCCCTTTTCATTCAATTCTCAGGGTCTCACGGTGTAGCCGTAGGTAACCTTACGGCTTAGCCGTGGCATCTTACGGCTTAGCCGTAATATGCACTGCGGCTGAGCTGAGGTTCCCCAGATATCCACCCGGATTTACGGCTCAACCGTATTTTGCTCTACGGCTCAGCCGTATCCTGGTCCACGGCTTAGCCGTAAGCCAATGTACGGCGTAGATCAGGCTGGACCGTAGAAGAATGGCATTTTGCCAACATCCAGTTATTTTCAGCTAACAGTCTGTACTGCTCTACGGTTAGGTTTACGGTTGGGTCTCGGCTTAGCCGTAAGCCATTTTACGGCTTAGCCGTAGCACATTTCACGGCTTAGCCGTGAGTGCACGGACTCATTTTCCTGAACTTGTTACAGTCATACAGAAAGTGTGCGAAATGGCTGGAAACCGAAAGATAACAGTGAAATGAACTGAATGGGGCTGTCTAATACTGAGAAACACAATAAAGAACAAGAACACAACAATCAAATCACTACCAATCGATGTTCATACAACTTGGGCTTATACTTGCCTCACGGACGAAATCCACACGCTAATTGGCTCAGTCCACCGGGATCACACACACTAACGAGCTCCTTTCTTCCTCCCTCAAGCACAGAAACAGAAATGGAGAAGGAGAGAAAGAGAGCTGTCGAGAGAGAGAGAGACGAACAGAGAGCGAGAGAGACGATCGAGAGAGAGATGGAGTTGGTGGGATTTTTATAACTTAAGTTGAGCCAAATTTGCAAACAAGTCCAATTAGCTTATCCAATTATCAGTTTGAGTCAAATGACAGTCCAACGAGAGCAAACGAACTCATTCGAATCCAAGACAGTTACGACAATCGACAAGCTCGACGAAATACACGCGCTGACGTCAAAATGACGCGAAACTGACAAAGTCAATCAAAAGCCAAAATTACGAAAAAGGGCTCAAACTAACTAGACCAAGTCAACTCAACCCAAACGATCTCTCTACAACTCAAACCAAACAGAAACAAAATCAAAACACTCTTAGCGATAAAACACACGCAATTACCCACTAAACCGGGTCAACTCGGGTCGGAGTGTTACATCCTCCCCCACTTGGACATCATTCCGTCCTCGGAATGAAAGCGTACCTGAGCAAACAGATAAGGATACTGACGCGCCATCTGATCTTCCAATTCCCACGTGGCTTCATCAGGTCCATGATGTTCCCAAAGTACCTTGACCCATCGAATAGTCCTCGTACGCAAGAGCTGTTCTCTGGTCCCAACAATACGGAGCGGACGCTCAACGTATGACGCATTAGGTTGCATCTGAATGTCATCGTATCGGATCACGTGCGTCGGGTCTCGAACATACTTGCGAAGCATAGACACATGAAAAACATCGTGTACTCCAGAAAACTCCACGGGTAGAATCAATCTGTACGCTAGATCACCAATCCGACTCTTGATCTCAAATGGACCCACATATCTTGGCGCTAACTTGCCTTCTGACCGAATCGTACTGTACCTTTCATCGGTGAGACCTTCAAGAATACCCAATCACCAACTTGAAATGTCAAGGTTCTTCTGCGCGTATCTGCATAGCTCTTCTGTCTCGATCGGGCAATCTTCAAATTGTCAATAACCTTCTGAACTTTCTCTGTAGTCTCAGCAATGATCGTCGGTCCGTGGAAACTCCTTGTTCCAACTTCTTCCCAGCAAACAGGGCTTCTACATTTCCGTCCATACAAAGCTTCATAGGGTGCCATTCCAATACTCTCGTGGAAGCTATTATTATACGCAAACTCGCACAACGAAAGATGTAAATCCCATTCTTTCTCGAAATTCAGCACACTGGCTCGTAACATGTCCTCGAGCGTCTGAATAGTTCGTTCCGACTGTCCATCAGTCTGCGGGTGATACGCCGTACTGAAGCTCAACTTCGTTCCCATGGCTTCCTGAAATGCTCTCCAAAACGAAGAAACAAAGCGGCTATCTCGATCTGACACAATCGACACGGGCGTACCATGTAGTCTAACAATCTCGTCAACGAACTTCTTCGCCATCTCGGAAAATGTCATGCCTTTCTTGAATGGAAGAAAATGAGCTGTCTTCGTCAATCTGTCCACGATCACCCAAATGGCACTGTTCTTCTTGCTCGTCAGGGGTAAACCCGAAACAAAGTCCATCGAAATGTGCTCCCATTTCCACTGGGGAATGTGCAATGGATGTAAGGAACCTGGAGGTCTCTGATGGTCAGCTTTCACCTTTTGGCATGTCAAACATCTGGCAACAAACCCAGCAATTTCTCTCTTCATGTTGTTCCACCAGAATCTGTCCTTGAGAGCTCGGTACATCTTCGTACTTCCAGGATGCATAGAATAACGTGCATGGTGTGCTTCTGTCATCAAACTCTCTTTCAAGGCATCTACTGCTGGCACACATAATCTGCTCCTGAAATACAAAACATCACCCTCCAAACGAAAGTCTGGTCGATCTGCAATGCTATCTCGGATTCGCTTCAACATCGCATCTTCAAACTGCTGGTCTTTAATAAGCTGAATAATGTCCGGCTGAAAGCTCACTGTACTGGCAAGTGTCAAACCATTCTCCACTAATTGCAGTTCCACTGGCTGAGCATGCCTCACAAAATAAAGGCTGTCCAAAGCCTGAAGAATCTCCGACTTCCTACTCAAGGCATCTGCAACAACATTGCCTTTCCCTGGATGATACTTGATGGGGAAATCAAAATCCTTGATCAACTCAAGCCACCTTCGCTGTCTCATATTCAACTCGGACTGCGTGAAGAGGTACTGTAGACTATGATGATCTGAATGCACTTCAAATGTCACGCCATACAAATAGTGTCTCCACATCTTCAACGCAAAAACGATGGCTGCCAACTCTAAATCGTGCGTAGCATAGTTCTTCTCGTGCTCCCGAAGTTGTCTCGAGCCATAGGCAATCACTTTGCCATGTTGCATCAAAACGCATCCCAAACCGACTCGAGAAGCATCTGAATAGATCATAAATCCTTCATGCCCATCTGGTAACGTCAAAACTGGAGCCGAAGTAAGCTTCTCCTTCAACATCCGGAAATGGTGCTCACACTCCTCCGTCCAAAGAAAAGGAACATTCTTCCTGGTCAATCGAGTCAACGGTGCAGAAATCTTGGCAAAATCTTGAATAAAGCGACGATAATATCCAGCTAATCCAAGAAAACTCCGTATCTCCGTCACAGTCTTTGGGCTGGGCCAATTCATTACTGCTTCAACTTTCATCTGATCCACTGCCAACCCATCTCGTGAAATGGTATGACCAAGAAAAGCTACCTGCTCGAGCCAGAAATCACACTTCGACAATTTGGCATATAAACGATGTTCTTTCAACAACAGTAAGGCTCGACGTAGATGTTCCTCATGCTCCTCTGGGGTCTTCGAATACACCAAAATGTCATCAATAAAGACCACCACAAATCGATCCAGAAAAGGAGCGAAGATCCTGTTCATCAAAGCCATAAAGGCAGCAGGCGCATTGGTTAATCCAAATGGCATCACGAGAAACTCAAAATGTCCATACCGTGTCCTGAAAGCAGTCTTCACAATATCTTCTTCCTTCACCCGAAGTTGATGATACCCGGATCTCAGATCAATCTTGGAAAAATAGGCAGCACCTTGAAGTTGATCAAACAACTCATCAATACGCGGCAATGGGTATTTATTCTTGATCGTGACTTTGTTCAACCGCCGGTAATCTATGCACATCCGTAAGGTACCGTCCTTCTTCTTCACAAACAGCACTGGCGCTCCCCACGGCGACACACTCGGCCGTACGAAACCCTTCTCCAACAGATCTTGCAATTGCGTCTTCAATTCGAGTAACTCAGCAGGGGCCATACGATAAGGAGCTAAACTAATGGGTGCTGTACCGGGCACTAGGTCGATCGCGAACTCTACATCTCGGACAGGGGGCAACTCGGGTACTTCCTCCGGAAATACATCCGGGAACTCACGTACTACCGAAATATCACTCAACTGCTTCACCTCCTTCTTCTCCGAGACAAACGCAAGAAATCCTGCACAACCTCTGCGTATCAAACGATCCGCCTTGCATGCGGAGATGACACGCCTCGGGCATCTCTCCTGATTGCCCTCGAAACGAAACCCCTTCGCAAAATCGAAGTAAATCGACCTGTTGTAACAGTTAACACAGGCACGATACCGCGCTAGCCAGTCCATTCCAAGGATCACATCGAAATCCAACATGGACAACAGAATCAAATCAACTGGCAGCTGGCGACCTTCAATCACCACGTCGCACTGAGGGTAGTATACACTACACTCCACTCTCTTGCCCACAGGAGTGGACACTACTAACACATAGGGTAGCGGCTGAGGGGGTTGCGGTAACTGTTCCGCAAAACGAGGGGCAACATACGAACGCGTAGATCCCGAATCAAATAGGGTATGTGCTTCAACTCGGGCAATGAGAACTTTACCTTCCACCACTTTCGCATCTTCTGCATGATCATGAGAGGCTGCATATACACGAGCAGTCTGGCGCTGGGGCTTCTGGCTTTGGCGAGACGGATGGGGGCTGTTCGAAGCTGCTGAACTGAGGGACTTGGATGACCCCATAGATCTAGATGACTGAAGAGGCCTAGCTGTCGGGCACTGAGCTATCTTATGCTCCCTCGATCCGCAACTCAAACAAGCTCCGGACTTCTTCCAACATCTCTCCGTCGGATGTCCCAATCCACAAAACTCGCATCTGCTCCCAGAGAAACTCGAAGTGCCTTGCTTCCCTTTCCATTTCTTCTGACTCTGTCCCCTGGAACTCACAGGTGCACTCCTCTTAAAATCCATAGCTCTCTCTGCGAAGTGGTTGGCTTCCGCAGCGTGTGCTCTGTCGACCGCATCATCGAAAGTAGCTGGTCTCTGAAAGGCAGTCACAAAATTCGCATATCTAGGATGCAGACCAGAAATAAAACGATTCACCTTCTTCTCCTCGGTATTGATCATGTCCTCAGCAAAATGGGACAACTGGGTAAAGCGGTGAATGTACTCCGAGACGGTAAGCTGCTGCTGCTGTAAGGCCAGAAACTCAACCTCCTTCACACGTCGAACATGGGCAGGAATGAACTTCCTTCTGAACTGCTTCTGGAACGTCTCCCACACTGTTTCACTCGGCATGGTCAGATAGGTTGCACTAACACTCTTCCACCAGGTCTTAGCCATCTCTCGAAACATCGAGGCCGTAAGCATAACCTTCTGCCGGTCGTCACAGACGATAGTAGAGAAGAGATCTCCAGTATGCTCTAGCCACTGATCAGCTTTCAACGCATCTTCATTGCCGTAGAATTCTGTGGCTCCACGCTTCCTGAATTTGTCGTATAGCGCATTTGGATCGCTCTCCCTAGGCTGGAAAACCACTGGCTGCTCTGCAGGCCGAACTGGCGTTTGACTCTGTCGGTCTACGATCGAAACGACCTGCGCTTGCAAAGAATGGATCGCCTGTAGCATAGTCAAGAAGCGCTCGTCGAAATTCACAAGTGGCTGTGGAGCGGCTGACCCACTCTCGTTATCTCCCTGATCATTGTTGTTGTGTGTTCCAGATCCCGATGCCATAGCCTGCAAAACACAAAAGTCAATCTGCTGACACACTCGATAACTCACACAGACTCACAAGACAAGGGGACTCACACAACAGTCCAGAACTGGACTACGAAATCTCACCACGTCCTATATGCCTACATGCTGACACACTAAGATAGAGACAATGCCCTGAGAGACAAAGCTCTGAGAGACAATGCTCTGATACCATACAATACGTATGTCACAACCCGAGCCCAGGGACCGGGGGTCAGAGAAAGTCTAACCAATGACACACGTACTCCCGTGCGTGCACACCTGGACCCCGTCCGAGTATACACACACAAGGGATCAATCACACGTGCAAAAGACTGAACGCGGAAGCTGTACGTATCAAGGCATACCACAAATATACCAAAAGACATAGGAGATTACAAAACGATATACACTGCTGATAAGAACAAATACATGAACGAACGTATGACAATAGAGCGGGCTTACAACAATCCAAAAACCAAAATACAGGTATTACTCAAGGCCCACTTCACAAGTACAGAAAATCCCCTCAATAGACGCCAACACAAAGAATGGGGAAAACAAAATGATGCAAACCGTACTCTGGAGGATGGATCAAGTCCACTCCTCTAGGCCGGAGGGGGCCTCGCGAGCCTCTCCTGCAGTCGGGTCGACCGACGCAGGATCGGAAGAGGGATCTGAGCCTGCAACACACAAGACAAACACATAAGTACGACGACTTAGCAAAGTATAAGCCAACAAGATGATAACACGAATCGTGTCTAATACTGAATAATACTGAACAATAGTCATGATGCAATATCCATAGAAACCATGATCGTATACTAAGCAAGTGTGCAAATGCATAATGAATAAGCATGCTAGCAGAATCACAAACAGATAACACTCAAAGTGGCAACTACATTGGCCATTTTCTCCCTTACGAGAGCGGACGGAATGAGAACACCAGCGACCGGGCCAGGGCACGCATGGGTCTCTAGTTCCCGGGGTCCGGAGTCCCAGGACGGAAACACTCTGCAGAGGCAAACACATAAACTATACCAAAGTCAACCCCGTCGGGTATCCTAAGGCTGAGGCTCAGTAGTGCCAATACCAATCACAATCAAGCGGATGATGCACCTCGATCACTGATCACTTATCACTTATCACTTATCATACTGAACGAACAATAGGAAGTGCATCACATAAACTGATACTGAATACAAATCATACGGATAACTGATACTGAATGCCAATACTGAATGCATAATACGGATACTGATACTGATACGAAATGCAATACAGAGACTGAAAGCAATCATACGGATAACTGATACTGAATGTACATAAACTGATGCTGATACTTAAACTGATGTAAGTACTCCAGTGGAGCAACGGTAAACATAATACACAATAATAGAATGGTTCCGCCCGGGCTTCGCTCTGGGGTTGCTGCATTTCCCACAGAATCGAGAGGTCCAGCGCAGAACACATAAGAGGGCATAACCGAAATCAATATGCTGTACAATTCAGAATGCTTATACGAATCAAGGTCAATTACAAACCAATCCTACACTAATTATCCAGTGCTTCTAACCGTGCATGTTGATGTAGTTTTAAGATGTTCGATGCACCATTGTCTAGTGTTGCAGTGTCTGGAGTGTGCACCGAAGTCCCTTAAACCAACACCCATGGGGAGGTGCTAAACAGCTGGATACAAGCATGAATGATTCACAGCCCTTGAGGTCATTCACGTCATTCAAACATTCCATTGGGCATGTCCAGGTTAGCTACATTCTAACATGAAAGTCCTATACGGTCGTTTGCTTAAACCTAGTCCCTTTTCATTCAATTCTCAGGGTCTCACGGTGTAGCCGTAGGTAACCTTACGGCTTAGCCGTGGCATCTTACGGCTTAGCCGTAATATGCACTGCGGCTGAGCTGAGGTTCCCCAGATATCCACCCGGATTTACGGCTCAACCGTATTTTGCTCTACGGCTCAGCCGTATCCTGGTCCACGGCTTAGCCGTAAGCCAATGTACGGCGTAGATCAGGCTGGACCGTAGAAGAATGGCATTTTGCCAACATCCAGTTATTTTCAGCTAACAGTCTGTACTGCTCTACGGTTAGGTTTACGGTTGGGTCTCGGCTTAGCCGTAAGCCATTTTACGGCTTAGCCGTAGCACATTTCACGGCTTAGCCGTGAGTGCACGGACTCATTTTCCTGAACTTGTTACAGTCATACAGAAAGTGTGCGAAATGGCTGGAAACCGAAAGATAACAGTGAAATGAACTGAATGGGGCTGTCTAATACTGAGAAACACAATAAAGAACAAGAACACAACAATCAAATCACTACCAATCGATGTTCATACAACTTGGGCTTATACTTGCCTCACGGACGAAATCCACACGCTAATTGGCTCAGTCCACCGGGATCACACACACTAACGAGCTCCTTTCTTCCTCCCTCAAGCACAGAAACAGAAATGGAGAAGGAGAGAAAGAGAGCTGTCGAGAGAGAGAGAGACGAACAGAGAGCGAGAGAGACGATCGAGAGAGAGATGGAGTTGGTGGGATTTTTATAACTTAAGTTGAGCCAAATTTGCAAACAAGTCCAATTAGCTTATCCAATTATCAGTTTGAGTCAAATGACAGTCCAACGAGAGCAAACGAACTCATTCGAATCCAAGACAGTTACGACAATCGACAAGCTCGACGAAATACACGCGCTGACGTCAAAATGACGCGAAACTGACAAAGTCAATCAAAAGCCAAAATTACGAAAAAGGGCTCAAACTAACTAGACCAAGTCAACTCAACCCAAACGATCTCTCTACAACTCAAACCAAACAGAAACAAAATCAAAACACTCTTAGCGATAAAACACACGCAATTACCCACTAAACCGGGTCAACTCGGGTCGGAGTGTTACAGGGGCACTTCAGTTTCTTGTCATAAGTAATAGCAGTACCAAAAACGGGAATGTTCAAAATGCATAATATATCATTTAGAGTGATTGTCATCTCACCGAAAGGCATGTGGAAGGAATTTGTTTCAGGGAGCTACCTTTCCATAAAACTAGAAACTATGGTCTTGTTAACCAACCAATAAGTACAATCAATCAATGGAGACAACATAGAACTTTAACCCATTGCTTAAACTATTGACTATCATTCAAGGGCCACAGGCCACAAATCTATTTTTCCCCATGACTTTGGTATTTCAGCGTTCCATGATCCTACATTTAAACACAAATTCATAATTAGCTCCCTTATAATAACAAATACATTATTGTTTAGAAAAAAAATGTTTAAACATGCATCGCTCTTCCATAGGAAATAAGCAATGTGCATATCCAAACTCTTCAGTAAGCTCTGATTAGGTGGCCCAATTCTAAACTCCTCTTCATGTTCAACATCTTTTTCATCATTCTATGTATATGATTCTTATACTTCAATTTGTGGTTATTCTACAGGCTTTTCCACCCATTGATGAATCCTCCTATTGGAGGCTGTGGGTCGCATTCTTGAAGAACTTGCTCTATCTATATCTGTAATTTAAATGAGAAAGTATAACATAAATACCAAAAAAATTAAAGCTTATTAATAACCACCCATGATATGTTCAGCCATGGAAGGCTGAACAAATTGTATTTGTTCATCTTTCCATGGCCCAACAACCATGTAATGTTCGGCCATTCTCTGAACATTAAATGGATGTCTGGTCACTTATGACCGAACACCCATTTAATGTTTGGACTCAGGTGATCGAACAGTATCAATGTTTTTGGCTATAAAGGGCAGAACACAAGATGGTATGAAGAAAAAGAAATGCGGTATGAACCCATTTCATTCAATAATACACAACATAGCTTTCAAAACACAATGGAATAATGGTATACGATGAAGAAGAAGACATTACCTTAAAATGGTTAAGGGTTTTAGGCTTGGAATGGAGGTGAGAAAAAGCAAAGGGAATAGAGCAATGAGTGTAGGGAGAAAAGAGGGTTTTGGGTTTTCAGGTTGGTATGAAGAGAGAGATGAGTGTAGGGAGAAAAGAGGAAAGAATGGATATTTGTGGGATATTGGATGTGTTAAGAAAGATAAAAGAAGAATCTTTAAATTTTGAGTTGTGTCTAGAGAGAAGCTGTGCCAAGAGAGACCCTTTTGTTGTTAAAAAAGTAGCACTCTTTATAGAAACAATGTTGTTCAGGGCAACCAAGCACCAAATGTTAAAGTAGGTTTGATGAGATAATTGGTGACTTTTGTTTCTGTTTGTTCTTTTACATTTTGATAGGTTGCCAAATTCGTTACTATTATACTTTATTAAGTTAAAGGTTTTACAATCTAATTTGGATAGTCAATTACAATTTAGATGGTGAGTTACTCTTCTCTCCTCCTTTATCTTTTCTAATTATCCACTTCTAATCTCATGCAACACATATTTTATCTCATCCATCTCCCCACCTTTCCTCTTTCATTAGTCATTTTTCTTTTTTTTTTTTTTTTTTTGACATTACATCTCATTTTTCCTTTATACTCTACTCACTTTGATCTTAAAAAATGCATATGGTCATGTATTCTTTTTTACATTTTCCTTCTAAAAATATATTGTTGTGGATTGTATTTAGGGTGCCATCCAAGTCAGTACTTATTTTTTAATTATATGAATATTTGGTTTGAATCGCATAAATATATCTTACTCAGCATTGGTTATAGTGCTAGTATGTTATTAATATGATGATAGGCTATGTTAAATTTGCTCAAGACATGTATAAAATTTTTTTTAATGTTAACCTTAATTGAAAATACTTAATAGTACAAGAGAAGAATACTGAAAAGTCAAAAAGAAAAAAAAGAAACAAACACCACCAAAGCAAAACCACAAGTATAAAAATTAGAGAGAAGTAGAGAGGTACTATAACAACCTGTAGCAACCCAAAACTTTAAAAGAAGGTGACCTCCTTCCAGTTCCTGAAAATGATAAATCCCATGAAATTGAGGAAGAAAAGACACCCACGATTGAGCTTGTAAGCAAGGTCAGCAACCAAGGTGCTAGAATCCTCAAAGCATCTGAAATTCCTCTTCTTACAAATGATCTATAAAACTACTAGGAAGGCGGTCCTTTACAAAACCCTTTTTTTGTTTAATTCTAACCCTTAACAACCACTCCACGACAATTATATTGTCTATAGTTAAGATTTTTGGAGGAAGTGGGTCTCATCAAAGATCCATATGGATTCATGGTGAATTGGTGAGTTTTTCTGAGCCTCCAATGATTTAGAGTCATACCTATGGTCAGTAAAGCTCAAAACTTAGTTGAGTCAATGAGGAAACTCAACCTGCAAGATCCAAACCATATCGCCTTTTTGAAAGGAAAGGCATTGACTCCATCATTTTTACCACCTTCTACTCACTTTGTAGGAATAGAAATGAAGTCATTTTTAAGGGATTCCTTCATCTATCAATGCCAGTCACACTGCGGTTTTAGGCGAATCAAATTACTTTCCTTTGTCCTGTCTCATGCAGCCTTTCTCTGAATAGTCCCTTTTGTCTGCACAGCATTTTTTGGGGGTCTCTACTCTCTACTTTCTAGACTCCAATATATATATATTTACTCCTAGCCTTAGCGGGCTGGGATTTGTAGCCCTCTGGTAAGGGAATCCTTGGGGCAGGGGAGACACCTCGAGTGAGGTTAGAGAATCCTCTGGTAAAAGAAGAAAGCCTTGGGTGAGACAACACATCCTCGGTTAGGCTGGCAAGAACCAAACCTCTTACCTACCACTAGGATAAGACACTATTCTTCTCCAATCCTAATTATTGGAAGGATTATCTAATTCATTTATCATAATCAAATTCTATTATTCAAATTTGTTTTTTTTTAATTTTTTGGTCATTTGTTTATGATTTGATGGAATACCACCATTAGAATGATGATTCACATCCTTTTCCCATGTATAGAATTTCGGACCAAACTAAGTCAACCCAGTACCACCCCTCGCCAAAACAAAATTTGGCACAAAAGTCCGTATTACATATATATATGAAGATATTATAATAAATATATTAACCATGGTGACGATGTTAATAAATTTGTCTGTAGCTTGGCTGGATAGATTTTCTCCACTACTTTCTTATGACAGATCAACTAAGAGTCCACTATTAAAAACAAAGTTTTTGTTATAAGATAAATTATCTTAGGTGGATGCCCACATTAGGACCCTAATGAGATAAGGAGAGCACTTAAGGTTAGAGTCCTACTATATTAGGTTGCTTGGCGAGGAAGCAATCTTATCATATAAATAAGATTCTTCTTCCCCTTTAGTATGTACATATCTCTTAATATGAAAAAGATCTCTCTCCCTTCCTTTGTATTCCTCCCTTAGTTCTCTCTTATTTATAATACATTATCAACACGATGAGTTCTATCAGTTTGGATTTTGAAAAAAAGATGTGGATCGCAGTAGATCTAGATTTTTCTTCAAGCACTCGGTCTTTGGTTATTTTCTCCCTGCAAGTCGAACAAAAGGCAGGGTTCTTTGTTGCAGCGAATAGGTACTCTTAAGATCTTTTGTTTCTTTCTCCGTTATGTAAGCAGGAAGAAGAAGCAATGGAACTCCTTTTTATTTTCCTCTGTACACGAAAACGGAAAGGAAACCAAAGCAAGTATTGTTTCTTTTCCTTTCTTTACTATTGGAAAGGTAGAACATCGTTACTTTGATTTTTATTTGCTTTTTGTCTTTCTTGGGTAGCGTGCCAAAGATTTTTTTTTTTAAAAGAAAAATAGAAAAGAGGAATAGCAGTAAGCAATGTTTGATCTCAGCAAGGGCTGACATTATCATCACCGGGCAACAAGTTAAATAGCCAAGTTTGACTGGTTTCGATGGCCGAAAATTGTTTTCGCAATATCTTGATTATCTAGAATCCGATTAATAATCCATTTGCGCCTACAAAAAGCTTGTGAGTAGATCTACATATTGGTGGGAAAATGAGGACAATTCAACGGTTAAGTAATTTTCTCCATTTTATGATATTTTATTAGTTTGGTAGTTTTATACATGCGTTTGTCTTTCTTACTTGAGATCTGCAAGTATTTATAATTATAATTCGAGCAATAATTAATTCATTCACTCTTATCAAAGGGAGATTAAGACAAGATCAATGAATCATAAATAGAACAAAAAATTCTATATTATTCCACACCAGAAGATCCGAGGGTTATTCTTATCCAGAACCAGAAGTTCTCAAATTCACAATATGAACCCGGAGATTCATATTCCTAATCAAACATGAAGTTTTGATGTTTAGATCTAAAAATAAAATCAATTAATATTAGGGCTTAAAATAAAGTCTGAAGTCTTGACAGAACCAGAAGTTCTAAAGCATAGAGTTTTAACAAAATTAGAAGTTAGAAGCATAAAGCTTTGATAAAATTAGAACTTTTAATTCATGAACCTAAAGCTCTAAATCAAGCTAGAAGTCTTGACAGAACCAATAGTTCTGATTCTTAAGTTGAGAACCTAACGTTCTAACTTCATTTGGCCAATTCTTTATCACATTTATTCTTGATTATCTTTAATTGGATGTTAAGAACTTGAAGTTCTACATTTTATTTATGTTTCTCTAAATACTTTTAATTATATATTTTTTATTACTTTACATTGCATGCTTGACATAATTACTTTGGTAATGTTATGACTATATAGTTATATGAAACTTTAGTTTTGATAAATTTATTGCCAGAAGCAGTAGTTGCATATAATAGAACTTACTAGAAGTTCTATATAAGTAATTGGAATCTGAAACTCCATATGATATTTAAAACTACGAGTTCTATATCGAATTTATAATTTGGACCCGAAGATCCATATGGTATCTAGAACCAAAAGTTCTAAGATTTAAATATAAACACAGAGATTCATGTTCATAATCAAACTTGAAGCATTGATTTTTAAAGATCCAAACTAGTATAAATCGATACGAAGACCAAAAAATCAAACCTGAACTCTTGACGAAATCGGAAATTCTTATTCAAACATGAAGTCTTGACAGAACCAAAAGCTCTGATTCTTAAATTGAAAACCTAATGTTTTAACTTTTAATTGACCAATTCTTCATTATATTTTGTCATTGGATATTTAGAACCTGAAGTACTATTTTTTTTAATAATTGTTATTGTTAAATTAATCTCTACACATTCGAGAAAGCTTAGTGATGCAATCAAAAAAGGAAATGAACCCTCATTTTTTATGCCATTATATCCCTGTTGGAGAGGTATACTCACCAGAAAATGGTTGCGCCACCTAATACTTAAAATAATGCTAAACTAGTCAACCAGAATTCCTCCAGAAAAGATAAATATAATAGGTCATTTAGTAGAGATGAAAATAACCACCATATGAGAGGTGTTTAACAAGGCATTTTGTTTGGAAATTGGGAGAACCACCAAGCATTGTTGAGAAGACCTACAACTCCTTTTATGAGTTTGAATATTAAGTTTAATTTTTAGATATTTTGTTGAATGTTGGACATATTCCTTTATTCCCCGTATCTTATGTTTGCACCTTATATTTGCTTTAAATGGTGAATGATTTAGTTGTTTTCAATTCCATTTTTGTTATGCAACTAAAAAGGTATATTAGTTTATTATCTCATGCGGTATAGATCATTGAATGTATGAAATTGCGAACAATATATGTCTGAAGACAGTGCCATAAAACACACTATATTGAAAACTAAAAGTTTTTCTCATAGTTGGTGTTTAATTCGCACAAAGTATCAAGCATAACTGGATCTGTATAAATACTTAAATGCTCCGAAAAAGTTCACATAATGTTACCAAATTGTACACACATATGCATTATGGATGCATTATTTTTTAGTTGTCCCTGAAGAAACTTACTTGGCTTCAAAGACATCAAAATGAATGGATACCAAATATAGAAACTATAAGTAAAGGTAACACATAATATTTGTACATCACTACTAGTATTGACAGCCAGCAACTAATACTAGAAAAGCTAAGTGTATCCTCTTCAGACCTCAAGGCTATATTATAAGACAATCTCCAATATTGAATCACATTCAATTATGAGCAAAATGATAAAGTCAAACCAAAAGCTTAAACTAAGCACGAGGCTTAGTGGCCTTAAAGCTTTGATATCTTGGCATGATAGGTTAGGTCACCCTGAGGTTACTATGTTAAGGTAAACTATTGAAAATTCTTTTGGACACTCCTTGGAGTACCATCAATTAACTATTCTTTCTGCAAAGGATACAAGGTGATATTTGTGAACTCATTAAATCGCCCTAGTGAACCTTTTTAGATATTTTATTGTTTTAATTCATGTCTTTATCCTTTGGTCGAATGTTTGCCTACCTTTTTATCTTTTACCCACTTATTAGCATAAATTATTAAACTTAGGGTACACTTCCCTGAGAATTCTATTACGTCTATAAGGCTTGATATCACAAGTTCGTGACCTGCATGAACCCACAACATAGATTGGAAATCTATGTTTGTTATGATTCACTCTCAATTATTAGATATCTAGAACCAATGACAGGAGATGTATTCACTGCTCATTTTGCCGATTGTCATTTTGATGAGACAATCTTTCCACCGTTAAGAGAAGATAAGAGAATTCCTGAAGAACGCTTTGTTCTTATAGAAAAACATGTTCCTGAAGAACGGCGAGAATTAACATGGAATACTCCCACTTTGTCTCTTTTAAATATATGTACTTCTCAACGTGAGAATGAAATGTGGAGAACTGTACACTTTATTACAAATGAATTTCTTGATGTTTTTAATGATACAGTAAACGTGACTAAGTCACATGTACCAACTATGAACACACCTACATGAATTAATGTTCATATAGGACAAGCGCGAATTAATGCTCCTATAGGACAAAATTTCAACTATGGTAGTAAATGAAGCTATTACACATATAGTTCCAAACATCCAGCTCCACCAAAGAGGAAAAATGAACAATCATATCTCAATCATACTCCATAAGAGATACGCTCCCAAAGAAGTTATGAAAAATCATACACTCCTGAAGAGGTACACCATTTCACTTAAGATGAGGTTATGGCAAAATTCACTTTCTCTAACATGCTTAAAGAAGTTAATGTCCCAGAAGAGATACGAGTTCCAGAAGAGACTTTGGAAGCCCCCTGAAAAGGTAATAATATCCAATAATAAATATATCTCTATACTTTACTTCGATTCAAGAGAGAGATGGTATAAAAAAGAAAAAAATTCATCGATGGCATATTTGCATATGCAGAACTACACATATATCAAAGGCAAACGATGATTGGGATACAAAATTACATTTTATAGATTGGCCAAAATGAAGAGATGTTATCAAGATAGAGTTAGAATCTCTTAATAAACGTGGTGTATTTGGACCTATAGTACAAACTAAAAAAATTGTTAACCTGTAGGTTACAAATGGGTGTTTATAAAAAAAATGAATGAAATTATTAGATACAAGACAAGACTTATAGTACAAGATTTCCTGTAGAAACTTGTGATTGAAAACACACCCAGATATATATATATGAAAATCATATAAAGATTTGTTTTGCTTGAAGTAATGTCAAAGAGTACGCACTCACACAATTAAGATGTTCATTTTACGGCTTGAACTATTCCAAAAGAATACGGTACAATTAACTTAGTAAATGTTTATCGAAGAATAGGTATGAAAACAATCATATTTGTTCATGTATCTTTATAAAATCCTTAAAATAATTCACAATAGTAGAAGTTTATATAGATGACATAAATCTAATCGGGACTCCAAAAAAGCTTAAGAAAACTATTGACTATTTATAGGAGAATTTTGTCTCGATTTATAAATCAAGAGTAGTTCTAATGAGATATTTTATTCTTTGTAAATATGTTTCTCATATATAGTTTTGCACCAACTCAAAGGTACTAAATTGGTATTAAACAAATCCTACAATATTTAGGTCTATTTTATTCTTATAGTTGTAAAGATTCTGACTTTGTAAGATATGCGGATTTGGGATATCTCTCTAATCCTCATAAAGGTCGATTACAGAAATGTTATATGTTCCTTACTAGTAATGCCGCCATTTCTTGGCGTTCTACTAAACAGACTTTGGTAACTACTTTTTCTAACAATGTTGAGATTTTAGCCCTCTATGAAACTAGTACGGAATGTGTGTAGCTAAAATCTTTAATTCAGTATATTCATAATTCTTGTCAATTATTTGCTAATACAGGTACTTGAAGTGTTATCTATGAAGACAATGTGGCATGTATTCAACAGATTAAAGAAGGGTATATTAAAGGTGATAAGACAAAGCACATTGCACCAAAATTCTTCCTCACGCATAAGCTTCAAAAGAACAATGAGATTGAAGTCAAGCAAGTTCGTTTAAGCAACAATATGGCTGATTTATTTACCAAGTCATTACCAAAATTAACATTCTAGAAGTTTGTATATAAAATGGGCATGTGTAGAGTCTATCATTAAATAGTATAAAGGTTGTTGTTGGTGTCAGGGGGATACATCCTGAAGCATGCTACCCTGGACATCTATGCACTGTATTTTTTTTCCTTTTCTAGGCTTTATCCTACTGTGTTTTCCTAGTTAAGGTTTTAACGAGATAGTATTATTCATGTCCAACACCAATTTAATGATCCTATAGAATGTTGTACTCTTTTTCCTTGGCTTCGGTTTGTATCCCATTGGATTTTTCCTTTACAAGATTTTAATGAAGCAACTGTCATTGAATGATAGTCATCCAGAGGGGAGTCTTATAAGATGTATTATTATAAGGTCCCAAAACCCACTAATCTTGATTTACGCTAATTAAGCTTATTCTATATTAATTGAACTCGATTAAGGCTAATGTAATCCAAAATTATCGGGTTTGGGCCTCGGGTAGGGAGTTGGGCGGAGTTCGGCCCCACTTTAGCAGTTAAGGGCCTTTTCGTAATTTGTCTTTGCACCTCTTGGACACCTCGTCCATTTCCTTTCGTGGAATCCTTCGCATAGATCATCTTTCATGTTGGGCCCGACTTGATCCGGACTTATCTTAGCTCAATTGAAGTGTATTTGACCTAAACTGAAATTCCTAGAAAAAGGGTGGACTTGCCTGTAATTTCAGGAAAAGTTATGTTTAAAAAGAAAACTCAACGTACCCTCTCCTCTTTCTCTCGTGTAACTATTGGAGCCCTCTTTTCTGCTGGGTTTCTTCTCCTCTTCTTCTTGCAATCGAAGTGCTCGGGAGTGTGCATGCATAGAGAGTGGTCTCCTACCACCTTCTTCTTCCTTGATCTCCCTTTCCTTTACACTTTCTGTATAGAATGCTCTTCTCTCCAAGCTACAGCAATATAAGGTGAAGAATGAGTCCCTATTTCATTCTCTTGTGTTTATTAGGGTCATAAAGACTCCATTACTTGACATGCATGTGAAGCTAAATCTCCATATTCCACCATTTCATGTTTACTTGTAGAGAACCCATTTCATCCAGAGACTTTCCCTGAGCACACAGCTAGATAAGGGTTTGAGAGGGTTAGTGCTGTTGGAAAAGGCAAGTATTGAGTTATATGTGTTGCATGCATGATTAAGTATCGATATTTACTTGCATTTCCAATTTCATCCATTTCCTTTCATTGTTTAATTGATGTGAATGTAGTGTGTATTGAGTTAGAATGACAAAGATGGGAATGGAGGTTGTGGGAGTACAGAACACCTTAATTGGATGCTACTAGTAAGCCATAAAATCCCCTCCCAGTATAGGTTCTGTACTGACTGAAATCGGAATTGAGCTACAGAACTGTATTCGGGTTTCTGAAGCTTACGGTGAAGCTACGGCTAAGCCGTGAGCATCTACGGCTCATAGTCCAAAGAGCAAGAAAACCCGATTTTGTACTACGGCTCACCTATGGCTGAGCCGTGGATTTTACTACGGCTAAGCCGTATCTAGCCCGTACCCAAGCCGTAGGTCTTCCTATGGCGAGCTTTCCAGAGAGCTCATGGAACCTAGTTTCTTCTACGGCTTGCATACGACTGCACCGTGGAATACACTACGGCTACGCCGTAACCTCCCCGTACCTTAGCCGTAGGCATAGCACGGCTAAGCCGTAGGCCAACATACGGTTGGGCCGTAAATGCGCCTGAAAATCCGGACGGATTCTGACCCACTCGGTTAAGCCGAAGCCTTGTACACGGCGAAGCTGTAAGAACCCAGTGAAATAGGATGTTAAGGACTCTCAATGATGTTGTAGGACCTTAGTATTGGCACCTTCTATACCACCACAGAGGCCCAATGGTAAGTACATGTTGGGGAGAATGAATGATTCCCGGATGGTCTCCCAATGGCAAGTCATGGATGTTGGCATAAGCATGGTGTCCCGTATGCACAAGGCAATACCAAGACACGGTTAACACCATGACACCGAACGTCTTATATGAGCATCGTGTTGAATGCCCTTGGGGACTATAGGTTACTATTCGGGGTGAAAGTAGCAATTCCTTGGGTACTCACTTAAGCTGAATGTATCCATATTGTTATGATATACCACCTTCAATATGAATTACTTCTTTTAGTAAAACCCTGAGGCAATTCAGACCTAAGCTTCTAATGAGTGAGTGTCTGATAAGCCAGAGCTTCTAATGAGTGCGAGCTTGTTAGCCAAGGGTATGATATGACTGATACGATTGGGTATGAGTCGGCACCACTCAACTTACACCATTTTGGGTATATGTTATGTATGTCACCACTGCAGTAGGTTTACGGAGGAGTAGTCGGTGCTCATCGGGAAGCTAGCCTGATCCCCTAACGACCCATACGATATGTGTATGCTCCCTTTTGGGAGAATAGAGCGTCGTGGTTGCCAATCAGTATGTATGACATTTAAATTGTAATTTCTCACTCATGCATTATGTTCGGTGATTATTCTTATTGATATATTATGTTATACTTGTCCCATATGCCTCAGTACTTGCTTAACCGTCGTGTTAACAGTGTTACCCTTGGTATTGCAAGTCCGGCTTCCGGTCCCAATGCGGACACTGACGCGCACCCGGAGGGTACCCCAACGGTACCTCGGGATGTAGATGAGTGGAAAGATGGCGACGTCTTTTACTAGCCATCTCACGGAGCGCGACTATATTCAGGAGATATCATTGTTATGTTTGGGGTCCCTTTTTGTATCAAACACTTAAGCAGTCTTCTTAGGAATGTATTTAAAGACTTCAACACTATCATATGTATATATATATGTTTACTTTTGAAGGTTAACCGACTATGAACTCGTGTGCTCTTGATAATTACAGAGTATTTTGCAGGATTTCGTTTATGATAAATTATGTTTGTACGTGTGTCAGCATATCTCACACGTTTCTGTGGAATCTCCCTTGTAGGAATTCGTGCATAATTCTTTAGGGCACGGATTTCTGCGGGATTACATATCCACGCCCTAGGGGCCCACTCAAATCCCCAAATTCTCGAGATCGGGGCATGACAATTATCATGTGTAAATAACCATATTGGGACCCACATGAGATAAGGAGAGCACGTAGGGTTAAAATCCTACCATATTAGATTGCCTGGAGAGAAAGCAATATTATCCTATAAATAAGATTCCCCTTAGTATGTACATATCTCTCAATAAGAAAAAGATCTCTCTCCCTTCCTCTCTATTCCTCTCTTATTTATAACAATTTTACTTTTTTTTAAAATTTTTACAACTAGAGGCATATATTAACTAAGATATTCAAAATCTCAAAAAGGCCCTATAAGTAAAAACAAAAAACCCTAAATTTCATGTAGACAAAAAGGACTTAAAATTTATATATCCACCGTAATGGTCCCAAGTACCTTTTTTTGTTTATTTTTTTTTGTTGTTCTGCCTAGCAACGATATCTCCGCTCACTTTTATAAACGAGTATATCCCCACTCGCCTTTTCTCCGTCTTCCCTTCCTTTTTTCTCCTCCTCCTTTTCCTCCTTCTTCCAACTCTTTCCACTCCTACCAACTAAACCCTTACCCACATAACATTTTCTTTTACAATATGGTCACCTCAATGGTCATGGAGTTAGTCGCATGTGGAAGCTTGTTACCAAAAATTTTAATATCACATGCTCATCTAGATCCATCATATTCCTCATCTCTTTCCTCCCACATCCAAAACAAATTCATTTAAACCCATTCATCTTCTTTTAACTAAACGAATGAAACATCACCCTCATATAAAAAAACTCACATTCTCTCTCTTGAACCCATCCTTTTCTTATTTCTTTCTTTTTTTTTCTCTCTTTCTTTATTCCCACTCCATTGTTATTCTGTACAACCCACCTTTCTCAATATCATTTTTCAACATCTATTTTTCATCTCCCTGCACAACCAATATGTTCATTCCCAAACCACCTCTACCTTATCATCATCTTATCGTATTCCCTCTTCATGTCCCTTCTCTACCAATCCAATTTACAATATATAAACCAACTTCTACTTATTACCGAGACCAATCTCTCACATTTTTCTTTCATCATTATCTTCAACTTCACTCATCACCATCTAGCCTCCATGTAAACATCATTCACAGGAACAAGTTTAATTTTGTTTTAATCTGACCCTAGTGAATATATCGCACCTTAATTGTAAAGAATAAGAAGAAAAGATGAACAAAGATATTCCCGTTTGTGTATGCAGAAGAGCGAGGATATCATCGCTAAACAAAACAGAAAAAAAAAATCAAAAATGGCCCTTGGGACTACTATCGTGGTTATATATCGTTTAGATCCTGTTGACATCAAGTGAATGTAATGAGATTTTTTTGAAAAATTCTCTATCTTCTTCTATTTTTTAATAGGCATATATATTTTGGAATAACTATAAAATGGCCCTTATAATTTGTATATGTACTAAAATCTCCCTTAACTAACAGTGAAACTAGATAGAAGTTAACTAGACCCTCTCTTTTTTTTTTTTTTCAACCAATTTGCCTATAAGAAAATTACTTCTCCTTTGAATTAAAAGATAACAAATAAGTTTTCCTCTTAAAAAATTAATAGTCATATGTTTTATCATCAGCAACTCATTGCTCAAACACATTAAATATCACTATATTTGGGTTGGACACTTGTTAAGTAGGTTAATTTTCACACTCACGCTTGTTTTATAGTTTTTTCTATTGTTTTAGATTTTTTTTTCTAATTTTGAGAACATGTGTGTATGCACTGGTCTGGTATGGGCGGCATAGACTTTTTTGAACCCAGACTGATGCAAATATTAGCACCGAAAATTAAAACCATGATTGATTATTTAAAATTTTTCACTACAAGATAATGATTTATATCTCGTATGTTTTTCAACAAGAGATCTGAAGCTTTTCCACTATTGGATAAGTGATTTACATTTTTCTATTTTTTAATTTATAAAATGAGAAGTATGCATCATCAGATCGATACTCTGCACCATTTTTCCATTTTATTGATGATCTAATATTTTCCTGTCATTTGGTCGATGGTCCTCTGCTTTCATGCCGTCTGATTGATGATGTGATCCATTTTCAACATTTGTTTAACTATGTGGATTTTTAAGTCGCTAGCTCAATGATCTAAGACCTTTTCCCTTCAATGGAGGGTTTACTTGTTTGATTCACTTGATAAATGATTGGACCTTTTAATCATAGGATTTTTTGTGTACAGTCACCTCCAAGGGTGGATCTTTTCATGTCTTCACCAACCTTGAGCTATTTAGCTAAATACTTTCCCACATTTTTTGTATTGACAGTGCCCATATTCGGTAGAAAATGTTACATTTTTGCAATATTACAAAATAATTTTATACGAAATCACATATACTTTATGTAATATTGCAAATTGATTTCATAAAAACTCAATGGGGGCGTTCTTATTTATATTTTCATTCCATCAAATAGAATTGGAAAAGTTTAAAGTAAAAAATAATATGCGATTTTGCAAGAACTTGCAATTTTATATAAAATAATTTTGCAACTTCACAAAATCTTTGACTACCTTTCCCGCAACAATTACAATACCGTACAACAGTTGTGGAAAAATGTCCAAATAAATAGAAAGTCCTTGATAAGGGCATGGCAAAATTAGCCCCTAAAAATTACCAGCCAGAAAAGAGAAACCTTTTTAACCATTAGATTATTGATCTAATTATCTGTACACTTTCTTCTTTTGAAACGATGAGATTAGGCGTTGCCATTGTTAGATCAATGGAAATAAACAAAAATATTGTGTTTGGTACATCTTAAGTTTTTACACAGCTTGCACCTGTTAAATGCAGGAGAGCATGTGCAGTTAAAACAATTCACCCATTCAGCGTGTTGCAATGACCTAAGGTAGTGTTTGGTTCGCTGTAATGAAGGCTGGAATGGAATGGCCATTCCATTGGAATGACCATTCCCACGTTTGGTTCGTGAAAAAACGGCGGAATGACCATTACTTCAGGAATCACTATTCCTTTATACAAGGGAATCACCATTCCACCGGGGGGGCGGAGGAATGGCCATTCCATTCCTTTCCCAATTTTATTTTTGATGAATTTTATTTTAAAAACCTAAATTTATTAATTTTTTAATATTTTAATAAAATATAAATAAATATTATTATATAAATCATAAAATAAACATAGTTGAAATTAAATTTAAAATATCAAAATTTTAAGAATAAAATTAAATACAATGTTTGGTCACATAAAAAAATTAAATTTTATTTTAAAAAGCTAAATTTATTAATTTTTTAAGATTTTAATATAAATAATATTATTATATAAATCATAAAATAAACATAGTTGAAATTAAATTTAAAATATCAAAATTTTAAGAATAAAATTAAATACAATGTTTGGTCACATAAAAAAATTAAATTTTATTTGAAAAAGCTAAATTTATTAATTTTTTAATATTTTAATAAAATATAAATAAATATTATTATATAAATCATAAAATAAACATAGTTGAAATTAAATTTAAAATATCAAAATTTTAAGAATAAAATTATATACAATATTTGGTCACATAAAAAAATTAAATTTTATTTTAAAAAGCTAAATTTATTAATTTTTTAATATTTTAATAAAATATAAATTTTATATAAATTTTATATTTGGTCAGTTTAATATAAATTTTATTCCATTCCTGGTATCATTCCATCATACCAAACACAGGAATCGGAATGAGAGTCCTATTACTGGAATGATTCCTCTGTCTAACTTAACGTTGGAATAAGAATTACCATTCCTACCTCATTCCATTCCAGGCTCATTCCAGCCTCCATTCCATTCCTCCCAGCAATCATTCTAGCGAACCAAACGCTACCTAAGGTAAGCTAGCAGCACTGGAGACAAAAACTACAGCAAAGAGAAAACACAAGTCTATTGGCCAGAGTCTAGATCCTCTCCTGCACACCAAAGAGTAAAGAGGAACATTCAAACGGTGAAAAAGAGCAGATCAATCATCCAATGGCTAAACATCGATCTGCATCTGGTCCTACTGGTCTCACGTTTTAGATGTATGATCTGAGCCATTTACATTATTAGATTTCTTAGTCACATTTTTAGACCAATGATTCACAATCTATTCTTCTACCATTGGATCTATTATCTAAGATTATTCACTGCTAGATCAAAAATCCACATCTCAACAATTATTCAATCAACAATCACAGACCTATCCACCAATGATCCGAGTCTTTTCCACCGTTGGATCAATGATCTACAATTTTTCTAGTTTTTGCTTTGACGATCAGAGGCCCACCGCTCACATTTTGTTGTTGGATTCTTAAAAATCTATGTTTCTACACCATTGTTTCGCCGGTCTGTCTGCAATGGCGGAAAAAAGATCAGAAGCAGAAGCAGAAGCAGAAGAAGCAGAGGAAGAAGAAGACTACATGGGAGATATCTCCCTCTTTCTTCCTCCAGAATCAATCTCTAAACCCTCCATCCGTTCCAAAAAGGTCCTCAAACTACCCTTCTCTTTTGCTCAATCTGTTCCTCCCAAACCCCTAAAACCCTAATTTCTCTTCTTCTGCAGATCTCGAGCGATGCTAAAACCCTAATTCCCCACTCCTCCTCCAAGAACCACAGCAAATCCAGCGGAGCTCTGAACTGGCAAGAGCAGCGCAAGATCAGCAGAGCGCAGAAGCAGCGAGAAGAAGACGAGCAAACCCTAGCCAGATGCGACGCCGCCATCCCCTCCTCCAACATCGGCTTCAAGCTCCTCCGGCAGATGGGCTACACTCCCGGCTCCGCCCTCGGGAAGGACGGCTCCGGCCGGGCCGAGCCGGTCGGGATCGAGATACGCCGGTCGCGGGCCGGGCTCGGGCGCGAGAGCCCCGAGAAGGAGAAGGCGAGGAGAGAGGAGGCTCGAGCAGAGGGGAAGCGCAGGAAGGTGGAGGATTTGATGGCGGATTTCGGATCCCGGCAGAGGTTACAGTGGCGGATCCGGCGGATCGCCGTCGACTACGATAAGGCCAAGAAGGCGCTGGCGCAGTTGGAGAATGAGGAAATCTTGGAACCAGAGAAGGAAGCAGATGGAGACGGAGATGTGAAAGCAGAGGAGGAGGAGGAAGAGGAAGAAGAAGAGATCACAGTAGAGGTATCTTATTCATTTAATGAAATTGCCATCCATTTCAATGTTGTTTAGTTCCTAAAACAATCACTTTTATATATTAGCCAGACTGAGTTTGTTCTGTTGGTGTTGAAATCCTATTGTTTTTTAACCTGCATAATTGGGTTTGGATGTGGGTGTAGTCTATGACTCTACCCTGGTGCTGTTGAACTTATATTGCATTTATTCAATTCCTTTTGCTCCATTTGGATCCTTGGAACTCAATTTCACAATGCTTAGGTTACCTGTACTTACGTGTAACCTAGGGAATCCAAACACATGATTTTGAGAAATAAATACTAAACATTAATTGAAGAATTTTGTCATTAGGTGATGCATTGTAAATTAATAATGTTAACAAAATGCATTGATCCAAATGATAGTGTGGCCTGTGAGAGTTAAGTTGACCTGTCTAAGTTTCACAGATTTGATACATATCTGTGGGCATTGCTGCCATGTCTGGTACACATGTGAATGTATGCTTGTGAACCATGAAATCAGCTGCAATGCTTAACCCAACTTGGAGGTAAATGGTACTCGTTTATTTGGGTCTCTTTTTGTTTTTCACAAACAGTAAGCTGCTGTCTAAGTGGGACTATCTTTTCCATTTTGTATTTCTTTTTTTTCTTTTTTTTTTTTTTTTACACTCCTTTTCAGAAAGGTAAATAGACTGTCTTAAATCCACTACTCTGGTCACAATGATAAGCACCTCCCAGCTCTTCTAGAGGCCTTTTTTCTTTTTTTGAAGTTAGGAGTATGTTTAATCCTAAGAGCACTGCCCTTTTCTTTGAGCTGAATAGTTCCGTTCTGGAGCCGTGGGTCTTCAGTCATAAGAATTTGTAGCCCAAGGGAAAGTGAAAATAACATCCTAACATCGAGAACAAGCACAGTGCTCTCAAGTAGCCATTGTCCATGCGTTGTTTGAAGTTGCACCATTGGGATGGTTTCTTTTTTAAAGTAAAAGGCTATATGTCATGCGTCAAACAATGCCTTAATAAAATTGTGGTTGTATTCAATTGATATTTTATTACCTTTCTAATCAACCCAAATTTGTGAAAATCTTGACAAATATTAAGAAAGATATGGCTCATTTTCTGTTAGGGTCAACTAGAGTTATGGTTTTATGAAAATTTTGTCACTGTTGTTTTGAATTAGTTATATCTATGAGTAGATCACATTATGCTGAACACCATATCAATGGGATAATAAGACTGTAAAGACAAAGGAGTATCTAGAGATTTGAGTTGATGGATTTTACGTTTTAGATAGGAGTTCCCAAGTGGTTGTAGTGACATGATTAAAGACATGTATAAAGGAATGGTAATAAGTGTTAGAACTACCTATGGAGAGTTAGGTGAGTTTTTAATGACCGTGGTTTGACATTAAGGGTTAGCTTTAATCCATTATCTCTTTGCACAAATTATGGACAAGTTAACTACTTATATTAAAGAGGAGATACTTGGTGTATGTTGTCTACATATGATATAATGCGGAATGGGATGGAGATATGGGGCGGGTACGGTGGAAGATAGAGATAAAGGGAAAAATTGGTGATGCAGGACCTAAGAACTAATGAATGTTATGCAAAAAAGAGATCAATTACCAAAATAATATGCACACTAAATAATATAAAATTGGCACTAGCACAAAGACAATTAAATTTAGCAATGGTTATTTGTTTTTATCTGTCATGTAAATCGGTCCCACAAACGACTCTCCCCAGGTGGGGAGATAGATCTTTAGGAATTAGAACTCCCAACCACTCTAGGGATTCAAGTTCAATCAACTTTCAGATTTGAAAATCTAGATTCAAATCTGAATGGGATGATAGAATGGGCTGTTTGCAATGTGAGGAGATCTAGGATCCAAATCTAGGGTTCAGATCTGTCTAATATAAATGAAAGTCAGATATATGGGCTACTTGGGCTGTATTTTATTAAGTTTCAGATCTGGTTGCAGAGCTTGTAATAGCTAAACGTCAGATCTAGGGCTGTTTTGACGACTTCCCTTCGTTAAGCCAAGATTGGGTTAGATCCAAGAAGAATGATCAGGGGTTCTTGGGGCTGAATGCATAGATATGAGTTAAGGGACTGGAGTTCTTTACCAAAAGAAAGAGAAAGAATGAGAATACCTTTGGAGAAGATGGATTTCTTGGCCTCATCTCAGACTCCCCAACTAGGGCGAGGAAATTTGAAAATCTTCCAAGGAGAACTCCAAGAATTTTTCAAGAAGAAAGGTTTTCTTTTTATTCATTCATAATGAGCTCCATTGATGGAGTTACAACTTAAAAAGAAGAGAAAACTCAACCCAAAACAATGGATGGTTGAGATTACATGAGATCTAGTAGAACATAAAAGCAGAAAAAATAAAATAAAAAAAATAGGAATGGCCGAATGGGGAGAGACTTGTGCATGGGGAGATGTGCGCAAGTCTCCCTTTTTACACGAGTACTTTGTGTAGTACTTAAGTTGCGGTGCCCTCCTCTTTACACATTTTTAATTAAAACACATGATATGAGACCCTTCTCTACTTAATAAATCTACTAAAACACTTTGGGCCCTCAAATTAAAATTAAAACAATTTCACTTCAACAACAACTCTTTCCCTTGGCACATCTTAGTGTGGGGCCTTCTGCTTGCATGCCTAGAGAGCTTTTCAACGGTGTTTATTCCTCTGTACCACAATCCGACGGTGGATCTTGCAAATCGTGATGGATGAGCCCCATAAAAGGGTAATCCATCCATAATGAGACCATGTGATTTAATCTTCTCTTGTTCCTTGACTTGATGCTCCCATCAATTCCCCGGGGCTGTGAAGAGGTCGCCACTGGCGAAATAAAGCTGTCGTACCACTCCAAGAGATCAGGATTTAGACGCTGTAGCTTGACTCGAGTGATCCACGTGCAATCTGTATCTGACCTATCCTTCCACTTGACAAGATAGTTTTGATAGCCCCCGTGTATGGTGGAGACCAAGGTATCATCAAGTATATCCTCCACAATATCTTTCTTTTGGCTCAAAGTAGGTGTAGGAGGAGTGGGAAGATTCTACTCATAATGGGCTAGCTCATATGGGGTAATATCCATGGGAATGTTTGGGTTATGGGTTGGTTGGATGATAGGTACGGAAGTTTCGGAAGAGTAGGGTGGAGTGATGGGATCATGGAAAAGGATAAAGTCTTCCACATTGAAGATTGGACTGACTCCCCAATTAGGTGGCAGTTCTAAAACATATGTATTGGGACCCAATCTCTTGACAACCTTGAAAGGTCCAGCACTGCGGGCTTGTAATTTTTTTGCTGTCCCCAAAGGAAACTGTTCGGGCCTTACATGAATCATAACATAATCACCTATGCTGAACTCAACATGGCGACGATGTGCATTAATAGCCATTTTGTAATAATCATTGTGCATATTAATTCTTCGTTTGTTCTCTTCGTGCAATGCATGGATATGTTGTGCAAATGACTCAGCTGATGCAGATGGCCCATGCAGTGAGGTAATGAGAATGAGATCTATTGGCAGTCTAGGTTTATAACTTAACACAACTTCAAATGGACTCATGCCAATGGACCTATTGACCGAGCTGTTATATGCAAACTCAGCAGTTGGTAACATCACATCCCATGTCTTAACATGCTCACCCACCAAACACCTAAGAAGATTTCCTAGGCTTCGGTTGGCAACCTCAGTTTGACCATCGGTCTGAGGATGATAGGCGGAAGAGAAATGGAGCTTAGTGCCCATGATCATCCAAAGTGTCTTCCAAAAATAGCTCGTGAATTTCACATCCTGGTCAGACACATTGGTAGAAGGAAGCCCATGGAGTCGAACAACCTCATTAAAAAATAAACGTGCTACATGAGATGCATCGAAGGTTTTCGAGCAGGGTATGAAGTGGGCCATCTTAGAGAAAGTCCACGACGACTAGTATGGAGTCGTGCTTACGAAAAGTATTCAGAAGACCCATCACAAAATCCATACTAACATCCTGCCATGGTGCATGTGGCACCGGCAACGGAGTATACAACCCCGTGTTCTGCTTGCGCTGTTTTGCAAGTTGACAGGTTCTACATTGCCTGATAATTCTGGCAACATCTCATTTAAGAGTTGGCCAATAAAATCGATCCTCCACAAGGACAATGGTTTTATCGCGACCAAAATGGCTGGCGATTCCTCCCGCGTGCAGTTCCCATATGAAAAAGTCACGAAGTGAAGTCCGAGGAATGCACAACCTGTTTCCTTTGAAAAGGAACCCATCTTTGAGCAAAAATCCTTGAGCATTGTGCAAAGGATTATCTGAAAGCATTTTATAGAGATCGTCAAAATCAGGGCATGTAGAGTATGCTTCCGGTAAATGCTCAAAACCAATGACGCTAACACTCATGGAATGAAGCAATGCAACCTTGCGACTTAAGGCATCGACAGCCTTGTTCTCAACCCCTGGCTTATGTTTAAGAACAAATGAAAATTCTTGTAATTCTTCGATCCACCTCGTATGTTTGGATCTCAATTTAGCCTAGGATTGAATGTACTTCAGAGCCTCATGGTCCGAGTACAGGACGAATTCATACGGTAGTAAATAATGTCTCTAGTGTTTGAGTGCTTGCACTACCGCATAGAATTCCTTCCCATAGACGGAGTATTTCGGCCGATCCACATTTAGCTTCTCGCTGAAGTAGGCGACAGGATGTCCTTCTTGACTAAGGACTCCTCTGATACCGACACCAGATGCATCGCATGCCTCCTAAAAAACCTTGGAAAAATTGGGAAGTTGCATAATTGGAGCTTCCGTCATCTTCTTCTTGATTTCTAGAAAAGCTTTGGTGGCTGCAGAACTCTAAGCAAATTCACCCTTCTTCATGCAGTCAGTAATTGTAGCCATTACTATGCTGCAGTTTCGGATGAACCGCCTGTAGAAGGTGGCAAGGCCATGGAAACTGTGCACCTCATGAATGTTTCGCGGTTCTTGCTATTCTATAATGGCCTTCACTTTCTTGGAGTCGGGAGACATCCTATCTGCAAAAATGACAAACCCTAAGAAGACAACTTGTGAAGACAAGAAAGTGCATTTCTTAAGGTTCGCAAACAATTTTTCCCCCCTCAGAGTTAAACAAATCTCTCTCAAATGGTCCATGTGTTGTTCCTTGGTGCTACTATAGATGAGAATGTCATCAAAGTAGACTACTAAAAGCTTACCTATGAATGGTTGCAACACTTGTGTCATAACCCTCATAAATGTGCTGGGCGCATTTGTCAAGCCAAAGGGCATGACCAGCCATTCATACAAACCATCCTTCGTCTTGAAGGCGGTTTTCCACTCATCATCGGGCCAGATACAAATCTGGTGGTACCCACTTTTAAGATCAATCTTTGAAAAGATTTTGGCATTAGCTATCATGTCCAGCATATCATCAAGGCTCGGTATGGGAAACCGATACTTAAGGGTGATCCTGTTAATTACCCGGCTATCCACACACATCCTCTAAGAGCCATCCTTTTTAGGTGTGAGGAGTGCAGGAACTGCGCATGGGCTCTTACTCTCTTGGATAAACTCCTTAGCAAGAAGCTCCTCAACCTGCCTTTTTAATTTGGCATGTTCAGTTGGGTTCATCCTATAGTGGGGCAAGTTTGGTAATGATGATCCAGGGACCAAGTTAATGGCATGTTGTATGTCACGCAAAGGCCGGAGCTCATTGGGTAAATCCTCGGGGAAGACATCTTGAAATTCTTTCAAGATTGAGTTCGCTTTACATGGGGCCTCTCCAGCCTTTTCAGTGGTGATTGCTTTGGTCACCAAGCAAACATGGATGTCTCAAACTCTTGGACACTTGTGAGAGTGTCCTGAATTTCTCATTCAAATTCGGAGGCATTCAAGTTATGAATTCCTTTGGGCGTAACATTCTTCCCTTTTGGGTCCTTTCCTGTTTCATTGGGCTCTTCACTAGGGTTCTTAGCCTTATCACTAGACCCGGTGTTTGGTATCTTCTTTTTCTCATTGTTGTCTGTTGGAGGTAATGGGTGAAGTTTCACTTTTCTCCCATCAAAGTTGAAGATACAAATGGTTGATTTACCAAAATTGGTAACATCAAGATCATACAACCAAGGTCTTCCCAAAATGATGTGGCCCACATTCATGAGAACAACGTCACACCATAGGTGGTCCTTGTTAGAGGAAAGTTGAAGTGGGACCAAACATCTTTGGGTGACTGGAATAGATGTTGAGTCTACCCAGGAGACACGGTAGGGCCTAGGATGTGGTTTAGCTTTTAACTATAAACGAGTGACAGTACTAGAAGAGATTGCATTGGTACAACTACCATTGTCAATTATGAGTTTACAACTCTACTCATTACACTTCATGTAAGTGTGGAAGATGGCTGTCTGGCGCCAATCTTCATACTCCTATAGGGTTAAGGCACATCTAATCACTAGCATTTTGGCACCCTCATGTACTCCCGTTCATGTCTTTTCCTCTTCCATTTGGTAAGCAGGAAGGAATCGGAGGAAAGAAACATGATCCTGGGGATCCTCACAATCATCATCGGAGGGAATGAAATCAGGAACATAGTTATCTACATCTGGATCGCTATCATCAAGGGCCTCTGATATGAACAAGTTTCTTGTGGGGCATGTAACGGCATAATGTCCATATCCATGACACTTGCGGCACTTGATTTGAGAGTTTTTCTTTATCTTGTCAACATCAATACCCTTTCCTTTCGGATCCCA
The DNA here is from genome assembly GCA_037013555.1 of Sextonia rubra. Classification (NCBI taxonomy): domain Eukaryota; kingdom Viridiplantae; phylum Streptophyta; class Magnoliopsida; order Laurales; family Lauraceae; genus Sextonia; species Sextonia rubra. Next base: position 12,102,783 of record JASUAD010000001.1, on the reverse strand, counting down.
TGAGGAATCATTGGATGTTCCTCTTTGAAAAGAAGGGTTCCCAAAAGTAGGCTTCGCGCTGGAGCCATGGACTCGAGAGTCATAATTGCGCGAATCTAACTTTTTAGGAAATTGCAGCTTTACATATTGCTCCAAATCTATGGCCTTTTCATACATATCCGCAAGGGATGTGATCATATGGTGAAGTAACTCTCTTCGGATCTCAAATCGTAGACCTATCCTAAACCTTAAGAGGAGTGACAACTGCTCCTCCTTTACATCACATCTCAAATTTAATTCCTTAAATTTCGTGATGTATTCATTGACAGTCATACTACCCTGACGAAGGATACTCCTTTGATCAAGGAGTCTCTCATGGTAGGATCGGAGAAAGTATTTATCCTTCAACCTTTCTTTCATTCGTTCCCACGTGTTAATGGCTGGAAGGCCTAATCTTTGCTCATTAGTCTCTAAGCTAACCCAAAATATCCGGGCTTGAGCTATTAATTTCATGGTGGCCAGCTTAACCTTCCTTTCTTCTGACATTTCATACAATTTAAAGTAATCGTCCATATCAGAAAGCCAATCAGAGAAAACCTGTGGGTCCATCCGACCATCAAAAGTAGGGACATCAATCTTAATGCTCTTCAAAATCCATCCATCAAGATTTTGATCTCTCTCATGACCCCTATGATCAAATCCATTGGTGGACTCACCATCGGGGTCCACCTCCTGGTCATCTCTCTCATGGCGTCGGTGACGCCTCCTATCATCTTCCTGAGTGGTCCGCTCAAGTTCCCTAAATCCACTGGTCAGATCAGCTTGTCCTTGATATAGGGTTTGAACTTACGCCGCCAGACTCTATGACCTTTTGCAATTGTTCTATGGTTGTACTGGGCTGGTCAGACCTTGGTTTGGCATGGGAAGGGCATGCCATTCCGAAAACTAGGGGCTGACGTTCCTGACCACTTCTAGTGGGCATACAACAACTACCTATATGCAATGCGACACAATGTAATGCAACGTGTGTGTGATGCAAATCCCTAGAGAACTTGTCTTTGATACCAAATTTAATGCAGGACCTAATAACTGATGAATGATATGCAGAAAAGAGATCAATTACCAAAATAATATACACACTAAATAATATAAAATTGGCACCAGCACAAAGACAAAAAATTAAATTCAGCAAGGGTTATTTGTTTTGATCTGTCGTGTAAATCGGTCTCACAAGCGACTCTCCCAAGGTGGGGAGATAGATCTTTAGGAATTAGAACCCCTAACCACTCTAGGGATTCAAGTTCAATCAACTTTCAGATCTGAAAATCCAGATTCAGATCTGAATGGGATGATAGAATGGGCTGTTTCCAATATGTAAAGATCTAGGATCCAAATCTAGGGTTCAGATCTGTCTAATATAAATGAGAGTCAGATCTACGGGCTACTTGGGCTGTATTTTATCAAGTTTCAGATCTGGTTGCAGGGCTTGTAATGGTCAAACGCTAGATGTAGGGTTGTTTTGACGACTTCCCTTCGTTAAGCCAAGATTGGGTTAGATCCAAGAAGAATGATCAAGGTTTCTTGGGGCTAAATGCATAGATCTGAGTAAAAGGACTGGAGTTCTTCCAAAAAAAAAAGAGGAAGAATGAGAATATCTTTGGAGAAGACGGATATCTTGGCCTCACGCCAAGCTCCCCAACTAGGGCGAGGAAATTTGAAAATCTTCCAAGGAGAACTCCAAGAAGCTTTCAAGAAGAAGGGTTTTCTTTTTATTCATTCATAACGAGCTTCATTGATGGAGTTACAACTTAAAAAGAAGAGAAAACTCAACTCTAAACAATGAATGGTTGAGATTACATGAGATCTAGTGGAACATAAAAGCAGAAAACATAAAAAAAAAAAAAAAAGGAATGCCCGCATGGGGAGAGACTTGCGCATGGGGAGATGTGCGCAATCTCCCCTTTTACACGAGTACTTTGTGTAGTACTAAAAGTCGCGGGGCCCTCCTCTTTTCACATTTTAATTAAAACATATGATATGGGACCCTTCTCTACTTAATAAATCTACTAAAACACTTTGGGCACCCTCAAATTAAAATTAAAACAATTTCACTTCACCAACAACTCTTCCCCTTGGCACATCCTAGTGTGGGGTCTTCTGCTTGCATGCCTAGAGAGCTCTTCAACGGTGTTTATTCCTCTGTACCACAATCCAACGGTGGATCTTGCAAACCGTGATGGATGAGCCCCATAAAAGGGTAATCCATTCATAATGAGACCATGTGATTTAATCTTCTCCTGTTCCTTAACTTGATGCCCCCATCAATTGGGCTCTCACCAAACTCTATTCACAGGAGGTGTTAAAAAATTAGGCTCTCACTGCACTCCAATCCGGGAGGCATTAGGAATTTCGAGGAGAACTCAAAGAAACTTAGGGAAGTTCCCAAAACTTTCATTAATCTTCAATCATTAACTAAGTCAGACAGGCTTTACAATACTTAAATAGATAAAAGACATAACCGTAGGACTAATCTAGACCATCCAAACACTTTGACGGTCAAGATTAAAACATGTTATTAAAACAACTTAAAAATATGAGGGAATAAAACCCTAAATGAAGTGGGATAGGTGGGCTGGGCCCAAAGGGGGGCCGATCCATGGGGACTATGGGTCTGTCCTACGTCAATTCTCCTCTTTTGGAGAAAACTCGATCTCAAGTTTTAGTAGAAATCCTCCAAGATTAAATATCAAGCGTTCCAATCCTTGATGTGCTTTTTGGGCTTCAACCTCTTGTTATGACTTGGAAACTAGAATCATTCTTTTTAACCAATTAGAAGGGAAATGGTGGCATGGCTTCTTTTGATATTTAACTTTAGCATGGATTTGTAATTTGATCGTTAAATGCATCAGTGGTTGGCTTTGAAGCAGTAGATCACAATTTTCTATTGTCAATAGTCTATCCCCAAAGATAAATCAATGTGAGGGACATCAATGAGTGACACAACTTTTTCAACACTGGCCTTTCCTTCGGTGGGGACAGGCTTTTATGAATATGGTTCTACATTCATATCCATTAGATCTTCAGGTTGATTGTTAACCATATTCAAGTCTTCAATTTTACTTATTGCTGATATCTGTTGATTATCATTTTCAACTTTCAAATCAACAACTTGTTCTGCAGATGATGTATTTTGCTCTTTAGGAAGTGGACTTATGATCAGATCCACGAGATGAATAGATGCTTTGTTGTTTTCTTCACTGTGTATTTCTTCTTGCTCCTCCTGCACTCCTTGATCAACATTGTCTGAATTAATCATGGAATCATTTCTTTCCTGTTTTTGTTTCTCAATATCAAACTGAATATTCTCCACAAGTGGTTCCACAACATTGAAGTTTTCCTCTTGCAACTTAGCTGTCTGGAGGCGATGGCGTTTTATCAAATGTTCAACACGAATTGCTTCCCAAAATGCTTTATATATATCTTTACACTCCTTTTGCATATTTTTCCGTATGCTTAGTCTCAAACATCCAACAAAGATAATAACATAATGTTCATTACTCTCATGTAGTCCATATAATTCTTGTAGTCTTGAAAATTCATCAGGGTATTCAAGAATTGATAGCTTCTTGCTTGTCTCAAATTTAGAAATTGATCGAAATAGGCCTTATTATCAGCGTACTACTGTCCATACTTAAGTGAATATGTCACTCCAAGCACAGCACGGTGAATTATCAACATGAGCTCTTCTTCCGATTCCATATGGAAGACTTCTAAAATAATGCAATTTTTTTATTGTAAAAAAAATAAATCAATCTTACATGTTGTGTAGATCTCTTCAAAACAAGCGCACACATGATCAAACCGAGTTGAAATCGGAGCCCGGATGGAGGAGATCTTGCAATTTGAAGATGGATGGTTGAAATTAAATTGATGACGGGCCTTTGATTGATGAGATCTGCCTGAATACCTTCACCACCGTGTAGCTCTTGTCACCATGAACATGCGAGATCAAATGGAGCTAAAATTGCAGTCCGGATGGCCTTGATATCGCAGAAACAAAATTTTGCCGTTGATTTTTTGTCAAATCTGTTCGACTGGACTGCTGGTGTCATGCTGAGTCACTGCTGATGTCAGCAGAGACTGCTGGCTTGACTGGGCTACACCTGGGTCGGGTCCTTCTAACCCAAACTTAAACTTTACTTGATCTAAACCTTAAAGGAAGCTGAATTTTTAAAAGCAGGCCAACTTGAGCTGTACCTTTGCTAAACCTGACTTGGGTTGGACCTAGACTTAGGCCCAAACCGGTTGCAGGTTCTCTGGGTTAGATCAGACCTGTCTGCTAGCCAATCAGGGGCCCTAAGCTCAATTTAGTGATACATGTGATGGAACATGTGCTGGCAGATTCCTTTTATCCTCATCTTGCAAAGGGTTCTTCAACCACTGGTTGAAACAACAGCCCTCAACTGCGAGTCTGCAACAGATTTGGCCTCTTGCTCCTTCTACCACGGCACATCAGCGACGGCAGGTGTGGCATTGGCTGACTCCTCCCTTTTCTCTGAGCACAGCAACAGCTGCTGCTGTGTTTTCCGATCACTGCAGCATTGCAGCCACAGAGATGATGTGGAATAGCGGTGATGTGGCCCTAATCTCACCCATCCTCTTCTACTTCTGCAAACCAAAGATGGCAGCAGCCCTTGTCTGCCGTTCTTTTTTCGCGGGCAGCGAAAGTTGCGGATCTCCGGTGCTTTGCTATCAGATTTGATTTGTGGCCCACCGTGAGCCCTCAATCTTCCTCTCTGTTACAACAAACCCCCCCCCCCCAAAAAAAGCAGCCCTTCTTTTCAGTTCTTTGAGTCCGGCAATGATTTCAGATTACCCTTTTCCGACTGACAACTGTTGCATCTTCTCTGACGTGTCTCTTAGATCTATGCCATCACAGATCTGAGATGAGGATCTGTCCGATCGATTCCATGACCTCTGCTCCACAACTGAGGCCCAGATTCAAGCCCTCAAGCAGTCCAACGGTGAACCACACCCTTGGATTGTATTCGTAAAGTGGAGCACTTCGGGATCTTGGGTTTTGATTTGGGACAAGGCTCGGTTATGGCTGGCTTGAGTTGGTGGTGATGCTTCGGTAGTGGCGATGGATGGATTGACGAATTTCAAATCCATAATTGGATCGATCTTCGGCTTTGATACCAAATAATGCGAAACGGGATGGAGATGCGGAGTGGGCAAGGTGGAAGATAGAGATAAAGGAAAAAACTGAGCTCTCACCAAACTCCAATCACGTGAGGCATTAGAAATTTAGGTTCTCACCAAACTCAAATCCAGGAGGCGTTAGGAATTTCGAGGAGAAATCGAAGAAACTTGGGGAATATTCCAAAACTTTCATTAATCATCAATCATTAACTAAGCCAAAGAGGCTTTACAATGCTTAAATAGATAAAAGATATAACCCTATGACTAATCTAGACCATCCAAATACTTTGACGGTCAAGATTAAAACATCTTATTAAAACAACTTAAAAACATAAGGGAATGAAACCCTAAATGAAGTAGCATAGGTGGGCTGGGCTCAAAGGCGAGCTGACCCATGCGGACCATGGGTTTGTCTTGCATCCTAATACGGTGAGGGTGGATGAATCAAGACATGGCATAAATGCGAAACTTAAGAGAATTGAAGGCTTTGGAATCCAAGGGTCTATGATACTCAGATACCTCATTTGACCTGAGGTATCCATACCAATATGGTCCGATACGGATACGGGTACAGGATACGGCTGGGATATGGCTCACTATTTTAGGATGCGGCTGTGTTATATTTATAAAAAAAAGGCAAAATTGGAGAAATTTATCCAACATTGAGCTAGACAACGAATCTCATCTAAAATCTTTGGTTATATCTTCAAAAGAGTATTTTCATTTTTACATTCAGCTCCCTTTATTTTATTTTAACATTGCAAAACTCAAAATCCATTGTATATTTGATGGTTGTTTTCCTTCTTTCACGCTCATATTTAAAGTTCTACCATTTTATTTATATTTTTTATTAGATGGGGAAGTGACCTTTCTTGTCATGTCATTTAATGCCCTTTTTTTTGTCAATTTAAATTATGTTTTCCTCTTCTTGAAAAGTTGAAACTTCTCTCCCTCCCTCCATTTTAATTTTGATAGCTGTAATTTTTTAAGATTATGAGTTTGACCATATCACCCCACTTTAGACTGAGACTTCTAGGCACCCACTTCTAATAGTTAGTTACGTATGATATATCACATACTATTAAAATGTGATATTTGTACCAATATCCGTGTCTTATCCCGTGTCCATATCGTACTTTAAAGTGATACCGCATCTTTATCCGTGTCCTAAATTTCTGGAGCTGCTGTGTCGAATCCTCATTCCCCGTACCAGTATCTATATCCGTGTCCATATCTGGGCATCACAGCCAAGGGTTTAAAATAAGCCGTACAAAGACGAAACATATGAATTGAAACTTTATTGGGGATTTGTGAAGAGATGTAACTCTTGTAAGAATTAAAGCTCAAGAGATTACCGCAAGGAGAGTATTTATGATGCCTTAGCTTTGTCATTAGTAGGGATGGGGAATTGAGAAGAATGTTAAATATAAGATACAAGGTGGATGGCTAAAGTTGAGACTTGATTCTTAAGTGCTTTATAATCAGCACGTACCAAAAAGATTGAATGGACAAAATTTAAAAGATAGCAATTGCGCCAACTATGACCTATAGAGCGAAATGTTGGCCAATTAGGAAACAACACTTGAAAAAAAAATGAGTGTTGCAGAGATTCAGTTGAGTTGGATATGTGATAAAACTCAGAATGATGGATAACTTTAGGAACATTTAGGGGTAGCATTAATAGATGATAAATTAAGGGTCACTTTTGAAATGGATTGGACATGTCTAGCATAGGCCAGCAATGCTGCTAGCAAGGAAAAGTTTTTATGTGCAAGTTGATAGCCCCTCAACGACAAAGAATAGATTAAAGAGGATATAAATGAAAGCAGTAAGGATAGATCTGAAGAAATGCAACTTATTAGAGGATTTGGCTCAAAATAGACTGGAATGCTAAAATAGATTAATGTAGTTGGCCCCAACATAGTTGGGACAAAGCTTTGATGATGACAATGATGATTTACAACTGAGATTAGGTTTTAGTTCTGGTATTTAAAGCCATTGATATGCTGAGCCCAAATCCCTATCCTAATTGAATTATAATCCAGATATCAAACTATGAAAATTGTGTCACAACCCATTAACGAACTAAATCTTGAACCAAATAGTGTTGATCATTCAATATTGTGACACAAAGCATCTGTGGTTCATTGTAACTCATATCGCGATTTGTGGGATGGTATAGCAATCCAGGTAACCCTACTAATAACTTAGTTTGCGTCTAATGGCCCATGGGCAAATTGTTTCCACTCATGTAATGCCCTAGCTGTTCAATCTATCAATAATCCACAACGTGTGAACGATTTACTTCAAAATCTTTGCATGACCCCTCACTCCTCTCATGTGGAAATATGAGATTGTCAACTGAAGTAGGCCTTGGTGAACTTCAAGTCTTTATTCCCAGTCATCCTAGAAATTCAATTTTTCAACAATAAAAATGGTTTCATAGATTTGTATTTCTCTCTTGCAAATGTTCTGTAAGCCATGCATGCCCCATGAATGGAAGCAATCTGGGCAGTAGATCATGAAAATGTTCTGTAGGCCATGCATGCCCCATGAATGGAAACAACAATCTGGGCAAACAGATCTATTCCACCCTTTTGTATGTGGGTAATGAGCCAATGGCCTGCCTGACTTTTAGGTAGGGCAGATTTGTACTTTTCAGCATATCTTATTGCTCTCTTGGAAAAGTAATGTAGTTGTCAATTTCGTTTTGGACCACCAAGCCAAAATATTTTGGCCAATTCAAATGAAAGGAGCAAAGAAAGGAAAACCCAACTTTGTAGGGAAAGAAAAAAGTTGAGAAAAAGAAGAAGAAGAGTGGGGCCACACTGGACCAGTAGCCGAACAGCAAAAGCAAAAGAAAATGAAAGAGCTGCCTCACATTGTAGCCAATGATAAAAGGGTGAGGGGGCTTTTTGCCCTCTTGCGGACAACACCAGGGCTCTAATGAAGAAGAGGAGGGAGGGGAAATAGGGCATCACGTCATCAAGCGAGGGCTACGATGATGATGATGATGATGATCTCTCTCTCTCTCTCTCTCTCTCTCTCTCTCTCTCATTTTTTTGGCACCTGCCCGTCTCTTACTTTTCCTTTTTTCAACCAAAAAAATTTAAAAAGGGTTCTCTTGAAACTCCAGATTTTGGCCAAATTTGGAATGCTGAAATTCCGGAATTCAGCCAAAACAGTCCAATTTTGGAATGACTTTTTTTAATGGGGCAGTTCTATTAGTTTCATTAGCTGTTCGGAGCAATTTTTTTTAATGGGGTATTTTGGTTCACTAACCGAACCAAAATTGTTCTGCAAATTCAGCCAAACTAAACTGGATTTAGCAACAACATGTGGGACACTGTTTCTATATGGCCAAGATCATTTATAGGGGCATTAGTTTCATTGGTGTTTGTAAGGCTCCTTGGTCCATGGTGGATGTGGTTGAAGAAGTGTTGAACCTCAGCCATCATCTTAGTGCCTCTTTTCATTACATTAAGTGCAGTGTGAATTCTAAAACTTACTTGTCAGCAAAAGAGGGAATTGGAAGACGAAGCCTTTAACATAGCTTATAACTATTTTCCAGGCCACTTGTTGTTTGTATGCCTGTTCCTAGGCTTTTGATTTTTTGTATAGGTCTTCCATATATTTGTGTGTATATATGCGCATTGTTTTCAATAAATTTATTACAAAATAAAAGGTTTACCTTGGCTTACTGGATAAATGGCTACGGTGTCCTCTTGTTTATAAATGGCCTGGATTGTTAACTGAGTTCTTCTCAAGGCCAGTTTGTCTTTGGCCTACCTGGATTGTTTACTGAGTTATTCTCAAGGCCAATTTGTCTTCGGCATACCTTTTGAACCTTCCCAGGACCCATACTCTGGTTCTTTTTGGCATTTGCACTGCCAGAACTTACTGAGGGAAAAGGCTTTTCAGAAAGGGAGGATTCTGAATGTGGAAAGAAAAATCTAGGTGCTCAGATGAAGCGAGTGTCTGTTTTTGTTCAAGTCAAGTATCTCTTCCACTTACTAATGGAATACATGTTTCAGTTATCCACTTGAAATGTGCTAGCATAGCTTTCAAATAATTCTTATTTTGCACTGTCTGTGGTATTTTTATTTTAAGCTGTTCGTGGCCTTGCACTATTTAGGTTGGATTTTTCTTAATGGTATCATTAGTGGAAATGGTGCTTGATTTCGTTACTTCTATTGTTCTTCTTTGTGGTTTTCTGTGTACATCAAGTAGTTTTTTTCCTATTGATTTGCATCCAAACATCCTCGATGAGTGAGATTTTCCATTTTTCTTGCAGGATTTATTGGACATACTGATGAAGCTTAGGAACGAACATTGTTATTGCCTCTACTGTGGATGTCAGGTGAGCCTCATCCATTTACAACTCCATAAGCAATGTACTAGATTCATTCTCTCGGGTCTGCTAATTAGGGGGAAATTCTCAATCTCAACTGAGTTAGTTTATTTGATTTCTGACTTTGATCCAGCTGAGATGATTTACGGTTCAGCACACTTAAAATTAAAATTCAACCAATTTGACATGCATATTATGATTCAAATATTTTCTGCCCATCTTTGATTTCAGTATGAATCCATGAAGGCACTGTCATCGAGTTGCCCTGGGCTTAATGAAGAAGATCATTGAGTAAGAATATCAAATGAGGATATAACAAGCTCATCTTTGAGAGAGTACTGCAGGTTCAGGAATGAATGACAAAGACATCACTACTGCATCAGTAGTTTGCGAAGGGAAGTCCCTACATTGAAGCAGATTTATGTAAGTTTTCTGACCCTGAATCGGAGAGAGTGCTGTTTTACATGTGAAAATGTCAATTCTAGGATGATTTTGTCTCTAAGATACAGATGATGAGGCTATCCTGTGAAGTCATATGAATATTGTTGACTGGCTTCTTTTAGAAGACTTGGGCTGCGGCTGGTAATTTTGTAGCCAAGTGTACAGGCGAGATGAAGATTCTGCCGTTGAGGCACAGCATTCTTGTACATGTTTTATGGACACCTTCCGAGTGAATGGCTTGTATGGAGTCCCTTATTTCATCTGTACCTTATTAGGGTCGGATATCAGATTGGTAGATATGGAAGTTTGTTAAAAAATCATTTACCAGCAATGGGGGAGCAGAACCAGTGAAACAAGCGTCATACAGACTCAATTTTGTGATTATGATACTAGATTGCATCACATTTTTTTAATAGAATGTAAGAAAGAAAACAATTGATACAGAAAAAAATTGATGCTATATAAAATTGTTTTAGGAAGTATGGTTCTTTTGTTAATTGGCTCCGCTGGCCAGCATGGGGTTTTAATGTAATCAAGGCAGCAAGCCCCTGTGTTTCTTAACCTGTCTGTCCTTTAGTGAGTGAGGGGCCCAATGCTTTAAAGTGTTGGTAGACCAAATTGTTTGAAATGATTAGGAAAGGGACTTTATCAAATGGGCAAAAGAGTGACTGGCGAAGGATGATGGCCTCCTTTCTTAATTGGATCACCTATAATTTATCCTCGTTGCCAACCAGTTCTTCCTACATTTGATGTTTTTAAGGTGGGTGTGGTAGGTGAGCGGGTGAGGAATTGGTAGCGACACTCTCCATCTCACAGCTCATCTTACAATCATCATATGTAGCTGTTCTCATCTCTCTCATGTCTACAATGTTAGAAACAAAATAAATGAGTTAAGCCTGAAACATAGGATGGTTGTTAGATGAATTGTGAGATGGAGGTGGCTAGGAATGAGATTACTTGTGATACATGAGTGGGCAAATAAGAAAAGGCCATCCCTCTCTTAAGTACATGTTAGTGGCTCTGTGGCACTAAATTAGCTTTTTCCTTTGCATAAAAAATAATAGAATGTAAAGGGGTTTTTTTACAAATAACGAAACTTTATCACTTTACTTCAAAACGACAGAACCATTCCAAATTCTAAATTCCTTTCTCCTCCTTTACTGCTCTCTGCACAGAAGCTCCAGGCTGCGATAAACAAATCTCCACCGGCCATTGGTAGTTGTAGCGACCAAATAAACCATTCTAACCATTCCGATAGAAACATCTCCAATTATCATACCACCTTGGATCTATTGTCCTGTAACTTGTTAGACCTAAATAATTGAAATGGGGAAATACAAATCAAAGATTTCTCTGAATTCAAAGCCAACTCTCCATGAACAAAGAATGGGATATTCACTTTAACCCTTTCATCCTGCGTAAAGAAAAAAAATGACGTGTTCCTATATACCATATCAGCGAGATGGAATTTGGTGTTTTGGGTGGTGGGTTGATCTTTTTGTTCTTTTATTTGTATTCTGGGATCTATTTAGTGTTTGGTTTGTTTTGGCCTTCTCCTTTCTGGGTGGGTTATGCAGGGGTTTTTCTTTATGAAACTCATTTTGTTGGGGGGAAAAAAAAAAGGCACTGAATGTTCCTCTCCAAAAGAACCCATTTGGTTTCATCGAAAAAAAAAAAACCCATTTGGTAGAAAAGAAGATGATTATCAATTTACTTGGTTTCTTTCTCAGATTTGTTACCTTTAGGGGTCGTTTGTTTTTCCATTTATATATGTAAACACTGCACATGAGAAATAATTTCACACATTTTATGTTTGTTTGCAACTTTTACACATGTGGTGTGTAAATTAGATATGATTTTGATGTGTAAAATGTATGGAAAAAGGGACTCTCCATTACACAGCTGATGAGGTGTGAATCTGTTACACACCAACTCCAAATTGGCGCTGCTACAGTAGTTCAATGCCCATGACGCCTTTTTTTTTTTTAATTTTCTGGTGGTCACAATCAAGATCTGAATTGTCCAGAGTGTTTAGAATGCCCAAAACGGCTATGAAACAAATTTTCAGCCATTGGATCATCTTAAATTGTGAGATATTAATGCATAAATTCTGACCGTTAATCTTCAATTCTGGAATTTCCGTTAATCTTCAATTCTGGAATTTCCTGGGCCCCCTTTTCACCATCTAGACCATTCATCTAGTTCAAAAGGCCATTTTCAGCTATGCGGTCAAATTTCAAGAGCTGATTCAAAATGGATCTTGAGATATCTTCAAAAAACATATCAGCCATTGGATGCAAACACTATTGTTACATAGTGTTAAACAGGCAGTCTACTTTTTTCAAATTTCTAGATCATCATAGAATCAAATTCAAGATCTGAACCGTTGAGTCTCTTTAAAAGACCAAACATAAGTAGTAGATCAAATTTCAACCGTTGATATTTCATATATTGTGAGATATTTACAAAAATGATAAACCTTTTGATCTTCAATTCTAATTTTTATGGACCTCTTTTTTCTAATCCAAACTGTTGATCTTTTTCAAAAGGCCAACAATGCTTATTATATTAAATATCATCACTTGATTCATTATGGATTTTTCAAAATTTGTAAAAAACTATAAAAAGACGTATAAACCATTAGTGCAATAAAAATTCACATTAAAAGAGGTGTGAAAATAACAAACAATAAATTATTTTTCACATGTGAGTCATTTACATATATAAATGACTCACATGTAAATCAGTTACATATATAAAACATTTTCATATCGTATATGAAATTAACAAACGACCCCTTAAACAACTGGAAAAATTCATGTTCTCATTTATTTTGGTTGTTAAGTATCACATCATGCCCATATGTAGTCCACTCAGGATCTGCCTCTACTAGTTGGACTCCACACCAAACTGCGATGGTTGCAGCATTTATGAAAGAAATGGTAAAGCATGAGAGATGGAAGGAAGGAGCTGGCCGGAGCTTCTTCTCAGAGGAGGAGAGAGGGGTATGTTGATGAAGTCTTACTATTTGTGAAAAAGCCCTTTGCATTCTCTTATTTTTTCTGCAAGGTAAAAAACTAATGCAGTCCCACTTAGCTGCTGACATGGATTGGAATGAGGATGGCCTTTCCTTATTTGCCCACTCACCATTACCGTATTACCAGTTTCCAGATGGCCAGTTTCAAAGGGCAATGGCAACCGAGATTTCAGCTACAAGAGAAAGGCAGCAATTGCATGAATGATTGAGGTCGTTGGATAGAGAATTTCATGAGAGAGAGAGAGAGAGAGAGTTGCTAGTTCAAATGCTTTTTACGAAAGTCTAGATTCATCCTTGCTGTGCATTTTTATAATAGCCATCAAAGATGTCGCATCGTTGCCAAAGCTAATCATTGCTAGGAAAACCACGCATCGTCTGAGTCGTGTTAATTAACTTGTAGATGAACATTGCGCTTCTCTCATAAACAATCATGAATCAATCTCCCGTCATGGCCCTGATGTTGAGGGATTTGGCAGTGTGTGGGTGTGATTATTTACCATAGCAGGAAAAAAATTGAACATTAGATGTGCATTTGCTAATGTTTTAATTTTCATTTTTTTTATATCTTTGTTTATTTGAAAAGTTTTAATTTTTCTTATGAAGTTTTAGCCATTTAGGGTGTTTTATATGTAGGGTTTTTTGTGCTGCGAGGTTATCTAATGACTAGTTCGTGAGACTCTCTTAGATGCATTTGAATTATGGGGAGTGATGCAAAGGTCTCCACTTGCAGATATGACTTGTAAAGAAATTTTTTTTCTTAATAAGATGTCACAATAATCGAGATAGTCACAATAATCGATTTAAGGGTTTAGTTTAACAGTTTTGTAAGTTAAACATTGTTTTTATGAAATTCAATTCAACTGTGAATAAAATTCAGATTAGATCATTCAAAAAAGTTATATAAGGTGACTGCCAATTGATTGGGGTTATTGAGTGTGAGAATGGACCCATGATGAGTACATCTGGTGCTAAAATTGTTGCATCTTTCTCAAGTAATTTGAGGTCTTGTGTTTGACATTTGCTCTCATAGTTTTATGGAGTGCATGTGGATAGGAGGGTTTGCATGTGCCTCTAGGGATTAGTTCTCGGCAATCCAAATTCGAGTGTCCTTTGTGCTTAGGGCCAAAGGCTCTTAGGCTGGGCAGGAGATACCTTAAGTTATTAAATAAATAAATAAATAATAAAACTAATTAGAGGTATGTCACACTCAATCTAGGTTCCTTTTGCACCCTTGCCAACTATCACAGCGACAATTAATGGCTTTTTGATGGAGGGAATTAATCTGCTGTAGGGATTGATACAAGGAGACAAACTATATCCAAATGTAATAGGGGGAGAAGCCCAAAGATCCTGGAGCGAGAAAGCAAATAAGAGTCCCAAAGAGAAATGGGTGACAACACAATAACTCAGGTTTCGAACCGTCCTCTCTTTTTGATGTATTGATCTAGGGTAAAGGTAAATTTTCTTTTTCTAGTTGTAATTATTTTTGAAGTATTAGTGGGTGTATTGGTTTGTTTAATTTTAAATACACAATTAGTGGGGTCAAAGTATTCCGTCTTGAATCGGCACCATGTGTTTGTGTGTGGTGACAACACGCACTTAGTGCAGTGTTTTTGTAGAATTTTTTTATTCTGCCAATACATTGTTTTAATTTCCAAAAATAAGAGAAATTAGCATTCTTTTCATTATTTTTTTTTCTTATTATATCTGAATGTTTTATTTATGATTTTTTATTTAGTTAGTGTATGGTTATTTATTCTTTTACATTGGTGGCTTGATATAGTTTATTGTTTTGCAATTTCTAGTTCTAAGATTGTTTTACTTTAGGATTTTTAGGTTAGATTTAATTTGTGATTTTTTTCAGATTTGGACTTGTAATTTAATTTTAATTTTTAGAAGTAGTAAGTATGTATTTTTGTAGACTTTATTAGGGTAGCCTTAGTTTTTCAATCAGGATAGGTTTTTTTACGAAATATTAGCTCCATATGGATACGATCACGGGCTCACCGAATAAAACTACATCGAGACCTTGCGCTTGGGGTCCACGTTGATCAAGTTTTTGGCACCGTCTATAAGTTGTGTACCACTTACCCATCAAAGCCAAAAAAAAAGACCCAAGAATTACACCAAAAGGTTATATAATTGAGGATTTTACAAGAAAAAACTCCTTAGATTTGCATTAAACGCGATTAAGCCTAATTTTTTAATGTATACAAATTGGGTCAATTAGGCTTTGAATTTATGCACAAAAAAAAAATTTGTATATCGGGCTGAATGAGAGTAGCGTCACTCAACTGTACAAATTCTTTCTCCTCTCTTCTTCTTCCTTTCTTCTCATTTCTGCTTCCTTTTCCTCTCTTCTTTCTCCACTCTTCTTCTTCTTTTCTTCTCTCTTCTTCCTTTCTTTTGTCTGTTTTTTTTTTTCTATATACAGCTGAGCGTCACTTAGCCTGACGTACCAAAAAACAAAAATTTTTTTTTACACAAATTCAAGTCCAATTGATCCAATCGGTACACATTGAAAATTTGAATTTAATCATGTTTACTGCAAATCTAAGGACCTTTTTCTCGTCAAATCCACTATATAATTTGTCGGGGCCTTTTTGTGTGCATACGTCCCTCATGGACTTTTCGTGCACACTCTTTGGTGGGGCCCACTGTGGACCCCACCAAGGGATGAGATTGGGGGGGTTAGAAAGATCTATGTGAAAGCACCATACATATCAAATTTGATCCCAATCACATATCCCTAACCCCTTCATCCGTGGCTCACAAATTCATTCTGTTTGGATTGGAGTATAGTCAATCCAACGGTCCAATAAATTCGGATCTTACCAAAAGTTGGGGCGAGTTGCTATCATGGGGTTCCATGTGTGTTGCAAGGTTTGGATTGAGTGATAGATGTGCTCCACTTAGAGTTCTCACGAAAAAAATGGTGAGGGACGGATGCATAGGAAGATTATCCTAATTTGTCTAGTCCATTTTCGTGACGATATATCATTATCCTTCAATACGTGGACAGGGTAATTTGAGCCGGTCTACGAATATGAAGTGTCAGAAAAAAAGATGAACTGCTTTTCTATTTTAAGTCGAGCTTATTTCCAGAGCATCAATGTCTTCTGTTTTGTTACTTTCGGTTTTCTCAACAGTTTGTTTGTGCAGTTTTTGAGCATGTAGTGCGATTCTTATCTGGCAGTGAAAAGAAGGGGGAAAAGTTGAGAACACCGAGTTTAAATATGAAATTTAGCTGCTTGTACACTAGTAGTTTTCGTCTCATCAATCATTGTTTGATAAGTAATGGGAACAGGCAACGTACACAGATGTAGTTGCAGCATCAGCCGATATATACTTTATCTTAAAGACGTAGGAACACGGAAGTGGGTATATGTCACTTCGTATTAACACACCAAAGTGAATGGCAATCACTAGCTCTGAAATAGGTGAGGCACGTCTGTGTAAGTGACTCGTCGAGCTCGGATCCTTCCATCATTGGGCCCATACATATCATCAAGGCTGTCCAAAGGTGAGTACTGAATGCCATCCTCTGGAATTATAGGTCTTCTTCAAGAACACGATGATGAAAACATATTTACCACCATGTCAGTTGCGTTGCAACGTGGGCACCTCGTTATGTTTCCTTCATTGTACTATGAGAAAATGAGACCCACTCCTTTTGAACAAAACTTGGGAATGTATTTGTGAGGGGAATGAAATTCATCTTGAATTGTTGGAACCATCTCTATCTAGGCCCCATAATTGTGTCTCGGAACTGTAGTACATGGTTCCCACGAGAGAGGATCAAGACTTAAAGTTTTTAGAAGTAGAGCCACAATCCTAAAATCCTGACCTCTCCTAATTTTAACCCACTGGTTCTGGTTTCAAGTTTCTAGCCAACTGTTTAATCTCACTACTAAGGCTCACTGTTAGGTTAATCCACATGAGTAAAAATCAGTTGACCAATTTGACGGTGGACTTCATGTTGATTTTTGGATTGAGTGAAATTTGCTGCTGTGACAATAGGGAGGAGTGTAAGCATGTGAGCATTGGAATTTTTCAGGTAGTTAGCCTACTCAGATTTAGGTGAGATTTGCTCTTTATTATTATAATGCAGCGGCAAGCTCTGTAGTTTTTGCCATTTGCCATGCCTGTGTACAACCCATCAGAAAAATATTCCTACCATACTATTAAGGCTTTAAAAAAAAAAAGGGGCTGAAAAATGGGTTTTTATAAGGTTCTGAATTCAGGAAACCTTAGAGCTGAAAATATTACTGATCTACTAAACCCCTTTCTCTTGTAGCTTTCTGAAAAGAAATTTATTGAACTTAGAGATGAAGGCTCTCTTTTTCCATGGAATTTTTAGATGGTTAAGATGTAAATATAACCTATTAGAACATAAAATATTTTTCTTCAAGAGTTTATAGTTTGGACTGAAATTTTTATTTATTTATGAATGGTATGTTTTGGATTGATATTGTAATCAGTGGCAATTCTGATGGCCTAAACCATCATAGCACAGGCAAGTTTCGCTGAGCACCTCATTTACATGGTAATGATGATGAGAAAAGAGGATTGCATATGATCAATCTAATCCTTTCACACTCCTCTTTGAATTGGCACTAAGCTTAAAATGTGTGCACAATGGATATTTTTTTAAATTTTAAGACTGAAAACTAAAGAGTTCCAATCGTTTGATCGGCCTATACTGTCAGTCAACATTGAAAACTGTCATCCTACCTCATTTAATTGTCAGGCATTCAGGTGGACATGGGAGACAATGGCCCATTCTTAAGGAGAATTGCGACTTCAATCATCAACTCATTTTGATTGTCATACATTCAAGTGAACACCAGTAGGGCTTTACAAGTGTGACTCTGCCAAGTCATATTCTTACCATTTTATGTTTGTTGGATATAATTTCCTTTTGCCAAAATCATTGAAATATGGAAGAAGATGGACATGCTTTAAGCCCAATGTGTAAAGAATCCGGCCTTAAGGAAAATTATGGCTCTCTTAAAACCATGTCCAAGGATAGAAAAAAAACTCAGGGGAAAGAGAACCCAAAAAGATGTACCGGAAAAATGCACATACTGAAAACTGCATCTGGAGCAATTCTGACGGTCCCTGCACTTTCAGAGTCTAAAACCAATAAAGGAAAAGATGTAATTTCCCTCTCTAGTCTCAACTTCATTAAGAATGGAGACTTTTCGCTACCAACCTACTTAAACAATCAATTGGTTAAAAAAGTGCTGCATGGAAGTCGTGCACAACCTCAAGTACAGACATGTTACTATTATTGAAGAGGGTCAATCCTGTTATTCTAATTTTAAGCTTGTTTGGCTACAGGGAAATAAAGGTAAGTGTGCTAGCCGAAGTACCAGAAAAAGTAAAACATTTTCAAGTAAAAATATTACATGAGTGGAAGTGTTTTAAGATCCTATATTTAGATGCATGAAGCAGTAAAAAGTAAAAAGTTTCTGGGAAGAAGGTAGAAGACAAATGGGGTAAAAGAAAATGTACTGCATAAAATAAAGTAAGATAGTGTTCCAGGGAAGGAGGAAGGAAAAAAAGGTGGCAAAAGAAAATGTACTGCCTAAAAATAAAGCATCCAAAAACACTTGCTTTTTAATACAGTGTGTACATTTTTCTTCAATTCCACCTAATATGTTTTGAGTTGGGCTAGGAAAGGGTCAAAACCTGTCAGTCTAGCTTCAAGCACTAGCTCAGAACTCTGTTCCCTATTACAATTGGGAAAGTTTGGGTCATTCATCCTCTCTCCTGCCAACCTGTCTATAAGTTCTAATACTCAAGTGCATGAGTGAAGGAAATTAACTGTGTTTGGACAATGAGATCCATTTCTACAATCTCTGGTAATTTTCTGCGAGGGAGCTAGAGCCATCCATTTCAAACATGGATGCAGCATTTGAGAGAATAAGCCTAAATCCCAGTCAGACACAAAAAGATAATTTACATTAAATGGTCGTCAAAGAACCACTTCCAACAATTCATATTGATGGTGCTTATCAGCTTGCAAATGCTGTGATTGAGGAAGAATCAGAAAGTACACATCCTTCAAAGAGCTTGTGACAACTTTGTGCATTGACAACTTTTCAAATGCAGGTAACTATCAAAAAGAAACTGGGAGGAGGCATGCATGGCGGCCAACGTTGTCTGTTGGAGTTTTGGTTTTGTCAGAGATTCAGTGTCTTGCCCGCACACATTGGAAAACAGTTGCTAGATAGTACTCCGAGCAGGGCTTTTTTCAACCATTAGGAATGCATGAGAAATGATAGCCACACTCCCTAACTCACAAACCATCTCACAACTGTCCTATGTGGCATGCCTAACTAATTTGTTTTGCTTTTAACATTGTAGAGATAGGGAAAGGGAAACTGCCACATATGACAGTTGTGAGTTGAGGAGTGTGGCTAGCATTTCTCATAAAGTTTAGGACAAGGTGGGAACGGTAATCAAATGAGGCTGGGGTGAGTACTCAGGACATCATTATGTTAACACAATGAATACAAAGTGATTCACATGTGGCATATGAAGCACTGGTCATTTGACAGTGTCCAATGATGAACCCAAGTTAGATAAACAATACAAAAAACTAAAAGCAGCAGAAGCACCCATATCATTTGCCAAATAAAGACTAGCTGAATTAATGGTCTCAAATTTAAAGTCAAACCAATGTCTCCAAAACCTTAGAAGTGGCAAAACCATCTGAAGAGTCTTGAGATTCATACTGGTTTCCCCCATCAGAAATACCCAACAAGGAGAAGTAGGAAAATACTATTATCCATCACTACAAAGAAAATTAAAATGGAAAAGATACCCATGCAGAAATAGAGAAGAAGACAGCTATGTTGACAGAACACACCTCCCAAACTCTAGAGCAGAGTTCAAAGAGACCAGTGCATTTGATTGCTGGAGGAGCCATAGGCCCTGGACTGCCTGGGGTCCATAAATTGCCTGCTTTCTTGGCGAGGCGAATCAAGCTCACCTGAGAACTGACTACTGACAGACTCCGGAACCTGCACTTGTCCCAACTCATGTGGGATTATATGTGAGCTACTGCTGGCTTCTTGGCTCTTGAAACTCCATGAGCTGCTCATTAGATTATTTGCAATGGCACCATGGCTCGATTGATGATCCATTGGAGCCCCTTTCTCATCCATGAAGTTATTGGCTGTGATACCAGAAGCTCGATTCCTGGGGGCCCATGGCTGCGATGACAGAAGAGAGAGAGCACAACCAGTGTTGGAGACTCCCGCAAAGCATTCGCTTGAGGGAGTTTCTGAAGAAGGAAAGGGAGTCCCGCCCGCCGAACCTTGCAGATATTGATGTGTTCCATGTGTAAAGACATTGGCAGCAGGAGCCTCTATGCCACTGTGCCAAAGATGTGAAAGATGTTTTCCAGATGCTGTAGATTGATTGCCTGGTTCCCGCTGACCAACCCTCACAGTTGGCCATACTTCTCTCCCTGTTGGTCTTGGGTAAGTAAAGTCCAGGAAACTTCCAGCTCTGCTGCTGTCGTCTGTCAATTAAGTGTTATAAAGGTTTCAACCCAATGATGAAAATGAAAAAAATACAAGAAAAAGGTAAAACCAGATAAGAATCTTGCAGCAGGGTCAAGCATCCTCTTGAAAGTACACGAGAGAAACTCAATTCTATGGTTTCTAACCATGGAAAGAAGATGGCAGCCGTCCATAACGTGTTGTAAAAGATCCAAGAGGTGGTTTCCTTCGACGCTCGTTGTGACCTGCCAGACGTCTACGACAACTGCGTTTTCCTTCATCAAATTCAGGTAGCAGATGAAATCTGTGCACAAATTATCCAAAAGCCACCCGTTGAATAATGATAGGAAGTAGAAACATAACCCTTTTAAAATCAGGTAAATAGAAAGGCAATGTACATAAAGAAAAATGTACCTAACAATGCATCTTACTACATGAACATGCATCTCCACTAGACTTCAAAAGATAATCTTCACATGTTTTTGGGGCATCTCAAGCTATTTCTGGTCATTAGGAGGTAGGGCATAGAGAAAGGAAGACATCCCCATCACAAAGCAATTATTTTAAGCTATTTTTCAGCCAACTGCAGTATGCGAGCTATCTTTAAAGTCTCCATTTTGAGTGACTGTAGTCTCTCTACCACAGAATATTGTGTTCTGTCTTGAAAAGAAAGTTCTGAAACTTTTCCAAGTGATACAATTGAAATAACGACTCTCTTCAGCTAAGCTTGAGGAGTATGGGCACATTTGGCTCACAACCTAGGCAGCTTCTTGAAATATAGTGTGAAAAATACAGTTACATCTATTTAAGAAGATCCAATCTCCATCTTCCTGCTTTAGTGTATACCTAAAATGGCAGTTCTTCAGTTTCAGATAAACTTGGGCTTTATTAAAACAAGAGAAAACACAAAATTAGCTACCTACCACAACTAGTATCAAGACAAACACCTACACTAGTGACTAAACTATTTAATTGAAGTGTGCAAACTAAGAAATTATGCTACTCTACAGCTGGCTGGATTTATCAGTCTACTTCAATTCTATGACTACATTTACAAGTCCCCAATTTATAAACCATATAAAGCACATCCCATCCTTGCCGCTCTTCATCAGTATTCTTGGTCGTCCATCAATTCTGCAGTTGAATGACATTCTCGCTCCAGTGAATCTGCCACCAAACAGGACCAAAGCCTAGCCTGCACCAAAATGAGGCCACTTTTTTTTCTCCAAGCAAAATCAAAATTGAGTAAATGTAGATGCATTTGCTACTATTAAGAATTGGAATTTATACAATTGAATGAAATATAATGTGAGCTACTCTCAGAACTAGGATATAGACAACAAAATTCAACGATGATGTACTGGCATAACAACACATTACAACAGTTCAATCAGTGAGATTGGCCTGAGATAGTTTGTCTTTCTTCGGTCCTTTCCTATCTTTGTCACTCAGTCTGCTCCACCCTAGTGCAATAATAAGAGTAAAATCCAAATGGCCCATCAACCATGTTTCTTGCAAGTAGATGAAGCTTCTTCACACAGTAATAATCTGAAGTTACCAGAAATAGTTAATAATACCAAGTATGCATCGGGCCAACTGTGAACAGAATAACATGTCTCCAAAGTCCAATCTTCAAGCTAGGTCTGTGCATTTGAACCAGTATGTACAGATGAGGACCAAGCTCCAGTGTTCTATTAATAGTACTCTAATTATTACCCTGTTTTCGGACTATTGCTAGACATTTTCTAGGATGATTGCACTGCTAGGAGGTTTCCATCTAAATTTTGGGCATTTGCCAGGTCCACCAGATTGTTGTTCTAGATTACCAAAACAAGGTCCCACTTGTATAAGATGAGCACATTAGACAGCTAAACACTGCATCTGTCTTGATGCATTTGGACCCAACAAATCCTACAAAAGAATACGTATAAATTGAGAAATGTTTCAGCAGGTAATACAAAGAAAAGTCTAAATCTATGATGCGATAGAATCAACATGTCAGTCCATCTACTATAAAGGATAAGGGAGAACAGCAACTCTCATTTGCCCAGCTCTTGTGAAAGGTGAGCACATTTCCACTCACATTAGAACAACATACTGCAGAATTCTATGCCATTGGAATACTCAAAGTAAACTTCAGCCCCTAGTACAGAAGTACAGTTGTACCATAGACGCCCCCAAATCTTTTCCCAAGTGAGGCCCAGTTCTCCAGCACTCACTAGAGACAGGATTGCACATTCAAAGAGGGTCATAGCTTGAAGAAGGCTTGTTTATTAGGCTTGAAAATTACATTTACTGGACATTGCTAGCCATGTAATCCATGCGTTTGAAATGAGACAAAATGAAACCCCCTTTGCCTATTGACTCTCTCCATTTAGGGATTTGGACACGGTGGAATTCATTAAGAGCCCATATAAGCTCTTTTTTAACAGAGAAGAGGATCATAGACCGTTCCTGCTGCTTCATTGAAGGTTCAAACTGGTTTTGGTTCCAGCATTGCATACCCGTGGATGTCAACCAAAGGCCATTCATCCGAGAGAGAGAGAGAGAGAGAGAGAGAGAGAGAGAGAGAGAGAGAGAGAGAGAGAGAGAGAGAAAGAGGGAGAGAGAGCATTTTTTCCGCTTAAGATGATTTTAGCAAGGCACATCCACAATCAAGCATACTTATGATTATCAAGCTTTACAAACCCCAAGAACCAATTTAATTCAAGAACTGACGAAATCTTCCAAAAAGGCATTTCTATCAAACCTGCCTAATAAGAATCAAGCATACAGCTCAAACCCAGAGGCTACAACACATTGAATTCACACCTTTAACAAACAAAAGGCCCAAACATGTAAAAACCAATAAACAAATTACCCTTCAAGACCACCAAAACAACAGCAAACCAAACCCAACAACTAACTAAGATTCAAAAGCATAAACAAGCATTCACATAGAATGGAATATTATTAACAACCAAAGTATAAAACCACCAACAAGAAAATAAGCAAAAAGGGGAAAACCCTGATTCCAAACTTACACAGAACAACCAAATTAAGGGGGGAGATACAGAAAAACAATTCTAAAACACAGACAACTAACCAACAACAATCACCCAAAAACCAGCATTTGGCTGAAATCTAGCATTGAGAAAAGAAAAAGATAACAAAGAAAATAAAGATGATTAAAATAAGTAACAAGAGAGAGCAGAACCCAGCTGACCTGCTGCACTGCTGACAGAACCTCTGATTCAGGCCATTAACAATCACCTGAGGAGACTTTGAGTGCATACCACAGACCTTGTGCCTGCAATAGTAAGGCTTTGCACCAGTCAAATCTATCTTACAACCCTCAACCTGGCATCTGGGTGGCTGCCCTCCTTGCACCACACCTCTTCCCCTCTTGGGAGCCGGAGAAGATGATGATCCCGGAAGAGCAGCTGTTTTGGCTGAACCCCCACCACCCACATCCTCAAAATAGATCTTCTTGCCAAATTTCAACCCATTCATAGAATCAGTTGAAGCAGAAGCCCCGGTAGCCGCAGAAGAGCTTGAACCCATATCCATCTCTACATTCCTTTCCTGGGGTTTGCTGGGTGGCTGCAGTAGAGGAGGCAGGCAAGAATAAGAAGGGAAGTGGGGTTTTGAAAACAAATGAGGACAGTGAAAGATCCAATGGAAAAAAGGAAGGGTGTGTTTGGCTGGTTACAACTCCCTGGTCTTTTAGGTGGTGCTGTTGGGGCTGTAGCATAAAGCCGACACCTGCCATTTGGCCCATGCCAGCTCTTGTTATAGTACTCTGGTAACCTGTCAATATTAGAGAAAGGAAGAGAACGAAAGGCAGAGAGAGAGAGAGAGAGAGAGGCAGTAGTACTTGCTTGCAGTGATGAGCTTTTGGTTTTTCTTCCCCTTTACAAAAGCATTACATTATGCCACATTCAAACCTCCATTCTACATGAAAAAAAAAAAAAAAAAAAAAAACTCTCTCTCTCTCTCTCTCTCTCTCTCTCTCGTTAACAACAGGTCTCTCACTGTCTATCCATCCATCATCTTAAAATTGGTAGTTCTGCTTTGTCTTCTTTTTTTCACTTTTGACCGAGAGTCTGAGACACATTAGCATGAACAGCGGGAGCACCGGGGTGGAACTTGCATCAAGGTTAAGTAGGTTGTAGTCTACTTGCGATTCCACCTGCTGAAGGGATTGAGGCGAAATTGGTTGGGAGAATTCTAAAAACTCATGTTTACGATGATTCAGAGCCTATCTTTTTTACAAGAAATTTTGCCAAAAATTTGGGTGGTTGGAGCTTTTGGACATACTTATTCAATTATGGTACTTAGACACATTAAAATATATACAAAATACATAAAAGCTTATATGGCATCACACAGTAACAATTCTATTTTACTTTCTATTCCTCACCTCATGAGATAAATATACTAGTCACCACCTCATAAGATAAATACACTTGTGTGTATTTTAGTATGTCAATAAATAATTATTACCTATTTATTTGTTAGATTCTCTAAATTCCACCAATAAAAAAAACTCAATTAATACTTAAAATTTTCATAATTTCACCTCTTTCAACTTTTGCTGGATTCATAGATGCTTAAGTACAAGAGTACATTCAAGAATTCCACTATGTATGAGAGTTTTAGAAATCTTAAAGACATGAATTCCCAAATAGAATTCCAATTGTTGAGAATTCCAAATGCTCAACCCTCAACAATTGGAATTCTATGTTGATTATGTTAGTTTTGGGTTTTTAGATGCATTTTGCGCACTCTAGTTTTCATGAAAGTGCTTCTTCTTATCATGAAAAAGTAATTGATAACAAACCCATCCTAAATGAGTCTAGATCCTCTGATATTTCACCCTATGGTAATCGTAGCAGAATTGATCACGATCTGTCACAATATTAAGGGGCAGCCTACCATGCACGAAGGTAGTTGTCCATGGCGACATGGCAAACCGTAATAGGTCGGTTGGGAGAATTCTGTGAACTTTATGTCTAAGATAATTCTAAGAATTCCAAATGCTACCCTCAAAAGTAAAATTCCAAATGCTCAACTTCCAACATTTGGAATTCTATAATTTGAGGAATTCATAAGGTTAAATTGGCTTTTCATGTGGTAAGAAATTCTAAATTCTTGTTTCAAATAAGGCATTTGAAATGCTTGAGGGACAAGACATCACATCATGTCTTAAAAATATAATATCTCAAATTCTTGTCATAAATTTTTCAAAACAAACAGTAGGGTGAATTAAGATTTTATGAGAATTACCCCACGGTAATTGTAAATGGACCTATCACGGTCTACCACAATCACCGTAGGGTGAAATATTGGAGGATTCGAACTCTTTTAGGGTGAGTTTGTTATCAATCACTTGTTTCACACTAAGATGGAGCACTTCCACTGAAACTAGAGTGCACAAAATCCATATAAAGACCCAAAACTAACATAATCAGCCTCAGTGGGCGTGAACTTTTTCTACCATATGCCTACTAGGGCAATTTTGGGGAGGAGTAAAGAGAAATAAAATGGTCAAATCAAGATTAAAAACAAGAAGAGCAGGTGAAAACTAAATACACCACGAACCTATTTGTGTAGGTACCACTGAAACGAAAAATGCGTTTTCGCTTACGCCGTACCAAAACTCTCACGGAATAGGTCGGAATATGAGATCAACATATATGATGATGATGATGGATACATTTTTACACTTTTCTTCTAGGAAAAGGTGTGCACCACACGAATGTTAGTATTTTGACGGGTTTACTATTTGCTTTCCTCTTCATTTATGCCTTCATTTATGCGGAGAAGCCTGTCGAACGAACATGCCTTACATGACCCAACTTATTTCACAAGCAGAGTAAATGGAAGAAGTAAAAAATGGTAAAAAAATGGTGTAGGTGTAGAGATAAACATTGATATTACATGGTGGTTCTACCCTATTTTTCTCTAGATATCCAAACAAAGTTGTAGTAAAAATGCCACATACTTTATTCTATATTGTTGACATCCAAAGTAATAGCGTTAATCATATCACATACTTTTCAATTTACTTCTCTCTCGTACCAACAAATATGCCTATTGGATTGAGTGAAAAGATAACGTAACTCCAATAATATGGCACATTTTTTCCCACTTAAGTCCAAAAAAACATATACAAAAATGTGTACAACTAATATTACCAAACAGGCCAAAAAGAAAAGAGCTACACCTACATCAAGCCCAAACAAGCCCTATTCCATCGAATTGAGATGAGATCCCTACTGGAAAGTTGTGATCTGCAAGCCTGCGGCTCCGGTACATGCTCAAGAGAGAGGGTGACTTCAGCGCACAAGACAGCGTAGAGGCCAATAATTTAAAGGACATGAACTCAAAAGACATCATGAAAAAACTAGGACTTTCTTAATAAACATCTCACCTTTTAAGGGATTTTGGTCAACTTTCACGTCAATATAGGTAAAAGTTATCATCAAATTAATTATATTTAAAGTACGTGAATAAAATAAAAAAACTCACATGTCTTATACATGAGCATTGGCCACTGAATCCAACTTCTATTTGAATTGAATTTAATTAAAACCTCCATACAAAGTGGTTTATATGTCTCTTTAAAAAATATATATATACACGTGCGGGCACACAAGTTTCTTGAATCCTCACGGCAAGGATTTTAGATGGGAGCCTTCCTTTTTTGCTTTGTACTTTCTTTGGTTTTTGATACTTTAACTTTTACTTTAATTGAGATGGGCTCTTTGGGGAAAGTAGCTTTGTGATATTTATAGATTTTGTCGGGTTTTTTTTAAAAAAAGGGAACCAGAGGTAAATTAGTAAGAGTTGAACGAAGGGGATCTTTGGAAACGCTGGAATATAGATTTTAGAATCTTCTGCATTAGGTGATCTCTACCATATGGTAATGTGATGTAAGTATTTTTTGAGATAACCCAAATAGGTATGTTGAGCCAACAAGGGAGGTCGTAAACAAATAAAATAATAATTATTTATGGGGCAGGCCAAATCGAGCGTTTTTACCAATTAGATGGTCATTTAAGCAATTATTTTACACTAATTGAATTAAATTATATGCATTTCTTAAATGGCGAGGGCCAGGCATTGGGATTTCAATCACTTAATCTAAGTCAACCCCATTTATTAAACGGGCCTTAACTACATATCCAAACCCCACCCATGAGCACCCCAGACAAGAGTATAAATCAACCTATAAACCCTTAGAACAATGGTGGGATGCATGATCAATGGATTTTGTATCATAGCTTCATAATACAATTTTGTGATCTCTCACATAAGCAAATTAAGGATATACCAAAAAAAAAAACTTTCAAATCATTTATGTTTAAAACTGTTCTGAATCCAAAAAAAGTATTTATTACTTCCACTAAATGGTTTTCGATATCAAAATATCCATTGATATTCCAAAATTATTGTTTACGGGTTGAGTGACCTTTTTTACCTTCTTTTTTTCACTCTCTTGAAAGACATTTGATAAAAGAAAAATGACCATTTTATTATATTTATTATTATTATTGTTTTGATGATGTGGGCAGCCCTGGTCAAATCTAGTAGGTCAAAATATTTCGGTTTAAATTTCAATTTATTTTGGCCCATTTTGTTCCATTGCGGCCATCCACTCAGACCTATTTTAGTTCATTTCAATTAGTAGCATATTTTACACTAAATTTCTTATTTTACTAGTAATATCCATATCAAGAAACACACATAGTTTATATTTCATTCATATATGTATAAATTTTTTTAATCTTTATTATTTTGAAAGGGTTTGCTGAAATTTTAAAATATTAAAGTATTCCATTTTGAAGATTAGACTGAAATAACAACTGAAATGGAATTTAACAACTATGATGGTGACTACTTGCAAATTCTAACCATGGCTTACTTATTTCTCTTCCGGGAACGAATTCCCTTCTCATTTCATAAAGCAACTGCAAATGGAACGTCAAATATGACCATAGGAAAGGGTTTAAATTCAACATGTGTTCCAATCATTGAGGTCTTGTACAATCTTTCATTTATAAGATGTGTGATTGGGTGCAAGGAGCAACAACTTGGTGCATCTTAGGGAACTCCACCTGGGAACAACTATGGCATTGCTCCGAGCAGGCAACGAGTGGAAACTTGTGCAGATAAACAACAATGGCTAGACCGTCCATTTAATTGTTATATTACATAAGAAAAAAGGAGGGCATATTTTAATTGGTAAGAGAAGTTGAGAACCACTTCAAAGCGCATTTGTGTTAAGTTTCTCGGTAAAAGTTTTATCACATTATTGGAGTAGGCCAGCCAAGCCAACCCAAAGAGCTTGTATACCTTGGAGAGTACATGACATGTCTCTACGAGACCCTCTTCACATGACCCAACGGGCTGGCCGTCCTTTTTAACGGCCAGGCTGCAGAGCTCCTCCACTTGTCCTTACCCGCCTCCTTCACACCGGTCCCAACACCCTATGCCGGGACATGCCCTTGGAGCCTGGTTCCATCTTGTGCACCATGTTGTGAGTTATGTGTTCAACCATTTTTATGTTCCCTAACCGTCCCTAGCACTAAACCACCAGCCTACAAACCATGCAACGATATTTGTTGGCTAGCTAGCGCCTTCCATAGGCCCTCTCTCTCTCTCTCTCTCTCTCTCTCTCTCTCTCTCTCTCTCTCTCTCTCTCTCTCTCTCTCTCTCTCTCTCTCTCTCTCTCTCTCTCTCTCTCAACTTCTATTGTTATAGTAAAATGGAAAATCAATCGATGATCATTAGGTTGTGTGAGACTTCTAAGTGTCATATCCTACAAACATATGATAATAATAAGAAAATATTAATCCTTTGTTGCTGGTTTCTTTTCTTCTTTTGATTTTCTCCTAATGACATTATTTAGATTTTCTTTGTTTCTAATACACATGCATATATTTCCTTTTTCTCTCGCTGTAAAATATGTAATCTCAAGAAATCCTTAAATTTAAGGCACCTTAAATCAATGATTGTGATGATTTCATCTAATTAAGAGGATTTTTATTGGGAATCATACTTACATTGAGACTTTTCCATCACACTATCCTCTTATATTAGGTATCTCTCACAAATTGCCCGATGGGTGTCTCTTGTTAAAACTTGACTCGACCTATGCACTTTTATGATGCACGCAAAGGAGGAGGTATGTGGCCCACTCAAGTTCGTGATCTAAGTGGGCCGCAATAGAAAGTGCACACTTGATTACTAGTGTATATGTGTGGCATGCTTTGTGTATGTGGAGCCCCCTTTGATCCATCCAATCAGCATCCCCCACAAACAAATGGTATAGGATAGAGGGCCTTGACGCCCATCCGAATAAAGTTGACCATTGGATATTTAATCATGAAAAAAGGGTACCTTTTAAAAACATTACTCTTTAGGGGAATGGATAAAGGGAATAAGACACTTTGATGAATTTAAAATTTTGGATATAAGTCTATTGATTCCTCCCGTGCCATTATTGTCATGCCCCATTTGGCCCCACTAGGAAAGCGACATAGTGGTCTCTAGGGGGCCATTCAAAATCCAAGAACCCCTGAAATTTTTAGATTTTTTTTCACATTTGACCTCCTGAAGTTTTTAGACACTCCCTTCGCCCCTCCCCAAAGAAGAATTTCAGAGTCCACCTCGTTAATCAGCATGGCCTGAACTTAGATTCAAAGTTCAGATCCCTTATATATCTACATATACTTGTGGATTATGCATGAATACACACATTTGCTTTAAGCTAAACCAAGAAAGTCTAAAGCCTAAGGTCAGGTTTTAGCCTGTAATAATTCATACACGATGGAAAAAGTTATGTTGTATGTAATCTAAGCGATTTTCTTATGAACACTTTTCCTACCCAAAGGGCAAGAAAAACTTCATGTAAGCAATATAAAATCTTGTAGGGCAAATTAAGATGCCTTGTTATCAGTTATATGGCAAATAAAACTACCTCTTTACGAATAAGGGCAACAAATAAAACAAATTTATTCTACTATAATTATTCTAACTCTTGATTTAATAGTATGGATTTATTTGAAATTGAATCCAATAGTAGATGAAGGTTTGACCGTAGTGAAATTAGGTATAGAACAAGATCACGGTGTGTGTGACTGTGAGAGGGCCCTACACTTATAAAGGTCCGCTCAAGTGGTCCCCACGGGATTGTACTAACGTATGCAGACATTTCAAACATAAAATAAAATAACAAAAAAAAAAAAAACCGACATTGGTAACCACTGTAAAGTGTATACCAGGCAAAAGGGGGACCATCCTTGTGAAATCCGAGTCATATATAGTACAAACTAGCCCATGAAAAAGCAACCTATTTTTTATCAAATAGACCGTTCTTTCTATTGATACTGATAGTGACCTAAGATGATAAAATGTAAGATGGTACTCTAATGATGATTATTTATATAAGTGGTAGTTAGCAGTTACCCGCATGGACGAAAAAAAGGCCGTGGTCCCCACCCTGATGAGCAGATACGGTCATCCCTAGCTGCTACATTTAAGTAGAAACGCTTCGGGCTTGTGGGCCCAACCCATGTTTTGTCTAATACTACAAAATCAGATGCTCGGAATGGCCCATCGTTTTCATGGGCTCCAACGACGTGGGGCCACCACTTCACTGTCTGGGCGGTAGACTTCATGCATGTGTCCTGACCAAACAGCTTTCCATCAAAGAACTGTAGGGCCTTGAGTTGAGCTTTGGACCTCAAGGAAATGTACAATTTACATGAGGTTTTACAAATTTACTGTTCCATCAAAGGAGAGGGCACTTTGTTCCCTGTGTGTGTATGGGATTTCCGTGGAAAAAAGGTTACCTGCGAAATTAGTTTTCTTCAGCATTTTGTGTAGAGTGTGTGAAAATTGATTTGAAAGATTTTCCTTTTTTCTTGAATTTTTCTCCTCCTGCTTTCATTCCAAATGTAATTATGAGAAATCACAAAAACTAAGCTTATTTTTATGAATTTTCTCGTGAAAAAGTTGCTGTATCAAACATATAAAGTTTTCACTGTAGAAAAAGGGTCAAATGTTACCTGCATTTTTTTGTAAAGATGTGGTTGTGCAAATGTGCCCTGAATATCTTTAGTTGGAAATTTTACCCTGTATTAATTAGGAAATCAAGATTTAATTAGAAGGGCATCATGGGATTCACCTATGAAATTATGCTTACTTAAAATCATTGTCCCAAGATATCTTATCTTAAAGCCAGAACCACTTCTAATTAAAGTTATGCCTCACAAGAGATTTGCAATCTAAGGCACCTTTTGCACAGTACAGATTTTCCTAACCAGCTGTGCAAAAGCTAGGACCGTATCCAAAATGTTCTGCTAAAGTTACTGCTTAAATTTTTTTTTTTTTTTTTGGTTCTCTTGCTTCTTTTTTTTTTTTTCAATCTTTTATTGTGTCTCTCAGACGCAATGAATTTCATGACGAGCATTAGTCACTTTATTGGACGATTTTCTCCGATGCTCTACCGGCCATTTGAATTGACGACGGTCATCACGATGGGTCACAAAAAATATAGGGGTGTCCCACCTTTGGGGATGGTTTGGATGAGCTCTCCCACTCCCAAGTTGCTCTTTGCGAATGGGAAAATTGCCCCGACGTTTACGGTGCTTCCAGTTTGAAGGATAAAACTGGTGGGACAATGGTTTCCATTTCTCAGGTTAGCTCCAGTAATTGCTACATGGCTTAGAACCCTGTGCAAGCACTGCACTTGGGAGGTTTTTGGACTCCCAGGAAATTACTGGCATGTGGAGTTCAGGTAGTGATGCATTTGGTCCATTTGGATGGACCAAGGGTGTGCCCAATGGCTTAGGGTTGGCGGTGATGAATTTGGTCCATTTGGATGGACCAAGGGTGTGCCCATTGGGCTCGAGTTACGGAATTTCTTATATAAGCTGGAGGTTAGAAAAACTTATATATATGTATAGATGGATATAGAGAGAGAGAGCGACGGTCTAACGAGATGGTGTGGTATGTGAGCTAACCTTTTAAGGCCCACCTGGAGTTGTGCTAACCATAAAGAGCATGAGGAAGTGAAAGATCATGATAAGAACTAAATATGTACAAAAAATCAACCTCATCCACATTTGCAATAGTTGAAATAAGTCACCCTATTTCACACATCAAAATACATTAGATGGGGCTGAGTTTTTGCACATACCTAGTTTCCATCATGATCTTTCAATTCCTCATGCCCTTCATGATTGGTACAACTCCAAGTGGGCCTTAAAAATTTAGCTCATATACCGCACATTAGCAAGATGGTGCGGTATATGAGCTAACTTTTTAGGGCCCACCTGGAGTTGTACCAACCATGAAGTGTATGAGGAATTGAAAGATCATGATGGGAACTAGGTATGTGCAAGAAATCAGCCTCATGCAATAATCCTAGCCCCTTCATCTTATCAACCTATATTTGTCATAGTTGAAATAAATCATCTTATTTCACACATTAAACTACATTGGATGGGGTTGATATAAAAAGTTAACTCATATACCGCACCATCTTTCTAGACCGTTTCTAATATATATGGATAAAACTACTATGTACCATCCCTCATCTTGTCGTAAGTAACAATTTCATTTTTGGAAAGTATTGATATGCAAAAAGATAAAACCATTAGACATCATGACACTTTTTTTTTTTTACTTTGTTAGGTCTAAAAAAGGAATTGTCCCTCACCAGAAGGTGGGGATGGATGTACAATAGTCTTTTCCTCTATATATATATATATATATATGGGAGCTCTACACAGTGTTCGGGCGTTCCCTCTTGGTTAATGCTCACAAAGATGCATGATGATCATCGAAGTCCGTTTGATATGAAGATCCATATGAGCCCTACCTATATGAAAAATATTAAGTTCATATGATCATCCTAACATTTTAATCCATTGCTCTAAAATTTAATGGTTTAAAAGCATTATTTTATTATAATTTCAATCCAATAGTGAAATAAAATTGGATAAGTGTCAAATTTGGACATATGAACATATATAAGAAGGTAGTTTGAATAAAAAGATTAAATTGACTCAACATGGGCCCCCATAACAAAAAAAGAGGGCGGAAAAATGAGTGTGTTTTAAAGTGAGGTGTTTTTTAGTTTTTTTCATATATATATGTATATAGAAAATAATCTTATGAGAACTAGTTCTCACTACTTTTTGTAAATAGTGTAAGTGGGGCCCATTATCATCTTATTTAAATCTTGTAATACATATAGACTCTCCTGATAGTTACACGCCTTAAGTTTTAGTCAAATCCAAATTTACTAGACTGTTAGATTGACTATTTACCAATTCGAATAGACTGAGTTTGTAAGCCACAAATAAAGGGGTCAAGGACATATGATTAGGGCCAAACTTGATATTTAGGGTGATCCCACATAGATTTTTCTATCATCCTGGTTCCATCCCCAAATAGGACCCACAAGTGGATGGTAAGTATGTAAGAATACTTCTCAAAAGATAAAAGCTGATATATATATATGGAATCTTCGTATGCATACGTCCCTCATATAAGGACCATGTATACTCATCCGTGAGGCCCACTGTGGGCCCCACCAAGGGATAAGATTAGGGGATGGAATGATCCATGTGGAATTACCCCATATATCAAATTTGGCTCCAATCAAGTGTCCTTAACCCCTTTATCAATGGCCTACAAATCCATTCCGTTCGGATTAGTGGATAATTGATCAAACGGTCTAATAAACTCGAATTTGATCGAAACTTGAAGCGAGTAACTATCAAGAAGTCTCCTATGTATAAAAAAGTTTGGATTGCGGGATAATTAGGCTTCACCTAGAGTTCTTATTAAAAAAATGGTGAGAGACACATGCACATAAATATTATCCTATATGTATATATAATATCCCTCTTAGTCTCATCCCCAAGTGGGACCCTTAGTGGGCCCCACTAGATAGTGATGCTTAGCAAATGTGCTTCTTATATGGGAAAACTTTTGTTAGACACCAGTGCTCATGATAAGGTGGGCTGTGTGCGAAAACACCTAATGGCCCCCAACTTATATGCATCCAAGTGGACTATAAAACTGGGATTCCATGTGATAGTCACCGATTTCAGGTTTTGCACTTATCCAATTTAATTGGACTATTGGATCAGCTTGCACTTATTTTGGATAGTAAAATTTATTAACATTAATCAAGTAATTAGAAAAATGATTTGAGCCTCTATCACCATATATAGGTACTCCCAGTTCCATCCGCACTAAAAAGTGGTGCTGGTACTTAAAAAAGGGCTCCATATATATTTATATATATATATATATGAGGGATTATGAGGAATGCCCCATTTAAAAAAGGGGCATTTATGCTTTCTTTCGATTCTCCAATGAAGAATAAGTCATATGGTAACTTTTTTTTCCTTTTTATAAGCAACATTAATTGC
Source organism: Sextonia rubra (assembly GCA_037013555.1). Taxonomy (NCBI): domain Eukaryota; kingdom Viridiplantae; phylum Streptophyta; class Magnoliopsida; order Laurales; family Lauraceae; genus Sextonia; species Sextonia rubra. The sequence continues at coordinate 12,067,821 of JASUAD010000001.1, read as the reverse complement.
TTTTCCATATTTTTAATATCTTATTCATTGTAAAAGAGGCTTTTTCACTTTTAAAAACGTCTATGTGATATCTAGTGTTCTTATATATATATATATATATATATAGGGAATATTCATGTGCATATGTTCCTCGCCAAGGGACCGTGCATACTTCTCTGTGGGGCCCATGGTGGACCGCACCAAGGGATGAGACTGCGAGGGATGGAAAGATTCATGCTGGATTACCCTGTATACCAAGTTTGGCCTCAATTACATATCCGTAGCCCCTTCATCCATGACGCACAAATTCATTCCATTTGAATCAGTGCATAATCGATCCAACGGTCCAATAAATTCAGATTTGACCAAAAATTGGTAAATGGGTTCAATTCAAGGGAGTCGTATGTATGGTTCATTTGGATGGACCATACAGTGAATCCCATCTAAAGTTCTCATTAAAAAAAGTAAAAAATATATGCACATGAATATTTATATATATATATATTTATATATACACATTCATTCTTTGAGCTTTTTTGAACTGCGTACAGAAAGTGTGCAGCAGTCTTGTCCTCGAGCTTCAAAACATTAAGATGTCATTAAAAGGTAGAGCAAAGTACATCAAGAAATGATCAATTCCAACCAGTAAAGCACCAAAACGGTGGGGCCCGCTCCAGCCTAAATACAAGATGGGTGGATAGCATGGACCATGAACGGTCGAGCAAATCATTCGCCCTGTCCGTTTTGGCTGCCCATGTGTGCCACAATAAAGCCACAATAGAGCCATTAATCACGTGGGCCATGTATAGTTTAACAAAAGATGCTACTCCCTCCAATGGCATTCGATTGCACCATTTTTTGTTTATTTATTTATTTTGGTAGGTAGTTTTGGAAGAAAAAGAACCTTCGACGGTGCATAATCATCTCAAACGTGTCCCACCTGACAAGTGGACCCACTCGATCAACATCGCCAGAATAGATTTTATAGTCCACCCTGCACAATTGGACCAAATTTTAAATACCCTCTAGCGTTGTTCTGTCCAAAAACAGTGAACCGAATTAATTTGCAAGATCCATGCCCACTCAGTAAATATTCTGCTCCAGAACCAGACCAGATCACTCTCAGGCAGGGTTTGACAGGTGAAACAAATGGACGGTTGTATTAGTTTTGGCCAACAATCCACATTCGATGTGGATAAAAAGGGGTCCCGAATGCCCAAATACCTGGACAACCCCAAATGAAAGAGGAGAGAAAATGATTTAGTCAAATTTTACAGCCATTGTTAGATTGGGTCTGGATTTAGGTCTATAGTTCCCTAGCTGAGGTTCCACAGTTTGTGGATCAGGCAGTCCTCCAGGCCCGCTCGGCTCCTTCATACCAGTAGTAGGCTACTATTTGGAGCTGAATTCAGGGTCTGTCCAGGCCCTTGGTTTGGGAACACTCACTTATTCAGGCCTTTTGTCTAGATTTGGGCATGGGTGTGGGTCTTGTCACCCAAACCTCACTTGGACTCGGGTCTTGCACCAGTGGGTTCCAATTAGCAATTCAGGTTTGGATATGGGTACACTCTTAACCCAGCTAGAGCCCCACCTTTAGTTGGCAAAATCTAGCCTGACTTGCCAACCCGGCTTGGCTTCTGACCTGCCTAAGTTGACCCATTAAAAATATGGGTCGGGTTAGGATTAGGATTTACCAACCCGTATGAAATAAGTCGGGTTAGAGTTGACCCCCGCCTAACCCGTTTGACATGTTTAGATATTACTAATTTACCATTTTAATTTTTATCTAACTTTTCTTATTCATGTGGGCTATAAACTGTGTACTCTTAATCTTATGTAGAGGAAGTAAGCTAAATTTTGATGCTTGGAATATAAAACTTATTTATTTATTTGACAATATGATGTTTTTGTAGTTAAAATATATATTAATACGTCTTTTATTTTTATGTTGGCATAGAAATTTACCTGTAACATATGAATATGAATGGAATGCAACATAGTTGATGAGTCTTATAAGCAAGTTGATGAGTCTTATACTCATGCTCAAATATAGAATTATAAAATTAAAAAAAATTGAAAAAGAATTATCTCAATAAATGTGCTAGAATATATTTATGGATTTTGACCTCCATTTTTTCACCTTGAAAATTGATAAATTATAAATTCATGCTCAATGTAAGATTTTAAATAAATTTAGATATAAGGAGAGCTTCACAAATAAAATGAGATTAAATAAAATGAGTTAGATCATGCACAAAATGAGAATTACATAGGTTAGGTCAGGTCAACCCGACCTGATTCACATTAAATTCGGGTTAGGCGCGTTAGGTTAGGTTGACCCTCCACGGGTCTGGGTTGAATGTTTTCAACCCGTTTTAAAAATGGTTGTGCTAGAGTCGGAACCAACAAATTCGAGTCAACCCAACCCATTTGCCAGGTCCACCCTTCTTCATCCCTTACTACCTTTCTCCAAACTCAAATATGGTTATGACAAATAACAACAAATATCCAAATGGGCCATACTAAAAATAAATCTGAACCCTAAAAAGAAGGTTCCACTTTTATGCTCTGAGACTTCAAGATATCATATCATCATCATCATCGAAGCCTTATTCCAACCATGTTGGGGTCGGCTATATGAATTTTGTTTATCTATTCCGTTCTATTTTGAGTCAAATTCTTCGATAAGTTAAACTTCTTCAAATCTAAATTAATGACTTCCATCAATGTTTTTTTAAGCTTACCCCTACCTCTTGATGGGCAATCCACCTGTATAGCCAAACTTTTTTTCACCGGTGCTATTACTGGCCTACGCTCAACATTCCTAAACTATCTTAAACGAGTTTTTCTAATCTTATTCCATATTGGTGTTACTCCTAAATGCTCTCGAAAGCGCTCATTTCTAATTTTATCTTTCTTAGTTTTACCACACATCCACCTAAGCATTCTCATTTCCGCGACACTCATCTTATTAATATGCTTCTTCTTAATTGGCCAACATTCTGCTCCATATGTCATAGCTGGTCTAACCAAAGTCCTGTAAAATTTGCTCTTCAATTTTGTTAGCATTCGTTTGTCATAAAATACTCTAGAAGCTAGTTTCCACTTCAGCCATCCAGCTTTTATTTATGCTCTACATCTTCGTCAATCTCTCCATCCTTACTAATCATCGAGCCTAGGTACCAAAAAGAATTTCTACGTGGTATCTTATAGGTTTCAATTTTGACTGTGGTTTCAACACTTTGTATATATCCACTGAAGTTGCAATCCATATATTCTATCTTTGTACAACTTATTTTAAAGCCTCTAAATTTTAATGCCCCCCGCCATCTCTCAAGCTTTGCATTTACACTATTTCTTGATTCATCTACCAATATTATATCATCTGTAAACAACATATACTATGGTACTTCTTCTTGAATATGCACAGTTAACTCATCCATAATTAATGCAAAGAGATAAGGGCTTAAGGTTGATCCCTGAAGTAAACCTATAGTCACGAAAAATCCACATGTTTCTTCACATGTGGTTCTTTACATTTGTTATTGCTCCTTCATATATATCCTTAAAAATTTCAATGTAACATCTGGAGAAATTTCTTTCCTTTTAAAGCCACTAAATTAAATTCCTCGGTGCTCTATCCTAAGATTTTTCCAAATCGATAAAGACAATATGTAGATTTTTCTTCTTTACTCTATATTTTTCTTTTAATTGCCTAAGTGAAAAGATAGCTTCCATAGTTGATCCTCCTAGCATAAAACCAAATTGATTTTAATAAATCTTGGTCTTCTTTCTCAATCTTTGCTCATTATTTTCTCCCATAACTTCATATTATGACTCATAAGTTTAATCCCTCGATAGTTGGTACAATTTTGTATATCTCCTTGATTCTTATATATAGGGACTACAATGTTTCTTCTCAATTCATTTGGCATTTTTTTTGTCACAAGTATCTTATTGAATAGTCTACATAACCAACTTACTCTAACCTCTCCTAAGCATTTTCATACCTCTAGCGAAATACCATTTGGGCCTATTGCCTTTCTTGTCTTCATTCACTTCAATGCTTCCTTCACTTCTACCCATCTAATTCTACGGAAAAAGTATGCTCTAGTGATGAAGTATCCTCCTTAACTCTTGTATCGCCCAAATGTTCTTTATTTAGAAGTTTGCTAAAATATTCTTTCCACATTTCTTTAATATTGTTGTCTTTCACAAGAATATTTTCCTCATTGTCCTTGATACATTTAATATGATCTAAGTCCCTATTTTTTTTTCTCTTATTTTTGCGAGCTTAAAAATATTCTTTTCTCCTTCTCTTGTTCCCAACCTATTATAGAGGTTATTGTATGCTTTGAACGTTACACTACTTACTACTTTCTTAGCTTCTTTCTTTGCCTTCTTATACAGTTCAAAATTTTTCATATTCTTAATCCCCTGCCAAACTTTGTAGCAATGTCTTTTTTGTTGAATAACTTCCTGAACCTCCACACTCCATCACCATGTTTCTTTATTAACATATCTCTTTCTTTTTGATTCTCCAAGTACCTTCTTTGCAACATTCCTAATGCAATTAGTCATTTGATTCCATACTACTATAGTTTCTCCTTTAATATCATATTCTTCATTCTCAATCATTTTGTCCTTAAATAGATTTGCTCTTTCCACCTTCAAATCTCTCCACCTTATTTTAGAGTCCATTTTGTTTACTATCGCTCTCTTTCTACTTTTAATGTAAATATCTAAAACTCTGAGCCTATGTTGAGTAGTCAAACTCTCTCTTGGGATAACCTTATAATCTTTACAAGCGAATCGGTCTTGGTTTCTAACTAGAAAAAAGTTTATCTGACTCTTATTACTCCGACTTTTATAAGTAATTAAATGCTCATCTCTCTTTGTGAAGTAAATATTTGCTACTATAAGATCAAATGCCACTGCAAAGTCTAATATAGTGTTTCCAAATTCATTCTTTTCTCCAAATCCTTGCCCTCCATGCACTCTCTCATATCCTTTATTATCTCTTCCTACATGTCCGTTTAAATCCTCTCTAAGGAAAATCTTATTACTATTTGGGATTTCTCGCATTAAATCATCCATCTTCTCCAAAAATTGTCTGTTCACTCTTTCCTCTAATCCTATTTGGGGAGCATATGTACTGATGATATGAATTATGTCTTCATCTAACACTAGTTTAATTGCTATAATTCTATCACCAAACATCTTTACCCCCACAATTTTCTCTTTTAAATCCTTATCTATAACTATACTCACTTCATTTCTTGTATTACTCTTTCTTGCATAGAAAAGCTTATACTCACCCGTGACCTCCTTAGCTTTATTCCCTTTCCACCTTGTCTCCTGTATATAAGCCACACTAATTTTTTTTCTTTTCATTACTTTAACCAACTCCATGCTCTAGCCTGTCAAGATTCCTATATTCCAAGTAACAAGTGTAATTTTCCTATTTTTCCTCTTCTTCCCATGAACTAACTTTTTTAACCGCACTAGTCCAAAGTCATGTGGTAGCCCTTGCACACTTTTCATTGCAGCCGAGCGACACTTCAATGCGTCGCTTAAAACGGAGAACGCCCTAGCTTTATTATGAAATATCATTTTTTCAAAATTCATGTTTGGGTTGTGACAAAGTTTTACGCTGGCTGTCAACCTACTTAAACAACCCTCCTCCTTTACCCAGGCTTGGGACCGGCAGCAAAAACTGGCGGAGTTGCTCCGAGGCTTCAAGATATTCTTCAATATTGCACCTCATTTTTAATGATCCAGGTATTCTTGTGCAGAGAAATGGCGACGAACCCAAATTAATGCCTGCAGAAAAAAGGGACCAACTGACTCAACATTCATCTCATTTCTCATTAAAATATATTTGTGCTACTGAGCACTTCGGTTAGCAAGGGATATTACAGGGGACCTTGATCATTTGTTATATGAACACCCACCTTTAATTAAACTTTAAGTGGAAGCACTGTTATTAGGCATGTTCTTATGAGGTTAGAATGATCAAGGCATTTTTATTAGATGCGCTAATGATGGATTTGGCAAGGCCCAAAAGTTCTCCAATCAGATGATGCAAAACCTACCATTGATCACTGGTTGTTTGCAATGATTAATTCTAAATATAATATTAGAAAAACAGAGCAAATCTCAACATTTAATGGGCAGAAGATTGTCATCTTCTATAAGCATTGTTAGAGAACTAGGCACATCCACTCCGGGACTCGCTGTATGAATAGTTAGAATAATTCTTGTGTATGGATTGAAGCTTGGAATCATTCACTGACTGTGCTCTAGACAAATAAAATGGATAGGTGAAGCTTCATTCTAACAACTTTTTCAAGTGACAGACAATATTAGGGTATTGAAATTCATTGGTTCCCATGGATGACTACAAGATTTTAAAAGTAATCTTAGAACACATCGTCACCAAAGAAATTTTTCTTGGGGCTCAATGTAACAAATACGGGAGAAAATTAAAAAAGCATTTGAATTTTCAAAATTGTAGGGTTTTTTTTTGGAATTTTTCATGTTCAACTCTACTTGGGTCTGCCCCTGCACGCCCTAATAGCCATAGACAATGGACAACAGTGAAAATGGATTAAGACGAATATATGCAGGTAAGAGCTGACACAAGCAGTTTAGAAATTACTACTGATCACAAAGCATCAAGAGGGATTTTTATTACCAAAAAAGTCAATAAAGACTAATAAGAATGGAAATGCACATCATCACTAGTAGCAACAACTACAATACTGAGATACCAGCTTAGAATAGCAGAAATACATTGAGATCAATGAGTGGAAACAACGAATAATGGTAGAAAGAGACTTGAGTTCTTTTAAGAGCACAGATGTAGGGTCATTTACCTGGCAAAGTAACCTTGGAGAAGAAAGAAGACTTCATTTGTGAATAAGCAAAGCCCTGTATAGGAGATGTAGGAGATATTGTAGCTTTGTGGGCTTTGCTGCCCAAGTGGTTTAATAAACAGAGTGAAATGATCATTAAAGTTGTCAGATTCTGGAATTCTCTGAACCAATTTCAAATGAGAGGACTAGAGTAGAGACCAAATTATGTTTAGATAAGGGCATGGATGATAGAGCTTGTGACAGATATGCAGGCATTTTCATGGAGACAATAAGTAGAAAATGAACATAGAGTTGTTGGAGCTGTTCACACAGAGCCTAGTGAGATTAGTGTGGGGCTGAATATGGATGTTATAGCTCATGGTTACAAAATGTTCCAACAAAATAATGATGGGATCTAGGAAGTATGCAGGCCCCGGATTTAAATTATTGTGAACGGTTGATACTGGGGGAAGAAGTCATGGGTCCATTTTCGTTCTCTATGGCTAAGCACCAGACAAGGCAAAAGACACCATGGGAACCCACATTGATTTACTGTAGCAGCATCTTCATACCAAAACTTTCAGATTCACATGCTGTTCAAAACAAACATTAAACCATGTGCACTGAAGAGACAATAAATACAATTGGGGATGGCATACAGAAACCAAGCTTCGAGTCCTTTTTAACTAACCAATCAATGAAATAGACCTCAGAATGAAGATACAGAAGAGAAGAACCATACTCATTTTGAAAAATATCTCCAATCTTGTGAGAAATCAGGATCCAGGTGTATATATAGTTGTTTCAAGAATCATACTTATTTTGAAAGAAAATATCCATCCTGTGAGAAAACAGTAATTGCCAAGATTCACTGAAAAATAATCTCTGTCTGGGATTCAAGTAGAGATGACAGCAAGCGGCTGGCCTCGTAGCCAGAATTCTGATGTGACCAAAGGCAGATGAATGCCCTGTCTTGCCTTAAAATGTGCCACAAGCATAGAATAAAATGTGCTACTAAAACCTATCGGTTGCATTTTTTTTAAGTCAAAAACATGTTTGCGGGAATTGCAAGCGAGAGGTAACAAACAGGCCCTCACGGTTACACATTGTATTATTGAGAACAAAAACTATATTGGCACTAGCAACAGTCTACAATATAGAAACATTGGATAGAAGTATACACAGACAATGTATCAAAAGAAAACATAAATCATTCATTACATGTCCAGACTGCTGCTAAGACTCAGAGGGTTTTATTCCTTCCAGATTCTTCATCTGAAATCTGTATATTGAAGAACCATTTGTCCCTAGCTATTTATGCAGCATTCTTCTGTTTTCTATGCACTATCAAAAAGGAGAAAACAGTAATAAACTACCCAGATCCAAACATTTTGAAACGTAGTACTACTTTCCTATACCCAAAAACTAATAAATGAGATGCAACACAATGCAAAATTAATCAGGCCAAACAGTCTGATATGAGAAAGTTACCAATACTCCAGTTATACCCTTTTGCAGGATAACCTCAGGACCAAAGGTAGTATATCATCAAAGTGATATATGACAGTTATCAATACCTAATCATAAGCTTCCTCAGGACCAAGGTTAGTAGCTCATCCAAGTCATCAACTTCTTTTACAATTTGTTGAATCTGAGTGAGATTCATTTAAATCTAGTACAGAGACCGCAAGGAAAAGTGGATTCAAGTGATACAAACAAGTTCTAATCATTAAGTATTTAGCTTCCAATATGATTTTCTTGCAATCCTAGAACACAAATTGATTTTACATTGACACAAAGGGAGATTCAAAAAATGACTGAAGCATGTGAGTTTTCAAAAATCAAAACGAGAGAGAGAGAGAGAGAGAGAGAGAGAGAGAGAGAGAGATTGGCCTGAAGTTTTCCAGTGTTCTTTCAAATCAAGACATCCGACAGTATCCCCTTCCTGCCAATGAGTTTTACCCTTTTTCTTTTAAAATCCCCAAAATGCCCTTAGGGCTTTTCATCTTGTCATCACTATCATCGTATATAAGTCGCAATCGTTATTTTGTTTTTGTTGACCTTTGTATATGTTAACAACAATAAGTTCAACCATTCAAGAAGAAGAAGAAAAGAACGGCTTCTTGCCCTGGTGGAAGAACAACCTCTTACTCTAGTGGTAGGAGGTGTCAGTTCTTACCTGGCTGCCCATGGTTCGAACCCTAAGTATGCCACCTCTTCCAACATGTGTGGGCTCCCTTCACACTTGTGTGGGCTTTCTTCTCATGTGCATGGCCTCTCTATTGGGTCCTACGCCCCTTGGCTGGGTTACCTAAGAAGATGAATGAAAAGAAGAACACGACCTTGCATAGAGTACCTTCCTTTCAAATGGTGAATACGTATGATTTGTTGTCCACTTAGGACCCAAAACAGGAATAAATAAATAAATAAACCATCTAGAACAAGGGAGAATTAAAATTGGGGATTGTATTCACAGCTGGTGCACATCTTGGATGTTGTCTTTTGACCACGAGGTTACCATGGGTCCCTTCTTGGGTTGCTTCACCAACCATTCACTCAAGCAGTGAAGCAACTTTAACTAGTTAACCCTTAGATGACTCTCAAAATTTTAGACTGGCATGAAATATAAATTGAAGAGAAAGGAAATCAGCAAGAGTTCAAAAACTGATGTACTTCTCAGAATTGCATGGGTGTTGTGAGAGGATTTTTTAAAAATTTCTTGTTTACCGAGAGAGAGAGAGAGAGAGAGAGAGAGAGAGAGAGAGAGTCATTCAAATTCAAATAAAACCCATGATCTCCTATTTCCACATGGGTTGCAAACAGCCAGAAAACGGGCAAAAACGAATAGCACTCAACCCCCTTCAAAAATGTAAAGCACAAATGTGCGTCACACACTGCCGCTAGCAGATCAGCTTCAGATGGAAGCCCATGCACACAGATGTGTCCATGTGTGTTTTCCATCATAGCCCTCCCCTTGGAGCCAAACACAAGTGCATAAGGGAGATCTCATATGCAGTGCCTTTGAAAATGGCTCTACTTTCCATGTGGGACTCAAACTTCATCTACGCAGTCAAGAAGAGCAAAATGTCTCAAATTCCAGGGAAACAAAAGAGGGTTTCCCTATGGTTTAAAACACAAATAACAGCATAATATCTTAATAGTGTAAAAGCTGTATTTTGTATGAGGATATACAAAGAACTACACAAGCCCAAACAATAGGTGGCCAACATGAAGGATCAACCTGATCACACCAAAGATTGCAGAGTACTTCACATCAATGGTATACTAAACTCCAACCTTCCTTGGAGGTGGCTCTGGAGGATCTACCATCATAAGTCCATCACCTACCATTTACTGTCACGACATGAGGATGCTTGGGAGATTTGGAAAAGGATGGATTAGGTAGACGTGTTTCCAAAACGAACAAGATATGGGTTGAGAAGGGGGAGCTAGCAAAGTTGGACAACATTGGAATAAATAATAATAAGTGAGAAATCTAACAATCTTGCTAACTAGAGGGTTCATGAGACTGCATGAAGTTGCTTGAGACAGAAATAATACAATGAGAGGCCGGAGATTTCAAGTTTGGATGCCTTCTCTCCATGCTACCAAGTCAGTGAACCATATTTACCTCCAAAACACCATTGAAGTTCCTATTGTTTGTACTGACATGACTCTTGACATAATTCCACCAAGACTGCCACCAACTATGCCTACTTTTAGCCCCTTTGATTCCTAGACCAGGATTTTCAAAGTAATTTTAATGTATAGACAGAATCACAAAATTAGATAATTCTTATACTTAATTTTAATGCATTAAAATATATAGATAATTTAGAACTATTCTACATGATCCTGCTTCCTGAACTTTCAGGGAATCATCATTTCAATGCTTTGACATTGAAATGATGGTCATGCTCAACTACAGTGTCCTAAGTGCAGTGAAACACTATCTCCACCTGCTGCACCAACACCCCTACTTCGGAACTTGGGAATTGGGTCCTTTCTTCTCTTCATGAGAGTATCAGTGCCGGCAAAAGACTTCCAATAAAATCAGCTTATTATATCTTTGTTCATGGACAATCTTTTTGCCTTCTGAAAAGAAATACGATTGAAAAAAACTAAAACAAATAACATTGTAAAATATAAGGACAAAAGATTGAAACAACCAATTCCTTGAAGTGGCAACAAATTTTTTCAAAACCTTAAACCATTTAATAATGCACCATGACTGATAAGCTATCAACAATAGGAATCAGTAAGGGATGACAAAGGATTCATGATTGAGATACCAAGGTAGTGATAATGTAACAGAACATTAAGAAACTAATTTTGGAAAGCAATCAGGCATGGAGTGCACCAAAGCTAAGAATCCAGGGTATACCTTAAGGCTCCACATTAGAAATCATAGCATAAATAATCCCATAAAGTCCAACATATGCTTCTACAACATGAATATGAAGAAGCATGCTTTACCAGTGATGACTCATGGGTATGGAGACAGTTACCTATATTAAGTTGAGAGCAAAGTCATATGGTCATTACTTATCTTGCATGGCTTCATCTTGCAATCTCAATTTCATTAGCTTGCTCCTTGTTCTCCAATTGTTTTGGATCATAACCCCATACCAAGTTGAAGTGAGAAGAAGTTTGAATCTTGGGCAAAATACACCAAAGTAAATTGAAAAGTTTTCATGGGACCTATGGAATCCATTTTTGTAAGATGGTGTGCAGGAATGTGCTTAAGGGAAAACAACAGCGCCTCTCATGTTAAGTTTTTATTTGGGTAGACTGATGTTCTGAAATCTTCAGTACATCAAAATCCAAAACAGTTAGGTAAATCTGCACAGAATAGTGCTCTCCTTGGATAACGATATAATCAAACAGCAACACCAACAACAGCGACAGCAGCTGCAGCAGTAATGACAAAAACAATAATGACAGATGCACCCATGTATAAAGGAGTTAGAACAGAAGTAAACACCTAATGTACATGCAAAGCCGATTTCCAGGAAAAGATATTCCCAAGGAGAAAACCATCAGCTTTGAAACTCTGACTTCGACATTTTTCTATGAAACATTTTGGAAATGCAATCAAAACATAACAAAAGGCTATAAAATAGATGAAGGAAATAACAAGAAATCCGTGAAACTAGTTGACAAATGTAAAACCAATCATATGTTCATGTAAACAATATGTAAAAACACAAGAGAATGGTTAGATATGCCCAAGGGACCAGTTGGAAACTAGTGCAAAACCAAACAGAACTACATGATGTCAACTACATGTAGATGTAGCAGCTAACAAGATGGGAAAGTATATCATCAAACTCTGTCTTAGTTGCACTAGCAGAAACAGAAACAAATGAAAAATGACAGGCTGAACTTGCTGAATATATAGAACAGCTATACCTAATATAAGTACCAACTTATTAAATGGAAGTTTGGAACCTAAAGAGTCAAAACATAAATAAATAAATAATAAATATATAATGTGAAAAATCCCATAAGTACATATCAATTACGCTATGTTTAACAAACACATGATAAATTGATCTGAAAGTCTCTAGTGTTAGAAATGGTATTGCTCAAATAAATAATGGAAACTAGAAAAGTAAACTTACCTGAACATCCCAGTAATAGAGGAAATAGGCTGTAAAAGGATAAGACTTATATATCGAATCGGACTATAAGAGAACGCTAACAAACACTGAATAGAGGTATTGTGTTTTTAGGAATGATCTCAAAGCAATATAAATTGTTTGCAGCCTCTAGTAATAATCATTCATGAATTAAAAAAAAGAGAAGGTAAAACAATAAAAGGGAAAATCCAAACCAATAAGATTATAGATGTAAACCAACAAGGGCTCACTTAAGTAAGAATAATCTGGCAATAGTTAAAAAAAAAACAAAAATCCATTCGGACCACTGCTCTGATTCCTACTTGCACTTGACGCCTACTTCAGCAGCACGCCGAGGCTTGTTCTTGCGCCTGCTTCCATTTTGCCGAAATCCATTAGACTTCGTCGTTGCATCAGTGCTGGACCTTGTTCCGGCACCATTTTCTTCTTTGATCGAATCTAGATTCTCTTTTATCTGTGAATACCTCTTTCGCTTCTTACCATTATCCATTGCCGCCGGACTCTTTGCCTCTTTGCCTGTAACAGCAGCATTTGAGTTGTCCCCATCTTCCTCCTCAATCTTTTTAGCCTCATCTTCATCAACCTCTTCCTTCAAAGATTTCTGTGGCCGTCCCCTTCTCTTATTGGCAGGAATTATTTCTTCCTCACCACTTCCTGGGTCCTCATGACTGGTAGTAACAGTCAACTTCTTTCCCTTCCCTCTACCTCTACCCATAACACAAAAATCCCTCGAGAGGAAAACACTTAAAGAGATTGCTGCAATAACAAAGAGATTGATACCAAGATATCAAACAAAATGAAGAAGCCATATTATCAAAGAAATTCATATAAAATATAGATTCTATAAATTCATAGGCATAACTTCAAATAAAATTTAATGAAATAGTCTGAATAACTTTACCCTACCTAATCTACCACAAAAGCTCTGTTTGCAAATTGAAGGAGCCCAATAAAATAAACTTCACAATACACAAGAAAAACCTCATAGGCATAACTTCAAATAAAATTTAATGAAATAGTCTGAATAACTTTACTCTATCTAATCTACCACAAAAGTTCTGTTTGCAAATTGAAGGAACCCAATAAAATAAACTTCACAATACACAAGAAAAACCTCATTTTCATGACTACGAAGATCGACACCACAAGTTATCTTCAGTCTCAGCCCAAAAAGGAAAAGTATAAATAACGAAAAGATTCAACATAGTCTCCCACAAAACAGTCCAATTTTTTTTTTCTTTCTGTTTTTTTTGGAAAAAAAGATTATAAATTCATAGTAGCTCCACTTTCAACACAAAACCATGAAAGGATATTAACAAGAAATAAGTGAGAATCAGATCTAAACTATTGACAATAGAAAGCCACATAATATCCAACAGAACCCAATACAGAAAGATCAATTCCACCACAAAAAATAATCTAGCAAGCCCCATAAAATTCCATGAGTCACACTATACAGGATATAAATCCATTCTAGCATTGTTTGCAGCAGAAAAGAGCAACCACTGCTAACCAGACCCCAAAAGTTCAAGCTTTATAAACCATAATCTCCTAAAAAAATTCATTCGTCAAGAACCAAAAAGACACAAAAGTTCCAATAAAAATATCATCTTTACCATCAAAACAACATATTCCAATCCAAATACACCATGCACAGTTGAAGAAAGCAACAGAAATTGCTAAAATGGACCTCTAAACCATTCCTTAATCAGAAAAAGATTGAAACTTTACAATAAATAAATGGATAGAAGAAAGAAGAGAAAGAAACTGACTTCATAGCTTCGCAACATCCCCAGTAACGCTCTCTGGAAACCCATTTCTCCAAATCTATTGCAAAATCAACGAAAAAGGAAGAAAAAAAATAGAGGGAAGAAATAAAAAAAAATGGTTTTTTTTTACTGGTTCAAATAGCACTACAACAGAAGCAGAACAGAGATTCGGGGCCTAGAATATTGATCTGGGTCGAAACTGTAACAGACGCAGATCAGAAATGGAGAAGAGAAAAAAAGAGAAATCTTATTTCAAGCAGATAGATTCAAAGAAATGAATCTCAACACAACAACACCAGCTTCTACAGCCATATACAGAGGAAGCGTTGAAAGATTTTTTTTTGCTGATGCTTTGTAAAGAAGAAATAAATACAAACACACTGGTGACTTTAATTTGTATGGTCCCAGCATGTATACACCGAAATCTTCACCCCCCCCTGCTGGTTTAATTGGTGCGACAGTTCAATAAATTGCCCATCATCTTTGCTGGGTCACACAGTCTGAGATGTGATCCTGCCCCACAATTTTATAATGGGTTTGTTGAAGAAAAATACATCCAACGGTTGTGATAGCTGGGCCAGGACGCATGAAGAAAGGCTGCCCACATTTTAGGATGGTTTTGGCGTTGTGTAACAGTCTTAACAGTTGACCTACTTTGAACTAAGTTGGCATTCAGTCAGCTTTGCTTAAATTTTGGTTGGGCTGACCATTGTATCTAACAAGTGTGGATCTCAGAAGTTTCTCAAGCAGTGGCCCGGACTTGGGGAAGGGACACTGAATTTTTAGGCACCCATGCGGATCTGGTGCAGGAGAAAACCCCCCTATAAGATCAACCAAAACCCAACCCCGTGTGTTAGGTTAGGTAGGGCTGGCGATTTATGGGGCAGCTAACCATACATATGTTCCAATCGGTTTAACTTAAACGCAACCCACATGTTATTTATAGGTCATAAATGTCAAGCTCAAAACAAAATGGGTTAACCCAATCTATTAAGTTCCAGGTGAGGTTCGGGTTGGATTGACAAATTTATTGAGGAACAGCCACCCTGGTTCGGTAAAGGCTGTGACTAGATAGAGATCTATTAATGAGACTACATTATTTGTGGGTACGTGATATGGTTGTAGTTTTTCAATTGGAAGGGTGTTATATATAAACATGGATTTACTAAAAGTCCAAAGCTCCCCGTATATATATATATATATATATATTGAAAACACCCTGTAACATTGAAAATTATATTCATTTTTTTATATATGCCCAACTAAAGTTTTTTTTAATGCTGTAGTTTGTAAAGGCTTGGAACTGTCAAGCACAATAGGTGTTCACTTGGATGCATGTTGATTATGGAATTAGATTAGTTGTGATAAAACATTGATAAGAAATCGGCTAATTATTATGAGCTCGTGTCTTTTAGTCCTTGATTTTAGGGCATCAAAGTAATAATTCCTTTACTGCATTTTCATGATAATGATAGATTGACCAGTGTTAATCAGAAAATGAGAGCCAAGCAATTCAAAAGTGTAGGCGTCCAATTATAGGAAGGATTCCATACTATTTTGTAAAAATTATTGGTAGGATATTGCCTTAATATCATAAGAAAAATTAAATTATTGCCATATCATTCCAAAAACTCAAACTCCCGGAACTACTGTACGTTGAAATTTCTTAGAATTTCTCGTGGGGCCCTATAAGTAAAATGCATGAGCAAATAAGATTCAGTGACAGTCCTGTCATTTATAACAGCAAGTCTTTGATTGGTGGCCGACCTAAAACATATGGATTAGAGGGGATGTATGTGTGTGGTGTGACTGGTGCATGCCACTCATCCAAGGTTAGCCCATCACATCAACCCTTTGAATTATTTTGAAATTAAAAATGGTAGAGTGCTATATCAATTATTTGCCTCTAAAAGCACATCCCACTTAGGACAGAAGGAAGAGAGGCTATGGGGGTTAACCCAATTTGACTTTGTTCGAATAGAATAGAAAGGAACTAAATATATATAAATTCAGGGACAAATGAGAAGGTGGCGGTCAAAAAAAAGTAAGAGAATAAGGTGGAAATGTATATAGGACTTCACCTTTTTTCACCTTTGAATTGCAGAATGATGGCTAAATATTTATTTCTCATTTTTCATTGATTTCATTTTCATGAAAGCTTATTTGATTTTCATTTTTTGATATTCTCATTTGATTCTTCATTTTTAAATAATTATAAAAATTTATAATTCATTGGAATTCAATTACAAGAAAACAAATAAGCTCTAAATTTGATTTTGCAGACTCTAATGTAGTTTCTTTATTGTAATTGAATACAAAGGCTAATGCGAGTGCCAGTACATTAGTAAAAGATCGATGAGGGTTTGGAATGATAATGCACAGGTTGGTCCCATCATAAACCACAAAACTATCCGTGGTTCTTAAAAAGCAAACCGAGGTTTTTCAGAATTTTGGCTGTGAAAAATGACCCTGAATGTATGAAATTTGCTAGTTTAATAAATCAGACGTTTCTAAGCTGGAAAATCACAGTGGGTCTACTTTTCGTGCAAACATAACTGTAATAAATGGACAGACAGACCTATAAAAACGTGATTAAACTCCCAAACATGTTTCACATGTGATTCATTAAATATGAAATTTACTCTTAAGAGGTACCCCTGGCATCTCTCAAGGGATTGGAGTAATGTCTCTGCTGAAATTGAAGTGTCACCAACCCTCAGTTAGGAGCTCATTAGTCATGGCAGTATTTGAGCTCTTTACAAGGTTGTTATTCTTGTAATTTTAATTAATTGTAATTGAAATTTTCTTTTACATGTGGCACTTGTTTATTTTGACAAAGAAAGGTTTTTAAAAAGTATAAAATTTTTAACTCATTTTTAAAAAAGTACACGAAAATTTATATTTCAAAAAAAATATATAAAAGTTTTCTACAATTCTTTCAATGAAGTGCTCTTCATAAAATACTTTTAGACCGCTTTTAGACATGACACTTACCCTACTCTTATAACAGTTTTTTGGCTTTTCTTTAACTCTTTCTTCTCCAAAAGTAAACTGGCAATTTGGATGTTTGTGATCAAACTATTTAATGAACTTAGTCTGTGGAAATCCCCTTTTTCGAACCATCCATGCATAAAGGTACTTGAACTGTTTTTGAAAATTGCATACGGGTATTTTTGTCATTTCCTTCATTCCTTGAGTTTTTTAATGGATAGAACTTGATTAAAAGAATTGTGGATAAATTTTGCATTTTTTTGAAATATACAGATCGTCATATACTTTTTTTAAAATGAGCAACAGAGGTTGTACTTTTTTGAAAATTTCCCTTTTGACAATTCCAAATAATCACAAGTTCCTTAATATATCTTTACAAATAACGACATCAATTTATTCAAAATCTTGTTTAGTCAACAACCAGGTTTTTAAATGGCAGGAAACTCATTGTACTTCGTATTAAATGAATGAAATTTAAGTCTAACCTGTTGAGCTAATTTCATGGCGATGTGCTAAAACGGCTACATTCAGATCAATTTAATCATTATTAACTTCATCAAGTTAATTTGAATAGTGTAAGGTGTAAAAAGATTTTCATGCTTTATATTAAAGTACGTCCAATTTTATCAAACAATCAAAGTAGGTCTTTGATTGCATGTCAAGGTAGTTGATTCAAGATCCAAAATTATTAGAAGTGGACCAGGGATGCTCATGGGTCGAGCTTGGATTAAGCATAGATTCAATGCCCAACCCAGTCTAAATAAGGAGTACTTGTAATTTAGTAATTATTTGTTGAAGCAACACCTAGAAATCCTGACCAATTGATACAATGTCTGGTTAAGCCTGACCTAGGCCAGCTCAATTGCCTAAATGGGAGTGTTTGGGCTGGCATTTACATACCGTATCGTACTCAAGCTGTATATGGACCTATGTTTCTAAAGTTTGGCGAGGCTGGATATGCCTCGTCTTAGCATAACCCGGGCCATGAATGCCCCTACATATGTGCATTGCTGGTTCTTTGCAAGTTCCTCTCATCGTTATTGTTTTCAGCATTGTTTTTTTTAGTACAATCTCTGGAAAATTTAAATCACTCAAATTAAATGCATATACCATTGTCAAATATTCACCAAACATAGACACACCATCGTATCAATCATGTGTGAAACATAAGAATTTTTATAATGTTATTCACATGAATTTTGGTATTATCACCCAAGAGAAAGGCACTCATTTTGTCATTTTAAGTTTCATTAAAAATAAAGGGATAGTGTTGTGATTGGGTGTCTAATTCTCACCCAACCATCCAGTGTTTAATCCCTAATTTTTTTTTAATATGTGCTCGCGCAGGTGATCTCCTATCCTCTACGTACAAGTGATCTTCATTTCCATGTGTACCGGGGTTCACTCCCGTGTAAAAAGCCCCAGATGCCAAGGGCTCAGCGACCTTTGCTGATGAGAGAGAGAGAGAGAGAAAGCCATACCTCGGTTATGTATTTTTAAAGGACCTTTGTCCTGCTTTTTCTCCAAAACTAGGTAGAGAAGGTTTGACTTAAATAGGTTTATCTCCAAAACATGATAATTAGGTTTTTTTTTAATACTCAGTCAGACCAAACAACTATATATTAGAGGGAATGTGATGCCTTTATATTTCGAAATTAATAGAAAATTTAGTGAGATAGACTTCCTTTCTACACCTGTGTCTTCCATATTTTCCGAATATCAGGATAAGACATTTTTTGAAATGACATTTTTGTCATAATAATCCGCAATCTTATGAATATTGTATTGTGAGAAAATTTATGATAACATCCAAATAATAATAGAGAGAATCAGAGAAATCTATAGAATTCCTGCTAAGAGTAGTTAGTATTTATTTTAAATATTTAATTTCACTTTTTATCACATCTTCGAATATTATCCCCAAGAAAACCATAAATTTGAAAATATGCTGACATATTCGCCAACCAATAATTTCTTGAGTGATGATTTATCTAACAATGCTTTTTACTCATTTCAACAAAAATTAAAATAGTATGTGAACTGCCAAAGTGAATCTATAATCCGGGACGGACATGCTTGCAGCTAGATTTGGTTCCACTTCCAAAATATGCAGGAATATCCCTCTGGTCCACTTCTAAGATCCACATGAGATTTGTGGCTCAGCCCCGTCAACCCACGTGAAGATTCTGTCTTCGCCAACCCAACCACTTGTTTTGGGTCTGTCCCTGTCCAATGAAATTCTTGAGCCCACGGCTAAAACAACCATACGGCATGGATGGCAGCAGGTATTCTTGTTTATTTTGGTGATTAATATAATTTTTATAATTAATATAAAATAAATTTTCAAACGCAAGTCACGGTGATACAGTCCCAAGTCCAAGTTGACAATCTCCCACAATAATAACGAGGTTTAACCTTCCTAAAATAATCCATTTTTATAAAATGGAGCGCGTTCATTCATCGTGGCTCTTTCATAACCACATCCCACATGTATGGGCCCAGAGGCCAACAGGTCATTAACCAATGTACAGTGCTCCCTGGGGGCACTGGGTATGTACCGTTTTTTCCCTGTTCTCCTACTTGGGAGGCAAGTTTGGGCTCACTGCCACTTCATATATCTAAACAGACTGGATTTTACGGAAAAAATTTATAAATATTTTTTAAATATAATTACCTTTTAATTAGTTTTGTACAAAAATTGAGTCTCCTAGATTTCATACAAAAAAAATTTTTTGTATGGAGGGTTGAGTGACACTAGCTTCATTGAATCATCAGCCCCGCATTGAAAAAAAGGGAAAAACAAGAGAAGAGAAATAGGCATAGGAAATAGGAAACTGAAACAGTGGTGCAGAGGTGGCTTTGGCATGGCAGTACAGAAGAAGGAAACGAAGTGGAAGAAAAATAAGAATGAAGAAAGCAATAGGATTATTGGAGAGAAGGAGAGGGATCCAGGAGGAGGAAAAACAGAAGAAGAAGAAGGGAGCAATAAAGAGGAATACTAGATAACAAATGAAGTGAAAGATGGAGGTGGGTGACTGGTTGTTGATTAGGAGAAGGGAGATGAAGTCAGGCCTGGAAAAACAATTTTGAGATGGTGGGTTCAAGTTGGGCAGCCTATCTTGATATGGTTGTTTGGCACGGGAAGAAATAAAAAGAGGGAAAGAAAAGGTAGAAACAAGAAGAAAAAGAAAGAAAGAGGTGGGGGAAGATCTCGGGAGGAGGAGGAAGAAGATGATGATGCAATAATTGGCCTATGAGGGGGTTGGTTTTTGAAGAGTCGGTTGTCTTGTTTTTGGAGTTGGAGCTGATGTAGGGTGTAAGGCCCTGAACCCAAGAATTGAGGATTAAGGTGGATCCCGAGGCGTGGTATACATAACATGTGGCAATTTGTGTCCTATCGAGATACGTATAACTGCTACAAGGGTAATTCCACAAGAACGTGTGAGGAGATCTATAAAACATGTGTTAATATTTTCAATTACGAAGCGAAAACCTATGAAGTATACCTGTAATTATTATAGACACTAATAAAAATATTAATTCATTCATATACCAAAGTTTCTTAAGTAGCCTATCTATATGCATACGATATACAAAAGATACATAAATATATACAAAATACAAAATAACATGTCCATCAATCTATGACTCCAAAAATAACATAAAAATGATGGCATGATTTATTCACAAGTCCAAACATGGCTATTCCCTAGGCAACACAAAATAATCCTTATGAAGCACTATACAGGATAACTAGTAGTAAATGTCATCCTCATTTCATTCATCTATACCCCTAGATACCGCTGTGGTTCCCTCTGGGGCAACGTCAACTGCAGTGTTGGCAATGTGTTTTGTATCTGTAATACCAAGAGTAGCACTGTTAACACAATGATTAAGTAAATATAAGAGTTCATAAGACTATCATGATGTATCATTTGAATTTAAAGACATATTAATTAAAAGAGAGCACTAATGGAAGTTAAGCATATCGTGCATGTGAATAAGCATGAATAAATAATCATAAATGGAAAAACATACTAATTGACATACACATAGCTATCTTTTCTCAAAAGCGAGAACATATATCATATGGTGGAAAATTACTAGCGTTGTGCCAAGATCCGTTTAACTACCGAAGAGCGCTGACCAACTCTTCATATAACTACTACAATAGGTGACAGATGGAACAACCTAGTTGGTTCCATCGAATTTCCTATGGGTATAAATTAAGTGGTGCTGACTCAATGTATTAAGATCAATCGAAATTCATCACTTTCATACTTATCATACGTAACGATCGTCTCATATTTATATAGAAACGTATATCGGTATTGAGATTGTATACGATCATTAAATTGGAATTGAACGGAGTAATTGATAATCAAACAATACATACTTAAATGAGTCAATAGTGCTCAAATACTCTCACCTTGGTTATCTTTTTCTTGGCTCACAGGCTTATGTTCAGTAGAAGCTTTGTCTCCGATTTTGCCTTAAGTTTCACCCAGGAAGAATCGGTACATAATTTAATCATGTGGAGGGCAACGATTACCTTAACAATATGAATGCATTTGAATTGAGATGTTAACAATGATATTCACTAGCCAACCCTAGCTAAGATAATCCGTATTTCCTTATACATTTAATACACTTTATTCACAAAACGTTCGGTGTCTATGTATTACTAAAGTCTTAGTGTTATATTGTAGAAGTAATGGATATAACTTTTTATGCCAATACCCAGGATGTGAAACTAAGAAAACAACCGAAAAATCAAAGGGGAAAGAGTGACAGCTCTACATTCTTTCTTCTTAATATTTAATTATCGTTGGACTAATTTGTTTGAGGTAAAGGTACCACTTCTAAAACTCTATATGATCTTTATTTGTATTTAATGTCCTAAGGGTAAAACTGACTTTAAACATATCTTTAGGGTTTTAATAGAAGGCTAGGACAACCCCACATTTAATCCCCATTTTAAATAAAAAAAATAAAGCTTTAATAATAAAAAGGGGCACCCGATCGATCCGGTAGATATTCTATCGATCGGACACCTCCCAAAACTAGAATCCGATTGATAGGACAATTGTCTGCTCGATTGGCCCTAGAGCCTTTGGCTCGGGGTAGAATTAGTTTCCAATTGATTTCTTCCCAAGTCCTGTGTAACACTCCGATCCCCTTTGAGCCGGATTAGTGGCTCTTGAGTGTGTGTTTTTGTTGTTTTAGTCTTTTGGACTTGTTTTGGGTCTTGGATAGGTAGTTGAGTAACCTTTGACCTGAGATAGGTAGTTCTAAGCCCTTTTTCGTAATTTTGCTTTTGTTTTGCTCATATCATCTTTGCATCATCTTGGTGTCAGCACGCGTATTTCGTTGAGCTCGACAATTTCCGTAACTGTCTCAGAACCATTTGGAGTCAATTGGGGAAGATGGACCTTCGTGTGACTTGAATTGTAATTAGTCTAAATTCTCCGGACTTTGACTTAACTTCCAAACCCATATAAGTGAGTCATCTTACAGATGTCTCTCCCTTGCTCATTTCTCTCTTCAACGTGCATGCAAACTCCAGGAGACTTCAGAGAATTCCACGTTCTCTCTCTCCCTCCCTCTTCACTTCGGTTTCTTCTCTCTCTCTCTTTCGATTGGGGATTTTGCTACTCTTAGTGGATTGGGTTCTCTTCTTCTCTCATCTCTGTATATTGCTTAGGTAAGTGGGTTCTTTGTGGTTCTTCTCCCAATTGCACCTCTCATTCTCAGATTGCTATGTCTTCATCTCATGCATGGTGTATCTCTTTGTTTTGTCTTGATTTTAGTGGATTTGGAGCTTGTTTCAGAGGATTTGTCAGATTTGAGGCAAGTATAAGTACAGACTTGTATAACACACATGAGTGCTCTATTTGAATGCTTTGATTTCTATCTTCTTTAGTGTATCTGATGTTTTACAGCCACATTTGGTGAATTGGAACCTCTGTAACTCATTTTGTGCAGTTTCTGTATCAAATTTTCGTTTCTATACTCAACCCATTTTCGTATCTGCATTGCACGGCTAAGCCGTGAACTTCTACGGTTTGATTTCCAGAGACTTCAATTTTCAGTTTTGTTCTACGGCTAGGCTACGGCTAAGCCGTAACTTGTTCTACGGCTGAGCCGTAAGCTAGCCGTGACCCAAACCGTACCCAAGCCGTGAATTAAATTTCTGATCAGTCGAAACTTTTCCAACACAGAACTCCTACGGTGTGGCTACGGCTAAGCCGTGGAATGCAACGGCCAAGCCATGGATTGGTCTACGGCTAAGCCGTATACTGACTGTAGCTCAGCCGAAAAAGGCATTAGATCAGAGATGGAAGGAGACCAGTCTAGCTGTGTTTTTAATGGAACCAAGGTTAAGCCTTAGTGCATATTGCGACGAGTGCGTAAGATGTCTTCGGCTCAACCATAGGTCCCTCATGGCTAAACCGTTAGGCATGGCAATTCTGAA
Source organism: Sextonia rubra (assembly GCA_037013555.1). NCBI lineage: Eukaryota > Viridiplantae > Streptophyta > Magnoliopsida > Laurales > Lauraceae > Sextonia > Sextonia rubra. The sequence continues at coordinate 12,044,108 of JASUAD010000001.1, read as the reverse complement.
TTATAACTTAGGATAATGGTGAGACTTGTAGGGCTCAAATACAGGTTAACCACCCATGTAAACCTGACCAATGGATTCGTTGGATCGCATGAAGAGTCTGTTAGGCTGTGACTTATTCATGTGAGTGTTGATCACTGTTAAGCACCTCCCCATGGGTGTTGGTTTAAGGGACTTCGATGCACTTGAAGATTATATTGCAACACTAGGATGGCAACGGTGCATCGAATAACTTAAAACTACATCAACATGCACGGTTAGTGACAGTGATGCAACTAGATTAGACTTGGTTTGTAATGAACCTTGACTCCGTATTAATCTGAGATGCATTGCATATTGTTTATGATTTTGCCCTCTGTTCTGTTAATCTAGGTTTATGCATTCCGCAGTCATTTTGCTTTCGTCCTGTATGTCTGTTTATTCTTCGATCTGCACTATGCTTTGATCTATGTTGTGATGGACTTAATCTATGCTCTGTCTCTGGCTTTGTATATCTCTGATTTTTGGGTATTCCCGGGTGGCTCTGCCCAGAGGTTAATACGTGAGGATAAGATCCGGTCTTTGCCATCGGTGAGTCCAAAGCGGATAATCTCCCTTTCTGTGGATTTGATTTGATGGGTATTAGTCTGCCTCTACTCAGCCTCAGCCCTAGGATGCCCGACGGGGTTACCTTTGGCTTAGATCTCTGTATCTCTGTATTCACTGCAGTGTCGCTTTGTCTTGGGACCCCGGAACCCAGGAACCTGAGACCCACTTGTACCCTGGCCCGGTCAGTGGTGTTCTCCTCTGCTTTGCTTTGCTCTGCTCTCTATTGGAGAGAAGATGGTTAACGTAGTAGCCATTTAGTCAGTATTTCTATGTTTGATTCGCATATCATGCTTTGCTTCTACGCACGATTTGCTTAGTATACTAAGATGAAATTCTGAAATTACTATTCTGTCCTTATTTCACTTTGATACTATGAGTGTTTCATCTTTGTTACTTATATTTGCTGGATCGTTGTATTCATTTGTGTTGTCTGTGGTGTTGCAGGCTCAGATACCTTGCCCAGCTCCCCAGCGGTCGAGGAGGCTGCAGGGGCGAGTGTAGAGGCACCCTCAGGTCTGGCAGAGTGGGCCTGATCACTTCTGCCAAGTGCGTGCATGCATACCCGTGGCTTTCTTTTTGAGCTTTGGTTTTTGGGGATGTGTATTCAGATTTTGGACTTTGGACTTTGGACTTGTATTCTGTGTATTTGTATATATTGATTTTGGTGTGTATTTGGTTTTATATCAGTGTATTTGCCTTTGTCGTTTCCGTTTCGTATTTGCTTTGGCTTCCGCTATTTTATTTGTTGCTTGCTATGATATCTACAGCTTCCGCGTTCGTCTGTTTCGCACGTGTTAGATCCCTTGTGCGTGTGCATCTGGACTGGGTTTGGATGCACGTGCACGGGAGTACGTGTGTCACTGGTTTAGCTTTTCGCTAACCCCCGATTTCTGGGCCCGGGTCGTGACATCCTGTGGGTCTCCCTTGCACCTAAGCATCAAGAAACCTCTTTCTTACCACATAAGTGAGTTTCCGATCACCCCTTTTCCATCATTCATTCCTAATTACATTCAATTGCATCTAAACCATCTTACGTTCTTAAATTAAAGATTAGGAGAGCTATAGCTTGGCATTGACATGAATTTGATCAAGAATCAACATAAATCAAGAATCAACATAATTAAGCATATAAGCAGTAAAATATACACTTATACTTTTCTCTAGGTTCGGTGCTTCACCTAAATTAAGCTTCCCTTAGCTCAGTCGTGAAAAGGCCTCAACATGAACAACCCTAAGACATGCAAGAGATGAAACGGGCATGAGGTGAATGCATGTTACAAATTTGAGTCTCTTTGACTCATTGGAGTCTGAAGAACTGAAATGGTGATGGAGTCCTTACCTTATAGAGCTGTAGAGAAGAAGAAGAGATGGAGTTGTGGATTCCAAAGGATAAAGATAAGCAAAGAGATGATGAGGAAGAAGAAGAAATCTAGGGCTCTTGCATGCAAGACTTCAAGACCCAAATTCTAGCACCAACTTAAAGAGGAGATGAGGGAGAGTGAGAGGAGAGAAGAAGTTGCTTCAGCAGATGGTTAAGAGAGTGAAGATAGAATGAGACAGCTTAGGCTCTTTTAAATCAAAATTTCTAGAAATTGCAAGCAAGTCTAATTTGCTTAAGGAATTTACAATTTGAGTTAAGTGGATTTTAGTTGAGCCAAGGTGGTCCGAATTGGGCTGACCAAAACATGAAGGTGACCCACTTGGTTGAATATACTTGATGTAATTAATATGATACCAATATGGTGTAAAACCATGCAAATATAAATTACGAGAAGGTTCTTAACTAGTTAAGTAAGGGTCGAACCCAACCCGACTACCTTTCTATGATCCAAACCAAAAGGATTTGGACTGTATTATCAAATTATGTATTAATTAAGGTACAACAAGATTAATTATAATAAATTATGATTAGTTCGGGTTTGAACCTTACATAGGGTAATGTGGAAGAGATGAAGATGCAGAGATGATGGGAAAGAGGATGAAGGGGGTTGTGCACAAAGAGAGAAGAAGAAGAATGGCATAAGTTTCGTTGGTTAGCCGAGCTACAATGTAGAGGTGGTGCCGTGGTGTTATGATCTGGGCTGGGTTTTTGGTTTTGTGATGTGGCTCACATTGTTGTGATTATCTGATAAATCACCCGTTGTGCGCATCTACGGAACACAAGATCAACACGAACAAGCCACACAAGAAGAGACACCGAGATTTACGTGGTTCACCCAAACAGGGCTACATCCACGGGCACAGGAGGACGAACATCTTCACTATGACAAGTAAAGCATACAAGAGATTCCACACTCTCACCTCATCTCTCCTACGTGGTGTGGGAGCACCACGGGCAACTAATGCCGCCGCCGCTACAAGGTCTAGGGTTACAGGCTATACAATATATAATCTCCGCTTTCTTGGCCACCAAGAAAGCCCCGGTACAATTACCAAAATACCCTTGACCTTAAACCAGTCCCTGACTAACCCAGTGACTCATCCGGCTAAACCGGAATACAAGACATAAACCTAACAATCTCCACCTTGGCTTGAATTCCGTACAACTCCGTACAACTCGAGCTACTAGGAGATAAAACCGGCAATGTCTTCACGTACCCTGCTGAATGGCACGTCACTACACCAGAGATGCAGTCTTCTTCAACACTTTGACATGTTGAACCAGCACATGAACTTTGAGCAAAGTTCATACCCTCGTCAAACTCCACCTCGAACCAAAAGCTCGAAACCATTGACGAATCTGAGTGATATCTGAATCACTCACCATCCTGCCCCATCTTCAACATCACTGTGAAGATCCAATCACCACAAGCATGCAAGCAAAACAGATCGGGAATACAAGTCCAGATGACTCCATTGCAGAACAACCTCTGCCTCCGAACAGTCAAAAACTCCATTTGACTGGGCCTCCGATCAATCAATCAAACAAATGTTTGATAACTGCTGACGCATCAGCTCCTCCTTGCTGCTTTTCCGGCTTGGCTCTGGCAAGATGAATCACATCACATGCGATCATGTGAACCCCAAACGAACAACTTCGTTTGAATCAGCAAACCCTTTGCAACTAGGCCGGCGACTCCTATTATTGGGTTTGCAACAACAACCAGGTCGAGTAGACCCGATTCTAGCCTGAATCCACATCTGTTCAGATCTCCTCCAAATTTCTGCATCAAACTATAGATCTCGTCACCACGAGCACGCTGGAAGAAACGGATCTGAAATCCGACTCAAGATGGCTCTGATAACGTAGAAACAAGTTTCTACGCTCCAATCGGTCAAACCTCCTCCTTGACTGTCAAACAGCCAATCAACCTCTTCCACTGCGTAGATCTGCTCGAAACGAGTCCGTAGGCGCAAACGGATCTCCGATCGGACATCGGACGATCAAGATATCGCAGAAACAATTTCAGCCGTTAATCTGGTCAAACATGCCGGTTGACCGTTGCTGACGTCACTGCTGACGTCACTGCACTGTCTGCTGGGCTTCTGGAGCGGACCCGGGTCGGGTTCACCTGACCCGGAACTGAACTGCAATATGTGCTGGGCTGGACTGTCTGCAAACAGGTCGGGTCGAACCTAACCTGACCCGGCCTGAACCTGCTGACTGGGCTGGACCTTCTGATAACGGGTCGGGTCGGACCTGACCTGACCCGGAACCAAACCTGCTCTGAACTGCCCGGGCTGCGCTGTAATCGGGTCGGGTCGCACTTGACCGGACCCGGCCTGGAACCTGCTGTGCTGCCTGGGCTTTTCCTCCACGGGTCAGGTCAAACTGACCCAACCCGAACCCGTACTGACCTGAAACCTTGCTGGACTTATACTCCAGTACAGGTCAGGTGGCTCTGATACCAATTGTTGTGGCTCTGATACCAATTGTTGTGATTATCTGATAAATCACCCGTTGTGCGCATCCACGGAACACAAGATCAACACGAACAAGCCACACAAGAAGAGACACCGAGATTTACGTGGTTCACCCAAACAGGGCTACATCCACGGGCACAGGAGGACGAACATCTTCACTATGACAAGTAAAGCATACAAGAGATTCCACACTCTCACCTCATCTCTCCTACGTGGTGTGGGAGCACCACGGGCAACTAATGCCGCCGCCGCTGCAAGGTCTAGGGTTACAGACTATACAATATATAATCTCCGCTTTCTTGGCCACCAAGAAAGCCCCGGTACAATTACCAAAATACCCTTGACCTTAAACCAGTCCCTGGCTAACCCAGTGACTCATCCGGCTAAACCGGAATACAAGACATAAACCTAACACACATGTGAGTGTTTGGGATTGGAGAGATGACAAAAGGAGGGAGACAAGGAGATGCAATGGTACAGATGTGGGTATCGGATTGAATGGAGAAGGTGAGTAGTGCAGCGGTGGGGAGGGGTGAGAAGATGAAATGAAGTGATGATGAGATTGCAGTGCCGTGGTGCTGATAGTGAAGGGTGTTGTGAGGTGAAATACGGCAATGAAAGGTGAGACGAAGGTGGGTAATAGTGGTAGTTGGGCATGGTATTGTGATGGCAATGGTGAAGAAGAAAAGGAATGAGTGGCAGAGATGTTGTAATGGTGAGATTCATGCAATAACCAAACATGGTAAAGAATTATAACAACGGAAGCAATTATCTTTTGTAACTATAAAAAAAAGGAACCATTCACATTAAATAAAATAGTTTCTTCCTCTCTCTTCTTCTTTTTTTCTCCTCTCTTTTTCTTCCCTTCTTCTCCTCTTTCTTCCCTTTTTTTCTTCCTTTCTTCTCTGTTACATAGAAAACGTGACTCAACCTTACGTACAATTTTTTTTAATGAAAATCAAGCCCAAGGGACCTGATTAGTGCATAAAATTAATTAAGGACTAATCATGTTTAGTGAACATTTATGAAGTTTTTTTTCCATAAAATCCTCTTAAACAAAATTTGCCAGCATCCTTCCTTCGACGATCCCCTTTCACGCTATATGACTTTAGCAATGAACTGTGCTCGCTATTCTCTTCCAATTTTGATTCAATGGTTAAGGCTCATGTGCTATTGTATATATAGTTTATAGGAAAATTTTCAAAATAGGGTCTAACTTTTCACCACATTTCAAAATAGGATAAAAAAATCTATATTTTAAATAAGGACTTCAGTTTTTCACTTTTGTTTCAGTTCAAGACAAATCGTCGAATTAGACATTTTTTAGCAACTTTTTCCACTTATTTTTTTAAAATCTCCAAAATGCCCTTCTTCCTTCCTCTTTCTCTCTTTCGTTCTTCCATACTCCTTCAATTCCTCTGTCCAAAATTAACGTGACTAATTGCTCCATTTGTTCAAGCAAAAAGCTGTTGTTCATCAGCAGCCTGACCCGACTCCCTGACTTGTGCTTCTCTATAATCTCGCAATCTGCTTTAAGTTGTGAATTCAAGTCCTGCAGCGTGTTCCGTGCACTTGTAGACTCTGTAGATTGTTAGATTCTTTCATATTTTAGCGCTTGAAGCAGCAAACTTATTTTTGATACATATTTTGAGAACTATCGAATGCTCTGCTTTTCGATCATCACATCTTTCCTTTTTGTTTCAAGCTCCATAATTGCCCGTGCCACTCGGTTACAAAGCTCTTGCAAGGGCCCCAATCAGAATATTTATGGGGTGATAGAAATGTCAAACTCAATGCCATCTATTCTATCTTGGTGTCCATCTACAGAGATTTTGTTTTTGGAAACGTTTAGAGATGAATTAACAATTACCCAGCTGCCAAAAAAGAATGCTGAAAATGCTATTTCTGTGAATTACATGAAATGATCTAAACTTAATGCCATTTCTATTTTAACATCTACACTCTACAAAGATTTTTAGAAGTTTGTCTCAACCAAGTAATGGTTATTCAGCTGCCAAAAACTATCGAAAAATGCAAATACTATGAATATACGGCTTGACTTGTGCACCTGTGCCCGAATGTAATCTTTCTTGCCTTCCTTAAACTAAAGATTGAGAAGAAGAAACAATAAATTGTAAGTAAAAAAGGTGTAGAGAAGCTCAAGAGACTTGAAAAAATCATAAAAGCACTGAACCAGGAGAAATGCACCGAATCGCTTTTGTTAATGAACTCATAATAGGGTAGAGAGACACATTAGGACGGAAGAAAGGAAGAGGAAAAAAGGAAGGAAGAAGGGCATTGTGGAGATTTAAAAAAAATAAGTCGAAAAAGTCGTTGAAAAATGCCTAATTAGACGGTTTATCTGAAAAAAATGTAGAAAATTTATATCCTAATTTGAAATATATTCTTTTTTATTCTATTTTGAAATGCTGTGAAAATTGAGGCTCTATTGTATAAGTTCTTTTTTTTTTTTTAACGTGGGTATCCCAAAAGGTTTTATACTCAAATAATAGGACTATCTGCTAAAGTGGTGCCCCTAAACCAAAGACGGTAAAGCTATGGTGGGTTTCGGAAATAGGACCATGGCCGGGGTGAGTGTACGGTGCTTTTCATCATTAAGAAATAGGACTTGAATTTCTTTAGTGCACACAATAAGATCACATGGTATATATGTAGCTTCGGATCCAGTGTCAACTCCAGGTTGAGGCCGGTTCTCCAACAGTTTTGCTGCCATATCTACAATTCCATTTTGTTTTAAACAATGGAAATCATAAATAAAGAAGTGATCAGATATGCAAGCGTGCAGCACTCGTGCCGCATGAACTGCTGAAACTACTCCCCCAGAAAATTATACAAAAATGTTATGTTTCATCCATTATATAATGTGAACAGGGTGTGTCCGCAACATTGCATCAGTTACGATTTGCTCCTCAGCTGATAAAAATATGATGTAGTACCATCTAAGCTTGGAATCTTACTGGGACCAATCAAGGTGGCCCACTCTATAGATATGATCTCATTTAGAGATGTAATTAGGAAGGTCTGGACCCCAAATACTGTCGAGATTAGGCTTTAATGATGATGACGACGTAGGAAAGTTCGGGCAATGTATTGATCAAGCCCAAGTGCAGCATGAATTGAATTCAAGTAAACTGAGCCAGGTCCTGGTTTGCCAAGCCTGTACCCAGCTAGTGCTCGCGCACGTGTGATTGCATAAACAAAATTTACATTCACCTGCTTTTTTATTGCTAAATTAGATTCATATGTTACTATTACAAATATGTAATTCGGGCATGAGCCGGAGCACAAATAAACCGAACCCTAATTGGAAATTCGTGCGGCCGGTGTTCCCCAAGTTGATGTAATCAAGGCAGGCAAAATTATGTAAAATGATGTGAGCAATACCTAATTGTCGAGGCAGGAAGGTCCCAATAGATTGGTGGGGCCAGCTCGTTGGGTTCTCTGCTGAAGTAGCTGCCGTTGTGTCAAATGGTCATCTTGGGTTGGGGTGGGTGTTGGCTGTGGCGCACCAAAATGTTGATTTTTAGCTATTTTTTCTAAGGAAAATCTAATATTTTGAGATCCTTAGGTGTGTTGTTTTCATTTTCATTTTGTTATTTCTCAATCCATGGTTGATGTTATGGTGATTTTCTGTTTGAAGATATTTGCTTGACCGTGCTAAACCCATTACTGGAGGTCCATCTTGAATACCATCAAAAAAAGTATATCATAAAGGATTCAAAATATTGTTAAGTGTGACATGCTTTTGATGCAATATGTATAATGGGGATAATAATTGCTGAAATGATAAGGGTAGTTGAAGCCAATACTAACGACAAACATTCCTGTCTAAGAACTGTACCATTAATGGATCAACCCATATTGTTAGTGCTCGGCCATGTATTGAGGATTTGGTTAATTGATTTCTAGAGGAAGTTTTTCCCTAATTTTGGTTGCTTGTTTTTACTCTATGGTTCAAGTTGCAAGGAATGGCCAAGAGTCTTGCAAACTGAGTTGAAGATTAAATTTTGAGGTCTTAAATTATTTATTGTAATTATCTAGCTATAATATTTTAAGCCCAAAATCTCATTCATACGAGATCTTTCTTTCGCACTATCCCTCTATGATTGATATGAACTTATTGGGGTCTTGCAAGGGCTTATATTTTTACATCCCATAGAAACTGTGAGAGATACATGTGCGTGTGCATTTCATCGGTTCAGTTGGTTTGAGCTTCAGATTTACTTTCTTTTAAGTTCAACTCCCACCCCTTACATTATCTGAGTATTATATATGTGGCCATATATATATATATACCCTAAGGAATAGTTCTTGTTCATTATAATTAGGTAAACCCCAGGCCAGATGCTAAAGGTTCAAAAGCCGAGTTGGCATGGGAGACCTAAGGTCATAAAAGGAAACACGTGTGTGTGAGCAGGTACTCACGGGTAAGTGTGGGTGTGTATACTCCGGCCAAAGCTCCAAAGGCTGGGTTGGCGAGGAATACCCTAAGTAATAAAGAAAAACGTGTGTATGCCTGTGGGTGGTCACGTGTGGGCATGTATGCATATGTAACTGTCCAGGAAATATATTGGTTGATTTGCAAATTTTTCTTGGATCTGGAAGAAATTCAGATTTGGATCCAAATGTGCATTAGTTCACAGATCTTAATCTTAGTCCTTGTGTATTCTGACCAGAGCCCGGATCCAATGCTGACTATAGCTGTCTTTCAGTGTTTAGAAAGGGGAAGAAACATTTCCAGTCTATAAAGCTTGGATTATATTGCTGCTTGTCAGTCTATACAGCTCTCTCTCTCTCTCTCTCTCTCTCTCCAGGTAGTTACAACTCTTACCACTGACAGGCTTCAATGATTTATATATATTATTTTTCTGGTGTTCAAACTTCAAAGGTAGCCAAGGTTTTAATTTATTGAGAAATTGCATTCTCTGTTTTGCAATATTGCGTAGCGACTATAATGTGTATTCTTGTTGCAGGTAATGATTTGTTTTGGCTACAGCTGCCACTAGAAACTTATTTCGAAGAGCAAAATACAAATGATATCAGCGCGTTAGTGGTTTAAGAGCTGAGATCAGATTTGTGCTCGAGACACTATGGTTTTCCTGATTTTGAGTTCTGTATCAATCTCAAATTTGCTTGGTTGTTTGTAAGGGTTGTGAAATTGCCCGGTTGTTCAAACATGTTTTTCTGTGCATTTGTTTTCCTGTTGAGTTAGTAGGAGGATGTAATCATGAGCTCAAACATATATGACTGGTCTGAGCATGCATATATGCCCTGAACGGTGTTTGGAAAATTTTCCTAGTTTATGGTTTTTCACAAAGGGTCACATGAAAATGAATTCAATCAAAGGGCACGTTAGCTAAGTAAGAAACGGAGAATTGATGACCGGCATGTTGGAGGATTAACCTTCTACGTAAAGTCAGATTCATTTGGAGTTTGCAATCAGGATTGTGACATGTTCACTGATTTTCATTTTAAATGGCTATTTCAATGCCTTGGATCATGATCGCAAATAATGACTAATTTCATGTTGATGTCTAATCCAAGTTCCTCTTTTATACGCGGTGGGAGACCATTATAGGTTCCTTAACATACATTACTTCTACTTGGGATAGATACGAGAAGTAGATGTACGCCAATCCATGGTTGGATTAGTGGTAAGACACCCACTTATCATTTAGACGACTCATGGAGTCAAGGTTCGATCCATGGAGGAGCTTGCTGGTCCAGACCCATGAAGCAGAATGGAAAATGGACTAAAGATCCCTTGCATATCTAACCCAGACTTGAAGAACCTCTTAGGCCTCTTTCTTAGTTCCATGGAAATGAATTCTAGGAATTGTGAGAAGTCCGTTTGTAGAGTGGCTGAAAGTGAAGAAATAATGGAGTATATTCAAAATGGCTATCAAATAATCACTCCCGATTAAAGGGAGATGAAAAACGGTTGACGGGTCATTTTCCATTAAGGGGAGGTTATTTGATTGCAATATACAATTTCACTTTTGTTTCTTCAATTTTAGAAGCATTTGGAAATACATTCTTACAACTCTGGATTAAATTGTATGATGAGACATGATCATCTGACCTCAAGAACCTGAATTTTTTAATCTGTGTGATATTTAGGTTTACCCTTTTTCCTTCAGCAGAATGTACTGAAGAGGAGCCTGGATTTTGTGCCCAAAACAAATCAAACCATGCCGGCATGGACTAATGCAATAATTTCCTGGGCAAACTAGACAAAAGTGAAAAAAAAAAAAAGATAATTTACAAGTAACAACCTGTATTTTCTACAATTATAAATAAATACCTGCATTTTCAATTGTACAAATAACCCCCTCAATTAAAAAACAACGCAGGTCAACCACTTACATCTTGCATTTAAAGGGAAATTTTGTACCTATTGATGAAATCTGATATATTTTAACGCAAAAAGGTAATTTTTTCCCCAGATGTATCGTTATTCACTTGAGAGCGCTACCCTAATTAAATAACTAAGATTCAGTTGTCTTTTCGTGTTGTAACTAGTAATCCTGAATTTAATCTAAATGAGGCTAAATCTTAGCAAGTCTCTATCCTAATAAGAAAGTAAAATAGATCTTGTCCAATCTATTGAAAAATAGCCCATTGACAAAAATGCCTGGCAACCTTGTGGCAAAGAGGTGTCTCAACTTATAGCCATCTAGAGATGAGAGATCAATCCTTGGGCGTGTCGGTCTCACTGTAGTGTTCCCACTGGTACTCCATAGCAGCCAAGAAGAACAAGTTCGATGGTCCAAGGTAGTTGATTGGGGTTTTCAAATTAATAGAGGTGGCAATTTGTGTTGTCAAGGATAGAGACGGTTGGATTAAATTTCTCAAAGTAAATAAAAATATGTCATATGACTTCAAAGAAACTAGTCGAAAAGGAATAAAAGCTTACAGACTCAAGGTGGAAAGTCCTGTACATGTAGGCTCCAATGCCTCTGGATTACCCTGAGTCATTAAGTGGATGAGGAAATAACTCACTAGGACAAGGCTAATCAAATTTCTCAGCTGATTGCAGTGGATTGACTCCTACCTTATCACGACTAATTAGGAACTATCCACAATCTCTTTTCATTCGAGAACTGACTATGCTTTGCAATGCATCCAGGAAAACATCCTAGGCATCCTATTAAATTTATCATTCCACAGATTACACATAAACTGAGTTTCATAATCAACATTGTTCAGTGAACAGGGGCCTAATACAAAGTTACCATTCACTTAATTACAGAGTTTGACTAAAAGATGAATAAATAAATAAAACCAGGTGCCTCGGCCTCGTTCTTAACAAATCTAAAAATTTTCCTACTCATCCTTAACAGTGTCTCTTCAGAGTAAGAACGCAAGAGCATTAGTTCAGCTTGAGCAATCGATCAGTCAATTGATGATGAAAGTAAAGACCTCAAAGACAAACTGAGTCATCCACAGTCCAGGGTAAGCTTCGCAGCTGCGCTGCCTGTTCTCTTCTCAACTCGAATGAACTTAAAATTAAGGAGAACTAATGAACTTGTGAGCTGCATGAAATACTGAGTCCCAAGACGTTGCGAGTTATGATCAGGAGTCTGTAGGTTTTACTGAGTTAGGTGATCAAGTTGCAGTTATGTTGGTCTTAGAAATGAGTCTTTTCCACAGAGCTACAAGTGCGCCTTCTTGAACATCAGGATGCAACTGGGAAAGAAGCCACCATCCCCTTCAAAAGCGTCTAGGTTTTTGCTGACTTGGGGTCACTCAAGTTGCAGTCATGTTGGTCTAAGAATAGAGCTTTTCACCATAATTTGGCCTCTAAAAAATCGAATAGCACTATAATGGAGCCACTTAACTAGAAAAATATTAACTAGAAGGGTTGCCCATCTCATTCACTTGATGGAGGGATTGTAACAGGGACGATGAAACTATAGATCTTTGGTCTCTAGTTCATTGAAGTTTAGTGCCATTGAAACTCAAAATTTAACCAAGAAAATTCAAATTTTTTAAAACTTGTTCTTTGTTTTGCTCAGTTTTCTGCAAACAAATGGTGTATACACAATGGTACTCTAATAATCTAAAAAGCTGACTACCTAGCACGGTCAGTATTGTTGTTAAAGTCGGCTTGCTGATGGAAACAAAATTGATAAAATAAAGATATTTAACCATGGATTACTTTGCCATGTTTTGGTTTGTTTAGGAACTCTGACCAGAAGTGAGATGATCTATATATATCAGCTAGATTGACAAGAATGTAAGACACTAGCATCTAAGAGGTCTAAGAGCCGGAAAAACTTTCAAGTAGAAGTGAGACTTAGATATGTGATCAAACAGTCCTTGAAGAAAACAAAGCTTTAATCACTGGTGCAGTTGAATAGTGTTTGCAAACCTGATCTTAGTAGCTGTATTTCATCTTGCAAATTCGCCTAGGGTCATGAATTTCCTGCGCAGTCTCTGATGGCAACTCTGGATGGAGTATAGGTCTTCGGTCACCAGATTTGTGTTCAAGTGGATTGTCCATATGCACTGACATGTTTTATCAGGTTGAACCAGCAGATTGGTGGCAGTGTGCATTATCTTCTTGATGGCAAAACAAACAGTCAAATTTAAACATGGAAGGAGATGAAATCCCTCTGGTAAAGTTTATCGCTGTTGTGTTCTTGTCTAGATCCAAGGGGTGGCCAATTCAGTCGAGAACTTAAGCCTGATACGTTTTTTTTATATGAGGATTATAGTTTTCATGAGCTTTGGTAACAATGTGGAAGCTCTCAGGCATAAAATCTCTCTGGTAACCAGTCAGTTTGCTCCACAGTCCATATAGGCTATAATTTGCATGTTCTCCCCATTGAAAATGCATGTGGCTAATACCTTTCAAGACACGGACGCCAATTACTAACTTGAATCTCTAAGTCTAAACAACCTTTTTTTCTTCTTTTTTTTTTTCCCTTTTTTTTTTCTGCTTTTGGATTGGTGAGGACCGGTAACAAGTTGGCTGACCATGTTTAGCTTCATACTGACCAAATTCACTCATATTTTCAACAACGTGGGATAAAAGAATTGAATGAAAGAAAACCCAAAATGAAATTACTGAGTGATGAGTTCCTAGGAAAAAGAAGAGGAGATTTTGGTAATATATTAAATAATAGAAACTTTTGAGCACAAGAATATGCTTAATATAAAGATGATGCCTTCTTGAACTCTGCAATTTTTGCTGCTGGTTTCAAGCCGGGTAAAGGAGGAAGGTTGCGTTGGTAGGTTGACAGCCAATGTAAAACTTTGTCACAATCTAGACATGAATTTTGAGATAACAATATTTTGCGATAAGGCTAGAGCATTGGAGAAACAGAATTCATATAGCGGACACCAACATAGTTAGGATAAGGCTTTGATGATAATGATGATGATGATAAAGATAATGCCTTCTTGAATTTTTCCCACACCACAGGACCCTCTGGGCAACGATTTACAAACTTCAGAGTAAATACCTTTCAGAATATGCAAGGATAGTGCTTAAAGCCAACATAGGCCTCACCTTTCCTTCACACTTGAGCCATTCGTACATTAAAAACCGCAGCTTAACCCGTTCGATGGTATATGACAGATAATAAGGAAATTCCACTAATGACTCTACAGGGAAACCAAGATTTTTTACAAGAAAGTCAATCTTCTTCTCAATTATATTTGTCGATTGGTTTAAAACCTGTGGAGCTGCTCTGATCATGTTAGAGACATCATTTGGTTTCAACCCTGCTTTCACAAAACAATCAAATCTCTCCTGCAGTTCAGCGCCTTTTCCTCGAAACAACTTCAGTGCATTTGTCATCTCATCTGATTCCTCAGCAAAACCCAACCTCACCAAAAATGCAGTCTTCTTCATCAACCTCTGATCCTTATCAGGTTTTGGCAATGGGCTAATCTTTGATCCAAAAACCCAGTTCCTTAACTGACTTGGATCCTCCTTTATGAGTCCACACAACCTCTCCTTGCCAACGTTTAGTTCTCCAAGTACAGTGTTAGGTTTCTTCAGAGGAGATGAACCCAAAGCTTGTAGGTGAGAATGCATAATTTTAATAACATCTTCTGCTTCCAATCCAATCTCAATCAGAAATATCAAACGCTGGCGCAAGTTCTTGGTAAAAACCCCAACTTGGATTTGAGGTAATTGCAAAAACAAGTTCACAATGTCATTCGTTGCAATGCCCAATTTCAAGCAAAGCCCAATCAATGAATAAGCCCTTTCCCCTGAACCATCTAACAACAATTCCGGATGCCTCATGAAAAGCCACCCCCCCCCCCCCCCCCCCCCCCGCCATTCTTCTTTTACTGCGCCCCATTTCACTAAAGAAATGCAGCACTGCAAGCATTCTGCTCCAGTCATATGTATTATTTACAGACAACTGCTCTATAATCCATTCACACTCAATTCCCATAGTCTTCAATTCCTCCAACACCTTGACAAATTGTCTTTTACCACCCTCGATCAAAAGAGAAGGACTAGTAACAAGAAGCATGAGAACACTAGATTTACTAAAACCCAGACCTTCATAAGCCAGAAGCTTTGAACCCAAAACCCCATGCTCATACCCAAAAATTTCCTTTTCTTCCACATACATCTTACCAACAGAATTCCGCGGAATCCCCTAGTCGCAGAGTGTGTGGACATTATCAACTAATAGATGATTGTCACAGAGAAACATTGAATTATGTGGAAGAAGCTGAGCGACCTCGGACTCTTTTAAACCCAAGCTCTCGAAGAAAGGCTCCAATTCGTTAATGGGGTGGGACAGAGGAATCTTGGTCAGAGATTGCCTAATTTCTTGCTCATTTTTTATATGCTTGAGAACCTTTTGAAGGAATGTGGGTGAGTTCATGCTCATGTGCTCAGCATCAACGAAATGCAAGCATCTAGTGCTGTGAAAGTAATCCAATAGAGCAGCTTGCGCTTTGGTTCACGCACTACGGGAGTTCTGCCTCTGGGCTTGAGAAGGAGATGTTGGTCTTAGCTCCAAAAGAGAGGCTCTTGTAGAGACAAGAGCTCTGCTGCTGCTGCTTTACCAAAACGGGTACTTTCCAGTATAGATACCTCCGCAAGTGTGAAAAAGATGGGATTTTGAAGAGCCCAGAAGCTCTTCTACAGTATCTGTAGAAACCCATTTGAGAATAGGGAGTCTTCCAGTGCAGAAACCCCTGCTAGTGTGAGAAAGATAGGATCTTGATGAGCACAGATGTTTTTCCACGAAAACTGCAGAAACCCATTCGAGAAAAGATGATGCTTTGAGTTTTTGAAAATGGGTCATGGAGATCTTCGTGTGAGACGCCGCAGAGAGGTGACTGGAGAGCAACAGAACCGGATTCTAGCGGAGAAATGTAGTCATTTGGGTTGATTTCCTTACCTTGGATTTTACGGGTTTTGTTGCTTATTTGAAACACTAGTATCAGGAATCAAGAGAGCCCCGAGTGCTCTCATTGTTGATATTGCGACGGCGTTCTATCTTTGGAGATCTGCACAATCGGGCCTCATTCTTCGTAGTGAGAATCTGTTGGACTGGAAGGTTATTAAACCCTTGGATTGATCACTGATGGTTCGTCTCTCCTTGTCTCGTATGCGCAAGTGCGATTACAGTACCAGAAAGTATGACCTGTTCGGCAAGTGGTATGAACCAGCCAGGGAAAACAACGAAGGTGAGAAACAAAATCTTTGCTTTGGACTGTGATCCGGTAATTTGATGGGGTTAATTTCTTTTCATCTTGTTAACAGCTTCAATTAGATGATTCACGAGTTCATCTTGCATTTTTCTTTATTTTGGGCTATTGGTCATGAGTATAACATCCTACAAAATTTTAATGCTGAACTCCCATCTAAACTACTAATAAAAATAGTTGTGTACTTTATCTGGACAGCTAAAATTTCACTCCAATTAGAGGTGAAGATAATTTTTATACTAGTTAATACATAGGTGTGCAGGGCGTTGACTTGGATTTTTAGGAGGCCTCATTGATCAATTTATAGGCTTGGACTTAGAGAGCTTATTATTCACTAAGTGTCTAGTAGCTAGTACGAGTCTCATTAAAGGTGCTAAGAGCGCCTACAAAATGGCCACACCTCATCCAGTTAGGTCCCACTGTCTAAGGAGGATACTCCATTTTTTTATTTATTATTATATTATTATTATTATTATTTTGTGATCAAAAACTTGAATTCGCGCTCTCCCACCAACGATGATGTTTCTGAAACAACTGAGTTACAGCAATGGATTGAGATTAAAAAAATTAAATTCTAACATGAAAAGTGCTTCATTAAAAAATTTAAGAAGGCATTTATTTATTGCTCTATATGGAGTTAACTAGTGGTAGAGACTAAAACTTCTCTTATTGTAATATCCATTTCTTGAAAGTTTTAGAATGTTTCTTACCCTATTGGCAACCCTTTTTGCATGCTTGAATTTTATCACCACACATGAGAATATTGTTGTTTTTTCTCACATATGCAAGTCTCTATTATCTAACGGTTGTGAGTTATAAATGTCCCTCACATGTGCGAGTCCTCATTACCTCACATGCATGAGTTAGTATTGGTGTTGTTGGTGTTTGTGTATATGTCCTGAGGGTTACCAAAAAAAAAAAAAAAAATCTCTTAAAAGTTTGGCAAGCTCATGCGCTCTCTTTCTATAGCTAAGATAAAATACCAACTTTGATGAATGTTGAGACAACACTGCAAAGTCAGTGAGTGTGAAGCCTGCCCATCAACCTATTTATGAGATTGATCATTTGATCACATGCGTTCCCCATCAATTATCAAATCAATTAGTTATAAAGTACATAACATTAGGAATGCTCGTATGCATCCTTTCCTCATCAAAGGGTGAGTGACTTTTTTTTGCAAAAGACCAACTATGGCTTCTTACTTCTGTACATAAATATTTCTAAATATGTAAGTATTCTTCACCCTATGGTGAGGAAAAGATGTATACTAACATTCTCCCATATCACTATACGGTGTATGCAATTGTACTATTAATCTTGTATCCATGGAAAATACTCAAAAAAACTATCAGAACACCCAAAATAATTAACTTCTTAACATCTATCAAAAAAAAAAAAAAACTTCATAACAGATGATGAAGCTTCTGTATTTCGCTTCTCGTGGATTCCATTGTTGACGGTAGTTAATGAGGTATATTTCAAGTTTGCATATCTTAACAGTGCATCAGAACCTACATGTGAGGGAAAAGAATTACAGTTAAAGTGAAACTCCAGGTTTTCAGACAGCGTGTAATCATAATGGTTACTTAGTTAAAGCAGTTAAATTTGTCTGATTTTGGGCTGTGATACAACCATTTGCATGACATCTAAAAGCTGCCCAAAATTCATAAGAAAAATGAAGAAGAAGATGATGATGATAAAAAAAGTAGCAGAAGCCAATCATCATTAAGAGGTTAACTTTTTTTTAATAAAAGGAGGATGTCCCAATCCTTGGGGTTGGACTAATCCCTTCGGGCCCGTTGGGAGCTTAGTAAATCCTTTGTGTGCCAGCGTGATATGGCAGCACACACCCACAACCCCTATTTAGAGGTAAATGAAGATAGAAAAAGTGGGAAAACCCCAAAAGATGCTAAGTTGGTTTGAGCATTGTGTTTGCTCTTTAAGATCTCAAGTTTGACTCCTATCCCTTGCGTTATTCAGACACAATGTGTGCGGCCATGTATGTATCCCCTAGGGAATAATCTTTGTTCATCAGAACCAGGTGGACCCTTGAGCTAGAGGCCAAAAGTCTAAAAGCTGGGCTGGCAAGGGATACCTTATGTCATGAAAAAAAAAAAGAAAAAACAACCAACCTAAAAGATGCCTTTTCTTTTCTTTTCTTTTCTTTTTAAGCAAGAGACCTACAGCAGTAGCAAATACTTGAGACTAATGCTAAAAGAGAATTGTCATATATCAGTAAAAATGGTATCCAAAGTTTAATATGAAAGTTCCTGAGGATATGCACTCCTTATGAAAATGTAGGCAAATGCTTTGATGGGCTGAAAAATAGGTTTTGCCTCAACATCTCCCCTCATCATCCATGAAATTAACAAGTGCAATACTTCATTTGTGAGAAAGGGTAGTTACTAATTACTCTTGTATACAAACCACAAGAGCTCCCTTGTAAAAAACAAAAAACAAAAGAAACACTAATAGAGGAGCTATACAACCAAAGCTTATATGGCAAGACATTTGGATAGGCTGTCCATGGTCTTTTTGGGCAGGGAGCTGTTCATCATCCTTTCGGATGAATTGTATTCTCCTAACTGTTCTTTCATACGAGTCAAGGTTGTACTTCTGGCTCACATGAACCAAGCACACCAACACACGCATAGATCTAAATGTGCCACTTACCAAGTTTGAAATATTTTCATCATGTTACATAGTCAAAATCACCTTTTTTACATGTACTATTTGTCCAGCATATATGTACCCTTAGAAAATAATCTTTACTTGTGAGAATCAGGTAACCCTTAGGCCAGAGATTAAAGGTCTAGCGAGGAATACCCTATGTCATCAAAAAAAAAAAAAAAAAAAAAAGATGAATACATTTCAAGTCATGTAGGTATAGCTATAAATGTTTTGTGATCATTAAAAGCAAGTTGAAACTTAGACCATATGAGACTCTGAAGAAAAGAATCCTAAGACTAATTTTAGCACTCTCTAGGTGACTAAACCATCAAAATTCAAAAGAAAGTACCCCCCATCGAAATTTGATTAATAATGCCCATAAGTGATTTCTGGGGACAAAAGAAGGTTAAGAAAAAACAAAAACTTATTATGAGAGTGTTTTTGACATTTTTCAAAGTATTTTATGGAGAAGACTTGATTCAAGAAAGTACTGAAAAATTTTATACTTTTTCTGAAATACTCAAATCCTCATGTATTTTTTCAAAAATGAGCCAAATATTTTATACCTTTTTCGAAATTTTCCGTATAATAAAATATTATGACTTCTTCTAATTAGGCTGCTTCTATAAACAGAAAAACAAGTCATTTAGCTGCTTCTGTGAAAAGAGACCATCATTAGACGTCAAAACAAATTAATAATAATCTATAGAGAATCGCCTTGTTCACCCTCTGGCAAATGCTCAATTCAGGCAAGCCACCCGGGATCAGTCACTGCTCATTCCTTGTGAAAGAGACAATGTCTTACCATTGATGGCATTTAAACTGTTTCGGAAAAAAAAAAAAAAAAAGGTTTCTCGTCTCATTGGAACACAATTAGCAGATGGTTATCAATTGGATTCAGATGTTTAGACCAATTAATTACAGTGAGTTATTGAAGTAGTCAACACATATCCTAGGTCTAATTAAAACCATTATCCCAGTATCAGGATAGACAAT
Organism: Sextonia rubra; assembly: GCA_037013555.1. Lineage (NCBI taxonomy): Eukaryota > Viridiplantae > Streptophyta > Magnoliopsida > Laurales > Lauraceae > Sextonia > Sextonia rubra. Next base: position 12,024,284 of record JASUAD010000001.1, on the reverse strand, counting down.
TAGTATGAGCATCTGCACACTGAAACAAAACAGATATATCACTTTCTATTTTTATTTTTTTTCTTTTTCCTTTCACTTGTGTGTGTTTTCAGTAGCATTCAAATCACATTTATCCCAGCAATCGTCACAAATATATTAAAAATTAACTTCCTTATACTTGTATTAATATGACTTCAGTAACAGATTAAGTTAGTTAAATTACAAGAAATGTTAAATTTAAGAGAAAATCCATTGGCCAATCAAAAGATCATATCCATTACATGCACAATCTCATTCCTTAAGTTAGTTGCAACTCTCCGGCGTCTTCCCTGTCCTCCCTCCCATAATACTCTTAGCCATATGCAGAAGCCTACTGGAGAGAACTGCAGTAATACCCATGAGTAAGATTTTAGAAAATCATCTCTCCCGCAGAAGAAAAGAAAAAGAAAAAGAAAAAGAGTGCATGGAAACTGAAGCAGTGGTTTACCAGAAGTAGCATGAACTGCACTAGGTAATAACTGGCTTTTCAGTTATTATTGCCTTGGTACACATAAGGGTACCTAAGTCCCACAGGTGCACCCGCAGGTAGTCCAGTTGGGTCTTTCTTTACAGCTACCTGCGCATGCTGCATCTGAGGTTGTGGTTGGTAATGTGGGGTGGCACCTGGGTAAGCAGCAGACGGATATGTTGCCAGAGCCTGGGGGTACGCAGGGTAGCTAATTGGGACTGTGCCTGCGACATGCGTCTTTCCAGATTGGACATATCCAGCCGGAACAGGTATGGTTATTGGAACCATTGCTGGAGGTAGCTGCGCTTGTACCATCTTCGGTTTTTGGTTTTCAGCAAGCCTCACAACTAAGTTCCTACCCTGAAACCAAATGCAACCATAAGAAAGCATGGGAATTAGAAGTCAAAAAATAACTCAAGATATTTGCAACGCTAGAACATTTTGAAAGCAAATGAACTTAGATACACACTGCTGTTTTATAGGGAGCACCATGGAAGCAAATTCCAAGGCATGGAAAAACTTGAATCACCAATGATTTCAGATAAACATTTACTATGCCAAAAACGAAGTATGTGACTACGAAACTGCATTATACTTTTAAATTTATTTGGAAGCAATTTGGCATTTGGCAAGGACTGATGGGATTCCACAAGGGTGCATATGGATGTACCTCAAATCACAAGTTCTTTAATAGTGTAGGAACAACAGATGGTTATCCTATGTGGTTTAGCTCATAAATCAGAAAATAATAAGGTCATCCACTGGTTTTATACATTTTTGGCACCCTTCATTGCCCTATTTTGTAACTGCAGCAGAAGTCATTGGCTGATAGTCTACAAAATCCTGGCTGAAGTCATTGCAAAGCATCAGTAGAAGTGTCTTCCATTTATCATCTCTAATTAAACGGGAAGCATTAATTGAAAGTTGCAAAATATTAGATTCAGCTGTCATTGCTCATAATGTAATGATTCCCATCACAATTTATCATCTCTGATTAACCAGGGTGCATTGATTGAAGGTTGCAAAATATTAGATTCAGCATTAACTGCTCCTAATGTAATGATTTCCATCACAAGGCAATGTGGTCTTGTTTGCAAATTGGACTTTGGAAAGGCATGTGCATGATAGAATGGGAGTTCGGTGATCATTGTATACATCAGATGGGATTCCAGGTTAAATGGCATTCCTAAATTCCGGTATTTCATCTGTTGCATCCTTTTCTGCCTTAATTACCCTTAAGGTTTTTCCAAAAGCAGTTGGTGCTTTATGGTGACCACTTAATTCTATTATTTTTAATAGTAGCAGAAGCTGTGTGCATAATCTTATCTAAAACCAGAGAAGCAGCCTTAGTGGTTTCAAAATGAAAAATACTGAAATCAAGATTACTAATTTACACTATTTATTGATGCAAATCGTACACACTTGGATATGTGAAGACATAAATTCAAGTAAACCCCAACACCATTAAAGAGGCTGAAGGAATAATCTTTCTGATGTACCTTAGACTATAATCCAAAGCTTACTTGTGGTTATAACCATTGTTCTATAAATTGAAACCGAATCGTATTGCGAATCATATTGAAAATCGTAGGATTTTTTTTTACTTTTGTAAAAAAATAAAAAAGAAATTAATAATCTACCCATTTTCCATCCATAGCAGCATCAACATAATGACAATTAAGACTCAACATCATCATCATCAAAGCCTTAGCCCAACCATGTTGGGGTCGGCTATATGAATTCTATTTCTCCATTCCATTTTATTTTGAGTCAAATCCTTAGATAAGTTAAACTTCTTCAAATCTAATTCAATGACCCTCATCAATGTTTTCTTCGGCCTACCCCTACTTCTTGATGGGCCATCCATTTGTATAGCTAAACTTTTTCTCACCGGTGCCATTATCGGCCTACATTCAACATGCCCAAACCATTTTAAACGAGTTTCTCTAATTTTATCCCCTATTGGTGCTACTCCTAAATGCTATCGAAAGCACTCATTTCTAATTTTATCTTTTCTAGTTTTACCACACATCCACCTAAGTATTCTTCTCTTCGCTACATCCATTTTATGTATATGCGTTTTCTTAATTGGCCAACATTCTACTCCATATGTTATAAATAGTCTAACCACTATCCTATAAAATTTGCCCTTCAAATTCGTTGGCATTCGTCTATCACAAAGCACTCCAGAAACTAGTCTCTACTTCAGCTATCCAGTTTTTATCCTATGCTCCACATCTTCGTCAATCTTCCCATCCTTACTAATCATCGAGCCCAAATACCGAAAAAAATCTCTACATGATATCTCATGGGTTTCAATTTTAACAGTGGTTTCAACACTTTGTATATATTAAGACTATGGTACAATAATACAAATAACATCGTTGACATAAATAAATATATTATGAATGATTTAAGTAAAAAATAATTAAATATTTTAAATATCAAAGTCACTGGGAATAATAAATGGGTTACATAGTCTCTAAAACCTACTCAAAATTTCATAGTTCTTTCACTTCTTAGGAGGTTTCATCAACCACTTGATAACTTCTCAAAAATAGAAATGCTAAAAAACAAAATAAAGTAAAAAATTATTAATAACATCCATTTGGTTGTGGCTGTTCCCACCCATGCAAATCACCTGAATCATAAGATTCCAGAAAGCTTGAACCGAAGCATAAGATTTATTTATGCATGAATCCAAAGATTCACTTACAAATAGGATTCATTGTATAGATCCGAATCCTTTTCCTTCGGATTTGTTATGAATCTTGGGTTTGAAATAAAATTTTGTTAACCCAAAAGAAAAAGGGAAGAGGAGGTTTGTGGAGGGGAGGTTGTTGAGGAGGCTTAGCAGATCAGAGGAGGACATGGAAAACCAAAGCAAAATAGGAGGGAGGGAGGGACAAAAAAAAAAAAAAAAAATAACCACATTCATCTCAACATTCTCATCTCTGCTATACTAATTTTTTTTACATTTGCTATTTCTTGATTGACCAACATACTGCTCCATGGTTATAGCTGGTCTAATCGCCATCTTCTAAAAATTTCCTTTCAATCTTGGTTACTATAGTATAGAAATGAACTTCTTTGATGGAAAATAAAAGGGATTTTGACTATACTGCTGCCCTTTGATCCAACATTTTCCCCTAAATGGTCAAAGTTTAAATAATTCCAACAGAGATGTTCGTACAACAAAGGTGCGATATCATATGGCTGTAGGATATCGCATAGTGCCATATGTATGATATAGCATGGCCCTCGGACATTACACCAACAGCTCTATGGGAATTTGTTAAACTTCTACTCTTGACAAGCAAATGTTGGGTCTTAGGGCAACTGTATGGGCAAAATCCCAAAATAAAATAGTCGCCCAAGACTGTTAATGTTGAATGCCAAAAGATAAACTAAACATTTCTAATGCAAACACCTATATCTATTGCTTTCTCACTTATTTTTTGCATGCCTACAATCTACATAAAAACCATGACAATCTTGCAAAGGAAGGCATTTCCCACATTGCTTCTCGCTCCTCTTTCTCACTATAAAAAAACATCAACTTAAACAGATATATCAATCAGCAGCATGACACATGCAAACAATAGTAGTTAAGTTCATGGAAACCAGAAAATATCCATGAGGTGCACCAAAAATGAAACAGAATAGGCTTATATTGTCGTGTTCTGATAGCCATCATGTCGCCTGCACAACACCAAGACTTTATTCAAGTCATACAAAACCACAAATACTTAGGCAAGGTCGCTTTTCTCAAAACACCACCAACAACAAGGGAAATGAGTCATGCATTATCCTACTTACCCCAAGTGTCTTGTTTGGATCATCTATGGCCTTCTTTGCTGCCTCAACTGTTCTGTACGTGACAAAGCCAAAACCACTGCATGACAAATTGAGAAAGATTTGGTTAGTAAAGAGAGCACCATACTCCAAAGGAAACACTCTCACTCACTCTCTCTCTCTCTCTCTCTCTCTCTCTGAGTAACATAAAAAAAAAGGTGATTTGTACCGAGAATTATTTGTATCTTTGTCATAAGCAACTGAGCCTTCTTCGATCTCCCCATGCCTTCTAAAGAAATTGAGCAAAATCTCAGTTGAGGTGTCAGGTGACAGACCTCCAATGTAAAGCTTCCTTTGTGCTTGATCAGTGGTTACAAGTGCACTTGTTAGGCCTTCACACGCAAGGTTACAGACAGCCATGCGACCCTAGAACACCAATAAATGAAACACAACTAAAGCATAGATGACAGAATAACATGTTATATGAGAAGGATAGAGGAAATAATGATACCATATTAGAAGAGGGTAGTACATGACCCACCCATGACCCACCACCTCTCAGTAAGGTATGCCATTCATCTGGTGGTTCCAATACCCTACTATTTCCTACCAGATGATCCTAGCAATGTCATTGATTTGCAAATGTACAAATACAGCCAACCATTAGTACTTAACAAGGGATAAAGCTTACACTTTTTGTCTCAATGGGAGAGGTTTTTGCATCTCTAGCCCATGACAAGACTCATCATTGATGTAGTACAGACTCATAGTCCCCCATGGGTCGACCTGCCTTTTGGCCCAACCAACCTATCTTTGTTTATTTAGGGTTTTATTTGCTTTTTTATGTTTTACGTTGAGTTTGAGTGGATGTTTAAATCTCAACCATAGGATTGTTTTAATAGTTGAGATCAGTCTAGGGTTGTTTGCTTTCTCTATTTAAGCATTATAACGCCTCTTTGGCTTAGGAAGAGTTGTTTATGAAATTTTTATTGAGTGATTTGGGTATCCCAAGTTTCCTCTTCTTCCTCGCCCGTGATGGGAAGTTTGGCATGAAGCCAATTTTCAGGCGGAAGCTTGACATCAATCATACAAATAGTTCATATCATCAAAATGAGAAACCCACATGTAGATTTTAAAGGACTAAATGACTGATTTGATCTTGAGTGATCTTAATAGGGAAGGGAAGTTAATTTCAATAAAGTAATGGAGAAGATAGTCAACATACGTACATATGCAAGGCACAACCTAGCGGAAATTTTTTCTTGTGAATTGCCACATTTTCATCAGATTCATGCACAAGAGAATCATTGGATCATTTTGAAAATTTACTAGGCAATTTCCAAAAATTAAGAATATCTAAAAAGAACCAACAAGAAGATCATTTTCTTTGTTCCTTTTTTTACCACCGCCATCCCACCATCACCATCATCATCATCATTGTCATTGTCGTCGCTTTATCCCATTATTTGGGGTCATCTTAAAAGTTTAATATTAAACTAGAGTTCATTATGTCCCCGGCAGAAGCTCAAGGACATCAATGCCAATTTCAACAAGGCGAGAGTGCTTGAAATTGTGTCTCTACTGAAGGAGATGAAAAAAAAGGAGAGAGAGAGAGAGAGAGAGAGAGAGATTATTAGAAAACCAAAACTTCAGTAAGAATGAAATACATGAAGGGTAAAGAAAGTTTCACAATAGTCCATTAAAATCTAGGCCTCAGATAATCCGATGACAACTGGCAGTCACCTAGACCAAAAAATAGATTAGACTGAAGGCACAAAAAGACATTGCATTTTTGCTTACATTGATCAACTTGCTGGGTTCTTTCAATGCTCTTAGAGTTGACTCCATTTCACGGTATGTGATGAAACCATATCCGCGTGATTTTCCGGTTGCCTTATCAACAATGACAGCTCCTTCCTCAATTTCTCCATGCACCGCAAATGCCTGAACCTCAAGACACCTCCAAGAGTTTAGAACAAAGCTAGCAAGTTATTCTAAACTCTAAAGAAAAATCAGTAACATAGTCAGTATGGCTATTGAACACAACAGACAGGTAGACCAAGTGAATGGCTTTTTTCCTGGTGTTGAAGAAATTATGTAAGTTTGGAGGGGTAAATGCAACAAGCAATCTCAACACACAATCAGCAATCAGCAAGCACTCACAGCACACAGGGTTTCTGAAGTAGCATCCCAGCCCAAGCCACGAACAAAAAGTTTTCGGTGAACAGGATCTGCACTTGCAACACCTTTAATTTCCTCTGCAACTGCAGGATATTGGGACCCTCTGCACCGCTCAGACATGCACATAGACACAGACAGTCAATTCACACATCAAACAACCAGTAACAAAGTGCAACACCCTCTTTCTCTTGATTGAAGAGAAGTTTCTGATAAAAACAATGGCATCCTCTCACCCATGAGGGTCAAGAAAAAGATATAAAGTCAATGGCCCAGGTACCTAGAAGCAGTCTCAGAGAGTATCCATGCACTGGATCAGGGTGCTTCATGGTGGTCTCGCCACACATGAACTGGGAGAAAGGGGGCCTTCCTTTAAGCCCACGCATCAAAGTAAAAATTCCATCTAGGGCAGCACAAGTTTAAAGAAAGAAAACCACTGCATAAGGTGGGGTACTTCATGCTGCCTATTCCTTAATTTGCGCATATGCACAAACATCAAGTTATTTGATAAAATATAACTGAAAGAAGATGATTCACTAAGAATCACCAAACAAGCTCATACTTTATGATTTAATGCAAATTATGGATATACAACCTGCATCATACCCTAATAATAATAATAATAATAACCAATAAAAAATGTGGCTTGCCCTGAAAGGTTTTTATAAAATTTTCAAAATGTCATAACATAAGGATCTAAGAGGAAATGGACTCACAGCCTAAACTGAAGCACAGTCCATACTCTTGATCTTAGCATATATTGGCCACACCTCAAACCGTAGACAATAAAATCTTGTAAATGACTGCACACTCATGTGGCCAGATGAAGAAAGGATGCACTTATTCGGCTTGCATTTGTGCCTGAAAATATCTATCAAAATACAAGCTGGTACAGAACAAGGCAATGTAACCAGGTTGATGTAACAAATTGGTGAAAAAACAAACCTAAACTTTAAATGTCACAACACCAAAGAGTGCAGACATCCACGGTCTAAATTTGTGGTATTGGTTGCCATCATGGTCGACCCTAAAACAATGTTTCCTTTTTTTTCATTAGTACTCACTCTCAATCAAAATATTGGTCCAACTAAGTCAGAACACCCTGTATCACTGTGTAATTTTAACAATTATATGTGTGAAGTTTTAGTATTTAAACAGTGTCTGTCATTACAGTTTATAAATCAGTTTATGTAGTCCATATCTAAAGTTCAAACTACCTAAAATAACCATCACACCTTACATTAACTTTGTAAAAAAAACAATCAATAAGACTTGGGCCCATCATTAGATTAACTAGTATAATACACTTGCATTTTTCCTCATATTTTATTTGCACGTTCTAGAAGTCATTTATCTGATAGTGGCCCCAACTAATTTGACAAAAATTTGTTGAAGGACCATTTAAGAGGGCATTTATTTTGTGTAATCTTGCCTTTTCTTATAGTTGGGCCCTATTAGCAAAGGTGCAATTAAAAGAGAAAGTTTGCATATTTTGGGAAATTTGAAGGCTCCCAGTGGGCCCATTTTTTTAAAGAAAAGTTATTTTTAGTTTTAAAAACCCATACTTTTTTGTTAAAAAAATTAAATTAGAAAACCCTTTGTTTGTCTTTTTTTTTTTGGATGGGGGTGTTTAAAAACGGAATCCCTTGGTCATTAATCATTTCATCGCCTTTCCATTGGGGCTGAAGCAGAAACAGCAGAGGGAAGGAGAAAATAATAAAGGGAAAGAGAGTAAAGGAGAGGAGAAGAGAAGGAAGAAGAAGAAAAGGGAAAGGTAGCAGCAACACTGTCCAATTGCCACGGCATGTCACAGCAGCTGAGCAACACTGGCTTCAGCCTCCAATTCAGGTACAACCCAAACCCCCACCCCACAACACACACACACACACAACCCCCCCACCCAAAAAAAACCACCCAAAAAAAAAAAAAAAAACCAAAACAAAAAGAAGCCCAAATTCTTTAATTTTCATTCTTCCTCATTCGTTTTTTTTTACTCCCTGTTGCTCAATACAAATGCAAACGTAATTCTCTATGCCTATATTTTCAAATTATCAGCCAAGACCAACCAATATCTCCACAATATTTTGGGTACCTAAGACTGCGACCAATCAGTATACACTTCTTGGTTCGGTAGGGGCTGATACCGAGACATATTGGCCTATATTTTATCCCCATGAAAACAACCCTTCACACACACACAAACCTTCTTTCCCTCCCCCATCCATCCCCCAAATAGTGCAAACAAACATCCACACCCACCCATGCAGACCTTCTTTCTCTTTCCCTCACCTCCCCACCACCACAAAAATAGACACAAAGGACCTGACCTTAAAAAAAAAGCCCATGCACCTTAGTGTACGTATAAAATATAATATTTTTAAAAAATGAATAAATATTATATTGATACTAAGACATACAATAATGCAGCAAAGAAGTGCTTCTAGCATATTCGGTAGGTGCTTAGGTTTCCCAACATTAGGTTGGGAAACCTCTCTCATATGAGGCTTGGATACAAATAAGGATATGGCAACAGACACAGGGATTGGAGATGTGACTCTACACTAATGAAAATTTAGGGCGTGGATACAAATACAGATGTCCTAATTCTTTAGATAACTTTTGAATTAATGAGATTATCATTGTTCATGTTCCCTTCAAACATTTGTTATGTTGAGAAGCAAGAAAATTAAAAGAGCAATATAAAATAATGGACTTCGGAAATAGGATATGATAAACTTGTACCTTAGAAGTATCGATGCAGTATCAGATACAAATGTAGTATCGGTCCTATATGCATATGTTAGGCTTGTACAAGTATCCATATATCATAGCCTCTCCCGCAACAATAAAAGTCTTTCATATAAATTATGATTTTAAATTATTCAGAGTAGGTTATCAGTCAAATTGGGTCCATGGGTGCTGGGTCTGGATCTAGGTATACAAATGCGATAGCATCCAGGTCCACCATGAACCTGACCCATTCATATCCCTATGGATAGCAGAGTGAAGTGAAGCCCCCATGACGAGGACATCTCGATAGCTGATTGGAAAATGTACCAAAAAAGGAATAAGAGGGCTCCCGAGCACCCTTCTTTGTGGTTGGATGACATTTATCCCAAAACCCAACTGTTGTACCACCATAGATCATAACCCAGCATCCGACTGCCATATGCACACAAAATCCATTCAAAGAACCCATGCATATCCAAAACCCAACTGCCAAACAGTCCAAACACCTTTCGTACCTTAGCCTTACAATCTATTAACCAAAACCAGCAGCCAAATTCTGTATTCCCACATTTCATATGTGATGCCATACGTCTCCATAACCCATCATACTTCAGCCGAACCTATATGACATTAATCCCACATCAGCCAAAGCCCCTCAGTTCACAATTCACCTTGATAGAACCTACAGTGCCTACTCAAGGTAATAATATGCTGCCCAACTTATGTTATTGATTTGTAATATTCCTATCACCAAGTAACTTCATACCACTTAAACTACAGCTATATACCTTATGGCTGGTCCTATATTTTGAACCTAACCTATTCTTGACATCCTTAAAGGGATTCAAGAAAAATCTGAATTGAAATAAAAGGTGATCCCCAGGCTAGTGTAGAGAGGAGTTTTCCATTGGAAACCTCCATCAAAATAAAATGGAACTTCCATGTGGTTGTGATTTGTGAATGTGCTTTGGAATTATTGCATAATCGAAAACTTGGGCTGCAACATAACTTGGGATGAATGTAATGCTATCTTATATTCTGATTTGTAAATATTAATTCATCAATTGACCTCAAAATCTTCATCTTAGGGCAGTGTTCATGGTCTTGCATCACCTCTACTTCGACTCCCAGGCACTTACTGGCTGCTAGTACCACCTTTTGTTCAAATCAGATATGCAATTTGTTTAATACTCTGCCAATGGAAGGCACACCATTAACAATTTATTAACCACAGCATGCTAGAGAAAGTTTCAACAAAGGCCTTCGCTTGCTAAGGTCTACTTAACCACTACCCATTTGGAACCAGATTTACAGCAATTCTGTACTCCATCATGTCTCCGCAACCTTTTTTGTTTTTTTTTACCAGGGAAGTCACACAAAAGAACAAAGGATTAAATAAATTAAGAAAAGAGGACTGTCGTGGTTGGATATGTTAGGATCTTAACACTCCTTGAGCTGCCATTCCTACCAAAACCAATTGGTAAAGTAGAGGCACAAATCAAGGTTTTAAAGCCTACGGGTCCATGGCGGTCAGTCCACTACTGGCACCAGGGCCCACAGGTCCCTCCTACATGTGGGACCATGGCTTACGCCACAAAGCTTACGAGGCTACACCCCCTAAAAGGGTCCACACTCCCCCCCCCCCCCCCCCCCCCCCCCCCCCCCCCCCAAAAACAAACACACAACAAAGGAAGTGAGGAACCACCCTTGGTGACTCAAACTACCACTCGTTAGGATCTTAACATGCCTTGAGCTACCATTTCTACCAAAACCAATTGGTGATAGTAGAAGCACAACTCAAAGCTTTAAAGCCTAAGGGTCCGTGGAGGTTAGTCCACTGTCGGCATCGGGGCCCCACAGGCCCCCCCTATGTGTGGGACCCCAACTTACGCCACAAAGCTTATAAGGGTATGCCCCCCTGCAAGGTGCCCCCAACCAAGGGTTGGATCATTGGAGCCCATACACCAACAGGATGGATGTTGCTACAGTGACTAAGGGTCTGTTTGCTATAGGTTTAGATTGTCTCAAGATCATGGTTCAAAATAGCGACTGCTACATAGCAAATCGGCCGCATTCTCGGCCGTAGTGGTTAAAGCCGCTACACTATTTTGAAAATAGCGGCACCATAGTCTAAAACCTATTAGAGTCAATCAGTTTTAATTTAAAATATTTTTTTTCTAAAAGATTCAAAACATTGTGTTTTCCTATTTATTCTTTTCAATAGCGTTTCCTCTAGTTGTCTCTACCCTAATATGGTTCCAAATCACTATAAAAACACAACATTGGTTGCTACACAAGACTGGAGTTCTTTTAACCACTTAAAAAATTCTCATTGCTGCACCACTACGTATCGGCGCAACTGTTGCGTACCACTTGCTGTGTAGCATTTCGGCCACTTGCCGCTACACCTGTTGCAACTGCTATTTTGATCCTTGCTCTAGATTCTCAAGTTATTTCGTTTCAATAAAATCTTTTGCATGCAAAATATTGTTTATCTCTCAAATTCAACTGATAAACCAGCTCACCTCCGCAAGGGGTGTGCCCATGAGAAAGAGATCAAAAAGCATGGACAAAACTAAACAAATAGATAGACAAACTAATCATCAAATAAGCCTTCATCCTACCACATATATAGAAAGAGATCAGTATAAGAAAGTTCTAATTTAAGGTGATCTAGGACTAGATTTCTGTGGTTTGTAACGTATATCTAAGGGTCATAACCCCAACAGGGGCAGAAGACATCCAAAGTGGCCAAAAGGAAGAATTGTGGAGGTAGTTGTTTTGAAAAGTTTAAAAAGTGGTTTTGAGGAGGGGGAACAGAGTTGCTTATCTTAATGAGATTTCAATAACATTTCAAAAACTAATAAATTCCACCAAAAAATAATACTCCACAGAAGTTTCTCATCCAAATACTTTACAAATCTCTAGCCTTCTAAATTGACCGGCAAGGGAAAAGTATCCCATCCAATTATTCTCACAAAATCTTATCCACTACCCGCTTTTCAAAAGAACGATTGAATGATGTTAGCTATCCAATTTTTAACAAGAAATAGTCTGCTAAATATAGTAAGTAACTACAAAGTAGTAGACAAAATCGCTTCCACGATGGATTGAACCCATTGCCAAAGATTCTAATACATCCCTGACTAGGCTAAGGTATCCGCCTCAAAGTTGGATTCACACTATACATGAAAGGACATGATCACTACATATAAAATTGTTTTATGACAACGATACATGGTTGACAATGTCATTCAGACCCATGTTGGTTTGACTCCAAACTAAAACATTTCAGTTGTTTTGGTGCTTAAATTTTGGAGCTTCAGTTTTGGAAAAATAAACTTTTAAAATTTAGAAAATTGCATAAATTAGTTAGATAAAAAACAATCAAAATGTTACTTCTACATTCCACATGGATAATTTATAAGCCATTTACAAGTCACAATGTAAAATTATGACATGTATTCTCACCTATCTGCTTCAACTATCAATGTCATAGCCGGTGGCGGACCCGGGTTAACTGGGCTGGGGGGCTGAAGCCCCCACCCATCTCTTACAAAGCCTTTAAAATTTTAAGAATCCCCCTACAGATTTTATAAATTACTATGAATCTTTTATGTTAGTCCCTTCCCCAAATATTTTCTTTACATAATGCCCCCACAAGTTCAATTTCCGAGGCCCTCTCCTGGTCATAGCCTAGAATAGATTGGGGATTTTCATGTCAAAACGTATTTTCAGCCTATTCCACTGAAACTAGCGAATTAAAACAGTTTATTCAACCGACAGAACCAGGATTTCAGCCTAATTTTCTTAGCAAGGTTGCCCAGTCCAGATTCATCACTGAACTCAATATTTCCAGCAAAACAAGCCGAATAGAACCAAAAAGTGATAATTATGCACTATGACAAAGTAGTAGCCCAACGTTCCTGCCCCACCCCCACCAAAAGAAGGAAAAAAAAAAAAAAAAAAGCCTACATCCCCATTTGATTTGTCCACCATTTCACTTCAACAAGCCCTAAGAATGCACGAAGTGTGCTTCCACCCAAGTGCCTAAGTAGACCTTCCAGCTTCCAAGGCCAGAAGAAGTGGAATGCCATTGCTTGGACTAAACTACCACCAACCCCAACCAACATATATGACATCCAACAAGTTTCTATGATTCCTCTGCTGCTACCATCAAACAACAAGCCAACATCTCTTTCACTGCATAAGCCCTAGGCAACAGCAAGCAGTTGGTTGAAACCATCAATGTTTGGGAATTCAACAAACACAGGAGGAAAATCCCCTCCTGAAAAAAAAAGGAAACAAGAAGATGAAATTATGGAAGAGATAGGAGAGATGAAGAAAACCCAGGACTTTCTGAGGAAAGGAAAAGGAACCCAGAAAAGCAGACAGAAGTTGGAAAAAAGGGGTGGGTTGATCTTACAGCTTCACGAGAAGATCGACAAGCTGGTCTTTCCTGAGAGGGTCAAGGAGCAGACGCATCTTTTCTACCGACAGTGGAGAAAAGGGCTGTCCTTCGCTCGTCTCCTCCGCCTTCCTCTTCTTTGAATCCTCCATTCTCCCTCTTCTTTCTTTTTTCTGTAGATTATGAAGAGAGAAAACGAAGCTCGGGATTTTACGGCTGGCCCCTTGTTTTTCCTCTCGACGTGAGCCCGCTGCTGTACCCTCGTTGAACGAATCCGGATCAGCGTGGGGTTTTTCCTGGCTGAATCTAATTTCTCCTTGAAGACAAAGGAAATGGAGGCCAGGTTTCAGCCCATCGGGCAGATCTCGACCGTTGAAATCGAGGAACCGGGCTGTGAGATAGGAGAGCCCTTGCTAAATCGTGAGCGGCCATGTAAGAGGACAACTTTTGGGGATCCAAAGGTATGCAGGTAGGCTGGCCAGTTTAACCTTAGCAAGGTTATCCTCGTAAATAAAAAAAAAAGGATAATATGGGTCTAAGTCCAATTTTTAAGATTTATTGGGCTTCTTGTCTAGTACCCCCTTTTTTTTTTTTTTTTTGGGTAGGAGATGCAGCCCAGTGGTTTTAACTGTTTTGGTGCTTTAAGTCTATTTTATTTATTTTTTATTTCATTAATATTCATTTTGCTCCTGTTTTAAATTTTTTGCTCACACAACTTTTTAAATGAAACTACTTGGTGGTTTAAGTCTATTCTATTCTGTGGTTCAGATATTACACACGCAATTAGCCTTTTGCTCATATATCAGATGTGTCAGAAATAAGAACATGCGGTATATATACAAGAACATTAAGAATTCTGAATGAACATGTAAGAATATCAGTTGGAGATTTTTTTGCATAAATGTAATGAATAAAAACATTAATCAGGACTCAATTTGCGGTAGACAAATTGAAGAAACAAGAACATATGTTAGTATACATGACAAAGAGAAATATTGATGAAGTATGTCAGAATAGGAACATGAGACATATGGACATTAAGAATTTTGAACTTTCAATGGATAAATTGATGACATAGGAACATGTGTTAGTGTATATGAGAAACAGAAATGTTGATTAGGCATGTTGGAAATAGGAACATGAGAGACACAGAGACCTTAAGAATTCTGAATCTTTAGTCAACAAATTAAATAAACAGGAACATGTGTTAGTGCACATGAGAAATAAGAACATTAATCAGATATGTCAAAAACAGGAACATATCTGAAATTGATGAAACAAATTATAAGATTAAAACAAGAACATGTGGTCGTGGGGGGTGTGTGTGTGCATGTAGATGTGTGTATGCGTGTTTGTAGGAAGAGAGAAGAAGAAGACATAGAAGATCTCTTCAATCTGTGGATCCCTCATGCACAGATCCTGCCACGGGCCATTTACTACTATATCCGACCACTCACAAGCTCTTTTCTCTTCTCCTTCTCTTGTTCGCTTATAGACTTACTAGCAGTGCCATGAAGAAAAATAAGCTTTCATGTGTGTCTGGTTCTTCATGTATAGAAAATTTTAGAGAGATAGAGAGAAGAGTATGTGTACCTATATGGAGAGAAAAAGGGGGGGGTGTTGAGGCAAAAGGATAGAGTTTGTGTGGGAATGGCAAAAAAGTTGCAATGATTTAACTGGGAGTGGAGGCAATAAGGTAGCAATCTGGGAATGAAGCGAAAGCAGTGTTTTGTTAGGGTTAATGGCATAATTGTAATATTTCCAATTTTAAGTGTCCAATGCTATCCTTTATGCTCAAAGTGGACTAGAACAGTTAAAAGTTTAGAATGTGGACTTCTAGCGAGACAACTTTAAAAAATTGGATTAGGAGCTAAAAACACCCCCCCCCCCCCCCCCCACCAACCAGCCCACTTCCTTCCCCCCGCCCTTAAAAAAAATTGTGTTAAAATAAATTGGAAGGTTTTCTTAAATTAATCCATGTTTTCATGGAACTCCCTTTATTAACCGATTTCATGTTATTTAAAATCAATGAACCCTGAGAATGGCTCTTAACCTTAGTGATAAGGAGTGCATATCCTCATTAGAAGGTCCTGAGCTCAAACCTATCCTCTCCCTCTTTATTTATTATCTCACTTGCGTAAGTTGTATTTTGTCTCCTTATGTGTATGAGTTTTCATCACATCTTATAGTTTAGCCGTAATATGTGCTATGGCTTAGCCGTAGTTACCCAGATTCTCTCACATTCACGGTTGAACCGTGGTTTGTCTTACTGCTTATCCGTATTCATTCTACGGTTGAGTCATGGTTTGCCGTAGCACATTATACGGCTTGACCGTGGCTTAACCGTAGAAGGATTTCAATTTTTTATACTCTCAAGTTTTCAAGCCGTAAAATTGCTTACGGTTAGACCACGACTAGGTTACGGTGTAGCTGTAGTACATCCTACGGCTTAGCCATAGCTTGGCCGTAGTATAAATTTCAAAATTGTCGTTCTCTGGAGTTGGAGCCGTAGAGAACCTACGGCGTAACCGTAAGCTTCAGATTTTCTGAAGCAGTTTAATTTTGTTTCAGAACTTGTAAATTATATGCAGATTCAAACATGGCAACATATAAGTATAAAAGAAGGGCTATAAAACATATTAAAATTGATAGATTTACAAGAATTATAATATACTAACATACATTAAACCAAAATTTGCTTATACTTGCCTTAGATTAAGCTTTCATCTAATTAATCTTTCCTTTAGCTCAACTTGAGGAAAATCACGTACTTTTTTAGCCCAAATGCCATGCATGGAAGAAATGAGGAAGAAGATGAGTGCATGTGTTAGAATGAGAGTCTTTTTGACTCATTAAACCAAGAAGTTTGTAAAAGAAAGACATCTTACCTTAGTGCTTGACGTGAAGGAGGAGGTGCCTAAATCCTTCACTTCACAAAGATAAGGAGGGTAGGAGAACTGGAAGATGATGGAAATAGAAGATGAGAACCTCTAATCACACATGCAAGCTAATTCCTTGGTTTGATGAAGAGATCGTGAAAAAGAGAAGAAGAGCTCCACAGAAGCAAAGGAAGAGATGATTGTACAAAACGGGTACTGAAGCCCATTTGTTAAATATATATATAATGTGAGGTTTAATAAGAAAGTCTTTCTAGTTTTTTTTTTTTTCAATGTAAGTCAAATAAGGATCTAACGAAGTCAAATGAAGTTTAATGTTTTCGAGTCGAGTATGAAAATTGACGAGCTCAACTAGACAATTGTAACGGTGTCAATATGATGCATATATGTCGTGAAATCATAAATTCTAAAGTTACAAAAAATGGCTTACATCTACCTAAGTAAGGTTAAACCCGACCCAACTACCTATTCATTACCTGAACTTGACACACTAGGCTCCACAAGGCTAAAATAGACTTATTTAATAAAAAAACCACATTAATTAGTGTAACACTCCGACCCGAGTTGACCCGGATTAGTGCTTAATTTCGTGTGTTTTTATCGCTAAGAGTGTTTTGATTTGGTTTTCCTTTGGTTTTGACTCGTAGAGAGATCGTTGGGTTGAGTTTGACTTGGTCTAAGTAGATCAGCCCTTTTTCGTAATTTTGGCTTTTGATTGACCTTGTCAGTTTCGCGTCATTTTGACGTCAGCGCGTGTATTTCGTCGAGCTTGTCGATTGTCGTAACTGTCTTGAATCCGAATGAGTTCGTTTGCTCTCGTTGGACTGTCATTTGACTCAAACTGATATTTGTATAAGCTATTTGGCCTTAAATGTAATTTAGACTCAAATTAAGTATATAAAAATCCCACCAACTCCCTGTCTCTCTCTCGATCGTCTCTCTCGCTCTCTGTTTGTCTCTCTCTCTCGACAGCTCTCTTTCTCTCCTTCTCCTTTCTGTTTCTGTGCTTGAGGGAGGAAGAAAGGAGCTCGTTTGTGCGTGTGTTCCCGGTGGACTGAGCCAATCAGCGTGTGGATTTCGTCCGTGAGGCAAGTATAAGCCCAAGTTGTATGAACATCGATTGATAGTGATTTGATCGTCTTGTTTTTATGTTTCATTGTGTTTCTCCGTATTAGACAGCTCTATTCAGCTCATTTTGCTGTTTTCTTCCGGTTTCCAGCTGTTTTGTGCACTTTCTGTGTGACTGTAACAAGTTCAGAAAAATGAGTCCGTGCACTCACGGCTAAGCCGTGAAATGTGCTACGGCTAAGCCGTAAAATGGCTTACGGCTAAGCCGAGACCCAACCGTAAACCAAACCGTAGAACAGTACAGACTGTTAGCTGAAAATAACTGGATGTTGGCAATTTGACATTCTTCTACGGCCCAGCCTGATCTAAGCCGTACATTGTCTTACGGCTAAGCCGTGGACCAAGATACGGCTGAGCCGTAGAGCAAAATACGGTTAAGCCGTAAATCCGAAGGGATATTTGGGGAACCTCAGCTCAGCCGCAGTGCATATTACGGCTAAGCCGTAAGATGCCACGGCTAAGCCGTAAGGTTACCTACGGCTACACCGTGAGACCCTGAGAATTGAATGAAAAGGGACTAGGTTTAAGTAAAAGACCGTATATGACTTTCATGTTAGAATGTAGCGAACCTGGACATGCCCAATGGAATGTTTGAATGACATGAATGATCTCAAGGGCTGTGAATCATTCATGCTTGTATCCAGCTGTTTAGCACCTCCCCATGGGTGTTGGTTTAAGGGACTTCGGTGCACACTCCTGACACTGCAACACTAGACAATAGTGCATCGGACAACTTAAAACTACATCAACATGCTCGGTTAGAGACACTGGATAATTAGTATAGGATTGGCTTGTAATTGACCTTGATTCGTAAAGGTATCATGATGTGTACAGCATATTGATTACGGTTATGCCCTCTTATGTGTTCTGCGCTGGACCTCTCGATTCTGTGGGACATGCAGCAACCCCAGAGCGAAGCCCGGGCGGAACCATTCTATTGTTATATTGGTATCAGTGTTATCATTGTTCCATTGGAGTACTTGCATCAGTCATGAGTCAGTGATTGTGATTGATATTCATTGTCAGCACTTCTTGTAATTGCTTATGTACATTCAGTCCGTATATGCGATGCACTTCCTATTGTTGTTCAGCATGATATGTGAGATCTGTAAGTGATAAGTGATTGATTGATTGATTGAGGTGCATCATCCGATTGATTGTGATTGGTCTTGGCACTACTGAGCCTCAGCCTTAGGATACCCGACGGGGTTAACTTTGGTTTAGTTTAAGTGTTTGCCTCTGCAGAGTGTGATTGTCCTGGGACTCCGGACCCCGGGAACTAGAGACCCATGCGTACCCTGGCCCGGTCGCTGGTGTTCTCATCCTGATTGCTCTCGTAAGGGAGAAAATGGCCAATGTAGTAGCCACTTGATTGTTACCTGTTTATGATTCTGATAGCATGCTTATTCATTTGCATAATTGTTTAGTATACAGACAAAATTTCTATGGATATTGCATTATGACTATTGTTCGGTATTCTTCAGTTTTAGACACAATTCGTGTTATCTTCTTGTTGGCTTATACTTTGCTAAGTCGTTGTACTTATACGTTTGTCTTGTGTGTTGCAGGCTCAGATCCCTCTTCCGATCCTGCGTCGGTCGACCCGACTGCAGGAGAGGCTCGCGAGGCCCCCTCCGGCCTAGAGGAGTGGACTTGATCCATCCTCCAGAGTACGGTTTGCATCATTTTGGTTTTCCCCATTCCTTGTGTTGGAGTCTATTGAGGGGATTTTTCTGTAATTGCACTAAGGGCTTCGAGTGATACCTGTATATTGTATTTTGATTTTTGGGAGCCCTCTTCCGTAACATACGTTCCTGTATTTTGTTATTGTTATTGTTATCAGTTTATGATCGTTTGTAATCTCCTATGTCTTTTGGTATATTGTGGTATGCCTTGATACGTACAGCTTCCGCGTACAGTTGTTTGCACGTGTGAATGATCCCTTGTGTGTGTATGCTTGGACGAGGTCCAGGTGTGCATGCACGGGAGTACGTGTGTCATTGGTTAGATTTTCTCTGACCCCCGGTCCCTGGGCTCGGGTTGTGACATACGTAAGTTTGTAATCATAATTAGTTACTAGCTAATCATACTTAACTTGGGTCAAAGTGTTACAGAGAGGACCCTAGCGACCCCAAGGGCCTAACAAACAACAAGCAAGGCCCCAGTAGGCAAGTAAAGTGTATGCCATGACTTAGGAACAGGCTAATACTACAGTGAACATTGTGGAAGGTATTATTTCTATTTGCGATAATCATGCTAGAACTCTATTTGATCTTGGTTCTACCCATTCCTATATTTCTCCTAGTTATGCCTTGAAGATTGGTGTTAGAGCAGCTGAGTTGCCGTTGGGTTTAATTGTGGCTACCTTGGTGGGTAAAAAAGTTAGTTGTTCGAAATACTACTCTGATTGCAAATTGGTGATAAGTGATGTAGTTTTTAAGGCTAATTTAATACTGTTTGTGGTGAATGACTTTGACGCCATTTTGGGTATGGATTGGCTTGCTACTTATAATGCAGTTATGAAATGTCGTACCAAGATGGTTAAGTTAATAGTTGATGATGGCATAGAGGTGCTATTTGTGGGATCTAAGAATAAGGTTGTTACTAGTATGATCTCAGCTATTAAGGCTATGAAATTGTTGATGAAAGGTTCTAAGGGATATATAGCATTTATCACAGAGGATAAACAGACTAAAGCGATGGAGGAGATATCAATGATGTCTGAATTTCTGGATGTTTTTCCTGATGACATTTCGGAATTGCTGCCGGTCCGTGAGATTGGCTTTGCAATTGAGCTTGTGCCAAGCACAACTCCAATCTCGAAAGCACCTTATGTAACACCCCGACCCGATTTGATTTGGATTAGCGGCTAATTCCTAATGACTTGGTTGCTAATTGTGTTTTGCTCGTGTTTTTGGTTAGTTTCGGGTTATGGATAAGTAGTTGGGTTGAGTTTGACCTGGTTTAGGTTTTCCTCCACCTTGTTCTGTTTGACAGGTAATCTTTTCCCTCTTCCCACTTGTCTGTGGACGCATTTTTCTCGTTTGTTGTAGGCTGTCGATTTCACCATTCTTGACGAATCATAGTTTTGTTTCTCTTGTATCAATGTACTTGTCCTGTCGTACACTTTACTTCTTTTCTTTGTTTCTTTCCTTTAGATCACGCACTCACTCCTTGCCTTCCATATCTGGCTGTTTTGTTTGATTGTTTCCTCGTCTCTTGACCCCTGCTTCCTTACTATCCGTTCATGATGCAGGATCATGTCAGTAGACTTCTTTCTTCGTGGACTTTTGCTAGCCGTTATGGTACTGACAGTGACGTGGGTACCCAGTTAGTTTTCAACAGACGGAGGATGTCCTCACGTGACTGGAGTTTACCAACTCTCCTGATGGAGTGAGCGAATGGATGATCAAGTAGAGGTGATCTGGTGACCTAATGCGTAAGTGGGTGCTGTTCGAGTCGTGTTACAGTGTTGCTTCGCAGTGGGTTTCCTGTTGGAGCCTAGTTTGGCGAGACGACGTCAAGGTAAGAAGGGCTCTGCTGGGGATTGAGGACCTGGTGATTCATTGCGTTGGGCTGAACTTTTCTGATCAGCTGACGTGTCAACTTCTTCGGGGAGCAGTCCATGCTTGAAGTCGCGTTCGTGACCGTCCTCTGTTACTCGGGCTGTTGCGATGCTGTTTCGCCAAATGCCTTCGCAGTTACTCGTTGCTTCTTCAGTCGGCACGCATTGTCAGCCTCACACACGCAGACAGACAAATAAGTCAAGTGGATACACTTGCAAATCGCTTAGTACAGATAAGGAAGCCTTGCAGCCTAGTGGATGGACGTGGAATTGCCAAGGCGACGATTGAGTTTTCTGAAAGTCTTGCTGATGCAGAGTACGATTTTTCTTGCCAAAAAGACAGGTTAGCTCCGAGGCCTGTTTCACCAATTGAGATTGAGACTAGCTTCAGGGAGCTAGCGCGTAGTTGGGTTCTTCCGTGGCGTTTTCTAGAAGACATGCTGTAGTTGTTGTCCAGGTACGTCATCGATGTGTTAGGAACTTTCTCCTGCGTGTTCGTTGCGATAATGTATGTGTGTTCTGCCAGGACGCTTTTTGTGAAGCGATTCCTCCAACACGTGGGAACCTGAGAAGCTGCCTTGCCTATCAGAGCGAGTCGAGAGATCAAGCATTTTGGAGACGTCGTTGTTTGGCGGGTTGTGCCTGCAAATATGTGTTCATTCCGGGGACGGAATATGTTTTTAGTGGGGGAGGATGTAACACCCCGACCCGATTTGATCTGGATTAGCGGCTAATTCCTGATGACTTGGTTGCTAATTGTGATTTGCTCGTGTTTTTGGTTGGTTTCGGGTTATGGATAGGTAGTTGGGTTGAGTTTGACCTGGTTTAGGTAGACATAAGCCCTTTTTCGTAATATTCGATTTTGTTCGATGTCGTCCTTCATGCATCATCTTGGTATTAACGCATGTCTTTTGTTATGCTTGTTGATTTCTGTAACTTCGTCGTTTGCCAAATATGTCAATGGTTTCCATTAGACCCGCCAATGATTCAAACTGGAAATAGTCTGACTGTTTGGACTTTATTGCAAATTGGCCTTGATATGTATCTTTATAAGTCCACCGACCTCTCTCCCTCATCAGTTCCTCACGTGAGTTTGCTCTCTCCTCTTTTTCTCTTCTGTTTCTTCTTTGTTCTTCTTGTTCAAAGCTAGGAAGAGGAATTTATGCTCTTGATTCTCGATTCGTGTCTTTTAGTAAGTTCAGGGAAGCTCTAGGTTCTTGATTTTCTTCTTCTTCTCCTCTTTCTTCTTTATGTTCTCCCCTGTTACATGCACTCACGCTTCTCGTTTCCTCTTCTTTTGCATGCACAGGTATTAGGAGCATGTCCATGTGAGAAGTGAGACCAAGGACAACAAGATCGTGTTTGAACCCATTTGAGGCAAGTATAAGTATAACTTGGCAAAAACCATGTGCGTATGTGTTTGATTAAGATTAAGTCATGTGTTTGTGCTTATGAATGATATTTACAGCCAATCTTGTGTTTGTTTCCCTCTATTTCATGTGCTTGAGTCCGATTGTCTATGTTTCAGTGATTCTGTATCGGTTTAGAAACTGCTTCGTGTGTATCATGGCTAAGTCGTAAGTCACCTTCAGCTTAAAGTCCAGAGAGGGAAAAACCCAGTTTTCCTCTACGGCCAGAACACGGCTAAGCCGTATATTGTCCTACAGTTAAGTCGTAGCTTAGTCGTGACCCAGCCATAGATCAGTACAAGGTGCCTTTTTCTAAATTAACTGAAACCAAGCAATTGGCAGACCTTCTATGGCCCAGCCACGGCTAAGCAGTAGAACAGCACACGGCTAAGCCGTAGAACAAAATACAGGTGAACCGTACTTGTGAATGAACAGTAAAGGGGAACCGCAGTGGAGCCGCGTGCAGATTACGGCTATGTCGTAAAATGCCTACGGCTAAGCCATAAGTTCACCTACGGCTAAGCCGTATCACCCCTGAAAAATGAAGAACAAGGATAGGCGTAAGAAAGAGACCGATATGGTCTTCATGATAGAATATAGATCACTTAGACTTGCCCAATGGTCTGAATTTATGACATGAATGATCTCGAGGGTTATGAATCATTCATGCACGTTATCCGGTTGTTTAACACCTCCCCATGGGTGTTGGTTTAAGGGACTTCGGTGCACATTTCGGATACACTGCAACACTAGACAATGGTGAATCGAACAACTTAAAACTACATCATCTTGCATGATTAAAAACACTGGATAACTAGAATAGGATTGGTTAGTAAAAGATTATGATTCCCGAAAGATAATCTGAATTGCATTGCATTTTAGCTTCGGTCTTGCCCTCTTATACGCGTTCTGCGCTGGGGCACACGATTGGATATTCCTAGCTCTGTCCATGGTCAATTCCGGGTGGAACAGCGATCTTGCATGTTCGATCCTACTATTTGATGCACATGAGTTGAGATGTCTTCATCCTTGGCTACCTTCATGCTTTCTTTGATCTGTTCAGTTTGATGTGATAGTTGATTAGTTGAACTCGTATGATCTCTTGCATCTGTTTGATATAGGCTTAACAAGACATGCACGTCACGTTCTGATAAGAGATACATGTTATGCTATGCACACAGTATGATATGCCCGTTATGATAAGTTATGCATGTTCTTATGTTTGTTTGACTTCATATGTCCGGCACTACTGAACCTCAGCCTTAGGATCCCGACGGGGTGACTTTGGTATAGTTTTCATGGCCTTGCTGCAGTAAGGAAATGTTTTGGGGAATCCGGACCCCAGGAACCCGATACCCATCTGGCCCATGGTGTTCTCTGCACGTTTACAAGATCCCTACTTTGGGAGCATATGGCGTACGTAGTAGCCACCTAGCATGTACATGTTATGTTACATACACATTGATTCACAGAGCATATGTTAATTTGAATGCACAACTGCCTAAACTACTACATTGATATGTTATGATTCTTTATGTCTTTTATTCTATTAAAGACCACACGTGTTAACTTGTTACTGCTTATACTTTGCTGAATCGTTGTATTCATGAGTTGTCCTTGGTGTTGCAGGCTCAGGTACCCTTGACCGTGTCCTTGTCGGTCGTCAGTTTGTAGGAGAGACTCCAGCTGTTTCTTCAAGTTGTGGAGAGTGTGTTATCACTCCACCAAAGTGCGACTACTCTCTGCATGCATGCATATCGTTTTCTTTTCATGTCATTGATTGTACTCATGTTCTATACATCGTGATTGGATCCCAATTTGTTTGTTCCAACCTTTATGTCAGTCTTTGGATATCATTCCTTTTGTTTCTTATGTGTCTCGTGTCACATGTTGATCTTTGCAGCTTCCGCATACTTGTATTGCACGTGTGTTTTTCCTTGTGGATGTGCATTTAGACCGGGTCTAAATGCATATGCACGGGAGTGCGTGTGTTGCTGGTTAGGTTTTTGCTAACCCCCGATCTCCTGGGCTCGGGTTGTGACACCTTATATGATGGCCCCAGCTGAGTTGATAGAACTCAAAGAGCAATTACAGAAGCTGTTGAACAAGGGTCTTATTAGACCTAATGTCTCTCCTTGTGGGGACTTTAGTTTTATTTGTGAAGAAAAATGATGATTATATGAGAATGCGCATTAACTATAGACAACTAAATCACGTAACCATGAAGAACAAGCACCCTTTACCTAGAATCGATGAATTGTTTGATCAATTGCAGGGTACTCAGTATCTTTCTAAGATTGATCTGAAATCAGGATATCACCAGTTAAACGTACGAAACCAAGATATTCCTAAAATTGCATTCAAAACTAGATATGGTCACTATGAATTTTTGGTATGTCTTTTGGACTGACTAATGCGCCGGCAGCTTTATGGCTATGATGAATAGAGTTTTTCACAGTACTTAAACCAGTTTATGGTGGTATTTATGGGCGATGTACTATATTCGAAGAGTTGAGAAGAGCACGCTCAGCATCTTCGTACTTCATTGCAATTGTTGAGGGAACACTAATTGTACTCCACACAATGGCCTCAAAAGGCTATCTGCGGCTTTTCAAAGTTCTTGATGATGATGACGGTGTTGTACACGAATCTCCCAAATTCATTTTCACAGGTGTCCCACATGAAGTTCCACGTTCTTTAACTTGGAGTCTTTCCATTGATACTGATCTGGTTGGTTATATGGTGGGTGATAGGGCTTGGATCATTGGAGAGATAAAAAGACAAAGTGGTGCTTATGTAGCTATGGAACATGAAGGACAGAAAACCGCCTTCGTTACAACCGGAAGCTTTGAACAAGTGTTGAGTGCAACAAGACTGATCTGGCAGAGGCAATGGGCGGCTGAAGAGAGGAGGGAGAGAAACAGGGGAAGGCGTTGCAGGTTTTGGATCTCGGGTAACTGTGCTTACGAGACAGATGCCACTACAGGCATTATTGACCTTTTCTCTACTCAGAGATCTTCTTTCGGGTTCTTTTTCATAAGATCCGCTGTGCTGTTTCATTGCTTTTGTAAGTACTCAGTACTCTTAAGTCTGTTTTCTTGGAAACTATGGGAGAGACCGATGCCGCTTCAGGCATTACTCAGTTCACTCAGCTCAGATGTGCTTACTCACTTTGTTCTCAGGTGGCATCTGTGTTGATATTACATTTTCTTAGAGAACTTAGTCCTTTTTCATTGGATGGGATGTTTCTGGGTTTTGAAGTACTCAGTACTGAACTCTGTTTTTGTCGAATGGATAGAAACTGTGGGAGAGACGATGCCACTCCAGGCATTACTGAAAAGGGGCATTTGTTTTTTATATTACATTTTCTCTGAGAACTGCATTATAGGCATTTGTTTTTGATATTACATTTTCTTTGAGAACTTTAGTCTCTTTTCATTGCATTGGCTGATTTTATGTTTTGAAGTACTCAGTAATAATAACTCTGATTTCTTCGATGGTGGGCTTGCTTTAAATTCCCTGTTTTCACTCTTTTTTTTTTGTTCGGAATTGTTAACCTGTTTTAAAATTACAACAGTTTCATTTATTGATAACATATGATCTTGAAATTGATTTTTAGTATAGCACTGATCCAGATCCAACATGCTAAATTGTGAGTCATATCAAACTAAATGCTCTAGCACATTGAAAATTTTGGATTAGACCGTTTAAAAATATGAGATAAACTAGTGATTAAAGTAACTTCGGGGTCACTTGAATGTAGATAGAAAGGATGGAGAAAACTGAAATATACTAAATTGAATCATGAATGGCCTTTTTTCACTTCATTTTCTCCACTTTTGATTTTAAGAAAACTTGCCATTCTTTTTTTTTTTTTTTTTGGTATCCCAGCCGTAGTGGGGCTGGGGCCCCTAACCTTAAGGAAGTCCTTGGGTGAGGTAATAAATCCTCAGGAAAAGAAAGATTCCTAGTGAGATTCGAATCCATGCTAGGCTGATAACCAAACCTTTTACCACTAAGATTAGAGGTAGTTTTTGAGAAAAACTTGCATTGCTATTCTTAAACTTGCATTGCTATTCTTGATACCATCCATCTTTTTTCTCTCTTTAGGTCATGTTAAAGAGAAATTTGCATTGCTTTTCTTACTCTCTCTCTCTCTTAACAATCAGGATTTTGCAACAATGTAGAAAACACTTGATTTTTCATGTCATGTAGATCATCAATTTCTTGCTTTCCAATCTAAATTTGTTTTGGTGATAACGAAGATAATTGATCTTCAAGAGAGATATCATTATCTGTTTACTTAGCGTACTATTAGCACTTTGGTTGTTTTGTGGGGTGCAGTCTCTGTTTTTGATTGAGGGGAGAAGGCAGTGCAACTGCTCACTCGCAGCGCACTTTAGCAACAGTTCATCGACAATGTGCGGGCTAAGGAAGTGGCAACTTGGCCATTGTAGTCAAGATTTCTATTCCCTCTCTTTCCTCCATTCTCCTAAACCCATGTGCATATCATTACATAAATAATATGTCGTGTTAGAGGGTTACTTTGATTATTTATTAGTATTTAATAATGTATAAGTGAACATGTTATGAGTCTGGATTCACCGGGACTAAAACTCCTGAGGAATTCATGAAGTTTCCTATTGGGTTCGACTTACTAAAAATCTAAGCTACTGAAAAAAATACATCATTTCAATTGTATAATCTTATTAGAGTTAGGCTTAATCTTGGAGAATTCAGACTCCTTTTTTCTTTTTTTTTTTTACCTCAGTCTAGTTGGCTAGGGCCTTGCTTTGTATGTCTACTCTTTTTTTTTAGACCTTCCAAAATAAGACCATTAAAAAAAGAGCCATAAGAAAAAGAGACTAGAATAAAAGCATGTGTTTAATAACGCAATGATTTATTTTAAATAAACTTTTTTTAAATTTATGGTTGAAAGTTTTTAACAAATTACTCAAGATCTACAAGATATCAAGCCTTGCAATTTGACCGCATAGTGATTTATATCCTTTCAAAAATATCTAATGGTTTGAATTTTGTGTCTAGGGCCCACAGATTTCAATAAATAATATGCAATAATTCACTTTTTTGATAAATATCTTGAGATTGGTGATGATCTATCAGCTGAAATTTGATCTCATAATGAACAATGAACTTATAAACATTTTGAACGGTTTGGAAAGTGATTTATTGTCCCAAAAATGAGAATAATAAAGGAAAAAGGGACTTCCTGTGCACTAATTTAAAATATAGCATATTACTTCAATGGTTGACGGTTTTTGTACAAATTTCTTGAGGTCTAAACAGCATAAAGCCCTAAAAATTGACCCTCTCGCCATGTTTAGCCGCCCAAATATTTCTAATGGTTTGGATCTTGTGATTGGGGCCCACAAATTCAAAAATAGTATCCAATGGCTTAATTTTTTACACATATCTGGAGATTGGGGATGTTCCAACGGCTGAAACTTGGTGTTATGGCCTTGTTTGATCTTCTAAAACTTTTTAACGGCTTAGATCTTGATTTCCTCTCACAAAATTTGAGAAAAAAGGAAAAATCGGTTTGGGCGTAATCTACTAAAAATCACTATAGCTCTGCCTCTTTTTCTCAACCGGTACTTTTTACATACATCATAAAGTAGGCTGTGGAAAATAAAGGAAAAGCCTCTACATGTCTAATTAAATCGGATACAGCACAAAAGTACATGCCAAACGCTTTTATTTTTACAAACTCTGCTAGGTTTAGACAAATAGAGCCTAAAAATAGTAATGCCAAACATGCACTTATTTTACTATGTTGGACCATTGATCATTTGGAGTGATACATTGAAGGTTTAACTTGAGGACCCACTGGTGGATCCCTGTGGATGCAAGTGGGACTAAATTGCTTAAAAAGTACATGAATGCATCTCATTCATTGCATCTTTTAAAAGATGCTGATTATATATGAACTTTTTGGATGAAATCACTTTATACGTAAACTATAATCATGGCTATTTTGAGAAAGTCCTATAATTTACTGCTTTCATATAAAACCATGTTTAATATGGACAATTTAAAATTTTGTCTTTAAAAACAAATATAATAGATTTTTAGTAAAGGCATAAGAATACATAGGAATTGAATAAATAGAATTTATGTCATTATTAGTTAAAAAAAAAGATCTAAGGCACATTAAGAAAGGGCTTGTAGTTCATTTTCCATATTTGTTGATTCTATTTTCATAAAGGAATGGTGATTTAATCTTCATTTGTAAAGTTTATATTTGATCTTCATCTATCACCACTTATTGTATGAAATAGTCTCAATTTTAGCCGCAACTTTTGTATGAAATTAATCTTCATTTGTCACCACTTAATCTTGAAGTTTGCTTAGGGCCCTAATCTAATATTCTCAATTATAGCAGCAACTTTTTTAGCCACGGTTTAATTTTAGCTACATTGAGAATATTAGATTTATGTAAGATATGCTTTCTCACTAAATGTAACTCTAAATATTGAAAGAGAAAAAAAATAAATTAAGTTTTTAAAATTATGTTTATAGTGATGAAAGAGATAGGCAAAAATATCATTTTACTCTAAAAATTTATTGTAGTTGGGAGTTTACTGATTCTGTGGACACAGAAAGTATTAAAATGAAAAGATAGGGGCTTATTTACAAATACCAAAACCACAATGGGCCTATTTACAAATTCTATAAACCATAGTGACTAGCGAGTATTTACAAAAAGGCTCAAAATAAATTACAATTTATTATAATTGATCCATCAATATACAACTCACCATTGGATTGATGAAAGTTTCAAAATACATAATTAGGCTTCATGTGCATGAGAGAGTTATTGAAAAAGAGGCCATTGGAACATGGGATAAAATAATAATATACTCTTTTAATGGATTTAAGGGTCTCATAAAAAAAATTAACACATTTTTGTTAGGAGTATTTATTTCAAACACCTAATAGGTATTAGAATGAAAGGTAGGGATCTGTTTACAAATACCGAAATCATAGGGGCCTATTTACAAATCCTATAAACTTTGGAGGTATTTATAAAGTATACTCATATATATAATATTTCTTTTGTGAATGGAAAAGGATAATGGAAAATCAATAGAGTTTTTTTTTTGTAAATAAGCACCTATGGTTTGAATATTTGTATATACCCCTTGCCTTTTAATTTTAATACCTTCATTGTCTCAAATTTAATAGCCTCAAAGCCACTATAAGTTTTTAGAGCAAAATGACACTTTTGCCCAACCCTTTATCTATATATTCGTAATTTCAAGACTTGGACTTATTTTTCTTTGAAGCTTGTAACATTAACAATTTGAATAGTACATTTAGTGAGAGAGAGTAGCCTTACATAAATTCATTTTTATTAATTTGGGGCCCATTTCATTAAATTTAAATTGATCACAATGGCAATCAACACTCGTACTTATAATTGGCTATAATTGACACAATCCATGTACAACCCTCTACTATATTGATGAGAGTTTCAAAGATATAGTTAGGCTTCATGTACATAGGAGAGTTTAAGAGTAACTACTGGGACTCGAAAAAAAATAATGGGATTTCTATAAATAATGACATAGTTATCTTTGTCTAATAAATTTAAGGGAAATTTTGTCATTTTCATTAAAAAATCAACATAAATCTTTTGGTGGTTACCTTTTTTCATTATAACTAGTGATAATGGGGACATAGAAGGTATTAAAATGAAAAGGCAGAGGGGTATATGCAAATACTGAAACTAGATGTGCCTATTTAAAAATTCTATAAACGTCAGAGAGGTATATACAAAAAACTCAAATCAATATAGTAAACCATCAACTAGGGCCTATTAAAAAATCCAGGCCCTATATTTCGTTACTAGAGTACAATGTGTGTGTAGCCATGTATGTTTTCTAAAGTGAATAAGCTTTTCTTGTCAAAATTGAATAACTCTCAAGCTAAAAGACAAAAGGTTTAGTAGTTGAGTTGGGGGCGAGGGATACAATGGGTGATAAGAAAGAAAGAAAGAAAATCTAGGCTTGTTGCTTGCTATTTGATACTAGTTCACTACTCTACTTCAGTGTTTTTTTTTTTTTTTTTGTAAACTATTCTGCTTGTGATAATGTCAAGACATTTTACCAAGAACAATCTCTCGTCTTAGTGATAAGAGGTACTAGTTCTTACAAGCATGATCAGGATTTAAATTTGGCTAGACATCTTTTATCACCCTCATGTAACCTTACTCGAGACCTTCTTCTCACACCAAAGGGTTACCCAACTGCACTCGAGGTGTCTCCCTTTCCGAGGGTCCACTCCGCAAAGGGCTACGCAGGAGGCTGAGATAAAAAAAAAAAAAAAAAAAACAAAAAACAAAAAAAGACTTTTTGCCCACTTTTGCCCTATACGTTAACAGTTATCTCGGTCTAACTAAGTTTGGACTCTTGACGTTTCCTTTCCACCAACGCCTCTTTCTCCCGATCGAACTCCACACCTCGGCAACGTCCCTCTCTCTTACCCGAAATCTCCTTCCTAATCAGTTCTCTCTACCATCCCTTATTTAAGCCCTCTTATTCTCTCTTTCTCGTTCCACAACATCAGCCCCCTTCTTTTCTCTCAATCTCTCGTCGTCCTAGCAGAATTCCCTCGTCAACGCAGCATCAGTCCCCACGCCAGACTTCAAGGCTCAAGGTATGCACCTCCCTTCTCTCTCTTGAACGAGTACCCAATACTCGGTAATAAGTATTTTAACCTGTCGCGCAGACTCTTATATTCTCTTTCCGTGAGTTGTTTCCTCTTTGGGTATAATCTAGCATACAGCTCTCTCACCATCGTTTGGAGAAGTCCTGAAAAATTGTTCTTTCTGGTCTCTTCTACGGCTCTACGAATGTGTCTCCCTTGAAAAATTCACACAACTCTCTCTCTCTCTCTCTCTCTCTCTCTCTCTCTCTCTCTCTCTCTCTCTCTCTCTCTCTCTCTCTCTCTCTCTCTCTCTCTCTCTAGCTGCTTCGGGGGTATATGATGGAAGACACGGATGACCTAGTACCAGATCTGCTAGACGAAGACCCATGTGACCTATTTGGTCCCATGGAAGACATAGACTACCACCTGCCCTTGCCTCATCACAGGTGACATTTAACTTCACTTTGCATGCCTTCTTATATGAACTCATCTTTCTTTCTTTCTTTCTGTCTTCCTTTTATGGGAACTTTTCTTTATTTTCTCTCTTTTCAACAGATATATACCTTTCACACGTAGACAACACATTGTTAATATCACCCACAAAGTCAAGAACATTGAGGGAACAAGCATAAATATCACTATCGATTTAAAAAACAAACGCCAATGTTTTTGGCGCTCCGCTGAAGGAGATGTTACTGCAATAGATGAAGAAACATTCCCTCGTCCCTTTTTGGGCGATATGATTGGTCAAGCCACCTCACAATTTGTGTTTGAAGAGGATAAAGCCAAGCAACTTTGGACTCCTATAGAGAGACAATCGCTTATCCGCAGCATGCTCTCCTGCTTCATAAGCTTGACATCACCCACTGACACGGCCGAGCTGGAGACTCAACTCTCTCTTTATCTACTCAATCTGCTATTGGGAGCAAAAGATGTAGGGTACAGCGCCCTAGATGTTATTTTGTTCATAGAGATTGCAACGGTTGATACATATGATGAAGAGGAGATAGATTGGGCTATGAGAGAGTCTGCCACCCCCGCATCGAGACTTTCTATCGAAGCTTTGCCATCGCAAGTGGTTGATGATAACAATTCATCTCACGAGTGCACCATATGTTTGGTTGAATATTCTAGCGGAACGACAGTTACTCGGCTCCCCTGTTCACATGACTATCATAAAGAATGCATTGAGAGATGGTTGAATGGAAGCAACTCATGCCCAATCTGCCGCTCTCCAATTTGAAATTTGTGGTTTATTTATTTATTCTTCAAAGTGTTCAGAGTTAATACTACTATTGTTTTCGATAGTAAATATTGAAAGTTCGTCATATAATCATATAAATGTATCTATATATTTTTATCTTTTGTTATGAGAAACGAATCTAAATCTATAGACCAACACAGGTCAAGACACAAATCTAAATTTTTACGTCAACCCATTGTATGTCGACTTCAGTGTAATGTTTGGGGCGAGGGGGCCAGAGTCCAGACCCACCATAGCTTTAAATTAATAAATAAATAAATAAATATATATAAGCTGGCTTAAATTAGGGCCCTAAGGCCTCATTGGCCCACGGCCCACTTCTTTTTTAAATTCAGTCGACTGAGCATAACCTCTCATCCTACTTACTTTCTTTTTTCTTCATTCCTTTCCTCATTTCCTCTTCTCCATTCTCTTTCCACCTCACAGCCAACTACCCCCCAAGCCACCGACCACCAGTCTTCCTCCAGCATCTTCTTCCTCCCATTGCCCTTATCCCGTAGACACCATTTTTCAAAACTTCTCCATCTTTTATAAGCTCTAGGTAAGCTCCCAATCTCTTCACAGTTAAGGTTTTTAGGTTTTTAGATTAATAATGATTTAAAGGTATTTCTTAAAGTCTTATCTCATATTTTATAGGTGGGTTTGGGCTTGGCTTTGGGTTTTCTCTCTATTTGAGCACCATGACTCTGGTATTGAGTTAGGACTTATCTTCATTTTCATTTTCTCTCATCATAAGGAAAGCGAATAGCATTTTTATTGTTAATATGTTGATTTAATCTTGATTCTAGCATTTCAATACATTTGACACATTTTGCCCATTTTAATGGAAATGCATTAGTATGACTATGCCATTGGCATTGAGTATGTGCTTGTGAAGAGCAAACAATTAGCATTTCAACTACTAAGATATGCAATGATATGTGCATAATATTTTCATATTGATCAGAAAATAATCCAATTCAGCTATCACTGCAAAGATAGTATGTCATATGATGCAAAAGAAGCTTTCAATGATATAAATGTAATTCAGGACCGCCTCCTCTACTATTATATAAGAAAGATACTGTTGTTGTGGCTTGTTTTTGAGGGGAAAAGAAGATTTTGCAGTGTGAATTTTTGACAAAGTCACTGAGTTGACTCAAACCTAATGATTGGCTTATTAAGTCACTGAGGCGATTCACGCACTAACCTGAGTAGGCTTTTGAGCTTGCCAAACATGGTTGGCTCAATCGAGTCTATTTATTTTTGCATATCACAATAAATATGAGAATTTGTGATTTTTTTATATTTTCACAAACATTTTATTTGTAAATTAGAACTTAAAATTGGGTTTTACTTTAGACATTAATCTAACGAACTTTATTCATGTGATTAAAGATTCTAAATAGCCCCTAAGCTTGGTTGGAAATTCAATGGAGTGGATTCCTCTTTTTTTTTTTTTTTTTTTTTTGATAACCTAGGCAAGAGGGATCGAGCCCAAGAGAAAGTGTGTACGGAAGAAAGTTTACAAAAGTGGGAAGGCAACCCACACATGCAGAAAGAAAGGTGGCACAACCAAGATTTTGATGGATACGCACAACGGGTAATGTCAAAAAATCACAACAATTGGTATCAGAGATATATTCGATAGGATCGTGGAGATTTGTGGGATCAAATCTTGATTGAAAAGTTTTTGTTTACAGAAATTTGATCCGGGATGATCGTTGCTTTCCATCACCCGAGAAGAAGGGTTTCTGACTCTGTTGATCTCGCCGAAAGTTGGCCTTCGGATCTCCATGTTAGTGCCGGAGAAGAAGCCGGCGAAGCCGGCGGAGAAAGAGCAACAGCTGCCGCTGCTGCCCCGCTCGGATCGCCGGAGAAGCCGCACGCAGAAGACATCGCTCGCCGTGTTCGTCTCCCTCAGTCGCTGCTGCCGTCAACAAAGCCGCCAGACGCCGATCGGTGGTCGTCACCGCTGCTGTACCCCGCCGCCGGGCCCGCGCCGCTAGTCTCCGGACCGTCGCCGCTGACGAAGAAAACAGGGAGGCCCTGATCTCTATTGCAGAACCAGAGAGAGAAAACAGAGGAAGAAGAAGGGGATTCAGGCCGGGTCAGGTCAAGTTCGACCCGACCCGCTAGCATCAAAGCCGAGCAGTTCAGAGCTTGTTCGGTTCCGGGTCAGGTCAGTTCCGACCCAACCCGACCCGTTAGCAGACGGTCCAGCCCAGCCAGCAGGTTCAGGCCGGGTCAGTTCAGGTTCGACGCGACCCAGTTGCAGCAAAGCCCAGCGCACGTGCAGATCAGTTCCAGGTCAGGTGAACCCGACCCGGGTCCGCTCCAGAAGCCCAGCAAACTGTGCAACGACGTCAGTAGTGACATCAGCACGGTCAACGGTCAGGTTTGACCAGATTCGACGGCCAGAATTGTTTTGCAAGTTTTGAGGTCATCCGGACTCCAAATTGAGCTACATTTTTTTTCTGTGTACTCGTTGCGACTAGATCTACGAGATAGACGGAACAGATTGACTATTTGGCTGACAAAAACAGTATCAAGTAAATAGAGCTTGGTTTGAGTGGGAGCAATGACGGAGACACAAAGCAAACAATTGAGAAGTTCAATGACCAGAATTTCGCATATTGGAAGATGCAAATAGATGATCTTCTTTACCAGAAAAATTTCTACTTGCCACTCGGAGGAAAAGCAAATAAGTCTGCAACTATGTCAGATTCAGAGTGGGAGGTGCTTGACAGAAAAGCTTTAGGTATGATCAGACTCTCTTTAACTAAATCTATTGTATTCAATATTTCAAAAGAGCAAACCACTGAAAATGTTATGGCTGCCCTTTCACGAATGTACGAAAAACCATCTGCTTCAAATAAAGTACATTTGATAAAACGATTGTTTAACATGAAGATGGCTGAAGGTGAGATTGTCACTGAACACGTAAATGAGTTCAACACAGTCATGAGCCAATTGTTATCGGTAAAAGTATATTTTGATGATGAGATCTGGGCACTGTTACTGTTATCTTCTTTACCAGATAGTTGGAGTGGTATGGTTACTTCACTGAATAATTCCTCGGGATCAAGTAAACTGAAATTTGATGATGTTGTGAGTGCTATCATCGATGAAGAACTTCGTAGGAAATCCTCCGGTGAATCATCAGGAAGTGCATTGAATGTGGAAAACAGAGGAAGGAAAACTGAAAGAAGTCAGAGTCGTGGAAGATGTAAATTGAGAAGTAAGTCAAGATCCTCAAAAGGCAAGATCACATGCTGAAATTGTGGCAAAAATGGACACGTAAAAAAGGATTGCAGAGCCCCAAAGAAAAATAAGCAAAGGAACGGTAACAATGACAATGATAGTGATGCTTCCGCAAATGTTGCAGGTGATACTGTTCATGATGCTTTAATTCTTTCCTTTGATTATAAATCTGAATCTTGGGTTATAGATTCTGGTGCGTCCTTTCATGCCACTGCACACAAAGAATATCTCCAAAATTATGTAAAAGGTGACTTTGAAAAAGTTAATCTCGGTGTCTCTTCTTGTGTGTGGCTTGTTCTTGTTGATCTTGTGATTGATGGATGCGCACAACGGGTGATATCAATCTTCAAGTGGGAGATTGATGGGTTGGTACAGCCTGATCTGGGGTAATTATGTAATATGTCGGTTTAATCTGGATCCTCTGTTATAAGGGCAGATCCGACGATTGTTACGGCTCGGGGTTTTTTATAAATTAGGGCTTCTGTTTATTCTGAGTGGTGTGAGAAAAAGAGAGTTGGTTTTCCGCAGAGAATAACCTTAGAAGAGTGGTGTACTCTTGTAATCACAAGAAGAGGATTGTTCTTCTTGTGTGTGATCTCTAAACAATAGTGGAACAGGTTTGAATCTCCGTGGACATAGCCCACATCTGGTGAACCACGTAAATCTGGTGTCTATTGTGTGGATTGGTTGTTCTTCTTGTTCTTTTCTTTTCCCAACAACTGGTATCAGAGATATATGAGAGGTACTACAAATGCAGGATTGTGTTTTGGAGGACCAAAAATCAAACTGGAGGGTTATGTTGGTTCAGATCTGGCAGGAGATCTTGATAGAAGTAGAAGTACTACTGGATATATCTTCACCTTAGGTAGTGCAGCAATCAGTTGGAAATCACAATTACAGGATGTTGTTGCACTTTCTACTACAGAAGCAGAGTATGTTGCCGCTACAGAAGCTAGCAAGGAAATGATTTGTTACAGGAGCTAATGGAAGAGTTGAGTAAGAAGCAGGAGGACAGCAAGCTGTACAGTGATAGTCAGAGTGCCATTCATCTTGCGAAGAATTCGGCCTTTCATCCAAGAACCAAACACATTCGGATAAGATATCACTTCATACGGTGGCTTCTAGAAGAAAAGGTGTTGAAATTGGATAAGATTCTCACAAGTCAGAATTCAGCAGACATGCTTACAAAGGTGGTGAATATAGAGAAACTGAAGTTGTGCTCAGCTTTAGTTGAACTTCTTGTTTGAAGACAAGGTGTTGAGATTTGAACCTGTGTTCTATTGTTGTCACTGCCATTCAGTGTGATCAGTCTTCAAGTGGGAGATTGATGAGTTGGTGAAGCCTGATCTGGGGTAATTATGTAAAAGGTGACTTTGGAAAAGTTAATCTCGGTGTCTCTTCTTGTGTGTGGTTTGTTCTTGTTGATCTTGTGATTGATAGATGCGCACAACGGGTGATGTCAAAAAATCACAACAGATTCAAATCTTGGATAGGCAGGCAAGAGTTGCCACTTCTTACCATTAGGGCAAGAGTCGAGTAGATTCATTTGATTCGCTGCTCAATTTGTGTGATACAGAGTTTTGAGTTGAACAAATTGGGTGAACTAATTAACGTATTCTCATGCTGCAAGTTCATCAATTGGGTCTATTAAATACCTCAATTAACCACTCCTATAAAAACCTTGAGGAGTTAGTTGAGACATTGGAAATGCTTTTCAATATTTTTCATCGGGTAGAGTCCACTTCTCAATACTTTCCATCAGGTGGAACTCGGTCTATGTACTTTTGGCAACATGTAATTTTTTTTTAATTTTAGCACTGAGTCATTCTTCTTGGGATTCGAACTTATGACCGATTAGCTCCGATACCATATTAAATTTTCTCAGCTAATCATTCCTACAAAAATCTCGAGGTGTTTATAAAGGCAATAAAAATACTTTTCAATATTCCCAATTGGGTGGAGCCACTCCTCAACAGGGTCTACATCTAAAATTCAAATAACTCAAATATGACTAGGCTCCGTGATTTTTAAAGGAGGGCCCCACATTGTAATCGCTAAAACATGCGTCCCTTGTTGCATTTTGAAAGGTAGAACATTGGGTTTCGTATTGTAAGGTGGGTCCCATATCCTATAAAGGTTGGTTCGTGTTGTAGGTTTTAAAGGTGAGCCCATGTTCTAAGAAGGCAGATTCCATGTTTATTTTTTTAAAGATGGGCCATAATTAACTACCACAATTTCCAAAATTAATGTGTTCCATGTTGCACTTATAAAGGTGGGTCCTACATTGTGATTTCTAAAGACAGTGCCCTTACATGATAAAATTCCTAAAAGTAGGTTTTATGTTGTAATTTTTGGAGGTGGGTCTCATGTAGAATAATTGCATGGATGATAAGGAAGATGTGGAGGCAATCAAATCATACTATTTCACTCCAACAAATCAATTGCCTACAATTTTATAAAGAGGGCAGATCCTCTGGGAATTTTTATTTAGAGACATAGATGCCACTAAACAGATAGATGACAAGTTTTCTGCTCCGTTTACCAATTCTTTACACTTCAGTCAGCTTTTCACGATGATTGCTTTCCTCTTTTTGTTTGGTTATGGCCCCCTAATTTGTGAGGGTTTCTGTGCCCATCACAAGGTGAACACTATAGTGTAGATTATTGGGGACCCTTTTGTTGCTCAATGTGTAATTCGTGAGCACCATATTGTGGATAATGGTGGACCCTTTTGTTGCTCATATTGTGTAATGGTCTTCCTAGTTGGGCATAATGCTCTTATCACCATTGTTCTATGCATTTCCCTGGAAAAGGGTGGTTGGTTGTTTTTTATTTGTTTTAAAGCTCTTCTATCTATTTTAATGAAATAATTTATTGGTTACCGTTTAAAACAAAACAAAAACAAAAAGAGTTTGGTGGACCAAACACACTGTTTTTGCAGTGTTCACAGCATTCATCATCAACTTGGTGGTTTATCATAACTAGAGAAGTCAGAGACAGGATTGTTTGGATCTTTCCAAATCTTCTTTTTATTTTATTTTATTATGTTAGATCTTGCCAAATATAGAAGTTAAATTTTAAAACCCCTAGTTAAGTCCATTCAGAGCAACAAATAAATGGCCACAAACAAACTGTCAAATACTAGTTATAAACTCTTGAATATTTCCAAAAGTCAACAAGAAGCAAGATTCCTGAAGCAACAACAAACAAGAGCAAGTGACACATTCAGATAGAAAGACGACAAAGGTTTCAAGCAAGTTTACTGATGAAGGAGGAGGGGTCTGGGGGTATGGCGACTTCAACTGCTCCTTCAATCATCTCTGTTACCTTTTTCATTGAAGGCCTCAGTGATGGCTCTTCTTGAATACACCAAATTGCCACCATAACCAATCTATTCAGTTTCCTGGCATCATTCAGGGCCTCTTCCTCGTAATCCACCAACATATCTAGTCTCCCATTCTTATAGCAATCATATGCCCACACTGTCAGTATCGCCTCTTCTTTGTGTTGTTCCAAGACAATGTTCTTCCTACAACAAATGATTTCCAACAACATGACCCCATAACTGTAAACATCAACCTTTGCTGTGATCATCAAGCTCTTGAACCATTCAGGTGCAACATATCCTCTGGTCCCTTTAAAAGCTGTACTAGTTCGCGAATGATCGGTCTTCAAAAGCTTTGCCATTCCGAAGTCACAAATTCTTGCTGTGAAAGCATCGTCCAAGAGTATGTTTTGAGGCTTTATGTCACAGTGGATGATTTGGCTGCTGCATTCTTCATGCAAGTACATGAGTCCTCTTGCAATTCCAGATGCTATTCGCACTCGCTGGTCCCATCCGGGCTTTAAATCTCCGAACAGAAAACCCGCCAAAGATCCATTGCTCATGAACTCATACACCAGAAGCTTTTGTGGCCCCTGGTCACAGAATCCGAGCAGACGGACTAGATTCTTGTGATGGGTCCTGCCAATTGTGCTTAATTCGGCTTTGAATCCTTTCTCATCTTCCACTGCCATCTTCTCTAACTTCTTGACCGCGACGAGGATTCTTTGATCTGTTGTTAGGGCCCCTTTATAAACAGTGGCAAAAGCACCCCTACCCAACTCTTCTTTGAATCCATCTGTCATCTCTTCCACCTCCCTGTAAGTGAAGGACCGCAAATTCATTGCTAACATGCTTGAATCTGGCTGAGCTTTCAGAAACTTTTTATGGTATGAGAAATATATGGACACAGGAATCCCCAACAGGAAAAGGAAGTTGAGAAAGGCAGAGCAGCCTAATAGATACGAGCCAGCAAGGATCAGATTTCCCTTATCTTTCTTCCTTTTTCCTGCTTGATTATGGTCTGGTTTAAGAACTTTGATGAGAGCCTTTGCACCCTCACTGGTGTCCATCCTCCCATTGGAGAGAGGAAGCTTCTTCTTCCAACAGAGTCCGTTCCCTGTAATTGCAACCGCACAGAGGCAATCTTCCAAGCAAGCCTTGATGCACTGTGCTTCATCATAGGGTTTCAGCAATTCAGAATCTGACGATGGCCAATTTATGTCATCAAGCGGTATCATTTCAAACATATCCATCATTCTCTGTTTATCAAGATTGCAAGCTTGTCTTAGTTCTGCAGCATGGTCTTGTTTGCATACTCTGTATGTATCATTTGGATCAAAGAAAGAATACCCATCTGGGCATAAGCAACTATGCCTCTCATTACCCACTTTGCAGTAGCTGTTGAATCCGCATATGCCGCTTCCCACGTCAAGGACGGGGCTACGGCAAATATCTGTAAGAGGAGGAATTGATGAAATAATAGTCCAAATCTCACCTGTTGCTCCGTTGGGCTGCCTGGTCTTCGGATAGCTATACTGCCTCAAAACTCCATCGAAATCCAGAGTCGCCCTGTAGTAGACGTCCACTGGTGAAGCAGTGCTTGTTTGGGTGATATTCTTCAATAGAGTTCCATCTTTTTGCGATATATAGATGTAGCCCGACTCATCGAAGACCACCCGAAAACCAGACAAATAAGTATTACTAATGTAATAAACATCATAAGCTTTCTCAGTAGGAAAGCCTATTGTATTAAGCACGAGGTTACCATCGTTCAGCAGACGGAGCTGGAACCTCCCATTAGAGAAGTTGGATTCTGCGAGACGAGAAGATAGCTTACCACTAAAATCCAGAAACTGCGTAGGCAAGATGGTGTCTGTCGGTTCGTTGAAAGTCTGCCAAAAATAG
Organism: Sextonia rubra; assembly: GCA_037013555.1. Lineage (NCBI taxonomy): Eukaryota > Viridiplantae > Streptophyta > Magnoliopsida > Laurales > Lauraceae > Sextonia > Sextonia rubra. The sequence continues at coordinate 11,983,280 of JASUAD010000001.1, read as the reverse complement.
CTAGTATTCAAGGAGCCCTTGAGCACAAAGTTACCTGTGTCAAGCATAGCAGCAGAGGTAACCCTACCATTGCTAGCATTAACAGCTCTGGGATTCGGCATCCATATCTCTTGGCCTTGATTATCACTGAGAACAAGCTGGCCGTCCATTGTAAGTTCAACTTTCGATCCTTTCTGAACTGAGTTGCCTCCGTTCGCAGACCAAACTATAGTTTTTTGAGGAATTTCGGCATACCATGTTGCAAGAAGAAAGAGATCTTTGTTGGGAAGGCGATAGAATCCGAAAGCAAAATCTCCATTTGGTGAAACCCATGGAGAATTTTCATCTGCTGTAGAGAGGGAGGTGCCCAAACTTACGTCATGGGAAGTTTGGGCGATAGAAGACAGCGGAAGAAGCGCGAGGAAGAGAAAGAGAAGATTAGAGTGGGAAGACATTGCAGGCAGATTTCTACATGACAGAAATATTCATCAATATGAAAAGAAACAAATCACATTAGCAAGGAGACTGCAATTTGTAGCTCTTAGTCATTTTCAAAAGAAAGATGAGAAATTGCAGGAGCCTTCTTCCTGGAGAGAAGAGTCAAAAGCCATTAAATTTTCAGGTTGCAAGAGCCAAAAGCCATTAAATTTTCTGGAGAGGTCGGTCTTTGTATTGACTGACTTCCAATGCGAGAGTGAATCTCAACCATGGGTTATCGTCCAACGACTTTTTGACTTGACTCACTTTTGATTTCATTTCCTCAACCACCTCCTAGAAAAAAATATCACAACGAAATTTTAATTAAAAAAACACCAAGATTCAAATGAGCCAAAGAATTGCAACCACTGGTAAAAAGGTTGATTGTCCTGGGAAACAGAAGTGTCAGCTGTACCTAGCATCTCTCTTTGAAATAAGGAGGGAGGTAAGCTCTTGAAACCGTGAACACTGTATATGCCAATTTGGCGAGGATAGGTTACGAAACGCCACTTTTGTTGTACAATAGTTGTTTAAGCTAGGTTCTTGGATGCTCGTCTTCATTTTTGGCTTGGCTGGCTCACTAGCCAGGAAGGAAAATTAAAGCGCAGCATGGATTGATCTCTAGTGAGTGGCATGAAGAATAGGATACCTACCACCAAGCCATCTCTCAAGTTTTGGAAGTTTCATCTTTTGCTGTATGTTTTATTTTTTAGTACTGTATGTTTTAAGCTATTATTTTTATTGTGCTTTTAATATAAATCTTACTTCTAGCAAAAAAGAAGAAAGGAAAAGGCCAGGACAGCGGCCATGCTATTCTCCAACATCTGCAAACTTGATATTCTACCATTTTGTTTTTAAGAATTAAAATTAGACAAAGGAAAAAAGCTTAACAATACCTCATCCTTATTGCTTAAGCAAGATTAGTATTTAATGTCAATCACCAAATCAAATAATGTGATTTTATTTGGACAACTTGCTGCTGTAAGCATCTTTGTGAGCCGCCATAGCATATGGGGGTGATTGTAGATTAACCATACACCTAAAATCAATTTCAGATCACATTTTAAAATTGTTTGATGCTTGAGGATAGTTGTTTTCCATTTGAAGATAATTTTACAAGTGTCGTCCATTCATAATAGACGGCTAATCCATGCTCTCTTTTTTTTTTTTTTTAATTTGATGGCCCACTTGGCTCCACGTACTGCCATGTATTTGTTGACTAGACAAACAACTGGTCGGGAGTGCAAAATTGAATTCATGACAGCTTACGCGGGACAAATCTTTCTGCACTGTCTGGCCAATGAACCCCGCGTAGTAGCCATTGTTGGTGGACGCAGGAAATTTCCTATTGTCGTGGGAGTGTAGGACTGGACCTTCTTTCCTCCATTCAATACTGATGGCTGGTCAAGTTTCTGTTTTCAAACTAAATCACGGCTGTTTGGTACACTTCAAATGGAAGAGTGCGGATCCTTGTATATTTGTAATTTCCTTTGAAATTTTATGGAAAGTTCGACTGCTCGAGGACTACGAAACATGAGGGAGTTCTTACAATGAGGTAAAGATTGAGGTAGAATATACAGAAAACAGTATATTATAGAATGGTGAGCTGATAGAACCATGCCTTTGTTAAATCATAGAGTTGATCTTCACCCTTCTCTACTAAAATAAAGTTTAACCAATGTAAATCTCCATGCTTGACCCTTGACCCATATTACCCTTTATCAAAGCCTTCAGCATGCTCCTTTTCCAGAGAACTCCACAAACATGCACTTAAAAAGTTAAAACCCAATGAATTAGAGGTTTTCCATTAGGGCCTGTTTGCATGTATCAAAATACATAGGAATTTATAGCCAAACAGGATCCATCTAAGGATAATTCTAGAGGTGAAGGGTGAAGCATATGAGGCAAAGATGTAGATAGAACCTTAAATTTTCTAGGATTTGAATTACAAGAGTGATGAATGAGTGTTCATTTCTCATTTTCTTTCATTCAATTTCCATTATAGGGGAGGTCATTCCATGGTCATTTTTAGATTTCTTTTTTTCACCTTTCATTTTGAACCAGTTACAAAAATAGGTAGTTTTAGAATTCCTAGGAATCCATTTACATGAAAGAAACAGGCTCTTAGAATTCCTAGGAATTCAATTAAACTACAGTATTTTACTTAAGAAAGAAAAAAAAAAAAAAAAAAGAACTGCCAACCAGAGTCATTTGAATCCATGGATGCCTTGTTATAGTTGAATACAGAACAGCAAAACATGAGGAAGATACTAGCATGGCTCTGTGCCATTGGCTCTAGCGTGTAATATGTTGAATAGATTATGCTCTGAGAAATATACCAGCGTGGCAATTGGCTTGGGTATGTTGAATGCACCCTTGCAATGTATATTATATATGCATCAAGATTTTAAGTCTCGGTGAATAAAACATAAAATAGAATCAGTGACACGTAACAGAGATGGCTAATTGAACAAAACAAAGTACAACATCACAGAATTGGAAGGAAGTGAGCTTTCAACCAACTAATCTAATCGAGAAAAGGGTCAGATGGAAAAACAACTTCAGTAGCTCCTTCTAACATCTGTGTAACAGTCTTCATGGTAGGCCTCAGTGATGGTTCATCTTGAATGCACCAAAATGCTACCATCACAAATCTCTCTAGCCTCCTGGCATCACTCAATGCATCTTGGCCATTCTTCACCAATAGATCCAGCCTCCCTTCCTTATAACAATCCCAGGCCCAATCAACCAGTATCGCATCCTCTCTGTTCTCGGGCACTGGTTCCAAGTGCTTCCTGCAACAAATGATCTCCAACAACAAGACCCCAAAACTGTAAACATCAACCTTGGCCGTGATGGCCATCTTCTTAAACCATTCTGGGGCAACATAACCTTTGGTGCCTCTTATGCTTGTATTAGTCCGAGTCTGATCAGCCTTCAATAGCTTCGCCAATCCAAAGTCAGATATCCTTGCTGTGTAAGAGTCGTCAAGGAGTATGTTTTGAGGCTTCACATCGCAATGGATGATCTGGGTGCTGCACTCTTCATGCAAATACATGAGACCTCTTGCTATCCCCAACACAATCTGCTTTCGCTGGTGCCAGTTAGGCTTCGGGCTTCCAAATATGAAGCTTGCCAAAGACCCATTGCTCATGAACTCGTACACAAGAAGACCGTGCGGCCCCTCATCGCAGAATCCGATCAAATGGACTAGATTCCTATGATGGGTCCGGCTGATTGCCATCACTTCCGTCTTGAATTCCTCCACACCGTCTTTCTCCACCTTGTTTAGCTTCTTGACTGCAACGAAATTTCTAGCATCTGATGGTATGACACCTTTGTATACTATGCCAAAGGCACCACTTCCCAATGTATATTTAAACCCATCCGTAGCCTTTTCAAGTTCTTTATATGTAAATGAGCGTAGATTCATTCCAACGGAGCTTGACTCTGGCTTTTGCTTCAGCTTTCTTCTATTGTACGAGAAGAAAACAACCACTGAAATTGCTGACAAAAAGAGGAAGTTGAGACCCAAAGAGCTTCCTAAAAACAGCGATCCGATGAGAATCGTTGTAGACCGATCTCTCTCCCTTTGTGTTACATCCAGCGGAAAAAGAGATGGGATTGAAGAGTGGTTACTTTTCGCAACTTTAATTAGAGCCTTGCCTGTAATTTGGTTGCCCCTCCGCCCATTTGAAAGCGGCATCTTCTTCTTCCAACACTGTGTACCACTGAAAATGGCGACATCACAGAGGCAATCTTTCATGCATTGCTTTCGACATTCGTCTTCATTGACAGGACTCAAACATTCATAATCACACTGGGGCCAATTTGTGTTAGCCATTTCCTTCAGCTCAAATTGCTTCTCAGCATCCAAACCTTCTGGCTCACAACTATGCGGAGCGAAATCTTGCTTGCAACCATAGAATGTGTACTTTTGATCCAAGTAACTATACCCAGGTGGGCATTTGCAAACGGGCCTCTGGTCCTCATCTAATTCACAGTAGCTGTTAAATCCACAGATTCCGCTCCCAATCTTCACATCCCCTGCATTACAGATGTCCGAAGGCAGGGACAACATGACATCCCAGGCCTGCTTCCAACCTCCATCGTTTGGATACTCCTTTGGATGAATGTATTGCCTGAAAACGCCATCAGAATCCAACGTTGCCCGGTGATAGAAGTTACTATATGAAACCATATTGCTTTCCTTTGTGAGACTGACCGAGGCTCCATTCCTAAGTTTAATGTATATGTAGCCCGACTGGTTGAAAACCAACTGGTGCCCAGAGCCCAATGTCCCGGCGCTAACATAATAGGCTTCATACTCATATTCCGATTGGAGAGAAATGGTATTGAGAACGAGATTGCCATCGAGCAAGAGCCGCAACTTAAACCTTCCTATCGAGAAGTCGGTCTCTGTAAGACGCGACCGTAGTTGGCTATCCAGGTCCAGTTCTTGAGTTGGCAAGATGGTGTCCGTGGGTTCAAGGAAGCTCCTCCATATATACTGGGAACCTGCGCCTCTAAGAACAAAGTCGCCAGTATCGAGCATCGCAGCTGAGGTGGCACGGCCAGTAGTTTGGCCTTGGGCCCTCCATGCGGCGTTGCGTTGGTGGTCATAGAGCACAAGGCTGCCATCTTTCGTCAGCTCGACTTTCGAACCTCTCTGCACTGGATTAGTCCTATTCGCAAACCAAACAACAGTTTTTTCAGGTATTTTGTCGAACCAGATGGCAAGCAAGAAGAATTGTGTATCTGGGAGACGATAGAATCCAAGGGCGAATTCACGAGAAGGTGAAGAAACCCATGAAGCTGTGTCGCGTTCAGCAGTGAAAGATTCTCCCAGGCTTATGTTGCCGTTGTTTTGAGCGATGACAGAAAGAGGGAGAAAAAGAAGCAGTAGGCATAAGTAATGACGAAGAGACGCCATTGTCTACACTGCTAAAGAGGATGAGAAAGGGAAACAACCATATAAGAGAGATTTCAACATGCAACCAGAGAGACTCTTGGTTCTAAATAGATACACGTTATATGATAGTGCTTACATTGACTTGGGAGTCTTGGACGTGTGTTTTTTATGAATGATTCAACACTTGGTCATTAGTCATTGCCGTGTTTTTTCTTTCTTCTCTCCTTTTTATAAATATCTTGATTTTGAAACGTTGAAACGTTGACGATCTTACCATGGGCTCACCTACAAGCACGTTAATTAGAAAGATAAGGCGAATTGAAAGCATCCACTGCCAATAAGGGGTTCGATTGATAATACTTTTCAAATAGCCTGCTTATCCTCCGCGTTCGATTGATAATACTTTTCAAATAGCCTGGTTATCCTCTTACGTGGCTGATTTATCTTTTGTTGTGCCAATAGTGTCAACCACTGATACAATCATCAGATCATAACCCACAATTTAATAGCTCTAAATTTAATGGTTTTGATTAAAATGCATTTAAGCGGGCATCGCATCAAGGGCTCTCACACAACCCTTTCTGCGGTCATATTAAAAAAAAAAAAAAAGCACCAACCGAAGGTTATTAGATTAATAGGGATCTTCCAATGGGATATTTAGGCACCATTTGATTTGCTTGGTCATCAAGATGGTGAGGTGTGGTTATTGTTCAATGTCTACCCATAAACACAGATCGTCTTTAACATATTGGCATTTCTTCAACCATACCAATACACACAACAGGCCTGGACCCACAGTCTAATCAGACCAAATTTCTAGCTAGGACTGTAGATTCGTCACAAATATCCACAATATTGAAATTACTGCATGAAATCCCACTAATTTATGCTGACGCAAAATTGGAACGAGGTTTGAAATTTTCATTTCTGGAATAAATATAATATGTTTTAAAAGCTTGTGTTCTCTATTCGCATATTACCGCTAGAAATGCTATGCAGGGAGACCCCGGTTAAAGATGATGGGACCTTGCACCCCTTAATCTTAATCTGGTTTCTTGTCGTAGTATGTCCGCAGGTCCTTCAGAAGCAGCAAGGGGCACTCAGTAGATACAATGATCAAAGATCTTATTCTGCCAATACTGCTGTTTCATCAATTTGTAAAACTAGATACATGCTGTGAATACATGGGCTTGCATGGATCAAGCACTTGCTACAAAATAGATTGGAAGAACAAACATCAAACTCTGAGGTTCAACAGTAACAATTAGGAACAGACCTGCTTATTTATGTATGGAAAAAACATAGACAAATCAAAGAGCAGAGAAAATAGGGATTCCAGGTAGAGTGGCGCCTGCATCCACGATGAACACATTGCCTGACACATATTCTGATAAGTCATGAATTAGATATTGAACTAGTGATGTCAATGCAGGATCTGATGTGCCATAGGTTCTTAAAGGGACAGTTCTCGACGCAACATTGTTCAGCCATTTTTTCTGCATAAGACCCTCTGTGATCTCAGATTTGAAGAGTCGTGGTGAAATTGAGTTCACTCTGATCTTATACACGCCTAACTCCAAGGCCATGACCTGTTTGTTCAAAACACATTAGTTTCTTTAATCTGCCTTCCAAAACATCAAAAATGAATAGAAGAAACATCAAAAATTCTAAATGACCAATAAATACCTACAGAGGCAACAAGAAGTCACAAACTCAGCATAAGCAAACACTACTACATATGCAAGCAGAGAACCACTACATAGATACCAGAGGCAAGGCGTTCTTGTAGAAAGGCAGTTCCCAAGAGATATAAAGAATAAATCTTAAACAACATTTCTTAAGCATAAGAGCACAAAATTATTCATTTTTTATGAAATCAGAGAGTTTAAAGCAAATACTAAATTGTACAGGATGAAAGAACCCACATGCAGGCATTACAGACAGGAATGGAAACATCAAATGCATAAAATCAAAATAAATAAATAAATAAAAACAAACACGGTAAGATAATTTCTGAAATATATTCCACTGGATTTAATAAAATTCTTCACTCGCAACACAATAAACCTTTACGCCTTTAAATCTACATCCATTAGCATCCAACAGCCCTGAATTTTTTGTTTTTTTGGCCCATTTCCTCCTGATCCTTCCCCAGGCCAGCACCACCTCGATGATTCACATGCATCCAGTTTGGGTTAAGGAGAGGCAGGCTAGTGAGAAAGCAAAATTGGATGAATTAAGAATGGACCAGTACTCAGCGGAATCGAATGATGATAGCCAATACCTTGTTTTGAAAATCAAAATCATATCGCAAATCATTCAAAAGGTTGAATTGTATCAATGAATCATAAGATTTTTCAAAAAAAGATTGTTGTAAAACATGGAAAACATAATGAAAATTAAAAAAAGAAAAAAAAAGGGTACCCTTCATGCTGCATTCATCACATTGACAAATGAGTGTCATATATAATATGAACAAATAGTAGAATATGTTTAATATATTGTTACTAGGAAAAATACACCAGTTTTTTTTATTCCTTTATATTTTTGTTCTCTCTAAATTAAAAAAAAAAACATAAAGAAGTGCCACCTGATGTTAAATATCCAATTCATAAAAAAAAAGGGGGAAAAACACTTAAAAAAGAATGTAGGGTGGAATCCATTCCTACAGTTGAGTGCTCCAGTCAAATGCCTTTTCCTTTTTTATATGGTATGACAACATTTAGTAGATAACATATAAAAAATATAAACATTGAAAAATGAAAAACAGAAAGTTGCAAAAAAAGACTAGAAATAATCATTCAGCTGTTGCTATTTGCCAGCCACTGCCTATACAAAATGCCCGGCTTGTAGGATTCACACTTGAATTCAAATATTTGCCCATAAACGGAATTCACTGTATAAATACTAAACCTTTCTCCACGAGTCAATATGAATTGTAAGATTATATTCTGAATCCTGAATCCTTGGATGTTAACAACTAGGATAGTCATCTCAATTTCATGGTGTATCAGATTTGATTGTTAAACAAATTATTTGTGCCTTAGTCCAAGTATAAGTGTTAGTCTTACTGGGATCAAATTAGGATTACATCCAACTGACAGGCTTCATGAGTACCATCCTATTTAAATGAGGAGCCTTTCAAAAACAATTATGCGCAAACATGCCCACTTATTCAAATGCTATCTCTCCCATTTTTCTCAGAGTGATAAGCTTACAATATGCAAATTCTGTTATATAGTATGACAAATATTAGTAGTAGAATTCAACTACCCAATTCATGTACATGGCAATTTTCCTGTCCATCATGCCAGCCTGTACTACAGTTGGTAGCTGTTCATAAGTTTCAACCAAAAGGTTGCAGTTTCAAGTCCATTACCAATTAAAATAAAATCAAGGAAAAAAATACTCATCCACACCATCCTTGATTGCACTCACTCATTGATGGGCATAAACAAAGACCAAGAAAAAAAAAATCAATCAAAAGGCTTCTAACAAATATCCACACAGAAAAATATATAATTAAAAAAATACAACAACAAAGAAACAAAGTATCTTCCCGCATTCATTTGGTATTGTTTGAGTGCTTTAGTCTCGTTGGCGAAGTTTCTATAGATGTTTGATTCGATCAGCTTCAGGACATTTTGCCTCTTTTTCCAAAAGGTGACTTTTTAAAATAGATATGAATGTCTAGCACTTTTTGCCTTTTCTTTTGACAAGTTTGCCATATAACTTTTATAATATAGAAAGTTTTCTTGTACTACTTTTACTTTATGACAAATTTGCTTATACTACTTCTACTAAATGACAACTTGACCCATATAACTTTCATAATATGATAAGTTTGCCTTTTCTAATTGAAAAGATACACCAAACAATATATTTGTAAGATGGTCTAAGTACAACAGCTCTATTTAAAACAAATCTATTTAAATCAGCTCTATTTCAAACATATAGGCTTACTATTTCATAAATTAATAGAAGAGAAATGAAGAATTCTTGGAGAATGGTAGAGGTCTATTGCATTGAAAATGATAGCTTCCAATTAAATTCGGGGAAAAGGAGGCTTCTAAAAATAAAGGAGAGTGATAATTCTGTAAGAGGGCATGGCAACTAGGTTTTAGAAGGAAGCATGTGGGTTTTCATAAATAAATGAAAAATAGAAGTGTGTTTTCATAAAAAAGTGCATGTGGGACCCAGCTATTAAGAATTACAAAAAAATTCGTAAGAGGATATGTAGGACTAGATATTTTGTGCTTCTGAAACTGCCATTTAGAACAAAGGCGAGCTTTTCTCATTTTTTAAGTCAAATTCTCCACCTTCACTAAGAGGCATCTAATGCACTTGATTTATCATGTCAGCGCATCTACTCCTAGCAATTGCAACCCTTTTATTTTTGTCGCACTCCTTTGCAAAAACTAATAGTTTGCTAGATTTGATTAGTACACGACAGTAAACAATGATTTCTTTTCGCCAGTTATCTTCCAGTCTACTAAATAAAATAAATGTCTGACAAAAAAAAAAAAAAAACTATTATCACAAGGGAAAACTTGGGTAGTTGAATAACATTTACCTTTGTCATAGTGTTTACAGCTGCCTTAGATGCAGAATAGGCGAGTCCTCCAGGTAACTGCCCACGATTGAGACCGGCAATAGACGAAATGTTAATTACTGATCCTTTCACATCTGCATCACGCATGCAAATACAGACATGCTTGGATACCAAAAAGGATCCGGTTAAATTTGTTGCAATTAATTTATTCCATTCCTCCTCAGGCCAATCTAATGCGGCATACACAGCACCTAAGATACATGGCATAGGAGTTAGAAGCACATCCCACAAATTGGATCAGATAAGTTGCTAGCTATAGTACAAGGAAATAGGTGGGATTAGCGAACTATTGGCACAAAATCAGAGCAAAGCTTCAGTTTCCCAGTATTCATTTAGAGCACATTTGTCTAACGAATTTTTTGCGGAAGAGGAACAGAAAAATGTTCAAATTTTCCAGATTTAGTTTTCCAATGTTTGGTGCGGACAATTTTCCATAAGGAAAAGCGAAAACTTTTCATGAATCTGTGGAAAAGCTTTTTCTATTGTTAAGTGTTACTTTTTTCTTTTTTTTCTTTTTCCTTTTTTTTCTTTTGTGTGTGTGTGTGTGTGTGTGTGTGTGTGTGTTTGTGTTTGGAGGAAAAATGTGAGTAGCTTGTAATGGCAACTATACAACCAAAGAGTTATTGTCTCTAGAGTAGTCCAAACCATAGCCCTTACACAACAGGTATGGGTGCCAAGATTTGAATTAGCGACTGAAGAACCTACACAACTTCAATGAAGGTAAACTTGGATCAGTGCTAATTCACTGTGGGCCAGGGTGCTACATAAACAGAATGATATGGTGAGCTAAGAGACAGGCAATCTACAAGAAATGTGCAGCCGAGCTATGATCCCATCACCCTCCAAAGTCCTAAGCCCCACTTCCCCTCATGAATTAGCACCAGAACCAACCTGAAAATCATCTAGACTATATCCAACAGTTAGATTTTACAATTTTTTTAAAGTTTAATCCGTTTTCCACCCTTGACCTTTGGACCTTAGGTGTCGTTTGTTTGCTGACATTTACATATGTAAATGTTACCAATGCGTAATGGTTACCCAGGGTTATGTTTGTTTGGGTTGATTTACACATGAAGTATGCAAAATGGGTGTGTAAATGGTGTGAGAATCACTTGGTTTTTTGCCCAGATTTTACACACCTCAGTAGGTGGTAAAAGGTTTCCTACATCACTGTTATGAGGCGGATGCACAGTATTTTAGGTGTCATCACCGTCCATCACGTGTTTTTGAATTTTTATGCTTATTTGGGATCCTAAATGTAAATCTGAACCGTCTATCATCTTTAAAAGGCCCATTACGGCTATAATACCAAATCTCAACCGTTGATTCTTCCTAGATTGTAAGATATTTTCAAAAACATTCACGTGTAATATCTAACCATTCTGGATATATGTGGGCCCCATGTTCATGATCTGAACTGTTCAAAGTCTTTAAAAGTCCCATCACGGCTATGACACCAAATTTGACAACTTAAATCATCATGGATGATGAGATATTTCCAAAACAATTACAACTGTTGGATGGACTACTGTTTTTCATGTGCTGTGTTGAAGTCCCTTGAACCCAGTTCCATTTTTGAAGTTTTTAATATATGTGTGGACCCCACAAGCATGATCCAAACCATTGAAAATCTTTAAAATAACCAAAAAGGCCATGGGACCATATTTTATATTTTAATTCTTCACAGATTTTTTTATATTTATAAAAAAAAGTTTGGATCTAAAAATCTATAATTCTGAATTTCTTGGGCCCCATTTTCTTGATCAAAACCATTGATCCTCTTAAAAATGGTCATTTTTTGTTTGGGGTCAAGTGTCATGCATTTATTCATCATATATTTTAATGAATTTGTGAAAAATGGTGAAGATTTTTTGTAGAAAAATGCTCAACCGTTGGATGCATTCAAATTTACATGTGATGAGGTGTGAAAATGACAAACAAGGGATTGTGTTTCACATGTGACTCATTTGCATATGAAAATAACTCACATGTGAATCATTTACACATGTAAGTCATTTTCATATTCCATGTGAAAATGACAAACGACCTCTTAATATCTACAATATACGATGGCCAATCAAGCTGAATTTTGAAAAAAAAAAAAAAACCACGCAACCAAAGTGGGAAAAAGAAAAATGCCACCCAACCAGAGTGGGACTCACTGAGATATATTGCACTAGAACACAAAACCAAGAGTTTGTGTGTGTTTATATATTTAAAATTCTCTCCCCAGCCTAGTCCACATATGGATGGATAAGAAGGCATATACACAGACCAGGGTCAGCCGAAAGGCTAGCTCAATTAAATCATTGTTAAGTACGGATTTTAAGGCCCAAAAGACTTGTCGATGAAACATATGGAAAGATAGGATGTTTGAATTCAAGAATGACTATGAATAAGATGTTAGCCAAAATGGCCTATTCTGGGAACTTTGAACGGATTGGATTCGCCTTCCAATGACATGATTAAACGTAAATGGATCTCCAAAATTTTTGGGCATACCTGAATCCATCCTAAAGGAGACGGAATGGCTGCCAAACTGGGACTTACAACTCCCTCAGTCTTCAGGTGATGCCAGCAGCTCGATGGTGATGCTCAGCCTTTGATTTTGAGTCAGTGTATGTGAAGAAGAGGGAGTTCTCCTGGGCTTTTATAGCCGTCCGACCATCACAAACGACTGCAACGTTCCTCTGTCATTATGGAACATTGCAACATTGCATTCATGGATATTCAACACAAAAAAACTGAAAACTGAATTGAAGTACAGTAAAATGCAGTAAGAGAGAAGAGAGTGGACCGTTACAGGAATGGGTGATGGTCATTTGGACCACCAACCTCAGTTACCAACAATCTCCCACTTGGTCCATATGACCAACATACATCCGCTTAGTATATAGATATATAGAAAATACTTTATTTTACAAACAAATTTTGAAAACGACTCTAACTGATGCGCATTATTTGAAAAAAGCGATCATCCATGAAAAACGGTAATGCTAAGGTCTTTAATCTGTGATTAGGTTAGTTTACTAATGTGAACTATGGCGGTTATACATCTTAACGATGTATTTCCTTCCACAATTACAACACTAGTATCCTTTCCTAATCAAGAACTTAAGTAGAATCTTTTATATGACTTCTTTAATGGGAACTATAATGTCATAACACTTTTATATTCTCACTTCATTGCACAATTATCACATGTGAATATAAAACAAAATAAGAATTACAAAATCGTTTCTTTAATTGATCAATGTATAGTGTCATATATCATTGATTCCTACAAGGCATATCTTTCAAGCCCATACTCATTACATAGTCTTTAAAATCATTTGGCGCCAATGCCTTTGTTAATGGATCAGCAACCATGAGCTTCGATGGAGCTCCAACAATTGACACTAAACGATCTCGCACTTTTTCTTTCAAAACAAGGTACTTTACTTCCAGAAAATTTGATTTACTGGAACACTTGTCATTCTGCGCAAAAAGTCGAGCAGCATTGTTATCACAGTAAAGCTTTAGCGGTTCAGAAACACTGCCCATAATTGTAAGTCATTTGATGAAGTTACGCATCCATAATGCGTGACCCGTGGCTTCAAAGCACGCCACATACTCTGCATCAAATGTGGATGGAGTGACTAACGATTGCTTTCCACTCCTCCACGATACAGCCCCGCCAGCCAACAGAAAAATGTAACCTGATGTTGACCTTCTAGTATCGAGACAACCCGCAAAGTCAGAGTCTGAATATCCAATGACCTCCAGTGAATTGGATCTCCAATATGTGAGTATATATCTTCTAGTGCTGTTGAGATAACGCATCACTTTCTTGACAGTTACCCAATGAGGCATGCCTGGATTATTTTGATATCTGCTTAACATCCCAACTGCAAAACTAATATCTGGCCTCATGCATGTCTGTAGGTACATTAGACTTCCTACTGCTGCCGCATAGGGATATTTATTCATTTCCAACTTTTCTATGTCAGTCATGGGGCATTGTTCTTTACTAAACCTATCTCCTTTAGACATTGGGGCATTTTGTGGTTTACTCCTTTCCATTCGAAAACGTTTGAGAATACTTTGCACATAGGCTTTTTGACACAACCCGAGTAATCCTCGAGATCGATCTCTGAATATCTCGATTCCTATTACAAAAGTTGCTTCACCCATATCTTTCATATCAAAATTATTCTCAAGGTATACCTTAGTTTCTCGGATCATACTAAGGTCATTGCTGGCTAGTAAAATGTCATCTATATACAGGACTAAAATGATGAACTTGCTCCCACTGATCTTAAGGTAAATACAATGGTCAACTGGATTTTCGGTAAAACTGAAAGATGTAATAATATGATTGAACTTTAAGTACCATTGTCTAGAAGCTTGTTTCAGCCCGTATATCGACTTCTTTAACTTACAGACCAGTCTTCGATCCAGGTTGTTCCATATACACTTCTTTATCAAGATTCACATTCAAGAAAGCTGTTTTAACATCCATTTGATATAGCTATAAGTCATAATGAGCTACTAGGGCCATTACAATTCTGAATGAGTCCTTCTTAGATACCGAGAGTAGGTTTCGTAATAATCGAAACCTTCTCTCTGAGTGAATCCTTTGGCCACTAGTCGGGCTTTAAATCGTTCAACTTTACCTTTAGAGTCCTCGAGATCGATCTCTGAATATCTCGATTCTTATTACAAAAGTTGCTTCACCCATATCTTTCATATCAAAATTATTCTCAAGGTATACCTTAGTTTCTCGGATCATACTAAGGTCATTGCTGGCTGGTAAAATGTCATCTACATACAGGACTAAAATGATGAACTTGCTCCCACTGATCTTAAGGTAAATACAATGGTCAACTGGATTTTCGGTAAAACTGAAAGATGTAATAATATGATTGAACTTTAATTACCATTGTCTAGAAGCTTGTTTCAGCTCGTATATCGACTTCTTTAACTTACAGACCAGTGTTCGATCCAGGTTGTTCCATATACACTTCTTCATCAAGATTCTCATTCAAGAAAGTTGTTTTAACATCCATTTGATATAGCTATAAGTCATAATGAGCTACTAGGGCCATTACAATTCTGAACGAGTCCTTCTTAGATACCGGAGAGTAGGTTTCGTGATAATCGAAACCTTCTCTCTGAGTGAATCCTTTGGCCACTAGTCGGGCTTTAAATCGTTCAACTTTATCTTTAGAGCTATGATGCCCGGATACGGCAAGGACACCTTATGGACACGGCAGGGACACGGATTTTACACACAAAAAGTGAAGTATCGGATACGATACGACACGATACGTTGGCCATTTTTAAGTATCCGTGCATCATAGCTTTAGAGTCCTTTTTAGTCTTAAAGACCCATTTACAACCAACGGTCTTGGACCCTTCAGGTAGTTCAACGAGCTTCCAAACATCATTTATAACCATGGATTCTAATTCCTCTTTCATAGCATCTAACCATTTATCAGAATTTTTACTGTTTACAGCTTCGTTAAAAGTTTTTGAATCTTCTTTAATTCCAATATCCGATTCTTCTAGATACACAACATAATCATCCGAAATAGCAGGTCTTCTCGTACGAGTCGACTTTCTAAATACTTCCGGATTTTCATCAAGAATGTTTGGTTGCATTGGAGGAGTTGATTGTGTATATTGAGGAATTGGATCAACAGATCGTTCTGGGAATGCCCCTATATCAAGTGGAATCATTAATCCATCTTGAGTAGAGGATTGAGGCTCATCTCTAATCTCCTTGTATATAATGTTTCTAGCCTCGCTACTCCCACTGTTGTCATGATTCTCCAAAAACTTAGCATTATGGGACTCGACTATTCTTGGTGAATGATTAGGACAGTAAAATCGATACCCTTTAGACCTCTCTAAATAACCAATAAAATATCCGCTCACGGTTCTAGGGTCTAACTTCTTTTCTTGTGGATTATAAACTCGCACTTCAGATGGACATCCTCTAACTCGGAAATGGTTTAAGCTGGGTTTCCCACCAGTCCACAACTCAAAAGGAGTTTTGGGAACTGCTTTACTAGGAACCCTATTTAAAATATACATGGTCATCTTTAGTGCTTCACCCCACATAGACTCGGGTAACGAAGTATTACTAACCATACTCCTAACCATATCTAAAAGAGTCCTATTCCTTCTTTCAGCAACTCCATTCTGCTGAGGAGTTCCAGGCATTGTATATTGGGCAACAATACCTTCGGATTCTAGGAATCTTGCAAACGGACCAGGGTTACGGCCCGCTTCAGTGTACCTACCATAGTATTCACCAACACGATCCGATCTCACAATTCTGATCTTTCTATCTAATTGCTTTTCTACTGCTACCTTGAATATTTTGAACATAGTCAAAACATCAAACTTTTCTTTAATGAGAACCAAAACGTGAGAAATCATCTATAAATGTGATAAAATATTGTTCTCCTGTAAGACAAGGTATATTTATTTTTCCACAAACATCCGTATGGATTAACTGCAAGAGTTCAGAACTTCGTGTGGCAGTTTTCTTGACTGTTTGTGTCTGTTTTTCTTTAATACAGTCAACACAGACACCGAAATTAGTGAAATCAAGATTTGGTAATAACCCATCCTTCACTAATCTCAACATTCTCTCTTTCGAGATATGTCCTAGCCGTTTATGCCACAACATAGAGGAGTTCTCTTTTACTAGTCCTCTTTTCATGCCAACATTCATCCCACAAGAAACATGGTGTGTAGCCAGTGATTGTGTATATAAAGTATCTAACTGTAACTTATATAAACCATTACACAATAAACCACTACCAATCATTATATTATTATAAAACAGTTTCAAAGATCCTTTATCAAAGTTAAAGACATATCCCTTCACATCTAATTTGGAAATAGAAACCAAATTTCGGAAAATCTCTGGAACATAGAAGGTATTCGGCAGATCTAGAACAAATCCGATATCTAACACCAGCCTATATGTGCCTACTGCCTTGACTCTTGACTCCTTCCGGTTCCCCATAACGATGGTTCGTTCCCCATCACTTGGCCTCCGGGTTGAAAGGAATCCCTGCATACAACCAGAAATGTGAACGGTTGCACCAGAGTCTACCCACCATGTATTAGATGGGACATTAATAATATTGGTTTCACATACAAGAAATAAATTTCTTTGCTTACCTCTTTTCTCAAACCAATTTTTCCTTGTATATAATGTTTAGACCTCTCTAAATAACCAATAAAATATCCGCTCACGGTTCTAGGGTCTAACTTCTTTTCTTGTGGATTATAAACTCGCACTTCAGATGGACATCCTCTAACTCGGAAATGGTTTAAGCTGGGTTTCCCACCAGTCCACAACTCAAAAGGAGTTTTGGGAACTGCTTTACTAGGAACCCTATTTAAAATATACATGGTCATCTTTAGTGCTTCACCCCACATAGACTCGGGTAACGAAGTATTACTAACCATACTCCTAACCATATCTAAAAGAGTCCTATTCCTTCTTTCAGCAACTCCATTCTGCTGAGGAGTTCCAGGCATTGTATATTGGGCAACAATACCTTCGGATTCTAGGAATCTTGCAAACGGACCAGGGTTACGGCCCGCTTCAGTGTACCTACCATAGTATTCACCAACACGATCCGATCTCACAATTCTGATCTTTCTATCTAATTGCTTTTCTACTGCTACCTTGAATATTTTGAACATAGTCAAAACATCAAACTTTTCTTTAATGAGAACCAAAACGTGAGAAATCATCTATAAATGTGATAAAATATTGTTCTCCTGTAAGACAAGGTATATTTATTTTTCCACAAACATCCGTATGGATTAACTGCAAGAGTTCAGAACTTCGTGTGGCAGTTTTCTTGACTGTTTGTGTCTGTTTTTCTTTAATACAGTCAACACAGACACCGAAATTAGTGAAATCAAGATTTGGTAATAACCCATCCTTCACTAATCTCAACATTCTCTCTTTCGAGATATGTCCTAGCCGTTTATGCCACAACATAGAGGAGTTCTCTTTTACTAGTCCTCTTTTCATGCCAACATTCATCCCACAAGAAACATGGTGTGTAGCCAGTGATTGTGTATATAAAGTATCTAACTGTAACTTATATAAACCATTACACAATAAACCACTACCAATCATTATATTATTATAAAACAGTTTCAAAGATCCTTTATCAAAGTTAAAGACATATCCCTTCACATCTAATTTGGAAATAGAAACCAAATTTCGGAAAATCTCTGGAACATAGAAGGTATTCGGCAGATCTAGAACAAATCCGATATCTAACACCAGCCTATATGTGCCTACTGCCTTGACTCTTGACTCCTTCCGGTTCCCCATAACGATGGTTCGTTCCCCATCACTTGGCCTCCGGGTTGAAAGGAATCCCTGCATACAACCAGAAATGTGAACGGTTGCACCAGAGTCTACCCACCATGTATTAGATGGGACATTAATAATATTGGTTTCACATACAAGAAATAAATTTCTTTGCTTACCTCTTTTCTCAAACCAATTTTTCCTTGTATATAATGTTTAGACCTCTCTAAATAACCAATAAAATATCCGCTCACGGTTCTAGGGTCTAACTTCTTTTCTTGTGGATTATAAACTCGCACTTCAGATGGACATCCTCTAACTCGGAAATGGTTTAAGCTGGGTTTCCCACCAGTCCACAACTCAAAAGGAGTTTTGGGAACTGCTTTACTAGGAACCCTATTTAAAATATACATGGTCATCTTTAGTGCTTCACCCCACATAGACTCGGGTAACGAAGTATTACTAACCATACTCCTAACCATATCTAAAAGAGTCCTATTCCTTCTTTCAGCAACTCCATTCTGCTGAGGAGTTCCAGGCATTGTATATTGGGCAACAATACCTTCGGATTCTAGGAATCTTGCAAACGGACCAGGGTTACGGCCCGCTTCAGTGTACCTACCATAGTATTCACCAACACGATCCGATCTCACAATTCTGATCTTTCTATCTAATTGCTTTTCTACTGCTACCTTGAATATTTTGAACATAGTCAAAACATCAAACTTTTCTTTAATGAGAACCAAAACGTGAGAAATCATCTATAAATGTGATAAAATATTGTTCTCCTGTAAGACAAGGTATATTTATTTTTCCACAAACATCCGTATGGATTAACTGCAAGAGTTCAGAACTTCGTGTGGCAGTTTTCTTGACTGTTTGTGTCTGTTTTTCTTTAATACAGTCAACACAGACACCGAAATTAGTGAAATCAAGATTTGGTAATAACCCATCCTTCACTAATCTCAACATTCTCTCTTTCGAGATATGTCCTAGCCGTTTATGCCACAACATAGAGGAGTTCTCTTTTACTAGTCCTCTTTTCATGCCAACATTCATCCCACAAGAAACATGGTGTGTAGCCAGTGATTGTGTATATAAAGTATCTAACTGTAACTTATATAAACCATTACACAATAAACCACTACCAATCATTATATTATTATAAAACAGTTTCAAAGATCCTTTATCAAAGTTAAAGACATATCCCTTCACATCTAATTTGGAAATAGAAACCAAATTTCGGAAAATCTCTGGAACATAGAAGGTATTCGGCAGATCTAGAACAAATCCGATATCTAACACCAGCCTATATGTGCCTACTGCCTTGACTCTTGACTCCTTCCGGTTCCCCATAACGATGGTTCGTTCCCCATCACTTGGCCTCCGGGTTGAAAGGAATCCCTGCATACAACCAGAAATGTGAACGGTTGCACCAGAGTCTACCCACCATGTATTAGATGGGACATTAATAATATTGGTTTCACATACAAGAAATAAATTTCTTTGCTTACCTCTTTTCTCAAACCAATTTTTCCTTGTATATAATGTTTAGACCTCTCTAAATAACCAATAAAATATCCGCTCACGGTTCTAGGGTCTAACTTCTTTTCTTGTGGATTATAAACTCGCACTTCAGATGGACATCCTCTAACTCGGAAATGGTTTAAGCTGGGTTTCCCACCAGTCCACAACTCAAAAGGAGTTTTGGGAACTGCTTTACTAGGAACCCTATTTAAAATATACATGGTCATCTTTAGTGCTTCACCCCACATAGACTCGGGTAACGAAGTATTACTAACCATACTCCTAACCATATCTAAAAGAGTCCTATTCCTTCTTTCAGCAACTCCATTCTGCTGAGGAGTTCCAGGCATTGTATATTGGGCAACAATACCTTCGGATTCTAGGAATCTTGCAAACGGACCAGGGTTACGGCCCGCTTCAGTGTACCTACCATAGTATTCACCAACACGATCCGATCTCACAATTCTGATCTTTCTATCTAATTGCTTTTCTACTGCTACCTTGAATATTTTGAACATAGTCAAAACATCAAACTTTTCTTTAATGAGAACCAAAACGTGAGAAATCATCTATAAATGTGATAAAATATTGTTCTCCTGTAAGACAAGGTATATTTATTTTTCCACAAACATCCGTATGGATTAACTGCAAGAGTTCAGAACTTCGTGTGGCAGTTTTCTTGACTGTTTGTGTCTGTTTTTCTTTAATACAGTCAACACAGACACCGAAATTAGTGAAATCAAGATTTGGTAATAACCCATCCTTCACTAATCTCAACATTCTCTCTTTCGAGATATGTCCTAGCCGTTTATGCCACAACATAGAGGAGTTCTCTTTTACTAGTCCTCTTTTCATGCCAACATTCATCCCACAAGAAACATGGTGTGTAGCCAGTGATTGTGTATATAAAGTATCTAACTGTAACTTATATAAACCATTACACAATAAACCACTACCAATCATTATATTATTATAAAACAGTTTCAAAGATCCTTTATCAAAGTTAAAGACATATCCCTTCACATCTAATTTGGAAATAGAAACCAAATTTCGGAAAATCTCTGGAACATAGAAGGTATTCGGCAGATCTAGAACAAATCCGATATCTAACACCAGCCTATATGTGCCTACTGCCTTGACTCTTGACTCCTTCCGGTTCCCCATAACGATGGTTCGTTCCCCATCACTTGGCCTCCGGGTTGAAAGGAATCCCTGCATACAACCAGAAATGTGAACGGTTGCACCAGAGTCTACCCACCATGTATTAGATGGGACATTAATAATATTGGTTTCACATACAAGAAATAAATTTCTTTGCTTACCTCTTTTCTCAAACCAATTTTTCCTTGTATATAATGTTTAGACCTCTCTAAATAACCAATAAAATATCCGCTCACGGTTCTAGGGTCTAACTTCTTTTCTTGTGGATTATAAACTCGCACTTCAGATGGACATCCTCTAACTCGGAAATGGTTTAAGCTGGGTTTCCCACCAGTCCACAACTCAAAAGGAGTTTTGGGAACTGCTTTACTAGGAACCCTATTTAAAATATACATGGTCATCTTTAGTGCTTCACCCCACATAGACTCGGGTAACGAAGTATTACTAACCATACTCCTAACCATATCTAAAAGAGTCCTATTCCTTCTTTCAGCAACTCCATTCTGCTGAGGAGTTCCAGGCATTGTATATTGGGCAACAATACCTTCGGATTCTAGGAATCTTGCAAACGGACCAGGGTTACGGCCCGCTTCAGTGTACCTACCATAGTATTCACCAACACGATCCGATCTCACAATTCTGATCTTTCTATCTAATTGCTTTTCTACTGCTACCTTGAATATTTTGAACATAGTCAAAACATCAAACTTTTCTTTAATGAGAACCAAAACGTGAGAAATCATCTATAAATGTGATAAAATATTGTTCTCCTGTAAGACAAGGTATATTTATTTTTCCACAAACATCCGTATGGATTAACTGCAAGAGTTCAGAACTTCGTGTGGCAGTTTTCTTGACTGTTTGTGTCTGTTTTTCTTTAATACAGTCAACACAGACACCGAAATTAGTGAAATCAAGATTTGGTAATAACCCATCCTTCACTAATCTCAACATTCTCTCTTTCGAGATATGTCCTAGCCGTTTATGCCACAACATAGAGGAGTTCTCTTTTACTAGTCCTCTTTTCATGCCAACATTCATCCCACAAGAAACATGGTGTGTAGCCAGTGATTGTGTATATAAAGTATCTAACTGTAACTTATATAAACCATTACACAATAAACCACTACCAATCATTATATTATTATAAAACAGTTTCAAAGATCCTTTATCAAAGTTAAAGACATATCCCTTCACATCTAATTTGGAAATAGAAACCAAATTTCGGAAAATCTCTGGAACATAGAAGGTATTCGGCAGATCTAGAACAAATCCGATATCTAACACCAGCCTATATGTGCCTACTGCCTTGACTCTTGACTCCTTCCGGTTCCCCATAACGATGGTTCGTTCCCCATCACTTGGCCTCCGGGTTGAAAGGAATCCCTGCATACAACCAGAAATGTGAACGGTTGCACCAGAGTCTACCCACCATGTATTAGATGGGACATTAATAATATTGGTTTCACATACAAGAAATAAATTTCTTTGCTTACCTCTTTTCTCAAACCAATTTTTCCTTGTATATAATGTTTAGACCTCTCTAAATAACCAATAAAATATCCGCTCACGGTTCTAGGGTCTAACTTCTTTTCTTGTGGATTATAAACTCGCACTTCAGATGGACATCCTCTAACTCGGAAATGGTTTAAGCTGGGTTTCCCACCAGTCCACAACTCAAAAGGAGTTTTGGGAACTGCTTTACTAGGAACCCTATTTAAAATATACATGGTCATCTTTAGTGCTTCACCCCACATAGACTCGGGTAACGAAGTATTACTAACCATACTCCTAACCATATCTAAAAGAGTCCTATTCCTTCTTTCAGCAACTCCATTCTGCTGAGGAGTTCCAGGCATTGTATATTGGGCAACAATACCTTCGGATTCTAGGAATCTTGCAAACGGACCAGGGTTACGGCCCGCTTCAGTGTACCTACCATAGTATTCACCAACACGATCCGATCTCACAATTCTGATCTTTCTATCTAATTGCTTTTCTACTGCTACCTTGAATATTTTGAACATAGTCAAAACATCAAACTTTTCTTTAATGAGAACCAAAACGTGAGAAATCATCTATAAATGTGATAAAATATTGTTCTCCTGTAAGACAAGGTATATTTATTTTTCCACAAACATCCGTATGGATTAACTGCAAGAGTTCAGAACTTCGTGTGGCAGTTTTCTTGACTGTTTGTGTCTGTTTTTCTTTAATACAGTCAACACAGACACCGAAATTAGTGAAATCAAGATTTGGTAATAACCCATCCTTCACTAATCTCAACATTCTCTCTTTCGAGATATGTCCTAGCCGTTTATGCCACAACATAGAGGAGTTCTCTTTTACTAGTCCTCTTTTCATGCCAACATTCATCCCACAAGAAACATGGTGTGTAGCCAGTGATTGTGTATATAAAGTATCTAACTGTAACTTATATAAACCATTACACAATAAACCACTACCAATCATTATATTATTATAAAACAGTTTCAAAGATCCTTTATCAAAGTTAAAGACATATCCCTTCACATCTAATTTGGAAATAGAAACCAAATTTCGGAAAATCTCTGGAACATAGAAGGTATTCGGCAGATCTAGAACAAATCCGATATCTAACACCAGCCTATATGTGCCTACTGCCTTGACTCTTGACTCCTTCCGGTTCCCCATAACGATGGTTCGTTCCCCATCACTTGGCCTCCGGGTTGAAAGGAATCCCTGCATACAACCAGAAATGTGAACGGTTGCACCAGAGTCTACCCACCATGTATTAGATGGGACATTAATAATATTGGTTTCACATACAAGAAATAAATTTCTTTGCTTACCTCTTTTCTCAAACCAATTTTTCCTTTTGAGGCAGTCTTTCTTGAAATGTCCTTTCTTGCCACAAAAATGACATTTTTCGAACCCTTTCTTCCCCTTTCTCTTTATCGGCTTCTGACCTTTTGGATCTACCTTGGGCATGTTGACAGTATTCTTGAGGTTTCTAAGACCTTTCTTGCCCTTAGCATGGGAGACTAAGTTTACCTGAAGTTGCCCCTCAGCCTTAAGCCTCCTCTTTTCTTGATCACATCTTGCGATCAACTCAGTTATGGTCCACCGACTAGAGCTCTGATTGTATGTTACCTTAAACGGGCCAAATGCAGGGGGAAGGGAATCTAGAATGAATTGGATCAAATATCCATCTGAGATACTCATGTCTATATCCTTCAACTTGGATGCTAGGTTAGACATGAGTAGGATATGTTCCCTAACTCCCTTCGTCCCATCGTACTGCATGTTAATTAATTTGTTCATTAATGTGGCACCTAATGCCTTGTCAGTCACCTCAAATTGTGACTTAATCTGTTCTAAGAGTTCCTTGGCATGTTTTCTTTGATCAAGTGATCCCCTAATACTTTTAGAAACTGAAGTCATTATAATCTTTTGGCATTTCTTGTCACATTTGTGCCACTGTTCATGTTTGGCCTTTTCAGGTGCAGAACTCTGTTCGGTGAGGGCAGGAGGCATGGGCTCATCTAAGACCATTTCTAAGTCAAGAAAAGTTATGGTCAACGCTAACATATCTAACCATTCAGGATAATTCGATCCATCTAACGACGGAATAGTTCCTAAGCACGAGGGAAGAGTCAATGATCTGGAGGAAGATGCTGAAAAAAGAAAGAAGATATAAATTATTACTCTCACAATTCTATACTGCTTTGAATTTAAAAGGAATCTTACAACAGAAATAATAATTTTCATCATTACAAATAACCTTTGGGTCAAATGCAACATGTTAATTTTATTATTCTCGTTTATTTGATAAAACTACAATTTATTAAGTGAATAAGTGAGATCCCACCTTTGGGCATAGATCAGCACGAATTCACAAAACATCTTTAATGTGTTTTATCTCAATCTTCAAATAATCGAAAGATAAACTCCTTTAGGTCGATTATCTATCCTTTAAATGAAGTTGCAATTTGAGTGTCATGTGGTATCTCTTATTCAATATTTAAAATATGAGTTTCATCATAACTGGGCCACTTTGGTGACTACCTAGTTAACTTCATATTTCAAATTGTAACCTATGACACTAATTTAATCATCAAGCATTCATACATGTAATAAATAATAACTCAAACAACATTAATCATGTAAATAATAAGTGGAAAACATGAATTTAAATGAGTTAAACATGCATAAAACCTTATAATATCAACATTAAACCATTGGATCAGGAATTAAATTCACTAATATGGTAGATCTCATCATAAGGAACACAACCAAAGAAACGGATCGAAAATCCAATATCATGTGTCCGAAATGATCAAAATACGATTCGATCGTCCATTTTTCCTTGATCTGGCCTTGATCTGATCATATTTAAATGATCCAGTCCTATCAGAATGATTATAGCATTTATATACATCAATTAGACGGTTCTGATCGAAACGGATCAATTTCATAATGACCCAATTATTCATAAACATATAATTATCAAAATTAATAATACTTTATTCAAATCAGGCCAGGCCAGTGGGTCGGGTCAGACCCAGGTCATAAATTGGCATGTTCAGTCCAGTCGGACTTACAGGTTGGGTCGGGTCGGGTCGGACCTGACCTGCAAACAAAACCTGTCCTGCTGGTCTGCTTCGAGCCAGATCCAAATCGGGCTTGCAATATCCGGCTCAGTCCGGTTCATTAATAGCGGGTCGGGTCAGGTCAACAGGTCAAGCCTGCACTGAGTTGACCCATCTTAAAACCCAGACCCATACAATAATTCGGGTTAGTTTCCAGGTCATCAGCCTGACCCTAAACCAACCCGGGACTATTCATCATCTCCTTCAACAGAGACGATGAATACCCGATGTCGCCTGTCACACCAGCAGTGGCGCGACGGCGGTGGCGGACCAGCGCGAGGCAGGCGATGGCAGGGGCAGCGACTGCCGGCCCATTCCCGTTGCCGGCCGGCGACAGTTTTTTCTTTTTTTAAAACGTTCTGCGCTCCGCAGGCGCAACACTGCACCTGCGCCGCTGCGCAGCCTGTGCAGCGCCTGCGCAGCGACTGTGCGCCGCTGCGGCCAGACATAGCCGTCGCCCCAGGCGAAGGCCAACTCTTTTTTTTTTTTTTATTTTGTTCTCTGCTTGTTTACTTGCTTACTGTTCTGAAAACGAAAAACAGAGATTCCGGTTTTTGGCAATTCCAATCCATCCAATGCAAATACCATGGGCTCTGATAACAATTGTTAGCCAAAATGACCTATTCTGGAACTTTAAACGGATTGGATTTGCCTTCCAAGGCATGATTAAATGTAAATGGATCTCCAAAATTTTAGGACATACCTGAATCCATCCTAAAGGAGACAGAATGGGTGCCAAACTGGGACTTACAACTCCCTCAGTCTTCTGGTGATGCCAGCAGCTCGACGGTGATGCTCAGCCTTTGATTTTGAGTCAGTATATGTGAAGAAGAGGGAGTTCCCCTGCATTTTATAACCGTCCAACCATCACAAACGACTGCAACGTTCCTCTGTATAATGTAACGTTGCAACATTGCATTCATGGATATTCAACACAGAAAAACTGAAAACTGAATTGAAATGCAGTAAAATGCAGTAAGAGAGAAGAGAGTGGACCGTTACAGGAATGGGTGATGGTCATTTGGACCACCAACCTCGGTTACCAACATAGGAGTCATTCAGAGCGATGGGTGAATATGAGTGAGGGAATTGAATTCCTGTGAAAACAAGAAAAGGGAGCTTTTCAGAGAATTTTATAACCCTCTTGCCAAACGGAAAAATTTGTCGTTTTGGGGAAATCTTACATCCATCATTGTAATCTCCCAAACAGAAAAGAAAGAGAAGGAAATGAGAAAACCCCAAAACTCTAATTCCAGCGCTGTTAACGAAGGCATCGATCCGACCGAACGCGTCCCAGGCCTTCTGCACGGACGAATCGATGAGCGAGCCACGGGCGCTGACGTCGAGCTCCACGGCCACCGATCGGACGGCGGAGAGCTGAGGATCCGCAGATCCCATCCGATTTATCTCTTCGCAGAGAGACTCTAAGCGGTCGATCCTTCGGGCGGCCGCGACGATGTTGCAGCCGGCCCTGGCGAGGGCCAGGCAGATATCGAGGCCGAGGCCGAGGGCCGGAGGAGGTGCCGGTCACCATCACGACCTTTCCGTCCAGGCGTCGCCATGGAAGCTTCAGGGACTTCTCCGCAACTCCGTCCGCCATTGGGATTTGCTGCTGCTGCTGCGGTCGAAATGGGAGTTTCGAACTTTGGACCGTCTTGTCTTTGTGTCTTCTAGCTTCTATGGCTTCAGCTTATTAGAGTGTGTGAGGCTACTCTTGGACCTCCTTAAAAAAATTTATAAAAAATAAAAAATAAAAAATTAACTTTTTAAGAAAATCGGACCATTCAAAATAAATGTGTGCCTCTCAAGAAAAACCTAAACCCTCCAAGATAAATGTTCACCTCTCTTGTTCATGAATTCTAATGGATTTTCAAACGAGTTTGAAATTGAATTTTCAAATTAGCATCACCTATGTTTTATTAAATCTTTTAATTTATTATAGTGATCAATTTGATTTAAAGGCAGTATGAAATGTTTGAGAGAGGGAGAGTCTGCCATGGACCATTTGCATGTGGATATTCGTGAGGACAATCATGGGAAGCGCACTTCACCACTAAAAACCATCGAAACCCCTACACTTAACTCCTATTTACTGCAGCTTCATTGAATTTATACCAATCTAAATGGATTGAAAGATTAGCGTAAAGGCCAACTTATATATTTTTTTATATAACATTGTTTGATTTATAAGGATATGGATAAGTAGAGTAAAATGCTGTAATGAATTTATACTTTTTCATGTAAATAGGTCACATCTGGATCTTTAAATGCCTATTTACCTTTTCAAGATTTATTGGCTCTAGGTGGGCCCCACTTAGCCATAAGTCTCTTGGAAACCCATACATGAGGGGGCCCCACTAAGAAGGCTCATGAATTGTACGTGAGTATATGCCTTAGAGGGATGCCAATGTACCTCTAATGACTAGGGCTGTCAAAGGGCCGGGCCCGGGCCAGGCTAAGTAAGTTCTTATCCTACCCTCACATGTGCGGGCCGAGCCTAACTCAGCAAAGGCCCTCGACTTTTACGGCGGGCTTATAATTTTTAGGTCCTTACCCAACCCTCAAGGGCTAGGGCCGGGCCAAGGCCGAGCCAGGGCAAAAAAAAAAGGGAAATTTTTTTCTTTAATGAAAATAAATCTTTTATATATAACAACCTATGCCACCACCACCAACCAACCTTATACAAACTCTCCTCATTTATCTGGGCTGGGGACCGGCAATGCAATGCAAAAGACAGCATGGCGGAGTTAAAAACCTTTTTTTAAGGCATTGGCTATGGGATAAAATCATTTTTACAATATAAAACATAAGGTGGATAATAATAATTTTATAAATGACTGTTGGCTGGGTATTTTGATAAATTCTCACAAAGTGAAAAGTGGAAAACACTTGGTTGTAGCATGGACATGGCTTTTGTCAAAAAGTTTAACAGGCCCAAAAGGCTTGTGTATATTATATATTTTATATTAAAATTTAATAAACAGCGGGCCGGGCCGGGCCGGGCCCCCTCAGGCCTGATTAGTCAAGCCTAAGTTCAGCCCTTTAGATGCGAGCTTTTAAAAATAGAGCCCTACCCTACCATCGGGATTTAGATGAAAAAAATAAGCCCTCGTTTTGAGGGCTTTTGCGGGCCGGACAGGGCCGGGCCCCCTCTCTAAAGGGCCGGATTGACAGCCCTACTAATGACCCGTGCCGACAGCATCCATCTGCGACTTGTGAGTCGTGTCCGACTCTACGTATGAATTAGCTGCGCTGTGAACCAGACCAAAAGCGCCACAACGCAGATGAACGCGCTGACGTCGAGCTCCACAGCTATCGATCCAACGGTAGAGAGATGAGGATCAGAGCGTCACATCCGATTGATCTCTTTGGCTGAGAGACCTCAACCTGACGGTCCTTGGAGATTAATGAAGGCCAAGCAGAACTTAGGATTGGATTAGATTAGGTTTTTAGAAAAGTTAAAGATTTTGTCGATTAAGCAGGAATGTGAGGTATAATTTGTCTCTACTAAAATGTTCCTGAATGTGCCAACCATTTCTAGTGTAGGGGACTTCTCGTATTAACAAATGTTTTGCATTGTGGAAGGTCCGAATTGCAGTATTGTGATGCAGTATTGTGATGAGATGCTTGCAGTTTCTTAATGTGGCCCAAGCCCAGAAGTGACAAACGAGTTGGGTTAGATAAAGATGGATTAGGGTTGGCTAACAGCATGTCTACAAGTTTAGCACCAATCTGCATCCTATCTGTCTTTTTCCTTTTTCCTTGGTATGCCAGCTTAGGGGGCTTCATCCCATGGCCCTTTAGTGAGGAAAATAAACCTTGGGCGATGTGGGCGGCCGTTAGGTGAAGGACTCAATCATTGAATGAGATAATAAAGCACTTTGGTGAGAAAAGATCATGGTTTGAAAAAACGGCGGACACCAGTACGATATATTGCAATGGAATGGTGTCCGTTTTGGTACGCCAAAATATCGCAATATATCCGCCGAGTTTCCAAAATATCGTCAAAAATAATATATCGGCCGATATATCTTATAAAAGCCTCTAAACCCTAATTTTTCTCCTCTTTCTCCTTTTTTACTCATCTTCCTCTTTTCAAAGACGCCTTAGCTGCCGCTTCTCCTCCATTAACTTCTAAGCACATCATAAAATCAATTATTTTGGTGGATTTGGTCTAACAAAATCAACAAGACAAATTTCCAAAGGTAAGTAAATTATATTTCTTGTATTTTTTCTAATATTTGTTTAGTATTTCAAAAATTTAAGCTTTTAACTTTTGTTGAGATTTAGAGTTTTTTTAATGTTAAAGAATAGTGAGTATTATTTTTTATTTTATTAGTTTGCAAATACATGATTTTATAAAGCAAATTTGATAGATCGTATAATACATAGATCTACAAAATGTGGATTTTTTATATTTATTTATTTTAGGATTTTTAATATTTTAATATTAAAATAAGATGTTTTGAGGATTTAGTAACAATTTTGTTATTTTATTGTATACTTCATGTATGATATGAATTTGATAAGTTTTCATTTTTTTTTCAAAATATTATGTAAATAGTTTTATATTTTCAAATTTTGTTTTCTTGTATCTAATTAATATTTAAAAAGAATATTTTGAGGATTTCACTACAATTTTTTTTAAATAAGCGTATGCTTTGTTTTCTATTACTTTTTTTATTGTTTTTTTATGTAATTAGTTTCATATTTTTAATTTATTTTCCAATTTTCTAATACTTTTAATATTAAACTATTATATATTTAGATTTTCACTATAAATGTGGTTTTCTAATTTTATATAATCATTGTATAATTCACATATGCTAATTTTTTTTATGGTTGTCTTATCATTTATGTGATTATGTGACATGTCAATATTTTTTATATTTTTGAATTTATTTTTGGATTGTTAAAACATGAAATTAGGAAAATTAAAGAATTAATGTGTCATTTAAAATGTGCTATTTTGAGATTCCAAATGCTTTACATAAATGTATTAATTTCCTTGTTTCTATTATAATTTGAATCTTAGCTCAGATGTTTTATTAATTGTGCCATGTGTTTTTTTTGTTTTGAAGAAATTAGATAAAAATGGTGCGTGATATTGATCTGAAATGGAACCATTATAAAAAAGTTAGAAGGAAACATAAAATTAAATGTAATTATTGCCGAAAAATCATAAATGGAGGGATAACTAAATTGTAGTAACATTTGGCTCATAGGCAAGGCCAAGTGGCAAAGTGTCCTCAAGTGCCACCTAATGTCAAAAAAGAAATGTAAGAGTTGTTGGATATAGGAAAACGGAAAAAGGTTATCAGAGAGAAAAGAAGAGATGAGGAATTTGAAGCATGTAGAGAAGAAGTTTTTGGGTCTAGAGAAGGAGAAATTATTTTCTTCAACGATGATAAGTATTCAAATTTAAAGAGGGCTAGGAAAGAAAGTTTGAGGTCACTTCAAGAAAAGGAGGAGAGAAGAAGGATGTAATATGAGGCAGCCATGAGAGGTGGCCAATATGATGAGGGTGGCTCATCCAGATCCTAGGGAGGGCATTTGCATCGAACATTTAGTTAGAGACAACCCTACATAGTAGATATTGAGGATGATGATAAACCTCTTACAAAGGCACCTCGTAGGCCAGGTGTAGTAAGTCCAACAGACCCATTTGCATATAGAAAACCAGCAGTTAAGCAACCCAATATTGTAAAAGCATTGAAGGGGAAATTTAGTAAAGCAAAAGAAAATTTAGTAAGAGCTACTGGAAAGTTCCTTTTAGATGCGGCCATTCTACCATATTAGACAAACTTTTCCTATTTTACCACTATGTTGGATACAACAGCAAAATATAGTCTCAGTGTAAAGGTACCCACCAATCTCACCCCATATGAGATTGGTCATCTCTGTATTAGAAAAGAACATAAAGAGTTACAGCTTTGGGTGCGGAGTTTTAGAAGGATTTAGAAAGAAAGAGACTGCACATTAATGTGTGATGAGTGGATGACCCTCACAAAACGCCATCTCTTGAATTTTCTAGTTTATTATCCTTTGGGAACAGTTTTTATCAAATCAGTTGCTGCAACTGATTATGTTCAAGATGTTAGATACATCAATAAGTTGTTTAATGATATTAGGGCAGATTGCATAATTCAAGTTGTCATTAGTAATCACTACAACAAAATTCATTTTTTCTGACGCAAAAACATGTTAGGAAAAATCACATATGCGTCGGCGAAGACTTTTGCCTACGCAAGAAATTTCATCGGCAATTTTACATCTGGAGTACCTTTTCCCGATACAACTATATATGTAGGCAAAAGTTTTACCGACACACAAAGGCATTAGGAAAAACTTTCTTAAAAAACCAATAATAGCCTTTTCCGACTTGCAAAGGTGTCGGGGAAAATGTTTCCCAATGTCATATTGCATTGGAAAAAACTTTTTACAATAATGAAAAAACCTTTCTTTGACACACAATGGCGTCGAGATAGTTATTGTGGACACAAGTTTGCGTCGGCAATGTTGGTAAATATGACCTTTGCCAATGCAATATTGCGTCAGCAAAAGTCTCACTAAAAGAAAAAAAAATCATAAATTTTAAAAAAAATTCATTTGCATTTTTTGTTATTTATTTTATTCCCTTACTATAAACCTACTTTTATCAAAGAAAGCAAAGTCTACTAAGATTTATTAAAACTACTAATAATAACAATTTAATTTATAAACTCTATTCATTACATAACAAAAATCATGTCATAAATCAATATTACAATACAACACCATTTAACATTATATAACAACTCTAAAAATAAAATGTCTTTTTTCCGATCATCCATCTCGCTCTCTGCAACCTTGCAAAAAAAAAAAAAAAAGAAATATAAATAATTAGATTATTAGTTTACAAACATAGGCATAGCCTTGTATGACATGGTTTCTATAAATTGAGTGTTTTAGAGAAAAAAAATGAATTGACAACATCAAAATGATAAAGGGAAAACAACAATAAAGAGATGTAAATTAATAGGCTTCACATCTAACATTGAATTATAGAAAAAAGAAGAAGAAAAAAAAAAAGAACTGAAGCAGCATAGATTATCATAAGCATACTTGAATCAGTTAGTAGATATACAATGGATGAAGTAGCACGCACTGTTTTTTACAAAAGCACAAAGGAACATGAGAATACAAATTATTAAATAAATGTAACTATGAAAAGCCTCCCATCAGGTGTCCAACCACAAATGAATTTGAATTGTAAAATAAATAAATTATTACTAAAATAAAAGAACATGAAACAAATATGGCATGAGAATACAAACCTAAATAATTTACTGCAAAAAAAAAAAAAAAAGAATACATTCCCCCTTTATCATCTCTCTCTCCAAAACCTCAACAACCAATCCAAGTGTCTAGCCCTCATTTTTATCACCCAAACAGTGATAAAAATTCATACCAAGAGCTTGTACGAGTAAAGCAAATTGCACCCCTTCAAATATGAGAATTTAAAACCTATAAACGCAGCTGCATTCCATCTTGCAATTATTAGGAAGCTTATGACAAATAAAACAAAAAGCGACTGATTTGCAAAGCAAATTGCACCGCTTCACAATTCACCTTAATAGAACCTACAGTGAAGCCTACTCGAGGTAATAATATGCTACCCAACTTATGTTAATGATTTGTAATATGCCTATCACCAAGTAACGTCATACCACTTAAAACTACAGCTATATACCTTATGGCTGGTCCTATATTTTGAACCTAACCTATTCTTGAAATCCCTAAAGGGATTCGAGAACAATCTGAATTGAAATAAAAGGTGATCCCTAGGCTAGTGCAGAGAGGAGTTTTCCATTGGAAACCACCATCAAAATAAAATGGAACTTCCATGTGGCTCTGATTTGTGAATGTGCTTTGGAATTATTGCATAATCGAAAACTTGGGATTCAACATAGCTTGGGATGAATGTAATGCTATCTTATATTCGGATTTGTAAATATTAATTCATCAATTGATCTCAAAATCTTCGTCTTAGGGCAGTGTTCATGGTCCTGCATCACCTCCCAGGCACTTACCGGCTGCTAGTACCACTTTTTGTTCAAATCAGATATGCAATTTGTTTAATACTCTGCCAATGGAAGGCACACCATTAACAATTTACCAACCACAGCAATGCTAGAGAAAGTTTCAACAAAGGCCTTGGCTTGCCAAGTTCTACTTAACCACTACCCATTTGCAACCAGATTTACAGCAATTCTGTACTCCATCATGTCTCCGCAACCTTTTTTGTTTTTTTGTTTTTTTACCAGGGAAGTCACACAAAAGAAAAAAGGATTAAATAAATTAAGAAAAGAGGACTGCCTTGGTTGGATATGTTAGGATCTTAACATTCCTTGAGTTACCATTCCTGCCAAAACTAATTGATGATAGTAGAGGCACAAATCAAGGTTTTAAAGCTTACGGGTCCATGACGGTTAGTCCACTATCGGCACCAGGGCCCATAGGTCCCTCCTACATGTGGGACCATAGCTTACACCACAAAGCTTATGAGGCTACGCCCCCTGAAAGGGTCACCCCCACCAAGGGTTGGATTATTGGCATCCATACACCAACAATCCCCTCCCCCCAAAGGAAGTGAGGAACCACCCTTGGTGACTCAAACTACCACTTGTTAGGATCTTAACACGCCTTGAGCTACTATTCCTATCAAAATCAATTGATGATAATAGAGGCACAACTCAAGGCTTTAAAGCCTAAGGGTCCGTGGTGGTTAGTCCACTGTCGGCATTGGGGCCCACAGGTCCCCCCTATGTGTGGGATCCCAACTTACGCCACAAAGCTTACGAGGGTGTGCCCCCCCGGCAAGGTGCCTCCAACCAAGGGTTGGATTATTGGAGCCCATACACCAACAGGATGGATGTTGCTACAGTGACTAAGGGTCTATATGCTATAGGTTTAGATTGTCTCAAGATCATGGTTCAAAATAGTGATTGCTACGTAGCAAATCGGCTGCATTATCGGCTATAACGGTTAAGGCTGCTACACTATTTTGAAAATAGCGGCATTATAGTCTAAAACCTATTAGAGTCAATCGGTTTTAATTTAAAATATTTTTTTCTGAAAGATTTAAAACATTGTTTTTTCTCATTTATTCTTTTCAATAGCCTCTCCTATAGTTGTCTCTACCTTAATATGGTTCCAAATCACTATAAAAACACAACATTGGTTGCTACACAAGACTGGAGTTCTTTTAACCACTTAAAAAATTCTCATTGCTGCACCGCTATGTATCGACGCAATCGCTGCGTACCACTCGCTGCGTAGAGTTTCAGCCACTTGCCACTACACCTGCTGCAACTGTTATTTTGATCCTTTCTCTAGATTCTCAAGTTATTTTGTTTCAATAAAATCTTTTGCATGCAAAATCTTGTTTATCTCCCAAATTCAACTGATAAACCAGCTAACCTCCTAAAGGGGTGTGCCCATGAGAAAGAGATCAAAAAGCATGGATAAAACTAAACAAATAGATAGACAAACTAATCATCAAATAAGCCTTCATCCTACCACATATATAGAAAGATATCAGTAGAAGAAAGTTCTAATTTAAGGTGATCTGGGACTAGATTTCTGTGGTTTGCAACGTTCATCTAAGGGTCATAACCCCAACAGGGGCAGAAGACATCCAAAGTGGCCGAAAGGAAGAATTGTGGAGGTAGTTGTTTTGAAAAGTTAAAAAAGTGGTTTGAGGAGTGGGAACAGAGTCGCTCATCTTAATGAGATTTCAATAACATTTCAAAAACTAATAAATTCCACCAAAAAATAATACGACACAGAAGTTTCTCATCCAAATACTTTACAAATCTCTACTCTTCAAAATTGACTGGCAAGGGAAAAGTATCCCATCCAATAATTCTCACCAAATCTTATCCACTACCCGCTGTTCACAAGAACGATTGAATGACGTCAACTATCCAATTTTCAAAAAGAAATAGTCAGCTAAATATATTAAGTAACCACAAAGTACTAGACAAAATCGCTTCCACGATGGATTGAACCCATTGCCAAAGATAATGCATCCCTGACTAGGCTAAGGTATCCGCCTCAAAGTTGGATTCACACTATACATGAAAGGACATGATCACTACATATAAAATTGTTTTATGACAATGATACATAGTTGATAATCATAGTTGATAATGTCATTCAGACTCATGTTGGTTTGACTCCAAACTAAAACATTTCAGTTGTTTTGGTGTTTAAATTTTGGAGCTTCATTTTTGGAGAAATGAACTTTTAAAAATTAGAAAATTGCATAAATTAGTTAGATAAAAAAAATCAAAATGTTACTTCTACATTCCACATGGATAATTTATAAGCCATTTATAAGTCACAATGTAAAATTATGACAGGCATTCTCACCTATCTGCTTCCACTATCAATGTCATAGCCGGTGGCGGACCCAGGTAAACTGGGCTGGGGGGCTGAAGCCCCCTCCCATCTCTGAAAAAGCTTTTAAAATTTTAATAATCCCCCTATAAATTTTATAAATTACTATGAATCTTTTATGTTAGTCCCTTCCCCAAATATTTTCTTTACATAATGCCCCCACAAGTTCAATTACCGAGGTCCTCTCCTGGTCATGGCCTAGAATAGATAGGGGATTTTCGTGTCAAAACGTATTTTCAGCCTATTCCACTGAAACTAGCGAATTAAAACAGTTTATTCAACCGACAGAACCAGGAGTTCAGTCTAATTTTCTTAGCAAGGTTGCCCAGTCTAGATTCATCACTGAACTAAATATTTCCAGCAAAACAAGCCAAATAGAACCAAAAGTGATACTTATGCACTGTGACAAAGTAGTAGCCCAACGCCCCTGCCCCACCCCACCAAAAGAAAAAAAAAAAAAGCCTACATCCCCATTTGATTTGTCCACCATTTCACTTCAACGAGCCCTAAGAATGCACCAAGCGCTCTGCACTTATCACTGCTTCCACCCAATTGCCTAAGTAGACCTTCTAGCTTCCAAGGCCAGAAGAAGTGGAATGTCATTGCTTGGACTAAACTATCACCAACCCCAACCAACATATATGACCTCCAACAAGTTTCTATGATTCCTCTGCTGCTACCATAAAACAACAAGCCAACATCTCTTTCACTCCATAAGCCCTAGGCAACAGCAAGAAGTTGGTTGAAACCATCAATGTTTGGGAATTCAACAAACACAGGAGGAAAATCCCCTCCTGAAAAAAAGGAAAAATGAAGATGAAATTATGGAAGAGATAGGAGAGATGAAGAAAACCCAGGACTTTCTGAGGAAAGGAAAAGGAACCCAGAAAAGCAGACAGAAGTTGGAAAAAAGGGGTGGGTTGATCTTACAGCTTCACGAGAAGATCGACAAGCTGGTCTTTCCTGAGAGGGTCAAGGAGCAGACGCATCTTTTCTACCGACAGTGGAGAAAAGGGCTGCCCTTCGCTCGTCTCCTCCGCCTTCCTCTTCTTTGAATCCTCCATTCTCCCTCTTCTTTCTTTTTTCTGTAGATTATGAAGAGAGAAAACGAAGCTTGGGATTTTACCCCTTGTTTTTCTTCTCGACGTGAGCCCGCTGCTGTACCCTCGTTGAACGAGTCCGGATCAGCGTGGGGTTTTTCCTGGCTGAATCTAATTTCTCCTTGAAGACAAAGGAAATGGAGGCCAGGTTTCAGCCCATCCGGCAGATCTCGACCATTGAAATCGAGGAACCGGGCTGTGAGATAGGAGCCCTTGCTAAATCGTGAGAGG
The DNA here is from genome assembly GCA_037013555.1 of Sextonia rubra. Lineage (NCBI taxonomy): Eukaryota > Viridiplantae > Streptophyta > Magnoliopsida > Laurales > Lauraceae > Sextonia > Sextonia rubra. The sequence continues at coordinate 11,945,872 of JASUAD010000001.1, read as the reverse complement.
ACAACTTATGGGGATCCAAAGGTATGCAGGTAGGCTGGCCAGTTTAACCTTAGCAAGGTTATCCTCGTAAAAAAAAAAAAGGATAATATGGGTCTAAGTCCAATTTTTAAGAGTTATTGGGCTTCTTGTCTAGTAGCTTTTTTTTTTTTTTTTTTGGTAGGAGATACAGTCCAATGGTTTTAACTATTTTGGTGCTTTAAGTCTATTTTATTTATTTTTTATTTCATTAATATTCATTTTGCTCCTGTTTTAAATTTTTTGCTCACACAACTTTTTAAATGAAACTACTTGGTGGTTTAAGTCTATTCTATTATGTGGTTCAGATATTATACACGCAATTAGCCTTTTTCTCACATATCAGGTGTGTCAGAAATAAGAATATGCGGTATATATTCAAGAACATTAAGAATTCTGAATGAACATGTAAGAATATCAGTTGGAGATTTTTTTGCATAAATGTAATGAATAAAAACATTAATCAAGACTCAATTTGCGGTAGACAAATTGAAGAAACAAGAACATATGTTAGTATACATGATAAAGAGAAATATTGATCAGGTGTGTCAGAAATGAGAACATGAGACACATGGACATTAAGAATTTTGAATTTTCTTGGAACTCTTTTTATTAATCGATTTCATGTTATTTACAACCAATGAACCCTGAGAACGGCTCTTAATCTTAGTGATAAGGAGTGCATGTCCTCACTGTGTAAGGTCCTAAGTTCAAACCCATCTTCTCCCTCTTCATTTATTATCTCACTTGCACAAGTTTTATTTTGTCTCCTTCTGTGTATGAGTTTTTATCACATCATGTGTGTAATTTGTGTTTTTTGTTACTTATTATGTGACTTCTTATGTCCCAACCCTTAGGTTAGGTTAAAAAAATAGAGGACTTAGGTCATAGGCTCCTATATATTTTTTATGCAGATAGGTTGAGGGACTAAATTTTTTCTACATTTGGTCCTGACTTAAAAAATCCATTGTATATTGACAAAAATGACCTTCATTCCTTAAAAATGAGCTTCATTCCTTAATTATGCTAAAAATAAGAGGCCTTTTTTGTGCATTTGAGACAAAAAGGAGGGCAGGGCACTCGGGCGTTCTTGTGAATCGGAGAAAAAGATCTACCACTTTCCGCCACCAGTGCACCACCGGCCATACATCGTTGGAATCGCTACACCTGTCTTTCCCGCTCTATGGCCCGAACTAAATATCCCATAACAAAAAACAAGGCCGTCGCACAGGTGTTTGTCAAAATGCCGCAATGAGTATTTCAAGGAGACTCGACCTCTCATCAAGCAAATTCCACCCATGTCTTGCTCCATGGATCTTCCAGTGAGCTACGGGCCAAGTTGGGGGGAAGGGTAAGGCCTCCGAGGCCAAGGACCATAGCCGTAGCAGCTTTGGCTTCAACAAAGAGAGCAAGGAGGCTTGGGAATACGCGTAGGGGTTTGGTGCTTGCTACAAGCTCAACAAGGGCCCTGCTTTCGCTACCCCAGAAGAGATTTTTGATGACCCAGATCATGTCTTATTCTGTTTGAATTGCTGCAAGTGAATAAACGAAAAACATCAACTATCAAACACTTTCATCACATTGCTTTGGGATGTTATGTGGCTCTTCAACTTGCTAGGTCGACTTTATACCTGGTTGAGTCCACTCAACATGGTCAGACAGAATTTCATCTATTTATTATTTTATTTGTTTACAGTGACGAACAAATAATTTGATCTATTCATGGTGACGAACAGATAAAATTGATGTTTTCTTTTAAGAAATAAAATCTTTTTCTTTTTCAAACAAATCAAATATTTTTTCTTTTTCAAACATATCAAATCTGTTTTTTTTAATCTATTGGTACATCAATGATGCCAAAACAGATAAAATGATGTGTTCACAATTATGAATAGATAAAATTGATGTAATTTTATTTGTTCGATGATCCAACATAATCTCCCTAAATAGGCCACTGTAAAGAAAAAAAAAAGGAAAAAAAAAAAGAGATTAAGGTCCTTCCTCAAGAACAGCCCTCCTAAGCGAGTGAGCCACAGCGCAACGATAGCACCAATCAAGTTGCATCTTATATCTTTTCTATTTTTAATCAGTGGTAAGGGAAATTACGAGCCCTGTATTTGGAGTACATAAACATCTTATAGTCACGTCATAATATTCTTATTTAATTTCCTTAGTGAAAATGCAGTTAAATTAACTGGTGCATAGATAGAAAATATGGGGTGAAATATTAAAACAAAGCAACAAGGATGTTTCTACAAATACCTCAACAAGCCCTGCTTTTCTATGCACACTGTGCTATTCTCAGTTTTATGATATGGCGGCTCTAGATCCTACGTCAATTGTGATATTCTTAGGGTGCTAGAATGACTAGACAATCTTTTTTTTTTTTTTTGTAATCTCTCTTGAAATCCATCTATTTAAAAAAAAATCATCTGTCGCAATTTCAAAAAAGATTTTATCAATTAGCCTTCTCGAACAAATAAATCTCATCTCTTTGATTCCAAGGTACAGTTTTTATCTATTTGAAGAGGTCGACAAATAGATTTTATATTTTTGAGGAAGCTAACAGATAAATCTTTTTTTTTTTAGTGTTTCCATTTTCTTTTGATTCCAACATATAAATGTATCTATTTCTGAAAAAACTTTAAACCTTGACACAGGTTAAGGTCTCAATACAGAGTACGCTATGTAGATTCAATCAACAACTACTTAAAACACACCAATCAATCACACAAGAGATGGGCACAGGATTTTTACGTGGAAAACCCAAACGGGAAAAAACCACGGGACCTAACACCGGTCCACCAAGAACAATCACTATGAAAGAGAGGTTACAAGACTACTTACTACCCTTTTTCACCAGTTAGACACAACCTAAGGGACTGAAGCCTCTTCTTGCCGACGCACACGTCGTACACTCTCTTTGGGATTGCTTTTCACGCCTTGAAGCCACTCAAGACGAATCAGCACAGTGGAGAAGAAGTATGGAACTCAGAAGATGAAGTTGCAGCGTTTAAACCAGTAGAAGAACTTCTGAGAAGATGGATCTCTCAATGGATATTAGGCTTTTGATCTAGAGAGAGGTAAGGTACTTCGTGGGAGAGAAGTTCTTTAAATAGGGAGGAACCCTAGAGTCCTTACCGCCTCTAAATCTCGCCGGATAAGGATGGACAGCTTGTAATTCCGAAGCTTTCGCAGTTTCTGAATCGCGTATGCCGACCCAGCCGACCGATCGGTTGAACATGCCCGACAGATTGGTGAGGGTCCGACCGATCGGGCCTTCATCCGACTGGTCGATCTTCAGTTCTGTCTGCAGGCTTTTTGTGTACGCGAAATCCGACCGATCTGACCCCTTATTCGACCGGTCTGTCAGTATACCACCTGCTTTGCATATTCTAGGCAGAAGACTAACACGTGTTCCTTCCATAGACACTTCAGTCCATCTAAAAACATAAAATTACAACTCAAAAACCCAAGTTTTGTCCAACCCATGAACTTGCCAATATTACATGCCTTTCAATCTCCCCCTTTGGCAATTTATGGACAAAACTTCCTAGACAGAACATTCTACACCTGAACACCCAAACACAAACAAAAAAAAATCCTTGAAACCTGAAAAGCACAAACCTATCTGCACAATCCTTGAAACCTGAAAAGCACAAACCTATCTGCACAAAAAGTCAGTTAAGCCAAGCAGCATAAACAATGATGTGATCATAAGAAACTGTAAACCAAGTAAACTGTAAACAAGTGTAAAATCACAACACAATAGAATGTCTATCAATAAGTCATATGCATAAGAAATTAGAACATCAATAAGTCATATGCATAAGAAATTAGAACAAAATGAACAAAATGCTCTCCCCCTTTTTGGACATGAATGGTGAAGGGGGCAGAGGAATAAGGAAGAACAGGGCAAGAACCGATCAGGAATGACGAAGGTGACTCAAAATAGCATCAAACTTAGACCCCAGTCCATGAATCTCGACACTAAGACTGTCTCGCAGACTGTGCATGTCAGTGCGAATGGACTGAACCTCGCCATGTAAAAGCTCAATATCAGCAGCCTGATCACACAAGATCTCCTCAAATGCTGATAACCGAGCATGTAAAGATGAATCATCAGGAAGATCTGCCTCAGCAGCAGGAGCAGGAACGGGCTGAGGAGTAGCAGGCTGACGAAGCTGAGAGCAAGATTGCGACAGAGTACTCATCGTGATGGGGTTCGGAAGAGGAACAGAAACTCACAGAAAGTATGAGAGTAACAAAAATGCAGAGCTGAACGAAAATAGGAGTCATGAAGCAACATACCTGAATGATACTGTTAATCACGAAATCATCAATGCATAGTCGTGATGTTAAATACCGTAGTTAATAAGCCAAAGAAGCCAAGATAACACAGTGGAAACTCAATGCGAAGGTAGACAGCTTCTAAGGACGAAAACTCTGATAGTAAACATACTCTCTAAAAAATCTTGATGAAAACCATCGAATTTGCAAAGGAACACTCCCTTTAAATAAGTACCCTGTTTTTTTTTTTTTTTTGAAACTTTTGAATGCGACAATTGAAACTTGCAATAATTTTGCTTTTTTTAAATATAATAACTAATCTTTGAGAAACACAGATGTGAAGCATTGAAGAGTCCCGGAGGTAACACTGTGTATCAAGACAACCAGCCGAAAAACTAAAGCAAAACACAAATAAATAGCATATCAGACAATCATGAAGAATAGTAAATAAAGATGTGCAGAGATCAGGAATAAGAAAAGAACTGTCAAGGGTGAAGACCAACTCCAAGAGATTTACGAAGAGATTCAAAACGAGAAGGCTCAAGGGGTTTAGTAAACAGATCAGCTAATTGTTGCTCAGTTGGAAGATGTTCTAAGTTGATGATTTTGGCTTCTACTAAATCACGTATGAAGTGATGCCTGATATCAATGTGTTTTGTTCGTGAATGCTGAACGGGATTCTTCGATATGTCAATTGCACTTCTGTTATCACAATATACTGTTATGAGTTCCTGCTGAATACCATAATCTGCCAACATCTGCTTCATCCAGAGGAGTTGCGTACAACAACTTCCAGCTGCAATGTATTCTGCTTCAGCAGTGGACAGTGAGGTTGAGGTTTGTTTCTTACTATGCCATGCAACAAGATTGTTGCCAATAAAAAACAACCTCCTAATGTACTCTTTCTGTCGTCCACACAGCCAGCCCAATCTGCATCTGAATATTCGACAACTGCTGTATTGGTGTTTTGAGTAAGCCAAATCCCATAATTGATTGTACCACGCACATATTTCATGATGCGTTTAACTGATTGAACATGAGACTCCTTAGGATTAGACTGATACCGAGCACAAACACCGACACTAAATGCAATGTCTGGTCTGCTGGCAGTTAGATATAAGAGACTTCCGATCATGCTTCGATACATTGTATCATTGACATCCTTACCCTCTGTATCTAAACTGATTTTAACAGAAGAACTCATTGGTATGCGTTCCTGCTTTGACGTCATCATACCGAATTTCTTGAGGAGATTACTGGCATATTTTGTTTGGGAAATAAATATTCCGTCAGCACTTTGCTTGATTTGTAACCCTAAGAAGAAAGCCAATTCACCAACCATGCTCATCTCAAATTCACTGGTCATAAGCTCAGAGAACATATTTGCCAAGTACTGTGAGGTGGAACCAAACACAATATCATCAACGTATACTTGTGCAATCAGAATATCAGCTTCCTCATTCTTTATGAACAAGGTTTTATCAGCTCCTCCTCGATGAAAACCATTGTCAAAAAGAAAATTGGTTAATCGTTCATACCATGCGCAATGGGCTTGCTTTAATCCATACAATGCCTTGTTCAGCTTATAGACGTGATCAGGAAACTGCTGATCTTAAAACCCTTTTGGCTGTTCAACATATACTTCTTCATTCAAGAATCCATTTAGAAATGCATTGTTAACATCCATTTAAAACAATTTAAAATTTAACGTACAAGCAAGAGCAAGAAGTATACGAATGGACTCGAGTCTAGCTACGGGGGCAAAAGTTTCATCAAAATCTATCCCCTCAACCTGGGTATAACCCTGTGCCACCAGCCTAGCTTTATTCCTCATAACCTGACCCAACTCATCTGTTTTATTTTTAAATATCCACTTTGTACCAATTACATTGTATGGGTAGGTCGTGGAACAAGTTACCATACCTCATTCCATTCAAACTGTTCTAATTCCTCATGCATAGCATTTATCCAAGCATCATCTTTAAGTGCTTCTGAGACATTATGAGGTTCAATAGAAGAGATATAACAAAGATAGCTTACCTCATCACTTACCTGCTGACGCGTACGTCTAGGCTCATCCACATCGCCAATAATGTCTGATAATGAGTGATGCTTCCATGCTCTAGCTTTGGGATTAATCCGAGAAGACGTGCTTTGAACAGGAACAACAAGATCTGTAGAAGGACTATGAGACACAATCAGTGTCTTCGGATCTTGTTGCTCTGAAGAGGTGTCAGCCAAATCAGTGCTAGATGGCTTCTCTTCTGAGTCTTTCACCTTTGGAGTTTCAAGCTGATTTGTATCCGCATTATCATCCTACATAGATGAAGAGGTAGGAATTATGACATCAGCATCGTTAGAATTAAAATACGACTCTGCATCATCTACTACCACATTAAAAGACTCCATAATGATAGAAGCACGCACGTTAAATACTCTGTATGCCTTGCTATCCAAAGAATAGCCAAGAAAAACACCTTCATCACTACGAGAATCAAACTTACCAAGGTGTTCACGATCTTTAAAGATGTAGCATTTGGTTCCAAAAGTTCTAAAGTATTTAACAGTGGGTTTTCTACCATTCCAGAGTTCATAGGGAGTCATTTTAGTTCCAGATCTAAGATAGACTCGATTAATAACATGCACGGCAGTGTTTACAGCCTCAGCCCAAAATTTTTGTGGAATTTTCTTGCTGTGTAGCATAACTCCGGCCATTTCCTGAACAATCCGGTTTTTACGTTCCACAATCCCATTTTGCTGTGGAGTCTTGGGAGCTGAGAATTCATGTTTAATTCCATTGTCTGGGCAAAAAGATTGAAAGAGAGAATTTTCAAACTCAGTTCTATGATCCGATCGGATTCAAGAAACTCCACCGAATTTGTTGCCTTTTTCTGCAATCAATTGTAGCCATAAGTAATGGAAGACTTCAAAGGTTTCTGATTTCTCTTTCAAAAATCGTACCCATGTGAAATAAGAGAAATCATCAACAGTTAAAAATATGTACTTCTTTCCTCCAATACTCTGAGTCTGAGTGGGACCCATAAGATCCATGTAAAGTAATTCCAGTGGTCTGGATGTGGTCAATTGATCAAGTTTCTTGTGGGGAGGTCGATTTTGCTTTCCAAATTGACATGGACCACACACAATGTTGGAGGGTTTCTGGATTTTCGGAAGGCCACGAACTAACTCTTGTTTGGAGAGAGTTTCAAGATCACTATAGTTCATATGACCTAACCGTTAATGCCATAAGTCAACTGTGTCTATTGAAGTTAAATGACACTATAGATTATCAGAATCCCCTACAACATAGCAATTATCAGCATTTTTCTTTCCATGAAGTACAGTTTTACCTGACTTGTTAACAATAATGCAATCATTCAAGGAAGAGTGTACTTCATGTTCAGACTCACAGAGTTGGCTAATACTCAGAAGATTTGCTTTTAGACCATCAACAAGAAATACATTGTGAATCGGAGACATGCCTGGAATATGAACAGTACCTTTGCCAATGACATTTGACTTATTCCCATCACCAAATGGCACACTACCAATATCACACTTTTCAAGAGATGTAAATAATGTTCTATCTCCAGACATATGTCTAGAACACCCGCTGTCCAGGTACCACACATGTGAATTTTGAGCACGTAGAGCAATAAGGACAACATTATAGTAAAGATCAAACTTATGGACCCAGACCTGCTTAGTCTCAACCTTTTGAGGCAGGAAGTATCGCTGCCTCTGTTGATTTCGAGATGCAGAACGCAACTTATTGCAATGAGGTCTTATGTGTCCTTTAATCCCACAAAAGTGGCATACAGGAATGAATGTGGGTTAGAACTTTTTGGAATTTGCTCTATTAACAAAATTTACTTGTGCATGTGTTTGAACAGTAGGTTTAGAAGTGGTTATGGTAGTGCCCTTAACAAACTTACCTGGATTTTGTGATGTGAAACCATATTCAAATCCAAGTCCACGTCGATCAGCACTAGACTTTTGAACACCAAGAATTTCTTCAAGCGTTTTAGATCCAGTATTCATTTTGTCAAGTCAGCTTTAGCTTTGGCAAGTTCTTCCAAAGTAAGGTGAAGCCTGTTGCTTAAGGAAGCATTTTCTTCTTTGCTTAGTTTAAGCTCTGCCGTCACCACTTTAAGCTCGTTGGAAGTCTTAATGGACTGATCATGTAGCAAGTTCCATTCGTTACCTGCATCAGTCAACTTTTTAGTCAAAATAGTATTTTGAGAGTCTAGGGAAGATAGCTTACCATGGGTTTCTTTGAGTTCAGCTTTGAGGGAAGATATCACTTTTTCAGAAATCGTAACTTTCCTCTCAAGTACTTCATTGAACATTGCCACTTTTCTTGAATCATTCACCAATTGATCATAGGCAATCAACAATTCCTCTTCAGATTGGGGTAAGTTATCCATGAAAAAGTCACTATCTGAATCAGACCCTGCAGTATTATCTTCCTTGACAGAAGAGCTGTTAGACTGAGCCATGAAAGCAACAAAATTTTCAAATTCAGAAGAGTCCGATTCGGGAGTTTGTTCTTCTTCTTCTGAATCATCATCCCAGGTAACATTCAGCACTTTTCCCTGATTACCTTGATTTCTCAAGGTTCTATTAACACATTGAGATGCATAATGACCGAAGCCTTTGCATTCATAGCACTAAGTGTTCTTGGGTGGTATTTTGGAGGTGTTCTTTTCTGGCTTAGATTGAAGATTAGAAGATGGTTTAACAGTTGAGATAAAGTTTGACCTCTTTTTAGCTTTGTTTTTCTTGTAAGCCATCATTAAATCCTTTTTATCCGAACCTTTCATTGCCTTTCTGAATTTTCTAACCAGAAGCGCATCAAATTCAGGATCCTCAGTGTTAGATTCAGAGATATCACTATCATTGCCTGATTTGGATGAAAGTAATGCGATACCCTTTGATTTCCTAGTTGATCTCAGATTTGTTTCAAAAGTCTGCAAATTTCCAACTAGTTCATCAAGAGAAAGGGTATCCAAATCATTTGTTTCTTCGATAGCCACTACTTTTGGATCAAACCTTTCACGGAGAGAACGAAGAATCTTTTGAACAATTTTACTATCTGGAATGTTCTCTCCTAAGTTAAAGGCTGAATTCACAACATCATTAAGTTTGGCATAAAATTCATTAAATGTTTCGCTTTCATCTATAACCAGGGTTTCAAACATAGTGGTCAATTTATAAAGTTTAGACCTTTTAACCCTGCCCGTTCCTTCATGAACTCTCTCTAAAATACCCCATGCATCTTGGGCAGTGTTACACTTGAAAATCCTTCTAAATTCAGTAGGTGAAACACCGTTAAAGATAGCATTCAAGGCTTTACTATTAGCAAGAAAAGCAGATTTCTCATTCTTTGACCATTGAGCCATTGGTTTAAGGATTTCAATATTGCCATTAGAGGTAACAACTGGAGGAACATAGGGAGTATGAATGGCTTGCCAAACATCAATATCAATAGACTGCAGAAAAGCAACCATTCTAACTTTCCAATTTGCATAGTTAGATCCATCCACCAAGTAAGGGGGCTTATTGGTTGACGTACCATCACGGGGAATCTCCATAGCAGACAACTGAACTAGATCTACAACCAAAAGGTATGAACCCGCTCTGATACCACTTGAAAAAACTTTAAACCTTGACACAGGTTAAGGTCCCAATGCAGAGTATGCTATGTAGATTCAATCAACAACTACTTAAAACACACCAATTAATCACACAAGAGATGGACACAGGATTTTTACGTGGAAAACCCAAACGGGAAAAAACCACGGGACTTAACACCGGTCCACCAAGAACAATCACTATGAAAGAGAGGTTACAAGACTACTTACTACCCTTTTTCATCAGTTGGGCACAACCTAAGGGACTGAAGCCTCTTCTTGCCGACGCACACGTCGTACACTCTCTTTGGGATTGCTCTTCACGCCTTAAAGCCACTCAAGACAAATCAGCACAGTGGAGAAGAAGTATGGAACTCAGAAGATGAAGTTGCAGCGCTTAAACCAGCAGAAGAACTTCTGAGAATATGGATCTCTCAATGGATATTAGGCTTTTGATCTGGAGAGAGGTAAGGTACTTCGTGGGAGAGAAGTTCTTTAAATAGGGAGGAACCCTAGAGTCCTTACCGCCTCTAAGTCTCGCCGGATAAGGATGGACAGCTTGCAATTCCGAAGCTTTCGCATTTCTGAATCGCATCTGCCGACCCAGCCGACCGATCGGTTGAACATGCCCGACCGATCGGTGAGGGTCCGACTGATCGAGCCTTCATCCGATCGGTCGATCTTCAGTTCTGTCTGCAGGCTTTTTGTGTACGCGAAATCCGACCGATCCGACCTCTTATTCGACCGGTCTGTCAGTAGACCACCTGCTTTGCATATTCTAGGCAGAAGACTAAGACGTGTTCCTTCCATAGACACTTCAGTCCATCTAAAAACATAAAATTACAACTCAAGAACCCAAGTTTTGTCCAACCCATGAACTTGCTAATATTACATGCCTTTCAATTTCTTTGCGCTATAGGGCTCATTGTCTCTCTATTCCTTCGTCCTTCTTTATTTCCAACAGATAAAATCTTATTAAACAGATAAAAAATCTGTTAGTATTTTATGTATTGAGCTCATAATGGTGAGTTTAACAGATTTTATTTATTACTTTCAATCGAAATAGACCAAACAAATAAAACTTTTTTTCTTTTTTCCGGAATTAAACAAGCAAATGGATCTTGTTTTGTAGATCTAAAAAAAAAGGATTCCAATATATAAAATTTATTACAAACAGATAAATGTAGTGGAAGTTAAAGAATTTTAAAGTTTGTGGAAAAAAAAGTTCAAGTGACATCACTTTTCGTGAAGGTCAATACATTTTTAACATAAAAGGGTATTTTCGTCCGATATTTGTCTTTGTCACTAATGAAAGGACTAATGTAATACCAAAATATCTAAGCTGAACTTGGTGGGTTAAGAAAAATGTAATTGGACCTAATCTAGTAAAAAAATTATTTACAAGACCGGCCTGTAAATATCCCTAAAAAAAAACCACCCATTGGCCCATATCACATAACAGTTCGTTCTTTAGCTACCAATCTTTAATCAAACTCCCAATTTCTTTACAAACTAAATAAATAAATGAATAACTCCTTATATAAGTAGCAGTTTCCATGTTCTGTCTAACCTACCCTACAAGAAATTACTTTACTAACTTCTCACCAATACTCATGTTAACCTTGCAACCCCATAGACCATAGTCAGTCCTTTTTTTCTCTAGTAAAACCCACCCAAGGGGGCTAGGACCCAAAAGAGAGCTTGCACATACAAGAAGAAAGCTTACGTATGTGGGAAGAAAGCATGCACACACGAGAAAAAAGCGTATAGCATCGGAAAGTAACCTACATATATGGGAAGAAAAGTGACATGTCTAAGGTTTGATCTTTAAATAGCTAGGTAAGAATCGTCGCGCCTTACTCAAGGTGGATAGCATGGGCAAATTTGACAGTTGGATGGCACTTCATATGTAGGGCCCTTTGAGAATGTATTGATTGTAATATTGCGGTTCTAACATCAATGGATGGATGGATGGGTTATATCTAGTTTATCCGTTGTAGGTGGCGCCCATAATAGTTAATAGTTCAATGGCTCAGTAAGTGATCTCATCTGAATGAGTTGATGGGTAATATATAGATGACTATTGGAAAGGGTTGATCTTTCATTTAGTGGGTCACATGAAGAAAGAACTATTGATGGGTTGTATCCATTGGATTTTATGCAGATGCTCACGATAACTAATGTAGATCAATGGCTTTGATGAAGATTTCTTGTAGATAATTGGATGAATCTTTCATCAAGTGAGTCCCGTGTACGTGAGCAGTTGATTAAAAGTGATCCATTTGAGAAAATCAAATGAAAAATTTTAAAATCCTATTCTGGGTGGGTAATTGGGGCGAGGATTCATAGACAGGAGTTTTTTTTTTCAAGAGGAACCTCATCATATGGGGCGTCTGGTAAATTTAAATTAAGCTCCTATTTTATGCTTTAGAGCTAATTTACACATTAAAGTGTTTGGTAAACCTCTAATCGTGTTTCTGATTTTAAAGTTTATTCACAAATTTGAGCTTTGACTCTAAATAAGACAAGCTAAAGGGGGGTTGCTTCTCTCTCTCTCTCTCTTTCCTTTTAAGTTAAAGTGATGGAGTTGGACAACACAAAATTTACAAACCTCATAAAATTTTCAAAAACAATTATTATAATTTTTAAAAGGTGTGCAGCGTGCTCATGAAATAAGAGCTTCTTTTATAAATTAACCAAACACACTAATTAAAAATTAGAACATAAAAATTAAAGTCTTTAGTTTAGACCTCTAATTAGATCTTACTAGACTCGAGTTTCCAATCATCCCTAAATAATGTTAAAATATGGATTTGGACAGCAATGAATCATATAATATAATATATTAAGCAAATAGAATCCAATTGTCAATTCCCAATTGATTTTGACCTTATAATTTTTTTGACTATTTCATTACCTTTGCAATAACTCCTCCCCCAATTTTCCATTGAACGTAGTCTTAAAAGCATCCATTGAAAATCTAACCTCCTCTTGTTACCAACCATTGATTTATTTTCTTTCATTTGTAAGTAATTGCCCATTACTCCTCTAGACATTTTCTTATAGTGTCCTTTTAACTCTAGCCGATTAATTTTATGCCGCGTCCCTATCTGTGAAACTAATGTGCAAAAACCTTTCATCTTCGATCAATTTCTTATAATAGCTAGTAAATGCATAGCTTCTCACAACTCTGTTGATCGGTTTATAATTGATCCATGGCCCTACATCACCCTCCATCTTTGCCCCCCAAAGCTTGGCTTGATGTCTCCTATCATATCAACCAAGATCACCATTAGGAAGCTCTTTGGGACCGGCACTGGCAAGATGATTTTTTCGTCTCCATCTTTTTCTCAAATCCCCTTTCCTCCTCTCTCTGTCTCTCCCTCTCTCTCTCTCTCTTCTTCTCTTCAATTCCTCTTCCTCCTCTTATCTTCTTCTTCTTCTTCTTCTTTTTCAGATGATTTTAAGTGATTGATGCTAGGGTTTTGAGTTTGTTGTGATTTTTATTTTGCAGGGATGGGTGGGTCTACGCTAGAACAACCACCGTTTGCATGGCTTCGAGCATGAGTTTGTTGGCCATGTGGGTCCAGACCATTAGTGGGTTTAGTATCTAGGGTGATTTCCCTAATAACATTAGAAATTTCCTGTTTTGTCAAACAGTAGTTTTCTAATGGGTTAGGACTTTCCTTTGTCTTGAGATAGAGTTGTTGGGGGATAAGGATGTAATAGTTATATATATGATGTAATCTGTAACCCTGGACAGTCAGTCAGTCAGAGAGGCTGAGAGTGGCTGAGATTCCAAGGCTGTGGTTTCACAGATTGGAGGAGAACCTAGTGGAAATTGGTTTCCCGTGGATGTAGGCATCTTTGCCGAACCACGTAAATCTTCTTGTCTTCTTGTGTGGTGATTGGTGATCTTGGTTGCGTTTGCACGCACGCGCACAACAATTGGTATCAGAGCAGAGGTTGGTGTTCCTCAGGTTTCTGAGCGAGGTGGAAATCGCTCAGTGGCTTGGAGGTTGTGCGCATCCTGGTTAGGTCACCATTGGAGAAGAAGAAGACGAGATTGGGTTCTCTGGTCTTGTTGGGATCGGAGGAAAAAGATTCACAGGTTGTTTCAGATCTCTCAAAGTCAGTTGCTGCGATTGTGATCTATCTGCTGGGACACACACGATAGGAGAAGAGCGAAAATCAGATCTGTGATCGTGTTGGTGGAAGAAGAAGACAGAGAAGATCTGGTTTCTGCAAATTCGAAACAGGGAAGAGGGTCTCGTTCTCCGGGTAAATCCGAGAAGATAAGATCAAATTCTTCGAAGTCTGGCCAGACTTGCTTGGCCAAGTTGCTGCGGAAAGAGAAGAGATCAGATTTGATTCTGATCCTTGGTGGGCCTCTATTTGATCGCTGTGCAGAGGGTGTGCAAATCTGGATCTGACCAGGTTGAATCAATGTTTCAGAGAGAACAACGCTGTTGAGGATTTGCAGAAGGGTAGAGAGATAGAAGAGATCAGATGTGATCTCGAAGGTTCGAAAAACACGAGATTCTCACCGAGATTTTCGCCGGGATTCTCGCCGTCTCCGTCGCCTTTGCCGGACTTCCAGTCGACGCCGTCGCAGTCGCCGCTAGCCGTCGCTGTTACCGGTCCATGCCCACCGCAGCCGAGGAAGACAAACGTGCCAGAGAAAAGGAAAGAGGGCATGGGCGCTGCAGACATCGCCTCCAGTCACGCCGGAGAGGGCGCCGTCCGCCGCTGCCGCCACGATCGCCTCGCTGCACTCCTTGCCAAGCCGCCGCTGTCGCCGCGATCGCTCGCCGCGTTCGTCTCCCGCAGTGGCTACTGCCGTCAACAGAGCCGCCGGTCGCAGGCTCCAGACGCCGATCGGTGGTCGTCACCGCTGCTGTACCCCACCGCCGGGCCCGCGCTGCTAGTCTCCGGACTATCGCCGCGGACGAAGAAGACAGGGTGGCCCTAATCCCTGTTGCAAAACCAGAGAGAGAACAGAGGAAGAAGAAGGGGATTCGGGCCGGGTCAGGTCAAGTTCGACCCGACCCTATTGCAGCGCAGCCCAGGTAGCAAAATCAAATTCAGTTCCGGGTCAGGTCAGGTCCGACCCGACCCATTAGCAGACGGTCCAGCCCAGCCAGTAGGTTCAGGCCGGGTCAGTTCAGGTTCGACCCGACCCAGTTGCAGCAAAGCCCAGCGCACGTGCAGATCAGTTCCGGGTTAGGTGAACCCGACCCGGGTCCGCTCCAGAAGCCCAGCATACTGCGCAGTGACGTCATCAGCCGATGTCAGCAAAGGTACAGTCAAAGGCCAGATTTGACCAGTTTCAACGGCTGAAATTGTTTCTGCGATATCTTGATCGTCCGATGTCCGATCGGAGATCCGTTTGCTCCTACAGACTCGTTTCGAGCAGATCTACGCAGTGGAAGAGGTTGATTGGCTGTTTGACAGTCAAGGAGGAGGTTTGATCGATTGGAGCATAGAAACTTGTTTCTACGTTATCGGAGCCATCCTGAGTCGGATTTCAGATCCGTTTCTTCCAGGGTGCTCGTGTTGACGAGATCTATAGTTTGATGCAGAAATTTGGAGGAGATCTGAACAGATATGGATTCAGGCTTGAATCGGGTCTACTCGACCTGGTTGTTGTTGCAAACCTAATAATAGGAGTCGCTGGCCTAGTTGCAAAGGGTTTGCTGATTCAAATGAAGTTGTTCGTTTGGGGTTCACGTGCTTTGCTGGATCGCATGTGATGTTATTCATCTTGCCAGAGCCAAGCCGGAAAAGTAGCAAGGAGGAGCTGATGTGTTAGCAGTTGCCAAACATTTGTTTGATTGATTGATCGGAGGCCCGGTTAAATGGATTTTTTGACTGTTCGGAGGCAGAGGTTGTTCTGCAATGGAGTCATCTAGACTTGTATTCCCGATCTGTTTTGCTTGCATGCTTGTGGCGATTGGATCTTCACAGTAATGTTGAAGATGGGGCAGGATGGTGAGTGATTCAGATATCACTCAGATTCTTCAATGGTTTCGAGCTTTTAGTTCGAGGTGGAGTTTGACGAGATGAACTTTGCTCAAAGTTCATGTGCTGGTTCAACATGTCAAAGTGTTGAAAAAGACTATATCCCTGGTGCAGTGACGTGTCATTCAGCAGGGTACGTGAAGACATTGCCGGTTTTATCTCCTAATAGCTCGAGTTGTACGGAGTTGTACGGAATTCAAGCCAAGGTGGAGATATGTGTTGTGGCTTTGATACCAATTGTTGTGATTTTCTGACATCACCCGTTGTGCGCATCTATGAATCACAAGATCAACACGAAGCAAGCCACACACAAGAAGAGACACGAGATTTACGTGGTTCACCCAAACAGGGCTACATCCACGGGCACAGGAGGACGAACATCTTCTCTATGACAAGTAAAGCATACAAGAGATTCCCACACTCTCACCTCATCTCTCCTACGTGGTATGGGAACACCACAGGCAACTGCCGCCGCAAGGTCTAGGGTTATAAACTATATATATATATATTCTCCGCTTTCTTGGCCACCAAGAAAGCCCTGGTACAATTACCAAAACACCTTTGACCTTAAATCAGTCCCTGGCTAACCCAGTGACTCATCCGGCTAAACCGGAATACAAGACATATACCCAACAAAGTTTAATTTGTTTATTGTTCTGGTTAATTTCTTATACATTGTTCTTATGGGATGTACTGCTGTTAATTTGTAATGATTTTGGTGATTCTCTCCATTAAAGTTGTTGGATTTAGGCTGGGGATGGAGAGGAAAATGTGTCGCAACATTGGACGAGCTTATATGTATTTTTCAGCCTACCAAGGAATACAAGACATATACCCAACAAAGTTTAATTTGTTTATTGTTCTGGTTAATTTCTTATACATTGTTCTTATGGGATGTACTGCTGTTAATTTGTAATGATTTTGGTGATTCTCTCCATTAAAGTTGTTGGATTTAGGCTGGGGATGGAGAGGAAAATGTGTAGCAACATTGGACGAGCTTATATGTATTTTTCAGCCTACCAAGGATAATGTTGGTTGTATAGCCATGTTTAGGTTAAAAGATGAGAATCACTGGTGGGTGAGATGATTATAAAAGCTGGATTCAGCCTCCAGCCCAGTCATCAAGTGGCATATTTGAGCATAAAAGATGAGTATACTCGTGGTTGAGTTGGTTTAATATATATCATTGCCATGTTGATTAAGCTTCTATTTTTTATGCTTGATTAGATATATCTTTAACTGATCATATATATATATATATATATATATCGTTAACAGTTTGATTAAATAATGGTTGGTCTATGTTTTAGTAAATGCTTGGCAGTGCTCAGTTGTTGTTTGATTTCTTTGTTAAAGAGCCTGCAATAGCCCAATGTATGTTTCTTTTGTTTCATGTGGAAGTTGCGGTGCAATGAGATGGATTAAGATAGATATATAGTGTTAACTATGATTGATGCATATCAGTTGTTTGTTTCTCAGTTGGTGCATTAGAATAAGCCCTTAAATTCATGATGCAGGTATGTGATCTAGAACCATAGAATTATATTCAAAGTTGCTTAGCTTTATTAATTTTTTTAAACACGTTTGTGATTTATGGTCAAACATGTAATAAGAATATTTTTTTTAATAAGTTGCAAGTCTATTTTTATATGTATTATAATTTCTTCTATTAATAAGTCTTTTAAGCCTCTATTAATTACTATTAATTTTTATTGGATTTATTATTAGTTTGAAGTAGTAGTGGCATACAATGATTAAGGTATCACCAATGAAGTAGAAAGACAGAGATCCTTGCATGGTTATTTTAGTATAGTATTGTAAGAAAAGTGATAAATAAAGTAAGTGATCCTTTTTTTTTTTTTTTTTTTTTTTCTCAGGCTTAGCGCTGGCCTTCTTTGTCAGTCTTTTATTAAGTGGGCCGGTTGGCTGATTGTAATATTGTGGGTTGCTTATGAATCAAAGTAGAAGTTTGAAGAAGATGACGGGCATCTTTTCATTAGCTTTTTCATACAAATGGATGGATAGATGATGGTTTCTATCCGGGTGATCTAACGTAGCTGCGTATGATGGTTAATATGGTTCATCAAGTGGGCCAGGTTGAGTAAGTTGATATGTAATAGATGAGTGTGATGAGTTGATCATCTTTCATTTAGTGAGTCCCATGTAGGTAGAAGGATGCATGAATAGTATACGTATCCAGTGGATGTAGCTCAGGCAGACGTTCATTAGTCATCACTTCCACCATTCAACCAAGCCCTAATTACCATTGAAGGGGATGGTGATTCCAGAGAATGAATTTTTTAAAGATATATAAATGATCATATGCTGAAGGTTGCCCAATGTGGGACCCATCATTTCTTCATTTCAAACAACTATAATTTAGCACACCCAATAGGCTTGTCAAAGGGTCTGGCCTGGGATTAACTTGACCCTATCCTTAATATAGCCAGGGCCTCGCCTGAGTTAGCCAAAGCCCTCGAAGAGCTTGCTCCACTTATGCCCTAAGCAAGAGCCAAGCCCAAGGCTTGAAAACAAGAATTGCACTTTTAAATTATCTTAGCTTGTCATCAAGAATCAAGAATTGAGTGTCAATCTAGCGTTCACCTTCCTGTATTTGGACTTGGGACCGATAATAGCTGCAATAAAGCTAGCATGGTGGAGTTAAAATTTTTTTGGATAATAATATTTTCTAATTAAGGATGCTTAATACCACTTCTAATGATATAAAATAACACATAAAATGATACTTAATAATGCTTCTAATGATATATTAAATAATTTAAAATAAGAACTTCTAGTGGTACTTAATAAAACTTGTAAAGATTCTTATTTTATATGCAAAGGTATTGTATATATTAAACTAATTTAAACAATCATATTTGGTAATATCTTCAAAATTTAATAATTTAATCATCTTTCAATATATCGAATAAATCATCTAATGCATTACTATTATCATATTCATTGTCATCCGCGGTGAACCCAGGATTTTTTTTAAGGGGTAAAAATGATGGTCTATTGAAAAAGTTAAACTTAGTTTGGTGTAGTTTCTTCACATAAGCAGTAACAAAAGAGGAAATATATCGAGTTTAAATGAATACAAAATTTTTAAATATATCCACTAACATTCTCTCATCAAAGGTGATAACTCAACACTAAGAAAACCTTTATACAATTGCCCTCGACTAAAACACTCCTTTGCATACAATGAGAAAAAAAAACTCAAGTAATTTAAAGAATCCCAACTAGAAACTTGTCATATTCTTAAAATCTTACTATAATCTTTGAATTTCAATACAAAATGAATTGAATGTTTTCTCATACTTAAAATGGAGACATGCTAAGAAATTGAGATTTCTTTGCAAAATCAGTCCTCTACATGCAAGTGCAAGATACTTTAGATGGGTTATTAACAAGCTTAGGCTTTGTAACATTTTTGCTCGGCAAGCATCAATGTCATCAAATCTTCTAATAGCCATTTTGTTTGAAGACTTGTCTTAAATGGATGGAGAGGATTTTTGATACAATGATGATGATGATGGACAATTTTGTTTTGCCAAAATAAAAAAATCAATTCAATTTAGATTAATATTAACCATTATCATCATTGCCCAATCCTCATCAATTTAGGATTGCCTAATTGAGGTTAGTTATTATACTGAAAGAAAAATATGGGGCATGTTAATGACACCATTGTAACACTCCATAACGAATTGCAACCACACAACATCACAAATAATCTTCAAATCACTTCACAAATTGCAACCATACAACATCACAAATAACCTTCAAATCACATCATGCAATGGGGTCCCTGTCCACTCTCCAACTAATATAGAAAAGCATACAAAAATATGATGTAAAAAAGAATAACCAAAAAAAAAAAAAAACAAAAAACAAAAGGAAAATGAAAAGGGAAAAGAAGTTTAATTGAATTTACTTTGAAATTTACAGTATGGTTGCACAAAATGTTGTTACCTTTAAAACGACAAACTCTTAAAATTGTTCGGGGGGGGGGGGGGGGGGGGGGGGGGGGGATCAAATAACTAGGATTTTCAATTATTGTGAAGTTACAAAGAACATGGCTAAAAATAGTGAAGGATTATTTTAGATCTGAATTTCTAAATTGCAGTTCAAATAATATATAGCGAAAAAATAAACTAACTTGCAAACAATCAATTAATCACATGAGAAGAAGACACACTGATTCTTAACGTGGAAAACCCAAATCTAGTAAAAGACCATGAATCCAACAAGGATCAACTATTAAATAATAGCAAAAAATTACAACATATGCTTACAACCCTTATGTAGTCATTCTTCAACATAAGGACCTAGATCTTCTTGCAAAACTCATTACCACGACACTCTTTCGCAGTGCATCACTCTCTGCATAGTTGCACCATACCTTGAACATGCAAGATGCTTTCAATCTTCTACAAGAGATGTAGAAGCAATATTCTCTAGCCCAAAGCTTCGATACAATCTCCCGTGCACTGCTTTCTGCTTGATCACACTATACCTTGAATACGCAAGATGCTTTTAATCTTCCATAAGAAATGTAGAATCAATATTCTTTAGCCCAAAACTTCAACACAATCTCTCAAATGGAAGTTCTAGAGAAGTTAGGTATCTCCAATGTGTAATCTTCACTTAAAATAATGAGATTTGTATCTAAGGCTAAGAGAAAAACCCTTTAAATAACCCACAATTTGTACCTTAAAAAGAATACTCCTTGTAGAATAAGACTTAACAGCTTTGGTACAAATAGAAAATAAATCTAAAATAGGAACGTGAGTTTCTATTGGTTAGGCGCTCGAGCGGACAAAGCTTTTGCATGGTAAAAATACATCAGGCCTGCTCGAGCGGGCAGAGCTTCTATCCCAAATTAATATTCTTTCAAAAATCTATTTATTTTTCAAGTCTTCATTTCAGCTCCTCCGGCGATATAAACAAGTGTCTATTCTAAAAAAAAATACAAAATATAACTCAATTGACCTAAAGTTTTGTCTAACCCATGAATTATCCAATTACAAAATACTTACAATCTCCACCTTTTGCAATTCATAAACAAAACTTCCTAGACATACAATCTACCCAAAAATAAAAACCAAAATTACATTGAGTAAAATTGCTTCAAAAAAAAATTTTGTACCATCAGCTTCAAACTGTCTTCATATTCTTCTTTTTTGTCCATAAGTTGGCAAAAATAATAACGTTACTATGCAATATATCTGCCAATCAAGATTCAACAATAGCTCCCCAATAATTGTGACTTCTCCTTAATTGTATTTTCTCATTGGTTGGGGTGGGAGCTTTATCTTCTTGATTAGGGGCTTTTATACTTTGTTAGCCATACTTGCAAATTTAGAGTTTTTTAGCACAGTGTGTATCAAATCAGTAGGAAAGTTAGATTTTCTGACCTAAATAGCTCTTGTCTGAACCTTTGACTCAAACAATTGCTTTCTCCATTACATGTTCTTTGGTAAAGTTCTCAACTTATTTTAATGGGTTTGAGTGTGTTATTTAATTTTTCCAATGATGGCATGTGGGTATAACTTTTGGACGAGACACATTCTTCTTTTTTGAAGTACTCCCAATCTAATTTTTGCTAGCACCATGTGGAGTAGCAGGTGATATAGAACTCAAAACAAAACTTTTAACAAAAAAATTGTTTTGCCTTTAACCTTCAAATTAGGTGCACCTTGATTATAATCTAGACCACATAGTTATTAGGCCTTTCTGACTGCACGATGTCAGTGAGCGTTTTCGATCTAGTATTCATCTTGCTCAACAAATCTTTTGTAACATCTAACTCAGACAAAAGCCATCTTCAGTTTGCCATTCAAATTTTCTTTTTCAACTTAGTAAGTTTTTAACTCTTTCTTCAAAATCTCAATCTCTTGTTTAGCTTTCTTACAATTTGACTCTCATAAGTCAACCTTTCAGCCATAGAACTTTTTTTTTTCTTATCAAGTGCTTCTTTTAATTCTTTCTTGACAGAGAGATTTTGATTGAGTTTGACAACTTTATAGCAATCTTGTTACATTACTTAGTTAGCTTCGTACACTCCTTGTACCAAGTTTAACTACTCTATATTAAAGAAAAATTTTGGCCCTCAATCAAATAGTTCAGTCCATTTGAATAGGTGAAAACCTTATGGATCCAATGTAATTGCGGAGATCCCAAGCGTGTCGATGGTTGGACTGATCATAAAGTTGGTATGTTACCCACTATATATCCCTCACATTATACTGAAGGATGGTGAACATTCCTCAAAATTAAACAAACAAAAGTGACTATGCAAATATTACCATGAAACAATCTCCTTTGAAGAAGATGGGAAATGGATACAGATCAATCACCTAAGATTTCAAATTTTATTAGAAAAGTCAAGGCAAAGTCAAGGCATAGATCAATCACCTACATGTCCAACTTAGATTTTCACCCTTGGCCAACTTAGTAATATTTTGGTAGAGCCTATTTGACCAAAACTCCTCTTATTTATTCTCATGCAGACAGAGGAGTGGGCCACGTTGTGTGGTGCTGTGGAAAACCAATTCTAAGGAAAAAAAATTCCTTAGAAAAAACATTTTCCAACTTCCTCTTCGAAAATTGTTTTCAACAATATCATGAAAAAGTTATATCATTTTTCAGATTTTCCTCAAAGAAAAGCCATCCCACAATGCATGGAATTTTCAACACCTTGGAGAAGTTTTTCCACTTTTCTTACTTTTTTTGAGAAAAAGTGGTTGTACAACAAAAATCAGGTGTTCAGATTGATTGGAAAGAATATTTAAATGGAAGATGAATCCTTAGGTATTAAAAAATCTCCTATTAATTAATCTCAATCCAAGCCGTTAGAATGGTGGACCACCTTTAGATAGAGGACTAAGTAAAGATCAGAATATTGATTGGATGACCTTTAGATAGAGGACTAAGTAAAGATCAGAATATTGATTGGATGACCTTAACTATTTAATTAATTACTTGTCACACAAGACTTTGTGCTTTGTGACTATATGGGACTCAATCCTCAAAACAGATGCACAATCCAGAAAACATGTCGAGGACTGTTTTTCAGATGGGGCACAACATATGAAGTAGGGTTGCAAATGGGTTAGTTTCGGACCGGAGCCATATGAGACATGGACCCCGATCCATTTCAAAATGACGATTCTAGTTTCGAAATCGGTTCTAAATTGAAACATATTTTGATGGTTTCAGACCCGATTTTGATAAGAGGACATGGATTTAGTTTTAAAACTGAACTGACTAGAGAATTAGGATATAGTTCCAAAACTAGCTATGACTTCTTTTAACTTTTTTATTTTTTAATTTCTTTTTAAAATAATGATATCTTACCACTTATAATAATACATTAAGTTTATTATCTTTAAGATTAAATATAAAAATGCCAAATCAAAGTTAATTTTGAACTATAATTTATATTATTAAAGGCTCTCGTGCTGAGTCCCAAATTCATGAGTCGAAATCCATATGCACCTAGAACTGGACCTGTTTACTATTTAAAATTTAAATTGGGTTCCAGACACTCATTTATGAATTGAAACATAAAATATCTTTCAAACTCGATTTTTCACGGGTCGGAACCTTTGGATATTGGGAGAGTCAAGTACTTCTTTGCAACTTTAATATTAGGTTGTTGGCAGCTGTCCAAATTTAGAAGGTTTATAAAAGATATATAAGTGTTAAAATGAGTGTAGTTATCATGCGCGGAGTGTACATGTTGCCCACCGGGCATGGGGCCCACCTAAGGCCCATCTTGAACCATTGGATTAATTGCACACCCAACTAAATGGATGGCACATCCATTAAATTTATGGGGGGCTCAAATGAAGATGATCTGATGCTTGGATGGGATCCAAATTAGGTATGTAGATAGGTCCCACCTAGATCTTTAACCCCCCCTAGGTCACCTACGCAATGGGGCCCCACAGCCCGTGATCACACATGCACTTTGCGCGCGCCCGTCAAGCCTTGTGTAAATCACTTTTCCAGGATTCCATTTATAGAGACCATCCGTACCACTCAAGAAGTATCATACCCTCCAACTATAAATCCTCAAGTTTTCAGCTTACAAGTTACTGTGGACAAAAGTAGTTTGACTTTTCATGTACCAGAGTGAACTGGCCCGCTGGGCCAATAATTCTTTTAGGGCCACACATCCTATGTAGATCCATCTACCCATTGGTCCCATAATTTGGTAAGCCTAAAATACTTAAGTCCAAATTATTAGTAAACTTATGAAATGTGGATAAATAGATCTATTTATCCACGATCGAATTATATTTGTTCGATACACCATTGTCAATATTAGACTTATGTTTTATTCTTAAACGGCATGGGATGGGGTGTTACATCGAGTAACCAAGGAAGCTGAGTCAAAGAAGTCGATGTACTAGTAACTATGCTGTCTTATATGCAAACTATTGACTATGCTGTCTTATATGCAAACCATATATTGACTATCAACACATGATGCAAACTATATATTGACTATCAACACATGTCTTATATGCATACTATTGACTATGCTATCAACACATTCCTCTTGTTCGCCCAGAAAAAAAAATCTGGATGAAGGTATTGATCTGTCATCTTTCGTTTTCTTTTTCTATTCAACATTAGAGGATTATGGTTTCTTCTGTATCCTGCTTTTTGTTTTTCTAAGGTCTTGTTTCATATCCGGAGGTTTGATATTCATCTGTCTTTTACCCTTACGACAGAGAACTGAGATTAAGGTGTGTTTTAATCTATAGTTTTCTTTCTCATTCAAAATGAGGTGGTGATTTTCTTTCATCTAAATCTTGATTTTTGTTTATCTCCAAGGTTTTGTTTCCTGGCCAGACAATTTAGGTTAAGATGGTTTACCATCAAAGCCAATAAGTGGCCATGCTCTGAACTATTCTAGTACATTCAACCATATGCTCGTTTATGCAACTTGAAGATGTGATTTTCTTTATTCTAATTCTTGCTCTTTCTTTTGGTTTAAGGTCTGGTTTCATCCCAGAAACAAAGAATTCTGAGCAGGTTTTCAATAATCAAGAATGGCAGCGGATAGAAATAATGCTGGAGGTATCTATCTACCTCATCCATAAAATGGCCTCAAAAGGCCTCAAGTCTATCTGCATCTTTTCGAAGCTCTCGATGATGATGACGATGTTGTTCACGAATCTCTCAAATTCATTTTCACAGGTGTCCCACATGAAGTTCCACATTCTTTAACATGGAGTCTTTCCATTGATACTGATCTGGTTGGTTATATGGTGGGTGATAGGGCTTGGATCATTGGAGAGATAAGAAGACAAAGTGGTGCTTATGTAGCTATGGAACATGAAGGACAGAAAACCACCTTCGTTACAACTGGAAGCTTTGAACAAGTGTTGAGTGCAACAAGACTGATCTGGCAGAGGCAATGGGAGGCTGAAGAGAGGAGGGAGAGAAACGGGGGAAGGCGTTGCAGGTTTTGGATCTCGGGTAACTGTGCTTACGGAGATAGATGCCACTACAGGCATTATTGACCTTTTCTCTACTCAGAGATCTTCATTCGGGTTCTTTTTGATAAGATCTGCCGTGCTGTTTCATTGCTTTTGTAAGTACTCAGTACTCTAAGTCTGTTTTCTTGGAAACTATGGGAGAGACCGATGCCGCTTCAGGCATTACTCAGTTCACTTAGCTCAGATGTGCTTATTCACTTTGTTCTCAGGTGGCATCTGTGTTGATATTACATTTTCTTTGAGAACTTAGTCCTTTTTCATTGGATGGGATGTTTCTGGGTTTTGAAGTACCCAGTACTGAACTCTGTTTTTGTCGAATGGATAGAAACTGTGGGAGAGACGATGCCACTCCAGGCATTACTGAAAAGGGGCATTTGTTTTTGATATTACATTTTCTCTGAGAACTGCATTATAGGCATTTTTTTTTTGATATTACATTTTCTTTGAGAACTTTAGTCTCTTTTCATTGCATTGGCTGATTTTATGTTTTGAAGTACTCAGTAATAATAACTCTGTTTTCTTCGATGGTGGGCTTGCTTTAAATTCCCTGTTTTCACTCTTTTTTTTTTTGTTCGGAATTGTTAACCTGTTTTAAAATTACAACAGTTTCATTTATTGATAACATATGATCTTGAAATTGATTTTTAGTATAGCACTGATTCAGATCCAACATGCTAAATTGTGAGTCATATCAAACTAAAAGCTCTTTATACTGGCTGGCACATTGAAAATTTTGGATTTGACCCTTTAAAAATATGAGATAAACTAGTGATTAAAGTGACTTCGGGGTCACTTGAATGTAGATAGAAAGGATGGAGAAAACTGAAATATACTAAATTGAATCATGAATGGCCTTTTTTCACTTCATTTTCTCCACTTTTGATTTTAAGAAAAACTTGCCATTCTTTTTTTTTTTTTTTTGGTATCTTAGCCGTAGTGGGGCTGGGCCCCTAACCCTTTGGTAAGGAAGTCCTTGGGTGAGGTAATAAATTCTCAGGAAAAGAAAGATTCCTGGTGAAATTCAAATCCATGCTGGGTTGATAAGAACCATACCTTTTACCACTAAGATTAGATGTAGTTTTTGAGAAAAACTTGCATTGCTATTCTTGATACCATCTATCTTTTTCTCTCTTTAGGTCATGTTAAAGAGAAATTTGCATTGCTTTTCTTTCTCTCTCTCTAACAATCAGGATTTTGCAACAATGTAGAAAACACTTGATTTTTCATGTCATGTGGATCATCAGTTTCTTGCTTTCCAATCTAAATTTGTTTTTGGTGATAACGAAGATAATTGATCTTCAAGAGACATATCATTATTTGTTTACTTAGAGTACTGTTAGCACTTTGGTTGTTTTTGGGGGTGCAGTCTCTATTTTTGATTGAGGGGAGAGGGCAGTGCACCTGCTCACTCGCAGTGCACTTTAGTAATGGTTCGTCGACAATGTGTGGGCTAGGGAAGAGGCAATGCACAACCGACACTCTTCATGCGCTTCCCAATAAGACTTATAGGCTAAGGATTGCCATCACTACAGCACTTTCCTGCCTCAACTTGGCCATTGTAGTCAAGATTTCTATTCCCTCTCTTTCCTCCATTCTCCTAAACCTATGTGCATATCATTACATAAATAATATGTCGTGTTAGAGGGTTACTTTGATTATTTATTAATATTTAATAATGTTTAAGTGAACATGTTATGAGTCTGGATTCACCGGGACTAAAACTCCTGAGGAATTCCTGAAGTTTCCTATTGGGTTCGACTTATTAAAAACCTAAGCGACTGAAAAAAATACATCATTTCTATTGTATAATCTTATTGGAGTTAGGCTTAATCTTGGAGAATCCAGACTCTTCTTTTTTTTTTTTTTTTTTTTAACCTCAACCAAGTTGGCTAGGGCCTTGCTTTGTATGTCTACTCCTTTTCTTTTAGACCTTCCAAAATAAAACCATTAAAAAAAGAGCCATAAGAACAAGAGACTAGAATAAAAGCATGCGTTTAATAATGCAATGATTTATTTTAAATAAACTTTTTTTTAAATCTATGGTTGAAAGTTTTTAATAAATTGCTCAAGATCTATAAGGTATCAAGCCTTGCAATTTGACCCCATAGTGATTTATATCCTTTCAAAATAGTGATTTATATCCTTTCAAAAAAAATCTAACGGTTTGAATTTTGTGTCTAGGGCCCACAGATTTCAATAAATAATATGCAATAATTCACTTTTTTGATAAATATCTTGAGATTCAGTTGAAATTTGATCTCATAATGAACAATGACCTTATAAACATTTTTTATGGTTTGGAAAGTGATTTATTATCCCAAAAATTACAATAATAAAGGAAAAAGGGACTTCCTATGCACTAATTTAAAATATAGCATATTACTTCAATGGTTGAAGGTTATTGTACAAATTTCTTGAGGTTCAAACAGTATAAAGCCCTAAAAATTGACCCTCTCGCCATCTTCAGCCTCCCAAATATTTCCAATGGTTTGGATCTTGTGATTGGGGGTCACAAATTCAAAAAAAGTATCCAATGGCTCACTTTTTTACACATATCTTGAGATTGGGGATGTTCCAACGGCTGAAATTTACTGTTGTAGCCGGGTTTGATCTTCTAAACATTTTTAACGGTTTAGATCTTGATTTTCTCTCACGGATTTTGAGGAAAAAAAAGGAAAAATCGGTTTGGGCGTGATCTACTAAAAATCACTATAGCTCATCCTCTTTTTTTCAACCTATATTTTTTACATACATCATAAAGTGGGCCATGGGAAATAGAGGAAAAGCCTCTACATGTCTAATTAAATTGGATATAGCACAAAAGCACAT
The DNA here is from genome assembly GCA_037013555.1 of Sextonia rubra. Taxonomy (NCBI): domain Eukaryota; kingdom Viridiplantae; phylum Streptophyta; class Magnoliopsida; order Laurales; family Lauraceae; genus Sextonia; species Sextonia rubra. The sequence continues at coordinate 11,917,563 of JASUAD010000001.1, read as the reverse complement.
GCCAAACGCTCTTAGTTTTATAAACTCTGCTAGGTTTAGATATTTAGACAAATAGAGCCTAAAAATAATAATGCCAAACATGCACTTATTTTACTATGTTGGACCACTGATCATCTGGAGTGATACATTGAAGGTTTAACTTGAGGACCCACTGGTGGATCCCTGTGGATGTAAGTGGGACTAAATTGCTTAAAAAGTTCATGAATGCATCTCATTCATTGCATCTTTTAAAAGATGCTGAGTATATATGAACTTTTTGGATGAAATCATTTTATATGTAAACTATAATCATGGCTATTTTGAGAAAGTCCTGCAATTTACTTCTTTCATATAAAACCATGTTTAATATGGACAATTTAAAATTTTGTCTTTAAAAACAATATAACAGATTTTCACTAAAGGCATAAGAATACATAGGAGTTGAATAAATAGAATTTATGCCATTATTAGTTAAAAATAAAGATCAAAGGCACATTAAGAAAGGGCTTGTAGTTCATTTTCCATATTCATTGATTCTATTTTCATAAAGGAATGGTTATTTAATGTTCGTTTGTAAAGTTCATATTTGATCTTCATCTATCACCACTTATTGTATGAAATAGTCTCAAGTTTAGCCGCAACTTTTGTATGAACTTAATCTCCATTTGATCTTCATTTGTCACCACTTAATCTTGAAGTTTGCTTAGGGCCCTAATCTAATATTCTCAATTATAGCAGCAACCTTTTTAGCCACTGTTTAATTTTAGCTACATTGAGAATATTAGATTTATGTAAGGTATACTTTCTCACTAAATGTAACTCTAAATATTGAAAGAGAAAAAAAATAAATTAAGTTTTTAAAATTATGTTTATAGTAATGAAAGAGATAGGCAAAAATATCATTTCACTCTAAAAATTTATTGTAGTTGGGAGTTTACTGATTTTGTGGACACGGAAAGTATTAAAATGAAACGATAGGGGATTATTTACAAATACAAAAACCACAAGGGGCCTATTTACAAATTCTATAAACCATAGTGACTAGTGAGTATTTACAAAAAAACTTAAAATAAATTACAATTTATTATAATTGATCCATCCATACACAACTCACCATTGGATTGATGAAGTTTCAAAATACATAATCAGGCTTCATGTGCATGAGAAAGTTATTGAAAAAGAGGCCATTGGAACATGGAGCATGGTGAGCTGATAGAACCATGTCTTTGTTAAATCATAGAGTTGATCTTCACCCTTCTCTACTAAAATAAAGTTTAACCAATGTAAATCTCCATGCTTGACCCTTGACCCATATTACCCTTTATCAAAGCCTTCAGCATGCTCCTTTTCCAGAGAACTCCACAAACATGCACTTAAAAAGTTAAAACCCAATGAATTAGAGGTTTTCCATTAGGGCCTGTTTGCTTGTATCAAAATACATAAGAATACATGGCCAATCAGGATCCATCTAAGGATAATTCTAGAGGTGAAGGGTGAAGCATATGAGGCAAAGATGTAGATAGAACTTTGAATTTTCTAGGATTTGAATTACAAGAGTGATGGCTGAGTGTTCATTTCTCATTTTCTTTGATTCAATTTCCATTGTAGGGGAGGTCATTCCATGGTCATTTTTAGATTTCTTTTTTTCACCTTTCATTTTGAACCAGTTACAGAAATAGGTAGTCTTAGAATGCCTAGGAATCCATTTACATGAAAGAAACAGGCTCTTAGAATTCCTAGGAATTCAATTAAACTACAGTATTTTACTTAAGAAAAAAAAAAAAAAAGAACTGCCAACCACAGTCATTTGAATCCATGGATGCCTTGTTATAGTTGAATACAGAACAGCAAAACATGAGGAAGATACTAGCATGGCAAAACATGAGGAAGATACTAGCATGGCTCCGTGCCATTGGCTCTAGCGTGTAATATGTTAAATAGATTATGCTCTGAGAAATATACCAGCGTGGCAATTGGCTTGGGTATGTTGAATGCACCCTTGCAATGTATATTATGCATCAAAATTTTAAGTCTCGGTGAATAAAACATAAAATAGAATCAGTGACACGTAACAGAGATGGCTAATTGAACAAAACAAAGTACAACATCACAGAATTGGAAGGAAGTGAGCTTTCAACCAACTAATCTAATCGAGAAAAGGGTCAGATGGAAAAGCAACTTCTGTAGCTCCTTCTAACATCTGTGTAACAGTTTTCATGGTAGGCCTCAGTGATGGTTCATCTTGAATGCACCAAAACGCCACCATCACAAATCTCTCTAGCCTCCTGGCATCACTCAATGCATCTTGGCCATTCTTCACCAATAGATCCAGCCTCCCTTCTTTATAGCAATCCCAGGCCCAATCAACCAGTATCGCATCCTCTCTGTTCTCAGGCACTGGTTCCAAGTGCTTCCTGCAACAAATGATCTCCAACAACAAGACCCCAAAACTGTAAACATCAACCTTGGCCGTGATGGCCATCTTCTTAAACCATTCTGGGGCAACATAACCTTTGGTGCCTCTTATGCTTGTATTAGTTCGAGTTTGATCAGCCTTCAATAGCTTTGCCAATCCAAAGTCAGATATCCTTGCTGTGTAAGAGTCGTCAAGGAGTATGTTTTGAGGCTTCACATCGCAATGGATGATCTGGGTGCTGCACTCTTCATGCAAATACATGAGACCTCTTGCTATCCCCAACACAATCTGCTTTCGCTGGTGCCAGTTAGGCTTCGGGCTTCCAAATATGAAGCTTGCCAAAGACCCATTGCTCATGAACTCGTACACAAGAAGACGGTGTGGCCCCTCATCGCAGAATCCGATCAAATGGACTAGATTCCTATGATGGGTCCGGCTGATTGCCATCACTTCCGTCTTGAATTCCTCCACACCATCTTTCTCCACCTTGTTTAGCTTCTTGACTGCAACGAAATTTCTAGCATCTGATGCTATGACACCTTTGTATACTATGCCAAAGGCACCACTACCCAATGTATATTTAAACCCATCCGTAGCCTTTTCAAGTTCTTTATATGTAAATGAACGTAGATTCATTCCAAAGGAGCTTGACTCTGGCCTATGCTTCAGCTTTCTTCTATTGTACGAGAAGAAAACAACCACTGAAATTGCTGACAAAAAGAGGAAGTTGAGACCCAAAGAGCTTCCTAAAAGCAGCGATCCGATGAGAATGGTTGTAGACCGATCTCTCTCCCTTTGTGTTATATCCAGCGGAAAAAGAGATGGGATTGACGAGTGGTTACTTTTTGCAACTTTAATTAGAGCCTTGCCTGTAATTTGGTCGCCCCTCCGCCCATTTGAAAGCGGCATCTTCTTCTTCCAACACTCTGTACCACTGAAAATGGCGACATCACAGAGGCAATCATTCATGCATTGCTTTCGACATTCGTCTTCATTGACAGGACTCAAACACTCATAATCACACTGGGGCCGATTTGTGTTAGCCATTTCCTTCAGCTCAAATTGCTTCTCAGCATCCAAACCTACTGGCTCACAACTATGCGGAGCAAAATCTTGCTTGCAACCATAGAATGTGTACTTTTGATCCAAGTAACTATACCCAGGTGGGCATTTGCAAACGGGCCTCTGGTCCTCATCTAATTCACAGTAGCTGTTAAATCCACAGATTCCGCTCCCAATCTTCACATCCCCTGCATTACAGATGTCTGAAGGCAGGGACAACATGACATCCCACGCCTGCTTCCAACCTCCATTGTTTGGATACTCCTTTGGATGAATGTATTGCCTGAAAACGCCATCAGAATCCAACGTTGCCCGGTGATAGAAGCTACTATATGAGACCATATTGATTTCCTGTACACTACAACAAAATGCATTATTGGCTACGGTTTTGCCTACGCAAGCCCATTTTGTGTGGCTAAAAGTTGTCTTTTGCCTACGAAAATGAATCTACGTAGGTAAAAGCCACAATTATCTCCTATTTTTAGCGACGCAAGATATTTTCGTAGGCAAAAGTAGTCTGAATTCTCTCCAAACTAAGAGGCAAAGTTTTACCCACGAAGAAATATCATTTGGCGACGCGTCATTTTGTAGGCCAAGTGAAAAACATTTGGCTACGCATATATTTGCATAGGGAAAAACTAAGACTTTTGGCCATGCATAGTCTTTTGTAGGCAATATCCTTTGGCAACACAGTATTTTGTAGGCAATGTGAAAAACCTTTAGCCATACATATATTTGCGTAGAGAAAGGTCAAGACTTTCGGCTACGCATGGTTTTTCGTGGATACTATCCTTTGGCGACGCATTATTTTGTAGGCAAAGTGAAAAACCTTTAGCCACGCATATATTTCCATAGGGAAAAGCTAAGATTTTCGGCTACGCATGGTGTTCCGTGGCTAATATCCTTTGGCGACACGGTATTTTGTAGGCAAAGTGAAAAACCTTTGGCTACGAATATATTTTCATTGGGAAAGGCCAAAACTTTCGGCGACGCATGGTTTTCCATCGGCAATATCCTTTAGCGACGCTATAGTTTGTAGGCAAAGTAAAAAACCTTTCACCACGATTATTTTTGCATAGGGAAAGGCCAAGACTTTTGACCACACCTTGTTTTCTATGGGCAAATCCAAATATTTTCATTTCCATTCTTTTATTTTTTTTTTAATGAAACTATTCCCATGCCTTCCTCTTCTTTTTGTTTTTTTTAAAATACTATTGGGTTATGTAGATGTTTTTGCTAAAATCGTGCTTTTAAAATCAAAGCCGTTTTTTTTCTTTTTTTTTTTTGTGCTGTACTGTTTTATTTAAAAAGTCATTTATATGAGAGAAAGAACTTTGGTGTGAGGATATTTTGGGGCCATGTATTTGGATGGTGTAAACTTGATGGGCTCCTAAGTAAGCTGCATTATTTAAAAATGGAATTGATTATTATTGTAGATTTTTCATAAGTAAGCTACATTAGAGTTTAGCTTTCTTTGATGTAGATTTTTTAAGTGTAGTTTTTTTTAATAGTGGGTCTTTTTTAAGTGTAGTTTTTTTTTAATAGTGGATCTATCACATGTTTTAGAAAACTATGTAGAATTTGATTAGTTTCATTATTAATGTATCAACTGGGTCCTTCTTTAAAAGTTAAATCTGGCCAATCTCATAAAACATAGTACATACCATCCATTCTAATTAAATTTGATTTAAAATAAATCGGACACATGGGCACCTAATGGACCCCACAATATGCACATGCTTGTGATCCTACGTGCATTAGGATTTAGGGTTTAATAATAGTTAACTTGTGCTACTTTATTTTCAACAAAGAGAAAAACGAGGGAAAGGGAAGAAAAGAAGGGAAACTGAAAGGAGGGAGAGGAAAGAATAGGAAGGAAGAAGGAAGTGCAGCAGCGATTTAGGTTCATCACATAGCTTTTAAATCTTTCTTCATTAAAACATGCATCACAATGATTTTTTTCTTGTCCATGTGCTGTTCCATTAGTGTTCTGTGTTCATTAATCCATTTTATTTGATCTGTTTTGTGTTGTTTCGTTAAACTGTATATGGATCTGGCGTGTTTTGTGCACTGCAATGTTTTTGTAGCATTGTTGTTTCTGCGCTACCATGTTATGCATACAGATCCAGATCTACTGCACTGTAATCTGTAATATTTCTGTAGAATCCATCGCTGTTGTCTGTAATGTTTCTTCCAGATCTAGATCTACTGCACTGCAATCTGTAAGTCCATCGCTGTTGCAAAAGGATGCATTAGGCCCGCTGTTGTTTTTTCTGTAGAATCACTGAACTGTAATTCTGTAGAATCGCTGTTGTTGTTGTTTTTTGCAAAATCATTGAACTGTAATCGTTGCAAACCCGCTGTTGTTTTTTCTGTAGAACTGTAATCCTGAGGTCCATCGCTGTTGTTGTTTTTTGCAAAATCACTGAACTGTAATCGTTGCAAACCCGCTGTTGTTTTTTCTGTAGAACTGTAATCGTTGTAAACCCGCTGTTGTTTTTTCTGTAGAACTGTAATCCTGAAGTCCATCGCTGTTGTTTTTTGCAAAAGGATGCAGTAGGCCCCTCCCCCACTGAAGAAGGCCAGGCCGGGATTTGCACCCCCCCTGCGCGCGCAATAATCACGCACGACGTGTCACGCACCCGGTTAAACGTTTTCCGGACCGAGAATCTCGGGCCAAGCCCGGCTCGTGTGCGCGCATAGGGCTCATAGCAAAAGAGTCTAAAAGAGCTTAAAGTATAAAGGACAAGGATATACATATAAAGTGCTCAAAGAATTTATACTTTTCCAATGTGGGACTTTTGAAAAACCACAAAGCTCTTTGTGTAAAGCAAAACTATAAAACTCAATTTTGAAATTAACCCCTTAGAACCCAATCCCATCTATATATATTAACAAAGTTGAGTTCACCACAATAACTACCACAATCATGTGTTTATCCGGTCTTAACCTCAAATCAATTTTCTAATCATGCCTATACCATATACTAATTTAGACTAGTTATATTTAGAACCTATAACTAGTTAGTGATAGCATGAATTGAACATGCACATGAACACTTGAAAATTCGAGGGTTGCTTCTATACGCATGAATTGTATTTTTGGAAGTAACTAAAATTAAAGAAATAAAAAGAAATATTCATAAGTGTCTAAGTAGGAAAAAAAAGAAATAGAAAAGAGTAAAAATCTATATTGCACCCATTTGTTTGCTTGGAATTGAATGACTTGAATTCCTTTGAAAACATGAAATATTTTTTTAAAAATGACTAAAATTGAAGAAATATGAGTAAAGACTAGCATAAAATATCGTGTTATGTATGGCTAGTGTCGCATATAGATTGAATAATAAATTAAAATTGAATGGTCAAAATCAAGTAGAAATTGCGATAGGCCCATACTAAGCTTGGTCCTAAAAATAAAAATATACTCAATTTGGGGACATTTTTCAAGAGACTAATGATAAGAAATGAATAAATACTATATAACATAAGGCAAGGAATAACATTTACATTTTATTACATTAAAAAAAAAGTAAGTTTGACATTTTTTAAAAATGGAGACTACAATTTATAGTCAAATAAAAACATTTTGAGAAAAAAAACTATGCAAAGACTATATGTTTGAATGGAATTGAATGACTTGAATTCCCTTGAATAATAATAATAATAAGGTCGATTTTATTTCTTTATGTTGGTTTGACAAAAAAAAAAATCAAACAAATGTCACAACTGTTGTAGAACATTGAGTTAAACTCAGCATTTGGGCATCCAAATATGCTTTAATTCATTCAAGCTATTCCATATATATGTAGACAACATGGGTCCAAGTTTCAAAACAGACAGACTTCATCTCAACCAAAATCAAGCTTAAATGACTCTTGTCAGTGTTCCTGGGTGGCAACCCAGGCTAGAGCAACTCATACATTCCGATGATAAAATTAGTTGAAACTCACAGGGAAGACTTAAAATATGCTCTAGGTCATTCCTTCAGAGTTTCGGATTTTTCAGACACCATTGGATGTAAGTTCAAATTTATGGAGCCTCATTCTAAAGTTTTAGGGACACTGTGTGAAACTTCACTTTCTAAAGACCAAATTGGCTAAAATTTCTATGGAAGGCCTCAATAATGCTCTAGAGTATTTCCACAAAATTTCGGGTCGGTTGGATGTTGTTGACCCAAAGTCAACATACCCACTGGGCTATGAGGGCACTGAATACAAGCCTAACTTCCCAAAGGCCAAATCAATTGGAAATTGGATATAGACCTAAAAATAGGTTCCTCATTAAAATCTCAAAATTCCGTCGCTATATGAGATCTTTGGGCCCCAAACAATTGAAGCATGGGCCCACTTCGACCAAAAGTCAACAGATTGTGTGACCCACTTTTCGTTGTCAGAGCCTGATGAAAATTTTATGGCATTCCTAAAATGATGTCATAGTCCATCCATTTAAATTTCATGAGGTTTGCATATCATTTGGGCCTAATACCATATAGAGTAAAGAGATATAATTGCACCCATTTGTTTTCATGGAATTGAATGACTTGAATTCCCTTGAATACATGAAATGTATTTTTGGGAATGACTAAAATTAAAGAAATAAAAGTAATAATTCATAAGTTTCTAACTTAAAAAAAAGAAATAGAAAAGAGTAAAGATTTGTAAATGATAAAAAACTTAGAAAGGAGATGAAAAATATTTACCTAACTATCAGCTTAATCTGTACCATTCATGTCGAATCGGTACAATTGTGACTGTAATAAAAAGTTGTAAAAATACTTAAAATTTAAAAAAAGGTAAACAATGTAAAAAGATAAAACGCATGATTATGCTTTTGCACATTTTTTACAAACCTTTTAGAGTTCAAAATGATAGAACTCACTACTATGCATAACATTAATTTGTTGACTTAACCCTGAACCGCATGATTTCAGATATGGACAAAAGTTGGTTGTTGCTTCGTGACACATTCAGTGAGCAATATAAAGATGGCGTGAAGTCATTTATTGAGTTTGCAAATGCTCATTCAGGCGAGGTTACAGAGATTAAGTGCCCGTGTAGCCATTGTTGTAACTACTTTAAGCATAAGTATGATACTGTTTATATTCATCTGTTAAAAAGAGGGATGATGGCATCCTACACCACTTGGGACAGACACGGAGAACTTCCACAACGTGATGAGCCGGACAAGGAAGATAATGAATATGATGAGGATCATGATGAATATGATCAATTATTAGAGGACCATCACATGGGAACTTACATCGAGGGTGATACCCTAGAGATGGAGGATGTGCAAGACTTTGAGAAAATATTGGAGGCGTCCCAATGTGGTTTGTACCCTGGCTGCAAAGAGACAGATACTTTGTTATCATTTGTCATCCAAATGTTATATGTGAAAGTAGAGAATGGGTGGAGCAATACATCTTTCAACAAAGTTTTAAAGATATTTAGGCAGTTCCTACCAAAGGGACACAAAGTTCCGGGGTTAATTTATGAGTCCAAAAAGTTACTACGAGACTTAGGATTGGGATATGAGCTCATTGATGCATGTAAAAATGATTGTGCACTATATTGGAAGGAGAATGCAGACTTGAAAAAATGTCCCACGTGTCAGGAATCCAGGTATAAGATCAACGATAGTAGGGGTAAGAAGATCCCTCACAAGATACTGCGTTACTTCCCATTGACACCAAGGTTGCGAAGATTGTACATGTCCCGGAAGACAGCCAAAGACATGAGATGGCACAATGATAAGCGTCTGGATGACGGGGTAGGAAGGCATCCAGCAGACTTTGAAGAGTGGAAGCAATTTGATCGGAATTATCCAGAGTTTGCACAGGAGACCAGCAATGTCAGATTGGGCTTGGCCACTGATGGGTTCAACCCTTTCGGAAACTTGAGCTCTTCTTATAGTATGTGGCCTGTCATTATTATGCCCTACAACTTACCACCCTGGAAATGCATGAAGGACCCATTTTTCATGATGTCCTTACTTATTCTTGGACCGAGTCAACCAGGGACTAACATTGATGTCTACCTGAGACCCTTGATTGATGAGTTAAATGATCTATGGGAGACAGGTGTTCTGACTTATGATGCCTCCACTAAAGAGAACTTTCAGATGTGTGCAACTTTAATGTGGACCATAAATGACTTCCCTGCATATGGTGACGTGTCTGGGTGGAGTACAAAAGGTTATTTGGCTTGTCCCACTTGCAATGATAATAATTTATCAGTAAGATTGACAGATAAGATCGGTTGGGTGGGACATCGATCTTACTTGCCTGAGAATCACAATTGGAGGAAGGACAATAAGTTTAATGGTTTTCCCGAGCTTGACAAAAGATCCTTGGACATACCAGCCATGGATAAAGTTATGGCTCAATTGGATAAGTTACCAAAGACCAAGTTCGGAAAGGGTGATACTAAAAGGAAAAGGCCCCGTGACGACGAACAATTGAACTGGACAAAAAAGAGCATTTTATGGAAGCTTCCATACTGGAAGTCAAAGAAGCTCCGACATAATCTTGATGTCATGCACATAGAGAAGAATATAGGTGAAAGCTGCTGTGGAACGATGTTGGCCATAGAAGGCAAGAACAAAGACACTCCAAAAGCGCGTGCGGATTTGGAAAAAATGGGCATAAGACCAGAATTGCATCTACAGAAAAATGACAAAGGATCTGTATTGAAGCCTAGGGCAGTCTACACATTGAGCTCGAAACAGATAGATGATTTTTGTGAATTCTTGAAGTCCATCTGTTATCCAGATGGCTATGCAGCTAATATATCAAGGTCTGTGAACTCTAAAAATGGCAAGTTATCAGGCATGAAAAGCCATGACTATCATGTCCTCCTTCAACGTCTTCTTCCAATAGGCATGCGCGGTTTTGTGAATAAAGAGATATGTACCGCACTGCTTGAGTTGGGCAGTTTTTTTCAGGAACTTTGCTCGAAGTCATTAAGGCGTAGTGATTTGGAGAAATTGGAAGAACGAATAGTGCTTATACTCTGCAATCTGGAGATGATCTTTCCTCCAGCTTTCTTCGATGTGATGGTCCATCTGGCTGTGCACTTGCCTCGTGAGGCCATGCTTGGTGGACCTGTGCAATATCGGTGGATGTACCCGATCGAAAGGTGAATGCTACAATCCTATGGTGAATTATTGATTTAGTAGTCCAATTATCTTGCATATGTAATCTTAATTGTGATTGTTGCTTATTTGAAGGTTTCTCAAGACTCTAAAAGGGTATGTCACCAACAAAGCACGTCCAGAAGGTTCAATTGCTGAGGCTTACATTTCCAAGGAGTGTCTCAATTTTTGCTCAATGTACCTAAAAGGGACTGATAAACTAGGACGGAATTGTGATGGTGGCGATCGTGGCCCTGGAATGGAGATCTTTACCCAAAATGTCAAACTTTTCTCACCGATCTTAAGGGCTCTTGATCCTTCCCAGAAAGAACGGGAAATGGCTCATTGGTTTGTGCTGTACAATACCGCCGAGGTGGAACCATATCTAGAGTATGTGGGTTAGTTAAATTACATATATAAACCTATTAATTATAACACTATTTTAAGATACTTATGTACACATTTCACTGAATAGGGAACACAAGAATATTATAGAGAATCAGAATCCTTAAGGACGTGATATAACTCAAATACAGCGAGCAGAATTTCCAAAATGGTTTGAAAAACATGTAAGATATATTTGAAAGAGCTTAGACATATTGGTAAACACTAACTAGCTTAAATTAATTTGAAATTAACTTTTTATGTTTGCAATATGTTTGTTCATGTAGATGAATGAGTTGCGAAATCAACGGTCACCAAAAGCAACCCAAGAACTGTGGTCATTAGCACAAGGTCCCGGTCCGATAATTGATCTTTATGCTGGTTGCATCTGCAATGGTGTTCGGTTCCATAGTAGAGATCATGAGAGCCGTCGGAGGTGCCAAAACAGTGGGTTGGTCGTACAAGGGGAGCATAAAGGGAAGCAAATTGACTTCTATGGTTATTTGTGCAAAATATTGGAATTGAGATACTTGCATGGAGGTAGAGTGGTTCTATTTCAATGTAAATGGTATGACATCGGTCACAAAAGTAGAATACATACCGATCAACATGTCAAAACCATTGATATTAGGAGGCTTTGGTATAAAGATGATCCATTTGTCCTTCTAAGTAATGTCAAACAAGTATTCTATGTCAATGACACCATCAAAGGTAAGAATTGGAGAGTGGTAGAACTGGTCAATCATCGAGGAGTATGGGATGTACTAGAGCGGGATGATGCGTCCAATGATGCATTTCAACAGGACGAATCAACCAATGGTGTCCCAATTCTTGAACAAGATACTAATATTCAATATTACAGCAGAGATGATATGGATCTCGATATTGTTCCCGTTAATGAATTAATGACTGAGCATTATTCCGATGATAATGACGAGGATGACACAATTTTGGAATATATAGATGACGAAGAAGATGAACAGCAAAGAGGACACATCCATGATGTCTATCATGATATAGAACCTGATATAGAATATGATATGTAGCTTTTGTTTTATACTTTAGTAGCTTTTGATTATATGGACAACTGTTATAAATTTATAAGATTTTTCATTTACATATCATGGCTTTGTTGTTTCACATGTCATTCCAGTTATTGGCATCATTTTATTTTTTTCATTTCATTGTTTGTCATATATAGTTGCCAAATATGCAAAAAGGTGGTAAATTATTTGTGAAGCCTGGGTTTTTGGCGACCCAAAGGAAGAAGTTACCTATCGAGGAGGAGAGAGATAAAAGGATTAAAGAGAATATTGCGAGAATGCATGCTCTAGGGGTTCCGGATAAGGCAAACTCGTTCTTTGGATTGGGTCAGACGGCCATGAAGAAAAAAACCATGGAGAGAAAGAGAAAGGAGGGTGGATGTGACGATGATGAGGCTTATCTTCCACCTGAGGGTGAGGAGGGATTGAGTTCTTCCAATGAAAGTTCCTTTAATGATGAGGATGATGAATCTGAGCCCCAGTTGAATAAGGTAATAACCTTTATTTTTCTGCTCATGCTTAGATGCTACAAGGGTTAAAAACATTGACTACTAATAGTAACTTTGTTAACTTTTTCATTTTATACATATTACTATTATATGATGATTATGATGATTACACTATGTAGTATTACTTAATTTGATGTTTGATTGTTGATTACTTCAATTATTGATTACTAATAATTAAGTTTACTGTTATGTCAGGTCACAAATATGCTTCCGTGGCTTAGGAAAAGAGGTGGTGCTACTAGTCGTTCAGGAGCTACACAGACCCTCGAGCGAGTGATACCGATGCCATCTCCACAGCCTACCCATGATCCATTGCCACAGCATGATCCACAACCACATCCACAGCCACAGCCTACCCAAGCTCACTTCTCATCATTTACACGGCCTGACCAGCTTACTAGTCCACGTAGTGCTGCCAGTAGTGTGGGTAAGAAATGTACACCATTTACATATAAATAAAATTGGCTTTCCTTTAATGATTTATGTCTACTAACATAAATAAATTTGTGTTCTTAACAGCATCGGCTTCAGTCTCTAGCAAAACTGGTAAACGGGGCCCGACCAAGGGGAAGAACGTGGATAGGCTTAGGAAAGTGCTTGGTCATCCCATTCCTATTGATATCAATCGTGAGGAAGGGGCAATAGAGGGAACGTGGGCCTCTTCTGTAGCATCTGCTCTTGGGGAACAGATTCGAGATCATGCACCAATCCGAGACATTCATTGGGTAGACATTGATTGTAACACTCCGACCCAGCTTGACCTCGTTTAGCGGCTAGTTAATATTGTTTTCGTTGCTAATCGTGTTTTGTTTGTGTTTTATTTTCGTTACGGGTCATGGATAGGTAGTCGGGTTAAGTTTGACCTGGATTAAGTAGACCAAGCCCTTTTTCGTAATTTTAGATTTTCTTAGACATGGTCATTTTTGCATCATCTTGATGTCAACACGTGTCTTTCGTTGAGCTCGTTAACTTTCGTAACTACGTTGTTTGCAACCGAGGTCGTGTGATTCGATTGGATCTTGATTTGACTCAAACTGAAAATAGACTTATGACTTGGATCCTCTTGTAATTTGACCACTCATGAGCTTATATATACTTCATCCATCGACACCAACACTCACGTTCTCTCTCTCTCTCTCTCATTTTCATTTGCTTGCACTGCACGTGGAATCTTCCTCCTTTACTTGAGATTTCTCTCCCCCATCGATCAGAGAGGAATTTGGGTTCTTGCATGTGAGGTGAGTGGGACATTCTTCCATCTCTCTCATCTCTTTCCCCTCTTTCTTCTCCTTCTTGTTCTTATTGGTGGGTCTGTGTTGTGAATTTCTCTCCATCCCTCATGCATGCATGTGGTTTTGATTGTGTTAGGTGGTGTTTGGGCTTGAGGTCAACGAATTGTGCAATTGATTTCCAAATTGAGGCAAGTATAACCATATCTTGTGAGAACCCATGTTGGTATGATTTTGATCTTGGTTAGCTCACATTAATGTGTATGGAAAAAGGTGTTACAGCTCATTTGCTTACTCATTTGATTACTACTTTGTCTATCTCCATTGGCAAATTGAAATTCTGATGCTTCCCAGACATTCTGTTTGTGTTTCAGGAAATTTGAGTTTGTGCAGGTACGGCTAAGCCGTATGGCACTTACGGCTCAAAGTCCAGAGAGGAGAAAAACCCAGTTTTCCTCTACGGCTAGGGCACGGCTAAGCCATGGATTGCCCTACGGCTAAGCCGAAGCTCAGCCGTGGCCCAGCCGTAGAACAATACAGGGTGCATTTTCTGGAATAACTGAGAGTCAGCAACTGACAGACCTTCTACGGCCCAGCCACGGCTAAGCCGTAGACCACACACGGCTAAGCCGTAGCACACACACGGCTAAGCCGTATTCACATTAGACTAATGAAAGAAAAACAAGGATAGGTGTAAGGAAAAGACCGATATGGCCTTCATGATAGAATGTAGAGCACCTAAACCGGCCCAACGGAATATGACACAACGCGTGAATGATCTCGAGAGCTGCGAATCACTCATGTTCGTTATCCAGATGTTAAGCACCTCCCCATGGGTGTTGGTTTAAGGGACTTCGTGCACCACCCAATTCAATGCAACACTAGACAACGGTGCATCGAATAACTTAAAACTACATCATCATGCACGGTTAGAAACACCGGATAATTAGATTAGAATTGGTTTGTAATTACAGATGATTCGATTTCGCATGATTTGTTGCACAACATATTGCATTCGATTAGTGATCTCAACTCTCTAACATGTTTACTTGTGTTCAGTTATATTCACATTGTGGTTCTTTACCTTGAGTATGCATGTATAATATGTTCACAGATACGCACGTATGATATGTTGTCACGATCTACTCAGGGTTTCCATGATTGACTCTGTATGGTCAGGCACTACTTAGCCTCAGCCTTAGGATCCCGACGGGGTGAATTTGGTATAGTTTATATGGCCTGCTGCAGTATGGATATGTCTTGGGGAACCGGACCCCAGGAAACCGAGACCCATTGTGCCCTGGCCCGGACAATGGTGTTCTTTGCATGTTACAAGATCCCTCTTTTGGGAGCATATTGTAATGTAGTAGCCACTAGTCATGTACACAGCATGTATTCATTGATTCACTCAGCATATTTCTTTCTTGCATGACAGCCTAGTATACGAAAATGTCTTCTTTAATCACATGATGTTCTTATTCTGTTAGACACAGCGTGTGTTAACTTGCTATGGTTTATACTTTGCTGAATCTTCGTATTCACAGTTGTTTTTGGTGTTGCAGGCCCAGATACCCCTGCCGAACCCCCGCAGGTCGGCCAGACTCCAGATGAGACCCCCGGGGCCCCATCAGGCCTAGAGGAGTGGATGTGATCACTCCACGGGAGAGCGTTCCTGGCATGCATTGCATCGGAGTCTTGTGCTTGTTGTTTTGAGGATTTCAGACTTGTGTATATGTCATGACTGTATATGTTATTTTGCTCTTTTTGTAAGACTTTCATATGTAATTATGTCAGTTCGTTCTTGGTATCCTCTTCTTGCATTATTAGTTTGATGTTTCTGATATTTACAGCTTCCGCGTACATGTTTGGCACGTGTGAATGTTCCCTTGTGCGTGTGCATTTAGACTCGGTCTACGTGTGCATGCACGGGAGTACGTGTGTCATTAGGTTTGGCTTTTGCTAACCCCCGAACCCTGGGCTCGGGTTGTGACATTGATTTTGAGATCAGGCTAGCCATTGTTATGAGAGTTGGGGTAATATAAATTGATTTATAAAAGAAAAATTGTTTAACATGTTATTCAATTGATTTCTTAAACTGAGAGTTTAATTCATATTGCATTTTATTGTTACTGTCACAACCCGAGCCCAGGGTTCGGGGGTTAGCAAAAGCCAAACCTAATGATACACGTACTCCCGTGCATGCACACGTAGACCGAGTCTAAATGCACACGCACAAGGGAACATTCACACGTGCCAAGCAAGTACGCGGAAGCTGTAAATATCAGAAACATAAAACTAATAATGCAAGAAGAGGATACAAGAAAGGACTGACATAATTACATAAAAAGTTTACAAAAGAACAAAAGGATAAATACAATAGTGACATGTCATGACATATACAAGTCTGAAAATCCCCAAAACATGACTCCAACATGATGCATGCCATGTACGCTCTCCCGTGGAGTGATCACATCCACTCCTCTAGGCCTGATGGGGCCTCGGGGGTCTCATCTGGAGCCTGGCCGACCTGCGGGGGTTCGGCAGGGGGATCTGGGCCTGCAACACCAAAAACAACTGTGAATACGAAGATTCAGCAAAGTATAAACCATAGCAAGTTAACACACGCTGTGTCTAATAGAATAAAGAACATCATGTTATTAAAGAAGGCATTTTCGTATACTAGGCTATCATGCAAGAAATAAATATGCTGCGTGAATCAAGGATAACATGCTGTGTACATGACTAGTGGCTACTACATTACCATATGCTCCCAAAAGAGGGATCTTGTAACATGCAAAGAACACCATTGTCCGGGCCAGGGTACAATGGGTCTCGGTTTCCTGGGGTCCGGTTCCCCAAGACAAAATCCATACTGCAGCAGGCCATATAAACTATACCGAATTCACCCCGTCGGGATCCTAAGGCTGAGGCTAAGTAGTGCCTGACCATACGGAGTCAATCATGAAAATCCTGAGTAGATCGTGACAACTTATCATACGTGCAGATCCGTGAATGAACACATCATACATGCATACTCAGGGTAAATAAATAACAATGTGAAAGTAACGAAACATACGTAATCATGTTAGAGAGTTGAGATCAAGGATCGAATGCAATATGTTATGCAACAAATCATGTGAATCGAATCATCTTAAGTTTACAAACCAATTCTAATCTAATTATCCGGTGTTTCTAACCGTGCATGATGATGTAGTTTTAAGTTATTCGATACACCGTTGTCTAGTGTTGCCTTGAATCAGGCGGTGCACGAAGTCCCTTAAACCAACACCCATGGGGAGGTGCTTAACATCCGGATAACGAACATGAATGATTCGCAGCCCTCGAGATCATTCACGCGTAGTATCACATTCCGTTGGGCAAGTCTAGGTGCTCTACATTCTATCATGAAGGTCATATAGGTCTTATCTTTACACCTATCCTTATTTTTCTTTCATTAATCTAGAGTGAATACGGCTTAGCCGTGTGTGTGCTACGGCTTAGCCGTATGTGGTCTACGGCTTAGCCGTGGCTGGGCCGTAGAAGGTCTGTCAGTTGCTGACTCTCAGTTATTCCAGAAATTGCACCCTGTATTGTTCTACGGCTTGGCCACGGCTGAGCTACGGCTTAGCCGTAGGGCATTCCACGGCTTAGCCGTGCCCTAGCCGTAGAGGAAAACTGGGTTTTTCTCCTCTCTGGACTGTGAGCCGTAGGTGTTATACGGCTTAGCCGTACCTGCACGAATTCAGAAATCTGAAACATGTACAGAATGTCTGGAAATGCATCAGAATTGCAATCTATCAATGGGGAATACACAAGTACTGAACCAATAAGTATCAAATGGGCTGTAAACACATGTTTTCCATACACATTAATGTGAGCTAGCCAAAATCAAAGCATACCAACATGGGTTCTCAATGTTATGGTTATACTTGCCTCAATTTGGAAATCAATTGCACAAATGGAGCCCTCAAGTCCAAACACAACCTAACACAAGCAAAACCACATGCATGCATGAGGGATGGAGAGAAATCAAAACACAAACACACCAAGCACGATGGAGACAAGAGGGAGAAGAGATGGAGAAAGGAGATGAGAGAATGGAAAGGTTTCCAACTCACCTTTCATGCAAGAACCTCACAATAGAGCTTGATCGATGGAGGAATGCAAGAAAATTCCACGTGCAGTGCAGGAAGAGAGAAAACAAGAGAAGGAACTTGAGTTTGATCGATTGGGTGAGCTTATATAAGCTCATTAGGTGGTCAAATTGCAATGAAGTCCAAGCTAGAATACAAATTTCAGTTTGAGTCAAATCAAGGTCCAATCGAATCACACGACCTCGGTTGCAAATGACGTAGTTACGAAAGTTAACGAGCTCAACGAAAGACACGTGTTGACATCAAGATGATGCAAAAATGACCATGTCTAAGAAAAGCTAAAATTACGAAAAAGGGCTTGGTCTACTTAATCCAGGTCAAACTCAACCCAACTACCTATCCATGACCCGTAACAAAAACCAAAACACAACAAAACACGATTAGCAACAAAAACAAGATTAACTAAACGCTAAACGAGGTCAAGCTGGGTCGGAGTGTTACAGTTACCAATTGCAGTTAACCTTTGACCTTGGCGGGGACTATGAAAGAGATTTGGTGTTCAAGTCTATCATTGACCATAAGTGCCAAGATTTATACAAAGACTGGAAAAGCACATTGCACAAGCACTATCTTGAGCTCAAAAAGGATGGAGTGTCAGACATCAAAAGCCATCCATTATATCCTTGTAAATTGGATGACTGGAAGTTTATGATCGAGCACGTGTGGGAGAGCGACAGTTTTAAGGTATTCCTTATTGGTGTTATTTACATATATATGGTGTTTGGGCTTCTACTAGATTGAAATAAACCAACTGCATGTGAGATAATTAAGCTTATTTTGTTGTTTTCTTTTTTAATTTTGCCCTCATAGAAAAAGCCTGAAAGTGGAAAAAAGGCACGAGCCGCCCAAAAATACAATCATATGAGTGGCTCAAGATCGTATGCATCACGAGCATCTATCGATGTAAGTATATGATTGTAAATTTTTACTCTTAATAAAATTTCAATACTTAGTTAATCTGACCGAAATATCTAATAAATAATAGGCATCAAAGAATGGTGGTGTTCGACCATCTATCCCGGATATTTTTGAGCAAACTCACAGACGTGGTCGGCATGGTGGGATGTGGATAAATGACCATGCTGAACAACATCATGTAAGTACTAGCTAATTCATTTATTTAAATCATCAAATGTACATTTTTTACATATGTTATGGGTTTACATAATGAAAAATGACAGGCTATGTTAAAAGAGAAGATTCTTGCACAGTCGCAGCCAGGTGTCAAGAATCCGCAAACCGAGGTACAAGTTTCCATCGATGCGCTTGGGAAAAGATCAGGTTTCTCAAGGGGATTTGGGATACGCAGCATCGCTTCATCTTCCACACAGTCTCATGAACCTAATCCTGAGGTGATCGCTTTGCAGCAGAAGATAGCTGACCAAGATAAGACCTTGGCTGCATGGCGGGGCTTACTACAGGTGATGGCTACAAAAATTGGGATAGATCCTGCCAGTGTACCAGGGTTAGTGGATCCAACTAACGTTCCGAGGTTAGTTCTAGAGAATGGTGGTGAAGATGGCACATCGAGTGGAGGGCAGGATGCGGCTTCCCTTGGTTAGTAAATTAAAATTTTATTTTCAATTCTAAAGAGTGGTTTGAACTCAAATATTGAGTTTAAGGAGGTATCTAAAATTGAGTAAATAAATTATTTCATCTGTTTAAGCCAAATTTTGTTGTGGCTAACTTTGTGATAATTCATTTTGACAATATGGACACTGTGAGGCCCTTAGAATATTGTTGTGGCTTTGAAACACATTTTGGGTAATATTTTAGGGGGATATGCTGCTCCTTTATTTTCAAAGGGCATGGTTAGTGTAATTTGCTAACTTTTGAATTTCTGATCAACTTGAAGAGTGACGATAGCAAAAGCATATATTAGATTTGAAGTTAGTTTATTGATAAAATGTTAATAATTTTCTGTATTTTTTTTTGTGCAGGTTGATGATGGAGGATGTCTTCAGCTTGACAACTAGATGGCCTTTTCTCTTATTTTCTCTTTTATCACAAGCATTTAGACTTGTTGAACATTATCTTCTTGTTTTTGGATATTTGAATATATTTGAGACTTATTTGGATGATATGTATTGGATATTTTGTAAGTTTTTAATATTTTTTCATTGAGATTCATAATTGGTTGGATTTTAATCTATTTGGATGTTTATTGAATTAGTTTAGATGAGATTGGTATAAACTGGTTGCTGAAAAAAATTAAAAATAAATAATTTTTTTCATTATCTCTTTTGGCTATGCAATGTATGAAGGTAAAAAATAGATGGAGGTTTTGGCTACGTGTATTGAGTGGGCAAAAGTTATGTTTATAATAAAAAATAATATTTTTTACTTTTGCCTACGAACTTTTCATAGGCAAAAGTGCTAATTAAAATTAAAAAAAATTGTGTTTGACTTTTGGCTATGCAAACCTTCGTAGCTAAAGATTACAAACCTTTGTAGCCAAAAGTTGTACATTTGCCTACATAAAATATTCGTAGCCAAAGGCTGTACATTTGCCTACGTAAAGGCTTCATAGCCAAAGGCTATACATTTGCCTACGTAAAATCTTCGTAGCCAAAAGCTGTATATTTGCCTACGCAAAATCTTCATAGCCAAAGGCTATACATTTGCCTACGCAAAGCATCATAACCAAAAGTTGCACATTTGCCAACTACAAATTGGTGTAGGCAAAAGTACAACATTTGGCTACGAAGATTTTGCGTAGCCAAAAGCAACACTCTTACCCTACCGGAAAGCGTAGCTAAAAACTCAGTTTTTGCCCACGCACTATTCTATGCGTGGGCAAAGACCTTTCCCCACAACCCTTTGGCTACGATTTGCCTACGCATGTCATTGCGTAGGCAAAGAGTTTTACCTACGCATTTAGTCCTTTACCTACAAATTTTCTGCATAGGCAAAGGTGCATTTTGTTGTAGGTGTGAGACTGACCGAGGCTCCATTCCTAAGTTTAATGTATATGTAGCCCGACTGGTTGAAAACCAACTGGTGCCCAGAGCCCAATGTCCCGGCGCTAACATAATAGGCTTCATACTCATATTCCGATTGCAGAGCAATGGTATTGAGAACGAGATTGCCATCGAGCAAGAGCTGCAACTTAAACCTTCCTATCGAGAAGTCGGTCTCTGTAAGACGCGACCGTGGTTGGCTATCCAGGTCCAGTTCTTGAGTTGGCAAGATGGTGTCCGTGGGCTCAAGGAAGCTCCTCCATATATACTGGGAACCTGCGCCTCTAAGAACAAAGTCGCCAGTATCGAGCATCGCAGCTGAGGTGGCACGGCCAGTAGTTTGGCCTTGGGCCCTCCATGCGACGTTGCGTTGGTGGTCATAGAGCACAAGGCTGCCATCTTTCGTCAGCTCGACTTTCGAACCTCTCTGCACTGGATTAGTCCTATTCGCAAACCAAACAACAGTTTTTTCAGGTATTTTGTCGAACCAGATGGCAAGCAAGAAGAATTGTGTATCTGGGAGACGATAGAATCCAAGGGCGAATTCACGAGAAGGTGAAGAAACCCATGAAGCTGTGTCGCGTTTAGCAGTGAAAGATTCTCCCAGGCTTATGTTGCCGTTGTTTTGAGCGATGACAGAAAGAGGGAGAAAAAGAAGCAGTAGGCATAAGTAATGACGAAGAGACGCCATTGTCTACACTGCTAAAGAGGATGAGAAAGGGAAACAACAATATAAGAGAGATTTCAACATGCAACCAGAGAGACTCTTGGTTCTAAATAGATACACGTTATATGATAGTGCTTACATTGACTTGGGAGTCTTGGACGTGTGTTTTTTTATGAATGATTCAACACTTGGTCATGAGTCATTGCCTTGTTTTTTCTTTCTTCTCTCCTTTTTATAAATATCTTGATTTTGAAACGTTGACGATCTTACCATGGGCTCACCTACAAGCACGTTAATTAGAAAGATAAGGCGAATTGAAAGCATCCACTGCCAATAAGGGGTTCGATTGATAATACTTTTCAAATAGCCTGCTTATCCTCCGCGTTCGATTGATAATACTTTTCAAATAGCCTGGTTATCCTCTTACGTGGCTGATTTATCTTTTGTTGTGCCAATAGTGTCAACCACTGATACAATCATCAGATCATAACCCACAATTTAATAGCTCTAAATTTAATGGTTTTGATTAAAATGCATTTAAGCGGGCATCGCATCAATGGTTCTCTCACACAACCCTTTCTGCGGTCATATTTAAAAAAAAAACAAAAGCACCAACCGAAGGTTATTAGATTAATAGGGATCTTCCAATGGGATATTTAGGCACCATTTGATTTGCTTGGTCATCAAGATGGTGAGGTGTGGTTATTGTTCAATGTCTACCCATAAACACAGATCGTCCTTAACATATTGGTATTTCTTCAACCATACCAATACACACAACAGGCCTGGACCCACAGTCTAATCAGACCAAATTTCTAGCTAGGACTGTAGAATCGTCACAAATATCCACAATATTGAAATTACTGCTTGAAATCCCACTAATTTATGCTGACGCAAAATTGGAACGAGGTTTGAAATTTTCATTTCTGGAATAAATATAATATGTTTTAAAAGCTTGTGTTCTCTATTCGCATATTACCGCTAGAAATGCTATGCAGGGAGACCCCGGTTAAAGATGATGGGACCTTGCACCCCTTAATCTTAATCTGGTTTCTTGTCGTAGTATGTCCGCAGGTCCTTCAGAAGCAGCAAGGGGCACTCAGTAGATACAATGATCAAAGATCTTATTCTGCCAATACTGCTGTTTCATCAATTTGTAAAACTAGATACATGCTGTGAATACATGGGCTTGCATGGATCAAGCACTTGCTACAAAATAGATTGGAAGAACAAACATCAAACTCTGAGGTTCAACAGTAACAATTAGGAACAGACCTGCTTATTTATGTATGGAAAAAACATAGACAAATCAAAGAGCAGAGAAAATAGGGATTCCAGGTAGAGTGGCGCCTGCATCCACGATGAACACATTGCCTGACACATATTCTGATAAGTCATGAATTAGATATTGAACTAGTGATGTCAATGCAGGATCTGATGTGCCATAGGTTCTTAAAGGGACAGTTCTCGACGCAACATTGTTCAGCCATTTTTTCTGCATAAGACCCTCTGTGATCTCAGATTTGAAGAGGCCTGGTGAAATTGAGTTCACTCTGATCTTATGCACCCCTAACTCCATGGCCATGACCTGTTTGTTCAAAACACATTAGTTTCTTTAATCCGCCTTCCAAAACATCAAAAATGAATAGAAGAAACATCAAAAATTCTACATGACCAATAAAAACCTACAGAGGCAACAAGAAGTTTCACACTCAGCATAGGCAAACACTACTACATAAGCAAGCAGAGAACTACTACATAGATACCAGAGGCAAGGCGTTCTTGTAGAAAGGCAGCTCCCAAGATATATAAAGAATAAATCTTAAACAACATTTCTTAAGCAGAAGAGCACAAAATTCTTCATTTTTTATGAAATCAGGGAGTTTAAAGCAAATACTAAATTGTACAGGATGAAAGAACCCACATGTAGGCATTACAGAGAGGAATGGAAACATCAAATGCATAAAATCAAAATAAATAAATAAAAAACAAACATGGTAAGATGATTTCTGAAATATATTCCACTGGAAATAATAAAATTCTTCACTCGCAAAACAATAAACCTTTACGCCTTTAAATCTACATCTGTTAGCATGCAACAGCCCTTTTTTTTTTTTTTTTTTTTTTTTTTTGCTCCTGATCCTTCCCCAGGCCAGCACCACCTCCATGATTCACATGCATCCAGTTTGGGTTAAGGAGAGGCAGGCTAGTGCGAAAGCAAAATTGGATGAATTAGGAATGGACCAGTACTCAGCGGAATCGAATGATAATAGCCAATACCTTGTTCTGAAAATCAAAATCATATCGCAAATCATTCAAGAGGTTGAATTGTATTAATGAATCATAAGATTTTTCAAAAAAATTTGTTGTAAAACATGAAAAACATAATGAAAATTAAAAAAAGAAAAAAAAACGGTACCCTTCATGCTGCATTCATCACATTGACAAATGAGTGTCATATATAATATGAACAAAGAGTAGAATATGTTTAATATATTGTTACTAGGAAAAATACACCAGTTGTTTTTATTCCTTTATATTTTTGTGCTCTCTAAATTAAAAAAAAACATACGGAAGTGCCACCTGATGTTAAATATCCAATTCATAAAAAAAAAGGGGGGGAAAAACACTTAAAAAAGAATGTAGGGTAGAATCCATTCCTACAGTTGAGTGCTCCAGTCAAATGCCTATTCCATTTTTAGATGGTATGACAACAATTAGTAGATAACATATAAAAAATATAAACATTGAAAAATGAAAAACAGAAAGCTGCAAAAACAGGACTAGAAATAATCATTCATCTGTTGCTAGTTGCCAGCCACTGCCTGGACAAAATCGCCCGGCCTGTAGGATTCGCGCTTCAATTCAAATATTTGCCCATAAACGGAATTCACTATATAAATACTAAACCTTTCTCCATGAGTCAATATGAATTGTAAGATTATATTCTGAATCCTGAATCCTTGGATTTTAACAACTAGGATAGTCATCTCAATTTCATGGTGTATCAGATTTGATTGTTAAACAAATTATTTGTGCCTTAGTCCAAGGATAAGTGTTACTCTTACTGGGATCAAATTAGGATTACATCCAACTGACAGGCTTCATGAGTACCATCCTATTTAAATGAGGAGCCTTTCAAAAACAATTATGCACATACATGCCCACTTATTCAAAAGCAATCTCTCCCATTTTTCTCAGAGTGATAAGCTTACAATATGCAAATTCTGTTATATAGTATGACAAATATTAGTAGTAAAATTCAACTACCCAATTCATGTACATGGCGATTTTCCTGTCCATCATGCCGGCCTGTAGTACAGTTGGTAGCTGTTCATAAGTCTCAACCAAAAGGTTGCAGTTTCAAGTCCATTACCAATTAAAATAAAATCAAGGAAAAAAATACTCATCCACACCATCCTTGATTGCACTCACTCATTGATGGGCATAAACAAAGACCAAGAAAAAAAAATCAATCAAAAGGCTTCTGACAAATATCCACACAGAAAAATATATAATTAAAAAAATACAACAACAAAGGAACAAAGTATCTTCCCGCATTCATTTGGTATTGTTTGAGTGCTTTAGTCTCGTTGGCGAAGTTTCTATAGATGTTTGATTCGATCAGCTTCAGGACATTTTGCCTCTTTTTCCAAAAGGTGACTTTTTAAAATAGATATGAATGTCTAGCACTTTTTGCCTTTTCTTTTGACAAGTTTGCCATATAACTTCTATAATATGGAAAGTTTTCTTGTACTACTTTTACTTTATGACAAATTTGCTTATACTACTTCTACTAAATGACAACTTAACCCATATAACTTTCATAATATGATAAGTTTGCCTTTTCTAATTGAAAAGATACACCAAACAATATATTTGTAAGATGGTCTAAGTACAACAGCTCTATTTAAAACAGATCTATTTAAATCAGCTCTATTTCAAACATATAGGCTTACTATTTCATAAATTAATAGAAGAGAAATGAAGAATTTTTGGAGAATAGTAGAGGTCTATTGCATTGAAAATGATAGCTTCCAATCAAATTCGGGGAAAAGGAGGCTTCTAAAAATAAAGGAGAGTGATAATTCTGTAA
Organism: Sextonia rubra; assembly: GCA_037013555.1. Taxonomy (NCBI): domain Eukaryota; kingdom Viridiplantae; phylum Streptophyta; class Magnoliopsida; order Laurales; family Lauraceae; genus Sextonia; species Sextonia rubra. The sequence continues at coordinate 11,891,931 of JASUAD010000001.1, read as the reverse complement.
GAGGGCATGGCAACTAGGTTTTAGAAGGAAGCATGTGGGTTTTCATTAAAATAAAAAAAATAGAAATCTGTTTTCATAAAAAGTGCATGTGGGGCCCAGCTATTAAAAATTACAAAAAATTTGTAAGAGGATATGTAGGACTAGATATTTTGTGCTTCTGAAACTGCCATTTAGAACGAACTACGAAGGCAAGCTTTTCTCATTTTTTTAAGTCAAATTCTCCGCCTTCACTAAGAGTCTAAGACGCATCTGATGCACTTGATTTATCATGTCAGCGCATCTACTCCTAGCAATTGCAACCCTTGTATTTTTGTCGCACTCCTTTGCAAAAACTAATAGTTTGCTAGATTTGATTAGTACATGAGAGTAAACAATGATTTCTTTTCGCCAGTTATCTTCCAGTCTACTAAATAAAATAAATGTGCGACAAAAAAATATATATATATTATCACAAGGGAAAATTTGGGTAGTTGAATAACATTTACCTTTGTCATGGTGTTTACAGCTGCCTTAGATGCAGAATAGGCGAGTCCTCCAGGTAACTGCCCATGATTGAGACCGGCAATAGACAAAATGTTAATTACTGATCCTTTCACATCTGCATCACGCATGCAAATACAGACATGCTTGGATACCAAAAATGATCCGGTTAAATTTGTTGCAATTAATTTATTCCATTCCTCCTCAGGCCAATCTAATGCGGCATACACAGCACCTAAGACACATGGCATAGGAGTTAGAAGCACATCCCACAAATTGGATCAGATAAGTTGCTAGCTATAGTACAAGGAAATAGGTGGGATTAGCGAACTATTGGCACAAAATCAGAGCAAAGCTTCAGTTTCTCAGTATTCATTTAGAGCACATTTGTCTAACGCATTTTTTGCAGAAGAGGAACAGAAAAATGTTCAAATTTTCCAGATTTAGTTTTCCAATGTTTGGTGCGGACAATTTTCCATAAGGAAAAGCGAAAACTTTTCATGAATCTGTGCAAAAGCCTTTTCTATTGTTAAGTGTTACTTTTTTCTTTTTTTTTCTTTTTCCTTTTTTTTCTTTTGTGTGTGTGTGTGTGTGTGTGTGTGTGTGTGTGTTTTTGGAGGAAAAATGTGAGTAGCTTGTAATGGCAACTATACAACCAAAGAGTTATTGTCTCTAGAGTAGTCCAAACCTTAGCCCTTACACAACAGGTATGGGTGCCAAGATTTGAATTAGCGACTGAAGAACCTACACAACTTCAATGAAGGTAAACTTGGATCAGTGCTAATTCACTGTGGGCCAGGGTGCTACATAAACAGAATGATATGGTGAGCTAAGAGACAGGCAATCTACAAGAAATGTGCAGCCGAGCTATGATCCCATCACCCTCCAAAGTCCTAAGCCCCACTTCCCCTCATGAATTAGCACCAGAACCAACCTGAAAATCATCTAGACTATATCCAACAGTTAGATTTTACATTTTTTTTAAAGTTTAATCCGTTTTCCACCCTTGACCTTTGGACCTTAGATGTCGTTTGCTTGCTGACATTTACATATGTAAATGTTACCAATGTGTAATGGTTACCCAGGGTTATGTTTGTTTGGGTTGATTTACACATGAAGTATGCAAAATGGGTGTGTAAATGGTGTGAGAATCACTTGGTTTTTTGCCCAGATTTTACACACCTCAGTAGGTGGTAAAAGGTTTCCTACATCACTGTTATGAGGCGGATGCACAGTATTTTAGGTGTCATCACCGTCCATCACGTGTTTTTGAATTTTTATGCTTATTTGGGATCCTAAATGTAAATCTGAACCGTCTATCATCCTTAAAAGGCCCATTACGGCTATAATACCAAATCTCAACCGTTGATTCTTCCTAGATTGTGAGATATTTTCAAAAACATTCACGTGTAATATCTAACCATTCTGGATATATGTGGGCCCCATGTTCATGATCTGAACTGTTCAAAGTCTTTAAAAGTCCCATTACGGCTATGACACCAAATTTGACAACTTAAATCATCATGGATGATGAGATATTTCCAAAACAATTACAACTGTTGGATGGACTACTGTTTTTCATGTGCTGTGTTGAAGTCCCTTGAACCCAGTTCCATTTTTGAAGTTTTTAATATATGTGTGGACCCCACAAGCATGATCCAAACCATTGAAAATCTTTAAAATAACCAAAAAGGCCATGGGACCATATTTTATATTTTAATTCTTCACAGATTTTTTTATATTTATAAAAAAAGGTTTGGATCTAAAAATCTATAATTCTGAATTTCTTGGGCCCCATTTTCTTGATCAAAACCATTGATCCTCTTAAAAATGGTCATTTTTTGTTTGGGGTCAAGTGTCATGCATTTATTCATCATATATTTTAATGAATTTGTGAAAAATGGTGAAGATTTTTTGTAGAAAAATGCTCAACCGTTGGATGCATTCAAATTTACATGTGATGAGGTGTGAAAATGACAAACAAGGGATTGTGTTTCACATGTGACTCATTTGCATATGAAAATAACTCACATGTGAATCATTTACACATGTAAGTCATTTTCATATTCCATGTGAAAATGACAAACGACCTCTTAATATCTACAATATACGATGGCCAATCAAGCTGAATTTTGAAAAAAAAAAAAACCACGCAACTAAAGTGGGAAAAAGAAAAATGCCACCCAACCAGAGTGGGACTCACTGAGATATATTGCACTAGAACACAAAACCAAGAGTTTGTGTGTGTTTATATATTTAAAATTCTCTCCCCAGCCTAGTCCACATATGGATGGATAAGAAGGCATATACACAGACCAGGGTCAGCCGAAAGGCTAGCTCAATTAAATCATTGTTAAGTACGGATTTTAAGGCCCAAAAGACTTGTCGATGAAACATATGGAAAGATAGGATGTTTGAATTCAAGAATGACTATGAATAAGATGTTAGCCAAAATGGCCTATTCTGGGAACTTTGAACGGATTGGATTCGCCTTCCAATGGCATGATTAAACGTGTCATTCTCACAACTCTAAATCACACAGAACGTCTGAGATTTCTTGATCAATTGATTGTATTGTATTGAATCCATTCTCTTAGAGAATGAGTACTAATATATAGGAATACACATGCCTTAATTAAGGCTTTTACAAAGGAAACTAGCTAATCACTAATCTAAAATAGGAAAACAATCAAAACAGAATATGTACAGCCATCTAATTGTTGACCAAATCAAATCCCACGTGAGATATGGCTAGCTGGCTAGCTGGACAGGATTGATGGGCCTTGGGTCCCTTGATGGGCCAATGTAACATATGAGCCAACTTAACACCCCCCCTCAAATTGATGCGGGAGAATCAATGAGCATCAATTTGCAAACCAAGAATTGATGCCGTGGTCGAGGAAGACCTTTAGTAAGAATATCAGCGACTTGAAGCTCAGTGGAGACATGCGGAAGACTGATGACATCACGTTTAAGCTCATCCCGGATGAAATGACAATCAATCTCGATGTGTTTAGTGCGTTCATGAAAAATCGGATTTTCAGTAATCCGAATTGCACTAGTATTGTCAGCATAGAGGGGGGTAGCGCCGTCTGCGGGGAAGCCAATGTCCGAGAGGAGGCCGCGGAGCCAAATAATTTCAGAGCACACAGCAGACATAGCGCGGTATTCAGCTTCAGTAGACGATTTTGAAACTTTGTCATGTTTCTTGCATTTCCAGGAAATCAGACTTTTTCCTAAAAACATGCACCAACCTGTCGTCGATCGGCGAGTATCTGGACAACCAGCCCAATCAGCATCTGAATAGGCTGTGAGAGATAGAGGATTGTCGGATGGAAAAAACAGCCCGCGAGTCGGAGTGCAAATAAGGTACCGAATGATGCGTCGCACAGCAGCCATATGAAGATGACGAGGAGCAGTCATGAACTGACTCATGAGGTTAACCGCAAAGGAGAGATCAGGACGAGTGACGGTGAGATAGATCAAGCTACCGACTAACTGGCGATAGGCGGTAAGATCGGGAAGAAGATCACCCTCCTCTTTACTGAGTTTTAGATTTACTTCGAGTGGCGTATCAACCGGAGCAGAGTCAGTAAGGCCAGCCAAGTCAATGAGGTCAACCGTGTATTTGTGCTGATTGAGAACGATCCCAGTAGTGGATTGATGAACTTCAAGACCGAGGAAATAGTGCAAGGGCCCGAGATCCTTCATTTGAAATGTCTGATGAAGAGAAGCTTGAAGGTCATGAATCATTTGTGCATTGGGTCCTGTAATGACAATGTCATCAACGTAGACCAGTAGAACAGTAATGCCAGAGGAAGCATGATGTAAGAACATAGAAGGATCATACTGGCTCGGATGAAAATTCAAGTGAAGAAGAGCCTCTTGAAATTTCTCAAACCATGCGCGAGGAGCTTGTTTCAGACCATAAAGAGAGCGTCGGAGCTTAGCAACCATGCCCGGGCCAGAGGAGGACCCAGGAGGCAGACGCATATAGACATCTTCTTTGAGATCACCATGAAGAAACGCATTTTTGACATCCATTTGATAAAGAGGCCAGGATTGAGAGGCCACAACAGCAAGGATTGTGCGGACAGTGGTCATCTTCGCGACAGGAGCAAAGGTTTCATCATAATCAATGCCATATTCCTGCCGATTTCCGAGAGCAACGAGGCGCGCCTTATACCGATCAAGAGAGCCATCTGGTTTTAACTTGAGAGAAAAAATCCACTTGCAGCCAATCGGTTTGACACCCAAAGGAGAGGGGACAACATCCCATGTATGATTTTTCTCTAAAGCGTCCAACTCATCGTGTATAGCCTGGGTCCAACATTTGTCCTGCACAACCTGAGAATAGGAGCGGGGAATGGAAGAAGAGGACAAAGTGGCCATTAAAGAAGTATGGGAAAAACCATAGCGGTCAGGGGGTACCGAAATGCGGGTGGAGCGACGCAAGGTAGGAAGCCCAGAAGAACCAACTGCTGGAGGTGGACCAGATGCTGGAGGAAGATCAGGAGGGGGATCCCGGGAAGGCGCGTCTGGATGCCGTCTGTGGTACACATAGTGAGGATTGAAACGAACAATGGAGGTGGTGTCAGAAAAACCAGGTAAAGATACTAAGGAAGAGTCAGGAGGGTCAAGGTGTTGTTGAAAAAAATACTGATTTTCAAAAAAAACAACATTCCTAGAGGTCCGGAAGCGACGAATGTGAGGGTCGTAGCAAAGGTACCCTTTCTGGAAGGGGGCATATCCTAAAAACACACACTTAGCGGATTGTGCAGTTAATTTGGTCCGTTCAGAAGGGGGCAAGTGTACAAAACAAACAGAGCCGAAAACATGAAGAGCATCATAAGATGGAGATGTCTGGTATAAGCGAAAATATGGGCTCTGATTGTTAAGTGAGGCAGAAGGTAGACGATTTATGAGATGTGCTGCAGTAGCCAGTGCCTCAACCCAAAAACGGGTAGGAACCGATGATTCAAGCAGAAGGGAGCGAGTGACATCAAGTAGATGTCCATTTTTCCGTTCAGCAACTCCATTCTGCTGGGGAGTATAAGGACAAGTACGATGAGAAATTATGCCTTTGTGTTGTAAAAACTTTTGAAAATCAGAGGAGACATATTCTCCACCCGAATCAGAGCGCAATATTTTGATGCATGTGGAGAATTGATTCTCAACATAAGCTAAGAAAATTTTAAAAACAGGGAAAACATCAGATTTGGAATGCAGAAAGTAAATCCATGTGAACCGACTGAAATCATCAATAAAGGTGACAAAATATTTGTAGCGAGCATGAGAAAGAGCGGGAGCAATGCCCCATACATCGCTATGAACTAAATCAAAACACCTAGTGCTGTGTGAAGTGGAGATAGGAAAAGGAAGAGTTTTGCTTTTTCCCATTTTACAAGTAGCACAATCAAAAGGCACACAAGAAGAGAAGCCATTAGATTTATTGATTAAACCAGAATTTAACAAGAGGGACAAAGCCTTGGAATTAGGGTGTCCGAGTTTTTTATGCCACAATTGGCAATTATCTCTAACAGAAAAACAAAACATATCACTAGCAACTCTAGTCCTAGGAATACGAGAAAAATCCAACGGAAACAGGCGTCCACACTTAGGTCCCCTCGCTATCTCCTGCCCGGACATCTGGTCCTGCACAACACAACCAGAAGAAGAAAATGATATGTTACAGTTATTTTCAACAAGCTGCCCAACTGACAATAGATTGGAAGTTAAATTGGGACAAAGGAAGACATTTTTCAAGGGGATGGGACCAGGAATGTCTCCAAGAGCAGTAATGGGAACAGTACCACCATTGGCAGTCTGTATTTGAAGATTTCCAGTGTATTTTTTCACATTGGAGAGAGGGTTCCGGGAATATGTCATATGATTAGAGGCCCCGGAATCAAGAAACCAAGTAGAAGATGGAGGGGATGTACCTGAGAGACCTAAAGCAGAAAGGGCATTGACAATCATTTGCTGAACCAATTCAGGAGTCAGAGAAGAGGAGGGCCCATGCTGTGCAGATGGTGGAACAGGCAGTTCTGAAGAAGCAACATAAGCATGCGGAGTCGGAGACTGAGTCTGATATAGCGGAGCCTGATGCTGTGGAGCTTGATACTGTGGTGGCGGACGTTGTGGGCGGCGACGACACTCAGATATTATATGTCCCGGCTTTTTACAGTAACTACAGACCTTCTGTTTGCATTGAGATGCAAGATGCCCAAATTTGTGACAGCTGTAGCATTGAGTTTTGCTCAAGTCGCGAGTGGAAGGCTGAGGAGCCTTATTTGCCGAAAAAGCGACTGAGTAAGTCTCAGTGGTTTGTTGAGCCAGATGTGCTGAGGTAGACAGGCGTTGTTCCTCTCGCAAGAGTTCATTTAGACAGACATCTAAGGATGGTAAAGGCGTCCGATTCATTAGGGAAGAGCGAATACTGTCAAATTCATGCCGTAATTTCATCAAAAATTGATCCCTCTGACTAGAGGCCTGAAGATCGCGGATAACGATTAGAACATCGGCAGCCACATCCGCATACTTAATACTATCATATTCGGACCAAAGGTTTTGGAATCCGGAATAGTAGTCTTGGATTGATAAGTTCCCCTGTGCATATTCAGCAATCGCACATTCAAGATGGAATTGACGTGCTGAGTTATCTTGATGGTACACTTGCTTCAGATACCTCCACATCTCTTTAGAAGTAGAATAGGGTTTAAGATTCATTATTAGATGGGGCTCCACTGAACCCAGTATCCAAGATTTGATTTTGGCATCTTTAGTAAGCCAAGTGGATATCTTTTTCTCATCTTCAGTGGGTTTAGGGTCAGATCCAGAAATATAGCCCCACAATTCCTTGGCTTCAAGATAGATCTGGAACTGAAATGCCCATGCAGGGTAATTTTTTCCTGTGAATCTGACTAAAGTAACCTCAGATTTCTCCATTTTTAATAAAGATCTGTCAAACACACTGAGTGAAACAGCAAAAATAGGAACAGGTTCAGCAAAGAAAGGAAGTCTTAAAGATTGTGAACAATCTTATGATCAATCAGTACCACGATCGACCAGCCAATGATGACAGAACAGTAAATCAGCACAAAAAAAAGGCCCCAGACGACCAAAAAAACTGCTGTTGATCCTTGACGTGGGCCCCACTGGAAGATCTGAACAATGATCAGATTACTAATCTGAGGATGCACAATATCCTGGTTTCTAACGGAAAAAGAACTGTCCAAATCCACCACAGATCCAAGATTTTGGACGGTCTAGATGAAATCAATATTAAAATCTGGAAAATCTCTAGAATGAGTAAAACACCAACCTGGAAGCCTTGAAAAATTCTAAAAAAAATCTCCAATAGTCTTAGAAAATCCAGACGACCAAGACTGGACAGATTTTGGATGGAGATTTGATGATCAGTGGTGGGCCACCATGCAGATCACACTGTTTGCAACGTCTGTGTTCCTTGAAGTCACGATCTCCTCTGACGATCTTCACAAGAGAGAACAATTTCTCTTTCTTCTTAATGAGTTAATGCTTTCTAGGATCGCAAGACAAGATTTCTCTGAACCTGGCTCTGATACCATGTCATTCTCACAACTCTAAATCACACAGAACGTCTGAGATTTCTTGATCAATTGATTGTATTGTATTGAATCCATTCTCTTAGAGAATGAGTACTAATATATAGGAATACACATGCCTTAATTAAGGCTTTTACAAAGGAAACTAGCTAATCACTAATCTAAAATAGGAAAACAATCAAAACAGAATATGTACAGCCATCTAATTGTTGACCAAATCAAATCCCACGTGAGATATGGCTAGCTGGCTAGCTGGACAGGATTGATGGGCCTTGGGTCCCTTGATGGGCCAATGTAACATATGAGCCAACTTAACAAAACGTAAATAGATCTCCAAAATTTTTGGGCATACCTGAATCCATCCTAAAGGAGACGGAATGGCTGCCAAACTGGGACTTACAACTCCCTCAGTCTTCAGATGATGCCAGCAGCTCGATGGTGATGCTCAGCCTTTGATTTTGAGTCAGTGTATGTGAAGAAGAGGGAGTTCTCTTGGGCTTTTATAGCCGTCCGACCATCACAAACGACTGCAACGTTCCTCTGTCATTATGGAACATTGCAACATTGCATTCATGGATATTCAACACAGAAAAACTGAAAACTGAATTGAAGTACAGTAAAATGCAGTAAGAGAGAAGAGAGTGGACCGTTACAGGAATGGGTGATGGTCATTTGGACCACCAACCTCAGTTACCAACAATCTCCCACTTGGTCCATATGACAACATACATCCGCTTAGTATATAGATATATAGAAAATACTTTATTTTACAAACAAATTTTGAAAACGACTCTAACTGATGCGCATTATTTGAAAAAAGCGATCATCCATGAAAAAGGATAATGCTAAGGTCTTTAATCTGTGATTAGGTTAGTTTACTAATGTGAACTGTGGCGGTTATACATCTTGACGATGTATTTCCTTCCACAATTACAACACTAGTATCCTTTCCTAATCAAGAACTTAAGTAGAATCTTTTATATGACTTCTTTAATGGGAACTATAATGTCATAACACTTTTATATTCTCACTTCATTGCACAATTATCACATGTGAATATAAAACAAAATAAGAATTACAAAATCGTTTCTTTAATTGATCAATGTATAGTGTCATATATCATTGATTCCTATAAGGCATATCTTTCAAGCCCATACTCATTACATAGTCTTTAAAATCATTTGGCGCCAATGCCTTTGTTAATGGATCAGCAACCATGAGCTTCGATGGAGCTCCAACAATTGACACTAAACGATCTCGCACTTTTTCTTTCAAAACAAGGTACTTTACTTCCAGAAAATTTGATTTACTGGAACACTTGTCATTCTGCGCAAAAAGTCGAGCAGCATTGTTATCACAGTAAAGCTTTAGCGGTTCAGAAACACTGCCCATAATTGTAAGTCATTTGATGAAGTTACACATCCATAATGCGTGACCCGTGGCTTCAAAGCACGCCACATACTCTGCATCAAATGTGGATGGAGTGACTAACGATTGCTTTCCACTCCTCCACGATACAGCCCCGCCAGCCAACAGAAAAATGTAACCTGATGTTGACCTTCTAGTATCGAGACAACCCGCAAAGTCAGAGTCTGAATATCCAATGACCTCCAGTGAATTGGATCTCCAATATGTGAGTATATATCTTCTAGTGCTGTTGAGATAACGCATCACTTTCTTGGCAGTTACCCAATGAGGCATGCCTGGATTATTTTGATATCTGCTTAACATCCCAACTGCAAAACTAATATCTGGCCTCATGCATGTCTGTAGGTACATTAGACTTCCTACTGCTGCCGCATAGGGATATTTATTCATTTCCAACTTTTCTATGTCAGTCATGGGGCATTGTTCTTTACTAAACCTATCTCCTTTAGACATTGGGGCATTTTGTGGTTTACTCCTTTCCATTCGAAAACGTTTGAGAATACTTTGCACATAGGCTTTTTGACACAACCCGAGTAATCCTCGAGATCGATCTCTAAATATCTCGATTTCTATTACAAAAGTTGCTTCACCCATATCTTTCATATCAAAATTATTCTCAAGGTATACCTTAGTTTCTCGGATCATACTAAGGTCATTGCTGGCTAGTAAAATGTCATCTGTATACAGGACTAAAATGATGAACTTGCTCCCACTGATCTTAAGGTAAATACAATGGTCAACTGGATTTTCGGTAAAACTGAAAGATGTAATAATATGATTGAACTTTAAGTACCATTGTCTAGAAGCTTGTTTCAGCCCGTATATCGACTTCTTTAACTTACAGACCAATCTTCGATCCAGGTTGTTCCATATACACTTCTTTATCAAGATTCTCATTCAAGAAAGCTGTTTTAACATCCATTTGATATAGCTATAAGTCATAATAAGCTACTAGGGTCATTACAATTCTGAATGAGTCCTTCTTAGATACCGGAGAGTAGGTTTCGTAATAATCGAAACCTTCTCTCTGAGTGAATCCTTTGGCCACTAGTCGGACTTTAAATCGTTCAACTTTACCTTTAGAGTCCTCGAGATCGATCTCTGAATATCTCGATTCCTATTACAAAAGTTGCTTCACCCATATCTTTCATATCAAAATTATTGTCAAGGTATACCTTAGTTTCTCGGATCATACTAAGGTCATTGCTGGCTAGTAAAATGTCATCTACATACAGGACTAAAATGATGAACTTGCTCCCACTGATCTTAAGGTAAATACAATGGTCAACTAGATTTTCGGTAAAACTGAAAGATGTAATAATATGATTGAACTTTAATTACCATTGTCTAGAAGCTTGTTTCAACTCGTATATCGACTTCTTTAACTTACAGACCAGTCTTCAATCCAGGTTGTTCCATATACACTTCTTCATCAAGATTCTCATTCAAGAAAGTTGTTTTAACATCCATTTGATATAGCTATAAGTCATAATGAGCTACTAGGGCCATTACAATTCTGAATGAGTCCTTCTTAGATACCGGAGAGTAGGTTTCATGATAATCGAAACCTTCTCTCTGAGTGAATCCTTTGGCCACTAGTCGGGCTTTAAATCGTTCAACTTTACCTTTAAAGTCCTTTTTAGTCTTAAAGACCCATTTACAACCGACGGTCTTGGACCCTTCAAGTAGTTCAACAAGCTTCCAAACGTCATTTATAACCATGGATTCTAATTCTTCTTTCATAGCATCTAACCATTTATCAGAATTTTTACTGTTTACAGCTTCGTTAAAAGTTTTTGGATCTTCTTTAATTCCAATATCCGATTCTTCTAGATACACAACATAATCATTCGAAATAGCAGGTCTTCTCGTACGAGTCGACTTTCTAAATACTTCCGGATTTTCATCAAGAATGTTTGGTTGCATTGGAGGAGTTGATTGTGTATATTGAGGAATTGGATCAACAGATCGTTCTGGGAATGCCCCTATATCAAGTGGAATCATTAATCCATCTTGAGTAGAGGATTGAGGCTCATCTCTAATCTCCTTGTATATAATGTTTCTAGCCTCGCTACTCCCACTGTTGTCATGATTCTCCAAAAACTTAGCATTATGGGACTCGACTATTCTTGGTGAATGATTAGGATAGTAAAATCGATACCCTTTAGACCTCTCTGAATAACCAATAAAATATCCGCTCACGGTTCTAGGGTTTAACTTCTTTTCTTGTGGATTATAAACTCGCACTTTAGATGAACATCCTCTAACTCGGAAATGGTTTAAGCTGGGTTTCCCACCAGTCCACAACTCAAAAGGAGTTTTGGGAACTGCTTTACTAGGAACCCTATTTAAAATATACATGGTCATCTTTAGTGCTTCACCCCACATAGACTCGGGTAACGAAGTATTACTAACCATACTCCTAACCATATCTAAAAGAGTCCTATTCCTTCTTTCAGCAACTCCATTCTGCTGAGGAGTTCCAGGCATTGTATATTGGGCAACAATACCTTCGGATTCTAGGAATCTTGCAAACGGACCAGGGTTACGACCCGCTTCAGTGTACCTACCATAGTATTCACCAACACGATCCGATCTCACAATTCTGATCTTTCTATCTAATTGCTTTTCTACTGCTGCCTTGAATATTTTGAACATAGTCAAAACATCAAACTTTTCTTTAATGAGAACCAAAACGTGAGAAATCATCTATAAATGTGATAAAATATTATTCTCCTGTGAGACAAGGTATATTTATTTTTCCACAAACATCCGTATGGATTAACTGCAAGAGTTCAGAACTTCGTGTGGCAGTTTTCTTGACTGTTTGTGTCTGTTTTTCTTTAATACAGTCAACACAGACACCGAAATTAGTGAAATCAAGATTTGGTAATAACCCATCCTTCACTAATCTCAACATTCTCTCTTTCGAGATATGTCCTAGCCGTTTATGCCACAACATAGAGGAGTTCTCTTTTACTAGTCCTCTTTTCATGCCAACATTCATCCCACAAGAAACATGGTGTGTAGCCAGTGATTGTGTATATAAAGTATCTAACTGTAACTTATATAAACCATTACACAATAAACCACTACCAATCATTATATTATTATAAAACAGTTTCAAAGATCCTTTATCAAAGTTAAAGACATATCCCTTCACATCTAATTTGGAAATAGAAACCAAATTTCGGAAAATCTCTGGAACATAGAAGGTATTCGGCAGATCTAGAACAAATCCGATATCTAACACCAGCCTATATGTGCCTACTGCCTTGACTCTTGACTCCTTCCGGTTCCCCATAACGATGGTTCGTTCCCCATCACTTGGCCTCCGGGTTGAAAGGAATCCCTGCATACAACCAGAAATGTGAACGGTTGCACCAGAGTCTACCCACCATGTATTAGATGGGACATTAATAATATTGGTTTCACATACAAGAAATAAATTTCTTTGCTTACCTCTTTTCTCAAACCAATTTTTCCTTTTGAGGCAGTCTTTCTTGAAATGTCCTTTCTTGCCACAAAAATAACATTTTTCGAACCCTTTCTTCCCCTTTCTCTTTATTGGCTTCTGACCTTTTGGATCTACCTTGGGCATGTTGACAGTATTCTTGAGGTTTCTAAGACCTTTCTTGCCCTTAGCATGGGAGACTAAGTTTACCTGAAGTTGCCCCTCAGCCTTAAGCCTCCTCTTTTCTTGATCACATCTTGCGATCAACTCAGTTATGGTCCACCGACTAGAGCTCTGATTGTATGTTACCTTAAACGGGCCAAATGCAGGGGGAAGGGAATCTAGAATGAATTGGATCAAATATCCATCTGAGATACTCATGTCTATATCCTTCAACTTGGATGCTAGGTTAGACATGAGTAGGATATGTTCCCTAACTCCCTTCGTCCCATCGTACTGCATGTTAATTAATTTGTTCATTAATGTGGCACCTAATGCCTTGTCAATCACCTCAAATTGTGACTTAATCTGTTCTAAGAGTTCCTTGGCATGTTTTCTTTGATCAAGTGATCCCCTAATACTTTTAGAAATTGAAGTCATTATAATCTTTTGGCATTTCTTGTCACATTTGTGCCACTGTTCATGTTTGGCCTTTTCAGGTGCAGAACTCTGTTCGGTGAGGGCAGGAGGCATGGGCTCATCTAAGACCATTTCTAAGTCAAGAAAAGTTATGGTCAACGCTAACATGTCTAACCATTCAGGATAATTCGATCCATCTAACGACGGAATAGTTCCTAAGCACGAGGGAAGAGTCAATGATCTGGAGGAAGATGCTGAAAAAAGAAAGAAGATATAAATTATTACTCTCACAATTCTATACTGCTTTGAATTTAAAAGGAATCTTACAACAGAAATAATAATTTTCATCATTACAAATAACCTTTGGGTCAAATGCAACATGTTAATTTTATTATTCTCGTTTATTTGATAAAACTACAATTTATTAAGTGAATAAATGAGATCCCACCTTTGGGCATAGATCAGCACGAATTCACAAAACATCTTTAATGTGTTTTATCTCAATCTTCAAATAATCGAAAGATAAACTCCTTTAGGTCGATTATCTATCCTTTAAATGAAGTTGCAATTTGAGTGTCATGTGGTATCTCTTATTCAATATTTAAAATATGAGTTTCATCATAACTGGGCCACTTTGGTGACTACCTAGTTAACTTCATATTTCAAATTGTAACCTATGACACTAATTTAATCATCAAGCATTCATACATGTAATAAATAATAACTCAAACAACATTAATCATGTAAATAATAAGTGGAAAACATGAATTTAAATGAGTTAAACATGCATAAAACCTTATAATATCAACATTAAACCATTGGATCATGAATTAAATTCACTAATATGGTAGATATCATCATAAGGAACACAACCAAAGAAACGGATCGAAAATCCAATATCATGTGTCCGAAATGATCAAAATACGATTCGATCGTCCATTTTTCCTTGATCTGGCCTTGATCTGATCATATTTAAATGATCCAGTCCTATTAGAATGATTATAGCATTTAAATACATCAATTAGACGGTTCTGATCGGAACGGATCAATTTCATAATGACCCAATTATTCATAAACATATAATTATCAAAATTAATAATACTTTATTCAAATCAGGCCAGGCCAGTGGGTCGGGTCAGACCTAGGTCATAAATTGGCATGTTCAGTCCAGTCGGACTTACAGGTTGGGTCGGGTCGGGTCGGACCTGACCTGCAAATAGAACCTGTCCTGCTGGTCTGCTTCGAGCCAGATCCAAATCGGGCTTGCAATATCCGGCTCAGTCCGGTTCATTAATAGCGGGTCGGGTCAGGTCAGCGGGTCAAGCCTGCACTGAGTTGACCCATCTTAAAACCCAGACCCATACAATAATTCGGGTTAGTTTCCAGGTCATCAGCCTGACCCTAAACCAACCCGGGACTATTCATCATCTCCTTCAACAGGGACGATGAATACCCGATGTCGCCTGTCACACCGGCAGTGGCGCGGACGGCGGTGGCGGACCAGCGCGAGGCAGGCGATGGCAGGGGCAGCGACTGCCGGCCCATTCCCGTCGCCGGCCGGCGACGGTTTTTTCTTTTTTTAAAACGTTCTGCGCTCCGCAGGCGCAGCACTGCACCTGCGCCACTGCGCAGCCTGTGCAGCGCCTGCGCAGCCTGTGCAGCGCCTGCGCAGCGACTGTGCGCCACTGCGGCCAGACATAGCCGTCGCCCCAGGCGAAGGCCAACTCTTTTTTTTTTATTTCTTATTTTGTTCTCTGCTTGTTTACTTGTTTACTGTTCTGAAAACGAAAAACAGAGATTTCGGTTTTTGGCAATTCCAATCCATCCAATGCAAATACCATGGGCTCTGATAACAATTGTTAGCCAAAATGACCTATTCCGGAACTTTAAACGGATTGGATTTGCCTTCCAATGGCATGATTAAACGTAAATGAATCTCCAAAATTTTAGGGCATACCTGAATCCATCCTAAAGGAGACAGAATGGGTGCCAAACTGGGACTTACAACTCCCTCAGTCTTCTGGTGATGCCAGCAGCTCGACGGTGATGCTCAGCCTTTGATTTTGAGTCAGTGTATGTGAAGAAGAGGGAGTTCCCCTGCATTTTATAACCGTCCAACCATCACAAACGACTGCAACGTTCCTCTGTATAATGTAACGTTGCAACATTGCATTCATGGATATTCAACACAGAAAAACTGAAAACTGAATTGAAATGCAGTAAAATGCAGTAAGAGAGAAGAGAGTGGACCGTTACAGGAATGGGTGATGGTCATTTGGACCACCAACCTCGGTTACCAACATAGGAGTCATTCAGAGCGATGGGTGAATATGAGTGAGGGAATTGAATTCCTGTGAAAACAAGAAAAGGGAGCTTTTCAGAGAATTTTATAACCCTCTTGCCAAACGGAAAAATTTGTCGTTTTGGGGAAATCTTACATCCATCATTGTAATCTCCCAAACAGAAAAGAAAGAGAAGGAAATGAGAAAACCCCAAACCTCTAATTCCAGCGCTGTTAACGAAGGCATCGATCCGACCGAACGCGTCCCAGGCCTTCTGCACGGACGAATCGATGAGCGAGCCACGGGCGCTGACGTCGAGCTCCACGGCCACCGATCGGACGGCGGAGAGCTGAGGATCCGCAGATCCCATCCGATTTATCTCTTCGCAGAGAGACTCTAAGCGGTCGATCCTTCGGGCGGCCGCGACGATGTTGCAGCCGGCCCTGGCGAGGGCCAGGCAGATATCGAGGCCGAGGCCGAGGGCCGGACGAGGTGCCGGTCACCATCACGACCTTTCCGTCCAGGCGTCGCCATGGAAGCTTCAGGGACTTCTCCGCAACTCCGTCCGCCATTGGGATTTGCTGCTGCTGCTGCGGTCGAAATGGGAGTTTCGAACTTTGGACCGTCTTGTCTTTGTGTCTTCTAGCTTCTATGGCTTCAGCTTATTAGAGTGTGTGAGGCTACTCTTGGACCTCCTTAAAAAAATTTATAAAAAAATAAAAAATAAAAAATTAACTTTTTAAGAAAATCGGACCATTCAAAATAAATGTGTGCCTCTCAAGAAAAACCTAAACCCTCCAAGATAAATGTTCACCTCTCTTGTTCATGAATTCTAATGGATTTTCAAACGAGTTCGAAATTGAAATTTCAAATTTAATTTATTATAGTGATCAATTTGATTTAAAGGCAGTATGAAATGTTTGAGAGAGGGAGAGTCTGCCATGGACCATTTGCATGTGGATATTCGTGAGGACAATCATGGGAAGCGCACTTCACCACTAAAGACCATCGAAACCCCTACACTTAACTCCTATTTACTGCAGCTTCATTGAATTTATACCAATCTAAATGGATTGAAAGATTAGCGTAAAGGCCAACTTATATATTTTTTTATATAACATTATTTGATTTATAAGGATATGGATAAGTAGAGTAAAATACTGTAATGAATTTATACTTTTTCATGTAAATAGGTCACATCTGGATCTTTGAATGCCTATTTACCTTTTCAAGATTCATTGGCTCTAGGTGGGCCCCACTTAGCCATAAGTCTCTTGGAAACCCATACATGAGGGGGCCCCACTAAGAAGGCTCATGAATTGTACGTGAGTATATGCCTTAGAGGGATGCCAATGTACCTCTAATGACTAGGGCTGTCAAAGGGCCGGGCCCGGGCCAGGCTAAGTAAGTTCTTATCATACTTTCACATGTGCGGGCCGAGCCTAACTCAGCAAAAGCCCTCGACTTTTACGGCGGGCTTATAATTTTTAGGTCCTTACCCAACCCTCAAGGGCTAGGGCCGGGCCAGGGCCGAGCCAGGACAAAAAAAAAAACGGAAATTTTTTTCTTTAATGAAAATAAATCTTTTATATATAACAACCTATGCCACCACCACCAACCAACCTTATACAAACCCTCCTCATTTATCTGGGCTGGGGACCGGCAATGCAATGCAAAAGGCAGCATGGCGGAGTTAAAAACTTTTTTTTAAGGCATTGGCTGTGGGATAAAATCATTTTTACAATATAAAACATAAGGTGGATAATAATAATTTTATAAATGACTGTTGGCTGGGTATTTTGATAAATTCTCACAAAGTGAAAAGTGGAAAACACTTGGTTGTAGCATGGACATGGCTTTTGTCAAAAAGTTTAACAGGCCCAAAAGGCTTGTGTATATTATATATTTTATATTAAAATTTAATAAACAGCGGGCCGGGCCGGGCCGGGCCTAACCCCCTCAGGCCTGATTAGTCAAGCCTAAGTTCAGCCCTTTAGATGCGAGCTTTTAAAAATAGAGCCCTACCCTACCATCGGGATTTAGATGAAAAAAATAAGCCCTCGTTTTGAGGGCTTTTGCGGGCCGGACAGGGCCGGGCCCCCTCTTTAAAGGGCCAGATTGACAGCCCTACTAATGACCCGTGCCGACAGCATCCATCTGCGACTTGTGAGTCGTGTCCGACTCTGCATATGAATTAGCTGCGCTGTGAACCAGACCAAAGGCGCCACAACGCAGATGAACGCGCTGACGTCGAGCTCCACAGCTATCGATCCAACAGTAGAGAGATGAGGATCAGAGCGTCCCATCCGATTGATCTCTTTGGCTGAGAGACCTCAACCTGACGGTCCTTGGAGATTAATGAAGGCCAAGCAGAACTTAGGACTGGATTAGATTAGGTTTTTAGAAAAGTTAAAGATTTTGTCGATTAAGCAGGAATGTGAGGTATAATTTGTCTCTACTAAAATGTTCCTGAATGTGCCAACCATTTTTAGTGCAGGGGACTTCTCGTATTAACAAATGTTTTGCGTTGTGGAAGGTCCGAATTGCAGTATTGTGATGCAGTATTGTGATGAGATGCTTGCAGTTTCTTAATGTGGCCCAAGCCCAGAAGTGACAAATGAGTTGGGTTAGATAAAGATGGATTAGGGTTGGCTAACAGCATGTCTACAAGTTTAGCACCAATCTGCATCCTATCTGTCTTTTTCCTTTTTCCTTGGTATGCCAGCTTAGGGGGCTTCATCCCATGGCCCTTTAGTGAGGAAAATAAACCTTGGGCGATGTGGGCGGCCGTCAGGTGAAGGACTCAATCATTGAATGAGATAATAAAGCACTTTGGTGAGAAAAGATCATGGTTTGAAAAAACGGCGGACACCATTACGATATATTGCAATGGAATGGTGTCCGTTTTGGTACGCCAAAATATCGCAATATATCGGCCGAGTTTCCAAAATATCGTCAAAAATAATATATCGGCCGATATATCTTATAAAAGCCTCTAAACCCTAATTTTTCTCCTCTTTCTCCTTTTTTACTCATCTTCCTCTTTTCAAAGACGCCTTAGCTGCCGCTTCTCCTCCATTAACTTCTAAGCACATCATAAAATCAATTATTTTGGTGGATTTGGTCTAACAAAATCAACAAGACAAATTTCCAAAGGTAAGTAAATTATATTTCTTGTATTTTTTCTAATATTTGTTTAGTATTTCAAAAAGTTAAGCTTTTAACTTTTGTTGAGATTTAGAGTTTTTTTAATGTTAAAGAATAGTGAGTATTATTTTTTATTTTATTAGTTTGCAAATACATGATTTTATAAAGCAAATTTGATAGATCGTATAATACATAGATCTACAAAATGTGGATTTTTTATATTTATTTATTTTAGGATTTTTAATATTTTAATATTAAAATAAGATGTTTTGAGGATTTAGTAACAATTTTGTTATTTTATTGTATACTTCATGTATGAAATGAATTTGATAAGTTTTCATTTTTTTTTCAAAATATTATGTAAATAGTTTTATATTTTCAAATTTTATTTTCTTGTATTTAATTAATATTTAAAAAGAATATTTTGAGGATTTCACTACAATTTTTTTTAAATAAGCGTATGCTTTGTTTTCTATTACTTTTTTTATTGTTTTTTTATGTAATTAGTTTCATATTTTTAATTTATTTTCCAATTTTCTAATACTTTTAATATTGAACTATTATATATTTAGATTTTCACTATAAATGTGGTTTTCTAATTTTATATAATCATTGTATAATTCACATATGCTAATTTTTTTATGGTTGTCTTATCATTTATGTGATTATGTGACATGTCAATATTTTTTATATTTTTGAATTTATTTTTGGATTGTTAAAACATGGAAATAGGAAAATTAAAGAATTAATGTGTCATTTAAAATGTGCTATTTTGAGATTCCAAATGCTTTACATAAATGTATTAATTTCCTTGTTTCTATTATAATTTGAATCTTAGCTCAAATGTTTTATAAATTGTGCCATGTGTTTTTTTGTTTTGAAGAAATTAGATAAAAATGGTGCGTGATATTGATCTGAAATGGAACCATTAAAAAAAAGTTAGAAGGAAACATAAAATTAAATGTAATTATTGCCGAAAAATCATAAATGGAGGGATAACTAAATTGTAGCAACATTTGGCTCATAGGCAAGGCCAAGTGGCAAAGTGTCCTCAAGTGCCACCTAATGTCAAAAAAGAAATGTAAGAGTTGTTGGATATAGGAAAACGGAAAAAGGTTATCAGAGAGAAAAGAAGATATGAGGAATTTGAAGCATGTAGAGAAGAAGTTTTTGGGTCTAGAGAAGGAGAAATTATTTTCTTCAACGATGATAAGTATTCAAATTTAAAGAGGGCTAGGAAAGAAAGTTTGAGGTCACTTCAAGAAAAGGAGGAGAGAAGAAGGATGTAATATGAGGCAGCCATGAGAGGTGGCCAATATGATGAGGGTGGCTCATCCAGATCCTAGGGAGTGCATTTGCATCGAACATTTAGTTAGAGACAACCCTGCATAGTAGATATTGAGGATGATGATAAACCTCTTACAAAGGCACCTCGTAGGCCAGGTGTAGTAAGTCCAACAGACCCATTTGCATATAGAAAACCAGCAGTTAAGCAACCTAATATTGTAAAAGCATTGAAGGGGAAATTTAGTAAAGCAAAAGAAAATTTAGTAAGAGCTACTGGAAAGTTCCTTTTAGATGCGGCCATTCTACCATATTAGACAAACTTTTCCTATTTTACCACTATGTTGGATACAACAGCAAAATATAGTCCCAGTGTAAAGGTACCCACCAATCTCACCCCATATGAGATTGGTCATCTCTGTATTAGAAAAGAACATAAAGAGTTACAGCTTTGGGTGCGGAGTTTTAGAAAGATTTAGAAACAAAGAGACTGCACATTAATGTGTGATGAGTGGATGACCCTCACAAAACGCCATCTCTTGAATTTTCTAGTTTATTATTCTTTGGGAACAGTTTTTATCAAATCAGTTGATGCAACTGATTATGTTCAAGATGTTAGATACATCAATAAGTTGTTTAATGATATTAGGGCAGATTGCATAATTCAAGTTGTCATTAGTAATCACTACAACAAAATTCATTTTTTCTGACGCAAAAACATGTTAGGAAAAATCACATATGCGTCGGCGAAGACTTTTGCCTACGCAAGAAATTTCATCGACAATTTTACATCTGGAGTACCTTTTCCCGATACAACTATATATGTAGGCAAAAGTTTTACCGACACACAAAGGCATTAGGAAAAACTTTCTTAAAAAACCAATAATAGCCTTTTCCGACTTGCAAAGGTGTCGGGGAAAATGTTTCCCAATGTCATATTGCATTGGAAAAGACTTTTTACAATAATGAAAAAACCTTTCTTCGACACACAATGGCGTCGAGATAGTTATTGTGGACACAAGTTTGCGTCGGCAATGTTGGTAAATATGACCTTTGCCAATGCAATATTGCGTCAGCAAAAGTCTCACTAAAAGAAAAAAAAATCATAAATTTAAAAAAAAATTCATTTGCATTTTTTGTTATTTATTTTATTCCCTTACTATAAACCTACTTTTATCAAAGAAAGCAAAGTCTACTAAGATTTATTAAAACTACTAATAATAACAATTTAATTTATAAACTCTATTCATTACATAACAAAAATCATGTCATAAATCAATATTACAATACAACACCATTTAACATTATATAACAACTCTAAAAATAAAATGTCTTTTTTCCGATCATCCATCTCGCTCTCTACAACCTTGCAAAAAAAAAAAAAAAGAAATATAAATAATTAGATTATTAGTTTACAAACATAGGCATAGCCTTGTATAACATGGTTTCTATAAATTGAGTGTTTTAGAGAAAAAAAATGAATTGACAACATCAAAATGATAAAGGGAAAACAACAATAAAGAGATGTAAATTAATAGGCTTCACATCTAACATTGAATTATAGAAAAAAGAAGAAGAAAAAAAAAAGAACTGAAGCAGCATAGATTATCATAAGCATACTTGAATCAGTTAGTAGATATACAATGGATGAAGTAGCACGCACTGTTTTTTACAAAAGCACAAAGGAACATGAGATTACAAATTATTAAATAAATGTAACTATGAAAAGCCTCCCATCAGGTGTCCAACCACAAATGAATTTGAATTGTAAAATAAATAAATTATTACTAAAATAAAAGAACATGAAACAAATATGGCATGAGAATACAAACCTAAATAATTTACTGCAAAAAAAAAAAAAGAATACATTCCCCCTTTATCATCTCTCTCTCCAAAACCTCAACAACCAATCCAAGTGTCTAACCCTCATTTTTATCACCCAAACAGTGATAAAAATTCATACCAAGAGCTTGTACGAGTAAAGCAAATTGCACCCCTTCAAATATGAGAATTTAAAACCTATAAACGCAGCCGCATTCCATCTTGCAATTATTAGGAAGCTTATGACAAATAAAACAAAAAGCGACTGATTTGCAAAGCAAATTGCACCGCTTCACAATTCACCTTAATAGAACCTACAGTGAAGCCTACTCGAGGTAATAATATGCTACCCAACTTATGTTAATGATTTGTAATATGCCTATCACCAAGTAACTTCATACCACTTAAAACTACAGCTATATACCTTATGGCTGGTCCTATATTTTGAACGTAACCTATTCTTGAAATCCTTAAAGGGATTCGAGAACAATCTGAATTGAAATAAAAGGTGATCCCTAGGCTAATGCAGAGAGGAGTTTTCCATTGGAAACCACCATCAAAATAAAATGGAACTTCCATGTGGCTCTGATTTGTGAATGTGCTTTGGAATTATTGCATAATCGAAAACTTGGGATTCAACATAGCTTGGGATGCATGTAATGCTATCTTATATTCGGATTTGTAAATATTAATTCATCAATTGATCTCAAAATCTTCGTCTTAGGGCAGTGTTCATGGTCCTGCATCACCTCTACTTCGACTCCCAGGCACTTACCGGCTGCTAGTACCACTTTTTGTTCAAATCAGATATGCAATTTGTTTAATACTCTGCCAATGGAAGGCACACCATTAACAATTTACCAACCACAGCAATGCTAGAGAAAGTTTCAACAAAGGCCTTGGCTTGCTAAGTTCTACTTAACCACTACCCATTTGCAACCAGATTTACAGCAATTCTGTACTCCATCATGTCTCCGCAACCTTTTTTGTTTTTTTGTTTTTACCAGGGAAGTCACACAAAAGAAAAAAGGATTAAATAAATTAAGAAAAGAGGACTGCCTTGGTTGGATATGTTAGGATCTTAACATTCCTTGAGTTACCATTCCCGCCAAAACTAATTGATGATAGTAGAGGCACAAATCAAGGTTTTAAAGCTTATGGGTCCATGGCGGTTAGTCCACTATCGGCACCAGGGCCCATAGGTCCCTCCTACATGTGGGACCATAGCTTACACCACAAAGCTTATGAGGCTACGCCCCCTGAAAGGGTTCCCCCCACCAAGGGTTGGATTATTGGCATCCATACACCAACAATCCCCTCCCCCCAAAGGAAGTGAGGAACCACCCTTGGTGACTCAAACTACCACTTGTTAGAATCTTAACACGCCTTGAGCTACTATTCCTATCAAAATCAATTGGTGATAATAGAGGCACAACTCAAGGCTTTAAAGCCTAAGGGTCCGTGGTGGTTAGTCCACTGTCGGCATTGGGGCCCACAGGTCCCCCCTATGTGTGGGACCCCAACTTACGCCACAAAGCTTACGATGGTGTGCCCCCCCGGCAAGGTGCCTCCAACCAAGGGTTGGATTATTGGAGCCCATACACCAACAGGATGGATGTTGCTACAGTGACTAAGGGTCTATATGCTATAGGTTTAGATTGTCTCAAGATCATGGTTCAAAATAGTGATTGCTACGTAGCAAATCGGCTGCATTATCGACTATAACGGTTAAGGCTGCTACACTATTTTGAAAATAGCAGCATTATAGTCTAAAACCTATTAGAGTCACTCGGTTTTAATTTAAAATATTTTTTTCTGAAAGATTTAAAACATTGTTTTTTCTCATTTATTCTTTTCAATAGCCTCTCCTATAGTTGTCTCTACCTTAATATGGTTCCAAATCACTATAAAAACACAACATTGGTTGCTACACAAGACTGGAGTTCTTTTAACCACTTAAAAAATTCTCATTGCTGCACCGCTATGTATCGACGCAATCGCTGCGTACCACTCGCTGCGTAGCGTTTCAGCCACTTGCCACTACACCTGCTGCAACTGCTATTTTGATCCTTCCTCTAGATTCTCAAGTTATTTTGTTTCAATAAAATCTTTTGCATGCAAAATCTTGTTTATCTCCCAAATTCAACTGATAAACCAGCTCACCTCCTAAAGGGTGTGCCCATGAGAAAGAGATCAAAAAGCATGGACAAAACTAAACAAATAGATAGACAAACTAATCATCAAATAAGCCTTCATCCTACCACATATATAGAAAGATATCAGTAGAAGAAAGTTCTAATTTAAGGTGACCTGGGACTAGATTTCTGTGGTTTGCAACGTACATCTAAGGGTCATAACCCCAACAGGGGCAGAAGACATCCAAAGTGGCCGAAAGGAAGAATTGTGAAGGTAGTTGTTTTGAAAAGTTAAAGAAGTGGTTTGAGGAGTGGGAACAGAGTCGCTCATCTTAATGAGATTTTAATAACATTTCAAAAACTAATAAATTCCACCAAAAAATAATACGACACAGAAGTTTCTCATCCAAATACTTTACAACTCTCTACTCTTCAAAATTGACTGGCAAGGGAAAAGTATCCCATCCAATAATTCTCACCAAATCTTATCCACTACCCGCTTTTCACAAGAACGATTGAATGACGTCAACTATCCAATTTTCAAAAAGAAATAGTCAGCTAAATATATTAAGTAACCACAAAGTACTAGACAAAATCGCTTCCACGATGGATTGAACCCATTGCCAAAGATAATGCATCCCTGACTAGGCTAAGGTATCCGCCTCAAAGTTGGATTCACACTATACATGAAAGGACATGATCACTACATATAAAATTGTTTTATGACAATGATACATAGTTGATAATCATAGTTGATAATGTCATTCAGACTCATGTTGGTTTGACTCCAAACTAAAACATTTCAGTTGTTTTGGTGTTTAAATTTTGGAGCTTCATTTTTGGAGAAATGAACTTTTAAAAATTAGAAAATTGCATAAATTAGTTAGATAAAAAAAAATCAAAATGTTACTTCTACATTCCACATGGATAATTTATAAGCCATTTATAAGTCACAATGTAAAATTATGACAGGCATTCTCACCTATCTGCTTCCACTATCAATGTCATAGCCGGTGGCGGACCCAGGTAAACTGGGCTGGGGGGCTGAAGCCCCCTCCCATCTCTGAAAAAGCTTTTAAAATTTTAATAATCCCCCTATAAATTTTATAAATTACTATGAATCTTTTATGTTAGTCCCTTCCCCAAATATTTTCTTTACATAATGCCCCCACAAGTTCAATTACCGAGGTCCTCTCCTGGTCATAGCCTAGAATAGATGGGGGATTTTCGTGTCAAAACGTATTTTCAGCCTATTCCACTGAAACTAGCGAATTAAAACAGTTTATTCAACCGACAGAACCAGGAGTTCAGTCTAATTTTCTTAAAAAGGTTGCCCAGTCTAGATTCATCACTGAACTAAATATTTCCAGCCAAAAAAGCCAAATAGAACCAAAAGTGATAATTATGCACTGTGACAAAGTAGTAGCCCAACGCCCCTGCCCCACCCCACCAAAAGAAAAAAAAAAAAAAGCCTACATCCCCATTTGATTTGTCCACCATTTCACTTCAACGAGCCCTAAGAATGCACCAAGTGCTCTGCACTTATCACTGCTTCCACCCAATT
Source organism: Sextonia rubra (assembly GCA_037013555.1). Classification (NCBI taxonomy): domain Eukaryota; kingdom Viridiplantae; phylum Streptophyta; class Magnoliopsida; order Laurales; family Lauraceae; genus Sextonia; species Sextonia rubra. Next base: position 11,866,171 of record JASUAD010000001.1, on the reverse strand, counting down.
GCCTAAGTAGACCTTCTAGCTTCCAAGGCCAGAAGAAGTGGAATGTCATTGCTTGGACTAAACTATCACCAACCCCAACCAACATATATGACATCCAACAAGTTTCTATGATTCCTCAGCTGCTACCATCAAACAACAAGCCAACATCTCTTTCACTCCATAAGCCCTAGGCAACAGCAAGAAGTTGGTTGAAACCATCAATGTTTGGGAATTCAACAAACACAGGAGGAAAATCCCCTCCTGAAAAAAAGGAAAAATGAAGATGAAATTATGGAAGAGATAGGAGAGATGAAGAAAACCCAGGACTTTCTGAGGAAAGGAAAAGGAACCCAGAAAAGCAAACAGAAGTTAGAAAAAAGGGGTGGGTTGATCTTACAGCTTAACGAGAAGATCGACAAGCTGGTCTTTCCTGAGAGGGTCAAGGAGCAGACGCATCTTTTCTACCGACAGTGGAGAAAAGGGCTGCCCTTCGCTCGTCTCCTCCGCCTTCCTCTTCTTTGAATCCTCCATTCTCTCTCTTCTTTCTTTTTTCTGTAGATTATGAAGAGAGAAAACGAAGCTTGGGATTTTACGGCTGGCCCCTTGTTTTTCTTCTCGACGTGAGCCCGCTGCTGTACCCTCGTTGAACGAGTCCGGACCAGCGTGGGGTTTTTCCTGGCTGAATCTAATTTCTCCTTGAAGACAAAGGAAATGGAGGCCAGGTTTCAGCCCATCCGGCAGATCTCGACCATTGAAATCGAGGAACCGGGCTGTGAGATAGGAGCCCTTGCTAATGCGTGAGCGGCCCTGTAAGAGGACAGCTTTTGGGGATCCAAAGGAATGAAGGTAGGCTGGCGAGTTTTTCCTTCGTAAGGTTGTCCTTGTAAATAAAAAAAAGGGGATAACATGGGCCTATGGTCCAATTTTTAAGAGTTGTCGGGCTTCTTGTCCAGTAGCTTTTATTTATTTATTTATTTATTTATTTATTTTTGAGATATAGTCCCGTGGTTTTAAGTATTTTGGTGCTTCGAGTCCATTTTATTTATTTTTTATTTCATTAATATTCATTTTGCCCCTATTTTAATTTTTTGGCTTACACAGTTTTTTAAATGAAACTGCTTTGGTGGTTTAAGTCTATTTTATTCTGTCGTTCAAATATCATACACGCAATTAGCCTTTTGCTCACATATCAGGTGTGTCAGAAATAAGAGCATGTGGTATATATACAAGAACATTAAGAATTCTGAATGAACATGTAAGAATCATCAATTAGAGATTTTTTTGCATGAATGTAATGAATAAAAACATTAATCAAGACTCAATTTTCGGTGGACAAATTGAAGAAACAAGAACATATGTTAGTATACATGATAAAGAGAAATATTGATCAGGTGTGTCAGAAATGAGAACATGAAACACATGGACATTAAGAATTTTGAATTTTCTTGGAACTCTTAATCGATTTCATGTTATTTACAACCAATGAACCCTAAGAACGGCTCTTAACCTTAGTGATAAGGAGTGCATGTCCTCACTGTGTAAGGTCCTAAGTTCAAACCCATCTTCTCCCTCTTCATTTATTATCTCACTTGCGCAAGTTTTATTTTGTCTCCTTATGTGTATGAGTTTTTATCACATCATGTGTGTAATTTGTGTCTTTTGTTACTTATTATGTGACTTCTTATGTCCCAACCCTCATGTTAGGTTAAAAAAATAGAGGACTTAGGTCATAGGCTCCTATATATTTTTTATGCAGATAGGTTGAGGGACTAAATTTTTTCTACATTTGGTCATTGACTTAAAAAATCCATTGTATATCGACAAAAATGACCTTCTTTCCTTAAAAATGAGCTTCATTCCTTACTTATGCTAAAAATAAGAGGCCTTTTTTGTGCATTTGAGACAAAAAGGAGGGCAGGGCACTCGGGCGTTCTTGTGAATCAGAGAAAAAGATCTACCACTTTCCGCCACCAGTGCACCACCGGCCATACATCGTTGGAATCGCTACACCTGTCTTTCCCGCTCTATGGCCCGAACTAAATATCCCATAACAAAAAACAAGGCCGTCGCACAGGTGTTTGTTAAAATGCCGCAATGAGTATTTCAAGGAGACTCGACCTCTCCTCAAGCAAATTCCACCCATGTCTTGCTCCATGGATCTTCCAGTGAGCTACGGGCCAAGTTGGGGGGAAGGGTAAGGCCTCCGAGGCCAAGGACCATAGCCGTAGCAGCTTTGGCTTCAACAAAGAGAGCAAGGAGGTTTGGGACTACGCGTAGGGGTTTGGTGCTTGCTACAAGCTCAACAAGGGCCCTGCTTTCGCTACCCCAGAAGAGATTTTTGATGACCCAGATCATGTCTTATTCTGTTTGAATTGCTGCAAGTGAATAAACGAAAAACATCAACTATCAAACACTTTCATCACATTGCTTTGGGATGTTATGTGGCTCTTCAACTTGCTAGGTCGACTTGATACCTGGTTGAGTCCACTCAACATGGTCAGACAGAATTTCATCTATTTATTATTTTATTTGTTTACAGTGATGAACAAATAATTTGATCTATTCATGGTGACGAATAGATAAAATTGATGTTTTCTTTTAACAAATAAAATCTTTTTCTTTTTCAAACAAATCAAATATTTTTTCTTTTTCAAACATATCAAATCTGTTTTTTTTTAATCTATTGGTACATCAATGATGCCAAAACAGATAAAATGATGTGTTCACAATTATGAATAGATAAAATTGATGTAATTTTATTTGTTCGATGATCCAACATAATCTCCCTAAATAGGCCACTGTAAAGAAAAAAAAAAGGAAAAAAAAAAAAAAAGAGATTAAGGTCCTTCCTCAAGAACAGCCCTCCTAAGCGAGTGAGCCACAGCGCAACAATAACACCAATCAAGTTGCATCTTATATCTTTTCTATTTTTAATCAGTGGTAAGGGAAATTACAAGCCCTGTATTTGGAGTACATAAACATCTTATAGCCACGTCATAATATTCTTATTTAATTTCCTTAGTGAAAATGCAGTTAAATTAACTGGTGCATAGATAGAAAATATGGGGTGAAATATTAAAACAAAGCAACAAGGATGTTTCTACAAGTACCTCTACAAGCCCTGCTTTTCTTTGCACACTGTGCTATTCTCAGTTTTATGATATGGCGGCTCTAGATCCTACGTCAATTGTGATATTCTTAGGGTGCTAGAATGACTAGACAATTTTTTTTCTTTTTTTCTTTTTGTAATCTCTCTTGAAATCCATCTATTTAAAAAAAAAAATCATCTGTCGCAATTTCAAAAAAGATTTTATCAATTAGCCTTCTCAAACAAATAAATCTCATCTCTTTGATTCCAAGGTACAGTTTTTATCTATTTAAAGAGGCCGATAGATAGATTTTATATGTTTGAGGAAGCCAAATGATAAAATCTTTTTTTTTTAGTGTTTCCCTTCTCTTTTGATTCCAACATATAAATGTATCTATTTCTTTGTGCTATGGGGCTCATTGTCTCTTTATTCCTTCGTCCTTCTTTATTTCCAACAGATAAAATCTTATTAAACAGATAAAAAATTTGTTAGTATTTTATGTATTGAGTTCACAATGGTGAGTTCAACAGATTTTATTTATTACTTTCAATCGAAATAGACCAAACAAATAAAATCATTTTTTCTTTTTTCTGAATTAAACAAGCAAATGGATCTTGTTTTGTAGATCTCAAAAAGAAAAAAAAAAGGATCCAATATATAAAATTTATTACAAACAGTCAAATGTAGTGGAAGTTAAAGAATTTTAAAGTTTGTGGAAAAAAAAGTTCAAGTGACATCACTTTTCGTGAAGGTCAATACATTAATAACATAAAAGGGTATTTTCATCCGACATTTGCCTTTGTCACTAATGAAAGGACTAATGTAATACCAAAATATCTAAGCTGAACTTAGTGGGTTAAGAAAAATGTAATTGGACCTAATCTAGTAAAAAAATTATTTACAAAGACCGGCCCGTAAATATCCCTAAAAAAAAACCACCAATGGCCCATATCACATAACAGTTCGTTCTTTAGCTACCAATCTTTAATCAAACTCCCAATTTCTTTACAAACTAAATAAATTAATTAATAACTCCTTATGTAAGTAGCACTTTCCATGTTCTGTCTAACCTACCCAACAAGAAATTACTTTACTAACTTCTCACCAATACTCATGTTAACCTTGCAACCCCATAGACCATAGTAAGTCCTATTTTTCTCTAGTAAAACCCACCCAAGGGAGTTAGGACCAAAAAGAGAGCTTGTACACACAAGAAGAAAGCTTACATATGTGGGAAGAAAGCATACACACACAAAAAAAAGCGCATAGCATCGGAAAGTGGCCTACACACATGGGAAGAAAAGTGACATATCTAAGATTTGATCTTTAGATAGCTAGGTAAGAACCGTCGCTCCTTACTAAAGGTGGATAGCATTGGCAAAATTGACAGTTGGATGGCACTTCATATGTAGGGCCCTTTGAGAATGTATTGATTGTAATATTGTGGTTCTAACATCAATGGATGGATGGATGGGTTATATCTAGTTTAGCCGTTGTAGGTGGCGCCCATAATAGTTAATATAGTTCAATGGCTCAGTAAGTGATCTCATCTGAATGAGTTGATGGGTAATATATAGATGAATATTGGAAAGGGTTGATCTTTCATTTAGTGGGTCACATGAAGAAAGAACTATTGATGGGTTGTATCCATTGGATTTTATGCAGATGCTCACGATAACTAATGTAGATCAATGGCTTTGATGAAGATTTCTTGTAGATAATTGGATGAATCTTTCATCAAGTGAGTCCCGTGTGGGTGAGCAGTTGATTAAAAGTGATCCATTTGAGAATATCAAATGAAAAATTTTAAAATCCTATTCTGGGTGGGTAATTGGGGCGAGGATTAATAGACAGGAGATTTTTTTTTTCAAGAGGAACCTCATCATATGGGGCGTCTGGTAAATTTAAATTAAGCTCTTATTTTATGCTTTAGAGCTAATTTACACATTAAAGTGTTTGGTAAACCTCTAATTGTGTTTCTGATTTTAAAGTTTATTCACAAATTTGAGCTTTGACTCTAAATAAGACAAGCTAAAGGAGGGTTGCTTCTCTCTCTCTCTCTCTCTCTCTCTCTCTTTCCTTTTAAGTTAAAGTGGAGTTGGACAACACAAAATTTACAAACCTCATAAAATTTTCAAAAACAATGATTATAATTTTTAAAAGGTGTGCAGCATGCTCATGAAATAAGAGCTTCTTTTATAAATTAACCAAACACACTAATTAGAAATTAGAACATAAAAATTAAAGTCTTTAGTTTAGACCTCTAATTAGATCTTACTAGACTCGAGTTTCCAATCATCCCTAAATAATGTTAAAATATGGATTTGGACAGCAATGAATTATATAATATAATATATTAAGCAAATAGAATCCAATTGCCAATTCCAATTGCCAATTCCCAATTGATTTTGACCTTATAATTTTTTTGACTATTTCATTACCTTTGCAATAACTCCTCCCCCAATTTTCCATTGAACGTAGTCTTAAAAGCATCCATTGAAAATCTAACCTCCTCTTGTTACCAACCATTGATTTATTTTCTTTCATCTGTAAGTAATTGCCCATTACTCCGCTAGACATTTTCTTATAGTGTCCTTTTAACTCTAGCCAATTCATTTTATGCTGCATTCCTATCTATGAAACTAATGTGCAAAAACCTTTCATCTTTGATCGATTTCTTATAATAGCTAGTAAATGCATAGCTTCTCACAACTCTGTCGATCGATCTATAATTGATCCATGGCCCTACATCACCCTCCATCTTTGCCCCCAAAGCTTGGCTTGATGTCTTCTATCATATCAACCAAGATCACCATTAGGAAGCTCTTTGGGACCGGCACTGGCAATATGACTTTTTCATCTCCATCTTTTTCTCAAATCACCTTTCCACCTCTCTCTCTCTCTCTCTCTCTCTCTCTCTCTCTTCTTCTCTTCAATTCCTCTTCCTCCTCTTATCTTCTTCTTCTTCTTTTTTTCAGATGATTTTAAGTGATTGATGCTAGGGTTTTGAGGTTGTTGTGATTTTTATTTTGCAAGGATAGGTGGGTCTACGCTAGAACAACCACCGTTTGCATGCCTTCGAGCATGAGTTTAATTTGTCTATTATTCTGCTTAATTTCTTATACATTGTTCTTATGGGATGTACTATTGTTAATTTGTAATGATTTTGGTGATTCTCTCCATTAAAGTTGTTGGATTTAGGCTGGGGATGGAGGGAAAATGTGTAGCAACATTGGATGAGCTTATATGTATTTTTCAGCCTACCGAGGATAATGTTGGTTGTATAGCCATGTTTAGGTTAAAAGATGAGAATCACTGGTGGGTGAGATGATTATAAAAGCTGGATTCAGCCTCCAGCCCATTCATCAAGTGGTATATTTGAGCATAAAAGATGAGTATACTTGTGGTAGAGTTGGTTTAATATATATCATTGCCATGTTGATTAAGCTTCTATTTTATATGCTTGATTAGATATATCTTTAACTGATCATATATATATCTTTAACAGTTTGATTAAATAATGGTTGGTTTATGTTTTATTAAATGCTTGGCAGTGCTTAGTTGTTGTTTGATTTCTTTGTTAAAGAGCCTGCAAAAGCCCAATGTATGTTTCTTTTGTTTCATGTGGAAGTTGCAGTGCAATGAGATGGATTAAGATAGATATATAGTGTTAACTATGACTGATGCATATCAGTTGTTTGTTTCTCAGTTGATGCATTAGAATAAGCCCTTAAATTCATGATGCACGTATGTGATCTAGAACCATAGAATTATATTCAAAGTTGCTTAGCTTTATTAATTTTTTAAAACACGTTTGTGATTTATGGTCATACATGTAATAAGAATATTTTTTTTAATAAGTTGCAAGTCTGTTTTCATATGTATTATAATTTCTTCTATTAATAAGTCTTTTAAGCCTCTATTAATTACTATTAATTTTTATTGGGTTTATTATTAGTTTGAAGTAGTAGTGGCATACACATAATTAAGGTATCACCAATGAAGTAGAAAGATAGAGATCCTTGCATGGTTATTTTAGTATTGTATTGTAAGAAAAGTGATAAATCAAGTAAGTGATCCTTTTTTTTTTTCTTTTTTTGCCCAGGCTTAGCGCTGGCCTTCTTTGTGAGTCTTTTATTAAGTGGGCCGGTTGGCTGATTGTAATATTGTGGGTTGCTTATGAATCAAAGTAGAAGTTTGAACGAAGATGACGGGCATCTTTTCATTAGCAGTTTCATACAAATGGATGGATAGATGATGGTTTCTATTCGGGTCATCTAATGTAGCTGCGTATGATGGTTAATATGGTTCATCAAGTGGGCCAGGTTGAGTAAGTTGATATGTAATAGATGAGTGTGATGAGTTGATCATCTTTCATTTAGTGAGTCCCATGTAGGTAGAAGGATGCATGAATAGTATACATATCCAGTGGATGTAGCTCAGGCAGACGTTCATTAGTCATCACATCCACCATTCAACCAAGCCCTAATTACCATTGAAGGGGATGGTGATTCCAGAGAATGAATTTTTTAAAGATATATAAATGATCATATGCTGAAGGTTGCCCAATGTGGGACCCATCATTTCTTCATTTCAAACAACTATAATTTAGCACACCCAATAGGCTTGTCAAAGGGTTTGGCCTGGGATTATCCTGACCCTATCCTTGTTATAGCCAGGGCCTCGCCTAAGTTAGCCAAAGCCCTCGAAGGGCTTGCTCCACTTATGCCCTAAGCAAGAGCCAAGCCCAAGGCTTGAAAACAAGAATTGCACTTTTAAATTATCTTAGTATTGTCATCAAGAATCAAGAATCGAGTGTCAATCTAGCATTCACCTTCCTGTATTTGGACTTGGGACCGATAATAGCTGCAATAAAGTTAGCATGGTGGAGTTAAAATTTTTTTGGATAATAATATTTTCTAATTAAGGATGCTTAATACCACTTCTAATAATATAAAATAACACATCAAATGATACTTAATAATGCTTCTAATGATATATTAAATAATTTAAAGTAAGAACTTCTAGTGGTACTTAATAAAACTTGTAAAGATTCTTATTTATATGCAAAGGTATTGTATATGTTAAACTAATTTAAACAATCATATTTGGTAATATCTTCAAATTTTAATAATTTAATCATCTTTCAATATATCGAATAAATCATCTAATGCATTACTATCATCATATTCATTGTCATCTGCGGTGAACCCATGATTTTTTTAAGGGGTAAAAATGACGGTCTATTGAAAAAGTTAAACTTAGTTTGGTGTAGTTTCTTCACATAAGCAGTAACAAAAGAGGAAATATATCGAGTTTAAATGAATACAAAATTTTTAAATACATCCACTAACATTCTCTCATCAATGGTGATAACTCAACACTAAGAAAACCTTTATACAATTGCCCTCAACTAAAACACTCCTTTGCATACAATGAGAAAAAAAACTCAAGTAATTTAAAGAATCCCAACTAGAAACTTGTCATATTCTTACAATCTTACTATAATCTTTGAATTTCAGTACAAAATGAATTGAATGTTTTCTCATACTTAAAATGGAGACACGCTAAGAAATTGAGATTTCTTTGCAAAATCAGTCCTCTACATGCAAGTGCAAGATACTTTAGATGGGTTATTAACAAGCTTAGGCTTTGTAACATTTTTGCTCGGCAAGCATCAATGTCATCAAATCTTCTAATAGCCATTTTGTTTGAAGACTTGTCTTAAATGGATGCAGAGGATTTTTGATACAATGATGATGATGATGGACAATTTTGTTTTACCAAAATAAAAAAAATCAATTCAATTTAGATTAATATTAACCATTATCATCATTGCCCAATCCTCATCAATTTAGGATTGCCTAATTGAGCTTAGTTATTATACTGAAAGAAAAATATAGGGCATGTTAATGACACCATTGTAACACTCCATAACGAATTGCAACCACACAACATCACAAATAAACTTCAAATCACTTCACAAATTGCAACCATACAACATCACAAATAACCTTCAAATCACATCATGCAATGGGTTCCCTGTCCACTCTCCAACTAATATAGAAAAGCATACAAAAATATGATGTAAAAAAGAATAACAAAAAAAAAAAAAAAACAAAAACAAAAAACAAAAGGAAAATGAAAAGGGAAAAGAAGTTTAATTAAATTTACTTTGAAATTTACAGTATGGTTGCACAAAATGTTGTTACCTTTAAAACGACAAACTCTTACAATAGTGAAGTTACAAAGAACATGGCTAAAAATAGTGAAGGATTATTTTAAATCTGAATTTCTAAATTGCAGTTCAAATAATATGTAGCGAAAAAATAAACTAACTTGCAAACAATCAATTAATCACATGAGAAGAAGACACACCGATCTTTAACGTGGAAAACCCAAATCTAGTAAAAGACCATGAATCCAACAAGAATCAACTATCAAACAATAGCGAAAAATTACAACATATGCTTACAACCCTTATATAGTCACTCTTCAACATAAGGACCTGGTTCTTCTCGCAAAACTCATTACCACGACACTCTTTCACAGTGCATCGCTCTCTGCTTAGTTGCACCATACCTTGAACATGCAAGATGCTTTCAATCTTGTACAAGAGATGTAGAAGCAATATTCTCTAGCCCAAAGCTTCAATACAATCTCACGTGCACTGCTCTCTGCTTGATCACACTATACCTTGAATATGCAAGATGCTTTCATTCTTCCATAAGAAATGTAGAAGCAATATTCTTTAGCCCAAAACTTCAACACAATCTCTCAAATGGAAGTTCTAGAGAAGTTAGGTATCTCCAACGTATAATCTTCACTTAGAATAATGAGATTTGTATATAAAGCTGAGAGAAAAACCCTTTAAATAACCCATAACTTGTACCTTAAAAAGAATACTCCTTGTAGAATAGGACCTAACAGCTTTGGCACAAATAGAAAATAAATTCAAAATAGGAACGTGAGTTTCTGTTTGTTACACGCTCGACAGGACAAAGCTTCTGCATGGTAAAAATACATCAGGTCTGCTCGAGCAGGCAGAGCTTCTATCCCAAATTAATATTCTTTCAAAAATCTATTTATTTTTCAAGTCTTCATTTCAGCTCTTCCGGCGATATAAACAGGTGTCTATTCTAAAAAAAATACAAAATACAACTCAATTGACCTAAAGTTTTGTCCAACCCATGAATTATCCAATTACAAAATACTTACAATCTCCACCATTTGCAATTCATAAACAAAACTTCCTAGACATACAATCTACCCAAAAATAAAAACCAAAATTACATTGAGTAAAATTGCTTCAAAAAAAATTTTTGTACCATCAGCTTCAAACTGTCTTCATACTCTTCCTTTTTGTCCATAATTGGCAAAAATAATAACGTTACTATGCAATATATCTGTCAATCAAGATTCAACAGTAGCTCCCCAATAATTGTGACTTCTCCTTAATTGTATTTTCTCATTGGTTGGGGTGGGAGTTTTATCTTCTTGATTAGGGGCTTTTATACTTTGTTAGCCACACTTGCAAATTTAGAGTTTTGAGCACAGTGTGTATCAAATCAGCAGGCAAGTTAGATTTTCTGACCTAAATAGCTTTTGTCTGAACCTTTGACTCAAACAATTGCTTTCTCCATTACTTGTTCTTTGGTAAAGTTCTCAACTTATTTTAATGGTTTTGAGTGTGTTATTTAATTTTTCCAATGAGGGCATGTGGGTATAACTTTTGGACGAGACACATTCTTCTTTTTTGAAGTACTCCCAATCTAATTTTTGCTAGCACCATGTGGAGTAGCAGGTGATATAGAACTTAAAACAAAACTTTTAACAAAAATAATTTTGCCTTTAACCTTCAAATTAGGTGCACCTTGATCATAATCTAGACCGCATAGTTATTAGGCCTTTCTGACTGCACGATGTCAGTGAGTGTTTTCGATCCGGTATTCATCTTGCTCAACAAATCTTTTGTAACATCTAACTCAGTCAAAGCAATCTTAAGTTTGCCATTCAAAAATTTTTTTTCAACTTAGCAAGTTTTTAACTCTTTCTTCAAAATCTCAATCTCTTGTTTAGCTTTCTCACAAGTTGACTCTCATAAGTCAACCTTTCAGCCATAGAACCTTTTTTTTTTATCTTATCAAGTGCTTCTTTTAATTCTTTCTTGAAAGAGAGATTTTGATTGAGTCTTACAACTTTATAGCAATCTTGTTACATTACTTAGTTAGCTTGGCACACTCCTTGTACCAAGTTTAACAACTCTATATTAAAGAAAAAATTTGGCCCTCAATCACATAGTTCAGTCCATTTGAATAGGTGAAAACCCTATGGATCCAATGTAATTGTGGAGATCCCAAGCGTGTCGATGGTTGTATTGAGTATATGTCTTGTATTCTGGTTTAGCCGGATGAGTCCACTGGGTTAGCCAGGGACTGGTTTAAGGTCAATGGTTTTTTGGTAATTGTACCGGGGCTTTCTTGGTGGCTAAAAAAGCGGAGACTATATATGTGTATAGTCTGTAACCCTAGATCTTGCGCTGAAGAGAGGTGAGAGCTCTCTTGCCCGTGGTGTTCCCACACCACGTAGGTGAGACGATGTGAGAGAACTGTGTGTCTCTGTGTACTTTACTTGTGATAGTGAAGATGATCGTCTCTGTGCCCGTGGACGTAGCCCTGTTTGGGTGAACCACGTAAATCTTAGTGTCTCTTCTTGTGTGTAGTTGGTTGCTTGTTGATCTTGTGATTCATGGATGTGCACAACGGGTGATGTTCAATATTCATAACAGGTTGGACAGATCATAAAGTTGGTATGTTACCCACTATATATCCCTCACCTTATACTGAAGGATGGTGAACATTCCTCAAAATTAAACAAACAAAAGTGACTATGCAAATATTACCATGAAACAATCTCCTTTGAAGAAGATGGGAAATGGATACAGATCAATCACCTAAGATTTCAAATTTTATTAGAAAAGTCAAGGCAAAGTCAAGGCAGAGATCAATCACCTACATGTCCACCTTAGATTTTCACCCTTGGCCAACTTAGTAATATTTTGGTAGAGCCTATTTGACCAAAACTCCTCTTATTTATTTTCATGCAAACAGAGGAGTGGGCCACGTTGTGTGGTGCTGTGGAAAACCAATTCTAAGGAAAAAAAATTCCTTAGAAAAAACATTTTCCAACTTCCTCTTCGAAAATTGTTTTCAACAATATCATGAAAAAGTTATATCATTTTTCAGATTTTCCTCAAAGAAAAGCCATCCCACAATGCATGGAATTTTCAACACCTTGGAGAAGTTTTTCCACTTTTCTTACTTTTTTTGAGAAAAAGTGGTTGTACAACAAAAATTAGGTGTTCAGATTGATTGGAAAGAATATTTAAATGGAAGACGAATCCTTAGGTATTAAAAAATCTCCTATTAATTAATCTCAATCCAAGCCGTTAGAAATGGTGGACCACCTTTAGATAGAGGACTAAGTAAAGATCAGAATATTGATTGGATGACCTTAACTATTTAATTAATTACTTGTCACACAAGACTTTGTGCTTTGTGACTATATGGGACTCAATCCTCAAAACAGATGCGCAATCCAGAAAACATGTTAAGGACTGTTTTTCAGATGGGGCACAACATATGAAGTAGGGTTGCAAACGGGTTAGTTTCGGACCGGAGCCATATTATACATGGACCCTGATCCATTTCAAAATGACGATTCTGGTTTCAAAATCGGTTCTATATTGAAACCTATTTTGATGGTTTCAGACCCGATTTTGATAAGAGGACATGGATTTAGTTTTAAAACTGGGACTGACTAGAGAATTGGGATATAGTTCCAAAACTAGCTCTGGCTTCTTTTAACTTTTTTATTTTTTAATTTCTTTTTAAAATAATGATATCGTACCACTTATAATAATACATTAAGTTTATTATCTTTAAGATTAAATATAAGAATGCCAAATCAAAGTTAATTTTGAACTACAATTTATAATATTAAAGGTTCTCGTGCTGAGTCCCAAATTCATGAGTCGAAATCCATATACACCTAGAACTGGACCTGTTTACTATTTAAAATTTAAATTGGGTTCCAGACACTCATTTATGAATTGAAACATAAAATATCTTTCAAACTCGAATTTTCACGGGTTGGAACCTTTCGATATTGGGAGAGTCGGATACTTCTTTGCAACCTTAATATTAGGTTGTTGGCAGCTGTCCAAATTTAGAAGGTTTATAAAAGATATATAAGTGTTAAAATGAGTGTAGTTATCATGCGCGGAGTGTACATGTTGCCCACCGGGCATGGACCCCACCTAAGGCCCATCTAGAACCATTGGATTAATTGCACACCCAACTAAATGGATGGCACATCCATTAAATTTATGGGGGCCTCAAATGAAGATGATCTGATGCTTGGGTGGGATCCAAATTAGGTATGTAGATAGGTCCCACCTAGATCTTTAAACCCCCTAGGTCACCTACGCAATGGGGCCCCACAGCCGGTGATCACACATGCACTTTGCGCGCCCCCGTCAAGCCTTGTGTAAATCACTTTTCTAGAATTCCATTTATAGAGATCATCCATACCACTCAAGAAGTATCATACCCTCTTAACTATACATCCTCAAGTTTTCAGCTGAAAAGGAATTGTGGACAAAAGTAGTTTGACTTTTCATACCAGCGAGAACTGGCCCACTGGGCCAATAATTCTTTTAGGGCCACACATCCTATGTAGATCCATCTACCCACATAATTTGGTTAGTCCAAGGAAACAGAATCAAAGAAAGTTGAAAACCGCCTCGTTACCTACTGATACTACTGTCTATATATGCTATCAACACACTACCTCTTGTTCGCCCAGCCAAAAAACAAAAAAACTGGATGAAGGTCTTGATCTGTCATCTTTCGTTTTCTTTTTCTATTCAACATTAGAGGATTATGGTTTTCTTTCTGTATCCTGCTTTTTGTTTTTCTAAGGTCTTGTTTCAGATCCGGAGGTTTGATGTTCATCTGTCTTTTACCCTCACAACAGAGAATTGAGATTAAGGTGTGTTTTAATCTTTAGTTTTCTTTCTTATTCAAAATGAGGTGGTGATTTTCTTTCATCTAAATCTTGATATTTGTTTATCTCCAAGGTTTTGTTTCCTGGCCAGACAATTCAGGTTAAGATGGTTTACCATCAAAGCCAAGAAGTGGCCATACTCTCATTTATTCTAATTCATTCATCCATATTCTTGTTTATTCAACTTGAAGATGTGATTTTCTTTATTCTAATTCTTGCTCTTTCTTTTGGTTTAAGGTCTGGTTTCATCATCCCAGAAACAAAAAATTCTGAGCAGGTTTTCAATAATCAAGAATGGCAGCGGATAGAAATAATGCCGGAGGTACCTATCTACCTGGTTCATAAAATGGCCTCAAAAGGCCTCAAGTCTATCTGCAGCTTTTCGAAGCTCTCGATGATGATGACGATGTTGTTCACGAATCTCTCAAATTCATTTTCACAGGTGTCCCACATGAAGTTCCACGTTCTTTAACATGGAGTCTTTCCATTGATACTGATCTGGTTGGTTATATGGTGGGTGATAGGGCTTGGATCATTGGAGAGATAAAAAGACAAAGTGGTGCTTATGTAGCTATGGAACATGAAGGACAGAAAACCACCTTCGTTACAACTGGAAGCTTTGAACAAGTGTTGAGTGCAACAAGACTGATCTGGCAGAGGCAATGGGCGGCTGAAGAGAGGAGGGAGAGAAACAGGAGAAGGCGTTGCAGGTTTTGGATCTCGGGTAACTGTGCTTACGGAGACAGATGCCACTACAGGCATTATTGACCTTTTCTCTACTCAGAGATCTTCATTCGGGTTGTTTTTCATAAGATCTGCTGTGCTGTTTCTTTGCTTTTGAAGTACTCAATACTCTTAAGTCTGTTTTCTTGGAAACTATGGGAGGCATTACTCAGTTTGCAGCGCTCAGATGTTGTTGCTCAATTTGCTCTCAGGTGGCATTTGTGTTGATATTACATTTTCTTTGAGAACTTAGTCCTTTTTCATTGGATGGGATGTTTCTTTGTTTTGAAGTACTCAGTACTCAACTCCGTTTTTTGTCGAATGAATGGAAACTGTGGGAGAGACGATGCCACTCCAGGCATTACGGAAAAGTGGCATTTGTTTTTAATATTACATTTTCTTTGAGAACTTTAGTCTCTTTTGATTGCATTGGCTGATTCTATGTTTTGAAGTACTCAGTAATAATAACTCTGTTTTCTTGGATGGTGGGCTTGTTTTAAATTCCCTGTTTTCTCTCTCTCTTTTTTTTTTTTGTTTGTTCGGAATTGTTAAACCTGTTTTCAAATTACAACAGTTTCATTTATTGATAACATATGATCTTGAAATTGATTTTTAGTATAGCACTGATCCAGATCTAACATGCTAAATTGTGAGTCATATGAAACTAAAAGCTCTTTATATTGGCTCGCACATTGAGATTTTGGATTGGACCCTTTAAAAAGATGAGATAAACTACTGATTAAAGTAATTTCGGGGTCACTTTAATGTAGATAGAAAGGATGGAGAAAACTGAAATATACTAAATTGAATCGTGAATGGCCTTTTTTCACTTCATTTTCTCCACTTTTGATTTTAAGAAAAACTTGCCTTTTTTTTTTCTTTTGTATCCAAGCTGTAGGGGGGCTGGGGCCCCTAACCCTTTGGTAAGGAAGTCCTTGGGTGAGATAACAAATCCTCAGGTAAGGAAAGGTTTCTGGCGAGATTTAAATCCTTACTAGACTGATAAGAACCAAACCTTTTACCACTAGGATTAGAGGTAATTTTTGAGAAAAACTTGCATTGCTATTCTTGATACCATCTATCTTTTTACTCTCTTTGGGTCATTTTAAGGAGAAATTTGCATTGCTTTTCTGACTCTCTAACAATCAGGATTTTGCAACAATGTAGAAAACACTTGGTTTTTCCTATCATGTGGATCATCAGTTTCTTGCTTTCCCATCTAAATTTGTTGTGGTGATAACGAAGATAATTGATCTTCAAGAGAGATATCATTATTTGTTAATTTACTTAGAGTTCTGTTAGCACTTTGGTTATTTTGGGGGGCGCAGTCTCTGTTTTTGATTGAGGAGAGAGGGCAGTGCAATTGCTCACTCGCAGCGCACTTTAGCAACGGTTCGTCGACAATGTGTGACAATGTGTGAGCTAAGGAAGAGGCAATGCACAACCCACACTCTTCCGGCGCTTCCCAATAAGACTTACAGGCTAAGGATTGCCATCACTACAGCACTTTCCTCCCTCAACTTGGCCATTGGAGTTAAGATTTCTATTCCCTCTCTTTCCTTCATTATGCTAAACCTATGTGCATATCATTACATAAATAATATGTCGTGTTAGAGGGTTACTCTGATTATTTATTAATAGTTAATGATGTTTAAGTAAACATGTTATGAGTTTGGATTCACCCGGACTAAAACTCCTGAGGAATTCATGAAGTTTCCTATTGGGTTCGCTTATTAAAAATCTAAGCTATTGAAAAAAAATACATCATTTCTATTGTATAATCTTTTTGGAGTTAGGCTTAATCTTGGAGAATCCAGACTCTTTATTTTTTTTACCCCAGCCAAGTTGGTTAGGGCGTTGTTTGGTATGTCTATTTTTTTTCCTTTAGACTTTTCAAAATTGAACCATAAAAAAAGAGCCATAAGAAAAAGGGGCTAGAATAAAAGCATGTGTTTAATAATTCAATGAACTATTTTAAATACACTTTTTTAAAATCTATGGTTGAAAGTTTTTAACAAATTGCTTAAAATCTACAAGGTATCAAGCCTTGCAATTTGACCCCATAGCCATTTATATTCTTTCAAAAAAATCTAACGATTTGAATTTTATGTTTGGGGGCCACAGATTTCAAAAAATAATATGCAACAATCCACGCTTTCTGATAAATATCTTGATATTGGTGATGAGTGATGATCCAACGGCTGAAATTTTATCTCATAATGAACAATGACCTTATAAACATTTTTAATGGTTTGGAAAGTGATTTATTATCCCAAAAATGACAATAATAAAGGAAAGAGGGACTTCCTATGCACTAATTTAAAATATAGCATATTCTATCAATGGTTGAAGGTTTTTGTACAAGTTTCTCGAGGTCCAAATGGCATAAAGCTCTGAAAATTGATGTTTTAGCTATGTTCAGCCTCCCAAACACTTCCAATGGTTTGGATCTTATAATTGGGGCCACAAATTTAAACAGTAGTATTCAATGGCTCACTTTTTTTCACATATCTGGAGATTGGAGATGTTCTAACGGCTAAAATTTAATGTCATAGCCATGTTTGATTTTCTAGACATTTTTAACGGTTTAGATCTTGATTTACTCTCACAGATTTTGAGAAAAAAAAGGAGAAATTGGTTTGGACATGATATACTAAAAATCATTATAGTGCCTCTTTTTTTCAAATTGTATTTTTCACATATATCATAAGGTGGGCTGTAGAAAATAGAGGTAAAGCTTCTACATATCTAATTAAATTGGATACAGTATAGAAACATATGCCAAACACTCTTATTTTTACAAACTCTACTAGATTCAGACATTTAGACAAATAAAGCCTAAAAATAGTGATACCAAACATGCACTTATTTTACCATATTGGACCACTGATCATCTAGGGTGATACATTGAAGATTTAACTTAAGGATCCATTGATGGATCCCTATGGATGTAAGTGGGACTAAATTGCTTAAAAAGTACATAAATGCATCTCACTCATTGCCTCTTTTAAAAGATGCTGATTATATGTGAACTTTTTGGATGAAATCATTTTATATGTAAACTATAATCATGGCTATTTTGAGAAAGTCCTGTAATTTACTTCAACAAGAATCTCATATAAAACCATGTTTAATATGGACAATTTAAAATTTTGTCTCTAAATACAATATAATAGATTTTCACTAAAGGCATAAGAAAACATAGGAATTGAATAAATAGAATTTATGCCATTATTAGTTAAAAATAAAGATCAAAACATTAAGAAAGGGCTTGTTGTTCATTTCCCATATTCTTTGATTCTATTTTCATAAAGGAATGGTTATTTAATGTTTGTCTTTAAAGTTCATATTTGATCTTCATCTATCACCACTTATTGTATGAAATATTCTCAATCTTAACCGCAACTTTTGTATGATCTTAACCTTCATTTAATCTTCATTTGTTACCACTTAATCTTGAAGTTTTGCTTAGGGCCCTAATCTAATATTCTCAATTATAGCTTCAACTTTTCTAGCCACTGTTTAATTTTAGCTCATTGAGAATATTAGATTTATGTAAGATATGCTCTCTCACTAAATATAACTCTAAATATTGAAAGAGAAAAAAAATAAATTAAGTTTTTAAAATTATGCTTATAGTGATAAAAGAGATAGGCAAAAATATTATTTCACGTTAAAAATTTATTGTAGTTGGGAGTTTACTAATTTTGTGGACACGGAAAGTGTTAAAATGAAAAGATAGGAGCTTGTTTACAAATACCAAAACCACAAGAGGCCTATTTACAAATTCTATAAACCATAGTGACTAGTGAGTATTTACAAAAAAGCTCAAAATAAATTACAATTTATTATAATTGATCCATCCATTCACAACCCACTATTGGATTGATGAAAGTTTCAAAATACATAATCAGGCTTCATGTGTATGAGAGAGTTATTGAAAAAGAGGCCGTTGTAACATGGGATAAAATAAAAATATTTTTATAAATAATAATATACTCTTTTTTTAATGGATTTAAGGGTCTAATAAAAAAATCAACACATTTTTGTTAGGAGTATTTATTTCAAACACCTAACAGGTATATGAATGAAAGGTAGAGGTCTGTTTACAAATACCAAAATCACAAGGGCCTATTTACAAATCCTATAAACCTTAGAGGTATTTATAAAATATGCTAATATATATATATATTATTTCTTTTGTGAATGGAAAAGGATAATGGCAAATCAATAGAGTTTTTTTGTAAATAAACTCCTATATTTTCAATATTTGTATATACCCCCTGCCTTTTAATGTTAACGCCTTCATTGTCTCAAATTTACTGTCCTTAAAGCCGCCATAAGTTTTTAGAGTAAAATAACACTTTTGCCCATCTCTTTATCCATAGACTCATAATTTCAAGGCTTGAACTTATTTTTCTTTAAAGCTTATAACATTAACAATTCGAATAGTACATTTAGTGAGAGAGAGTAGCCCTACATAAATTCATTTTGATTAATATGGGGCCCATTTTATTAAATTTAAATTGATCACAATGGCAATCAACAGTCGTACTTATAATTGGCTATAATTGACTCAATCCATGCACAACCCTCTACTATATCAATAAGAGTTTCAAATACATAGTTACGCTTCATGTACATGGGAGAGTTTAAGAGTGACTATTGGGACTTGGAAAAAAATAATGGGATTTCTATAAATAATGACATACTTATCTTTGTATAATAAATTTAAGGGAAAAATTGTCATTTTCATAAAAAAATCAGCACAAATCTTTTGGTGGTCACCTTTTCTCATTATGACTATTGATATTGGGGACATAGAAGGTATTAAAATGAAAAGGCAAGGGGTATATGTAAATATTGAAACTAGAGGCACCTATTTACAAATTCTATAAACCCTAGGAGGTATATACAAAAAACTCAAATCAATATAGTCTACCATCAACTGGGGCCTATTAAAAAATCTAGGCCCTTTATTTCATTACTGGAGTACTCTGTGTGTACGACCTTGTATATATCCTAAAGTGAATAAGCCTTCCTTGTCAAAATTGAATAATTTTCAGGCTAGAAGACTAAAGATTTGAAGGTTGAGTTGGCGGCAAGGGATACAATGGGTGATAAAAAAGAAAGAAAGAAAATCTAGGCTTGACGCTTGCTAGTTGATACTAGTTCACTATTCTACTTCTGCGTTTTTTTTTTTTTTTTGGTAAACTATTCTACTTGTGTTAATGTCGAGACATTTTACCAAAAACAATCTCTTATCCTAGTGATAAGAGGTGCTAGTTTTTACCTGCATGATTAAAATTTAAATTTGGCCAGACACCTTTCATCACTCTCATGTAACCTTACCTGAGACCTTCTTTTCACACCAAAGGGTTCCCCAATTGCACCCGAGGTGTCTCCCGGCCCAACGGTTCACTCAGCAGAGGGCTAACCCCAAGCCTGGGATAAAAAAAACAAAAAAAAAAAACAAAAAATAAAGACTTTTTGCCCACTTTTGCTCTTTACGTTAACAGTTATCTCGGTCTAACTAAGTTCGGACTCTTGACGTTTCCTTTCCACCAACGCCTCTTTCTCCCGATCGAACTCCACACCTCGGCAACGTCCCTCTCTCCTACCCGAAATCTCCTTCCTAATCAGTTCTCTCTACCATCCCTTATTTAAGCCCTCTTGTTCTCTCTTTCTCGTTCCACAACATCAGCCCCCTTCTTTTCTCTCAATCTCTCGTCGTCCTAGCAGAATTCCCTCGTCAACGCAGCATCAGTCCCCACGCCAGACCTCAAGGCTCAAGGTATGCACCTCCCTTCTCTCTCTTGAACGAGTACCCAATTTTCGGTAATAAGTATTTTAACCTGTCGCGCAGACTCTTATATTCTCTTTCCGTGAGTTGTTTCCTCTTTGGGTATAATCTAGCATACAGCTCTCTCACCATCGTTTGGAGAAGTCCTGAAAAATTGTTCTTTCTGGTCTCTTCTACGGCTCTACGAATGTGTCTCCCTTGAAAAATTCACACAACTCTCTCTCTCTCTCTCTCTCTCTCTCTCTCTCTCTCTCTCTCTCTCTCTCTCTCTCCAGCTGCTTCGGGGGTATATGATGGAAGACACGGATGACCTAGTACCAGATCTGCTAGACGAAGACCCATCTGACCTATTTGGTCCCATGGAAGACATAGATTACCACCTGCCCTTGCCTCATCACAGGTGACATTTAACTTCACTTTGCATGCCTTCTTATATGAACTCATCTTTCTTTCTTTCTTTCTGTCTTCCTTTTACAGGAACTTTTCTTTATTTTCTCTCTTTTCAACAGATATATACCTTTCACACGTAGACAACACATTGTTAATATCACCCACAAAGTCAAGAACATTGAGGGAACAAGCATAAATATCACTATCGATTTAAAAAACAAACGCCAATGTTTTTGGCGCTCCGCTGAAGGAGATGTTACTGCAATAGATGAAGAAACATTCCCTCGTCCCTTTTTGGGCGATATGATTGGTCAAGCCACCTCACATTTTGTGTTTGAAGAGGATAAAGCCAAGCAACTTTGGACTCCTATAGAGAGACAATCGCTTATCCGCAGCATGCTCTCCTGCTTCATAAGCTTGACATCACCCACTGACACGGCCGAGCTGGAGACTCAACTCTCTCTTTATCTACTCAATCTGCTATTGGGAGCAAAAGATGTAGGGTACAGCGCCCTAGATGCTATTTTGTTCATAGAGATTGCAACGGTTGATACATATGATGAAGAGGAGATAGATTGGGCTATGAGAGAGTCTGCCACCCCCGCATCGAGACTTTCTATCGAAGCTTTGCCATCGCAAGTGGTTGATGATAACAATTCATCTCACGAGTGCACCATATGTTTGGTTGAATATTCTAGCGGAACGACAGTTACTCGGCTCCCCTGTTCACATGACTTTCATAAAGAATGCATCGAGAGATGGTTGAATGGAAGCAACTCATGCCCAATCTGCCGCTCTCCAATTTGAAATTTGTGGTTTATTTATTTATTTATTTATTCTTCAAAGTGTTCAGCGGTAATACTACTATTATTTATCTGAATTGGATTTGTCTAGCCAGCTGTTGTTTTCGATAGTAAATATTGAAAGTTCGTCATATAATCATATAAATGTATCTATATATTTTTATCTTTTATTATGAGAAACGAATGTAAATCTATAGACCAACACAGGTCAAGACACAAATCTAAATTTTTTTTGTCAACCCATTTTATGTCGACTTCAGAGATAATGTTTGGGGCGAGGGGGCAGGCCCCCCACCATAGCTTTAAAATATATAACTATATATATAAGCTGGCTTAAATTAGGGCCCTAAGGCCCCTTTAGCCCACAGCTCGCTCCATTTTTAAATTCAGTTGACCGAGCGTAACCTCTTATCTTACTTTCTTTCTTTTTTCTTTATTTTTTTCCTGATTCCCTCTTCTCCCTTCTCTTTCAACCTCACAGCCAACTAACCCCAAGCCACCGACCATGGGGCTTCCTCCGGCATCTTCTTCCTCCCATCACCCTTATCCCATAGACACCATTTTTCAAAACTTCTCCATCTTTCATAAACTCTAGGTAAGCTCTCAACCTCTTCATAGTTAGGTTTTTTAAGTTTTTAGATTAATAATGATTTAAAGGTATTTCTTAGAGTCTTATCTCATATTTTATAGGTGAGTTTGGACTCGGCTTCAGGTTTTCTCTCTATTTGAGCACCGTGAATTTGGTCTTGAGATAGGGCTTATCCTCATTTCCATTTTCTCTAATCATAAGGAAAGTGGATAGCATTTTCATTATTAATATGTTGATTTAATCTTGATTCTAGCATTTCAATACATTTGACATGTTTTGTCCATTTTAATGGAAATGCATTAGTATGACCATGCCATTGGCATTGAGTATGTGATTGTGAAGAGCAAGTAATTTTTATGCTCAAATCATGTATTTTGATTTTTAAAATATTTTCAATATTTGTGTGATGACTAAATTAAATAGTAAGAAAAAAAAACCTACTAGATTGTGATTTGTGAATCACTTATTTTATCATTATTGCTAAAATCTGCTTGTTATGATTTCAATTTAATTTTTAGATGGGCAAAACAGTTCCTATTAATGCATATTTCAAGATAAAAATGATAAAAAATATAAGTTGATACATCATTGCCAACCTCCTCCAATGTTGAAATTCCAATTTCTGAAAATTCCAGGGAACACTTGGAAATAAAATGAGATGTTGCATGAAAAAAAAAAAAAAAAAACCTTCTAGTTCAGCCCACTCTTAGTGTAGAATCATAATTCCGCCCTTGTACCAAAGGCCTTTTGTCCATAACTAACTCCTAAACTAGATTTGATTTACCCAAAAAAAAAAAAAAAAAAACTCCGACACTAGACTTGCTATTACTGATATACTGGATTGCTGATTCAAGTTTATTCTAAAAAGCTAGGAAAGAGTCCTTGGGAACCTAGTTGCATGGTATATCTCACAGAATATCAGGGACTCAATCATACAATGCATTAATCAACCTAGACATTATTTGTAATTTAAGATCTTTTCATGAATATCCTCTAGCTTTCCTTGTAAATTGATTGAGGACATATAGCATCTGGATCAGACTGGATTTGAATTCAACTACTACCTTCTACTGTCCCGCACATTTCACAATTCTTACCCGATCCAAATATTACTTCCAAAAAGAAAACGAACTAGTGAAATAGTAACATATTGCTAGAACTCTTGGGTCCTTTAAAATTACTTTCTATTTTTTAAATCAATCGACAAGTGAATGTGACAATTTCAACTTTCATTTCTTAGAGACAACTGTGATTATCTGTTCATATGCTTACCCTCTACTCATAAAGTACACCCAGTACTCCCATTGTTGTACGGCTATATCAACAATAATACCACATTGCTTTTATTTCTATTTTAGTGTTTCGAGGTCTAAAATTAGATCTTGATTGTCTTTTCAGGAGATTAAATACCTCTGAAATTCTCAAACAACATAATTCACAAGTTTCCTTTTAAGATCCAAGATTACTCTTGGAAGGAGTTAGGAAACTTCTCAACTCTCAAATCTGGAAAATGAATTGCTGTAGTGAGGTATAAAAAGATGTAGCACATCATCTTTTTAATGAAGTAGCTGCCTGGTTGGTGCCATATCACTACCATATGGGTGTCTTTTGAGCTCCTTTGTATTGGATTGTCTTGAAACTCATAATAATTAGTTGGCTTAGTCATTGTAAGTTGTGTTTGCTTTGAGATGATGCTAACTGCTTAGTAAGTTGTAATATTTAGTGTTATTAGGTGTGTAGGGAGTGATAGTAGTCAGTTTAGTAAATAGTTGTTTCGAATGTAGCAACCTTGGAAATCAAGCATGTATTCATAGGGAAGAGTACTATATATTATAAGGATATAATGGAGAAGGGGAGATAATTTGAAGATTAAGTTTGTTTATTAATTCAACATTGAGATGGGTTCTCTGCTATATCCCTTATTGTTGTGTTCGTATCTCTAAACCTATGAATTCTGTTGTATTAACCTTAGTACACAGAATTGTGACCTTAGAATTTCGAGGTCAAACCTTAGTATTTATTGTGTTTCTACATTAGTTAGTTTTAGAACACCTTAATCTCTTGGTGCTTCCTACATCATTTGGTAGCTGAGCCGCCTTTCTTTATCATTTGGTATCAGAGCTTGTGCAACGCTCTTGGATTGATTCCCCATCTAATGTCTTCCTTCATGGCGGCTAGAAGAAGTCATGGTGGACGTGACAATCATATGATGGGGGATGCAACATATAAAGAACTACAAGCACTTTGGAGGCATGTCGAAGAACTAACCTTGTGGCTTGATTGTCAAGAAGCTCGCAGTGGGTATAGACAAAGCGTTGCTTATTCTATTGATGAGTCCAACGTCATCGAGGAGTTCGACAAACTAATGGTGTGTAATAAAATTCAAGAAACAAAGTATTTAATAGGTGAAAATTCAAGGCAATCCATAATTCTTTCACGGGTACAACCAATGAAAAATCAAACATTCTTTTGTTGAAGGAATATATAAAGACGATTCACATGGGGTACTAGAACTTGTCCAAAGTTATGTCGATTGGTCAAAACCCTTAAATTTTGTACATTTATCCTGGGGATGAATGTAATTCATCTATTTATGATCAATGTCAAAATGAAAATTATCATGTGATGTCAATGAGAATTTGATCAATGATGATTATCAAGAAGATATTAATGATATACCCATCTTTGACGCTTGTCAAGATGATCATGTTAATAATACTCTGACCCTCAAGGTGTATGTCGATAACGGAAGCTTTGATGCGTACTATGATTCAATGTCTTATTACTATGATCATGAGTCAAGTGCTAAGTCAAGCACTAAGAGTATCATAAAGCTTTTTGACTCTTCATTTAGCAAAGATTGAGCAAAGGATGTGCATTATTTTGAAAACCTATTTTGTAAAATCCCTTGAAACCGATGTGATAGTCCATTCATCGAAGACCTGATTATACAACATTGAATCAAGAAATATTGGGCTAATTGAATGGACGTGTTACATGGAGTGTGCCAATACACCATTCGGTGACAACCACAACAACATAGATCTTTTACAAGATTTATGGAAGCACACATAATTTTTTGACATGATCAAGTTGTCATTCGAATTCGTGGATGAATTCCTTTTCAAGAGGGAGAGTATGACGCAGTGAGGTATAAAAAGATAGGGCACATCATCTTCTTAATAATGCAGCTGCCTAGTTGGGGTCATATCACTGCTATGTGGGTGTCTTTTGAGCTCCTTTGTGCCACATTGGATTGTCTTGGAACTCATAGTAATTATGTGGCTTAATCCTTATAAGTTGTATTTGTTTTAGGTAAGATGCTAGTTGCTTAGTAAGTTGTAATATTTAGTATTATTAAGTGTGTAGAGAGTGGTGGTAGTCAGTCTAATAAGTTGTAATTTTGAATATAGTAGCCTTGGGAATCAAGCATATATTCGTAAGGGGAAGAGTGTTATATAGTGTAAGAGTCCAATGGAGAAGGGGAGATGATTTGAAGATTATATTTTGTTTGTTAATTCAACATTTAGATTGGTTCTCTACTTTATCACTTATTGCTGTGTTTATATCTCTGAACCTAAATATTCTGTTGAGTAAACCTCAATACACAAAATTGTAACGTTGATTAGAATTTCGAGGTCGAGCCTTAGTATTTCTGATGTTCCTATATTAGTTGGTTTCAGAACACCTTAGTTTCTTGGTGCTTTCTACATCATTTGATAGTGAAGCTGCCTTCCTTCATCAATTACATAAATAATAGACTCATCTGGTGGACGTTCATCTATCATCACTAGATTTATGGGAGGTTACACTACAAGTCTCAACTACTAAGATATGCAATGATATGTGCATAATATTTTCATATTGATCTGAAAATAATCCAATTCAGCTATCACTGCAAAGATAGTATGTCATATAATGCAAAATAAGCTTTCAATGATATATATGTAATTCAGGACCGCCTCCTCTACTATTATATAAGAAAGATACTATTATTGTGACTTGTTTTTTAGGGGAAAAGAAGATTTTGCAGTGTGAGTTTTTGACAAAGTCACTGAGTTGACTCAAACCTAATGATTGGCTTATTAAGTCACTGAGGCGATTCACGCACTAACCTGAGTAGGCTTTTGAGCTTGCCAAACATGGTTGGCTCAATCGAGTCTATATATTTTTGCATATCACAATAAATATGAGAATTTGTGATTCTTTTATATTTTCACAAACATTTTATTTGTAAATTAGAACTTGAAATTGGGGTTTTACTTTAGACATTAATCTAACTAACTTTATTCATGTGATTAAAGATTCTAAATAGCCCCTAAGCTTGGTTGGAAATTCAATGGAGTGGATTCCTCTTTTTTTTTTTTTTTGATAACCCAAGCAAGAGGGATGGGGCCCAAGAGAAAGCATGTACCGAAGAAAGCTTACAAAAGTGGAAAGGCAACCCACACATGCAGAAAGAAAGGTGGCATAACCAAGATTCGAATCTTGGATAGGCAGGCAAGAGTTGCCACTCCTTACCATTAGGGCAAGAGTCGAGTAGATTCATTTGATTCGCTGCTCAATTTGTGTGATGTAGAGTTTTGAGTCGAACAAATTGGATGAACTAATTGAACTATTCTCATGTTGCAAGTTCATCAATTGGGTCTATTAAATATCTCAATTAACCACCCCTATAAAAACCTTGAGGAGTTAGTTGAGATATTGGAAATGTTTTTAATATTTTTCATCGGGTAGAGTTCATTCCCCAATACTTTCCATCAGGTGGAACTCAGTCTATGCACTTTTGGCAGCATGCAATTTTCTTTTAATTTTAGCATTGAGTCATTCTTCATGGGATTCGAACTTATGACCGATTAGCTCCGATACCATATTAAATTTCCTCAGCTAATCATTCCTATAAAAATCTCAAGGGGTGTATAAAGGCAATAAAAATACTTTTCAATATTCCCAATCAGGTTGAGCCACTCCTCAACAGGGTCTACATCTAAAATTCAAATAACTCAAATATGACTAGGCTCCGTGATTTTTATAGGAGGGCCCCACATTGTAATCGCTAAAACATGCGTCCCTTGTTGTATTTTGAAAGGTGGACCCTCAAGTATTACAATTCCAAAACATTTGGTTTCGTATTGTGAGGTGGGTCCCATATCCTATAAAGGTTGGTTCATGTTGTAACTTTTAAAGGTGAGCCCATGTTCTAAGAAGGCAGGTTCCATGTTTATTTTTTTAAAAGATGGGCCATAATTAACTACCACAATTTCTAAAATTAATGTGTTCCATGTTGCAATTATAAAGGTGGGTCCTACATTGTGATTTCTAAAGACAGTGCCCTTACATGATAAAATTCCTAAAAGTAGGTTTTTTGTTGTAATTTTTGGAGGTGGGTCCCATGTAGAATAATTTCATGGATGATAAGGAAGATGTGGAGGCAATCAAATCATACTTTTCACTCCAACAAATCAATTGCCTACAATTTTATAAAGAGGGCAGATCCTCTGGGAAATTTTATTTAGAGACATAGATGCCACTAAACAGATAGATGACAAGTTTTCTGCTCCCTTTACCAATTCTTTACACTTCAGTCAGCTTTTCACGATGATTGCTTTCCTCTTTTTGTTTGGTTATGGCCCCCTAATCTGTGAGGGTATCTGTGCCGATGACAAGGTGAACACTATATTGTAGATTATTGGGGACCCTTTTGTTGCTCAATGTGTAATTCGTGAGCACCATCTTGTGGATAATGGTGGACCCTTTTGTTGCTCATATTGTGTAATGGTCTTCCTAGTCGGGCATAATGCTCTTATCACCATTGTTCTATGCATTTCCCTGGAAAAGGGTGGTTGGTTGTTTTGTATTCGTTTTAAAGCTCTTCTATCTATTTTAATGAAATAATTTATTGGTTACCGTTTAAAAAAAAACAAAAACAAAAAGAGTTTGGTGGACCAAACACACTGTTTTTGCAGTGTTCACAGCATTCATCATCAACTTGGTGGTTTATCATAACTAGAGAAGTCAGAGACAGGATTGTTTGGATCTTTCCAAATCTTCTTTTTATTTTATTTTATTATGTTAGATCTTGCCAAATATAGAAGTTAAATTTTAAAACCCCTAGTTAAGTCCATTCAGAGCAACAAATAAATGGCCACAAACAAACTGTCAAATACTAGTTATAAACTCTTGAATATTTCCAAAAGTCAACAAGAAGCAAGATTCCTGAAGCAACAACAAACAAGAGCAAGTGACACATTCAGATAGAAAGACGACAAAGGTTTCAAGCAAGTTTACTGATGAAGGAGGAGGGGTCTGGGGGTATGGCGACTTCAACTGCTCCTTCAATCATCTCTGTTACCTTTTTCATTGAAGGCCTCAGTGATGGCTCTTCTTGAATGCACCAAATTGCCACCATAACCAATCTATTCAGTTTCCTGGCATCATTCAGGGCCTCTTCCTCGTAATCCACCAACATATCTAGTCTCCCATTCTTATAGCAATCATATGCCCACACTGTCAGTATCGCCTCTTCTTTGTGTTGTTCCAAAACAATGTTCTTCCTACAACAAATGATTTCCAACAACATGACCCCATAACTGTAAACATCAACCTTTGCTGTGATCATCAAGCTCTTGAACCATTCAGGTGCAACATATCCTCTGGTCCCTTTAAAAGCTGTACTAGTTCGCGAATGATCGGTCTTCAAAAGCTTTGCCATTCCGAAGTCACAAATTCTTGCTGTGAAAGCATCGTCCAAGAGTATGTTTTGAGGCTTTATGTCACAGTGGATGATTTGGCTGCTGCATTCTTCATGCAAGTACATGATTCCTCTTGCAATTCCAGATGCTATTCGCACTCGCTGGTCCCATCCGGGCTTCAAATCTCCGAAGAGAAAACCCGCCAAAGATCCATTGCTCATGAACTCATACACCAGAAGCTTTTGTGGCCCCTGGTCACAGAATCCGAGCAGACGGACTAGATTCTTGTGATGGGTCCTGCCAATTGTGCTTAATTCGGCTTTGAATCCTTTCTCATCTTCCACTGCCATATTCTCTAACTTCTTGACCGCGACGAGGATTCTTTGATCTGTTGTTAGGGCCCCTTTATAGACAGTGGCAAAAGCACCCCTACCCAACTCTTCTTTGAATCCATCTGTCATCTCTTCCAGCTCCCTGTAAGTGAAGGACCGCAAATTCATTGCTAACATGCTTGAATCTGGCTGAGCTTTCAGAAACTTTTTATGGTATGAGAAATAAATAGACACAGGAATCCCCAACAGGAAAAGGAAGTTGAGAAAGGCAGAGCAGCCTAATAGAGACGAGCCAGCAAGGATCAAATTTCCCTTATCTTTCTTCCTTTTTCCTGCTTGAATATGGTCTAGTTTAAGAACTTTGATGAAAGCCTTTCTACCCAGACTGGTGTCCATCCTCCCATTGGAGAGAGGAAGCTTCTTCTTCCAACAGTTTCCGTTCCCTGTAATTGCAACCGCACAGAGGCAATCTTCCAAGCAAGCCTTGCTGCACTGCGCTTCATCATAGGGTGTCAGCAATTCAGAATCTGACGATGGCCAATCTATGTCACCAAGCGGTATCATTTCAAACATATCCATCATTCTCTGTTTATCAAGATTGCAAGCTTGTCTTAGTTCTGCGGCATGGTCTTGTTTGCATCCTTTGTATTTATCATTTGGATCAAAGAAAGAATACCCATCTGGGCATAAGCAACTATGCCTCTCCTCATTACCCACTTTGCAGTAGCTGTTGAATCCGCATATGCCGCTTCCCAGGTCATCGAAGGGGGTACGGCAAATATCTGTAAGACTAGGAACTGATGAAATAATAGTCCAAATCTCACCTGTTGCTCCGTTGGGCTGCTTGTTTTTCGGATATCTATACTGCCTGAAAACTCCATCGAAATCCAGAGTCGCCCTGTAGTAGACGTCCGCTGGTGAATCAGTGATTGTTGGCATGCTAATGATCAATGGAGTTCCCTCTTTTAGCGATATATAGATGTAGCCCGACTCATTGAAGACCACCCGAAAACCAGACCCAAAAGTGTTACTAATGTAATAAACTTTATAAGCTCTCTCGGTAGGAAAGCCTATTGTATTAAACACGAGGTTGCCATCGTTCAGCAGACGGAGCTGGAACCTCCCATTAGAGAAGCTGGATTCTGTGAGACGAGAAGATAGCTTACCACTAAAATCCAGAAACTGCGTAGGCAAGATGGTGTCTGTCGGTTCGTTGAAAGTCTGCCAAAAATAGCTAGTATTCGAGGAGCCCTTGAGCACAAAGTTACCTGTGTCAAGCATAGCAGCAGAGGTAACTCTACCATTGCTAGCATTAACAGCTGTGGGATTCGGCATCCAAATCTCTTGGCCTTGATTATCACTGAGAACAAGCTGGCCGTCCATTGTAAGTTCAACTTTCGATCCTTTCTGAACTGGGTTGCCTCCGTTCGCAGACCAAACTACAGTTCGTTGAGGAATATTGGCATACCATATTGAGAGAAGGAAGAGATCTTTGTTGTGAAGGCGATAGAATCCAAAAGCAAAATCTCCATTTGGTGAAACCCATGGAGATTTTTCATCTGCTGTAGAGAGGGATTTGCCCAAACTTACGTCATGGGAAGTTTGGGCGATAGAAGACAACGGAAGAAGCACGAGGAAGAGAAAGAGAAGATTAGAGTGGGAAGACATTGCAGGCAGATTTCTACATGACAGAAATATTCATCAACATGAAAAGAAAACAAATCACATTAGCAAGGAGACTGCAATTTGTAGCTCTTAGTCATTTTCAAAAGAAAGATGAGAAATTGCAGGAGCCCTCTTCCTGGAGAGAAGAGTCAAAACCCAATAAATTTTCAGGTTGCAAGAGTCAAAACCCAATAAATTTTCTGGTTTCAAGAGTCAAAACCCATTAAATTTTCTGGTTGCAAGAGTCAAAAGCCATTAGATTTTCTGGAGAGGTCGGTCTTTGTAATGACTGACTTCCAATGCGAGAGCGAATCTCAACCATGGGTGATCGTCCAACCCCTTTTTGACTTGACTCGCTATTGATTTCATTCCCTCAACCACTTCCTAAAAAAATATATATCACAGCGAAATTTTAATTAAAAAAACACCAATAACTGGTAAAAAGGTTGATTGTCTTGGGAAACTGAAGTGTCAGCTGTATCTAGTATCTCTCTTTGACATAAGGAAGGAGGTAAGCTCTGGAAACCGTGAACACTGGATATGCCAATTTGGCGAGGATAGGTTAGGAAACTCCACTTTTGATGTATAATAGTTGTTTAAGCTAGGTTCTTGGATGTTTTGTCTTTTTTTTCTTTTTTCTTGGCTGGTTCACTTGCCAAGGAGGGAAATTAAAGCACCCAGCACAATCTCGGATAGTTGGTATGAAAAGCGGAATGCCTACTGCCAATTCATCCCTCAAGTTTAGGATGTTTTGTCGTTTGCTATATGCTTTGCATTCTATTGTTGTATGTTTTCAGTTATTATTTTGATTGTGCTTTTAATATAAATCTCACTTCTAGCAAAAAAAGAAAAAGAAAAAAGCCAGGACATTAGCCACACTATTCTCCAACATCTGCAAACTTGATATTCTACGATTTTGTTTTAAAAATTAAAGTTAGACCAAGGAAAAAAGCTTAACAATACCTCATCCTTATTGCTTAAGCAAGATTAGTATTTAATGTCAATTGCCAATTCAAACAATGTGATTTTATTTGGACAACTTGCTGCTCTAAGCATGTTTGTGAACCTACATAATATATGGGGGTGAATGTAAATTAACCATACACCTAAAATCAATTTCAGATGACATTTTAAAATTGTTTGAGGTTTGAGGATAGTTGTTTTCCATTTGAAGATAATCTTATAAGTGTTGTCCATTTATAATAATAGGTGGCTAATCCACGCTCTCACTTTTTTTTTTTTTTTTATAGCCCACTTGGCTCCACATGCTGTCATGTATTTGTTGACTTGACAAACAACTTGTCAGGAAAATTGAATTCATAACAGCTTACGCGGGACAAATCTTTCTACACCGTCTGGCCAATGAGCCCCACGCAGTAGCCACTGTTGGTGGATGTAGGAAATTTCCTATTGTGATGGGAGTATAGGATTGGACCTTCTCTCCTCCATTAAATACTGATGGCTCGCAAAGTTTCTGTTTTTAAAAATAAATCACAGCTGTTTGGTACACTTCAAATGGAAGAGTCCGGTTCTTTGTATATTTGTAATTTTCTATGAAATTTTATGGAAAGTTCGACTGCCAGAGGACTACCGAAACATGAAGGAGTTCTTACAATAAGGTGAAGAATATTGATGTAGAATATACAGAAAACACTATATTATAGAATGGTGAGCTGATAGAACCATGTCTTTGTTAAATCATAGAGTTGATCTTCACCCTTCTCTACTAAAATAAAGTTTGACCAATGTAAATCTCCATGCTTGACCCTTGACCCATCTTACCCTTTATCAAAGCCTTCAGGATGCTCCTTTTCACAGAGAACTCCACAAACATGCACTTAAAACCCAATGAATAAGAGGTTTTTCATTAGGGCCTATTTGCATGTATAGAATACATAGGAATTTATGGTCAAATAGGATCCATCCAAGGATAATTTTAGAGGCGAAGGGTGAAGCATATGAGGCAAAGATGTAGATGGAACCTTGATTTTCTTAGGATTTGAATTTTAAGGGTGATGGCTAAGTGTTCATTTCTCATCTTCTTTGATTCAATTTCCATTGAAGGGGAGGTCATTTCATGGTCATTTTTAGATTTCTTTTTTTCACCTTTCATTTTGAACCTGTTACAGAAATAGGTAGTCTTAGAATTCCTAGGAATCCATTTACATGAAAGAAACAGGCTCTTAGAGGTCGTTTGTTTTTTTCATTTACACATGTAAACATTACACATGTGAAATGATTACATACATTTTATATTTGTTTTCAAATTTTACACATGTGGTGTGTAAATCAGGTATGATTTTAGTGTGTAAATGTAATGTAAAAGGGAGTACTCATTTTCACACCTCAACAGGTGTGAAAGATTTACACGGCCCCTTTGAAATGGCGGAGCTACAGTAAATCACGCCCAAGATGGTTTTTATTTTTTTATTTTTTAATTTTCTGGGACCCCCAATCATGATCTGAACCGTTGAACATATTAAAAATGTCAAAAACGGCTATGCTAAAAAATTTCAGCCGTTGGATCATCATAGATCTTGAGATATTTACGAAAACATTTTGGTCGTTAGTCTTTATTTCTGGAACTTTTTGGGCCCCATTTGCACGATCCAAACCGTTCATCTCGTTCAAAAGGCCATTTCCAGATAAAATTCAAATTTCAGCTGCTAATTCAAAATATATATTGAGATATCTTCAAAAAACATATCAACCATTCAATGCATTCAATATAGTTGAATAGGCAGTCTGTTTTTTTTCAAATTTGCGGATAATCTGAGCCTCAAAGGAGAGATCTGAACCGTTGAAATTCTTTATTAGGCCAAACATGGTTAGTGTATCAAATTTCAACCGTTGATCATTTATGGATTGCGAGATTTTTACAAAAAATACTAAACTATTTTCACATTTGAAGAGGTGTGAAAATAACAAACAAAAATTATGTTTCACATATAAGTCATTTATATATGTAAATGACTCATATGTGAGTCATTTACGTATGTAATTCATTTTCATATCACATGTGAAAAAAACAAACGATCCCTTAGAATTTCTAGGAATTCAATTAAACTACAGTATTTTACTTTAAAA
Source organism: Sextonia rubra (assembly GCA_037013555.1). Taxonomy (NCBI): domain Eukaryota; kingdom Viridiplantae; phylum Streptophyta; class Magnoliopsida; order Laurales; family Lauraceae; genus Sextonia; species Sextonia rubra. The sequence continues at coordinate 11,831,952 of JASUAD010000001.1, read as the reverse complement.
AAAAAAAAAAAAGAACTGCCAACCACAGTCATTTGAATCCATGGATGCCTTGTTATAGTTGAATACAGAACAGCAAAACATGAGGAAGATACTAGCATGGCAAAACATGAGGAAGATACTAGCCTGGCTCTGTGCCATTGGCTCTAGCGTGTAATATGTTAAATAGATTATGCTCTGAGAAATATACCAGCGTGGCAATTGGCTTGGGTATGTTGAATGCTCCCTTGCAATGTATATTATGCATCAAAATTTTAAGTCTCGGTGAATAAAACATAAAATAGAATCAGTGACACGTAACAGAGATGGCTAATTGAACAAAACAAAGTACAACATCACAGAATTGGAAGGAAGTGAGCTTTCAACCAATTAATCTAATCGAGAAAAGGGTCAGATGGAAAAGCAACTTCAGTAGCTCCTTCTAACATCTGTGTAACAGTCTTCATGGTAGGCCTCAGTGATGGTTCATCTTGAATGCACCAAAATGCTACCATCACAAATCTCTCTAGCCTCCTGGCATCACTCAATGCATCTTGGCCATTCTTCACCAATAGATCCAGCCTCCCTTCTTTATAGCAATCCCAGCCTCAATGCATCCTCTCTGTTCTCAGGCACTGGTTCCAAGTGCTTCCTGCAACAAATGATCTCCAACAAGAAGACCCCAAAACTGTAAACATCAACCTTGGCCGTGATGGCCATCTTCTTAAACCATTCTGGGGCAACATAACCTTTGGTGCCTCTTATGCTTGTATTAGTCCGAGTCTGATCAGCCTTCAATAGCTTCGCCAATCCAAAGTCAGATATCCTTGCTGTGTAAGAGTCGTCAAGGAGTATGTTTTGAGGCTTCACATCGCAATGGATGATCTGGGTGCTACACTCTTCATGCAAATACATGAGACCTCTTGCTATCCCCAACACAATCTGCTTTCGCTGGTGCCAGTTAGGCTTCGGGCTTCCAAATATGAAGCTTGCCAAAGACCCATTGCTCATGAACTCGTACACAAGAAGACGGTGTGGCCCCTCATCGCAGAATCCGATCAAATGGACTAGATTCCTATGATGGGTCCGGCTGATTGCCATCACTTCCGTCTTGAATTCCTCCACACCGTCTTTCTCCACCTTGTTTAGCTTCTTGACTGCAACGAAATTTCTAGCGTCTGATGCTATGACACCTTTGTATACTATGCCAAAGGCACCACTTCCCAATGTATATTTAAACCCATCCGTAGCCTTTTCAAGTTCTTTATATGTAAATGAGCGTAGATTCATTCCAACGGAGCTTGACTCTGGCTTTTGCTTCAGCTTTCTTCTATTGTACGAGAAGAAAACAACCACTGAGATTGCTGACAAAAAGAGGAAGTTGAGACCCAAAGAGCTTCCTAAAAGCAGCGATCCGATGAGAATCGTTGTAGACCGATCTCTCTCCCTTTGTGTTACATCCAGCGGAAAAAGAGATGGGATTGAAGAGTGGTTACTTTTCGCAACTTTAATTAGAGCCTTGCCTGTAATTTGGTTGCCCCTCCGCCCATTTGAAAGCGGCATCTTCTTCTTCCAACACTGTGTACCACTGAAAATGGCGACATCACAGAGGCAATCTTTCATGCATTGCTTTCGACATTCGTCTTCATTGACAGGACTCAAACACTCATAATCACACTGGGGCCAATTTGTGTTAGCCATTTCCTTCAGCTCAAATTGCTTCTCAGCATCCAAACCTTCTGGCTCACAATTATGCGGAGCGAAATCTTGCTTGCAACCATAGAATGTGTACTTTTGATCCAAGTAACTATACCCAGGTGGGCATTTGCAAACGGGCCTCTGGTCCTCATCTAATTCACAGTAGCTGTTAAATCCACAGATTCCGCTCCCAATCTTCACATCCCCTGCATTACAGATGTCCGAAGGCAGGGACAACATGACATCCCAGGCCTGCTTCCAACCTCCATCGTTTGGATACTCCTTTGGATGAATGTATTGCCTGAAAACGCCATCAGAATCCAACGTTGCCCGGTGATAGAAGTTACTATATGAAACCATATTGCTTTCCTTTGTGAGACTGACCGAGGCTCCATTCCTAAGTTTAATGTATATGTAGCCCGACTGGTTGAAAACCAACTGGTGCCCAGAGCCCAATGTCCCGGCGCTAACATAATAGGCTTCATACTCATATTCCGATTGGAGAGAAATGGTATTGAGAACGAGATTGCCATCGAGCAAGAGCCGCAACTTAAACCTTCCTATCGAGAAGTCGGTCTCTGTAAGACGCGACCGTAGTTGGCTATCCAGGTCCAGTTCTTGAGTTGGCAAGATGGTGTCCGTGGGTTCAAGGAAGCTCCTCCATATATACTGGGAACCTGCGCCTCTAAGAACAAAGTCGCCAGTATCGAGCATCGCAGCTGAGGTGGCACGGCCAGTAGTTTGGCCTTGGGCCCTCCATGCGACGTTGCGTTGGTGGTCATAGAGCACAAGGCTGCCATCTTTCGTCAGCTCGACTTTCGAACCTCTCTGCACTGGATTAGTCCTATTCGCAAACCAAACAACAGTTTTTTCAGGTATTTTGTCGAACCAGATGGCAAGCAAGAAGAATTGTGTATCTGGGAGACGATAGAATCCAAGGGCGAATTCACGAGAAGGTGAAGAAACCCATGAGGCTGTGTCGCGTTCAGCAGTGAAAGATTCTCCCAGGCTTATGTTGCCGTTGTTTTGAGCGATGACAGAAAGAGGGAGAAAAAGAAGCAGTAGGCATAAGTAATGACGAAGAGACGCCATTGTCTACACTGCTAAAGAGGATGAGAAAGGGAAACAACAATATAAGAGAGATTTCAACGTGCAACCAGAGAGACTCTTGGTTCTAAATAGATACACGTTATATGATAGTGCTTACATTGACTTGGGAGTCTTGGACGCGTGTTTTTTATGAATGATTCAACACTTGGTCATGAGTCATTGCCGTGTTTTTTCTTTCTTCTCTCCTTTTTATAAATATCTTGATTTTGAAACGTTGACTATCTTACCATGGGCTCACCTACATGCACGTTAATTAGAAAGATAAGGCGAATTGAAAGCATCCACTGCCAATAAGGGGTTCGATTGATAATACTTTTCAAATAGCCTGCTTATCCTCCGCGTTCGATTGACAATACTTTTCAAATAGCCTGCTTATCCTCTTACGTGGCTGATTTATCTTTTGTTGTGCCAATAGTGTCAACCACTGATACAATCATCAGATCATAACCCACAATTTAATAGCTCTAAATTTAATGGTTTTGATTAAAATGCATTTAAGCGGGCATCGCATCAAGGGCTCTCACACAACCCTTTCTGCGGTCATATTAAAAAAAAAAAAAAAGCACCAACCGAAGGTTATTAGATTAATAGGGATCTTCCAATGGGATATTTAGGCACCATTTGATTTGCTTGCTCATCAAGATGGTGAGGTGTGGTTATTGTTCAATGTCTACCCATAAACACAGATCGTCTTTAACATATTGGCATTTCTTCAACCATACCAATACACACAACAGGCCTGGACCCACAGTCTAATCAGACCAAATTTCTAGCTAGGACTGTAGATTCGTCACAAATATCCACAATATTGAAATTACTGCATGAAATGCCACTAATTTATGCTGACGCAAAATTGGAACGAGGTTTGAAATTTTCATTTCTGGAATAAATATAATATGTTTTAAAAGCTTGTGTTCTCTATTCGCATATTACCGCTAGAAATGCTATGCAGGGAGACCCCGGTTAAAGATGATGGGACCTTGCACCCCTTAATCTTAATCTGGTTTCTTGTCGTAGTATGTCCGCAGGTCCTTCAGAAGCAGCAAGGGGCACTCAGTAGATACAATGATCAAAGATCTTATTCTGCCAATACTGCTGTTTCATCAATTTGTAAAACTAGATACATGTTGTGAATACATGGGCTTGCATGGATCAAGCACTTGCTACAAAATAGATTGGAAGAACAAACATCAAACTCTGAGGTTCAACAGTAACAATTAGGAACAGACCTGCTTATTTATGTATGGAAAAAACATAGACAAATCAAAGAGCAGAGAAAATAGGGATTCCAGGTAGAGTGGCGCCTGCATCCACGATGAACACATTGCCTGACACATATTCTGATAAGTCATGAATTAGATATTGAACTAGTGATGTCAATGCAGGATCTGATGTGCCATAGGTTCTTAAAGGGACAGTTCTCGACGCAACATTGTTCAGCCATTTTTTCTGCATAAGACCCTCTGTGATCTCAGATTTGAAGAGTCCTGGTGAAATTGAGTTCACTCTGATCTTATACACGCCTAACTCCATGGCCATGACCTGTTTGTTCAAAACACATTAGTTTCTTTAATCTGCCTTCCAAAACATCAAAAATGAATAGAAGAAACATAAAAAATTCTAAATGACCAATAAAAACCTACAGAGGCAACAAGAAGTCACAACCTCAGCATAAGCAAACACTACTACATATGCAAGCAGAGAACTACTACGTAGATACCAGAGGCAAGGCGTTCTTGTAGAAAGGCAGTTCCCAAGAGATATAAAGAATAAATCTTAAACAACATTTCTTAAGCAAAAGAGCACAAAATTATTCATTTTTTATGAAATCAGAGAGTTTAAAGCAAATACTAAATTGTACAGGATGAAAGAACCCACATGCAGGCATTACAGACAGGAATGGAAACATCAAATGCATAAAATCAAAATAAATAAATAAATAAAAAAAAACATGGTAAGATAATTTCTGAAATACATTCCACTGGATTTAATAAAATTCTTCACTCGCAAAACAATAAACCTTTACGCCTTTAAATCTACATCTGTTAGCATGCAACAGCCCTGAATTTTTTGTTTTTTTTGCTCCTGGTCCTTCCCCAGGCCAGCACCACCTCCATGATTCACATGCATCCAGTTTGGGTTAAGGAGAGGCAGGCTAGTGAGAAAGCAAAATTGGATGAATTAGGAATGGACCAGTACTCAGCGGAATCGAATGATGATAGCCAATACCTTGTTCTGAAAATCAAAATCATATCGCAAATCATTCAAGAGGTTCAATTGTATTAATGAATCATAAGATTTTTCAAAAAAAATTGTTGTAAAACATGAAAAACATAATGAAAATTAAAAAAAGAAAAAAAAACGGTACCCTTCATGCTGCATTCATCACATTGACAAATGAGTGTCATATATAATATGAACAAAGAGTAGAATATGTTTAATATATTGTTACTAGGAAAAATACACCAGTTGTTTTTATTCCTTTATATTTTTGTGCTCTCTAAATTAAAAAAAAAACATACAGAAGTGCCACCTGATGTTAAATATCCAATTCATAAAAAAAAAGGGGGAAAAACACTTAAAAAAGAATGTAGGGTAGAATCCATTCCTACAGTTGAGTGCTCCAGTCAAATGCCTATTCCATTTTTAGATGGTATGACAACAATTAGTAGATAACATATAAAAAATATAAACATTGAAAAATGAAAAACAGAAAGCTGCAAAAACAGGACTAGAAATAATCATTCATCTATTGCTAGTTGCCAGCCACTGCCTGGACAAAATCGCCCGGCTTGTAGGATTCGCGCTTCAATTCAAATATTTGCCCATAAACGGAATTCACTATATAAATACTAAACCTTTCTCCATGAGTCAATATGAACTGTAAGATTATATTCTGAATCCTGAATCCTTGGATTTTAACAACTAGGATAGTCATCTCAATTTCATGGTGTATCAGATTTGATTGTTAAACAAATTAGTTGTGCCTTAGTCCAAGGATAAGTGTTACTCTTACTGGGATCAAATTAGGATTACATCCAACTGACAGGCTTCATGAGTACCCTCCTATTTAAATGAGGAGCCTTTCAAAAACAATTATGCACATACATGCCCACTTATTCAAAAGCAAGCTCTCCCATTTTTCTCAGAGTAAGCTTACAATATGCAAATTCTGTTATATAGTATGACAAATATTAGTAGTAAAATTCAACTACCCAATTCATGTACATGGCAATTTTCCTGTCCATCATGCCGGCCTGTAGTACAGTTGGTAGCTGTTCATAAGTCTCAACCAAAAGGTTGCAGTTTCAAGTCCATTACCAATTAAAATAAAATCAAGGAAAAAAATACTCATCCACACCATCCTTGATTGCACTCACTCATTGATGGGCATAAACAAAGACCAAGAAAAAAAAAAATCAATCAAAAGGCTTCTGACAAATATCCACACAGAAAAATATATAATTAAAAAAATACAACAACAAAGGAACAAAGTATCTTCCCGCATTCATTTGGTATTGTTTGAGTGCTTTAGTCTCGTTGGCGAAGTTTCTATAGATGTTTGATTCGATCAGCTTCAGGACATTTTGCCTCTTTTTCCAAAAGGTGACTTTTTAAAATAGATATGAATGTCTAGCACTTTTTGCCTTTTCTTTTGACAAGTTTGCCATATAACTTCTATAATATGGAAAGTTTTCTTGTACTACTTTTACTTTATGACAAATTTGCTTATACTACTTCTACTAAATGACAACTTAACCCATATAACTTTCATAATATGATAAGTTTGCCTTTTCTAATTGAAAAGATACACCAAACAATATATTTGTAAGATGGTCTAAGTACAACAGCTCTATTTAAAACAGATCTATTTAAATCAGCTCTATTTCAAACATATAGGCTTACTATTTCATAAATTAATAGAAGAGAAATGAAGAATTTTTGGAGAATAGTAGAGGTCTATTGCATTGAAAATGATAGCTTCCAATCAAATTCGGGGAAAAGGAGGCTTCTAAAAATAAAGGAGAGTGATAATTCTGCAAGAGGGCATGGCAACTAGGTTTTAGAAGGAAGCATGTGGGTTTTCATTAAAAAAAAAAAATAGAAATGTGTTTTCATAAAAAAGTGCATGTGGGGCCCAGCTATTAAAAATTACAAAAAATTTGTAAGAGGATATGTAGGACTAGATATTTTGTGCTTCTGAAACTGCCATTTAGAACGAACTACGAAGGCGAGCTTTTCTCATTTTTTTAAGTCAAATTCTCCGCCTTCACTAAGAGTCTAAGACGCATCTGATGCACTTGATTTATCGTGGCAGCGCATCTACTCCTAGCAATTGCAACCCTTTTATTTCTGTCGCACTCCTTTGCAAAAACTAATAGTTTGCTAGATTTGATTAGTACATGACAGTAAACAATGATTTCTTTTCGCCAGTTATCTTCCAGTCTACTAAATAAAATAAATGTGCGACAAAAAAAAAAAAAACTATTATCACAAGGGAAAATTTGGGTAGTTGAATAACATTTACCTTTGTCATGGTGTTTACAGCTGCCTTAGATGCAGAATAGGCGAGTCCTCCAGGTAACTGCCCACGATTTAGACTGGCAATAGACAAAATGTTAATTACTGATCCTTTCACATCTGCATCACGCATGCAAATACAGACATGCTTGGATACCAAAAATGATCCGGTTAAATTTGTTGCAATTAATTTATTCCAGTCCTCCTCAGGCCAATCTAATGCGGCATACACAGCACCTAAGACACATGGCATAGGAGTTAGAAGCACATCCCACAAATTGGATCAGATAAGTTGCTAGCTATAGTACAAGGAAATAGGTGGGATTAGCGAACTATTGGCACAAAATCAGAGCAAAGCTTCAGTTTCTCAGTATTCATTTAGAGCACATTTGTCTAACACATTTTTTGCAGAAGAGGAACAGAAAAATGTTCAAATTTTCCAGATTTGGTTTTCCAATGTCTGGTGCGGACAATTTTCCATAAGGAAAAGCGAAAACTTTTCATGAATCTGTGGAAAAGCCTTTTCTATTGTTAAGTGTTACTTTTTTCTTTTTTTTCTTTTTCCTTTTTTTTCTTTTGTGTGTGTGTGTGTGTGTGTGTTTGGAGGAAAAATGTGAGTAGCTTGTAATGGCAACTATACAACCAAAGAGTTATTGTCTCTAGAGTCGTCCAAATCTTAGCCCTTACACAACAGGTATGGGTGCCAAGATTTGAATTAGCGACTGAAGAACCTACACAACTTCAATGAAGGTAAACTTGGATCAGTGCTAATTCACTGTGGGCCAGGGTGCTACATAAACAGAATGATAAGGTGAGCTAAGAGACAGGCAATCTACAAGAAATGTGCAGCCGAGCTATGATCCCATCACCCTCCAAAGTCCTAAGCCCCACTTCCCCTCATGAATTAGCACCAGAACCAACCTGAAAATCATCTAGACTATATCCAACGGTTAGATTTTACAATTTTTTTAAAGTTTAATCCGTTTTCCACCCTTGACCCTTGGACCTTAGGTGTCGTTTGTTTGCTGATATTTACATATGTAAATGTTACCAATGCGTAATGGTTACCCAGGGTTATGTTTGTTTGGGTTGATTTACACATGAAGTATGCAAAATGGGGGTGTAAATGGTGTGAGAATCACTTGGTTTTTTGCCCAGATTTTACACACCTCAGTAGGTGGTAAAAGGTTTCCTACATCACTGTTATGAGGCGGATGCACAGTATTTTAGGTGTCATCACCGTCCATCACATGTTTTTGAATTTTTATGCTTATTTGGGATCCTAAATGTAAATCTGAACCGTCTATCATCTTTAAAAGGCCCATTACGGCTATAATACCAAATCTCAACCGTTGATTCTTCCTAGATTGTGAGATATTTTCAAAAACATTCACGTATAATATCTAACCATTCTGGATATATGTGGGCCCCATGTTCATGATCTGAACTGTTCAAAGTCTTTAAAAGTCCCATTACGGCTATGACACCAAATTTGACAACTTAAATCATCATGGATGATGAGATATTTCCAAAACAATTACAACCGTTGGATGGACTACTGTTTTTCATGTGCTGTGTTGAAGTCCCTTGAACCCAGTTCCATTTTTGAAGTTTTTAATATATGTGTGGACCCCACAAGCATGATCCAAACCATTGAAAATCTTTAAAATAACCAAAAAGGCCATGGGACCATATTTTATATTTTAATTCTTCACAGATTTTTTTATATTTATAAAAAAAAAGTTTGGATCTAAAAATCTATAATTCTGAATTTCTTGGGCCCCATTTTCTTGATCAAAACCATTGATCCTCTTAAAAATGGTCATTTTTTGTTTGGGGTCAAGTGTCATGCATTTATTCATCATATATTTTAATGAATTTGTGAAAAATGGTGAAGATTTTTTGTAGAAAAATGCTCAACCGTTGGATGCATTCAAATTTACATGTGATGAGGTGTGAAAATGACAAACAAGGGATTGTGTTTCACATGTGACTCATTTGCATATGAAAATAACTCACATGTGAATCATTTACACATGTAAGTCATTTTCATATTCCATGTGAAAATGACAAACGACCTCTTAATATCTACAATGTACGATGGCCAATCAAGCTGAATTTTGAAAAATAAAAAAACCACCCAACCAAAGTGGGAAAAAGAAAAATGCCACCCAACCAGAGTGGGACTCATCGAGATATATTGCACTAGAACACAAAACCAAGAGTTTGTGTGTTTATATATTTAAAATTCTATCCCCAGCCTAGTCCACATATGGGTGGATAAGAAGGCATATACACAGACCGGGGTCAGCCGAAAGGCTAGCTCAATTAAATCATTGTTAAGTACGGATTTTAAGGCCCAAAAGACTTGTCGATGAAACATATGGAAAGATAGGATGTTTGAATTCAAGAATGACTATGAATAAGATGTTAGCCAAAATGGCCTATTCTGGGAACTTTGAACGGATTGGATTCGCCTTCCAATGGCATGATTAAACGTAAATGGATCTCCAAAATTTTTGGGCATGCCTGAATCCATCCTAAAGGAGACGGAATGGCTGCCAAACTGGGACTTACAACTCCCTCAGTCTTCAGGTGATGCCAGCAGCTCGATGGTGATGCTCAGCCTTTGATTTTGAGTCAGTGTATGTGAAGAAGAGGGAGTTCTCCTGGGCTTTTATAGCCGTCCAACCATCACAAATGACTGCAACGTTCCTCTGTCATTATGGAACATTGCAACATTGCATTCATAGATATTCAACACAGAAAAACTGAAAATTGAATTAAAGTACAGTAAATTGCAGTAAGAGAGAAGAGAGTGGACCGTTACAGGAATGGGTGATGGTCATTTGGACCACCAACCTCAGTTACCAACAATCTCTCACTTGGTCCATATGACCAACATACATCCGCTTAGTATATAGATATATAGAAAATACTTTATTTTACAAACGAATTTTGAAAACGACTCTAACTGATGCGCATCATTTGAAAATAGCAATCATCCATGAAAAACGGTAATGCTAAGGTCTTTAATCTGTGATTAGGTTAGTTTACTAATGTGAACTGTGGCGGTTATACATCTTGACGATGTATTTCCTTCCACAATTACAACACTAGTATCCTTTCCTAATCAAGAACTTAAGTAGAATCTTTTATATGACTTCTTTAATGGGAACTATAATGTCATAACACTTTTATATTCTCACTTCATTGCACAATTATCACATGTGAATATAAAACAAAGTAAGAATTACAAAATCGTTTCTTTAATTGATCAATGTATAGTGCCATATATCATTGATTCCTATAAGGCATATCTTTCAAGCCCATACTCATTACATAGTCTTTAAAATCATTTGGCGCCAATGCCTTTGTTAATGGATCAGCAACCATGAACTTCGATGGAGCTCCAACAATTGACACTAAACGATATTGCACTTTTTCTTTCAAAACAAGGTACTTTACTTCCAGAAAATTTGATTTACTGAAACACTTGTCATTCTGCGCAAAAAGTCGAGCAGCATTGTTATCACAGTAAAGCTTTAGCGGTTCAGAAGCACTGCCTATAATTGTAAGTCATTTGATGAAGTTACGCATCCATAATGCGTGACCCGTGGCTTCAAAGCACGCCACATACTCTGCATCAAATGTGGATGGAGTGACTAACGATTGCTTTCCACTCCTCCACGATACAGCCCCGCCAGCCAACAGAAAAATGTAACCTAATATTGACCTTCTAGTATCGAGACAACCCGCAAAGTCAGAGTCTGAATATCCAATGACCTCCAGTGAATTGGATCTCCAATATGTGGGTATATATCTTCTAGTGCTGTTGAGATAACGCATCACTTTCTTGACAGTTACCCAATGAGGCATGCCTGGATTATTTTGATATCTGCTTAACATCCCAACTGCAAAACTAATATCTGGCCTCATGCATGTCTGTAGGTACATTAGACTTCCTACTGCTGCCGCATAGGGATATTTATTCATTTCCAACTTTTCTATATCAATCATGGGGCATTGTTCTTTACTAAACCTATCTCCTTTAGACATTGGGGCATTTTGTGGTTTACTCCTTTCCATTCGAAAACGTTTGAGAATACTTTGCACATAGGCTTTTTGACACAACCCGAGTAATCCTCGAGATCGATCTCTGAATATCTCGATTCCTATTACAAAAGTTGCTTCACCCATATCTTTCATATCAAAATTATTGTCAAGGTATACCTTAGTTTCTCGGATCATACTAAGGTCATTGCTGGCTAGTAAAATGTCATCTATATACAGGACTAAAATGATGAACTTGCTTCCACTGATCTTAAGGTAAATACAATGGTCAACTAGATTTTCGGTAAAACTGAAAGATGTAATAATATGATTGAACTTTAAGTACCATTGTCTAGAAGCTTGTTTCAGCCCATATATCGACTTCTTTAACTTACAGACCAGTCTTCGATCCAGGTTGTTCCATATACACTTCTTTATCAAGATTCCCATTTAAGAAAGCTGTTTAACATCCATTTGATATAGCTATAAGTCATAATGAGCTACTAGGGCCATTACAATTCTGAATGAGTCCTTCTTAAATACCGGAGAGTAGGTTTCGTAATAATCGAAACCTTCTCTCTGAGTGAATCCTTTGGCCACTAGTCGGGCTTTAAATCGTTCAACTTTACCTTTAGAGTCCTTGAGATCGATCTCTGAATATCTCGATTCCTATTACAAAAGTTGCTTCACCCATATCTTTCATATCAAAATTATTGTCAAGGTATACCTTAGTTTCTCGGATCATACTAAGGTCATTGCTGGCTAGTAAAATGTCATCTACATACAGGACTAAAATGATGAACTTGCTCCCACTGATCTTAAGGTAAATACAATGGTCAACTGGATTTTCGGTAAAACTGAAAGATGTAATAATATGATTGAACTTTAATTACCATTGTCTAGAAGCTTGTTTCAGCTCGTATATCGACTTCTTTAATTTACAGACCAGTCTTCGATCCAAGTTGTTCCATATACACTTCTTCATCAAGATTCTCATTCAAGAAAGCTGTTTTAACATCCATTTGATATAGCTATAAGTCATAATGAGCTACTAGGGCCATTACAATTCTGAATGAGTCCTTCTTAGATACCGGAGAGTAGGTTTCGTGATAATCGAAACCTTCTCTCTGAGTGAATCCTTTGGCCACTAGTCGGGCTTTAAATCGTTCAACTTTACCTTTAGAGTCCTTTTTAGTCTTAAAGACCCATTTACAACCGACGGGCTTGGACCCTTCAGGTAGTTCAACGAGCTTCCAAACGTCATTTATAACCATGGATTCTAATTCTTCTTTCATAGCATCTAACCATTTATCAGAATTTTTACTGCTTACAGCTTCGTTAAAAGTTTTTGGATTTTCTTTAATTCCAATATCCGATTCTTCTAAATACACAACATAATCATCCGAAATAGCAGGTCTTCTTGTACGAGTCGACTTTCTAAATACTTCCGGATTTTCATCAGGAATGTTTGGTTGCATTGGAGGAGTTGGTTGTGTATATTGAGGAATTGGATCAACAGATCGTTCTGGGAATGCTCCTATATCAAGTGGAATCATTAATCCATCTTGAGTAGAGGATTGAGGCTCATCTCTAATCTCCTTGTATATAATGTTTCTAGCCTCGCTACTCCCACTGTTGTCATGATTCTCCAAAAACTTAGCATTATGGGACTCGACTATTCTTGGTGAATGATTAGGACAGTAAAATCGATACCCTTTAGACCTCTCTGGATAACCAATAAAATATCCGCTCACGGTTCTAGGGTCTAACTTCTTTTCTTGTGGATTATAAACTCGCATTTCAGATGGACATCCTCTAACTCAGAAATGGTTTAAGCTGGGTTTCCTACCAGTCCACAACTCAAAAGGAGTTTTGGGAACTGCTTTACTAGGAACCCTATTTAAAATATACATGATCATCTTTAGTGCTTCACCCCACATAGACTCGGGTAATGAAGTATTACTAACCATACTCCTAACCATATCTAAAATAACCCTATTCCTTCTTTCAGCAACTCCATTCTGCTGAGGAGTTCCAGGCATTGTATATTGGGCAATAATACCTTCGGATTCTAGGAATCTTGCAAACGGACCAGGGTTACGGCCCGCTTCAGTGTACCTACCATAGTATTCACCAACACGATCCGATCTCACAATTCTGATCTTTCTATCTAATTGCTTTTCTACTGCTGCCTTGAATATTTTGAACATAGTCAAAACATCAAACTTTTCTTTAATGAGAACCAAAACATGAGAAATCATCTATAAATGTAATAAAATATTGTTCTCCTGTAAGACAAGGCATATTTATTTTTCCACAAACATCCGTATGGATTAACTGCAAGAGTTCAGAACTTCGTGTGGCAGTTTTCTTGACTGTTTGTGTCTGTTTTCCTTTAATACAGTCAATACAGACACCGAAATTGGTGAAATCAAGATTTGGTAATAACCAATCCTTCACTAATCTCAACATTCTCTCTTTCGAGATATCTCCTAGCCGTTTATGCCACAACATAGAGGAGTTCTCTTTTACTAGTCCTCTTTTCATGCCAACATTCATCCCACAAGAAACATGGTGTGTAGCCAGTGATTGTGTATATAAAGTATCTAACTGTAACTTATATAAACCATTACACAATAAACCACTACCAATCATTATATTATTATAAAACAGTTTCAAAGATCCTTTATCAAAGTTAAAGATATATCCCGTCACATCTAATTTGGAAATAGAAACCAAATTTCGGAAAATCTCTGGAACATAGAAGGTATTCGGCAGATCTAGAACAAATCCGGCATCTAACACCAGCCTATATGTGCCTACTTCCTCGACTCTTGACTCCTTCCGGTTCCCCATAACGATGGTTCGTTCCCCATCACTTGGCCTCCGGGTTGAAAAGAATCCCTGCATACAACCAAAAATGTGAACGGTTGCACCAGAGTCTACCCACCATGTATTAAATGGGACATTAATAATATTGGTTTCACATACAAGAAATAAATGTCTTTGCTTACCTCTTTTCTCAAACCAATTTTTCCTTTTGAGGCAGTCTTTCTTGAAATGTCCTTTCTTGCCACAAAAATGACATTTTTCGAACCCTTTCTTCCCCTTTCTCTTTATCGGCTTCTGACCTTTTGGATCTACTTTGGGCGTGTTGACAGTATTCTTGAGGTTTCTAAGACCTTTCTTGCCCTTAGCATGGGAGACTAAGTTTACCTGAAGTTGCCCCTCAGCCTTAAGCCTCCTCTTTTCTTGATCACATCTTGCGATCAACTCAGTTATGGTCCACCGACTAGAGCTCTGATTGTATGTTACCTTAAACGGGCCAAATGCAGGGGGAAGGGAATCTAGAATGAATTGGATCAAATATCCATCTGAGATACTCATGTATATATCCTTCAACTTGGATGCGAGGTTAGACATGAGTAGGATATGTTCCCTAACTCCCTTCGTCCCATCGTACTGCATGTTAGTTAATTTGTTCATTAATGTGGCACCTAATGCCTTGTTAGTCACCTCAAATTGTGACTTAATCTGTTCTAAGAATTCCTTGGCATGTTTTCTTTGATCAAGTGATCCCCTAATACTTTTAGAAACTGAAGTCATTATAATCTTTTGGCATTTCTTGTCACATTTGTGCCACTGTTCATATTTGGCCTTTTCAGGTGCAGAACTCTGTTCGGTGAGGGCAGGAGGCATGGGCTCATCTAAGGCCATTTCTAAGTCAAGAAAAGTTATGGTCAACGCTAACATGTCTAACCATTCAGGATAATTCGATCCATCTAACGACGGAATAGTTCCTAAGCACGAGGGAAGAGTCAATGATCTGGAGGAAGATGCTGAAAAAAGAAAGAAGATATAAATTATTACTCTCACAATTCTATAATGCTTTGAATTTAAAAGAAATCTTACAACAGAAATAATAATTTTCATCATTACAAATAACCTTTGGGTCAAATGCAACATGTTAATTTTATTATTCTCGTTTATTTGATAAAACTACAATTTATTAAGTGAATAAGTGAGATCCCACCTTTGGGCATAGATCAGCACGAATTCACAAAACATCTTTAATGTGTTTTATCTCAATCTTCAAATAATCGAAAGATAAACTCCTTTGGGTCGATTATCTATCATTTAAATGAAATTGCAATTTGAGTGTCATATGTGGTATCTCTTATTCAATATTTAAAATATGAGTTTCATCATAACTGGGCCACTTTGGTGACTACCTAGTTAACTTCATATTTCAAATTGTAACCTATGACACTAATTTAATCATCAAGCATTCATACATGTAACAAATAATAACTCAAACAACATTAATCATGTAAACAATAAGTGGAAAACATGAATTTAAATGAGTTAAACATGCATAAAACCTTATGATATCAACATTAAACCATTGGATCAGGAATTAAATTCACTAATATGGTAGATCTCATCATAAGGAACACAACAAAAGAAACGGATCGAAAATCCGATATCATGTGTCCGAAATGATCAAAATACGATTCGATCGTCCATTTTTCCTTGATCTGGCCTTGATCTGATCATATTTAAATAATCCAGTCCTATGAGAATGATTATAGCATTTAAATACATCAATTAGACGGTTCTGATCGGAACGGATCAATTTCATAATGACCCAATTATTCATAAACATATAATTATCAAAATTAATAATACTTTATTCAAATCAGGCCAGGCCAGTGGGTCGGGTCAGACCCAGGTCATAAATTGGCATGTTCAGTCCAGTCGGGCTTACAGGTTGGGTCGGGTCGGACCTGACCTGCAAACAGAACCTGTCCTGCTGGTCTACTTCGGGCCAGATCCAAATCGGGCTTGCAATATCCGGCTCAGTCCGGTTCATTAATAGCGGGTCAGGTCAGGTCAGCGCGTCAAGCCTGCACTGAGTTGACCCATCTTAAAACCCAGACCCATACAATAATTCGGGTTAGTTTCCAGGTCATCAGCCTGACCCTAAACCAACCTGGGACTATTCATCGTCTCCTTCAACAGAGACGATGAATACCTGGTGTCGCCTGTCACACCGGCAGTGGCGCGGACGGCGGCGGCGGACCAGCGCGAGGCCGGCGATGGCAGCGGCAGCGACTGCCGGCCCATTCCCGTCGCCGGCCGGCGACAGTGTTTTCTTTTTTTTAAACGTTCTGCGCTCTGCAGGCGCAGCACTGCACCTGCGCCGCTGCGCAGCCTGTGCAGTGCCTGCGCAGCGACTGTGCGCCGCTGCGGCCAGACATAGCCGTCGCCCCAGGGAAGGCCAACTCTTTTTATTTTTTTTTTTGTTCTCTGCTTGTTTACTTGTTTACTGTTCTGAAAACGAAAAACAGAGATTCCGGTTTTTGGCAAATTCCAATCCATCCAATGCAAATACCATGGGCTCTGATAACAACTGTTAGCCAGAATGGCCTATTCTGGAACTTTAAACGGATTGGATTTGCCTTCCAATGGCACGATTAAACGTAAATGGATTTCCAAAATTTTAGGGCATACCTCAATCCATCCTAAAGAAGAAGGAATGGGTGCCAAACTGGGACTTACAACTCCTTGTAATGCCAGCAGCTCAATGGTGATGCTCAGCCTTTGATTTTGAGTCAGTGTATGTGAAGAAGAGGGAGTTCCCCTGCCTTTTTATAGCCGTCCGACCATCACAAATGACTGCAACGTTCCTCTGTATTATGTAACGTTGCAACATTGCATTCATGGATATTCAACACAGAAAAACTGAAAACTGAATTGAAGTGCAGTAAAATGCAGTAAGAGAGAAGAGAGTGGACCGTTACAGGAATGGGTGATGGTCATTTGGACCACCAACCTCGGTTACCAACATAGGAGTCATTCAGAGTGAATCTGAGTCATTCAGAGCGATGGGTGAATATGAGTGAGGGAATTGAATTCCTGTGAAAACAAGAAAAGGGAGCTTTTCAGAGAATTTTATAACCCTCTTGCCAAACGGAAAAATTTGTCGTTTTGGGGAAATCTTACATCCATCATTGTAATCTCCCAAACAGAAAAGAAAGAGAAGGAAATGAGAAAACCCCAAACCTCTAATTCCAGCGCTGTTAACGAAGGCATCGATCCGACCGAACGCGTCCCAGGCCTTCTGCACGGACGAATCGATGAGCGAGCCACGGGCGCGGACGTCGAGCTCCACGGCCACCGATCGGACGGCGGAGAGCTGAGGATCCGCAGATCCCATCCGATTTATCTCTTCGCAGAGAGACTCTAAGCGGTCGATCCTTCGGGCGGCCGCGACGATGTTGCAGCCGGCCCTGGCGAGGGCCAGGCAGATATCGAGGCCGAGGCCGGAGGAGGCGCCGGTCACCATCACGACCTTTCCGTCCAGGCGTCGCCATGGAAGCTTCAGGGACTTCTCCGCAACTCCGTCCGCCATTGGGATTTGCTGCTGCTGCTGCCGTCGAAATGGGAGTTTTGAACTTTGGACCGTCTTATCTTTGTGTCTTCTAGCTTCTATGGCTTCAGCTTATTAGAGTGTGTGAGGCTCCTCTTGGACCTCCTTAAAAAAATTTATAAAAAATAAAAAATAAAAAATTAACTTTTTAAGAAAATCGGACCATTCAAAATAAATGTGTGCCTCTCAAGAAAAACCTAAACCCTCCTAGATAAATGTTCACCTCTCTTGTTCATGAATTCTAATGGATTTTCGAACGAGTTCGAAATTGAATTTTCAAATTAGCATCACCTATGTTTTATTAAATCTTTTAATTTATTATAGTGATCAATTTGATTTCAAGGCAGTATGAAATGTTTGAGAGAGGGAGAGTCTGCCATGGACCATTTGCATGTGGATATTCGTGAGGACAATCATGCGAAGCGCACTTCACCACTAAAGACCATCGAAACCCCTACACTTAACTCCTATTTACTGCAGCTTCATTGAATTTATACCAATCTAAATGGATTGAAAGATTAACGTAAAGGCCAACTTATATATTTTTTTATATAACATTGTTTGATTTGTAAGGATATGGATAAGTAGAGTAAAATGCTGTAATGAATTTATACTTTTTCATGTAAATAGGTTACATCTGGATCTTTGAATGCCTTTTTACCTTTTCAAGATTTATTGGCTCTAGGTGGGCCCCACTTAGCCATAAGTCTCTTGGAAACCCATACATGAGGGGGCCCCACTAAGAAGGCTCATGAATTGTAAGTGAGTATATGCCTTAGAGGGATGCCAATGTACCTCTAATGACTAGGGCTGTCAAAGGGCTGGGCCCGGGGCGGGCTAGGTAAGTTCTTATTCTACTCTCACATGTGCGGGCCGAGCCTAACTCAGCAAAGGCCCTCGACTTTTCCGGCGGGCTTATAATTTTTAGGCCCTTACCCAACCCTCAAAGGCTAGGGCAGGGCCAGGGCAAAAAAAAAAAGGGAAATTTTTTTCTTTAATGAAAATAAATCTTTTATATATAACAGCCTATGCCACCACCACCAACCAACCTTATACAAACCCTCCTCATTTATCCGGACTGGGGACCGGCAATGCAATGCAAAAGGAAGCATGGCGGAGTTAAAAACTTTTTTTTAAGGCATTGACTGTGGGATAAAATCATTTTTACAATATAAAACATAAGGTGGATAATAATAATTTTATAAATGACTGTTGGCTGGGTATTTTGATAAATTCTCACAAAGTGAAAAGTGGAAAACACTTGGTTGTAGCATGGATATGGCTTTTGTCAAAAAGTTTAACAGGCCCAAAAGGCTTGTGTATATTATATATTTTATATTAAAATTTAATAAACAACGGGCCGGGCCGGGCCCCCTCAGGCCTGATTAGTCAAGCCTAAGCTCAGCCCTTTAAATGCAAGCTTTTAAAAATAGAGCCCTACCCTACCCTCGGGATTTAGATGAAAAAAATAAGCCCTCATTTTGAGGGCTTTTGCGGGCCGGATAGGGCCGGGCCCCCTCTCTAAAGGGCCGGATTGATAGCCCTACTAATGACCCGTGGCAACAGCATCCATCTGCGACTTGTGAGTCATGTCCGACTCTACGTATGAATTAGCTGCGCTGTGAACCAGACCAAAGGCGGCACAACGCAGATGAACGCGCTAACGTCAAGCTCCACAGCTATCGATCCAACGGTAGAGAGATGAGGATCAGAGCGTCCCATCCGATTGATCTCTTTGGCTGAGAGACCTCAACCTGATGGTCCTTGGACATTAATGAAGGCCAAGCAGAACTTAGGATTAGATTAGATTAGGTTTTTAGAAAAGTTAAAGATTTTGTCGATTAAGCAGGAATGTGAGGTATAATTTGTCTCTACTAAAATGTTCCTGAATGTGCCAACCATTTTTAGTGCAGGGGACTTCTCGTATTAACAAATGTTTTGCGTTGTGGAAGGTCCGAATTGCAGTATTGTGATGCAGTATTGTGATGAGATGCTTGCAGTTTCTTAATGTGGCCCAAGCCCAGAAGTGACAAACGAGTTGGGTTAGAAAAAGATGGATTAGGGTTGGCTAACAGCATGTCTACAAGTTTAGCACCAATCTGCATCCTATCTGTCTTTTTCCTTTTGACTTGGTATGCCAGCTTAGGGGGGCTTCATCCCATGGCCCTTTAGTGAGGAAAATAAACCTTGGGCGATGTGGGCGGCGGTTAGGTGAAGGACTCAATCATTGGATGAGATAATAAAGCACTTTGGTGAGAAAAGATCATGGTTTTGAAAAAACGGCGGACACCAGTACGATATATTGTAATGGAATGGTGTCCGTTTTGGTACGCCAAAATATTGCAATGTATCGGCCGAGTTTCCAAAATATCGTCAAAAATGATATATCGGCCGATATATCTTATAAAAGCCTCTAAACCCTAATTTTTCTCCTCTTTCTCCTTTTTTACTCATCTTCCTCTTTTCAAAGACGCCTTAGCTGCTGCTTCACCTCCATTAACTTCTAAGCACATCATAAAATCAATTATTTTGGTGGATTTGGTCTAACAAAATCAACAAGAAAAATTTCCAAAGGTAAGTAAATTATATTTCTTGTATTTTTTCTAATATTTGTTTAGTATTTCAAAAATTTAAGCTTTTAACTTTTGTTGAGATTTAGAGTTTTTTTAATGTTAAAGAATAGTAAGTATTATTTTTTATTTTATTAGTTTGCAAATACATGATTTTATAAAGCAAATTTGATAGATAGTATAATACATAGATCTACAAAATGTGGATTTTTTATATTTATTTATTTTAGGATTTTTAATATTTTAATATTAAAATAAGATGTTTTGAGGATTTAGTAACAATTTTGTTATTTTATTGTATACTTCATGTATGATATGAATTTGATAAGTTTTCATTTTTTTTTCAAAATATTATGTAAATAGTTTTATATTTTCAAAATTTATTTTCTTGTATTTAATTAATATTTAAAAAGAATATTTTGAGGATTTCACTACAATTTTTTTTAAATAAGCGTATGCTTTGTTTTCTATTACTTTTTTTATTGTTTTTTTATGTAATTAGTTTCATATTTTTAAATTTATTTTCCGATTTTCTAATACTTTTAATATTAAACTATTATATATTTAGATTTTCACTATAAATGTGGTTTTCTAATTTTATGTAATCATTGTATAATTCACATATGCTAATTTTTTTATGGTTGTCTTATCATTTATGTGATTATGTGACATGTCAACATTTTTTATATTTTTGAATTTATTTTTGGATTGTTAAAACATGGAATTAGGAAAATTAAAGAATTAATGTGTCATTTAAAATGTGCTATTTTGAGATTCCAAATGCTTTACATAAATGTATTAATTTCCTTGTTTCTATTATAATTTGAATCTTAGCTCAAATGTTTTATAAATTGTGCCATGTGTTCTTTTGTTTTGAAGAAATTAGATAAAAATGGTGCGTGATATTGATCTAAAATGGAACCATTATAAAAAAGTTAGAAGGAAACATAAAATTAAATGTAATTATTGCCGAAAAATCATAAATGGAGGGATAACTAAATTGTAGCAACATTTGGCTCATAGGCAAGGCCAAGTGGCAAAGTGTCTTCAAGTGCCACCTAATGTCAAAAAAGAAATATAAGAGTTGTTGGATATAGGAAAACGGAAAAAGGTTGTCAGAGAGAAAAGAAGAGATGAGGAATTTGAAGCATGTAGAGAAGAAGTTTTTGGGTCTAGAGAAGGAGAAATTATTTTCTTCAACGATGATGAGGATTCAAATTTAAAGAGGGCTAGGAAAGAAAGTTTGAGGTCACTTCAAGAAAAGGAGGAGAAAAGAAGGATGTAATATGAGGCAGCCATGAGAGGTGGCCAATATGATGAGGGTGGCTCATCCAAATCCTAGGGAGGGCATTTGCATCGAACATTTAGTTAGAGACAACCATGCACAGTAGATATTGAGGATGATGATAAACCTCTTACAAAGGCACCTCGTAGGCCAAGTGTAGTAGGTCCAACAGACTCATTTGCATATAGAAAACCAGCAGTTAAGCAACCCAATATTGTAAAAGCATTGAAGGGGAAATTTAGTAAAGCAAAAGAAAATTTAGTAAGAGCTACTAGAAAGCTCCTTTTAGATGCGGCCATTCTACCACATTAGACAAGCTTTTCCTATTTTACCACTCTGTTGGATACAACAGCAAAATATAGTCCCAGTGTAAAGGTACCCACCCCATATGAGATTGGTCATCTCTGTATTAGAAAAGAACATAAAGAGTTACAGCTTTGGGTGTGGAGTTTTAGAAGGATTTAGAAAGAAAGAGACTACACATTAATGTGTGATGAGTGGATGACCCTCACAAAACGCCATCTCTTGAATTTTCTAGTTTATTATCCTTTGGGAACAGTTTTTATCAAATCAGTTGATGCAACTGATTATGTTCAAGATGTTAGATACATCAATAACTTGTTTAATGATATTAGGGCAGATTGCATAATTCAAGTTGTCATTGGTAATCACTACAACAAAATTCATTTTTTCTGACGCAAAAACATGTTAGGAAAAATCACATATGCGTCGGCGAAGACTTTTGCCTACGCAAGAAATTTCATCGACAATTTTACATCTGGAGTACCTTTTCCCGATACAACTATATACGTAGACAAAAGTTTTACCGACACACAAAGGCATTAGGAAAAACTTTCTTAAAAAATCAATAATAGCCTTTTCCGACTTGCAAAGGTGTCGGGGAAAATGTTTCCCAATGTCATATTGCATTGGAAAAGACTTTTTACAATAATGAAAAAACCTTTCTTCGACACACAATGGCGTCGAGGTAGTTGTTGTCGACACAAGTTTGCGCCGGCAATGTTGGTAAATATGACCTTTGCCAATGCAATATTGCGTCAGCAAAAGTCTCACTAAAAGAAAAAAGATCATAAATTTTAAAAAAAATTTATTTGCATTTTCTGTTATTTATTTTATTCCCTTACTATAAACCTACTTTTATCAAAGAAAGCAAAGTCTACTAAGATTTATTAAAACTACTAATAATAACAATTTAATTTATAAACTCTATTCATTACATAACAAAAATCATGTCATAAATCAATATTACAATACAACATCATTTAACATTATATAACAACTCTAAAAATAAAATGTCTTTTTTCCGATCATCCATCTCGCTCTTTGCAACCTTGCCAAAAAAAAAAAGAAATATAAATAATTAGATTATTAGTTTACAAACATAGGCATAGCCTTGTATAACATGGTTTCTATAAATTGGGTGTTTTAGAGAAAAAAATAAATTGACAACATCAAAATGATAATGGGAAAACGACAATAAAGAGATGTAAATTAATAGGCTTCACATCTAACATTGAGTTATAGAAAAAAGAAGAAGAAGAAAAAAAGAACTGAAGCAGCATAGATTATCATAAGCATACTTGAATCAGTTAGTAGATATACAATGGATGGAGTAGCACGCACTGTTTTTTACAAAAGCACAAAGGAACATGAGATTACAAATTACTAAATAAATGTAACTATGAAAAGCCTCCCATCAGGTGTCCAACCACAAATGAATTTGAATTGTAAAATAAATAAATTATTACTAAAATAAAAGAACATGAAACAAATATGGCATGAGAATACAAACCTAAATAATTTACTGCAAAAAAAAAAAAAAGAATACATTCCCCCTTTATCATCTCTCTCTCCAAAACCTCAACAACCAATCCAAGTGTCTAACCCTCATTTTTATCACCCAAACAGTGATACAAATTCATACCAAGAGCTTGTACGAGTAAAGCAAATTGCACCCCTTCAAATATGAGAATTTAAAACCTATAAACGCAGCCGCATTCCATCTTGCAATTATTAGGAAGCTTATGACAAATAAAACAAAAAGCGACTGATTTGCAAAGCAAATTGCACCGCTTCACAATTCACCTTGATAGAACCTACAGTGAAGCCTACTCGAGGTAATAATATGCTGCCCAACTTATGTTAATGATTTGTAATATGCCTATCACCAAGAAACTTCATACCACTTAAAACTACAGCTATATACCTTATGGCTGGTCCTATATTTTGAACCTAACCTATTCTTGAAATCCTTAAAGGGATTCGAGAACAATCTGAATTGAAATAAAAGGTGATCCCTAGGCTAGTGCAGAGAGGAGTTTTCCATTGGAAACCACCATCAAAATAAAATGGAACTTCCATGTGGCTCTGATTTGTGAATGTGCTTTGGAATTATTGCATAATCGAAAACTTGGGATTCAACATAGCTTGGGATGCATGTAATGCTATCTTATATTCGGATTTGTAAATATTAATTCATCAATTGATCTCAAAATCTTCGTCTTAGGGCAGTGTTCATGGTCCTGCATCACCTCTACTTCGACTCCCAGGCACTTACCGGCTGCTAGTACCACTTTTTGTTCAAATCAGATATGCAATTTGTTTAATACTCTGCCAATGGAAGGCACACCATTAACAATTTACCAACCACAGCAATGCTAGAGAAAGTTTCAACAAAGGCCTTGGCTTGCTAAGTTCTACTTAACCACTACCCATTTGCAACCAGATTTACAGCAATTCTGTACTCCATCATGTCTCCGCAACCTTTTTTGTTTTTTTGTTTTTACCAGGGAAGTCACACAAAAGAAAAAAGGATTAAATAAATTAAGAAAAGAGGACTGCCTTGGTTGGATATGTTAGGATCTTAACATTCCTTGAGTTACCATTCCCGCCAAAACTAATTGATGATAGTAGAGGCACAAATCAAGGTTTTAAAGCTTACGGGTCCATGGCGGTTAGTCCACTATCGGCACCAGGGCCCATAGGTCCCTCCTACATGTGGGACCATAGCTTACACCACAAAGCTTATGAGGCTACGCCCCCTGAAAGGGTTCCCCCCACCAAGGGTTGGATTATTGGCATCCATACACCAACAATCCCCTCCCCCCAAAGGAAGTGAGGAACCACCCTTGGTGACTCAAACTACCACTTGTTAGAATCTTAACACGCCTTGAGCTACTATTCCTATCAAAATCAATTGGTGATAATAGAGGCACAACTCAAGGCTTTAAAGCCTAAGGGTCCGTGGTGGTTAGTCCACTGTCGGCATTGGGGCCCACAGGTCCCCCCTATGTGTGGGACCCCAACTTACGCCACAAAGCTTACGATGGTGTGCCCCCCCGGCAAGGTGCCTCCAACCAAGGGTTGGATTATTGGAGCCCATACACCAACAGGATGGATGTTGCTACAGTGACTAAGGGTCTATATGCTATAGGTTTAGATTGTCTCAAGATCATGGTTCAAAATAGTGATTGCTACGTAGCAAATCGGCTGCATTATCGGCTATAACGGTTAAGGCTGCTACACTATTTTGAAAATAGCAGCATTATAGTCTAAAACCTATTAGAGTCAATCGGTTTTAATTTAAAATATTTTTTTCTGAAAGATTTAAAACATTGTTTTTTCTCATTTATTCTTTTCAATAGCCTCTCCTATAGTTGTCTCTACCTTAATATGGTTCCAAATCACTATAAAAACACAACATTGGTTGCTACACAAGACTGGAGTTCTTTTAACCACTTAAAAAATTCTCATTGCTGCACCGCTATGTATCGACGCAATCGCTGCGTACCACTCGCTGCGTAGCGTTTCAGCCACTTGCCACTACACCTGCTGCAACTGCTATTTTGATCCTTCCTCTAGATTCTCAAGTTATTTTGTTTCAATAAAATCTTTTGCATGCAAAATCTTGTTTATCTCCCAAATTCAACTGATAAACCAGCTCACCTCCTAAAGGGTGTGCCCATGAGAAAGAGATCAAAAAGCATGGACAAAACTAAACAAATAGATAGACAAACTAATCATCAAATAAGCCTTCATCCTACCACATATATAGAAAGATATCAGTAGAAGAAAGTTCTAATTTAAGGTGACCTGGGACTAGATTTCTGTGGTTTGCAACGTACATCTAAGGGTCATAACCCCAACAGGGGCAGAAGACATCCAAAGTGGCCGAAAGGAAGAATTGTGAAGGTAGTTGTTTTGAAAAGTTAAAGAAGTGGTTTGAGGAGTGGGAACAGAGTCGCTCATCTTAATGAGATTTCAATAACATTTAAAAAACTAATAAATTCCACCAAAAAATAATACGACACAGAAGTTTCTCATCCAAATACTTTACAACTCTCTACTCTTCAAAATTGACTGGCAAGGGAAAAGTATCCCATCCAATAATTCTCACCAAATCTTATCCACTACCCGCTTTTCACAAGAACGATTGAATGACGTCAACTATCCAATTTTCAAAAAGAAATAGTCAGCTAAATATATTAAGTAACCACAAAGTACTAGACAAAATCGCTTCCACGATGGATTGAACCCATTGCCAAAGATAATGCATCCCTGACTAGGCTAAGGTATCCGCCTCAAAGTTGGATTCACACTATACATGAAAGGACATGATCACTACATATAAAATTGTTTTATGACAATGATACATAGTTGATAATCATAGTTGATAATGTCATTCAGACTCATGTTGGTTTGACTCCAAACTAAAACATTTCAGTTGTTTTGGTGTTTAAATTTTGGAGCTTCATTTTTGGAGAAATGAACTTTTAAAAATTAGAAAATTGCATAAATTAGTTAGAAAAAAAAATCAAAATGTGACTTCTACATTCCACATGGATAATTTATAAGCCATTTATAAGTCACAATGTAAAATTATGACAGGCATTCTCACCTATCTGCTTCCACTATCAATGTCATAGCCGGTGGCGGACCCAGGTAAACTAGGCTGGGGGGCTGAAGCCCCCTCCCATCTCTGAAAAAGCTTTTAAAATTTTAATAATCCCCCTATAAATTTTATAAATTACTATGAATCTTTTATGTTAGTCCCTTCCCCAAATATTTTCTTTACATAATGCCCCCACAAGTTCAATTTCCGGGGTCCTCTCCTGGTCATGGCCTAGAATAGATAGGGGATTTTCGTGTCAAAACGTATTTTCAGCCTATTCCACTGAAACTAGCGAATTAAAACAGTTTATTCAACCGACAGAACCAGGAGTTCAGTCTAATTTTCTTAGCAAGGTTGCCCAGTCTAGATTCATCACTGAACTAAATATTTCCAGCAAAAAAAGCCAAATAGAACCAAAAGTGATAATTATGCACTGTGACAAAGTAGTAGCCCAACGCCCCTGCCCCACCCCACCAAAAGAAAAAAAAAAAAAGCCTACATCCCCATTTGATTTGTCCACCATTTCACTTCAACGAGCCCTAAGAATGCACCAAGCGCTCTGCACTTATCACTGCTTCCACCCAATTGCCTAAGTAGACCTTCTAGCTTCCAAGGCCAGAAGAAGTGGAATGTCATTGCTTGGACTAAACTATCACCAACCCCAACCAACATATATGACCTCCAACAAGTTTCTATGATTCCTCTGCTGCTACCATAAAACAACAAGCCAACATCTCTTTCACTCCATAAGCCCTAGGCAACAGCAAGAAGTTGGTTGAAACCATCAATGTTTGGGAATTCAACAAACACAGGAGGAAAATCCCCTCCTGAAAAAAAGGAAAAATGAAGATGAAATTATGGAAGAGATAGGAGAGATGAAGAAAACCCAGGACTTTCTGAGGAAAGGAAAAGGAACCCAGAAAAGCAGACAGAAGTTGGAAAAAAGGGGTGGGTTGATCTTACGGCTTCACGAGAAGATCGACAAGCTGGTCTTTCCTGAGAGGGTCAAGGAGCAGACGCATCTTTTCTACCGACAGTGGAGAAAAGGGCTGCCCTTCGCTCGTCTCCTCCGCCTTCCTCTTCTTTGAATCCTCCATGCTCTCTCTTCTTTCTTTTTTCTGTAGATTATGAAGAGAGAAAACGAAGCTTGGGATTTTACGGCTGGCCCCTTGTTTTTCTTCTCGACGTGAGCCCGCTGCTGTACCCTCGTTGAACGAGTCCGGATCAGCGTGGGGTTTTTCCTGGCTGAATCTAATTTCTCCTTGAAGACAAAGGAAATGGAGGCCAGGTTTCAGCCCATCCGGCAGATCTCGACCATTGAAATCGAGGAACCGGGCTGTGAGATAGGAGCCCTTGCTAATGCGTGAGCGGCCCTGTAAGAGGACAGCTTTTGGGGATCCAAAGGAATGAAGGTAGGCTGGCGAGTTTTTCCTTCGTAAGGTTGTCCTTGTAAATAAAAAAAAGGGATAACATGGGCCTATGGTCCAATTTTTAAGAGTTATCGGGCTTCTTGTCCAGTAGCTTTTATTTATTTATTTATTTATTTTTGAGATGTAGTCCAGTGGTTTTAACTATTTTGGTACTTCAATTCCATTTTATTTATTTTTTATTTCATTAATATTCATTTTGCCCCTATTTTAATTTTTTGGCTTACACAGCTTTTTACATGAAACTGCTTTGGTGGTTTGAGTCTATCTTATTTTGTCGTTCAAATATCATACACGCAATTAGCCTTTTTCTCACATATCAGGTGTGTCAGAAATAAGAGCACGTGGTATGTATACAAGAACATTAAGAATTCTGAATGAACCTGTAAGAATCATTAATTGGAGATTTTTTTGCATAAATGTAATGAATAAAAACGTTAATCAAGACTCAATTTTCGGTGGACAAATTCAAGAAACAAGAACATATGTTAGTATACATGATAAAGAGAAATATTGATCAGGTGTGTCAGAAATGAGAATATGAGACACATGGACATTAAGAATTTTGAATTTTCTTGGAACTCTTTTTATTAATCGATTTCATGTTATTTACAACCAATGAACCCTGAGAACGGCTCTTAATCTTAGTGATAAGGAGTGCATGTCCTCACTGTGTAAGGTCCTAAGTTCAAACCCATCTTCTCCCTCTTCATTTATTATCTCACTTGCACAAGTTTTATTTTGTCTCCTTCTGTGTATGAGTTTTTATCACATCATGTGTGTAATTTGTGTCTTTTGTTACTTATTATGTGACTTCTTATGTCCCAACCCTTAGGTTAGGTTAAAAAAATAGAGGACTTAGGTCATAGGCTCCTATATATTTTTTATGCAGATAGGTTGAGGGACTAAATTTTTTCTACATTTGGTCCCTGACTTAAAAAATCCATTGTATATTGACAAAAATGACCTTCATTCCTTAAAAATGAGCTTCATTCCTTAATTATGCTAAAAATAAGAGGCCTTTTTTGTGCATTTGAGACAAAAAGGAGGGCAGGGCACTCGGGCGTTCTTGTGAATCGGAGAAAAAGATCTACCACTTTCCGCCACCAGTGCACCACCGGCCATACATCGTTGGAATCGCTACATCTGTCTTTCCCGCTCTATGGCCCGAACTAAATATCCCATAACAAAAACAAGGCCGTCGCACAGGTGTTTGTTAAAATGCCGCAATGAGTATTTCAAGGAGACTCGACCTCTCATCAAGCAAATTCCACCCATGTCTTGCTCCATGGATCTTCCAGTGAGCTACGGGCCAAGTTGGGGGGAAGGGTAAGGCCTCCGAGGCCAAGGACCATAGCCGTAGCAGCTTTGGCTTCAACAAAGAGAGCAAGGAGGCTTGGGAATACGCGTAGGGGTTTGGTGCTTGCTACAAGCTCAACAAGGGCCCTGCTTTCGCTACCCCAGAAGAGATTTTTGATGACCCAGATCATGTCTTATTCTGTTTGAATTGCTGCAAGTGAATAAACGAAAAACATCAACTATCAAACACTTTCATCACATTGCTTTGGGATGTTATGTGGCTCTTCAACTTGCTAGGTCGACTTGATACCTGGTTGAGTCCACTCAACATGGTCAGACAGAATTTCATCTATTTATTATTTTATTTGTTTACAGTGACGAACAAATAATTTGATCTATTCATGGTGACGAACAGATAAAATTGATGTTTTCTTTTAAGAAATAAAATCTTTTTCTTTTTCAAACAAATCAAATATTTTTTCTTTTTCAAACATATCAAATCTGTTTTTTTTAATCTATTGGTACATCAATGATGCCAAAACAGATAAAATGATGTGTTCACAATTATGAATAGATAAAATTGATGTAATTTTATTTGTTCGATGATCCAACATAATCTCCCTAAATAGGCCACTATAAAGAAAAAAAAAAGGAAAAAAAAAAAAAGAGATTAAGGTCCTTCCTCAAGAACAGCCCTCCTAAGCGAGTGAGCCACAGCGCAACAATAGCACCAATCAAGTTGCATCTTATATCTTTTCTATTTTTAATCAGTGGTAAGGGAAATTACAAGCCCTGTATTTGGAGTACATAAACATCTTATAGTCACGTCATAATATTCTTATTTAATTTCCTTAGTGAAAATGCAGTTAAATTAACTGGTGCATAGATAGAAAATATGGGGTGAAATATTAAAACAAAGCAACAAGGATGTTCCTACAAATACCTCTACAAGCCCTGCTTTTCTATGCACACTGTGCTATTCTCAGTTTTATGATATGGCGGCTCTAGATCCTACGTCAACTATGATATTCTTAGGGTGCTAGAATGACTAGACAATCTTTTTTTTTTTTTTTTTGTAATCTCTCTTGAAATCCATCTATTTAAAAAAAAATCATCTGTCGCAATTTCAAAAAAGATTTTATCAATTAGCCTTCTCGAACAAATAAATCTCATCTCTTTGATTCCAAGGTACAATTTTTATCTATTTGAAGAGGTCGACAGATAGATTTTATATTTTTGAGGAAGCTAACAGATAAAATCTTTTTTTTTTTTAGTGTTTCCATTCTCTTTTGATTCCAACATATAAATGTATCTATTTCTGAAAAAACTTTAAACCTTGACACAGGTTAAGGTCTCAATACAGAGTACGCTATGTAGATTCAATCAACAACTACTTAAAACACACCAATCAATCACACAAGAGATGGGCACAGGATTTTTACGTGGAAAACCCAAACGGGAAAAAACCACGGGACCTAACACCGGTCCACCAAGAACAATCACTATGAAAGAGAGGTTACAAGACTACTTACTACCCTTTTTCACCAGTTAGACACAACCTAAGGGACTGAAGCCTCTTCTTGCCGACGCACACGTCGTACACTCTCTTTGGGATTGCTCTTCACGCCTTGAAGCCACTCACGACGAATCAGCACAGTGGAGAAGAAGTATGGAACTCAAAAGATGAAGTTGCAGCGCTTAAACCAGCAGAAGAACTTCTGAGAAGATGGATCTCTCAATGGATATTAGGCTTTTGATCTAGAGAGAGGTAAGGTACTTCGTGGGAGAGAAGTTCTTTAAATAGGGAGGAACCCTAGAGTCCTTACCGCCTCTAAATCTCGCTGGATAAGGATGGACAGCTTGCAATTCCGAAGCTTTCGCAGTTTCTGAATCGCGTCTGCCGACCCAGCCGACCGATCGGTTGAACATGCCCGACAGATCGGTGAGGGTCCGACCGATCGGGCCTTCATCCGACTGGTCGATCTTCACTTCTGTCTGCAGGCTTTTTGTGTACTCGAAATCCGACCGATCTGACTCCTTATTCGACCGGTCTGTCAGTATACCACCTGCTTTGCATATTCTAGGCAGAAGACTAACACGTGTTCCTTCCATAGACACTTCAGTCCATCTAAAAACATAAAATTACAACTCAAGAACCCAAGTTTTGTCCAACCCATGAACTTGCCAATATTACATGCCTTTCAATCTCCCCCTTTGGCAATTCATGGACAAAACTTCCTAGACAGAACATTCTACACCTGAACACCCAAACACAAACAAAAAAAAATCCTTGAAACCTGAAAAGCACAAACCTATCTGCACAATCCTTGAAACCTGAAAAGCACAAACCTATCTACACAAAAAGTCAGTTAAGCCAAGCAGCATAAACAATGATGTGATCATAAGAAACTGTAAACCAAGTAAACTATAAACAAGTGTAAAATCAACAACACAATAGAATGTCTATCAATAAGTCATATGCATAAGAAATTAGAACATCAATAAGTCATATGCATAAGAAATTAGAACAAAATGAACAAAATGCTCTCCCCCTTTTTGGACATGAATGGTGAAGGGGGCAGAGGAATAAGGAAGAACAGGGCAAGAACCGATCAGGAATGACGAAGGTGACTCAAAATAGCATCAAACTTAGACCCCAGTCCATGAATCTCGACACTAAGACTGTCTCGCAGACTGTGCATGTCAGTGCGAATGGACTGAACCTCGCCATGTAAAAGCTCAATATCAGCAGCCTGATCACATAAGATCTCCTCAAACGCTGATAACCGAGCATGTAAAGATGAATCATCAGGAAGATCCGCCTCAGCAGCAGGAGCAGGAACGGGCCGAGGAGTAGCAGGCTGACGAAGCCGAGAGCAAGATTGCGACAGAGTACTCATCGTGATGGGGTTCGGAAGAGGAACAGAAACATCATGCAGGGAGGGCATGACACCATGGACAAGAAGAAACCAAGAGAGCAGAATGCCATACGGCAACGATGCGTTCTTTGCCGCGAAATGAGCTCTGAAAATGGTGTCGAAGATCACCTGTGGAATATCGATAGGAAGTCCACTGCTAATGACGTAAAGTAGATAGCCAGCCTCGCGATAAATCTCTGAATGATGTCCTCTAGGCTCAATGTTATTCTTCACGTATATTGAGAAGCCTATAGGAGTCAGTCAAGACCCGTTGCTGCAAGAGACGACCCTCAGGCTAGTCACGAGGCTCACCACACAGTGTAGAAGCGACTTCATTGAAATCAATGGGTGCATCCTCCTCCATAGTATCGAGGTTAGAGTTAGGAATAAGATATTTTGCATCGGGTGTCTGATCAATGATAAGAAACCGACTCAAAGACCGAGGAGTGACAGTAACATGCTTGCCCCGAACAAAGGATTTAATAACATTCCCAGTCATCTCATACATATTGTTATAAAATTCCCGAACTATATCAGGGAAAATCTCAATCTCAAAAGAGTACAACGAGGCCCATCCTCGAGTAAGTAGCCAAGCACCAAATGCCATAGTGACAAAATGAAGAGGGTTGATTGGCCGTTAGAAGAGAACTGAGCGTTTGCTAAAAATGTTCTCATATTGCTGCGCTGTAGACTCAGACAAAAACCAGTCAGTGTCAAAAGTGGGAGTAGTGGAACTACTGGCCACACCTTTTTGCTTCGAAGCCATGCCTTCTTAGGTGCCATGACTGAATAATGGAAAGAAGAGGAGCACTTATCATAAAAGCATAAAAAATAGCAGCAAAAACGTCACTAGTGAAGGGTGACTGTTATTGTGACATTCCATTGAACAAGAGGTGTGCATACACAAAATATGTGAGATGAAGCGCAAATAAGAGTAAAGAAAAATGTCCTCAAGCACATACAAACAACCACACGCATCATGGCATCTATAGCATAGTGAAGAAGAGAAGGAATGGGGAAAAAGCAATAGAAGAACATCCAACGCAATAGAAGCACACATCAATACAAAAAAGAAACGCCATTGGAATATGCGAGTAAAGGAGAAAAAATAGAGAATAAATGGGGAAAACGCATACCTTAGTAATGGACTCGAATGAAAAGAGGAGGGAGCACAAAGCACACGAAAAGGAAGAAGAGAAAAGAGGAAACGGCGCCCAAACAAGGAAGTGAAGAAAGAAGAAGAAGGGACGTGCATTATATAGGAGAGTTGAGAAGACGAACGGTCGCGCGTTTTGAACGAACCGACACATGTCCTACCGGTCGGATGAAGAAGCCCGACCGGTCGAATTCCAATTCGGGAAACAGACTAACAGATACCCGACCGGTCGCATAAGGAATCGATCGG
Organism: Sextonia rubra; assembly: GCA_037013555.1. Taxonomy (NCBI): domain Eukaryota; kingdom Viridiplantae; phylum Streptophyta; class Magnoliopsida; order Laurales; family Lauraceae; genus Sextonia; species Sextonia rubra. The sequence continues at coordinate 11,798,345 of JASUAD010000001.1, read as the reverse complement.
TCGGGATGAGCTTCTAGAAAAATCTAAGAGCAAAGAAACCCGACCGGTCGCAAGTGTAGCCGATCGGTTGAAATGAAATATGGGAGAAACAGAACATAAACTCATCCGATCGGTCTGAAGAAGTAACCGACCGGTCGGAATACAAACTGTGAGTTTTTTTTTTTTTTTTTGGGAAACTCACAGAAAGTATGAGAGTAACAAAAATGCAGAGCTGAACGAAAATAGGAGTCATGAAGCAATATACCTGAATGATACTGTTAATCACGAAATCATCAATGCATAGTCGTGATGTTAAATACCGTAGTTAATAAGCCAAAGAAGCCAAGATAATACAGTGGAAACTCAATGCGAAGGTAGACAGCTTCTAAGGACGAAAACTCTGATAGTAAACATACTCTCTAAAAAATCTTGATGAAAACCATCGAATTTGCAAAGGAACACTCCCCCTAAATAAGTACCCTGTTTTTTTTTTTTTTTTTTGAAACTTTTGAATGCGACAACTGAAACTTGCAATAATTTTGCTTTTTTTAAATATAATAACTAATCTTTGAGAAACACAGATGTGAAGCATTGAAGAGTCCCGGAGGTAACACTGTGTATCAAGACAACCAGCCGAAAAACTAAAGCAAAACACAAATAAATAGCATATCAGACAATCATGAAGAATAGTAAATAAAGATGTGCAGAGATCAGGAATAAGAAAAGAACTGTCAAGGGTGAAGACCAACTCCAAGAGATTTACGAAGAGATTCAAAACAAGAAGGCTCAAGGGGTTTAGTAAACAGATCAGCTAATTGTTGCTCAGTTGGAAGATGTTCTAAGTTGATGATTTTGGCTTCTACTAAATCACGTATGAAGTGATGCCTGATATCAATGTGTTTTGTTCGTGAATGCTGAACGGGATTCTTCGATATGTCAATTGCACTTCTGTTATCACAATATACTGTTATGAGTTCCTGCTGAATACCATAATCTGCCAACATCTGCTTCATCCAGAGGAGTTGCGTACAACAACTTCCAGCTGCAATGTATTCTGCTTCAGCAATGGACAGTGAGGTTGAGGTTTGTTTCTTACTATGCCATGCAACAAGATTGTTGCCAATAAAAAAACAACCTCCTAATGTACTCTTTCTGTCGTCCACACAGCCAGCCCAATCTGCATCTGAATATTCGACAACTGCTGTATTGGTGTTTCGAGTTAGCCAAATCCCATAATTGATTGTACCACGCACATATTTCATGATGCGTTTAACTGATTGAACATGAGACTCCTTAGGATTAGACTGATACCGAGCACAAACACCGACACTAAATGCAATGTCTGGTCTACTGGCAGTTAGATATAAGAGACTTCCGATCATGCTTCGATACATTGTATCATTGACATCCTTACCCTCTGTATCTAAACTGATTTTAACAGAAGAACTCATTGGTATGCGTTCCTGCTTTGACGTCATCATACCGAATTTCTTGAGGAGATTACTGGCATATTTTGTTTGGGAAATAAATATTCCGTCAGCACTTTGCATGATTTGTAACCCTAAGAAGAAAGCCAATTCACCAACCATGCTCATCTCAAATTCACTGGTCATAAGCTCAGAGAACATATTTGCCAAGTACTGTGAGGTGGACCCAAACACAATATCATCAACGTATACTTGTGCAATCAGAATATCAGCTTCCTCATTCTTTATGAACAAGGTTTTATTAGCTCCTCTTCGATGAAAACCATTGTCAAAAAGAAAATTGGTTAATCGTTCATACCATGCGCAATGGACTTGCTTTAATCCATACAATGCCTTGTTCAGCTTATAGACGTGATCAGGAAACTGCTGATCTTAAAACCCTTTTGGCTATTCAACATATACTTCTTCATTCAAGAATCCATTTAGAAATGCACTGTTAACATCCATTTGAAACAATTTAAAATTTAACGTACAAGCAAGAGCAAGAAGTATACGAATGGACTCGAGTCTAGCTACGGGGGCAAAAGTTTCATCAAAATCTATCCCCTCAACCTGGGTATAACCCTGTGCCACCAGCCTAGCTTTATTCCTCACAACCTGACCCAACTCATCCGTTTTATTTTTAAATATCCACTTTGTACCAATTACATTGTATGGGTAGGTCGTGGAACAAGTTACCATACCTCATTCCATTCAAACTGTTCTAATTCCTCATGCATAACATTTATCCAAGCATCATCTTTAAGTGCTTCTGAGACATTATGAGGTTCAATAGAAGAGATATAACAAAGATAGCTTACCTCATCACTTACCTGCTGACGCGTACGTCTAGGCTCATCCACATCGCCAATAATGTCTGATAATGAGTGATGCTTCCATGCTCTAGCTTTGGGATTAATCCGAGAAGACGTGCTTTGAACAGGAACAACAAGATCTGTAGAAGGACTATGAGACACAATCAGTGTCTTCGGATCTTGTTGGTCTGAAGAGGTGTCAGCCAAATCAGTGCTAGATGGCTTCTCTTTTGAGTCTTTCACCTTTGGAGTTTCAAGCTGATTTGTATCCGCATTATCATCCTACATAGATGAAGAGGTAGGAATTATGACATCAGCATCGTCAGAATTAAAATACGACTCTGCATCATCTACTACCACATTAAAAGACTCCATAATGATAGAAGCACGCACGTTAAATACTCTGTATGCCTTGCTATCCAAAGAATAGCCAAGAAAAACACCTTCATCACTACGAGAATCAAACTTACCAAGGTGTTCACGATCTTTAAAGATGTAGCATTTGGTTCCAAAAGTTCTAAAGTATTTAACAGTGGATTTTCTACCATTCCAGAGTTCATAGGGAGTCATTTTAGTTCCAGATCTAAGATAGACTCGATTAATAACATGCACGGCAGTGTTTACAGCCTCAACCCAAAATTTTTGTGGAATTTTCTTGCTGTGTAGCATAACTCCGGCTATCTCCTGAACAATCCGGTTTTTACGTTCCACAATCCCATTTTGCTGTGGAGTCTTGGAAGCTGAGAATTCATGTTTAATTCCATTGTCTGGGCAAAAAGATTGAAAGAGAGAATTTTCAAACTCAGTTCTATGATCCGATCGGATTCAAGAAACTCCACCGAATTTGTTGCCTTTTTCTGCAATCAATCGTAGCCATAAGTAATGGAAGACTTCAAAGGTTTCTGATTTCTCTTTCAAAAATCGTACCCATGTGAAACGAGAGAAATCATCAACAGTTAAAAATATGTACTTCTTTCCTCCAATACTCTGAGTCTGAGTGGGACCCATAAGATCCATGTAAAGTAATTCTAGTGGTCTGGATGTGGTCAATTGATCAAGTTTCTTGTGGGGAGGTCGATTTTGCTTTCCAAATTGACATGGACCACACACAATGTTGGAGGGTTTCTGGATTTTCGGAAGGCCACGAACTAACTCTTGTTTGGAGAGAGTTTCAAGATCAGTATAGTTCATATGACCTAACCGTTAATGCCACAAGTCAACAGTGTCTATTGAAGTTAAATGACACTATAGATTATCAGAATCCCCTACAACATAGCAATTATCAGCATTTTTCTTTCCATGAAGTACAGTTTTACTTGACTTGTTAACAATAATGCAATCATTCAAGGAAAAGTGTACTTCATGTTCAGACTCACAGAGTTGGCTAATACTCAGAAGATTTGCTTTTAGACCATCAACAAGAAATACATTGTGAATCGGAGACATGCCTGGAATATGAACAGTACCTTTGCCAATGACATTTGACTTATTCCCATCACCAAATGGCACACTACCATTATCACACTTTTCAAGAGATGTAAATAATGTTCTATCTCCAGACATATGTCTAGAACACCCGCTGTCCAGGTACCACACATGTGAATTTTGAGCACGTAGAGCAATAAGGACAACATTATAGTAAAGATCAGACTTATGGACCCAGACCTGCTTAGTCTTAACCTTTTGAGGCAGGAAGTATCGCTGCCTCTGTTGATTTCGAGATGCAGAACGCAACTTATTGCAATGAGGTCTTATGTGTCCTTTAATCCCACAAAAGTGGCATACAGGAATGAATGTGGGTTAGAACTTTTTGGAATTTGCTCTATTAACAAAATTTACTTGTGCATGTGTTTGAACAGTAGGTTTAGAAGTGGTTATGGTAGTGCCCTTAACAAACTTACCTGGATTTTGTGATGTGGAACCATATTCAAATCCAAGTCCACGTCGATCAGCACTAGACTTTTGAACACCAAGAATTTCTTCAAGCTTTTTAGATCCAGTATTCATTTTGTCAAGTCAGCTTTGGCTTTGGCAAGTTCTTCCAAAGTAAGGTGAAGCCCGTTGCTTAAGGAAGCATTTTCTTCTTTGCTTAGTTTAAGCTCTGCCTTCACCACTTCAAGCTCGTTGGAAGTCTTAATGGACTGATCATGTAGCAAGTTCCATTCGTTACCTGCATCAGTCAACTTTTTAGTCAAAATAGTATTTTGAGAGTTTAGGGAAGATAGCTTACCATGGGTTTCTTTGAGTTCAGCTTTGAGGGAAGATATCACTTTTTCAGAAATCGTAACTTTCCTCTCAAGTACTTCATTGAACATTGCCACTTTTCTTGAATCTTTCACCAATTGATCATAGGCAATCAACAATTCCTCTTCAGATTGGGGTAAGTTATCCATGAAAAAGTCACTATCTGAATCAGACCCTGCAGTATTATCTTCCTTGACAGAAGAGCTGTTAGACTGAGCCATGAAAGCAACAAATTTTTCAAATTCAGAAGAGTCCGATTCGGGAGTTTGTTCTTCTTCTTCTGAATCATCATCCCAGGTAACATTCAGCACTTTTCCCTGATTACCTTGATTTCTCAAGGTTCTATTAACACATTGAGATGCATAATGACCGAAGCCTTTGCATTCATAGCACTAAGTGTTCTTGGGTGGTATTTTGGAGGTGTTCTTTTCTGGCTTAGATTGAAGATTAGAAGATGGTTTAACAGTTGAGATAAAGTTTGACCTCTTTTTAGCTTTGTTTTTCTTGTAAGCCATCATTAAATCCTTTTTATCCGAACTTTTCATTGCCTTTCTGAATTTTCTAACCAGAAACGCATCAAATTCAGGATCCTCAGTGTCAGATTCAGAGATATCACTATCATTGCCTGATTTGGATGAAAGTAATGCGATACCCTTTGATTTCCTAGTTGATCTCAGATTTGTTTCAAAAGTCTGCAAATTTCCAACTAGTTCATCAAGAGAAAGGGTATCCAAATCATTTGTTTCTTCGATAGCCACTACTTTTGGATCAAACCTTTCAGGGAGAGAACGAAGAATCTTTTGAACAATTTTACTATCTGGAATGTTCTCTCCTAAGTTAAAGGTTGAATTCACAACATCATTAAGTTTGGCATAAAATTCATTAAATGTTTCGCTTTCATCTATAACCAGGGTTTCAAACATAGTGGTCAATTTCTAAAGTTTAGACCTTTTAACCCTGCCCGTTCCTTCATGAACTCTCTCTAAAATACCCCATGCATCTTGGGCAGTGTTACACTTGAAAATCCTTCTAAATTCAGTAGGTGAAACACCGTTAAAGATAGCATTCAAGGCTTTACTATTAGCAAGAAAAGCAGATTTCTCATCCTTTGACCATTGAGCCATTGGTTTAAGGATTTCAATATTGCCAACAGAGGTAACAACTGGAGGAACATAGGGAGTATGAATGGCTTGCCAAACATCAATATCAATAGACTGCAGAAAAGCAACCATTCTAACTTTCCAATTTGCATAGTTAGATCCATCCACCAAGTAAGGGGACTTATTGGTTGACGTACCATCTCGGGGAATCTCCATAGCAGACAACTGAACTAGATCTACAACCAAAAGGTATGAACCCGCTCTGATACCACTTGAAAAAACTTTAAACCTTGACACAGGTTAAGGTCCCAATGCAGAGTATGCTATGTAGATTCAATCAACAACTACTTAAAACACACCAATTAATCACACAAGAGATGGACACAGGATTTTTACGTGGAAAACCCAAACGGGAAAAAACCACGGGACTTAACACCGGTCCACCAAGAACAATCACTATGAAAGAGAGGTTACAAGACTACTTACTACCCTTTTTCACCAGTTGGGCACAACCTAAGGGACTGAAGCCTCTTCTTGCCGATGCACACGTCGTACACTCTCTTTGGGATTGCTCTTCACGCCTTGAAGCCACTCAAGACAAATCAGCACAGTGGAGAAGAAGTATGGAACTCAGAAGATGAAGTTGCAGCGCTTAAACCAGCAGAAGAACTTCTGAGAAGATGGATCTCTCAATGGATATTAGGGTTTTGATCTGGAGAGAGGTAAGGTACTTCGTGGGAGAGAAGTTCTTTAAATAGGGAGGAACCCTAGAGTCCTTACCGCCTCTAAATCTCGCCGGATAAGGATGGACAGCTTGTAATTCTGAAGCTTTCGCATTTCTGAATCGCGTCTGCCGACCCAGCCAACCGATCGGTTGAACATGCCCGACCGATCGGTGAGGGTCCGACCGATCGAGCCTTCATCCGATCGGTCGATCTTCAGTTCTATCTGCAGGCTTTTTGTGTACGCGAAATCCGACCGATCCGACCTCTTATTCGACCGGTCTGTCAGTAGACCACCTGCTTTGCATATTCTAGGCAGAAGACTAAGACGTGTTCCTTCCATAGACACTTCAGTCCATCTAAAAACATAAAATTACAACTTAAGAACCCAAGTTTTGTCCAACCCATGAACTTGCTAATATTACATGCCTTTCAATTTCTTTGTGCTATAGGGCTCATTGTCTCTTTATTCCTTCGTCCTTCTTTATTTCCAACAGATAAAATCTTATTAAACAGATAAAAAATCTGTTAGTATTTTATGTATTGAGTTCACAATGGTGAGTTCAACAGATTTTATTTATTACTTTCAATCGAAATAGACCAAACAAATAAAACTTTTTTTCTTTTTTCCGGAATTAAACAAGCAAATGGATCTTGTTTTGTAGATCTAAAAAAAAAAGGATTCCAATATATAAAATTTATTACAAACAGATAAATGTAGTGGAAGTTAAAGAATTTTAAAGTTTATGGAAAAAAAAGTTCAAGTGACATCACTTTTCGTGAAGGTCAATACATTTTTAACATAAAAGGGTATTTTCGTCCAATATTTGTCTTTGTCACTAATGAAAGGACTAATGTAATACCAAAATATCTAAGCTGAACTTGGTGGGTTAAGAAAAATGTAATTGGACCTAATCTAGTAAAAAAATTATTTACAAGACCGGCCTGTAAATATCCCTAAAAAAAAAAACCACCCATTGGCCCATATCACATAACAGTTCGTTCTTTAGCTACCAATCTTTAATCAAAGTCCCAATTTCTTTACAAACTAAATAAATAAATGAATAACTCCTTATATAAGTAGCAGTTTCCATGTTCTGTCTAACCTACCCTACAAGAAATTACTTTACTAACTTCTCACCAATACTCATGTTAACCTTGCAACCCCATAGACCATAGTCAGTCCTTTTTTTCTCTAGTAAAACCCACCCAAAGGAGGCTAGGACCCAAAAGAGAGCTTGCACATACAAGAAGAAAGCTTACGTATGTGGGAAGAAAGCATGCACACACGAGAAAAAAGCGTATAGCATCGGAAAGTAACCTACATACATGGGAAGAAAAGTGACATGTCTAAGGTTTGATCTTTAAATAGCTAGGTAAGAATCGTCGCGCCTTACTCAAGGTGGATAGCATGGGCAAATTTGACAGTTGGATGGCACTTCATATGTAGGGCCCTTTGAGAATGTATTGATTGTAATATTGCGGTTCTAACATCAATGGATGGATGGATGGATGGATGGGTTATATCTAGTTTATCCGTTGTAGGTGGCGCCCATAATAGTTAATAGTTCAATGGCTCAGTAAGTGATCTCATCTGAATGAGTTGATGGGTAATATATAGATCACTATTGGAAAGGGTTGATCTTTCATTTAGTGGGTCACATGAAGAAAGAACTATTGATGGGTTGTATCCATTGGAGTTTATGCAGATGCTCACGATAACTAATGTAGATCAATGGCTTTGATGAAGATTTCTTGTAGATAATTGGATGAATCTTTCATCAAGTGAGTCCCGTGTACGTGAGCAGTTGATTAAAAGTGATCCATTTGAGAAAATCAAATGAAAAATTTTAAAATCCTATTCTGGGTGGGTAATTGGGGCGAGGATTCATAGACAGGAGATTTTTTTTTTCAAGAGGAACCTCATCATATGGGGCGTCTGGTAAATTTAAATTAAGCTCTTATTTTATGCTTTAGAGCTAATTTACACATTAAAGTGTTTGGTAAACCTCTAATTGTGTTTCTGATTTTAAAGTTTATTCACAAATTTGAGCTTTGACTCTAAATAAGACAAGCTAAAGGGGGGTTGCTTCTCTCTCTCTCTCTCTCTCTCTCTCTCTCTCTCTTTCCTTTTAAGTTAAAGTGATGGAGTTGGACAACACAAAATTTACAAACCTCATAAAATTTTCAAAAACAATTATTATAATTTTTAAAAGGTGTGCAGCGTGCTCATGAAATAAGAGCTTCTTTTATAAATTAACCAAACACACTAATTAAAAATTAGAACATAAAAATTAAAGTCTTTAGTTTAGACCTCTAATTAGATCTTACTAGACTCGAGTTTCCAATCATCCCTAAATAATGTTAAAATATGGATTTGGACAACAATGAATCATATAATATAATATATTAAGCAAATAGAATCCAATTGTCAATTCCCAATTGATTTTGACCTTATAATTTTTTTGACTATTTCATTACCTTTGCAATAACTCCTCCCCCAATTTTCCATTGAACGTAGTCTTAAAAGCATCCATTGAAAATCTAACCTCCTCTTGTTACCAACCATTGATTTATTTTCTTTCATTTGTAAGTAATTGCCCATTACTCCTCTAGACATTTTCTTATAGTGTCCTTTTAACTCTAGCCGATTAATTTTATGCCGCGTTCCTATCTGTGAAACTAATGTGCAAAAACCTTTCATCTTCGATCAATTTCTTATAATAGCTAGTAAATGCATAGCTTCTCACAACTCTGTTGATCGGTTTATAATTGATCCATGGCCCTACATCACCCTCCATCTTTGCCCCCCAAAGCTTGGCTTGATGTCTCCTATCATATCAACCAAGATCACCATTAGGAAGCTCTTTGGGACCGGCACTGGCAAGATGATTTTTTCGTCTCCATCTTTTTCTCAAATCCCCTTTCCTCCTCTCTCTGTCTCTCCCTCTCTCTCTCTCTCTTCTTCTCTTCAATTCCTCTTCCTCCTCTTATCTTCTTCTTCTTCTTCTTTTTTTTCAGATGATTTTAAGTGATTGATGCTAGGGTTTTGAGGTTGTTGTGATTTTTATTTTGCAGGGATGGGTGGGTCTACGCTAGAACAACCACCGTTTGCATGGCTTCGAGCATGAGTTTGTTAGCCATGTGGGTCCAGATCATTAGTGGGTTTAGTATCTAGGGTGATTTCCCTAATGACATTAGGAATTTCCTGTTTTGTGAAACAGTAGTTTTCTAATGGGTTAGGACTTTCCTTTTGTCTTGAGATAGAGTTCTTGGGGGATAAGGATGTAATGGTTATATATATGATGTAATCTGTAACCCTGGACAGTCAGTCAGTCAGAGAGGTTGAGAGTGGCTGAGATTCCAAGGCTGTGGTTTCACAGATTGGAGGAGAACCTAGTGGAAATTGGTTTCCCGTGGATGTAGGCATCTTTGCCGAACAACGTAAATCTTCTTGTCTTCTTGTGTGATGATTGGTGATCTTGGTTGCGTTTGCACGCACGCGCACAACAATTGGTATCAGAGCAGAGGTTGGTGTTCCTCAGGTTTCTGAGTGAGGTGGAAATCGCTCAGTGGCTTGGAGGTTGTGCGCATCCTGGTTAGGTCACCATTGGAGAAGAAGAAGACGAGATTGGGTTCTCTGGTCTTGTTGGGATCGGAGGAAAAAGATTCACAGGTTGTTTCAGATCTCTCAAACTCAGTTGCTGCGATTGTGATCTATTTGCTGGGACACACACGATAGGAGAAGAGCGAAAATCAGATCTGTGATCGTGTTGGTGGAAGAAGAAGACAGAGAAGATCTGGTTTCTGCAGATTCGAAACAAGGAAGAGGGTCTCGTTTTCCGGGTAAATCGGAGAAGATAAGATCAAATTCTTCGAAGTCAGGCTAGACTTGCTTGGCCAAGTTGCTGCGGAAAGAGAAGAGATCAGATTTGATTCTGATCCTCGGTGGGCCTCTATTTGATCGCTGTGCAGAGGGTGTGCAAATCTGGATCTGACCAGGTTGAATCAATGTTTCAGAGAGAACAACGCTGTTGAGGATTTGCAGAAGGGTAGAGAGATAGAAGAGATCAGATGTGATCTCGAAGGTTCGAAAAACACGAGATTCTCACCGAGATTTTCGCCGGGATTCTCGCTGTCTCCGTCGCCTTTGCCAGACTTCCAGTCGACGCTATCGCAGTCGCCGCTAGCTGTCACTGTTACCGGTCCATGCCCACCGCAGCCGAGGAAGACAAACGTGCCAGAGAAAAGGAAAGAGGGCATGGGCGCTGCAGACATCGCCTCCAGTCACGCCGGAGAGGGCGCCATCCGCCGCTGCCACCACGATCGCCTCGCTGCACTCCTTGCCAAGCCGCTGCTGTCGCCTCGATCGTTCGCCGCGTTCGTCTCCCGCAGTGGCTACCGCCGTCAACAGAGCCGCCAGTCGCAGGCTCCAGACGCCGATCGGTGGTCGTCACCGCTGCTGTACCCCGCCGCCGGGCCCGCGCCGCTAGTCTCCGGACCATCGCCGCGGACGAAGAAGACAGGGTGGCCCTAATCCCTGTTGCAAAACCAGAGAGAGAACAGAGGAAGAAGAAGGGGATTCGGGTCGGGTCAGGTCAAGTTCGACCCGACCCGATTGCAGCGCAGCCCAGGCAGCAAAATCAAATTCAGTTCCGGGTCAGGTCAGGTCCGACCCGACCCATTAGCAGACGGTCCAGCCCAGCCAGCAGGTTCAGGCCGGGTCAGTTCAGGTTCGACCCGACCCAGTTGCAGTAAAGCCCAGCGCACGTGCAGATCAGTTCCGGGTCAGGTGAACCCGACCCGGGTCCGCTCCAGAAGCCCAGCATACTGCGCAGTGGCGTCATCAGCCGACGTCAGCAAAGGTACAGTCAAAGGCCAGATTTGACCAGTTTCAACGGCTGAAATTGTTTCTACGATATCTTGATCGTCCGATGTCAGATCGGAGATCCGTTTGCTCCTACAGACTCGTTTCGAGCAGATCTACGCAGTGGAAGAGGTTGATTGGCTGTTTGATAGTCAAGGAGGAGGTTTGATCGATTGGAGCATAGAAACTTGTTTCTACGTTATCGGAGCCATCCTGAGTCGGATTTCAGATCCGTTTCTTCCAGCGTGCTCGTGTTGACGAGATCTATAGTTTGATGCAGAAATTTGGAGGAGATCTGAACAGATATGGATTCAGGCTTGAATCGGGTCTACTCGACCTGGTTGTTGTTGCAAACCCAATAATAGGAGTCGCCGGCCTAGTTGCAAAGGGTTTGCTGATTCAAACGAAGTTGTTCGTTTGGGGTTCACGTGCTTTGCTGGATCGCATGTGATGTTATTCATCTTGCCAGAGCCAAGCCGGAAAAGCAGCAAGGAGGAGCTGATGTGTTAGCAGTTGTCAAACATTTGTTTGATTGATTGATCGGAGGCCCGGTTAAATGGATTTTTTGACTGTTCGGAGGCAGAGGTTGTTCTGCAATGGAGTCATCTAGACTTGTATTCCCGATTTGTTTTGCTTGCATGCTTGTGGCGATTGGATCTTCACAGTGATGTTGAAGATGGGGCAGGATGGTGAGTGATTCAGGTATCACTCAGATTCGTCAATGGTTTCGAGCTTTTAGTTCGAGGTGGAGTTTGACGAAATGAACTTTGCTCAAAGTTCATGTGCTGGTTCAACAAGTCAAAGTGTTGAAAAAGACTACATCCCTGGTGCAGTGACGTGTCATTCAGCAGGGTACGTGAAGACATTGCCGGTTTTATCTCCTAGTAGCTCGAGTTGTACGGAGTTGTACGGAATTCAAGCCAAGGTGGAGATATGTGTTGTGGCTTTGATACCAATTGTTGTGATTTTCTGACATCACCCGTTGTGCGCATCTATGAATCACAAGATCAACACGAAGCAAGCCACACACAAGAAGAGACACGAGATTTACGTGGTTCACCCAAATAGGGCTACATCCACGGGCACATAAGGACGAACATCTTCTCTATGACAAGTAAAGCATACAAGAGATTCCCACACTCTCACCTCATCTCTCCTACGTGGTATGGGAACACCACGGGCAACTGCCGCCGCAAGGTCTAGGGTTACAAACTATACATATATATATTTTCCGCTTTCTTGGCCACCAAGAAAGCCCTAGTACAATTACCAAAACACCTTTGACCTTAAACCAGTCCCTGGCTAACCCAGTGACTCATCCGACTAAACCGGAATACAAGACATATACCCAACAAAGTTTAATTTGTTTATTGTTCTGGTTAATTTCTTATACATTGTTCTTATGGGATGTACTGCTGTTAATTTGTAATGATTTTGGTGATTCTCTCCATTAAAGTTGTTGGATTTAGGCTGGGGATGGAGAGGAAAAAGTGTAGCAACATTGGACGAGCTTATATGTATTTTTCAGCCTACCAAGGATAATGTTGGTTGTATAGCCATGCTTAGGTTAAAAGATGAGAATCACTGGTGGGTGAGATGATTATAAAAGCTGGATTCAGCCTCCAGCCCAGTCATCAAGTGGTATATTTGAGCATAAAAGATGAGTATACTCGTGGTTGAGTTGGTTTAATATATATCATTGCCATGTTGATTAAGCTTCTATTTTTTATGCTTGATTAGATATATCTTTAACTGATCATATATATATATCGTTAACAGTTTGATTAAATAATGGTTGGTCTATGTTTTAGTAAATGCTTGGCAGTGCTCAGTTGTTGTTTGATTTCTTTGTTAAAGAGCCTGCAATAGCCCAATGTATGTTTCTTTTGTTTCATGTGGAAGTTGCGGTGCAATGAGATGGATTAAGATAGATATATAGTGTTAACTATGATTGATGCATATCAGTTGTTTGTTTCTCAGTTGATGCATTAGAATAAGCCCTTAAATTCATGATGCAAGTATGTGATCTAGAACCATAGAATTATATTCAAAGTTGCTTAGCTTTATTAATTTTTTTAAATACGTTTGTGATTTATGGTCATACATGTAATAAGAATATTTTTTTTAATAAGTTGCAAGTCTATTTTTATATGTATTATAATTTCTTCTATTAATAAGTCTTTTAAGCCTCTATTAATTACTATTATTTTTTATTGGATTTATTATTAGTTTGAAGTAGTAGTGGCATACAATGATTAAGGTATCACCAATGAAGTAGAAAGACAGAGATCCTTGCATGGTTATTTTAGTATAGTATTGTAAGAAAAGTGATAAATGAAGTAAGTGATCCTTTTTTTTTTTTTTTTCTCAGGCTTAGCGCTGGCCTTCTTTGTCAGTCTTTTATTAAGTGGGCCGGTTGGCTGATTGTAATATTGTGGGTTGCTTATGAATCAAAGTAGAAGTTTGAACGAAGATGACGGGCATCTTTTCATTAACATTTTCATACAAATGGATGGATAGATGATGGTTTCTATCCGGGTGATCTAACGTAGCTGCGTATGATGGTTAATATGGTTCATCAAGTGGGCCAGGTTGAGTAAGTTGATATGTAATAGATGAGTGTGATGAGTTGATCATCTTTCATTTAGTGAGTCCCATGTAGGTAGAAGGATGCATGAATAGTATACGTATCCAGTGGATGTAGCTCAGGCAGACGTTCATTAGTCATCACTTCCACCATTCAACCAAGCCCTAATTACCATTGAAGGGGATGGTGATTCCAGAGAATGAATTTTTTAAAGATATATAAATGATCATATGCTGAAGGTTGCCCAATGTGGGACCCATCATTTCTTCATTTCAAACAACTATAATTTAGCACACCCAATAGGCTTGTCAAAGGGTCTGGCCTGGGATTAACTTGACCCTATCCTTAATATAGCCAGGGCCTCGCCTGAGTTAGCCAAAGCCCTCGAAGAGCTTGCTCCACTTATGCCCTAAGCAAGAGCCAAGCCCAAGGCTTGAAAACAAGAATTGCACTTTTAAATTATCTTAGCTTGTCATCAAGAATCAAGAATTGAGTGTCAATCTAGCATTCACCTTCCTGTATTTGGACTTGGGACCGATAATAGCTGCAATAAAGCTAGCATGGTGGAGTTAAAATTTTTTTGGATAATAATATTTTCTAATTAAGGATGCTTAATACCACTTCTAATGATATAAAATAACACATAAAATGATACTTAATAATGCTTCTAATGATATATTAAATAATTTAAAATAAGAACTTCTAGTGGTACTTAATAAAACTTGTAAAGATTCTTATTTTATATGCAAAGGTATTGTATATATTAAACTAATTTAAACAATCATATTTGGTAATATCTTCAAAATTTAATAATTTAATCATCTTTCAATATATCGAATAAATCATCTAATGCATTACTATTATCATATTCATTGTCATCCGCGGTGAACCCAGGATTTTTTTTAAGGGGTAAAAATGACGGTCTATTGAAAAAGTTAAACTTAGTTTGGTGTAGTTTCTTCACATAAGCAGTAACAAAAGAGGAAATATATCGAGTTTAAATGAATACAAAATTTTTAAATATATCCACTAACATTCTCTCATCAAAGGTGATAACTCAACACTAAGAAAACCTTTATACAATTGCCCTCGACTAAAACACTCCTTTGCATACAATGAGAAAAAAAAACTCAAGTAATTTAAAGAATCCCAACTAGAAACTTGTCATATTCTTAAAATCTTACTATAATCTTTGAATTTCAATACAAAATGAATTGAATGTTTTCTCATACTTAAAATGGAGACATGCTAAGAAATTGAGATTTCTTTGCAAAATCAGTCCTCTACATGCAAGTGCAAGATACTTTAGATGGGTTATTAACAAGCTTAGGCTTTGTAACATTTTTGCTCGGCAAGCATCAATGTCATCAAGTCTTCTAATAGCCATTTTGTTTGAAGACTTGTCTTAAATGGATGGAGAGGATTTTTGATACAATGATGATGATGATGGACAATTTTGTTTTGCCAAAATAAAAAAATCAATTCAATTTAGATTAATATTAACCATTATCATCATTGCCCAATCCTCATCAATTTAGGATTGCCTAATTGAGGTTAGTTATTATACTGAAAGAAAAATATAGGGCATGTTAATGACACCATTGTAACACTCTATAACGAATTGCAACCACACAACATCACAAATAATCTTCAAATCACTTCACAAATTGCAACCATACAACATCACAAATAACCTTCAAATCACATCATGCAATGGGGTCCCTGTCCACTCTCCAACTAATATAGAAAAGCATACAAAAATATGATGTAAAAAAGAATAACCAAAAAAAAAAAAAACAAAAAACAAAAGGAAAATGAAAAGGGAAAAGAAGTTTAATTGAATTTACTTTGAAATTTATAGTATGGTTGCACAAAATGTTGTTACCTTTAAAACGACAAACTCTTAAAATTGTTCGGGGGGGGGGGGGGGGGGGGGGGGGGTGTGGGGGGGGGGGGGGGGGGGGGATCAAATAACTAGGATTTTCAATTATTGTGAAGTTACGAAGAACATGGCTAAAAATAGTGAAGGATTATTTTAGATCTGAATTTCTAAATTGCAGTTCAAATAATATATAGCGAAAAAATAAACTAACTTGCAAACAATCAATTAATCACATGAGAAGAAGACACACTGATTCTTAACGTGGAAAACCCAAATCTAGTAAAAGACCATGAATCCAACAAGGATCAATTATTAAATAATAGCAAAAAATTACAACATATGCTTACAACCCTTATGTAGTCATTCTTCAACATAAGGACCTAGATCTTCTTGCAAAACTCATTACCACGACACTCTTTCGCAGTGCATCACTCTCTGCATAGTTGCACCATACCTTGAACATGCAAGATGCTTTCAATCTTCTACAAGAGATGTAGAAGCAATATTCTCTAGCCCAAAGCTTCGATACAATCTCCCGTGCACTGCTTTCTGTTTGATCACACTATACCTTGAATACGCAAGATGCTTTTAATCTTCCATAAGAAATGTAGAATCAATATTCTTTAGCCCAAAACTTCAACACAATCTCTCAAATGGAAGTTCTAGAGAAGTTAGGTATCTCCAATGTGTAATCTTCACTTAAAATAATGAGATTTGTATCTAAGGCTGAGAGAAAAACCCTTTAAATAACCCACAATTTGTACCTTAAAAAGAATACTCCTTGTAGAATAAGACCTAACAGCTTTGGCACAAATAGAAAATAAATCTAAAATAGGAACGTGAGTTTCTATTGGTTAAGCGCTCGAGCGGACAAAGCTTTTGCATGGTAAAAATACATCAGGCCTGCTCGAGCGGGCAGAGCTTCTATCCCAAATTAATATTCTTTCAAAAATCTATTTATTTTTCAAGTCTTCATTTCAGCTCCTCCGGCGATATAAACCAGTGTCTATTCTAAAAAAAAATACAAAATACAACTCAATTGACCTAAAGTTTTGTCCAACCCATGAATTATCCAATTACAAAATACTTACAATCTCCACCTTTTGCAATTCATAAACAAAACTTCCTAGACATACAATCTACCCAAAAATAAAAACCAAAATTACATTGAGTAAAATTGCTTCAAAAAAAAATTTTGTACCATCAGCTTCAAACTATCTTCATATTCTTCTTTTTTGTCCATAAGTTGGCAAAAATAATAACGTTACTATGCAATATATCTGTCAATCAAGATTCAACAATAGCTCCCCAATAATTGTGACTTCTCCTTAATTGTATTTTTTCATTGGTTGGGGTGGGAGCTTTATCTTCTTGATTAGGGGCTTTTATACTTTGTTAGCCATACTTGCAAATTTAGAGTTTTTTAGCACAGTGTGTATCAAATCAATAGGCAAGTTAGATTTTCTGACCTAAATAGCTCTTGTCTGAACCTTTGACTCAAACAATTGCTTTCTCCATTACTTGTTCTTTGGTAAAGTTCTCAACTTATTTTAATGGGTTTGAGTGTGTTATTTAATTTTTCCAATGATGGCATGTGGGTATAACTTTTGGACGAGACACATTCTTCTTTTTTGAAGTACTCCCAATCTAATTTTTGCTAGCACCATGTGGAGTAGCAGGTGATATAGAACTTAAAACAAAACTTTTAACAAAAAAATTGTTTTGCCTTTAACCTTCAAATTAGGTGCACCTTGATTATAATCTAGACCACATAGTTATTAGGCCTTTCTGACTGCACGATGTCAGTGAGCGTTTTCGATCTAGTATTCATCTTGCTCAACAAATCTTTTGTAACATCTAACTCAGACAAAAGCTATCTTCAGTTTGCCATTCAAATTTTCTTTTTCAACTTAGTAAGTTTTTAACTCTTTCTTCAAAATCTCAATCTCTTGTTTAGCTTTCTTACAATTTGACTCTCATAAGTCAACCTTTCAGCCATAGAACTTTTTTTTTTCTTATCAAGTGCTTCTTTTAATTCTTTCTTGACAGAGAGATTTTGATTGAGTTTGACAACTTTATAGCAATCTTGTTACATTACTTAGTTAGCTTCGTACACTCCTTGTACCAAGTTTAACTACTCTATATTAAAGAAAAAATTTGGCCCTCAATCAAATAGTTCAGTCCATTTGAATAGGTGAAAACCCTATGGATCCAATGTAATTGCGGAGATCCCAAGCGTGTCGATGGTTGGACTGATCATAAAGTTGGTATGTTACCCACTATATATCCCTCACATTATACTGAAGGATGGTGAACATTCCTCAAAATTAAACAAACAAAAGTGACTATGCAAATATTACCATGAAACAATCTCCTTTGAAGAAGATGGGAAATGGATACAGATCAATCACCTAAGATTTCAAATTTTATTAGAAAAGTCAAGGCAAAGTCAAGGCATAGATCAATCACCTACATGTCCAACTTAGATTTTCACCCTTGGCCAACTTAGTAATATTTTGGTAGAGCCTATTTGACCAAAACTCCTCTTATTTATTCTCATGCAGACAGAGGAGTGGGCCACGTTGTGTGGTGCTGTGGAAAACCAATTCTAAGGAAAAAAAATTCCTTAGAAAAAACATTTTCCAACTTCCTCTTCGAAAATTGTTTTCAACAATATCATGAAAAAGTTATATCATTTTTCAGATTTTCCTCAAAGAAAAGCCATCCCACAATGCATGGAATTTTCAACACCTTGGAGAAGTTTTTCCACTTTTCTTACTTTTTTTGAGAAAAAGTGGTTGTACAACAAAAATCAGGTGTTCAGATTGATTGGAAAGAATATTTAAATGGAAGATGAATCCTTAGGTATTAAAAAATCTCCTATTAATTAATCTCAATCCAAGCCGTTAGAATGGTGGACCACCTTTAGATAGAGGACTAAGTAAAGATCAGAATATTGATTGGATGACCTTTAGATAGAGGACTAAGTAAAGATCAGAATATTGATTGGATGACCTTAACTATTTAATTAATTACTTGTCACACAAGACTTTGTGCTTTGTGACTATATGGGACTCAATCCTCAAAACAGATGTGCAATCCAGAAAACATGTCAAGGACTGTTTTTCAGATGGGGCACAACATATGAAGTAGGGTTGCAAACGGGTTAGTTTCGGACCGGAGCCATATGAGACATGGACCCCGATCCATTTCAAAATGACGATTCTAGTTTCGAAATCGGTTCTAAATTGAAATCTATTTTGATGGTTTCAGACCCGATTTTGATAAGAGGACATGGATTTAGTTTTAAAACTGAACTGACTAGAGAATTAGGATATAGTTCCAAAACTAGCTATGACTTCTTTTAACTTTTTTATTTTTTAATTTCTTTTTAAAATAATGATATCTTACCACTTATAATAATACATTAAGTTTATTATCTTTAAGATTAAATATAAAAATGCCAAATCAAAGTTAATTTTGAACTATAATTTATATTATTAAAGGCTCTCGTGCTGAGTCCCAAATTCATGAGTCGAAATCCAGATGCACCTAGAACTGGACCTGTTTACTATTTAAAATTTAAATTGGGTTCCAGACACTCATTTATGAATTGAAACATAAAATATCTTTTAAACTCGATTTTTCACGGGTCGGAATCTTTGGATATTGGGAGAGTCAAGTACTTCTTTGCAACTTTAATATTAGGTTGTTGGCAGCTGTCCAAATTTAGAAGGTTTATAAAAGATATATAAGTGTTAAAATGAGTGTAGTTATCATGCGCGGAGTGTACATGTTGCCGACCGGGCATGGGGCCCACCTAAGGCCCATCTTAAACCAGTGGATTAATTGCACACCCAACTAAATGGATGGCACATCCATTAAATTTATGGGGGGCTCAAATGAAGATGATCTGATGCTTGGATGGGATCCAAATTAGGTATGTAGATAGGTCCCACCTAGATCTTTAACCCCCCTAGGTCACCTACGCAATGGGGCCCCACAGCCCGTGATCACACATGCACTTTGCGCGCGCCCGTCAAGCCTTGTGTAAATCACTTTTCTAGGATTCCATTTATAGAGATCATCCGTACCACTCAAGAAGTATCATACCCTCCAACTATAGATCCTCAAGTTTTCAGCTGACAAGTAACTGTGGACAAAAGTAGTTTGACTTTTCATGTACCAGAGTGAACTGGCCCGCTGGGCCAATAATTCTTTTAGGGCCACACATCCTATGTAGATCCATCTACCCATTGGTCCCATAATTTGGTAAGCCTAAAATACTTAAGTCCAAATTATTAGTAATAACGTACATGATTTATTATATATTAGACTTATGTTTTATTCTTAAACGGCGTGGGATGGGGTGTTACATAGAGTAACCAAGGAAGCTGAGTCAAAGAAGTTGATATACCATTGACTATGCTGTCTTATATGCATAGTATTGACTATGCTGTCTTATATGTACACTATTGACTATGCTATCAACACATTCCTCTTGTTCGCCCAGAAAAAAAAAATCTGGATGACGGTATTGATCTGTCATCTTTCGTTTTCTTTTTCTATTCAACATTAGAGGATTATGGTTTCTTCTGTATCCTGCTTTTTGTTTTTCTAAGGTCTTGTTTCATATCCGGAGGTTTGATATTCATCTGTCTTTTACCCTCACGACAGAGAACTGAGATTAAGGTGTGTTTTAATCTATAGTTTTCTTTCTCATTCAAAATGAGGTGGTGATTTTCTTTCATCTAAATCTTGATTTTTGTTTATCTACAAGGTTTTGTTTCCTGGCCAGACAATTTAGGTTAAGATGGTTTACCATCAAAGCCAATAAGTGGCCATGCTCTGAACTATTCTAGTACATTCAACCATATGCTCGTTTATGCAACTTGAAGACGTGATTTTCTTTATTCTAATTCTTGCTCTTTCTTTTGGTTTAAGGTCTGGTTTCATCCCAGAAACAAAGAATTCTGAGCAGGTTTTCAATAATCAAGAATGGCAGCGGATAGAAATAATGCTGGAGGTATGTATCTACCTCATCCATAAAATGGCCTCAAAAGGCCTCAAGTCTATCTGCAGCTTTTCGAAGCTCTCGATGATGATGACGATGTTGTTCACGAATCTCTCAAATTCATTTTCACAGGTGTCCCACATGAAGTTCCACATTCTTTAACATGGAGTCTTTCCATTGATACTGATCTGGTTGATTATATGGTGGGTGATAGGGCTTGGATCATTGGAGAGATAAGAAGACAAAGTGGTGCTTATGTAGCTATGGAACATGAAGGACAGAAAACCACCTTCGTTACAACTGGAAGCTTTGAACAAGTGTTGAGTGCAACAAGACTGATCTGGCAGAGGCAATGGGCGGCTGAAGAGAGGAGGGAGAGAAACAGGGGAAGGCGTTGCAGGTTTTGGATCTCGGGTAACTGTGCTTACGGAGATAGATGCCACTACAGGCATTATTGACCTTTTCTCTACTCAGAGATCTTCATTCGGGTTCTTTTTGATAAGATCTGCTGTGCTGTTTCATTGCTTTTGTAAGTACTCAGTACTCTTAAGTCTGTTTTCTTGGAAACTATGGGAGAGACCGATGCCGCTTCAGGCATTACTCAGTTCACTCAGCTCAGATGTGCTTATTCATTTTGTTCTCAGGTGGCATCTGTGTTGATATTACATTTTCTTAGAGAACTTAGTCCTTTTTCATTGGATGGGATGTTTCTGGGTTTTGAAGTACTCAGTACGGAACTCTGTTTTTGTCGAATGGATAGAAACTGTGGGAGAGACGATGCCACTCCAGGCATTACTGAAAAGGGGCATTTGTTTTTGATATTACATTTTCTCTGAGAACTGCATTATAGGCATTTGTTTTTGATATTACATTTTCTTTGAGAACTTTAGTCTCTTTTCATTGCATTGGCTGATTTTATGTTTTGAAGTACTCAGTAATAATAACTCTGTTTTCTTCGATGGTGGGCTTGCTTTAAATTCCCTGTTTTCACTCTTTTTTTTTTGTTCGGAATTGTTAACCTGTTTTAAAATTACAACAGTTTCATTTATTGATAACATATGATCTTGAAATTGATTTTTAGTATAGCACTGATTCAGATCCAACATGCTAAATTGTGAGTTATATCAAACTAAAAGCTCTTTATACTGGCTGGCACATTGAAAATTTTGGATTTGACCCTTTAAAAATATGAGATAAACTAGTGATTAAAGTGACTTCGGGGTCACTTGAATGTAGATAGAAAGGATGGAGAAAACTGAAATATACTAAATTGAATCACGAATGGCCTTTTTTCACTTCATTTTCTCCACTTTTGATTTTAAGAAAAACTTGCCATTCTTTTTTTTTTTTTTTTTTTTGGTATCTTAGCCGTAGTGGGGCTGGGCCCCTAACCCTTTGGTAAGGAAGTCCTTGGGTGAGGTAATAAATTCTCAGGAAAAGAAAGATTCTTGGTGAAATTTAAAGCCATGCTAGGTTGATAAGAACCAAACCTTTTACCACTAAGATTAGATGTAGTTTTTGAGAAAAACTTGCATTGCTATTCTTGATACCATCTATCTTTTTCTCTCTTTAGGTCATGTTAAAGAGAAATTTGCATTGCTTTTCTTTCTCTCTCTCTAACAATCAGGATTTTGCAACAATGTAGAAAACACTTGATTTTTCATGTCATGTGGATCATCAGTTTCTTGCTTTCCAATCTAAATTTGTTTTTGGTGATAACGAAGATAATTGATCTTCAAGAGACATATCATTATTTGTTTACTTAGAGTACTGTTAGCACTTTGGTTGTTTTTGGGGGTGCAGTTTCTATTTTTGATTGAGGGGAGAGGGCAGTGCACCTGCTCACTCGGAGCGCACTTTAGTAACGGTTCGTCGACAATGTGTGGGCTAGGGAAGAGGCAATGCACAACCGACACTCTTCATGCGCTTCCCAATAAGACTTATAGGCTAAGGATTGCCATCACTACAGCACTTTCCTGCCTCAACTTGGCTATTGTAGTCAAGATTTCTATTCCCTCTCTTTCCTCCATTCTCCTAAACCTATGTGTATATCATTACATAAATAATATGTCGTGTTAGAGGGTTACTTTGATTATTTATTAATATTTAATAATGTTTAAGTGAACATGTTATGAGTCTGGATTCACCGGGACTAAAACTCCTGAGGAATTCCTGAAGTTTCCTATTGGGTTCGACTTATTAAAAACCTAAGCGACTGAAAAAAATACATCATTTCTATTGTATAATCTTATTGGAGTTAGGCTTAATCTTGGAGAATCCAGACTCTTCTTCTTTTTTTTTTTTTTTAACCTCAGCCAAGTTGGCTAGGGCCTTGCTTTGTATGTCTACTCCTTTTCTTTTAGACCTTCCAAAATAAAACCATTAAAAAAAGAGCCATAAGAACAAGAGACTAGCATAAAAGCATGCGTTTAATAATGCAATGATTTATTTTAAATAAACTTTTTTTTAAATCTATGGTTGAAAGTTTTTAATAAATTGCTCAAGATCTATAAGGTATCAAGCCTTGCAATTTGACCCCATAGTGATTTATATCCTTTCAAAAAAATCTAATGGTTTGAATTTTGTGTCTAGGGCCCACATATTTCAATAAATAATATGCAATAATTCACTTTTTTTTATAAATATCTTGAGATTCAGTTGAAATTTGATCTCATAATGAACAATGACCTTATAAACATTTTTTATGGTTTGGAAAGTGATTTATTATCCCAAAAATTACAATAATAAAGGAAAAAGGGACTTCCTATGCACTAATTTAAAATATAGCATATTACTTCAATGGTTGAAGGTTATTGTACAAATTTTTTGAGGTTCAAATGGTATAAAGCCCTAAAAATTGACCCTCTCGCCATCTTTAGCCTCCCAAATATTTCCAATGGTTTGGATCTTGTGATTGGGGGTCACAAATTCAAAAAAAGTATCCAATGGCTCACTTTTTTACACATATCTTGAGATTGGGGATGTTCCAACGGCTGAAATTTATTGTTGTAGCCGGGTTTGATCTTCTAAACATTTTTAACGGTTTAGATCTTGATTTTCTCTCACGGATTTTGAGGAAAAAAAAAGAAAAATCGGTTTGGGCGTGATCTACTAAAAATCACTATAGCTCTGCCTCTTTTTTTCAACCTGTATTTTTTACATACATCATAAAGTGGGCCATGGGAAATAGAGGAAAAGCCTCTACATGTCTAATTAAATTGGATGTAGCACAAAAGCACATGCCAAACGCTCTTAGTTTTACAAACTCTGCTAGGTTTAGATATTTAGACAAATAGAGCCTAAAAATAATAATGCCAAACATGCACTTATTTTACTATGTTGGACCACTGATCATCTGGAGTGATACATTGAAGGTTTAACTTGAGGACCCACTGGTGGATCCCTGTGGATGTAAGTGGGACTAAATTGCTTAAAAAGTACATGAATGCATCTCATTCATTGCATCTTTTAAAAGATGCTGATTATATATGAACTTTTTGGATGAAATCATTTTATACGTAAACTATAATCATGACTATTTTGAGAAAGTCCTGCAATTTACTTCTTTCATATAAAACCATGTTTAATATGGACAATTTAAAATTTTGTCTTTAAAAACAATATAACAAATTTTCACTAAAGGCACAAGAATACATAGGAGTTGAATAAATAGAATTTATGCCATTATTAGTTAAAAATAAAGATCAAAGGCACATTAAGAAAGGGCTTGTAGTTCATTTTCCATATTCATTGATTCTATTTTCATAAAGGAATGGTTATTTAATGTTCGCTTGTAAAGTTCATATTTGATCTTCATCTATCACCACTTATTGTATGAAATAGTCTCAAGTTTAGCTGCAACTTTTGTATGAACTTAATCTTCATTTGATCTTCATTTGTCACCACTTAATCTTGAAGTTTGCTTAGGGCCCTAATCTAATATTCTCAATTATAGCAGCAACCTTTTTAGCCACTGTTTAATTTTAGCTACATTGAGAATATTAGATTTATGTAAGGTATACTTTCTCACTAAATGTAACTCTAAATATTG
This sequence comes from Sextonia rubra, assembly GCA_037013555.1. Lineage (NCBI taxonomy): Eukaryota > Viridiplantae > Streptophyta > Magnoliopsida > Laurales > Lauraceae > Sextonia > Sextonia rubra. The sequence continues at coordinate 11,773,618 of JASUAD010000001.1, read as the reverse complement.
AAAGAGAAAAAAAATAAATTAAGTTTTTAAAATTATGTTTATAGTAATGAAAGAGATAGGCAAAAATATCATTTCACTCTAAAAATTTATTGTAGTTGAGAGTTTACTGATTTTGTGGACACGGAAAGTATTAAAATGAAACGATAGGGGATTATTTACAAATACAAAAACCACAAGGGGCCTATTTACAAATTCTATAAACCATAGTGACTAGTGAGTATTTACAAAAAAGCTTAAAATAAATTACAATTTATTATAATTGATCCATCCATACACAACTCACCATTGGATTGATGAAGTTTCAAAATACATAATCAGGCTTCATGTGCATGAGAGAGTTATTGAAAAAGAGGCCATTGGAACATGGGATAAAATAATAATATTTTTATAAATAATAATATACTCTTTTTTTTTAATGGATTTAAGGGTCTTATAAAAAAAATCAACACATTTTTGTTAGAAGTATTTATTTCAAACACCTAATAGATATTAGAATGAAAGGTAGGGATTTATTTACAAATATCAAAATCACAGGGGCCTATTTACAAATCCTATAAACCTTGGAGGTATTTATAAAATACACTCATATATATATATATATTATTTCTTTTGTGAATGGAAAAGGATAATGGTAAATCAATAGAGTCTTTTTTTTTTTTTTGTAAATAAGCTCCTATAGTATCAATATTTGTATATACCCCCTGCCTTTTAATTTTAATACCTTCATTGTCTCAAATTTAATGGCCTCAAAGCCACCATAAGTTTTTAGAGCAAAATGATACTTTTACCCATCTCTTTATCTATATATTCGTAATTTCAAGATTTAGACTTATTTTTCTTTAAAGCTTGTAACAATAATAATTCGAATAGTACATTTAGTGGGAAAGAGTAGCCCTAAATAAATTCATTTTTATTAGTATGGGGCCCATTTCATTAAATTTAAATTGATCATAATAGCAATCAACACTTGTACTTATAATTGACTATAATTGACACAATCTGTGCACAACCCTCTACTATATCGATGAGAGTTTCAAATACATAGTTAGGCTTCATGTACATGGGAGAGTTTGAGAGTGAATATTGGGACTCGAAAAAAACTAATGGGATTTCTATAAATAATGATATACTTATCTTTGTATAATAAATTTAAGGAAAAGCTGTCATTTTCATTAAAAAATCAACACAAATCTTTTGGTGGTCACCTTTTCTCAAATGACTAGTGATATTGGGGACACATAAGGTATTAAAATGAAAATGGAGGGGGGTATATGCAAATACTGAAACTTGAAGCGCCTATTTACAGATTCTATAAACCTTAGGGAGGTATATGCAAAAAACTCAAATCAATATAGTCTACCATCAATTGGGGCCTGTTAAAAAATCCAGGCCCTATATTTCGTTACTGGAGTACAATGTGTGTGCGGCCATGTATGTTTCCTAAAGTGAATAAGCTTTCCTTGTCAAAATTGAATAATTCTCAGGCTAGAAGACAAAAGGTTTAATGGTTGAGTTGGCGGCAAGGGATACAATGGGTGATAAAAAAGAAATAAAGAAAATCTAGGCTTGTCGCTTGCTAGTTGATACTAGTTCACTACTCTACTCCAGTGCTCTTTTTTTTTTTTTGGTAAACTATTCTGCTTGTGTTAATGTCGAAACATTTTACCAAGAACAATCTCTCATTCTAGTGATAAGAGGTGCTAATTCTTACCAGCATGATCAGGATTTAAATTTGACCAGACACCTTTCATTACCCTCGTGTAACCTTACTTGAGACCTTCTTCTCACACCAAAGGGTTCTCTAATTGCACTCGAGGTGTCTCCCCTCCAGAGAGTCCACTCAGCATAGGGCTACACCAGAGGCTAAGATAAAAAATAAATAATAAATAATAAAAAAAACAAAAAAGGACTTTTTGCCCACTTTTACCCTTTTCGTTTACAATTATCTCGGTCTAGTAAGTTTGGACTCTTGACGTTTCCTTTCCACCAACGCCTCTTTCTCCCGATCGAACTCCACACCTCGGCAACGTCCCTCTCTCCTACCGGAGATCTCCTTCCTAATCAGTTCTCTCTACCATCCCTTATTTAAGCCCTGTTATTCTCTATTTCTCGTTCCCCAACATCAGCCCCCTTCTTGTCTCTCAATCTCTTCTCGTCCCAGCAGAATTCCCTCGTCAACGCCGCATCAGTCCCCACGCCAGACCTCAAGGCTCAAGGTATGCACCTCCCTTCTCTCTCTTGAACGAGTACCCAATACTCGGTAATAAGTATTTTAACCTGTCGCGCAGACTCTTATATTCTCTTTCCGTGAGTTTTTTCCTCTTTGGGTATAATCTAGCATACAGCTCTCTCACCATCGTTTGGAGAGGTCTTGAAAAATTGTTCCTTCTGGTCTCTTCTGCGGCTCTACGAATGTGTCTCCCTTGAAAAATTCACACAACTCTCTCTCTCTCTCTCTCTCTCTCTCTCTCTCTCTCTCTCTCTCTCTCTCTCTCTCTCTCTCTCTCTCTCTCTCTCTCTCTCTCTCTCTCTCTCTCTCTAGCTGCTTCGGGGGTATATGATGGAAGACACGAATGACCTAGTACCAGATCTGCTAGACGAAGACCCATCCGACCTATTTGGTCCCATGGAAGACATAGATTACCACCTGCCCCTGCCTCATCACAGGTGACATTTAACTTCACATTGCATGCCTTCTTATATGAACTCATCTTTCTTTCTTTCTTTTTCTTTCTTTTATGAGAACTTTTCTTTATTTTCTCTTTCTTTTCGACAGATATATACCTTTCACACGTAGACAACACATTGTTAATATCACCCACAAAGTCAAGAACATTGAGGGAACAAGCATAAATATCACTATCGATTTAAAAAACAAACGCCAATGTTTTTGGCGCTCCGCTGAAGGAGATGTTACTGCAATAGATGAAGAAACATTCCCTCGTCCCTTTTTGGGCGATATGATTGGTCAAGCCACCTCACAATTTGTGTTTGAAGAGGATAAAGCCAAGCAACTTTGGACTCCTATAGAGAGACAATCGCTTATCCGCAGCATGCTCTCCTGCTTCATAAGCTTGACATCACCCACTGACACGGCCGAGCTGGAGACTCAACTCTCTCTTTATCTACTCAATCTGCTATTGGGAGCAAAAGATGTAGGGTACAGCGCCCTAGATGTTATTTTGTTCATAGAGATTGCAACGGTTGATACATATGATGAAGAGGAGATAGATTGGGCTATGAGAGAGTCTGCCACCCCCGCATCGAGACTTTCTATCGAAGCTTTGCCATCGCAAGTGGTTGATGATAACAATTCATCTCACGAGTGCACCATATGTTTAGTTGAATATTCTAGCGGAACGACAGTTACCCGGCTCCCCTGTTCACATGACTTTCATAAAGAATGCATCGAGAGATGGTTGAATGGAAGCAACTCATGCCCAATCTGCCGCTCTCCAATTTGAGATTTATGTTTTATTTATTTATTTGTTCTTCAAAGTGTTCAGAGTTAATACTACTATTGTTTTCGATAGTAAATATTGAGAGTTCGTCATATAATCATATAAATGTATCTATATATTTTTATCTTTTGTTATGAGAAACGAATCTAAATCTATAGACCAACACAGGTCAAGACACAAATCTAAATTTTTACGTCAACCCATTGTATGTCGACTTCAGTGATAATGTTTGGGGCGAGGGGGCCAGACCCACCATAGCTTTAAATAAAAAAATACATATATATATATATATAAGCTGGCTTAAATTAGGGCCCTCAGGCCTCATTGGCCCACGGCCCACTTCCTTTTTAAATTCAGTCAACTGAGCATAACCTCTCATCCTACTTACTTTCTTTTTTCTTCATTCCTTTCCTCATTTCCTCTTCTCCATTCTCTTTCCACCTCACAGCCAACTACCCCCCAAGCCACCGACCACCAGTCTTCCTCCAGCATCTTTTTCCTCCCATTGCCCTTGTCCCGTAGACACCATTTTTCAAAACTTCTCCATCTTTTATAAGCTCTAGGTAAGCTCCCAATCTCTTCACAGTTAAGGTTTTTAGGTTTTTAGATTAATAATGATTTAAAGGTATTTCTTAAAGTCTTATCTCATATTTTATAGGTGGGTTTGGGCTTGGCTTCGGGTTTTCTCTCTATTTGAGCACCGTGACTCTGGTATTGAGTTAGGACTTATCCTCATTTCCATTTTCTCTCATCAAAAGAAAAGCGGATAGCATTTTTATTGTTAATATGTTGATTTAATCTTGATTCTAGCATTTCAATACATTTGACACATTTTGCCCATTTTAATGGAAATGCATTAGTATGATTATGCCATTGGCATTGACTATGTGCTTTTGAAGAGCAAACAATTAGCATTTCAACCACTAAGATATGCAATGATATGTGCATAATATTTTCATATTGATCAGAAAATAATCCAATTCAGCTATCACTGCAAAGATAGTATGTCATATGATGCAAAAGAAGCTTTCAATGATATATATGTAATTCAGGACCGCCTCCTCTACTATTATATAAGAAAGATACTGTTGTTGTGACTTGTTTTTGAGGGGAAAAGAAGATTTTGCAGTGTGAATTTTTGACAAAGTCACTGAGTTGACTCAAACCTAATGATTGGCTTATTAAGTCACTGAGGCGATTCACGCACTAACCTGAGTAGGCTTTTGAGCTTGCCAAACATGATTGGCTCAATCGAGTCTATTTATTTTTGCATATCACAATAAATATGAGAATTTGTGATTTTTTATATTTTCACAAACATTTTATTTGTAAATTAGAACTTAAAATTGGGTTTTACTTTAGACATTAATCTAACTAACTTTATTCATGTGATTAAAGATTCTAAATAGCCCCTAAGCTTGGTTGGAAATTCAATGGAGTGGATTCCCCTTTTTTTTTTTTTTTTTGATAACCTAGGCAAGAGGGATCGAGCCCAAGAGAAAGCGTGTATGGAAGAAAGTTTACAAAAGTGGGAAGGCAACCCCTACACATGCAGAAAGAAAGGTGGCACAACTAAGATTTTGATGGATGCGCACAACAGGTAATGTCAAAAAATCACAACAATTGGTATCAGAGATATATTCGATAGGATCGTGGAGATTTATGGATCAAATCTTGATTGAAAAGTTTCTGTTTACAGAAACTTGATCCGGGACGATCGTTGCTTTCCATCACCCGAGAAGAAGGGTTTCTGACTCTGTTGATCTCGCCAGAAGTTGGCCTCCGGATCTCCATGTCAGTGCCAGAGAAGAAGGAGCAACAGCTGCCGCTGCTGCCCGCTCGGATCGCCGGAGAAGCCACACGCAGAAGACATCGCTCGCCGCGTTCGTATCCCGCAGTCGCTGCCGCCGTCAACAAAGCCGCTGGTCGCAGGAGCCAGACGCCGATCGGTGGTTGTCACCACTGCTATACCCCGCCGCCAGGCCCGCGCCGCTAGTCTCCGGACCGTCGCCAAGGACGAAGAAGACAGGGCGGCCCTGATCTTTGTTGCAAAACCAGAGAGAGAAAACAGAGGAAGAAGAAGGGGATTCGGGCCGGGTCAGGTCAAGTTCGACCCGACCCGCTAGCATCAAAGCCCAGCAGTTCAGTGCCGGTTCGGTTTGGGGTCAGGTCAGTTCTGACCCGACCCGACCCGTTAGAAGAAAGTCCAGCCCAGCCAGCAGGTTCAGGCCGGGTCAGTTCAGGTTCGACGCGACTCAGTTACAGCAAGGCCCAGCGCACGTGCAGATCAGTTCCGGGTCAGGTGAACCCGACCCGGGTCCGCTCCAGAAGCCCAGCAGACTGTGCAGTGACGTCAGCAGTGACGTCAGCACGGTCAACGGTCAGGTTTGACCAGATTCGACGGCCAGAATTGTTTTGCAAGTTTTGAGGTCATCCGGACTCCAAATTAAGCTACGTTTTTTTTTCTGTGTACTCGTTGCGACGAGATCTACAAGATAGATGGAACAGACTGACTATTTGGCTGACAAAAACAGTATTAAGTAAATAGAGCTTGGTTTGAGTGGGAGCAATGACGGAGACACAAAGCAAACAATTGAGAAGTTCAATGACCAGAATTTCGCATATTAGAAGATGCAAATAGAGGATCTTCTTTACCAGAAAAATTTCTACTTGCCACTCGGAGGAAAAGCAAATAAGTCTGCAACTATGTCAGATCCAGAGTGAGAGGTGCTTGACAGAAAAGCTTTAGGTACGATCAGACTCTCTTTAACTAAATCTGTTGTATTCAATATTTCAAAAGAGCAAACCACTGAAAATGTTATGGCTGCCCTTTCACGAATGTACGAAAAACCATCTGCTTCAAATAAAGTACATTTGATAAAACGATTGTTTAACATGAAGATGGCTGAAAGTGGGATTGTCACTGAACACGTAAATGAGTTCAACACAGTCATGAGCCAATTGTCATCGGTAAAAGTACATTTTGATGATGAGATCTGGGCACTGTTACTGTTATCTTCTTTACCAGATAGTTGGAGTGGTATGGTTACTTCACTGAGTAATTCCTCGGGATCAAGTAAATTGAAATTTGATGATGTTGTGAGTACTATCATCGATGAAGAACTTCGTAGGAAATCCTCCGATGAATCATCAGGAAGTGCATTGAATGTGGAAAACAGAGGAAGGAAAACTGAAAAAAGTCAGAGTCGTGGAAGATCTAAATTGAGAAGTAAGTCAAGATCCTCAAAAGGCAAGATCACATTCTGGAATTGTGGCAAAAAGGGACACGTAAAAAAGGATTGCAGAGCCCCAAAGAAAAATAAGCAAAGGAATGGTAACAATGACAATGATAGTGATGCTTCCGCAAATGTTGCAGGTGATACTATTCATGATGCTTTAATTCTTTCTTTTAATTATAAATCTGAATCTTGGGTTATAGATTCTGGTGCGTCCTTTCATGCCACTGCACACAAAGAATATCTCCAAAATTATGTAAAAGGTGACTTTGGAAAAGTTAATCTTGGTGTCTCTTCTTGTGTGTGGCTTGTTCTTGTTGATCTTGTGATTGATGGATGCGCACAACGGGTGATATCAATCTTCAAGTGGGAGATTGATGGGTTGGTGCAGCCTGATCTGGGGTAATTATGTAATATGTTGGTCTAATCTGGATCCTCTGTTATAAGGGCAGATCCGACGGTTGTTACGGCTCTGGGTTTTTTTATAAATTAGGGCTTCTGTTTATTTTGAGTGGTGTGAGAAAGAGAGAGTTGGTTTTCTGCAGAGAATAACCCTAGAAGAGTGGTGTACTCTTGTAATCACAAGAAGAGGATTGTTCTTCTTGTGTGTGATCTCTAAACAATAGTGGAACAGGTTTGAATTTCCGTGGACATAGCTCACATCGGGTGAACCACGTAAATCTGGTGTCTATTGTGTGGATTGGTTGTTCTTCTTGTTCTTTCTCTTTTCCCAACAACTGGTATCAGAGATATATGAGAGGTACTACAAATGCAGCATTGTGTTTTGGAGGACCAAAAATCAAACTGGAGGGTTATGTTGATTCAGATTTGGCAGGAGATCTTGATAGAAGTAGAAGTACTACTGGATATGTCTTCACCTTGGGTAATGCAGCAATCAGTTGGAAATCACAATTACAGGATGTTGTTGCACTTTCTACTACAGAAGCAGAGTATGTTGCCGCTACAGAAGCTAGCAGGGAAATGATTTGGTTACAGGAGCTAATGGAAGAGTTAAGTAAGAAGCAGGAGGACAGCAAGCTGTACAGTGATAGTCAGAGTGCCATTCATCTTGCGAAGAATTCGGCCTTTCATCCAAGAACCAAACACATTCGAATAAGATATCACTTCATACGGTGGCTTCTAGAAGAAAAGGTGTTGCAATTGGATAAGATTCTCACAAGTCAAAATCCAGCAGACATGCTTACAAAGGTGGTGAATATAAAGAAACTGAAGTTGTGCTCAGCTTCAATTGAACTTCTTATTTGAAGACAAGGTGTTGAGATTTGAACCTGTGTTCTATTGTTGTCACTGCCATTCAGTGTGATCAGTTTTCAAGTGGGAGATTGATGAGTTGGTGAAGCCTGATCTGGGGTAATTATGTAAAAGGTGACTTTGGAAAAGTTAATCTCGGTGTCTCTTCTTGTGTGTGGCTTGTTCTTGTTGATATTGTGATTGATGGATGCGCACAACGGGTGATGTCAAAAAATCACAACAGATTCAAATCTTGGATAGGCAGGCAAGAGTTGCCACTTCTTACCATTAGGGCAAGAGTCGAGTAGATTCATTTGATTCGCTACTCAATTTGTGTGATACAGAGTTTTGAGTCGAACAAATTGGGTGAACTAATTAACGTATTCTCATGCTGCAAGTTCATCAATTGGGTCTGTTAAATACCTCAATTAACCACTCCTATAAAAACCTTGAGGAGTTAGTTGAGACATTGGAAATGCTTTTCAATATTTTCCATCGGGTAGAGTCCACTTCTCAATACTTTCCATCAGGTGGAACTCGGTCTATGTACTTTTGGCAACATGTAATTTTTTTTTAATTTTAGCACTGAGTCATTCTTCTTGGGATTCGAACTTATGACCGATTAGCTCCGATACCATATTAAATTTTCTCAACTAATCATTCCTACAAAAATCTCGAGGTGTTTATAGAGGCAATAAAAATACTTTTCAATATTCTCAATCGGGTGGAGCCACTCCTCAACAGGGTCTACATCTAAAATTCAAATAACTCAAATATGACTAGGCTCCGTGATTTTTAAAGGAGGGCCCCACATTTTAATAGCTAAAACATGCGTCCCTTGTTGTATTTTGAAAGGTAGACCCTCAAGTATCACAATTCCAAAACATTGGGTTTCGTATTGTAAGGTGGGTCCCATATCCTATAAAGGTTGGTTCGTGTTGTAAGTTTTAAAGGTGAGCCCATGTTCTAAGAAGGCAGGTTCCATGTTTATTTTTTTAAAGATGGGCCATAATTAACTACCACAATTTCCAAAATTAATGTGTTCCATGTTGCAATTATAAAGGTGGGTCCTACATTGTGATTTCTAAAGACAGTCCCTTACATGATAAAATTCCTAAAAGTAGGTTTTATGTTGTAATTTTTGGAGGTGGGTCCCATGTAGAATAATTGCATGGATGATAAGGAAGATGTGGAGGCAATCAAATCATACTATTTCACTCCAACAAATCAATTGGCTACAATTTTATAAAGAGGGCAGATCCTCTGGGAATTTTTATTTAGAGACATAGATGCCACTAAACAGATAGATGACAAGTTTTCTGCTCCCATTACCAATTCTTTACACTTCAGTCAGCTTTTCACGATGATTGCTTTCCTCTTTTTGTTTGGTTATGGCCCCCTAATTTGTGAGGGTATCTGTGCCCATGACAAGGTGAACACTATATTGTAGATTATTGGGGACCCTTTTGTCGCTCAACGTGTAATTCGTGAGCACCATATTGTGGATAATGGTGGACCCTTTTGTTGCTCATATTGTGTAATGGTCTTCCTAGTCGGGCATAATGCTCTTATCACCATTGTTCTATGCATTTCCTTGGAAAAGGGTGGTTGGTTGTTTTTTATTTGTTTTAAAGCTCTTCTATCTATTTTAATGAAATAATTTATTGGTTACCGTTTAAATAAAACAAAAACAAAAAGAGTTTGGTGGACCAAACACACTGTTTTTGCAGTGTTCACAGCATTCATCATCAACTTGGTGGTTTGTCATAACTAGAGAAGTCAGAGACAGGATTGTTTGGATCTTTCCAAATCTTCTTTTTATTTTATTTTATTATGTTAGATCTTGCCAAATATAGAAGTTAAATTTTAAAACCCCTAGTTAAGTCCATTCAGAGCAACAAATAAATGGCCACAAACAAACTGTCAAATACTAGTTATAAACTCTTGAATATTTCCAAAAGTCAACCAGAAGCAAGATTCCTGAAGCAACAACAAACAAGAGCAAGTGACACATTCAGATAGAAAGACGACAAAGGTTTCAAGCAAGTTTACTGATGAAGGAGGAGGGGTCTGGGGGTATGGCGACTTCAACTGCTCCTTCAATCATCTCTGTTACCTTTTTCATTGAAGGCCTCAGCGATGGCTCTTCTTGAATACACCAAATTGCCACCATAACCAATCTATTCAGTTTCCTGGCATCATTCAGGGCCTCTTCCTCGTAATCCACCAACATATCTAGTCTCCCATTCTTATAGCAATCATATGCCCACACTGTCAGTATCGCCTCTTCTTTGTGTTGTTCCAAAACAATGTTCTTCCTACAACAAATGATTTCCAACAACATGACCCCATAACTGTAAACATCAACCTTTGCTGTGATCATCAAGCTCTTGAACCATTCAGGTGCAACATATCCTCTGGTCCCTTTAAAAGCTGTACTAGTTCGCGAATGATCGGTCTTCAAAAGCTTTGCCATTCCGAAGTCACAAATTCTTGCTGTGAAAGCATCGTCCAAGAGTATGTTTTGAGGCTTTATGTCACAGTGGATGATTTGGCTGCTGCATTCTTCATGCAAGTACATGATTCCTCTTGCAATTCCAGATGCTATTCGCACTCGCTGGTCCCATCCGGGCTTCAAATCTCCGAAGAGAAAACCCGCCAAAGATCCATTGCTCATGAACTCATACACCAGAAGCTTTTGTGGCCCCTGGTCACAGAATCCGAGCAGACGGACTAGATTCTTGTGATGGGTCCTGCCAATTGTGCTTAATTCGGCTTTGAATCCTTTCTCATCTTCCACTGCCATATTCTCTAACTTCTTGACCGCGACGAGGATTCTTTGATCTGTTGTTAGGGCCCCTTTATAGACAGTGGCAAAAGCACCCCTACCCAACTCTTCTTTGAATCCATCTGTCATCTCTTCCAGCTCCCTGTAAGTGAAGGACCGCAAATTCATTGCTAACATGCTTGAATCTGGCTGAGCTTTCAGAAACTTTTTATGGTATGAGAAATAAATAGACACAGGAATCCCCAACAGGAAAAGGAAGTTGAGAAAGGCAGAGCAGCCTAATAGAGACGAGCCAGCAAGGATCAAATTTCCCTTATCTTTCTTCCTTTTTCCTGCTTGAATATGGTCTAGTTTAAGAACTTTGATGAAAGCCTTTCTACCCAGACTGGTGTCCATCCTCCCATTGGAGAGAGGAAGCTTCTTCTTCCAACAGTTTCCGTTCCCTGTAATTGCAACCGCACAGAGGCAATCTTCCAAGCAAGCCTTGCTGCACTGCGCTTCATCATAGGGTGTCAGCAATTCAGAATCTGACGATGGCCAATCTATGTCACCAAGCGGTATCATTTCAAACATATCCATCATTCTCTGTTTATCAAGATTGCAAGCTTGTCTTAGTTCTGCGGCATGGTCTTGTTTGCATCCTTTGTATTTATCATTTGGATCAAAGAAAGAATACCCATCTGGGCATAAGCAACTATGCCTCTCCTCATTACCCACTTTGCAGTAGCTGTTGAATCCGCATATGCCGCTTCCCAGGTCATCGAAGGGGGTACGGCAAATATCTGTAAGACTAGGAACTGATGAAATAATAGTCCAAATCTCACCTGTTGCTCCGTTGGGCTGCTTGTTTTTCGGATATCTATACTGCCTGAAAACTCCATCGAAATCCAGAGTCGCCCTGTAGTAGACGTCCGCTGGTGAATCAGTGATTGTTGGCATGCTAATGATCAATGGAGTTCCCTCTTTTAGCGATATATAGATGTAGCCCGACTCATTGAAGACCACCCGAAAACCAGACCCAAAAGTGTTACTAATGTAATAAACTTTATAAGCTCTCTCGGTAGGAAAGCCTATTGTATTAAACACGAGGTTGCCATCGTTCAGCAGACGGAGCTGGAACCTCCCATTAGAGAAGCTGGATTCTGTGAGACGAGAAGATAGCTTACCACTAAAATCCAGAAACTGCGTAGGCAAGATGGTGTCTGTCGGTTCGTTGAAAGTCTGCCAAAAATAGCTAGTATTCGAGGAGCCCTTGAGCACAAAGTTACCTGTGTCAAGCATAGCAGCAGAGGTAACTCTACCATTGCTAGCATTAACAGCTGTGGGATTCGGCATCCAAATCTCTTGGCCTTGATTATCACTGAGAACAAGCTGGCCGTCCATTGTAAGTTCAACTTTCGATCCTTTCTGAACTGGGTTGCCTCCGTTCGCAGACCAAACTACAGTTCGTTGAGGAATATTGGCATACCATATTGAGAGAAGGAAGAGATCTTTGTTGTGAAGGCGATAGAATCCAAAAGCAAAATCTCCATTTGGTGAAACCCATGGAGATTTTTCATCTGCTGTAGAGAGGGATTTGCCCAAACTTACGTCATGGGAAGTTTGGGCGATAGAAGACAACGGAAGAAGCACGAGGAAGAGAAAGAGAAGATTAGAGTGGGAAGACATTGCAGGCAGATTTCTACATGACAGAAATATTCATCAACATGAAAAGAAAACAAATCACATTAGCAAGGAGACTGCAATTTGTAGCTCTTAGTCATTTTCAAAAGAAAGATGAGAAATTGCAGGAGCCCTCTTCCTGGAGAGAAGAGTCAAAACCCAATAAATTTTCAGGTTGCAAGAGTCAAAACCCAATAAATTTTCTGGTTTCAAGAGTCAAAACCCATTAAATTTTCTGGTTGCAAGAGTCAAAAGCCATTAGATTTTCTGGAGAGGTCGGTCTTTGTAATGACTGACTTCCAATGCGAGAGCGAATCTCAACCATGGGTGATCGTCCAACCCCTTTTTGACTTGACTCGCTATTGATTTCATTCCCTCAACCACTTCCTAAAAAAATATATATCACAGCGAAATTTTAATTAAAAAAACACCAATAACTGGTAAAAAGGTTGATTGTCTTGGGAAACTGAAGTGTCAGCTGTATCTAGTATCTCTCTTTGACATAAGGAAGGAGGTAAGCTCTGGAAACCGTGAACACTGGATATGCCAATTTGGCGAGGATAGGTTAGGAAACTCCACTTTTGATGTATAATAGTTGTTTAAGCTAGGTTCTTGGATGTTTTGTCTTTTTTTTCTTTTTTCTTGGCTGGTTCACTTGCCAAGGAGGGAAATTAAAGCACCCAGCACAATCTCGGATAGTTGGTATGAAAAGCGGAATGCCTACTGCCAATTCATCCCTCAAGTTTAGGATGTTTTGTCGTTTGCTATATGCTTTGCATTCTATTGTTGTATGTTTTCAGTTATTATTTTGATTGTGCTTTTAATATAAATCTCACTTCTAGCAAAAAAAGAAAAAGAAAAAAGCCAGGACATTAGCCACACTATTCTCCAACATCTGCAAACTTGATATTCTACGATTTTGTTTTAAAAATTAAAGTTAGACCAAGGAAAAAAGCTTAACAATACCTCATCCTTATTGCTTAAGCAAGATTAGTATTTAATGTCAATTGCCAATTCAAACAATGTGATTTTATTTGGACAACTTGCTGCTCTAAGCATGTTTGTGAACCTACATAATATATGGGGGTGAATGTAAATTAACCATACACCTAAAATCAATTTCAGATGACATTTTAAAATTGTTTGAGGTTTGAGGATAGTTGTTTTCCATTTGAAGATAATCTTATAAGTGTTGTCCATTTATAATAGGTGGCTAATCCACGCTCTCACTTTTTTTTTTTTTTATAGCCCACTTGGCTCCACATGCTGTCATGTATTTGTTGACTTGACAAACAACTTGTCAGGAAAATTGAATTCATAACAGCTTACGCGGGACAAATCTTTCTACACTGTCTGGCCAATGAGCCCCACGCAGTAGCCACTGTTGGTGGATGTAGGAAATTTCCTATTGTGATGGGAGTATAGGATTGGACCTTCTCTCCTCCATTAAATACTGATGGCTCGCAAAGTTTCTGTTTTTAAAAATAAATCACAGCTGTTTGGTACACTTCAAATGGAAGAGTCCGGTTCTTTGTATATTTGTAATTTTCTATGAAATTTTATGGAAAGTTCGACTGCCAGAGGACTACCGAAACATGAAGGAGTTCTTACAATAAGGTGAAGAATATTGATGTAGAATATACAGAAAACACTATATTATAGAATGGTGAGCTGATAGAACCATGTCTTTGTTAAATCATAGAGTTGATCTTCACCCTTCTCTACTAAAATAAAGTTTGACCAATGTAAATCTCCATGCTTGACCCTTGACCCATCTTACCCTTTATCAAAGCCTTCAGGATGCTCCTTTTCACAGAGAACTCCACAAACATGCACTTAAAACCCAATGAATAAGAGGTTTTTCATTAGGGCCTATTTGCATGTATAGAATACATAGGAATTTATGGTCAAATAGGATCCATCCAAGGATAATTTTAGAGGCGAAGGGTGAAGCATATGAGGCAAAGATGTAGATGGAACCTTGATTTTCTTAGGATTTGAATTTTAAGGGTGATGGCTAAGTGTTCATTTCTCATCTTCTTTGATTCAATTTCCATTGAAGGGGAGGTCATTTCATGGTCATTTTTAGATTTCTTTTTTTCACTTTTCATTTTGAACCTGTTACAGAAATAGGTAGTCTTAGAATTCCTAGGAATCCATTTACATGAAAGAAACAGGCTCTTAGGGGTCGTTTGTTTTTTTCATTTATACATGTAAACATTACACATGTGAAATGGTTACATACATTTTATGTTTGTTTTCAAATTTTACACATGTGGTGTGTAAATCAGGTATGATTTTAGTGTGTAAATGTAATGTAAAAGGGAGTACTCATTTTCACACCTCAACAGGTGTGAAAGATTTACACGGCCCCTTTGAAATGGCGGAGCTACAGTAAATCACGCCCAAGATGGTTTTTATTTTTTTATTTTTTAATTTTCTGGGACCCCCAATCATGATCTGAACCGTTGAACATATTAAAAATGTTAAAAACGGCTATGCTAAAAAATTTCAGCATTTGGATCATCATAAATCTTGAGATATTTACGAAAACATTTTGGTCGTTAATCTTTATTTCTGGAACTTTTTGGGCCCCATTTGCACGATCCAAACCATTCATCTCGTTCAAAAGGCCATTTCCAGATAAAATATCAAATTTCAGCTGCTAATTCAAAATATATATTGAGATATCTTCAAAAAACATATCAACCGTTCAATGCATTCAATATAGTTGAACAGGCAGTCTGTTTTTTTTCAAATTTACCGATAATCTGAGCCTCAAAGGAGAGATCTGAACCGTTGAAATTCTTTATTAGGCCAAACATGGTTAGTGTACCAAATTTCAACCGTTGATCATCTATGGATTGCGAGATTTTTACAAAAAATACTAAACTATTTTCACATTTGAAGAGGTGTGAAAATAACAAACAAAAATGATGTTTCACATGTGAGTCATTTATATATGTAAATGACTCATATGTGAGTCATTTACGTATGTAAATCATTTTCATATCACATGTGAAAAAAACAAATGACCCCTTAGAATTTCTAGGAATTCAATTAAACTACAGTATTTTACTTAAAAAAAAAAAAAGAACTGCCAACCAGAGTCATTTGAATCCATGGATGCCTTGTTATAGTTGAATACAGAACAGCAAAACATGAGGAAGATACTAGCATGGCAAAACATGAGGAAGATACTAGCCTGGCTCTGTGCCATTGGCTCTAGCGTGTAATATGTTAAATAGATTATGCTCTGAGAAATATACCAGCGTGGCAATTGGCTTGGGTATGTTGAATGCACCCTTGCAATGTATATTATGCATCAAAATTTTAAGTCTCGGTGAATAAAACATAAAATAGAATCAGTGACACGTAACAGAGATGGCTAATTGAACAAAACAAAGTACAACATCACAGAATTGGAAGGAAGTGAGCTTTCAACCAATTAATCTAATCGAGAAAAGGGTCAGATGGAAAAGCAACTTCAGTAGCTCCTTCTAACATCTGTGTAACAGTCTTCATGGTAGGCCTCAGTGATGGTTCATCTTGAATGCACCAAAATGCTACCATCACAAATCTCTCTAGCCTCCTGGCATCACTCAATGCATCTTGGCCATTCTTCACCAATAGATCCAGCCTCCCTTCTTTATAGCAATCCCAGGCCCAATCAACCAGTACCGCATCCTCTCTGTTCTCAGGCACTGGTTCCAAGTGCTTCCTGCAACAAATGATCTCCAACAACAAGACCCCAAAACTGTAAACATCAACCTAGGACGTGATGGCCATCTTCTTAAACCATTCTGGGGCAACATAACCTTTGGTGCCTCTTATGCTTGTATTAGTCCGAGTCTGATCAGCCTTCAATAGCTTCGCCAATCCAAAGTCAGATATCCTTGCTGTGTAAGAGTCGTCAAGGAGTATGTTTTGAGGCTTCACATCGCAATGGATGATCTGGGTGCTGCACTCTTCATGCAAATACATGAGACCTCTTGCTATCCCCAACACAATCTGCTTTCGCTGGTGCCAGTTAGGCTTCGGGCTTCCAAATATGAAGCTTGCCAAAGACCCATTGCTCATGAACTCGTACACAAGAAGACGGTGCGGCCCCTCATCGCAGAATCCGATCAAATGGACTAGATTCCTATGATGGGTCCGGCTGATTGCCATCACTTCCGTCTTGAATTCCTCCACACCGTCTTTCTCCACCTTGTTTAGCTTCTTGACTGCAACGAAATTTCTAGCATCTGATGCTATGACACCTTTGTATACTATGCCAAAAGCACCACTTCCCAATGTATATTTAAACCCATCCGTAGCCTTTTCAAGTTCTTTATATGTAAATGAGCGTAGATTCATTCCAACGGAGCTTGACTCTGGCTTTTGCTTCAGCTTTCTTCTATTGTACGAGAAGAAAACAACCACTGAAATTGCTGACAAAAAGAGGAAGTTGAGACCCAAAGAGCTTCCTAAAAGCAGCGATCCGATGAGAATCTTTGTAGACCGATCTCTCTCCCTTTGTGTTACATCCAGCGGAAAAGGAGATGGGATTGAAGAGTGGTTAATTTTCGCAACTTTAATTAGAGCCTTGCCTGTAATTTGGTTGCCCCTCCGCCCATTTGAAAGCGGCATCTTCTTCTTCCAACACTGTGTACCACTGAAAATGGCGACATCACAGAGGCAATCTTTCATGCATTGCTTTCGACATTCGTCTTCATTGACAGGACTCAAACACTCATAATCACACTGGGGCCAATTTGTGTTAGCCATTTCCTTCAGCTCAAATTGCTTCTCAGCATCCAAACCTTCTGGCTCACAACTATGCGGAGCGAAATCTTGCTTGCAACCATAGAATGTGTACTTTTGATCCAAGTAACTATACCCAGGTGGGCATTTGCAAACGGGCCTCTGGTCCTCATCTAATTCACAGTAGCTGTTAAATCCACAGATTCCGCTCCCAATCTTCACATCCCCTGCATTACAGATGTCCGAAGGCAGGGACAACATGACATCCCAGGCCTGCTTCCAACCTCCATCGTTTGGATACTCCTTTGGATGAATGTATTGCCTGAAAACGCCATCAGAATCCAACGTTGCCCGGTGATAGAAGCTACTATATGAAACCATATTGCTTTCCTGTGTGAGACTGACCGAGGCTCCATTCCTAAGTTTAATGTATATGTAGCCCGACTGGTTGAAAACCAACTGGTGCCCAGAGCCCAATGTCCCGGCGCTAACATAATAGGCTTCATACTCATATTCCGATTGGAGAGATATGGTATTGAGAACGAGATTGCCATCGAGCAAGAGCCGCAACTTAAACCTTCCTATCGAGAAGTCGGTCTCTGTAAGACGCGACCGTAGTTGGCTATCCAGGTCCAGTTCTTGAGTTGGCAAGATGGTGTCCGTGGGCTCAAGGAAGCTCCTCCATATATACTGGGAACCTGCGCCTTTAAGAACAAAGTCGCCAGTATCGAGCATCGCAGCTGAGGTGGCACGGCCAGTGGTTGTTTGGCCTTGGGCGCTCCATGCCACGTTGCGTTGGTGGTCATAGAGCACAAGGCTGCCATCTTTTGTCAGCTCGACTTTCGAACCTCTCTGCACTGGATTAGTCCTATTCGCAAACCAAACAACAGTTTTTTCAGGTATTTTGTCGAACCAGATGGCAAGCAAGAAGAGTTGTGTATCTGGGAGACGATAGAATCCAAGGGCGAATTCACCAGAAGGTGAAGAAACCCATGAAGCTGTGTCGCGTTTAGCAGTGAAAGATTCTCCCGGGCTTATGTTGCCCTTGTTTTGAGCGATGACAGAAAGAGGGAGAAAAAGAAGCAGTAAGTAATGACGAAGAGACGCCATTGTCTACACTGCTAAAGGGGATGAGAAAGGGGAACAACAACATAAGAGAGATTTCAACTTTCAACCAGAGAGACTCTTGGTTCTAAATAGACACACGTTATATGATACAACACTTGGTCATGAGTCATTGCCGTGTTTTTCTTTCTTCTTTCCTTTTTATAAATATCTTGATTTTGAAACATTGAAACGTTGACGATCTTGCCACGGGCTTACCTAGAAGCACGTTAATTAGGAAGACAAGGGGAATTGAAAGGATCCACTGCCAATAAGGGGTTCGATTGATAATACTTTTCAAATAGCCTGCTTATCCCCCACGTTCGATTGATATTACTTTTAAAATAGCCTGGTTATCCACTTACGTGGCTGATTTATCTTTTGTTGTGCCAATAGTGTCAACCACTGATACAATTATCAGATCATAACCCACAATTTAATAGCTCTTAATTTAATGGTTTTGATTAGAATGCATTTAAGCGGGCATCGCATCAAGGCCTCTCACAGAACCCTTTCTGCGGTCATATTTAAAAAAAAAAAAAAAAGCACCAACCGAAGGTTATTAGATTAATAGGGATCTTCCAATGGGATATTTAGGCACCATTTGATTTGCTTGGTCATCAAGATGGTGAGGTGTGGTTATTGTTCAATGTCTACCCATAAACACAGATCGTCCTTAACATATTGGTATTTCTTCAACCATACCAATACACACAACAGGCCCGGACCCACAGTCTAATCAGACCAAATTTCTAGCTAGGACTGTAGATTCGTCACAAATATCCACAATATTGAAATTACTGCATGAAATCCCACTACTTTATGCTGACGCAAAATTGGAACGAGGTTTGAAATTTTCATTTCTGGAATAAATATAATATGTTTTAAAAGCTTGTGTTCTGTATTCGCATATTACCGCTAGACATGCAATGTAGGGAGACCCCGGTTAAAGATGATGGGACCTTGCACCCCTTAATCTTAATCTGGTTTCTTGGGACCTTGCACCCCTTAATCTTAATCTGGTTTCTTGTTATAGTATGTCCGCAGGTCCTTCAGAAGCAGCAAGGGGCACTCAGTAGATACAATGATCAAAGATCTTATTTCTGCCAGTACTGCTGTTTCATCAATTTGTAAAACTAGATCCATGTTGTGAATACATGGGCTTGCATGGATCAAGCACTTGCTACAAAATTGATTGGAAGAACAAACATCAAACTCTGAGGTTCAACAGTAACAATTAGGAACAGACCTGCTTATTTACGTATGGAAAAAACATAGACAAATCAAAGAGCAGAGAAAATAGGGATTCCAGGTAGAGTGGCGCCTGCATCCACGACGAACACATTGCCTGACACATATTCTGATAAGTCATGAATTAGATATTGAACTAGTGATGTCAATGCGGGATCTGATGTGCCATAGGTTCTTAAAGGGACAGTTCTCAACGCAACATTGTTCAGCCATTTTTTCTGCATAAGACCCTCTGTGATCTCAGATTTGAAGAGTCCTGGTGAAATTGAGTTCACTCTGATCTTATACACCCCTAACTCCATGGCCATGACCTGTTTGTTCAAAACACATTAGTTTCTTTAATCTGCCTTCCAAAACATCAAAGATGAATAGAAGAAACATCAAAAATTCTAAATGACCAATAAAAACCTACAGAGGCAACAAGAAGTCACAAACTCAGCATAAGCAAACACTACTACATATGCAAGCAGAGAACTACTACATAGATACCAGAGGCAAGGCGTTCTTGTAGAAAGGCAGTTCCCAAGAGATATAAAGAATAAATCTTAAACAACATTTCTTAAGCATAAGAGCACAAAATTATTCATTTTTTATGAAATCAGAGAGTTTAAAGCAAATACTAAATTGTACAGGATGAAAGAACCCACATGCAGGCATTACAGACAGGAATGGAAACATCAAATGCATAAAATCAAAATAAATAAATAAATAAAAACAAACATGGTAAGATAATTTCTGAAATATATTCCACTGGATTTAATAAAATTCTTCACTCGCAAAACAATAAACCTTTATGCCTGTAAATCTACATCTGTTAGCATCCAACAGCCCTGAATTTTTTTGTTTTTTGGCCCATTTCCTCCTGATCCTTCCCCAGGCCAGCACCACCTCGATGATTCACATGCATCCAGTTTGGGTTAAGCAGAGGCAGGCTAGTGAGAAAGCAAAATTGGATGAATTAAGAATGGACCAGTACTCAGCGGAATCGAATGATGATAGCCAATACCTTGTTTTGAAAATCAAAATCATATCGCAAATCATTCAAAAGGTTGAATTGTATCAATGAATCATTAGATTTTTCAAAAAAAGATTGTTGTAAAACATGGAAAACATAATGAAAATTAAAAAAAGAAAAAAAAGGGTACCCTTCATGCTGCATTCATAACATTGACAAATGAGTGTCATATATAATATGAACAAATAGTAGAATATGTTTAATATATTGTTACTAGGAACAATACACCAGTTTTTTTTATTCCTTTATATTTTTGTTCTCTCTAAATTAAAAAAAAAAAAACATACGGAAGTGCCACCTGTTGTTAAATATCCAATTCATAAAAAAAAGGGGGAAAAACACTTAAAAAAGAATGTAGGGTGGAATCCATTCCTACAGTTGAGTGCTCCAGTCAAATGCCTTTTCCTTTTTTATATGGTATGACAACATTTAGTAGATAACATATAAAAAATATAAACATTGAAAAATGAAAAACAGAAAGTTGCAAAAAAAGACTAGAAATAATCATTCAGCTGTTGCTATTTGCCAGCCACTGCCTATACAAAATGCCCGGCTTGTAGGATTCACGCTTGAATTCAAATATTTGCCCATAAACGGAATTCACTGTATAAATACTAAACCTTTCTCCACGAGTCAATATGAATTGTAAGATTATATTCTGAATCCTGAATCCTTGGATTTTAACAACTAGGATAGTCATCTCAATTTCATGGTGTATCAGATTTGATTGTTAAACAAATTATTTGTGCCTTAGTCCAAGTATAAGTGTTACTCTTACTGGGATCAAATTAGGATTACATCCAACTGACAGGCTTCATGAGTACCATCCTATTTAAATGAGGAGCCTTTCAAAAACAATTATGCGCAAACATGCCCACTTATTCAAATGCAATCTCTCCCATTTTTCTCAGAGTGATAAGCTTACAATATGCAAATTCTGTTATATAGTATGACAAATATTAGTAGTAAAATTCAACTACCCAATTCATGTACATGGCAATTTTCCTGTCCATCATGCCAGCCTGTACTACAGTTGGTAGCTGTTCATAAGTTTCAACCAAACGGTTGCAGTTTCAAGTCCATTACCAATTAAAATAAAATCAAGGAAAAAAAATACTCATCCACACCATCCTTGATTGCACTCACTCATTGATGGGCATAAACAAAGACCAAGAAAAAAAAAATCAATCAAAAGGCTTCTAACAAATATCCACACAGAAAAATATATAATTAAAAAAATACAACAACAAAGAAACAAAGTATCTTCCCGCATTCATTTGGTATTGTTTGAGTGCTTTAGTCTCGTTGGCGAAGTTTCTATAGATGTTTGATTCGATCAGCTTCAGGACATTTTGCCTCTTTTTCCAAAAGGTGACTTTTTAAAATAGATATGAATGTCTAGCACTTTTTGCCTTTTCTTTTGACAAGTTTGCCATATAACTTTTATAATATAGAAAGTTTTCTTGTACTACTTTTACTTTATGACAAATTTGCTTATACTACTTCTACTAAATGACAACTTGACCCATATAACTTTCATAATATGATAAGTTTGCCTTTTCTAATTGAAAAGATACACCAAACAATATATTTGTAAGATGGTCTAAGTACAACAGCTCTATTTAAAACAAATCTATTTAAATCAGCTCTATTTCAAACATATAGGCTTACTATTTCATAAATTAATAGAAGAGAAATGAAGAATTTTTGGAGAATGGTAGAGGTCTATTGCATTGAAAATGATAGCTTCCAATCAAATTCGGGGAAAAGGAGGCTTCTAAAAATAAAGAAGAGTGATAATTCTGTAAGAGGGCATGGCAACTAGGTTTTAGAAGGAAGCATGTGGGTTTTCATAAATAAATAAAAAATAGAAGTGTGTTTTCATAAAAAAGTGCATGTGGGACCCAGCTATTAAGAATTACAAAATAATTCGTAAGAGGATATGTAGGACTAGATATTTTGTGCTTCTGAAACTGCCATTTAGAACAAAGGCGAGCTTTTCTCATTTTTTTAAGTCAAATTCTCCACCTTCACTAAGAGGCATCTAATGCACTTGATTTATCATGTCAGCGCATCTACTCCTAGCAATTGCAACCCTTTTATTTTTGTCGCACTCCTTTGCAAAAACTAATAGTTTGCTAGATTTGATTAGTACATGACAGTAAACAATGATTTCTTTTCACCAGTTATCTTCCAGTCTACTAAATAAAATAAATGTGCGACAAAAAAAAAAAAAACTATTATCACAAGGGAAAACTTGGGTAGTTGAATAACATTTACCTTTGTCATGGTGTTTACAGCTGCCTTAGATGCAGAATAGGCGAGTCCTCCAGGTAACTGCCCACGATTGAGACCAGCAATAGACGAAATGTTAATTACTGATCCTTTCACATTTGCATCACGCATGCGAATACAGACATGCTTGGATACCAAAAATGATCCGGTTAAATTTGTTGCAATTAATTTATTCCATTCCTCCTCAGGCCAATCTAATGCGGCATACACAGCACCTAAGACACATGGCATAGGAGTTAGAAGCACATCCCACAAATTGGATCAGATAAGTTGCCAGCTATAGTACAAGGAAATAGGTGGGATTAGCGAACTATTGGCACAAAATCAGAGCAAAGCTTCAGTTTCCCAGTATTCATTTAGAGCACATTTGTCTAACGCATTTTTTGCGGAAGAGGAACAGAAAAATGTTCGAATTTTCCAGATTTGGTTTTCCAATGTTTGGTGCGGACAATTTTCCATAAGGAAAAGCGAAAACTTTTCATGAATCTGTGGAAAAGCCTTTTCTATTGTTAAGTGCGGACAATTTTCCATAAGGAAAAGCGAAAACTTTTCATGAATCTGTGGAAAAGCCTTTTCTATTGTTAAGTGTTACTTTTTTCTTTTTCCTTTTTTTTCTTTTGTGTGTGTGTGTGTGTGTGTGTGTGTGTGTGTGTGTGTGTGTGTGTGTGTGTGTGTGTGTGTGTGTGTTTGGAGGAAAAATGTGAGTAACTTGTAATGGCAACTATACAACCAAAGAGTTATTGTCTCTAGAGTCGTCCAAATCTTAGCCCTTACACAACAGGTATGGGTGCCAAGATTTGAATTAGCGACTGAAGAACCTACACAACTTCAATGAAGGTAAACTTGGATCAGTGCTAATTCACTGTGGGCCAGGGTGCTACATAAACAGAATGATAAGGTGAGCTAAGAGACAGGCAATCTACAAGAAATGTGCAGCCGAGCTATGATCCCATCACCCTCCAAAGTCCTAAGCCCCACTTCCCCTCATGAATTAGCACCAGAACCAACCTGAAAATCATCTAGACTATATCCAATAGTTAGATTTTACAATTTTTTTAAAGTTTAATCCGTTTTCCACCCTTGACCTTTGGACCTTAATATCTACAATATACGATGGCCAATCAAGCTGAATTTTGAAAAAGAAAAAAGCCACCCAACCAAAGTGGGAAAAATGAAAAATGCCACCCAACCAGAGTGGGATTCATTGAGATATATTGCACTAGAACACAAAACCAACAGTTTGTGTGTGTTTTTATATATTCAAAATTCTCTCCCCAGCCTGGTCCACATATGGGTGGATAAGAAGGCATATGCACAGACCGGGGTCAGCCGAAAGGCTAGCTCAATTAAATCATTGTTAAGTATGGATTTTAAGGCCCAAACGACTTGTCGATGAAACATATGGAAAGATAGGATGTTTGAATTCAATAATGACAATGAATATGAGTCATTCAGAGTGAATCTGAGTCATTCAGAGCGATGGGTGAATATGAGTGAGGGCATTGAATTCCTGTGAAAACAAGAAAAGGGAGCTTTTCAGAGAATTTTATAACCCTCTTGCCAAACGGAAAACTTTTGTCGTTTTGGGGAAATCTTACATCCATCATTGTAATCTGCTAAACAGAAAAGAAAGAGAAGGAAATGAGAAAACCCCAAACCTCTAATTCCGGCGCTGTTAACCAAGGCATCGATCCGACCGAACGCGTCCCAGGCCTTCTGCACGGACGAATCGATGAGCGAGCCCCGGGCGCTGACGTCGAGCTCCACGGCCACCGATCGGACGGTGGAGAGCTGAGGATCCGCAGATCCCATCCGATTTATCTCTTCGCAGAGAGACTCTAAGCGGTCGATCCTTCGGGCGGCGGCGACGATGTTGCAGCCGGCCCTGGCGAGGGCCAGGCAGATATCGCGGCCGAGGCCGGAGGAGGCGCCGGTCACCATCACGACCTTTCCGTCCAGGCGTCGCCATGGAAGCTCCAGGGACTTCTCCGCAACTCCGTCCGCCATTGGGATTTGCTGCCGCTGATGCGGTCGAAATGGGAGTTTTGAACTTAGGACGGTCTTGTCTTTGTGTCTTTTAACTTCTATGGCTTCAGCTTATTAAAGTTTGTGAGGCTCCTCTTAGACCTCCTTGAAAAAATTTATAAAAATAAAAAATAAAAAATTAACTTTTTAAGAAAAAAGGACCATTCAAAATAAATGTATGCCTCTTAAGAAAAATCTAAACCCTCCAAAATAAATGTTCACCTCTCTTGTTCTATGAATTCTAATGAATTTTCAAATGAGTTCAAAATTGATTTTTCAAATTAGCATCACTTATGTTTTATTAAATCTTTTAATTTATTGTAGTGATCAATTTGATTTAGAGGTAGTATGAAATGTTTGAGAGAGGGAGAGTCTGCCATGGACCATTTGCATGTGGATATTCATGAAGACGATTATGTAAAGCGCACTTCACCACTAAGGACCATCGAAACCACTATACTTAACTCCTATTTACCGTAGCTCCATTGAATTCATATCAATCTAAATGGATTGAAAGATTAGCGTGATGGTCAACGTTTTTTTTTTTTTTTATAACATTGTTCGATTTGTAAGGATATGGATAAGTAGAGTAAAATGCTGTTATGAATTTATAAAATGCTGTAATGAATTTATACTTTATCATGTAAATAGGTCACATCTTGATCTTTGAATGCCCTTTTACCTTTTTAAGATTGATTGGCTCTACATGGGCCCCACTTGGCCCTAAGTCTCTTCAATAACCATACATACGTGGGCTCCACTAAGAAGGCTCATGAATTGTACGTGAGTATGTGCCTTAGATGGATGCCAATGTACCTCCAATGACCCGTGCCGACAGCATCCATCTGCGACTTGTGAGTCGTGTCCGACTCTACGTATGAATTAGCTGCGCCGTGAACCAGACCAAAGGCGGCACAACGCAGACGAACGCGCTGACGTTGAGCTCCCTTGCTATCGATCCAACGGTGGAGAGATGAGGATCAGAGCGTCCCATCCGATTGATCTCTTTGGCTGAGAGACCTCAACCTGACGGTCCTTGGAGATTAATGAAGGCCAAGCAGAACTTAGGATTGGATTAGATTGGGTTTTTAGAAAAGTTAAAGATTTTGTTGATTAAGCAGGAATGTGAGGTATAATTTGTCTCTACTAAAATGTTCCTGAATGTTGCCAACCATTTTTAGTGCAAAGCATTTCTCGTATTAACAAATGTTTTGCACTGTGGAAGCTCCGAATTGCAGTTTTGTGATGCAGTCTTGTGATGAGATGCTTGCAGTTTCTTAATGTGGCCCAAGCCTAGAAGTGACAAACGAGTTGGGTTAGATAAAGATGGATTAGGGTTGGCTAACAGCATGTCTACAAGTTTAGCACCAATCTGCATCCTATCTATCTGTTTCTTTTTTCCTTGGTATGCCAGCTTAGGAGGGCTTGATCCCATCACCCTCTAGTGAGTAAAGTAAACCTCAGATGATGTGGGCGGCCGTTAGGTGATTGACTTAATCATCAGATGAGATAATAAAGCACTCTAGTAAGAAAAGATCATGGTTTAAAAAAATGGTCGATACCAATGCGATATATCGTAGTGGAATGGTGTCGGTTTTGGTAGGCCAAAATATAGCAATATATCGGCCGAGTTTCCAAAATATCGACAAAAATGATATATTGGCCGATATATCTTATAAAAGCCTCTAAACCCTCATTTTTCTCCTATTTCTCTCTCTTTACTCATCTTTCCCTTTCCAAAGACGCCCTAGCTGCTACTCCTCCTCCATTAACTTCCAAACACATCACAAAATCAATTATTTTGGTGAATTTGATTTAACAAAGTTAACAAAACAAATTTCCAAAGGTAAGTAAATTATATTTCTTGTATTTTTTCTAAAATTTGTTTAGTAAGAGACTAAGAGCTTAGCAGTGATCCATTATGATGATTCTACTTTTTTTTTTTAATAGATTTACGCATTGTGATTTATAAGTATAGATCTATTATTTAGTATTTAAAAAATTTAAGCTTTTAACTTTTATTGAGACTTAAAGTTTTTTTAATGTTAAAGACTAGTAAGTGTTATTTTTTTATTTTATTAGTATGCAAATACATGATTTTATGAAGCAAATTTGATAGATTTAGTAGTATAATACATAGATCTACAAAATGTTGATTTTTTATATTTATTTATTTTAGGATTTTTTAATATTTAAAATTAAAATAAGATGTTTTGAGGATTTAATAACAATTTTGTTATTTTATTGTATACTTCATGTATGATATGAATATGATAAGTTTTCTTTTTTTTTTCAAAATATTATGTAAATAGTTTTATATTTTCAAAATTTATTTTCTTGTATTTAATTAATATTTAAAAAGAATATTTTGAGGATTTCACTACAATTTTTTTTAAATAAGTGTATGCTTTGTTTTCTATTACTTTTTTATTGTTTTTTTATGTAATTAGTTTCATATTTTTAAATTTATTTTCTGATTTTCTAATACTTTTAATATTAAACTATTATATATTTAGATTTTCACTATAAATGTGGTTTTCTAATTTTATATAATCATTGTATAATTCACATATGCTAATTTTTTTATGGTTGTCTTATCATTTACGTGATTATGTGACATGTCAACATTTTTTATATTTTTGAATTTATTTTTGGATTGTTAAAACATGGAATTAGGAAAATTAAAGAATTAATGTATCATTTAAAATGTGCTCTTTTGAAATCCCAAATGCTTTATATAAATGTATTAATTTATTTGTTTTTATTATAATTTGGATCTTAGTCAAATATTTTATAAATTATGCTATGTGTTCTTTTGTTTTAAAGAAACTAGATCAAAATGGTGCGTGATATTAATCCGGCATAAAACCATTGTGAAAAAGTTAGAAGTAAATAAAAAATTAAATGTAATTATTGCTGAAAAATCCAAATAGAGGGATAACTATATTGAAGCAACACTTTGCTCATAGGCAAAGCCAAGTGGCAAAGTGTCCTCAAATGCCACATAATATGAGAAAAGAAATGCAAGAGTTGTTAGATATAAGAAAACAAAAAAAGGTTGTCAGAGAGAGAAGAAAAGAGGAGGAATTTAAAGCATATAGAGAAGAAGTTTTTGGGTATAGGGAGGGAGAAATTATTTCCTTCAACGATAATGAGGATCCAAATTTAAGGAGGGTTAGGAAAGAAAGTTTGAGATCACTTCAAGAAAAGGAAGAGAGAAGATGATGCAATATGAGGCAGTCATGAGAGGTGACCAACATCATGAAGGTGGCTCATCCAGATCCTAGGGAGGGCTCTTGTGTCGAACATTTAGTCAAAGACAACCCCACCTAGTAGATATTGAAGACGATGATGAACCTCCTACAAAGACACCTCGTAGGCCAGGTGTGGTACGTCCAACGAACCTATTTGCATATAGAAAACCAACAGCTAAGCAACCCAGTGTTGTAAAAGCATTAAAGGGGAGATTTAGTAAAGCAAGAGAAAATTTGGTAAGAGCTACTAGAAAGTTCTTTTTCAATATGACCATTTACCACATAAGGCAAGCTGTTCTTATTTTACCACTATGTTAGATGTAACAGCAGAACATGGTCCCGGTATAAAGGCACCCACCCCATATGAAATTGGTCATCTCTATGTTACAAAAGAATATGAAGAGTTACAGCTCTGTATTGGGACTTATAAAAGGATTTGGAAAGAAATGAACTGCATATTAATGTGTGATGGGTGGGTGACCCTCACGAAACGCCATCTCTTGAATTTTCTAATTTATTGTCCTTTGGGAACAGTTTTTATCAAATCAGTTGATGCAACTGATTATGTTCAAGATGTTAGATACATCAATAAGTTATTTAAAGATATTGGGGCAGATTATGTAGTTCAAATTGCCACCAATAATCACTACATCAAAATTCATTTTTTCCGATGCAAAAACCCATTGGGAAAAATCACATATGTGTCAACGAAGACTTTTGCCTATGCAAGAAATTTCATCAGCAATTCTACATCTGGAATATCTTTTTCCGACACAACTATATACGTCGGCAAAAATTTTACCGACGTAGAAAGGCATCAGGGAAAACTTTCTTAAAAAACCAATAATAGCCTTTTTCCGACGTGTAAAGGTGTCGAGGAAAATGTTTCCCAACGTCATATCGCGTTGGGAAAGACCTTTTAAAATAATGAAGAAACCTTTCCCCGACACACAATGGCATCGGGATAGTTATTATTGACACGTGCATTGGCAATGTTAGTAAATATGACCTTTTCCGATGTAATATTGCGTCAACAAAAGTCTCACTAGGAGAAAAAAATCATAAATATTTAAAAAAATCCAATTGCATTGCTGTTATTTTTCTTATTTCCTTACTATAAACCTACTTTTATCAAAGAAAGCAAAGTCTACTAAGATTTATCAAAACCACTAGTAATAACAATTTAAATTATAAACTCTATTCATTACATAACAAAAATCATGTCATAAATAAATATTACAATGCAACACCCTTTAACATTATATAACAACTCTAAAAATAAAATGTCTTTTGCCCAATCATCCATCTGGCTCTTTGCAATCTTGCAAAACAAAGAAATATAAATAATTAGATTATTAGTTTACAAACATAGGCATAGCCTTGTATAACATGGTTTCTATAAATTGGGTGTTTTAGAAAAAAAAATGAACTGACAACATCAAAATGATAAAGGGAAAATGGAAATAAAGAGATGTAAATTAATAGGCTTCACATTTAGCATTGAAGTATAGAAAAAAAAATAGAAAAGAAAAGAGAACTGAAGCAGCATACATTATTATAAGCATACCTGAATCAGTCAGTGGATATACAATGGATGGAGTAGCATGCATTGTTTTTTACAAAAGCACAAAGAAACTTGAGATTACAAATTATGAAATAAATGTAACTATGGAAAGCCTCCCATCAGGTGTCCGACAACAAATGAATTTGAATTGTAAAATAAATAAATTATTACTAAAATAAAAGAACATAAAGTAAACATGGCATGAGAAAACAAACCTAAACAATTTACTGCAAAAGAAAAGAATACATTCGCCCTTTACCATCTCTCTCTCCAAGACCTCAACAACCAATCCTAGTGTCTAACTCTTATTTTTATCACCCAAACAGTGATAGAAATTCATACCAAGAGCTTGTACAAGGAAAGTAAATTGCACTGCTTCAAATATGAGAATTTAAAACCTATAAGCACGGCCGCATTCCATCCTGCAACTACTAGGAAGCTTCTGACAAATAAAACAAAAAGGCACAAAACAAGGATGCATCTACATTGATCTCATTCATTGCGCTGCCCACAGAAGAATACGAAATAATATCAACCATTAGTATCTGCTCTATGTTATAACCATATGCTCCCATCACCTAGTCCATTTATAAAAATATTGAAATTTAGTAATGCCAAGTTGATGTCCTGCAACAAAATCAATTCGGAAAAATTACATAAGTATCTCTTCTCAAAGTTCAACATGAAAAGAAACATAATCAAACCAATAAACAGAATATAGCTCTATGTTGACTACCAAAACAATAATGATTGATATCCCTCTATATGAGTAGGTAAAAAAAATATTAGCAAAGGAGAGAAAATAAGAACTGGGGCTCAAATATGTATATATAAAAAAAAAGTATGGGTGTGCTCACCACCAACATTTTTATTCCTACATAAAGTCCAAGTGAATAAAAGATGAACTACATTTGAAAGAGCTTGGCCGATGACTGTTTTTCCACAACCAAATGCCCAAGTATAACAAAAGCTCTTCGACGTATTGATGAGAAAAGTGCATTAAGAACACGCTGTGGATAATAGATAGCTAAACCATGAGGGTCAAAATAGTTCATTTAGAATAAATTTAAAACTATCAAAGACATCAAGCCAATGGCAAGCAAAGATTCTTCAGCATGAGACAAATTATTTAGTAACATTTACCTATCCAGTCAAAAGAGGTATATCTGCAGCAAGCTTTGATGCCGCAAGCCTTGGGGTTCATAAAGGCCTCGTCTGTAAAAATGCAGTGAACAAACTAATAGTGAATAAATTCACATTATGTTAGGATAGTACTCAATGCAACTCAAACCAAGAAACAACCACAATTATCCAATTATAAACCTGAAGCATAGTAAATTGCCTTTTAACAAATTAAAACTCTAGCTGTACCACGATATCTTGGAAACATATACAAAGAAAGGTCAAGGATTGGTAGGTATATTGATAATTTCCAATAACATAAATAAATTGCAAGTGGGAGTGCCCCAGTTTTGTCCCATGTTCTTCTCCATTCATTCCTGCATAAAAGATGGGTATTTGTCCCTCCATTTATTACGTTCCCACCACCTCAATACATCCATCAATCTATTCCACAAGCTAACACAATCTAAATCTAACATTTTTAACATAAAGAAACCAAAATGAGTAAAGGGTTTGTAAATGGAAAATAAAAATGCTAGAATCAAACATCAAATAGTGCACATCACCAATATAAAATATAAATCCACTTGCCTTTGATGAAGAAATGGAAAATGGGTATGCCCTACCTCACCAAGAAACCCAATCGGAGCTCCAACTCATACAAATCCAAACTCAACTCAAATCAAACCTACAAATGTAAATAAGATAAGCTAATGAGCATGCCAAAATATATTTTAAATCAAAACTCCAAATGACCTAGTTTATGAGAGAGGAAAACCTTACCTAGGGTTTATTTGGTTTGGCGGAAAACTTGAAAAAGAGGTCAAGGGGAAGAGGGAAGCTTGGAGAGGATGATGGTGGTAGTCCGGAGACGGAGAGGATGGCCAGATTCAGATGGCAACAAGGGTGGCAACAAGGTGAGAGGAGGAAGGAGAAGAGAGGAAGAGAAAAAGAGGAAAACTAGGAGAGAAAAAAAGAGAAATAAGGAAGGTGGGTGGTGGCTGTTTGACGGCATCCTGCGACTTGGCAGGTGGGATTTTCGGCAACAGTAGGTGATGCGAGTGGAGAAAGAGAAGAAAGGGAGAAAAAGGGAAAAGGAGAGGAGAAAAGGGGGAAAGAGGAGAGAAGAAAATAGAGAAAAAGGAAAGAAGAGATGGGCGGTTACCAGAGAAAGTGATAGTCAACTATTGCTAGGAGGGTCTAGATACTCTCTGGTGTTGCTGGTTGGGTGAGGGGGAGGGAGAACCCTAGAGGAGAAAGGGATAGTGGGGAAGGAGGAAAGAAAGAAAGGAAACAAAAGAAAAGAGAAGAAAAAAAATAAAATAAAGAGAAAAGAAAAGGTAAATAACAGGGCGTGGGGTTGTTTCGCTAGAATGAGAACCAAGTGAGTGAGTGAGGAGAGAGAGTAAATGGAAATTAAATAAATAAAGGTGGGGCCCACATAAATGAAAACTTGTCAAAAACATGTTTTGGGCATAACTTGTAAACCGTATATCGGATTGAATCATCGCAAGAGCCACCATTTATGAAATTAGATAAGCTTTCCAATGAGTATTCTTTGGGCATGGTTTCGAGTAGGTGAAATTTTGAACTTATTTAATGGGTTTAGGGTTATTCTTCATAAAATGGCTTGATTTTGTAACATAAGGTATTTAGTAGCCAAGATGGGTCTAGGTCAGTTGGGTTAAAGAACAAGATTAATGGAATTAAGAGAGCTACCCAAGGAGCTACCTAAGTAAGGTTTTTCAAGAGCAAGGAGAGATGAGGGGGGAGATGAGATGAGCACGGCGGCAGCCAGGCAAAAGAGCTGAGAGGAGAGAAAAGACAGGGATGTTGGTCCCGCAGGAAAGAGCACAAAAGCTGTGAGTGAGAGAGATGAAGGAGGGCAGAGGCGAATGAGAGAGATGAGGGATAGGGCGGGCTAAAAAATGGGCGCTAGATAGAAATTTTAACTACAGCCGGACCAAATGGTTCATGGTTAGGCCTTTACAAAATTCAACAACCTTTTTTTTTTTAAGAAATTGGAGACAAAATTTTTTTTTCCTCATCAACATAATCCCTAAAAACTATCCCCTACGAGGGCGAGCTCGTTAGTTATGTCGGGAGCATCAGCCTGAAGATCAGGGATTTGAAAAAAATTGGGGAGGAGGAAGCAAGTTTGGGCGCTAGGGTTGAGAAATTGAGATCAGAAAGTGTTGGGGTTGAGAAGGACATGAAAAAGCTGCGGCAACTGGCAGAAAAACGTGTGATGAAGAAGTTTTCCGTCACGCAGGTTGTCACAAATGGGATAATGGCGGGATTGGAGGGAGGAGAGGTGGTATTGCTTCTTCTTTTGGTCTCTTTAGGTTTATTCGCGAATACAATTTTTTATAAAGATTTAATTTTTATTTGGAATTTATTAAAAGACTTCACCCAATGCAAAAAGTGTTACATTGGCAAAAGCAGGGCTTTTCCTAATATATGTAAACTAGCGTTGGGAAAAGCTAGGCATTTGTTGATACATGTGAACTTGCATCGGGGTAAGCTGGGCTTTTGCCTATACAAACTCACATGTGTCGACAAAAGTGGGCTTTTGCCAACACATCAGAGTTTGTGTTAAGATAAGCTAGGCTTTTTTATACGCAGGTGTGTGTGCGTCAAGATAACTTGGCTTTTGCCAACGCATGTGAGTTTGCGTCGGGAGATGATTGGCTTTGGCCGATGCATGTGGGGTTGCATCTAGAAAAGTCGTCAGTAATGGTGCATTTTGTTATAGATGCTGTAAATATGAAGAAAGCAAAAAATGATGGTTATGCAACAGAGGGCAAATATTTTTTTTGTCACCATGTCAGCACATTGCATAGACTTGATGTTTGAAGAAATTCCCAAAGGAAAAGTCACAAAACAAGTGATTGAAAAGATGAAAAAAATCACTAATTTCTTCTACCACTCTCGTTTCATTGATGAAGAAGTTTACAAACAATCATGAACTGCTACGGCCTGACATTACTCGATTTGCTACCCACTTTATAGCCATCGAGAGTATTTACAAGTATAGAGGAGAGCTTCTCCAATTTATCAAATCAGATGAATGGATGAATTCTAGGTGGGGAGAGCGATTAACTCCCATAGCAGAAGAAGTATACAAGACCATTAAGTTCAATAAGATTTGGCTAATGTTAAAAAATACATAAATGTTCTTGAGCCTCAAATGAAAGTTCTTTGATTGGTTAATAGTGATAATAAGCCAACTATAGGCTTCTTACATGAGGCCATGGAGAGAGCAAAGATAATTATTAAAGCAAATTGTAGACATTATACCAAACATTGGAAGATCATCGACAGTTGTTGAGAGCATCAATTGCATCATGACTTATACACTGCTTGTAAGTGGAGGCTGATTTCTTGTTTTAAATTCTTCTTAACACATTATTAACTTAAAATTTTGCATTTAATAGGTTATTTTCTCAATCCACAATTTCGATATGAACCTTTGGATCGAAATATAACTTATAAAATTCGAGTGGGGATGAAAAATATTATTAAAAAACTAGCAAATGGCGCCAATGAGGCAATTGAGGCAACAAACCAAGTAAGTAAATTAAAACATAAAGATCTTATATGGTGTCTTTTGTCTTCTTCAATTTAATATATATCATTATTCATTCATAATAGTTGATAATTTTTTTTCTTCTTTAATGTCATTAGATTGATGTATATAATGAAGGTATGGGAAGTTTTGGCACCACCATTGCTCGAAGAGCTGTCATACAGATATATCCTAATAAGGATTGTAAAATAAAAATAGTAAATTATATTTTCATTATTCAAAAATTTAAAAATTAAATGTTTAATCTTATTTTCTTTTATTTTCAGCTGAATGGTGGTTGGATTATGGAGAGAGTGCTCCAACATTAAGGACGATTGCAATTAAAGTCCTTAGTCAACTACATCATCGTCAAACTGCGAAAGAAATTGGAGTACTTTTGCTTTTATCCATGCAAAAAGTAAGAAATAAAATCATGATAGATAATTTGAACAAATTGGTCTACATCCACTATAACCTCAAGCTCTGCAGTCGAAATCGAAAAAGAAAAGCATTTGATGATCAACAAGATTACTTCTGCCTAAAAAAATTTATACTATATGTTTTTGGTAGAAGATGATTTGTTAGGTGAGTGGCCAGAGGAAGTAGAAGAGCTATTCTTAGGCGAAGATCTAGGCTAATGGAGATGGTTGAGGACTTGACTAAGAAGAAATTTCAGCAATGAAAGCCTCTGAAAAATTACAAGAAATTAATTTGACACAACAACAGAGGGGTACTATGGTTAATCCTACAGAGACAAGAGGAAAGGAGGTGGGTGAGGAGAGTGAGTCGAGTATCTTTACATGTTCCTCATCAACAGGAATTTTTCCGAACTCTTCCGGGACTGGTGGTCACTATAGAGATAATGAGCCACCAATATATGAGACAATTGAACATTTTTTTACTGTTACAGACTTAAATTCCTATCGTGATTATATAAGATATGTCTCACAAACTAAGACATAAATTGGTAATAGCATCAGTCAAGGAAAGAGGGCAAGTAATTCTGTGGACAATGTTGGACAACAACAGGCTATGTATGGATACAACCCTCATTGGCCAACTCATCTGCCTTTAGTTTCTCCATCACAACCGTGGTATGAGCAAGGAATGATCCGATGTGAGCTCCAACAAGCTATTTTTGTTCTTCATGAATTTTTTAATTTAAATTTAGGCCCCTAGTCATCTCAATCTACTAAGAATAGCTCATTGTACTATGAAGGGATCTTCACTCGTCAGCAATAATATCAATATGGCCAAAAGTATGGGAATGCAATGGAAGAGTTTGGATCATATTATTATACCTATACCAAAGAAAAAGAAATGATGATGACGATGACCTCGAGCCTGGGCGACACTCCACTTGAGATTAGGCCATGCATTCATTCTTTCCATTTACTTTATGATTTATTTTACTATCATTATGTCATATGCTATGTTAATGTTCATGTTCTTAAATTTCACTACTTGCTCGATAATTGAGTGATGAATTGATAATTGATGAATGATGACTAAGAAATCATGATAGGGGCATATATTATACAATATACAAGTACAACCACTATACATAAATTATAAATAAGCTGTATTCACTTCTCTAAAATTTCACACTAATAGATAGTCCATATTTTATAAGTCATAATTATAGTTCTTACAAAAAAAATTTACAATTTCAGACAAAACAACAATACAGGATATCATAACTTAGGGAGACCGATATTTTGATTTATACTTGTTACTAATGGGAAAAAATATTATTTTCCAGCATTTTCTAATATTTTAGATTTTTTAGATATTTTTTTATTTTTTATTAAAAAAATTCACACCGCAATGGACCGCGAACCGCAATCAATATTGATACCATATCGATTTTTTAGACCAACCAATATTGCGACGTTACTGCGGTTTTTCTTCACGGAAAAGATAACTAGGTGGGTTCAAACTCAAACTCAGGCCAACAACATAAAAACTGACGCCTCTTACTTTTGGAGTAAGAGGTCATTTTTAAACTAGCTAAATCACACTAACCAACAATTGGTGCAAGTCAACCCCACTCGATTCCCATAACCTGCATTCAATGTAGGTAGACCAAAATTAACCCAACACAACATGTCTGGGCTCGGGTAAAGACTTGTCCATGTTAAACAGCAAGTCTATATTTGAGTTTTGGTTGTAGGTAGTGATGGAAAAACTTGACACCCAGATAACTTGACCTCAACCGGACTAGTATTTGACCCGCAAAAAACCTATTGTTCAGTTACAGCTTGGGGTTTTCCTGGCCCAAAAAAAAAAAAAAAAAAAAGACACAATCTGACTTGGGTTTACTCCGCTTGAGACGCGTCACCCATACTTGACTCGTGTTTCTTAACATAAATTTGAGCTTGGACTAAGCTTTACAAATGGGGTTGAAATTTGATGGATTGGTTCAATCCCTGGACTTGAAAAATGTTAATGGACCTAGGCCCTCTTCTTATGAACAAAAACTTAGGCAATTGGCCTCATATGGTTCTTGAGCCGTAGTCGTGCTCAGGATGACCTTTTTACAAGTCGAGTCATCTCAGGTTAGCAAATTGTCTTGACCAACACATGTTCCAGATTATGTGGGTTAAGTCGGGTGGACCCGCATTAGTTGTGTGAGTCAATCCAAGTCATGTTGAGTTGGCTAGCACAGAGTGAGGGCGGAGGATACTGGACCTTTTTTAAAATGGGTCGGATATAGGTAGGTGCTAGGGCTCTATGAACCCCACCTATTATAGATCCGACCCATTTTAACTGGACCGGACCTATTTGCCACTCCTAGTTGTAGAAAATGACCTATTCTAGGTACTAAAATATTAAATCACTAAACCATTTAAATGAGCTTAGATGTGGAGATTGACCCTAAACTGTTCCATTTAAAATGATCATGTGGATTATATAAGTTAACCCTAACTCAACCAATTTAATGTGGGTTAGGTTTTTCTAACCCTTGAATACCCCGCATTTATTATGGGTTGAGCTATATGGGTTGGATATAGGTAGAATCAGCAGGTTGGGTCAAAATTTGTCACCCTTACAACCATCACCCTGTCAGAAAGGATTTATACAATGGGTAAAAAGGTTATCAACCAGACTCACAACTCCTTGTGTGAGTCTTATAACGAGCCAACCTATTAAAAATCTAAATAATCTAAAATAAATGATGCTCAATCATGTGGGCTTGAAAACTTTTAAATTCATTCAGGATAAATACTATCATATTGATCATGTATCACAGGGTAGTTTATTCATTTATTTTATATTAGTGAACTCGACTTGAGTTCAAATGATAAACATTAAAAAGGAAAATAATCCAACCCAAAAATTATATATATTAAAAAATCTTAGAAAAATTAATGATGGGTCAGGTCCCTGCGTAAATGGGCCTATCAACATGTGGTGGGGTTTCCAAATAAAAAATCTCTTTAGCCAATGTTGGATTTAGAAAGTTCAACCACGATTTAAAAGGTTTCCATGCAGATCCCCAGAGCATCAAATTCCGTTTATTCGGTGATTACATGTGGAGTGGAGGTGAGGATGATTCCAGGAAAAAAGAACAGAAACGGGCCACTGATGTGAAGATCTGAGAAACAGACTCCAATGATTGGATGGATTGGATGTGGTCCTTTTTCTTATACATGGACTTTAGAGCATCTCCAACAATAGTGTCAGATTCACACATAATATTCAATGGTATAATTTGGTAGCTTTTTGAAGCTGCAACTGCTATGCCAAAGCTGACATGCATCTGGCATAGTCTTGCCATGTCAAATTTGGCAGCTTAAAAATGCAACAGCCAAATATTTCTTATTAATATTTATTGCTGGGCAATTTAAATTTTGAAATACTTGTAACAGTAGAGATGTTCTAACATGAGGTTAAAAGAAAAATAATAATAAAATAATACATTCGACACCTCTCATAGAGTTAATCAAGTTGAAGTTGTCATATTACAAATGCCAAATTAAGGTACTGTTGGAGATTCTAATAAGCATCGCCAATAATTTTCAGTTATACACCCTGCTTTGAATCAAGAGAAGTAAGATGGAGAAAATTTTTCCTATAGTAAATCACATTTTCTTTTGTTTTAGATCTATTTTAGAGAGAAAATTAAGTATTTCTCTTCTAATAGGTGTGGAGAGAAAAAAAAACACATGTAAGCACTTTTTTTTGCTCAAACACATGTAAGCACTTTCATAATAAGATCAAGTCATAAGTTTTTATTAGTTCCTTATTACTATTCTCATTCATTGATCCCTATAAATTGCGAATATACATACTTACATATGTGACCGGTCCTAAGTATAGATTAATGAGATCTTTCATCTTCTATTTGTCTAACTTTGTCCACCCTTCTCTATTCCTAAATGGACACGCCTGTAGTTTCCAAAGAGGGTCTGAGGGTTGATTGCAAATGCCTAAGGAAACGTTGGGTAACCGGGGAGGATTCCAAGAGGAATTTGCATCTTGAGGATGCCTTTGGAATATGTTTTTTTATTAAGAATTTGTACAACTGAAGATTTCACACTGATATTGGTGCATGTGAATATGCAAACCTGAAAAAAATGATGATTTCAAAATCCAGGTGGTGCGGATCTAAAGATTATAAAAATTGAGGACTTTTATTGGCCTAAGTCCTTGAGAATTTATAATTTCCAAGTATTAGATTTTTTGCTAATTGTATCAGATCCCATGAAGAATCTCTAAGGATTTGATTGCCAGACTTGACCCAAAGGCAAAAGCATTCCTTCTTAACAAACATGCCAACATGCCTAATATGATCAGACTGGGACTATTGACAGATGGAGCCCAATTTGTATTCTATGGTACCCAGATCGGCCTATCAACATGCCCAGTAATTAGTTAAGATGTTGGTTAGGGAACTTACAGATTATTCATGTGGAGTTTATACTTCCTGCGAGCTACCTGCCTCATCCCTTGGGCACACAACAGTACGGTGGAAATGAGCTGGCTGGCGTCACCAGGTCCACCTACTTTACTAGAGCTTGGGCTACTCATCCATGAGGAGATCAGGTTTGGGCCTGTATGGCAGTCAAGCCAGGCTCGTGCCCACCTAATTAGGCCTGTTGGAGCTGATCCATAACCAATCAGCAAAATTTCTGGACGGAACTGATTATCTTAAATATAAAAGCACTAGGTTAAAAAAATATTGGTCCCCAGATCAGATGGCACCCAAGTGTAAATTTAATACAGATCACTGGTAAATTTCTTTCTAACCAAGGCTATTTCAGCTTGGCTTCACCTTGTTGATCCAACTTCTTTTAGCTGTCAGGCTCTTGGTCTATTTTCCTAGTTTCTCTGTTCCTCTTATGCTGCAAGAGGAAGAAGGAATGATTGGCAAGGAACCCCATCTTTCATTTTATTTTTTATTTTTTATTTTTTACATTTTTTATGCAAGTGATAACCACCATTAGATTGGTCAAATGTTGAAAAATATTGATTAATTTTCAAATGTGGGTTAGTGCAGTGTTCCTCCTGTTCCCATGTGCAAATGATTGTGAGAGTGAAATCATCAAAGCTGACACAGATCTCTACCATTTCTTCATTGGGCAGCCTTTCCAAGCGCACCAGAAGTATGAATAGCTTATTTGGCTTCAATCATTCGTTTAGAGATGTACATCCCACGTCATGTTTTGAACGGAAAGCAGCCCTCCTACACTAAATAAAGATATGACCCATGAGGCCATAACCTCACACCTTAACTATGGAATAAAAAAAGATGTGACCCTGACGGGCCTGACCCCCATACTTCAGCTATAGAAAAAGATGAGATCTTATTCTGTTATCAGGATACATATCACCTTTCTCCCTTAGCACTTGATACATATCTTCTGTGCATTGCCTACTACAAAAGCAAAGCTTTTTAGTGATTGATCTGTGAGTTATGACTCAAGAAATGAAGGGAAGGTCGGAAAAGGAATCTTGAAATTCACAAGAAACTTCCTCAAGTTATCTATATACTAACTTCCTGAAGGCACCTCAACTTTTGACAAGATTATTATAGATACAAGAATGTCACTGTGTAATGCTGATTTTTACTTTTTTTTCCCCTTTTCTACTAGTTGCAGTGATTGTATGTTAGTTATAATTAGATTTCCTTTTCATTTTGATAAATATTTATGAGATACTTTACTTAGTTTGTCTGAGAAATTACTGATTACATGAGTAAACCTCATTCTGGGGTTTATTAGTGGTCAATCCAACTTCGCCAAACTCATCTCTGCCATCTCCTATTTTACTTTGATCTTAACCAGAATGTTATTCGCCGTTGAACTATTGGGTCACTTCCCATAGGTAGTTGTCATAACTCGACGAGGATGATTGCTGCTCAAACCTTATCCGCAATGTGACTTTTTTTAATCATCTCGCATAACTGTCACAGCGGTCCTAAGTTCGCCGCAATGAGTACTTATTTTTTGGTCTCTTTGATCCATGTGCCCCTCGTGCACTATGCATACCTCCTAGTGGGGCATGGCCCCACCTCATCACCGATCCAAATGGACCCAATTCAACCGCCCTTATCCCTCCTCCCAAATGTCACAGCTCCGGTCTACATTGATTCAAATGGATTTGACCATTGAATTAACGGTCTTTTATATAGACAATATTCATGTGCAAATCTCCCTCACCATTTTTTCATTAGAACTCTAGTGAGACCCATCTATCACCCAATCTAAACCTTTCCATATATAGGGGACCCCCTCATAGGCATATACTTCAAGTTTCGCTTTAATCCGAATTTACTAGACTATTGAATTGATTACACAAATTTAAACAGAATGAATTTGTGGGCCATGGATGAAGAGGTTAGAGACATATGATTGGGGCTAAACTTGATATGTGGAGGTGATCCCACATGGATCTTTCTATCCCCTTATCTCATCCCTTGGTAGGATCCACCGTGGGCCCCATAGAGGAGTATGCACGGTCCCTCCATGGGGGCAATATGTATATAAGGGCAATATGCATACAAAGATTCCCCCTTATCAATTTAGGGGTTCATATCTGTGGTCCATTTGGATAGACCATACAGTCGGTCCCATCTAGAATTCTCATGAAAAAAATGATGAGGGATATATATACATCAGTGTTGTCTATATTATATATATTATAATAATAATCCATTTCGTGGGAGGGCAACACGTGGCGCTGTCTTTTCGCAAGAGAGCAACGCGTGGCTGAGAGTGACGCGTGACGCACTTTGATTAAAGTCTTAAAATCTATACATATCTTATCCACTTTCTTTTCTATATATTTTTCTAAAATCTCTCTCTAAGCAATCCATCATATCAAATTAATTTAGGATGAGCTTTACAAGCAAGAATGAGCCTCTCCACCTTAGCACATTCTTTGCAATGACTTATGGTATTGGCTTTGCTACTCTCACCGCAACCATTGTACATGTGTGTGTATTTCATAGAAGGTGAGCTAAGGTTAGTCCAACGCTATTCTTTAGTATAAAAGTTTACTGTGCTATTGTATCTCCTCATGTGGTGGAATTCCATTGAAAATCACTATGCGTGATAATGAGGATGGCTCCATTGGTGTTGCATTTTCTTTCCTGTCATGGGGATGCTTGATTACTACATTTGTTTCAATTTAAATGTACCTACTACCTTTTTAATTGCATTTTCAATCAAGAGGTGAAATGGAAGTCCTATCTCGTGCCAAAATTTCTTTGCTGCTCTACTTCATTACTCTCCTAAGGAAGAGAAACAAGAGCAAATGGTTGGAATGTGCTGAGTTTGCACTCATGTACTTTTGATTGAAAATTCATTTTTCTTACAAACGTGATTGAAATCTACTCGGTGAATGGTCATCACAATTTTACAAAGATATGCAACAAACTCAAGGCACAACAATATCGATGGATATGACATCTACTAAGGTTATTCTACCACAAACTGTTCATATGTTGCCATATTAATATCCTCTTGATCTCTCTTTCTCTATGCATACAAAATGGACTCTCTCTGATTATAAGATGAATGAAAAAACAGAAAGATTGTCATATATCAAAAGTGCATCATCACTCATAGTAAGAAGCAAATTGCATTGAGCAACACCTATGCCTCCAAAAGGTAGCCACGAGTTTGCACAACCAGGTCATTCTTCCAAAAGGTCAAAATCCATTGATTTGATTTTATTTTTTTATTGTTTGATCTCACTATTTTTCAATTTATTATTATTTTTTTCCTTGAACTCTCCAATTATTTTCTTCTTTCCAATATATAACCATGCAACTTGCATTTTAAATTTGTTTTGAAATAACTTTTCATGACACGAGAAAAAATGTAATATAAGTCAGTGATATTCATAAAATATGAGCCTCACATGCATTAAATTTCTTAATGCCTAGGTCCATGTATTGGTCCTGAGATGTTTTTATATTTTACCTACCTATTTTATCTTCCATTGGGCCATAAGTTTTTTAAAGTTCTTTCTTCTATTCATTCATATATCCAAGTTTTTTATATCTTTTTTTCATTTTTTTCATGAGTAATCACCTTTATATATTTGGAATTTAAATTTATTTAAGACCACTCATTCCTTAAAGCACTACTTGATAATCTTAATTTCTTAATTCTCCCTAAAATCTTTCCTAATACACGGTTTTTTGTGCCTAAAATCTTAATAAAATTCACTTGGTCCAAACTGTTCTATTTTTCTCTATTGATGACATCCAACTACATATATTCTATTTCCATGTATAAAATCTTTTTAATTTTTTTTAATGATTTGACTGGGTCCAATTAATTAAATGGTGGGCTCAGGCTTGAATTTTACAGGTCGTGTCGAGCTTCGGCCAAGCCTAGGCCAATGCTTCTAAAATTAGGTCAGGCTTGAATCTGATCTTAGCCTGACCCGGCCTGGCTTGGCCCATGCAAATCCCTACTAAAAATTTTCTATACATCCTAAACTCTTTATGATTTTTTTTTTCATAAGTTGGCCCAGTAGCCAGGAGTGGGAAGGCAAGGCACCTACCTACATATATTTATCAAATGGACAGCGTTAGACATTGGTCCATTTTCTTTTCTATTTAATTCCAACTTATCAATTTTTTCATAGGAAGAGGATTGGTTGACCATATGATTCTTGTACATTGGACTATTTTATCTAATTTTTTTTACCATATAATATTTCTTTTCCTCTTACGTTGAGCTTTTGGATTAAAGGAAAAATGATCTAATTTTTTTATTAATATTCTAATGAGACTCTATGGGTATAATATTTTTACCACATAATATTTTTACAATTGATTTAAATGGTTTTATTTTAAAATATAATTACTTTTTAATAGGTATTGACATGGACTTTATTGAACTTAGCAAGGCCCAACATGTCTTAGCCATTGGTAGTGCATGATCATATCTAGGCTTAGCTGGGCCCAGCATCGAAGCCCTCATCGTAGCGGTTTGAGTTATGTTTCTATTTTACTTATATAATACATATATTTTCAAATGGGCCAGGTTTAGTGTGAGTCATTTTCTTTTCTATTCAATTTCAATTAATCAATTTTTTCATAGTGAGAGGATTGATTAACCTAATAGTTCTTTGTAAATTGGACTATTCCATCTAAATTTTTTTACCATATAATATTTTTTTCTCTTGAGTTGAGTTTACAGATTTAAGGAAAAATGATCTAATTTTTTTTAATACTATTATAATAAAACTCCATGTGTACATTATTTTTCTTTTTTATCTAGTTTTACTAATATGATATTTAATTTTTTAAGTGTGCACTAAAATATTTAAAATTATGATTGTGTGATAAATTTTAAATTTTACGTTAACATTAACTTACAAATCATTTATATATTTATAAATATTTTTATTTACAAATAATATAATTATTAAACAAGGCCCACGTTAGGCGCGAGCCCTGAAACGCTAGTTATATATATATTAAAGCTACAAGAATGGAGACCTCGAGAGGGTACCACATCAGTGCTCTTTATTTT
The DNA here is from genome assembly GCA_037013555.1 of Sextonia rubra. NCBI lineage: Eukaryota > Viridiplantae > Streptophyta > Magnoliopsida > Laurales > Lauraceae > Sextonia > Sextonia rubra. Next base: position 11,729,278 of record JASUAD010000001.1, on the reverse strand, counting down.
TCTTTTTTTCTATAGCGCCACATCATTTTCTAAAAACAAATCAAGAAATCCCTAAAATCTCTCCCTCTATCCCCCCCTCTCTCATCTTATCTCAATAACAGCTGTTTCAAATACATAACTAGGTTATTGAACAATATACACTGCTGAATTTGATGAGTCCGTATATGGATGATGATTTGATAAACTTATGATGCACTGTCATCTTGGTGGGACCTAGTCAATTGTCAATCTTTTTTGCCATTAAAACAAGGACCTAAATAGACAATTAATGTTTTGACTTTTCTTTTTTTACTTACTATTGATTTTAATTTACTTTTTTCTGTAATTTTTTAATATTTTTATTATGTAAGCTCATTTTATTTACTAAAATGAGATCTTAAGATTTTCTCCCAAAATTCTTTTCATTCATAAAATGAGCCATGCATCCCTTTTTTTTAATCTTGAAAAATAACATCAGATATATTATTTTTAAAGTTATTTATTTTTACGCTTATTTCATGGTTTTCATTTGTTTGAATATCTTTTTTTACTAATAATTTATTTACTTTCTTTACCATTCCCATTCACTAAAGAATCTTTACATTATCATTTCTAAAATAATATTTTCTTTCAATAGTTTCTCAACCCATTCTTAATTAATATCTTGAAGATATAGAATTTAAATTTTTTTTAATTGGGGTTCACTTTCATCTTTTTGCTCATATTTTTTATGATGCGATACTTTATACTATTTTTTCATTTAATTTGTAATTAAAAATATTAGTATTCATTATTAATTTCCTTAATAATATCTTTCTTTTACCATGAAATTATAAACTCGGTTTTTATTTCATTTTCTTCTAAAATTCTCTAATATGATAATAGATTTTTCTTTTCAAGTTTTGACTATTAAATTAATTTAATTTAACTTATTCTTTTACTCCACGGGTCTACTTTTATTTGAAACTAATAAGTTCAATAGTAAATCTTATCAAGAAATTCTTTTTCAATGCATTAACATAATATATTGAATAATAAGATAACATTTAAAATGTTGATTTTAGGACTAGGGCTAAGCATCTTCGAAAATTATATGTGGCACCAAGAAATCACTAATTTCCCTAAAATCTCTCCATCTACTACTATCACTAAAATCTCTCACTCATTTTCCTTTTTTGCACCTTTTGTTGTTGCCTAATCCTATTTGTTGCTTAAATGGTAGCATGATAATTTTTCATATGGAGCTTCTTTATAAATATTTGGCACTAATCAAAATAGATGGCTCTTTTTTTTATAGGAGTTAGGCTTATGATTAAATTATAATCTTAATTTTTCTTGTAGGGTCTATTTATAAAGATTTGCCACCAATTAAAATAAATGGCTCCATTTCGTATAGGACCATCAAATTATAAAAACTTTGTAATACTTTCAAAATATGGAAGTGAGCCTCACCAAAATCATTCCCAAAGGATATATCTCTAGGCCACCATTAAATTATAAAAATATTAAGTTTTTTTATAGTTATAATAGGCTCAACTTATGCTCATTTGAAATTTGGTTTGGATAAATCCAAGCCCGTAACACTTACTTCTTTAATTTGATATGAAATGTTTTCCAATCTAATTTTCTTCTGAATGGTTTCCAAGTTAAATGAACTTTATTCAAGCAACTCCAAGGAAGAAGGTTGATGTTGCATTTTTTCAGATTATAAAAATAAAGCTTCTCAAGTAATTTTGGTATTCTGTTACTTGCTTATTTCTAATTGATTCTAGAGATGAGGATTTTGTGATTTTTTCCTTGGACATTTAACTTGGTGGAATAATAGTTGTATAATATCATTTATTTATCCTCCTTTTTTTTCCTAAATAGGAAGTGAGGTTTTTTAATAAAAATTTTTGGGATTTAAGTAGACTCAAACTATAAGAATTTTTTCCTTTGAAGATGTTATTTTTTTTAATTTTATTGAGATAAATTCTCAATCATCATCATCATCATTTCCTTTTTTGTAATTCTTTTTTTCATCAATTTAAAGCAAGTAACATTAGTATTTCAATCTAATTCTAATAAATAAATTAGCTTGACTGATAATATATTTATCTATTATTCATTTATTTTTATCAATAATATTTTGAAGAATACAATAATATTTTATGTATTATTTTTATGCAGCAAAAACTTTTAAAATATCTATCTTAAGTAAGGACTAGCAATGCAGGCCCATGCTTAGCCCGGACCTATATAAAAATTTAAATAGTCTATTACAAAGTTTATAAAAATAATAAAAGTTCAGATGTTTATAAAATTTAATAGACTTTTGAATTTTTTTTCTTTTATTTAAACCATGAAAATCATTCGGTGGGCTATTTACATTTTCAAACATTTTCTAATTTTTATTTTATTCATTTAGTAAGTGGACTTTTATAAATATCTAAAAATTTGTATTTTTATAAATTTTTTAATAAACTATTTAATTTTTTTATGAAGGCTAGGGCCAAACACGGGCCTGTGTTGCTAGTTGTATATATTAAAGCTCTTAAGAATGGAGGCCTCTGGAGGGTGCCACATCAGCACCCCTTATTTTCTTTTTTTATGAAGCGTCATGTCAGCATTCCAATGGCATTGGATAAGATTCGGTTAAAAAAACTTCTATCTATTCCTCTTATCTTTAAATCTCCTCTCTAAATCATTTTGAAATCTTATCAACCCATTTTTGAAATTTAAATGTTAGCAACATCGTCCAATCCATACACTGAAACCCTAACTGGAATGTATGCAGGACTCAGAGTCAAGCCCCGAGTGAACATCTTTGTGCCATAGGCCAACCTCCTTCATCATCGACACATCAACACCCAAAACCCTGGCTCTCCTCCATCTCTGCAAACTAAGAAGTGATGGCGGCAAAGGAGCACCAGCAGAGCCAAACCAAAAAGAGGAAAAAAGATCCACCAGCTCCCAAACAAGGAGACAAAATGATTCCAAAGAAGCCAAAACACCTCCAACAAGCAAAACCCCCAAAACTTCCAATGACCAAGAGCTTCAAAACCACTCCAAAACCCTCCTTCTCCAAACCCCACAAGCTCAAACCCCGTTCCGACAAATTATCCCCAAAAAAGAGAAAAAAGAACCTAAATCATCCCCCAAAAAGAGAAAAAAGAACCCATAAGCCCTTTTTCGTAATTTTAGATTTTGTAAAACGTTGTCATTCATGCATCATCTTGGCGTCAACTAGGGCTGGCAAATGGGTCAGGTCGGGCCAGACATGGGGTTCCCATGTTAGAGTCCAACTCGTGACTGACCCATTTAATAGACGGGTTACAGCGTTGCAACTCGTGTCTGCTATACATCGGGTCGGGCCAACCCGACTAACCCATTTAATGTGTGTCAGCCTCTCAAGTCGGTTTAAGCTGGCCTGACCCGCATGCATTTTTTGTATCTTAGCTGGAAGAATCTTGCTGCATGTTGAACTCTTGACCACTTAAGGGTTATAAACCCAATTTAACCAATAGACCATGCAAGCCATATCTGTTAGATTTTAACTAAAAATCTTTAAAAATATGATAGAATCAATTACGCTAGTCCTTAACCTTTAAAAGTTAAAACGACTTTAAACATTAACTCACCATCAAAGTTTTTTCAATGATATATTTATAGAATTAATTATACTTTAAAATGAATTTTGAAATAATCATTATTAATGATTTAAAGAATATACAATAAATTAAAAAGAGGAAAAATAATAACAATGTGTTATAATTTATGAGAGAATAACAATGTTGAAAAAAGGCAAACTTGATCGAGTTTTGCATTTGCAAATAGAAAAAAAGAGACGCCAATCTAGTTTGGCCACTTTCAATCTAGCCCATTGATAGTTATTCAAATTCGAAGATCGCGATTAAAAATAAATTTAAAAGAATAATTCTACTATCTTGTCTAATTCACTCATTAGTTGAATTAGACGAGTTTAACGGGTTAGGCAGGTCAACCCTAACCCAACCCGTTTATTAACGGGCCAGGAAATAGTGACCCGCTACCAACCCATTTTCATTGCGGATCGGGTTAGACGGGCCTAAAGTGGGTCGGGTTAGGGTCGGGTTAGCGGGTCAGGTGATATTTTGCTGGCTCTAGCGTCAACACGTGTCTTTCGTCGAGCTCGTCAACTTCCGTAACTAACTCGTATGCTAACAACGTCATTTCGATTCGTTGGACCATTAATTGACTCAAACTGTAATTAATGTAACTGATTGGACTTTCTTATAATTTGTTTAATACATATCATATATAAGTCAGATGCATGTACCGCCTTTCTCACGATCAAGCTACGAAAAAGGGGATTTTGGTGCACTCTTCTCCTTATGTGGATTGAGGTAAGAGTTATTTCAAGTCTATCCGTTTGGATCTTCTCCGTCACTACATGCACTCAACGTCTCTCTCTCTCTCTCTTTCTTTCTTCTTTTGCATGCATGGTGATAGTTAGGTCGTTCGACTTCAAATTCAAGCCCAAGGACAAGGGTGCATGTGTTAGAACTCTTTTGAGGCAAGTATAAGCATGATTTGAATGAACACATATTGGTATACTGTGATTGTTATTAGTTTCCTTCAATCTTACAAGTATGTCGTGACTTACAGCCCTTGTGTTTGTATTATATTGCTTGATTTTCGTTGTACACCATAGGTTTCATTTCATTCGTTCTGTAACAAAGTAGGTTGCCCGACCGATCGGGCATAGGGTTCGACCGACCGGACACATCCAGAACAGAAATATGACCAATCGAGCTTCAGAACAGACCGATCGGCCCTGAAACACTCTACTTCAGGAGATTGAGTCTGTAATTGAAACCTCTTAGCACTCATTTCTATTCTTCTACCTTTCACACAAACAAAAGAACTTTTAGGCTATATTCTCAGGCCCCATGGCTCGTGATTTTATGTACAGAAAGGCTTTCCAAGGACCATCAATAATAGGTAGGTATGAAAAGGACTTTATATGACCTTCATATTAGACTGTAGGCAACCCTTAACTTGCCCAACGGAACACGAGAATTGCATGAATGGTCTTGAGGGTTGTAACTCATTCGTGTATGTTATCCAGTGTTAAGCGCCTCCCCATAAGTGTTGGTTTAAGAAACTTCGATACACTTTCCTGCTACAATGCAATACCAGACAATTGTATATCGGATAATTTAAAATTGCATCATCATGCACGATTAGAAACACTGGATGACTAGATTATGGTTGGCTAGTAAATTCTCTTGATTCGAGCTAATTTGAGTTGCATGACATCTTGAATGACAAATATTGACCTCCACTTTTCTGTATGGTTTGCATAGGCCTTGTTATGCCCTTTTGATATGGTAAACTCGATTTGTTTGATCTGCTCGACTTGTTTTCATTAACTTGAGTATTGTATGAATGAGTTGAATGTATGATTCGGAATGTATGATGTATGCTCATTGTGATATGCGTGGTTTACTCAAGTTCTGAAATATGATTGGCTCCATATTGTCAGGCATTATTCAGCCTCAGCCTCAGGATACCCGATGGGGTTGATACCCAATGGGGTTGAATTTGGCGTAGTATATATGGCACCGCTGCAGTGAGTTTATGTCTTAGGGCTTTCGGACCCCAGACAACCGAGACCTATTAGTACCCTGGCCCTGTCGATGGTGTTCTCAGTATGTAATATCCCAAAAGGGAGTATGTGACAAATGTAGTCGCCACCTAATTATGTACATATTATGTATACATTGATTCTAATAGCATGTTTTATTGTCCGCACAATTGCCTAGTATACGAATTTAGAACTCTATGATTTATCCGTTGTTACTTATTTTGTTAGATACAACATGCGTTAACTTATTGTTGCTTATACTTTATTGAATCGTTGTATTCATGAGTTGTCTTTGATGTTGCAAGCTCAGATCCCTCAACCAACCCCTCATTAGTCAATTAGACTCCAGGGGAGACCCCAGATGCCCCGTCAGAGCTAGAGGAGTGGATGTAATCATTCCGCCGGAGCGTGACATTGACATGCATATGAGTCTTTTTGTTGAGGGATTCATATTGATTTTTGGGTGTTGATATGTGATTTGTATACGTTATATATCTGACTCATTTTGTTTAACGTTGAACTTCGTGTAATCATTTGTAATCTTTTGTATATCTATCATTTTGTTTTTGTATTTCTTTCCTTGTTGTGGTTTGATACCTACAGCTTCCGCGTACATGTTATAGTAGTGTGAATTTTCCTTGTGCGTGTGCATTTAGACATGGTCTAAGTGGATATGCACGGGAGTACGTGTGTCACTGGTTAGGTTTAACCTTTACCTACGATCTCCTTAACTCAGGTTGTGACACAAAGGTCTCTCCTTTTTCCTTTTTTTTCCCCTTTCTTTTACTGATGTTGTGGAAAATTTTCATTTTTGGATATGGAAGACAGTATATAACCAAAGGGAAATGGATGAGTTGAATTCGAATTTTCTTAATTTGATTTGTTTCTATGGAAATCTGATCTGATATCTGAAAAAAACAAGCTTCAATTTTTTTTAATGGGTTGTTTGTTGTCCATGTCAATGTTACGATGTAGGATAAGGCAGAGGCGCGGAAGAAGAAGGGGAAGCCACATTACACTCTTCAACAAGTAAGCATAGCTTTTGTGTTTTTTTTTTCTCTCCTGAATTTTGTTTGGAATTCCTGCTAAATTTTCCTGCTATTTCTATTAGAAGTACCATTGAGTGGTGTGTGTGTGTGTGTGGCGATAGCTCTGGATTTTTACTCTAGAAGTATCGATCGCTATTGCTATGATTTGCATAGATCTTGAATCGTATGTGAAAATTTGTTCTGTCAAAATTTGTTTTTTTTAATTTTTCAAGCTTGGAATGACCTTGTTTTCTGCAGTGTTGTGCTATCCTACTGAATGATAGTATGTCCTACACTTAAAAATTTTTTTACAAGTATGCCAAGTTGCTAACATGCCCAAAGCTACTAGGTATCTATTTCAAAGGTGGTGCTGCTTGCTTGAGGCTTGTTATGTAAATTCCAATGCATACAATTCTGATATTTACTATGAATTGATATATGATTTGTTCGGTTTCGAAGGCTGTGGCCAGGACTAAAATTTCAGGGGCAAGTGCGAGCGTGCTAATAATGATGCTTTTGACTGCAGCTTTTATATCTTGAAAATGACTGCAGAGTGTGTTAGCATTTCTCTCTTACGTTTTTCTGGTTCAATGGTCGAAAGGCTTTCTTAGAGCCATGGACTTTGAAATTTTGCAAAGGTTTAGCATTTGTTAAACAGGAAATAATGGATGTCACTTCAGGGGTTGACTGAAACGCTATTTTTCTAATGCATTTAGGAACTTGCAACGTTATAGGAAAAGATGAGACGTTGAAATATTGCAAAAGAAGAAAGCTCCAAGTAAGTATTTCTTTTTATAAAGAGAATTATTGTAGGTGGAGTTCATTATTATTGTTATTATTTTTTGACAAGGTCAATATTTTTTGAAGGTTGATAAGTGAAGCCCTGTTGAAGATGAAGGGGAAAGTGCCTGAAATTTCAAGCTTTTATGTTTCTTCTTGTGTTCTGCAGGTATGTCCTAGCTTACGGTATTCTTTGCTATTAGCTATTGTACTTTTTTTTATAGAATAAATGCACTTTTGGCCAGACTAATTCCTTCGCTCGCAGGTAGAGCTGGGTAAATCCCTTGAGGTGTAACAAAAACCATTTGATATTCAAACTTTTTACCAAATGCACTAAATTAATTTATAAATTATTTTATGTTACAATAATATGATATTCAATTAACTCCACCGATTAAGCAAATGCACTAAATTAATTTATAAGTTATTTTATGTTACATTAATATAACACAATACTTAAGTGCAAATAATATGACAAGTTTGGAAACTTGACTCTTTTATTATAAGGCCCAGGCTAAGCATGGGCCTTTATTGCTACTATATATATATATATGACAAGCCTTTTCTAAGCTCGAACTTATATAAGAAATTTTGTAAGCCCAAGCCCTTAAGGCCTACCTTTGGTCCATCCAAATAGACCAAACACACCCCCAACCCCCCTGAATTGCACATATTTACCAATTTTTTATCAAATCTGAATTTATTGAACTGTTGGATTAATTGTGTACCGATCCCAATGAACTGTTGACTATTAAATTTTGGGAGCCCAGATGAAGATGATAGAAATCACAATTAAAGTTGATTTTTTTCGAAGAGGAGGATCCTAAGGAGTTCTTCAAATCCCCCCATCCTCATCCCTCTTGTGAATCTCCACGTGGGCCCCACATGCATGAGCCACACACTTAAGCTTACTTTATCCTAAGCTTGAGCTTAGAAAATGAGCTCCCATATATAAATATATATATATATATATATAAGTTGTGAGCCTTGAGTCAATTGATTAATTTTTTATGGGTCTAGAATTCTACAAAGGGCTTGTGCTGATTCAGACCTTTTGATTCCCCACCTTCCCAGCTCCAGATGGGGCCTTAGGTGTGTGCCTTACTGAGGTGAGCATAGGCATGTTGGTGGAGGGTGTGTAGGTGATCAGCCTGGTCTCTCTCTCACACACTCTTTGAATTCAAACTTTGTGAATTTATTTTTTCAGGTGATGGACAAAATGCTATAGGAAAAGAAAAGAGTAAATAAATAAAAGAGCCTTGATCTCCCTAAAGATTTCTCATCCATATAAATGGCTATGAGGTGAGGCTCCTAGTTTGGATATTGTTTTTTTTATTGGTAATAATAAATTATATTAAAAGAAGAAGGTCAAATACAAGAAGCCCATCAGAAAACCAAAAAGGGCTTGATGGTATACCAAAATTATACCACTAAAAAAAGATCATCACATAGTGAAAGCTATCAAGTTAGAATTTCCATTCACCCCTAGCTTAGCTAATGAACTTGCAAAGCCATTTACTGACCTCTCAACATGTTGAAATTTCACTTGAATCAAAGACATCAGAGTTCTAATCTCATAATAGTAAAATTGAAATCTCCAAAGAATGACAGGCAAAGAAGACACGCACGAATAGCATTGAGAGAATTGTTTTCCACCATTAACCTTGAATGAAAGAAAGAAAAGGCAAAAATTCGAACAGCTTCTCGGATAGACAACACCTCTGACTTATTAAACTTCATAGTCCCAACATTCTTAGAAAACATCGTCAACACAAAACCTCCACTATCACGAGGCACCCCACCAATACCCGTCAACCCGGGATTTCCTTTAGCTGCACCATTCACGTTGGATTTCAACACCCCTACAATAGGAGGAATCCAATGCACCATCTTTTTTACTCTCTTTAACCCACAAAATAAGGCGGACTCCCAATGATGCAAGTAGGGGTGTTCATGGGCCGGATTGGGCTTTAAAATCCTTATGCCTAGGCCCTGCCCAAGTCTGACTTAGGCCATATGTGGCTGGCCCCACACCTAGCCCATATAAAATCCATTAACTCGAGCCCAGCCCATATATCAATCAACCCTATCCCTATTCAGGCCTGATTATTAAGCACCCTAAAGTTAGTCTCTTGTGGGGCCAACATGGCTATCATACACTAATTTCTATTTATACATGCAATCACGTCCAAATGAATTCGTCTAACATGTAAAAAAAAAAATCTTTTATTAAAGGTGATTGCAATTTTTATATAAAGATATCTTTTCTGCTCTTTAAGTTTATGTCGCCTCTCCTTCCAATAAAAGCATATAACAAGTTAAAAAAAGAGAACTCCGTCAGTGCAATGAGGAGATTTTTATCTGGTGCAAACCTATTAGAATAAACATTATTTGCCCTCTTAATAGTGTTCTTTGATAAATAAATTTTAATTTTCTACCATGAAAGATTTGCATGTAACATAAGAAACGTAAAATGGAAAAGTTGCAACTTAATCTAATTACTTGGGCCAATCCGAGCTTCAAGTTTGCTACCACTTAGCCCAAGCCCAGTCCATATAATAAAAGGGCCCAAAATTTTAATCCAAGCCCAGCCCAATGACTTATAGCTAAGGTCCAAGCCCGAGCAAAAGCGGGCTGGGCTAACCTGTGAGCACCTTTATATGCAAGACACCATCAACTCTTAAATTGTAGAATTCTTTCTTGAAGGAGACCCATTTAGCAGTACGATTTATCACCAATTGTAATAAATCTGCCATTGACAACAAATACCTTTTAAAAATTCTATTGTTCCTTTTTTTCTACACTGACCATATAACATTAAAGCGGATAAGACCCTAGAAGATCAATCAGCTAAGAAAAAAAAACAAAGAAAAAGAAAAGGAAAAACCTCCGTGCTTTAAATATTTCCATCAACGACCTCGGGAAGCTCCAAAGAACACCGCATTGCATAAAAAGCCTGCACCATAAATAATAGGAAAACTTGCAATGCACAAATAAATGGTGTACAATCTCATTTTCCTTCGCATTCAATAAACATATGTCTGAATTAATAGCCACTGAAGTCAATCCTCTTCTTCTAAAATTCTTCACCATGGAAATTTTTTCTATTAAAGTAAGCCACACAAAAGCTTCCACCTTAGGAGGGGCTAAGGCTGACTAAGCCAATGATGGTAAAATTTTGATATTTGGAAACCCTCCAATTCCTTGTAGAAGAATTTATAAGAAAAAACACCAGAGAGACAAGACTTCCAAATGTAAGAATCAATTATATCCTTGAAAAAAAAAGGTTAAAAAGAAAACTCTTCAAATACCTAAACTCAGACTCCTCAAATTGGTGCAAAGCCCTCCTAAATGATGCATCTCAAGACCCAAATCCCCTCTCACCTGCATATCAATCTTTGATGGAACTCATTAACTGCTAGTCTAAATAATCTAGGATAGGACAAAGACAATAGACCCAACCCCGACCAATCATCAATTCAAAAAGGGACATAACTACCCTCTCCCACTTTCAATCCAATCCCCCTCTTAAAGATCTCACCCCTTACAAAAGACCGATGTGCATCCAATTGCTTACCCGATTATTGTTAAATATATTGACATTTATTAATATATTTTGCAGTATTTATGTACACGAATATGCACATACTACTTCATTATTGTTTGGGTAAACCGGGTATCTGATCATGGTCCATTGTAGATGTGGACCTTAACCTGACCATTAGTGGGGAAGATAAAATGATTCATATTCTAATTCTCGGGTCAGGTCTGTTGAGTAACAGGGTAATCGGGTGTTCCATTCAGCCCTATCCATGCGTAGAATTTTTGCGTTTATCCCCATAAAAGAGAGGGAACACACCATGTTTGTTACTTAGATTTCTTCCCTCTCAACTGAAAAGGGAATGGGGGTCGCTTTGTTCGCTGCTCAGTGCTTTCGCCACTTAATTCTTAGCAGATAAAGGGAGTACCTAATAGCACTTAATCAAAAAAACAAAAGAGATCTTGCTTGCACAGTACATCTTTTGATTTCCTAATTAAAACAAGAAGCCAAAGGAAGCTTCGGAAATTCTCATTTTACATAAGCTCTCAATGTTTCAAAGTTAAATTACTGAGACTCCCAATATTTTTAATGATGATTAGTAAATACATTGGAAAACACACATTAATAAAATTATAATATAAAATAAAATAAAAAACACACCCACAACTTATATCATCTCCTGGCTGAAACTTGAAATCAAAAGACAAGTCAGCATGCATATTTTCAAACTTAGACAAAACTTTGCTAATGGCCATCGATTCTTGAGAATCATGGAAAGTTGGTGAGGTAAGAAAGTGATGTATTCCTATCTTCCATGTGATTGGATATATCTGCAATACAGGCTACAGTAGGCTTAGGTTTTACCAACTCTTGCTTTATTTAATTGTTTCTAGATTCTTCCCAAACTTGTTAGGATCAGGAGTTCAAAACACAAACCAAAGGCCAAGCTTCTCTACAGTTCTTCCTTGAAGGCTAGATGCACTTCCATTCTCACTGATCATAATTATTTCGTTCAATATAGGTGATCCAAAACAAAATTTCAAAGAGCTTCTCTAGCAGCTACGATGTTTCTCCAAATCCTGAAGCCTTGGGTGAAGTCGGGCCTGCTAAATTGGCATACACGTGTATTTAAGCAAGATTATTATTCCTGACTTGGCCCACAAACCCGACCGGATTCAGACTTGTAATTTAGGTTTTTGATCATGCCTCCAGACAGACTTGGCATTAGGTTTTGGTTGACCCTATTCGCTTTTAGATTGTGTATGACATTTTACAGGAGATTAATAATTGGGTTGTGCTTCTGTGGGATTCATACTTGCTACTCAGCTCACTAACCTTATCCAACCTGTTACGTTGCACTTTGACCCTGTAACATTTCTAACCCAATTAATGAATGTTTCCGGTTGCCTCCAATAGTCAGCCAGACAGGACCATGCCCAACCCATTGCCCACTCTAAAAGTTGAAACAGCTGAATCCAACATCTATAGATGGCGCCAAGTTTGAGTCTTCAAAGGTAAAAGCAAGTTATGAACACCATTTTTTTCCCTTTCACTTGTCCCCATGAGACATTCTAGTGTCAGCTGGGGCCATGAACAAGGATCTCGCATGTGTGTATCAGGGTATCACTCAAATTGGCCATGTCCTTAAGACTAGCATGTCTACAATCCATGGTGTTCTTTTTAACCTGCCTCCCATTCATTGTTAGTGTTGGTTGCAGGTGGACCTACGTGGAACTTATCTAACGTAAACCCCTTAAAAAAAACAATTACTAACTGCTGCCTCTCAAAGTACAGCCAGTTCCAGAGTCCTCAGACCCTAGCTACTAAAGCCAATTTGTAATTATGCCAGAACTTTTATACATCTATCATGTCCCACCTAGACTGGGGATTTAAATTAATGTTCTGCTTGTTGACTTTTGACCATTAATGATCGTTTTTTTTTGGTTGACCTCTGATGATTGCTCTTCTGACAATCCCTTGATATGTTTTCGAACATCAGATTAGTAATATTTTGTGTGTGGTTCTGGCCCATCCAGGAAGATTCAGATCAAGGGCCTTGTCCTCCTCTTGTAACTAGGTTGGAATGGTTTGTCTGAGTTTATTCTTTGCATTTGTGGTAGGAATATAAAAGGATTTGGACCACTTGATAACATTTGTAGCCAGAGGATTATCAGATCTATATTACAATCAGTTTCATCTAAAAACCATTAAACAGATGGACAACTAAATTTCTACTTTGAGCAACTATTGACCACGGCAGAAGGGCAGTTTTGTTATTTAGGTTAAATTCAATGGTTTATTGAAGTGTCACCTTTTATAAATTGCATGAGTATAGAACATATGCTTGTTCCTTGCCTTGAATGTTCTCTCCAACATCATCTAAATTCCCAACAACCCTTTGAGGATTTCTACAATATGAAGATGCCATACCCCAGCTCAAATTCCATGAAGATCAAAACCCTAATCCAATCTCACATCTTCCCACACCTGTGGCCCATCATCCGAGCACTCACCAAAGCCAAGTCCATGGTCAAAGATCTTCTCAACAAGAACAGAAAGAGCTACAACAAGAAAAACAGGCACAGGAAGAACATGCTGTGCAGTTCCATTAGATTTCACTACAATTGGTGTTCCTCTCATGTCATACCGATGCCGGAGCCAGCAGAAGATGGGCTCGAGACGAGTCACATGTACTATGATTCGTCGTGGAATTCGGTCATTCCTTCCGGAGAAGATGGTGGAGAAGAGGATGATTTCGAACCACAGTTATCTAGCTACCTCAGATGGCTAGAAGAGAAGCATGCAGGGAATTCGACAGAGGAGTTAGCTGTCGATGAGATTGATCGTCTTGCTGACATGTTCATAGCGAATTGCCATGAGAAATTCCGATTGGAGAAGGAAGAGTCCTACAGGAGGTACCAAGAAATGCTGGCTAGAAGCATGTGAGGAGTGCTGCAACACTGTAAAATGTCTGGTTTGGTTTTTGGTGGGGGATTGAGTAAAGATCTGTTGTGGGGTTGGCTGAATTTTCTTTTCCTTCTTTTCCTGTAATTTGTTGGGGGTGTTGAGAGTGGTTGGAGAATGGTATAAGCTTCATGAAATGATGCCAATTTTATGGTTACAATGGTTAGTTTGACGTTGGGGCTTCTTAGTAATTTATGCTCCACTTTAACGACTTCCATGTTCTTCTTCATCAACTTTCACATTCTTTTTTTTTTTTTTTTTTACATTCCTCTTCTTCTTCGTGTTCTTCTTCATCTTCTTCAACTTCAATGGATGTGGAGAATAAGATCATTAACAGATTCTTATGGCTTAGTGATCTTTTTTTTCAGTGTCTTAATGCATTGTATCTTTTGACTACCTGTCTCACTTCCTTCCAGTTGTGTTTCAGTTTTGTACTCACTCTCTCAAACGCCTATGAATGCTAAGATGCTTCTTCCCTCTATTTGAATTTTCAAATGCAAAGGTTTTTAACATGTTGATTTCTTTCAAGTAGTACCTATCAGACCTTTTTCTTTCTAGGGAAACAGTAAAACAAAGTTTAGGAAAAAAAGGGATAAAGCAAAGCTTGTTGACAGTAATAAGAGCTACTAAAGGAGGCCTAAGAGTTTATGTAGCTGAAATGTATACCTCACTACTAACTACCCCATATGTCACACTAGCCTGGCGTTGGCGTGAGACCAACAAAGCTAATTGATGATGAACGCGGGAATTGGTTACATAGCGTGTAGAGGGTGAGTTCTAAGTACTAGTCTTAACTTCGAACAACAGATTGCAATTTGGTGGTTCAATCATCATGCGTGTAGAGGGTGAGTTCTAAGTACTAGGCTTACCTTTGATCAACAGATTGGCATTTGGTGGTTCAGTACTCATCATCGTTGCAATGATAGTTGGCACGGAGTAGGATGAGAATATTTTTTTCTATGAATCAAATGCAAGAATACAGTAACCAAGGGAGCGGAAAGGTCTTTCAATGTTTAGCGCTGTAAAAAAAAAGCTCTTAATTTTAAAGCTTGTAATGTTTATGGGCCTTAATGCATGCATACATAATCAATGAAGTTTGAAGGTTCTAAATTAAGGGTTAGAATTATTTGATGGGCTGATAATGTCAAATTTTATTCATGTGAGATTTCCATCCTAACCTCTGCCACTTGGATTGTAATCATGAATTAAAGTGGGAGATGACCATATGAGCAAAACCTTTCACAATTAGCTGTATTGATTGATTAAATTGTGATGTTGTGCATTATCACAAATTTCATGGAGTGCCGAATACAACCCAACCTCCTCTCTCTCTCTCTCTCTCTCTCTCTCTCTCTCTCTCTCTCTCTCTCTCTCTCTCTCTCTCTCTCTCTCTCTCTCTCTCTCTCTCTCTCTCTCTCTCTCTCTCTCTCTCTCTCTCTCTCTCTCTCTCTCTCTCTCTCTCTCGTGGACTGGCACAGAACTAAATTTGACACTCATCATCTGACTTGTCTAAACCTTACAATCGTATGAGATACAACTGGAGGAAATTTCAACTTTCTCACACAAAAAAATGCTACACTAAACTAGAGAAAATTTACACTTGCAGAAAATCACAGCATTTTTACAACCTCATTTAATTTCAACCTTATACAAATGTGACCTTAGGGTTCACGCCTTTGGATCACCCCAGAAATGTGTGGAATGAGTTACTAATTGATAACTCAGTTTCGCAAAACCTAGATAACCTTTCTCAGTCATATGGTCTTATGATCGGCATGTATTGCGCCTTGCATGATTCATTAAGCCAGCACGAAGGCTGTGGACATTCATGACCCAATGAGATTTGTCGTTTGATACTTTCTTCATTTCCCATCTACAGATAGCCTCCGCCAGAAGAGAGAAGAAAAATGAAGAAGAAGAAGAATTCTCAAATCTCACATAACAAAGTACTACTCTTTAATATTTCCAGCTGGGCTTAAGGGCAGCATTGTACAAATAGATAGAGCGAAAATGAGTCATAAGAGGATTCTTATCCAACAAAGAGCAAGGTCCCACCTCATCATCATAAGTTGGGAACCTTGGGACATTAGCCATGACCTAAGAAAATAGAAACTGTAGAAGAGAGTCAAGCAAGCTCTTTTGAGTCTTCTGTAAAGAAGCATAGATGCTTCTTTCACTCTCTTTTAATTTGTTACTCTTTATTCTCTCGACGTCTTTGCTACTTTTACAAGGAGAGAAATGAAACTTTAACAGAAACCATGTCGGTTCCTTTGGTCTCCTTTGATTTGATTTCTTCAAATAAAGGAGGAGCAGCAGCGTTAGGGGTGCCCATGCGCTGGGCTGGCCAGGGCTCAGCCTGGGTCCAGCCCACTTTTGCCCGGGCTTGGGCAAAGTGGTGGCAAGCCCGAAGTTCAGCCCGGCCCCAATAAGTTGATTAAGTTTCAACTTTCCCTTCTTACATTTCTTATGTTGTATATAATTTTTCTATGGTAGAAATTTTAAAAATTGTTTAGTGAAGAATACTATAAAGAGGTGACATTTTTTATTCAAATTGGTTTGTACTCGAGAAAGATTTCCTTGTTGCACCAATGCAGTTCGCTTTTGTTAATAAGTCATATTCTTTTATTAAAAAAGGAACAATATCAACTCAAAGAACAAAAAATATAGCATAATATCAAAATTGCAATCACTTTTATTTATTTTTATTTTTATTTTTTTTATTTTTTGCATTTTAGATAAATTCATTTAGACATGACCATGTGTATATAAATAGGAATTGGTGCATGATTGTCATGTTGGGCCCACCAGAGACTAACTTATGGGTACTTAAGAATCATGCCTGAATAGGGTCGGGCCCAATTAAATATATGGGCCGGGCTGGTCTTAAGAATTTTAATCTGGGCAGGCCCATGAACACGCCAGCAGCAGTTTATTGGGTCTCCCATAAGGAGCCCATTTGGTCCACAAATGGGCTTCTAAGCTGTATGCCCCTTGATGAAACTAAATGTGGTTAGGGACGTTGCATCAAAGTCTCGCAATTCCTCACGCAACCCACCCAGCCCACTCAAACGCAACCTGTTAATTCAGAATTTGAGTTGACCATTTTTGAATTTTTGAATTTTTAATTTTTGAATTGCATCCGGTTGATCTCTCCGACCCAGTTTAATAAAGGATTAGGTCTAGCTTTATCTGAGTCAAGTCGAATGATTGCACTATGACCCATCAACCTAACCATAAATTGACCTATTAATTAAGAGTTCACATTGACGCTTATTTTTATCATTCAAGACTAGCAGAGCATGCATGCGCTCAGCCCGGGCTATAACTAAAAAGAGGTTTAAAGAGTAAAGATATTTTAATAATATTTAAGAATATAAATATAAATATAAATAAATATAAAGTTCAAGGGAGAAAATGAAAGTCTCCAAAATCAATATTAAAAAAGCAAATAAAAGATGAACACAAAATATATCATAAAACACACCACAAAAATGAGTCTTATCAATGGTTTTTATAATCATGCAATTCAGTCAATTTTAGTCTAATTATCACAAAACTCAATCTTTGAACTTGGCATTGTAACCCTTTAATTTGTTAATGATTATGATGCCTTTTTTGAACTTATACCATAGGAGCACCACAATGGAAACGGAGGACATCATTTTTCATCACATATGACAATAAAATATAAACAGAAAATACTAACAGGATAAGCCTCATGATGATGACCTACCTCTACAAGTTCATCTCCGATGGTAATTAGTACTTCCCTTCTATTCTATGTAAAATAACTAACATGCAACAATGACAACTCATAAAAAAGAACAGAAAGAAAAAACTCAAATTAAAGAAACTCATAGAATGATATTGGAAAACTTCCAACCAATACTAAAAACAAAACAAAGATGATAGGAACAAACTGAATTAAACCCCCAATGCGAAGGTACGATTTAACTAAAATGAGGTGGAATAGTACAGAATCCAATGGAAACTCACACGTCCAAAGAATACACCGAGGAAAATAATGAACTACTAAATGAAGAAACAGTGAAAATGCCAATTGATTTCTCGAGTGACAAAAAAATTAACTTTAGTTTGCAGTTGTGGCTAATATCATTTTGCAGTTGTGGCTAATGGGCACTAGAATATGAAGGACAAAATGAATTTGTTCAGAAACACTGAGTAAACTAATCATTTGGATGGTGGAAATGGGGTGCACTGCTGCTTCATCGGGGTGATGCCAAGAGGCCTCTTTGCTCCTCTCATCTCACACTTCTTTAGCTCTAAGATGAAATTTGGTGTCCCCACGTTCTTTTTCTTCTCTTTCTCAATGAGGAGAGATTAGTAGAGAAGAAGGTCCTCCAAGACAATGTTAGAGGGCATCATTAGATTATTAGGCTTTCAAAAAGACATTTACGGAGAGAGGCATTTACCATTCATAATTGTAGGAGAGAGTGGAGACGGTTTTGAAAGAAAAAATTAAAATGGAGATGAGATTAATTAAGAGAGAAATGGTAGTATTCATGTATAAGGAAAGAGGAGGCAAATCCTCTTTGCTGATTTGGCTTGATGAGTTGAGACTTCGCCTCTTCTATTTACCAATGGAAAACTAGCTTTAAGTTACATTTAGTATCAAATTTAAGTTACAATTAACGTAGAAGAAATTGAGGAAGGAAGTTACAAAGCCCCACGGGCCATGACCCATTTCAGTTACATAACATTCCTCTTTTATTAAGATTAAGTCAAAACAGAGAAGAGGGTCAAAATCAAATCAAACATTAGGATCAAAATTGAATTGGAAATCCAGTTCGCTTCATATAATAATAATAATGGGTTCAAGTTGACATATTAGCCCAATTAAGTCGGGCTGAGTTTAAACACATACACGTTACCCATAGTGCCCTACTTAGCCATTCCAACTTCGCTACTCTCAAAAGCTGACTTTGATTTTACCAAACTCTAGTGGTAAGTGGTTTGGTTTTTACCAGCGTGGCGAAAGTTCCAACCTTATTAGGAACCTTTCCTCACTAAGGATTTATTGCCTTACCTGAGATCCTCTTTTCTCAGCAAAGGGTTCTCTAACTTTACGTGAGGGTTAGTAGCCCCAGCCCCGCTAAGGCTGAGATACCAAAAAATTGAAAAAAAAAAAAAACGTGGCTACTCTCACTTGCATCTATATTAGGTGCATGTGTTTCTTTTCGGGGAAATAATAGACATATTGAATTAGCCAAGCCCCAAAAACCACCCGTTGAGGTTCAAGTTGACATTCCCAACCCAAGTAATTAAACGGCTGGGTGCAGGTTGAGTCAATAAGTGTGATACAAACCGCTAATCCAACCTGAACACAAAATAATTCCGAGTTTTGAACCCGAACCGCCAGCCCTCCTTAAAAGATCTCGGGATTCAGCTTGATATGTTCAATCCCATTAAAATTAAGGAGGCAGGTTCGGTTTGAGTTTGAACCTATCCCATTCAAGGGCTAACTTGTTCGGACCCATTGCCACATCCAATGGCGAGCTCCATCAATATGATTATGTTGCAATTAGGGTTGCTAATAATTGGTTACCATGGTAATGACACGTGGACTTCTTAGGTTTGACCACATAATTGGTTTCAAATTTAAATTCAGGTATGGTACTTCTTGGACTTCTTGAGCCTGATTGAAATTTAATTGGGCTCATGCATGAGTTACTCAGGTATCCAAATGGTAATTATGTAAAGGATTAAAGTAAATGATTCCTTCTTTTCTGATTGTGAATGACTTGTAGAATAACAATATACTAATTTTTTCCCCAAGTTGTCATTGCATTTTTGGACTATTTGGACCTAGATACCGACACAAGTCTTTCAGAAATTCACATCTGGATTTGTATCTAGATCCAAGGTTATATAAATATGTCAGATTGGTGAAGGACCGAAACCTGGTCTGCATTTTTTGTGCTTGAACTTGGACAAATACCTGACAGGTGCGTTAACAGTGTGATATCATTGGGTTCATGCTTGATTCTTGAGTCCCATGGACTAGGAAGCACGGGTACTCCAAAAATATATGCATATACGTACTGGGTATGTACCCGGTATGGGTACGGATACGGATATGCCAAAATATATATCATATACGGTCAATACGTACCGAGTACGGTGTTGACTTTATGGGTACATATCCGGTACATACCAGTACAGAAATATGACTTTTTTTTAACGTTTTATGTTTTTTTTAAGAAAAAAAAGAAAAACGGAGGCGGCAAAATGTAAAATCTATTTTATATAAAAAGTTTACCTCACAGATCGAAGCCCTAATCGCCCAAATCGCAGAGCTAGGACTCTTCGCCTCTTCTTCTTCATCTGCCAAAGGAAAAGAGCGATAGGAGAAGAAAGGAGAAGGGGAAGGAGAAGAAGAAAAAGAAGAAGAAGAAGAAGAGGCACACGGAAGGCCTAATTTGCCATAATCCAGAGCCCTAACCTGTCTCTACCTCTGCCGCGGAGAAAAACGGAAGAAGGAAAGGACCGAGAGAAGAAGAGAGGAGGAGGAGAGGAGGCTCATCGAAGGGGAGGCGCATCATTGAAGGGTATGCTCCTTCGGAAATAGAAAACAAAAACACAATAAAAATAGGAGAGGCTCAAGAAAAAAAAACGTAGAAGAGGAGGAGGAGGAGGAGGAAGCGTACCTGCTGTATCCACACTTCCGCCGCTTCTGCCGCTGCACTGCCTCCACTGCACGTCGGCCGTTGTACGTCCGCCCTACAAATTAGCCACAACTACAGGTCCTCTTCCCTTCTTTCTTTTTTGTTTCCCCCTGCTCTGTTCTGCTGTGAACCCATGCTCTGCTGCTGTAATCTTTTTCCCCCTGCTCTTCTCTGCTCTGCTAATCTGATCAATGTTTCTGCTGCTGATTTTTTTTTCTCTCAGGATGCCTTGCTGCTCTGTGTTTTCTTTCTTTCTTTCTTTCTTTTTGAATGCTCTGCTATGCTCAGCTGTTACTTTGATGTATTTTCATCCTTTTTTTTCTTCTCTGCTCTGCTACTCTATTGCTTAGCTGCGATATTCAATTTCTTTTTTTTACTTGCTCTGTATGTTTGCTGCTTAATTTTCTTTTCTATTTTTTTTCCTATCTCTATTGTTTTTTTTTTTCTGCTCTGCCATTTGCCATAGCTGCTACTGTTGCTATATTTTTTTTCTGCATTGCCATTGCTCTGTCGATTGTTGATGTTGTTGTCCTTTCCATTTTTTAAGTATTTTAAATGTTTGGTTGTTTGGCTATTTGATTATTTATTGATTGTTGTAGGATAAAAATGAGTTCATCAAGTAGTATGGGTTCTACTGGTGCAAGTGTAAATGCAAGTGGCACTGATGAACTTGTGGATCCTCTTTGGAATTACGTAACCATATTAGAAAGAAGGGGAAGAGGAAGTGTAAATGCAAAATGGCAATACGATTATTGTAATGGTGATTTTCAAGGGTCATACTATAGGGTCAAAGCACATTTGTTGCAAATAAAAGGATAGGGAATTAGATGTTGTGTTAATGTGACGGGTGATGCTCTCCTTCAAATGAAAAGGGAAAGTGAACAAGCTGAAAACCGGAATAAGATGACTAAATCCAAAAGTGTTCCTTTACCACCTTCCTCTTATCCTATTAGTAGTAGGATGGCAAATACAATGAATGTTGGAAGTGAAAGTGGAGGGTTTAGATTGGAAGGGTATGAGCCAAAAAAAAATAAAGGCCGTTGGAAGTAGTGCCTTAGAGAAGGCACTCAATCAAGGTGCTAGGGAACATTTGCATTCTTTGATTGCTCGTATATTCTACTCCGGTGGATTGCCTTTTCATTTGGCTAGGAATCCGTATTTTGTAGAAGCTTTTCAATTTGCTGCGGAAAATCAAATTAGTGGGTATGTACCTCTCAGTTATAATTTATTGAGGACTTCACTACTTAAAAGAGAAAGGGCAAATGTTGAAAAATTGTTGGAGTCTTTGAAATAATCATTGAAGGAGAATGAGGTAAGTATTGTTTCTGATAGATGGACTAATGCACAAAAAAGGTCTCTTATCAATTTTATGAGAGCTTTGGAGAATGGAGCTATATTCTTAAAAGCTGTTAATTGTGAGGGTGAGTTCAAGGACAAGCACTACATTGCCCAATTAATGTGTCAAGTAATTGATAATGTTAGACCTCAAAATGTGGTTCAAGTAATTACTGCTTGTAATTCAGTTAGATCAATCATTGAAGGTAAATACTTGCATATTTTTTTGACACTATGTGTAGTTCACACTCTTAATCTTGCTCTTAAGAATATATGTTCTGCAAGGCAAACTGGAGTTGCTACCTATGCTTATGATGAATGCCATTGGATTACCCATGTTGTTGATGATGTGATGTTCATAAAAAAATTTATTGTTAACCATTCTATGAGGTTGTTAATTTTTAAAGACTTTGTGCCTATAAAGTTGCTTACTGTAGTAGAGACGCGCTTTGCATCTACTATTATTATGCTAAAAAGATTCAATCTTCTCAAGCGTGGCCTTCAGACAATGGTTATTAGTGACAAATGGAATGATTGCAATGATGATGATGTTGGTAAGGCAGCATTTGAAGAAAAATGTGTTGAGTGACATCTTTTGAGATAAGATAGCTTACATATTATCTTTCACATTGCCTATCTATGAGATTATTAGAGTTTGTAATACTAATAAGCCATGTTTGTACTTGGTTTATGAGATGTGGAATACGATAATTGAAAAGTTGAAGGCAGCCATTTATAGGCATGAAGGGAAGCTGGAAAATGAGGAGTCCAATTTTTACTCTGTAGTGCACAAAATACTTGTTGAAAGGTGGACAAAAAGTAGCACACCACTTCATTGCCTTGCACATTCATTGAATCTTTGGTATATACAACCCAATACTTTTTGTATTTGGTTATTTATTTGAATATGATATGAAATTCATAATTTACTTATACTTTCATCTTTCTATAATTTGCGTATTATAGTGCAACATGGCTTAGTGAAAATCTTAATCGTGTTCCTCCTCACAACTCACAAGGATGAAGAGATCTTAAATATGAGAACAATGTGCCTTAAGAAATATTTTCCAGAGCTGGAGGATAGAAGGATTGTTATAACAGAATATGCCAAGTTTTTAAGTTGTTTAGAAAGTTTTAGGGAATTTGATTCAAATTTTAATAGAGGAGTAATGGAACCAATTATTTGGTGGTATGCACATGGGTTTTCTACGCCAATTCTCCAATCTTTAGTATTGAAATTACTTAGTCAATCATGTTCCTCATCATGTTGTGAAAGGAACTAGAGCACATACTCTTTCATTCACTCCATTAGAAGGAACAAAATGATACCAGACCGTTGTGAAGACTTGGTCTTTGTGCATAACAATATTGTCTCCTATCAAGGAGGAGTAGACAATACACGGAAGGAGAGACCTGGGACATTAGTGGAGATACATTTGATAGATTAGAGGGTATTGGTTTACTTGAAGTTGCAGATTTTCACTTGATGAGACTGACATGGAAGTTAGATTAGTTGATGAAGGCGATGCAGCTCAAGTTGATGGATGACTTTGTTTTCAATACTTTGTTTAATTTTATTTTTTTTAATTTTTTATTTTTGTTGTAATCTTGGTGTTTACATGGCTTTTGACTTTTGTTGTAATGATAGACATTAAACTCGATGGTTTATAAGTTGACTTTATAACGATATTAAATAATTGTTGGCTTGTTGCATGTAAGAGTTTTTAAATAATTGTTGGCTTGTTGCATGTAAGAGTTTTAACTTATTTTAAAATTTTAATTATTAGCCTATTGCATTATTAAAATTTTAAAACTATCATTTTTTTAATGGATGTTCCCCAGTCGTACCAATACCCTATTTTTTAAGGATTTTACCATATCGATGTACCCGTACCGTACCCGCACCGGTACCCATACCACTACCGTGCTTCCTAGCCCATGGATATGAATGATGCAAGATGGGATTCAGATTCAGGCCCTGAATTTGCATCTGGAGCATCCAACTCAAACCCACGCGTTCTACCCATTTTACACCTGAGCTAAAGGGCGAATGTGCTGAGCCAACTGGAGCCCATCTAGGTCCAGCTTCACATGGCTGGATGTGAGTCTATTTTTAGGCCCATGAACTATATACAGCCTTGTTTCTGGCCCCATTGTTGAATGGGTTAGGCCTCTGTCGATGATTCTCAAGGGCCAGGCCTAGCCAGTTACGACATAGAATACAACTCTTGTTTATAGTTAGCATGTGGGGTGGGTTGCATGAGCTGCAGGCTCAAGGGCTGAATCGTGGCATGAAATAAGGTCCAATACATTAGTGGCCCAGGCTTGGACTTTAATGTGGCCCCACCGGCAAATGAACACACCGGCACATGAACGTGCCCCGTTGCCTAGTCTGTCACGCAGTGAGAGTGAGACAATGGCTAGAGTGGGTGGGCTAGCGGACAGTGCAGGCCTATCATGGATGCCATGGCGCCCATTATCACCTTGCTACAAGTTCCTGACCATCTATGACAATGATGGCTAAAAAAAAAAAAAGATAACCGAAATTCAATATAGTCAATTTCATACTTTCACTTAAAAAGAGCAAAGGACAAAATGTCAAATTGGACATAAAAAAAAATAAACCTTTAGAGAATACGGAAAAATTAAAATTTATGAAAATTTCAAAATTTAGACTCGCGAGAAAATCAAACCATCAATGAAACAAACATACAACAAAAACAATAGCTAGATTCTAATAATAATAATAATATATAGTTTCTCTTATTTCATGGGCCTTTGGGAAAAAGGAAGAGGAAAAGATAATGAAGGGTAAGTTGGAAAGGAATTAAAAAACTCCTTTAGTTCTGCTGTAAGGAAACTAAAAACAGATTAATTTCAATTGGAGTCATATACAATGTCAAATGGGCATCTATAAAATGTTAAGTGCATGTTTGGCATTACTAATTTTAGGCTCTTTTTGTCTAAATGTCTAAATTTAATAGAGTTTGTAAAAATAAGAGCGTTTGGCATGTGCTTTTGTGCTCCATCGAATTTAAATATGTAAAGGTTTTACCTCTATTTCCTACAGCCCTCCTCATGATCCATTTCCAAATTAGAGAAAGAAAAAAAGAGGCGCTCCTACAGTAATTTATAAGGATCACGCCTAGTTCGGTTTTTTCAATTTTTCTCGAAATCCAAGAGGATAAATCTAGATCCAAACCATTGAAAATATTCACATGATCAAACACGGCCCTCCCTCCATATTTCAGCCGTTAAATCATCATGAATCTCGAGATATATGTAAGAAAGCGTGAGCCATTGGATATTAGTTTTTGAATTCTGTCGGGCCCAAACACAAGATCCAAACCATTAGAAATGTTGGAAAGACTAAAAATGGCTATGGGTTCAATTTTAAAGGATTGATTCCTTGTAGATCTCGAGATATTTGTGAAAAACTTTCAACCATTAATTTAATATGCTCAATTTTAAACTAGTCCATAGGCAGTCCCTTTTTTTATTTTTTTTATTATTTTTGGGACAATAAATAACAATCCAAACCATTGAAAATGTGTAGAAGGTCAATGACCATTGTGAGACCAAATTTCAGCCGTTGGATCATCACCAAACTTGAGATATTTATGTAAAAACGTGAATTATTAAATATTTTTTTAAAAAATTAGGGGCCCCAAACACAAGATCCAAACCGTTAGATCTCTTTGGGAGGCCAAATATGGTTATGAAGTAAAATTTCAAGGCTTAATACCTAGTAGATCTCAATATATTTGTAAAAAGCTTTTAACTATTGATTTAAAATGGTCTATTTAAAATAGATGCTTCCATTGCCAAACACATATTTTAATTTTAGCCTCTTTTTTTTATAGTTCTTTTTTTAATGGCTCTATTTTAAATGGTCTATAAAAATAATATTAGACCTACCAAACAAGCCCTAAGCCAGATGTTTATAACTCTAGTTTGATAAAAACTGGGCCATGTTGATTTGCATCTGACATGAATTAGTTTTATCGACAAAGGTGGGCTCATCATAGAGGTCCAGTCAGCTTGTCTCTTTATGTTTTTAATGATGATAATTGTAAATGATTATTTATGCAGTGGAGGTGTTTAAGGGTGGTTAAAGGTCATTTGAATTTAAAAATATATAATGGACAAATCTGCATGACCAATAATAATAAGCAATAACCCATAATGGTAAAGATTTCTTCCTTGGTGGTCGACAGGATAAGAAATTATTTAGGTCCCTTTCTTTGCATGAGATACATAGAAATTCCATGTCAAATGGGGTCAAATAAAGGATATTAAAGAGGTGAAGGTGAAGGATTAAGTTAGTTATTTCTAGGGTAATGGTTGAGTATTTTTATTTTATTTTTATTTTATTTATTTTCTCTTAAATGAATTGTTATTTGATGATCATTTTGGGACAATTCCTTGTTTTTACCTACATAATTAATAGAGTAATGGCTAGAATGGATCTTTAGGAATTTAATTCAATTCCATGAAACAAAAGGCCTTAACTTCAAAAGTGGGGAAATTGAAGCTCCTAATCCACTCCATTTTCCTTTGTAAGCAAAATTCCCTTAATTGCCACATGTTAAAACTAGCTAGTAGAAACTAATGCAATTATGGGTCATTTGACTTTTACATATGGGATATAAAGGGGTATTTATATGTGTAAAATTGGCATTTGTGAAGTTTGCTTCCATAAAATTTACACATGTGAAACTCAATAATATTTTTGATGTTTTAACTTTTATATATGGGATATTAAATGGTATTTACATATGTAAAATTGGCATTTGTGAATTACATACGTAAAATTTACACATGTGAAACTCAATAGCATTTTTGCTTTAAAAACCATTTTCACATGAGTAAAAGCTGATAGTACAAATTAAATATGTAAAATCTTCATATTTATTAAAATGTATCAATATTTAAGACATGAAAATAAGCGTTTTGGGCTTTAATGGATTAATAAAAAATTTGAATGACTCAAAAATGATCCCAAAGGAGTTGCAAAAGGTAAAAACCTATCTAAAATGTCTTTTGTATTGGCGCCCACTTAACTAAAGGGGTGTGTAACCATTTTGCATCCAAAAATATATGAAAATTTTCTAATGAAACTAGCTGCATTGATATATTATTTTCAGACCTCATTTTCACATGTGATGCATAAATGGGCACAACAAAAGTGACCATATGTAAATGCATACGGAAATGAGTTCACACAATCAACCCCTTTCAAAGTATTGGACTTTGGAGACCTAAAATACGTGGTTATAATTATCAGATTCTACTAGCAAGTGAAGCAAGCTTCCAATTCATCTTGCCCCAAGTGAATGGCACAACTAGAGATGGGCCTCGCACCCAACAACTTTAAAAGTTTCCCTCTGCTTTGTAGCGAAAATCCCCTTCTTTCTGCAAATCATTATTTGTATATATAGGTAAGCCAGCGTCCATGATGAAAGCGAAGACATTGCTAAAACATCCACATTGGAAAACATCACTGGCCAACCACAAAATGACTTCTCGGGAGAAATATAATAACAATCAAGCGAAAGGAGGCCAAGACAGAAAGGGTTTAGCCCATGTGTCATTACCATGGTAACAATTAGACAGGTCAAACAATGAGAAGGGTTGCTCAGTTGTTGACTCCAGATTTCACCTAATTACCCACAAATCAGTCCTCACATGTGCCACTCTTTTCACTTTGTGGGCTTTCTTTTTTCACTTGTATCCTCTCTTTTTTATATTGTAAGATTCATGTTTCCACTTGGATGGGCTCTCTTGTGTCTTAACTGCCTAAGCTAACTTGGGTTCATCAAATGTGGAGATTTGTAGCCCATACAAGCCTGCAAGAACATAAACTATGCCCAGGTGACGATGCATCTCAAGGTATGGCCTTGGCTGCACTTATGAAATTCTTGTTGCAAAGCGAAAAAATGAACCCTCCGAAATATGATATCCTAATATTTGTTCCCGCATAGATCAGCTCTGCTGTGTACTCGAAGCATAGTTTTTCCATATTTTTTTAACAGCAACCAAAAAATTTATTAAAAGAAAAAAATCAGTGAAGTAAAAACAAAGGTACAAGAGCCTTATACTTGAAACCGAATAGGACAACTGAAAATTGAAAAAAACAAAAAAAAAATACAAAGTACAGATAGAGAGACTTTTGAAGTTCCTCATTTTGCTATAGAATATGCAAAGCTATTAGCCAAATGACCCACACGCTGGAAGACCATATGAAGCAAAGACAACAAAGATTTTATCTCCTCAAAGTAAAAATGAGATCTCCATGGACCTTTATCCATTGATGAAAATAGGACAAGGCATTAGAAGAGTGACTCCCCACCACTAAGAAGCCATGAAATTAAAGAGCAAGAGAAAATCCAGAGAACTTTATGAATGGCCAAAACTTTGTTCTCATTAAATTTCTTGATATCCACATATTTAGAGAACATATATGCAAGTTCTCCTCTATAACTAGAGAATGCACCATCAATGCCAGCCCGCCTAGACTTACTTTTAGTTATACCATTCATATTAAACTATGGAATACGGAAAGGATGAGGACACCATTTCTCCATCTGTCTAGTCTTAATAGCACCGCACAGCATTGAAGGTTTCCAGTTGTGAACAATAAAATCCAAAGAAGAATTCTCCAAGCCTTTTCTAATTAACACCCATCTGCGTACTTTCAAAGCAATCTCTTCAGGAAAGATTGATGAGACAAAGAACCACCCACAAGATATCATCATTTCTTACTTCCCAAAATATTTCTCCATATTTCACCAGCAGAATTTTACTGTTTCATTACATTTTAAAAATTTTCTATTCTTTCGCCACAAAATCATTAGACGGCATAGTAAATGTATTAGTTAGATTAATCTAGGAGACTATAAATCGAATATTTTAATGAGCAAATCATATCTGATCCATTTATTGAAAAAGGAAAGACCAAAGCTAATCTTTGATCTTCATATCCATATCTTTACTTCATCAATGTATTTAGTGAAAAATGCAGCTCTTCTCATTTTTGGGAACATATGTAGACCCATTACCCACTGATTGAGAAAGGCAAACACGCTGAAAAAGAAAGAGAAAGGTCCATTTCTCTGCTTGACCCTTTGTCACTGCTCTCACCCATTGGCAATCACATTGTCACAGTTTTCTGAATGGGCCGAGTCAAAAATAGGAGGGTTTCAGAATTTTGTGTTTTTCTCAAATTATTAACAAAATATCATGGGGTCAAACTAATTTTAAGAATAATAAGTACAAATTAAAGAATTCAAATATATTTAAAAAATTATAGCAAAATTATCATATTAAGAAAGCATTAATTCTATTTCCTATGGTAGTTTCAATTTCCAACAATATTAACAGATTTTTAGATTATAAGTTAAGAATTAAACATGTTTTCACCCTGCCAGTTAAAAATAATAATAATAATAAGTAAAGACCACCGAAAAGGAGCCATCATGTAACACTATTTAATTCAAAATAGTTCAAATAATGGATAGATTTGATTTCAAATGTGATCAATTTTGAGTAACGCCCAATCGCATAACAATAAAAGAATGCCGTGCCAGTTTCAAAATATTTTCTGAGGCCCAGCCTTTCGAGTCTCTAGTTTCACAGATTTTGGACCGCTCCCACACATTATCAATTAGACATTGCATCAGCCTTCGCCCATTACTAAAGCATACGGGCGGAATCATGCGTTGGTTTTTCTTTTCTTTTCTTTTAAATGTCAATACTGCATTGATTTTCCTTCAATAAGTTGAAAAACTCACATTTGATAATTTATTATTATTATTTTTTTGCAACGAGGGAACCCGCCGACTGCCTTTACGGTTGATCATCGGAAAAATTCCGGATATGCACAACCATTCACAAACCATGTGTATCGGATAAGTCCTTCTAGAGATTTGAACTAAAAACCTCTAAGTTACTTCAAGACTTCCCCACCAGTCAAAACATTTTAAGTGTGGGTCAATTATTATTATTATTTGCTATTACATAGGAGGAAACCTAAACTATCCTGGGCCTAAACTAGCATAATTTATCAGCACAAGGATCATTCATAAGGCCTAGGTGGGGTGCTTTGGTCCTCTGCTGTACTTTGCGTGTGTTACTTCCACCATAATGATATGCTTGAGTTTTCATGCTCAAGCCACATGATGCATTCTAACTTTCAAGTCTCTTCCATTAGTACCTAGGGTCAATCCATGGCACATATGAGAGGTGGGATGCCCCTACGGTTGATCTATACATGTTTCTCTTGTGATTTGAGGATTTGGCCAAGTAAAAGTTCTTTTTTAGTTCAACCTGTCCCATATCTCCCACTAAATTTAAGAACCCTCATCTTTATGGATTTGCACTTCAATATTAAAATTTCTCATTAATATACATCAATATGCATTGACAAAACGTTAATTCCAGGGAATCTCGTCGCCTTTGGCCTATAACATTCAATTCTGAATAGTTGAGAACTAATGCAATAACACGGGAGGTGTTCTACAAAGGTTGGTTCTTGAAGTGTAGAGTTTTTGGGCAATTGAACTACCACTAGTTGGTCAACAAGAGATAAAATTTTCCTTAGAAATTCTTAAATCTACATTAATGAAGAATTGCGACCACACGTGCCATGTTGATTTGAGGTGATTTGGTTTCATAAGTGGGCCCACCCATGTCCATCTAGATGTAGGGTTGTAAATTGATGGGGTTCCTATCCTGGTCCGCGGTAGATCCGAAACTAAAACTGTTAGTGAGAGGATGAACCTAGAATTGGAACCATGTATATAATGAGTTATGGTCTAAGTATAAAAAATAATTCAAAGAAAAGCTAACTTTTAAAAAAGAATTTTAAAAATTTGAAGTATTATATCGGATCTCGATTCTACCGGTCGAAATCAAGGTGGGATCAAGCCTAGAACAATTGAAGTCATGGGTCTAGAAAGAAGATCAAGATTCATACCCATTAACTTATCATGACTTAAATATAGATCCAAATCCGAATATTAACGGATTAGAATCATGGGATAATAAGGCAATGGAGGACTCATTTTCAACTCTATCTAGAGCTGGCGCAATAGAATCTTGATTAGTGGGCCACACAATTGCTAGATCACAGCTCCCTGCTAGCTCCAATACATGCGAATTATTTCTGCCCTGCAAGAGACAAGACCGCGGCAAGGTCACGAGCACTGCTCAAGAGACCGTAACACCCCACCACGAAATCCCTCATTTTAGCGGCCCTCAGCACCTATAAAAACCCCCCAATTCCATTTGCAGACCTTGTCAAAGACAGAGCCCTCTCTCAGTAGCTCGTCTCTTTCCCTCGTTTGTTTCCTCCTTCCTTTCCCTCGTCGCAAAGCCAAGACATCACCACGGAACGCTTCGATCTTGCTTCTGCAACAAGGATCCTAGCGTCCTCTCTTCTTCATCCCCGTCTTCCACGCTTCTGTTTTTGCTCAGATCTTGCAGGTGCATAGGTCTTTCTTCTTTCCCCTTCGAATCTTCTCCTTGCGACACCGATTTCGAGATCCGTATCGGATAAGTAGCTGTTTTCACTAAATTATATGATTCCTTGTCTTTTACAGCTTTGAATCCTTGGATCTCAGCAGTTTCTGCCGAATCGGCTGTGAAAAAGAGCTTTTAGGGTTTGAAAGGGTTGCGATCTCGTTCCTGTAACGAAAGGTAGTTGATCCTATGATATCTTTGGTCTGTGAATGATCTAGATCTGTAGATACTTTAATTAGACTTTTCATATACGAATCTGTATTCGTAGATCGAATTCATAGTGATAAAAGAGGGCAGATCTTTGCTTAAGTTAAAAACAGAAAATCGGATTTTTGTGTGGAAGCGTTTCCTCAGAGATCTGCATTTGAAATGAGAAATCAGTGGAAATCAGTGACAATGGCGGTCCTCTAGCTGTTATTCCTAAATTTGTCTCGATCGTTTAAGTCTCCAGCTGGAGATCGTGTTCTTCAGAGCGTATTTTTAATTAATCTTCAAAGCATGTGGAGGTTGAAGCAATTCATGCCGAAAGAGCAGACTGGCCTGGAAGGCCGCACTGTTGAGATCGGAAATATAAAGGTTCATGTCCGAAATGCCGTCGCAGAAGGAGGGTTCTCGTGCGTTTATCTTGCGCGCGATGCCGTTCATTCATCAAAGCTGTATGCTTTGAAGCACATGATATGCAACGATGAGGAATCACTGGATCTGGTAAAGAAGGAGATCTCAGTGATGAAATTGCTTAAAGGACATCCAAATGTTGTGTCGCTTCAGGCACATTCTATATTTGATATGGGACGAACAAAGGAAGCATTGCTTGTGATGGAATTTTGCGAGAAATCGCTGGTTAGTGTGCTGGAGAACAGAGGAGCTGGGTATTTTGAGGAGAAGCGGATCCTTTTGCTTTTCAGGGACATCTGTAATGCGGTGTTTGCAATGCATTGCCATTCACCACCCATTGCTCATAGGTAAATCCTTACATTCAAAAAAAAAAAAAAATGTATATGCTAATGCTCTTGCAATTTTATCTTCCAGGATCTATGGAAAAATCCTATTAGTTTGGAAGAGCCTATTTTGAGTTTTCACCATGCTGGTTATCTTCTTTTGTAGTGCTTTTGGCAATTATGCCCCATATACTCTGTTTAATATTTAAGAAATCTATTTCACATTTATCGTGAAAGTAGGGATGGTAATTTCCAACTTTATGCATAGTTGTGTCATCGAGTTCTGTTTAGGCTATTCTGTTTCTAATTTAAACACTTTTGTAGTTGATAATTTATTATTACATCCCTTCTTTTTAAAAATTTTGAAGTCTAATTATCATTGTAAACAACAACAAAGCCTTAACTCCATCGGATCTACAAACTGCTCTCTACTCCAGCTTAACACAAATAAAATTTCAGCATAGCTAAGACCAAAAAACCAACCTAAACACTATGAACTACAAAGTTATCTCTCCCTTTCTAAAATATGATAATGCTAGATAATAACTTACATAGCTGCAAGATTCATCAAATTAGTGTCAGTTTTATGAGTTCTGTTCTTCCACTATACCCTTTTTAACACCTTTGTGATTTCATAACAGGGATACAGCTATTACTTTATCATTACTTTTAAGATCTGTATGCAGCTTTTATTAGTGCCATTTTTAACACTGTTTTTATTTAAGAAATGAACTTTTGTTTGAATATTATGTCAAATCCTTGAATCTTGTGTTTTGGGATTTGCTAAATCAGACACCTTGTACAACAATGTGTTCTTGACACATGTTTGTTTTCATGCAACTTAGCATTTTGTACGATTTGTAGAAAACAGTTGTATTGCTAATGTTCTTTGTAGTCAATATGCAGGCAATGTATCTCGTATTAGCCATTTTTGTTTCCAGTGGAAGAGAATCGGAAAGATATATTAATTCCTTGGTTATTGTCTTAGTGCTTTTGTCCTTAAAGTTGCTATATTTGCCAAAACCTTGAATCCTGTGCTTTTCTGAATTGGACACCTCATACAATTTTGTATTCCTGACACATGTATCTGTACTGATGCGACTTGTTTTGTGTTTAGGAGAAACTATTTGATATATCATATAACTTCTCCCCATGTGTAGTTTGTATGCACGTAATGTATCTTGTCTTTTTGTTTACAGAGGAAAACATGCTGAAACATATGTTAATTCCTTAGTTATTGTCTTCATACATTTGTCATGTATTGTTCAAACGCAAGGTAGCCATTTTGATGCAGGCTGACCCAAGGTTCGGCCCTGGTCACAGGCCTGCAAGCCTTAATTTGCCCCTCATGGTCAATGATTCGCCGAGATCACAGATCCCTATCCCTTAGTTAAATAGTTCCAAATTAGTAGAATTTAGTTGGTTTCATAATTTGTTTCCTAATTTTATTTCTATTTCACATTTGATTAGGCTTAGATGGTTTCCTATTTTATTTAGAAAGTCTTGTTTGCTAAGAAAGACTACTGCTCCTATATATATAGTTGAGTCCCTCATTATCGTTGCTTATGCTTCTTCTAATTAATAAAGATTTGCTGAGTTTTCTGCAGTTATGGTGTGTTCCATGATTCTTAGTGTGCCCTAATGCTAGAACCCTAATGCTAGAATCCATATTTGAATTTGATCAATTCCTTAGGAGATTGATCTAAACTTTCAATCGAGGATTCGGGGTTGTGCCACATTTCACCGTTAGTTTCAATTTCATTTAAATCATAGGGGATTTAAAAACTTAGCTATATCAAAATGCATGGGCATGAAGTGGTGATGTTCTTTTTTCCTCTTCACTTGAAGATGATGTTCCTAGATTGAAAAAAGTAAGCTATTTTATAGAGGCTTCATGTTTTAACCATATCAAAATGCATGAAGTGGTGGTGTTCTTTTTGCCTCTTTACTTGAAGATGATATTCCTGGTGAACTAACTTTTATTAAGCAATCTCCAGAGATCTCAAAGCTGAAAATGTTCTACTCGGACCTGATGGAGCATGGAAATTGTGTGATTTCGGTAGTACCTCAACCAATCACAGGTGTTTTGATCGACCTGAGGAGATGGGTGTTGAAGAAGACAATATCAGAAAGCATACAACACCTGCCTATAGAGCTCCTGAGGTTGAATGATCAACTAGTCTGCTCTTGATGTTTATTTTTCTTTTTTGTCGTTGAAATGTTGACATGCTCTTGTTTGGCTGAACCTCAGATGTGGGATCTGTTCAGAAAAGAAACCATTAGTGAGAAGGTCGACATATGGGTAAGTCCATTATTGATTGCACTTTTTTCATTGATTGGTTTGATGGATCAGCTTTCTGTGTTTGGTTGGTTTTGTGAGCTTGGTGATGTCTCTTTAGTCTTTAGCAGAACAAGCTTACTTGGCTGTTATGCTTGTCTTCGTGTCTTGCAAATATGCGGTAGATACACATTTGCATCTGTTTACTTCATCTATTAGAACTGTTTTGCTTACGTGTATGCTTAAAATCTTTAATATACTTTGCAGGCTCTTGGGTGCCTTCTGTATCGGATCTGCTATCTCAAGTCGGCATTTGATGGGGAATCAAAGCTACAAATTCTCAATGGAAATTATCGCATTCCTGATGTACCAAGATATAGCTCTCCCATAGTAGACTTGATTAGAGACATGCTTCAAGCTTCTCCAGATGCCAGACCAGATATCACGCAGGCAAGGGATTTGCTTCATTGGCCATTCATCTCCATGAATTTAGGTTAGTCCTAGATTGTCCATGTCATGTTAGTCCTAGATGCTAAGAGAGTTGTTATATCTCACTGATACCAAATGTCTTCTTGTTACAGGTCTGGTTTCGTGTCAATGA
This sequence comes from Sextonia rubra, assembly GCA_037013555.1. NCBI lineage: Eukaryota > Viridiplantae > Streptophyta > Magnoliopsida > Laurales > Lauraceae > Sextonia > Sextonia rubra. The sequence goes on along the minus strand of JASUAD010000001.1, from coordinate 11,694,018 downwards.
GCAATTACCTCTGGAGTTGCAGAAACATACTCCTGACAGGTCTACATCAATGATAGCAGTCGATTTGCCCCTTCCAAATGCACATGCACATGATGAAGGTGAGTATTCTTAAAATCACACCATTATTTTTAGCTCGTTGACTTGTTTTTTCTCATAAATTTGTAAAATAGGTATTGTACTTTTTTTTATTCTTTTAATGCACTGATGATGATGATGATGATGAATGCATCGGTGAGCTTTACATTTGAAAAAAATGTAAATAATCTTGTTACATATCCTGTAAGTGACTTTGAAGCTACTCGAATCATTTACTTCAACATAACTACACTGCAAGGCCAGGTAATCAACAGTGAACAACCACATGTTAAAATGTGTTGTTACAAAGAGCATTAGTTTTGAATAGGATCTAATCATAGAGAACTCATAAATGAGATGACATATAAGTGGTAAAAGGTTTCCATGATGATGATGGTGATGATTTTCATGGTGGAGGATTAGCAAGTCTGACAGCAACGTTACCAGTACTCGACAAATATTAGAGAGAGTGCTCCAATTCTAGTTTTTTCTTTTTTCTTTTTTTTAAAGGATTGTGTGTAGGACATCAGAAAAACACTTTTTTTTTTTGGTGTGTGTGTGTGTGTGTGTGTGTGAGTGAGAGAGAGAGAGAGAGAGGTTGTGGAACTAACCCGTTCTACTGGCAAGGTTTGATCCCCGGATGGGAGGTGCCTCATCAATGAATTTAACAATTTTAGAAGGCATCATTTTCTCTTCTTTGTTGGATTTCTATCCAACTGTAGCGGATGGATGAGTGCCTGATTTGGCTTGTACCAATTCATGGGGTGAAGTGTGTGAGGGTGGTTAACTTGATCACAGGTACGGCCATCTAGCACGTTCATCATACCCATCCGAGCCCATCACACCAGATCATTTGCCTATAAATTTCTTTTCTAGTATGGACCATCAAGTTGAGAGAGAGAGAGTGAGGATCAGACCCTGGATTGGTGGTGACATAGCTTTCTTTATAGTTCAATACTAGAACTTTAAGCCCATCCTGGATTGATGGGATGAGGCTTTCACATGCATAAATGGGAATTTTTTGACATAGCTTTTGTTTATAGTTCAATACTAGAAGATCTAACGATGATGGCTATGGGATAAAAAACTTGACATGTTGTAAATGGGGTTTTTTAAGGTCCACCGCATGCAAAGAAGACTCCTCAAAGAGCTCCTCCGCCCCCTCCAGTAGAACAGCTTCAAAATGTTTCTCCATCATCCCTATCAATAAAAGATAAATGGCAACCAAAATGTGCTCAGGGTATGCCAAAGGCTAGTGGAGGGGTATCTCCTTTAGGTGCTTTCTGGTCAACACAGCATGCGAAGAACTTGCATGTTTCAGAAGACACTGGTCCAGTGTTTGATCAAGGTCCAAGGGGTGAAAGCGTAGTGAAAAACATTAGACAGAGCCCTGATAAACACCATCATGCTGACAGTGCAAGTCCTCCCAAAGGTCGCGGTGCCCGAGCTGGAGATCAAATTAAGATGAGCATGCATGGGAAACCCCTGAAGAGAGATGATGACAATGGTGAGGACTTCGAAATAAGATTTTTCTCCGATGATAAAGACTGGGGGTCTGAGAAACCTAAAACATCAAATGTTGAGAATGTAGGAATCCATAAGGACGAAGTGTTCAGCACTTTTGTTGCTGACTTTGATGGCGCTAAGCTCAACTCTGTAAATAATAAAACAGGAAAGGAAGCATTAGAGGCAGAAGTGGAGAGGCTGAAAGAACAGCTAAAGCACGCATACTCAGAGAAGGCTGAAATAACATCAAAATACGAAAAATTGTCTGCCATTTGCCGTTCTCAGCGACATGAAATCCAAGAGCTTAAGCATGCCCTCTCTGCGAGGACCCCATCACCAAGTAAAGATGGTTCTAAGATGCAGAGCTCTCTTGGAAGCTGGCATGGAACGCAGGTATTTTCTCTTTTCCCCCGTTGTCCTGTTTTCATCATGCTCATCAATTATTCCTTTTCAGCTGATCAACTCGTCATAGTTTTCATTTCATCATGCATTATAATAGTATGTGGTCATTTTCTGAAATGTTCAAATGGTCCTTAGGACAGTGCCTACTGCTTCAGCTTGATCAAAGATCAGGTTGGGTACTATTACCCATTTCCAAAACTGGCGAGGTTAGGTTAGTCTATAATTACAAGAGTGCTTGAGTATTTTGAATCACATTACTCTTTATTGATATTTACTATTTTCTTTTCCTTTTGCTCTTTATTTTTTCTTTTTATTTTTTAATAAATGAACTCACTGGACTTCCCAAGTGAACTTGAACTAAAGCTATCATCTAGAAGGGATTTAGTTTAAGGCTTTGATGCCTTGTTGCTGATAGTGGTCCTTCAAAAAATTTAAGTATGCAAATCCAACTCGCTGTCTAATTTGGGATTGTAAGGGTGCATTCTTCTAGAAAATTCACCAAATCTTTATATGATTATATCTGGAGTTATACATAGTTCTCTAATATGTACTACCCTTCTTACCTGCTATAGCAAAGGGAGAAGACAGAAGGATCTGTATGGGATTTTCAGCAGGGTATACTTGCTAGCAGCTCACCTAGCCCAGACTCTAAACCATGGAAAGCTTTCACTGATGAGCCAAAAGTGCAGCCGCTATCAACACCTAGATCAGTTCGGACAACAAATGGCCGCCAGAATAGAAAGTCTCCTGTAAACTCGAGTTCTGATGCCTGGGGTTTTGGCGAAGATAGTTTTACAGCTGCCCCTGCTGGTTCTCCGTTGCCTCTCTCTTCAGATCAAGGCAGTAACTCCCAGCGGCTATTCAGCAACCAGAAAACTGTGGAGATCAAGGAGGCTTCCCAACCTGCTGGATGGGCTGGTTTCTGAGCGATGGAGAAAAAAAGGCAAATATATGTATCAGAACCTTCATTTAGTAAGAAAATATGTTGCGCTTATACCGGAATCTCTTCTCTGAAGCCTCTTTTCCTTTGGAGTTCAAAATGAAAGAGATGTATTTCTTTGTTGCTTTTTTTTTTATCTTTTTTGTCTGGTATTTGTGTAAGGTTTATTCCTGAAGGGCAACGAAGTGCAACTACGAATGTCTTAAGAGGAGTTTTGGATCAATCAGTAAGTGATGAGTTTACCAATATTGCACATATCGCAGTTGCAGGTTTGAATAATGATAATGGTCTCTGCACTCCCTTCTTCTTCCATTCTGCGTTCTCTTTTTCAATGCTTATTTGTTTTTTCTGTTGTTTCTGAGTAAATTTTGTGTGCCTTTTCTCTTGTACATTCCCCTTTGTGCTGCATGCATTGGAATGTTACTGTTTTATGTTTTCCATTGTATCATAAAACTGAAATAAGAAAACACCCCCACCAAACCCAAATTGCCAAAAACCATGAGAACTTGGTTGTGCTGAAGCAAGGCGTATTATGGCTAGAACTTCAGTGTGTCTATGCCTCTTCTTGATTGGCAATGCTTGGTGGTTAAGGTTCACCTAGTTGGGTTTTACTGTTTTGGATATTGATGTGCTGTATTTGTTGGCTGGCCGCTTGCTGCTTGATAATCCAATTATGAGTGGAAGGTAGCTGTGTAAATAAATTACTATTATTTATTAGAGGGACTGTGGGATACTCTTTTTAACTTCCTATTTCCATTATTGAATCATTGGTGCCCGCCTACTACGCGACTAAACAGTAGTGCACAATGTTTCCCTAGAGAGGTGGAATGGCATCTTCTTTTTCTTTATTTCCCTTTTTTTTTTCAGTGGCAGGGGAGAGTGCAGGGTATGTTTACGATGTGACAAATGATATCTTTTGGGAACATGCCTAGGTGCTGGAGTTGAAGGAATTGGTACCTGGTTTGCTTCCACGAATAAAAATATCTAACATGAGTAGAGAATACTTGATAGGTTTTCCACTTCATCCCGTTTCTATCTTCAGCTAAGCTACCTTATTTTCAACTGAGCTGCCCATTAACAGTGCATGCCGAACACCATACTTTTGTATCCAGACTTCCGGTACCCAACACAATTATTATTGGAGCAGGTATGTCCACTGCAGCATGTATGTCAGTTACTTCATTCAAAAAGAACTATTGGCTGTAATTTTTTTTCCCGTCTTTTTTACCTGAATCGATCCTTGGGAGGTGCTGTGGAACACTAGGTGATACTGACAAAACCTGCCCACCAATGGATCAATCCTTGGGTGGTAATGTGGGAGCATGCATCCTTACCGCAATTGAAAGCCCTGTGATTCCGCAACACCTGAGCTTGTATGACAAGCTACTCCGCATGTCATATGGCTGCCTTTGATTCCAGTGTAGGTTTTCTCTCCCACTTGTGTGGGTTCTCTTGTTGCCCAACACCCTTGGCTGGGGTAAGGTTAAAAAAAAACACAAGCCTGTATGGATGAGAAAAGGTGGAGAATATTGAGAGGGAGAAGACTGTCCTCAACAGCCCCTTTGTTATTCATGTAGAGGGCCAATTTCAGTCTTCGAAGCAAATTGCCCATCTGCGGATTACCCTTATGTGCTAATTACTATTCACGATATTCATATCCTACTCTATATTAGCATATGCAATTTGGCTATGTAATCTGTTGTGTAGAGAAGCACTCAGTTTCATTTAACAATGCAACTCTAATTGTTTTTCTTTTCTTAGAAGAGAGATGTTTGTTCTACGAGCTACCATATATGAAGTTCAGCTCTGTGGGGCCCAATTGGACCCTCCTTTGATTAGTGCTGGCCCTTTTACACACTCATCCTCCCATGATTTGGCACCATACTCAATTTCACTCTCATCAAACTTTTATGCACCATTGGATTGAATATAAAAGAAATCTACACTTAAACGACTAGTAAACATTAAGGCAATTAAATCAAAAGCTAGAATGATCTGAAAAGGCTGATTTTTTTTGTTGACCCTTATTCATAACGAGGTCTTTCCATGTATTCTACTCTCACTAATTAGGAGGCATCTAAGTGGGCCTTACGAATTGCATATAGGTAGCAAATAGGACTATTGGGATGGCAATAAATTGGGTATAAATGGGGACTCGCCCTAACCCACTTCTATTAGGAGTGGGGTTGGGTTTTGTTGTCTCAATCCACCCTGCTCCGAATTATAATATATTAAAGTAGAATGTTTTTGCTTTAACTTTGATCAGAAGTTACACTACTTATTATTATTATTTTACGAAAAGTTTAAGTTACACTACTTTATTAAAAAGTAGAAGTTCCATCAACATCAAGCTGATCATAATGAAACTAAGAGGATCTTCAATCCTGTATACTAGACTATCCCCTTCAGCCGCACTTCTAGCAAGTAGATGAGCAATTATATTTCCTTCCCTCTTAGTATGTGAGATCTCACTCTCATATTCTCTCCCACTCTCCTTTTCCCCTATTACTATCTCACTCCACTCACTTTTGATTTTTTCCACGCAACAACTTACTTTTGTATAACTACTCTTCCATCTTATTCTTTATAATAGGTGATTTCTCATTTAACTAATCACTATTTAAATTTTTTTGGCTTGCCCTTTTTTGCGAAGATGTAATTTAAAAAAGTTCGGATTCGTTGCTTCGTCGTTTCACACTTAAAATTGAAGAAATGACGATAAAGATCCAAGGACAAAAAAATTTTCCATGTAATTTCTTATAACATGTTTTCCTCTGATGCAATTCCTACAGTTAAATTTGAAAGTTCTCTTTTTGTATGATTTCATAGTAAATACATTCAAAATAATATGTTTAAAATATCTTAAATCACAAATTTTCACTACAAATTTATGTTAATTATTTATTTTTATCATAACTTTTGCATTTATATTGCATGTGCTAAGCACGCACATGTTTTGCTAGTATATATTATTTATTTACTTATTGCTTAAGTGACACAACTTGTGCAGTTCGTTTTGGGTCTTGACTCTTGAGGCATGTGGGCAGAGGTGGCGTGTTCAACCTCTGCCACACATTCTCATGCGCTGAAGGCCCTTGACTTTGGGCCAGTCCCATTAAATTTGAGATGGGGTAAATTTGGGTTACCCTAATCCGTGTCAAACACATCCTGTTGCCATCCCAATTCCCTAATTAGGAGAACAGCCACAATGTGTTTGCGGAGACACCCATTGTCCATTGTAAGGATTCCACCAAAAGGGGTGATGTCTATCAAAGGTAATAAGCTTTAGAAGGAGTCTTAACATGCCTATTGATAGTGATGGGGTTCCCCTCTCTACATAAGAGTGCTTATCACCCGCGCACAGTGCATGCTGTGGGGCCCAATTGAGCAATTGGGGATGGGCTAGGGGATCCAAAGACCTGCTTGGGGCCTAACATGTATAAAACATAAGGCCCAACTGATCGTTAATTTGATCTTCTAGCCTGAAATTTATAAAGGAACCAGCCCTATAAATATATATATATATATATAAAACAAGAGGCAACTTAGCTCCAGCTATCCAAATGAAACCTCATGTCCTAATTGGTTCCTCACAATCAGTCACCCTACTGCACGTTTGCATAAATCTAACCCAATCTAGGTCCCACAAGTAGAGTAAAACTGCAATAAGGATGCTCAAAATGAACGTTCCTTTTGTATTTAATTTCCTCAAATTTTACTCCAATAAAAGTCGGTTGGTCTCACATAAGACTGGCAATGACTTAAAACCTAATAAGACTAAGCTTTACCTCAACTCATGCAATAATCACATTGTTAATCATACTGCTCAATATTACAGTGGGGATGACTCCTCTTGGGCTAATATTTGGGTACATTGGATACACAAGGAGAGCGTTCATGTTGAGTGACTCATATTTTCAATCAGTGAGCTGGACTGGAGTCAAATCCTTGCATCCACGGAAGAGTGAAGCGCAGCGAGGGATCCAGACTCAAATCTAACTACCTATAACTCTGTTCAACTGTAATCAGTTAATGGAAAAAGAACAAAAAGCTGCCAAGGGAATCAAGTAAACCACCAGGCACCAAGTAATCTGATTTGCACGTAATCACGTTACAGGATCCAACATGAAATTTTTACAATTGACCGAACTAGTTCAACATTGTTCTGCAAGCACGGGCATCCATTACAGGAATGCAGCAAGCAGTACCCCGCAATGGAGCAGATCCTTCAGCTCCCTTGTAATGGAGTTGCCTGTGGTAGGACAAACAGATGTTCCTTGGGATTTTTAAGAAGAATACAGTAACTAATAATGGCATATTCACCAGTCAGTCACCAGTGCAATCTAAATCAAGGATGACTTCCCGATCCAACCTGCTAATCAGGCTCAAACATATCCTTTCAAGTTAGGGTTGGGATCACACACACTACTCGACCTTAGCAACCTGACACAAGTCAAATCCAACAAGTCTTGTTGCACTTCAACCCCTAACCTAAACCACGCACACAAACAATAATTTAGGGTCCAAGTTGTGACATCGACGATGCAATTAAACAGATCAGCTAGGGCTGTGCCCATACCCACTTAATTCACTGATAACCTAGCTAATGCCTGGTTAACTGACTATAAGAAAATAATAATTATTGTCCCAGAATGCAAGCTTAGCTGGTAGGGGACATCAAAGCCCTCAAAAGGAGGCCAAGGCAAACAACATTTGGGTGGAATGGGAAAGTATCAGTCAGTAGTTACTTCAGAAAAATAGGCTGTAGACAGAATAGTTTGGGAGCATAGATTAGAATTTTACCATAAATAAATAAATAAAATAATGATTATGTGATCGAGATAGGAAGGCACCCGTCCCAGACCCGGCTAAGGCCAGAGCACAATGGTCTCTACTATAACCAGCCACAAAAGACAAGTAACTACATGACAGACTACAAAAACTCCACAGAACTTTTTTCGAATTTTATTATATAAATAATATACTATGATTTACAATCAACCTTACATTTTCTCTTTAATATGTTGAGAGCAAACAAACCTCAGGAAGAGCATGACAGCATGCATACACCCGGCCGATAAGCCCATGCAGGTGGCAGGCGTGCATATTTTTCCATTCCTGGCTGTTCATCATAGGGGCGTTCCATTACTTTTAAAAGCCTGCGTATCTCTCCATAATCACCTTGTTCAGCAGCATCAATGGCACTTTGGCAAAGATAATTCCGAAGAATGAACTTTGGGTTCACAGAATCCATCTCAGCCCTCCTATGCTCATCCATAACACCACTAGAGGCCAGCTGTTCAAACAGAATAAAAAATTGAGACAAGATGTCTGTAATTTGTAAGAATATCTGCATTCCATGGTGGGAATCTCTGTGGTAATTTTCACAAGACAATTAAATCATTAAGAACCTACACTCGACATAATTTTTTCATTAGTACATGATCCAAGCACATGATACAAGCTTGTAACCTTATAAAATTGCAACAATGAGCACCCTTCTCTTGTCCTAAAATGAATAAACACCTCAAAAACATATCAGTGTTCAGAGAAACAAAGCCTCCGGCTGTCAACTCCACAAATTCAATTGCACAAAGAGAATCCTCTTTTTTGAGTAAGAAATTGCAGATATGTTGCAAGCAGTGATTTTTCAGTTTCCATGAAATGAGAAATGATAGGTACCAAGATGGAGTTTAAAACTTAATATGACACTTCATACAAGTATACAATGGAGATTTTTTTTTTTTTTGGATATAGGGTATCCCTTGCCAGCCCAGCCTTCGGACCTTTAGCCTCTGGCCCAAGGGTTGTCCAATTTTGATGAGCAAGGACTATCCCTCGCCAACCCAGCTACAATGGAGAATGTAGCTCCTTGCATGTGCATTTGGATAACCCATGGCCAAATTTTTCCCTTCAATATGTTTGATCTATAGTAAAAATGATCAATGAATAGATCTCCAGCTATTTTTATCAAGTCTGAGCTAATCAAAGAACAAATAAGATTGCTTCCATGGAACGAAGTAGGCTAAGGGGGTGGGGGCCTAGGGGGCTATATAAAATAATTCTTCCAGGAGATTTTTTTAAAAAGATAAGGGAACTTCAAAAAAAAAAAATTGCAACCCACCGACACAGAGCCCACCCCGCAAAGACACCTGTAGTGTCACAAATCTCCAGCATTTTGGAAATATCTTAGTAAGAAAATGAGGTATTGATCTAAAAATTGCCATAACTTCAAAATTCTGCCAAAAATGAGAATGCCACGATACATTAACAAGCTCACCTAAAAGTCCAAAAACATGTATTTTTTTTTCTCAAGTTGCCAACCAATGCACCCAAAAGGCTAAGGCATTACAGGTGCAACAAATTAAGTACTTAACCCCGACACCGCCAACCTACACGCAACTCGAAGTACACACGCGCACAAGATGCTCAATGCAGCATGGGGCATTTTTTTCCCTCCACAAATGCACCGCATGTCACAACATTTTTAACACTTGACATGGCATGGGCCTTTCTTTTTCTAACAAAAATTTGAACACGGGAAGTGATGTCAGTGATACCATCTCAAGTTGCTAACCAATACACCCAAAATGTTTAGACATTAGAGGTATGGCAAATTAACTACATAAAATTTTATTTCTTATAAAACATTTTCCAGATTTATTGTGCTTTTAAATTTTTATTATTTTATTTTTGGAAATATTTTCCTGAGACAAGAAAAAACAAAACAAAATAATCTGCTGATATTGGCCAAAGACAAAAAGGTAAAAAAACACACATATGGCAAGAAAACAATTCATGAAAATGTAATGGAAATCAAGGTTGACTATGGTCACAAAATCCCATTAATGAATTTATAATACCTCCTGTATGTAGGTCTGCAGCCAGCTGATCCATGCCTCTTTCCGCTCCTTGCCCATATCTAGTAAAACAGCCTTAAGTGGAACAAGCAGCTCATCTTCCAATATACTAGGGTCCGCTTTGACATTAGATAACAACCGGAAGAAATTTGTGTAGTCAACTTTATCGACAGCCATGTTGTTGAGAAGTTTACTGATCAGTTGTTTATTGTACTTTGCAAGACCAAGTTTCTTGGTCATTATAGACTGATACTCATCCATGAATTTAGTCCCATATCTGCAGAAGTCAGAATGGATGTTACTAATCAGCCAGAGAGTTTTGAGCATGTTTTTATTGAGCCCACAATACTGTACCTTTCCATGGCATAGTTTGACTCCTCCTTACTGATCAATTCAGCAGCCGATAAAGTGGTGGTGAACTGTGCAACGTTCCACAAGCCAATATCAGGCTGGTTCGCAAAACAGTACCTCCTACCAGGAAGATCAGTGGTATTTGGGGTATAGCTTGGATCAAAAGCATCCAAAAAGCCAAAGGGGCCATAATCAATAGTGAGACCTAATACGCTCATGTTGTCTGTATTAAGAACACCGTGAGTGAATCCAACCCCTTGCCATTTTGCAATAAGAGAAGCAGTACGCTCAGCAACCTCAACTGACCAAGCTGATGTAATCAAGAGTTGGAAGCATTAGAAATGTTAGAATGATTCCTCAAGATAACTTACTTTGTTCAAACTATAGTTTCAGAATCTCATATTCCTGATATTGAACTGAGCTGACTCAACTCAATTAGTTATTGAATTGAGTCTGCATAATAGTTGTTTCCTGCAAGTTTTCAGCCAAAATTCAAAATCCAAGACTTCAAGTCAGAAACTAAGCAACTCTGCTGAATTTCAAGTCACTTGATGAAATATTTAATTGGAGGAAATTTGTCATTTTTTTTATAATTTTCTTTATTATATAGACTATCACTGATACAGTTAATGTTTTAATATTGTGTATAACATTTTGTAGGATGTAGTATTGTGCATCATCTGCTATCCTTGAATATTATTGAAGGATGCCAACACACTGTTGCATCAATTCTGAGGCACCTGCCTTGATGCAGGCAAAGCAGGGTTCGATTCCTGACAATGGAAGAAAAAGCTTGCCCATGTGTGGCAAGTGGCAAGCAAATATATATATCATTAAAGGACAATCTTTTCAATAACAAGTCCAGTTGGAGTTGAATCCGAGTCAACCCAACCTGGTGAACAGTTTGATTACTGCAGTTTCTGAACGATAACTCACAGCAACTGTGTGTGTGCATGTGTGGGCACATCTCATTTTTGCATGTTATAATGTGAGATCATTTGGAAACTGAATGGTAAATATCAAGAAGAATGTCACCTGCATACTTGTTAGACGTCAAATCCACTGTCGAGGGACCCTCCTGACCTTCTGCCTTGAAAGATAGACTCTCACTCTTGCGCATATTCTCAATATGAGGGAAATGATTTCGAATGGTGTAATCTGCCAAAATCCGAACAATATCTAGGTCTTCTTTGCCTCTAGAGGCATGTATCTGATATGAGCCAAAGCGGAGAAAGGATTGGGCAACTCGGCAAACAATAGCCCCAGGTTCTTCCTTCGGATTGCCACTGCATGGAGAAAATCAAAATTTACAACAACTAAATGGACTATGAATCCGTTTGCATTGTGCACCGTACAATTTTTTTTTATTTGTTATTTTTCCCTAATGGTGGTAGTACACAAAACAATCACAAATGAAGCTGCTGCTCCTTAAAATGGGGACAAATTTGTTGGTTGCTGTGTTTTGTCACAGAAACATGTTGGCCTGACAGCTTTAAGAACATGCATTGAGATCTTTATACTGCAATCCAGGTTGGATATTGGAAAGGCAATGTTTTTCATTAATCAAACAGAAACGGAGCCCAGAAAGGAAAAGACCGGAAGACGCATGGGGCCTAGCATCAATCTTGTGAGCCAATCAAACATAGAAAGAATGATAACAGTTGCACCCAAACTTTTCTACCCATACACCCAATTTTAGTATAGAATTTGGTATGCTATCGAAGCATAAGGGGTGCAGGAGGGTGTCGAATCAGTTCCCAACTTCTCATATGGAAATCATGACATTGGATTTCTGAAAGTCGCAATATTTGAGTCATTACTGAGAGTCAAATGGAAATAAAATATTTTAAGTTACAAATTAGAACAGTTTACAAACACAAAATGACACTAAAGAACAGAGCATTACATGATAATAATCCCAGAGGCAGCATCTGAACCAGCCACCACAGCACCATTACCAGCATGAATCATCCAATTCATAACTAACTTGACCAAGTACCACAGTGGTACAATTCAGATGTGCCACATGCAACTCAACAGGTTTTAATATTATCAATATCAAGAACATGAGCATCACAAACAACCTAGTTGCCAATTATCTAACTTAGTGGGACATACTCATAAAACATGTCACGAGTGACATCTTTTCCTGTTGTGACAAGGCAAAGGGCGCGAGTTGTCGGGATTCCAAGGCTGTGCATTGCTTCACTGCACAGGAATTCTCTGATACTACTACGCAAAACTGCAAGGCCATCTGCAAATCGGCTGTAAGGAGTCTTCCCAGCACCTTTAAGCTGCAACTCCCACCTTTCACCTCGAGAGTTCAACAGTTCTCCAAGAGTTATTGCCCTCCCATCACCTAGCTGACCAGCCCACATCCCAAACTGATGTCCACCATAGCATTGGGCATATGGCAAGCTGTCCAAAAGAGTTGACCACATGTATGATGAAGAATTGATGAAAAAGAAAAGGCCATCTATTGTCTAAAAGATAATAAAGAAATGTGCGACAATGGAAAATGTGGTATAATGACTCACCCGCCCACCAATGGCGTTGCTCCAGAGAATAAGAGAGGAAAATCAGGCCTCTCAAACCTGAAACTTCAAAAGTCACTACCATTAGTAATATATTACATGTCAGAAAAACTTTTAACTATTGAAAAGTTCATAAAGAATTCACACACACAGATGAAAAGTCATGATAATTTAATTAAGAATAACATTCTACAATTATTTTCAAGTTATAGAAAACAAAAGCTCACACTGTTCAGACTAAAAATAAAGCAAGAAGTGACTACCGTTCAAAAGGGCAACCACTCATTACACTCATCTTTCTAAAAGGAAAGTTTTTAAATTTCCTGTTTAAGGGGGCAATGGCCGCATTTTTAGATTAATCATGCATGCATCACCATGCACAGTCAAGAAGACGACTCTTAATCCAAGTCATGTGAATAAGACTCTTGATCAAAGTCATGTCAATTTCCACTAATAATGTTCCAACGATACACACAATCAGCCCTTTTTTGCCTTTTCTCTACAATCAAAAGGTCATTTTGCGGGTTCATGGAGCAGTCCACATCTAGAAGTTGATTGTGGATGAACTCCTCCTCATCATCATCATCAAAGCCATGTCCCAAATATGAAGTCAACTGTGGATGAACTGACAGCTTAAAATCAAGAATATCCATAAAAATTTTCTTGTCAGTTCTCATTACTCATGATGCACAGGAAGTCTCCGACTGTTGAATATACCATCATCATCTCCAATGAAGTAATCCCCAAGCATATCCTTAATCATTTTGTATGACGGAACTTGTGCTTCAGACAATCCAAAGTTTTCTAGGGAATATTTGAACTAACTAATGAGATAACAAACATGTAAAACCCAATCTAGAAAGGGAAGATTAGAGGCAGTAAAATTATATAAACAACACAAGGTATACAGCATAAATTCTGATTACTCTTGATAAGAAGGGTATCAATCTTCGAACACAGATTATCTATTGCTCTCAGAAGTGTCACATAATAACGTTTCACAAGCATTGTAATGATGTATATGGAAAGGTTTCTGGTCAAGTCCACGGTGCAATTGAACCCATGCCTGATACCTAAAAGGACCTGTAACAGTACAGATGACCCTGCAGTCCAAATGTAATTGTTAGTAAGGACAAAAATCAGAGCCTAACCTTTTGTAGGTCAGGTCCTGGGGCAGTTTGGTGAGCATACCAGGCTCATTGACCCAAAACAAAAAAAAAAAAGAGAGAAAAAGAAACAAACAAAAAGAAAACATCTCAAAGTGCTAAAATTGAACATTGATGAAGCAGCGAGGTAAGCCGGGCCTGACTAAAATTGAAGTTGCGCTTTGTAACAACAACGGTGATGATTTATTTATGTTCTATAAGCATGTGGGTGTTTCCAATTCCAATGAAGTGGAGGTGTTTTTGATAGCTCTTTGGTGATTTTCATGAAATCTCGTATCAACCGTCTTGTGTATAGAGTGATTCTTCTAATGCGATCGCATGGGTGTCAAATTGGCAGGCGAACCCTTGGAACTCCAGTTCTTTAATGAAATAAAGGTTTTACCTTGCATCATTAACGTAGTCTTTTGTCATGAGCTTAGATCAGTTAACTCTATGACAAATGCTTAAGCCAAATAGGGTCTCAAGAGGATGTCTCCTTGGCAGATGCTTAATGCGCTCACTCCTAATTCTATCTTTCTTGTAACTCCAAAAATCTTCCTCAGAGTGTGCATCTCTAGAACATATACTTTTGCTTCTTCTCATTTCTTCATCACCCAACATTTAGCGTCACATCATACCAAACACAGCAGCGATCTTGTAAAATAAGCCTTTAATCCAAATCCAATACCAGAAGGTGTCGCATTATTTACTTATTTAATGTTGTATATGTATTAGAACATTATAAGTGTTGTCTTTTCCAGGTTGTAAATCACAAAACACTTATAACCGCTAGGTGGATGCAAGATCATAAATTTGGCCAAAAACAGCTCGAACTCTTATAAAGGCTGAATAGCAAGATGGAGAAGAGATTCAATATTCCATATTAACCCAAAAAAAGAAAAAAAAATGGTTTTCAGAAATAAATGCATCAAAGACTTTCTGTCAGAATCTCCCATAGTAGGAAGATCAAGCAAATTTAACTTTCTCCATGAAGAATTCCAAAATGGCATTAAAAAGAAAAGGACCAACAACAGCGCAACTGCCGGGAAGTTTCAGCAGAATCACTTACTCTTTAGGATCCAAATCGAGCAACTCAGCAACTGACTCCGACCACACCACGAGCTCAGGTTTCTCCACTTCAGCAGATGGAGATATCTTTGTATAACAAGCATGCAGTACCTGCAAGGCGAATAAATAAAATAAAATAAAATACGGAAATGCGCGTCTCACGCCAAAACAATGCCAACTTATCATGCACCTATTGTTCATGGATCAGTAAAAATCAGACTCCAAATACTGAACCATGCAATAGGATGTCACTTAGATGACTACCATATTACAAGAAAGATTTACTCCTCTGATAGCTGCAGAAATTACAACATTGCATCGACAAAGAAAACAAATACAAACAGGACAAGATATGCAAAGCACCAAAAGGACATCAACAATTGGAAAAATATTTCATCCAGGATGCCTTCAAACCATCTTCACCCAAATCATCATCACCACCACCATCATCTCTCAAAAAAATCAAATCTTTCAAAACAAACATCATCATCATCATCATCATCAAAAGTCATATCCAATCAATTTAGCGTGATCAAATCATGTGATTTCTACTTCTCCAATAAAAAGAACAAGCATATCATAACTACAATAGCTCTAAAGGATCAAATCAAACAAGCACAGTGCAAATCTCAAGAAAGCAAATCAAATCCACAGATGGCAAAAGCAAAAACCTCTCGCGGAATCGCATCCGTTCTCGGATCCCCCGGCAACTCCCGCACGAACGAATGGTCCCATTTCAGATCTTCCAGCTTCAATCGAATCCTCTCCCCGCTCAGATCCGGATCCGTTCCGTTATCGGCTGTCGCCGCTTCCATCTCCGAATTCCCTTCCCTCGGAGGTATATCCGCCGATACGAAGCTAGAAAGCCGCCCTCCGCCGCTGCATGCGACCGCGCGATGCGCCGGCGAGGAAAATTGCGGGAGATCGGCCGGAAAGAATGGCGGCTGGCGGCGGGCGGAGGGGAACGGACGGGTTTTCCGGCACAAGGTCGAGAAGAGAAGGCGAGTTGCTCGAGAGGAAGAGGAGATGGCGAAGAAGGAGACTTTGGAGAAGCCGAGGGAAGGAGGGAGCATCGCTTCGTTCGCTCTTCTTCTTTACTTTCTTATTGTGATGATTGTGCGATAAACAGCAAATATGGCAGGGGGCTCCCGTGTGAGTCCTCGCCTGGCGTAATCTTGTGCCAACGGATCTACACCGTCCAACTGTACTGTAGTTATTCTCCAACGTGGAGAAAATGAAAAAGGCGCACCAACGAGCCGGCTTGTACCTATCTCATGTACAACTCTGTCGTAAGGTTTACCTAAATGCAAGTAAATCAACGAGAGAGACCAGTGCCACTTTCAAAACTTTTACGAAAAATCTTGATTTAGTGCTTTGCCTCTAAAATTTATATGAAAACTTTGTATTTGAATCCCAATGCAACTTAACAATCAATTTAGGTCCACTCTCCACAAATGAAGTTATTGCCTCCTCGTGAAAAGGGGGATAGAATAAATTCAGCTCCTCTAAATTATTCTAGTTTTAATATACGAGTTTTTAAATTTTGGGACATCTTAATCATATATTTTATTGATAAACAATTCATAGGTGAGTTAAAGATGAAGTTAATATAAAAGTACACTTAGATGCCATATTATGGGATGAAAAAACTTATGAAAGCAACTAGTGATGGCTACAAAATATTGAATGCTCACAAGAGAGCATTTCTCCTCTAATGTGATATGCCAAGATGATTTTAAGCATCCAATTGGGAGTCATCACTTGGCATACATTGAATTTAGCGTTCGGGTTCATATCAAGAGATTGAATTGGTTTATGGAATCTAAATGGGTCATTTTGTTTGGACCATGAGTTGATGATTTTGATGTGTGGCAGTGGAAGAATAGCGTTGCAGTGTAATGAGAAAAATGGGAGAAGTCTACGTCGTCGGCCGATTTAACTGACTCGACGTGGGTTTTCTTCTTGGATCAGCTTAGAAAATGGGAAATGTCAAGTTGCATTTACTTGGATGTGGAAGACTGAACGTTGTCGTAGTGTAGCCGAAAAAATGTTAGGAGTTACAGAAGACAGCAAGGATGGTCCATTCTCACTAGATAAAATGGCCAAACGGGACACCAAACTTCTTTGGAACCCAATCGGGCAACACGAGTTTCCATTTTCGGGTCCATATGGGACACCCAACCCAAAACTCCTTTGTACTACCCTGGAAGGGTTACTTGAGTTTCCATTAAAGGTCCATTTCTCTAACACCTTAGGGCCTGTTTAGATAGGCGAAAAATAGAGTGCAGTAAAGTTAAATGAACCTTAACAGTTTAAATTTTAACTATATCCTATTTGGATAAGTCTTGCCTAAAGATGAAACATTATCGTCAGTCCATGTATACTTCATTTCACTTCAACTTTAAATAATTTAATTTCTTAGAGTAAAAGTCTATTTTAATCCATAATGTTTTTAAAACTACAAGAACACAATCTCCGAATAATACTATAGAAAAGATGATCTCCAATTGCAATTCTTCACTCAAAATAATGAGATTTATATATAAAGGGTGAGAGAGAACCGTTTATTTATGGCTCCAAATTCGTCACTTAGAGGTAGGGTTTAAATAGAACCCAAAATAGCAACCTTGGCTCAAACAGAAATAATTTTGCAAAAGGGTGGTTGGGTTTCTCCGTCACCACGTTCGAGTGCGAGGGAGACAGCTCAAGCGTGCTAGGTTTTGCCTGCAATATGGACAACCGCGCTCGAGCGTGCTTTGTCCTGTCTAGTTTTCTTCATCTTTTCAACTCTTTGGTGCACAACTACAGTTTTTTCTAAAAAGAAATAAAAAAATGCAACTTAATGGACTCATAGTTTTGTACAACCCATGAATTAGCCAACACTCATAAATTCTTATAACTTTCCCTTTGGCAATTCATAAATAAAACTCTTTAAAATAATATAATTGATCTACTCAAAATACAATCCCAAAATTATATTACATTGAGAAGATATAAAAAATTGAACCTTTAGAACCTTCAGCTTGCATGTCCTTTGTCTGTCTTTAGCTCCCCTTGAATTAGCATTTTTTCTTCACAATTTCTTCCTCATTTTGTTCATAATTGATAAAGTTATGATTTAAGCATGTAGCATAACTATGAATTTCCCAATTTTTGTGTAAGGATACCTATAAAAAAAATTGGATCCTGTTTCTCCATGGTAGCAAATTCCTAAGAATTTTAACCAATGTATTCTTATATGTGGCTATAACTAAAGAATCAAGTTAAGATGCATCCGCATCTCCACCTTAATTATAGTTTTTTACCTTTAGGTAAGTCCTTGAAACTGCATTTTTTCATGTAAAATTTCATACACTTTAAAGACTCAATCATTATAAATTGCATAATTAGGGTTAAATTAGGATTAGTGAACTTGAGATCCATTTGTTGTATTTTAATGCATAATTCTCTAAAAAGAATCTTCATTGTAGCATAAAATCATGAAAAGTGCTGCTCTAAAACCCTAATTATTGAAAATCTCTGCTAAACCCGGATATTTCATGAAATTATTCATCATTTGAAAATCTCTGCCATTGCCATTGACTATCATCTAAATTTTAATGCGCACAACTCGTGGTACATTGCCCACTTAATTTAACAGTTTAACACTCATTTTCAAAAATAAGAGATGATGCTTAAAAGTAATAAACAATATCCTTTAGATATTCCTAAGTAGGGGTGCTTAATAGATATTTCTTCTACTTGGAATTTTTTCATGCAAAGCGTTTCTCTGCCACGTGGGGTGCTCATAATAAAGATAAATACACAAAAACTCAAGGAGAACACAAAGCCCTAAAAACTTGGGGTCTGCGGAACCCAAACAAAAGCATCAAACCCGAAAGAGAGGCCAGGCCGATATGAAAACGGCTTTCGGGTCCGTGTTTCAACAGCCCTTTTTTGTCTCCTCTGTCGCTTCCTCGACTCTCCTCGCACTTCCTCTCTCCTCCATTTCGTTCCAACACCGTCTTCCACACCATCAAAGGTGGAAACTTTACGCCCTTCCGAGTCCCTACTCGTCCTAGAGCTCTCAATCTTCACATCATCGATCGCTTCCGAGAAGGAGATTCGAAGAAAAACCCTCGAATCGCAGTATGCTCGTCTCAGCAAATCCGCATCTTCCTTGTTGAACAACGACTCCGCTCGAGGGCTGTGGATTCTAGGGCCGTGACTTGAAATTAGAACAGTCGGGGAATCCAAACATGAATTATGATTCTTCCGATAGCAGTGGTGAGCTTTTGGATTATAGCAGTTTCTGCTTGTTTTTTGGTTTTTCTGTTTTGGGGGGTTGTCTGTTTTTGTTGTTTCAGTGGATAGATGGTTATGAATTCTCCTGGATTAGGGTTTGGGTTTGGGGAAATTGTCTACCTTTCTTACTCTTACTGTAGGAGATCTTGTTGACGCAAATCGCTGCTCGAGAGGTTCGTTAGCTGGTGCTCGTAGAAACAGTTGAAGGAATTAGGGCTTTGAGCATGAATGCCTAATTAGGGTAGGACTTTTGAAATTACAGTAGATTAGGCTTTATTGAGTTCAAGTTGCGTTTTTGTTTCTTTGTTTCGGATGCAAACCTTGGAGTAGTTAGGAAGGCACATTAGAATGTGTAGTTAGATAATTCTTTTTTATTGCTAATTGTAATGCATTAGTTAAATAATGATGTGGTAAAATACATGGTAAATACTCCAATATTTACTTCTTGACCACCCCCCCCACACCCCCCCCCCCCCCCCCCCCCCCCCACCCAACCCAAACAACAACCCACCCCACAAAACCCCACAAAAAAAAAAAAAAAAAAAAATCCCCCATAGACTATTTATCTACACAATTCCCACCAATTGCGCTCTATCGATCGCCACACTTTCATCTTCTCATTGACACCCCCTTGTCATGGCTAAAGGACACCTCCAATGAACCACATAATATGAATACAAATTCGAAGGTTTTTCGGCCCACATGAAACGATGAGTTTCTTGCCTCGTATTAGTCTGCAAGTCTATAATTTTCGTTCCAATCTATGACTGGATTCCACCGCTCTTTTGAATTAGCTCTTAGATGGAAGCCTAAGTGGTTACATCCCACTATTGCTCTGAACCACGTCGCAAATTGAACCAAGCCTAGCTCCACAAGAGTGCTCTTGGATAAATTTATGAATACACTTCATCATCAAGAATTCCTCTAGGCTTGCATCACAAATTAGGCTGGAAGGCAGTGGTCTTTTGATTCTGAAACATAATTTGTTCTAATTGCATCTGATAGATTCACTCATGTTTTCATCCTCAGGCACTTTGAACTGAACCCTTGCTCTTATTGATATTATGGAAAAAGTTAAGATTGGTTGGTTGCTCATGCCCATAGTTTATTTTGCACTGAGCTTTTTTTTTTTTTTTTTTTTTGCCCTTTTCCTAAATGATGGCAGGAACAGATGATGACCTTCCTCCGTCACATCAGAATAGGGTTATGCGAGGAAGCCGGATCAGTGGGAATGGAAGACCTGCTGTTGTAGGCACTCACTCATACTCTAGGGTGCATAATGATATGGAGACTCAGATCCACAGGCTCGAGCAGGAAGCATACAGTTCAGTTCTTTGTGCCTTTAAAGCTCAATCTGATGCCATTACTTGGGTATTCTTCCAAACTTTCATAATGCATTGACTAAGTCTCCTGCATTTTTTTGGATGAGCATCTCTAATGACCATTATATGAAACATAAACTCATCAGGAAAAGGAAAGTTTGATAACTGAACTTAGGAAGGAGCTCAGAGTATCTGATGAGGAACACCGGGAGCTTCTTGGCAAGGTTAATGCGGATGACATCATCCGGAGGATAAGGTCTGGTGTATGAATTATGATGCCTGGCTGATCAGTTCCTGCATAAGTCTTTTGTTGTTCTACTTTCTGATTGAAAATAAAAAAATGTGATGGCAATAGGGAGTGGAGACAAGGAGGGGGGGCGCAGCCGGGCTTTGGCAGTACTTCTCAACCTGTTCAAGATGCAATTCCTAGTCCAACTGTCTCAGCTTCTCGTAAGAAGCAAAAAACATCGCACTCGGTGCCTTCTATATCAGCAGGTGCTCCATCTCCAGCTTTGCACCAGCAAGCAATTGCCCCTTCCCTGCAGCCCTCGTCATCAGTTGTGAAAAGGGGAGCTCCAGCTGTAGCCAAGGCCAAGAAGCCTAAATCAGTAAGTACGAGATTCTCAAATAAATTTTTATCTAATGACAGTTAACTGATATTCCATTTGCGTTTACAGGTTCAAACATTGCCTGGTGTATCCTCAATGAAGTCTTTACAATATCCCTCTACAGGTCTGACCGGAAGGGCCCAAGTTCCCAATCGGGGTTCTTCTGGTGCCCTTGTGGCTAATGAACCTGCTGACACAGGTGATCGATATATTGGGAAGAAAGTGCTAACAAGGTGGCCTGATGATAACAATTTCTATGAGGCTGTTATAACTAACTACAATCCTGCAGACGTATGTGTGACTATTGACTGCTTATGAATTCATTTTAGCCTTCTTTCATGGCCAATTGGCCTGATCCTATCCAAATTTTATCAGGGACGACATGCTTTGGTTTATGACATAAACACAGAAAATGAGACTTGGGAGTGGGTCAATCTGAATGAGGTAATGTTTATACTTATTTTTGTAGACTGCTATCATTTGTCTTACACATTTTCTGCAGTTGCTAGACTTTTATTATGTAGTTGATGACAAATATATGGACAATCTTCTCTGCAGTTCTGTACTTAACGTCCTGAGGTTGTTAACAAATTACAAGTACAGAATTCTATATCATAAATTGGTGATGGAGAGTGGGAGCTGCTTAATCATAAATTAGTGATACCTGGATATCAGTATTTGCCTATTGTATCTGTGTCGGGCTAATACGACACTCATACTAGTACTTGATACTACCCCAGCACTCTTATGATTCAAGATTAGCATATTGTACTTTAGTGTGTCCATTATTTCAGATAGTTGATCAATTTCTTACTTTGTAACATAAAAATATTGTAAAGTCCATCCCAAGCTGTAGATCAGCTGGTTGTGACATGGGTGCATGAGTGGGATGCATGGGTTACAAACTTACAAATCTACCATGTACCTAAAAAAAAGGGACTTTAAACGATGATAAATTTCATCAATTTAGAGAAAAAATTAGGAATTATGTGCAAACAATGATCATTTTATCAATTTACAAAAAAAATAAGGAATTATGGGTGGAGTCCTTCAGATAGGTAAAAAAAGGGCCCTTTGCTATATCTATACTATCATCTTTGCCCAAAGATGGTCCAAACCAAAATGTTATATGAAGCTTATACACTGATTTGAGTGTTCGCATAATAATTGGTTATGGACCCAACTGGATCCAGATGTCGTACACGGTTAATGGGTCATTAACCGTGGAGCTGAACCTATACTTGTGTCAGTTCTGCCCAACATAGGACTCGTACCCCAGTTTTTATATTTTGGTTACATTGCATTATCAGGTAAAGAGACACCTATTGACATCTAATGGTGGTATATGACATTTTCACCACAAATTGAGTTCCAATGTGGATATGTGTTGCAATGAAAGAATATATGACAGCTCGGTGGTATATGAAAGAATATTGACATCTAATGGTGGTATATGACATTTTCACCACAAATTGAGTTCCAATGTGGATATGTGTTGCAATGAAAGAATATATGACAGCTCGGTGACCATGGGTTGACAGAGTTGATCTCTTCACTGTTTTGTCTTTTTACTAATTCCAGTTCTCTGGTGCTTTTCATGTTTTTCAAGTCTTTTTGCTTTCATAATACTGATTGGTCCTTATTTTTGTTATTGTTGACCACAAGAACAAGACAGTTTTAATATTCTTTTTATTTTTGTTGTCTACATCAGTGTTTATTAAATATCTAAGACATGTTTCTATCTTCATTCCTCCTTAGGTTGACTGAACTTAGAACGAAAGGACACGACTTGGTTTGAACTGATAAAATAAACTTGATGGCTTTATTGGACTAATGATAGAAAACTTGAAAAAAAAAAAAAGGTGACATGATTGAAGTAACACTGGTCCATCCCAGGTTTCTTGGGACTTGGGTGGTTTCAGGAAGGCAGTTAAAGAACAAGTTTCTAATCCTTAAATAGCTGCTTGATGGGAAACCACTTAGATGTTTAAGGAGCATTTAGTGGGTTGGGTCTACTTTATTGTTAACTACGAGTGAATAGCTTCATACCAAGTTGTTTCCTTATTACTATTGTTTTAAAAGTCAAAACCACCTCTTGCTCACTTCTCCACATGATCATCTTCACAGGCTATTGGCCTTAAAACAGTAGGCCCTCCAAAAAGTTGAACATGCAAATGCAACAAACCTTCCAAAACTATACCAAATCAAATCTTTCATCAAAAAATTCAAATTATATCAAATGAATGAAATTTTTAAAAAAAATAATTTTGAAAGAAAATTTTGAAGAAATGATAACATTCAAAATTAAATTCCCAGAAAACTAACATTCCCTTTTGGTTTCACTTTGTCAAAGTAAATTAAAATTTTCCTACAATAATCTGATAAATTCTACTTATTCTATGAGGATAAGAATCCTCATTTCAAGTAGCTTTCAGTGTCATGGTGTTCTACTGAGTACTGATGCCGAATTCAATGACTTAAATTGCATTGAGCAGGTCCTAGGAGCAAAATTGTAAGATAAGTTGATTGATGGTCCAGTTGGGTTACTTTTATGGAATTTGTTAGTATAATTGATCCATATTTTACTTGAGTATATCTCTTGGCATGCTTGTCTGAATTTTACATTCCAGTTTGCTGGCTGCAACTCTTCTGTTAATTGCTTTTGATTTGGTGAGAACCTGGCGAATGTTTTACAGGAGACTCATGAATATCCTTAGTGCAGAAAATTTTGTACTATTGTTGGTTGATTTGTTATGTTATTACATAATATTTGGCAGATTTCTCACGCAGACATTCGATGGGAAGATGAGGATCCAGGCATCTCTCATCGAACAGGCAATGGTGGACCAGGGCGTGGGAGTAAGAAGTCCATTGGCCATGGTGGTCCTATTTCTTGTGCAGGCAGAGGACGAGGAGGCCCGAAGAATCAGACCAAGAAAGATTTCCCACCACTACAGAATGGCTTTGGAAAGAAAAGTGCAGATGATATTGAAATACTTCATACAGATACATTAATTAAGGAGGTGAGAGTATTTAACTCTAAACTTAGCTTGTGAATGAAAATTATTTTGTGCTGGTTTTTCAAAAAATGCCTCTTTATTTTAAGCAGGTGGAGAGGGTTTTTGGTGTCAATCATCCTGATCCCCTTGAGATTGAGAAGGCAAAGAAAGTGCTGAAAGTAAGAACCATTCCATGTTTGACATTGCTTGTCTTAAACGCTTTCTTCAGCAAACTAGAGGATATTGTTTGTGTTGACAGGACCATGAACAAGCTCTACTTGATGCGATTGCAAGACTTGAAGACACATCCGACGGCGAAAGTGGTAATATATAGGTCTCACTGTCTTTTTACTTGTTCTAATATTTTTGCAGCCTTTGATTCTCTTTACATAAATTGCTGTTAATGTTACCTATTTAAGTAAAAGAAAAACAATTCTATTTGGCTTTGTATAAGTAAGTTATCTCTATCATCTTCCTTTTCTCATTTGAATTTCGTGAAAGATTTGGTGCTTTCCAAATTCATCCGTTTGACCAAATTCTGCTAGTCCTATTTGTTGCAAAAGTGGTAATAGATGAAGACAACTAACTACCTGTCTTTGAAAGAAGTTGGCGAATTAACTTGAAGCATTTTTCTTTCACATGACTAAATACCCTGTTATGTTAATGGAACAATAAGTAATTTTACAACCCTACAAATTAGTGGACGATGCTTGTATTGATGGTACTTTTTGTCCAGTGTTCCTTAACACTAAGGTGTAAAGTGTAAACATCATAGCGTGCTTTGTTTTTAATAAATAAATGATTAGACAAAATATTAGAATATTTTAATATGAATAGAGGCCATACAGTATGGTTGTTTTAAGATTGAATCAACTGCGGAAAGTTAATTAGGATTGACTCAATTTACAGTGGTCTTTACTTTCGGAGAAAAGAAACTTCCTTGATCACCTTGGCCTCATCCTCATCATTTCGGGTCTCGCCCAATGTGTAATACTTTTTAGACAAAAAAGAATTGATAAAAGATGCATTAAATCGCATCACCACCGTTATGATATCCTCATTGGATGCATCACTTCTGTGAGTGAGTTTCGCTTTCGCACTTAACCTTATCAAGGCCATGTTCGCAGGAAATTTACAGTCTTACCGTATCTTTGTCAGATACATTGCACAAGGGACTGATTCCGGCTTTTATGTATATGGCCAGACCGTTTCAAATAGTATTTCTGGTTTTTCTTTTCCCATTGTTGAAGCTCTCTGTGGGTTTCCTTGTGTATCTTTCTAATTATCCTCCTTTCTTATATAGATCAATACATCTACCTGAGCATCCGCATTTTGGCAATATATTTACTTGAGTTATTCAAGTTTCTTCATTCCCCAAAATTTAGATTCATATGGCACAGAAGGACTGACTGCTGTCTTCTGAAGTGGCAAATAATGATCACATAGCACTCCACTGGCTTGTTTCTCTCTCTACTTTGCCCACAATCCTCTGGTGCAATTCCATCCCAGTTGGGAGCTACAAGTGTTGCCTCGCACTAGTTCGATCACTCTAGTCGTTGGCTGTCTTATATAATTTTGATAATCATTAACAATATACTTTTCCTTCAGTATCCACCAAATTAACTGCATCGTTACACTTTTAGATGCCCCTTCAATAACGATCGTATGTTAAATTTTCCTCATTGCTCTAAACTCTTTGATTAGCGTCTCCAAAAATAAACTAGCTTCAATGGTTACCTTTCTGGCATAAAATGATTTTCTAAAATATGTGATCCTGTTGGAGGGCGGTGTTAATTGCTCTCACCCGGAATTTCATCTTACGGCTTATAAGTTTTTTGGCCCTTTCTGAATGGCATATGGCCAATAGGTAGCACGAGTTTGAAATAATACATTAATAATTAAAAAATATATACCAAACTTACTGAAATTACAAACTGCCTCAATGTGTTATACAGTGAAGCATGTGAACAGATGCAAGGCACCTGTCAGACTTGTATCCTGGGATGTTCTTGGGACATACCGGCCTTGGGCATGCTTTGCGGCTTACATCCCAAATGCTGCTTGAACACTTTGTTTACAAAATGAGGACTTGGTTCTCTCTTACATCAGATAAGATGGCCCAATTTGTCTGAATGAGGAAAAGACACCCTTATGTGAAAGACGCTCCGATTTCAGTGGGCCTGATATTCCACAACATAACATTGGATGTTATGTAGTGGAAGGCTGGCCACTAGTATGCTATCTAGCGAAAAATGATAAGATTCCCAAATGGCTTGCTTTGCAGCCTGAAGAAATTTCAGGTCTTGGATTTCAAATTTAAGATCCTAGGTTACACCAAGGATAAATAGTTTTCATTTAATAAACCACTAACTAGGGAGATTATGCTTAACAGAACGCGAGCAACCTTTCTCTCATGAGCAATCCATGGACCAGGAAAGAGGGTGGAAGTATCAACAACATGGTAACCAACCTGTTGCACACACTGATGATGACATGATTGGAGAAGGGAGAGAGGTCGGCCCGGATGGTGACCAAATGACAAGAGTGGGCAGAGCTGCTTCTATTGATCTACAAGATGGCGATGAAATCTGATTCATGGACCAACCAGCCCGGGCAGCTGCATCTGGAAAGGTTTGGGAAAATGCTCACCTGTGAAATGCTATGCTCTGATTTATTTCACACGACAGGAAAATAACAGCTCCTTGTGTTGGTCTTCATGGAGAGTGGGCATCTCAGTTGGGGCAGTGTTTTCATCTATTTAATCACCTGGAATGCTGAAATGCCTCTGTAAAATTATTGATCAGTGTAACCATTTGACCATGTGACCCAAGAAGGTTTTTTTTTTATTTTGCACTACAGTCAGCATTTAATGAGTGGCAGTATAAGTTCTGTAGAACATATATTCTTGAGGCAAACAATTCGACACTTGCAAGCAACCAACCCTGATTGTGTATTGCACAAGATGCTTAAATTTAATTTATGCAAATTTGCAAGTTAGCACATATTAGAATTCAACACTAATGGAAATTTCAGTGTTTTCTTTCTCTATCTTCTTCTTCTTATTATTATTATTGTGGCATTCCATTTGATTCGTGCAAAATTATGTGACCTTTGGCCACTTGTTTGATTTACAGTTTTTTCTTGTTCTTGTACATGGCATTTGAAAATTGGCAAGCGAGAACTGCAGACCAACAGTTTGTAACAAACGGATAGACCAACAGTTTGTAACTAACGGATAGACCTCCACCACGATAACAGGCTTGGTCTTGGTCTTGGTCTTTCCAGAATTGATAAAGGAGGCATACACACGTACAAGCACTTAAAAAACGGTGCTTCCACAAATGGCTTTCATAAGATAACTCCACAGTCAATAGATCATGGCAGCTACATGTCTCCTTACTAAGGGCCATAACATTCAATTGAAAAGGGGGAAAAAAATCAACGGAAAGTGCATTATGGTAAGGGTGGCTTATCCATGGAGGAATTTACCTCTTGAACAGTTCTGACAACCCTAGATGAATTCTCAAATGCAGTGCAATTCCCATTTTTGATCAGCTACACATCCTCACAGCTTACCAGCTCTCAAAGAAGACCAGCAATGCATTCAATTGTCCTCTGCTGAATGAAGTTGCAATTCTCTCTGCGTCTTTTAAGAGAGATTTGGCTTGTCCTGCAACGAAGATGACATGGGATCAATCTGCAGAGATATTACAGATGATAAAATAAGGGGCTTGGCAACTAAAAAATTCAACAAAATAATGTCTTCAGACATTTGACCTACACCATTTCTTAGATATAAATTTTGTAGCAAGTTGGGTGGCTTAGATATAAATGGTTACACCAAGCTTGTACTGGCTGTTGCTCTTACAAAGATTGAATGAAACACACAATCAGATCCACCATTTTGGCATCATAAGAAGGTCCTTCCATTTGGAAGTGGCCAACCCCTTCAAGTAAATGTGTCTCAACACGCCCAGCGGCTGATTTTAGCTTGCTTTCCAACTGCTTCACACTTGTAAAACCATCTTTGGTACCCATAACAAAGAGCTTTGGTTTGTTAGATTGTAGAATAGCTTTATGGTGTCTCCCAAAAAGGATAGATGCTGTCAAACCAAATGGGTATCCTAAACTCACATAACCCACAACTTCCTTGACTTGATCAACTGCAGAACCTGCTATTGGAGCACCTGAAACGACAAAATGGAGGTCAATATGGCCTTTCGCATATGTATAGAAATATTCAAGTCCATAATTCTTGATAATAAAGATAGAGAGCACACAAAAAATGGCATGTCAGTATGTTTCAAGATCAACAGTTTCTTAAAGCTGTCAATTTTTTTTTATATTTTATTTTTACCGAAAAGAAGTTGTCCTGTTCATGGTTAGATATGTAATAGTCTCTCTCACATGTTCAGAAATTCATTTCAGTGATTGACCATAGGGGCTTCTGAACAATAGGGAACTAAGAGATCTGCATCACTGTGATAAGCTTCCAAAGGCAAAGAACAAAGAACAGTCAAATTAAAGCCTGTGGGATCCATCAATTATGGAAAATAACTCTATTTTCTAGCAGCATACATCTCTTCACAATGGAGTATATTTGTCACAACTAGTTATTTTCACATAACATACAACTATCTAATAGTTTTCTGTCAGTAGCAATACTATTATTCATAGAAACTTTATATGTTATTATTTATTGAATAATAATATCATTAAGAGAAGAAAACAGAAGGGACACAAGAGGCCTAACCTTTAGATGTTTCAACCAAACTTTTTCTAAGAAATTGTGCAGTACTTATTGTTTAGCATTATATGTTCGTACTTTTGACTAGAACCCTAAGCATAGTGATTGGTCACTACATCACAAAAATTCATGGTGTTGCAGGTGATTATAACAGTATTCAAGCAGCTGCATGAACTGTCTACAGATAACTGTCATTGAACTAATGCCATTTTAAGCTCATAGAACAAACCTCAAAATGCAGAAAATAATCTAAAAACTCAGACAACATTCACTTAACTCCCAGAAGCCACAGTAAAAATTGAGGGTACATCTCTTAATATCTAAGAACTCGAACTACATTCGCTTTAACTTACCTCCAAGGGGCCCCTCTGTGCTCCAGCATTACAGAATATGAACCATTTGATGATGCCCAACTATCCCAAATTCGTAAGCTTTAGTCACACACATATTAAGACATATAACCTAAATTTGTACTTAATTTGCAAAAGAATTCCACATACTATGATATTTGCAGTAGAATCACTGTAGTCTCACTACTTAGAACTAGATGCAGTGGTAAAGAAGCACAGTGGCTTTACGCTCTAATGCTGTTCTTCTGTATATTGCAAGTTGCAACATCGAAACCCAAATTTTCCATAATGAGGGATGTAACAAGGACACTAAAACAGGCTGACACTAAAACAGGCTATGTAACAAGCCCCAGCACGTTTATTGGGACTTGTGTTTTAAGTGAGTCACAATGTGACATGATCTATCTAAGATCCACAGGATGACCCAAACAGCTTTACGAAGAAATGAAGAAACAGGCAACATTCACGTTCTTTGATCAGATTGCCCTGTCCACTTATAGGCTTCACAGAAATAACGTCAGTGGGACCATTTAAAGGTGTGAAACATGTCTACTTATTGGTGTCAGTATGGTGGTCCTAATAAGATGATGATGATTAATCATCAAATCTTAACCTAACCCAATTCCCACTCGACAGCCCAACTGTAACCCAAGCAGCCCTGTGCAAAAATCCTAAAATCAGTCTTATGTTGACTCTGGTTGACACCCTAAACGGATCCCAATCTCCACCAAATGGACAGTTGACAGCAACCTAAATTTGACTTTAAAAAGGATTGATTGACAACCCCCTATGGAATCCCCACACCTACCCCAAATATGATTTATGAGTTCTTTTTCACCTTATCTATTCTGCCCCCAAAACAAAATCCTGATCAGCCATTGACAGCCCTGCTAATGCCTAAAAATCTGTTCCAATATGCCCAATTACAGTTCCTATAATCAGACCCAACTCTACCTTCAAAACAGTATTTACCCAGCGCTCTAGCAGCCCATAAAGCACCCCAGTAAACTAGCCTTACACAGCCCTGATTGCTGTGGTCTTTATGAAAACTCGAACTATAGATTTGTTTCTTTGGTGTTTTGATTAAGACTGTATTGAGGCCAAACATGTTTCAAATGTCTTTCTATTTCGATTTGTTGGTGGGTTGTACCCTCTAACGGTAACCGGTTTGATAGTTACTTTTGACCAAATCAATGGTTTTCTTATACACTGTACATTTGAACATTGAGATAGGCTGGATATCACAAACATATCAAGCTGTGTTGCTGAAGTTTCTACACACAGCACTTTTTGAAGATGTAATGAATACTATTTTTGTAACTAATGAACAGCATCTCATCATATGGTTCAAATGTTACCACTTCATGGAATTTATGCATAGTGAACATAAAACAGTCATCATTGTACTTTTCTTATAACACATTGGGTAGTTAGATTTTTTATTTTTATTTTATTTTTACGGTGGTTGAAAAGTGGTAAAGAACTGTTTTCGACTCTTGGACCATGTGCCATCCATGATACTATTTACTGATGAGACACATAAATAATGATATAATAGATTTTTCCCAGTGGCAAAGCCAGTAGAAGCAGCCGTGGATTCTGTTAATTCAGCTCATCTGCTCCAGATTTGGAGGTTTGTAATAGCCCTGTTATGAGAACCAGTTGATGATTATATCACCAATAAGCAGTCAAGTTTTGATTTAACCATATTGTGAATTCTTCTAACCACCCAACCCATCAACTCAGAATCTACAGTCATAATTCAAGGGAGAATGTTCTCCTACACAGTCCAGTTCAATGGGGCCTACCTTTGATTGGTGCAGCCCTTTGATGGTCTTATCATCCCATGATCTATCGTCCAAACCAATTTACACTCATTGAGCCTTCACGCAGGGTTGGATAGAATATCAAGAACAAAAAAGAAAAAAAAAAGAAAAAAGAAAAAAGGTATTCTAAAAACGGAGATGTAATAAATGGAAGTTGGCTAAGGTTGATACAGTAAGGGTATTTGGCATCCATATAACAGATAAGATTTTTTTTCCAAGAGGCTGATCTATTTTTAAAATTTTCAATCATAGGAACCCAAATGGAAGGAGCTCTCTGATTGGCCCGAAGGGGAGCACCCAAATAATTAAATAGAAAAATGTACCCTTTTGCAGTCCGTTAATGCTTCTAAATTTTTGAAGAGCTAGATCATCAACCATCAAGGCTGTAGACAGCCTCAAAACATTGCAACACATCCAGCATACCATGCACTTCTACATCCCATTTTTGCATAGGATTTCCCATGTGCCATTTCATACAAGTGTGCCCAATTTCCAGTGTCTAACTGTTATCAATGGGCCCTATCATGCATTTGGAGATCATTAATCGGGGTATTTTAAACCAACCAATCAAATCATTTTCCCACAATTGACCGCTAAAGAATAACCTCAACATTCCAAAAAAGAAACAAAGGAAAAAAGGTGGACTTCTAGGATCTAATACTAAATAGTATAGGTGAGACAAGAAAGTAAGAGAAACCACCATTTAGGGCCTACAAAGACACAAGCTTTTATTACTATAATCTAAATTGATGGCTTCACTAAAAATCCACAGTTATAGCCACCCGATACAATCTCAAAAAATGAAACCTACTATTTCTAGAAACAGACCTTATCTAACTTTTAATAAAACTAAGCCACATTAATCATACTTAATTCTAAAATAGACTTTAAATTGAGAAAAGACTACTACAAAAAACGAAGATTTAGCCAACATAAAACCATAATTAGATGTGTCTTCGTTTAGTTAAGTTTGGAAGCGTACAATCTTGGGTATGTGGAAAAGGTAAGTCGAGGAATCAACAGCCTACCAAATGAGGCCAATATTGTAGTGTTTTAGATGGTTGACATCAGAACTAAACATAGGTGAAAAAATTTTGTCTTGTGTAATTATCACTTGCAGAGATCGAAATAGTGGAAACCTTAGCTATGCGAAAAATACGAAGAATAATTTTTTTTTGAAAGGATGACTGAATTCATTTCACCAAGGAGCTTTATAGTATAAGAGGAGTATAATGAAAACAAAAAAACCCAAGAAACCAAGCGCCTAATCAAAATCCCCACAAAAGATAGGGTTGTCGACCCCCAAAAAACATGCATCAACCCAAAGCCAGAAAATATATTAACAAGCAGTAACAATAGACAAAGACAGTCTCAATACTCCATCTTCGGCTACGTGATCCGCTTTGGAGTGTGCACAATGCTTGATAAGGTTATATGAAATGTTCACATTCTTAGAAATCTCAGTCACCTCTTCTATTACATCTGTAAGGTACCAAGGAGTGTTGGATGCTTTTGACACCCACTTTATTGCACGTGAAGAATCCCTTTCAATAATCAGCAGCTGAGGATTGAATTGCAAAGCTTCTCGTAGGTGGGAAGTTTTAAGATGCAAGGATGGAGGAAGGTCATTCAAAGAGAGTCATATCATGGGGCTATTGGAGGGACAACAATTCAGAGGTCTTTCTACCATATAGTCAAGGAAATTGAATTTCTGGCAAAAAAGGAGAAAAAAAAAAAGATTAAAGAAAAAGTACTATTGGTCAAGGGCATTAATGCATCTTTCTGTCAAACTCCAAGGTAGCTGAATATGAAAAGCAACAAAGTTCTGAAATCAGGTGCCTGGAGTTTAAGGGGTTACCCTATTGGTCCACCGATGTAGGACATGTCAGTTGTGTACGATTATTTTGTATGCTTTGCTAAAATGAGCATCCCTTGTGACCATGAACTGCAGTTTTGATTTTATAACTTTTACTACAATGTTTACATAAATCTTGTTACCTTTCCAAAAGAAAAAAGATTAATCGTTCGGTTGAAAAGAACTCAACCTCAAATTCATGGTGAAACTCTACCACAAGAATATCTTCAAGACTATAATTCTTGTAACCAAATCACAATAATAGCAACATTCCTTTCCATATAATCATTTGAAATGAAAACTCTGCAATGAAGATCACTAGGGCTGTTTATATGAGGACAAAGCCGGAGAAAATGGAGGTCAAGAAAACCATCTCGCAGTATAAATTCATATCACAGACCATTTTATCCACATCCAGATGACTCCTGAGATTCATAAATTTGATGACACCCACCAAAAAACAAGAAACCATTTAAATTTCACAAGTTGAATGGTGGTTGAACAACTCCTATCAAAGAGGGGAATATTTTGATGGTCCCCTGTAGATCTCCACCGTTGGTCCTTTACTCTAAGCCCCATTAGCAGAAGCCTATTGCATATGCTATCCAGAAATTTAGTGCCACCAGGAAAAGAGGCCCTTGGTTTTTACAAGATCATCACACACCCAAAACTCAAAAACCCCAACACAGATATCAATTCAACAGCCTAAAATCACATGAAATGAAGGAAAAAAAAAAACCCATCTCATCAAACTCATTTCCTATTCACCAAAACCCATCAATCATGAAATCCAAAAAAAAAAAAAAAAAAAAAAAAAATCAACAACCACTAAACCAGATCTCATTTCAGCAGCCTAATATCACATAGAACAAAGAAAAAACAAAAACCCATATCATCAAACTCATTTCCTAGTCATCAAAACCTATCAATCATACAATCTGAAGAAAAAAAAACCTTTCAAAGAAGAGATATCGATACCTGCCGAAGAACCCACCAAAAGAATCCGGTCAGCACCTGTATTTTCAACAGCCCATCTGCAAACGGCGATGACATCGAGGATTTCAGAAGAGCCAGTGAGAGAAGGGCATCCCTTGGACCTGCCCACACCCCTCATGTCGAAGGTGATGGCTCCGTATCCTCCCTCTGCCAATCCAGCCGCTATCCCCCTCATCAAGGCCTGGCATCCGCCCATGATGGAGTATGGATGGACGATGATGATTACCAGATTGCTGTTAGCGTCTCTGGGCTTGAAGAATCGGGTGTGGAGCTTGATGCCATCGCTCGTTTCCACTGTGCAGGACTCGGTAGTCATTGAGACTTGAGGAACAGGAGAGCAGAAGCTCAAAGATGGAAAGGGGTTTTGAGAAATGATGGGTGGGTGCGTGGGCGGGTTTCAACTTTCAAGATAGTTCAGGGGAATTTAGGAAAGAGGTGGTAGTGGTACTGGTAAGTGGTTGAAACTGTTAAAAGACAAGAAAGGGAGAGAATCAGATAATTGATGGTGATCTTGATGATATCATCAAGTGATTCTCCATTGGATGAATTGGGTCTTCTATTCGAATTTTAATCTGAATTGACATCCAGTGACAACTAGTGAAGAGTGGATGGATTAGGAATGTGAATTGTGAGTGAGTCGACTCATCAATGGGTTATCAAAATTTCTATTACTTTAATTTACGGATTTTTTTAATGGTAATGGAAATTAGTTTTTTAAGAAGAAAAAGAGAAACAAGCGGGGGAGAAGGGTTGACTAAAACACACAAAGTAATAAAAAAAAAAGAAAAAAGTTGAACACTTGGAGCCACAAGGAATTTTATCTCCTCTCCATAGGATCGAATGGATTAGTCTCGCCAAAAAAATTGGAATACCCTCTATTATAACATAAATAACTAAATAAAAATAAAAGAAGTAACTACTGAGCATTCTTGTTTTTTTCCAACACATTTGCCTTCTCATTCGCAAAGGAAAATTAGTGCCTAAAAGCCACCTCAGAATATAAAAACCTAATTTTATTAAGACAAAAATAGAATTTCCAAGGGTTTATATAATGAATTCGACCAAAGAGACAACATTGAGAGAATCACTTTCTACGATCAAAGTATACTAAAATGAAACTTTAAATATTCCTAAAGCTTTAAGTATGGCTAAAATATTCACTTCATTTGAGTCTTTAACTCTAATATAAGAAGAGAGAAACTAATATAATACCATGATGGGTATGAAGAACACCACCAATGCTTGTCAATGGTGGCTTCCTCTAGTGGCTCCATCAACATTAACGATACCCCCAGATAGAGGAGACCACAACATGACCTTTCTCTCCTTAAAAGCATGATCAACCATACATGCTTCCTAATTTCTACGTATATTGTCAAAACTTGAGATTCTCAAATTCTCTCCTTAACATTGCTCATTTTCCTACTCTCACCTTCACCAAATTTAAAACATTGAGAGGGGAAGACATTACAATATTGCTGATTATTCAACTATTTCTTTATTTCCAAATAGACCAAATAATGGCATATGGAATAAGTTTCTAAAGAATCTTTCTACACCTTGAAAACAAATTCACCCAGCAAGAAAGAAATACCTCATCCAAGGAACTAAATAAATGTATCGATACCCTATTCTATTTGCACTTTAATGCAAATTTGCCTTGCTTGGTATTTGATTTTTCAGAAATTCACCGTAAAGTAAGGTTGGAGCAAGGAAAATTGAAATGATGAGTAGAGATTGTGAGACCGGGCTTTTATACCTCCCTTTTTGTTGAAGAGAATGCTAAAAATCTTGATTGTTTTCATTATCATTCGGATGAAATCATTTGAAAGATTGATAAGCAAGGGAGATTCTCTTTAAAGGCTGTAAAGAAATGCCTTCCTATAATTTAGGCATCGCTGTTGATTGGAGATGTTGGATTCCATTTAAAGCACATTTTCTAATGATTTATTCATGACTTGGTTATGTTCATTGATGAGAGAGTAGAAATCAGAGAACATGCTGTGACGGATGTCTAAGCCCATTATGCCATGGATTGGAGGACATACGTTTGTCAATAAAGACGCAGGGGAGTTTGATAAGAGTCATATAAAGAATTTGAGGGGGTCTTCTAAAATGAATTAATTCGCTCAATTCCAATATTATGTGTGCAAACAATTAACTATACAACAAAAATAGAATCAACATAAAAGCACATATCACAAAAAGACACGATTTTTATGTTGAAACCCAAATCGGAAAAAAACCATAACTGAAAATTAAGCACAGTGAATCATACCACAGTTACAAGAGATATACTCACAAACCTTATCCAGTTCTCGCACAACCTAAAGACTTGTGATTTTCCTTACACAACACTCGATGCAACATCTCCTTACCGTCCTCTATTACAAATCCAAGCACCTAGACACCTTCTAAATGTTATACTTTACTCCCCAAAACAATCTTCTATGCTAAGAGATTCAGAAGATAAAGATCTCTACAGCAGAACTTCAACTCTTTAACTTTTCAACGAAAAACTTTAGACAATGTGATCTTCAATAAGCAATCTTTACTTAGAACAATGAGATATGTATTTTATATCTTAATGTTGAGAGAGAACTCCTTTTTGTAACCCCAATTCCATGCCTTATAAGTATATTTCAATCAGGAAAGAAGTTAACACGAAATAAGAAAGTTTCACTTAAAATCGAATTGAAAACTCTTAAGTTAGTGAAATTTCTCCTAGGTCCGATCGATAGGCAGTGGTCTGATCAATCAAATTTGGACACTACCTTGAATCCGATCGATCGGACCCATGCACGATTGATCGGGCAGCTCAACTTCAATTTTTTTCGAATTTTCTTCGCTCTTCTAGGATTATGTTGCCTCTTCAAATTCTTTGTCTAAAAATAAACTAAAAATACAATTCCACTAGGACTTGAGCTTTGTCCAATCCATAAATTTGTGAACATACAAAATTCCTTTCATCATCCATTGAGTGTGATAGAGTCCATAATTAATCGTGTCGTAGAATAACATCTTTCCCACATGTTGTTTCTCCACAATAAAACCAAAAGCATAAAATTCAAACCATGGTGGGCGCCTTGTCATTTGCCCTCCTCGCCACTAGGCCAAGACAACAAACAAATAATAATAATAAATCAAAATCAAAAGAGGAGTTATTGCTTAAGTTTAGCAAATTGTTGAACAAAAAGAAGATGGGATTAATTTAAGGAATACAAAGACTACAATCAAGAGGAATTTTTTTTGCTGTAAGGATTTTGTGTTGGCAAATTCATGGGTTGGACAATACTTGAGTCAATTAGCATTGTATTTTATATATCTTTTAATATTGACAATGGTTTGAGTCGCCGAATGCACTGAGCGAAGAAATCGAAGAAAGAGCGACAAATTAAAGCTTTTTTCTACGAACAATATAGTTTGAAAAAGTTATATCTCACAAATCAAACATTGGATATGGGTGAGCTACTTACCGTTAGAAAGCTCATTTCGAGTAGATATCTGTAGTGCCTAAGATTGTGTCAATCGAAGCTAAAACGAGAAAGTTATAATCCCGGAAAGTTTGCAGAAAAATGTGTTGAAATTTCATCTAGATAGTGTATTAATCCGACCAATTGAACCATTAATCGATTGATAGGACTTTTGTCAAACAGATTGGACAGGTGCAGAAAAATCATCAACTTACCATTTTTCAGTCTGATTTGAAGGAAAAGTTACATGTTGCATGCCAAGTCCTTTTCTGATGGAAAGTTCTACTTTAGAAATCTTTATCTTCTACTTTTCTAAGCGTAGAATATTGCTGTAGGGAGTCAAGCACAGCATCTAGAAGGTGTCTAGGTGCTTCGATCTGTAACAAAGAATCGCAAGAGGTCATTGTAACGGGTTGCTATGCAAGGGAGCAGTAAAGTCTTTAGGTTGCGCGATAATTGAATAAGGGTTTGGAGTATTCTTTTGTAACAGTGGTATGATTCATAATGTTTGATTTTTGGTAATGGTTTTTTTCGGTTTTGATTTCCATGTAAAAATTGTGTTTTCTTGTGGTGTGTGCTTTTGTTTAATTTATTTTCACTACATAGTTGATTGTTTGTAAACATGGTATTGAGATTGATTGCATTGATCCATTCTAGAGGATCTCCCAAAAAACCTTTATTGGCATTTGAGAATATTAAGGAAATATAGAGAGAGAGAGAGAGAGAGAGAGAGAGAGAGAGAGAGAGAGAGAGAGAGAGAGAGAGAAATGTTCTCTCACGAAGGTGCAATTAATTCTTATTGTTGGCTGGTCATTGTTGTTGTTGTATGGGTAGCTTGCATGGCAATGAGTGGATGGAGACGATCCCGACCATGATAGGCAAGATCCATTTGATGATGATAGTCAGTTGCAGATTGATCTACACTATTGAAATTTTGACATGTGAAAAGTAGTTTGGATGGTCATTGTTTGATGTTGATTTTTTTTTTTTTGACAACCCAAGGTATATATCTCTCTCCAACCCAACCTTTTAGACTTTGACCTCCGGTTCAGGAGTTACCCGATTTTGCCGAGTAAGAATTATTTCTTAAGGGATATATATATGGCCGCACACATAGCATCCGGATAATACAAGAGCCCATAGTCAAATTTAAGATCTTGAGGTGCAAATGCAAGGTTCAAACCAACTAAGCCATCGGCCCACCGCCTTGACAGTAGCTATTTGTATGGTCACATCCTCGACCACATATGGTTACATCCTCGACCACATACATCCATGGCTTCGAGCCCCAAAGGTGCCACGACCATGAGCGTGAGGATTCCTCTTGGACGATGCTTGCTCAAGACATACCACTTGACTGATTAGGAGGCCATATGTAAGTCATCTATTCCAACTAGGCCTGAGCGAGTGGTCACAAATGTTTCGAAAGGAGAATATTCAGGAGTACCGAGACCATTGAGTATCGTCAGGACTAGGTCATCTTCATTAACCTTTGATCCGTGTACAGGAAGGTTGTGGGAGATAGTTTCCTTTCCATGCGTTGTAAGTTGCAATATTGACGCTCGATCTGCAATGTGATGCAATCTTTTCCATGCGTTGTAAGTTGCAATATTGACGCTCGATCTGCAATGTGATGCAATCTTGGATTCTAGTGTGATCCAAACATCGGGAGAAGTCGGGAGTCCAACAACTTGAGTTGAAATGGATTTGCACCTTGTAGCAATGAGCCAGCTGGGCAAAAGTTGATCTTGCTTTTGCCATGCCGCATACTTGGGATTGAGAGTGGTGGTTGGCTTCATTTTTTCATGAAGGATGAATCTTTTGTAGGACAAATGTTGCTGCCATCAATGCAACCCATTAGATCGTTGGTACCTAGAATAGGTAAAAGCTTTTTATGTGTAAGCTAAATGATTTTGGTGCTTTTGTGGTACAAAAGTAGGCACAGAACTTGTGCTCAAACTACCTTTCCTGCTAAAAATTTGATTTGAATAATTAGCTTCTCAAAGCTACTTTGAGAAGGTACTTTTGACTTTTTAAGATACCAAACCAAACACACTCGAAAGTATAAAGTAGCGGAACCTCTATGTTTTAGATGTAGCCCACTAATAAAATTTAAACTTTAAATTTGTTTGCCTTTTGCATGAGATAGAAACATAGGTATATGTGATCTACAAGAAGAAAAACTAGGAAAAAATAACAAAGCTTATACTGCATGGCAGAGAGCACCCTCTCAAATAAACGGGTACTTTACTCTGAATGTTATTGGGAACATGGTATGGCATGCATGAATACCTTATTTCAAGTCTTCTTCTCCACGACAACAAGGGATTGCTTAGTTGGTCGCAACCCCAACTTTCGAAGGATTGACCCCTAGGCATGCCATTCTTCTAATTTTGTGGGCTGTTTTTCGTACTTTATGGGCTTCCTCTGTTTGCTTGTGTGGATTGTCTTGAGTCCACTACCCTTGGTTTGAGTGTAAAAAATAAAAATGTCGTCTTCACCTATAAATCAAAGATAAAGTCTCTTGACCGATAAGGAATATATATATATATAGAGAGAGAGAGAGAGAGAGAGAGAAGAATAATGCTTGATTTTGGAGTCCAGGAACAAACGCAAGACGCAAAATATGTTCTAAAAATTGGGGCACCTCAAGTAGATTTTGGACATGGAATGTGGGCTAAGCTCTGGGTTTTTAGCTACATCTATTTTTTGATTTTAAGTGACACATATTTTAGAAATATTTGCTAGACATTTTCTTTGTGAGTCCAGATTGTCTTGAAGCTTTTTTTTACGGTGATGGTGAGTGGACTAATTACTGTCCACCACATCATCATGAGAGGGGCTGCGGTCAAAAGCCCTAGAGAATCCCGATTCTTCTAATAGGTGTCAAAAGTGTTCCTTTCCCTTGCACATCAGGAATTTATTTATTTTTTACTCAGTGCCAAGAAATACTGAAAGTGGGAAGACTCAAGGATGTTAAGGGAATTGACAAAGTGGATTTAATGCCTATAGCATGGAATAGGGTCACCTTACCTAAAGTAAGTGGAGGGCTTGGAATTAATCAAAGTAAAACCTTCCAACTAAAGCTTATTTGGAAATACTGCTTGGAGAATCATAGTGGGATAAACTAATGTCTCAGAAATACTCGAGTAAATCCTTTCTGGAGTGTACCCCCAAAATCCTCGGATTCACCAAACTGGAAGCTACTATATTAAAACATCAGCCGTTGATTCGGGATAAGGTTAAATGGGTGATAGGAAATGGTGGAAGATTGCTGGATTCCAGAAGTGGGAAGAGACTCAAGGATGTTATAGGAATTGACAATTATTCCAGCATTCTTTAAGGTGGTGTTTGGATGCAGAATAAGGAGGGGATAAGTAACTTTTTCATCCTAGTCCCACTTATCCCTTGTTTGTTTAGATTTTTAGTGCATGATATTAAACTATCATACTCCCAAAGCTACAGTAGCTTAATACTCAGTATTGGGGTTTAAATAATCTCACCTGGGAGATGGGATAACTTAATACCCGTAAATACGGCTAAGCCGTAGCCTAGTATACGGTTGAGCTGTAGCCTAATATACGGCTGAGCCGTAAATGCAAGTGAATTTGTACACACTTAGCCCCATGGCTAAACCGTTGATCGACCGTGCCCCAGCCGTAGGACTCATATGGATAAGCCGTAGAATAGCATCCAGCTGAGCCGCAAATGCAAATAAAGTTAGCACAACTTAAGTCCCATGGAGAAGCCGTAGATCAACCGGAGGCTTCATACGCCTAAGCCGTAGATTAGCATACGGCTGAGCCGTAAATGCAGTTGAATTTATCCAGACAAACATGGGATTAGATTCATCTTTGGGATAAATGGAATCCAATCCCATGCAATAATACCATTGAATGAGCTTAATGGCATTAGCTATCCAATCCCACCCAAAATTCAATCCCACCCAAAATTTATCCCACTTCTAAACACACCCTTAAGAGTAAAAGACTTTCTCAACTGGGATTCCGTGGGAAAGGTTCAGTGTGGGACGTAGAAAAGATTAAAAAATTGTGGGATGATGAAATTACTCAGCTTATCATTACCATTCCATTAAGTGGATCCGATGTTCTTTGTTGGGACGAGCGTACGTAGCTGGTAAATGCGAAGAGAGGGACAAACAGAGAAGCATGCAACTGCTTCCAGTAGTCCACGATGGCCATGGAAGAAGACATGGCACCTTCCCCTCCCATCAAAAATCAAAATTTTTCCTTGGAAACTGTTGAAGGGGTGATTATCAACAGACAACCGATTTGTTTTTAATCTAAAATTAACTTAATTCAACACAATCTTTGTTATAGGCTGCCGCTCTTCTGATGAATCCATTGATCACCCGTTTTGTCCAGTTCAGTAGCTTTATTGGTTTGGAGGCCTTAACTAACCTAAAGTTTCTTAAAGCTAAACCTTCCATTTATCAATCTACAAACAATTGGTATTGGAGCTCGAACAAGGATGATTGTCTTGTTGGCTCGGTGTGGTAGTCTCATGGTAATTAGGACGGTGTTTGGCTTGGGCTGGATACAGGACTTTGTTTCTAAAGTTGGCTGGGCCCTAAATATGCCTCTGCCAACCCCATTGAAACCATGAACAGCCGTATTCAAAATTGTTGCTCGCCCAAGCTGCATAGGTTTCACTCGCAATGCAGCTGAGAGATAACCAAAGACAACAGTTTCAATCAGATCAATCTTGAATATATCCCGGTCCAAAACATTAAGCTGATTTCACTATCACATGGGCCACACATCTACTTTGCATCATTGCGAAAATATTTCAGCCTGTTTGACAAGTATTTTGTTAAAAGCAAAATATAATGAGACAGGGAGAAAATTTATAGATGTGTAGAAATGAAGGAAAAATGCCTACCCAAATAAGCTTTTCTTCATTCGTTTTCAAAATTCCATAATGATGCCAAACAGGCCTGGACCGTTAAAAATGATCTGATTTCATTGGCATTTCATCTTTGCAACTTTCTGTGATGTTTGCTTCTTTTTTTTAATTTATTTATAGCAAAGCTAATGCATAGGCATGCACTTTCTTTAGATAGATTTACTATCCAATTTTATTCTGCAATTGGATGCAAATGCACTGTAAAATGATTAGGATGATTTCGTCTTTTTTTTTTTACTAAAAAAGAGAATTAGCATGGGGCATGACTAAAAATGTTGTATAACAGTTGATCAAAACGGAAAGACAGAATAATTCTCAGTGAATTCAATCAAGGTGCTCAGTGGCAGAAAATAATAAATTTGAAACTTTGACAACAAATCATCCTAAAACAAACAAATGATCATCCCTAAAGCGGACATGCAACAAACAAAAAATAAGTGATTCTGAGACTTGTTTTGGTCAATAGAACCAGATTGAATTTCAATAATAAAAGATGGCTGACTAGAAGAAGTCATTCCGACTGACACTAGCTTTCCTCGGCGAGGAAGAAGATAAAAGTAAAAACACTTGACAAATAATATAGAAGTCTATACAAAATAATGAAAGAAAGAATCAAATTGCAGTATATATCAAATTGGATTGGGCACATTGGGCATGAGATGTTAATAACCAACCATCTCTGAATGCATCCGTTATGGACATTATGTCCACAGGCCAACCGGGTCATTGTTATTCCACGAGCATATCCACATAGACAGATGGCGTAGTCGTCAAAAAATGAATTCATATCAAATAATTGGGACAACAAAGCATCAATATAGGATCTCGCTGGGGGGCCATCAGCTACACTTGCAGGCTCTCTCTCAACCCGCACCCGCACCCGCACTTCCTCTTCTGCATCATATGTATAAACCGTTGCAATCTCTATGACCACAAGACCATCCATTGCACCATACCCCTCATCTTTTGCATTCGAAACCAGATTTAGTAGATGATTAGGAATTTGAGTCTCCAACTCGGCGAACTGGACCTCATTTAGTGATTTGAAATCATTTAGGATTCTTTAAAAAGGATATCATCTGGCAGCTAAGCGAATCTCTCTCTAGAGGGCACCGGAGGTGGTTGACATCATCCTTTTAGAACTCAAATTTTGCAGTGTAGGGAATCCATGTTTCCTCGAATATTAAGTTTTGCGTCTATGGACCAGTAGGAATAATTAGTGCCATCCATAACAACATTGATTCCATTGCTCCGGTCTGAGGCTATGATGTATCAATCAGTGAATCAAGATACAGATCTAAACCACATAGGCTTCGATCGAGACAAGTGATGCGAAATAAAAAAATATTTAGAAAACAACCACAACAACCTTCAGAGAAATCTAGTGAGAATACAATATCATAGCAACCCACTATAAGATCCAAGACCCATTGAGAAAAAAATGCCCAAACAGATGCACACCACTGCAGAAGAAGCACTATCCAAATATTGTTCAGAACAGATATCTCCAAACAGATGCACAAAGATGCACGATAAACTTTATTCCAATAAAGTTTAGAACAGGGAAGATGACTTTGTTGAACTTTATCCAAACAAATGACAACTATTGAACAGTTATAGGATTGACCCGACCCATTGGACTGGGCTTGACCTTTTACCTCTTGACAGTAGTAACCTCACCTTCGGGCCAATGGTGGACCAAATTTTTTATTTAAATGGTGCTGGTGATGGACAAGTGAAGACGTTAAATGAAAAAAAAATTAAAATTCATTTGTGTATATAAGGGAGCTTCTCAAATCACGTAGGTGCAACCACACCCATGTTATCGTGTTTGAGTCCGCCCCTACCTTCAGCAGTGCACCAAAGATGTCGGCATTCATTTTGAAATCAATACAGATAAATGTCTTCGATCCTGCAATGTTCTTGACTTTGTTGGTGATATTAACAACATACTGTCTATCTGTGAAGGGCCTCTGTTCAAAAGAAATTTATAACTTACAAAAAGGTTCTAATGATTGTGAAAAAGCAAGGATTGGAAAAAAAAAAGGAAGAAGAAAGATATATGCAATGTTAAAAAGAAGGTAAGATGTCACCTGAGATTAGGTGGAAGGTGAACAAGGCGTATGAATTTCTTGGGATCAGGTAGGTCAACTGGGTCTTCCACAAGATCGGGTAGAAGGTGATCCAAGTCTTCCATTATCTATTGGAACAATTAAACGTAGCAGAGAGATAGAGTTGTATTAATTATTCAGGAAAAAAAAAGAGAATGAAGAAGACGTAAGTTATACCCAAAGACGAAACATCT
Source organism: Sextonia rubra (assembly GCA_037013555.1). Lineage (NCBI taxonomy): Eukaryota > Viridiplantae > Streptophyta > Magnoliopsida > Laurales > Lauraceae > Sextonia > Sextonia rubra. The sequence goes on along the minus strand of JASUAD010000001.1, from coordinate 11,649,446 downwards.
CATGTAGAATACCATAAGTTATGTGATAGAAAGGATTTGAATTTCTATAAGAATTAATTTTTATTTTTATTTTTCGACAATAAGTTCAAAAAACCCGTGAATAGTCTTAAGTTATTCCTAAAGAGGAAACATCTCAAGTAGTATACCATAAGTTCCATATATATACAAGGATGTCACAGCAAGGAGTCTAAATGCTATAAGACTTAGATTTCTAATTTTTTATATTTTGAAAATAAGATTTAAAAAGGCCCTTATTATTAGTTCATAAATTTAAGTAATTATTCATGACGTTTGAAATCATAAATTTAAAAAAATGATATTGGATTGTAGGTTTTGATGAAGGACTGGGTCAAATTTACAGAAAACTTGCACAAGTAATCTCATTTTAATAAATTATTTGCATTTTGAACCATATGCTAGGTAGATCTAATTTAAATAATAAATATTTATTTTTAAGTAATTATTCATAAATTTAAAAATGATGACTATAATGTAATTTGAAACTTATATTTGATCTTTTCCTTCATTATTTGGATTAACAAATTATGTGAAGTGTGATAATTTTTTTCTTTTATTTTTCTTATTACAGTACTTTTCTTGCATATATGATTTTTCTTAATTTTATTCGATTATCATGAATGAGTGTAAATAAATGAATATGTACATTTTATTAGCAGTGGACTTATTATTTAAAAAATAATACTTCCTATATTAAAATGTAATTGATTAATGGAAGAAGGCTAGATGAAAGGACCCTATATGTACTTTTCATCCATTTCCTATATGTTTTAATGGAAAATAACTGTTTCCTAAAATAATTCCCTTTATCCAATGAGCCCAATATTGACATACTTTAGAAACTGTGGAAAAACCTTCCTTCTTTTCTAAAATAACCACCATTCCCTCCTCCACCCCTTCCCCATCTTCCCCTCCTCCCCTTTCACACCACCCCCGAGAAGACAGAGAGGTAGTGAGAGGGAGAGAGAGAGAGAGAGAGAAAATAAGAGAGAGAGAGAGAGAGAGAGAGAGAGAGAGAATGGGGGAAGGAGGTTAATTTCGTCTTTTTAATAAAATTAAAATTGTGGATAGATATTTTGTAGGTGTACTTAGAAGCTCTTTGGAAATGCCCAACCAACCCTCATAAAGCCTAATGACTAAACTACCCTTCCTAGGCTCAAACCTAGCCTAATCGCTGTCAAATTATTTAGGCCACTAGTTTAACACATTAAAATTATTTACTTAATCTCTAAATATGATTAATCAATAATAAACATAATTTTCTATGATGGGGGCCTTACAAATATTTAACTCAGAACTGAAACATGCAAGGTTACAGTATGCTGCAGAAGGTGGAGAATATGCAGTAGTATATAGTCACATCTCAACTGCAGCCTAAGTGTTAGCCCTTCATATGGTTGTACTAAATTTCATATAAATGAGTAATGTTTCACATTCAATTGCACTTCAAGTTCTTAAATAGATACGAGAGAAAAAGGTGGATTCACTTGTGCTTAGTACATACAGAGGATTCATGAATGTTTAGTACATGCAATAGCCTGAATGGCAACAAAGATGGTCAAAACATACCAACCATGGTTGCATATTGGGTCCGCTTAATGTTTGTAAGTCTTGCTTTTCGATATATCTTTGATTTGGAAAAGTTGTCCGTGTGCATGTTTTCTTTTTCATGCTTTTCAAGGTGTGACATGTTCTATTGCACTTACTAACAAGGTTACCAATACCTCATCTTGGTTTAAATGTAGCACGTTTCTTTCTCAAGCTATGGATGCCAAGGTTGATACTTTGGCTGTTTAGCGGGTCATGGGTAAGCTTACTTCTATGATATTTACACTGGATCTATGGAATTCTTGAATTGCTAAAAATCTTTTTCCTCGATGATTATCATTGTTTCAGATGATAAGAAATAATCACCGACATCTTACCAGCATCAGGCACAGAGCATCATCACAATTCACATCCCTTGACTACATATCAAAGACAACAATCTATAGAAGTGATCCTGAGCTGGAATTTTTTTACTAAGAAAACTTAATAAGTAATCCTGACAACAATCTTTGAAGTAATCCCTTAACAACAAGAAAAAAGAAAAAGACCCAAAGAGAACGGTCTAACCAAAAATCCGCAATACTTCGACTGGAATTTGGAAACGTCTCACTAAGCAGACTGAGGAATAGCAAAACCTCTGGCAGTGAACATCACTCATTAATATGAAACAATCTATAGAGGTGATCCTGAGTTGGAATTTTTTTACTAAGAAAATTTAATAAGTAATCCTCAGACAACAATCTTAGAAGTAATCCCTTGACAACAAGAACAAAGAAAAAGACCCAAAGAGAATGGTCTAAAAAAAAAATCCGCTATACTTCAACTGGAATTTGGAAACTTCTCACTGGGCAGACTTGAGAATCAGCAAAACCTCTGGCAGTGAACATCACTCATTCATATGAAATTTAGTACAATCATATGAAGGATTAACACTTAGTAATCCTCAGTTGGAATTTCATTGAAATTGATCAATGAGGATTGCTTCAAAGATTGTTGTCTTCGATCTCTAGTTAAGGGATTGCTTATTAAATTTTCTTTGAAGTAATGAGGATTACTTCAAAAACAACAATCTATAGAAATAATACTCAGTTGGAATTTCATTGAAATTGAGCAATTGAAGTTTTTTTTTTTACAAAAAACAAAGGCAGCAATCTATATAATACATGATGGTCATAGTTTTACGAACTATGCAAATTGCATGCAGAACACATTGTTTTTAGACCTGGAGAGCACAGATATACAATGATGTTGTCAGATTTCTTGCTAATTATTTGAATAGTCTTTGGTAATAATGAGTCAGATAAAGACGCTTTTGAATATCCACAACATGATGTCATGGCATGCTTCCAAAATCCAAATATGCCATCTGTAACATGTGAACTGGATGTTTTAATTGGTGTGAAGCCCAATAGCATTGTCACTTGTTAATTTGAACCCTTTTAATAGAGCTCACTCGCAACCTGCAAGGAAGGCTACTCAATTATTGAGCAGTCCGCTAATGCTCTGCATATTTGTCCTGCCAAACCACCTTACATGCTACTTTCCCTCAGCAATGTTTCATGCATTTGCTTGTTTTGAACTACACATTAATGTCGCATGTATCGTATGGTGCAACCCCACTGTCATATTCAGAACATGGGACATTATAGTTTTCAAAATAGAAGAAGTTTAAGGCCTAAACATTTTGTTTAAAGTTCACATAATGAGATAAGACGGTTAAAGTTGTCACAATTATAAGATAACAGCACTCTTAAAGTCTAACCATCATCAAGGTTGATTAATATTCTTTTGGAAACCTGTTTGTCATTCATTCACAGGACCAGTGTTACAAGTTATTACTATTTTTTTATTTTATTATTCAGTTCTGACCCAAGTTAGAGTGCTTTTTATACTCATGTTTGTGCTTCTCAAAATACCCGTGCTCAATGAATTTGGTCATGCTGAAGGTGAGGACAGCTATGACCTTGGCGAATTCTTCCAACTTTGCTTGATAAAACAGAATTTCTGGCATATTATGGTACACAGCTCAGCTTCAAAAATACCCTAGCTTTGATGAAAGTGTCACTTATAGGTGACTGTTTACATGCTTCTTTGAATTTGAACGTATTAAATGTATTGCCATTCATTGTTCATACTTATCTTCCACCTTTGTAAATGTAAGCTTTTTTTTTTTTAATTTGGGAAAGGGGTGAGAAGTTGGAAGGCTCTTGTACAGATTTCTATTCTTATAATTTGTTTACTCCTACCACTGCTAAAACTTAAGGAAGAGGTAACACCAGGCTGTGTGCAAGCACGCTGTGCTGACTTTACAGTAGCAGTTAACAAGCCACTGATACAATGCTGATCCCTCTCTAACTACTCGAGTGAGCCAATCTTCCAACTTGCTTGTATGGTACACTTCATTTGAGTATATGCAATGCCCAAATTTGAACCCAACTTGCTCGTATGGGAATTAGCCTGTTTGCAAATGAATACTGATATTATGATTGGTTTGTCCCAGCTGTCATGAAAAAGAAAAATAAACTCTACATCTGGACTTGGAAATGGGAGCTCTGTTAGGTTTAGATGATGAGAAGAATCTTTCTTATGTGATCAAATTGAGCCTCCAAGAAACACTACAAAAGGGTGATCAAGCCGAAGATCTAGTCAAGCTATTGAGATCAGTCAGAGAATCCTCTAGAAATGTGCTTGTAAGAAGTTTTCTGCATTCAAATCAGTGCCTAAGGTAAACGATACAGGATGAGTGTGAAGCAAGATGTGATAGATTCAATTAGATATTTGATGTCAAGCCGTATATCAGAGCTTGTAAAACAAAATGGAAATAGTAATAATTGAAATTAGAAATAGTTTTTTCTTCTTCACTTCAAAAGAGTTTTCAAGTTATCATGATCTTTGAAAGCTTTGATGTTTTTAGCTTAAAAGGGCCATTGTTCATTGCTGGAGGTTTTGCTAATCCTCAGTCTGATCAGTACAAAGTTTCCAGATTCCAATTGATCAATTGAAGTATTGCAGATTTTTGGTTGTAGAGCTTCATTGAGATGGTGTTCATTTGATTGACATCGGATTCTTATTCTTGATTCAGTTGTTTTCATTTCGTAAAGCCACTAGATCACTGGTATTGGTCTTTTTAAGCATTGCTTTTTTCTGTTGATCCAGGCTTTGGAGAAGGTAATTGCAGGGGTAGCTATTCTCTTGCACTCTTGATGTTGGGACTTAATAAATTCGGCCTATATTTTGTTCCTATCCTAACGAATGAATTTTGCCACCAACTCGACTTATTGGCCAGTTGCTGCTGAGGATAGCTATTGATTTTATCTCAATCTTAAATGTAGATGTTACACATGAAATATATTATCATGTTTTTCAAAATCATCATTTTCAAAATCATCATTTTCACATGGGTAAATGAGTACATCCAACAGTATTAGATGTATTTGGATATTTTGAACTTTTTTACAAATTTCTCAAGATGCAAGAAGAATTAAATATTTTGAACTTTTTTACAAATTTCTCAGTTGTGCTTTTGAATAAGCATGAGTTTTTAAAGAATAATAAATAAGAAATGCTCATACTTGGTGGCATTTACAAAAGCTACATTCTCCCAAAATTGAGAGCAACTCAATTCAATACGTTCTCTCATAATTGAGAGTACCTCAAATCATGTTGGGATGTCACAAGGGGCTCGGCCACGGCTGCCTTTCTACCCAAAGTCCCGGAAACTCCACAAATGTCGAATGGCCAAATACCCACTGCAGTGGTAATAATTCAAATCTATATCAAATTCAACCCCGTCGGCTCTACTCAAGTTGAAGCTGAGTAGAGCCAACACTTACAGGTTCAATTATGCGAGTACAATATTGTTATTTATTTTAATTCAATAATGTACAATTCCATTTAGTCCAATCTTATTTGATTCGACACTATTCAATTCAACTCAATTTGATACAAGGGGATTACTATTTAAATGTGGTAGCAACAAGGAGTACATTTTACTAATTATCAATTAAAAGAATTCAATGTATAATAAAGGATGGGCTACATCAATTGCAATTGAGAACAAAATATTGATTACAATATGTAAATGCAATAAGATTTAAGGAAATCAAGGTAATTTAAAGGCAGTCCTAATCTAAGTTACTCGCTACCCCTACCTTCCCAATCCGATGTAGTTTCAGGGTGACCAATGCATGTGCTACCTTCACCTTGATATTACATTGAATATGCATTGTACATTGGTGCCCTAACCCAGCATCCATGGGTTAAGTCTAGACAAAGCAAATAACCCACATGAGTTAGGCCCAGCTCAAGCCCTCTCATCTGTGAAGGAATCCATTGGGCTACGTCAGTTTTGGAAAAAGGTTTCAATTCTAAGGTCATACAAGGTCCACCAATGTCCATAAGACCTACGGTTAAAGATTACACTAAAACTAATTATTTAGACCTTTTTATAGGAAGTCCAAACCATTAAAGGTGCTAAAAAGATCATTTTAGTTCACATAATGAACCCTCAGGTGGAGGGTTGTCCTGCCCGCTCTAGCAGGGTGTCAAATCCGCTCGAGCGGCCCAACGAAAATCCTGTTTTCAGGATTTCCGAAACTTTTCTCTTTTTCCTCCAAATTGAAGCACCTGCAAATGAGGCCTTCTACTAATATCAGAAATCTCATTTTTCTTACATTTGACACTTCCATACTCCTCTCAAATCATCAATTCACCATCCACCGCCCAATTCACTGCATACCCATTTTTAGATTTAAAGGAGATAGAGCATATGAGCTGTAATGATTTGTATATTTGAAATAGAGCAATACAATCAATAAAATCACAACATGCACAACTACATTTACTTATACTTGCCTTGTAATTTCAGTGCTTGTCTCAAATTTCCTTTGCCCAATTGGTGAAGAAATCCCCAATTTCTTAGAACCCTAACATGCAAAATGATAGTGAAATGATGATGAGATTGAGTTGCACGTCATGATACTGATCCCTCATACCAATTTAAAGCCAAGGGCTAAGGAGAGATGAAAGCCTTTACCCAAATTCAGAAATGGAAGGAGTAAAAGGTGACTTGAAACAATTCCAAGCTTGCAAGAGAACCCATGGAGGTCTAGGATGAAAATAGGATGCTTTACACTCACATGCAGCAGCTTTCCTTCAGTTTTCCAGCAAGGATTGGGAAGAGGAAGGTGAAGTACAGCAGTTTGCAAGAAAGAAAAGAGAGAGATTTCCAACACCAATGCTTGGAGATGGTGGAGAAGGTAAAGGGGAAGGAAATAAAGCCCCTTTGTCCCACATCAAGCCCTTGATCTTTGTTTTTCCAGCAAAGAGGAGAGGTTTGTTTACAAGAAGAAGGAGAAGATGCTCCTGCTGCCTGCTTAGTGATGCAAGACCTCTATTCTTCATTTAAGAATAGGCCCTAAATTCTACCTAATTTAGGTCAAACTAACCTAATTAACTATCTAAGACCCAAGTCACTTTAAATAATAATAATTTAATACTAAAATACCTTAATTAGCATAAATTTTTAACTAATTAATATAAACTATGATTAATTTGGGTAGAGACATTATATTATCCCTCTAAAGCATGTTTGTTTGCATAAAATACATAGAAATCTAATATAGAAATTCATATCATAAGTGATTACAAAATAAAGAATCAATATGTATTTACAAAAGTGACCATTAAATAGCCTCTCTTTTGAAGAAAAGTGTATTAAGCAAAGATGGAAAGTGAATATTCAACCATCACTGGAAGTCAAGGTCCCATCCACATTATACCTTATTTAACACACCTTACCTCTCTAATAATTCTTCCATAAACTGCATTTGACCATGGTCTATAAATACCAATATATTCAATTTCTATGTATTATAATGCGAACAAATAGACCCTAAGTATTTATCTAATCAAGGCCACATGCCCTTTCCCTCGGACAATCCAACAATTATGCACATCCACCACAAGTATGTATGCCTCTTTTATTTTTTGTTTTGGTTGGTGCTGATATTGTTAGCTTGAGTTGATCAGCTTTGTACTTCATAAATTCAACATGAAATGGATCAAACCCTAATAATAACAATATGACCTTGCAACACAATCGAAGACTAGTCTGCCAAATATGGGTTTTGATTGACGCTCTTACCTTTTAGGGCTTCTTTCTTTGGTAAAATTTACATAACTCCTCTCTAAAAATTTCCGAATTTCCAAACATTATATAATTCTTGAGTATTCAAAAAGTCAAAAAAAGTAAAAGTGCTTGAATTATGAAATTCTTAAGGTTGCCATTTGAGTCCTTTTAGTTGATTTAAATTAAAAAATTCTTGGGAAATGACATCATCATCATCATCATCAAAGCCTTATCCTAACCATGTTGGGGTCGGCTACATGAATTCTATTTCTCCATTCCATTCTATTTTAAACTAAATCTTTCGATAAGTGCAACTTCTTCAAATCTGAATTAATGACTTCCATCCATATTTTTTTCGGCCTACCCCTACCTCTTGATGGACCCTCCACCTGTATATCCAAACTTTTTCTCACCGGTGCCATTACTGGCCTACGCTCAACATGCCCAAACCATCTTAAACGAGTTTCTCTAATCTTATCTCCTATTGGTACTACCCCTAAATGTTCTCGAAAGCGCTCATTTCTAATTTTATCTTTCCTAGTTTTACTATACATCCACCTAAGCATTCTTATTTCCGCTACATCCATCTTATGACATGACATTTGAAAATGCTAATTGACATGCCATCACATCATAAACAAAAAATCCAAATACACAAAACACTTGTTATAATTCTTTAAAAAAAAGGTCACTTTGGGCTTGTTTGGTAATGGTCCACGAAGGTGATTCAGTTCCGATTATTTTATGATTCCAGAAAGTCCATGTTTAGTTGAAAATCCAACCGTATGAAAAGAAACCCCCTATACACAAAAGGTCATCCAAGACGCAAACCATTAAGATTCCACTTACCTGTCAAATTTTGATAATCTACGCGCTTATTGATTTGCAGTTGAGAAGTGAAGTCAGTGGTGATAAAGCAGTTGAGCAGTGAAGTTAGTGGTGATGAAGAGTTTACATCTTGAGAGATTTTAATGATCAATGGTCTGAACCATACATCATGTTTATAAGGTCCAAAATAGCTAGTAAATCAAATATCAGTCATTGATATATCATATATCTTGAGATATATTAAAAAATGGCTAGACCATTGATCATGATTTCTAAGCCTTTGCCAGACTCATTAGAAAAATCTAAACTATTCAATCTCTTCAAAAGTCCTAAAATAGCCATGCTGTCAATTTTGGTAATCATTGAGCACCCACAATATAAAAATGACACTAACCTGTGAATGAATAGTGACTCAGGCGATAATGTATGGCGACTGATTTTTTTTTATTTGGAAATATATCTTATGGGTCCCTGCATAATCAAAATTCGAGCTGTTCATCATGTTTCAAATGCCCACTACAGCTATTTTGGGATATGTGCAAAAAATTCCACACCCTAAAAAAAATTTTAAATTTTATGTGGGACCCACAATGAAAATCCAAACCATCTATTGTTTGTAGAAGGTTATGAATGCCCATTGATTCAAATCTTATATTTTGATTCATCATGGACTGAAAGAAAATATAAGAAATTTTGTAAATCTACATATTCTTTGTATTTTTCAAACTTAGAATGCAGTGAATTGTCTTCATAAGAAATCCTCATGAAAGATAAGGTCATATAAAAAGAATAAAAAATTCCTTTGAATAGAGGATTCTTCTCATGTTGCCAAACGTGTGCATTTCACCCTAGTTAACAAAATGTTTCTATTTAGGCTGGACTTGCACATGTTATCCTCTATGCTCCAAGTGACTTAAAACTATATTGGCCAATATTTTTTATTTCGGCCATTCAAAGTTTATTAGTTTGAATATCGGTCAATTTATGCCATAATGGTCTACCTTGGCTGAAATTTCAGATTTCGTCCAAAATTATTTTTGACATAATTTTTTATTTTTATTTTTACATAATATATATGTATACTTTGTATTTCTTACACTTTATCAAAATATAATTCTAAAAAGTTTTACTAGACTAGATTAAATCTATAATTATAGATATATATTATTTTTTATATATTTCCCAAAAATGTAATGATGAAAAGTTTTGCAGGAATTTTAAGTAAAATTAACAACTATCAACAAAAAATGGCTTCCTAGTTTTTATTTCTATTTTTTTATAACTCAAATCACACTTTCCCTTGCCCTTTGAGCTAACCCAAAAGGACCATGCATTTATAGCACTAACTACCTCCAATGGATGGATATACTCCAGTATCAACCATGATAGGGGCCTTGTTCATTTGCCAAAATACCTCCAAAGATGGTATTTTTTCGGTATCATCTTTCTTCTAAGTTCTCTTAGGGGGTCATATTAGTAAAAAGCCCCTTGCTTAGGCTTTGAAAAATAAAAATCTTGCCCAAGGTCATAGTCTTTGGTTGGATGGCCCTACACGGTGCTCTACTAACTATGGATAACCTTCGAAGACACAAAAAGATTCATTAATGCTTGTCCAATGTGCTTGATTGGTGAAGAATCGATAGACCATCTATTGCTCAATTGTAAAGTGGTGCAAAGCTATGGTATAAAGTTTTGAGCTGATTTGAGGCATGGTACTTAGAGGTTGGTTCTGATATAGGAAAGGTTATCTGAAGGAACTGTCATTTAGATCATTTGAAAAGAAAGGAACATAAGATGCTTTGAGAGCTCCACTCATTTACAAATTAATGATCACCATTGCTTAATGAGTATCTATCCTCCCTCAATTTCTTGAGACTCCATTCGATATTTTCTTAAGATATTAAAACAATGTGGTTCATCATTTTAGGGTTAATTGTAGCTGAGTCTTATGTTTTTTCTTTTCTTTAAAAATATTTATTTTGCATTCTCCTTTTGTTTTAGCTTTATTGTATACCTTTCTTGTCCTACTAAGTTTTTTTATCTATTGAAATTTGAAAGTTAGCATTTAAAAAAAAATTTTTTGTCATATCGACAAAACTAGCATAACCGCTTGCACTTTTTTTTTTATAAAGAAAAATAGAAAGCAGAAACTATTGATGTGGATCCAGCCAAGAGGGATGATGACTATAAAAGCCATGAATATAGAAAGACACATTTCTGTTGGACCCATCTAATTAAGACCAATCGATTCATCATTGGCCCCATCTAATTAAGAGCATAAAAACATATAGACCCTCAGAAAGTACACCAAATTCATCTAATTAAGACCAATCAATTCATCATTGGCCCCATCTAAATAAGATCATCAAATATGGACCCTAAGAAAGTACACCAATTTAGGAGCTCATCCCTACTTAATACTTAGGACCACCAACAAAACAGGTCTACTAGAGACAAAATTAAATTACCCATTAAAATAACCAAACCGTCCTAATTAATAAACAAATTAAAAAAAAGAAAAGAAAAGCCCCATTACACACATAGCACACTATATATAGACGTCAAAATCCACATGTAGAGAACAAGGGCCCGCCGGAGATGTCAGATTCCGGCACTATTACCTCCCACTAAAGAAGCATACTTTATAGCTCCTCCTTCACTTTATCCTCGGTAACTTTCCCGGCGAATCCACCGAGTTCCGGTGACTTTCCGCCACTTCCGTCACCGCCTCTCAACGCCATGTCATGCTTGCCGCCAGAATTCTGACGCGCGGCGGCCGGACTAGCTTTCCCGGCGCCGATCTCCGATCTGAGATCCTCGACCGCCTTCCTCAGAAGCCCGCTGTCCGCCTGCAAACCCTCGAGCTGCCGCCTGACCGAATAGCAAGCTTCCGCCACGTCTGCATTTCTCGACAGCAACGGATCGCCAGGTGTACGGCTGACACCGTCCGCCTTCCCCTGCTTCGCCACGTGTTCGATGGAGATCTTGCTCATCACGAGCAGCGGAATCTTCCGAAGGGAGATCTGAGCCGTCGGATGGAGCCGGCTCCCGTCATCCCCACCCTCCGGCGGGATCCTGACGCCCCACCGGAATTTCAGCACGGCGTTGCTGCGCAAGGGCAAGACGCTCGTCGCTCTCACTTCCGTGCCGGAGACGAGTCCGTCGATCACGCCGCCGGATCGGAAATCCGTCAGGAGTCCGTTCATCTTCTTACCCGGGAAGATCGCCGTACTCGGCCGGAAATCCCCGTTTCCAATCGGCACCTCGCCGCCGTGGACCGATCCTTCCGCGTCCACCTCCGGATCGTTCTCCGCCGCTTTATCTCGGAGGCGGAAACCCGCCGGCTCGGCCGGCAGCGCGATCGTCGATCCGGCGGCCTTCTTGATGGAGAAATCGCCGATCTGAGGCTTGAAGTGGAGGAAGAAGGTAGGGTTTCCGCGGCCGAGGAGATTGAACTCGGCGCTCATGGCGAGGGGAGCAGAGATCGGCGATCCGAAGGATCCGATTCCGGTTTTGACGACGAGGCTGAAAGGATTCCAGGAATCGTTAGGCCGGTAAGCGAGTTTGAGCGAAGGACCGGATTCGAAGGAGGTGCTGAGATTCAAGCACAGCTCCTTGGATTCGCCCGCGGAGACTCCAGAGAGGAACGGAAACCCTAGGATGCTGAGAGGGATTTTGGCTCTGACCAGAGGCTTCTGATCTTCGCGGAATTTCAAAGAAGCTTTCATCTTTCGTTTCTCAAGAGGAAGACGCCTAAAATCGTATGGAAGTGGAGGGAGACGGGATTTTATAAGAAAGGGATGTGGAGTTTGGTTGGAACTTGGAAAGATTGAATTTTGAGAGAGGAGGGAAAGAGGGGTCTGTTTTAGAAGGTAAGAGCTGGGAGGGAAGTTTTAACGGAGATTTCAGTGTTTCTGACCTGGATTTAGGTTTCCTTGTTTGGCCGGATTCACTAGAGGGGAAATTGGGAAAAATTGGAAATGGTTCGGAATTTAGACCGTGATTGCTTCATTGGTTGTTACATCAGTCTTATTATGGTGGGCCTACATACGATTGCGACATTGTTCTTTCCTTGTTATATTAAATCTCCATATAATATAATTGTATAATGATGCACGCTTTGAAAAATTATCATCAGATTGATTGACTATCGTTCACTATTTCTTTTTGATTTATGAATCTTTTGTTCAGACCATGTGAATCAATTGAAATTTGAAACGCAGAAACACAGTGATTCAATAAGCATGCTTCGGGATGGAAAAAAATCTGTTCAATTTATCAAGTACCTTTTTTTTTTTTTTTAAAGTATGGTCACGAGATCAAAAGGGGTGGCCCATAGCTCTGCCCCTACCTTGCTTGTGCTGTCAGTGGACTCAGGTTGGCAAGTGGCACACATTTATTCGAACCCATTCGCTGCATGTTTCGTTGCGATTCCACTACCGTGGATGTATTTGCATAGATTACGCCATAAAATTAAGGATAAATATTAAATAATTATTTCTTATATTCTCTTGCATCTGTAAATCCGAGAATGCTCGTCTCAAAGATTTTAGACCGCTGCCTACTAAAGATTGAAGGCATGATATGAATAAACTGGATCAATATTAAAGTGGTGGGACTCACATGGATCAACCCAATGTGCCACCATGAAAAATCCATTATCAAGCATGGGACCTTTTCTCTACTAATTTTGAAATTTTGGACGTCCACATGCATGCAAAACCTCTTTTTACCCCCTTTTTTTTAAATTTGTTTACTAAATTGGGCTACTGTTCTAAGAATGATATTTTCAATTCTTTTTTCATATTGGAGGGTGTTACAATCTTTTAGACTAGACTAATCTCTCTAGGGCCAAGAGGAGCTAGGTAAATTTCTTCCTATAGCCTAAGTCTCGTAATGCAGTTAAAATCTGTAATCTTCATAAGCAAATCGTGATCTTAGACTTTCCCTAGGTACCAACTGTGGTTCAAAGTAGAACTGCAACCTCCACGCATATATGTAGGTCAAGGTGTCAATAGCATTCAATGATATTGACGACTGTGTTAGCGTGCATTCATATTTAATTTGAGGGAAGCTGTGTTTGTTTATTGCCCTCTTTTGTCTGTATTTGATATTTTGAAAACCCATGGACCACTTGCATCACGTTTGGAAGTTAATGGTGGAGATATATGAGCAAGCCTAGGACATCAGCTTTTGATTATTATGCACGTTTGATTGCAAGATTTGTAAAGTTTTTATTCTATTCTTTTTTTTTCTGATGAAAAGTTTTTATTCTATTCTAGTTTTCCTTTTACTCGGCAACATTTGCAGCAACGGTCAATTTTTTATTTGGAAACTTTTCAAAAAAATTGGTATTAATCATGGTCTAATAATGTCAAATCTATTCATTAATGGAGAATAGATTGAAGCCATTAATTTAATTTTCTTACAAAAAATGCAATAACATCAATATGATGTATGTATGACATAAACTCATATAATCAGATATGACAAAAAAGGACAGTTAAATTGCCTATCCATGACCTAAACATAACACACTAATACAAAACAAGTTAAATATATCCTAATGACACGTTAAACATCATTATTTAGGCTAATTTTATATTACTTAGTTAATAACTTACTTCATTAGTCACTAAATATGTTTAAGTGGGATCAAAGTGTTACACCTATCACGAGAAAGACAGGCTGGTTTAGGATCACGATTAGCTCCTTAAGGTTGTGTGTTCGAACTGCACTACCATCTAGACCCGAAGGTATTAGGCCGGAATAAAGGGCCAAGACACCCTTCATTAGCAAAATTTAAGAAAAAAAAACCCGGTGGATACCTTGGAAAAATACAAAAGTCTGTGAGGTCAATAATACTGCTAGAGAGAGCTGCTCAGGTACCAATCCAGCCCAAGTAAAGCCCGAAATGGAGAAGGGAAAGGCCTCATACCGGAATTAAAAAAAAAAAAAAAAGAAGTTACAGAGCCAAAAAATATTACAAGAATTAACCATACCTGGTTTCTTATGATGAAACTAGGAAAGAGTAGTGGACCACCCAACTCCTCTATCCCTATGCAATGCTATGATCTGCTCTCATGGACATATAGAATCTTCGTTTGTTCTGCTCAATTTGTGGTTAGTGACGAAGGAAAGCCACTGAAAGACAAAGGTGTCATTTATTTAGCTCTGGACAGAGAGAGAGAGAGAGAGAGAGAGAGAGAGAGAGAGAGAGAGAGAGAGAGAGAGAGAGAGAGAGAGAGAGAGAGAGAGAGAGAAATTGGATAAGGATTTCCACTTCCAAAGCGAGCTTTTTATTTCACCTCTTTTGAAGAGGATTTCATTGACGATTATAGATAGAGCATTATTGCATGTGGCAAAGGCCTCATTAAGCCATTAACTGAAATCAAGCAACAGCTAGTAGGGCAGAAAATTTCCTGTACGCCTCTGAAGTATGACGGGCGTACAGGCCTGGCCCAGCACTTTTCTAATATACATTAGTAACATTTCACAGCAGTGTCACTTGTTGGCTCACCTACTTAAGTCCACTAAAACCTTTTTATATATACATATAACTATATAAGAAACTTTTGAAATAATTGATAATTCTTCGTTAAGATTATAAAAATGATTATATAAATCACATAACTAAATTAAGGTTTTTAATATACTAAACTATAGTCTATTATGTCATTCGAGTGATATCAACCGTTTGAGTGAAGACTGGCTTAATTAAAACTCTAATATAGATTTAGATTTATAATCTATGCACAAAGGGATTAAGATTTAGGCAATTCAGATGCCCATTAGATGAGCATTTTCCTCTCTTAAAATTTGATAAACTTGTCAATCCAAGCAAAGGTGCATTCACTATAAGAATGGACAAATAAAATTTAGCCGCATTTTTTGTTTCATATGTCCAATCCAATGGTCAATCTTCTTGCTTTGAAATTTGAAGTGTATAGTGTACACTTAGAGCTAGTCATCTCTCGTACTTGATTTGAATGCAGTTGACTTTGTCTCTATTAGTTGGACACTCATTTGATTTAATCCAAAAATGTGGCAAACAATATGGGCTTTCTTATAAACTTCGGGAAATTCATAAGTATACAAGACGCTACTTGTAGCCATTCGACTTCTCTTCTCCTTATTACTCTTCTTACTCTAGAACTCTTCTTCTTTCTTCCTTCCATCACCATTCCTCATCAAATCAAGGGATTAGTAGTCACCTCCATTGCCTTTTACTTCTCCCCACACTCTTATAGTGTAAGAGTTGATCATCTCTTCTTCCAAACTAGTCCCTAGGGTAAGATCTCTTACCCATTTACATATCTATTGAGTTAATGGAGTCAAGAAGACTCCTTGATCAAACATGCACTCATCTTCTTCCTCATTTCTTTACATGCATGTTATTTTAGGGTCAAGTGTAGTGTTATTCTTCTCAAGTTGAGCCAAGAGAAGGATAGTGGATTGAATTCTAAGTCAAGGCAAGTATAAGCTAATTATTATTTAATGCATGTTTTTATAATTTGATTCATGTAAATCTATAAACTCTAAATCTGATTTTGCAGCCCCGTTATTTGTTTTATATGCAATGATTATGATTATATCGTTATTTGAATCATAAAATGAGTTTAAAAATGTTAAATGACTTATTGAGGTGAGGATGGCTTTTTGAAATTAGGTGATATATATGTACTCAGAATCCTAGCATTTTTGGGTTGAAAAGAGGTCTCCTGTAACTTATTTAGCTTCAGAATTTATGAAGCTTACGGTTAAGCCGTATGTATACTACAGCTCAGAATCCAAAGAGTCCAAAATTGCAATTTCTTCTACAGCTAAGTCGTATCCCATCTGTGACTTAGCTGTAAACACTATACGTCTAAACCGTAGGCTATTCTATAGTTCAGCTGTAGGTGCTAGTGAACGGTAATGATATTATAGCTCAACCCTAGTATAATATACGACAAAACCATAAGCCATGCACAGCTACGTCGTAGACCCTGAAAACCTAAGGAAATTAAGGATATTGAGAAGACCTTGTATGACTTTAGTTCTTTGTGATCCCTATCCAAATCATTTAGCTAAATGGAAAATTACTCAACATGAAGGGTTTTGAGGGTTGAGACTTATTCATGTGGTAATGTTTATTTGTTAATCACCTCCTCATAGGTGTTGGTTTAAGAAACTTCGATACACATTTCATACATAATGTGACACCAAAAGAAAGACAACCGTATATCGGGATAACTTAAAACTATATCATCATGTACGATTAGAAATAATGGATGCCCAAAATAGGGTTGGATTGTAAATGACCTTGACTCTATTAATTTGAATTGCATAGCACATTGGATTATCGTTATTACATTTACTGGAATGACTTTGAATTGAAATATTCATGGTATGAGTTGATTTGTCTTGAAATGTTTATTGATATACGCTCCTCTATTGTCAGCATTAAATTGAGTAAGAATGCATTAAATGTATAATGTATAGTTCTTAATGAACATATATATGGTTTTCAATGAAATGAATTGTATGATTTGCTCAAATTTAATTCTATAAATCAAAATGGTCTGGCTCTATTCAGTTTTAGTTTTATGATATCCGGTAGAGTTAGCTTGGGTGTAATATATTAATATGATGCCACTGTAGTGTGCCTTTGGAGCTTTTGGACTCCATCTATGTAGAGACCCATTCGTACCTTTGGCCGGGTCAATGGTGTTCTCAATACAAAGATCATTAGAGGGAGGATATAGCAAATGTAGTAGTCAATTAGTAAAGTATTTCATCTTATTAATTCTTATAACATGCTTATTTTAATGCACAACATGCATAGTGTACGAAATTGACCCTATGATCACTTGTTAATGATTCTTGTAGATACAATACGTGTTTCTTTAATTATATTTATACTTTGTTGAATAGTTTTATTCACATGTTGTCTAATGGTGTTACAGATTTAGATCCCCGTCCCGATCTTGTGAAGATCGAGGAGACATCGAAAGACGTCCACGAGGTCCCTTCAGGCCTCCACAGAGTGCGAAACGAAAACATCCGAGTCTTTTATTTTGGGATTTTTGGGGAATAAGATATCCTCCCTTTGCATTAGTTTTATTTTGTCATCCAGAGTTCATGATTTCTCTTAGTCTAGGATATGCATGTCATTTTGTTCATGTGTATAAATTCGTCTCGGTTTTGTATGAGTCATGTTTTAACCATTATACAGACTTTTCATAATTATGTCATGTAGATATCTTTTTCCTTATTTTGTTACGTTAATGTATTGTTTCATGAATTGATATCTTGAGATAGTGTTACTTGTCATATTGACAGGCTTCCGCGTATTGAATGCTTGGACAGATGTTTGTTCAAAGCGCCTCACACGTGTAATTATGTGAATATCCCTTGTGTAATGTCGTCTTAAACCCGGTCCAGATGTGAATTGCACTGGAATACGCATGTCACGTCTCGAGATTAACCCTAAACTCATGATCTTTGAGCTCGGGTTGTGACAATGGAGATTAAGGAACATGTATGCTTGCTCCCTAACTTACAATCTATTAGTCCTAATTTGGCACCCACCAATTCAAGTGTATATTATTGATGAGAAATATGATATGTCAACACCCCTGTAACAAGGGTGATCTCATCTCACACAGCTAACTAGAGATTAATTCTTAAGTAAATAGCTTGTTTCACAAGTCGTATACTACTTACCCATTAAGAAAGGAAAAAGAATTAAACTCGTGATAATTAAACAAACTTTTGAAGCTCTATAATAAAGGAGTTGGAACTCTCTTATAGTTAAATATAGAACTTTTTTTAGGCAGGTTAGCCTATGGCCAAAATTGATATTTAAAACCCAAAGGCCCTACTATTGATCTGTAGGCATATGTGAGACAATACAATGCCACCAACTCAACCATGAGTGTATTAGTATTAGATATGAACTTTGAAGCTATATATTTCATATCAATGTGCATGTAGCTCAAGTGGATGAGGCATTTCCCACACAAGTTCATATCCTTGTCTTTTGGGTCCGTTGGTTACAAGAATTCTGAGAATTCTTATTTAGGGGAATTCGAAGAATTTCAAATGTTGCCCCGAGAGAATTCCAAATGCTCAACACCCCTATAGCATTGAAATTCTAGAATTTGGGAAATTCATAAGGTTAAAATGGGCTTTTTATGTGGGAAGGAATTCTAATATCAAGCAAGGCATTTAAAATGTTTAGAGGACAAAACATCACATTATATCTCAAAAACCTTAACATCTCAAATTGTTATCATAAAATTATCAAAACAAACTTTGAAATCATACGGTAGTTCATTTTGAAAATCCGAACAACTTAAAAAACTTTCCCTCACATCATATGGTATGTGTCCAAATTTTTACCCCAATATATGGTCCCACTCCCATCATTGGTATAAAAACATGATTAATGAATAATTCATATGATTGTGCTATTAATTTTTATCAAATGATTCATGTTATAAAGTGACCAACTCCTATTGCGCAAAATGTGGAGATATCTAACACGGGGTTTCCTTAAATACACGCACATTAACATATACTCAATGAATTGCTAACAGTGTAACTTTTATTATTTTCTAAATAAAAAAATAAAAAAACAAAGAAACTCATCTAGCGTATGTTAATGTGTGCACATGAGGAAGTTCCCTCTAATATTAATAATATAGGTATACGATACCGTTATTTCATAGAATATTGCACTTTTCTTGTTTGAATAATTCTATGGAGACTATTTAAATCTTGACTACTTAAGATAATCCGGTCAAAATCTCTATCTTAGAATGTTAATTTAGTGCGGCTTGGATTTTAGACACGGTGAGATCTAAATCTGTAGTTGGATTTCATCGTATCACGACTCTGGACGCAAGCCAAAGTTCCAAGTCGCTTTTACTCGCGCGGGCGCTTCGTAGGAAGTAACGAGTCCCAACTGCCTTTGATGTTTCCATAGTGCTACGATCTCGACCGTCCAATTCACCTTCTATCAATCTCCACCGTCACTTGCACGTACGATTCTCCCTAAACATGTAGGCTCACGAATGGCAAACCAACCGCCTTTGCTTTCTCTATAAGAAAAAGATTTCCTTCCATGTTTCTCTTTTTCAACTGCTGCTCCTCTCTTGCTCGGAGCGGGAAAAACGAATTCTCCAATCCCAAACTGTCCATGTCTACGTTTTTCTCTTTCTCTTCTTCTTCTTCTTCTTCTTCTTCTTCTCACTGAAATTGCTCTCTTCTTTCCCAGGGGTAGGGTTTGGGTTTCTGTAGGGTTTTGGAACTCGATTTCCGGGGATTCCTCCGTGGAATCTGAATAGAAAGTTAGTTCTTGTTACGGACATCTTGATATATCTCATATCGAGTTTTGAAGGGGAAAGATGACGAGCGAACCCGAAACGAGTAGGAGCAGAGAAGAACCGGAGGCAGGCGAGTCGACTCGGGGATCTGTGACCGAGCGACGAGGTTTGAGGTCGCGGTACCTGGCCGTTAAGAATCTGATCAGTGGTACGGATGTTTGCATTTTGATGTTTTGGTTGCTTGAGAGCTATGAGGGTTCTTGTTCTATTGATTCATATTTTGGTTGTCTGGCAGATGAAGGAGATGACATTTCAAGAGCAGAGTCTGATAAATTTAAATCTATTTTCGGCCAAGTGGAAAGCTTACATAATCTTGGTGAGTCTTTCTAACGCGATTCCTCCTCGTCTAGTGATTTATTGATGTTGCATTGGCTGTGGCTGAATCGATTCCTATTTGAATTCTTTATTCATTACAAGGAGAAAGATAATATTGTGCACTCTTGGGGTGGTCAAGAAATCATAGACCATATTGTCTTTATTAGGTTTTGAATGAAGGATGCTGTTGTTCTGCTCATCCAAAATAGTTTGCAGGATTTGTAACAATTTATGTGCAAAATTTTTACTTTGTTACCATATTGCCAGTTATACAGACCTAGCTTTGTGCACTCAGTGATTCTGCTTAGGTCCACATGGCAAACCCTATGATTGGACCCATATGATCTAAGTTGATGTGAATATGGCCACCCAAAAATCAATAGCAGAGAAGTTCAAGGAATTAAATCTAAGGGTCAAGGGATTATCAAATTCCTTCAGGTGTAGGAGGTGGAGTGTGTTAGATAGAAGGTGCAGAAAGGCAGGATCCAGGCCTGAGGACTAGTTTTACTTAGGTATAAGTGTGTCTGTATTTACAAAAAAAAAAAATGTACACATATGATAATTTTCTAGCTTTTTATTTGAATGGTATACAGACGCTTATTTCGTTGAAAACAGGCCTTCATTGGAACTGGACTTATGCCTGCACCTAGACTTTGACTTGGGTTATTCAACTCATCTATTTTGGACTTATGCCCTGGTGGGTACAGGCATACAGCGACTCATGCGCGTTGGCAAACCTTATACATGCAATTAGAATGATCTGAACTGTGGCCATCTATTTAAGGGCCTCGTATTTTAATGGCCACTTTTAAACCATTGTTCTTTGCAGCCCAAATATAGTTTTTTTGCTCTCCATTCGATCATACTAATATCTGATCTTTCCATTAGTCCAAATAAAGAGCTTGTCATCCCACCCTAACCATTGGATTGCTATCCTCAAGGTTGGCCCCACAGAAGGGTTCACAACTTAGATGTTTTATACTGTTTGAAGTTTTCTTTCTGTGTGCGTGTTTATATATATATCCTTGTTGTTTCATCATGTAATGTTTATCTTGAAAAATGCATCTCAAAATCAACTTTTTGTTGCTGCTTGCAGTTCAGAAACCTCGAGAACAAGTTGCAGATGCAGAGGCTCTTTTAAACATTGCAAATACTTTAGTAAAATCGGTGAGGTCACATGGCAATGATGAAGTTATGCCTTCAGACTTTGTACAATTTCTGCTTAATAAATTTGGGCAAGATGGTAGACATGGCAGTGAGAGTTCACAAGTTCTAATTGCTTGGGCAGATATTGGCTGCACTGTTTCTCATGTCCTTAAGATGGCTCCTGGATGCCGCACCATGTACTATCACAAACCTATTTTGAAAATGAAAAATATGATTTTAGTTCTTTGTGCTTGTTCTTTAATTTTCCTTATTGGTTATGTGTTAGGATTGGGCCAATGAATAATGAATTGAAGCGACGGCGACAGAAATCTGCGATTCAAAGAAAACGAGTGAGGCCAACTGAAACTGCTCATCCTGAAGAGGTGAGTAATTATTGTTTCACCTTCAAACTAATTCAGTTAAAGAGTTTCTGCTCCAAAATAGGCTTCTGCTTGATGAACTAGATCTATGCCAAGGCCCTTTGGGCGTAAGCTTATTGGCCATCTCAAGTCCCATTTGTCACAGTTCTATGCCAAAATAAACCCAATGGACCCAGTATATTGAGAGGATAAATCAACAAAGATTTACCTTGAGTTTTTATATTGATTAATAAAAAATACATCTGTAGTGATTTACCTTAAGTCAGAACTTGGCAATATTAGAATCTTATCATGAGTAGTTGTTCAAAGAATCCAATTTTATCTTAATTTAGAGATAAACAAATCAAAGGGGTTTGCTCAATCTCTTGTAACAAAAACTTAAAAAGAATCAGCCATGTGAAGGATTTGCTTAATCCCAGAGGTTTATTGTAAAAGGATGTGCTTTCTTTTTTCTAAGGCACTCAATGACATGTATTCTCTCTATTTTGGTATTGAATAGTGAGAACTAGACATGTGGATGTTCTTTAAGCTTTGGCTTGGAAAGTATTCATTGGTTACTCTTTCATTACCTTTTTGTCCACTTTCTGGTAGCTCGATTCTTAAATGCAAAGGTTTCATTCATTGAAGAGGCATGCTGTTTTGAGATTGATCTGCAAATTATAATGCAAGTCTAATCCAATATCCTAATGCATATGTATGAAGGGATAGGGATGCAACTTGGGTTGGGCGAAACCTGAAACATCCCCTGATCCGACCAAAAGTGAAATATGGGTTGGGTTGCGCTCGTCTCCATACCCTTGAAATTCAGGTTGGGTTCGTTTCATGCTTGGGGTACCCAAACTAGTCTTTAGTACTCATTCTATCCATGAATATTTGTATATAAATTAACATTATATATTATATGCACTAATACTATTTATGAAATATATACGTTACGTAAATTTTATAGCCTTTGAAAGTCCAACAAATTCCAATAAATTTGGGTAGCTGACCTGAAGCGAGTGAACCCTGCTCGACCCTAATTGCACATTATGAAAATTTCAAATTGGGATGGGTTTGTGTCAAGTATGTTTAGGTTTCATTCATCAGGTATGGGTTTTGGTTTACATGCATACAATTTGGGTCAGGCTTGGGCAGAGCCAATACTTGACTAGCCTAGCCTGAGTTGTACTCCTAAAATTGATACTAGTACTTCAATTTAATTGTTAAGATGGAATTGTAGATTGATTTAGAGTGTGGGTTAGGAGTCCCTAATGTAGTGAAAAGCATAACCAAAAAAAAAAAAAAAAAGATGTAGAAGATCTAAATATCATAAACCTCCAGTAATTAAGTGTAACATTTTAATTTCCCAAATCATATCTTGTTAGAAGTGCCTTTGTATTTATTTTTTCTCTTCTACTGTATGATCCTGTGAGTTTTAGTAGCTGTAAATCAGTAATCCCAATTTAAGTCGAGGGTATTTTCAGATTTAACAGATGAATCTTTTGATGCTTCTTTCTTCGGAGAATCCATTCCCTTTTAGAATGGAATAAGGACGTTTTAGTTGTTAACAGCATTCTGATTGTTTTGATGGAAAATGACGAGTCTTTAACTATTAATGGTGTCTCAGTACAAATTCTCATGTTTTTAAGCACAGGTTGACAATATGGATGCACAACAGAGGACACATACTGAGAACATGTTAACCATGTTTGACATCTTGAGAAAGAAGCGAAGCGTCAGACTTGAAAATTTGGTGTTGAATAGGACATCTTTTGCTCAGACAGTAGAGAATATGTTTGTTCTCTCATTTCTGGTTAAAGATGGTCGAGCTGAAATAACCGTGGTGGAGGATGGGCATCATGTAGTTTGTAAGATTTCATTGTCAGTTCTTCTCCCTTTTTTCATAAAATGATTAGCGTTCCTGTTTTATTTCTAATAAGACTACTCTTTTTTTTTTTCTTATTTTTTTACCAGCTCCAAGAAATGCTCCTACTGCAGGAGCATTGTTATCAGGAGATGTTTCATACAGCCATTTTGTTTTCAAATTTGATTTTAAGGATTGGAAGGTATGCAACTATTGAACATAGCAAATTAGTGTATACGCTTTTTGTATATCTTTTTGTTATGGAGGTGAAAGCAAGTTTGATTCTTTTATGTGAGGTCCATGGTTTCCTGATCTTGATCTTTTTCGTAAGGAAGTAATGCATCTAAATTCTTTGGACTGTAATCTTGATCCTTTTGTTAGTGGCAAAAATAGGGGTGATCAACAATAGAATGATAGCAACCATTTAAGAAGAAAAGCCTTCTAAATGGATGAACGGTGGCAATGATCTTCCCATCTTGAAAACTTTCATCCTGTCTACTTTGATTTTCACATTGAGGCTGCCTTAGAGCAACAAGGGGAATGCATGATAGAAAGTAAAAATATTGCCTGCCCATTCTACCGTCTTTTGGTGCAACACATTTTCTTCACAAAAGAGAGAAAAAATAAAAGTGATGTAATTCTCCTTGATATAGATGATTTTGATTTCCTGTGTCTGGGTAGGGATGTAGGATTCCTTTATATCTCGCAGGAATGGAAATCCGTAGGAAGCAAAATCCTCACTGCATAAACAGACTTTGGATTACCAATTTGGAGCCCAGATAAGTACACAGAAAATGGTGGTTGAATGGGTTCAAATCAACAATGTGTACCAGACCGAAGCTCTTCTGCATGTGGAAATCAGATCTATTGGTCGGAATTTTTTGATGTTTTTCAAAAATTTCTCAAAATCAATGAAGGTTTAGGATATGAAACTCAACATCTTAGTTTATTAGAGCAATAAAGAAGATGAATGGCTCATATTACCAATTTAGACCCCACAAAAGTACACAAAAAAGGTGGTAGAATAGATATTGGAACCACCAATGTGTACCATGCTGAAGCTCTTTTGCATGTGGATTGTTGCCTTTTCCTCATTTACATACTTAATTCTATACGTCCTGCTTAGGTATATAAATGAGAGGTTGAATATTTCACATCTTCATCAGGCGTGAATGTTACTTACTTACATAGTTACATGTGCATCATTTACAAATTATAAATATAAATGAACTCAAACAAATGACCTAAGGCCCTGAATGATTTGAGTTCTTTTTGTGACTGTTAAATATGTCTACCTAAAATTTTAAAGCTCAATACAGGATCCTTTTTGGGGTTCTAACTGTCAACTTGCATTTTTACCCAAGAAAAAAAAATTGCAGGTTCTGAGTCTTTTTTGTCCTTTGGATTGGTTGGTTCTAAGTCATGATACCAATAAATAAAATAAAATAAAGGTCAAGGTATATTTATATCTTGACTGTTTTCAAGGCGGATCATATACATCAACTTAATGTCTTCTGTTTGTGATGTTTTTTTTTTCTGCTAAATTAGTTGATGGCAGACTCGGTTGAGATTGGAAAGGAGTTGATGCCGCATCGAACTGGACTCAGCCCATCTGATTCACATACATCTGCACAGACGACACCCATAAGAAAGCTGTCTAGGAACCGGGGGCTGATCATGCAGGAACAATCAGTCAATAACGATTCACTAGAAAAAAAGCCCTGCTAGAGTGGCAAAGCGGAAGGACTAGCAACTTATTATTTGAGTTTGGACAGGCACTGGGAGACTTTTTTTTGTCTATTTATATCTAGATGATCTACAGGGAAAAAAGAGTGTATATAATTTCAGGGGTTGTATATAAAATATGTAAGTAGATATGTTTAATTTAAAGTTTCAATTATGCTAGTTAATACTGCATTTTTTTTAATCCTAGTGTATACTTGTTTCATGTCTACAGTATGAAATTTTTGTTGAAATTCTGTTCTTGTTGTTTTTGGATTAACCTGTTTTGTGGTGTGTTCTGGTGGCAGAAGCTTAAGTAAATGTTAAATGGTCATTGCACGTAGGCTTGGAAGTTTATATGGTATTTGTGCATGTTTAAAATGCACGAGATAGTTTCTTGATGTGTTGATTATGGACTTAAAGGGGTGCGTTTGGATGTTGGAGATAGTTTCTTGATGCGTTGATTATGGACTTAAAAGGGTGCGTTTGGATGTTGAGAAAACTGTCTGCTATGCAAAGTATTGACCGCTATGTTCTCATCATCCAAACAGATCCTTGTTTCTCTTTTGTTGATGGCAAATCTGCAAAAATATGAAGAATCATTAGCATTGATATAAGTTAACTAGGGACCTCAGAGTGCATGGTCTTGAAACTCGGTTGAAACTGAGTTGTGAATTATTTTGGGCAAGCTTTTTCATCATCTTAATAAAAAGGCATAATAGGTTGGAATGGCAATTCTGAAATTGTCTCAGTAATTCAGGTTTTCACCTGAAACTTCCTTTCTTGGGTTAAATTCAAGTTGGCTTCTTTTGCTGAATTAATACTGTTGCACTTGCCAATCTGACCAGTCCATATTTTCCATGTACAAATCCAGGGAACCAAATTCTGCAAATATGTTAATCAATCCTGATCATCCACATGGTGACCTTTATGTGACCATCCTGAAATTTACCATTGAGTATTTTTTGAATGCCTGTTAAGAGCTGCATTGAGAAGGTTACTTGGATCATCCAATCAGTGTACTTTGCCCTAATTCAGATGGCATACTTAGATAAACATGTATGCTATGCCATTGGTGGTCTTACAGGTGCTACTCAAAACTTACGTTCATTAAATCAAAGCAAAAAATGACTGGAACCATAGAGACGGATTTGGCACGAGGAGTACAACTTGGTCTCAAGGATGCACCACGAACTGGCAGTGAAATATTTGGTTGCATCCCACCCGTGGGAGGCTTTGGAGTTCAGTATGAAAATCAACGTAATTGAGCATCCAACAAGTCCATGATACAAAATCAAATTGCTATTTTTCTCCCCTGCCTGGAAAGGCTTGAGCTCACACACTCCTCTCGAGCTTGGGACAACTCACCAACCATTTATTCGTGCCACCATCTCTCTTTCTTGAGAAGCAACCTTTAGAACTAGAAACCGTAGCAAATTGTAATGACAAAATCCCAGGCAAAATGGGGAATTCCAGTCGCAAGTTATCCATATTTAAATGATCTAAGCAGCAAGTTGTGTCCTCATAAACTAAAACTCGAATAAAATTCCAGAGTATACCATCTAGCTCTTGCCTTCATCCTTTGGAATGTTGTGGTCTTGAAATATAGGACTGACTCCTACTCCCATTGCATGCAACCCATTGTCAACATAAAGAAGAGTAACTGCAATTGCTGAGGCCAATGGTGATGCCAAGAATGAGGCAGCATTGCCTACTTCTTCTGTTACACACAGCTTGTTTATAAAAGATTCTAACAACCAGCCTAGAAGTTCAAAATAGCATTGGGGGATAGATTTGAAAACAGATTACTGAAAAGAAAAATGAGAAAATGGTTTTTGCAGTTAGTGGGGAAATGGCCAATGCCCAAGGGCACCCAAAAACTGTTTAACCGTTGTCAAGGCAAAATGGTAAGAATTGGAAACTAGCAGGAGCGGGGTTATACACAAGACCATGAAAGTGAAAATCATCCTAGTAGATGAGGAGTTTGTCATGATCTCTAATTCAGCAATTGGGAGAGATGAAATGTTTCAAAGATGAGAAAAAAGAAGAAGCATTTTCACATCTTCAATTACAAAAACAAGAGAGAATGTTGTGATACGAGAGCTGTGGGAGTGGCACCAACTGTGTGGTCTACAGATGGACTTTAGATAGAAGAAAACCTTTATATGGGAATAGGTGGTTCTAACAGAAAAGGCGAAGGGGAGAAGGCATTTGGGCAATGATTCTAGTGCCTTTTTCTCCATTTGCTACATGAAGGCGCGACGAAGATATCTACTTTCTTCTTTCCTCCCAAGAAAATGTGAAGAACTAACGCAGTCATTTGAAATGTCCCAGTAATAACAATGAAGTGGGCCAACATTTGAACTACAACCACAAGTCGTGGAGACATTGTCACTAACCTGCCAGCAATTCTTTCTGCAATGGGGCATTGGCCAAAGAGTAATCAATCATCATGTCAATGAATTCAATAGCTTTTGCTGCATGGTTTCGCAATGGGCCTGGAAATATTTATGGAGATGTGAATTGCATCACAAGGAGAAATTTAGAAACGCATTACAGTACAACGACAAGAGATTGGCTTAGCTGTGGATATTGTATTTACTCAAATGTTGTGCCGCCATCCTGCTTCGAATGCAAGCACCTGAATATCCAAAAATAATTGTTAAGGATGGTTGCTTTAAGGAAAAAGAGATTTCAACTTGTTGCCAACAATGCAGTCCCAACACACTCGCTCTGGTATCACTTTCCAGGGCAGACTTAGCTGAACTGATCCCTCCACTGTATCTGCATATAAATAAAAAATCATTAGGAAATCACAAACTTTTCGCTGACAAAACCAGTTTTATGCAGAGAGAGTTTTTCAATAAAGTAGACCCTGGAATGATTCCTTCAGAAGAAATGTATGTGGTGAAATTGAGGAACCACCTGCAGAATTACATGAGATTTTATATTTGAAGAGTTCCTTTAGTTGCACATACAAATCAAAAAAGGACAAAAGGGTAGAGACTGAAACAGTATAACCTAAATCAAAGCTTGCCTGAGTTCATTATAGGAACAAAATGCTTGAGCAAAGACACCAAAGAATAGCTTGATGCCGATATCGCTGCTAGATATGCATTTCGGGATGTCTCCAAGAGAGGTTTACTGACCTATTGCAGGGAATTATTTCTTTAAATTAACTTAAGTATGGGGACATAGGATAAGGATAATGTATAGTACCTCTGGGCCATTCACAAGAGAGTGCACAAGGATGTTAATGCTTCCAAAATCATGTTTCACAGATTCAGCAACTTCCTATGAAAAAGGTAAAACAAGAACAAAGTCTGACTGAAAAGTTAATTACTTTGGATTTTAGTTTTGAAAGCTTATAGCAGTTGTTAGAAAGAGCAAAATCCTAGGGACATATCAGCAAGGGAAACATGGATAAGATACGACTTTTGACTCATTGACGATTTGAGACACTCAACACTGCATTGTACAATTCTTGCTCATGGTGCTAAACCAAACCAAAATATCTCATGCAGTACTCACCTGAACAGTCCAATTCGAAGCTCCTGCGCATCGTTTGTTTGTTTTGACCTTTGAGATTCAAAAAAAAAAAAAAAAAAAAGCATCAATGTAAGGCTTCATTTAACCACTAGTAAGTAACCACTACTAAGTATTGTCAAGTCAAACTGAATAAATTGCAAAGAAAGCAAGCAACTGTTGTGGTTTTGACATCACCCGTTGTGCACATCCATTAATCACAAGATCAACAAGAACAAGCCACACACAAGAAGAGACACGAGATTTACATGGTTCACCCAAACAGGGCCACATCCACGGGCACAAAGACGATAATCTTCACTATCACATGTAAAGCATACAGAGACACTCGTTCTCTCACATCGTCTCACCTACGTGATGTGGGAACACTACGGGGAAGAAAGCTCTCACCTCTCTTCAGCGCGCAAGATCTAGGGTTACAGACTACACACATATATAGTCTCCGCTTTCTTAGCTACCAAAAAAGCCCCGGTACAATTACCAAAATACCCTTGACCTTAAACTAGTCCCTGGCTAATTCAGTGGACTCATCCAGCTAAACCGGAATACAAGACATATACCCAACAATCTCCACCTTGGCTTTAATTCCGCACAACTCGAGCTACCAGGAGATAAAACCGGCAATGTCTTCACGTACCTTGCTGAATGGTACGTCACTGCACCAACGATACAGTCTTCTTCAAAATTTTGATTTGTTGAACCAGCACATGCACTTTGAGCAAAGTTAATCTCGTCAAACTCTACCTCGAACTTAAAACTCGAAACCATTGACGAATCTGAGTGATATCATGAATCACTCACCATCCTGCCCCATCTTCAACATCACTGTGAAGATCCAATCACCACAAGCATGCAAGCAAAACAGATAGGGAATACAAGTCTAGATGACTTCACAATTGCAGAAAACCTCTGCCTCCGAGCAGTCAAAAAACTCCATTTGATCGAGCCTCCGATCAATCAAACACATGTTTGACAACTGCTGACACATCAGCTCCTCCTTGCTGCTTTTCTGGCTTTGCTTTGGCAAGATGAATAACATCACATGCGATCCGGAAAGCATGTGAACCCCAAATGAACAACTTTGTTTGAAACAGCAAACCCTTTGCAATTAGGCCGGCGACTCCTACTATTGGGTTTGCAACGACAACTAGGTCAAGTAGACCCGATTCTAGCCTCAATCCACATCTGTTCAAATCTCCTCCAGATTTCTGCATCAAGTTGTAGATCTCGTCAACACGAGCACGCTGGAAGAAATGGATTTGAAATCCAAGTTTGGATGGCTCCGATTTCGCACAAATAAGTTTCAACGCTTTGATCGATCAAACCTCCACGTTGACCATCAAACAACCAATCATCCTCTTCCACTGTGTAGATCTACTCGAAACGAGTCCGTAGGCGCAAACGGATCTCCGATCGGACATCGGACGATCAAGATATCGCAGAAACAATTTTAGCTGTTGAAACTGGTCAAACTAACTTTGACCTCCTCTGCTGACGTATGCTGATGTCAGTACTGCAATGCTGAACTGGGCTAGACTCTGTGCACACGGGTCAGGTCTGACCCGACCCGAACTGGAACTGCACTCTACTGGATGCATTGCTGGGTTGGGTTCCTGTACGCAGACCAAGTTGACCTGACCCGACCCGGCCTGAACCTGCTGCTCATCGACTCGGCTTGCACCACGGGGCGGGTCTGACCCAACCTGAAACCCGGACCTACCCGCACCGGTTTTGAACTGGGCTGCTTTCTCCACGGGTCAGGTCAAACTGACCCAACCCGAAACTCAAAATCCGGCACTTGCAGCTTTGAATTGTCATCTTCAACGCGTCTTTGTTTCTCTGTTCTGCAACAAAGAAAGTGATCCTCCTTCCTCGGCTACGGCGAACGTTGGATAGCAGCGCCGATGTCGGCGACGGCACTGACGACGAAGCGGCGATCCCGGTGACGACGATGCTATCGACGGCGTGGAGGTGCAGATTGCGGCAACTGGCTTCTCCAATTCCAAACAACATGGGTCCACCTTGTGATCTTGATCCATACCTTATTTCTTTGCGAGAACTTCGAATCTGAATCGCAAGACAGCACAGAAATTTCAGATCTGAATCTCGAGAGCTTCGGATCTGAATCTTTTTGATCTTGTCTTATCCTTTGTTCCGTCGTCCCCAGTTCTCTTCTTCTTAGATCCATGACCCACAAGAGATGTCAGTTGATCTCTTCTTCAACGGTAGCCTACAAAACGAGAGCCAGTCTCTCTCTCCTCTCTCTTTTCCACGATAGAGTCTTCGATCCTCTATTTCACTGTTCTCAAATCCCAACCCAAATAAGATCCGATCTGTTGATCCTGATATCACAACCACAGCGATCTAACTCCGAGATTTGAATAACCTGTGAATCCTTTTTCCTCCGATCCTACCGAAACCGGAGAACCGAATCTCGTTTTCTTCTTCTCCGATGGTGGCCCAACCAAAAATCAAGAAACTTATCTATCTTTCCTCTGTTTCGAAAACAGAGATCCGAATCCTTTGACAAGGATTCAATCAGTTGATCTTCGTGTACACAACCTCCAAGCCACTGAGCGATCTCCACCTCGCTTAAAAACCCAAGGAACACCAACATCGGCTCTGATATCAATTGTTGTGGTTTTGACATCACCCGTTGTGTACATCAATTAATCACAAGATCAACAAGAACAAGCCACACACAAGAAGTGACACGAGATTTACGTGGTTCACCCAAACAGGGCCACATCCACGGGCACAAAGACGATAATCTTCACTATCACATGTAAAGCATACAGAGACACACGTTCTCTCACATCGTCTCACCTACGTGATGTGGAAACACTACGGGCAAGAGAGCTCTCACCTCTCTTCAGCGCGCAAGATTTAGGGTTACAGACTACATACATATATAGTCTCCGCTTTCTTAGCCACCAAAAAAGGCCCGGTACAATTATCAAAATACCCTTGACCTTAAACCAGTCCCTGGCTAACCCAGTGGACTCATCCGGCTAAACCGGAATACAAGACATATACCCAACAGCAACAATAACGTATGCATGTGCAAGTGCACACAAGTATACACAAACTGAAGAACAGAAACTAGCTTTTCCATTACATCTTCAGGAGCATCCCGAGGACTGTCATAAACTGCATCTAATGCATACAGTGTTTTGATATTCATCAGAGAAACATCTGGTAACCTGCGGCATTGACAACATCAGCTTCCTTACACTCAACTGTGTCATTTTCCATGATATCAGTCAGTGAAGAGCATCGTCTAAAAACAAGCGAGCTTACACACGTGATTCATTGAATTTCCCATGTTTTAAGCTGGTCTCGAATATGTTCAGTACCTGCAACAGAAAGAAAAGAAAACAAAAACACCAACTAGTATCAGGAACCACTCATTAACTTTGTCAGTGAATGATTGTAGAAGGCAGGATAAATTTAAATGCAGGAACCCATGTACCAATGAGGATTTCAGCACCTGCAGCAGCCAGTGACTTAGCTATCACCCAACCATAGCCTCCGCCACCAGCTATCCCAGCAATAAATGCTCTTTTGCCTGAGAACAATAGTCCTTAATGAGCTTATCAAATCTTAAAGTTGTATGTGTGGTTAAATTGAGTAACCATGTATATATACTTGTATACAGAGAAACTTTGACAAGATAAGAGCAGCCATCTGAGCCCACAAGACATCTGATTGGGATAAAAATAATACAAACAGATAAAACACACAGAAATAGTCAAATGGAAATTCTTCACTTTCTTGGTATTGAAAGGTCAGGCATGTAGCAGTAAAATAGGCAACGATGTTTCTTCAAATGCCAGGTAGAGGCTAACACCATAGCTGACACAGTTTTACAAGAGACCAGTAAATCAGGAAAAAAAATCACGTGGGAAGCACTTCGGCTAATCCCCCTTCTAAAGCACTGTTATTTGGTGGTAGTAGTGGTCCAAAGTTCAAGTCACAATATTTAGCAGAGGAAAGTGACAACCAATTTTGAACCACAACAATAAAATGTCTGCCTTATATCAACAAACCTGCACCTTGCCTAATGGAAGACTGGCACACATGCAAAATGAAAAATCAAATTATCAGGCCCAATCCCAACCCTCATCATATCTAAAGTTGTCTCATCCCCACTCTATAGGGGTACATTATTCAGTGATCCACACGATTGGCTATGATGACCCCCATATTAGATAGAGATTCCATGTAAATATCTTAGATTTGAAAATTCTAATTCTTCGATTTATGGCAAAAAAAAAAATCCCAGGAAAAGAAATGCAAAAGGGACATTTTTCCATACAAAGGGTCAAGAAATTATGGCACAAACCCGGGAAATAATATCAAACAATCTGTGAAAAATGTTACCACCTAACTCAAAGATAGAAAATCAACTGTTGATAGAAAATCAACTGTTGGAGTTAAAATGAACATCAATAGTTTCAAATGAAGAAAGATAAAAGGCACCTTTCTCTAGATAGTGTATCCCCAAACACCAAAGGAGAAAGGCACGCAGAGAAACCTTTGTTTTTTTAATTTAATGAAAATGGAACATGGAGTTGTTTAACTCTTAATAGCAATGAACATATCGATGCAAAAGGACATACATTATAAACTTTTAATTAAGTTCTACAATGCTAAGGCCTCAAATACCATGATGATTTAGATTAACGACGGTACAGAAATTGAAAATTCTACTTTTTCATGTATTGTTAACAACGGTGAGAGGCTTGCAAATGATTCTTCAATTGGGAGTTAGTGATGTTATTCTTGAATATGTTGCTAAACTCATCTTCCTAAAACCTATCTAGATTGGGTAACGTGGTGGATGATATTCAAACTTTGCTCAAGTCTTTTTACAGATATGAGGTGGTCCATGGTAATGAAGTGGCTCACAAACTACCTAGAAATGCTAAATTTGTAGAAGATATGATGGTTTGGTGGCACTCTATTCTGAACCTTATTAGGCAAAATGTAATTGTCGACTCTATGATGTAACCCTTTTTTGAATGGAAGTCTTTTTTTTTCTATAAAAAAATCAGCAAATCATTCTATTGATATTTACATAAATTAGTTGGTGAGGATCAAAGACACAAATTAAATGTACTTTATGCCATTATGCAACAGAAAGAAAATATTGACAAAAAGAACACAGCTGTGAATTGCAAAAGAAAAAGTCATGCAAGGCAGATGTCTAACCTTTGAGATCAATGGGCAATCCTGAAGCAGTCCCTTAATCAGTAGCTCCTCCTGACTTAGCTTTTGTAACAAACTTTTCCCAGGCGCATGTAATGGTCCGGGTAAATGGTCTCGCAGAGCCAGAGGGAATTTGACAAGAGCTAATCAGGTTACGAGGTGAAGCTGCTTTCAAGTCAACTTGTAAAATTGCAGCCCTTGGCTTGCAAATCCAGCCAGAAGAACCACAGGTCACAGCTGCTGCGGTCTGCAGCCCCGACACAGCCATTGTTCAATAATTTAAATTCAGATGGGTATATATGAAGTATGAACAACAACCTGAAAACGCAAATGATACCCAGAATCAGCACTAAATTTTGGAGCCTTTCTAATATGGCAACTCCCAAACCATGGTAATAAGATCAAATTTTCTGCGGCTCTGAATGAATGCCACATTTAAAAAAAATTTTTTTTTGAAAGAAGAGAATAAGCATTTGCAGTATTGTTCATAGGAAAAATCTCTCTTCTCTGAAAGAATATGACCTTAGTGTGAGTGTGAGGGAAACTAAAGAGAGCAGACTCCGAGCTTTCGGATCTGATCCCTCGGTGTTATCGGCAAATAAGTAGGATTAGATGAAGTCGAGGTCGCTCTTCTTCTGAGGAAGCGAGTACTGGGTGTTTTTTTTTTTTTATTCCTCTTACTTCGTTAGTTTTTCTCTTCAAAATGTGTACTTTGTTTCAAACGCACAACGCCAAAGAGCAGAGGAGAGTGTGCGTTCCCCTGATTTCTGAAACGGGGAATAGGGCGGGGGAGGGGGCTTAGAGTGGGGCCCACTTAATTCAAAAGTGAATAAACATCAGGGCGCTTGATTTAATAGCCTCAAAAGTTCAGGAGTATTTTATCCATAGATTTTTTTAAGATTCAATCTAACCGCGAATAAACTTTTGATGATATTGAAATTGGACGTCGTGCCAAATCATTGAGAGATGAGAGCATGAATTGGTTTGCACTTATCAAAGTGAGCCCAAGTGGGCTCCATAGAGCTGGAGTGCAACTATTGTTACTTGTAGGATAACATTTTTATAGGTAGTTCAACTATTCTATTCATTTAAAACTAAATTAGCAATAAATACTGTAGTACCATCAGTAACAATTTAAGATCATTTCTTTCTTGCGGTAATAAATGAGAGGGAAATTCTCAAAAATGCTCCACTTTAAAAACATCCCATTCTCTGCCTCTTTGTTTCGGTCATGGGCCCACATTGAGTTAATCTAGTTTTTTTACATATACAACCTTCCAATGTATGGTGATAACTCCAAATTTGATACTCATCCAATTTTTCCTCATCATTGGATTGGAATCATAATAAAATAATATCTATAAATCATTAATTGTTAGGGTCATAGATCAAAAGGTTATAATGATCTTCTGGAGTCAAGATGTTGCATATAGGAAGGTCTCATATGAATATTTCCATCGAATAGATTTATGTGATCATCATGCATCTCGGTCGGCCTAACTAAGAGGGATGTTTAATCTAAAAGTTAAAAAATGTTCGAGCGCTACGTAGCACTCCCCTATATGATAAACCTGCAACCGGTTTGAACTGAGAAACGATTGGCTTTAGCCATTAAATTCCTATGATTAACTATGGTTTCTTTACCATCAGTCAAAAAAGTAACATTAAAAAAAAACACATATAACAGAAATAATTGCCATGAAGAAAACAATTTAGCCACAATTTAGCAATCTGCAATCCTCAAGTATTTCCTCACACAATATATCTATGCTAGCGAAAAGAGGGCCAGGCTCAAAAATAAAAATAAACTATATTTAAACTTCTGATTTCTTTGAAATGTTGTTGGAAAGAAAATAAATTTAAATAAACAAATATAGTATCTTAGAAAGGAATCAAACTAAAAAGAAAATTTGAAATAAAAACAATCAAAATTACATGTACTCATCCCATGTCTAACATATTTATGAAATTTAGAAATTTTCTTTAAGCTAACTAAAATGACTAAAACTCAAAAATTACATAACTTGATCCAACCCATTTTTAAAACAGGTAACGCAATAGCAGCCTTTTGACCCACAACAACTAGCCTTTAGTGGCTTCCATAATAATTCATTTCATATAAATTAATCTAAAATATTTGAGTATTTTGAAAGGTACTGCTTTGTTCCTATTTTCAGAATTTTACATCATATGATTAATAGTTGGATAAGATACACAAAGTTTCAAAAGTCCCTACTGTTAAAGCATTTTCTCTTTTAATTAAAAATTTTTGAGACTATATCTCACAGATGGTCCCTAGACTTGGTGTGCCATATTATTATCCTAAATGTTTGAAATTTATCTTGAAATGAGGTCCTCCAATCAAACTCTATCCTTGTTCCGTGTATTTTTCTATAACTTTTATTTTATGAGAGGAATTTTTGGTCTTGTACATAATGAATGATTTGGATCTTGAACTGGGGGCCACAAGAATGCAAAATAATAATAATAATAATAATAATAATAATAATAATAATAATATTAATGTATGATTAGACTATTTATGATTTTTTCCCATATTTTTTCAAAATCTATTGATATCTAAGATATTAAACTTTATATTGTTCGGTTATTCTCTTCAATCATGACAACATTGAATGATTCGGATGATGAATTTAGGGCACACATGAGTGCAGAAAAATTAGAAGGTGAGATTATAAGGCTTTTTTCATACATATTAAAAATTGTGAGGAGCTATGACATTAAACTTCAAGCATGGGGTTTTATTATTTCGATGAAGATATTGAATGGTTTGCTTCATGCATTTGGGGACCTACATGAATTAGAACAAACCATGAAAAATTGAACTCGAAGTTAGAAAGTGGCAGGTGAGGTGACAATGGCTGTCATCAATCTGATGCAGTTATACAAACAAATGCACAAACTTAATTGTTAGGACATATAATTGTTCATTTGGTCACCCATTCTAATATTGCTTCTGCTCGAACATATTTGATTTAGGTGTTCTTATGGAATATGGAGCCGCATAGCTTTAAAACATGTTATGTTGCTCCCCGCGCTGGTGTGGAACTTGAAGACCATACTATGCCAAGTAGACACCGTGGTTGATACAGTACGACCCCTTGAGACCAAAGTATTGTGGGATGGCTTTTGGCTCCAGGCCAAGCATGTATTATATAACATCTCAACTTAATTAGCCCTCTATTATTAAATGTATCCTTTATTATATGGCAATCTACTACCTCATGAGTTACACACAGCTACCTTTTGAGTTTATTAACTGTTATTTTAATCATGCAAAAAATGAAAAAGCTTTTACTGTGTAAAGTACAATTTAAAGTAAAGACCTCATTGTTAATTCATTATTTTGAAAAATGCAACGTAGATATTTCTAAAGATTCATATGTAGAAATTTACTTCTTATAATATACGCAAACTGACAAACTATGAGTGAGCCTCCCATAAAAGTTCATGCGCATGTTAGTACCTTAATAAGGATAAATCCTATAAACACAAAATTTCAACTAAATGCATGTCTGTCTCCATTATCAGATGTTTCTACCTTGATCCCATCATCAATAGCTCCCTTTGATGGGTTTCAAAAAGCCCTCTTAGCTCTTAAGAATCCTTGAGTTGATCGAGAACTTTCGATATATCATTGTAAGCTAAAATGGCTCCTTAGGAAAAACTTTAACGGATTAGATTTGCATTCTGATGGATTGATTTGTATTATGAAAGACAACCAATATTGGGCATACCTGAATCCATCGCGAAACGGAGAGGAGATTCGCAACCTTAACTCTCTCAGTATTCTCGTAATGCCTGCTGATTGATAGGTATGCCAAGCAGTGTTCTGTATATGTGAAGATGAGAGAATTCCCAAGCCATTTATAGACTGCGTTAATGCTTTCCTCCCTATCAACGGAAAGCTTTCCATTATTGCACGACTGGAGTGTTTCCAGGGACGTGGCTTTAATGGGAAGATGTCGTTTTTGAATAAATCAACATAAGTGGTGGTCATGTGGGCCACCACCCATGATATCCAACAATCTCTCACTTGGTCCATATGACCATCATTCATTCCTTTTAATTTTATAAAACTTGTCTGCAAATATAAGAAAAAAAAACTTTGAAAGAAATAACTCTAATTGATGCGCATCATTTGAAAATACTGGTTTTCATGTAACTTTTTGTTAAGATCTTTTAATCTGTGATAAGGCTAGTTTATTAATGCGAATTGTAGCGGTTACACATCTTGAGTAATATGCTTCCTTCCACAATCACAACATTAATATTTTCGCCTAATCCAGCACTTAATGAGTATCTTTAATATGACTTACTTTAATGGGAACTGTAATGTCATAATGCTTTTATATTCTTACTTTATTTTACAATTACCACATGTGAGCTGACAACAAAGTAAGAATTGCAAAATCGTTTCTTTATTTGATCAATATATATAGTGTCATACATCATTGACTTTTACAAGGTATTTCATTTAAGCCCATATTTATCACATGGTCTTTAAAATCCTTTGGCGCCAATGCCTTTGTCAATGGATCAGCAATCATGAGCTTCGATGGAGCTCCAACAACTGACACTAAACGATCTCGCACTTTCTCTTTGAGTATAAGATACTTTACTTCCAGATACTTTGATTTACTGGAACACTTGTCATTTTGAGCAAAACGCCTAGCAGCGTCGTTGTCACAGTAAATCTTTATCGGTTCAGACATATTGCCCATAATTTCAAGTCCCATGATGTAGTTATGCATCCATAATGTGTGACCTGTGGCTTCAAAACATGACACATACTCTGCATCAAATGTAGATGGAGTGATTAGCGTCTGCTTTGCACTCCTCCACGATACTGCCCTGCCGGCCAACAGAAAAATGTAACCTGATGTTGACCTCCTTGTATCGAGACATCCAGCAAAGTCTGAATCTGAATATCCAATGACTTCCAGTTTATTGGATATTTGATATGTGAACATATATCTTCTTGTTCCATTAAGGTAACACATCACTTTCTTGACAGCTACCCAATGAGGCAAGCCGGGATTACTTTGATATCTACTGAGCATTCCGACTGCAAAGCTAATGTCTGGCCTCGTGCAAGTCTGTAGGTACATTAGACATCCTACTGCTGCTGTATAGGGGTATTTATTCATTTCTAACTTTTCTAAGTCAGTCATGGGGCATTGTTCCTTACTAAACTTGTCTCCCTTGGTAATAGGTGCATTTTGTGGTCTGCTACTTTCCATTCGGAAACGTTTAAGAATAGTTTTGACATAGGCTTCTTGACACAACCCAAGTAATCCTCAAGATCGATCTCTAAATATCTCAATTCCTAATACAAAGGTTGCTTCACCCATATCTTTCATATCAAAATTATTATCAAGATATATTTTAGTTTCTTGAATCATACTTAGGTCATTACTGGCTAGTAAAATATCATCTACATATAGGACTAAAATAAGAAACTTGCTCCCACTGACCTTGAGATATATACAATGGTCTACTGGATTTTCGGTAAAACCGAAAGATGTAATAACATGATTAAATTTTAAGTACCATTGTCTGGAAGCTTGTTTTAGTCCGTATATCGATTTCTTTAATTTACAAACCAGTTTCCTTTCATTACCTCGTTGAACAAACCCTTCCGGTTGTTCCATATACACTTCTTCATCTAGATTCCCATTTAAGAAGGCAGTTTTTACATCCATCTGATATAGCTCTAGGTCATAATGAGCTACAAGTGCCATAACAATTCTAAATGAATCTTTCTTAGACACCGGAGAGTAGGTTTCATGATAATCGATACTTTCTTTCTGAGTGAATTCTTTAGCTACAAGTCGGGCCTTAAATCGTTCAACTTTCCCTTTAGAGTCCCTTTTGGTCTTAAAGACCCATTTACAACCAACTGTTTTGGACCCTTCAGGTAGTTCAACGAGATCCCAAACTTTGTTTTTAAACATGGATTCTAACTCTTCATTCATAGCGTCTAACTACTTATCAGAATCTTTACTTTCTACTGCCTCTTTAAAAGTCTTTGGATCTTCTTTAATTCCAATATCTGATTCTTCGAGATACACAATATAATCA
The DNA here is from genome assembly GCA_037013555.1 of Sextonia rubra. NCBI lineage: Eukaryota > Viridiplantae > Streptophyta > Magnoliopsida > Laurales > Lauraceae > Sextonia > Sextonia rubra. Next base: position 11,609,279 of record JASUAD010000001.1, on the reverse strand, counting down.
TCTAAAATAGTTGGTCTTCTCATACGAGTTGGCCTTCTCAATTCCTCTGGATGTTCTTCAATAACAGGTGACTGTATTTCAAAAGTTGGTTGTGTATCTTGAGGAATCGGAATAACAGATCGTTCTGGGAAAACCTCTACATCAAGTGGAATCATTAATCCACCTTGAGAAGAGGATTGAGGCTCATTTCTAATCTCCTTATATTCAATATTTCTAGCCTCAGAACTCCAACTGTTTTCATGATTCTCCAAAAACTTGGCATTATTGGACTCAACTATTCTTATTGAATGATTAGGACAGTAAAATCGATACTCTTTAGACCTCTCTGGATATCCAATAAAATATCCGCTTACTGTTCTAGGGTCTAACTTCTTTTCTTGTGGGTTATAAACCGGCACTTCAGATGGACATCCCCAAACTCGAAAATGGTTTAAGCTGGGTTTCCTCCTAGTCCATAACTCAAAAGGAGTTTTAGGAACTGCTTTAGTAGGAACTCTGTTTAAAATATACATGGCCATCTTTAGTGTGTCACCCCACATAAATGGAGGTAACGATGTATTGCTAACCATACTCCTAACCATATCTAAAAGAGTCCTATTCTTTCTTTCAGCCACTCTATTCTGCTGAGGTGTTCCAAGCATTGTATATTGAGCAACAATACCTTCGGATTCAAGGAATCTAGCAAACGGGCCTGGATTACGACCTGTTTCAGTGTACCTACCATAATACTCACCACCTCGATCTGATCTCATGATTTTGATCTTTCTATTTAATTGTTTTTCCACTTCTACTTTAAATATTTTGAACATAGTCAAAGCATCAGACTTTTCTTTAATGAGATAGACATAACCAAAGCGTGAGTAGTCATCTATAAAGGTGATGAAATATTGTTCTCCTGTAAGACAAGGTATATCTATTTTTCCACAAACATCTGTATGGATTAATTGCAGGAGTTCAGAACCTTGTGTGGCAGTTTTCTTAACTGTTTGAGTTTGTTTTCCTTTAATACAGTCAACACAGACACCAAAATTAGTGAAATCAAGGGTTGGTAATAACCCGTCTTTCACCAATCTCAATATCCTCTCTTTCGAGATGTGTCCTAACCGTTCATGCCACAACTTAGGGGAGTTCTCCTTTATTAGTCCTCTCTTCATGCCAACAGTCATCCCACAAGTAACATGGTGTATAGTTAGTGATTGTGTGTATAAAGTATCTAACCTTAATGTAACACTCCGACCCAATTTGATCCGGATTAGTGGGTAATTGCGTGTGATTTTATCGTCAAGTGTGTTTTGATTTTGTTTTTCTTTGGCTTTGAGTCTTGGAGAGATCGTTTGGGTTGAGTTGACTTGGTTTAGGCAGTTTGAGCCCTTTTTCGTAATTTTGGCTTTTGATTGACTTTGTCAGTTTTGCGTCAGGCTGACGTCATCGCGTGTCTTTCGTTGAGCTTGTCGATCTTCGTAACTGTCTTGGATCCAAATGATTTCGTTTGCTCTTGTTGGACCGTCAGTTGACTCAAACTGACAATTGTGTTAGCTGTTTGGACTTATATGTAATTTGGACTCATTTTAAGTTATAAATATCCTACCAACTCATTTCCTTTCTCTCGATCGTCTCTGTCTCTCTTAGCTGTCTCTCTCTCTCGTTCAGCTCTCTTTCTCTCCTTCTCCTTCTTTGTTTCTGTTGCTTGAGGGAGGAAGAAAGGAGCAAGTTGTGTGTGTTTCCAGCGGACTGAGCCAAGCAAAGGTCGTTTGCGTGTGATTTTCGTCTGTGAGGCAAGTATAAGCCCAAGTAGTAGGAACACCGATTGGTAATGCTTTGATTGTTATGTTTTTATTCTTCAGAGTGTTTTCTCAGTGTCAGACAGCCCTATTGAACCCATTTTGCTGTTATTTTCCTGTTTTCAGTCGTTTTGTTCACTTTCTGTATGACTGTAACTGTTGCAGGAAAAATGACTCCGTGCACTCACGGCTACACCGTGAAATGTGCTACGGCTAAGCAGTAAAATGGCTTAAGGCTAAGCCGAAACCCAGCTGTAACCCTGACCGTAGAACAGTACAGACTGATATCTGAAAATAACTGAGGGTGGCAAAATGCCATTCTTCTACTGCCCAGACTGATCTAAGCCGTACATTGTCCTACGGCTAAGCCATGGACCAGGATACGGCTGAGTCGTAGAGTAAAATACGGTTGAGCCGTAAATCCGGATGAGTATTTTGGGGAGCCTCGGCTCAGCCGCAGTGCATATTACGGTTAAGCCGTAAGATGCCTCGGCTAAGCCGTAAGGTCACCTACGGCTACACCGTGAGAACCTGAGAATTAAACGAAAAGGACTAGGTTTAAGCAAAAGACCGTATATGACTTTCATGTTAGAATGTAGCTAACCTGAACATGCCCAATGGAATGTCTGAAGGACATGAATGATCTCAAGGGTTGCGAATCATTCATGACAGTTATCCAGTTGTTTAGCACCTTCCCATGGGTGTTGGTTTAAGGGACTTCGGTGCACATTCCAGACACTGCAGCACGAGACAATGGTGCACCGGACAACTTAAAACTACATCAACATGCACGGTTAGAAACACTGGATAATTAGTTTAGGATTGGCTTGTAATTGACCTTGATTCGTAAAGGTATCTTGATTTGTACAGCATATTGACTTCGGTTATGCCCTCTTATGTGTTCTGCGCTGAACCTCTCGATTCTGTGGGAAATGCAGCAACCCCAGAGCGAAGCCCGGGCGGGACCATTCTATTATTGTGTTTTACCGTTGCTCCACTGGAGTATTTGAGTTCTGAGTCAGTACTTGTTATTGATACTCATTGTCAGTGCTTCTTTTATTTGCTTATGAACATTCAGTATCTGTATCTGTTTCTTCGCATTCAGTATCAGTATCAGTATATGTTATGCACTTCCTATTGTTCATTTAGTGTGATATGTGAGATCTGTATGTGATATGATATGAGTGATTGATTGAGGTGCATCATCCGATTTGATTGTGATTGGTATATGGCACTACTGAGCCTCAGCCTTAGGATACCCGACGGGGTTAACTTTGGTTTAGTTTATGTGTTTGCCTCTGCAGAGTGTTCTGTCCTGGGACTCCGGACCCCGGGAACTAGAGACCCATGCGTACCCTGGCCCGGTCGCTGGTGTTCTCATTCCGACTGCTCTCGAAAGGGAGAATATGGCCAATGTAGTAGCCACTTTGACTGTTATCTGTTTATGATTCTGTTAGCATGCTTATTCGTTTGCATATTTGCTTAGTGTACGAATATGATTTCTATGGATCTTGCACTGTGACTATTACTCATGATTAGACACAATTCGTGTTATCTTCTTGTGGCTTATATTTTGCTAAGTCGTTGTACTTATGAGTTGTCTTTGTGTGTTGCAGGCTCAGATCCCTCTCCCGATCCTACGTCGGTTGACCCAACTCCAGGAGAGGCTCGCGAGGCCCCCTCCGGCCTAGAGGAGTGGACTTGATCCATCCTCCAAAGTACGGTTTGCATCATTTTGTTTTTCCCCATTCCTTGAGTCTGAGCCTATTGAGGGGATTTTTCTGTACTTGTACCGTGGGCTTTGAGTGATATCTGTATTTTGATTTTTTGATTGTTGTAAGCCCGCTCTACTGTCATACGTTCTTGTAATTATTCTTGTCATCAGTTTAATGTTTGGAATCTCTTATTGTCTTTTGGTATGCCTTGATACGTACAGCTTCCGCGTACAGTTGTTTGCACGTGTGAATGATCCCTTGTGTGTGTATGCTTGAGCGGGGTCTAAGTGTACGTGCACGGGAGTACGTGTGTCATTGGTTAGACTTGCTCTGACCCCCGGTCCCTGGGCTCGGGTTATGACACTTAACTTATACAAGCCATCACATAATAAACCACTACCAATCATTATATTATTGTGAAAAAGTTTCAAAGATCCTCGATCAAAGTTAAACACATATCCTTTTACATCCAACTTTGAAATAGAAATCAAATTTCGAAAAATATCCGGAACATAGAAAGTGTTCGGCAGATCTAGAACGAATCCTATATCTAACACCAGCCTATACGTGCATACTGCCTTGACTCTTGACTCCTTCCGGTTTCCCATAACGATGGCTCTTTCTCCATCACTTGGCCTCCGGGTTGAAAGGAATCCCTGCATACAACCAGAAATGTGAACGGTTGCACCAGAGTCTACCCACCATGTATTGGATGGGACATCAATAATATTGGTTTCACATATAAGAGATAATTTTCTTTGCTTACCTCTTTTCTCAAACCAATTCTTCCTTTTGAGGCAGTCCTTCTTAAAATGTCCTTTCTTGCCACAAAAGTGACATTTTTCGGATCCCTTTTTTCCCTTACTCTTCACCGGTTTCTTACCTTTCGGATCTACCTTGGGCATGTTGGCATTAGTCTTGAATTTTCTAGGACCTTTCCTGCCCTTAGCATGGGAGACAAAGTTTACCTGAAGTTGCCCCTCGGCTTTAAGCCTCCTCTCTTCTTGATCACATCGTGCGATCAACTCAGTAATGGTCCACCGACTAGAGCTTTGATTGTATGTTACTTTAAATGGGCCAAATGCAGGGGGAAGGGAGTCTAGAATGAATTGGATCAAATATCCATCGGAAATACTCATGTCTACATCCTTTAACTTTGATGTGACATTGGACATGAGTAGGATATGTTCCCTAACTCTCTTTGTTCCATCGTACTACATGTTAGTCAATTTATTCATTAAGGTGGCACATAATGCCCTGTCTGTCACTTCAAATTGTGACTTAATTTCTTCTAAGAGTTTCTTGACATGTTTTCCTTGATCAAGCGATCCCCTAATACTCTTAGAAACAGAAGTCATAATAATCTTTTGGCATTTTTTATCACATTTGTGCCACTGATCATATTTGACCTTTTCATATTCAGAGCTCTGTTCAGTAGGCGCAGGAGGCATGGGCTCATCTAAAGCCATTTCTAAGTCTAGAAAAGTTATGGTTAATGACAGCATATCTAACCAGTCAGGGTAGTTTGATCCGTCTAATGAAGGAATAGTTCCTAAGCACAAGGGAAGAGACATGGATCTAGAGGAAGATGCTGTAAAAGAAGAGATAAAATATTATTCTCACAATTCTATAATGTTTTTGAATTTAAAGGGAAACTTACAACAGAAATAATAGTTTTACATTATTACAAATAACCTTTGGGTCAAATGTAACATGTTAAATTTATTATTCTTGTTTATTTGATAAAACCACAATTTATTAAGTGAATAAGTGAGATCCCACCTTTGGGCATAGATCAACACGAATTCACAAAACATCTTTAATGTGTTTTATTCCAATCTTCAAATAATCGAAAGATAAACTCCTTTGGGTCGATTATCTATCTTTTAAGTGAAGTTGTAATTTTAGTGTCATTTATGGTATCTCTAATTCAATAATTGAAACATGAGTTTCATCATAACTGGGCCACTTTGGTGACTGCCTAGTTAACTCATAATTGAAACCTATGACACTAATTTTTAGTCTTCTTATGATTTAAACGATTCTGATGCTCTATTTCTAATTTAATTGAGCATTTAATATTGTTAAATCTAAACATTTAGGGAAAACCTAACTTTAACAATTATTATATTATTGTGAAAATGAGATTCCCTAAAATTAGTTGTCCAGATGAACATTAATCGGACCATTGATATCACAATAATAATTTTTTTAATCAATCTATCATAAGTTTGAATTTTGTACTAATTTAGTCATCAAGCATGCATGCATGTGACAAATATAACTCAAAAATAACATGGATCATGTAAATGATAAGCGGAAACATGAATTTGAATGAGTGAAACATGCATGATATCAATATTGAAACATTCGATTAGGAATTAAATTCAGTAATATGATAGATCTCATTATAAGGGATACAACGAAAGAAACGGATCGAAAATCCGATATCATATGTGTCCGAAATGATCAAAATACGATTTCGATCATTTATTTTTCCTTGATCTGGCCTTGATCTGATGATATTTAAATTATCCAGTCCTATTAGAATGATTACTGCATTTAAATGCATCAATTTGATGGTTTTGATCGGAACAGATCACTGTCATAATGACCCAATTATTCAAAACACATAAATATCAAAATTAATAATAATTTATTCAAACTAGGCCAGGCCAGTGGGTCGGGTCAGACCCAGGTCAGTAATTGGATTGTTCAGTCCAGTGAATTCGGGTACAGGTAAAAGCCCAGTCCATTTTCATTTTTTTTTACTAACTGAATCGGGTCGGGTCAGTTAATCTAATCTGCATTTTAAATGGACTGGGTCAGTTTGTGTCTGAGAAGCTGGGTCGGGTCAGGTCTGTTAACCCATTCTTTTATTTATTGAACCGGATCGGGTCGGGTCGGGCCAGGTCGAACTGACCTGACCACACAGAACATAGGCCGGATCAGTCGGGTCGGGTCAGATCCGTTAACCCAGTCCTTATTCTTTAATAAACCTAACTGGGTCAGGTCGGGTCGAACTGACCTGACCCGATTAGATCATCTTCAACCTTCCGATAAATGGGCAATCGGTTAAAACCGATTGCCCCTTTCTCCTATTCGTTCCACCTCCGACGTCGACAGCCCCGGCCGCAGCGGACTGCTGGCGCTCCCACGACCCCGGCCGCAACTGTCGCCGGCTGGAATCATTCCCGGCGGCAACAGATTTTTTTTTTTGTTGCCGTTGCCGCTGGAACAGCAGCAGCACAGCGCCCCACTGGGCGCTGCGTTCCTTTTGTCGGTTCCACTGCAGCGCAGCACCCCACTGCGCTGCATTCCCAACTGTGAATTTTTTTTTTTTGTGTTGCTCTGTTTCTGCCAGAAACTGGCGCAGCGCCCGACTGCGCAGCCCCCGCGCAGCGCCCAGTCTGGCTCTGCAGTTCGGCCTTGCCTGAAACTGCTGTCGCCGGCCGACAGTTTCAAAAATTTTTTTTAATTTCTGTAAACTGTAAACCCCCTTGATGCAAATCCAACCCTATCAATGGAAATCCATGGCTCTGATACCAATTGTAAGCTAAAATGGCCCCTTAGGAAAAACTTTAACGGATTAGATTTGCATTCTGACGAATTGATTTGTATTATGAAAAACAACCAATATTGGGCATACCTGAATCTATCGCGAAACGGAGAGGAGATTCCAACCTTAACTCTCTCAGTCTTCTCGTAATGTCTGCTGATTGATGGGTATGCCAAGCAGTGATTTGTATATGTGAAGATGAGAGAGTTCCCAAGCCATTTATAGATTGCGTTAATGCTTTCCTCCCCATCAACGGAAAGCTGTCCATTATCGCACGACTGGAGTGTTTCCATGAACGTGGCTTTAATGGGAAGATGTCGTTTTTGAATGAATCAACATAAGTGGTGGTCATGTGGGCCACCACCCATGATATCCAACAGTTAGTGGTAGGGAAAACAAAACCAAAGAGGAATCTGACATATCTGATCGTCTTTGGTGAGTTCCACATGAGTTGCCATTCATTCTAAAAGAAAAGCAGCTAAATCATAGATATGTGCTCCATGTAATTAAAAATGGGATTGCCCCACAATAAACTACCTTGTGGGATACATATTTGTCGATTGGCTGGCAATCTGAGCAATAAGATTTTCAACCATGGTTCTCATCTTTGTGCTTTGACGTCCACTTCCCACCATTGTCCCTAAACACTATTGACCGAATGCATGTGGCCACATTTACGTTGACTCCTAAATAGGAAAGATGGGGAAGTATCAAGTAGGAACCATGGGGACGCTCACATGCCACTCGTGTCTAATGCCCCCTTCACATCCCTGTAGCCACTAACACTTAAAACTTTTCCAATAAGACCAAAGTGTACATTGATGTGGCCCCTTGGTCAACTTTCTTTAACCTTTTGATTTTATGTTTTTAGAAATCATGGTTTGTTGGGTTTATGTCTTGGGTCCACTTAATTGGTCTATAGGATTAGTTTTGTATAGGGCCTTAGTTTAGAAGTATTTTGGTCTTTCAATTCCACTTTCTTAGGACTAAGAAAGAAAGAGTTATTTATATGATATAATCTATAACCCTAAATAGTAAGTAGAAGAATGCAGTAAAAGAGTAGAGTTGTATTTTGACCGTAAACGTAGGCACATCATTGAATCATGTAAAATCTTTCGTGTATGTTTTTGTGTGCTTGTCTTTTTTTGCATGTGGCTTAAGTATTAATTATAGGTTACGTGCTTCTGGATTTACACATCAATATGATTGTAAGGGTAATGGGGAATAGATATGTTATGTTGAGGGAGGATTGATTTTGATCCTAAGGTTCTGTTTTGTTCAAGTGTATAGTGATAAGCAGTTCAAAAATTTCCTCCACAAAATGACTTAATTTAGAAAAACAGGCCAACGACTAGAAGGCTCAACAACTTTGTGTTGACCAAATCAATTGATGAACGGCTCTCGTGGGTGGCGGGCAGGTGAATGGTCCACATACCGACAGCACACCTTGAACAGTTTTAGGCCACACAGCACCTTGGCGGAATGTGAGAAAAGATTTACACACGCAAGACAGCACTAAAAATAGAGAGGACGTTTCATGGTAAAGGATAAGTGCGTGTGGTTATCTATTGAAAAGCACAAGCGACATATATGTCCCTTTCTTTACAGGGACAGCTAATGATATCATTTGGTTCCTTGTAGACTTGGCGCATGAGTTGGACTGCACGTCACGCACAGGGTAGGACACGCACGCCTGCATCCAGGGTGGAATCAAGATTATGAAACGAGGGGTTGAATTAGAAGAATTTTTTAATGTAATTATTATATTTTTAAGTGTTTTTTGAAATTTTTAAAAATTGAAATCTTAACTTTGGAGGAGATTATAATGATGTATCAATATTCTATTTTTTATCATTTTTTTCTTAAAATATGCATCAATTGAAATTATCTTTTTTAACTAAAATTAAATTGAAATCATAACAAGTACATTTTAGCAACTATAATAAAATAAGTGATTCACAAATCATAATTTAGTAGATTTTTTCTTCTTTTTTTTACTATCTAATTCAGTCATCATACAAATATAAAAGATATTTTAAAAATCAAAATACATGATTAGGGCAAAAAAATTATTTGCTCTTTACAATCACTTACTCAATACCAATAGCATGGTCATACTAGTGTATTTTTATTAAAATAAGAAAAACCTGTCAAGTATATTAAAATGCTAGATTCAAGATTAAATCAATATATTACCAATGAAAATGCTATCCACTTGCCTTATGACGAGAGAAAATGAAAATGAGGAGAAATATTAGCTCAAGACTAAACCCATAGTACTCAAATGGAGAGAAAACACGAAGCCGAGCCAAACCCACATATAAAATAGGAGAGAAGACTCTAAGGAATACCTCTAAACCATTATTAATTTAAAAATCCAAAAGACCAAACTATGGAGAAGTTGAGAACTTACCTAGAGCTCACGAAAGATGGAGAAGTTTGAAAAATGGTGTCCACGAGATAAGGGCGATGCGAGGAAGAAGATCCCGGAGGAAGATCGGTAATTGGTGGTAGGGTTAGCTAGTTGTGAGGCGGAATGAGAAGGGAGAAGAGGGAATGAGAAATGGAATGAAAAAAAAGAAAGGAAGTGATTTGGTTGTTGTGGGGGGGGGGGGGGGGGGGGGGGGGGGGGGGGGCAAAGGGGCTAAAGGGACTTAATTTTGGTCCACCTAATTTTTTACATAATTTTTTTTTCAAAGCTGACAGGCCTCCTCCTACCCGAACCTAGTTCTGCCCTTGTTTGCATCCCCCTGCCTGCATCCAAGTCTTTGATGCCATTATACTAACAACCAACGATGCCACTGTTTTCTCTAAGTGATGGGGTCTTGAGGATTAGAATTGTGCTATTTTTATTCACACTAAATTGTGTAACAGGAGTATGGATTTGATAGAGGTAGCTGGGTAGTTTCTGCGCTTGCAAAATTTCGTAAAAAGTCTATCTATTTGGTACATGAGCAACTTTACTGAAAACTCAATGGTGGAAACTTTCTGTTGAAAATTCCGAACATTTGCTAAATCTAGTGATTAGGCGGGTTAGTCATTCATTTGCACGTAAATTCTTTGTTCAATAAATAAAATTATAAGAACCACCCTTTTAACCTAGTTGTAAGAGGTATGTGTTCTTACGTGACTGCTCAGGATTCGAATCCTAAGTATGTCACCTCTTCCGGCGTGTGTGAACTTTCTTCCCGTATATACGAGCTATTCGTTTGAGTTATAGTCCCTTGGCTAGGTTACCAAGAATAAATAAATAAAATTTCAAAATCAGTAATAGTAAAAGGGCCCACGGTCTTAGAACTGACCCTAACTCTAAAAATTTGAAACGATTTAGAAGATTTAGTATTAAACAAAGTGCAATTCGTTAAGCAATCATCATCTCAAGCAGTTGCAGAAAAAACTAAGCCATTCGGCTCATTCCCGCTTTTCTCGTGTCCATAGCCACGTATATAGGTCTAGTAGGTTGTTCACTAGTCATGTGAGTCGCACCACTCACCAAACGTTGAACTGCATTACAACCAAACACCCCATTTTCAGCAAAGCCTGTTGTAGTGGACATATTCAAAACTGCAAAAAAGCGTAGCAAAGTCGAAAACTCCAAACACATTTCTGGTGTGAAGAGTGATATGAGTGATGAATGAAAGCACACAAAAGAATCCAAAACCATTAGGGGTTTATATATCGATCACACGCTAACTAACCCAAACACCAAACATCTGCGTGTAAATGACAACAGAGTTTCTGGGCTCTCGTTTTTCAGCAAACGCAGAAGACACACAGGACTCAAAGACGAGGCCTCCAGTGTTGTCTTTGGAAACGTTTACGACATCTCCTTCTCCTGGATCTGAAGAAGCGTTTGGGTTCTCAGCTTTCTCCTGCTTCTTGATGTCCTTCTCTCCTACTTAATCACACTTTTGTTAGACGACGACTACTACTACAACTCCCCAAAAGGTAAGGATGGCTCAAATAAGACTTCATTTATTTCTCATTAGGATTTGAGTAATGCGAAGAAAAGGAACATGGGTGAAATTGCTTGCTGTTGCTTGTTTGGTTCTTCTTCTATTGGTGCACCTGGGTGATGTGATGTGAATTGATAGGAGATGGTGATTCAGAGAATGAAAAATTTATAGCAGACATGGCAGGACCAATAGGATGTGGTGATGTCGGAGGACTTGATTGTCCTGCCACAGTTACAGTAGAAATTTTAATAAGAGTATTCGGACTAGATAAATGACCTATGCCGAACAGTTGACCCATGTGGGACCCACAATTGATTATTTTGATTCAAACAACTATAGCACGGGCCCTCCCTTCCACGTTAGCCTGTTTCTTTAGCACAATTTAGGGAATTAAAAAATAAGGATAATTCCCGAATTTTCCTAGGGCCTGCTCTTTTATAATAATTTTTTATAAGAACATGAAATGTTGGAAACTCATAGATACATTATTTACACTTGCAAATGTTGTGTTCTTTTGCTAAAATTTCAAATTCTTACCATTTGAAATCAAAATTTCTACCTCCAGATATTAGTAAATCCTCCACCGAAGAGGAGGATTCAAGAATTCCACCTTAGAGTGAGGGCAGTTTTTAGTGAACATGAATTTTCTAAATTCTACTGTAGAAATAAGTCCTAAAAGTTGTCCCGTGAAGCATGTTGCTTTACTAAAATTTGAGCATTCACATTTGGAATATTTCTGAATTTTCTAATATGTTGAAATTGAGTATTTAGAAATTTTAAAAAAAGTTAGAATGTAAAATTCAAGAATTCTAAAAGTCATTTGAGACCTTTATGTGGCCTAAAATCCTGATAAAGAAAAATGAGATTTGCAAAATGCCACGGACAGGCTCTCACATCATGTTCATTAACTCCCATCAAGCTAAACTCTTATTAAAAATCCTAGTAAAGAAATGTGGCTTAAATGTCAATACAATCAATTAAATATACACTATTTTACGCGCCCCCCCCCCCCCCCCCCCCCCCCCACACACACACAAAAATCAATGAAATATACACCACTGGATTTGACATGGGCTAAAAAAGTGAGACTTAGATCAATAGCTAATCGTGATCATGTATATGGCAGTACCCTGGTTTGAAGCTGGTATCGATCACTAGATGCAAGAGGGATTCAAGACAAAATCTATAGCAGACTTATTAAAAATATAAGCTAAAATAAAATTAGAGAATAGCTCCTTGCCTTTGTTAACCTTGCATGTTTTCAATGACCTCCACATGTGTGTGTGTTTTTATTACCTCACGTTTGCGAGTGATTTATGCATTATTCTCAATGACCTCCACATGTGTGTGAGGTTTTATTACCTCACATACTGAGACCATTATCTCGCACGTGTGAATTGTGTTGTTTCTGTATTTGAGTCTTAGCCTCTTAGCTAGGTTAAAAAATAATAATAATAATATAAGATTCTTAGAATAAATGGGCTCTCCTTTAATTGGATGTGATGAGATTTCACTTAAATTAGAGTTTTACTATCATGAAATATAAAATGTGGATTATACACGCTCAAACTTATGTGGGAATGAAAATCTTCCACTTTCCATACAAAAGGAGGGGGATTTATCTAGAGTTGCTTATGATTTTAATAGGTGAGCCCAATTACAGATTCCCAATTAAATTTCTCATGCATCATGTGGGCCCAAGTCTGTGAGGATCTGCATTCATGCTTATAACTGGACACGGGTTAGGTTGAATACTGGTCATGGAAGGAAACGGGACAATTGTAGGTCTAAATAGCTCTAAACAATATGATGGACGCCCATAAAAGTCTAGTCTCAGTTACGTAAAAGTGCAATCAAATATGGGAACTTCACCCTTCTGGTATGACCATCTAATTTAGATGCTTAAATCAAATATCGTCTTAAGAGTATTTACATTTAAATAGCGCTAAATGTCTTTCTGTTTTTAGCGGGCCAATAGATATATATACATATATACAAACATACATATGTATGCATAGTATGGCTTACTTTATGACCTATCCAAATGGACACACATACAAATCCCCCCAATAGCCACCTATCCTATGGGTTTGCCCCGATCCAAATGGATTGGACAATTAGATCAAAGGTCAAATTTTTTCTTTTGAAATAAAACTTTTAAACTCATGGATGAAGGCCTTAAGGGCATCGGATTGACTTCAAAGTTGATATTTGGGGTGGTCCCACTTAGACCTTTCGATGCTCTATCTCCCATGATTTGTGAGGTCCCTGTAGGCCCCAATGGCTTGTATGTACCAAGAGATTGTAGAGAAGCAGGACCTTATATGCATAAGTTCTCTTATTTTTAAACAATTCTTCTTTATGAAATATTTAAATATATATTTTAAATTTATTATTAATATAATTTTTATTTTCATGGTGTTTTACCATTGAAGACCCAAGGAAAACCCAAAAATTTGAAAATATCCCATTTATTCGGTACTTATTAGCCAATCTGAGGGTGGCTCATTACAACCCATCACAAAGTGAATCTAAATCTCAGTAGAATAATTGAGGCTATCCGTAATTTGGCTTGAACGTCTTTTAATTGGTCTTATCTTAAAAGTTATACCCTTAATTATATTTGTGAAGTGATTTTTAAAGACAATGCTTGGCCATTTATCCTTAAAAATGCCCACTTTCAGCAGGCTTACTTGGATGTATGACACTCAATAGAGGTACAATGACAAAGTTTGTAAGTGGAATAGGAAAATAAGTGAGTCAGGCTGATCACACAATTTATTTATGTTAAATTTCAACTGTGAGATGTATGAAAAAAGGGTAAATTAGGATAAGTAAAAATTTAAGTGGGCCCAATTGTTGATGGATTGGATTAGATTGATTAAAGGCCCCTAAAACCAAAAGAGGGGCAAAGGAAAGTGGGATATCAGGCAAATTGCTCATGATTTAAATATGCTGACCCAAGTAAAATTTATAGGAGAACAAACAAGTTCGTGGCAGAGATTTTCCCTTGACAACTTTCTTTACCTGCCACAAAATTCTCTTCTTTTTCATGCATTTCTTCATGCCGATATGATTCTGAAAGCGACACTCTTATCCTTTTTTCCCTATATATTCAACTCATCCCCTCCCTCCTTTCTCACACAAAATCGCAGCTACTACTTCTTCGTCTATTTTGTAAGTTATTCCTTCTGTTTGTTTTTGCAATATTCGGAAGTGTTGATATATTCATGTGTTACTAATATCCTGTCAATGTTGTTTTGGTGACAATTTTGGCAATGGATATGTCCGTCTCTCTGTCAGTGATGAGAGGGTGGGTGGCTTACTGGTGAAGTTGACTATGATGATAATTCATTGAAAGCCACTCATAAGAACTTATATTGAAATGAAGATTGAATGTCAATCACCATCTTACGTTGTTTTTTGATGGACATGCACATCAGTAAAAAGCTATAGTCAAAATGGGAGCGTTGCAATCTAGGGAAGGTTGTTTCTGGTTGATTGCAATGTATCCTGCTTGACACATTGGGTTCATTTACCACCCTACCATCAGTGGCCCACAAACACAATTTCCTCCTTTTCAACCACAAAATTCTCCACAAAATTCTCTAATTTTTCCTTCACCTGTCCCCTCATTTTTTGTTCTCTATATATATTTATCTCCACTCCTCCATTCTTGCCTCACCATCACAGTAAAATGCAGGTTCTATCTCTTTGTCTATTTATGCATCTTCTTTTTCATATTTAACATTCTTAATATTGCATGGTCATTTGGGACATGTTGGGTTGCTTTGCATCTGATTCAGTTTGGGAGTTCACGTCCTATATGTATGCATTTATGATTAGAACTGTTTGATATAGATATCACCAAAACCAAATGTTTTGCTTGTCGAAATCACTGCGTCGAATATTCAAACCCAGTGTATATTGGCTAAGTCACTGAGTTGATTCAGACTTGGCAGAGTTTCTGTTTTTTTGGGTGGTAGAGAAAATGACTTGACTGAGTTGACTCTATTTGACAACGCCATTAGTGAGTCGTGGACGGCCCCAGAGGTTCGAGAATCAGCTGTATAGCTTTGTAGCTCTGCCAAACTCGGGTTGCTTCGCAAAGTCTATATATTTTTGCATGTCACATAAAAAATGAGAATTTGGAGAGACCTACAGTAGTTTACTACTAAACTAACCACAAAACTCGTTTTTCTTTGCCATCTCCGAGTAGATGTTGAACAATGTATTTAAATAAGTACTTTGATGCTAACGGCAACTTACAGTGGCATTTCCTACAGGGTTTTTCCTCAGTTATCCCTACTCAAATGTATCCATTTTTATCTATCGATTTAACAATAGTGGGCCCGAATGGTAAGAGATAGAGTTCTTATCTGAGTATGTCACGTTTTCCCTCGCTAGAGGGCTTTGTCATCTTGGCCAAAGTATGTCTACTTTCCTTGCTTGAAAACCTTTCCTGAGGTTTACTACCCAATTTGATGGGGCTCCCAGCCCCTATAGCTGGGTTATCATAAAAAAATAACAATCATGGGCATCATGCGTGCAAACTAATTAATGACTTCATGTTTAGAGAATTGGATAAGTTCATTTCTCCCTCAATTGAACAAAAGCTAAGAGTATTAATTTTAGTCAGACTTTCACACTAGTACATCATAATTTATTTTCAATCTCTTTTTTCTTTTCTTTTTCTTTCACATTATAGTCTTTTTTGTCTTGGAATTCAAACTCTTCAAATATGACCAATAACCCATTAAATAGTGGTTCGTTTTAGATTTTTTTTTTGACTGGCTTGAACTCACATACAACCCATTCCGCTGACCAAGCTGAGTTACAAAGATTATATATTGTTGCTAAAATGTAAAGGTGGCTCTCCTATTCGAGTAACATTTAAAGTAGGGGGTTGAGCTCCACCATCAATAGAGAAAAGTTGAGCTCATACAAGAAGGAAGAGTTCTCGGACAAGAGAAACATATAGACCTCAGGCGAGAGAATACAAAATCTCTGGCAAAGAAAAATTATTTATCAGAACTTCAACCCCTTCAACTGCTACCTCGACCTTATACAAAACTTCTGCACGGCTATAACTTTGTTTCTTCTCTGCTAGACTCACCCGTTTAGATGAATTGGTGGTAAGATCGATTTAATGGGTTAATTTTGCCCTATGCATTCGGGGTAATGCATGTGGGGACACGAGATGTTTCCAATGGTTGGCATCCAGCTCAAGAAGAAAAACAGATAAAGGGGCATATGTAAAACAACTCAAATCAGTAAACAACAAGTCAAATACAACTTAAATCACTAGACAACTAGTCAAATAAGAGAGAGAGAGAGAGAGAGAGAGAGAGAGAGAGAGAGAGAGAGAGAGAGAGAGAGAGAGAGAGAGAGAGAGAGAGAGGAGCATATGAGAGAGAGGGGCATATGTAAAACAACTCAAATCACTAAACAAGTCCAATAAGAGAGTGAGAAAGAGAGAGTGTGTGTTTCGTGTGTCTTCTTTACCAACATTTCTTGGTGTCAAGCAGACAATTATGAATTTTTTTCTTTTATTTTTTCCCCTCTTTTTTCCCATTTAAACTAAATAAATATTTTATTGGATAATTTTAAATTATTCTTGAATGCCACATGTTTTTGTATTTTTAAATCCTTGCATCACACAAGCTTCCCTCTAAGGTGTTCAATTTATAGTTTCAAGTGATCTATTCTCTTAATAATGGTATTGATTGGGTAATGTCCAAATGCAAACATTACCTGAAATATTTAACAATATTTGGGAAGATATGGTCTGACCATCACTACACTTCTTAAAGCCAGAGTGACCAATAGTTTTGTCATCTAGCAACGCTACAAGCGAGTAGTGAAAGATTTCGAAAGTACTACAGAAGCAGGACCACCATCCAAAAAAGTTCCATTTTTAGGACTGTTTTAAGACCTCGAAGTAATATTCTTACAAAAAATAAACAAATAAAGGGGCTATCGCTATTTAACTAACATCATAATTTTCAATGATCATGTGTCTCTGATTATTTAATTTTATATTATTTACCAACAGAATTGACATCTCATATCTCTGAACTTTTGACACAGCCACATACAATGGCAGCTTTGGAGTTGAAGGACCTTCCAATTAATGTAATACAAATTAAAATTCAGTTTTAATTTCTAATGGAAAGAAATCTATTACCGTCCCTAGATTTGCCACTTACAGGGGTCCTCAATGAAAAGAAGTTTAGGGTCTTGCCCCACTCAAAGTAGATCCTGTAATTTGGATGGTTTGGATTGATTTTCATTCATGCACATGTTAGATGTGTGCATGATTATGACCAATCTCTTTGTCGCACGTCTATTTTTTTTTCCTTCATAGTTTTCTTTTCTGTTTACTTCATGTAGGCTAAAGAAGGGAGATACTCTACTGATACTGAAGGGAAGATGATTTCTCTCGACGATAAAATTACAAATGATGGGTCGATTGATCGAAAAGGAAACCCTGCAATCAAAACAATCTCAGGAGGATGGAGATCAGCAATTCTCTTATTGGGTAAAAATTAAAAATAAAGTAACTAAGAGTGAAATATGAACAACCTTCTCTAACAAATATACTTATATCTATTTTTTTTTTCTTCTTTTTATCTCTTTTCGTCACTGCCAATCCAATGCAACTTTGTTATCTAATGTCATTTACTTCTATCTCATGTTGGTGCAGTGAATCAAGGACTGGCAACGCTTGCATTTTTTGGTGTGAGTGTGAATCTGGTTTTGTTCTTGACAAGGGTCCTACAACAAGACAATGCAATTGCAGCTAACAATGTTAGTAAATGGACGGGTACTGTTTACATGTGTTCTCTTATCGGCGCATTCCTCAGTGATTCTTATTGGGGACGGTACAAGACATGCACAGTTTTCCAAATAATTTTTGTAATGGTATGGTTTCCTCCAAGCACCTTAATCTTCATTCATCATATGTTTACAAGATACAATCACATAGAAAAAAAAAAAAAAACAATGTGTATACCCACATATTGCATTGCTTTTAATCACTCTCAACTTTCATTTTTGAAGAACGGCATGCTACCCCAGTAGTAAAATGTGCCGGTTCTCACCTCTCTCAACTTGCCACCTTTCGTCATTATGAGGCTCTTCACCTCACTCAAGGTCTCCTTCATTCACCCGAAAGGCTTGATGGATTCCCAGCACCCTAATTAGCTGGGGTATAAAAAACTAAAAAAAAAACACATACGCTTAAACTCACTATTCATAGCCTAATGTCTGTATCATGCATTGTTAACCGACATATTTTCACATTATTCGTCGTTGTTAAACAGGGTTTGGTGCTCCTTTCTCTAACTTCGTGGCTCCTCTTGATCAAGCCAGCTGGTTGTGGGGATGGAGAATTATTGTGTGAGCCTGTTTCGATCATTGGAGCTGCAATCTTTTATCTATCGATTTATCTGATTGCCCTTGGAAATGGAGGGTATCAGCCCTCCATAGCCACTTTTGGGGCTGATCAGTTTGATGTAACAGACCCTATCGAGAGGCACTCCAAAACAGCCTTCTTTAGCTACTTCTATTTGGCGTTGAACTTGGGTTCGCTCTTTTCAAACACATTATTGGTTTACTATGAGGACACTGGCAAGTGGTGGCTCGGTTTTTGGACAGCCACAGGTTCTGCAGTTTTGGCACTACTTACGTTCTGGATTGGGACACCAGATTACAGACACGTCAAGCCAAGTGGGAACCCGTTGCCACGTGTTGCGCAGGTGTTCGTGGCTGCTGCTAGGAAGTGGAATGTTAAGGTCTCCACGGATGGAGTCAAGCTTTATGAGTTGGAAGGAACAGAGTCTGCCATTGCAGGAAGTAGAAAGATCCTCCATAGTAATGAGTTTGGGTAAGTAGGTGTGCACTATGATATCTGGATGATATGATAATTTTATTGTCATACTCTGTATTGCACCATTACTTTTAGGGGCACAAGTTTAGCATGTTATACTTTTTGTTAGTCCATTATTTCATCTAGAATTATTTGTTTTCCTACTTTTCAAAAATGATAATTCTGAGGTGTACTAAATAAAAAAAATATTCAATGCTTTCTAAAATGATATAAATTATGAAATTCCATGCTATAGAATCAATAGCGGATCTATATCCTTGTCTCAGATTTCTAAAAGTACATAGTCGTATCCCACAAGTCTCTATATCTGTCCATATCAAAGGTGGACACATAAATTGAAAGGTAGTTCTTTTTTATTTGATTAAAATTATGTTTTTATATTAGGTAAGGGAAAAATGCATTATATTTGTTTTTATAATTAAAAAAAATCCTTCTCACACAACAGCTAGCGAGAGAAGGATCACTTTCTACTAGGTAAGAGAAAACAAAGCATTATAGTTGTCTTTATAATAATAAAAAATTCTCACACAACAGCAAAAGAAGGATTACTTTCTTGTGCCAGAGATAGGAATTATGGTCGTAAAATGTTTTATTGCTTGATAGTATTACTCTTCAAGCCGACCCAAATAGATGTAATGAGGCTCTAATAGTGATACAAGTAATTAAGGACCAACAAAGGTAACAAATAATATGCCATACTCATGGTTACAATCCCATCTCCTTGTTTTCAGATTTTTGGACAAGGCAGCAACCTTAACAGGGAATGACCCAAGCATAGAATCCAAGGAGAAAGACCCATGGAGGCTTTGCACAGTGACTCAAGTGGAAGAGGCAAAATGTGTGTTAAAGCTCCTACCCATCTGGCTCTGCACCATCATCTACTCTGTAGTCTTCACGCAGATGGCTTCTCTCTTCGTCGAGCAGGGTGCCGCCATGGACTCCAATGTCTTCACCTTCCACATTCCTCCTGCAAGTATGTCTGCCTTTGACATCCTTTCTGTGGCCATCTTCATCCCCATATATCGTCAAGTCCTCGTTCCAATTGCAGCTAGATTCTCACACAACACCAGGGGAATAACAGAGCTCCAACGCATGGGAATTGGGCTAGTAGTTGCCATGTTAGCCATGGTAGCTGCAGGTGTTGTAGAATTAGAGAGACTAAAAAGGGTTACTGGGGTACATGACCCAAGTTCATTGAGTATCATGTGGCAGATCCCACAGTATAGTCTGATTGGAATATCTGAGGTTTTCATGTATGTGGGGCAGTTGGAGTTCTTCCATGGCCAAGCCCCAGATGGGATTAAGAGCTTTGGCAGCTCCCTTTGCATGGCTTCGATCTCTTTTGGTAACTATGTCAGTAGTCTGCTTGTAAGCATAGTTATGAGTATCACTACAAGGAATGGGAAACCTGGATGGATCCCTGGAGATCTTAACTTGGGTCACTTGGATCGTTTTTACTTTCTGTTAGCAGGATTAACTGCAATTGATTTTGTAGTCTACTTGGTGTGTGCTAAGTGGTACAAGTGCGTCGCATTTGAGAGCCGAAGCGCTGATAAGGAAGATGATGTGGAAAATGTTTGAGGGATGTGCTCTATAAATTCCCCAGGGTACTTTTAGAACTGTAGAACAGTTAGTGTAAGTGAGTGTCCTACATTTCTAGGGTCTTCCTATTTTCACTGTTTGATCTTTTGCAATTTATGTAAGTGAATGTTCTTCATTTGTTCTTGTTTAATCAGGGTCTTCCTGTTTTCTCTATGTTTGATCTTTTGTGATTTAATCTGTACTAGGAGAACTTTATATTTCAATAAAATATGATGTTTTGCATCCTGAGAAATTACGCTTAGCTGTGCATTCCATTTGATCTTCCATGCATCTTTTCGAACTTGAAAAATGATGTAATCTTTAAGTTTTGTTTTTCAAGTAAAACATGCAAGACTCGCTAATGCTCGGATTAGTTTTCAAAGGGGTCTCTGAAATAGATTGATGAAACTCAGTCTACAAATAAATGAGATTTGCTTCTCTCTGTCAGAATGGTTTCTGTATGTATCTCTTATTTCTAATAAAGAACTTGTTGTCTTCGATAAACGAAAGAAAATATATCAGACCGAACACAGTCGAGCCAAGCGAAGCTAAATAAAAGACTCCAGAGCTAGCAAATCCACCTGGATTTGGCAGTCAACGTTCTCATTTTTTTGCTGCCATGCCATCATTTGCGTGTACATATCGACATCAGTGTGGACTCTCGAACAGAAGAAGGATTAAGACGTAAACTGTGGAAATGCTCACGTTGCACTCGTGTCCAATCGTCTAGATGCCTCTTTAGCCACTCCAGTACAGCACAGTTTTGTCTGCACTCTCTCATGTGACAAATCCGGATCCTCTGAGTTGCTCACTGAGTGAGAAAAGTGAAACTCTTCTCTCAATGCTGAATAGAATGGATGAGAGTCGCGTAAAAACTTGGATGTCTGTCAAAACTTCAAATATTTTATAGAGATATCAATGAGTGAATTTGAATGATTGCCAACTCGTAGTCGACCAACTCGTAGTCGATGACAATTAGTAAGGTCAGTCATGAAACAGCAGACGGATCATTAGCTAGTTCATGTAGGTCCAACGATCTAGTTCTAGAAAGCAGGGACAAGAAGAGCATATTGCAGAATCAATGAAAGTGATAAATTTAACTTGTTTTCCTTGATCCATTACAGAAACCTAGAACTCTATTTATACAACCAGAAGCAGATTAGTTGGAACTAACCCAACTAGTCCTGGGTTAAGCACATTCTTGTTGTAAACTAACAAGTAATAGAAGACACATAACTCTCAACTGCAACCAGCCAAATGACAGTAATAACAAACACGCTTAGCCGTTCAGGCACAACAAACAATACTCAGGCCAGTGAGTCTATAACACAACACAATTCAGCTGCCCCTCGTAACTCAATTAATGTCAATGGAGGTTTGCTAACAATTCTTAGGGTGCGTTTTGGATAATGCCGTGGAGAAGGAAAACTGGTTGTTTCCTATGACGGGGGTCAGATCGCTGGATCCCATTTCGTAGGGAAAATAAAGCAAAAGAGACGTAAACGGTGAGATTTTTTTTGCTGCACCGAACAAGCCCGGCACCTTGTGGCCTGATGATTTCTAAGCAATATCCTGCTGCAGAAACAGTTCCTTGTATAAAGTGCAACTGTGCAAAAAATAGTTCAAAATAAATCCTCATCCTCTAAATATATGACATTTATTATTTTTTATCATATAGTAAAATCAATGATACATGCAACAGTCTTGGATTGATGTTAAATTTAAACAAGATTAAGAGAATATTTATTTTGAACCATTTAGATTTTAATAGGTGACCCACCACCTATGTAGTCCCACTCTTTTACTGTTTTACTGAAGATTTTCTACATGAACTTTTGGAATGTTTGGGAGTACTTAAATGGAAAGAAGAGGTTAATTTGTCAGTCCTCCTGCGTGGTGCTCATCTCCATGTGTGGAGTGTGGTCAGGTCCCAACATCCTGAGCTGTAAAGCCCACTGTCAACAAGAGCCCGACAAACATCCAGATCGGTCAACACCTCAAATGGGCCAAGCGGCGTGGTCCCTCGGTCAACTTTCTTTTAAGCTTCGTTATCTTATTTTATTTTATTGGATGCTGGCCCCATGTTAGGTCGTCTGACTGACATGACTCTTAGAAAGGGAGCCATTGTGGATCATTTGTCGTCACGTACGTCAGGCTTATGAATTTTTTTTTTTTTGGGTCAAGGTGCTTGCCTTGATTCAACAGGAGCAATATAAATTCAAAAAATGGTAACAATTAATATATTTTTTGTATATTATTTATGTAAGATCACATTTTCATTGGGTTAGTGACTGAGACTGAAGCGTGTCAACCCGACTCTTCAGAACAGGGATTTCATGACAAATAATGATATCACTTGGTTCCTTGCAGACATGGCATATCCGTTGAACTAAAAACAAAGGAGGAAAGCTATATTAGAGAATGTGGTACTGAAAGGTGGTTATCAGCTTTTCAAGTCCTGGATGTTATTATGCCCATTCATGTCTTTCAAACGCTGCATCAGCTAAAAATATAGTGGGGCCATGATGGTTTAAAATGTTGCCTCCATCATTCATATGTATCTGATCGTCTTCTCATAAGGCTCAAGGTGATGGGGTTTCACTTTCAGGAATAGGTATATGATATTGGATAAAAGATTGCACTAAGAATATGTTTGGGGGAAGGATAGGATAAAGTAGATTAAAATAAATAAAAAATCAAGAAAGAGAAATATATAATTGTGTTATGATGACCTTTTGTTTTTAGTTATTTATATGAAAATTTTTTGACTTTTTATATAAAAAGTAGAGATTTTTTTTAATTTTGTGATGACTTTTTGGCTTTTTTAAAAAAAAGGACAAGGTAGATTTGAAATTTAAAAAAAAAAGAAGGGAAGAATTTGGATTTTAAAAAATTTACTCTACTCTACTTTAACTTACCCCTCCCCAAAACAAAAAAGTTTGCTTTTTTGGAAATGCAATGTCCCTTTGTTCTAGTCACGATGGCCCTCATTTATCATCAATTCAAATCTACCCAAATCCATTTCAATCAAAGACACCTTACCTAATTCCATTGTTTCAAATAATCTACATCACACCCTTCTTATCTTTCACATTCTTGAGAATAGCATGAATTTGGTGAGCATCACCCATGATGGCCGGGGTTACATTATTTAAAAAGAAATTTTATTTTATTTTATGACCTAGTGTATTCCTTGTGGGTTTAGCCTTCGGATATTTAGCTTTTAGTCCGAGTTTATTTGATTTTGATGAACAAGGACTATCCTCAGGGGTACATACTTGAAAATTCTATATTTATGGTAGTACTCGTTAAATTATTCTTAGAGGTACCTACTTGGCAATTCTATTTTTATGGCACTTGTTAAACTTTCTCAGTTAACTATAATAAATTTTCTCAACTAACTATTGCGACAAAAACATTAAAATTTATCCTATCCGAAAGTTTAACATGGTATCAAAATAGGATGAGTATTTTCGGAACCGTTGTGCCTTGTGTTCTCCCATGGAGGGTATGATTTTCATGTGGAGCTCTTGTATTCTCTCACAGAGGATATAATTATCATGAACACTACACCAAAAATGCCCATCTGGAACGGTTTAAAACTGTTCCTGAATGAATCTGGAACGGTTTCAAACCGTTCTAAAAATGGGTGTCGCAGAAAATCTGGAACGGTTCTGAACCGTTCCAGATTTTCCACTCTGGAACGGTTTTGGACCAAATCTGGAACGGTCCAAAACCGTTCCAGATTTTCCAATCTGGAACGGTCCAAAACCGTTCCAGATTTTCCAATCTGGAACGGTTTTGGACCAAATCTGGAACGGTTTTGGACCGTTCCAGATTTGAAAATTTGGAACGGTTCAAGAAATCTGGAACGGTTCAAAATGGTTCCAGATTTGGATGAAGAATACGAGAGAGAGAGAGAGAGAGAGAGAGAGAGAGAGAGATTCCAGGACTAGTAGTTTCTTTCACGTTCAGGCCTTAATTTCTGAGGGCTGTACTGAAGAGTCTGGAATGAAGATTTAGTAGGTTTGAAGATGAATTCTTGGTAGAGATCCAAAGCTGAAGAAAACAAAAAATAAATTCATTTTACCTTGTCTTGATGGATGGTTATACCTTTGTTTGACAACATTGAGCCATGAGTTTGAGGTATGGCACCAATAAAGGCAGAAAGAAGATTAAAATGGAGGGTTACAAAGAGGGGTATTGAATCTGTTGAAGGGACAGAGCAGTAAACTCTTTTGGAGTTCAGAACTCTGAACGGGTCCATTTGAGGAGAGGCCTTTCCATGCCTACAGCACACGACTGCAATCATACTAGTTATTTGCTAATACGATTCAGAAACTGTATGGGTCCCATTGAAGTGACATTGTGAGATTGCCAATAATAATAATAATAATAATAATAATAATAATAAAACAATCACAGTGCTTCATCCAATGATGAAACTTATCCAGACATCTGATCAGGCAGTAAAACAAAAAGTAAGATGTAAGATAAAATCCTTGTACTGCAGCACATAAAAAAAAGCAACTTTCACAAGATTCATCTGGTCCTTCAAGCGGAATCCTACCATAAAATATATATCCAACTGGTTCACCATTTGCTAAATTGGAAGCTGACTATAACTCATTTTTGGCATACAAGGAAGCGATGTGCCAGCCTCCACGATATATCAAAAATACGTCCTCAGGTATATTGTGTGCAAACATATAAATAGCTCAATCCATTGATACTTTATCTCAAATAGATTTGTTGACAAAGAATCGGAAAAAATGATTTTGACATTAGGAGGCTTCTTTCGTTCTCTCTCCTGCAAAAAGACACGACAGTGGTCCCATCCATCAATTAGCTAATCACTGTCCCGTGTTTCATCTATCTGTTTTGTGGTCTCTGTCTTTCTTTTTACCTTGGATGTCCTCGTCATTCAACTCACTCTCCTCGTCACTGCTGCTGTAGTAATCAAAATCATGGCTTTCAGACAGTGCTCTTCCATCAAGTTCTCCCCCACTGTCAGATTCCCACAACCCACCATCTGAATCCCCAAATTGGTTATCAGATCCACTATCTTGTTCAACATGCTTTCCTCTCCATCCACCACTGCCACTTCTTACCGAAGCTCTTTCATGATCAGCTCGTTTGTTCTCCCATTTCCTACGTACTTTTCTTGATACCTTGAGTTCATCATTTAAAGTTTCCGCATCACTTTCGAGATCCGATATACTCTGAACATCATCAGAGTCACCTTCAGCTGATGCAATCTCATCATCACTCTCCCATCTTCGTATATCTGTGGTTCTCTGCTTACCATGCATGGTGTGCCTATCTCTTCCTCGAGAGCGGGTCTCATCCTCAGAATTCTCGCTGCCGGACACCTGAGTTCTTCTGCCCCTTGCACCAAATTCTTCTCTGTTCCAATACCGAATCTTACCCAACTCTTCTTTCTTAGCAGCCTCTTCTGCAGCCCATTCCTGATCAGCTGCATCCTCGATCTCAGCTATGAATCTATCAAGCTCTTCTTGGTCACTATCTGTAGAAGGGACTGAGTCTTCTGCTTTTGCTGCTTGTGTATTGGGTTGATTGCCCTGGTAGACATAAGGGGTGCCTTGCTTCTCGTCGATTGCATGGAAAAATGTGTTAGCTACCTTCTCAATCTTAGCCATGGCAACAGGGTCCTCAGGGTTTACACCCTCACGACGAAGGTCCTGCTCTATTTTCTTTATGTTTAGTTTCTGAGAATCAAGAGCCTGCTCAAATCTCGCTTTGAACAATGCCTGCAAATGAACAGACAGTAGTGTTTCTGAAGTATTTGAACTTACTGGTCAAATTTGCCTGTTAGGAGTCAATCATACAAGTCCTCTTTTAATGATGGCCAAAAGTCATTTACATGAGCAGTTGATAAAGTCAGAGAACTAACATATAAAAATTGAGAGAACATACATACTCTGGCTCAAGGCTGTCAGCTGAGCATCGTTGGATGTCCAGTTTGGAGCATCCTCTTGAACATGTCCATGCCAAATGAAGAATCTGATGCACTGTGAAAAGCATCAGAGGCAAACACAGAAATGCATACTTTCTCAGTTTTAACTGAAAGAAAAGCAAATGAACAACTAATGCATTTCCAATTTTCTTGACGTCCAAAGTGCAATTTTGATCAAAACAGTGCCACTAAACACACAGATCAGTATTTTGGGGAATGGGAATTGGGAACACACCCAAATGCAGATAAAGTACTTGGCAAGAAGAAACTGAGTATTAAGCTTATTCCAGACCAAATGCAAGCACCAGCTTTAGTATGTGCAAAATATAAACCTGGCTTTTCTTGTTTGGATGTTTCTCTACCCAACCAATGAACTGATCAATTTTTTCCTCGATTTTCTTTTCCAGTTCAGCATCTCCACATTGTACCTAAGCAATAGAAAAAGGGTCAATTAAATCACTATAATAAAAAGGTAAATCACCAAAATGCCTTTGAATATACTAGAAAGACCGCAGTCAGGCTAATAGAAAACACTGTGCAGTATACAACATCAGAATGGCTAATAGGAAAAATGGTTGCTAGACCCATATGCCAATTAAATGAGAACTAGAATACTACATCCCTTGGGTGCAGTAATCAGAGTTCTAGTAGGATTACAACCATGGCTGTCTCAGACAATGATTAGAGCTCCTTGGTTTTGAGTCCAAATGGCACTATAAATGCTTAACCAAAGCCAAGAGATTGGGATTTTTCTTCCTTCTATTTGGATAGGTAACACAACTCAAGCCCACACCTTCATAGTCGTAACAGTAAACAATGTTTAACTCTACTACAGGCTCTCTTTGAGTTATATAGTGCGATTCCAAAATCTAGCCTGGTGGATTTCACTTTTGGCTTTAGAATTCTCCAAATCCCAGCTTCCAAAATGCTGGAGGGTATTTGAGCACATGTGAATCCAGCTGGGAGATAGCATTAGGAGAACTTAGATATACCCCCAACAAGAATTCTCAGATCCTACAAAACAAACAAAAGAACTTTAATTCTTGCACAGAAGATTACCTGATGCAACCAAGGAATTATTAATTCCAGAAACCTTTGATCTAGCAAGTGCGCTGCTATAATGATTAGAATTTCGCGAACCGTCCCACATGACAATCTTTCAAGAATAGGGCCAGTTCTATCCATAAGCTCAAACAAAATAAGAGTGTCCCCAGAACAAAGAGCTTCCACATATGCAGTTTCAAGATCTCCCATACAAAGAAAATCCTTCACACGTTTCCACAAACCATTCTTACTTTCTAAAATATTTTGTCTAGTGTTTGAAGTACAGACTGAGACAGATAGAAGATCTCCAACTTTTTGAGATTGACAGCTCCCTGGACTTTGAGTACTGCAGCCTATGTTCTTCTGAACACTGTTGGCTATCGGGTTTTTAATTATGTTTAGTGTGGGATCCCTCCACATGTCTACTTTGTTTCTGATTGAAGTACTTGATCTACTCTTTGCCAATGCAGTTTCACTCCACATCTCTCTATTTTTCGAAGGCAACAATGGCTGTCTGAAAGTTGTATCCATGGATGGTCTGGGAGTGCAGGTGGAGAGTCTAGGAGAAGATGACACACCTTGGTTGTTCTTTAAACTCTTCAGGTTGGTCATATTAGAATAGCGTTCACATTGTGTAAGATTCCTTGATATGTTATCTACCTCATGCTCTAGACCAAGCACCTTAGATTGCAACATAGACATGCTATTCATGGAATCTCCGATAAATACCTGTGCAGTTAAAACAAATGACAAGAGTTAGCCCAATATGAATGTCATCCTGGCAAGGGACAAGAAAGAGACAGTCTTAAAGCATACATAAGAAAACAAAGCAAATGTTAAAATTTTTCTTAGAGTTCGTTCACTTTTTATGCATGAGGTATATAACAGAAATAATATGCAGTGTCATTCCCATTTATCAAATGTCGAATAAACATGAAGAGGAATGTTAGTATGCATCCTTCCCTCACCATAGGGTGAGGGATGCTTCCATAGCTTTCCCTATTTGTACTTGAGCAATCCTCTTTTTCATGTGCTTTTTGTCTTTTGCACATTAATATATCCAAATATGGAAGTGTCCCTCACCCCATGGTGAGGGATGGATGCATAATAATATTCTCCAAACTTGAATATGATATGATGAGGAAGTTATTAGAGTAAATTCTAAACTGAGCAACCAAGTGCATGAGAAACAGGACTGCACATATAAGCAAAAGCACAGGTGACAGTTAGTGCCACTATAAGACACTCATAACAGATGCAGCGCCCTAGCCCTTGAGCAGTTGCACAACTATGAAAAAATAGGTAGAAATACCAAGGAGCAAAAATAAAATACCTGTATGAGATCCAATAAATTTGATTGCTTGCTTTCAATCTCTAAGAGCTTATTCCGAATGAAAGCCAATTCATTCACGGTATGCAGACAAGAACCATGTGAACTTTGCGAGCTCAATTCAGTCACTGTGGAATCTAGACTATGACGGTCATGTACTACGGACGAATATTACTCTATATAACACAAATATTGAAATGAATTAGGGTAAATGGGTAATTCAAATACTCTTTGGCAGAATACCTTGAAAAGCATATAAGGTGTCCCAGTTTCTATCTGAGATTTCAAAATTTCAAACCAGAGGTTCTGCGCAGGAACAACCTTTTTTGCCTTGCCCTGAGTCCATAAATATAATCACATGATCAGACATTGATTGAGCCAAAGTACTGGACATTTCAACTTATATAGTGGCTAGGTTTACAGTTTACCTCTCTTTCATATTGGACAGTTTACAAATGCTAAATGCAAACCTCTAAACTTAGATGTTTTTTTTTCCACTCTCCAATTCTCCTCCTTTCTTGATCAATCCTTTCTGAAATCCACAGTTCTCACAATAGGACGAAAAATCTCCAGAAACACACTTAATAAGATCAAATTACACATCATAGCAAAAAAAGCATTGAAAAAAAAAATTATTCCAATAATATCAATTCACATTCAAACAAAAACAAAACATCATTCCATTGTTCTTAATTCCTTTATACAGAAAACTACTCTCTTCGCTTTTTCTCTTTAGAAATTCTACTCAAAAATAGTCATTATGATCTCATTCTCATATACCCACCAACATCTAATCCAAAACTATATCCATGTAATCCAAAGACAGAAAGAAGGCTGAGCGCTTGAGTTGCATGAAGCTGAGTGCTTAACCAACTGAATAGCCTAGTGGAATGACTGTTGAAGCTTGACTGGCCTGGTTGAATGACTGTTCAAGGCATTTGGATATAAGCAAAAAGGTAAAGGAAATGTAACAAACTGAAATGGAGGACAGGAAAAAAAGAAAGGATAAAATCAAATATTAATGCTCTATGATATTCACCTGATCATCGTTCTAATCAATGAATATGGTAAAAGCCTTAGGCCATGCTACAAAGGACCCACTCCCAACTTCTCCCAAAGTAGAATGATAATTGTCCGGGTAAGGTAGGTCGACTTCTCCTTCATCAATGACGTCAATTGTAATCTTGTACGCATTTTCCGGAAGAGGTTTACAATGAATGAGCTGGGTACCATTACCGATATGAGCCCTTCCACGAGCAACAATCTCTTGACGCCATGACATCAAGTTGCATGGCTGCAATCTCATTGAATGATTATTGCTCCCTCCTGTATTGGAAATTGCAACAGACTCTGTCATCTTCGATGTAAAGAAACTGCTTGCTTGGGATCCTGAAGGCATGCGCTGCTGTAATAATATTTTAAAGCATTATTCAAAACTACTTTCAATGCAAAAATATTAAAAAAAAAACAAAAAACTCCAATGATTTCAATATTACTTTACCTCAATCAGTTGTTTTATACCACTAAGTTCTTTGAAAATGTGTTTTTGTTCTTCAATTATGCAGTTTACTTGGGACTCCAGATTCTTAATTGCTGATGATTGCCCAATAACTTCTTTTTCCTTGGCAGCTAGTTTTTCAAGAACAGCAGAGGATCCTATAATTTGAGTTCTTGAGACGTTGCCAACACCTCGAACACGACCCCTTGTATCAACACCAAATACCTGAGCCAAGGGATCGTTGAGGATGTCATGTGAATCTACTTCATCTTTCTTGGAAAGTAGTTCTTGTATTCTTTTCTGTCAAATTCATAGGGTACAACAAAAATGAAAATCACATTATTAGAATACTATTGCCTTAATTTTTCTACCTTAAATCATGTGAGCAATACAAACCATTAGATGGTCAAACATGTAAAAACTGCATGAGTTCTTTTATTTCATCCTGACCTGCCTGCCTATGAGCAAGGCAAACAGGGGCATCACTTCAGGGGAGGAACCCCAAAAAATGAAAACTAATTCTCTACTACTTCATTTTTAGTACAATAAAACTGTAGCTGAAGCAAAAAAAAACTGACAATAAAAGGTCAAAGATGTTCTCCTGAAGAATTTCAGGTCAGTAGTTGAACCAACAAATAACTCATAAAGGATGACTTATTCCTAAATATGAACGACTGGAAAATTATAACAAACAAAGCCGATCTGAGATAATAGGGATGAGGTTCAGTGATGAAAAAAAAAAATTCAAATTTTAGATGTGATAGAGACTTGTCCTTCATTTCTTTTTCCTTTTGGTCAGAGCAAAAACTGATCTCCTTGCACAAACTACCTCCAAAATCTGCAATTATTAAATTGCATCTAAATGTTGAGTGGGAAAGAAAATCCTGACTAAACGTATCATTGCAAACCATACAAAGGAAGGAAAAAGGTAGTTTTCAACTAAAGAAAAAATAGCTCAACAAATTCTGAAAGTCATTGAGTGCTCAACAGATTCTCAAAGTCAATAATTGGGCCAGATAATTCTGCTCTACCTAAGGCAGTTTGATACATTTGAAGTGATTCAAATTAAAGTCTATAAGTTTATTAGAAAGATGGGCAACCAAAGTTGCATACCGGGGTATCCGCCAAAGGAACATTAAGTGCCTCCATGGTGCCACAGAGATAACCATGATCAAGATCACAACCTTGGATCCTTACATTGCATAATACCATTTATAATACATTTGAACCATTTACACATATGAGAGTTTGCATAACACAATAACATGAGAAAATTGAACTCACCATAGGTGAAGACACAGTATTAGAGACAGAACCATCTTTCCTTTTATGAGCTTCTACCCACACTTCAGCCCTAGATAGTGGAGGGTCATCCTCCTTCCTTTGGCGTTTCTATATTTGCATAAATTTCACATAATCAGTTTTTAAGCAACAAATCACTATTACATTTATGTTATGAACAAATGCCAATACTTACCATTTTCTCCTCTAGTCTTGAGTGGCCATACCTGCCACTTGTATGATATATGTTCAGCTTATTCCTCACATCTGTATTTTTTATCCGTTGTTCTATGGTTTTGGGACTCGAATTCTGTTTGATGAAAGTTTTCCAATCTTCTGGCCTAACTCCAGGAGGACGATTGCTCAATCTACCTTCATAAGTTGGATAGGGATCAAGGTATTTCTTTCTCAATTTTGTCTTGTACTTCCTCATCATGTCAGACATGCTTTTAAGGCATTGACCTTTATAGGATTGAGGAACAACATATTCATCCTAAAAGAAATTATCAAAAAGGTCAAATAAAAAAAGATTCAATATTAGCATTCATATGCCAACTTCCAAGTTTGCATTATCAATCTAAAAGGTAATTTCAAGTATATGTCTATCATCTACCTTATTTTATTAGTTAATGGTATTTACACAAAAACGTGGAAATCATATCTCTACAAAATTGCAATTGTCTCTAAATAGTATAAGGATCATTCATACTACTCACATTTTGATTAAAGGAGTCTTGATTGGGCAATCTCTATTAAATTCAGATTTGTTTTAAGTTGAGCTTGACTTGAATATTTATAAGCGAGCTTGAATATTTTTCATGCCAAGTTTGTACTACGATTTTATACCTGGATGAGCTTCCAGAGCTGATCTTTCATGGTCTTAGGCACCGCACGCCAGTCCTTGATGGAAATGGGGACAATGGTGCGGACAACCTCTCCACATCTTGATGCCAACTGGATGGAATGATCTCCCACGGGTAAGCCATTATCATTGAATGTAATCACTGGCTTTTGTTTAGCTAACATAGTTAGACATGCATTATGCTCCTCCGCCATCCAAACACCTACGTCTTAAATGACTTGATGAAACAAAGCATAATCAATTCATAGTCATCAACATTCAATAAAATTAAGAAAAATATATATTTGTAAATGAATAAGGCAATATTTGAACATTAACATATTCAAGACACCATAATCATGAAAATAATTAAGGCACCATGAGCTTAAGCATGAGTGTAAGCATAAAGTCCATATTTCAAATTATCAATATGTGGATAAAACCATTAATTCATCTTCATAGTCAAATTTGTTACATGTCCAGCTCTATAATTCATAGTCAAATTCTTTTAGTATGTCTTCCAAATTTGCTCTTTCGCCATCACAGGAAGAAAAGAGACTAGGATCTTCAAGTGCATCAACGTCTTTTGTTAATCTCTTTGGTGCCATTAGAACAACAGACCATCCAGGCCTTGTCTGATCTTGAGAGTAGAACACCTGCCTTGCTTGACATGCCAATATGAATGGCTCATCTCCTTCCTTGTCTTTTCCTTTAAATTTCTCCATGTTCACCATTGTCAAATTTGTATCAGGATCAACAATGCACCCATTGATCCTATCCTCTACTCTAAACCAATCACAATAAAATACTGTTTGACGAAAATCAATGTAATTCAGCTCGATTATCTGTCTTACAACTCCATAATAAGTGGTCTCATCTTCCTTGTAATTCTTGTCTTTAGCACTTGCCCTGAATTTAGTGATGGCATTCATTGAAACCCCGCTATTTTGTGTTGACTTGTTAGTCTCATATTCAATTGGAGAGAATACAAATCCATTAACACGATATTTGTTATAATATTTTGCCTTAAACATTGGGCCATCTGCGAGTCGTTTCAGAGTCTGATTGCCCTCGATAAATTCCATCTGCATATAAACATTGGAATGTCATAGTACTCAGCATATACAAATAGTCACTAATTATCCAATACATAAAATCTAATAAATAATTAAAATAATACCTCCTTCCTCAACCAACTGATGAAATCAGGCTCATTGTTCTTAAACACACTGCCCTTTCTTTTTTGTCCCTTCGAATTGTTTGTTCTTAGATACATTTTATATTTCCTGTATCAATGACAGACACATTATTATATATATTTATGTACATGTTATTTAATTACTAGACTAACAAGTTATTTAAAAAACTTCACCCACTCACTCTTGCAAATCCGCAATTCCATCATAGCAATTCAAAACCCATCTACGTACTTGTTGATGTTGTGTGTTTGTTAGGTACAAAATTTTGCCTTTATCCAAGGGCTCTTCATCGCACATACCATCCTCATCTAGGAATCTTTGACGCGTCCTCTTGTGACCACCTTTATCAGCATCTGGCATGTATTCCATACAGTACAAAATAAACTCCTCTACAATGTAGCGCTCAGCAATGCACCCTTCAGGATGTGCTGCGTTCTTTACATATCCTTTATAGACCTTCATTAACCTGTTGAGAGATTTCAAATTAGCACTATATTATACCATTCAAAAGACATCTTTGGAGTTAGAACTTTACCGTTCAAAAGGATACATCCAACGAAATCTAACTGGACCGCAAGCTAATGCTTCATCGGCTAAATGCACCATGAGATGAACGCTAATTACAAAAAACGACGGTGGAAAGAATTTCTCCAAGATGCATATTGCAATGATAAGCCGTTTTTTGGCAGCAATAATACTATCTGCACTAATTGTCTTTGAGCACAAGACATTAAAGAAGTTGCAAATTTGTTGAATAGCACCCTTCAGCGTCTTATGCTCTGTTAAAGCATGTTGTAGCAAAACAGGTAGTAATTGTTGCATTATGATATGGTAATCATGTGACTTAAGCCCCTTCATTTCAAGATTTTGTAGATTCACATGATGTTTAAACCTTGAACTATACCCTTCTGGAACCTTCAAGTCATGTAATGTACGATAGAATAATTCTTTCTCCGCACGACTTAGAGTAAACGGTGCCTTCGGTTTAATAGTCTTACCATCCAATTCTTGTAACCATAGCTCTTTTCTAATGTTCATTCGCCTCAAATCTTCACGTGCACTTGTGTTATCCTTTGTTTTATTTTTGACATCTAAGATCGTTGACAAAAGATGTTCAGCAACGTTCTTTATAACATGCATCACATCTATATTATGACGAATTGGTAAATCCTGTTAAAGCATATTAAAAAAAAATGGTTAGCTATCTATTCATTAAGATGGATGTATAAAAGATATAATGCCAAAGTAAGTAAAATCACCTTCCAATATGGTAGGTCAAAAAGAATCGATCTCTTGTACCAAGCAGTTATATTATTGGTCAACTCATCATCACAACTTTTTCGTTTCTTCACCTTTGATTTACCAATATCCATCTGAATATCCGCTACCTTGTTAAGAACCTCTGAACCACTCAATCGACGAGGAGGTCTTCCTTCCTCTGTTTTACCATTGAAAGCCGCTTTTTGGGTCCTGAAAACATGATCAGTAGGAAGGAATTTTCGATGACCCTGATAGGAGTACTTCATTCCACTTTTAAGGCGTTCAGCAACGGTTCCCTCAGCACAAACTGGGCAAGCATATTGTGCATGTGTTACACAACCTGATAAACTCCCATATGCAGGAAAATCATGAATTCCCCACATCAACATAGCTTTCATATTAAAAACTTCCCTCGAATGAGAATCATATGTCTGCACTCCATTAAGCCATAATTCCTTCAACTCATCAACCAATGGTTGCAAGTAAAGATCAATGACTTTACCCGGCCCTTTTGGACCTGGTATCAATACTGTCAACATTGAAAATTCTCTTTTCATGCACATTGAGGGAGGGAGATTATAGGGCACGATAATGACAGGCCAACAACTATAAATACTACTAAGATGTCCAAAAGGATTAAACCCATCAGTCGCAAGTCCTAAACGGACATTACGATGTTCCTCGGAAAAACTTGGCCACTTGGTATTTACTACCATCCAACTTGATGAATCAGATGGATGACGCATAACACCGCTATATTCTTTCGGTCGAGAATGCCAAATCATTTGCTCCGCTATCCATGGCACACTACACAACAAAGTATACAATTAATTAATTAGTTATGGATTGTAATATTCCAATAGAAAATAGGATGACCTAGAAAATATATTTAACTTTGAAATCTAACCTGTATAGCCTCTGCAGCCTAGGTGTCAAAGGAAAATATCTCAAAACCTTTGATGGAACTTTAACACTTTTCTTTTTTGCCAAGTAATCTGACTTCCATCTGGATATATGACAGATTGGACAATTTTGTCTATCTTTATACTCTTTCCAGTAAAGAATGCAATTATTCGGGCATACATGTATACACTCATAGGTCATTCCTAATGAGTTGATCATCTTCTTAGCTTGATATGTGCTTTCTGGTAATGTATTTCCTATCGGTAGAAACTTCTTTACCAATTGAAGGAGATCATTAAAGCTATTGTCTGACCAGCCATTTTGTGCTTTTAAACTGTACAACTCAACAATAGCTGACAATTTTGTGAGTTCCCTAGGACATGACGGATACAAAGCTTGCCTTGCATCATCAAATAAAGACTTATATCTCCTGGCTTCATGGTCTTCTTGGCCTTGAAACCTTGGAGAATCTTCATTTAAATCTTCATTACTTGCGAGATCATCCATGAGAGAATCAACATGTTCACCAATTCTCCCAAATGCATCATTTACAAGCTCCTCCATTCTAGGATACATGTCGTCCATTTGGTCATAAGACTTCGATGTCGATGGTTTCTCATTAGCTGTGTTAACACTTTCTCCATGAAAAATCCAATGTGTATATGACTGATCAATACCAAAAACCAGCAAATGGTCATAAATCAAGTTAAGGTCTATCATTCCATGCCCATTTAGGCATTTCACACATGGACAAGGAAAATGCTGAAATCCACCACCATTTTTCTTTACAAACTCAAAGAAATGCACAAGTCCATCCAAATACTCTCGACTTAATCTGTGTTTGGACATCCATGCTTTGTCACTTGGTAACGACATTCTGCAATCAGTGAGGTAACATATTTCTTTGAGGAATATGGGAATATACATGGCTGATGATCAGATTATTAATACATACACAATATTTGCTAAAGACAAGATATTATCTTATGATCGACGTTGAAGGTATTAGAATATAAAAATTTTATATCTAATCTTATTTCCAAAAAAAGTGATACGTAAATGAGACATTATATATTGTGATTTTAGGACATATTATATAACATATTTCTGCTCTCTTTTATTGAATTACAGACATTATTACTGATTTTCATTACAATTAACTGTTAATGAAATTGTATGGTTCATCAACTGTTCAAATGCATTTTCCAGGATCTATGATACCTAACATGAACTCAAAGAAGTGAACATTTAAATGGTGATTTTAACTAACAATAAAAGAATACTGTCAATTACATACAGGTATAATCTCCTCAGTAAAATTTGAGGAGATTATACTGGTAAAAAAATGGCATGGTAATCCCAATAATCAACCAGATATGATCAAGTGGAAACAGGTTCTGAACCAGAATCTCCTATTACTTAAATGTTGCTTTCATTTTGGATTCTCTCTCTAAAACTTTTCTTATTAAAAGAAAAAAGTTTATTCCCAAAATTTTTCATGAAAAAAAAAAGGATTACAAGGGACAAAAAATGCTTGTTCAAGGATATTGTTTTCGATTTTCCCATGCTACATTAGAGATTGGTAGCCTTTTAGAATAATTTATCAATCTCCTAAATCCTAATGCAGGTGGATGTGGATTTTAACCCAAAAATTTTCATCTATTTTGGTTTCTTCACAAAGATAACCATTTATGTAATTCAAATTTATATTATCTACTTGCTGGGTTTAAGATACCTAAGATTCACCTTGTAGGAAGTCATCATGGTTCCCATAGCTTAGGATTCATTGTTTTCTTCATTCTTGAGCTCTAATAATGTGCTAGAGGCAAATTGAACTGTTTAAAAAACAAAAATGCCACAGGCTCGCTTATCTTTGCTTATGTCAGCATGACACTTGAATTTGTGACTATAGGATGAATATGTGTGGTCGACTTGGATAGGCAATCTAAATTTGGATGCTCAAATGGAATTTGGAGCATTGGAAAAAGCTTGCAAATCCAGACTCTGCTAGCTCTATGATCATGAGCGAGGTCGTCCCAGCAGTTTGGGTCATTTATCTTGATCCAGAGCTGTATTTGCACGTCAGTTTTATGGTCCATCAGTGCTCTTGACATTGTCAGATGGATGGGATAAAATTTTAGTTGATTGTGAATGTAAGATTTAGCAAGTGGTCGGCACTCATACTAAGCACCATTGTGTAAATCTAGACCCTTAATTATCCATTGTGTAAATCTAGACCCTGAATTATCCTGTCATGATTTCACTGTCTGAACCAGTTGATCATTGCACCACTATGACCAAGGTGGTTTGATCCATAGTACTGATTTCTGGCATTCAGAGTTTTGTTGAAGTTCAAACCTACAGTTTTCTGCTACAGAGCAAAACAAATAAGATGACTTGAGAGTCTTGTATTTGTTGGTGCTTCTAAATTACCCTATTATGCGAGCCATGCTTAATTTAGAAACTCTGCTCCAACACTTCGTAAATCAAGGGTAGGATGATATTGGTGTATTGGTTAATCAATGAAATTGGCCACTACTGATTAAAAGTGGGTAAAAATCAGTACATGGGAAATTGTGTTGACGAGACCCACTGTTGTTGAATGAACCAAAGCTAAACACATGTGATATATTTTGTCACAGCTTTGATGCATTGCAATGCCATTCAAGGATATTGTCACTGATTGTGTATCAAAAGGAGAGAAAAGGGATCCCCTATGCCTATTAATGTACTTATTGTAGTGAAGATCTCCATAGATCCTGTGAAGAGGATGTGAGGTGGCCACTGGCCAGTAGGTGTTTGATCCAGGGAATAAAAATTGTGCATTGATTCCACCTGAAAGGAGTTTAGCCCACATCGTACTTGGGCATGTAGTCCCATTACTAGCATTGTATGAGATTGGGAATATCCCATCGTAATAGTTGATTTGCATTCTTGAAATCTAAGCATCATCCCACCCCATATCCCTCCCACCCTCTCTCTCTCTCTATATATATATATATAAAGAATAATTGCCAACAACACACTTCACCAGTTCATTTAATTTTTAATATTGAAGAGCCATATGTTATCTCATACAAATTAGAAATAACTCTAAAGTGGTCACAGTGGATGCAGTTTTCATTACTCCCAGTATAGTTGAGTTGGACAAGGATTAAGGAAGCTTTTAACACATAGGTTGTTTGGTATATCAAAATTTATTGTTACTCTGATTATTTTTGAAAAAAAAAGGTGAATGGTCCGGATTAGAAGTTAGAGTCAGTATCACAGAATGGAATCCACAAGTATTATCTAAAGGGATATCTCCCTTCATTGATTTGAAGAATTCTTTTCACTTGCACCTAACTTCTACTGAGCAATTGGAGAAAAACATTGAACGTTTACTCAAATTGACAACCAAGCCTAAAAACCTAAGAAATTCCAAAAGAAAAATATTAAGATTATAAGATGTAGATGGAGATCCCTTGTTAAAAAATAATCAAATCATCCACAAAATAAGATGTGAGATGGCCACTGTACCTTTAATAAAAAGGGTTGAGATGAGATTGATGCTGCACATTTAGTCATTAAAAGTGGAAATAATTCTGTTACTTTTTCAGAATTTATGTTTAGGTCGTGACAAAAGTTTATATTGAGTGTCAACTAACCAAACACAACCCTCCTTTATTTTGGCTTAAGATTAGTAGTAAAACTTGTAAAAGAGAAATTATTTGATAACTATTTATTGATATTTACCTTATTTAATTCTTTATTTCTTTTAGAATTCCTAAGACTTCAATACCATGCAAACAAGCAGGCCATTAAGAGGGTCCTGATTTTTAGTATTTGAGATATTTAATGTAGAATCCAAAGCATGGATCTGAATCTCAGTTGAGTCATGCAGTGAACTCAAGACTCAAGCCGATAAGAAATACGGGTTCAATAGTTGGAGCCCATCGCACTTGATTATCATGAGACCCATTTTCGTTGCTTGTCTTTAAGTCAACATTACAACATCTAGTTTCCAACGATATAAATAAACATGTGGACAAAATCCAAAAAAGAGACGACGACATCCCCACACAGAAAACATCGACATTCTCAGCCTCAGCCTCAGCCTCACCTCAACGATAAGGAAAATTCATCCAAACGCCCAATCACTCTATGTTTTGGGAAAGGTCGCTCTATGTTTTGCCACATTTGGATATCTTTTCGGTGCTTCGGATACTGTAAAGGCAGCAGGAGGTGTTGGTCTTATCATTGCCAAGAACCCTACTACTTATATCAGTCCCTGTGATGATTTGCCATGCGTTGAAGTTGATTTTGATGTTGGAGCACAATTGCTCTCCTACATTCGCTCTTCAAGGTAAGGGACCCCACCACCAAAAAAATTATAAAAAAAAAAAATTGTCTTTCATTTTAATTGTTGCATTACTTGTTCATTGGTGAAGCTCAATCTTGAGTGTAGGAAACCTGTGGTGAAGTTGAGCCCTTCCAAAACACTAATAGGGAAGCCCTTATCGGTTAAGATTGCTCGCTTCTCATCTCGTGGGCCAAGCAGTTTGTCACCTGAGATCCTTAAGGTAAATTTTATACATCTTTGAAAGAATCTATGGCAAGGGGAAGGGGATTGTGAATATTCCATGTCTCTCCAAATGTCAACTGCTATCAAATAACTATTATACAATTAGCATGTAAGTAATATCTCTAATCTATTTGCTTGCATGGAATGCTGATGATGATGACCATTGACTGAAAACCAATAAATCTGAAGTTCAAGCAAAGAAGACAAACCCTAATGGTACTTGAGACACAAACATGAAATCCAATCCAACAAAAATTATAAACTTGCCTTACACAGATCGATTAGGAATTATCATATAAACAACAGCACTCGATTAGGAAAGGGAGGAATCGATTCAGAGTCTGTGACGTACCTTACACAGATCGAAAATCTGTGAATCCGGACAGACCAGATTCAAGACTTGGAGAAACCCTAGCCGTCTCTTCTCTCCTCCTGCGACCAACGAGAGACAACAGATCCATAAAAAACAAGATCAAACCCTAAACAACAAGGATCTAAGAGTTGAGAGATCGATTAGATCTAAGAAGAAAAAACCCTAACTTGCCTTTTGAGAAATCGGGAAAAAAAGAGTTGAAGATCGGGAAGAAGAAGAAGAAACGCAAGCTGTGGTTCTTGCCGTCTGCGAACAGATCTGTGGGAACGTCTGCGAACAGATCTGTGGAATGCTGATGATGATGACCCTGATCTTAGCAGCTAACAGAGGGAGCCCTGATCTTAGCAGCGCGCGAAGATCCGAAGAACAGAGGAAGCCCTGTTCAAATCCGAAGAACAGAGGAAGCTCTGTTCGCTAAACGCGCGAACAGAGGAAGCCCTGATCCGAAGAATCCGAAGAATCCGAAGAAGAACAGGAAGAGGAAGATCGGGAACAGGCAGTGCGTTCAGCGAAAGCACCTTAAGACTGGAACGGCTGGAACGGACTTAAGCGAAAATAACCTTGGTTTTTATCAAACGGGCCTCGTGAGAAACGGATCAAATCCGTTCCATTTTAGCAACGGCCCAAAACCGGGCCCATTATCCGTTCCTAAATTGGATTTTTGGTGTAGTGGAAGCAACCCGCTTGTACGGGGGTATTATAACATTGATATAAATTGTTACACAATTCTCTATCAGTATAAAATTTTGGAGTAAGTGATTGTCGAGAGTACTCCTCTCCGGCGTCAATAGCCATACATAATCACTAGTTTTGGATTCCCTCCATGAATATCTCTCTCTCTCTGTCCCCCTCGAGAATACGACTAGCGGGAAAAGTTAGACTTTGCATTTGGTATCTTGATATCTGATACGTTCAAATATCGATTACATGTCAATCACCACCCGACATTGTTTGGTGGATTCCTTTTTTTTTTTTTTTTTTTTTACATAAACGCGTTTGGTGGACATTGCCCGTCTAACTGCGTGTATTGTCTTCTAAATTGTCTCTTAAAGGTGCTTGAAACGAGTATGTCAATGTGGGTGAAATGGGCCCAAGGAAGGGATGACAAACCAGCTCTATTGCTGCAATTAGAGATGCACTGCCTTCAACTGGTCCCCTACCATGACT
The DNA here is from genome assembly GCA_037013555.1 of Sextonia rubra. Taxonomy (NCBI): domain Eukaryota; kingdom Viridiplantae; phylum Streptophyta; class Magnoliopsida; order Laurales; family Lauraceae; genus Sextonia; species Sextonia rubra. The sequence continues at coordinate 11,567,359 of JASUAD010000001.1, read as the reverse complement.
GGGCGTGGCTGCCAATCCAATGTCGATCGTAGCTGTCCCATCTGTGGATTCCTGAACTCTCTCACAAAAAAATGGAAAGGGGTTGTTCTCAGCAGGAAACGCTATGGGAGCGTTTAGAAATTCTGTATTTTTAGAGGGTCATAATAGAAAAATAGTGCAGAAAAATAAATAGGAAAATAATAATAATACTGTCATCTGTGACAATGGTCTTAAACTATGGGTTGCCAAGTGACAACACACTAGAATAAGAGATCAGGACCGCTATCCCAACCCTTTGTTGACAACTGGACCATATTGAAGTTCTAATAGGGTCAAGGTCGCAATCTATAATTCATATCCAGCACATTTGGGTTAAGGTCTCGGTGCACATGGCGCCCACAATGGTTTAGTGTTTATTTGTTTCATGTAGCTGAATTTTTAGGAATCTTGAGACTTTATATTCCTATAGTTAATTAAAAGTAAAGAATTAAATGTAAATAAAAAAATCATCAAATAAATAGCGTCCCAAAATATAAATGTACATTGAATCAAAACGTCCTACTTTTTTACTCCAGACTCAAGAGTTTCACTCCACTAGCCGTTGAATCAGTGTCAAACTGACCATTTGTAAAAGAGGTGGGCTCCTTACAATATTTTTTTAACACTTTTGATCATAAGCCCAACTGCTAATTAATGTGAAAATCAGCGAGGGCCGTAGTTTAGATTTTCATTAGATGGGCCTCTGCAAGAAGCATCACCTGTCCATAAAGTTACCCTATAATGTATATTCTAATTTCTCTCCTTTTTAGCAGGGCTAAAGATGTAAACAATTCAAAAGATGGGCTAAATCATAAATTTTGGGACGTCCTTTCTCACATGGACAATTCTGTAGAATTTTTTAAATTTCAATTGTTGTAGGGGGAAAATGTCATGTCTTTTTTTTTTCTTTTTAACAGCAGATTATTGCCCTCTTCTATCTCATCGTTTGCCGGCCCATGACCATGTGAAGGTCAGCATCAGTTATAAATGTATTTAGTCCACTATTTTTTCTCTTTTCTTTTACATATTTTATAATGAACTTTTTTTGGACTAGGGAATAACTGTTAAGTAAAAAGATGACTTTTCACTATGTAAATAAGTTAGAAGTAATCTTGAAGGAACTTCAAGCATAATGTGAGTTTCCTTACAATTCCTTACCTAATTGGATCAATTGCTTTCCCCCTCCTTGTTTTCAAATTTTTTTTTCTTCCTTCCTCATTGTTTTATGTTCTCAGCCTAGCTAATACTGAAAAACATCACGGACATAGGCAGATCGAGGTTTCATATCCCGGTCAAGCTATATCAAATCTTACCAATCATAGCTCATTTATCTATTAGGCCTTAATTCAGGCCCAAGAGTTTAATGGGCCTGTTCCCAGCCCATTTGCAAAAGAGATATGTTCCTTTGCAACTGCCTCCGGTGCGCCTTCAGATGTAGACAGGTCCCTTCCCTGACCATTCAATTACGCTAGTAGCAAAATAGGCCCACATTCAAAATATGGGCCAAAGAGAACAGTGAGAAATTTGTGTTGGGCCTCAGATGGTCTGGCCCATGAGAATCTTGAATGTACACTTCTTGGTCTAGGTTATGTTACTTAGGTTGGAGATCTCATTTTCCTTTGCATATATACCTTAAAAAGCAATTAATGTAAAAAAAAAAAATCCTGCTTGGATGTGGAGAAACGGCAAAGAGAGATATACTTTACTTTAAGTGTGTGCGAAAAGTGTTCTCCACTTCTACCTTTTCATCTATTTTCCCTCAATCCCATCAACCTTGGTAAAAAAATTGATTATTCCAATCTTTGCTAGTCAGAATGGTTTAAGTCAATGAATTACACTATCAGGTCTAAGGTTCGAGACATAGCACCAACACAAACAGAAAAAAGATGATGAAAAAAATAGTGTTTATTCTTAATCCATACATTCAACAAAACTTGAACATCAAGTTTTTAAAAAGAGATGGAGAAAAACCTTCAAACACACATTACACTATGTCATCTCAAAATACTCTCTCGATATATAATATTCATAACAACAATAAACAAAACAAACTCTTACAAGGAAAAAATTGTGAAAAAGAGAAATTTGTTCTCCCTCAATAATGAAGGCCTTCAACTCTTAACTTTTATGGTGATCTTTGTCGATCTCCTCCTTCTTCCTAATACTCTTGGCCTTAAGCCATCCCTTCTTGATGAATTTCTTCACTGCTTTGTACCCTTCTTGGAAGAAGTTCTTCAAATCCTCACCCTTCTCTTTAAGGTTTTCCATCCAGCTGACCCTCTGCTACTTGTCTGTGGAAGAAACTAGGAGGTGGAATTTGTATAGTATCAAGGGATGCACATATATATTTATAAAAGTTGCATAAACATGGTTGATGTGAAAAGCCTTGGTGTAAGCAACTTGTTTTTGTAAATGCCCTTAGCATTCCACCTAATGTAAAAAAAAAATTGGAAAAGTACTCCGCAACTTCAACAAGGACTGTAAACTCTTTACTATTTATAGAAATTACACAAAAAATGTTAGATACGTGGCTTAATAATTTCACTCATGATTGTTTGTGAGGTAGAGTAAAGTGGAGTAAAATAAAATATTTAAAATTCAAAATTTCCTCCAACATTTTCTTAAAAATTCAAAGTTTTCTTGTTTTAAAAAAAAAATTCAAAAAGTTATCACTGAATTACAAATAACTTTTTATTTTTTATAAAAAAAAGTCAAAAAGATTTCATATCAAGTAATTAAAAACAAAAAGTCATTAAAACCTTATCATATATTATTCTTTCTTGATTTGAGTTTTCTTTACTCTACTTTATTCTATCCTACAAATAAACAGGTAGCCTTTTGCATTTTGATTGTTAGCTGTAATAACTTTGTGAGTATATTAGGCTGAAACTACTAACCTAAATTCATCAAAAAATATATATATATATATAAAGAGAATTGGATGCTGGAATCTATATAGAAGGATTTGTTCTAGCAATTAAATGATTCTTAGTGCACGGATCTTAAATCCCCAACCATTTAGATTGAACATCGTTATTGATCTACATCCACGATAAGCTCATCCCATCTTAAATCTAGAGATGTTTTCCCCATAAAGCCTACAATAAAACTCTCTTAGCAAATTTTGAGCCATAACTCATAATCAGGTGGTGGGTTAATTTGCTATAGATTTTTGTTATAATGCTTAGCAAATTTTGGTATAGTTATTTCTGTGCATTTTGAATTTTGGGAGGTGAGGCGACTTGTAGTTCTTCGTTGATGGAAAGGCTATTTCAGTAATTGAAACTTGTATAAGGGTCTCAATGGTTTTGTATCGGTCCCTAGGGAAAGAATAGCCATTGATTACATATATATATATAGGTTTTTTGAAATCTTTTAGTACGGATTATCATTTCTAGAATCCAAATAAGAGTAATTGAATCCAACTCTCTTCCTAGCCAAAAAAAAAAAAAAAAAAAAATCCAACTCTCATTCAATTTAAAAAGACGGCCTTTTTATCCTGGTAAGAAGAGTTTATTTTTTTTTTCAGTCTGCATAGGATTTGAGCATGAGCCGGCACTTTATCTGACCTGAGGATTGTTCCACCTAACTTCAAGTACACTTCCCTCGCTTATCCCACCTCAGCCAGGGTTTACCCTCGTCACTTGAGGGGGCCTTTTACCATAGGGTCAGGGAGCCAACCCCTTAGAGTGGAAAAAAGGGAAAAACCAAAAGAGGACTTGAAGGTAAATCTTGCATGACCAACCGACATTTACGGTTTTACCGGCTTCTTACTAATTAATTTATTCACGTTTCTTGCGTGCTCTTACTTTCTTTCGGTCTTTTTTTACAAGATTCTTTGTTTCCAGAAAGGTCCAGGAACTCTTATCCCATTCCAAACAAGGGAAAGGCAAACGAAAGGAAGACCGAGGCAGTTGAGTCTCTCCATCTATCGTTCGACACGTGTCCCCGCCATCGCAGGCTCACCAGTCCTATATATCACTCATCCGTACCTCCATTTTCGTTTGAGAGCAGAAATTTCGGGTCGTCCTGGTCCTTTCGATTCTGCGCTCTCTTTGATTCTTTCAGGTAAGCACCATACTACCCGTTTCTGTCTTTCTTTCTTTCTTTCTTTTCTGTCGGCTCGATTTGATTTGATGCTTGTTTATTTCCTCATCTTCTTCTCCTGTGTTGAATTTGATTTGATGCGTTTATCTTTCTATCTATTCCTTTATGTCACTTGATTTTCTTAGATTGTTATGGTGTTTTTCTTTTCCTTTCGATTTTGGCATGGGGATGGGATTTTGATGATTGGGTCGATTAGGCCTTTGGAATTGGAATTTGTCAGGTTGGATTGTGTTTTGGGAGCATTTGTATCAATGGGTTGTTGGAGTTTGGACCTCCTGAAGAGGGTATTTCTTTGGTTGGTTTTTAGGTAACTTGATTTATGCTTAGACCAGATTTCATGGGTTTTTGATAACTTGATTTACCTTCAGATTATAACAGTGGATATTGTTCGTTGTCTTATTCAATCATAAGGATTTACCTGTTATTAGATTTACAGGTAAACCCAGTGCAGGGTAACCAAGCACTTAAATGTTTGGATGACAATCACCTTTCCCTCGCCCGAGGGCCTTGTCTCCGTGGTCTCCACCGCCCCTCTGAGGTCTACTATCCTCGCCCCTATCGTTAGGATGCCATAAGAAAAAAAAAAATTTTTGTATGACTATGAAGGCGGAGGTGTTGTTGTCATGCAGTTATCCAAACCGGTTACAGTGGTTTTGTTTTGAGTCTCGAGCTTGTGCTCAAGACCACTGCTCTGGTGGGCCTTGAGGATCTTGTTAAAATGCACCTATGCAAACATCTAGTTTTATTTGAAAATTCTAAACCTTTTAAGAACTACCCAATTGATGTTGGAGGGTGAACAACTTTGAAATCTTATGTGAGGAGAATTTGGAATTCAAGTTTGGAGACAATATGAGTTGCCATACACATTTGCAAAACCACTGGAGAAATCTGTAGGGTCATGAAATTGGGATTCAATGTGGAAATACCAGCAAAGCCTAAATTCCTTGCATATTGTGGCTGTCTGAACTGCTAGATGTGCACCAATTTGGACTCTTTCTACACAGCCTTAAAAATAAAATAAAATTAAAAATTAAAAATTCCCAAAATACCCCCACCCCATCTCTTCCTATACACTTTCTCTCTCCCTCCTTGCCTTCCCCACCACGGCAACGAGCTCCGGCGGCAAATGGGGACTTCCCTCTCCCTATCCCTCTTCCCCTCCCTCTCCCCTCTCTCCCTATTTCTCTCTCTCCCCGCGGCATCTCCCTGTTGCAGGGAGACTGGGCAGCAGGGAGATGCTCTGGGGAGAGGGAGAAAGGGGGAGGGAGGGAGAGGGAGAAGGAGGGGAGTACCCCTCCGCCGCCGGAGCTTGTCACCGGCTGGAGGGGAGGAGGGAGGGAGAGAAAAAGTGTGTGGGGAGAGAAGGGGGTGGGGGTATTTTGGTGATTTTTAATTTATTTTTTATTTTATTTTTAAGGCTATCTAGAAAGAGTCCAAATTGTTGTACATCTAGCAGCTCTCTCATTGAATTGTTTAGATTGTGTTCATTGGGTTGAGGACTTGTGGGCCCAAGGGTGATATTTCAACCATCACCCAGTGGCCCCACCACTTTATTTGCAAGCAGACATTTGTTGTGGATTCTTGCTTTATGTTGGATGTTTTCTGTTCATAATTGGTCTTCATGAACACAAAAGATTGAAAATTTAAAACCAATAAGGATGTTCTTGTCTGAATTAAAGCAGTAGCAGTATATTTACTTGAAGCTTTTGTGCCTACACATACAAAGGCAAACCAGTCCCCCTCTCTCTAAATGATATAAACTTTCTGATAAATTATGTTTTTATATGTTGATGCGATGTTACTACAGTTCCCTGAGTTAGAGAATTTTGTCTTGCTTTGTGTATAAGCTCAAAACAGCAAGAGTCTACAGTTTTGTTAGGTGAAATTTGTATTTTTTTAAAAATCCTTCACAGCTTCACCGTACACACATAGATGCAAGTACACATGCATGCTAGTAACATGAACATGGGATTTATTTGCATTAAATGTGCAACTCAAAACACTACCTTGATTCGCAGTATTTAGGTAGATAAGAGTAAAGATTTATAAATGACCCACTGTTAGTAAGCTATTAGATTGCGCCTAGAACGTAAGTGTTAATAGTTTCCCTGGTGAAATGAATTCAGTTATCTTAAAAAAAAAAAACAGTAAGTGTTAATAGTATACAGATTTCTCCAATCATATTATAGCTTAGAATCCTAAAGATTGCTCTGTTGACAGATTGGCATCAAGATTGTTCTTATAATGTTTCTGATTATTACAACAGGATTGCACAATAACGGTATGAGAAGCATCTAAGGCTATAGAGACTACTAGATCATAGAAAACAGGAAAACCACAATAACCAATGATTAGTTGGAATTCATTATTTAAAATGGACATCTGGCAACATCTAGTGTATCAAAATAGTTGGTAAATGGCTAAGTCAAAGATCCAATTGTATTTTGGAGGCCTCGCTCTTGTCTTATTCATCTTGAATGGGTAGCCTGAAGATGGTTGCCATATGAATGCATGTTTTGAATGAATATAGCACTATTAGTCCTCTTCTCGTTGCTACTGCACTATTCAAATTGTCTTGTTTCCCTTGTTTGAATTCTTATCATCATTGAATATTAAAATCTTCATTCATAAATGATTTTTATTTTTGGGTGTTGGAGAAAAGCCAAAGTTATTGAAGTTTCTTTCACCAATCAACCCTTTTTTTTTTTTTGTAGGATGACTTGAACCCACAACGTCAAGGTTGCAATAAATAGAACCTTTTTGCTTGTCAACTCACTTATATTTGAGTTTTTTCTTGGCCCTCTTTATTTTGTGCAATGGGGCTCACCCTAGAGAAATCCAACCCATTCATACTTGGCTCCCATGAATTGGTCTTATTTCCAATTTGACATTGATCCAACCACTATTCATTGTTGGACTCAATAAAATAAATAAATAAATTTTTTAATAGTTTTTTATTTTTTTACGTGTTGAAGATAAGTCCAAGTTATCAAAGTTTTTTTTTCATGTCAGCCCACCTTTTCTTTTTAAATTATTGGTAACATGACTTGAACCCACGACCTCAGGGTTGCATAATTAGCACCGTTTCACATCAACCTACTTATATTTGAGTTCTTTTTCGACCCGTCTTTATTTTGTACAATTGGGCTTGCCTTTGAGAAATCCAGCAAAACACTTGCTCCCCATGAATTGGTCCTATTTCCAATTTGACATTGATCTGACCATTAACCACTGCTGGATTCAATAAAAAAAAAAGGTTCTTAAAAATCTTTAATTTTGAGTGTAAAATAGAGTTTGGATTATCTGATCAAGGTGATATTTGACCTACTCCATATCCTCAATGTCCCCTGCATTAGGAACCCACCTCAATGAAGTGGATGTATTCAGAGTAGGCCTGGGGAGAAATTTTAATAAGTACACTATCATTGACAGGACTACAGCCCTTATGTATGTATATGTGGCTTATGGCCATTGCTGCAATTTTTACTTTGTTTCCTGGATTAGTATTTATAAGGAAAGGAAATCTCTCTGTTGCTTCTGGTGCAATTCTTGGAGTTTGCCCAATTCTTGTTGAATGTTTGTAGTAGTTGTGAACTCGTTCATGCTGGCACATATTTCCCATTTAATAATGCATAATAGCTGAACGTTGGATCAACTTTAATTTCAGAGTCTAAAATATCTTGAGGATCTGAAGTCATGAATAGCCATCCAGTCATTCATATGTTTCATTTCATGCCTTGTTTTTGGATTATCACTTGCTGAAAACTGACATAAATTTACATTTCTTTCAGCTCTGATTTCACTGTGCTGAGAGCAGGGTAAAGCTTAGAAGTTTGTTCGTATCTTTGAATTCCTACAGCAAGTTTCATGTCTGAGGTCGAAGTTCAGATTCCCTCTGCTTTTGGTATGTTGGCTTTCACCTTTCAGCAATCCTATACTCTTACTTAAGTTGATTTTCATCTTTGAAATCTACTTCTTGTTTTCTTAGCAGTACCATTGAAAAAACTATTGACAGATTAAAACTGTCATCAACTACTGAAGTTTTTGCTGTCCTTTTGAAATGTCTTGTTTCTGAGACCATGAAAATAATTTTTGGTGTGTGTGTTGGAAAAAGTCTAAAAACTTGAGATAAGGATTAGGAATCAGATTCAGGGAGAAGTATTTACAGAATTCGATATTGTATTCTGTTTTCATTAAGTGGTTTTCATATATGAGGCTATTTGTTGTGGGGACAGATCCATTCGCTGATGCAAATGCTGAAGACTCTGGTGTTGCATCAAAAGATTATGTGCATGTGCGTATACAGCAACGAAATGGTAGGAAGAGCCTGACTACAGTTCAGGGGCTGAAGAAAGAGTTCAGCTACAACAAGATCTTAAAGGATCTGAAGAAGGAATTCTGCTGTAATGGTACAGTCGTCCAGGATCCAGAGCTGGGTCAGGTGTGTGTGTGTGTGTTTTTTTTTATTTACTTAGCAATGTGAATGTGTGCTTGTGTTCTCTTCGCAAGTTGCATGAACAACAATGTCACATGCAGGTTATTCAACTCCAAGGTGATCAGCGGAAGAATGTCTCCACCTTCCTTGTCCAGGTATTCAGGCCTTCCCTTCCAATATATAACCTTTCTCTTCCTTGAATGAAAGGCCTTGGTTTATAATGTCCTGTCAGTGATGTGGATCTAATTGGTTATCTAAACTGGGGATTAATTATAAGATTGTTAACAACCATAGGGTTAGTACTGCCAGTGAAGTGCCTGGCTATTGACATAGCTGCTGTTTGCTAATAGCAGAGTGTTTACAGATGTGTTCTGTAGTTTCCTTATTTTTACTGAATTAGTGGAGAACAAATGCTTCCATTGCATCTCATTGCACACAAGCTGTGCAGGCCCTTAAATATTTGTTCCATCCATTTTTCTGCACTTGAGAATAAATGAAATATGGATAGGCAACAGATATTACCCTAAAGATAATGCCGTAATTACCTATTTTGAGGCCATCAATGGAATTTTTTAGGCCATACTGATTACTGAAGGAATTAGATTTTGATGCATATCTTGGCCTTATGTCATATAATTCCTCACAGTCTATCAATAAATCACATGATGATGCCTGCATTTGGTGGGATGGTCATCCACTGATCCCACTTGTACAATGATCCTTTATCTCATGTGTTTATAATGTCTTGATGACCTGTTTTTCCTTTGTTCAGCCTTGCATTGCTAACCTCTATAATTTATTTTACTTTGTGCAGGCTGGCATTGTGAAGAAGGATCATATCAAAATTCACGGTTTCTGAGGAAACTGTATATGCTCCTGCATATTACTATTTTAAGACTTTGGATATGATCTTATATGTAGCTGTATTTCATATAGTTCTGGTGCCTTTGTGGTTGGTTCCTTGTTGTCCATGTACGTTGCTTTGTGTGTAATGGGTTACTTTGGAAACCTAAGATATATTAAGAATGTGACATTCTGTGTCAAGCGCTCTCACTTCCTCCTGTCCTCATTTCAAATTTCAAAGGAGGACACATTAGTAGTTCACTTCATTTTAGGTGCAGTGGTTTTGTAATAACGAAGTGATTCAGTCCACGCGAAATCATTAGGATAAAACAATATGAATATGAGTGCTTGCCATCTTTCTACTGAAGACCAAAAAGGCTCACAGTGCACAACCAGTCTAGATTGGTCTGCCGGTAAGTTCGGTGTGGTGACCAGTGCATCCATCCCAGGTCCAGTGGGTGATCTTGGGTCTCTGATTGATTGGACTCTTTCCTCTGAGGTGATGTGATGGAATTATGACTTTAGGTTTTGGCTGTCTGAGAGAGCCTCTGGAGCCTGGTTTCCTGTTGCAAGAACTGAAATTATGGTCGATCTTAGAGCATTGAGGGGTTTAAGTTTGAAATGGGACATGCAAAATAGAGGCCTGTCAACCTGAATTCATTTTCGAGATGCTCCAACTGGCTGTTGCCCTTTCTTTTATTTTCCTTTTATCCTCTACCAGAACCATTCAGAGTGGATTTGTACGTTAAAATGAATGTATGCATTCGAAAGATGGATTTGTCTGTGACCTGGTTTTTATTTGGATGGTAAATGGGTAAATATGGCCCCAATTGTAATCAGATCTCAAGCATCTGAATGTATTCCAGCGTAGATCCGATTAAACCAATTTGTGTGAATCTCTCTGGATCTGACTTTGTGCCCAAGCAAAGTTACAAACATATTCGATTTGAGTTGCGGGTCCAATTGAAACAGGAATAATATTGAAACTGTTTGCAGCTGTTGTTGCACCTAGAGCAGTAAAAATGATGCGTGTGTTTCCTCCGTAGATGGCTCTGGATGAGGATAAATGGAGATGGCTATTTGTAAATGGAGGTGGATGGAGATGGCTCAGAGAGAAGTTTAAATTTGTAGCATTAATAACTCTTTGGATTTTGAGAGAAAAGGAGGAAGATAAAATCTTCTCAATTGATTATGTTTGAATCTAATTTAAAGTGAGTAGGGCATGTTGACCCTATTTGGATTTTGCCATTGTATGATCCAATCATAAAAGCATTAGAGGATCCAAAATGAGTCCGGGTCCCTCTCATATCTATTACAGACTTCATATACAAAACTCCTCCATGAGGTCAACATAATGATACTAGGGACCGTCGGGGATGGATATTGTCCTCTCCAATGAGATATACTTAAATTCTATTTTGATAAGAGGGGGTCCAATTGTAGATTGAGCACATGACTGATAACATGATTAGCACAATCTTATGTATTACTGCTTGTTTGTCTTAATTCAATTATCAGTCTATCATATTCTCAATTTGAACGTGGTAGACGCTTCGATAGAAGTGAAATGTGACATTTTCTCCCAGGAGGAGAGGACATTAATTGTGTGACATGACTGATAACATGATTAGCACAATCTTATGAATTACTAATTGCTTGTCTTAATTCAGTTATCAGTCAATCATGTTCTCGATTTGAAGGTGGGAGACACTCCTATTAAAGTGAAATGTGGCATTTTCTCACAGAAGGAGAGGACATTCATCCTAAAGGATCTAAATTGTCATTATGTGGGTCCAACAGTTGAGTTCCTAGCCATTTTCAGGAAATGGTGCAGACTCTGTGGAGGCCACCTAGACATTCTAGTTTTTTTTTGGCAACCCAGTGGAGGGGGCCGGGAGCCTGGGCCATTAGAGAACCTGTCCGCGGGTTAAAAGTAATCAATTCTGTCCTCGGACATTGTATCAGCTCATGGGGGTACCCAAGGGTCCATGCCAGGGTATTAGGTGAAAAGCCGGTTCCCAAATAGGTGAACCCCATTATTCTTCCGTGTAGTGTGCACCAATCCAAACAGACAGTATTTTCACCCGTACGCCGGCACTCTCTGGAACATTTGGATGACTGCCATCATCATACTGCAGAAGCACAAATTTTCCCTATTTTAAGGGTTCGCCACCCAGCTTCATTGGGCCATCAGTATGCAGCAATTGTTCAGAAAAAGCAAGATTGCCACAGCTGCTATTTTAAGTGTTCGTGTGGCAATATCCGACCGTGTTCACCAATCAAAACAGGTACTAATCTAAGTGTTCAAGTTGTCCAAATCTTAGTCGTTCAGATATAGCAAGATTGCCAATCCATGCCAACATAACTGATGCGCACCTCCATACCACGGAAGTGTTCAAGTTGGTATTATCACTCATGGTCATTAGACCAACATAAACACGCACACAAATATGCCAATCTATTGTTATATCAATGTGAGGCACTATCCTCTCCACTACAACAAAGACGGGTTTAATTTGCATGATTGGCAAGCGCATGTGTGAGTTGTACTAGAAAAGAGAGAAATGTGAGGCGCTATCCTCTCCACTACAACGATGGGTCTACTATGCATGATTGGCAAGAGTATTTGTGAGTTGTACTAGGAGAGAGAGAGAGAGAGAGAGAGAGAGAGAGAGAGAGTTATGCCAAGTCCTACACAACTTGGACAAATAGCAAATTTGGTTCAATGTTAATTTAGAAAGAGATAGAGGACTTGAAATGTGCTTGGCATAGATCCACCATACATGCAACGGAGGCAGACAGTCCTAACTGAGAAACTACTGCTCATTCCTAAAAAATTTACATTTTTATTCATCTGTGTAATTTCAATAAATTAGAAGAATTGGTCAAAACAAGCAGTCAAAGTGATTGACCATAGATTTTTTTATTTCAAGGTGAGTATTGGTATATCATAGAGAAATATCCAAAATTACAGCAAAAGAGAGTATGTTTTGGTATTGTTAGGTTTATGTCTTGTATTTCGAGTTTACCGGATTGGTCAATTAGGTTAGTCTTGGATTGGGCTTTGGGTCGAGGGTAGTTTGGTCTTTGTTTTGGACTTTCTTAGGGGTTACGAAAGAGAGAGTTATATATATGATGTAACTTGTAAACCTAGATCTTAGCAGAAGAGCGCCGTATGAGAGTAGAGTTCTTTTATAGCTGTGGATATAGGCATATTACCAAACCACGTAAATTTCTCATCTACTCTTGTCTGTTTCTTCTCTTCTTTTGTACTTTCTTCCGCACGTGTATTATAGGTAACTTTACTTATAGAGTGAAGTGAGGTAAATAGTTAAATTAAGATATTAAAAAAAAGAAAAATGAGTCAAAGGGGTCAAATCAAGAAGCGATAGTTTTTTTGTCATTTAGTGAAATGAGAATATAGCTCTTTGACCTTTTTTTTAAAAAAAAAAAGAAAAAACAAGTTTGCTTTTTGTCATTTAGTAGTTTGAAAAGTAACCTTTTTACTTTTTTTAGTAAAAAGTGGAGGTATGTTCTTGAAATATGATACTTTTGATTTGATCTCTTTTATTTTATTCTATTATGAAATGACCTTTACCTCACTTTATTAGTAAAGTGAATTTACCAAAAGAAGTATAGCCAACCATCAAATAACAAAACCCACAACCTGAGCTAAGAAAAAAAAGAAAAAAAAGAGAAAACAGATAGGAGAGTGCAGATGGTTGGATGTAAATGTCAAAATTAACTCATTAAGTACAAAGCATACCATGCTTATATTAAAATTTCTCTTCTCCAAAAAAAAAAAAAAGGCAAGTAAAATAATCTGTGCTGAGCACGGTATATCCATATATTATAAATTAAGTCTTCATACATTAAGAAGCTTACAAGAGTATCTTCCTCCTGAGAGCAAGTTGAATAAAATTGAAATAGAAGCAAAAGGGAATAAAATATAGAGGTTTTTACAAAAAAGAAAATCATATTAAGGGTCCCCCAAACCATAAACCTCACCCAAGTTGTGGGTGTGACTACTCCGGCAATTTTTTTGTACCTAATTGACGAACAGAATTCGCCGTAGGTTTTTTACACTAGAGGTGAGTTTGATGCTCTCTTATTTCGAATAAAACTGTTATTATCCTACTTTTCTTATTATTCTTATTCTTCTTCACTCTAGAATCGACTCTCCTTCCTCCTTGTGGTCTCATTGCTTCCACTTCAAATCCACAAGCTTCAATCATGCTTTTCTTGTCCATTTGTGAAGGTTAAAGTTTTTCTCCCTATTGATTTGGGTTGATGCGTGCTATATGTTTGGTAAATTGCTCTTGATAACCCATGGCATGCTTACAATGTGAGATTAGTGTGATAGAGATGGAAGAATAGGATAACTCATGGATTTGAGAGTCTGAAAGGGAAGAACCAATTCATGATATTTAGAGCTTTCATTTAGTACATGAGTTGTTTTCATCTTACAGTTGAGAAAATAAAATATAACTTTCACAAATCCTTTAAATATGTTGAATGGAGGTACAATCCATGAAAGATATAAGCTTATAGAGACTCAAATGCTCTTAAAATCTTCGTTTGTGGAAGGAGAGAGACGAATGGCTTCAGAGCTCTACATTCATGGAAGAAGATGAAAATATGTGGAGTTTTTCGGATTCTAAGGGTAATGATTGAAAATTGAACTCAGCGCTGACAGGAGAATAGCAGGGAGGAAGGTGTTGATGTGCAATAGTAACAAACATCAAACTCGCCACTGAGAGGAGGATAGCAAGGGCGAAGGTGATGATGTGTAAAGGTATTGAGCATTGAACTTGCTACTCGTATGCTCCCATAATAGATGAAAAAACTACATGGGAGTGGTCATGCGTGGGAACTCCGAGGCACTCATATGTTGGGTGAGTTTATGTGGTTTGGGGGTCCCCTTTCATAATTTTTTTGGTAAAATCTTCTAAAATATATTGGTAAAACTACGTTTATTACATAAAGGAAAAAGTACAAAACATACCATAAACTCATTCAGTATAAAACATACCGTGCTTATATTAAAAATTTTGTTTTCCACAAGAAAAAGTAGTTTAAAAATTGAGCACAGCATTGGCACAAGCAAAAATATCGCAGCACCCACGCAACTAAACAGTGTAGTAGCAGCATCGATCGATTGGTTCTAGGGTTGATCAAAGTTAGCATGGATCAAAGAATCTTCCACATGAAACGCTAAAAAACAAAGGACCAAATTAAGAAGAGTCCACGTACAATCGCAGCCACTTAGCCAAAGTCTGTTTGATATTTTTGTGGTGGGACTGTCATTCTCATGCTTGTGCGGCTTCGACAATAATCACCAATCCGTGGGGTGGCCATCCCAGTGACTGACTGGGGCCATTAGAATATGGGCCCCACAGGCCTGAAAATGCTGGAGCAAGTTACCGAAAATGAAAGATCCCGACTGACTCCCCTCTGAACATTTGGTTTGCACATGAGAGTGTGGCACCAACAATGGGTTCAAAATGGGTATCTGCCGATTTCATCAGATCCAAGAATTGAAACCGAAATAATACATTTGGCCTATTGGCCCAATTGGAGATGCATACCAGTATTATCATCCACATACAATTACTAGTTGTATATCTTGGTCTCACTGTTAGCTTGTTTCACCGACTGAAATCAATCACTATGAATTCTAAAACATTAAATCCTGTCAAAATGGGTAAAATTGAGCAAACAATGATGAAGATGCACAAATATACATAAAAAAATCTCCACTTCGGTGGAAAATGATTACCCACCTACTAAGATCAGATTTAGGGCAAACGCAATCAACAATCCATGCACTACGAGAGAAGAAGAACGACATGCAATCCATGACACATGGATTTTACGTGGTTCACCGTAAACATTACGTCCATGGCCTATAAGCATTCCACAACATGAAGAATGACAACTTCTTAAAAGGATTCTCAATCCTTAAATACTTAGCCTACTTGTAATATAGTATGTACTAATCTTAAAACTTCAGCTGATAGGTGGAAGACTCAAATAAGTATATGAAGCCATGTCAAACTCATTACATAGGTGATGTGAGCCGTAAGACTTTTTTTCCAACACTCCATCCCTCTCACGTGCAAGCCCAACAGATTTCATGTGTAGGCCTAGCACAGGGCTACATAAGAACTACATCCATTCCGATACCTTGTAATATGCTATGTACCAATTTAAAAGCTTAAGCTGATAAATGAAAGTTCCAAACATGCTTATTAAGCCATGTCAAACCTATTATTTGGGTGATATAGAACGCAAAACTTTTTTCCAACACTCTTACTCTTCAGACGTCTCAATCTTTCTCTCATAGCCCTGTTACCTATACATGAGTGAGCCATCTCCAAAACCACAGGAAAGAGTGCTCCCACCTTTTTTCACACTGTGTCTAGAGTTACAAATTATATCAATATATAATCCCCACTTTCTTTTCCTACAAAACACTCTCTTAGTTTCTAAAAAAGGTCCTCATACAATTACCAAAATATCCATGACACTGAACTTAGTGATTGAACAACCCAATGAACCAATCCGATCAAACTAGAAATACATAAATCCAACATACCAATCACCCTAGAAAAGCAATGGTTTACCCCTTACCTTTTTAAGATTACTTCGTCCAAAGCCATTTAGCAGAAACTTTGAGGAATCTAATTCCATGCAACCAAGCATGCCTTAAAGATGGTGATATATATAAGCTAATATTAAAAACAATGCCTCAGAGAATTCTGTCACTATAATTGTAATATCCTCTTTATTGAGGAGTAGGCTCCACCCGATGGGGAATATTGAAAAGTATTTCTGCTACATTTACTAATATCTTAAGATTTTAGTAGAAATGGATAGCTGAGGAAATTTAATATGGTATCAGAGCCAACCGATTGTGAGTTTGCAGTGTGCCAACTGGATTCCACCAAAGAGGAAGTATTGAAAAGTGGGCTCCATTTAATGGAGAATATTGAAAAGTATTTTCGCTACCTCTATTAATACTTTGAGGTATTTGTAGAAATAGCTTGTTGGAGAAATTTAATACTCTCAGCTACACATCAAAAACCAACATCCAAAACGGCCACAGCAACTGCAAAATCAAGAAAAATCTGTACCATTATCAAGCTCAAAAACAAGATAGCATTGATACGAGAGAGGATTAAAGACCAAACATGTCCCAATAAAAAGCCTTCATTCTGATAAAGTCATATTATTAAATCCATCTCTCGCCCGAATAAATACGTTTGAGAGGGGCTATGGATATCAGAGCCATTTTCTCAACAGTAAGGAAGCCAGCAACTGCTAGTCACCGAGGGTTGCTCGGACGTTCTTGGCTCCCAGTACAAAGTCCCTGACCCCGTCCACGTAAAGGTGGGCTCGATCTCCATCCTTCCTCATACGAAGTCCACACGCATTGCAGAGAGTCTGGTACTCCAACATGAGAACAGAAAAGAATGACATGAGCAAATTAGAAACATATATACAACCAATAAGAGTCTCCATCACAGAACATTACATTTAAACTAAACACAGTAAGAGAAGGGGTCAGATAAATGTTCAATGCAAGACATGAAACTCAAAGCCATCATGATGAGGGCGCCTTTGGTTCAGTCGGACATAAATTAACCTGTGGTTCATTCTGGTTGAACCATGAAAACATTATAACATCGTAAAAGAGATACGAAAAAATAAATTTTAAAGAAATATGTAAGAAGAACATAAATCAAATGAAAAATGAAAAGGTTTACAATTAAAGATTCAGTTTAAAAGACTAATACCTTGCATAAGTTAAAAATTTTTAAGTTATGCAAATGTTCATGTGGGCAGGTCTGACTTCTAAAAACTGAGGAACATCTTTTGTACCCATAGATGATAGATGATATCTATCCACATGTTACAACTATGGAAATTTCAGGATGCATTGGACATTGGTCCACCGAATACTTTTCATTTGAGAGGCACAGTTATAAATAGGTAGTTGGATTTTGTAGGCATAGGAATTCCATGTGGCATTTGGAGATGGACCCAGGATTATCATGTACATTTTTGGAGCAAATCCAAAATTTTCACGCAAGCTTTAGAGGTAGACTCTAGTCCGATGGGGGCTGCCGGCTGCATATGCCCTTGGCTTTGGACCAATGACGAGAATGGTGTGGGAGTACAGGGAACAACACATTTATGTTCAAATTTGGGTGAGTGTTAATTTACAATGGGGTTAAAATGTGCAAGGCTTCATAAAAGCAAAAAAGAGTACTTTGCTACTGCAAATACCTATTCCACCAATACTTTGCACACATCATAACATGCAATAATATATATAGATATATGTGTGTATATTTATCAAGGAATGTTCATATGCATCCATCCCTCATGATAGGGTAATGGATACTTACATGGCTTTCCTTATGTACTTTAATATTCCTTTTTTTCATATACCTTTTTGTCTTTTGTATGCACATGAATATTTTTAATTATACATATGTCTTTCATCCTATTGTAAAAGATAGATATATACTAACATTCTCTATGTCTCCTTCTCAAAATAATAATAATAATAAACTCCATATCTCACACTCTCTCTCATATATATATATATATTGTAATATATTTGAAAAATAATCATATGAAAATTAGTTCTTACCACTATTTATTTTGTGAGATATTTAGGTGTGGTTCATCTATCATCCAATTCGAATCTTGCAATATACAAAAGCCTCCCTAATAATGACACACCTCAAGTTTCCGTCAAATCCGAATTTATCGAACTATTGGATCAATTGTGCACCAATTCAAATGAATTAAATTTATATGCCACAGATGAAAGGATTAGAGAGAG
Source organism: Sextonia rubra (assembly GCA_037013555.1). Classification (NCBI taxonomy): domain Eukaryota; kingdom Viridiplantae; phylum Streptophyta; class Magnoliopsida; order Laurales; family Lauraceae; genus Sextonia; species Sextonia rubra. Next base: position 11,549,099 of record JASUAD010000001.1, on the reverse strand, counting down.
AGAGAGAGATTCTCAAAACTCCTATATAATTTTCTTTTGAAACACAATACATAATTGATAAAGATCTCTTTTTAAAAAAATTTTGAAAAACTACTCTAGCCACCACAACACAGCTTTTTAGTAGGTATACTATGTGCTATCATTTCAAAGCGAAGCAACATATAATACTGTTATTACCAAATAAAAAAAGAGAGCATATAATCGGATGTAACTGATATCTGATTGGAACTGATTGTGACTGAGATCGGATTGGATCTCTCTCCTCTACTAAAAGGCTTTTTGCGATCTTTCTAAAGTCGGATTTGGATCAGATGTCTAATCCTTTTAGGGCCCCCTCTCTCTTCAATTCAACTTTTGGGGAGATTATTCTCTTTCGTCCTTCATCGTTCTGGGTTTACTCATAACTTTGAGCTTTTGTGGAATAAAAAAAAAAACTGAGATCTGATTGGCTGGTTTGATATACCTTAGAGCCCGAGGGGCCACTGCACACAGCGGGGACGATGTACACATACACACTGTGCAACGCCTCACCAAAGGGACCTGAGGTTCCTCCCTGCTAGGAAACATTGTTTTGGCAGAGGGAACATTGTATTGTTGTGGAATGTAGGATTCTGGAAGTTCTTGATTGTTGGTGTTCAGAATAGGAGGAGGTGCAGTTGAAGAAGAGCTTCCATAGAAGCCTAACTCCCCTCTCCTGCTGCTGGTGGATACCATCGGTAGCCATGGTGAACCAGAACCCTCATTTTTACACTTATTGAATGACTTTTCTTCCTCCATCACCCCATATTTATTGTCCATCACTTGCTTGCCATATCCTGTAAGGTCCCTAACCCAGTTCTTATTTTAATTAATTTAAATATAATTTTTATTTAATTGTTTGTATTTTAGTTAATTATGGTTATTATAATTATTTAATTTTCTTTTGGGTTTTGGGTTAATCGGATAGTAGGTTTAGGATCATGAGTATCCATCTTTTGACCTGGCCCAATTCGGACCCATTCTGGGCCCATTAGACCAAACCAGGCCCATATTTATAATTAGCCTAAACAATAGGGTTCTTTTTATAAAAACCCAAAACTTTTCCCCAAACCCTAAGCCTACTTATATGTCATCGATGGGTGCTCCTCTTCCCTCATCTCTACAGCAGTTTTCTCCTCCATCACCTTCTCTTGATCGGCAAAGGTGGGGGCAAGCCCAAATCCAAGTCCAATCGGTGGATAGCTTCATCTTCTTCATCATCTCTTCTTCCTTTTCTCCTTCTTCTTCATCTTCTTAGTTGGGGTTGGCAGCGTGATCGAGGGAGAGATAGAGATCTAGATCTTCTTTTGCATCAAAGGCAAGTGAAATATTCATTTTTTTTCAATGATCCTACACTAGTTTCCTTTGAATCTATGATGATTAGTAGTATTCATGAAATGCCCATTTAAATTTGTAAATGATGATGATGATGATGGATATAGGAGTAGATGGATTGCATGGATCGGATTGATGATGTGATGGAGGGAGACCCACTTTGTTGTTTAAAAAAAAAAAATGAATGATGAAGACGTCTGGGATTGAATCCCAGACGATTTGTGTGCCAGGCGGGTTGGCGCCTATGCATTACTGCACAGGCACATATGTGCCTGGCAGTAATGTACAGGTGGGCCACCCACATGCACATGATGGTGGGTGGCCCCTTGATCACCAGTTTTTGTTAAAAAAAAAGAAAGAAAGAAAGAAAGAAAAAAAAACAGAAAGATGATCGTGTCTGGGAATGAACCCAGACACGTTTTTGTTTGGCAAAGCAGGGGGTTTGTCATCAACTCTGATGGGCCACCAACATATAAAAAAAAAAAAAAGAGTGATGAAGACTTCTGGGATTGATTCCCAGACGTTAAGGGAAGTGCAAGGGGAGCCTGTGCACTACTGCACAGGCGCACAATGCGCATGTGCAGTAATGCACAGGTGGGTCACCCACCCAGACACGATCATCTTTCTGTTTTTTTTTTTTTCTTTTTTTTTTTAACAAAAACTGGTGATCAAGGGGCCACCCACCATCATGTGCAGGTGGGTGGCCCACCTGTACATTACTGCCAGGCACATGTGTGCCTGTGCAGTAATGCACAGGCGCCAACCCGCCTGGCACACAAATCGTCTGGGATTCAATCCCAGACGTCTTCATCATTCATTTTTTTTTTTTAAAACAACAAAGTGGGTCTCCCTCCATCATATCATCAATCCGATTCATGCAATCCATCTACTCCTATATCCATCATCATCATCATCATTTACAAATTTAAATGGGCATTTCATGAATACTACTAATCATCATAGATTCAAAGGAAACTAGTGTAGATCATTGAAAAAAAATGAATATTTCACTTGCCTTTGATGCAAAAGAAGATCTAGATCTCTATCTCTCCCTCGATCACGCTGCCAACCCCAACTAAGAAGATGAAGAAGAAGGAGAAAAGGAAGAAGAGATGATGAAGAAGATGGAGCTATTTACCGATTGGGCTTGGATTTGGGCTTGCCCCCACCTTTGCCGATCAAGAGAAGGTGATGGAGGAGAAAACTGCTGTAGAGATGAGGGGAGAGGAGCACCCATCGATGACATATAAGTAGGCTTAGGGTTTGGGGAAAAGTTTTGGGTTTTTATAAAAAGAACCCTATTGTTTAGGCTAATTATAAATATGGGCCTGGTTTGGTTTAATGGGCCCAGAATGGGTACGAATTGGGCCGGGTCAAAAGATGGATACTCATGATCCTAAACCTACTATCCGATTAACCCAAAACCCAAAAGAAAATTAAATAATTATAATAACCATAATTAACTAAAATACAAACAATTAAATAAAAATTATATTTAAATTAATTAAAATAAGAACTGGGTTAGGAACCTTACATATCCTCCCTTCATCTCTTCACATTCGCAGTCGCAGTCCATTACTTCTTTGCCCTTTCTTCTTAATTCAAACACTTGATCCTTGCTGTATAGCACCTCCTTGTCATTTCCTCCATTACTTATTTGGTAGTTATCATTTTCCACCTGCTTGTCACAAGCAAGTAATATATAGTTGATATCCACTGCAACCCGTAACCATAGCGACTGCAACATTCATATGGGCCGTAGCGGTTTAAGTCGCTATGCTCTTTTGAAAATAGCAGCATACGGTAGAAAACCTAATAAAGCTAAACAATTTTAATTTATAATATCACTTTTTTCTATTTCTTCTCCTCAACAGCTTTTTTTAAAGTTGGCTTTACATGTTTCTAAAAAACTAAAAAGAAATTCAAGATTTTATGTTTATACAAGATGTAGATTTTTTTTAGTACTTAAAAAATTAATGCAGCTATGTATCACTCATTACGTAGCATTTTGGCCGTTGGCCACTATGCCTACTACAACCACTATTTTTATCTTAACTCATAACAATCCAGTTCGTAGTAAGTGCCCAAATTTTCATGTTGGAATGTCCACTTGTGGATATCCAAATCAACGTGAGGTTAGGGTTAAAACATTTTGAATAAAAATAATGTTGAATGCTGCCACCTATGTTAGAACATTTCTCACCTCCAATCAAAGAGGAAAATTAAGTTAGCGTAAGGCCAACCTCGATTGAAAGAGAAAAATGAAAGAAGAGTTGAGCAAGAATTGAATGGATAGGTTCCAATGCAGATTAGAAGTGTGAGATACCACATGAGTACGGATGATCATAGTCAGGCCATCCTGACCCGATCCAGGACTAGCAGCTTAGGCTAGGTTCGATCCTTGGGTATAAGTATTTTGACCGGGCCGAGATATATGACTTGGCCTTTTTATTTTGCTGGTTGGGCTTGGATTAAGTGATAGAAGCCCAAGGCCATGCTAGGCCCTGACCCAATATGGAGTGCTTTTAATTTTGTGATTAATATGTCAAAACAATTGCTAAAAGCCCTAGCAAGTGATGAAAAGGATGACGTGGCTGGGCCCAATTGATGAAATTAAATGGCTTGGGCCAGAGATGTTTGACGTGGGCCGATCTCGGGCTAGACATGAACTGCTGTCCCGGGCCTGGTTTGCGCTGGGTCAGATATAGGCCTACATTTCTAAATTGGACTGGGCCTAAATCTGTGTCCACTCGTCCTCGCGTGAGCCATGAATTACATTGCCAATAAATGGGGGTGCTCATTGGCCAAACAGCCAGACCAACCCACTTTGGGCCGGGATTGGATGTATCTAAGTCCATTTAGCATCTGGGCTGAACTTGGATTAAGTAATAGAAAGCCCAGACTGACACAAGATTGCTTGTAATTTATGGTTAATTTGTCCAAACAATTACTAGAAAGCTTGAACATCTGATAATAGCCCATTTCAGCTACTCGGTCTGATTGACTAAATAAGCACGCTCAGGACTAACATTGACGGCCCATGTCTGGATTGTGCAGAATGCGGGCTTGTGTTTCTACCCAATGGTTTGGTTTGCCTAAGTCCCACTAGACCCAGCCATGCATGAACATCCTTACTCATAAGCGTGCGACTAGTTTGACTCTCCACGGTTACATTAACAACAAAAGTACAAACACCAAAATATCTGAATGTAGTGTTACCAAAATAAAGACCGATTAATGGTCCCCTTTCTCAACATCCTAATAAAAATACTAAATGAAATATTAATTCCATGATTGTCATCAAGAATTTGTCAAAGAACTAGAAATGCCATCATTGTGGTGGACGGTCACATATACCTGCTCAGGAGCACCATAAATCATCGGAAAATCAATCCAACGTTTCTTATCAACCACAGTGAGTTCATGAGGCACCGGATTAGATAGCAATCCAAGCTACAGTGTGCAATCAACAACAGTCGGATTGGAATCATCACCGTGACATTCCTCCAGTCGACGAAGAAGGTCCAGCTCCTTCAGTTCGCGCCTGGGCATGAGCTAGCCATGAGAGATGCCAAATTTATTTGGAGTCTCAATTTCCCTACAATTTTAAGACATAAAAAAAGGAAAAATAAGTTATTATCCACGCGAAAATGATCAAACGATCAATAGATAAAATAAAATAAAATAAAATAAAGCAAAACAGAAGATTCATAAGTATTTTCTATTTTAAGTAACACCATAACGGAGTCCCAACAAACTTTGGCATGGAATATAAGTTGTATCACCTGATGTGTGAAGTGTGAAACCCTAAAAAGCAGCTTTACATGTTAAACCCTTTCATATTCCTTTTTTTTTTTTTTAATTTCATTTAGATGCAAAACCCTAAAAAGCAACTAAGAAGCCAAAAATCGCAATTTTTTTATTTTTCTAATAAGCTTCAATAATAAAATGAGTTTTTATACCATTACATGGAGGAAGTTCTAAGAAAAATATTGTAAATCACAAATGACAAAGAAGGGTCAGAAAGTGACGTGAAAGTGTAGATTGAAAGATCTACTCATATGGGTGTACCTTTACAGTATATGTACCATGTAGACTAACAGCCGGCATGTCTAATCCAAGCAGCAGCAATCTTATATGAGTACTGTTGCTCAGATGATTTAATCAGAAGTTAAAATCCCTTTATACAGACGTTACTGTCGGTCAGATTATCCACATCCTAACGAGATTCATACTCTTGCTAAATCAAAACTGCAAGGCTATGATGCCTTATGACAGCTCAAAACACAGAGATCTCTAGCACAAATTAGGAGATCTATGGCATTATCAAGCTATAAGTCTAACAGATATCAAATAAGAGACTTTTCCACCTTCCACTTCCATTTAAAATAGAGAAAACTGCAAAACAAAACATTTGACAATATTTGAACAATATAAAAAGTGTTTAGCTAAAGAGAACTTCAAAAAATAGCAATAAAGAAAACAGTTTACAGTTCAAATTTGTGATACTAATGATAATACTGTCTACTTATTTTCTCCACTGTTGGGAGGGTAAGAATGGAGAAATGATCAAGCACACACTTTTATTTCACAAATAAGTACTTAGATGAAGAAAAGTACTTTTAGGAAAAAAAAAACCTTATTATGGAGGAAGAGAGGTTGAAGGGAAGGAGTTTAGGAGAAAAAACTCATTGGGAGCAAGACAGAGTGAGAGAGTCACTGCTCGTTTCTGCATCTCTTAGATAGAAGATCTAACTGTTTATCAAAATTACTATTGTACATTAGTGTATCCTTATCTCTTTTACTTATTTTAAGTAGCAATTAATAAGATTCACACACCAAAACTTTGTTATATATATAACAAAGGATCAGAATGACATTACAGCTATGTTGTTGTTTAGCTTTCATGTACTAAAATCCGAATTGCTCAAACAATCCAATGGCTCATTTGGAAAGATGTGAAGAATCTAAAGATTTTATGACATCTCACTGTTGTTGATTTTAGCATTCCACACTTAGGATTTATGATGTAGGATTTTCACATTGATGTCAATGTGTATCAATGCATATAACTAAGAACAACTGATATAGGTGCATAAGTTTACAAAACTAAGGATATTTCAAGTTTTATGGTGGGAGGTTGAACTTGAAATCCTAAAAAATGAGGATTTCCACTGGAACAGATCATCAGGGATTTATAATCACCAAATGTGGATTTTTTTAAGTCCTCAGAAAAAATCGGTTAGCAAACATAAAGATTTGATTGGTAAATTTGACCCAAGTCTCCCTCGTACTTCAACCTAACAGTTTGCAAGTGAACTTAGTGCCGTCCACTTTAGATTGCTCAAATGTTGCTAAAAAAAAAATCATAGGCTTTTGAGGTAAATTTTAGCTATGAGAAGTTCAAAAAGTAACGATAAAGAAAACTGTTCACAATTCGAATTTGTGATACTAATGATAATATTGTCTACTTATTTTCTCCACATCCTAACAATCCTTTGGGAAGGTAAGAATGGAGAAATAATCAAGCAAACACTATTATTTCACAAATAAGTATTTAGATGAAGAAAAATGGTTTTCATCATCATCATCATTAAAGCCTTATCCCAAACATGTTGGGGTCGGTTACATAAATTATGTTTCTTCATTTCATTGTATTTAGATGAAGATAAATATTTAAAAAAAAAACCTTATTATGGAGGAAGAGCAGTTGAAGGGAGGGGGTTTAGGAGAAAAAACTCATTGGACAAACTGTATGTGTGTGCATGCATGAGCAAGAGAGAATGAGTCTCTCATTTTTGACATTTCTTAGATAAGCATAACGAAAGAGCCATTGGATAGATATCAAGAGAAAGAAAGTGGGTGTCACGGCCCGAAATCTGAGATCCTTGGGACCCTTAAATCCCGAGGCATGACAGCTCCACAACAGACAAATTAAATAATTTACAAACTTTATTAACATAATCCAAATGAGATCATATGATCAATATCCTACATCAATCCACTGAGTAAATTTGAAGTGAATGTAACTCTTAAACATAATAATAAACATCCAAATGTAAAAAAATCCCTAATCAAATCTTCTGAATCTAATATAGAATTCCGCAGCTCTTCCTACAATCCCAATTCTTGCAAAGCAAGCTAGGTTTCATTGGGTTCTGGCTCAACCTCGAGATCTGTGAAGGAAAAACATGAGAGAGTAAAACTCAACAAGTAATACAAACCATAAAACCTAGCAAACAGATAACAATTCAAGAAATCAAATCTAGAGCAACGGTTTGAGTATATGAGTATATCAAGACCAAATTTTAAGGTATTTCAATAATGAGCACATAACTAAATCAATAAGTAAAAGAAAGGCATCTCCGTAGTAAACCAAATATCAAATTGTGCTCGCCAGAATTAAACCTGCACCAAGTACAAAGTACCTGCTAGGTACTAGCTACTTTTATATCCAAAGTGGCACGAAGCTTAAGAATACCGGTAATATCCAAAACAAAGTGGGAACTAACTGCAGACTAGCAATATTGCACAAAGGGGTCTCAATCCCAATGTCATACCCAAAAAGGGGCTAAAATCCGCATGTAGGTTCACCATGGTGTGTTGCCCATGCTTTAGAGAATGCCTTAAGGATACATGTATCAAATTCGAAATTCAAAGCCTTTGAAATCACAAAATAGCCAAGGGTTGAGATCACAATTAAACAACATATTCTCAAGATTTTGTCCACATTTGTCAGCATCTAAATTTCAGTGATAATTAACAATCAACGATAAGTTTCACGACAAATACATTTCATCATGATGGTGGCAAGGAAACAAGACTAAATTTGACATAATTATCATATATCAGTATGTCAAAGGTAACAAAGTATCCTGAAAACTTAGAATTATTTCAATAGTTTACAATGTCACATAATTAAATAAAAAAGAGACAAGGCTTGAAAACTTTATGGCTAAGGAACCATGGTAAGACTATTTGCCTGGGTTGTCAGCGATGGGAGAATTTGGCCTAACTGGGTCTGGAAATCCGGTGCGAGTTCTTGTTTATGATGATATCAAGGCATAAGCATATAAGTTCATGTACGAAGGAAGTCTTATGGGTTGGGCTTGAAATAAGCGGAATTCTTACATGCACATTGGCTAAGTGGGTTCAAGTACTTTTAGGTTGGTAGAACCTTAAATGGGCCAGAGTCATGTGGACTCAGTTTGGTAAACGATTAAATGGTTTCTCAGTTGGGTCATAAGGCATTGGAGAACCTACGAATGGGCCCGAATGACTTGAATTGAACATTCATGCAGGTAGACTAAATAGATTAAACTGGGTTAGTACTGGGTCACAAAGTCTAACTGGTTCGCAATCTAAGATGGATTTAAGTACATGTGTTTTACTTCCCGTGCTGGGTTCGGTGATGGAACCAAGTTAGTATAAGTAAGGTGGGTGAGACCAGGAGTGTCGTGGTGCAGGACAGGGGTGGCCGGACTGAGTGGAGCCAACATTGGAGATGATGACAGGCTATGGTAAAGTGCATTGTTAGCTGGGCAGAGGAGCAGAAGAATAAGAAGATGGACCTGGGTTGTTTGGTTAGAGGAAGGCAGCAACGAGAAAGAGAAGAAGATGGGTTTTGCAAATCTTGAGCAACCAAGAGTGAGAAGACACAGAAAAATAGAAGGAAAGATGCTGCAGTAATGGTGACCGTGAAGCTGGGTTCAGTTGGGTTTAGATGTGGATTCATTGGCAAAGGAAAGAAAGAAGGGACGAAGAAGAAGCTGTAAAGTGGGAAGCCATTGCGGGGATGAGAAGAAAACGGGACGAGTGGGAGAGATGATGATAGCATGGTTGCTGGGTTAGTGGTCACGGTGACAGAGGAAGCAACAAAGAAAAAGAAAATAAGAAGAAGAACAGGGGAGGAAAACGAAGAAGAGGAAGAACAGAAGATGAAGACAGAAGGAAAAGAAAGCAAGGAGGAAAAAACAAAAGAAAGCAGAGAGGGAGAAAAAGAACCGGATGAAAAAGCAGAACAGTAGAAGAAACAGGGAAAGAAGAGTCAGCAAGGAAGGGAAGTCAGAGAGAGACAAGAGAGCAGGGAATAGTGAGCATCAAGTAATGGTGCGCCCGTGATGGGTGGGGCACCGATCTTGGCAAGTGATAGTGATCCAATGGACCAAACCCGATTGAATGGTGTTTGTGGTGATTGATGAAGTGCAATGAAATGACTAATTGTGGTGATGATTACATAACATGGCATGAATGACAAAAATTGAAATCTAAGGTAGTGTTTGGTTCGCCGGAATGAAGGTCGGAATGGAATGGTCATTCCGTTCGAATGACCATTCCCACGTTTGGTTCGTGAAAAAGCGGCAGAATGACCATTACTTCAGGAATCACCATTCCTTTATACAAGGGAATCACCATTTCTTTGGGGGGGTAGAGGAATGGACATTCCATTCCATTGTAATTTTCCTTTGAGTCCAAAATGCCCCTTTCATCAAACAAAACCTTTAGATGTCCAATCGTAAGACCTAGTCTCCTTCCTCTTCATCTCTGACCTCTCATTCTAGGCGTATTTTGGTCAATTTTATGTAATTTTTTTAGGGGTATTTTGGTCAATTTTATGTAATTTTTTTAGGGGTATTTTGATCAATTTTATATAATTTTTATTCCATTCCTGGCATCATTTAAGCATGACCTGAGATGTCCAATCATAAGACCTAGCCTCCTTCCTCTTCGTCTCTAACCTCTCATTCCAGGGGTATTTTGGTCAATTTTATATAATTTTTATAGGGGTATTTTGGTCAATTTTATGTAATTTTTATTCCATTCCTGGCATCATTCAAGCATGCCAAACACAGGAACTAGAATGAAAATCATATTACTGGATTGATTCATTTGTCCAACCAAACGTTGGAATAAGAATTACCATTCCTGCCTCATTCCATTCCAGGCTCATTCCAGCCTCCATTCCATTCCTCTCAGCAATCATTCCAGCGAACCAAACGCTACCTGAGATGTCCAATCATAAGACCTAGCCTCCTTCCTCTTCGTCTCTAACCTCTCATTCCAGGGGTATTTTGGTCAATTTTATATAATTTTTATAGGGGTATTTTGGTCAATTTTATGTAATTTTTATTCCATTCCTGGCATCATTCAAGCATGCCAAATACAGGAACTAGAATGAAAATCCTATTACTGGATTGATTCATTTGTCCAACCAAACGTTAGAATGAGAATTACCATTCCTGCCTCATTCCATTCCAGGCTCATTCCAGCCTCCATTCCATTCCTCTCAGCAATCATTCCAGCGAACCAAACGCTACCTAAATTATCATGCAAGAACACCAACTATAATAGTAACTTAAAAAAGGAAGAGATAAAAGGAGAGAGACCATACCTCAAAAAGAAAGAAGAATACTAAGAAGCCTTAGGGTTCGTAGTTGTGAGTCAAGAGGAAAAGAGTGGTTTCTATTTACAGAAAAACATAAGCAAGGTTCCAAAAGAGTTTTAATCCTATCCAAAATTAGCCAAAGGTGTTCAAATCAAGGAAATTTCATCTTTAAGTAGAGTTAGAATAATCTAAGACATTCTAGAGGTTCAATCCAAATAAAATTTTAATTTTTTGAGCACATCTCTAAAATATTCAAACTCTAGTAACTTATGGGACCCACAAAGTGACTAAGTAATTATCCAGATTAAATATCATCAAATTATAATAATATGTGGGGTCCATCAAGGTTAAATCAAGGGTCATGATTAATTCAAATTTAAAAATAAAAATTTGGGTCTTTACAGTGGGAAAGGAAGGATAGGTAGAAAGTGGGAGTGGGAGGAGATGGGTTTTGAGTAATGGAAAGAAAGAGAAGAGATAGTCTTGCCCTAGATATGAGAAAGGAATGCAAGACGAGGTCCCTCTCTTGCCTATTTAAAGTGAAATAAGGTCATGGGAGGGTGATTCATTGAATTTGACCAGCATTGTAGGTGTGATTTGAGCAGTGGACAAAAAGTCATAAATGGACATGTGGTATTTGAAAGTGTGTGTTTTCAAAATTGATTTTATTTTTGTGGTAAATGAATAAAAAGGTTCATAAATATAGAAAAGAAAATGCTCAAGGTAAATTGGACTTGATTTTATGGATTGGACAAGGAGAGTTTACAATTGATTGGTCTATTGATTACGGTTGCAAACAAAAATATTCGTAATTTGATATTAGGCTCTGTTATTCTAATCATTGTTGATGATCCTAATATAAAAACACATGAAATTTTCATAAGACTATAATTGCAAAGAGTTTAGGGACTCCTCATATCCCAATTCCTTTAAAAAGACTGAGAAATTGGAATTCTTAGGAAACAGGTGCTAAGAACCACACTACAAAATTTTAACAAAGCTGAAAGATTAGTACTCTATTTTCGAGTCGGAGATTCTCACATCCCTTAAATAAGCAAATGAAGGAGCATTATGGGTAGTTTGTGGTATCAAGAGCATTTTTTAAACAGAGAAAGGCACCATGATGACGTTTAGGACAAAAAATGATACCTTGGGATAAAAATGGCCTTACATATAGCATCTGGGGTAAGAATTACATTGCATGATATCTTACCATAGTCATGTGGTGCGTCAACATGAGAATCCTAAGTAGAGAAAAAAGAACTTTGGCTATTCAACATTTTCAAAGAAATCTCACTACTTATTTTTAATATTCAACCACCATAATTTCTTACATACAGCATCTGGGGTAAGAATTACATTGCATGATATCTTACCATAGTCATGAGGTGCGTCAACATGAGAATCCTAAGTCGAGAAAAAAGAACTTTGGCTATTCAACATTTTCAAAGAAATCTCACTACTCATTTCTAATATTCAACCACCATAATTTCTTACGATATAATTTCTATAGGTAATATTAATATAAAGAGTTTAGAGGACTTCTTCGTTATTTTTTGCTTCTCGTTTGAAGTATCTACGTATCTATAATTAAAGCGTTTTTATGTAGTAGGAGATCTAAACGTTCAATTATGATGGAATCAAAATTACTACTGTATAATAGTGTATCCTTATCTCTTGTACTTACTTTAAGTAGCAATTAATAAGATTCACGCACCAAAACTTTGTTATAGAACAAAAGGATCAGAACGACATTGCAGCTTTGTTGTCGTTTAGCATTGATGCACTAAAATCCAAATTGCTCAAACAATCCAATGGCTCATTTGGTAAGATGTGAAGAATCTAAAGATTTTATGAGACCTCATTGTCATAGATTTTAGTATTCCACACTTAGGATTTATGATGTAGGATTTTCACATTGATAACGGTGTGTATCAATGCCTATAACCGAGAAAAATTGATATAGATACATAAATTTACAAAACTAAGGATTTTCAAGTGTTATGGAGGGCGATTGAACTTGAAAATCCTAAAAAATGAGAATTTCCCCTGGCCCAGATCATTGAGGATTTATAATCGCCAAATGTGAATTTTTCAAGCCCTTGGGAAACATCGGTGAAGAGTACCTAAGGATTCGATGGTCAAACTTGACCCAACTCTCCCTTGTACTTCAACCTAGCAGCTTGCAAGTGAAACTTAGTGTGGTCCACTATTAGATTGCTCAAATGTTACTAAAAAATAAAATTATGGGCCTTACAATGATTGGAGGTAATTTTAGCTTCTACCAACAAATAGGGGATTAGGTTGTGCAACAGATCATGGATTTAGGCTTTGGACCATAGTTCCACCTAAAACTATAGTGCATATTCCTTTAATAATTATATAGGTGATACTTTAAAGACCATTCGTTTGCACTCATTTACGTATATCAATGATGCACATGTGTAACGGTCATATAGGATCATATTTGTTTGAGCTCATTTAAGTGTGTTGAAAAATAGCATGTAAATGACACCATTTTTATATGAGATTTTCTACACCTAAAGAGGTGTAAAACCATTATACACTTATTAGTTAAAAGATGTGCGTGTACAAGTTCCACTCTGGATAAGTGGTGTTTTGAAACTATATAATTGAATTTTATTTTCAACTCCTATGGGCCAAAACTTTAATCTAGCTCAACCATTAAAGTTATTTACTGTTCTATTAGACCCCAAACATTTAGTTTCATATCTTTAATATTCAAAGACTTTGAGATAGATGGGAATCTTTCATCTGTAATTCGATTCATTCAACATTTACTCTAATGAAAATGAAGATTAGAAGCAAACATAGTATTGTGTTTCATATGTGTAAATTGTGCATATGCAACATTCACATTTATAAATTGCATTTTCATATCATGTGTGTAAAAGATGAATGACCTTCAACTCATTTATATATGTAAATGATGCACATGCGTAATAGTTACAAATCACCACATTTCTTCTCACTAATCTACGCATGTGATGCAAAAATAAGATGTAAAATGGTGACTAATGAAGCCAGCCTCTCATTTACATACATAAAGAGGTGGATACTAGTTACAAATGCAATCGTACCTAAGTTATGGTGTGGGCAGTAATGCTTGGACGGTGGGCCTCAAATTCATGATCCGAGCCACCAGTTTCCTTTATTGATCCAATAGACTTAACAGTTTAATTTCATATCTTTAATCTTCATATAATTTGTGATATTTGTGAAAAACTAATTAAAAAAATATCAATCTATAGAACCAATCACTTTTGCAGACCCTCAATTCATGACCCAAACCGTATAACATTCTGATATCAATTAGTATTGAGATTTTAGTTTCATATCTTAAATCTTCATGTACATTGAAAACTTTGTGAGTGTTTGTTGTGAGTGTTTGCAAATTCATTCACATCTAATACCTCTAGATGTACTCTTACTCAGGTAAAAATAGAATTTTGACAAACATAGTAATGTGTTCACTACTATCCCAAGCATAAATGGGAAATGAACCCCTAGTGCAAAGTTTTGTTATTGGGAATGACATCTACCCCTTGCATCAACCTAGTAACAAATTTGAAGAGGACTAGATCCTTTTCGAGGCCCTCCATTCAGCTGATCATGGTGCAAGACAAGTGATTGCTTTCCTCATGAAGTCTTGCAAATGAGTAACCAATTTTCCAATTATATGAAGTTCCCGTGAAAAACTGGATTTGAAACTTGTTTTATGTTTTGATTCATAAACGGGTCCAGGCCTGAAACTCAAGATATGTTTTGTTTAGTAAATGGGTCTAGTTTTGGGTCCGTATAAGTTTCAATCCGTTGACCGGGGATACGGCACAAGCGCCTTTAATATTGTAAATTATTGCTCAAAATCAACTTTGTTTGACATTTTTATATTTAAATTTAAAGATATTAAACTTGATACATTGTTATAAGTTGAAAGATATCCTTAACTTAAAAAAAAAAATAAAAATAACAAGAAAGTTAAAAAAAGTTCATGACCAATTTTAGAACTAGATCTCTATTCTCTCGTTAGAGCTGGTTCCAAAACCAAATCTGGATCCTTTTATCAGAATCGAGTTTGGAACAAACAAAACAAGTTCCAAGTCAAAATTGGTTTTGGAACCGTCATTTAGAAATGGGTTTGAATCTAGGTCTAGTATGGACCTAACCTGAAACTGATCCCTTTGCAACCCTAGTTGAAACTCACAATTTTCGTGTAATTTAGGTCTAGTTACATCTCGCCCTCTACATATCAATGATTTCCCATTGTCATTTATTAAAATAGAAAGGCATTGCAACTTGCAAGCAAGAACTACCCTAATTCCTAAATAACTACTAATAAATGATGTTGAAAGGATCTCAAGTGATAAAAGCGACATTTCAGAAGGGATATCTAAACTGTCGATCTGATTGTTGTAAGACATAGATCAGGTCTAGAGTCCCACAATAATAATTAAATGACAATTTATCTATGCATTAAGGTCATATGCATTTTTAGTTAGCTTTTATGCAACATTAACATGAATTCATACTGAATGTTATGGATTGCAAAAGTGAAATATGAGAGGTAATTGAGGGGCGCCGAAAGTGGGCCTGAGCTCACCCATGTAACAATGCACCAAAATTACAAAACTTTTGAGAGCATGGACCATTTCTGATCACAGAGAACTTTAAAATAAAGCACATGCACAGTCCAAAACCACATGCAGTTGTGAAGTAGCAAATTAAAAAAGAAATTAATCTTTAATTTCAATCAAAAGAAATTTTGAATCCTGTTGTGTTGTAAGAGGTTGAAGTCACAACTGTTTTCAAATGAAGTCCTGGAAGTTTTCAACTGAGGAGCCCCCGCCTCCTTCTGTCTTGTATGGTGATCTTCCTCGCAAACAAAAGGTTGCATGTCAGGATCAAGTTACCGTAGGCACCACCACAAATTCCAGCACTCAAAAACTCTTTACAGCTAGTGAGATGAAAGACATAAGCCGTAACAATCTTAGGGCCCCAGAAGGAGGGAAATCCAGTGGGATTTCTTACAGCGAAAACAGATGGGGTCATGAATTCTTCTTGCCTAAGCGAATTTCAAGTTTTGTTGATTGAATGGGATCAGTGGGGGAATGATCCAGAGCGTGCTGCTTACTGTGCTCTTTGCTCAATGATAGATATTGGCGAGTGATGATAGATTGTCATAAACTCTCTGCGTCTTGTTGGCCACTTGGCCCTATAAGCTGGTCTACATTCAACAGTGGGAGCCCACTTTTAGATTAAGTTCCCTGATTGGGAAATACGAAATCACTAGGATAGCTAAGCATGGTCGGGAGGAGTAGATCTGTGGGAAGGTGAAGCCCTGAAGGGCGACGAGGGTAGAATTTTGGAACGCGGAATAGGTGGTCTGCTTGGACTTTGAAATGGGCCCAGATAATCCTGCAAAAACTGATTGGGATTTGAGATCCTCTATTGTGAGCTGAAAGTTTCAGAAAGGGTTGTTGAGATGTAGTTAGCCCTAATTAGTGCTCATCTCGTTAAGATCATACACAAAGGATCTGGCCCGTTAAGTGTTTCGGACTTTGAACATGGACTAGATCTGCCCTTTGAACTCTAATCTGCATGTCCAGGCCTGCCTAAATAGATCTGGGCCGGATTTACGCACATTAACATACTTGAGTAGGAATCACTTCGGTGCTTGTTAAAATAGGGGACGCGGAAGAGTTTCTAGGGGCCATTGTACCATCAACTACTATGTCACTTTTTTATTTAGCTATCGCAAAAAATTAAGGACCATGAATGCACGGTCAAAATAGAAACTTTGCTTACTGTCCAACCGGTAAATGTGTGGTAAACCCAAAAGCCCTCTTGACCTATTTTAAAAAGCACCAGAAAATTCCCGCCGCTGATGCTATAAATCCTTACTTTTCATGTTTCAAAAAAATATATAGATGTACATATTGAATACTTTTTAAAATCAGGTTTGACAAATAAAACAAGAGTTTTTATTATACGACCATTTCAACATTTGGGCTGTTTGTTTCATGGGAATTGAATTCCTAGTTGCCAATGCCATGGAAGGGCCTAAAAGCTAGGGGTCAAAATTAACTCTAGATCCTTTCCTTCCTTCTTTCTTAAGGATCGTGGTAAATGAAGATAGAAAATTTTAATTATACGAATGATAGTTTGCTCACCAAAATTATGGTTCACGAATTGTCTTTTACCGGCCATGGTAATGTTTTCTTTGTAGGGTATGCTGTTTCCAGATTCAAGGGGCAGACGTAGATTGGATAAGGTTTCTTCTTTTTTCTTATTTTTTCTTTTCCTTTTTATAGTTTTGTTAACGGATTGAGGGTGTTGCAGCCCATTGGGCTACACTAATCCTTTCGGGTTAAGGGAACCAAGTAAATCTCTTGTGCCCTGAGTGTGGTAGCAAGCTTGAATTCATAACCTCCGAAAGCAAATCATGGTCCTACGCTAGTTGAGCTATCCATTGGAATTAAGATTGTTTCACTAAAGGAAAAAGATGGCTTGTGGTCTGTTGGTTTGTCTCGCACAATTACACTGCCGCTGCCTTCTTTAGGAGGCGATGAGTTCGGCGCTGTTATTTGCAGGTAGGAGTTACTCAAATGCGTTAATCATCCATACTGTGATCGATAGAATCTTTTGATAGGGTGACTTCATATCTGTTTGCTGATGTGGCTAGATGTCTGCATCACTTGTGGGACTCTTGGGCTGTTGTGTGTTCTTTAGTTCTCAAAACACTTGAGACAGTTCCCATGAATGAGCCTTCTTTTCTTGGCCACTATTTCTTCTCTAGGACTTTTCATTCTTGAGCATGGATGATGTACATGATTATCTCCTAATCAAGCATGTTAATCTTGATATTTTCCCCTACTAGTGTACTTCTATTGCTTTTTATCATTTCTTCTGCAGTTGAGATATTTAGTGACAGTGATCTACCACTGGCCCTCTGTTATTATTTGTTTCTTTTGGTCTCTGTGCATGAGCATGCATGTGCATCTCGAGGATGGTGTACGAGAACTTGTTAACAATGATGGTTTTCTCAAGACTCTGGGGAAGATTCATGGGCCAAAATTTATAATACGAGCTACACAGCTATCAATTTTTTGTGAGAACATGTGTTCTTGGCCTTGAACTCGTTTTTTTGGATGCAAGTAGATCAAGATACACGAGGGTCTGTCATGTAATCTTCCCCCGTTCCAAGAAATCATTCTGAAGGTACTCATTGGCCTGCATAAACTAAATGCATGGTCCCAAGGGGTACTCATGGGCAGGACCAGCCATGGATATACATGGCCCTGGCTGTTTTGGACCGCAGCCCTTTCGTTTTTAGGCCGGGCTTGGATCTGAAATTTTGATTTGTTTGGCAATTGGGACGGGCTTGGATTAGTGATGAAAAGCCAAAAGCATGGCACAAAAATAGTGCTTGTAGCTTAGTTCTGATTTGCCTAAATAAATGACATACAGTAAGCCCTGACCAGGCCGGCTGGCTTACATAAATGGGCGGCTAGGGCCAGATATGTTCCAAATGGACCTGGCTCAGACAGCGACTTACTCCCATGTTAGGTCTTAGTACGACATGGGCTTGTATTCTAAAGTTAGGTTGTGATTGGATATGGCTAGGCTTATCTTATAAGGAACATACAACTTGTCCCAGTGGAGGCCTGGTATGTAACAGGTTCGAGACCCATTGGAAACTGGAAACCACAAATGTGAATGCCACGTTAGAATAGCCAGTTGTATGTAACAGGCTCGAGCCATAGGGGAAGCGTGGCCCGTGGCCCGTGGCCCGTCCTCTCACTCTCGATGTAACGCTACTTTCCCATCTAAATTATGCGTACGTGCCAACCGCCCAGCGTCCTCTTTAATTAACTCAACTTTTGAGGGGTAATTAGAGGTTAGAATTATATATATTAAAGCTCTAATAATAAAAGCATTTTATGCGTACCATATTAGTACTTCTTATTTTTCCTTTTTTTCTAGAGTACCATGTCAGCATCATATCTCCTTCTATAATCTCTCTTCCTCCCTTTTATCTTTTAGACAATTAGTATTTTTTAAACTTAAATCTCCTAAAATCGCTCTTTTTATCCGCTAAAATCTCTTATTCTTCGTTTTATATTAAACGATTTCCTTCTTTTTACTATTCATTCTCTCTCTTTCTCTTACTTTATTTAATCTCTCTCAGACTGATCTTAATCAATAGCATCCCGAGCACTCCTCTTCTGGAGGTAACCATCTTCACATGCTTTCTTTTATTTTAATGCTTCTCTTTCTTCTTTGTTATATATTCTTTTTTTCTTGTCGTCTTCTATTAGACAATAATTGCATGGTTTGAAAGCTTTTACGTGAGCAACACGTGTGGCAGATCTATGCAAACACACCACAATTGATTCTTAGATAAACAAGCCTTTAATCCAACCAAGCGCACCTTAATCTGTTTCATACAATGGTGAAAAGTGTGCGCAGATTATGAATTGTAATAAATAGTGTTAGCCCAATGGCTATAATTGGTGTGTTTAATGGTGAAAATGCTAACAACTTTCATTACTGTGACAGGCCTCACTTGCCAACGGACCTACTCATTAGGTGCTATCCTTGTCATAATCACAATGAATCCCAAGGAGATCCCCTTCGAACTAAATCAAAGACTAATGGTGATCTTTATGTGTCAACCCACCCATTGGATGATGAATGGCAACCTCGTCATAATCACAATACCCCACAAGGGGATTCCACTCTATGTAAATTAAGGACCAATGGTGATCCTTATGCGTCGACCCACCCATTGGATGAAAAAATCCCGATAGGTGCTCCCTCCTAACCTGTAACCAATGTAAGGCCCTCTGAAGATTATTAATCACAAAAAACCCATCCATTGAAATGACAAAATCAAATAAATCTGATGCTGTTAATCATGGATGGCTCCACCTATCAAAATGGATGAAATATATGAAATCGCATATGGGTGATTCTCATTTTCTATCAAATCAAGAGTTCCTAACATGATTCAAAATAAAACTAAAATCACTTAAATAAGAGTGATTATATTCCATTTAGATTCGTAAATCTTAATCAAGCACTGATAGGTGTAGGTTGAGGGTAAAACGCTTGGCTAAATAGACTTCCATTTTCCTTTCTTTCTATTTAAAAAATTTTCTAATATACTTTTTCTCACTCCTCAAAAACATCCATTATATATATATATTAACTAGCAACATGACCCGTGCTTAACCCGGGCCTCTGTAAAAAAATTAAATAATTTATTAAAAAATTTATAAAAATATAAAAAGTTTAGATATTCATAAAAGTCAACCTACTAAATGAATAAAATAAAAATTAGAAAAAGTTTGAAAATGTAAGTAGCCTACAAAATGATTCTCAAGTTTAAATAAAAGAAAAAAAATTCAAAAGTCTATTAAATTTTATAAACATCTGAACTTTTGTTATTTTGATAAACTTTGTAATAAACTATTTAAATTTTTTTATAGAGGTTTGGACTAAGCATGCGCCTGTAGCGCTAGTATATTGTTATTTGCATACTCCTACTATAAGATTTCTTCCATCAATTATTATGACGATTGAACCCATTCCGATAAAGTGAACCTAAAGTTGAACCATCAAAATTGGGCTTGACCGCTATCGCATCAATAAGTTTTGTTTGCTACCTTTCTCAACCTCACTCCTAGTAGGAAATCAAGACAATGTGGTGCTAATACGAGATCATCCTTTCCACAAAATCTAGTTTTCATTGTTAAAACAGGAAAACCCAACAATTAAAAAGGAAAATTTCTATTTTCAAATAATAATAATAATAATAATAATAATAATAATAATACACTAGCAAAAGAAAAAAAGTAAAATAGAATTTCATTTCAAAAAAAATTTTCCATTCCAAAAAAAAAAAATCTAATATCCATTTCTTGTATTCGCAGGGTGATTTGAGCACCATTGAAGAACTGGCAACTTCCCCTTCGTCATCTTCTTTTCGGGAGCAAGGATGATCTTTGTAGATCATCCCAACGGACCCAACCCTTCACCTTTTGCATAAGTAGCTTAAACGGTTTTAACTACAGCAGATAAGTATCAAGTTTGGGTGAGTGTCACAGCCTTGGTCTAGATCATCCCATGTAGATCCTACAAAGCAATAATATCAAGCAATCAAGAATTTGAAACCGTTCTATGTTTAGGTAATTGTCTACGGTTTTAATGGTCAATATGGATCAGACACCTTCATTGGTGGGAAAGGATCCGCCAAAATGTCGCTTTATTGGGACCGAGATTGGGTGAGGTTGCTAGTCTCACAAAAGCACGTGCTTGACGTTTCATCGATCATGGAGCCCCCTCAATTCCACATCAAGAGTTTATGGGTTCTCTCACCATCACATAAATAACGACTAGGAGTCCGGATCCTTTGAGAAATCACCCACTGTCCGTCCTATTGTGGTCCACTATATCAACAAGGAACAGCTTACCATGTGCGGGGGCATTTGTCCCATCCAAATCAGGGTTGGCTAATGGTGATGAATTGGATAGTGATAGGTCCACCCATAGTCACAGTGGGGCAAACTCTCATAGAATTCAATTTTTGATTTTATACATAGAAGGCCCAGTGGATGAATGGAATTGGTGGCCCCACTAAGTCTTGTATAGGTTCTCTCCAAATTTATTTCAATAGGATCTTATGCACCCATTGAGCTACCATTCATACCAAAACCAATCGGTGATAGTAGAGGTACAACTTCGTATTTTTAAGGCATTCAACATTATACCAATGGGCTTGTTTTTAGAGTGATCGTACGGAGCAGCATTGTGGAAGGCCTTTGCCTAAGAACCTCCCCGTTACGATGGCACTCCTGCTATTCAAACCTTTGATCCGGAGCTTTAATACCATTTTTTAGGATCTTATGCACCCATTGAGCTACCATTCTTATCAAAATCAATTGGTGATCATAGAGGGAGGTACAACTCAATGTTTTTAAGGCTTTTGACATCACACTCACGAGCCTGTCTTTAGAGTGATTATATGGAGCGGCATTGTGGCATGCTTCTGCCTAACAATCTCCAATAATACTAGTTCCACCATCAGCTTGATACATGCATATTCTCATAATAATGGTCATTGTGTTTTAGACATTATTAATGCAAGGGAATCTTTAGTTGCAATTTGGAGCATGGTCCTAAAAATGCACTGGAATTTTGAGAATTTAACCCGTTGAAAGTGAATTTCTTACTTAGTTGGCTTAGCAAATTGTTACCACTTAAATTTAATCAAAATGCAAATTGTAAATTGACGCGATAACCTCACTAATTCTGTCAAAAATGCTTTCAAACAATTATTAGGCGTGGATGGCTCAATTTGAACTAGAGATTTGATAAACAAATGAATTTGTAGTCTGTTAAAGCCCGAGCTTTCTGAAATCACGAGGAAAACTTCCACATTCTTACCTCATGATATTTTGATTAAAAAGAACTTGTCGCCTCTTAAAGCAGCTGCAAATACCCAATGGTTTCCTCCTGATCAATAATTCTCTCATTTCCCAATACTTGTTGCTATTGGGTCGAGGTCCTACAAGCTTTGAGAGAAATCCAAAGTAGAGCAAGTGGAAGTGAATAGCAGTGCCACTTGTCGAGAATTTAAGTGGCTGAGAATAAACACTCTCTGGTTGGATAAGGTATGTTCAGATTTTAGTCTAATAAGATCTGATCTCCTAAATGAACAAAGGTTTGACTAAAAATATAATCAAAGTAATCCTTGGCATGCATGTTTTCGATTATGAGTGTTTCTTAATCAATTATGGGATGCACAATACACTGATGGTGTGTTTGGATGCAAGATAAAGGGGATAAGTAGAGAGATAAGCAACTTTATACATTTTGTTCGACTTATTCCTTGTTTGTTTGCATTTTTAGTGCCTAGGATCATGTTATCTTAGTCCGGATGCTACAGTGAATTAATACTTAGTTTGGAGACTTAGATAATCCCACCTGGGAGATGTGATAACTTCAGTTGATTTTGAGTAGTGAGTGGAATTATATTTTTTAGGTCTTTTTATCCTTATCCCACTGAGTTGGCTTTGAGTAGAAGGTGAGATTATATTTTTTAAATGTTTTTGTCTCTTGTTTTTCATTTATCATGACGCAACCAAACATGATTGGATTCACCTTTGGGATAAATGAAATCCCATTTTATCTAGTAATTTCATTAGATGGGCTTGAATAATATTAGCTATCCAATCCTATAAAAAATTTATTCAGCTCAAAACACATCCTAAGAGGCATTTATTTGTAGCCACTTAAGGCTATCAAGATATATCGAAAGGATTTAAGAAGATGCCGACTCGGTGGCAATCGCAGGCCGTAAACTATTATCTAAGCTCGCACGTTGTGCCACTGGCTGTTCCTATACACTTCACCGTCAGACGATGAAGGGTACTATACACTAGCTTGTGTTGTTTGAAGCCGTTCTTGTTCGCCCTGTTCATGATACTGGGGCTAGTTAGCATTTAAAGCCACCAGTAAGATTTGCATGAGATTGGCGCCAATTTTGGTAATTAATTTGTAAAATGATGTCAAGCGAAATCTCTATTTAAGAAATTAAAAAAAGAGAGATTATATGAAAACTACAAAATTTTAATAAATTTCCCCTTCTTTTTAGAAAAGCCAAAAAAACAACAATTTTAAACTACTAAATAATGAAAAGTCACCTACTTTTACAAAAAAAAAGGGTAAAAAGATTAATGAAAAGCTACTAAAGACAAAACTGCATCATATTATAATTAAACTGGTTTTATTTTATTCTTTTTAATATCAAGCTTCATTTTGAATTCACTTTTACAAGTGAATTGTCAAATTGGCCCCTAAAGGAAGACTAGACCGTCAAACATAGGATAAATTGAGTGCCCCAAGGGTTTTTATTTTTTTTAAGATCTTTTTTCTTTTTTTGTAACTACCAGGGACAATCTATGGGCGCTTAATATTGAGACTTACATGGCCGAAAATCCATCCTAGGTAGATGTTACCGTTGTTTGCAAATTAATGATTAATCTGAGGGGGAGGGGTAGCAAAATTTGGATCTCCATCGAATTGGCAGGATTGATCATGTTGAGGCCATGATCGGCCCTACCGCCACCTTAATCTCTTTCAAACACTTATTTTTTTAATTTTTTGGTAGAAACTCCAAAGTGTTGTGAAATATCAAACAAAAGAATAAAAAAGAGTAGAGAGAAAGAGAGAGATCTTCTTATTAAGAGATGTGTACATAATAAAGGGAAAGAGAGTTTTATTTATAAAGTAAGACTGCTTTCTCTCTAAGTAACCTAATATAGTAGGATTCTAACCCTAAGTGATCATGTCATCTCATGTGGGTCTTAATATGGGCATCCACCTACGATAATACATCTTATAACACTCCCCCTTGGATGACCATCATTTAATGATAGTTGCTTCATTAAAACCTTGAGAAGGAAAAACTCAGTGGGATAAAAACCAAAGCAAAGGAAAAACAGTACAACGTTCTATAGGATCATTAACTTGGTGTTGGACGTGCATAATACTACCTCGTTAAAACCTTAACTAAGAAAACCCAGTGAAATAAAACCTAGAAAAGGAAAAAGAGTACAGCGCACAGATATCCTGGACAGCATACTTCAGGATGCCTCTCTCTGATTGATTGCTGCCCCTGATGATAATAACCTTTTACATAGTTAGGTATATCAATCTCGTATACAAGTTTCTAGAATGCTGATTTTAACAAAGACTTCGTAAACTGATCAGTTAGGTTGTTGCTTGAACGAATTTGCTTGACTCCAATCTTATTATTCTTCTGAAGCTCATGAGTAAAGAAGAACTTTGTTGTAATGTATTTTATCTTTTCATCTTTAATGTATCATTCTTTAATCTGTTGAATGCATGCCTCACTGTCTTTACAGATAATGCTCAGGGTACCTGTACTAAGAAGCAATTGACAAGAACTACAAATATACTAAGTTAAAGATCTTAGCCAGATACATTCCCTACTGGATTCATAGAGGGTTAAAATCTCAGCATGGTTAGAAATAGTAATGACCAAAATCTATTTAATAGAACACTAAGAAATGGCGGTATTATTACTAAGAAACACATAATCTGTTTGTGATCGACCCTTATAAAGATCAAAGAAATATCCTGAATCTACATATCCTACGAAGTTATAATCTTTACAATTATAAGAATAAAACAAATATAAATATCATAGGATTTGTTTGATTTTAATCCAAAGCTTTGGTGCAAAACTATTTATGGCAGGCATATTTATAAAGAATGAAAAATCTCATTAAAATTTCTTTCGATCTGCAAGTCTAGATAAGTTTTCCTATAAATAGTCAATGGTTTCTTCGAGCTCTTCTAGAGTCTCGATTAAATTTATTTCATATACATAAACTTCTATTATTGTAAATCCTTATAAGGATTTTATAAGGATACATCGGCAAATGGGATTGTTTTCATATCCTTTCTCAGATAAATATTCACTAAGACGATTGTACCATATTTTTTTTGAATGCTTTACGTCATACGATGAATGTTTTAATTGTATTGAGTACGTACTCATTGACTTTGCTTCAAACAAAGCAAATCCTTCTGGGATTTTCATATATATGCCTGTGGATATTTTCAATCCCAAGTTTCTGCAGGAAACCTTGTACCACAAGTCTTGCCTTGTATTTAGTAATTTCATTCATTTTCCTTACAAACATCTATTTGTAACCTATAGGGTTAAAACCTTTTGGGGTTTGTACTATAAATCCAAATACATAATGTTTATTAAGAGACTGTAATTCCTCCTTGATAGCATCTCTCTATTTTGACCAATCTGTTTTTTATCGACTTTTATTCATAAAATGTGTTTTTGTATCTCAATCATCATTATTATTTTCCCTTGATATTTGTGTAGCTACTGCATATACAAATGCGTCACTGATGAAAATTTTCTTTTTACCCCATCTCTCTTGCATAATTATAAAGTATAGAGATCTCTTCATTATTGGGTACCCATTGCCTTTTCAGGAACTTCCAAAGTCTTTTCCGAGACATTAATTTCTTCAGAAATTTTAGATAGAGTGGGTTTTTTCATAACCTCTTATTGAGGGAAAATGGTGGACCTCATCAGTAGTATACAATTTGCCATAACCTCTTCAAAAGTATAATTGGGACTTAATTGCTCATTTTTCCTCTTCCGGGGATCTAAGTCCTTAGAACTTATAGGTCTGCTATGCTTCTGAAGTGAAATAGATTCATTTGCTGCTATATTTGGAATTTTGTCTTGCAAGGACACTAATTCGTGCTTGTCTTACAGGGATATTAATTCGTACTTATGTGTTCATAGCCGGTATATGTGACCTAATCACTTTTGCTAATCATTAAAAGCCTTAAGGAATTTATTTTTAATTAAGTGCACAATTCTCCGTACTTCATTCTCACATTGTGAAGTACATAGATTTAGATAAGACTAAGTAGAAGTATTCCACATTAATTCTCGCCGTGCTTTAGGAATTATCTTATCTCCCCCTAATAGCGGGAAAACTGTCTCATCGAGATAATAATAAAAAAACGAACGGTTAATATATCTCCTTCATTGGGTCTAGATATCTAATAATTGTGGATGAATTATAACCAACATAGATTTCTAATCTATGTTATGGCTTCATGCAGGTCACGAACCTGTGATATTAGGGCTTATAGACATAATAGGATGTTCGGCGAAGTGTACCCTAAATAATTTGTGATAATAGGTGGACATAAGCTAAAAAAATAGGCAAAATCCAATCAACGGATGTAGGTGTTAATCAAAAGTATAAAAATACTTAAATAGGTCAACTAGGGGGATTTTATAGGTTCACAAATGTCAATTATATCCTTTGTAGAAAGGATGATAAATAGATTGTAGTTTAAAGAGTGCCTAACAGAATTATCAATAATTTACTTTAACATAATACCCCTATGGTGACCTAACCTATCATGCCTAAGCATTAAAGCCTTAGGGTCACTAGGCCTTTGGTTTATTTTAAGCTTATGGCTTGACTTTGTTGTTTTGCTTATAATTAAATGTATTCGATATTGGAGATTATCTTGTACTATAGCTCTGAGGCCTAATGAGAATGTACTTATCTTTTCTAGTATCAGCTTTTGGCTATCAATACTAGTAATGATGTACAAATTCTATATTACCTTCACTTATAATGTTTATATGTAGTATCCAGTTATTCTGATGTATTTGCATTTAAGTAAGTTTCTTCGGGAACCACTAAAAAAATAGAGCATCATTAATGCATATGTGGGTATCATTTAGTAACATTATGTGAACTCTTCGGAGTATTCAAGTATTTATACAGATCCAACTATGATTGATGCTTTGCGCGAATTAAACACTAACTCTGAGAAAAACTTCTGGTTTTTCAAGATAGTGTGTTTTGTTACATTATCTACCAAACAGATATTATTCTCAATCTCATGCATTCCATGATCTATACAGCAAGAAATAATAAACTCACATAACTATTTAGTTGTATTACAAAAATAAAATTTAAGAACAGCTAAACAATTCACCATTCAAAGCAAATATGATATGTAGACACAAGATACGAGGGATAAAAAATAAGTCTTCCCATCCAATGAAATATCTAAAAATTAAACTCAATATTTAAATTCACAATAGTAGTTGTACGTCTTCTAGACCATGATTGGTGGTCCTCCCAATTAAAAAAAATCCTTTATCAATCACCTCTCCAAGGGTGGTTATCTCCATATCTACTGGAGAAACTATTATGTTTATCTTTTCTGGTGGTATGATCATTTTCTAGTGATCATACCTATCCATCAAGGATATAATGGCATAGAAAATGAGGGCTTATGTTATATCCTCTGGGAATATCTAATTTCTCTGTTTAATGGCATCACTAAGTCTTTTTGAGTGTGTAAAGATCGATTTAACAATAAAAAATCATAAAAAAATAGAACTTCGGGTTTTCAAATGACAAAATATAATGAAGAATCGGCCAATTAAAAAATTAGAACTTCAGGTTCTTAATTGAAGAATCAGAGCTTCTAGTTCTGTCAAGAATTTTGGCTAGAACTTCAGGTTCTTAGAACTACTAGGTTTAATAAAGCTTCAGGTTTGAATCAAAACTTTTGGTTCTATCAAAATTTTAGGTTTGATTTTATGGTCTTCTATCGATCTATACTACTTTGAATCTTAAAAAAACCAAAACTTTAGGTGTGATCATGAATATGAATCTACACTTTTACATAAACATTAAAAAAAAACTTAGGACTGTCGGTCCATGATTCAAGGAACTTCAAGTCCATATTATATATTTGACATAAAACTTCCGGTTCTATTATATGTACCTATTGCTTCTAGCAAAAATTTAATCAAAACTAAAGTTTTATATAATCATATAGTCATAAGTATACCGAAGTAATTGTGCCAAGCATAAAGCACAATGTAATAAAATATATATAATTAAAAGTGTGTAGAGAAATAGAAATAAAAGGTAGAACTTCAGGTTCTTAACATTCAATTAAGGATAATCGAGAATAAATGTAAAGAAAAATTGACAATTGAAGTTAGAATGTCATGTTTTCAACTTAAGAATTAGAACTTCTGGTTCTGTCAATACTTCAGGCATGAATTAGAATTTCTAAAGCTTTAGGCATGGATTGGAACTTTTAATGCTTTAGATATGAATCAGAAGTTTTGGTTCTGTCAAAACTTCAGATTTGAACTTTTGGTTCTACGAAGACTTAGGCTTAATTTTATAGCCTAATATTGCTTAGTTTACTTTTGGATCTAAACATCAAACTTCCAGTTCAATTAGGAATATGAATCTCCGGGTTCATATTGTGAATATGAGAACTTCTGGTTTCAAATTAGAATAACCTACGGATTTTCTGGTTTGGATTAAAAAGAACTTCTAGTTCTTAAACTAAAATAATATATGGAACTTCGAGTCTAGGTTATTGATTCATTCCAGATAGAACTGTTGGTTCTAAATATTATTAGGAACTTCAGGCTCCGATTACTTATATAGAACTTCTGATTCTATTTATGATCCATGAGTTGCAATTTTATTAAAATCTCTCTTCGATAAGAAATAATGAATCATGCATCACTCGAATTAAAATCATAAATATTTATAGATCTTAAAATTATAAAGATAAATACATACATATAACTATCAAACTAATAAAATATCATAAAATAAGGAGAATATTACTTAACCGTTGAATCATCCTCTTTTTTTGTGCCAATGTGTATATCTGTTCGCAAGCTTTTCATAGGCGCAAATTAGTCTCCGATCGGACGTCGGATGATCAAGATATTGTAGAAACAATTTTCTACCATCAATCCTGTCAAATTTGCTTTTGATCGTATGACTTACTGATGTCATTGCTTGTGTCCCTACTGATGTCAGCGACTGGATTTGCCTAGGCTTGATTAGTTGCGGGCCGGATTGGATCCACCTCACCCAACTTCATACAAGACAGGCAAAAGGGCACAGGAGACCTCCCCACTTCGTAGTACATGGGCCAAGATGAGAAAAAGGGAGGGGGGGGGGGGTGAAGTTGCACCTAATGCTATCTCCTTATTGTCTGTTGGAGCAGGTCGACTCGGCTGGGGTTGCAGCTTGGTTGAGTCGTACTGTCATGCCCCGAACCTGAGAATTGAGGATCTGTTGTGGGTTCCAAGGAATGACACACGTACCTGTGACAATTCGTGCCATGACAGGACACGTACGAACTATCACAAGGGTGATCCCACAAGTACGTGTGAGGAAGTTCCATTAAACACGTATTATCAAACATCAAGCATTTAAGCGGAAACCTAGAGATTCCACCTGCATCTGTGTCATGAGCATCCATAAAACATTCATCTTAATCCATTAAATAGACAAGTCTGTTAATTGAATCCAACTACATGCATAAATATAGGAATACATGATAAAATACAATATCAAGATGCCAAATGATCCCTAAGTCCAACCCCAAAATGATCCCTATTGCACTCTGTCGAGGAGAATCACGAAAAAATATCATCCTCCTTCCACTCGTTTACATCCCAAGGTAACGCTGGGGTTCCCTCCGGGATCGCGCTGACTGCCGGATTGACATTGGGTTCTGCACCTGTAACACCATGGTAATTCTAGTTAACGCGATGGTTAAGCAAAAATAAGGATACATGAGCTTAACATGTTAGATCAATGGAATTAAAATGACATACTGATTAAAAGAGATCAATATCGAAATCTAAGTACTAATGTATATGAATTAGCATGGATATGGAATCATGAATAAAGAATATATAATACCAATATGGCAACCACATCCGCTATCTCCTCACTAAAAGAGAGTAAACTGATGTAACACTCCGACCCGAGTTGACCCGGATTAGTGGGTAATTGCGTGTGTTTTTATCGCTAAGAGTGTTTAGAGTTTGTTTTCCTTTGGTTTTGACTCATAGAGAGATCGTTTGGGTTGAGTTTGACTTGGTCTAAGGAGTTCGAGCCCTTTTTCGTAATTTTGGCTTTTGATTGACTTTGTCAGTTTTGCGTCATTTTGACGTCAGCGCGTGTATTTCGTCGAGCTTGTCGATTGTCGTAACTGTCTTGGATTCAAATGAGTTCGTTTGCTTTTGTTGGACCGTCATTTGACTCAAACTGATATTTGTAGAAGCTAATTGGACTTGTTTGTAAATTTGGCTCAAATTAAGTTATAAATATCCCAACCACTCCCTTTTTCTCTCGATCGTCTCTCAGCTCTCGTTCTCTCACTCTCAGCTCGTCTCTCTCTCGTCAGCTCTCTTTCTCTCCTTCTCCATTTCTGTTGCTACTGCTTGAGGGAGGAAGAAAGGAGCTTGTTAGTGCGTGTGATTCCAGTGGACTGAGCCAATCCGCGTGTGGAGTTCGTCCGTGAGGCAAGTATAAGCCCAAGATGTGTGAACACCGATTGATAGTGATTTGATTGTTGTGTTTTTATGCTTCATTGTGTTTCTCAGTATTGGACAGCCCCATTGAGTTCATTTCACTGTTATTTGCTGTTTTTCAGTCGTTTTGTTCAGTCTTTGTATGACTGTAATGATTCCAGAAAAATGAGTCCGTGCACTCACGGCTACGCCGTGAAATGTGCTACGGCTAAGCCGTAAAATGGCTTACGGCTAAGCCGAGACCCAACCGTAACCCTAACCGTAGAGCAGTACAGACTGTTATCTGAAAATAACTGGAAGTTGGCAAATTGCCATTCTTCTACGGCCCAGCCTGATCTAAGCCGTACATTGTCTTACGGCTAAGCCGTGGACCAGGATACGGCTGAGCCGTAGAGCAAAATACGGTTAAGCCGTAAATCCGAATGGATATTTAGGGAACCTCAGCTCAGCCGCAGTGCATAGTACGGCTAAGCCGTAAGATGCTTCGGCTAAGCCGTAAGGTCACCTACGGCTACACCGTAAGACCTTGGGAAATGAATGAAAAGGGACTAGGTGTAAGCAAAAGACCGTATATGACTTTCATATTAGAATGTAGCTAACCTAGACATGCCCAATGGAATGTTTGTGTGACATGAATGATCTCATGGGCTGTGAATCATTCATGCTTGTTATCCAGCTGTTTAGCACCTCCCCATGGGTGTTGGTTTAAGGGACTTCGGTGCACACCCCTGACACTGCAACACTAGACAATGGTGCATCGAACAACTTAAAACTACATCAACATGCACGGTTAGAAACACTGGATAATTAGTGTAGGATTGGCTTGTAATTGATCCTTGATTCGTATAAGTACTTGATTTGTTTGATTTGTACAGCATATTGATTACGGTTATGCCCTCTTATGTGTTCTGCGCTGGACCTCTCGATTCTGTGGGAAATGCAGCAACCCCAGAGCGAAGCCCGGGCGGGACCATTCTATTATTGTGTATTGTGTTTTACCGTTGCTCCATTGGAGTATTTGCATCAGTGCTTATTGTTATTGAGTTTATCAGTGCCCCTTTTATGGCTTAATTGCATTCCGTATCAGCTTATTGCTCAGTATCAGTATATGTGATGCACTTCCTATTGTATAGCATGATATATGAGATCTGTATGTGGTATGTGATATGACATGATTGATTGATTGATTGAGGTGCATCATCCGATTGATTGTGATTGGTCTTGGCACTACTGAGCCTCAGCCTTAGGATACCCGACGGGGTTAACTTTGGTTTAGTTTAAGTGTTTACCTCTGCAGAGTGTCTTGTCCTGGGACTCCGGACCCCGGGAACTAGAGACCCATGCGTACCCTGGCCCGGTCGCTGGTGTTCTCATCCTGATTGCTCTCGTAAGGGAGAAAATGGCCAATGTAGTAGCCACTTGATTGTTACCTGTTTATGATTCTGATAGCATGCTTATTCATTTGCATAATTGTTTAGTATACAGTTATAATTTCTATGGATATTGCATTATGACTATTGTTCGGTATTCTTCAGTCTTAGACACAATTCGTGTTATCTTCTTGTTGGCTTATACTTTGCTAAGTCGTCGTACTTATGCGTTTACCTTGTGTGTTGCAGGCTCAGATCCCTCTTCCGATCCTGCGTCGGTCGACCCGACTGCAGGAGAGGCTCGCGAGGCCCCTTCCGGCCTAGAGGAGTGGACTTGATCCCTTCTCCAGAGTACGGTTTGCATCATTTTGGTTTCCCCATTCCTTGAGTTGGAGTCTATTGTATTGAGGGGATTTTTCTGTACTTGTAGCGTGGGCTTTGAGTGATACGTGTCTTTGATTTTGATTATTGTAAGCCCGCTCTACTGTCATACGTTCTTGTAATAGATTCTTATTATCAGTTCATGATCTTTTGTGTAATCCATTGTATCTTTTGAGTTGAGTGTGTTGCTATATGCCTTGATACGTACAGCTTCCGCGTACAGTTGTTTGCACGTGTGAATGATCCCTTGTGTGTGTATGCTTGGACGGGGTCCAGGTGTGCGTGCACGGGAGTACGTGTGTCATTGGTTAGGCTTCCTCTGACCCCCGGTCCCTGGGCTCGGGTTGTGACAACTGATCCTAGGGAAACCACTAACGGCCGGACCAGGACCAACTAGCTGCCCGTGAGAGCGTCGACTCACTCTCCTGATACTACTGCAGTAGGCAACTAATAAACACTCCCATGGGGTCCCGTCGAACCTCCTATGGGGTATAAGCCAAGTGGCGCCGCCTCTGAATACACTGGAAATAGTCCGATGTTCTTGTTTAACGTATATTGATCTATTTGTACTCAGACAATTGTGCAATCAATCTTGTTGAAAATATCAATCAGAGAATCACAATTAAATAAAATACTTTTCATCAATAAGCATATTGGCATGGACGAACATGTTTGAGGTCAAGATTACTATCAATATGAATGCAATTAGGTTGTGGAGTCATCAAGGAGAGTTACTAGCCATTCCTATGCTAGATAATCCGAGTTTCAAAGGTCATTCAATACGGTGTATTCATAAAGCATTCGGTGTCCCGGTATTACCATCTTCGGTGTTACCTCATGTATATAAAGGACACTTCACCTTATGCCAACCTCCATGACATGACATTGAAAACTAATCGGAGAATCAAGAAGAAAAAGGGTGACAGCTCAACACTCTTCTTCTCCGTGTCTATTCACCGTTGGGCTAGTTGAGCTCGTAAGGGATCCAATTCCTAAGGTCCTATATGGTCTTATGTGGAACCTACAGCCTATAGTAGGTGTGGGTGCATACCTCGGTCTCCTACTAGGGTTTAAGGGAGTAACCTACCATTAGGCTATCCCATAGACTATAGAAAATCCATAGTCAAGCATAGAATTCATTTTGGAATACTTCTCTAATAGTTACATGTCAGGCTTCCCCGACTGATCGGGTGTTTGTCCGATCGGTCGGACCGCTTCTAGAAGAGTAATTCGATCGGTCGGGCTTCAGGATCGACCGGTCGGACTACCAGGAAGGTAATTCGACCGATTCGGATTCAGGACCGACTGGTCGGCCCTGAAGCACTCTGCTACTGGAATACTCAATTTTTAATGGGTTCCCTCCTCCAATACACCATTCCACCTGCAACGAAATCACCCTACAAGCTTCCATTCCACACTCTTGGGTTCCTTAAAGGACTATTATCAACTTATTCCACAAAATCCATCACTAAAACACAATCAAATCCATGCATTTCCATTGAGCTATACAAAGAGGTAAAATCATAAATCTCGTCAAAATCTCGTCAAGAATCAAGAAATGAAGCCATGTATGTAAAGAAAATGTATCCTTATACTTGCCTTAAGCTTGGTGCTTCTCCCAAACTGATTTGCCCCTTGGTTAGATGGAGAATAAGCTCTCTAATGGAGAATCTAACACTTGCAGGAAGGGAAAACGAGAATGAGATGGAATGCATGCCAATAGATGGGTTCTCTTGACCCTTATTGCACTCAATAACTCAAAAGAAGGTGGGATTCCTTACCTTAAGCTTCTACACGTACAAAATTAGAAGATGGGTTTCAAGTCTTATGAGAAAAAAAACAATGGAGGAAGAAAAGGTTGAAGAAGATGATAAGCCCTCTTGCATGCGACTTCTAGACTTCAAATCCCAACAAAAATGAAGGAGGGAGAGAGAATATGGGAGAGGAGAAGAAGTGGGCATCTGCTACAGCTGAAAGCAGGAGAGAAAATGAGAGAGAAAGGAACGATGGATGGTGAGTTAGGGTTTATAAAGGAATGAAATTTTTTTGGAATTTACAAAAAAGCCCTGATTGTTTCTTGGACTTCCAAATCGAGTCAGTTGGGCTTAGTTGGGCTGAAATGAGTTTAAATGGAATTGGGCCAAATATAAAAGATGTCCCACAAGATGGAACTCACCTAATGCAACAAGTGTGATGCATTAATGATGCAAAACCACGAAAATACTAAAATACAAAAGGTCTTGGACTACCTAATAAGGTTTGAATCCGACCCA
Source organism: Sextonia rubra (assembly GCA_037013555.1). NCBI lineage: Eukaryota > Viridiplantae > Streptophyta > Magnoliopsida > Laurales > Lauraceae > Sextonia > Sextonia rubra. Next base: position 11,514,356 of record JASUAD010000001.1, on the reverse strand, counting down.
ACTACCTATCCATGACCCAAACCTTTTGAGACTTGGGCTCAATTAGCCTAACTACATATTAATTAGAATAAAACCAACTTAATTACTATAAATTATATTATCTAGGGTTGGGAACTTACACGTACCCTCACTCCCTATTGTTTTTTTTCTTTGTCTTTTCTTGCAAATAAGGACAAGAAAGAGAGCCAAAGGAATGGCTTGGCTTCTAGTGTGCAGAAAGTGATAGGAGAGAAAAAGAGACTTTTCTCTTGTCCTTTTTTTTTTTAAAAAGTAAGCAGGAAGAATACCTCCTATCTTGGTTTGCGTACATCAACAAGGATTTAGAATGTCTTTTTCTTCCTTATGATTTGAATAAGAGAAACCAAGATCCATGATATGAAGTTAAGATCTCAGATTTATGGTGGCCCACTTCGTGCTGATAACGTGTTGTAAAACATCAAACAAAACAATATAAAAGAGTAGAGAGAAAGAGAGAGATCTTTCTATTGAGAGATGTGTACATAATGAAGGGGAGGAGAGTCTTATTTATAGAGTAAAACAGCTTTCTCCCCAAGCAACCTAATATAGTAGGATTTTAACACTAAGTGATCTTATCATCTCATGTGAGTCCCAATGTGGACACTCTATAGGAGCTTAATATTGAGACCTACACGGCCGAAAATCCATTCTAGGTAGATGTTACCCTTGTTTGCAATTTGATGATTAATCTGAGAGGGCGGGGGAGAAAATTTTGGATATCCATCAAATTGGCAGGATTGATCACATTGAGGCCACGATCAGCCCTGCTGCCACCTTGATTTCTTTCAAACGCTTTTTTTTTTTTTTTGGTAGAAACTTCGAAGGCATTTGTTGGAGTGAGAATCTTCACCTACACATTTTGCTCCATGGAAGTACTTATCTACACCATCCTCCAAGGGGAAATTCCTTTTGTATTTCATGGGACGTGTTGTATCAACCGACGTGGATTTGAATAAACACCAAGGAAAATGAATGCAAGATACAATCATCCTTCCTTATATAGAGGACCTATTTGAAAATAATCTAGGCTTTGAAACCACTAGCAAATTATTTTCATAAAACCCCTTAATTTTTTTAATTATGTTTGTAATTTTCACATATTACTCCTAAATTTTTTTCTACATAGAGTCCACCCAAGGAATATTTCCTAGTTTTGCCTTGGTGATGGCCCACCTAAATGATTATCAATGTTTAAAGATTTTCATTTAGTAACAAGCTAGATATAAAGGCCTGACAAACTGGATAGCTAGCAAGGAAGAAATAGGGGAGACATTCTGTGACAACTTAAAACACTTTTTGTCACAACCCGAGCCCAGGAGTTCGGGGGTTAGCAAAAGCCAAACCGATGACACACGTACTCTCGTGCCTGTACACGTAGACCTTGTCTAAATGCACACGCACAAGGGAAGGTTCACACGTGCCAAACATATACACGGAAGCTGTAGATATCAAAACATCACACTAAACAATGCAAGAAGAGAATACGAAAACAGAACTGACATATATAAATGAAGGTTTTACAAAATGAACAAAATAAACATATAGAAATCATGATGGAACCTATGCAATGAATGTCCAGGGCGCTCTCCAGTGGAGTGATCACATCCACTCCTCTAGGCCTGATGGGACCTCAGGGGCCTCACTGGGAGTTTGGCCGACCGACGAGGGGTCGGTAGGGGTATCTGAGCCTCCACACCAAAGACAACTCGTGAATACAACGATTCAGCAGAGTATAAGCCATAACCAGTAACACATGCTGTGTCTAATAGAATAAATAACATCATGTAAATCATAACAGGTCACATTTGTATTCTAAGCTGTCGTGCAAGAAAGAAACATGCCATGTGAATCAATGTATACATGCTGTGCACATAACTAGTTGGCGACTACATTGCCATATGCTCCTAAAAGAAAGATCTTATATCCGTGCAGAGAACACCATTGTCCGGGCCAAGGTACGAATGGGTCTCGAGTTCCTGGGGTCTGGATTCCCCAAGACGTTTCCTTACTGCAGTAAGGCCATGAAAACTACACCAAATTCACCCCGTCGGGATCCTAAAGCTGAGGCTAAGTAGTGCCTGACCATACAGAGTCAATCATGAAAACCCTGAGTAGATCGTGACAAGCATATCCTGCGTGCATATCCGAGAACGTGTCTTATACGTGCAAGCTTGATAACATACATACATACATACTCAAGGTGGAGACATAGTAAGACTTTCGACGTTAGATGTAATGATCTGCTAAAGAGTGGAGATCAATGATCGAAATACAATATGTTATGCAAGCAAATCATACTATATCGAATCACCTTCATTTACTAGCCAACTCTAATCTAATTATCCAGTGTTTCTAACCGTGCATGATGATGTAGTTTTAAGTTATCTGCTGCACTGTTGTCTAGTGTTGCATTGTGTCAGTTGGTGCACCGAAGTCCCTTAAACCAACACCCATGAGGAGGTGCTTAACAACTGGATAATGTATATGAATGATTCGCAGCCCTCGAGATTATTCATGGCTTTTATCATGTTCCGTTGGGCAAGTCGAAGTTGCCTACGTTCTACTATAAAGGTCCTACAGGTCTCATTCTTTTCCTACCTTTCTTACTGTTCAGGTCAGCCAGCTCAGCCATAGATAATCCTACGGCTTAACCGTAAGCTTCTTACGGCTTAGCCGTAGAAGGCTGCACAGCTTAGCCGTAGCTGAGCCGTAGAGGAGTCGCAAAATTGCATACTCTCAGTTATTTTCAGGTGTCACCCTGTATTGATCTACGGCTGGGTTCACGGTTAGGTCACGGCTTAGCTGTAGTGTGTTTTACGGTTTAGCCGTAGCACATTTCACTGTTTAGCCGTGCATGCGCTGGGTCAAATTCTGAATCAAATACAGAAAACCTGTAACAATAGAATAGGAGCAAAATCTCAACAGAGAAAGAGAGAATGATATCAAATTAGGCTGTAAACATGTTTTCCCTGGAAACTCATGTGAATTAACCAAAATCAAGCAAATACCAACATGGATTCATACATATTATGCTTATACTTACCTTAAGGGAGTTCCAACACACAAATTACTGTCCTTAGGGCTCAATTCACGTCCCACACTCTCACAACTAGCATGCATGCATGAGAAAAGAAAGGGGATTCATGAGTATAGTCATGGAGAATGAGCAATGGAAGGAGAGAAGAATTCTAATACATATATACATACTGTGAATCACATGAGGAAAGAGAAAGGACAAGAGAAGCTCTAAATCTCCTTCTTACTTGGCCGAATCAAGAGAGAGAGAGAGAGAGAGAGAGAAAGATGAACGTGAGAGAAGAGAGTGAGAGAGTTGAGTCGGTGGAAAGCTTATATAAGATAAACTTAAAGTCCAAAGTGCGAACAAGTCCAATGTATAACCCAAATTACAGTTCGAGTCAAATCAGAGTCCAACGGAGTCAAACGACATCAGTTACAAACGACGTAGTTACAAAAGTTAACGAGCTCAACGAAAGACACGTGTTGACACCAAGATGATATGAAAATGGCCATGTCTTAGAAAAGCTAAAATTACGAAAAAGGGCTTAGTCTACCTAATCCAGGTTAAACTCAACCCAACTACCTATCCATGACCCTCAACGAAATCAAAACAAAAGCAAAACACAATTTACTACTAAAGCAACATTCAATTAGTCGCTAAACGAGGTCAAGCTGGGTTAGGGTGTTACACTTTTTGACATCTTCTAGCCCTAGAGAACTTAGTGAAATCAAGAACTTAATCACCAATATGGTGTCCTAAGAAGAGAACCTAGATCTCATAGCTCTACCTTCTGTTAAGAAGGTTAGGAAAGTAATTTTCCAAATTGAAGCGCTTGAGTCCCCAAGACCAAATGGTTATCCGGGAAAAAATCTTCAACACTTGTGGGACTCGATTGGACCGAATATCACAACTCTTGTGAAAGATTTTTTTCATAAATAAATACTTGCTTAAGAGATTAAATAGAACCTTTTTTTGTCTATATTCCTAAGAAAGGGAGCCCCCAAATTGTGAATGACTTTAGACACATTAGTTTATCCAATATTGTTTTCAAAAGTATTGTCAAGGTAGTGGCCAACAAATGTAGAAAAGTGCTAAATAAGATTATTGGCTCCTACCAAAGTGCCTTTGTAGAAGGCAGAGCTATATCTGATAATTATATTGTGGGACATAAGGTTATTCACTCTTTCAAAATGAAAAGGAAAAGAAAAAAGCTATTGCTCTAAAGTTGGATACGGCGAAAGCTTACGATCAAATGGAATGGGATTTTCTAACAATAATCCTTAAGGCATTTGGATTCCATAAGGATTTTATCAAGATTACCATGGAATGTATTTCATTAGTCTCACTCTCTATCTTACTAAATGGGTCCCCATTGGGATTAGTCACTCAAACGAGAGGGTTGAGACGAGGAGATCCCCTATCCCCTATTTGTTTATTTTAGAAACTAGAGTCCTCTCTAGAATGTTATTCAATGAGAAAAAGAGACGGACTATACATGGAGCAAAAGTCTCTAGATCTACTCTAGCATCTCCCACTTGTTCTTTGCTGATGATAATCTTCTCTTTTGCAATGCTAAAATTAATGAGGTTAGAGTGCCAAAAGATTCTTTTGATGGTTATTGAAGCCTCTCTGGCCAACTTATAAACTTTGACAAATCTGTTGTCCACTCTATCAAAAAGGCCTAGCAATGGTAGAAAGAACGGTCTGGCTAAGATTTTGGGTGTTAGACTCATGTCACACAATGAGAGATATCTGGGTAACCCTCTCATTATGAATAGAATTAGAAACATTAGTTTTCAATCTCCCATTGCTAAAATATAAAATAAAATTATGTCCTAGCAAGCTCCCTTACTTTCATAAGCAGATACGAGTACCCTCATAAAATCAATTGTTTAATTCAACCATCCCAATCTATAACATGTTAGTGTCACAACTTCCCTCAAAGAAGGCCACTACTACCATGGATAAAATGCTTAGAAGTTTTTTTCTTGTTTTTTTTTTGGGTGACTCCCCTAACAAAAACAATATATATACCATTAAGTGGAAACAAATTTATAGCCTAGTCGAAGATAGAGGACTAGGGATTAGAGATATAAAAGTAAACAATCTAGCTTTTTTTTTTTTTTTTGCCAAAACTTGTAGGTGGTGCCTCTCAAGTGAAAATCGTCAGCTCAATGAACTTGAAAGCTAAATATTGCCCGAACAAGTCTTATGGTAGGCAAATTATAGAAATAACAACTTCTGGTTCTGAAAAGGGATTTGTTGAAGTAACTAATTTTATCAACAAGAGGGTAGGATGGATAATGGGCAATGAGGATCAAATCTCCACTTAGAAATGTAACTAGATAACTTTAGAGGGGGGCCTTAGGAAACCAAACTCTAACATGCTGGATCATTATCTTAAGGTAAAGGACCTTTGGAACCCAGTTATAACCTAGAACAAACAATTAATTAGGACAGTTTTCAACAACCAATCTGATGTGGACAGTATCCTAAAAATTTTTTATCCCTCAAACCAGTATAGTTGATAGAAAATTTTGGTCATATTCTAAGAAGAAGGGATTATCTTTAAGATCAGCCTACAAAGCTATCTATGAAGAAGGTAGAGATAACACTAATCCTCCTATTAATTGGAAGGCAACGTAGTACTGCCACCTTCCTCAAAGAGTGTTCCTATTTGGTTGAAAATGCCTTAATAATGCGATCCTAAGACGTAAATTCCCATACAATAAAAATATCTCCCAAGATGCCATTTATCCTGTTTGCACAAATATAGAAAAATTTGTTGAGTATACTCTCTTCCATTGTGAGCACGCAAGAGCAACCTAGTTTGGCTTTCACTTAAGAATGCTAACGAGTTGTATAATTCCTTTCATAGTTAGAGATTGGTGGACCACCTTCATAGCCCCTCAAATTCAACAAGATCAAAAATCCATCTTCAAGCCAAACCTTTGGCCCTTGCTCTTTGATGGGACTTGTGGAAAACTATAAATAACTTTATTTTTAAGGGGATAAATATTAAGCCCCTTAACTTAGTAAATTGTGTAAGGTAAATGATTCAAGACTCTTTGGACAAATCTAAAAAAGATTGCCAAGGAGATCCAAGCCTACCCAAGGAGTTTAGCCTGAGGATCTCTAGAGACTCTGCTTAGGTGTTCTCAAATGCTTCTTTTAGAGCCATGGATGGAAAAATAGAATTTGGCTTTGCTATTTGGTTTGGTGGTGATTGGGTGAATGCAGGATGGAGCTAAGGTCTCTTCGTCAAAAGAAATCGAGGCAAGAGCTATTTCATATGCGTTGAAGGAAGCCAGACTAATAAGTCTCCACAAGATACACATTTTGTCGGACACCCTTGATGTGATTTAAGCAATCAATGGTTGATGGAATGGTTCAACCATCATATTTTGCTGGATATTAAATATTTGAGTTCAAAGTTTGAGGAAATTTCTTTCTCTTAAATTCCTAAAAATCTTAATGGTTTTGCTTATGAACTTGCCAAGAATTCATATGGGTCATTTTGTTTTGCTAGATTTTTTGGAGGGGGTTGGTGCTCTAACCATTTTGTAATACTTAGATGTTTTGTCTCTTGTTTAGAGTCTCTTCGTTTTGCTCTCTTTCAAATGAAAATTTCTTCTACAAAAAGAAAACGAAAAATACCGAAAGTTCTGAAACCAATGGCAGCATTTCCACAAAAAAATGAAGCTTTCGTAAAAACCTCGACTGTTATTGAGCTGCATATTTAGGGGCCCAATTCTCGCAATGGCACAAATTGCCGCTGAAGAGCGAGGGTCATCTCATTGTAGCTTGTTGGATACTACTGATCTTTTAAGATATAATTCCTCGCATAATGGAAGTAATTATGCCCTGAAGGTTGTCAAAGTTAAAGTCTGGATTAGTGACACATTGGGTTGGGAGAAGAATTTGTGGCTAGACTCTACAGAGCCTTGGTAGGCCCTACGTCCTAGTTATTTGCTCGGGTATGCCGAATTAACAAGACATCCCTAGTTATTTATTTGTGCATGCATCCTAGCCTACGAAGGATGGTTTGGCTCTACCGAAACAAGAAATCAGAAATGACTTCGGCTATGGCCTATTGTCCCGGTTGTTTGATCACTGATCATAAGATAGATTAATGTACAAATTTTTTTACTATCTTTTAGTAGAAATGATATGCTAATTTAACATAGAACACAACAGTATTGAGAACTTAAGGTAAAAGAAAAGAGTTCTTAGAACACAAGCCTATGTCAGATCCGCATCAATCAACAATCTTTTAATTCAATTCTTCAACAGAGAAAATCGCAAAATGACTATACTAGTAAATTTACCTAACAGCCTCTAAGGGATAGGAAGGAGTCATCTGCAAAATATTGAGGTCATGTGATTATTTTTCTCTTTAGGTAAAATGCATTTTAAAGGGGAATAGAGACGATCATTAAATTGGCTTAGGTGCCAATTAATTGTTTGATGCCAACTATCTATGGGTCAACAGGTTGGTTAGACTAGAGCCATGCAAGGTTATCAATCAAAATAAGTACTTAAATGCTTAGAAGAAGCAAAAGAATTCAATAGAAGTAAGAGGAGATATGAGAACAGCTTTTTGCTTGAGTGGTAAGGAGTGATAGTACTCACTTGATTGCATAGGATTTGAAATTTGGATGTGTCACCTTTTTTGCGTGTATAGGCTCCCTTTATCACGTGTCAACTTTTTTTTTGCGTGTGTGCAAGCTCCTTTTTTCACATAAATGAGCTATTTTCCTTCATGTGACAGCTTTAAAAAAATGGTGAGAGAGGATTTACTCTAGAAATATAACATGCTAATACTAATACACCGAATTCAGTCAAAAATGTGAAATGCCTAAAACGAACATAAGATAGTGATTCTGGAATCATAGCATCAATGAATAATCTTTTAATTCAATTCTTCAACCGAGAAAAACTCAATAGCAAGATGAGAGGATAACTTCCTAATTTCATGTGAGGGTGGCAAAATATCGTGCTAGTGAATCCAAGGACACCAAAGTACTACAGCTGGGATTCCATTAATGAAAGCCTTTTGTCACACGGTATGGTACCAGTGAAACAAAGAGTACGAAAGATGATGCAAACAATAATGATAATGCTCACCCTAGAGGCTGATTGGGACAACAGATGAATAGAGTTTTTGTATTCCATCCGATGAAATGGAGTTCGCCATATGATGTTGTGGCTGACTATGATAGATTTACTCACGCTAACTGTAGGGTAAATTCACATAAAATCTCAATTAGATAATATTATGTTATCATTGAACCTCTCTGCTCTACTCCAGAGTATAAAGACTAAGAAGTTGGGATTGAATCCCTTGATTGGAAATAAAGGATAAAAAATAAACAATAAAGGTCCCAAGATCTCCAACTCAGGTCACAATGGACGTGGGTGTCTAAATTTGAGCTCTCAACTTAGGAAAAAAATTTGCAATCTAGTAAATAGAATGCTTCAAGACCACATTTGTCATTGTAAGAATCATAATTTTGTAAGAGATGGGATTCGTGTTGAGATCCCTCAAGTTTTATCTAATAAAGAAGATATTTTGAGCTTCTCATGAGATACTGCATTAATTAAGGCTAATGATGGTATCACCTTATTTGGTTTTATTATAGTATTAAATGACATTATTATGATGCAGGTGCAATCCAAGGACAAAAAATTGTCTCGTCAAAAGAGGCTGAAGCATGGACTATTTTAATCGCATTGAAAAAAGCAAGGATTAACAATTTTGACAAAGTTTGTGTTTTGATGGAATACTAAAAATTTGTGCAAGCCTTGAAGGGAGATCAAAATTGGTCATTTTCTTAGACATTAAGCATTGACTTCCTTATTTTGTTTTGCAGAATTTAATTATATTCCCAGAGATCTAAATGTGCAAGCAAATATACTCAATAAGTTTTGTTATTCTGCTAGACATAATGTAAATTGGGAGAGGTAGGTGCGGACCTAAATGTAGGCCCAGGAAGGTCATTCTGTTGGTAGCCGAGGGTGGTGGTCCAAATGACCACCGCCCATTTCTGTAACTATCCACTTTCTCCTCCTTCACTGCATTTTACTGCACTTCAATCCATTTTCAGTTTTCTTGTGTTGAATATCCATGAATGAAACGTTGGTAACGCTCCATAATGAGGAAGAACGTTGCAGTCATCCATTGATGGTCAGACGACTATAAAAGCCGGGAAACTCCCTCATCTTCACACACATACTGACTCAAAATCAAAGGCTGAGCATCACCATCGAATTGCTGGCATCAAGAGAAGGCTGAGGGAGTTGTAACACTCATTTTGGCATCCATTCCGTCTCCGTTAGCGATGGATTTAGGTATGCCCTAAAATTTTGGATATCCATTTACGTTTAATCATACCATTGGTGTGCTAATCTAATCCGTTCAAAGTTCCCAGAATGGGCCATTTTGGCTAACAATTGGTATTAGAGAACACGGTTAATGAGTTGAATGGATTAGAATTGTAGAAAAACGGAATCTTTGTTTTTTCCGTTTTCAGAACAGTAAACAGAGAGCAAAAAAAAATTAATAAATAAAGAGTTGGCCGTCGCCCACTGGCTGTAGCGGCGTGCAGCCGCTGCGCAGCGCTGCAGAACACAAAAAAAAATTTTTTTGTTTGTTTTGCAGTCTCCGGCCGGCGATGGGAAAGGGCCGGCAGTCCCTGCCACTGCCGTCGCTGGCCTCGGGCGGGACCCCAGCCGCCGTCCGCAGCCCTGCCGGCGTGTCTGGGGACCCCGGCTATTCACCGTCTCTGTTGAAGGAGACGATGAATAGTGCCGGGTCGATTTTCGGGTCGGCCGGGTCGATTTGCGGGTCAGGCCGATGACCTGGAAGCTAAACCCATTAAATATGGGTCTAGGTTTTAAGATGGGTTAACTCGACCCGATGTTCACGATCCGGACCTTATGCGGGCCAGATATTGCAAACCCGTTTGGATCCGACCCGACTTGCGGGTCAGACTTGCAGTTTCGGTTTACAGGTCAGGCTCGACCCGACTGAACCGGCTCAACTGGAATTAAAGATAATTGGGCTCGGATTCGGGTTTCAGACTGACCCGGGTCAACTGACCTGGCCCGACCCAACATAACAGAATATATTAATGGTAGGTCAGGTCCGACCCGACCTGATCCGACCTGATCTGAACCCAACAGAGTTGGGTTTCCAGTTATTTCATAGGTCGGTTCCGACCTAGCCCAACCTGTTAAGCCCGATTGGACCGAATAGGTTAATTTATGACTTGGGTCTGACCCGACCCACTGGCCTGGCCTGATTTGAATAAAGTATTATTAATTTTGATAATTGTATGTTTTGAATAATTGGGTCATTATAAAATTGATCCGTTCCGATCAGAACCGTCCAATTGATGTATTTGAATGGTGTAATCATTCTGATGGGACTAGATCATTTAAATGTGATCAGATCAAGGCCAGATCAAGGAAAAATGGACGATCAAAACCTTATTTTGATCATTACGGACACATATGATATCGGATTTTCGATCTGTTTCTTTTGTTGTGTTCCTTATGATGAGATCTACCATATTAGTGAATTTAATTCCCGATCCAATGGTTCAATGATAATATCATAAGGTTTTATGTATGTTTAACTCATTTAAATTCATGTTTTCCGCTTATTGTTTACATGATTAATGTTGTTTGAGTTATAATTTGTTACATGCATGAATGTTTGATGAATAAATTAGTGTCATAGGTTTCAATTTGAAATTATGAGTTAACTATGTAGTCACCAAAGTGGCCCAGTTACGATGAAACTCATATTTTAAATATTGAATAAAAGATACCACATATGATACTTAAATTGCAATTTCACTTAAAGGATAGATAATCGACCCAAAGGAGTTTATCTTTCGATTATTTGAAGATTGGGATAAAACACATTAAAGATGTTTTGTTAATTCGTGTTGATCTATGCCCAAAGGTGAGATCTCACTTATTCACTTAATAAATTGTGGTTTTATCAAATAATTGAGAATAATAAAATTAACATGTTGCATTTGACCCAAAGGTTATTTTTAATGATGTCAAATTATTATTTTTTGTTGTAAGATTCCCTGTGAATTCAAAGCATTATAGAATTGTGAAAGTAATAGTTTATATCTTCTTTCTTTTACAGCTTCTTCCTCCAGATCATTGACTCTTCCCTCGTGCTTAGGAACCATTCCCTTATTAGATGGATCAAATTATCCTGAATGGTAAGACATGTTAGCATTGACCATAACTTTTCTCGACTTAGAAATGGCCTTAGATGAGCCCATGCCTCCTGCCCTCACCGAACAAAGTTCTGCACCTGAAAAGGCCAAAAATGAACAGTGGCACAAATGTGACAAGAAATGTCAAAAGATTATTATGACTTCAGTTTCTAAGAGTATTAGGGGATCACTTGATCCAAGAAAACATGCCAAGGAAATCTTAGAACAAATTAAGTCACAATTTGAAGTGACTGACAAGGCGTTAGGTGCTACATTAATGAACAAATTAACTAACATGCAGTACGATGGGACGAAGAGAGTTAGGGAACATATCCTACTCATGTCTAACCTAGCATCCAAGTTGAAGGATATAGACATGAGTATCTCAAACGGGTATTTGATCCAATTTATTCTTGATTCCCTTCCCCCTGCATTTGGCCCGTTTAAGGTAACTTACAATAAGAGCTCTAGTCGGTGGACCATAACTGAGCTGATCGCAAGATGTGATCAAGAAGGGAGGAGGCTTAAGGCTGAGGGGCAACTTCAAGTAAACTTAGTCTCCCAAGTTAAGGGCAGGAAAGGTTTTAGAAACCTCAAAAACAATGCCAACACGCCCAAGGTAGATCCGAAAGGTCAGAAACCGATGAAGAGAAAGGGAAAAAAAGGGTCCGAAAAATGTCACTTTTGTGGCAAGAAAGGACATTTCAAGAAGGACTGCCTCAAAAGGAAAAATTGGTTTGAGAAAAGAGGTAAGCAAAGAAATTTATCTCTTGTATGTGAAATCAATATTATTAATGTCCCATCTAATACATGGTGGGTAGACTCTGGTGCAACCGTTCACGTTTCTGGTTGTATATAGAGATTTCTTTCAACTCGGAGGCCAAGTGATGGGGAACAAACCATCGTTATGGGGAACCGGAAGGAGTCAAGAGTCGAGGCAATAGGCATATATAGGCTGGTGTTAGATACCGAATTCGTTCTGGATCTGCCGAACACCTTCTATGTTCCGGAGATTTCTCGAAATTTGGTTTCTATTTCTCAATTGGATGTGAAAGGATATGTCTTTAATTTTGATAAAGGATCTTTGAAACTATTTTTCAATAATATAATGATTAGTAGTGGTTTATTGTGTGATGGTTTATATAAGTTACAGTTAGATATTTTATATACACAATCACTGACTACACACCATATTTCTTGTGGAATGAATGTTGGCATGAAAAGAGGACTGATAAAAGAGAACTCCTCCATGTTGTGGCATAAACGGTTAGGACACATCTCGAAAGAGAGTATGTTGAGATTAGTGAAGGATGGGTTATTACCAACCCTTGATTTCACTAATTTCGGTGTCTGTGTTGACTATATTAAAGGAAAACAGATACAAACAGTCAAGAAAACTGCCACACGAAGTTCTGAACTCCTGCAGTTAATCCAAACGGATGTTTGTGGAAAAATATATATACCTTGTTTTACAGGAGAACAATATTTCATCACATTTATAGATGATTTCTCACGTTTTGGTTTTGTCTATCTCATTAAAGAAAAATCTGATGCTTTGACTATGTTTAAGATATTCAAGGCAGAAGTAGAAAAGCAATTAGATAGGAAGATCAAAATTGTGAGATCGGATCGTGGTGGTGAATACTATGGTAGGTACACTGAAGCGGGCCGTAACCCTGGTCCGTTTGCAAGATTCCTAGAATCCGACGGTATTGTTGCCCAATACACAATGCCTGGAACTTCTTAGCAGAACGGAATTGCTAAAAGAAGGAATAGAACTCTTTTAGATATGGTTAGGAGTATGGTTAGTAATACTTCGTTACCCGAATATATGTGGGGTGAAGCACTAAAGATGGCGATGTATATTTTAAATAGGGTTCCTAGTAAAGCAGTTCCCAAAACTCCTTTCGAGTTGTGGAGTGGTAGGAAACCTAGCTTAAACCATTTCAGAGTTTGGGGATGTCCATCTGAAGTGCGAGTGTATAATCCACAAGAAAAGAAGTTAGACCCTAGAACTGTGAGCGGATATTTTATTGGTTATCCAGAAAGGTCTAAAGGGTATCGATTTTACTGTCCTAATCATTCACTAAGAATAGTTGAGTCCCATAATGCTAAGTTTTTGGAGAATCATGACAACAGTGGGAGTAGCGAGGCTAGAAACATTATATATAAGGAGATTAGAGATGAGCCTCAATTCTCTACTTAAGATGGGTTAATGATTCCACTTGATGTAGAGGCATTCTCAGAACGACCTGTTAATCCAATTCCTCAAGATACATAACCAACTCCTCCAATACAACCAAACATTCCTGAAGAAAATCTGGAAGCATTAAGAAGGTCGACTCGTATGAGAAGGCCTGCTGTTTCGGATGATTATGTTGTGTATCTAGAAGAATCGGATATTGGAATTAAAGAAGATCCAAAAACTTTTAACGAAGCTGTACATAGTGACAATTCTGATAAATGGTTAGATGCTATGAAAGAAGAATTAGAATCCATGGCTGTAAATGACGTTTGGGATCTCATTGAACTACCTGAAGGGTCCAAGACCGTCGGTTGTAAATAAGTCTTTAAGACCAAAAAGGACTTTAAAGGTAAAGTTGAATGATTTAAAGCCCGACTAGTGGTTAAGGGATTCACTCAGAGAGAAGGTCTCGATTTTCACGAAACCTACTCTCCTGTATCTAAGAAAGACTCATTCAGAATTGTAATGGCTCTAGTAGCTCATTATGACTTAGAGCTATATCAGATGGATGTTAAAATAGCTTTTTTGAATGGGAATCTTGATGAAGAAATGTACATGGAACAACCTGAAGGGTTTGTTCAACAAGGTAATAATCGAAGGCTGGTTTGTAAGTTAAAGAAGTCGATATATGGGCTGAAACAAACTTCCAAACAATGGTACTTAAAGTTTAATCATATTATTACATTTTTTGGTTTTACCGAAAATCCAGTTGACCATTGTATTTACCTTAAGATCAGTGGGAGCAAGTTTATCATTTTAGTTTTGTATGTAGATGACATTTTACTAGCCAGCAATGACCTTAGTATGATCCGAGAAACTAAGGTATACCTTGAGAATAATTTTGACATGAAAGATATGGGTGAAGCAACTTTTGTAATAGGAATCGAGATATTCAGAGATCAATCTCGAGGATTACTCGGGTTGTGTCAAGAAGCCTATGTGCAAAGTATTATCAAATGTTTCCGAATGGAAAGGAGTAAACCACAAAATGCCCCAATGTTTAAGGGAGATAGGTTTAGTAAAGATCAATGCCCCATGACTGACATAGAAAAGTTAGAAATGAATAAATATCCTTATGCGGCAGCAGTAGGAAGTCTAATGTACCTACAGACTTGCACGAGGCCAGATATTAGTTTTGCAGTTGGGATGTTAAGTCGATATCAAAGTAATCCAGGCATGCCTCACTGGGTAGCTGTCAAGAAAGTGATGCGTTATCTCAATGGCACTAGAAGATACATGCTCACATATCAGATATCCAATACACTGGAGGTCATTGGATATTCAGATTCTAACTTTGCTGGTTGTCTTGATACTAGAAGGTCAACATCTGGTTACATCTTTCGGTTGGCTAGCGGGGCAGTGTCGTGGAGGAGTGCAAAGCAAACGCTAGTCACTCCATCCACATTTGATGCAGAGTATGTGGCGTGCTTTGAAGCCATGGGTCACGCATTATGGATGCGTAACTTCATCAAGGGACTTACAATTATGGGCAGTGTTTCTAAACCGCTAAAACTTTACTGCGATAACAATGTTGCTCGACTTTTGCACAGAATGACAAGTGTTCCAGTAAATCAAAATTTCTGGAAATAAAATACCTTGTTTTGAAGGAAAAGGTGCGAGATCGTTTAGTGTCAATTGTTGAAGCTCCATCGAAGCTCAGGTTGTTGATCCATTAACAAAGGCATTGGCGCCAAATGATTTTAAAGACCCTGTATTGAGCATGGGATTGAAAGATATGCCTTGAAGGAATCAATGATGTATGACACTATTCATTGACCAATTAAAGAAACGATCTTGCAACTCTTACTTTGTTATATATTCACATGTGATAATTATGCAATGAAGTAAGAATATAAAAGTGTTATGACATTATAGTTCCCATTAAAGTAGTCATATTAAAGTTAAGTTCTTGATTAGGAAAGGATACTGGTGTTGTGATTATGGAAGGAAATATATCGTAAAGATGTGTAACCGCCACAGTTCGCATTAGTAAACTAACCTAATTACAGATTAAAGACCTTAGCATTACAGTTTTCATAGATGATCGGTGTTTTCAAATGATGCACATCAGTTAGAGTCGTTTTCAAAATTCATTTGCAAAATAAAGTATTTTCTATATATATATATATAAACTAAGCAGCTGTATGGTGGTCATATGGACCAAGTGGGAGATTGTTGGTAGCCAAGGGTGGTGGTCTAAATGACCACCGCCCATTTCTGTAACTGTCCACTCTCTCCTCCTTCACTGCATTTTACTGCACTTCAATCCATTTTCAGTTTTCTTGTGTTGAATATCCATGAATGAAACGTTGGCAACGCTCCATAATGAGGAAGAACGTTGCAGTCATCCATTGATGGTCAGACGACTATAAAAGCCGGGAAACTCCCTCATCTTTACACACATACTGACTCAAAATCAAAGGCTGAGCATCACCATCGAATTGCTGGCTTCAAGAGAACGCTGAGGGAGTTGTAACACCCATTTTGGCATCTGTTCCGTCTCCGTTAGCGATGGATTCAGGTATGCCCTAAAATTTTGGAGATCCATTTACGTTTAATCATACCATTGGTGTGCGAATCTAATCCGTTCAAAGTTCCCAGAATGGGCCATTTTGGCTAACACATTCCCCACCTCCCCCCAATCGGTAGAAACCCTAAGTAACCTCATGTACCTCACATGAGGTTGTCTTCTGTTTATGGTAAGTGGCCCCCTCTCAAATTTACGTGTATGGTCTAATTTTTTTAGTGAATTAGAATGTTTTGTTTCCTTACTGTGCAAGTTCTTAAATCTTAAACTACTATCATTTAACATGGGCAAGAGTTTTCATAATATTTTCTAGGCTTCATAGCAAAATAGATGATTGGTTTCTCATTGATTCTTGCTTTGTACACATTGATTGGTTAACAAATTGTTTTTGAAGTTTTGGCCTTCTCAAGAAGAAATCCTGGGTGTGCTCGGTGAAGAGGGCCTTTGTTATTTTTAGGGCTAGGGTTAAGTTTGTTTTGGTCCTTTCTCTTCTTTGTTCTTGTTTTAATGAAGTGTATATTTTAAAAAATTAGGAAAATATATATATATAATCCTATCCCATTGCCATGGCTGCACTAGGAGCAGTCCTGTGGTTAAAAAAACAAAAGGGACCTTTCCGTCGGTGGACGGGCATAAATCTGGGTTCTAGTTAAGTTTGATTGCCATTGGTGAATATTAATTCAGAACAGAAATCTGCTGTGACGGGTAAGCTGTACTTCAAAACTGTGTCGTGGCGTTACAGCCTTACGGGTCCAATTTATTGCTTGCTCCTGTTGCCAGCCCATCTGTGATGGGGCTAGCCAATTGCTGAGCTTGGTGCCAAATCTCTTTCACATGGCCTCATTGTTTAGCTAGTAAGAGGGGAAAGTTAGGTGTGCAGATAGCCAGATACCGAAGAGAGAATAAAGAGACATTGGCGCAATGGGCTGCTGCAACTAATAAAAACAGGCAAGAGTCCTGCAAGTGGTACTGACGATCATCCTCACAACACGCATGCGCACCAGGGTTCTACTTTTCTATCATTTTCTTTGTTTGTGTGTTGGAAATTCAATGAATTGAAGTTCTTTTTCTGCTTTTCTCTTTAGTGCCCCAACTAAGGGAATTGGGTCCAATGAGAGAATCACCGTCCAAGGGAAGAGTTCCCTGCACAAGTGGGAAGAAGACAGGTGCAGACAAAAGTAGGATGCACTTTCACAAGTGAGACAAGGACATCCACATAGATTGGGAGGAATGACTAATACATGCGAGGTAAAGGCCAAGGAATTGACTGCTCATGCAGTTCCCAACCAAGCCTTCCTTTAAACCTTTCAAAAAAAAAAAATTTCAATTTTCAATGTTCAGAATAAACTCGAAGAAATCAAAATCATTTCTAACTTGACTTTTTTGAATTTCAGCAAAAAAAAAAAGGTTCCTAGTAGCTTTACATCTCTAAAAATCCAAGTGCTTTTTACAAAAAATAAAATTCAAGTGCTTTTAGAAAAAAAAGATTATAAAGAAAAAACTAATTAGTAGTGACCGCATGTATGTGTTGTAATACATATGCGGAAGCAATCAACATCATCACACACATAAAGAATAAGAAAACCATGCAATCATAACACACAGATTTTACGTGATTCCCCATAAAAACTAACTCCTCGAGCTATGAGTATCTTGCTCGATTTAACTATGAAAGATATTAGATAATTCGTTACAAGGACTCCTTCTCCTCTAACACTTAGTTTCTCAATCTTTATAGGTCTTAATATTCCTTTTACAACGCTTTACCATACGTGGTATGTCAACATCATGGGGAAGAGAGCTCACACCTCTCTACACTCTACATGGCCCTACGTAGTTTACACTATAGAAGAAATCTGTCACATCTCCTACACAGAGTCTAGGGTCACATTACATGAATATATAATGTATGCTTTCTTGGCCATCAAGAAGGCCCTAGTAAAAAGACCAAATTACCCTTGACCATAAACTGGTCATTGACTAGACCAATGAACCAATCCGGCTAAACTGGAATACAAAACATAAACTTAACATGTGTGACTTGCTATGGACATATGATCGCGAGACCATAGCATGTAGAACCACATGCTGTGATGCAAATATTTACTTCCCTTGAATTTTAAAAAAAGTGTATAAATAAAAAATAAAGAGAAAAATAAAAAAATATATGACAATTTGGGAAATGAAAAGTAAACTACCAAAAAAAAAAATCATCCAAAAAAAAAAAGACTACCTATGAAAAGTAAACTACAAAAAAAAAAAAAAACCATCATTAAAAAAAAGCGTACCTTCTTATTCTTCTCGGAAACAACCTTCCTTTTTAGATCCATTAAAATTGTTAAAAAGTATTTTCTAGTTGTATCAGTTTTCAAATAAAAACAAAAAAATTGATAAAATTCTCAAAAAAAAAAAAGGAGAAAGGAGCCCTCTTCCATGGTGAATCCAACCTTCTCAAGCTCAATTTCTTTGTGCTGGTGGCAGAATCTAACTCGACCCATTTATCTGACTGACCTGTGTCAGAGAGTTTGACCCATTAAATCTGATCCAGATTTGTAGAGCCCACTAAAATAATAACGGAAAAGGGTCAACAATAATGTTTGACCCTAACCCACTCTGAGGGAGGTTGGCAATTTGAAGGAGTCGGGACTTAGGAGTTTGAAACCAGTTGGTAGTTGGCAAGCGCTGGATCAATCCTTTAGGCAAAGAGAGGAACCATTGGCCGGTCTCGTTTGGTTTTAATAAAATGGAATATTCTAAGGGAAGATTTTTAAATAATATAAAAATTTTATCTTATTTTTTAAAATCGATCATTATCACGATAAATGAATTTCAAAATTTGATAAAAATGCCCTTGGGTCACTTTTCAAATTCTCTTTTTAATAAATTATTTAAGAGAATTGCAACCTAGTGGCACCCTCTTCAACTACCTTTATGCATCGATTATTAAAAAAAGAAGAGTTTATATGAATTCCAAATGACTAAGAAATTCGCATAATTAAATGGTTAAGATCATCAAAATTAATCATCAAATTAAGTTGAAACATAGGCTACATGAGAATCCAAAGAAAAGAAGTACTCCAAAACCGATGGCGTTATGCTAGCTAGGTGACCGAACCATCAAGAGAAGGTACCTTACCATTGACATTGGATTGGCCCATAAAGTGTATTTTAGTTGGGCTTCAAGGCAAAACAAGGTTGAAAAGATAAAAACTTATCGTAAGGTTATTCGTTTCATTTTTCAAAAAAAGAAAAATTTCTTTTCATGAAGAAAAGTTGATTGAAAGAAATATAACAAACTGTTATACATCTTTGAAATATACAAATCCTAATGTAGTTGTTTGAAATACATATGATGGAAGAATGGATGGAAGAATGGGTCAAGTTTCTAGCTTTGAGAGGAAAACTTGACTCAAAAGAGTGGAACTTCATAGTGGGTTCTACCTGTTAAACAGATGAAAATAAATGCCTCTATATTATATATGAGATATGTCCAAATTTTATTTAGTTGCATTGTAATATTGTTTATACGGTTAAAAATGATTATGCAGCTGAATGATAATGTTATTCATCAAATGGTCCATTTGTGGTGGGAGCTGTTTCTATTGAAGTAAAAAATTTATAATTTCTCAGTTATTTAGGAGGCATTAATTTTGAGCAATTGATGGCCCCGGCTTTGAAGTTTTCATCCTTTTAACTCAGCATCTCTCTAAAACAAAGCCACAAAGGATCCGGACTCATGAAATATGCTATGCTAGATTGATTCTCCACCAAGCCCCTTGTAACTTTGTTTATTAGCACAGGGAAGATGACAAAAGAAATGCTGGCAGTAAGGTGGCTTCTTTCGTTAACTGATGCAGACAGCTAACATGTTTGTCTCGATTGCCAATATTTTTGTGGATTCATTCATTCCCTTCAGTATTGCAAATCTCGCCGAAATTTTGAATTTCTCACTGTGAAGAGTTAAGTTGGCATAAAGGAGGATTTCAATTATCAAATATCTAAGTTCGTCCCATAAAGTTAATAGAATATGATCAAGTCATGTTAAAATAAAGGGTAAATGCAGTTGGTATTAGAATAGAAAACAAAAGAGTAGAGAGAGAAAGAGAGAGAGGGCTCTTATTAATGAGATCGGTGTGTATGTACATAATACGGGGGAGGAGGATCTTATTTATAGGATAAGATTGCTTCCTCCCCAAGCAACTTAATAAGGAAAGACTCTAACCCTAAGTAATCCCCTTATCTCATGTGGGTCCCAATGTGGGCATCTACTTATGATAATACATCTTATAACACTCACCCTTGGATGACCACCATTCAATGACAGTTGCCTCATTAAAACCTTGTAAAGGAAAAACCCAGTGGGATAAAAACCAAAGCGAAGGAAAAAGAGTACAACTTTCTACAGGATCATTGACTTGGTGTTGGACGTGCATAATGCTGCCTCATTAAAACCTTAACTAGGAAAACCCAGTGGGACAAAACCTAGAGAAGGCAAAAGAGTACAACGCACATATGTCCTGGGTAGCATAGTTCAGGATGCCTCCCCGTGATGACTACTCCCCCTGATGATAACAACCTTGTACACTGTTAGGCATGTCCATCTCATATACAAATCTTTAGAATATTGATTTTGACAAGAACTTCGTAAAATAATCAGCCAGGTTATTGCTTGAACGAACTTGCTTGACTTCAATCTTGTTATCCTTCTGAAGCTCATGAGTGAAGAAGAACGTTGGTGTAATGTGCTTCGTCTTGTCATCTTTAATGTATCATTCTTTAATCTGTTGAATACATGCCCCATTGTCTTCGCAAATAATGCTCGAGGTACCTGTACTAAGAGGTAATTGACAAGAACTACATATATGCTGAGTTAAATATTTTAGCTACACACATTCCCCACTGGCTTCAAATCTCAGCATAGTTAGAATAAGTAGCTACCAATAGTCAATTTAATAGAATACCAAAAATAATGATGTTGACATGAAGAAACATATAACATGTCTATGATCGACCCCTATGAGAATCAGGGATATATCCTGAATCTGTATATTCTACAAAATTTGATTTCAACCATAAAACAGACATAGATATGATAGCATTTGTTTAATACCAATCCAAAGCCTTGGTGCAAAACTATATATGGGAAGTATATTTATAAAGAATGAAAATCTCATTAGAACTTCTCTCGATCTGCGGGTCGAGATAAAATAGTCAATAGTTTTCTCGAGCTCTTCTGGAGTCTCGATTAGATTTATGTTATTTACATAAACTTCTACTATTATAAATCCATTTAAGGATTGTATAAAGATAAACAAGCAAATGGGATTGTTTTCATACTCTTCCTTATATAGACATTTACTAAGACGATTGTACCATATTCTTCTGGAATGCTTCGGGCTGTACAATGAACGTCTTACTTATATTGAGTACGTACTCTCTTACTTTGCTTCAGGTAAAGCAAATTCTTCTGGGATTTTCATATATATATATATATGTCTGTGTATGTTTTCAATCCCAAGTTTCTACAGAAAACCTTATATCACAAGTTTGACTTTCGTTCATTTTCCTTACAAACACCCTTTGTAACCTACAGGGTTAACACCTTTTGGGGTTTGTACTATAGGTTTATATATACCACGTCTATTTAGAGATTGTAATTCCTTAATGGTATCTCTTTATTTTGGCCAATATGTTCTTTGTCGACATTCATTTATAGAACGTGGTTTTGTATCCCAAACAACATTCTTAATTTCCATTGATATTTGAGTAGCTACCGCATATGCAAATGCGTCATCGATGATAATTTCATTTCTATCCCATCTCTCTCTTTTGAATAATTATAAAGTATTTAGATCTCTTTATTTATTGGGTACCCATTGCCTCTTCAGGGGCTTCCATAGTCTCTTCTGGGACTCGTGTCTCTTCCGGGACATTAATTTCTTCAAGAATTTTAGAGAGAGTGGATTTTGTCATAAACTCTTCGAGAGTATACTTCTTCTGGAGTTTGATTGGGATACGATTGCTCATTTCTCCGCTTCTGGGGAGCTGAGTCCTTGAAACCTATAGTTCTAGCACGCTTCTGGCGTGTATAGATTCATTTGTTGCCATATTTGGACTTTGTTCTTCAGGAACACTAATTCGTACTTATCCTACAAGGACATTAATTCGTGCTTGTGTATTCATAGCCGATACATGTAACCTAGTCACTTTTGCTGCATCATTAAAAGCATCAAGAAATTCGTTTGTAATTAAGTGCACAATTCTCCGTACTTCATTCTCACATTGTGAAGTACATAAATCTAGATGAGATTGAGTGGAAGTATTCCACATTAATTCTCGCCGTTCTTCAGGAACGGATTGTTCTTCAGGAATAAGGTGTTCTTCAGGACCTCTCTTATCTCCCCCTAACAGCAAGAAGACTGTCTCATCAAGATGACAATCAGCAAAAACGAACAATGAATATATCCCCTATCATTGGGTCTAGATATCCATTAATTAGGGTGAAGTATAACCAACATAGAGTCTACGTTGTAGGCTCATGCAAGTCACAAACCTACGATATCAAGCCTTATAAATTTAAAAAAAAACATGCCCAAGGAAGTGTACCTTAAGTTTAATAATTTGTGCTAATAGGCAGGATTTAATGGGTTCACTAATGTCACACTATATCCTTTGCGAAAAGGATGGTCAATAAATGATACTCTAAAGAGTACGTAACAGAATTATCAATAATTTACCAGAGCATAGTACCCCTAGGGTAATCTAATCTATCCTGCCAAAGCATTAAAGCCTTAGAGCCACTAAGTTGAGGGCTCACTGTAAGCTTCTGGCTTGACTTTGTCGTTTTGCTCATAATCGAATATGATTTAATTTTTAAAAATTGTCTTGTAATATAGCCTTGAAATACAAGGAGAATGCATTTAGCTTTTCTAGTATCAGCTTCTGGCTGTCAATACTACTAATGATGTACAAATACTATTATCACTACAACAAAATGCATTATTGGCTACGGTTTTGCCTACGCAAGCCCATTTTGTGTGGCTAAAAGTTATCTTTTGCCTACGAAAATGAATCTACGTAGGTAAAAGCCACAATTATCTCCTATTTTTGGCGACGCAAGATATTTTCATAGACAAAAGTAGTCTGAATTCTCTCCAAACTAAGAGGCAAAGTTTTACCCACGAAGAAATATCATTTGGTGACGCGTCATTTTGTAGGCAAAGTGAAAAATATTTGGCCACGCATATATTTGCATAGGGAAAAACTAAGACTTTTGGCCACGCATAGTCTTTTGTAGGCAATATCCTTTGGCAACACAGTATTTTGTAGGCAACGTGAAAAACCTTTAGCCACACATATATTTGCGTAGAGAAAGGTCAAGACTTTCGGCTACGCATGGTTTTTCGTGGATACTATCCTTTGGCGACGCAATATTTTGTAGGCAAAGTGAAAAACCTTTAGCCACGCATATATTTCCATAGGGAAAAGCTAAGATTTTCGGCTACGCATGGTATTCCGTGGCTAATATCCTTTGGTGACACGGTATTTTGTAGGCAAAGTGAAAAACCTTTGGCTACAAATATATTTTCGTTGGGAAAGGCCAAAACTTTCGGCGACGCATGGTTTTCCATGGGCAATATCCTTTAGCGACGCTATAGTTTGTAGGCAAAGTAAAAAAACCTTTCGCCACGATTATTTTTGCATAGGGAAAGGCCAAGACTTTTGACCACACCTTGTTTTCTATGGGCAAATCCAAATATTTTCATTTCCATTCTTTTATTTTTTTAATAAAACTATTCCCATGCCTTCCTCTTCTTTTTGTTTTTTTTTAAATACTATTGGGTTATGTAGATGTTTTTGCTAAAATCGTGCTTTTAAAATCAAAGCCGTTTTTTTTCTTTTTTTTTTTTGTGCTGTACTGTTTTATTTAAAAAGTCATTTATATGAGAGAAAGAACTTTGGTGTGAGGATATTTTGGGGCCATGTATTTGAATGGTGTAAACTTGATGGGCTCCTAAGTAAGCTGCATTATTTAAAAATGGAATTGATTATTATTGTAGATTTTTCATAAGTAGGCTGCATTAGAGTTTAGCTTTCTTTGATGTAGATTTTTTAAGTGCGGTTTTTTTAATAGTGGGTCTTTTTTAAGTACAGTTTTTTTTAATAGTGGATCTATCACATGTTTTAGAAAACTATGTAGAATTTGATTAGTTTCATTATTAATGTATCAACTGGGTCCTTCTTTAAAAGTTAAATCTGGCCAATCTCATAAAACATAGTACATACCATCCATTCTAATTAAATATGATTTAAAATAAATAGGACACATGGGCACCTAATGGACCCCACAATATGCACATGCTTGTGATCCTACGTGCATTAGGATTTAGGGTTTAATAAGAGTTAACTTTTGTTACTTTCTTTTCAACAAAGAGAAAAACGAGGGAAAGGGAAGAAAAACGAGGGAAAGGGAAGAAAAGAAGGGAAATTGAAAGGAGGGAGAGGAAAGAATAGGAAGGAAGAAGGAAGTGCAGCAGCGATTTAGGTTCATCACATAGCTTTTAAATCTTTCTCCATTAAAACATGCATCACAATGATTTTTTTCTTGTCCATGTGCTGTTCCATTAGTGTTCTGTGTTCATTAATCCATTTTATTTGATCTGTTCTGTGTTGTTTTTGTTAAACTGTATATGGATCTGGTGTGCGTGATCTGTGTTGCATCTGTTTAACAGTAAGATTTATCACAGTAATTAAGATATGCGTTGTGCGGGTAGATCTGTAATCTGTGTTGTTTCTGTAAAGTTGTTAAACATATAGATCTACTGCAATGTTTCCGCAGAATTGTTAAACGCAGAGCATATAGTAGATATGCATACAGATCTGTGCTACCATGTTATGCAAACGGGCAGAAACAATTGCTGTTGTTGTAATGTTTCTGCGGTACCACGTTATGCATACAGATCTACTGTACTGCAATGTTTTTGCAGCATTATTGTTTCTGCGCTGTTTGCACTGTAATGTTTCTGTTTCTGTTCCGGGGTTTCTGTATGCAATGTCTCTATTTCTGTTCCGGGTAGTCATGTTTGCACTGTAAGGATGGCACGCCCTGTGTTGTTGTATTGTTGTTTTTTTTGCAAATCCTTACACGCC
This sequence comes from Sextonia rubra, assembly GCA_037013555.1. Classification (NCBI taxonomy): domain Eukaryota; kingdom Viridiplantae; phylum Streptophyta; class Magnoliopsida; order Laurales; family Lauraceae; genus Sextonia; species Sextonia rubra. The sequence continues at coordinate 11,489,154 of JASUAD010000001.1, read as the reverse complement.
CTGTGTTGTTGTATTGTTGCTTTTTTTTTTTGCAAAATTTGCACTGCAATGTTTTTGTCCGGGTCAAAAGGATGGCGCCCTGTGTTGTTGTGTTGTGTTTTTTTGCAAAAGGATGGCATTAGGCCCCTCCCCCATTGAAGAAGGCCAGGCCGGGATTTGCACCCCCCCCCCCCCCCCCCCGCGCGTAATAATCACGCAGGCACGCGCCCGGTTAAACGTTTTCTGGATCGAGAATCTCGGGCCAAGCCCGGCTCGTGTGCGCGCGTAGGGCTCATAGCAAAAGAGTCCAAAAGAGCTTGAAGTATAAAGGACAAGGATATACATATATAGTGCTCAAAGAATTTATACTTTTCCAATGTGGGACTTTTGAAAAACCACAAAGCTCTTTGTGTAAAGCAAAACTATAAAACTCAATTTTGAAATTAACCCCTTAGAACCCAATCCCATCTATATATATTAACAAAGTTGAGTTCACCGCAATAACTACCACAATCATGTGTTTATCTGGTCTTAATCTCAAATCAATTTTCTAACCATGCCTATACCATATACTAATTTAGACTAGTTATATTTAGAACCTATAACTAGTTAGTGATAGCATGAATTGAACATGCACATGAACACTTGAAAATTCGAGGGTTGCTTCTATACACATGAATTGTATTTTTGGAAGTAACTAAAATTCAAGAAATAAAAAGAAATATTCATAAGTGTCTAAGTAGGAAAAAAAAGAAATAGAAAAGAGTAAAAATCTATATTGCACCCATTTGTTTGCTTGGAATTGAATGACTTGAATTCCTTTGAAAACATGAAATATATTTTTAAAAATGACTAAAATTGAAGAAATATGAGTAAAGACTAGCATAAAATATTGTGTTATGTATGTCTAGTGTCGCATATAGATTGAATAATAAATTAAAATTAAATGGTCAAAATCAAGTAGAAATTGCGATAAGCCCATACTAAGCTTGGGCCTAAAAATAAAAATAAACTCAATTTGGGGACATTTTTCAAGAGACTAATTATAAGAAATGAATAAATAGTATATAACATAAGGCAAGGAATAACATTTACATTTTATTACATTAAAAAAAAGTAAGTTTGACATTTTTTAAAAATGGAGACTACAATTTATAGTCAAATAAAAACATTTTGAGAAAAAAAACTATGCAAAGACTATATGTTTGAATGGAATTAATGACTTGAATTCCCTTGAATAATAATAATAATAAGGTCGATTTTATTTCTTTATATTGGTTTGACAAAAAAAAAAATCAAACAAATGTCACAACTGTTGTAGAACATTGAGTTAAATTCAGCATTTGGGCATCCAAATATGCTTTAATTCATTCAAGATATTCCATATATATGTAGACAACATGGGTCCAAGTTTCAAAATAGACAGACTTCATCTCAACCAAAATCAAGCTTAAATGACTCTTGTCAGTGTTCCTGGGTGGCAACCCAGGCTAGAGCAACTCATACTTTCCGATGATAAAATTAGTTGAAACTCACAGGGAAGACTTAAAATATGCTCTAGGTCATTCCTTCAGAGTTTCGGATTTTTCAAACACCATTGGATGTAAGTTCAAATTTATGGAGCCCCATTCTAAAGTTTTAGGGACACTGTGTGAAACTTCACTTCCTAAAGACCAAATTGGCTAAAATTTCTATGGAAGGCCTCAATAATGCTCTAGAGTATTTCCACAAAATTTCGGGTCGGTTGGATGTTGTTGACCCAAAGTCAACATACCCATTGGGCTATGAGGGCACTGAATACAAGCCTAACTTCCCAAAGGCCAAATCAATTGGAAATTGGATATAGACCTAAAAATAGGTTCCTCATTAAAATCTTAAAATTCCGTGGCTATCTGAGATCTTTGGGCCCCAAACAACTGAAGCATGGGCCCATTTTGACCAAAAGTCAACAGATTGTGTGACCCACTTTTCGATGTCAGAGCCGGATGAAAATTTTATGGCATTCCTAAAATGATGTCATAGTCCATCCATTTAAATTTCATGAGGTTTGCATATCATTTGGGCCTAAAACCATATAGAGTAAAGATATATAATTGCACCCATTTGTTTTCATAGAATTGAATGACTTGAATTCCCTTGAATGCATGAAATGTATTTTTGGGAATGACTAAAATTAAAGAAATAAAAGTAATAATTCATAAGTTTCTAACTTAAAAAAAAGAAATAGAAAAGAGTAAAGATTTGTAAATGATAAAAAACTTAGAAAGGAGATAAAATTAATTTACCTAACTATCAGCTTAATCTGTACCATCCATGTCGAATCGGTACAATTGTGACTATAATAAAAAATTATAAAAATACTTAAAATTTAAAAAAAAGGTAAAAATTGTAAAAAGATAAAACGCATGATTATGCTTTTGCACATTTTTTTAAAACCTTTTAGAGTTCAAAATGATAGAACTCACTACTATGCATAACATTAATTTGTTGACTTAACCCTGAACCGCATGATTTCAGATATGGACAAAAGTTGGTTGTTGCTTTGTGACACATTCAGTGAGCAATATAAAGATGGCGTGAAGTCATTTATTGAGTTTGCAAAGGCACATTCAGGCGAGGTTACGGAGATTAAGTGCCCGTGTAGCCATTGTTGTAACTACTTTAAGCATAAGTATGATACTGTTTATATTCATCTGTTAAAAAGAGGGATGATGGCATCCTACACCACTTGGGACGGACACGGAGAACTTCCACAACGTGATGAGCCGGACAAGGAAGATGATGAATATAATGAGGATCATGATGAATATGATCAATTATTAAAGGACCATCACATGGGAACTTACATCGAGGGTGATAACCTAGAGATGGAGGATGTGCAAGACTTTGAGAAAATATTGGAGGCGTCCCAATGTGGTTTGTACCCTGGCTGCAAAGAGACAGATACTTTGTTATCATTTGTCATCCAAATGTTATATGTGAAAGTAGAGAATGGGTGGAGCAATACATCTTTCAACAAAGTTTTAGAGATATTTAGGCAGTTCCTACCAAAGGGACACAAAGTTCCGGGGTCAATTTATGAGTCCAAAAAGTTACTACGAGACTTAGGATTGGGATATAAGCTATTGATGCATGTAAAAATGATTGTGCACTATATTGGAAGGAGAATGCAGACTTGAAAAAATGTCCCACGTGTCAGGAATCCAGGTATAAGATCAACGATAGTAGGGGTAAGAAGATCCCTCACAAGATACTGCGTTACTTCCCATTGACACCGAGGTTGCGAAGATTGTACATGTCCCGGAAGACAGCCAAAGACATGAGATGGCACAGTGATAAGCGTCTGGATGATGGGGTAGGAAGGCATCCAGCAGACTTTGAAGAGTGGAAGCAATTTGATCGGAATTATCCAGAGTTTACACAGGAGACCCGCAATGTCAGATTGGGCTTGGCCACTGATGGGTTCAACCCTTTCGGAAACTTGAGCACTTCTTATAGTATGTGGCCTGTCATTGTTATGCCCTATAACTTACCACCCTGGAAATGCATGAAGGACCCATTTTTCATGATGTCCTTACTTATTCCTGGACCGAGTCAACCAGGGACTAACATTGATGTCTACCTGAGACCCTTGATTGATGAGTTAAATGATCTATGGGAGACAGGGGTTTTGACTTATGATGCCTCCACTAAAGAGAACTTTCAGATGCGTGCAGCTTTAATGTGGACCATAAATGACTTTCCTGCATATGGTGACCTGTCCGGGTGGAGTACAAAAGGTTATTTGGCTTGTCCCACTTGCAATGATAATAATTTATCAGTAAGATTGACAGATAAGATTGGTTGGGTGGGACATCGATCTTACTTGCCTGAGAATCACAATTGGAGGAAGGACAATAAGTTTAATGGTTTTCCCGAGCTTGACAAAAGATCCTTGGACATACCAGCCGTGGAGAAAGTTATGGCTCAATTGGATAAGTTACCAGAGACCAAGTTCGGAAAGGGTGATACTAAAAGGAAAAGGCCCCGTGACGACGAACAATTGAACTGGACAAAAAAGAGCATTTTATGGAAGCTTCCATACTGGAAGTCAAAGAAGCTTCGACATAATCTTGATGTCATGCACATAGAGAAGAATATAGGTGAAAGCTGCTGTGGAACGATGTTGGCCATAGAAGGAAAGAACAAAGACACTCCAAAAGCGCGTGCGGATTTGGAAAAAATGGGCATAAGACCAGAATTGCATCTACAGAAGAATGACAAAGGATCTGTATTGAAGCCTAGGGCAGTCTACACATTGAGCTCGAAACAGATAGATGATTTTTGTGAATTCTTGAAGTCCATAGGTTATCCAGATGGCTATGCAGCTAATATATCAAGGTCTGTGAACTCTAAAAATGGCAAGTTATCAAGCATGAAAAGCCATGACTATCATGTCCTCCTTCAACGTCTTCTTCCAATAGGTATGCGCGGTTTTGTGAATAAAGAGATATGTACCGCACTGCTTGAGTTGGGCAGTTTTTTTCAGGAACTTTGCTCGAAGTCATTAAGGTGTAGTGATTTGGAGAAATTGGAAGAACGAATAGTGCTTATACTCTGCAAGCTGGAGATGATCTTTCCTCCAGCTTTCTTCGATGTGATGGTCCATTTGGCTGTGCATTTGCCTCGTGAGGCCATGTTTGGTGGACCTGTGCAATATCGGTGGATGTACCCGATCGAAAGGTGAATGCTACAATCCTATGGTGAATTATTGATTTAGTAGTGCAATTATCTTGCATATGTAATCTTAATTGTGATTGTTGCTTATTTGAAGGTTTCTCAAGACTCTAAAAGGGTATGTCACCAACAAAGCACATCCAGAAGGTTCAATTGCTGAGGCTTACATTTCCAAGGAGTGTTTCAATTTTTGCTCAATGTACCTAAAAGGGACTGATAAACCAGGACGGAATTGTGATGGTGGCGATCGTGGCCCTGGAATGGAGATCTTTATCCAAAATGTCAAACTCTTCTCACCGACCTTAAGGGCTCTTGATCCTTCCCAGAAAGAACGGGAAATGGCTCATTGGTTTGTGCTGTACAATACAGCCGAGGTGGAACCATATCTAGAGTATGTGGGTTAGTTAAATTACATATATAAACCTATTAATTATAACACTATTTTAAGATACTTATGTATACATTTCACTAAATAGGGAACACAAGAATATTATAGAGAATCAGAATCCTCAAAGACGTGATATAACTCAGATACAGCGAGCAGAATTTCCAAAATGGTTTGAAAAACATGTAAGATATATTTGAAAGAGCTTAGACATATTGGTAAACACTAACTAGCTTAAATTAATTTGAAATTAACTTTTTATGTTTGCAATATGTTTGTTTATGTAGATGAATGAGTTGTGAGATCAACGGTCACCAGAAGCAACCCAAGAACTGTGGTCATTAGCACAAGGTCCCAGTCCGATAATTGATCTTTATGCTGGTTGCATCTGCAATGGTGTCCGGTTCCATAGTAGAGACCATGAGAGCCGTCGGAGGTGCCAAAACAGTGGGTTGGTCGTAGAAGGGGAGCATAAAGGGAAGCAAATTGACTTCTATGGTTATTTGTGCAAAATATTGGAATTGAGATACTTGCATGGAGGTAGAGTGGTTCTATTTCAATGTGAATGGTATGACATCGGTCACAAAAGTAGAATACATACCGATCAACATGTCAAAACCATTGATATTAGGAGGCTTTGGTATAAAGATGATCCATTTGTCCTTCCAAGTAATGTCAAACAAGTATTCTATGTCAATGACACCATCAAAGGTAAGAATTGGAGAGTGGTAGAACAGGTCAATCATCGAGGAGTATGGGATGTACCAGAGCGGGATGATGCGTCCAATGATGCATTTCAACAGGACGAATCAACCAATGGTGTCCCAATTCTTGAACAAGATACTGATATTCAATATTACAGCAGAGATGATATGGATCTCGATATTGTTCCCGTTAATGAATTAATGACTGAGCATTATTCCGATGATAATGACGAGGATGACACAATTTTGGAATATATAGATGACGAAGAAGATGAACAGCAAAGAGGACCCATCCATGATGTCTATCATGATATAGAACCTGATATAGAATATGATATGTAGCTTTTGTTTTATACTTTAGTAGCTTTTGATTATGTCACGACCCGAGCCCAGAATTCGGGGGTTAGCGAAAAGCTAAACCGGTGACACACGTACTCCCGTGCACGTGCATCCAAACCCAGTCCAGATGCACGCACACAAGGGATCTAACACGTGTGAACTAAGCGTACGCGGAAGCTGTACATATCATAGCAAGCAACAAAGGAAAATAGCGGAAGCCAAAACAAATGCGAAACGGAAAAGATAAGATAATCACAACTGGAAAACCAAAACAAGTCTGAGTACACGACAAAATGAAGATGTACAAAATATACAGAATACAAAGTCCAAAGTCCCAAGCGCCCAAATACAAATCTCAAAAGACCAAAACTCTAAACAGAAGGCCACTGATATACATGCACGCACTCGGCAGAGGTGATCAGGCCCACTCTGCCAAACCGGAGGGTGCCTATACACTCGGCCCTGCAGCCTCCTCGACCGCCGGGGAGCTGGGCAAGGGATCTGTGCCTGCAATACCACAGACAACACAAATGAATACAACGATCCAGCAAATACAAGTAACAGGGATGAAACACTCATAGTATCAAAGTGAATAAAATAATGACAGAAGATTAAATACAGAGTTTCATCTTAGTATGCTAAGCAAATCGTGCATAGAATTAAAGCATGATAAGGGAATCAAAGCAGAGAAATACTGAACTAAGTGGCTACTACGTTAACCATATTCTCTCTAATAGAGAGCAAAGCAGAGCAGATGAGAACACCACTGACCGGGCCAAGGGTACAAGTGGGTCTCGGTTTCCTGGGTTCCGGGGTCCCAAGACAAAGCGACACTGCAGTTATACAGAGATACAGAGATCTAAGCCAGAGGTAACCCCGTCGGGCATCCTAGGGCTGAGGCTGAGTAGAGCCAGACTAATACCAATCAAATCAAATCTAAAAGAAGGGAGATTATCCGCTTTGGACTCACCGATGGCAAAGACCGGATCTTATCCTCACGTGTTAATCTCTGGGCAGAGCCACCAGGGAATACCCAAAATATACAAAGCCAGAATTATACAAAGCATAGCCAAAATACAGATCAGAACATAGATTAAGTCAAAGCACAGCATAGATCAAAGCTTAGCGCAGAACGAAGAATAAAACAGATATACAGAACAAAAATAAAATGACTGCGGAATGCATAAACATAGATTGGCAGAACAGAGGGCAAAACTATAAACAATATGCAATGCATCTCAGATTAATACGGAGTCAAGGTTCATTACAAGCCAGCCCTAATATAGTTATTCACTGTCACTAACCGTGCATGTTGATGTAGTTTTAAGTTAGTCAATGCACCGTTGCCATCCAAGTGTTGCAATGTAATCTTTGCGTGCACCGACGTCCCTTAAACCAACACCCATGGGGAGGTGCTTAATAGTGATCAACGCTCACATGAATACGTCACAGCCTAACAGACTATTCATGCGGTCCAAAGCATCCATTGGGCCGGTTTACATGCGTGGTTAACCTGTATTTGAGCCCTACAAGTCTCACCATTATCCTAAGTTATATTTCAGAATTGCCATGCCTAACGGTTTAGCCATGAGGGACCTATGGTTGAGCCGAAGACATCTTACGCGCTCGTCGTAATATGCACTACGGCTTCACCTTGGTTCCATTCAAAACACAGATAAACTGGTCATCTTCCACCTCTGATCTGATACCTTTTTCGGCTGGGCTACAGTCAGTATACGGCTTAGCCGTAGACCAATCCACGGCTTAGCCGTAGCCACACCGTAGGAGTACTGTATCGGGAAAGTTTCGACTGATCAGAGATTTAATTCACGGCTGGGTTACGGTTGGGTCACGGCTAGCTTACGGCTCAGCCGTAGGACAATTTACGGCTCAGCCGTAGCCTAGCCGTAGAACAAAAGTGAAATTGCAAGTCTCTGGAGGTTGAGCCGTAGAAACTTACGGCTTAGCCGTACAATACAGAACACGAATTCGGGCTGAGTACAGAAACTGAAATTCGGTACAGAACGTCTCCAAACAAATTACAGAGGTTCCAAATTCACAAAAAGTGGCTGTAAAACATTCTATACAAAGAATAAAAGAGAATTAGAGCAATCAAACAAAACACCCATATGTGTTATCAAAGCCTGTACTTATACTTGCCTCAAATTCTGACAATCCACTGAATCAAGCTCCAAATCAACTAAAATCAAGACAAATCAAAAAAATAAACCATGCATGAGATGTAGACACAGCATAGAGAAAGAGAGGTGCAATTGGAGATAAAGAAGAAAGAGCTTTGGAGAGAACCCACCTACCAAAGCCACAGACAGAGATGAGAGGAGGGAAAGAACCAAATCAAAACAAGGAATCCAAATCCTCAATCGAGCAAGAGAAGGGAAGAGAAGAGAGAGAGAGAGAACGTGGAGCTTCCCTGGAGTTGCATGCAGTCGATCAACGAAATGAGTAAGACATCTGGAAGCTGACTCATTATATAGGTTTTGGAGTTTAAGTCAAAGTCCGGTAAATTTCGATTATTTACAAATCGAGTCACACGGGGGTCCAACTTCTCCAATTGACTCCAAATGGGTCTGACACAGTTATGGAATATAACGAGCTCAACAAAATACACGTGCTGACACCAAGATGATGCAAAGATGATGCAAGCAAAGCAAAAGCAAAATTACGAAAAAGGGCTTAGAACTACCTATCTCAGTTCAAAGGTCACCCAACTACCTATCCCAGGCCCAAAACCAAGTCCGAAAGAATAAAACAACAGAAAAACAAGCTAATGAGCCACTAATCCGGCTCAAAGGGGATCGGAGTGTTACGTCCTCCCCCACTAGGAATCATTCCGTCCTCGGAATGACTACCTACCTGCGCAAAGAGCTGCGAGTACTGGCGCGCTAGCTGCTCCTCTAGCTCCCATGTAGCCTCATCTGGACCATGATGTTCCCACAACACTTTAACCCATCTGATAGTCCTGGTACGGAGAATCTGCTCTCGGGTCCCAACGATGCGAAGCGGACGCTCAACGTAAGTCGCATTAGGCTGAATCTGAATATCATCGTAGCGAATCACATGGCTCGAATCTGGCACATACTTACGAAGCATCGACACATGGAATACATCGTGAACACCGGAGAACTCATCTGGAAGCGTCAACCGATAGGCTAAATCTCCAACTCGGCTTTTGACTTCGAACGGTCCTACATATCTCGGAGCTAACTTGCCCTTCTGACCAAACCGTACCGTGCCCTTCATCGGAGAAACTTTAAGGAACACCCAATCTCCGACTTGGAATACCAAAGGTCTTCTCCGAGTATCCGCATAGCTCTTCTGTCTGGATCGAGCAATCTTCAGATTCTCTATCACTTTCTGCACTTTCTCTGTCGTCTCAGCAATGATTGTCGGACCATGAAAGCTTCTTGTTCCAACTTCCTCCCAGCACACTGGAGTCCTGCACTTGCATCCGTAGAGAGCCTCGTAAGGTGCCATACCAATGCTCTCATGGAAGCTGTTGTTGTAGGCAAACTCACACAATGCCAGATGTATATCCCATTCCTTCTCAAAGTTCAACACACTCGTTCGGAGCATATCCTCCAACGTCTGAATGGTACGCTCCGACTGTCCGTCAGTCTGAGGGTGGTATGCCGTACTAAAACTCAGCTTCGTGCCCATAGCTTCCTGAAATGCTCTCCAGAATGAAGACACAAAACGACTGTCGCGATCAGACACAATCGATACTGGAGTGCCATGCAATCTGACTATCTCATCAACAAACTTCCTGGCCATCTCTGTGAATGTCATCCCTTTCTTGAACAGAAGGAAATGTGCTGACTTAGTCAATCTGTCCACTATTACCCAAATTGCATTGTTCTTTCTGCTGGTCGGCGGAAAACCGGAGACGAAATCCATGGTAATGTGCTCCCACTTCCACTGCGGAGTGTGTAATGGATGCAATGATCCTGGAGGTCGCTGATGATCAGCTTTCACCCTCTGACAGGTCAAACATCGGGCTACGAACCCTGCGATCTCCCGCTTCATATTGTTCCACCAAAATCTATCCTTCAAGTTCCGGTACATCTTCGTACTCCCTGGGTGCATCGCATATCGGGCATCGTGCGCATCTGTCATCAACTTATCTTTCAGCTCATCCACAGCGGGAACACACAATCGATTCCTGAAGTACAAAACTCCGTCTACCAAGCTGAAATCCGGTCGATCTGTAATCAGATCTCTGAACTTCACCAGAAGGGGGTCCTCAAACTGTTGATCCTTGATCTGCTGAATCACTTCAGGCTGAAACACGACGGTAGTATCTAATGTCACCAATTCGCCTACCATCCGAACCTCTACGGGCTGATCATGTACAAGCATATAGAATCCTGCCAACACCTGAAGACTGTCTGTCCTCCCGCTGAGTGCATCCGCAACTACATTCCCCTTGCCTGGGTGGTACTTGATCGGAAAGTCGTAATCCTTGATGAACTCCAACCACCTTCGCTGCCTCATATTCAAGTCATGTTGATCGAACAAATACTGGAGACTGTGATGATCGGAATGAACCTCGAACTTTACACCGTACAAGTAGTGTCGCCACAACTTCAGTGCAAATACAATGGCTGCTAGCTCCAAGTCATGTGTGGCATAGTTCTTCTCATGCTCTTTCAGCTGTCTGGATCCATAGGCAATCACTTTCTGATTCTGCATCAGTACACAGCCTAGTCCCACTCGAGAAGCATCGGAATAAATAACGAATCCCTCACTACCATCCGGGAGAGTCAATACTGGCGCCGTAGTGAGCTTTTCTTTCAGCATCTGAAAACTACGCTCACACTTCTCTGTCCACTCATACGGGACCTTCTTCCGAGTCAACTGAGTCAGCGGGGCTGAGATCTTCGAGAAGTCCTGCACAAACCTGCGGTAATATCCCGCCAAACCCAGAAAACTCCGAATCTCTGTCACTGATCTAGGACGGGGCCAATGGACTACTGCCTCAATCTTAGCCGGATCCACCATCAATCCCTCTCTAGAAATCTTATGACCCAGAAATGCAACTTGCTCGAGCCAAAAATCACACTTAGACAACTTTGCATACAACTTGTGATCCTTAAGCAGCTGCAATGCTTTCCGCAGATGATCTGTATGTTCCTCAGCAGTCTTCGAATAGACCAATATGTCATCTATGAAAACCACAACGAACTGGTCCAAGAAGGAAGTAAACACCCTATTCATCAATGCCATAAAAGCTGCGGGTGCATTCGTCAAACCAAATGGCATGACAAGGAACTCGTAGTGTCCATACCGAGTCCTAAAAGCTGTCTTAGGAACATCCTCATCCTTCACCCTAAGTTGGTCATATCCTGACCTCAAGTCGATCTTCGAGAAGTAAGCTGCACCCTGAAGTTGATCGAATAACTCATTGATCCGAGGCAATGGATATTTGTTCTTGATAGTCACTTTGTTCAACTGCCTGTAGTCAATGCACATCCGGAAACTGCCATCCTTCTTCTTAACAAACAATACAGGAGCTCCCCAAGGTGAAACACTTGGGCGTATGAACCCTTTATCCAACAGATCCTGCAACTGTTTCTTCAATTCCAACAATTCTGCAGGTGCCATACGATATGGAGCTCTACTAATGGGTGTTGTACCTGGCATCACGTCGATCGAGAACTCTACCTCTCGAACTAGTGGTAACTCTGGCACATCCTCCGGAAAGATATCCGGAAACTCGCTGACTACTGGGATCTCACTGAGCTGTCGCTGATCTTTCTTCTTTGAAATAAACGCAAGAAATCCCTCACATCCCCTACAAAGCATCCTGTCTGCTTTACAAGCAGATATCACACGCCTTGGGCACTTCGTCTGGTTACCCTCAAATCGAAATCCGCTGCCCAAATCAAAGTAGATAGCCTTGCTGTAGCAATTGATACACGCATGATATCTCGCAAGCCAGTCCATACCAAGAATCACATCAAAATCCAGTGTCGTGAGCAACACGAGGTCTACCGGGAGCTGATGACCAGCTATCCGCACATCACACTGAGGGTAGAAGACACTGCACTCCACCCGTTTACCAACCGGAGTGGATACTAGCAACAAGTATGGGAGCGGTGTGGGTCGCTGTCGAAGCTGCACAGCAAAATGGGGTGCTACGTACGAACGCGTAGACCCGGAGTCAAATAAGGCTAAAGCTTCAGCATCAGAAATTAAAATTTTACCTTCCACGACAGTAGCTTCCTCCGCGCCCTCATGTGTAGTAGCATAAGCTCGTGCTGTCTGACGGTTCTGCTTCTGGGCTGGGCGAGTTGGCTGCGATTTGCCTTGCGCTGTAGGCCCTGCCGATCTCGTCTGTGGAGAGGACTGAAACTTCGGGCATTGGGCCCGCTTGTGATCCGTAGAGCCACAACCGAAACAGGCTCCACTCTTCCTCCAACATCTGTCTGTTGGGTGATCCTTCCCACAGTGACCACAAACCACCTGAGTACTACTCGAACTACCCTGCTTACCCTTGAACTTCTTCGGGAACGGACTTCTGCCACTGGAACCTGCCGTCCTCTTAGCCTCAGTTCGCTCCTCCTCAAATATGGCCTCTGCATCATAGGCCCTGTCAATAGCGTCATCTAATGTAGCTGGCCACATATATGCAACTACGTGGCGTTTATGCCTCGGGTTCAGACCGTTGACGAAGCGAGTTACCTTCTTATGCTCAGTGTTCACCATGTCCTCTGCAAAGTGGGACAGCTCTGTAAACTTGTGTACATAATCTGCAACTGACATCTGTCTCTGCTGAAGGTTGAAGAATTCCACTTCCTTGGCTCGCTGAATATGGAGAGGCATGAACTTCCGACGGAATTGCTGCTTGAAGGTCTCCCAAACTGTGGCACTGGGCATAGTCTGGAATGAACTCTTGACACTCCTCCACCATGTCTTGGCTACACTCCGAAGCATAGAGGCTGTAAGCACTACTTTCTGTTTGTTGCTACACACAATCGTGTCAAATAGCTCTTCAGTCTGCTCCAACCATTGCTCAGCCTGCAATGCATCCTCTATCCCATGAAACTCGGTCGCCCCTCGCTTACGGAACTTGTCAAAAAGAGCATTTGGATCTGATTCCTTGGGCTGGAAAATCACTTGCTGATCTATACGAGGTGATGCTGACGCAGCAGCCTGACTTTGCCTATCCACCATGGATGACATCTGAGCCTGTAATGACTGCATAGACTGCATCATCATCATCATGCGCTCCTCACTACTGATATGTGGGGGTACCGATCCACTATCACCGTTATGGCCCTGTTGATTCTCATCCCGAGATCCTGATCCTGATGCCATCCTGTAAAAGGAAAAGAAACACAGTACACAAATATAAAATGCGTTATCTCACCACGATCTTAAATGCCTACATGCTTATAACTAGCATGCTCTGATACCATACAATACGTATGTCACGACCCGAGCCCAGAATTCGGGGGTTAGCGAAAAGCTAAACCGGTGACACACGTACTCCCGTGCACGTGCATCCAAACCCAGTCCAGATGCACGCACACAAGGGATCTAACACGTGCGAACTAAGCGTACGCGGAAGCTGTACATATCATAGCAAGCAACAAAGGAAAATAGCGGAAGCCAAAACAAATGCGAAACGGAAAAGACAAGATAATCACAACTGGAAAACCAAAACAAGTCTGAGTACACGACAAAATGAAGATGTACAAAATATACAGAATACAAAGTCCAAAGTCCCAAGCGCCCAAATACAAATCTCAAAAGACCAAAACTCTAAACAGAAGGCCACTGATATGCATGCACGCACTCGGCAGAGGTGATCAGGCCCACTCTGCCAAACCGGAGGGTGCTTATACACTCGGCCCTGCAGCCTCCTCGACCGCCGGGGAGCTGGGCAAGGGATCTGTGCCTGCAACACCACAGACAACACAAATGAATACAACGATCCAGCAAATACAAGTAACAGGGATGAAACACTCATAGTATCAAAGTGAATAAAATAATGACAGAAGATTAAATACAGAGTTTCATCTTAGTATGCTAAGCAAATCGTGCATAGAATTAAAGCATGATAAGGGAATCAAAGCAGAGAAATACTGAACTAAGTGGCTACTACGTTAACCATATTCTCTCCAATAGAGAGCAAAGCAGAGCAGATGAGAACACCACTGACCGGGCCAAGGGGACAAGTGGGTCTCGGTTTCCTGGGTTCCGGGGTCCCAAGACAAAGCGACACTGCAGTTATACAGAGATACAGAGATCTAAGCCAGAGGTAACCCCGTCGGGCATCCTAGGGCTGAGGCTGAGTAGAGCCAGACTAATACCAATCAAATCAAATCTAAAAGAAGGGAGATTATCCGCTTTGGACTCACCGATGGCAAAGACCGGATCTTATCCTCACGTGTTAATCTCTGGGCAGAGCCACCAGGGAATACCCAAAATATACAAAGCCAGAATTATACAAAGCATAGCCAAAATACAGATCAGAACATAGATTAAGTCAAAGCACAGCATAGATCAAAGCTTAGCGCAGAACGAAGAATAAAACAGATATACAGAACAAAAATAAAATGACTGCGGAATGCATAAACATAGATTGGCAGAACAGAGGGCAAAACTATAAACAATATGCAATGCATCTCAGATTAATACGGAGTCAAGGTTCATTACAAGCCAGCCCTAATATAGTTATTCACTGTCACTAACCGTGCATGTTGATGTAGTTTTAAGTTAGTCAATGCACCGTTGCCATCAAAGTGTTGCAATGTAATCTTTGCGTGCACCGACGTCCCTTAAACCAACACCCATGGGGAGGTGCTTAACAGTGATCAACGCTCACATGAATAGGTCACAGCCTAACAGACTCTTCATGCGATCTAAAGAATCCATTGGGCCGGTTTACATGGGTGGTTAACCTGTATTTGAGCCCTACAAGTCTCACCATTATCCTAAGTTATATTTCAGAATTGCCATGCCTAACGGTTTAGCCATGAGGGACCTATGGTTGAGCCGAAGACATCTTACGCGCTCGTCGTAATATGCACTACGGCTTCACCTTGGTTCCATTCAAAACACAGATAAACTGGTCATCTTCCACCTCTGATCTGATACCTTTTTCGGCTGGGCTACAGTCAGTATACGGCTTAGCCGTAGACCAATCCACGGCTTAGCCGTAGCATTCCACGGCTTAGCCGTAGCCACACCGTAGGAGTACTGTATCGGGAAAGTTTCGACTGATCAGAGATTTAATTCACGGCTGGGTTACGGTTGGGTCACGGCTAGCTTACGGCTCAGCCGTAGGACAATTTACGGCTCAGCCGTAGCCTAGCCGTAGAACAAAAGTGAAATTGCAAGTCTCTGGAGGTTGAGCCGTAGAAACTTACGGCTTAGCCGTACAATACAGAACACGAATTCGGGCTGAGTACAGAAACTGAAATTCGGTACAGAACGTCTCCAAACAAATTACAGAGGTTCCAAATTCACAAAAAGTGGCTGTAAAACATTCTATACAAAGAATAAAAGAGAATTAGAGCAATCAAACAAAACACCCATATGTGTTATCAAAGCCTGTACTTATACTTGCCTCAAATTCTGACAATCCACTGAATCAAGCTCCAAATCAACTAAAATCAAGACAAATCAAAGAAATAAACCATGCATGAGATGTAGACACAGCATAGAGAAAGAGAGGTGCAATTGGAGATGAAGAAGAAGGAGCTTTGGAGAGAACCCACCTACCAAAGCCACAGACAGAGATGAGAGGAGGGAAAGAACCAAATCAAAACAAGGAATCCAAATCCTCAATCGAGCAAGAAAAGGGAAGAGAATAGAGAGAGAGAACGTGGAGCTTCCCTGGAGTTGCATGCAGTCGATCAACGAAATGAGTAAGACATCTGGAAGCTGACTCATTATATAGGTTTTGGAGTTTAAGTCAAAGTCCGGTAAATTTCGGTTATTTACAAATCGAGTCACACGGGGGTCCAACTTCTCCAATTGACTCCAAATGGGTCTGACACAGTTATGGAATATAACGAGCTCAACAAAATACACGTGCTGACACCAAGATGATGCAAAGATGATGCAAGCAAAGCAAAAGCAAAATTACGAAAAAGGGCTTAGAACTACCTATCTCAGGTCAAAGGTCACTCAACTACCTATCCCAGGCCCAAAACCAAGTCCGAAAGAATAAAACAACAGAAAAACACGCTAATGAGCCACTAATCCGGCTCAAAGGGGATCGGAGTGTTACAGATTATATGGACAACTGTTATAAATTTAAAAGATTTTTCATTTACATATCATGGCTTTGTTGTTTCACATGTCATTTCAGTTATTGGCATCATTTTATATTTTTTTTCATTTCATTGTTTGTCATATATAGTTGCCAAATATGCAAAAAGGTGGTAAATTATTTGTGAAGCCTGGGTTTTTGGTGACCCAGAGGAAGAAGTTACCTATCGAGGAGGAGAGAGATAAAAGGATTAAAGAGAATATTGCGAGAATGCATGCTCTAGGGGTTCCGGATAAGGCAAATTCGTTCTTTGGATTGGGTCAGACGGCCATGAAGAAAAAAACCATGGAGAGAAAGAGAAAGGAGGGTGGCTGTGACGATGATGAGGCTTATCTTCCACCTGAGGGTGAGGAGGGATTGAGTTCTTCTAGTGAAAGTTCCTTTAATGATGAGGATGATGAATCTGAGCCCCAGTTGAATAAGGTAATAACCTTTATTTTTCTGCTCATACTTAGATGCTACAAAGGTTAAAAACATTGACTAGTAATAGTAACTTTGTTGACTTTTTCATTTTATACATATTACTATTATATGATGATTATGATGATTACACTATGTAGTATTACTTAATTTGATGTTTGATTGTTGATTACTTCAATTATTGATTACTAATAATTAAGTTTACTGTTATGTCAGGTCACAAATATGCCTCCGTGGCTTAGGAAAAGAGTTGGTGCTACTAGTCGTTCAGGAGCTACACAGACCCTCGAGCGAGTGATACCGATGCCATCTCCACAGCCTACCCATGATCCATTGCCACAGCATGATCCACAACCACATCCACAGCCACAGCCTACCCAAGCTCACTTCTCATCATTTACACGGCCTGACCAGCTTACTAGTCCACGTAGTGCTGCCAGTAGTGTGGGTAAGAAATGTACACCATTTACATATAAATAAAATTGGCTTTCCTTTAATGATTTATGTCTACTAACATAAATAAATTTGTGTTCTTAACAGCATCGGCTTCAGTCTCTAGCAAAACTGGTAAACGGGGCCCGACCAGGGGGAAGAACGTGGATAGGCTTAGGAAAGTGCTTGGTCATCCCATTCTTGTTGATATCAATCGTGAGGAAGGGGCAATAGAGGGGACGTGGGCCTCTTCTGTAGCATCTGCTCTTGGGGAACAGATTCGAGATCATGCACCAATCCGAGACATTCATTGGGTAGACATTGATTTTGAGATCAGGCTAGCCATTGTTATGAGAGTTGGGGTAATATGAATTGATTTATAAAAGAAAAATTGTTTAACATGTTATTCAATTGATTTCTTAAACTGAGAGTTTAATTCATATTGCATTTTATTGTTACCAATTGCAGTTAACCTTTGACCTTGGCGGGGACTATGAAAGAGATTTGGTGCTCAAGTCTATCATTGACCATAAGTGCCAAGATTTATACAAAGACTGGAAAAGCACATTGCACAAGCACTATCTTGAGCTCAAAAAGGATGGAGTGCCAGACATCAAAAGCCATCCATTATATCCTTGTAAATTGGATGACTGGAAGTTTATGATCGAGCACGTGTGGGAGAGCGACAGTTTTAAGGTATTCCTTATTGATGTTATATACATATATATGGTGTTTGGGCTTCTACTAGATTGAAATAAACCAACTGCATGTGAGATAATTAAGCTTATTTTGTTGTTTTCTTTTTTAATTTTGTCCTCATAGAAAAAGTCTGAAAGTGGAAAAAAGGCACGAGCCGCCCAAAAATACAATCATACGAGTGGCTCAAGATCGTATGCATCACGAGCATCTATCGATGTAAGTATATGATTGTAAATTTTTACTCTTAATAAAATTTCAATACTTAGTTAATCTGACTGAAATATCTAATAAATAATAGGCATCAAAGAATGGTGGTGTTCGACCATCTATCCCGGATATTTTTGAGCAAACTCACAGACATGGTCGGCATGGTGGGATGTGGATAAATGACCATGCTGAACAACATCATGTAAGTACTAACTAATTCATTTGTTTAAATCATCAAATGTACATTTTTTACATATGTTATGGGTTTACATAATGAAAAATGACAGGCTATGCTAAAAGAGAAGATTCTCGCACAGTCGCAACCAGGTGTCAAGAATCCGCAAACCGAGGTACAAGTTTCCATCGATGTGCTTGGGAAAAGATCAGGTTTCTCAAGGGGATTTGGGATCCGCAGCATCGCTTCATCTTCCACACAGTCTCAAGAACCTAATCCTGAGGTGATCGCTTTGCAGCAGAAGATAGCTTACCAAGATAAGACCTTGGCCGCATGGCGGGGCTTACTACAGGTGATGGCTACAAAAATTGGGATAGATCCTGCCAGTGTACCAGGGTTAGTGGATCCAACTAACGTTCTGAGGTTAGTTCTAGAGAATGGTGGTGAAGATGGCACATCGAGTGAAGGGCAGGATGCGGCTTCCCTTGGTTAGTAAATTAAAATTTTATTTTCAATTCTAAAGAGTGGTTTGGACTTAAATGTTGAGTTTAAGGAGGTATCTAAAATTAAGTAAATAAATTATTTCATCTGTTTAAGCCAAATTTTGTTGTGGCTAACTTTGTGATAATTCATTTTGACAATATGGACACTGTGAGGCCCTTAGAATATTGTTGTGGCTTTGAAACACATTTTGGATAATATTTTAGGGGGATATGCTGCACCTTTATTTTCAAAATGCATGGTTAGTGTAATTTGCTAACTTTTGATTTTCTGATCAACTTGAAGAGTGACGATAGCAAAAGCATATATTAGATTTGAAGTTAGTTTATTGATAAAATGCTAACAATTTTTTATATATATTTTTTTTTGTGCAGGTTGATGATGGAGGATGTCTTCAACTTGACAACTAGCTGGCCTTTTCTCTTATTTTCTCTTTTATCACAAGCATTTTGACTTGTTGAACATTATCTTCTTGTTTTTGGATATTTGAATATATTTGAGACTTATTTGGATGATATGTATTGGATATTTTGTAATTTTTTAATATTTTTCATTGAGATTCATAATTGGTTGGATTTTAATCTATTTGGATGTTTATTGAATTAGTTTAGATGAGATTAGTATAAACTGGTTGCTGAAAAAAATTAAAAATAAATAATTTTTTTCATTATCTCTTTTGGCTATGCAATGTATGAAGGTAAAGAATAGATGGAGGTTTTTTCTACGTGTATTGAGTGGGCAAAAGTTATGTTTATAATAAAAAATAATATTTTTTACTTTTGCCTACGAACTTTTCATAAGCAAAAGTGCTAATTAAAATTAAAAAAAATTGTGTTTGACTTTTGGCTATGCAAACCTTCGTAGCTAAAGATTACAAACCTTTGTAGCCAAAGGTTGTACATTTGCCTACGTAAAATATTCGTAGCCAAAGACTGTACATTTGCGTACGTAAAAGCTTCGTAGCCAAAGGCTATACATTTGCCTACGTAAAATCTTCGTAGCCAAAGGCTGTACATTTTCCTACGCAAAATCTTCATAGCCAAAGGCTATACATTTGCCTACGCAAAGCATCATAACCAAAAGTTGCACCTTTGCCAACGACAAATTGGTGTAGGCAAAAGTACAACATTTGGCTACGAAGATTTTGCGTAGCCAAAAGCAACACTCTTACCCTACCAAAAAGCGTAGCTAAAAACTCAGTTTTTGCCCACGCACTATTCTATGTGTGGGCAAAGACCTTTCCCCACAACCCTTTGGCTACGATTTGCCTACGCATGTCATTGCGTAGGCAAAGAGTTTTACCTACGCATTTAGTCTTTTACCTACAAATTTTCTGCATAGGCAAAGGTGCATTTTGTTGTAGTGTATGTAGACTTTTCCGGAGCATTCAAGTATTTGTATGGATACAGCTATGATCGATGCCGTGCACAAATGAAACACTAATTCAGAGAAAAACTTCTGGTTTTTTCAATGTAGTGTGTTTTGTTGCACTGTCTACCGGACAGATATTATCCTCAGTTTCATGCATTCCATGATCCATATAGCAAGTAATAATAAACTCACATAACTAATCAATCGCATCACAAAAATAAAACTTGAGAACAATGAAACAATTTACCATTCAAGGCAAATATAGTATGCAAACACAAAAAACGGGGGATAAAAGAATAAGTCAACATCAAACAAAATATTGAAAATTGAACTCAAAGTTAAACTCATAAAAGTAGTTGTAGGTTTTCTAGACCATGCTTGGTGGTTTGCCCAATTTCCAAACAAAATGCCTTGTTAATCACCTCTCCTGGGGTGGTTATTTTCATCTCTACTGGAGAACATATTATATTTACCTCTTCTAGAGGAATTTTAATTGACTAATCTGGCATTTATTTCAAGCATTAGGTGTATGACCATCTGCTGGTGATCATCCCTGTCTAATGGGGATATAATGGCGCGGAAAATAAGAGCGTATGCCATATCATTCAGGGATATTTTATTTCCGACTTTGATAGTATTACCAAGCTTTTTAGAGTGTGTAAAAATCGATTTACCAATAACAATCAAACAAAAATAGAACTTCGGGTTCTCAATATCCGATGACAAAATATAATGAAGAATTGGCCAATCAGAAAGTTAGAACTTCGGGTTCTTAACTGATGAAATCAGAACTTCTAGTTCTGTCAATACTTCAGGCTAGTAATAGAACTTCAGGTTCTTAGAACTACTGGTTCTATCAAAGCTTCAGGTTTGAATCACAACTTCTGGTTCTATCAAAACTTCAGGTTTGATTTCATGGCCTTTGTATCGATCTACACTTGTGAATCTTTAGAAATCAAAGCTCCAAGTTTAATTATGAATATGAATCTTCGGGTTCATATTCCAAATCTTAGAACTTCTGGTTCCAGATAATGTATGGATCTTCGGGTCCATCTTATTCATTGGATATAGAACTTCAGGTTCTATTATTTGTAACTACTGCTCTGGCAATGATAAATTTATCAAAACTAAAGTTTCATATAATCATATAGTGATAATTATACCGAAGTAATTATATCAAGCATGTAGTACAATGTTATAGAATATAAGAATAAATGTATGTGAGAAACAGAAATAAAATGTAGAACTTCAGGTTCTTAATATCCAATCAAAGATAATAATAAAAATGTGATGAAGAATTTAGAAATTGAAGTTTAGAACATCGGGTTCTCAACTTAAGATTCAAAACTTCTGGTGCTAAATTAGAATAGTTCATGGATCCTTTGGTACGGGTTAGAACTTCTGGTTCTATATTAGAATAATTCATGGATCTTCAGGTCCGGATTAGAACTTCTAGTTCTAAATAAAAATAACATATAGAACTGTAGATTCGGGTTATTTATTCGATATAGAACTTTTAGTTCTAAGTATCAGATGAAACTTCGAGCACATATTGTGGATCTGAAAACTTCTAGTTTCAGAGTAAAATAATCAACGGATCTTCTGGTTCGAATTCAAAAGAACTTCTGGTTCATAGACTAAAATAATTTACGGAGCTTCGAGTCCGAGTTATTGATTTCATGTAGAACTTTTAGTTCTAAATATTGTGTGGAACTTCGAGTTCCAATTATTTTTATAGAACTTCTGGTTCTATTTATAATCCGTAATTTTTAATTCTATCATGATCTCTTTTCGATAAAAGAAAATGAATAATCATCACAAGGATCAAATGATAAATATTTGCAAATCTAAAAGAATAAAGATAAATGCAAACTAATAAGAGATCATAAAATAAGGAGAAATTACTTAACTTTTGAATCGTCCTCCTTTTAGTGCCAATATGTAGATCTGCTCGCAAGCTTTCCATAGGTACAAACGGATCTCAAATCGGATTTCGAATCGTCAAGATATTGCAGAAACAAGTTTCTACCATCGATTTGGTCAAATCTGCCTTTGACCGTACGGCTAGCTGATGTATGCTGACGTCAGCAACAGACTCATGGGCTGGATTGCTGCAAATAGGTTCAGGTCAACCTGACCCGACCTGAACTACACTGCTTGTACTGCTGGGTTCTGCAAAGTGGGTCAGTTTTGAATTGACCCGAACTCAACCAGGGTCCGACCTGGCCAACCCAAGTTGAGGTCGACTTCCTCTTCCTCTTCTTTACTCCACAGCACCACCGAAAACCCAATCCTCCCTCTCCAGGTGGCTCCCGTTTCTCCTACTCCTCTCCCCAACCGGACGGCCAGCCGGGTCGTCGTCGGCCGGCCCGAGATCCACATCCGACCGTGGCAGCACCCAAACCACACCGAGGTGATGCGGGCCCATAGCCTGATCGAGAGGGTCGAGAAGGAGGAGCGGGCGCAGTGCGAGATCAAGAGCCCTAGGCCGCTCATAGCCGTCACGCCCACCTCTGTTCAGTCTGCTGTGTCAAAAGGCGGTGTTGGTGGTCTGATTTGGTCGGTTGCCGAGCATGTACATGGCGGCCGGATGGAAGCTGGTGATGGAGGCGGATTTGGGCGGGTTTTCAACCTCCTTGAGGAATCCGCCTTCTCAATCCGGGCTGACGATGGTGTCGCGAGCCCAAACCATAACAAATCAGCTGCAGCAGTAGCACCAATAAGAAGAAGGAGAAGGAGAAGAAGATGAATCCATTCTTGATGGTTTCAAGTTTCCTAATCTGGCACCAAAACAAGTCAAGTTGCCAAGACCTGGGTTGGCCTGGACCCAGATCGTCCGTTCTCCCTTGGCTTCTGCAACTAGGGAAAGCTCGGATCCTATTCGTTTTCAGTCTCTTCGTTTGGATCTGCACGAGGCTCTCTTCTTCTCCTCCTTCTCTTCGTACTCGCATTTCTCTCTCTCATTCACGCGCTTCGTGCTGATAACGTATTAGAATAGAAAACAAAAGAGTAGAGAGAGAAAGAGAAAGAGAGGGCTCTTATTAATGAGATCGGTGTGTATGTACACAATAGGGGGGAAGAGGATCTTATTTATAGGATAAGATTGCTTCCTCCCCAAGCAACTTAATAAGGAAAGACTCTAACCCTAAGTAATTCCCTTATCTTATGTGGGTCCCAATGTAGGCATCCACCTATGATAATACATCTTATAACAGTTGGGGTTTACTTTTCGACGTGCTCCGGAAAAAAGAGAAATAATTTAAGCTTACTTCTTTAAGTATCCCCCTTATTGTAAGCCGGCCCTGAAGGGTCCACCATCCATTTTGAAGCCGGCAAAACGTATAAAGGAAAACTAATACGTTACAATAAAATTGGACAGTGATTAAAGCTACTTTCCACTCAGAGCACAATCAAATCAAAATCTTATGATGGCAAGACCAAGGATATGTTTGGTAATTCTACTGTTTTTATTATAGACCATTTAAAAATGGCCAATAAAAAAAAGAGCTATAAGAAAAAGATGCTAGAATCAAAACATATATTTAATAATGCAAAGATCTATTTTATATAGATTGTTTAAATCAATGGTTAAAAGTTTTTCTCAAATATGTCGAGATCTATGAAGTATCAAGCATTGACTTTTAACTACATAGCCATGTTCAACCTTAAAAAGAGATATAATGGTTTGCATCCTATGTTTTGAGCCCATAAGTTATTTTTGAAAAATAAAGTAATTCATGTTTTTAAAAAAATATCTCAAGATTAGTGATGATCCAAGGCTAGAATCTAGTTTTATAGTTGTCATTGACCTTATAAATATTTTTAATAGTTTGGTTCGTGATTTATTGTCCAAAAAATAATAATAATAAGGAGAAACTTTTGCTAAACTTGGGCTTGACTTTGCTACATTTTTTTCACATTAACATTACCAAAAGAAAATCTGTGTTGCATTTAAGATACAAAATATTTAACTATATCAACTAATATGCATTCCTCTCATCATAAGTTACTTTAACTCTAAAAGCAAACTTTTTACAATCGCCCTCAACAATTCTTCATGTTTTGAAAGTGTTCCATAATTGTCTCATCATCAATGGTATTAAATATGTCCTTGTAGATACATGCCCAATGGTAATTTGGTCATCTTTGGACTTGTAGAAATGCGTAGATTTGGTGATTTAGGGCTTAGGGTTTGGATTAGGAATTGAGGATTTAGGTTTGAAATTAGGATTTGAAGATTAAGTGGTCACATTTAGGTATAGAGTGATTAAAATTATACTACATTTGAGAAGGAAGGGAGATTTCTTTATTTCTGCTAATTTTGACAGAGAGAGAGAAGGAGATAGACTAACTATGAGATGACCAATGACAAGAAGCTCGATTGGCGCGAGGAGAATCTCAGACTTTCAATAAAAAGAAGATGTCAACAAAAATGGAGCAAACAAGATATGGTACTCTCGGGAGAAAAATGTCAAAAGAGAAGAATAATGTTTCACCAACGTTTTGTGATGCAAGGCAATCATAGAGTTTAGATGTGGGGCAACTGTTTATAAGATACACATGGTACAAGTCCAAGCCCAATGGTCAACTGTACTCACATTTGCCCCTGGCCTTAGTAATCCATTGAGACAAGACTATATCAAGTGTTTATGTGAGCCAAGATGGGAGAATTTGCAGGGGTAAAGTTTCAAGTCCCACACCAGAAATATCGAAAGTCTTGATCTTGGTTTATAACTACTGCCTTGGCCTTAACTCCACAAGTGGCTTTTTAAAATTGTACGTCAACATTGAGTTGAAATCCCATGATCCAAGCGGACAATATTATATGGGTAATAGATTAAGGTTATCACAAATGAGTTCAAAGCTGAAAATCCTAAGTAATTCCTTAAGGCGAGATCATGTTAAGTGCTCTGATAGGTAATGGCTCGGATTGTTACATGTTTTGTTTGAAACTTTAATTTGGACACACAGATTCGTATAACATTATTAGGATGGTTTTGTTTGAAGTTATGAAAAGGAAATCTAGCATTTTTAGACCATGTATCCATATATGGACCATGAAAGAGAGAGGCCAAATCCTCCAATCTTGGGGTCAAAAATAGCTCTGCCATATTATACTAATCAATGTTCCTAATTCCCCTGAAAATATCTACCATATTATATATATTAAAGCTACAAGGAGGGAGGCCTGTGAAGTATGCTACGTTAGCATCCCTTATTTTTCTTTTTTTCTAGAGCGCCACATCAGCATTCCAATGGTGGAATTGGGTTTCTAAAATCTTTTTGATTAATAGCGTTGGATAAGTATATCAATTTTGTTCCCCTTTCCAAAATATATTGATGACATCCTCTTTCCTTTCTTTTAAATTAAGAAAAAGTTAAAGCAATCAATGCCATTATCTCACATTAATCTCTCTTATCTTTTAGGCAAGTAGTATTTTTTAAACTTGGATCTCCCAAAATCTCTCATTTTATCCTCTAAAATCTGTAATTGATTTTTCCTCTTAATATCTAATCATTCCATTCATTTCCCCTAAAATCTCTTTAGAGTTTTCATATCTTTCCGGAGAGACGATTTGCATGACGATTCAGCAATCCTTTTTCTATGCTTTTCTTCTTCAGCGACGAAAATCCGGTCTGCAAATAGGAAACCGTAAACCACAAAACTCATGCGGCTGAGCCTGGATCAAAGTGAGCTTATGTTTAAATCATGGAGGAATGAAAGAGACACAAGGCAGGTCCTTAGCTTGGCTTCTGTGTGATTTACTTACTGGTTGCTGATTTTGATTTGGGTTGGAACTTGGAAAAGATGATATGCTTAATTCCTTGTATATGATTCCCAACTTGGGCTTTACCACATTTGTAGGTCAATATATCCATATGAAATTGTTAGTTTTTCTCAAGTACTTAAATTGATTGTGATTTACACTGAACCCATATGCACATAAAAGTTCAATCAACTAAAGCCGTGCATGGTTGGTTTCAATATTGTTGTTTTTACTTGTAGTAATCTTTTACGTCGATTGTGGCCCATTTGATGCTTGTAGTAATGCATTCTCTTGAAACTAACTCTCACCCCTAATTCTCTAATATATATATTTTCTCTTATATATATATTTTTTACTATTTTTTTTACCATATACATTACTGCTAATTACGATTGTAAGGAACTCAATTATCACTAATTAATGGCAAAAATTGGTTTCCATTTAAAGATTTAAAGATGATAGATAAAAATATCCTATCATACTCCTAGCCTACCCTTATCCTTGTAATTATATTGATATTTGAACTTTTTGTTAATCACTTTTGAAAAAGAAAAGGGATATTCAATGATGAGCAGTCATCATTAATTATATACTTAATTAGGTTAAGAATATGTAAAAGCATTTTATATGCTTTTTTTATGTTTATAATATTCAAGTAATGCAATATGCATAAGTCATTTGAGAGTGAAAAGAAAACTCTTATTCAATTATTATGTGTATTATGATGATGGATATGACTCTTATTCAATTATCATTATCATTCTCTTATTGTGTTTGATGTCTCTCTTCCTATTAGAATTGTTTATCAAGTTTGAATTTCTGACTCTATTTCATCTTCAATGGGCTTTACCAAATGACTAAATTTTTATTTGTAGTTATTTATAAATTTTTTGTTTGACTAAGTTTTGATTAAAAAAAACTTTTATGAGTAATACATACTATATTCAATACTTTTATATATTTATTTTTTCCAAAAGTGTTTCAAATTTAAAAAACCATAGATTTGAATATTTTTTCAGCCCTTGCTTAGCATAAGAAATTAGTAATTCTCCTAAAATGTCTCCCTCACCACCATCACCCATACTCTCACTCGATTTTAAATTATTCCATACAGTCCCTTTCTTATCCATCACAACCCTAAATCACTCTTATTTTAAAAATTTTCCTTCAATCCCTCCCCCTTTCACTGTTTTTCTTGGCTTGCCACATCACTTTGTGCAACATTTATTGTGCAACATTTATTTTAAAAAAATCACATGATTCCTCCCTAAAATCCCTCCCTCTTCAATGACTTCTCTAAAATCTCTCATTTCCTAAAATCACTCCTCCATTCCCATATGACCCATTGAGTATCAGTCAACTCAATGATGTTGGCTAAATCCTATTTGTTGCTTAAATGATAACATGTTAATTTTTCTTGTATGGCCTATTTATAAGTATTTGGCACTTATCAAAATAGATGACTCCATTTCTTATAGTAGTTAGGCCCACCATCAAATTATAATGCTAAAAATTTAAATGATTTATTACAAAGTTTATTTAAATAATTAAATTTCAAATGTTTATAAAATTTGATAACTGAATTTTTTTTCTTTTATTTAAACCATGAGAATCATTAATGGGATCCTTACATTTTCAGATATTTTTTTAATTTTTATTCTATTCCTTTAGTATGCTAACTTTTAAAAATATCCGACATTTTATATTTTTATAAATTTTTTAATAAATTATTTATTTTTTTATGGATGCCCGAGTTGAGCACCGGGGTTTATTACAAAGTTTATTTAAATAATTAAATTTAAAATGTTTAAAAATTTTAATAACTAAATTTTTTTCTTTTATTTAACCATGAGAATCATTAATGGGCTCCTTATATTTTTAAAGATTTTCTAATGTTTATTTTATTTCTTTATTATGCTATCTTTTAAAAATATTTGACATTTTATATTTTTATAAATTTTTTAATAAATTATTTAATTCTTTTATGGAGGCCCGGGATGCGCAACAGGCGGTTGCTGGTTGCGATCACGTGCAGCAGTTCCCGTCTCAAGCACATGTCATGATGAGAAAGTAGGTTGGCCGCCATTATGTACACATTGCACCCCATCACCCATTTCTCAAAAATTTTGGATTGGGATTTGGTAAGGCCGCACGCAGAGTTTTGGAGAGTCAACCTTTTTCTTTTCAAATGCTAGCTGAGCTGAGGGGTAGGCTGCGAGCGACTTGCACGAATTAAGATTAAGTAAGGTAAAATCTCCTGTATAATCGTGGTCATATTTTAGTGGGCAACCTTTTTTACACGTGAATTGAAATTCTGTGAGGAAAAATTTTGTGACGACCATAGTGAGACCAATTAGATCCTACCATATCACCAAAGGCAACCTCTCATGTATTGTACGGTGACGTGGCATGACCAATCAATCATCGTGGGGTTTTTAATCAAAGGATTCGGACTCGACTTGCACAATACAACCCTCACAACTGAGGAGTGAAAACGTGTATATATATATCTCACTAACTTTTTCATAAGAGCTCTAGGTGAAGCTCAGTTATTACCTAATTCAAATTTTGCAATACACAAGGACCCTCCTAATAGCCACACCTCAAGTTTTGGTCAAATTCGAATTTATTAGACTGTTGGATTAATTGTACACTAATCCAAATATACTAGATTTGTATTCTATGGATGATGGGATTAGAGATATATAATTGGAGCCAAACTTAATTTTTGAGGTGGTCTCACATAAATATTTTCATCTCCCTATTTTTATCTTCAAAATGGGATTCACAAGTGGGCCCAATAAAAGTTCTAATTGTAGGTGTATTGGTAAGATTGAAGCCATATATATATAGATAGAGAGAGAGAGAGAGAGGGTAGAAAATAAAGTCATCTCCAATTATAAGGGTGAGACGCATGGTTGCCAACCAACTGTACAAAAGTTGGATGCAATTACGGCACTGAGTCATTCAGCTAAAGCTTGCTCATTACAACTAGATTAGGCTTGTTGTTTCAATGATTTATCTTCACGTGGAGAGTGGCCGAGCATTCGCAATCTGACATGTGACATAGTTTTATGTTTTCATGCTTACATAAACTATTTGATAAAGAGAAAGAAGACATTGGTCTTTGATTTAATTATTTACAAAGTAAAGTTGATAAAACATCTGCAAATGCCCATTAATCCAAAGCAATAAAATGGATTATCAAATAATTATTGCTGTCTACTTCATAGCCTTTGATCTAATGTTTGGAGACATATGAAAAGCCTATATTTTTATTCCCATAAATAATCAAAGGCCTAGTCCACCACATGTCATGCTCATTTTTAAAGGATTAGCCTCTGTTTTGTTTTTATTTATTTTTAAGATTTTAATTACTTTTTCAAGTGCCGTGTTTGATGCTACATCTCTTCTTTGCGGGTTAGGATCTTCTATAGTTTGTATTCATACCCGCAAATTCCACGTTTTGAGACTTTAACATGGTATAATAAGTTCTAAAAACGTACATGGTATACTATGTAGAGCCAACTGTCATACCAAACACAAGAATAGTCTAAGATTTAAAAACGTAAAGGAAAACCATTGCATGTTATTAGATGTTAGATCTAAAATCATGATGCGGATGGTTAGTAAAATTTATATTTTGACAATCCATTTGATGGCCTTAAGGTAAATAGGAAGCAACATTTATTGGACTTACCTTTCCGTTGATAGGTAATCTATAGAGACCTCTTTTGTTGTGCTGCTAATGGAGTCACATACTTTTGTTAGTTATGGGGATGGGCCTGGGTGATTTTGTAGTTCTATTTTGTTGTGTTTTCTTCTTGGTTCTGGGTTGTTTGTTTCTCCTTTTTCTTATTTGGCTTTGATGATATTCCATTTATTAAAAAAGAAAAAAAAAGTTGTGTTTAGCAAGTTAGCGAGCATTTCTTTGGCCACCTAGATGCATGTTAATCATGAAAGGATGGGAGGAATAATTAGTATATATGGTGTAGGTGAAAAGTTTTCAAAAATATCACATCATGTACAAATGAAAATAACCCTTTAATTTTAATATGACTCAATTCAAAGGTGATGGTATTTGGATCAATATCAAATTGGGATCTGCAG
Organism: Sextonia rubra; assembly: GCA_037013555.1. Taxonomy (NCBI): domain Eukaryota; kingdom Viridiplantae; phylum Streptophyta; class Magnoliopsida; order Laurales; family Lauraceae; genus Sextonia; species Sextonia rubra. Next base: position 11,459,045 of record JASUAD010000001.1, on the reverse strand, counting down.
ATCCATATGAATAGCTGTTTGCAGAAGGGTTTCAAGCGATTACTTGTGAGCTTCCACTATATTTTATTTATTATTAATAACATGGTTCATGCATGTGGGGTGCTTTTCTTGGTTGAGTTTTCCAAGAGTGGCTTATTGCTTCTGTAGGACAGGACTGAAAAAAGTTGGAATATTAGTTTTACAGGGAAACTGGTAGACACCTACAGAATTAGTACATGGTCCACAATTACAAATGACCAATGTTTATAATATGCATTGATGACACAAAAAAAAAAAAATGCATTGATGCTAATTATATCTAGAACTATAGACCGTCTAAAGACTTCAAAAGAGAAGGTGGTACATTCAGCCAACAGAGAGTTTTTTTTTTTTTATCTCACGTTTTTCACATTTGATTGCTGTCAATTGGCATGATGTTTGTAAATAAGACAGCATGATTTTCACACCTCATAACCATCTTTCAAAAAAGCAGTACTATAGTTTCTCACAGCGGTTACATACTTGTAAGCCCAATCAACCACATCTAATTTTTTTCTTATTCTTGTAAACATCACATTTGTAACTGTAATGTTTTTTTGTTTAATAAAGTAATAGAATCCAAGATCTTGAAGCGATGATTAACTAAAGTATTCCTTTGCTTCTTAATTAATTAAGTGTTTAATTTATAACTTCTAGTCTTCATTGTTTTCAATATATACATTTCTAAATGAAAGTGTTGAAAACTGCATAAATCTAATTTTCTCCACTTCTATGGGCTCCCAATTTATGATCCAAATCGTTCAATGCTTTTGTATTTACTATTAAGGTAAATATTTAAATTATTTATTTCATATCTTAATTTTTAATGAATTTTAAAAATATTGTAATGTGTTGCACATATATAATATTTGCATATGTAATATTTACATATATAAATTTTATTTTCATATCACAGGCATAAAATGCAAATGGCTCGTCATATATTATCATTTTCAAGAAATGATGGGAAGCTCAATTTTATATATTCCAGGTCGCTGCCCTTTGTGAGTTTTTATCTTGTCATATTTGCTGAGCGGGTTTTTACATTACCTTGTCAATTTTACATGGCCCTTGGTTAGAATCAGCGTCAATTGTCAGGATTGGAATGATTCTTGGTGCAACCCTATTAGGCTATTGCCATTGTCAATTTGTGCCTGGAGGATTATTTATTTATAAACACCATCCAAAAGACACTGTCTGGAATCAAAAAGAACTATTTCAGTCATGGCACGAAAACCAAGACGGCGAATCCAGTTGAAAGCCCAAAAAGTTGAACCACTTGCCCCTTCCACGCAACAACAGCGAAGTTTCCTCTCCTTAGTCCTTAGTGGATTTCATCACTTCAACCCAAGATATTTTCACATCTCAAACTTTAGAAGCGATCTCAGCCGCGCACTTTGAATTAAAATAATCCACAGTTCGGATGTTTTCGTACTTCATAGTCCTCAAAAGTCCGCGAATTCTCTTCCGTTGCCCAATCATAGGTGCGAGTTTTAAGCCGGACCGGTTCCTCTTGAGCCTTGATTGACGGTCCAATCGCAAGCCAAATTTCCCAGCCGACTTAGATCAACGTCGGTGAATTGGCGTCCGACTTTAACATCTACCGTCCATTGGAAATCCATGAAAAGTCGGTGTCCAACATTCATTCGTGATTGATAAAAATAAGCCAAAATATGGGGATTTTTGTTTTGTTTTTTTTTTCCTTTCTTCTGCCTCCACCACTAGGCCAAGGGTGAAACAACATGGTGACATTCGAACCCAACCGCGGTGAGCACTATGTGAGTGGTTGTCCCATCCGCCCAACAACCTGAGATTCCGAAGAAAATGCGAATGAGGCTTCTACTTTTGTTCTAAAGTGATAAAGTAAAATAAAAGTAGATATTATATTGTAGAAAAGTTAATATAAAATATAAAGTAAAGTTTCATCAAAAATATATATATATAAAGTAAAGTAAACTGGGGATAATAGAGAGTGGTAAAGTAATTAATTACACATTACAGCTGAAATTTACTTCATCATATATCTTTTACCAACAACATATAAGAAAAAGATAATGAGAAATGTTCTCATACAAGGTCAGTCAAGGTTGAGAAGCCCACATAAATGTCAAATTATAAATGGGAGTGGTGTATATGGAAAGATTTTTTTATGAAAAGATCATCCTCTCCCTTGATTTAATCTTTAAAATTTAGTGCTATTTTAATCATAGATTTTATTAGAGGTTCAATGCAGGCGTCTACACAACGGATGGATGAGAGTGAAATTGAGCTTAGTGATAGAGCATGGGGATAAGAGTACGAGGGGCCTACGCAAATCAAAGGCGGGCCCAAGTGTGGCCCAAAGATCATATAAGGTTGCCCATGGAAGACGATAAGAACATTTCTCGACCTCATATCTCAGCGAGATTTTACATTTATTTGTACTTTATCATCACTAGCTAAATAAATAAAGATGCTTTTCGTAATGACGTAGTGGACCCAGGGATTCCTTAGAATCTGGGCCTCATAGAACCCGCCTCGTCGATGAGGTGATAGGGCCAACATCATGCTTTGGCATGAACAGCATAAATAGAGGCTTGTGGGTGCAGGGGAGGAAGACGAAGAGGAAGGACAGGAGAAAACAGAGAAGGCGGCAGGGGGCGAGAAAAGGCAGGAGCACGAAAGGAAGAGATATCTTGTCCATCCTGCGGCTATTCTTTTCTATCCAGGTGCGGATCTATCTCCCTTTCCTTTCCTTTCCTCTCACATTGCTACTAATGTCATTCATTCTCCTGCTCTTGTTGATTTGTGAATTCCATCTCGTTCTTGTTGTGATGTGGAGATCTGTGCGTTTTGATTGCCATATTGAACGCCTCCGTGGCTAGATCTACCTCCTTTTATATTTTATTTTTTTGCTCTGTATTGTTATGAGTAGCTCAGTAAATCTCATATGTTTGCTTTGTATTCATTTGGCGATTCGTTTCTCAGGATTTGATTTTGAACGTCTGTAGTCATGTAGATGCATCCACGTAGTATGCTTGGATTTGATTTGTTTCGATGCCGTTGTTGTGATATTTATTTATTTATTTTTTCTGTCTTTAATCCTTTGAATAAAGGGATTGATTTTTAGTTTTTTTGCAAGATGTATTTTTCCATTTCCAATGGCTGTGTGCCTATTTGATGCGTATCCATTTCCAGATTTATCCCTTTTTCTACTATTCTATGGATGTATCTCCAGAAAATTATTGTTGTCTTTGTTTAACCTTTATTGCCTTTGGCTGGAAAGTTGGGGAGCATAAAGAAAAAGAGGCTCGTGAGACAGCCGGATGTTGCAGAATATTAGATTTTTTCTTTTTTATTGGCGGAATCGTATTCTTGTTCGGTATATTTAGTTCCGTAATGCGTGTTAACATATAATAAATCTTCCCCACCATTTTATATGTATATATTTGCACACGGGTACCGAAATCTGACTGACGTCCATCCAGTCCATGTGAACGGGGTATAGGCCGCTAACTGCTGCCCCCACTTCCCTGGTCATTTGTAGCAACGTACGTGGTCTAGGGCTCTGATTGTCCGAACCCACTTAATGTTAACTGGTTGGGCCCAGGACGTGTTTAGGTGTTTATGTGATTTATTCCTCTCTTTGTCCCTTTGCTAAGAACCTCCTCTGTCAACTGGCCCACTTTCATAGTGGGTTAGGAAGAACCAGGGAATGAATGGTTGGAAAAGTGTGGCCCAAGTTACACATGTTGTCCGCTTGCTCTTAGAGCATTTTGACTGTTGCTCCACTTCCCCACTCCCAATTGGTCATCTGTAAAGGGCCAATAAGAGGCTTCCTGGATATTTTGATTCCACTTGTTTAATGGTATAGGAGTTGGTGGACTCTTCTATTGTACCAACACCTTGAAGCTGATTTCTTGTGTGTCTTATATTCTACTTGGTTGAATGGACAACCACTCCCCACCTCTCCCTCCCCCATATAGGGCATTCTTCCATATGTAGGCTTTTGACTAGGGTATGTATCAAGAGAGGGCCTACAGACTCCACTGAAAACTCCATATTTAGAAGCAAGATAGCAAGTCAAGGAAGACAAGTCCATATGGTTAAAACAACCATTCAAATCATCCAAATCTCCCTAGCATGAATGACAGACTGTTTCCATTTTTCAATAAAGTTTGTTTCTTATGTTTGAATGAGTCTATACAGTTGTAATAAAGAGAGTGTGCTGTATCTATAAAAAAGCAATATAATAGCCACAGCAAAAAAAGAAAAAAAGAAAAACTAGAATTTCCATATGGTGCACTATATCTGCAACTTTTAATTTTAGTTTTATTTTTTATGATAGAGGCTCAAGTCTTATCCCCAATATTTATTGAGGAGGAAAATTACAAGTTCATTCATCATCATTCATGGTGAATGTTGCAAAGTGCTTTTATTATTTCTTTTTCTCTGAATGATAGTTTGATTTTCTACAAGTGAAGCTAAAATAGCTGGGGATATCTTAAATGCTTTGGCTTTAAAGTTCAGGTGCATCAGGAAAATGAGAGACACAGAGGGAATTTGTTAAGGTTAGATGCATCGGCTTTTCCAATCTATAGCATGTTTGTCCTTCACATCTCTAGTAACACCGCGGACAAAACAGAAAGAATGGCTAGGAGGCTTTGGTGGGTTGATCATGCCTAGGAGTTAGAGATTTTAGAAGTAACAATCTAGCAATTTTAGCTAAACTATCCTAGAGCAATTTATATGATAATAATAATAACAACAATTTAATGTATACTAGAGTGAAAAACCAAAAAATAAAAATAAAAATACTGTCATAATAAATTCCTATCGGACATTTGAGAGTGCACGAAGGGTACTGCTTGATTTTGAAAAGGATTTGTGGGTCCCTTTAATTTTAGTATTAATGCTAATCCATGCTGGTTAGTTTCTCCTTACCTAACATGTTTAAATCAGGCCTTTCTTGTGAAAAAGGGATTCTGGTAGGATTTTGGATGACGCGGTCTCTTGAACAACTTTCTTCGCCTTTAACATGTTTTCCGTGACCTTTGCTCAGACATTTAATTTCGATCAGAAAATGGCGTTAGAACACCGAAGTTGAGACACGTTTCTTCAACGAGACTTAGCATTTCATAGGCCTACGAACTTTTCAAATCCTACGTTGCATCTATTATATGTTATTAAAACCGAAGCAGCCGTGCTTGACTTTATTTTATGACAAACATGGCGAATGGCACTTTGCCTATTTGTTGCTAAGATCTATGAGCAGCCGTGCGTTACTTGAACGCTTCATGTAATGGTGTACCGACCATTGCCACTAGTGAAAATTGTTTTTGAAATCATAATTGGTTATTGAATAATTAGGATTAATAAATAATTCTAAAAATTGCTAAAAGTATTTTTTGTAGTTTTTATTTTTTTAATTTTCTCACAGAATTCCATCTTAACAGCAATACTGAAAAAGCCAGGATTATAATTGTTTCAGATATCTAGGAGCGGACCTAAGTCACGTGTCACGTGGCGGCGGATTCATCCTTTTTGGACTTCTTTCTGGAGTATAGTGAAAATTTTAGTACTATTTTGAAAATTTTCGTAATAATTTTACATCCATGCTCAAGATCTACATGAAAGTTTTGAATTTGTTCTAAAAATACTATAGTGTCTCTTTAGGACTACACCAGTCAAACGAAAATTTTGTGTCCACCGCTATAGATTCCAACTCCCTTCATCAAAAAAAAAATTTTTTCAGAAACTTGCCGATAACCATGACAACGATAGGGAACGCATTTGATAGGAATTCGGCTTTGACATTGTGCTACCCTCTCCTCTAGGTGAATGGAAATTTGAGGTTCAGTCCTGGCACCGAAAGAATTAGGCTACCATCCCTTTCGGGCCGGATCATAGGATTGACGGAAAAGAAAGGATGACATTTTGGTGAAATAATACAGGAGTTTAAGGTTGATGTTTTCTTTAACTAAATGATGAAAAAAGGGATCTTCCTTGGGCAAACAGGTCTTATAGTGGGGGCTGAGATTTATAATTATTTTGGCCTGGACTGATTAGTACAGTGAAAACTAAGAAGAGAGACAGAGAGAGAGAGAGAGAGAGAGAGAGAGAGAGAGAGAGAGGCTTAGGCTTGACTGTAAATGTAAAGATAATTTGGATCGTGCAAGATGAATTCCATCTCATCCAGTGATATACTATGATATACTAAGATTTCTCTCTGATAGGAGTTAGTCCCACAATCTAATTGAATATATGATTAAAAATGTGAAGGATGTTGATGTGGCATCACTGTTCATATGGCTTTTAATTATGTTTTTGTCATGTTCTTAATCGGGAAGGTGGGACCCACTTCTATTGAATAGTCCGGACCCTACTCCAATGAAATTCATTTTTGAATAATTTAGATTATCTCCATATGGGCACCATGGTGGAGATCCAAGCATGTGTTATGCGATTCCTAGGTAATAGCTGTGATAGGGGATCTATACTCCATTTCAAATGGGGACCTATTTTGACCTGGCAAACGGATCGATTGACCAAATTCGGGTCGGGTCAATTTAAACCCGAATTTGTTAGTTCCAACCCTAACCTGATCCGGTTTTAAAACAAGTTGAAAACCTTCAACCCGCACCTACGGCGGGTCAACCTGACTCGACCCACCTAACCTGAATTTGATGCGGATTGGGTTGGTTGACCCGACCTAACATATTTAATTCTCATTTTGTGTGTGATTTAACTTATTTTATGTGACCTAATTTCATTTGTAAAGCTCTCCTTACACCTAAATTCATTTAAAATGGTGCATTGAGCATGAATTTATAATTTATCAATTTTCAAGGTATAAAAAATATAGAATCTATAAATATTTTCTAACCCATTTATTGAGAATTTGAGATAATCCCTTTTCAATTTTTGTTTAATTTTATAATTCTATATTTGAGCATAAGTATAAGACTTATTAATGATATTGTATTTTATTCATATCCATATTTTAGAGGTAAATTTATGTGCCAACATAAAAATAATAAGCACATATCAATATTTCAACTACAAAACATCATATTTTCAAATAAAGAATAAGTTTTATATTCTAAGTATTAAAATTTTACATGACTCCTCCACAAAAGATTAAGAGTGTATAGTTTATGGCCCACATGAATAATAAAAGTCACATAAAAATTGAAAAGTTGTGGTAATTTAGTAAAATCTAAACAAGTCAAATGATTATGGCAGGTTAGGCTGGTCAACTCTAACCCAATCCATTTTTTTACGGGTTGGTAAATTATAACCTTAATCTGACCTGTATTTCAAACGAGTTGAGTTACGCGAGTTAGAGACGGGTCTCATCGGGGCGGGTTGGCAGGTCGGGCTAGATTTTGCCAGCTCTAGACATGTTACCTGCAGGCGTGTTACACAATTCTTTTTCACCCTTTGTGTTCTGGCCGCTGCTTGCACTTAGTTTACAACTTTATGGCTCTCACGTCGGTAGTTTTTGTGGAAAATCTATTTACATACTTCCTACTCTCTATCAATTCAGCAATCTATATCACTCAGGCCGGAGTGAAATTTGGTCCGGAGCATGATGCGTTTCATTATGGGTGTCTTTTACCAAACAAAGTAGGTACCTTCAGATTAAATTGGGCCAAATGCATAGAACCTTTTCGGTTACTTATACGCATGGGCTAATGACCCTGAGTTGTTCCAGAAAATTTCAGGTCTGCCCTCCGTTGTGTAAAGGCAACTTTGTTCACAGGAAGCAACAGGACAATAACATAGGATTTCGGAGTGGGATTTAGGAGGTGGTGGCCACATATCACTGTTTCAGATCACCTAACCTCGTTCCCCCAGCTTCACAGTTCATCAATTCTGTAAGTGCATATGGTGCAGCGACTCAATGTCCAATCCGAAGGAGTGTAAGTTAGAGGGTAGTTGAGTGTGAGGTTTTGAGTAGTTTCCTTGGTAGGCCTGAGGTGGGACGTACATCCTTTTGTCAGCTCTGTAGTTAATGTTTTTAATGCCCTGTATTCTTGGTCATTCAGAATAAAAAAAAGGGCTAATGTGATTGGTGCTTTTACTAAAACCTACGTTGTCTCTTGTTTAAATGATCTAAAAGAAGAGCTCTCTCTATATCCTCTCCTGTTTGTGAAATAATTGACCGCCTGACTTTTACTACGTTCTATTTTTGTTGATGAAAATTTATCTCCCCATCTTCTAATAGCCCTTGTGAGTTATGTAAATGCAATTTACACTGTCTAAGATTTTATGATGTTGATACAAATGCTAATAGATGGAAATGTGAAAACTATCGTTTCATGTCTCTTCTTCCTCTTACAATAAATGTATAATTTCAGGCACTAAGGAAGTCCAAGTGAGACATGGGTGCTGGCGGTCGCATGTCTGTGGTTACCCCTTCTGCGAAGAAAGATGTGCTGGAGCGGGTGCCAATCACGAAACCTCCATTCACTCTTGGCCAGCTAAAGGCGGCCATCCCACCTCACTGTTTCAACCGCTCCATCCTTCGTTCCATGTCCTACCTAGTCTCCGACCTCACCATCTCATACATCCTCTACTTCCTCGCCACCACCTACATTCCCCTCCTACCCTCTCCCCTCCACTACTTCCTCGCCTGGCCACTCTACTGGGCCCTACAGGGCTGTGTCCTCACTGGCGTATGGGTCATCGCCCATGAATGTGGCCATCATGCCTTCAGCGACTACAGTTGGTTTGATGACACCATCGGCCTAATCCTCCACTCCTCCCTCCTTGTCCCTTACTTCTCCTGGAAGTACAGCCATGGACGCCACCACAAAAACACCGGCAGCCTTGACCGCGATGAGGTCTTCGTTCCCAAGCCTAAGTCTCAGATGCCATGGTATTCCAAGTACCTTAACAACCCCCCAGGCCGCTTCCTCACCCTCGCCTTCTCCCTCACCCTCGGCTGGCCTCTTTACCTAGCCTTCAATGTCTCAGGCCGCAAGTACGACCGCTTCGCCTGCCACTACGACCCCTATGGCCCCATCTACAATGACCGGCAGCGTCTTCAGATACTTATCTCTGACTTGGGTGTCTTGGCTGTCTTCTATGGCCTCTTTCGGCTCGTGGCTGTGCGTGGGCTGGGGTGGGTAGTGTGTGTGTATGGTGTGCCACTGCTGATCGTGAATGGTTTCCTGGTGCTGATCACTTTTCTGCAGCACACGCACCCATCGCTACCGCACTATGATTCTAAGGAATGGGAGTGGCTGAGGGGTGCTCTTGCAACCGTGGACAGGGATTATGGCGTGTTGAACAAGGTGTTCCACAACATTACGGACACTCATGTGGCTCACCATCTGTTTTCGACCATGCCACACTACCATGCTATGGAGGCGACCAACGTCATTCGGCCTATACTAGGGGATTATTATCACTTTGATGGAACGCCTGTGTACAAGGCCATGTGGAGGGAGGCCAAGGAGTGTGTCTACGTTGAGCCCGATGAGGGTTCTGAGGTTAAGGGAGTCTTCTGGTACCGCAACAAGTTTTGATTGATCAAGGAGGATTGGGTGGGTTTTCATGCTCATCCTCATTTTACAACAACAAGATGAAATGATTGATGATTGGAAATGATGATGATGATAATTCTTAGTAGAATTTTGTGCCCATGTGTTTGTTTGGGCATGAACAGTAAGGAAGAAGGAAAAATAGAGGATGATTATGTTTCCCTTTTTCTGTTATTATTATTATTTTTTTTTCAAGTGTAGTACATCTAAGCTTATTTGAATATTGGATTTACTATTAACGAGCAGTTAGGGCAGTTTTAATAAATAAATGACACACAAAAGGCTCCACAGCAGGAAGTTCTATCCCTACCCCATCTTCTTGTATACCGTCCCTGCCACCCCTGCCTGCTGATTGTGCTTCTTGAACATCTTCTGAGTCACTTAAATTGCCTAAACCAAGACTAACTTGCCAGGTCAATAAAGTTATTTAAATCCAAACACCATTTCATAACTCAAGATTTTCTTCTTTAATCAAATGATTCTTTTGAAAATTAAAATTTGAAATTATGTAGATGTACACATTCGTGTAATCTCTTACAAACAGTAGGAAAAATCCCACCACAAGAGCGTGCAAAATTGCAAAATTCAAATCATTCATTTCGCCCTGAACAGGGTAACCTGGGCTGGTTGCTGGTGAACTAGCCAGGTTGCTGGTGAACTAGCCAGGTTGGAAATGATTAAAATTATGAAAAATTAAGAACAAATGGATTATGAAGTGCAAGAGATATCCTCATGATCAAGCTCAGTGAATTAAAACCATATTTAAGGGAACCCTGCGGATATAGTTTGTCATTGCTATTTAGCACTTCTTTAGTGTTTTGAATTGAATTGCTCCTACAAGGAATCATGAAGCCAATTCCCGTTTGATACTAGTATGACAGGAATGTGTCATAACTTACGAACTCAGCAAGGCTAGATCAAGTCACCATGCAAAACCAGGTCAGACACGGAAACTGGGATTCATTACTTTTATCATTCATCTCAATAATAATGGTCAATCAAACTATTTCGATATCATGATTCTGCTGTCTGCCATCTACTGCCTACAGTTCTTGTACAATAAAAAATCAGTGACAATAATTTCATTAGCAGGTTAGACTTCCCAAAGAATTTTTATGATTTTCTTATTCTGATGAAGTAATCTTCATTCAGCCTTAATTTACAATCACAATAGCTTTGACCCATTGTATTTATTAAACAGATTCACCTTTAAGATCTAGTTCCCACAATGTATTCTTGATATTCGTTCATGATGAATCGAATAGCTCAGTTGTTACACACACACACACACACATCTCTCTCTCTCTCTCTCTCTCTCTCTCTCTCTCTCTCTCTCTCTCTCTCTCTCTCTCTCTCTCTCTCTCTCTCTCTCTCTCTCTCTCTCAGACAAGATGGAATACAGCAGACTAGCAAATGTTCTAAAACGCTTGGAAAGGCGTTTGGCCACCATTGATGTTAAATCCATTGCCGACTGTGAAAGCTAAATACTAAACGTGATTTCCTGGATTTGTTAGTTTTTCCGAGAAATAAACTAATTGTCCAATTCAAGGAAATTTGAAATTCACTAAAATGTGATAGAATCTAGTTTCACATTGTTTCGATTTCCTTGTTGAATAAGAAACGGAGGACATCAAACCTAAGCATTGTGCTTGTAAATATTTTGTGGTGCACCAACTTGATTTTCCAAATGATTTGTTTCCAGCTTTAGTGTTAAGGAAAATGTCACGCCCCGGCCCAAGATTAGGGCAGAGATGCCCGGCTTGTGGCGCAATGCATACATATCTCATGGCAATCCACAATAAATGATACCTTGAACTACCACAAGGAAAAGTTTTCCAATCATACATGCGAGGAATATCCTTATGCATGGAAACATCCCAATAATTGTGGAACAGGATACAATGTAAATTCCCATATAACTCCGTGCAGTCGAGAGACATCAACAATCACCTATTACGCAATTTATGTAGATAGCTATTTAAACTAAAATCTTAGAAGATGGATACCAAATGTCCAAATCATGTGATTTAATGATAATTTGCCTGAAGGGACTCAAGTTGTCACGCTTTGAACCCAAGAATTGGGGATTAATGTGGATCTCGAGGCTCGGTATACGTAACCCATGGCAATTCGTGCCATGTCAAAATATGTATAAACTGCCACAAAGGTGATTCCGTAGGTAAGTGTGAGAAAGATCTATAAAATACATATCAATCTTTTTAATCACGTAGCGGAAATCTGTGAGATATACCTGTAATTATTATAGGCACTAATAAAACATTCGTTCATTAATATACCCAAGTTCTTAAGTGACCTATCCACATGCACATGATATACAAAAGCTATATAGAAATATACAAAACCAAAATAATGTGTTCATCAATCTTGACTCCAAAATTGCATGATAATGACGGCATGATCTAAATACAAGTCAAATATGATTATAACCTAAGAAAACTCAAAAGATGAATCCCATGACGCTCTACGTTGGATGACTAGTAAATGACATCACCCTCATTCTACTAATCTATATCCCGAAGTACCACTGTGATATCCTCCGGGGCCGCATCAACTGTCGTGTGGGCAATGGGTTTTGAACTTGCAACACTAAGGGTAGCACTGTTAATTCGATGGTTAAGTAAATATAAGAGTACATAAAACTATCATGATGTATCAATTAAATTAGAAAACATGTTAATTAAAGAGATAATAACGGAAACTAGATATGTTGTGCATGTGATTAAATATGAGTAACAAATCATAAATGGAAATATAATAACATACTAGTTGGGATCTACATGACTATCTTATTTCTAAAAAAAGAGTATATCGTATGGTGGGAAATCACTAGCGGTCTTGCTAAGACTATCTAGCTGCCCGAAGAGCTTCGACTAACTCTTCATAAAACTATTGTAGTAAGTAAAATATTGAGTACTCTCATTCGATCTCGTTGAACCTCCTATGGGTGCAAGCTAAGTGATGCCAACTCAATGTATCAAAACCATTCAAAATTCATAACTTTTATACTTATCATATATGGCGATTGATTTATACTTATATAAAAGCATATATCAGTCTTGAGATTGTATTCAATCATAAAAATTAAGATTAAGCATATTAACTGATAACCAAACAATACATACTTAAATGAGCTAAAAAAGCTCGAATTCTTTCAACCTTAGCTATTCCTATTTTGGCTCACAGGCTCACGCTCAATAGAAACTTCGTTTTTTATTTTGTTTCAAGGTTCACCAAGAAGAATGGGTACATGATTTAATCATGTTGAATGCAAAATTTACTTAAATAATATGAATGCATTGAATTGATAGGTTAACAAGGTTATTTACTAGCTAATTCTAGCTAAAATAATTCGTGTTTCCTTAGCTATTCAATACGGCATATTCATAAAATGTCCGATGTCAATGTTTTACCAAAATCTTAGTGTTACGTTGTATAGGCGATGGACACCACTTGTTATGCCAACACTTATGATGTGAAGTTAGAAGAATCAAGAGGGAATAAGTAACAACTTTACGCTCTTCCTTCCTAGTATTTATTTACCGTTGGACTGTTTTGTTTGAGGTGAAAGAATCATTTCTAAAGCTCTACATGGTCTTTGATTATACTTAATGTCCTAAAGATGAGAATGACTTATATAATATCTCCAAGGTCTTAAAAGAAAACTACAACAACTCTTAATTTAATCCCTATTTTGAATAAATAAAATAAGAATTTACTAAAATTGGGGGTACATTGCTCTCCAATGACTCTCATATTAGGTCCTCTAAAACTTCTCTATAAAATAGCTCCCATTTCCATAAGAGATTTGTACTCATATAGAGCCGGACTCACGAAACATCTGAATGAGTTCCCAAGAGTAATTTGGGCTTTAAAGTACTAAAAAAGTTAAAGAATACAATTCATCATTTTTTTTATCCAACAAAGTAGTGTAAAGTAATACTTATTTTTCCACACATACTAATACTTATTGGAGCTTTAGTAAGGCCTTACGTTCTAATAATTTTGGATAGTGTTATGGTTGTAGGAAATTTGTATGATCGATCAATATTAGAACACCTCGACTCCACCAAAAAATCAAAAGAGTAGCCTCTCCTTATGCCCCACGATAGACTATGGAAGGTCTATAGTCAGTCATTTGGACCAAGCCTTTAATATAAGGTTTTAAATAAAAACTCATATACATGATCAATCGGATACCTCCCAAAAGGGAAATTTGATCGATCGGGCATGTGCCTAATTATAGCCATTGGCTTAGGTAAAATCAGTTTCAAAACTGATTCTTGTCTCTTTCCCCTTGACTCCTTCCACTTCAATTCTTCACTTTAGCCCTTTAACACTCCTCTAACCCCTTCTACTCCACAATTGGTTTTCTCCTTCATTCATTCCCATCATTTATTCTTAATTACATTCATTAACATATAAACCATTTTATATTCTTGAATTAGAGGGTAGAAAAGCTATAACTTGGTATTAGCAGAGAATTCATCGAGAATCAATATAATAAATCATACATTTAAGAAATATACACTTATAATTGCTTCTAATTTCAATGCTTTGCCCAAATAAAGCTTCCTTTAGCCTCATGGTAGAGAAGACCTTAATAGAATACAATTATAAGATATGCAAAAGGTAAAATGAAATAAGATGCATACATGCTCTAGATTTAAGTTTCCTTGACTCTTTTGAACCCAAAGAACTGGAATGGTAATGGGATCCTCTCCTTGGAGATGAATTAAGAAATTTCAATGGAGAAGACAGCAAGAAAATGAGGTGAAAGAAGAGGGAGGTCCTAGTAGATGGTCAAGAGGAAATGAAGAGGGAATGATGGTTAGGCTCTTTTTAAATCAAATTTTCTTAGAATTTGCAAGCAAGTCCAGATTATTTATAAAATTTACAGTTTGAGTCAATTGGACTTCAATTGGTCAAAGATGAATCCGAATTGCATTGGGCCAAACATGGAAGATGACCTACAAGATGAAAAAAATATGACCTATAAGATGAAAAACATATGATGCAATTAACATAATGCTAATATGATGCAAAACTATGCAATTCTAAATTACGAGAAGGTCCTCAACTACCTAAATAAAGTTCAAACTTAACCCAACCTATCTATGACCTAAATACAAGGGATTTGAGTTAAATTAGTCTATATTATGCATTAATTAGAGTAAAATAAGATTAATTATAGTAAATTAGGATTAGTTTGGGTTTAGATCTTACATAAGTGCAAGGAGATAGTAATGGTCTTATGACCGAAATACATACCAAAAACATAGTCAATATCAGTTTCAAAGTTTAGGAAAAAGTGCATGATGGGGGCTAATTTTAAGCTCCAAAGCCGAATTAATCAAGACCAGTTGCGCACTTTGAGTGACATCTTATGAAGACATCTATAGGAGCCCATTCCTTTAATCCTAGAGGAACTGTTAGGGGGTCCTCCGCGATCGAGTCGAAGACTTGATCGGGAACTGGCTCGGGTGGTGCGACACCAAGAGTAGTACGTTTAAGACCTTCTTTAGTAATAATGATGAAGGTTAGGCTAGTATATAGTATCAATAAGATTTAAAGACAAGATTATTTAAAGAAGGCAATAAAAGTAAGCTACGCATACTAGCATAATAGCATGTGATAGCATGAGTAAGGAGTTAAGGTAACATAATATACTTGCTAGATGACACACCATGTTGCTTAGTTTTCTCTAAAGAGAGTAGCAATCCATCATCTTCAAAAGGAGAGTAACAATCAATATGACGGTATCAATTAGGGATCAAGCGACCCTAATACCCCAAGGAGTATCCACTCACTCCTTTCAATTAATAACTACTGCAGAAGGGTAAGTGGCGTGTCAATCAATATAACTTGGTGGTGCCAACCCATAAATCAAGGAACAATAGAGCTTGTATGTGCTTACTTGCATATCAAACTTACTTGCATGTCTTACATCTATAACTTGTGGGTAACTGTAAAGTCCTGCTCCAACTTAATTGTAATTTATATTAATTAAACTTGATTTCCTATTAATTAATGTATATCTTGATCTTAATCTTGATTAGGTCTTTGTTTGATAGGTAGTTAGGTTTGATCAAACCTAGGTAGGATTTATGGCCTCTTTTGATGGACCTCATGCCGTGAGTCATGCATTCAAGGCATATCATTTATATATTATCTTGGCACCACATTAATTGCATCATATGTATTTTAGCTTGTGGGTCAACTTTTATGTTTGGCCTAGCTCAACTCGGATCAATCTTGGCCCACTTGAATTTCAATTGACTCAAACTGCAAAATCTAGGAAACTAATAGGACCTGCTTGTAAATTTCAAGAAATCTGGATTTAAAAACCAACTCAACAACCTTCTCTGCATCCCCTTTTTTTCTACTGCTAGAACTTCTTCTTCTTCTCTTATTCTCCTCATCTACTAGTTGGCATGTTAGAGCTAAGGCTCTCATTGTCTTCCTCATCATCTTTTTGCTTGTCTTCTCTATTGGAATCTCTCCATTCCATCTTTTTTTCTTCTCCACAGCTCCCTAAAGTAAGAACTCCATCATCCATCCATTTCTTTGAGTTCAAAAGAGTCGAGAAGACTCAATCTTTTAGCATGCATGCATCTCATACTCGTTTCTTTCAATGCATGTTTTAGATCATCTTTTATTGAGGCTTTCTCCACCATCAAAACAAAGGAAGAAGTTAATTTGGGTCAAGCAATATATTAGAGGCAAGTATATGTGTATATATTTACTATGTGCATGGTTTACTATATTGATTCTTGATGAATTCTCTACTGATGCCAAACTTACAGCTCTTTTACCCTCTTAATTAAGAATATGTGATGATTTGAATGATAATGAGTATGCTTATGAAATAATGATGAAATGTAGGTTTTGAAAATGTATGATTATAGTCTGAACAAAGAAAATCGTAGTAGAATTGAATGGAAAAAGTTCTGTAAAGAACTGAACCTCTGTACCAACACAACTTCAGGAATTCTGGAGCTTACAACTAAGCCGTAAATACATTACGACTAAGAATCCCGAGACAAAAAATTATGCATTTGTTCTATGGTTAACCCATGCCTAAGCCATAAAATGAACTATGACTAAGCCGTATCCAAGCCGTAGCTAAACCGTAGGCATTTTACAGCTAGTATTCCAGAAACCTAAAAACTTGACTTGTTCTACGGTTGACCCCATGGCTACGCCGTGGAATGCATTACAGCTAAGTTATAGTTAAGTCGTGGCCTAGCTGTAAGCTTCATACGGCTACGCAGTAGACCAGTATACGACTGGGCCGTAATTGCCAATGGAATTTAGGGAAAACATTATGCCACATGACTAAGCTGTGACCTATATATGGCTAAGTTGTAAGAACACAATGAACTTAGGAAATTAAGAATTTCCAAGACCTTGTAGAGCTTTAGATATGATACTTTTACCCAAATTAAATTAACCCAATGGTGTCAAATAAAAATGAGGGTGTAGAGCTGTTACTCATCCCCTTCGATTTTTCAGATTGTTTTTCAACCTCACGTCATGGGTGTTGGCATAAGAGGTGGTATCCATCGCTGATACAAGTAACACTAAGATTTTCATAACACATTGACACCAGACGTTTTTTTAATACACCGTATTAAATGACTGAGGAAATACGGATTATCTTAATATAGGGTTGGCTTGTAAATAACCTTGATGATTTCTCAATTAAATGTATTCATATTGTTCAAGTAAACCTTACCCTTAACATGATTAAATCATGTACTCATTCTTTTTGGCGAACCTTGAGGCAAATCAAAGAAAGAGTTTCTAGTGAGAGTAGGCCTGTGAGCCAAAATAGGTGCAGCTAAGGTTGAGAGGGTTCAAGCTCTATTAGCTCATTTAAGTATGCATTGTCTGATTATCAATTACTTTATTTAATTCTGATTTTTGTGACTGAATGTGATCTCAAGACTGAAACTCCCTTTATCTACGAATATGAGACGATCGCTACGAATGATGACAAGTATGTATGCTATGAATTTGGGACGATCTTGATACTTTGAGTCAGCACTATTTAGCTTGTACTCTTATTAGGTTCGACGGGACTAATTTGGGCATGCCTTATGTCACTACTGCAGTAGTTTATCGAGGAGTTGGTTGGTGCTCCTCGGGTAGCTAGACTGATCCTTTAGCGATATTCCTCCCTGTATGTTATATGCTCTCCTTAGTGAAAATATAGCCTCGTGGATGCCAACTAATTTATTATTGTATCTCCAATTATGATTCTTTATTCATGCTGTATTCATATGCATAACATTCATAACTTACAATTATTGCTCTCTTTTAATTAATATGTCCCTAATTCAATTGATACAATATATTAGTTTTATAAGCACCTATATTTGCTAAAACATTGTGTTTATATAAATGCAATCTTTGGTGTTACAAACATGTCTAAGTACTGATTCCACCTCTGATATATTTCTAGTAGAGCTTCCGAAGACTTCCCAAGATACAGTATAATAATGTGGACTATAACAACATTCTACAGTTGTCTATCTTGGAGAGCACCATAGGTATATTTTGGATAATGATAGGTTATATCATTTGTTAGACTATATTTATGCATCATCCCATTATGTCATATCGTTATTTTGTCGCTTGATTTGATGGACATGTATGTCTATTATTCGGATTGTATTTAGGTTCTGTGCATTTGGTCACACCATGTATCTTTATTTTCAATCATTTATATAGACACTTGTATTTTGGTCATGTAGAATTATGTATGGGAATATGTTTCATGTAAAAGACTTTTTCAGGTTCTATATATTTGGTTTACAACCGAAATTTAATAGACTTAGTTTATGTTTAATACCATATCTCTAAATATGAATTGTACAGGATACTGTTAAGTACAAGTAAAAATACACGGGCTTTTTTTCTCTTGTGGTCATTCATACATGTCTTAGTATTACACGGATTAGCACAGGATTACGTATGCCGCGCCTCGGGAGTTGCCCTAATCGCTGAATCTCGGGCTTGGGGCGTGACATTAACAATAGTGGAAATACAATACCAATATGATAAATGAAAATGGAAATCAATGCAACTGATAATAAGAGGATAAGAGCATGAAAGTAATATAACAATATGCACATGTGCCCAATATATTTAATTTAAAGATAGATTACAATTCAATCATATTTTAAGATGCCCGTGTCCCATGCCTTCCAGTCCGATATGAGTTGAACGTCCCCAATGTTATGTGCTACCATTTCCTTGGTGTTGTATTGTATATAAAACAGATATCGGAACCCTTATACCCATACATAATAGTATGGCTTTAGAACTAACTAGCACATTTAACAAAGAAAAGTGAAAGCTCTATGCTTTCCTTATTGTTCCATTCTTCATAGTCGTCAAGTGTCAATTAGGAAGGTTTCCATAAATAGGACTCTATGAGGTCCTAAGGATATTCCTAGTGTCTATTGCTTTACTCGGTCCCTACGGACAAGCCAGTCACACCTACAGGTATCTGGTTAATCGTGGTCTAATCATGTTTAGACACGAAAGGAAATCAAAAGCATTTTAAGATGATTTGGGCTATTTAGCCCTGCACACTCGAACGGGGTTAAGCATTCGCTCAAGCAGGCAATAAAAAGGGGGGTGCGCTTGAGTGGATATGGAGTGCGGTAGAGCCTAAGCAATATTTCAAGCTTAGTTGTAACTTTTCTCTACGGGCCTCAAGCGAGCCCTCATGTCCACTAAAGCTCACATGACAAAAATACAATCGGAATTTGTAACACTCCGGCCCAGCTTAATTCGGTTTAACGACTAATTAATGTGGTTTTGGGTCCATTGATAGCGAATTCATGTTAGGCTTATTGTTTTGTCCTTTTGAGATTCGTTTCGAATCATGAATAGGTAGTTGGATTGAGTTTAACCTGGAATAGGTAGACATGAGCCCTTTTTCGTAATTTTTGATTTTATACGAGTTCGTCATTTATGCATCATCTCAGTGTCAACATGTGTCTTTCGTCGAGCTCGTCAATTTCCGTAACTGACTCGTATGTAAACGATGTCGTTTGTTTCCGTTGGACCGTTAATTGACTCAAACTGTAATTCTATTCAACTTGTGGACTTATTTATAAATTCTGTCATCTTGATCTTATATAAGAGAAGACAGCCATCGACTCTTCATTCTCCATGTTCTCTTCTTCTTTTTCTCTCCCTACTGTCGTTTTTCCTTCCTTTCCTTTTCTTCTTCTTCTCATAAGTAGAAAAGGGGAAATTCTTGAATACCTAGGAGACTCATCATCTTCTAGTGAGTTGAGTTTGAAGGTAATAGTCGAGGGTTGTTTTTCTCTACTCGAAGTCTCTTCCGTTCACTACACTCTTCTTCTATTTCGTCTTCCCTGTCTCTTCTTCATGGACAAGAACCTCACACCATCTTTCCCGTTCATTTCAAGTGAGCAGTTGAGTCATGGTCTTCGTTATGAATCTAGGATGTGATTGCACTGCATGCATACCTTTTTTTTGCTCACTCTTGGCATGCATGGTGTTAGGACTACATCTCTAAGGTCAATTGGGCCTAAGAACAACTAATTTACGAAACAAGCTCAAGCGAGGTAAGTATAAGCACAGTATGGATAAACTTATGTTGGTATACGTTGATTGTTATTATTTCTTCTACTCTTTCTCTCAAGTGTGTTGTTCTTGACAACCCCTTTTAGATTGTATAACCTTGTTCATGTCGTTTTCATGAGTGTAAAGACTTTAGTACAGTCGTTCTGTTCTGTACAGAGTTCTGTTACCCGACCGATCGGGCCTCGGGTCCGACCGATCGGACACTTTCAGAATCGAAATTCGACCGATCGGACACTTCCAGAATCAAAATCCGATCGATCGGGCTCCAGAGCCGACAGGTCGGCCTTGAAGCACTTTTGGTCCCGGAGATTAAGGGTCCAACTGAATCCTATGCTTGCTCGTTCTTATGTTCTTACTTCTTTAACACCCAGGGGACCTTTTTATGCTACCTGCTAGTCTCTCTACTCTTTAATGAATTGAATTAGAAACAAGATAGGGTTAATGATGAGACCTTATAGGGCCTTCACATGGATTTCTCAACCACATAACTTGCCCAACGGAGTACCTTCATAGCATGAATAGTCTTGAGGGCTGTGACACATTCATGTGTGTTGTCCAATTGTTAAGCACCTCCCCATGGGTGTTAGTTTAAGAGACTTCGATATAAGTTTATCGACACAGTGCAACACCTACGAAAGGAACAACTGTGTATTGAATAACTTAAAACTACATTATCATGCACAGTTAGAAACATTGGACAACTAGTTTAAGGTTGGCTAGTAAACGAGCACAATTCCCTAAATAACTTGGCTTACATTGCATATTGATGTCGATTATTGCCTTCTATGCTTTTATGCTTGTTCGACTTGTAATTGTTTGATTTGTATCAGTATCAATATCGAAAGACTTGAACCTCGTGTGTGATCCTATATGATGCACGCACTGTATTGCCTACTAGTGATATGACATGATACATGCCTTGTACTATTTGAATGTGACATTGAATTGATGTGCATCATCTGATATGATTGATATGATCTGACAGTACTTAACCTTAGCCTCAGGATACCCGACGGGGTTAACTTTGGCTAGCCTGCTTGTTGCCTCTGCAGTGTGCTCTTGTCTTGGAATTCCGGACCTCGGGAACTAGAGACTCATTCGTACCCTGGCCTAGTCGATGATGTTTTTGGCCTGCTTGCTCTTATAGGGAGAATATGGCAAATGTAGTAGCCACCTAGCCATTGTATCTGTTTTAGGACTCTGATAGCATGCTTATTGATTTGCACGACTTGCCTAGATACAATCATGACCTCTATGCATTATTATCTGTTATTTACCCTGCTAGACACAACATGTGTTACCTTAATGTTGCTTATGCTTTATTGAATCATTGTATTCATTCGTTGTTCTTGGTGTTGCAGGCCCAGATCCCTCTATCGAACCCTCGTCGATCAACCCGACTCTAGGAGAGACGCAAGAGGCCCAGTCAAGGGGTAGAGGAGTGGATGTAATTCCTCCAGTGGAGAGCGGCCTTGCATTTGCATTAGTTGATGGTCTATGTGTGTGTGGGGCTTGTCTTGGGCTGTTGGATTTTCTTATATACCTTGTATTTTTGTCTTAAAAATATTGTCTTCTCATTTTGTTTTGTACATTCTATAATTACTGTAATCTTGGGCACTTGTTGTATCTAGTTGCG
Source organism: Sextonia rubra (assembly GCA_037013555.1). Lineage (NCBI taxonomy): Eukaryota > Viridiplantae > Streptophyta > Magnoliopsida > Laurales > Lauraceae > Sextonia > Sextonia rubra. The sequence continues at coordinate 11,437,214 of JASUAD010000001.1, read as the reverse complement.
CATTCTCTTTTCATACAATGATGCCTATAGCTTCCGCATACACCATGTTTGCATGTGTGAGTGTCCCTTTTGTGTGTACATTTAGATGAGGTTTAGGTGTGCGTATACAGGAACGTGTGTTACTGGTTAGGTTTTTACCAACCCCCGATTTCTGGGCTCGGGTTATGACAGAATTTCTCAATTTCCACTCTTCTTCCACACATTTCCATGGAGTTCCAATTGTAGTAATCCTCCATGAAACTTATATTTAAACCACATATCACTTCTTTTCATTTCAGTCAATCCACCAACATTTCTATTCATGGATTTTAACCAAAATTACCATTCCATTAGGAAACTATTCATTTCATTCTACTTCCATGCCATTTTCATTAATATAAAGCAATAAAGAGCTATAAAATCATTAACAATCAAGAAATCACTTTTAAAGTCAATAAATGGACATGCAAACATCCAAATGTTCGTTATATTTGTCTTAAATCATTGATTAGCCTTAAACCAAGCTTGAAATGACAAGAATCCTCAATTTCTAGCTCACATTAAGGTCCTAAACATGTATGAAAAAATATAAGATTAATGATGACAAATGCTATAAAATGAGATTCTCACTCAATGGTTAATACAAATCTCAAGAAAGAATCAAGCTCTATACCCTAGAAGATGTGTAGAGAAGGAGACAAGGCTCTTTTCTCTCTTTGGTAAGTTTTAAGGTGGCTCTTTCCTCTCAAACAAATACTAATGGGTAAAAGAGATGGTGGAGAAGTAGGTGGGTGGCTCTTTAATGGAGGTGGGTAGCTTCTCTCTCTTTCTCTAGGCTTGAGTGGTAATGGGATCGCATGGAAGGAAAATGGAAGCTAGGTTTACACAAGAGGCACAAGAGAGAGCTTTCTTGGGATAAGAGAACTTTTATAGATAAGGTTACTTTAGAATTTGTATCTAGGTCTTGGCTCTTGGTTATTTCACAAAATGAGTCACATGTCTCTCTTTAAAAGAATAACTTAGGCTTAGTGGGTCCCCATGTGGATGAATGTATGTTAATGACATGATGAGATATTGCATGACCATGAATCACATGTGGGGTCCATCTAATCTAGTTAAGCGCATTTATGGTTGATTTTCCCACCTTAGCAACGCAGTTAGAGTAGAAACACATGATTAAGATAGAATTAGCGGTAATAAGGAAAACACAAATAATTAGACAAAAATACCCTAATGATGGGCAGGGATCTTACAGAAAATAAAAGGAAAGAAGAATATGTGGAAAGCAGCGAAGAAAGAGCTGGTTAACTCCCCTTCTTTTATTAATTAAAGAATCTACAAGTTTGCCATTAACAACCATTTTTTTGTCTTTGTCATCATCAACAATGACAAAACCTTATCCCACAACTTTGGTGTTGGCAAGATAATGATGTTGGTGATAATAAAAAATGAATGAAACTCTTGTAGTATGATAAGTGCTAATAGCTAATTGCTAATTTGAAGTGATCTTCATCCAACCTTGGGGTCATTACGTGTTGATCAAGAACACATTGCAATTGATACAAATACCCTCCAAAGATAGCTCTGTTCAAGTACTCTCCCACAAACTGGAAACATAGATGTCAAATATCGGAGCTTAGCAATAAAATTATGTTGACTATTCCAATTTTATTTGATGTCTCTAAAGAAATAATTACATTGATTATGCTTCCCAAAAGTTGCGGTTTGCAAATTGTTCCCCTTGTCTCACAAGTGCAAGTCAAATAATACTCTAAGATGCATTTTCTTCTTGATAAAATGTCATTCTGTTTCTGTGTTTTGTATAAGATTGGATTCCCTTGTGTCTTGTTATTACATCATTTAAGTCCTTCTTATATGGCTTGTTTGTAATCGTCGGAGCATATGCTCAAACCATCTTAGAGGACATTCACTTTTATTAGAGCTATTCTTTGTTTCCTTTTGTGTAATTTTTACCTCCTTTCACCACTGCACCTGCCCAAATGTACTCTGTTCTTATCATTGCTTTGGTGACCAGTATTTAGCGTCATATAACAATGCAAGCTTGAACTTCCATCTTATAAAAATTCCTTTCAATTGTTGCATTTGCTTTGAAAACAAGGTTTGGTCAAAAGTGAAATTTCATTGGTTTATGACTTTTACCGGATTGTTGGAAGTACTATTGACATTTAGAGAGCATGTCATTCTAAAAGAGGGGGAAGATGTGGTAGGAAATGATAGTGCAGGGGTAATCTGCTCATTATCGAATGAGAGGAATGATATAGTGTTCTACACTAAAGAATGTTTTACACATGAAATTTATTCTCCATGTGAAACTAAGACTGCTAGTTTCAAATATGTTCTGATAAGTGAGTTTGAGAAAGTCATACATGTTCTAACTTGGTTGAAAAGATGAAATCCATTGAATGCATAAATTTAGGTTGTGAAAGATGCTTCAAAAAGTTTCAAAAAAAGTTTCTATGGGCATATCGTCATTCAGGGGGGTTAATCTTGCAATGTGATATATATAGGATCCATGGAAAGGTTCATTTCCATAGACATTGGTACTCAGGTTCACATAAGTATTGGATCTAAACAAGTTAACGTCAGTTTTGGCTCAACATGCTTATGAAGTGGCGAATGATATAGTGAAACAGGGTCTAGAGATGGATGATCTTAGTGCGAAATAACACTATAGCCCTATATGTGATCTGCATTCAAATTGATTGATATTCATTTTTGAAAATCACCTTTGATCTTCAATTTTAACTGTGTAGTTAATTTCTGTGTATTCTAATGCAGGCAATAATGCCCAATGACACTTTTAGGTGTCATTATTATTATTATTATTATTATTATTATTATTATTATTATTAGTATTATTATATACTTTTTTAGAGATCTTCTTTCTTGTGCATACATCAATATTGATTCATATACTTTACCAGTTCTTTTATTGTATAGCTTCATCCCTTCGTAATTGCTTTCCATTGATGAAATACTGGAATTACAATCGCAATGAAAAAAATGTGGCACTTGACTATTATAGTATGTAATAGGTTGTCTCCACTTCTACAAACTCTACACTAATCCTCTTTGTACTGAGAATATTATACCATAAAACCCTGGTACCACATCACGAATGGAAAATAGTATAGTTGTAAGAGTTGTTATATTGAACAATGTAGAAACTATTGTATTAAGCTTCAAAATTGTATCATGCACAAATTTTGTTCCCTTTTCTGTATTAATTCAATGGATTTATATTGCAAATGTCATACCTACTGTCAATCCAAAGTACCAAGAAAATTGCATAACCTCACTCACATTTAGGATAAGAGAAATTTGTGAGGCCCCGCCCCTTTATTTTCTATAATTGTTTGTTATTATGCTTAATTAAGTTGTGTTTAGGCTTAGATTTGAGAATTAAAGGGATTCGATGTTATTAGCATAGTAACAAAAAGTTACAGAAGAGGACTTAAGTGGGTTTTGGTTTAACGAGAAGTCCTTGGGGAAAAAATCTAATAGTTAACTTTGCCAAATTGGATGTTGCCCTTCAAATATCTTTTCTCTTCAATTCAACCGTCATGGGTGTTTTGGTCATTCTACCCTAGCTTACTTAAAAAGACTAAAACCCTTCATGCTTAGTTATTTTAACCTTTTAGTTAAGGGGCAATTTAGACCTTTTACATGACCCTACTTTATATAAACTCAAATTCCAATAGATTCTCATTTCAAACCCTCCTCTCCCAAAGCTCTTCCTCTCTCTTTCCCGAATCTCTCTTCATTTCCTTAATTTAGAGCTAATCTCCTAAGCTTCTTCCATGGCTACCAATCTCTGCAAAGCTAGCTTTTGGAAGAGCAAGCTACCGATCTTCCAATGAAACCCAATAGATTGAAAGACCTCTCTCTACCTCAAATCAAGGTAAGATTTCCTACAATCCTATGAATTCCCTTTCTTCTTTGATGTCTTACTTCAATTCTAGTCTAATCTTCTTTCTCCCTTGGATTTCTTGATTTTGTGGTTTTAGAGTCAGATCATTGGAATTTCTTGAGTTGGAGTGCTTAGAGTTGGAGAAGTTGGTTTTGATTTTTGGAGGAGGAAAACCCTTAATTGAGGCAAGCATAGCATACTTTTAACTCTTAGTAGTGTAAATAGCCTTAATTGCTCATAACATGCTTGATGAAATGCTTCTTAGAATATCCATTTAACTAAGCTCATCTCCGTGCTTTGCTTCCTAAGAGGAAACCCTTTTCTAATGGTCGTAATTGATATAGAATGATGGATAACAGAAAATGGATAACTATACTTGATGAATGAATATGTTTATCTTCATATTTGTTTTGATGGAGGATGTGTGTGATTGATGGGATATGATTGATGGAGCCCACAGGAGGTGAAGGTATGGTTTATCATACTTAAATGAATGTGTAAAAGCTGATAGAAGGATGAGAATTAAAGAAAATGGGAAAAAATAGATTTCTATTTTGAACAAGAATTCCCAAAACGCGCTCGAGTGTTCTCTAAGAATGCATAGTTATCAGACAAAATTCTTAAAATGTTGTCAGACAAAAGTTAGTGCACTCGTGCAGACCAACAAAGCTTGAAAGGGCACTCATCTGTGCTCGAGCGCACCTTGCAATAGACTTAAGTATTTAAAAGGAAAATTTATATTTCAAACTTCAGACCTTGGAACTTAGGTCATATCTAACCTTTTTATTAGACCTTAAATCATTTCTATGTGGATTAAGGGTATAAGCTTTGACTCTATCAACTAGTTGTATCAAAGTAGAGTATGGAGAAGGAAATCCATTCTAACATATGGATGTCCGGATCTTTGATGGGGCCTAACCATTATAGCACCCAATTCAAACCCAACACCCCACGACTTCTGAAGGTTCATGATATGGTGGATTGAAGTCCTCTATAATTTAAATGTACAACTTAACTTAGGTTTGACTATTATATAATACATTCATTGATGGATGATTTATGTGGATCTTACTTAGTGATTGTCATTACTATTCTTTATTTCATGGATAGTTATATTATATTCTTTAAATACACAAATGCATAATTGGATATTGACCTCAGGTATACTTAGTGGAGACCCGAAAATGGAAATGGAGACATAAGATGGTGCCTGTGGTTAGGCAAACCATTCAATGGTTATGTAAATGGAATTACATGGGTTGTAAATGGGTTAGTTCCAGTCCAGATCCATATATGAATTGGAACGATTAAGAAAAAAATGGAACCGGTTCTAGAACTGAAACTGTGTCGGAACTAGGAGATAGGTTCCGGAACCTGTTCTGATTAAAGGATTTGGTTTCGATTCCGAAGTCGGTTCCTATTAGAGAGAAAGAGGGATAGGAATAGGGTTAATTTTCTTTGCTCATGTCCTCCCCTCTCCACAACCCCTCCACCTTTCAAGCCCTCTTCAACCTCTAGTTCACAAAAAAAAAAAAAAAAAAACCTAAATTCATAGAAAAGGTGGAAAATATGGTACAAATGATGCATTGGTAAAACATCAATACAAAATGTATGAAAAACAGCAAACACTAAAATTACCAAATAAAATTAAGCAAATAATAGACACCCGTTTCGTGACAACACCCAAACTCACCAAAAGTAGGAAAAGATGCTACCTTGCATGGATGGCATGTATGCTTGTGGCGATGCGAAGGTAGCGGTGGGCCTTGGGGATGGCGACAAAGGTGGAAATATCAGAGGCATGCCAGATGGGCTTGGCTAGAAGGCGGGGGAGGAGGGAGTCACAATCAGAGTTGGGGAGGGGGGCGATCATCTCAATGAGCTTGTGATTGAAAAAGCTAGGGACTTGCAGACATTTTGCATTGGCTCAAGGACTTGGGCGTGGACCTGCAAGTTCCGTCTTTCTATGCCCCTGCTCACTAGTTGGGAGAGGGAGGGAGAGTTTTATAAGATGAATTTCTAAGGAAGAGAGAGGAGAAGAGGTAGTTTCGTAGATGAGAAACGAAAAATAAACCCTTGCAAAAAAGGGGGAAACAAAATCATTGTGGGGAAGGGCATCTCAAGAAGTGAAAATCGAAAACGCATATAATATTATTGTTAATGCTTTTGGAATATACCAGGTTTCGGGTCCATTGTTCCGAACCGACCTAGTTCCAAAACCAGACCCATTTAGATGTCGGGTCCAAAAATTGAACCCAGAGTTGGAACCATTTGTTTATAGGAGAATAAATCAAGACCCAAATCCGGTTTTTATTGGGTTGAAACGTTTGGGTAGTTGAAGAAGTGGGTACCCATTTACAACCCTAAGAATTACATGGACAATGTCGTAGATAAATATATCATAATGGTATAGAAATCCCATTGTAAACATGGATGGTATGGCACATGGTATACTACTATTATGGATGAATTGCGTTTTTGATAGACAGATGGATTCTATAGATTTGACATTAGATTGATTAACATACTTGCTCACGCAAGAGCCTAGCCAGATATGAACCTCCGCTAATTGATTCAGTATTAATGGCACTTGCATTCACTCGGTTGACTTCAACTTAGCCTTGGGCAACACACCCTTGGTAAGAGCTTATTATTATTGCTTCCATGCTTCGCTGGTTTATGAAGTCTGACTAGATTATTAAGGAATTGGATGTGCACGATCTATCTGATATTACAGTATCAAATCTATCGGCCAAGTATCAGGAACTACTTTATTGAGTCATTAGAGGCTATTTATGAAGTCCTTCAAAGCTATTATTGGCTGATCTATGATACCATGCAACAGCCATTTATAAGTGATGAATGGTATAAATGTTTACTAACCTCATTTAATTCATGACAATATACCTTTTGATATTATTAGTATTGACCTCATTAATTATATCGTTTTCTTTGTTTTAGTCTGATCTATGTATGGTGTTATTTGCATACAGCGTTTGCCAAGTCCTTTGGGACTTGATCCTTGTTATTTGGGTGTTGTATACTATGAACCCACTTCCCCTATCTCAGCAAGAGAGGCATCAGAGGATATCGCAAAAGTACCAAGAGTAGACTAATTCGTTTGGGTAGCCGGCAATGAGGAGTTCTAGTTTTGCATCCGGAGATCCCTGTCTTTATCGTAGAGGTTGTCCATTTGGGGATTGTTATCCAGTTTTATTTAATTTGAGTAGTTTTAGGGAATTGTAATAAGTGATAGTAATTCTAGACTATTTAAACCTTATAGTTTCAAATTTTTACTTTCTGCATCTTATAGTGATTTGACACATGTAGATAGCACCAATTGCTTCATTGATCATAGTTTAAATTGCTTCTGCAGTTTTACATAAAAGTCTCCGGTTATTATTTAAATGTGAAGTGAATATTGAAAAAGTTTTAAACTAGTCTTCACTGCGGACCTTAGATCCTGTATGTCCATGCTCTAAGTTTGGGTTTTAGCCTTATTTGGATAACTTGGATTTGGGGGCATGACAAAATTTCTCAATGAGAGATTTTATTAATCAAAATAATTTTTCCCTATGGAGGAATTACAATCCTTAATATAGATCCATTAATATATATACACACACATACACACACACATGAAGCAAACAGCTTCCAAATTGCCAATTTCTAATTGATTTTGACTATTTGATACTTTTCATCGATGTCTCTCCATGTCCCTCCTATTTTTTATCTCCTGTTTTCCATATATTTGTTAACTTCTCATAACTCTCAAAACTTCACAATAACTCCCCACGACTCGTAATTGATTTGTAACTCTTTATCTTCTACCTAGAGCTCCAAGAATTGCTGCAACTTCCACAAGCGGAAGCTTCAAGAGGATAACGATGACCACCCACGGCTTCTAGCATGTCCACCACGACCTAGGCCAGAGATATTGCATCTCTTTTTATTAATCTTTTTATGTTTTTTGGGTTCCTTGTATGTTGCTGTTTTTAAGCCTTTTCTGATTCTATCAATTCTCTATGCAAGTGGTGTTTGTAAAAATGCTGCAGTAACCTTTTTTTTATTTTTTTTAAGCCAAATGTTATAATTTTACTAGGGAGGGTTCTCGTACTATCTACCTTCTATGTTATACAGGTTATTTAATGATCTACACTTTTTATAACATAGTTTGTTAATGAGAAATGATCTCTAGACGATAGTGTCTATTTTGCAGCTATACATGTGAGATTACAAGTTCGACCTATACTTTCAAAGATTTTGGTTGCTATGCTTGTGAGATCAAGTTTGAACTATGTCTTTTTATTACCTTTTCAAGCTTGACCACGGGTACACGGCTCATGATAATTTTCTTTAACAATCCCAGCCGTTGACTCGTTTAGAGTATGATGATAGAATATGGGTCTAATGACAATAGGGCTTACCCACATACGAGGATATGAGGGCAATTGCCCATGGAACTTTTCTCTCCCTAAAACTCACATAAAAATTGTATTGACCTCCTAAACCACATGAAATTGTGGGGACCAAAACCCACATAAAAATTGTGTCTGCCTTTAAAAACCCATATGAAAATTGTGGGTCTGCTTTAAAACCCACATGAAAATCTTGGGTAGCCCACAAAATTCAACTGATTTGTTTTGGGTCTACCTCCTTGAAACAAAAATCCTAAATCTAGCAATACATTATGTCAAGAAGGGTTAAATCCTATAGTATTTAGGCATGAGAAACCACGAATTTAAGCAGTTGATTATATTCCATGATTCTTAATACTTGTTAAGTGAAAAACGACTTACTCTTTTGTAGAAAAAAATTAGTAACATAAAAAATGATTTTAAGCACTTGTTTAAGTTGGTAGATACCATAATTTTGGACACTTGTTTTGTTTAACTTAAAAACTTAAGAGAAAAACCCAACAACTGCTCGCATTTCTCACTTCTTTTGAGCCTCATTTGCAAAACCTTAACAAGCAGTCACATCTTTCCCTCATCACTGAACCAAAACTCAACCGGCTTTCCCTCATCTCCTAGTACACAACCAGCACTTGATTAAAAGACAACTCAGAACACCTGGTTTTTGCCAATTTTGATGTAGTGATGATTGCCTTGAATGATTGCATTGAAAATGTTTGTGAGTGTTTTATTTGCATGCATAAAAATTGAATTCATAGGACTGATATCATTAGTGGTTAAAAATGAAGATCAAATGTGAATTGAAAAAAAAAAGAGCATCATATTACCTTTCCTTTTAGGGACATCGCATGGAAAAGAACATTGAAAATGAACTACGAGGGTGATGCTAGTTTATTCATTTTTCACCTTTTTTTATTCCATTTTTCTAAAAAGAATGGATATTTGATTCTCAATTTTAAAATCTTAATCTTCATTCTTATCAAGTTTATGGTATGAATCTTATGTATTCAATTCTTATATATTATAATGCAAACAAACAGGCCTAAATGTGATTTCCCCATAAGCACTTACATTTGTTTTCAACTGTTATCCATGAAGAACCCAATCCCTTCACACATATTACTACCTACTTCTTTATCTTTTGCAAATTCCATTTTCACATGACAGTTGTTATTGTGGGATCTTCTTATATGAAGAACTCAATCCCTTATCACATTTAGCGCCCTTGAATTGGCACCTATTTGCCACTAATTTGGATTCACTAAAACTATTTCATCACAAACTGCAAGATGTTGCATGATGTAGTTAGATATGGAGTGCCAACATTATTACTATCGATCGGATATAGTGTACATCTCTGATCTACGTTCAAACCTATTCATCGCCATGTCTCTTATATTTCATGCATCCCTGTGGGATGCACAAAAGGTTACATTAGCAGTAGAGGGCTGGCTTCGTTAAGACTAGTTGCCAAACTTGATTAGCAGCCGATGACTGGCCAAACTAACCAAAAGAAAATGAGGCTCTCTCATTAGAATCAGATTTTGGATTTATCAGCCATCACTGGCGGTTTAGAATTCAGAGCAAGAAACATGGTTAGAGAGTAGATATCTAAGCGGGACCACTGCTACCCCGGTCCATGCAAAGTTTTACGTTTTTTGTTGAAAGACTTAACTTACGAATTTCCTCTAACAACAAAGAAATATCCTCTAACAACAAAGAATTTCTGGGTCTGCCCCTATCAGTAAATAGAAGAAGAAAACCCAAACCTTTTTAGGCACTCTTCCATGCTGAATTGTCAGCCGTTGACTAGTTTTTGTTTATTAACTTAAATTGACTTAAGGCGACATTTCTGCTGGCTTGAGTGAAAAGTCATCTCAAGGGGAAATGGGGCTGGGGATCACTCATGGACAGTCCATAATCCATATCTATCTTCTCTGCCAAAATAAAATCGCAAGTCCCAATACATATCTAAAGAGAGAAGTGAACACTTGGTATATATAATGGGATCTGAACTGTACAGCCGAATCTTATGCCGTATTGCAGATACATTAAATCCACATAATTGTTACAATCGAATTGGCGGCTGTCAAATGAAACTAAGAGCAAAATTATCAGTAATCAGAATTTAGCTGGAGATCTAGATGATTAGAACGTTTCCAGAAGCCAAAATTTTGCAACTTATGCGGCGTCTGGATTTATGTGCATATGATCCAATGTAAGAAGATAGTTAACTATTTGTTTTGGAGTTAAAAGACAATTTCTTGACTCATACTAATAAGATCACAAAAACCCCAAATCAGAAAAGAAGAGAAGGGAAAAAAAAATTGGAAACTTTGGAAGGAACTATAATTTCTTGAATATAGGTATCCATCTTCAATAAATACCTCCTAAGCACTCATAGTATGAAATGAAGGTGGAGGACAAAAAGGCAAAAACATATAAAGAAATAAGACCATCTAATAAAAAAGGAAAGAAACAATTCCTCACATGTTAAAGAAGGCTAAAATCAATACAAAGATCTTCATGGAAACTGCTTACACTAGGAAAGACGAGTCTCTTCCTTCTCCAAACGCATCGAACCGCGAAGAGTTCAATGGAGCTAATGGAAAGTCACATAGCCCTTGCATGAAACCATCCAAATCTCCCAACCCACCATAAAAACTTGAATTCTCTTCTCCCCACATCTCCTCCTCCCCTTTAATTCTCTCACTAGACCCAGAATCCTGATACCCACCACAGGAGGATTCAGTCGCGTCCTTCGGCTTGTAGCATTTGCTTTGCAACGTAGGGTCGTTAGCGGCGGTTATCGCCTTCTTCGACGCCTTCTTGCCGCCTTTTCTTCCGTCCGGCTTCCCGGTTAGACTCTGAACCAGCTCTCGGAAATTTGCGACATCGGTCTTTATGATCTCCGGCGCAAATATGTGAATTATGCGTATCTTGGGCTTGAGATTGGATATTGTATGAGATTCATCTCGCAGGGTGAGCGCCGTGGAGGAGGTGGTGGACTTGCACGTGTGGGGCTTCATGTCTTCCTTCATGGGTAGGAATATTGCAGTTGGCACAGAGAGAGAGAGAGAGAGAGAGAGAGAGAGATTGCTTCAAATGGACTTGAGGAGGGGCTTAAATAGAAGGGGAGAAATTCAAGGGCTTTTTGTCTGAAGAAGAAGGAAAGATGAAGATAATGATATGGTCTGTTTGATACATAAATAGGATTAGATGAGTTGTAATGTCCTGACTCCTGAGTCTTCTGAGAGAGAGGAAGAGCCACTGTTGATTGAAAAATGAAAATGTTCCAGATTCAGGTACTGTACAATGGGTCCCTAGATTGTTACAGCCTCCATTGTGGTGGCCACCATTTATAAATCGCACTCAATGCTTTTGGCTGTCATCTAAGTATGGTAGATTATGACTTTATTCACATTTCACAGTCAAAATCTTATCTAGGTAGTTGTTATCTATCTAATCTTGACCTTTCTTTTCGATGCTATGGTGGGACCTACTCTATCCTATGATCATTGTGCTATTTTTCCGTGGCCGGCTAAACGGAGAAAAATGGTTGGTCGCCAATCACCAACTGCATGGCCCATGGTCCATTGCCTTGAACCGGGGGAGGCCATTAGATATAAGTTTCTCCTTGTACATTTGGCTTAACCTCGTTCAGAACTTGTTATTGAGTGCACGAGAGTGATTTTCTTCTTCTTAATTAATCTAACTTATAATAATTAAATAGCACTTATAATAATTAAACAGCAAATACACCTTGACTTCCATAAACGTGTTGAGCATCGAGGTCCAAATGCCAAAAATGTCCTTGCCTTGCCAGGGCCATGTAACTGGCTTCCAACATGAAACAAAGATGACAGATTTTGCCCAGGTTGGACTAATTTGTCATATTGATCACTTGCATGCTCATAGTCAAATAGGGGCAAAAACTTAATTTTTTATGCTGGATTGCACAGCGAGTTAAAATGTCATCAAAGTCATTTTCTTGAGCAAGTGTTCGTATTTTATGTGACAAAAAGAGCATCTCTGTTTTCACACGAATCCGAGTAAGGAACATAAAAAAAGAAAAAAAACAACATCAACATCCGCTCAATCAAAAAACATATCATATCCGCGTTCCAGACGTGGAAAAAGGAAATCAAATCAGATATCAAATCAGATGTTACCCTGTGGTACATGTACTTCCCGATCTCGCTTTAGAGAGCTAGTGATTCCCTAGGTTTTTGGTGTGGTTGTATTCAAATCCATCTGTAGAGAGATGCATATGAAATTCTACAGCTACGAATAAAATGATATATTTATCCTTGTGCTTTAGCAATTATATTTACAAAAGCTTAGATGGCCGGATGTCCCCTCTTTGTGCTTTTGCTCTCCATATGTAATCTCCTCACAAAAACAAGTAAATCAAATTGCAATATTGTGGAAGCCTAATAGAAATCTTGCCATGTGGGATCTCCTTCACACATAGGCTCCACTTCGTTGAGAATAATGGTTCAATCCACATTCATTCCCTCAATAAAAACGAAGATGGTGGGCAAATGTGAACCTAGAGTAGGAGAGGGCAAATTGGCAAGTGAGGATGAAAATGAGTTGGATCCATCTTATATTATCGACTTAGACCTGAACACTAAGTACTTAAACGGATTGTACTCTTAGACCTAAACACTAAATAGTTAGAAGGATTGTACTCAGAGCAGATCCAAATTAGAACCGAATTATATGGCTCACACTTATATCTAAGTTTAAATTAAAAATATGAGTGCAATCCCAAATTCAAATTACTAACGTGAGGCCTAATTACCTAAACAATAACATAATGTAATTATATAGACTTAATATACGTATTATACATATATATTCATATAATATCCTATTGTAGGCTTGTAGCATGAAGTAGCTAAGTCCTTGTATCGGAAATCCACAGGCTCAAAGCCTGACCTGCATTCAAAACTGCTCTGAACTATAGAGCGCCATTCAGTTGTACCCATCTATATCTTTGGGTACCCATAGAGCGGTAAGGCATGCAATGATTATTCATTAATTAAGAAAGTGTATAGCAAAGATTACAAAATGCCCTCAAGATTTTACCATTCCTAATACATGGTCATAGCCCTTAACTTAATTAGTTATAGGCCGTCAAAAAGTTCACAGAATATACATTGGAAAACTCATTCCAACATTGGCTTATGTTTCAATTGTATTATCGAATTAGGTTCAATACCAATTCAAGTACCTTAGTGCATGTGCGTGTAGATTAGAATTGATCATTAGTGTCCCTACTTTAGAAATTAAAGACAACTTAAAACAGGAATATATATATATATATTTTTTAGTTTTTAACTCATAGCATATAAGGGGCCTTCAAACTTTTAAAGAGTGGGAGAGCAGGTGAAAGAAATTCATGAAAGAGGGTGCCATTAGATCAGATTAGATGATGGAGGATGAGCAATTGCTAGCTGGGCACGGGCGTGGGCCGGCTAGCTAGCATTGTACGAGATCTCGTATGATTTCAGGGGATTCGCATTTCCGTGCATAATAACCGTCTGATTTGCACGTGATTTAGCACGATTTTGCCAGGTCCGAGATATGGGTTACATAAGCCACTGCGAGGCGATACGCGGAGAGAGAGTGCACGAGATTTGTGCCGGCTGACAGATTCCCGAATCCGATACGGACCCTCCACGTGGCATTCACCTTAAAGCCTATTATCTAAGCCTTTCTCTCTTCTCTCTGTTTCTCGCTTCCGTTGCGGGAACCAACTACAGTCTCAGTGTTGCGTGGGCTGCACGAAATGGACGAGCCAAATAATATCTCCACAATCTGGGAGCCACGATCACTAACGTGCGCCAGTGGGCCTCACTCTCAAATGGAAATACTATTGGAATGGACACTATAACCCCACTTGTGACATGATGACCATGATTCTCATTGTTACGAGTGTGGGGGGTGCATTTTCTTTTACTAGGCCCATGGAACGTTTGCGGTCAATTTTTAAAATTGTAAGCCTGGTTGTAGAGTTCACCGATGCTCATGTGGTTGTGGGCAGGACTATAATTTTATTTTCTTTACTTAAATTTAACAAGTTTTGTTACCCACACAAGTATAAACCCAATAAATTTCACATGAATTTGGAATACAAAATGTTGAGAGCAAATCTACATCTTATGAGTTATGCCACTCTACCAACTACCGGGTGGGTTCATTCATTTACATGCATCTTCGTGAAATTATTCCTCTCTCAAATTTATTTCATTCTTATCAAAATTGATTTCCTAGTTTTATGCATTTATTTGGTGCCTGGTCTATAGGGGAAGGTTTGACTTGAAGAAATTCTTAGTTGAAGGAGCGAAAAGTAAAAACTCCATAGAGTTTGGGCCCATTGAAAACCCCAACACCTCCCAATGTATGGGATACTTTTAAATTTTAGTATAATTGAAAGTGGTCACACCATAAGAATGATTGTTGATAAAAAAAATTGTGACCATGGTAAACTTGTTTGTTGAAGGAATAGCACACACCTACCATATATGCCAGCAATACAGCGCGTCATCTGCTGTCTTCAGCTTAAAGTTCAAAGAAAAAATAAATGCAATGTGATACTAAGGCTTGTGAGGCTGTTAATTATTCTAACTTTGAGCCATCTACCCCCTTCAAGTCGATGCAGCGTTTCTTTATTGAAGGGACAAGGGAGAAGAGATAGACTTGCCTTTATATCTTATTCACAAATATGTGCTTTTAGGTTTCCCGTCTCTATAGCTTTCAAAAGAAGGTATACTTGCAACTATCGCCAAGTTGTAAGGAAAGGTGCCTGCCATAACTACAGTGAACAAATTTTTTAAGCTTATCCTGTCCTTGATCCTAGGCTGGAGATGGCCACTCCATATATGTATGCCAAATGTCTAATAAGTGATCAGATCCGTTGATTTAACGAGTCCCCACTCCTGTTCAGGCCAGCACCACCGACATACAATAGAGAATAAATTGACTGCCGGAATAAATGAATAAATAAATATGATAAGAGAATATTCAGGTGAGAACCCTCTCATCAAAGAACAGTGGACTGCTCTATTTTTGTCCAACCTGCTTCAACTGTGATCAAGTTTTACAAAACACTCACAAACCCATTTTCCCTTCCTGTAATACGCACTGTCCCCTCCTTTAAAAATTTGACACTCATCCCATCCTCTTGGATTGAAATCCAAAGAGACCTGTCATTGTTAATACAATTTAAGGGTTTCCAATCAAACGATTAAGGTGATGTTTTGTCTTCTTTATTTTTGAAAGGTGATGTTTTGTTAACGCCTATGTCTGGTTGAGATCTGTCCACCCGTCTCCCTCGTCTCTCCCTTTAATTGGATGGTTTGAACGGGCCTCATAAGCCAGACCCCACATCTTGTGTGTATGAGAGAGAGAGAGAGAGAGAGAGAGAGAGTGTGTGTGTGTGAAATTGGAAACAACTCAAGTGGGTAGGACTACGGATTTGCTCAGTGGCGGATAGTGGTCAGAGGGGGCAATTGCTCCATGAGAGAGAGAGTGAGTGAAATTGGAAACAACTCAATTGATATCTCTTTTAAAATAGAAAAAGGAGATATAAATTTCAAATGGGCATTTTTCACTTTGCCCCTCCTCATTTTTGTTATTTTTTCCTTTTTGCCCCTCATCAAAAAAATTTTTTTCCTTATGGTAATAATAGAATTATTAAAACCCATTAAGAAGACAACTCATCAAATGACTTTAAGTACTTATTTTTTTATTACTTTTCTCCCTATCTTATTCCTCTAATAAAATATATATGCACTATTTTTTCTTCTTTTTTTTAATTTTCTAAATTTTTTTATTGAGTGTGTTGTCCAAATCCACTCAATTTTGGCACTCATAATCAACACATTTTAAATACTTGTTCATTTAAGTTCTTGTCAAACTTGAGTTTTTAAAGATTTAATTTAAAATCTAAATTAATTGAAATATACACTAATTTTTAAATAAAACATTTCGTGTGGCTATAATTAGAGGTGCATCAAGGTTTTCCACACTAATTACATGCCCAAGGTTCCATCGACCTTAGTATTTTCGTCTATATAGTGAAGGATTTGAATTCTAAACAATGGGCCAAACATCAAGATTTCTTTTGTGAACATCATCCCCATAATATGATGTTCTTGAAAATAAATAAACATAATTTTTTATATCAATAATAATTTGCTCATAAGTCAATATGCGAAAATAAAGCAATTTTTAATTCTTCTCTAATCTTTCAAACCCATTATTAAATGTTGTTGGATGTGGAGATCGACACAAATTCATCAATTTTATCATTTTTGAGGAAGAATCTGATAACTAATTGATTGGTAAAATTAGACTGAACACATGATTTCAAATTCTTAATATTATATTACGATATTTTTTAATTCTTTTTTGAATTTCTCATTAAGAGAAAATTCTTTTTGCACCCCCTAAGAGATAACCCTGGGTTCACTACAAGATGTATTGCTTTTCAAGAACAAAAACGGTCCTTACTTCTCGGTACGACTAAGGCTCACTATTGTTTGATCTAACCTGCTTACATGAAAAGCCTCTTTCTGTGCAGGCACTGGGCTGAATTTCACTTCAATTATAGTGGTTCTCATGTTCTATTAATCATATATAGAATACATAATCATGTGTTTTTTTATGCATTAACAATCTAACGGTGAATATGCCGCCCTCTTTTAAAAAATTGTGAAATTTTCCAAACAAGATTTACTTGGGGCAAATTTCTATAGGGAGGGGTCCAATCTCCAATGTGATATGAGTAGTTTTGATAAAATCAGGTAGATAAGTGTGGTCGGCGCCATATTAATAATAACTCTCGGCTAGTTTCTCTTGTATTCTTGGATAACTAGTTTTTATTCATTTTTGTTATATCTCTGAGATCTTGTTTTGGTGGGCTGGTGATGGTAGATATACCAGAGCCATATGCCTTGGGGACTTGATAGAAAGACGTTGACCTTGACCTTGACCTTGAAATAGATTTGCACTTTTATAATCAAACAAATCCAACTCACACCAAAGTCTTATGTTTTAAATACAATTTCCATGTTTGTCAATTGTAGGATGTGTTTTCTAATACTGATAATTGTGGGCTTTTTGGGCTTGTCGATTCTTCATATTAAACTATTCATCTAAAGGGGGAGTTGAAGTTAGGAAATGGTAATCAAAATAATTCAAGCATCGTGCTTTGAAAATTGTGGTATGTGCACACATTTGAAGCAAGGCAAGTCAGTTACTTGATGGGATGAAAAAATGGATGTGATGTTTTCAATGGTAGACAATGACACTACACCAAACTTAAACAAATAGTAGTCTTGCATAATTTTCTGTCTAAAAGCTCGGAGAAATTCATTGCGACTGGGCTGAGTTTACTAGACTCAAATCAAATTTTTAGTGTTTTGGTCGGAACTAACGTTGTCTTGACGAAGAGGACTCAGGTTAGGTTTGCAATGCGAGAACTATGTTAAAGTTCATCCGACAAAAGCTTCACATTGATTCACCCACCAAATTTCCAAACCATTCAATATATAATGAAAAATCTCATTAAAAAGATGATTTTACTTAACACATCATTTATTTCTTAAGCTGTCATGCAACGGTTTATTAGATGGTGTTGATTTTAAGTTTATTCATTAGATGGTCGTCTTATGAGTTTTGGGCTTTCATTCAAGAGGCATGTCATCAATTGAATTATTTTTATCGGTGTATATGTGTTTTGATCGATGGTAATTAGAGATGGAGGAAACTATATTTCCTGCTTTTAAACGGTATAGTTTACTTGAATCTAGACCTTTTTAGTGGAAACCGAACTCTTAGATCGATAATTGTCAGTGTTGGTCAAACTAGATTTGTGAAAACAAGATCCACGCTAAAGTTATTGATGTTTGATCAGTGTTTGTTGGTCTGAAGATCAACTTTGAACTTATTGGCCATTTAAGGACCCAAAAGTAGAACCATATGACCCACATTATGCATGAAAAATGAGACCCACATAATAATGATATAAAAATCACAATCACATAATGCCTCCTCATTCTAACTTAAAGTTTTAATACCATTTCCGTTAATTAGGGTCCAGGCCTTTAATAAACTAACATAGTCAGTGGAGGAGATTTCTTATAAATGCCTCTTTCCTTTTCAACATATCCTATGTGGGAGATAAGCTAAAGATAAAAGAATGCAAGTTTCTAAAATAAAAAGGGTTTTCAAAAGAGTTATTTTTCATGAAATTCTCAACAACTTCTGTACATGAGAAATTCTTGAATATGGAAGTGTTTTCAAAGAAAACAAAATCCAAGCCTTGAATTTCTTATTTTTGAAAATTTCCAACATCATGGCCCAAAAGTAGCAAACTTCTAGTGAAGTTAAGGCTTATCGCAATTGTTTGACAACTAACTAGCATCACTAAATGAGCTCATGGATCCAACTTAGTGATCAGATAAATGGTAGAAGTTGATGCATGCAGCATAGCTAGGTTCTGATGCTTCACTGCCCACTAGTGTGGAGGTTATGGTCTAGTATATTCCAATGGTGGGGGTGGGTGTTTGTTATGCCAAGATCAATAGCTGATCTTCTAACAGGTTGGAATCTAATCAATTGGGGAAGAAGGAAATTACTTTGGAAAATGATCCCCGTAGCCGTATTTTGGTTTGTCTGGGCTTGGAGAAATCGGCTGAGATGTGATGGTATTAGACCCAATTGGGGACATGCTGCAGAATTAGTAAAGATTAGAATCGCTTTATGGGCCAAAAACTACGTTAAGAAGTAGAAGGTTTCCATAGATGAGGTTCTCTTTCACTTGGATAAGTTGTGCTAGCAGCGATCTCGGGTCCATATTTCGGCAAGAGGCAGCTGAGGCTGGAGGATTACTTTTCCAATCACGTCCATTATATGTATGGTTCTGCTTCAAGAGGTTTTGGAGGGTTAGGCTCTAAATTGTCTGTAGTTATTTTTTATGTTTGGTTAGTTGGTATCTTACCAACTTTGTTGGGAGCTCTTTGCATATAATTGGACTGGTCAAGCGGGCCAACCTAATTGGGCTCTTTGATGTCTGGTGATGATGCCTGTTTTGAGCCTCCCTCTCCTGCTGTCGTTATATTGTAGGCCTTTTGACTTTCCGATTTTAATAATATTTTCTGTTCTTTGGCTGATAAAAAAAAAATAGCTAGGTGAAGATGCGATTAAGGTGGTGATTACTGAATAACCTCGAGTCATACAAAAACATGGAACCTGCACTTCCTTAGATTTCTCATGTCCTCCTCTAGTGGGGAGGTACTCTTTTTTAGCTGGCCAACAATTTAAAAAAACCCCTTCTCTTTTAAATAATTTTTATTTTAAACAATCCATTTTGACGGTAACCCCACCCCTCCTGCTGTTCAGGGGAGCATTGCTTCCATTGCAACCTCCTCATGCAATTCTGACAGGGAATTTTGTTACCTCAGTGTCACTTCCCCAAAGACGAGTCTCCGTATAAGGTCACCACTGTGTGGCCCTCAGGAACCCACCAATAGAAATTTCTCTGTAATTTTTTTGATAAAAGGAAATTTCACGATATTTGATTATCCAAAAAGGACGATTACATTTTACATGGTGTATATAGATTGAAAAAGTCATGAATTTGCTTCTGATAAATGTTAACGTAATTCAACTACATACATTTATGATGGTTGATAATAATAATAATAATAATAATAATAATAATAAGATTGGAAAGAGGATACAACGCCATTCAAGAATAGAAGGATAAATAACGGGCTGCTATCGTTTTTCAATTCGGATTAAAATCTAATAATTTATATTGAAATTAGGGGCCAATAGAACCAAGTAATAAAAGAAAAGAGATGGATGGATTATTATATGAACGTCGGTGGAATGGAGCTGCTTGACTAGCAGCATTTCAACTGCCTTCTCAAGTCAATGACACATTTTCAAATATTCATAGTGCTGGTACGATAAATTCTTACTTCTTTTTTAATTGTCTTGGTGTTTAGGTTGATAATGCTAGATTGATAATCTAATAGGGTGGTGATGAAAAACTTCCTTTTCTTTCTCTTTTTGTTGTCATCTTTATTGCTTTAGCATTAAGGGTTCCTTGTGTACCATTTTCAAATATCCATGGTGCTAATAAGATAAATTCTTAGTTCTTTTTTAATTGTCTTGGTGTTTAGGTAGGTAATGCTAGATTGATAATCTAATAGGGTGATGATGAAAAACTTTCTTTTCTTTCTCTTTTGTCTTTTCATGTGATCTTTATTGCCCTAGCATTAAGAGTACCTGTGTGTTTCCTTTAATGGGATTCAGTACTCAGTGTCCATTTCCCACCCTAACACTTCTTGTCAAGTTTTGTGGACCTTGGTTAGTTTCCACCTTGTGACCATTGTCGAAACACCCGACAAGTCAACTCAACTCAACTTAGGGTTCTGGTTATGGATGAAAAAGCCTTCCTGCAACAAGTGGCACCGAGAGAAAAAATGTGAGATGCTTGAAAGGAGACTAAGAAAAATAAGTCACCCTTGCTCTCCCTGTTCCATCTACATCTCGTGGACTAATTTTATGCAATCAGATATAATTTCCGTCAAGCTTTAAAGTCTATGGTAAAATTAGTGAGAGATGTATGTGTTCGACTGTAAAAGGCCCATGCCACATGGGCTGTTGGGCCCACCTCAAAATACTCCATTGGGCAAGGTTCAAGGTTCGAGCCCCAATCCAAACAGCATTATAAACCATGGCTAGCAGTTTATGGAAGGTCTACAGCATCATTATCCAGTTGCAAGTCAAAATCCGAAACTACAAAGGTTTGACATTTCACCCAAGAGGGTCCTGAGTCCTGACTCCTGACCATGAAACGTTTGTTTGGTGGTCACCATCGCTGCATTAATTTCTTCGTGAAGAAGGTTTGTTAATTAAGCATAGGCGGAGTCTGAGTCTGGGACGCCCATTATCCACGCACACATGAGAGATCTGAACCACGAATTAGTGAGGCCCACATTGACATTTCTTATACCTGAACCTGAAAATAAATCGTCCGTTCATTAAGTCCACATGTCAACATGAGTCAGATACATGGTGCCCACTCTGGTTAATGTTTTTGACTCGTTTGCCTCCCTGAAAACTATACCCGTTATAAATCCTGGGCTTGTTTGTTTGAGATCTGTTTGCATACCACCTTGCCAAAGCACAGGTCTACGTGCACACAGTAGGATTTAGAACACAACAAAAACACAGTCCATGATGGATTAGATCTGTGCAGGTCCAAGCTGACCCAACCCATTAGCATGGTACCCATATGTTGCTTTAAGGACTTGGATTAACCATAGATGGCGGGCTGGTTGCATGGAACCCCCTTGCCCATTTTTGAGTTTTATCATTATAACATTGACTTGCAAAAAACAAAAAAAAAAAAAAAAAAAAAAACATTGACTAGCAACAAAGCCCCATATAAGCCCGCAGTCAAAATTAAAAATATATTAAATTTTATTTTTTTAATAATATTATTAGCAAAATATAAAACTAAAAAAATGTATTATCTATCATTATCATATTTAGTTTATATATAAAAAAAATAGAAAATTATTAAAGAGTATAATACAAAGAGACATATACCTATAAATAAAAAAAATTAGGCTCAAGGCACCAGTTCAACAATGAAAAAAATGGGTATTTCAAATGGGTACTATCCTTACATTTGGAACCTAATGGCCTTACCCATAGTTTGTAGATTTAGATAAGAATCTTGTGGTACCTTCGTCATTATGATTCTTTTAGATTTAAATAAAGAGTCTTAAAGGGTTTTAGGTAAACCTAGCAAAAGAGTCAGGTTGACAAAATTCGGGTTGGGTAAACCGAAATCCTGATTTATTGATTCTAACCCTAATTAGATTCGTTTTTAAACGGGTTGGAACCCTTCAACCTGCACCCGTGGCGGGTCAACCCTATTCGACCTGCCAACCCCAAATTTGATGTGGGTTGGATAGGGTTAACCAAACCTAAAAGTATGTAATTCTCATTTTATATATAATCTAACTCATTTTATGTGGTCCAATTTCATTTATAAAGCTCTATTGATAACTAGATTTATTTAAAATGTTACATTGAGCTTAAATCTATAATTTATCAATTTTCAAGATATAAAAAATGGGGCCAAAATGCAAAAATATTTTCTAGACCAATTATTGAGATAATCCCTTTTCAGTTTTTATTCAATTTTATAATTTATATTTAAGCATGAGTATAAGACTCATTAATATTATTGTATTTCATTTATATCCATATTTTTGAGGTAAATTTCTATGCCAACGTATAAATAAAAGCCATATCAATATTTTAACTAGAAAAACATCATATTATCAAATAAAAAAATGAGTTATATATTCTTAATATCAAAATTTTGTATAACTCCGCTACATATGATTAAGAGTACATGGTTTATTTGAAAGTGCAATAACTAGATCTCACCAAGTCCTAGAGGGGGGTGAATAGGACTATTAAAAATTTCTTTTCAAGAATTCGGTTTTATTAGTGGGCAATCTGAAAGATTAATTAAAATTGAGAGTCCCCAAGAAGATTAAGAGAGATATTCAGAGTTATGAGTGTTTACAGTGTGTAGAAATGCAACTATAGTAACAAAGATGTAGCTTAGAAATAATGATCAACTCAAGTGACAAGAATGCAAGTCAACATCCACACACAACAAGCAATAAACACAGTGATTTATAGTGGTTCGGTCCTAGACCTACATCCACTCTCAAGAGCAATCTCTCTTGGTTCCACTAAATAAGAGGTACTTACATAACATACACCTCTTGCAACAGTTTTTGATTCGGTGGTTTGTCTTCCACCAACTAGGGTTTTTGATCAGGTGGTTGATCCTTGATCTAGTCCACCAACTACAACAATTTTTGATGCCGTGGTTTGTCTTCCACCAAATACAGCAATGAGAATTGAAATATTAAAGAACACCTAAACAAGGAATTGTATACCTTGGTTTTGAGTGGTGCTCTTGATGCTTGAAAGACTACCTCCAAGCTTTGGCCTCTTGTTCTTGCTCCTTGGTGATGAAGATCTTCAGATGAGTGCTCAGCCAAGGGAAGAGGTTTTAAGAGGGTTTGGAAGGCTAAGGTATTCTCTCAGATTTAATAGAGCCTTTCCTAAATCACCAACAACTCTTCTTGAAACAATAATGGCACTTTTTGGTATTGGAGAGTAGGTGGTTGTAGGAGCTTTAAAGATGATTTTAATGGAGGTGCAAAGGCTCAGCTATACTAGAGATTTTCACAGTAATAAATTCAGTAGTTGGAGCAAGGGAGAGGTCCTCTTTAAATACAGATAAGCTCCAACGGATAGATCTACGGCTAAGAATAGAATGGTCTATGGCTTAGCCGTAAGCTCTGACAACATCCAATGGCTAATTTGACCAGATTCAACAAAAGTTCCTTCTTACGGTTAAGCTTACGGCTTAGCCGTAAAACCTTATACGGCTTAGCCGTGAGCACCTTTCGGCCTAGCCGCGGGTCAGCCGTAAGCTGAAATTTCCCAAAAACTGCTCTCTGGAGAGTGGCCCGTAATCTTTACGGCTTAGCAGTGAATCACCCTACGGCTTAGCCGTGAAGGCCTTTCGGCTTGGCCGCAAAGTCAACCGTAGGCATTATATGGCCAAATGCACTCTCTGGATTGTGGCCCGTAGATTTTACGGCTTAGCCGTGAAACACACTACGGCTTAGCCGTAACATTTTTCGGTGCAGCCGTAGGGTCAGTCGTAGAACAAAATGATTCAAAATATACTTTCTGGAGAGTGAGCCGTAGGATCTACGGCTTAGCCGTGGTCCAAGCCGTAGAACAAAAACTGGGTGTTTGAAAACCCTAATTTCCTATTTTATTTCTATGGACACTAGGGGTCACAGTTACCTTATCCCTTGGCACTCACAAAGGATTTTCTTGAATGATCTTGAACTTCTTTGAACTTGCTTAGTCTTCATTGACAGGTCTTTCTTGAATGGTCTTGAACTTCCTTGAACTTGCTTGAACTTCTTTGAACTTGGCTTGATCTTCAATGAACTTCCGAGGTGAACTAGGTCGTTCTAGAACTGAACTACACTTTGATCACGTAATTGACAACACACTCTTACAATGACACTAACAATCTCCCCCTTTGTCAATTTCGTGACAAAATTACATAATGTGAAGAAGATGCAACATTTTAGCTCAGCAATTGAGATACAACAAGTATTACATTAGTGAATACACCTTAAGCACCCACATCTACATACACAACACTTTGAAGCTCTCCCTTTGAAGATGCTTAACCTGCAAAAGGCTGCAAACACAATCTATTAGAAAGGTGGGAGGTTAGAGAGCTCCCCCTAAAGACATGCATACAATCCTCCCCCTTTTTGGTATAATATTGACAAAGAGATAAAGCAGAAATAAGAACAGAAGTGCACACAAAGATAAGCAGTTGCTAAGTAATGGCTATATTAGATTAGAAATTAGGAGCAGTACAATCATGTCAAAAATACATCACCCATAATAACAAAAGATATAACAAACAAGACCAACAGGTGAAGCACAGTCAATGCCCAAAATACAAAAAGAAGGCAAGAACAGACATCAATCAGAAGGAAGAGAGGGGGAAGGAATCGCCACATCGTCTCTCCTGCAGCTTTTGGAGATCTTGGACAAGTATTGAAAGGATTTCTTCAAGAGCTTCTCCATCTTGGTTTGCCGTTGTTCGAGTGCATCTTGAAGATTCCCATTTTTTGTTCTACCACAACAAATTTAGAGAAATTGACATACCTTGACGCCATAGATCTTATTGTTGATGCATTGAAATTCTCTACTGATGAAGCAAAAGAAGAATTGTACAATCAAATAGGCCAATCACTAAAATTAGAATGGCTTAGAGAAAATTTTGCTGAAGTGAACGATGATACTGGAGAGGATGGCGTTGACTGTGCAGTCAGGGCCCACCTTCTTTATTTACTTTGTTGTATGCTCTTTACTGACAAGACCAGGATAAGAGTTTCATACATATACTTGAAGATGTTGAAAGATTTAGAAAATGTCAAGAACTATGCATGGGGCGTCGGTGCACTAGCATATTTGTATCGCCAGTTGGGCTTAGCAAGTCGGAATGAGGTCAAACAAATGGTTGGATACTTGGCGCTGTTTGAAGCGTGGGTACACGAGTACTTTGAAACACTAGCTCATACTGCCAATATATTATATTCAGTGAGGCAGCCTCGTGCAATGAGTTGGATTCCTTGTAGGGAGACCAGTTCAACTTTACAAGATTTACGGGAAAAACTAGACTTCTTAGGCATTGATAAAGTAATCACTCTATAATTGATCATATAATGTCATTTTATGATGATTCAATTTATTTACAATGATTCTCATGGTGTAGGTCATATGGGAGCCTTATTTTTCTTGTAGGTGAGATCATCCCTTCCATCAATTTGCCTTCGACTGTGGATGCCTAATTCACGTAGATATTATATAGCCCTTCCATCTAGATGGGGTTCTTCGGCAATTTGGTCAGGTCCAAAAGATTCCTATGGCACCTTTAGAGCCGGTTCGTAGTTTGAGGGGTAATACAGCGGCATCGATCAATGCCTCATCTAGAGTTTATGATCAAATATGGTATCAATGGCGTAATCACTTACTAGCCCAAGTAAACCGGAGTACCCATGTCCGTTATCCTTGGGATTGGATGCCAAATTCCATGGATTGGTACACTACTGTGTCATGATGAACATTGACAAACCCCGAATTACAGTCCATTTTTTGTCAAAGTGAGCCAGTGCCACAAGCATATAATATAATTGATTATGAATTGCGCAACATAAATGCTCTTCGAATTTACAAAGGAATTGAGGCAATGGTTGAAGAAGTATTTGCACAAGACAGGCATAGTTTGTATTGAGACGTTAAATATATGGCCCGAACTTTGCACGGACTTACCATTAAGGACGAGGGTGAATCAAGCAGAGACCCCCCATATGACATCATGTGCTTACTCTTATCGGTCTAGATAAGAGAGATGAACTTTTTTCATTTGGTGTCAAGTTCACTTTTCATTTCATGAATTCTATATAATGAACTATAATATAATGAACTGTAATTCAAGTTAATGAAATTTGTCGTCGTTGTGCAACACGATATTCAATTACAGAAAGTCTATAAACTTTACATTTTTATTCCAAATCAATATCTTCACATGTGGCTACACCAGGATTAACAAGTTCTTTAAATTGCTCGATGCGATCTGTATATACAGTTTCCCATCTACTCGCATAAGAATGATGGAATTCTCGCCACTAATTTACAATTGGTAGTGTTGGATGACCAAGTACCAGGAAAACCTAAAAGAATAGACAAAAACGTTAAATAAAGAAGAGGATGACAAATATAATGAAACAGACTAAGGCGTAGTAATTATATCGTATCTGAACAAAATGACAACCGCGAACAAAACATATAGTTATCTCTTTCCTATTAGAAATAGGTACAAGAGTCGACCTTATGGGAAGAAAAATAAGGCGTTGTTCATTGCTCAAGTGATATAAGACCAAATTATAATGAGATGCTATAAGATGACCCATATCAGGCATAATCATCCAATGATTATATGGTGGGTAATCCACATAGTATGATAATGATACTATTAGATCTTCAATTCTATTTTCCACTCCATACAATGCCCTGTAATGATCCAAATTTGCAATAAGCTCTCCTACAAGCTCTCTCCGGACCTATTACCAACTTTTTTCATTGAGACAATTAGTCTTGCAATAGCTCTAAATACACAATTACCGTCAGCTGCCATGTCTTTGACAATGGTTATATAAAAGCTTATTTCCTGTGGGAATGAATCATGCCAGGACGAAGTCTTTGAGCTATTCAATCTTGTTCGAATTGGTAGCTGTAACACTCCGACCCGAGTTGACCCGGATTAGTGGGTAATTGCGTGTGTTTTTATTGCTAAGAGTGTTTAGATTTTGTTTGTTTTGGCTTTGAGTCGTAGAGAGATCGTTTGGATTGAGTTTGACTTGGTCTAGTTAGTTTGAGCCCTTTTTCGTAATTTTAGCTTTTGATTGACCTTGTCAGTTTCGCGTCATTTTGACGTCAGCGCGTGTATTTCGTCGAGCTTGTCGATTGTCGTAACTGTCTTGGATTCGAATGAGTTCGTTTGCTCTCGTTGGACCGTCATTTGACTCAAACTGATATTTGTATAAGCTATTTGGCCTTAAATGTAATTTGGACTCAAATTAAGTATAAATATCCCCACCAACTCCATCTTTCTCTCGATCGTTCTCTCTCACTCTCCAGCTCGTCTCTCTCTCGTCAGCTCTCTTTCTCTCCTTCTCCTTCACTGTTTCTCTGCTTGAGGGAGGAAGAAAGGAGCTCGTCAGTGTGTGTGATCCCGGTGGACTGAGCCAATCAGCGTGTGGAGTTCGTCCGTGAGGCAAGTATAAGCCCAAGATGTGTGAACACCGATTGATAGTGATTTGATTGTTGTGTTTTTATGCTTCATTGTGTTTCTCAGCATTAGACAGCTCTATTCAGCTCATTTTGCCGTTTTGTTTCTGTTTCCCGCCGTTTTGCACACTTTCTGTATGACTGTGACAATTTCAGGAAAATGAGTCCGCGCACTCACGGCTAAGCCGTGAAATGTGCTACGGCTAAGCCGTAAAATGGCTTACGGCTAAGCCGAGACCCAACCGTAACCCAAACCGTAGAACAGTACAGACTGTTAGCTGAAAATAACTGGATGTTGGCAATTTGCCATTCTTCTACGGCCCAGCCTGATCTAAGCCGTACATTGTCCTACGGCTAAGCCGTAGACCAAGATACGGCTGAGCCGTAGAGTAAAATACGGTTGAGCCGTAAATCCGGATGGATATTTGGGGAACCTCAGCTCAGCCGCAGTGCATAGTACGGCTAAGCCGTAAGATGCCACGGCTAAGCCGTAAGGTTACCTACGGCTGCACCGTGAGACCCTGAGAATTGAATGAAAAGGGACTAGGTTTAAGTAAAAGACCGTATATGACTTTCATGTTAGAATGTAGCTAACCTGAACACGCCCAATGGAATGTTTGCATGACATGAATGATCTCAAGGGCTGTGAATCATTCATGGACAGTTATCCAGTTGTTTAGCACCTCCCCATGGGTGTTGGTTTAAGGGACTTCGGTGCACACTCCAGACACTGCAACACTAGACAATGGTGCATCGAACAACTTAAAACTACATCAACATGCACGGTTAGAGACACTGGATAATTAGTGTAGGATTGGTTTGTAATGGACCTTGATTCGCATAAGCATTCTGATTTATATAGCATATTGATTTCGGTTATGCCCTCTTATGTGTTCTGCGCTGGACCTCTCGATTCTGTGGGAACTGCAGCAACCCCAGAGCGAAGCCCGGACGGAACCATTCTATTATTGTGTATTGTGTTTACCGTTGCTCCACTGGAGTATCAGTATCAGTTTATGTGCATTCAGTATCCGTACTGCATTTCGTATCAGTATCAGTTATCCGTATGATTTGCTTTCAGTATCTGTATTGCATTTCGTATCAGTATCAGTATCCGTATTATGCATTCAGTATTTGCATTCAGTATCAGTTTATGTGATGCACCTCATATTGTTCGTTCAGTATGATAAGTGACATGATAAGTGATAAGTGATAAGTGATAAGTGATAAGTGATCGAGGTGCATCATCCGCTTGATTGTGATTGGTATTGGCACTACTGAGCCTCAGCCTTAGGATACCCGACGGGGTTAACTTTGGTTTAGTTATGTGTTTGCCTCTGCAGAGTGTTTCCGTCCTGGGACTCCGGACCCCGGGAACTAGAGACCCATGCGTGCCCTGGCCCGGTCGCTGGTGTTCTCATTCCGTCCGCTCTCGTAAGGGAGAAAATGGCCAATGTAGTAGCCACTTTGACCGTTATCTGTTATGATTCGTACAGCATGCTTATTCATTGCATAAATTATTTAGTATACGAACATGCCTTCAATGGATATTGCATTATGACTATTGTTCAGTATTATTCAGTATTAGACACGATTCGTGTCATCTTCTTGTTGGCTTATACTTTGCTAAGTCGTTGTACTTATTAGTTGTCTTTGTGTGTTGCAGGCTCAGATCCCTCTTCCGATCCTGCGTCGGTCGACCCGATTGCAGGAGAGGCTCGCGAGGCCCCCTCCGGCCTAGAGGAGTGGACTTGATCCATCCTCCAGAGTACGGATTGCATCATTTTGGTTCTCCCCAGTCTTTGAGTCCGATTTATATTGAGGGGATTTTTCTGTAATGCACTGTGGGCTTCGAATGATATCTGTATATTGTATTTTGATTTTTGGGAGCCCTCTTCCATAACATACGTTCCTGTATTTGTTATTGTTATCAGTTCATGATAGTTTGTAATCCCCTATGTCTTGATTTTGTGGTATGCCTTGATACGTACAGCTTCCGCGTACAGTGGTTTGCACGTTGATTGATCCCTTGTGTGTGTATTCCTGGATGGGGTCTAGGTGTACATGCACGGGAGTACGTGTGTCATTGGTTAGAGTTCCTCTGACCCCCGTTCCCTGGGCTCGGGTTGTGACAGTAGCTTTCCAACCTTTTCTTTCTTCTTTGCTTTGGTCTTGGAGTCTACCACTCCTGTGTATGTAGTATTATAATTATCCTGTATAGATGGGACCAACTTAAAAGCACTTGGGGTACGTTTAGTCGATGTATCATGTTTCAATGGAGGCCTACCCCGTGTCTTTGACTTCACTTTTGGTTCTTGTAAAAATGTAGTGGAAGGCTTAAATATCTCACGTAATTTCTTTAACACTTGCATCTTATGGGTAAAATCAGAAGTTTTGAACATTGATTGAATATAAGACAACTTCGCTATCAAATCTATGTCCATAGTTTGATCATCGGTTGCACGAGTATGCATTATATCAAGCTTAAACTAATGAGGATGTATGCATTGAAAAGGAATTGGCCGACTTTCAATCATATACTCCCCAATCTCATGAGCACAAGGTGAACCATGTATACGTCTCATAACGCACTGACAGGCCATTTTATCAGTTCCAACAACATTTGCTCGTTTACTTTCCATTAATATTTTGTCCAATGCATTTTTGGATATGTTTTCGCGCAGCTCTTTGAATTCAGTTGACTTAAAGTTGTGTTGGACAAGTGTTTTACCTTTTTCAAATGATGCTTTAATAACCGTGTGCTATAATTCAAGCAAACTATGGATCTTTGCCCAATTTGATTCAAAATTGCCTTAACTAGATTAAAGGTGCCTTTTCAACTGAGAAGAGAATGATAGAAAACGTTTATAATTCATAATATTATAAAACTTATTAACATTCATAAATGATAATAAGGTCTTAACCATACTTGTTCGATGTTGTATTGCCGAAATGCATATAATTGTCTGTCCACGCTGAAACAAATCTTTCATTGTATGAGTTAAGCCAGCTGGATTTGACATATTTAAGTGCCATTAGATATGTACTGAAGTTTTCATTTAGCTTTATTAATTATTCGATGTACTCTTCTTCCGTTAATGAATTGGTCGGCATATTCCAATGCGTAATGAATTTGTCCCAACTTTGTTTTATTTCGAACAATTTTTTGCATTTAGCAAGCACATTTTTATTGATGTGTCATTTGCGTAATAAATGTGTAGCATTTGGAAAGACTTTATCAATCGCATTTATCAGTGTCAATTCTCTGTCTGTCATAATAATATTCGGAAGAATACATTCCCCAATTACCAAAATGCAAGATACTCAATACTCATTTATAGTTGTCTTCATATTCAACTTCCATATATGCAAAACATGTAGAGAATGTTATATTTGTAGATGTTACGCCAACAACTTCCAATAGAGGCAAATGATACCGATTGGTTTTGTAAGTGCAATCCATTTTCAATATGTGCCAAAATGCATGTAACAAGTCAATATTGGTTGGGTGCGTCCAAAAAAGATCCTTTACAATATCAGAATTCTCACAATTTCTATGCCATTCAATGTAATTATGCTCTGCCAACTTTCCAAACAGAAACTACATTTGACTTCTCCCGCCTCGGTCAATGATTTTATGCCTATGCTTTGCATTGTAAATCGCCTTCATTATTGTCACATTAAGTTCACTTCTTCACTTCAAGGCAATCAAAATAACTTTTGGTTTGACCATGCTGGTAGATAAATTAACCAACAACTTTGTTTCCTTTTCTGATAATCTACCTGCATATGAATGACCCTCTAGATATTATGCCGTAGATTTCTTATGCACACCATAAACAACTTTTAATATCCAATCATCATTAGTTTCTAATTTTTTACCCTTTAATGAAAATGAGTATCCATATTTCTTTGTACTTGTTTGCTTCATCTTCTTCTTAACAAGCTCATCATAAGTGATTTTTTTTTGTATTATAGTATCCATTTCTGTCACATACAAGTAATACTCTAGGTTATACTCCACCCCCACCTACATTAGAAACTTTAATAACAATGACAAATCCATTTCTCCTTCCAACAGTACGAGCCCAATCGATCATTACCTCACGACTATGGAAGATTTATAAATACAAAACTTATAAAAAAGTTTAGTAAATAAACTTTTAGAATAATGTTTACAAAGTGTTTTGGTAAAAACTATGACGAATCGTCCTTACCTCATGAGTAGTAAACTTGTTCATATAATCCTTAATGCATTCAGTGCCTACATTACTTTCTTCTGCAGGAGCTTGTGGAACAAATGATTCACAAAAAAAAAAAAAAAAAACAAAAAAATGTTTATGTTATGTTCGGCCATAGGTGGCTGAACATAATAGCTATGTTCGGCCATGAGTGGCCAAACAGAATAATTGTGTTCGGCCACTCATGGCCGAACACATCTTTTATATTCGGATCTAGAAGTCCGAACATGAGGTGGACGAAAACATTTTAACTTAATACGAAGCTTATCAAAAATTATAAGAACTAACCAAAATCATAATACACTAACTTTGCCATTCATTTGGGGAGTGTAAACCACCAAATCCTTGTTCATGTCCTCCTCTATTGCACCTTTTGATTAGTTATATCCTTATCCAAATAAGTTGGAGGAATAATAAGTTGTGAGTGAGTGGTGGGGGAAGAAGATAGAAGAAAAAGATATACGAAGAAGATGGAAGAAGAATAGATGATGAGAGGCTTTGAATGTGTAGGAAGAAGATGGATGAAGAAGATATGATGAGAGGCTTTGAATGTGAAGAGAAGAAATTGTGTGTGAAGCGAAAAACTTTTGTATATTTTGAAGGAAATTGAATAATTTTATAATTTTATACATGGGTAAAATTAGATTAAAAAAATACAATAAAATGATGTGTGAGGAGAGACAATTTTTTTTTGTGTTCAAACACGAGGCTTCGGAACTATAAGATGAGTTTTTGCGGCACTAGCGCCTTCGTCTCTCCCAACTCCATCTGCCCTCGCATGCGAGGAGAAACAGAACCCATCATTCGCACCTTCTTCTCTCCGTTTCGAGGTACGCCCTTTCCTTCATTGCGATTTGTCACTTCCCTTCTCAATTTCATTTGAGAAACCCTAGATCATCCAAATGAGACATACATCGATTTTCACTCTGTCTTGGCAGGGCTTCGTTGATCCGGCAATGGTTTTCATCCGAAGCGTTTCCTTGCTTTCGAAGCTTTGTTCTCGTCGCGGCGTAAGTGTCGTAAATCTCGCATCCATGTGAAAAAAAGCCTTCGATGACTCTCCAGATTGCTGGTTTTTGTGATATGATTTTGATTGAGGATGGTATTGCGATGATCTGAGTTTGTTTTCACTGAAACTTTTGGTTCAGATCCAGCGGTCCGGTTTATGCGGTTCTGTCCGCTGGCTGCAAATTCAAAGTGGTTCTGAGCTTGTAAGATCCTTGTTTACAGTCTGCTTATTACTTGAAAGTTTCGGTTGTATTCAGATGTCCATGTGCCAGCTTGCAAGTCCTGCAATTTTGCTATACATTCTTAATTGATATTTGTTCAGTGTTTTGGAACGGAATTCATTATCCGACCCCAACATAGTTGGGACAGGGTTGATGATGATGATGATGATGATGATGAGGAGTTCAGTGTTATTATATTCCAATGAGTTTAGTGTTATGAGGGAGCATCAATAATTGAACTGAGTTCACTGATTATTTGCATTGCGATATGCTACTGTGTTCTAACATTCATTCTCAATCATGCAGGATCTTCATTCACAGCTGAAGGATCTGATCCCTGAACAGCAGGTCTATGAATTGTTTTTACTGTTGCTTGCAGTTACAATTGAGGATGTGGGTTATTATTGATTTGAATACATTTTTTTAAAACTTTTGTTCCATGTTTAACCGTGTTTAAATGAATACGAAAGGTGTTATGATTTGCAACTTAGATCAAAATATCTATCATGCAAGCCCAAAGTTTCCGTAACGTTTGTATTACTTTGTGCAAAAATTTAATAGAAATTTTGTGCCTAGATGGTGTTTTCTGCCATTTTTACATTTTGTAAATAGTTTCAGTTTCTTTGTTCATTTCTATTTGTGTTCTTTTATTTCTGGAACGCCACCAGTTCATTCTCACCCTAAGACTTCGTTTGTGGAACTCCAAATGATGGCGACTTTTAGTGTAATACATGTCAGTGAAGGAGATCAGCAACATTTTAATGCCTTTTTGTAGGATCCATGCTGCGAAATGAGATTTACTACCTTTTGACGCTCTCCATTGGACTTCAAAGATTTTTTTTTTGTCCCATTGTATGTATAGTTCACAAAGGCTTTTTAATTTATTTCTGTTACAGGAACGTCTTAAGAAATTGAAATCAGAAGATGGGAAGGTTCAGCTCGGGAACATTACTACTGATATGGTAAGATTTTTTCTGTGTATCTTAAATCTCTTTTAATCTTGCGTTATATAGCAAAGACAAATACTTTTGTAGTAGTAATATTGTAGATGCATGCTGATTTTACAGTTAATTTGTGAATCTTCTAATAATGGTGAACCGTCTAATTTGATTCTGCAACTCAATTCTTTGCCACTCATTGCTCAAAATTTGTAAGGTTATTGGAGGAATGCGAGGCATGATAGGACTTTTGTGGGAAACCTCGTTACTCGATCCAGATGAGGTACGATAATTGCCTCTTCAGACGCTTTGTGAATTGCCCAAAATGTTATTATTTTTTCTTATTGCACAAGTTAGCTTTTATTTTCTGGTTTTTAGGGAATTCGTTTCAGGGGTCTCTCTATTCCTGAATGCCAGAAAGTATTACCAACTGCCAACCCTGGGGGAGAGCCATTGCCAGAGGGCCTTCTTTGGCTTCTTCTGACCGGAAAGGTGATCATTTTGCTTTCGTTGTCATACTTACTAATGATTCTTCTGACATATAGGCATTTTTTTTGGATGGGTTTTTCTTGAACATAAATCAGATATGATAGAGATATGTTTAATTTCTTTTTGAATGTTGCCTTCGTGGGTGAGTTGAACCTTCTTTATACTCTTTGCTGGGAAGAATTCTCCTGATAAGTTATTATTGAGGGAGATTCTTACATTGCAATTTGATGGACAAAAGAGCGGCAAAGGGGCCTTTGGAATTTTCATTTATTTTGGATGATGTCAAGGAATTGTACTTTCCTGATCCTTCTCAAAGTGTTTCATTTTATCACAAAAGGAATGCCATTGGATGGCAGCATTTTGGAAAAGAAGACAGGAATAAAAAGGAAGCAGCTGTTCATTCAAAATACGTTACCCTTTTTTTATTAGTTATATTTTACCTTAGGTGGAAGTCTTTTCTTATTTACGGATTTGTGTATATTCGGGATTTGTATATAAATTATGTATCATTCTCTAATATTATAAATTAGGTAGGTTGACGGTTAGCGTAAAACTTTGTCACAACCCAAACATGAATTCTGAGAAAATGGAGAAACAAAATTCATGTAGCCGACCCCAACATGGTTGGGATAAGGCTTTGATGATGATGATGATTCTCTAATATTATAAAGTATTATTCTGTACAATACATGATAGCCCATGGGGCCCACATGGGCTATCATTTAGAGGGGAGATTGTTTATGGGATACTTAAGGGATCTTTATAATAAACTCCTCAGTTTTGTCCATCGTATTCAACGAGAATCCATACAAAATGATAAAAAAAAAACCATAAAAGTTTCTGTTTTGATTTCAATCAATTCCTCTCTGTTTAAATGCACCTGTCAACAATAGTTTTGTTGTGTTTCAAAATGCTTAATAATTGGATCCCGCAAGGAGTTGATAGTTTTTGGGCAGTCAACGATGTATTGAAGTATGTGGATGCAAACCTACTCAGATGACATCCAAAAATTGTTGCCAGACATTCCGCATCAACAGTGGGCATTGCATCTGCTACCATTGACATTTATTAAATTAATCTTAAGCTTGGGGACTATGTCAAACCATAGGGGAATAGACTATAGGTTGTCTACTTCTTGTCTTCTTGCGTCACTCAAAATAATAGTGTCATCAACAAAGTTCAAGCGTGTAATCTCAATATCGGATCCCCAATATGAAATTCTAAATTAGGCCCATGAATATTCCTTTCTTAAAATCCCGCCTATGGCTCAGTCACGATAATGATTGAAATGGGAGATAGATCACCCTGCTGTAAACCCTGAGAACTTTGAAAAAATAAAAAAACCCCCATTTGGAGAACTATTCAGCAAAATGGACAAGTCAGTTGAAGGTATGAAACCTGTGTCCATCACTTCCATTTGTTTGTTCAATAAGAGCAGCTTGTTCTTCCAAGGTAATGATGGGCATAAATTTCCTCAATCTCTTGGCTGAAACTTTGGCAAAGTTCTTTTAAACACTCCCCACTACTCTGACTAGTTTGTAAAGGGAATCAAAACAATGATAAGTGCTGCAATTTCTGTTGATAAGTTTCTTCTGTTATGCAATCTTTTAAATACACCATGACATCTCTTCCTTAACCACACCCCAAACCTGTCGGAAAGAATTCCACAGGGAATCAGTCAGGCGCTGGAGTCTGATTGCAAAGATCAAAGACTCCCTTCACTTCCTCTTCCACAAACAGAGTTTCTTTAGACTATGGCTTTTCCTAGCAGAATGGAATAAAGTGCCAACTCATCTGAATAACTTCATGTATTTATAGTGCCACACGTGACTTCTTATGACTTCCTGAAATTAGTGAATCTGTTTGTTGGAGTGGGAGCATGTCTCACTGTAACATATCTGGACAGTTTAGGATTAAAAAATTTCTTTCTATATCTCAGGTACCAAATAAAGAGCAAGTCAATGCACTATCCAAAGAATTGCACAGTCGCGCCACTGTTCCAGGTTCTGTACACACCTTCATGTCAAAAGTTGTTTATCCATTGTCTTTTTTGAAAGGTTTGATCTGAAAATTGATAGTTACAAAATTTATTTTTAGTTGTCAGAAATGTGCAAGCAGAATTAAAATTAGAGCTCCAATATCCAAAGAATTACAAAGGTGTCAAACTGGACAGCTGTCTTAGATGAATGCCCAAAAATCCTTTGCACTGCCCAAATGCCATTTCATATCTTACAGTATACAGGATCATTTTTGTTTTGTTTTGTTTTGTTTTGTTTTTTTTTTTGGTAAAAGTATCCAAGATCAGTTAGATTACAGATTTAAGGAGGATTTGGCATCCATAAGTAAAGCAGAATCTAAAGCTCCATGTTACTGCTCAGTCATTGCTATAGTTTCCTTACGTACTTAGATTATTTTTTCAGTCGGAGGCCTGTTTATACATTTGGTGCAGACCCAAGGCTTGGAATATCCCATAGGGCCCCACGCTATGACGAATTCAATTTATGGGTTTTATAAGCTCTTGCACAAAACAAATCCTTGGTCAAATTATGTTCCTTTCCTCTATTTTGGTGTTTATAGCCCAGTGTTATCAGGATTCAGGGGTCTTAATTGGTTGAGGAGTCTTAATATTATACATATTTTTTTCTTTAGGAATTCTCTAAAATGGGTAAGTTTAGAAGTTTTAGCTTATTTAGGATTCTTTGATCGTATGTTTAGTCAACTAGTCATGTGTTTTGGCATTTTATTATTAGAAATAGGGAAGTCTTGGTTTCTAGGATATTAGGTTTAGTATCGTGTGGCCGAGTCTTTATTATGCACTCATATATATATATAAATACATAAATGGTCTAGCGAGATGGTGCGGTACATTTACTTGGATTTGTGCCAGCCATGAAGGGCAGGTGGGATTGCAAGATCATGATGGAAACTAGGTACATGCAAAAGATCAGCCCCATCCAATGTAGTTTGATGTGTGAAATGTGGTAACTTATTTCAACTATTGCAAATGTGGACAGTTAAGATGAAGGGGCTTGTGAAATGAGGTAACTTATTTCAATTGTTACAAATGTGGACCGTTAAGATGGAGAGGTGTATGAAATGAGGTAACTTATTTCAATTGTTGCAAATGTGGACTGTTAAGATGAAGGGGCTAGGATGATTGGATGGGGTTGATTTTTTGCACGTACCTAGTTCCCATCATGATCTTTCAATCCCTCCCGCACTTCATGGTTGGCACAAATTCATCTGGGCCCTAAAAAGTTTGATCTATACTGCACCATCTCGCTAGACCATTTCTTTTCATGTGTGAGGAACATAGATGTGGCTTGGCCTATCTGTACATGTGGTTGAAGCTTGAAGTGCGGTTCCGAAGACCTCAACTGTGTTACACTGTAATTCATGCTAATAAGTGTCCATTATTTCTTATGGAAAACATCTACTATTTTGATTTAGTTAGGTTTGCACTTTGGTGCTTTCTTCCCTATACAAATATTGGCTACTTTTTAAAAATCAAGTCCTTAACTAGATCATGTGCATCGCAACATGCAAGCTATTATACCTAGATATGGCACCAGAGGTTAGGGTTGTTAATAACCAGAAACATCAAAAGCTCGAGCTTATAGTGAACGATAGAACTATATATGTCAAAGTGTCCTCATATCCCCCCTCACTTGTGGGGCTCCGCGTGTGGATAGAAACACGCCAAATGACCAACGTGGACAGAAATGCTGCCTGAGGTATTCGAACACATAACCCTCGACTCTAATAGCATGTTAAAAACCAAAAACAACAAAAGCTTGAGTTGATAGTGAACGACAGAACAATGTATATATCAAAGGGTCCTGATAAGCTGTGATACACGGATTCTCCTAAAACTATGACACATCCGCACTCGACAGATATACACATGCACCCGATACTCATGTTGATATTTCATTTCTAAGGTACTTGATATACTTTTTTAAGGTGCACCTGTACCTGATACACACTTGTATCTGATACTAATCTTGAGTCCATGTAACATAGCTAATAGGGGTGTGGCCTGGATATGTCAGGGGTAGGAGTAATGTCAAATTTGACATGACATAAAATCCTTTTCCATTTTGGTGTCTCTGGTGATTTTATATTGCAAGTTATTCCTATGCATACTTAACAACTTTTTGAACTCTATAACTCAGATACAACTGAAGGTTAGTCTTTTTCTTCTTAAATTGCAGATCATGTCTACAAAGCCATCAGTTCTCTTCCTGTAACAGCTCATCCGATGACTCAGTTTGCAACAGGTGTTATGGCCCTCCAGGTTGTTATATGTTGCATGGGTATTTATCATATTATTATAAAGTGAGATAGGGAGTTTGAGTCTCTAAGCACTTCTTTCAAATCAAGAACCTGTGATTTACTTGTGGGCAGCGGTTAAGAACACAGTTTCTTCTTTATTGGCACTGATGTTCTTGAATATCATATTTTGAACAGTAACATTTTTATGGTATAACTTTCAGGTTCATAGTGAATTTCAGAAGGCATATGAGAAAGGGATTCCAAAATCAAAGTAAGCCTGTTAATAGTTTGTCTTATCAAATTTACATGCGTTGCATAAATCTTGGTGAATAATTTGTGCATGTGCTTTCACATAATGGTACTACTTTGTTTACAGGTTCTGGGAGCCCACATATGAGGACTCCCTCAATTTGATTGCTCAAGTCCCTATTGTGGCTTCTTATGTTTATCGAAGGTAAATGCAGAACTTCCTTACTGCATTTATTTCTTTTCCTCAGCTCCTAAATATTAAGCCAATATGAACAGGTAAGAATAAATGGTGATAGATATAGAAGTAATTCCATTCTCACTTGGAAGCACCAATCTGTCCATTTTTATTTGGCATCTAAATGACTGGATTGCCCGTCCAATACTTGAAGCCTCGAATCTCAACTACTATTTTTATTAGTGAGTAAACAATATATTTGTATCATGAATAACTTTTTTTTTTTTTGGGCATTGGTCTTGAAGGATCTACAAAGATGGTGAAATTATACCGGCTGATGGCTTTTTAGATTATGGTGCAAATTTCTCTCATATGTTAGGATTTGACAGTCCCAAAATGCAAGAGCTGATGAGACTATATGTAACCATCCATAGGTTTGTGTTTTACATTCAAGTCCATAGTTCTTTCTAATTATTCTGTTAGTGAACATTTTTCTGAGTGCCTAAGTTCTTTTTTCCATGCATTGATCTTCTGTGTATAAATGTAACTACTTCTATAATATGTCCAAGTCAATGCTGACATCCTCTTTTTTGTTCCCCTCAAAATGCTGTAGTGACCATGAAGGTGGTAACGTTAGTGCTCACACTGCTCATCTGGTAAGTCAGATGGAGTTTGATAAATTTCTTAAAGGTTTAACACTGCATATAATCTCTCATTCTGTGCTAATTCTCATATAATAATGACTGCTTATTTTATCCTACGTTCTACTGGTTAAAGCTTAAATAAATTATAGCTGGAAAAGACATGTATTTGTCATACATGGACAATAATAACATATTGGTTCCAGGCATAATTGTCAATTTTTTAGTAGGCTGCTTTGATCCGCCTTTGGAATGAAACATATTGGCATTATATGTTTCAGTGCTAGATTTTTTAAAAAGGCAAGATGGAAGTAAAAAAATTAAATCAACATACAAATGGAATGAGATAACTGAAAGCTAAACTAACATAAAAGCTACATATTTATATCATGCCCCATTACCCGATCCCAACATACTTGAGGCAAGGCTTTGATGATGATTGTCATGATGATTTATATCATGGTATGTATTCTAAAATGTTCTTTGTTATTAGCAGACAACTGTAGAATATCGAGTAGAAACAAAGAAGAGTAATTAGCTTATTCAAAACTACATGTAAATGGAAAATCACTTGTAGTTTTTCTCCTCAACAACCAACATAACTAGAAGTGAATCTGGCAAAAAAAAAAAAAAAAAGGAGGAGGAGGAGAAGAAGAAGAAGAAGAAGAAGAAGAAGAAGAAGAAGAAAAAGAGTGAAATCTGGGAATAAAAATAGCAAATGAAGCTATTCTGAATGACTATTTGGCAAAGAGGAGGATGGGGGTTAGGTTGAAAGAGGATTGCCTCCAATGTCAAAAAAGATCCTTGTTTATTCCCTTCCTTTGGTTGGAAAGTTAAAAAGAAAATATTGCCCTTGTATTTAGGGATTGTATGGGGTACTTTGGGTAGAACAAGAGAAATTACATTCAATTGGAACTTGAGACTGGCCTTCTATTAGGTCTATTTTGGCCAAAATTGCTGAAAGTTAGCCAAAAATGTCTGAAAATTTTAAGGTCTTATCCTAAATGAAATGTTTTGGTCATTTCATCCAGAATGAAATGAATTTGATAGCCTTCTTCAGTTTTCTTTTAAAATAATTTACTTCCCAATTTTCAGTTGGTTTGATACATTAAACTGGATAATTTAAAGCATTAAGGGTACACTTGTAAATGTTCACT
Source organism: Sextonia rubra (assembly GCA_037013555.1). Classification (NCBI taxonomy): domain Eukaryota; kingdom Viridiplantae; phylum Streptophyta; class Magnoliopsida; order Laurales; family Lauraceae; genus Sextonia; species Sextonia rubra. Next base: position 11,395,983 of record JASUAD010000001.1, on the reverse strand, counting down.
TGCAAATGCATTGCTTTGTGTATATAATTCAACATGCATTTTCTCAAACATGTTCAATTTGCAGGTTGCTAGTGCCCTTTCAGATCCTTACCTTTCATTTTCAGCAGCATTAAATGGTTTAGCTGGGCCACTGCATGGCTTGGCTAATCAGGTTTGACAGTTTCTGTTGGTGTATGCTTTAGACTTTATGTTTGTAATCCTGAAATGCATAATAGTGTAGGTTTCTATAACTATTTGCATTTCCTTTTCTTGTCCTAGATTCTTAATGCTGGTTCTTTGTGTTTCATTTTGCATCCAATATGCTTAACAATAGTTGACATGCACATGGTTAGACATGGCTATGTGCAAAGAGACACACGCACTAGTGATATCCTGCATTATTTATTATCTTCAAAAAGCTATATGCCCAAATGAGGCACAGATACATGACATGGAATGGATATGGCAGGGACATGCATTTTTGTATATCATTTAAAGTATTGGTTATGATATGGGGAGATGTGCACTATTAAGTATTTTGGGTACCTAATTCTGTGGGGCCCACCTGGTTAGTATTCAGAGGTTGGCATGGGGTTGGATGGAAAGGTTTATGCATGGAAAATTAGTGACAAACAATCAGGCTGATGGATTTCTAATTGTGTTGTAGGAAAGCCCCAACAACACCGGTGGAAACAGCAATACAAAATCTTAAAAGAAAAATCAAATGGTGGATTCAGTTTGGATGAGTATGAAATTTGTTTGGCGCAATTCATTGGATTTGTTGTGGGGCTAATGGGGACATTGATGGGATCAAAATTCGGAGGTGAGCCTCACATGAACTGTTTCCTTTCCCATGGTATTCCCCGAGGATGCCACTCATAAACTAAATGGCTATGCTTCTAACACCATTGCCATCTATGATCAGGCAAAACCCTTGCACTCACTGCTCAACTCCACCCACCCGTGCATGCATGAATTGACTCTCACTGCAATTTGGCACTCCGGCAACTTATATTGACTGTTGGACATACACACACACACACACATAGACCATTGATTTTGGGGCTTAAAAACTTCACACCTAGCTGATGGAGCCCACAGGCCACCTGGGCCCTGTTGTTTGCGATGAAGATCTCAAAGATGGGGCCATAAGCACTCACCAAGCACCCCACATGCGGTGACATTATATAATAGGGATTTGTTGTATTTATGATACTATTTTTGTGTTTTTTGTACGAGATGAGCATGTTTTGTGTGTTAAAGATGTTTGATTGACACAAAATTAGGTGCATTTGAGGGTTATTCTACTAGTTATCTGATGAGCCCATGATTGTGCAATTCTAACAAGTATTAGAGAAGTTATGGCCCAGTTTCTGATATAATAAAATGTAGTTCCAAGTTTGAATATATGATGAAAGTCTTGGCATCGAAATAGTAAATGAGTTGTAGAGGAGTATGAGGGAGAGCATAATGACAGATGCCAAGCCTCTACATTTGTGTGTGACTATGACGGATGCTCAAGCCTCTATATTTGTGTGTAACTATTTATGACCTTCAATTCTAATTTCTAATATACGGAATACATTGATCTGCTTGATTTCCTTATGATTTGATGTGAAAATCTTAAGCCTTAAGCTTTGGCTTGGAGATTGACCCTACATCATGTAGGGATTTTGATTAGGTTGATTTTTGCTGTATCCCTTATCCATGCACAGACCTTTATAGATGCAAGTCTCGCACAAAAGAGATCAGATTTGTGCTTACACTAAGAAAAGTCACTCATGATCAATCCAACCTCCTCCTCGGATCAACTAGATGAACGACAATCGAGAGATTGAGAGAGGGAGGGATTTAGACGGGGATTAAGGGTTGGAACAATATCAATCCTAGCCCCGAATATATGGTCGTCAAAGTTTTGGTTCCATATCTTGTAAATTTATTGTGACCCAATGATGACCTGGATCTATCAAACTACCAATGCCAATTGAAGGGGGCTAAGGCGTGTGAAGGGATCAGATGGATCATAGGTAGGCTCCTATATGAAAATAAAAGGAGCTCAAGGCTACATTTTGGAGAATTTCCACACTTTCTTTGTAGACACAATCACATGTATAAGGAAAATTCTCCAGATCCCTTTTTTTTTTATAGAGGGGACCCACTTATGATCTATATAATAACTTCACAAATACCTTACCTCTTGATTTGTTATCTGATGGATGGATTTAGATGTGAATTAGGTGGGAACAACATCGATGCTAACCCTTAATTTATGGTACTCAATGTTTAATGGTTCCATATGTTGTAAATTTAGGATCAGTCAAACTACCAGTGTCAACTTAAGTAGGGTAAGGTGTGTGAAGGGATTGGATTGATCATAGGTAGGCCTTATATAAAAATAAAAAGGGCCTCATAGCGGGATTTTGGAGAATTTTCCACACACTTTATGTGCAACGCAATCACATAAATAAGGAAATTTCTCTAGAACTTTTGTTTTTTTTGGCACCCTATTTTTTTCACATAGGGAACCCACTTATGGTCAATGCAATACCTTTACAAATACCACTCCCTTGAATTGGCATTTGTCTTAGTTTCGCATTTGTTTGGACATTGTTCATTCTTGGAATTTTTTTCCTTACTAGATAGGAAGGACTCCTTGTTCTCAAGTAAGCTGTTCTACAGAAGCAGACGGATTTTGCCCTTGTAATTTTGCATACTATATTAGCCATTAAACTTTAAGGACCTTGAATTCGGGTTTAAGATCATTTGATCAAATTTGTATATTGAAGTATGGACAATCCTAATCTAGGTCTTAACCTTTCTATCCCTTGCCTCCCTTCATTGTCATGCATTCTGGTGGAACCCAAAAGCGGGTGTTTTATTGAAAAGTCTACTCTCTCTCTCTCTCTCTCTCTCTCTCTCTCTCTCTCTCTCTCTCTTGTTTATATGAGTTGCAAGCGTGGGGCCTACAGACATGTGGGTGGAATATACAAGGTCCATGTGAGTAGGGATGTGTAAAGTTTTGCCCTTTTTCTAAGACCCTTAACCTAGTGATCTGAACCCAAGGTGGGGACATTTGTGGCTTGTGATTTGTGAAGCCTTTTATGTATTAAAAAAAATGCAACAGGACGCATTTCATTGGATTAGTTGGGATGTGTATGGGGCCATATGTAGTGGTGATAAAAATAGGTTGGGTCCGTATTATATTTCATACCTGAATTACTATCAAGGCTTTGAATGTTGTACCTGAACCCAGACTCAAATTGGTTTCAGGCCACAGGATCTGAACTCATACCTCAATGCAAATTAAATTCCTGACATTTGACCTGGACTCAAATGAAGTTCCCAAATCAAGGACAACAACAACAAACAAACCACCCCCACCCACCCCCCCCCCCCCCCCCCCCCCCTTTCTCTTTCTTCTCTCTGTCTCACACACACACACACAAAAAGAGCAATTCTAAATAAAGACCCACTGATAGGAGGGAGATTAGACCTAAAGACCTCAGTTTGAGGAGGGAAATGCGTAAGCAACTGCTATGAGTAGTTCTCTAATTTTTAACATACACTATTTGTGTAATGTGGTTGTTTCATCGGAGAGGGAAGGATTGATTTTACTGAATGTGCACATTTTTGGACTGCTGCTTGAAAAAGATTCACTTTTTTCGTCAAAATTCACAGATTCACTTGTTGAAATTTTACTAAATATGCACATGTACTCTGCTCGGTAATTGCACGGATTCACTTTTTTTCAGCCAAAGTACATGGATTCCTGTTTTGAGGTTTTACTGTATGTGCACATATTTTGTGCTGCTTAGGGTTCACATGGATTCACTTTTTCTGTCAAAAGCCATGGCTTTTGTCAAAGACATTTTTTGTACTGCTCACGGTTGGCATGGATTCACCTTTTTCTGTCTAAGTTCATGGATTAACTTTTCTGTTGAAGTTTGTTTATTCTTCATGGAATTGTCATTAAGAACACTGTTCAAAATATTGGAATTGGACTTGGTCTTGCTAAATCGCTTGTGCGACTTGGCCAAGTCACATTTTGTTTTGTTATAAAACCTTGATACTGATACTGGGACTACAATGTGCAACTTAGATTAAAAGCCCTTCCTGTCTGCAAAGTGTTTATTATTATTATTATTATTATTATTATTATAATTTTTTGTATGAAAGGCTTGTCATAATTCCAGAAGCAAATGACATAAAGCGGGCCATCCATTTGAACACATGCAATTTAGAGAAATTCTTTGTTGCTTTAACGTGGAGAAATCATGAGTTAAAGCAGTGAACTCCAGAGTCCCTTATTGAAAAATCTGAGTGGCTCAAAATGAACTTTCTCACCGTGTAGGGGATGTCCTAGAAATTTATTCCACTAGGAGTTGGTCCTACTATTAGATTGGCCATAAGATGAGTAAAGTGATTAATAAATATGGGTTAATCATATTCATATTTTGGTCAATCTTATGGTGAGGCCAACTCTTAATGGTATAGAATTTTGGGACATTCCATACACAGTGAGGGAGTTCAAATATCCATTTGAACGGCTCAGATTGTCAATTGATGAGGGTTATTGTGGGGTTCCACTTCAATGTAGTCTTTCTCTAAAGCATTGACAAGAGGATCTGGACTCGACGAGGGGCCCTCCATTTTGAAAATTTTTAACTTTCTTATTCGACCTCCAAATGTCTGTGCTGAACTTCTTGTACCCGGTAGAGGTCAAATGTGTCCAATATTTAGGCCATCCAACAAGTAGGTAAGTCTTCGTTGAGTCCAAGTCGAATTGACTCATTGATGGTTGGGTCCGAGTCAACTTGGACTTGGACTCCGCCGATTTTAAAATCCTGAATTTGACGAACAAGTTTGAGTTTTTCAATGCATTTGGCAGTACTGTTTTAGCTTGCTCCTTTGGGTAATCACTAGTAATAGTTTCAAGCTTTGCTTTCCTTGAATTAGTTCCTTGACTACCATGACAAGTTTAGCAAATAATTGGAGTTCAGTTATAGTAGTGCTGTACTTTTTTTTTTCTGGGTTCCTACATGTTTATGTTGGTTGAATGCCAGATCTTTGCTTCTTTTTTTTTTTTTTTTTTTGGTTTTGAATGGTCAGACATTTACTTTCAATATTCTTTGGTTTCAGGAAGTTCTATTATGGATTAAATCTGTAGTAGAGGAGTGTGGAGAAAATATTACGACTGAACAATTGAAGGACTACGTCTGGAAAACATTAAATAGTGGGAAGGTAGGGAATCCTTGGTTTACTGCTTGTACTCACCTTGGTTCAGTTTAGCTAATTATTTACATGACTGCATTTTGCTGGTAATGGGTTCTTGAAATGTGAGGTTAACAAGCAATTTTAACTAGTTAACAATTCAAATAGGTTTCTTTTCTTTGCATATCAGTCTTCATGTATTTCGAAGAACTACCCACATACTTTCTTTCCTTTCTAGAATGCAGATACTTCAATTGCTAATTTCATTGTAGCCAACTGTTGGAAAGTTTAATCTTTATTGCTTTCTGTAAAACCTAGGTGTTGATTTCTAATTCCTCAATATTTTTTCTTATACAAATTAAATTTAAGGCAACATTGTTCCAAAAGGTGATAAAATGAGCTATCGTAAAGCAGAACTGAGGGTTTGTGTCAGGTAAAGCTAGTAGAATATTTCCGGTGTGTCTAATTGGAGATGAGCTAGCGGAGTGATATGGAATCATCTATTGCCGCTTAGATTAAAGGGTCATTTTTATCAGAAGATATTAGGCCTAGTGTACCATTTGGGGTTGAGTTCCAGGCAACAAAAGACATGGGACGAAGCTAAAGTTTGCGTTGCTCAGATGTGCATGCTTAGGAAGATGCGCAGAGTTACTACGAATGGTAGAATTAGGAACTTCCATTTGAACAAATCCTCAGATAACTAAAGATGAAGCTAAATTTGAAGGCAAAGGATTAACTGTGGATGGTACTAGGAGAAGAGAGGCCAGTCAAAATGGCAAGGAAATAGATGTGTCATCTTGTGAAGTAACTAAGAGCATGACATTGACTAAGGCCAAGTGAAACAACATAACTCACAAAGGTGACCTTAAGCACATGGGTTTTGCAAAGGTGAATAGGTGTATCCTTCATGGGGTGATATTATTTAGCACTTATCACATTCTAGCTAGAGAGTATATTATTTACCCATGCGGGCGGTGAGAATTTTAGTTCGCAGCATGCGGGTAGTTTTTGTGGTCTTAACTTGCTTTGAGTTAAACAAGTGTTGAGCTAGAACATATCTTTTAGCCAACCCCATGTTGATGGATGAGACTCTGATAATAATAATCATTATGAAAGCAGAGAAAGTGATATCGTTGACTTTTCTTCAATTTCTTCTTTCTAAATGGCAGTTTTATATTTCTTAATGGGGTCTGCATATTTCTACATTGAATTGATTGGTCCATATTAGGGTCTATCATATGGTAATTTTGCTAGAGAAGAATTAGCCAGTCCTTGTTCTTGCAATGGATTCCTTGGTGGTTGCAAGTTTTCATTTGGATTTTAGAGTTTCTACACAAGAAAGTTTACCCCTGAACTTTTAGGGGTTGCATGCAAAACTCTAGCCCTTAATCCACTGTATAGTACAAATGGGAGTTTTGTACGGTCAACCTTTAACATTAATATTTGTATGTGTAGGCCTCATGTTTGCAAGATCTAAACCATTCAGATTGCGCGTCAAACAATGTATAGTTGTGGTGGCCTGAGGCTCCATGTTGGCTGTCTGATTTTAAAAAAGCGTGATTGACTCACATAATAGATAGCGTTCTTTTATCAGTTCTTTTTTTGCACAAAGAAACCCTCATGCGCACCCAAACTGCCTGATGCAGGACGATGCAAAACCTAGCCTAATGCAATGTAATTGATGTGATGAAATTAGAAAATTAATTAATTAATGTAGAAAATTCAGAACTGGCTTATTAATTAATAATCACTTAATTCCAAGGAATGGATCAGCCATAGATCTAGGCCCTTTTCACATATCCCGCAGTATTAGTTCTCAGATTTGAGAAGATCTTAATGGAAAGCAGGACTTCCAACACTTAGGGTTTGATTTGCAAAGAAAAGGGTTTCATCAAACAAAACATAGCCAAAGTGTTCAATTTCAGATCTGGGGTTACTGGCTCCAGTTTCTATTCAGCAGATCTGAAATCTTTTAGTTATTTGAAAGTGCTCAGTAAGGGAAAAGTAGAAAGGATAGTGGCTACCTTTGTTGGGCTTTTACCAAACTCCAATCACATGAGGCGTTAAAGGTAGTTAGCAAGAAAGGTGGCTTGCAAACCCAAGTGGAGAAGAAGAAGAAGACGAAGAGCTCCTTTTCTTATTCCAAAATCAAGTTTCATACAGGCATGATGGAGAAGATAACCTAGATCTAGAACTTTTAATTGTCTCTCCATCTAAAAAAGGAAAAGAAGCAAAACAAGACAAGAAAGGAAAAAAGAGAAGAAAGAGGGGGGGGGGGGGGGGGTGGTTGGGGTTGAAGACTATCATGTGCAAGATGGACTTGCGCACATTGGGATTCGTGTGCAAGTCTATCTTGCGCACATATTATTATTATTATTATTATTATTATTATTATTATTATTATTCTAATTAGTAATGTGGCCCCTCTATTCCCTTTCACTTATTACATAGACTAGATATGGGTCCCTTCCTACTAGTAAACACTAAAAAAAAAGACTTACATGGGACCAAACCAACTAAATAACTAAACTATGGGACCAAACAAATAAGTTATGGGTCTAAATAAATTGAAACATGGGACCAAATACTGTAAACAAATAAACTGTGGACCCAATCAAATTAAACCAAGAGACCCTTCCATTTCTTCCATCCATGTGACACTTCTCTAGGTGGGGCCTTCAATGTAATTGTGCCCATGGGCCGTCAATGCTCCGCTATTGTGATCAATCGAAATCCAAATATCGGATCTCCTCCGAAAGACAATCCAACGGTGGATTTATATTCTCTTCGCGATCAAATTCAGAGTATTGGTCATCCAACCAGATCAGAGCTTGATCCGCTGCCCTGTGCCTTCTTCTTTGATACACTTTGAATGATTTTGGGGAATTTGGTATGATGTCCCCATCACTGCCCATTCTAACCACCCTCCTAGAATCAGTAAATTCCCCAAATTTTACATCAATCAGTGTATAACTGTTGGGTTCATGCAATATGTGGTCTCATTATTTGTACAATTTGGTGAATATCTGTATGATTGGACTGAAGCTTTTCTCAATCATGGGGGAGACAAAATTAGCATCTGATGGACAGTTTAGATTCATGAATGATGGGCTTCACTGGACAAATAAAGAACTTTCTTCAAAAATGTTATTTGTTGAGAGAAATCATTTTATATTCAAAGAAAACTTCCTGCAGAGAATATCCTTTCAAAGGCCTTGACTTTTGGAACGAATTCATGCCTGCAGAAAATCGGCCCAAGAAAGGGTCATATAATTATCTAAGAAATGATTGGCTATAAGGGCAATGATTTCCTTTCTAAAAAAATAAAAATAAAAATAAAAAGGAAAGGCCTTGAATGCTTTTGAGCCTTGATATGCAAGTAGCTTATCCTGGATTAGTAAGTAGGACCCTCCTTTTGGTAGAGTATTCCTGTGGTTTGCCAACACAATTTATATTCTTCTGATATGAAAATATGCAGTATTTTCTTAATTTATATGTAAACATATCTCACTTCTGGACCAATAAATATACCTAAAAGTATAAATGATGATTGCTTCAGTGACATGACTGCATGTTGTGCTTACATTCATTTTCATTTTTTCTTTTCCAGTTTGGTTCTTACCCTTCCTCATATTATCATTATCTTTGCCATATACTGTCTATATTGTGTTGGATTTCAGAGTTCTACCATTTGCCTCCATAGCAGTCTACGCCCATGATTCATGTCTGTCTTTGGTACATGGGCCATTTCCTTTTCGTTTAAAATTGAAAAAATGCTAATGCAGGTTGTTCCTGGATTTGGACATGGGGTTCTGCGTAAAACTGATCCAAGATACATGTGCCAAAGGGAATTTGCTCTGAAGCACTTACCTGATGATCCATTGTTCCAGCTGGTATGCCACTTTGACCTCCAATTATTAGTAAGAATGTCCTCTATGGATGCACCAATGCAATTTACTAGGTATCGATATCCAGTTTGTTGGTAACTGAACCTAGCCTTCTCCATTCATAGGTCTCAAAGCTTTATGAAGTTGTTCCTCCAATACTAACTCAGCTTGGCAAGGTAAAGTTGTCATTTTTTTTTGGGTAAAAACATCTACTTGTTGGCCTTTAAGGGAAGCAAAAAATAATATGTTTCAGAATTCATAAAGACAATATAATTTTTATGAGATTTTGTGGCATACTATATGACCTACTGTCGTTAATTCAAGCTAACCAAATGCCTAATGTCATGGTATTGATTTCTTATCACTTGAAAGTAATAAAAAAATAATTCTAATCTACAACTATCAGGCTGTAATTTTGGCATTGAGCAACAACATGCCAACAAAAGTCCAAAATGTTGGTTAAGGATGAAAATATATCCCTGTATACATTTGATAGCCTAAAGTCATCATATTCTTGCTCTCTGATTATCTGACACTGTTAAAGAACTATCCTTTTATTTTGACCATTAGGATGCAAGTTTCTTGATGAATAATCAACATCTGAAGAATCCCAAGAGAGACTTTAAACTAGAAAGTGGGATATCAACTGGTCCGGAGAATGAGATATTGTGAGATGTATCTTCCTGACCAAGAAATGTGTACAACTTGTTGGTGGATACGAGATCTCTGCCTCCTTTCATAGGGGCTAGTTTCATCCAGCCTGATGAGCATAGTAATACCATGTTTCTTTGGGACAACTCCCTTAAGAAATGATCCAATGGTTTAATCTCCTCTGGTTCTTCTTGTCAGTGCAAATAACACGTTGTTAAGAAGACTCATAAGACTGCCAATTCCTATTCTGACCGACTGCTAAACACTGTATGCCAAACAACCTTTCCACTCAATACTGTGAATCATTGACTAATCAACAATTCCTTTGCTTGGGCACTACCCTTGACAACATAGGAAAATGTGACTGAGGAAACCTAGTACCTAAAAGAAGCCAGCCTAGGAAACTCCTAATCAATTAATTTCTGTGATATGAGACCTGAACTAGTGACTGAATGTTCCACCTTTAACTGTGAAAAAAGTCAATGTAAATCAAATTTTCAATTACATGTAGGTCTTCTCTGTCTTTGAGGGCATGTACGGAATTTGATAATGCTCTCATCGTTGAGTATTGCATCCCGAGGTTGTGGTTGGCCCTAGTCTGGATCTTGTGAAACCAGTTGTATACAAAAACTTTTGATGGTTGTTATATGTTATAAATTATTGTATGCCCGATCGGCTGGTTAACAACGTTCTAGAGTTTTGGTTTGATTCATGCACTAATTTTATTTCGTTCTTTTTAAATTTTCTTTCACTTAATATAAACGGGGACAATCTTCAAGTTCAACTATTACTTTTGAGTTGCTCTTGTCCGTTGCAGATTCTAGTAACTTGGATCTGACATGAACTATGATTGATTTTGAGCTCCTATGCAGGTCAAGAATCCATGGCCCAATGTTGATGCTCATAGTGGGGTCTTGTTGAACCATTTTGGTTTAACCGAAGCAAGGTGCATACTAGACTTCCCTCAACAACTAAAAAATACCAGATAATTTAACTGTGTCAGCTTTTATTTTCTCTGTAACTGAACGGGCCTGTGTTATATTTTATATTGACATATTATTGGTTGTGAAGAATGAATGCTGAGTATTACATGGCTGAGTGCTTATTTCTCCTTAATGCTTCACATGAAGTCCTCTCAGCTTTAAGATAGTTTTATACGACTGAATATTCTAAATTTGGAGTATTTAAGGGTAGAAACTAGGCTGAAAACTATGCATTATTCAGCTTCCTTGCCAACATGAAACTTGGAATGAAAATGAGTCAAAATACCCCGCAACACCTGAAGGGCCCAGATTGATAAAAACAAAAATTAAAAAAAAAATTTATGGGCCCAATTCTTGGACTCATTTTTAGCTTTGGCATGGGTCCAAGGTTTCATGTCTGAATACAGGATGCCACCACTATATATTATTTATGCACATAAACACAGACCATTTTCTGGAATGGTCTTGGAAGCATGACAGTCTCCTTTCTTTATTTAATTTTTTTTATTAGGGGCAAATGGCTATGAAGAGATTGCTTGGATTAATGAAAGGGATCTGCCAGGGTGGGGTGGGTGTTAGGCAATAATTCATGGAGTGCTAGTGAGTGTAGGGGGGGTGGTTTGATCATTTGGTTTGGGGTGGCTGGTGGGTGGCTGTTCCATGCTCTAGAATGGTGGCTTGTCACTGCAATTTGGCATTTAAGCATATTATATATGAAGTATTTGGGTGTTAATTTATGTCCAGGTCGCCTAGGGTTTGTAATTTAAATTTCAGTATGGGGAATGTGTCTCTAACCTGGTCTTGAGTCCGGTCCTGGCACAATATGAACCTGATCGGTTTTTATCCATGCATGGAACATCAATCTTATATTGGGATATTTTTGACATGTTCCAATCTTGTAAACTTGGAATCGAAGATGGTTATATGCAACAAAATTTGTTCTTGCAGATATTTTACTGTTCTTTTTGGAGTCTCAAGAAGCATTGGAATATGCTCCCAGGTACTACTCTTTTCTTTTATTTTTTATATTTTCATACGAGAGGATCAATTTGTTGCAGATTTCATAGTTCAATGTGTCTGGTACACAGCTGATATGGGACCGTGCTCTTGGTTTGCCACTGGAAAGGCCTAAAAGTGTGACCATGGAATGGCTTGAGAACTACTGCAGGAAAGCGACTTGATCCTGAAACACCAAGTTTGATGCTGACTTTGCATATGAATTTTTGTTAACACAGTGGAAGTATCTGTTAACAGAAGTCGACCTTCTTATGGTGAGGGCAGGAGACAATTTTGAGCTGACACATTTTTGTAGCCAGTGACCGGTCCCCATTTGGATGGGTTTGTTTCCTCCCCATGTGAACAAATAAGCCGCGTTTTGGATCTGGGAAATAATTTTATTTGATGCCAACTTGTTTGTGGTTCTATTTCCAGAACTGCCAATTGGCGAGGTAAACTTAACACCCTATTTTCATCATAGGTCTTTTGGCTGGTTTTTGTTTGTAGGTACCAAGTAATGTGAGATTTATTTATACTAGTGGCGATCCTGTTGTTGAAGAGTTTGGATCCTCTGAGTGGAATCCTCATGGTGACCGTGGGGAGATCAATTTGGTCCCCCGTCACTCGTGGGCAGCTTTACATGCACATGGATAGTGTGGGCAGGCTGGGGAATCCTCATGGTGACCGTGGGGAGATCAATTTGGTCCCCCGTCACTCGTGGGGAGCTTTACATGCACATGGATAGTGTGGGCAGGCTGCCCACTGTTGACATGGGTGACTGGGGTTTCTCTCATATAATATCAATTTGTTGTCGAAAGTCTTTTTATGTGTTGTTCCAGTTGCTTACAGAGTCAACGGCGAGTCTCCTTTAAATAAAATAAAAAAGAATATTTAAATGCAATTTGTTTATTCTTAAAATTTCTAACTTGTTACCATATCCTCATAGGAAATGCAAGTGACATGTTGAAGTTAAGAAAACCTTTAAGCAAAACAAAATGAAAAGCTTTGCATTGTTGTTCAACTGTGAGGTTTGTAAAGAATAGTAGATGAGAGAGTTCAACAAAATCAAGCATCGTTTAAGGGTAATTTTGTTCTACAAGTGGAGTTTGCACTTGCGAGGAAGATTATTCTGATTTTTCTTTTTCAGTCGTTTGGTGGGACATTGTGGAAAGGGCTAAAAAATGATCTGATTTTTCTTTTTGAGGCATGGGAATGCAGGATCCATCTCTCATGCAGAAATGGGAAAATGAAGGGAGCGGAATCATATATCCCTACACAAAAACACCCTTGTTCAAAATAAAAAAGACTAATAACGGGCACAAATAAAAAAAAAAAAACGTTGTACGAATTTTGAAACTGTTAGTGCCAAGTAAAATCTACAATTGGGGATCGCTTCCTAGGTGGCCCGGCGGATCGAACTGAATTTAGGTACTTGGTGACTCATCTTCTTCATCAGGAGGATGAAGACCAATGCAATCCAATGGTGAAAATTCCTAAAATCAGTGTATGGTTTGCTGCTTCCTGTTCATAGGGGGTGATCACTTAATTCATCTCTTAAGAAAATCGTTGGGACAAATGGAAACTTCTGAAGGGAACTTTTTGGAAAAGAAAAAAGAAGAAAAATTTAATGCAAAGAAGCCCTATTTTCTTAGACTTGCAAATTTGCAATAACACATCTGCTCCCCTTTAGTATTGAGATGAATTCATAGAAACTCAATTTCAAAACCATTGCTTCAATGGCGGAAAGGCTCCGAGAAACTCAAACCAGAGGACCAACCCTAAATAAGCACCCTGGAAAGTTCTACTTTATTTTGAGCGCCACTGGATTGATCTTTGAATGAGTAGGGAATACGATCAATATTTAATCCTGCTTTTCACATGTTGATCATTATAATGGTGGATGAAAGTCAAATTTTGACCACTTCATTGGCGTTGTGAAATACTGATCCTTTAGATCAAGGAAAGGTGGGGCCTACATGAGCCTATGTTAAATTATCCACATGGGAGTTCTCATGTGAACTTCAGCATTAGATCAGTTCATATTATAAACTTTTACTCATCGTCATTGTTGTCATTACTATTATTGTTGTCATATCATAGCTCGGGTAGAGACGGCAATGGGCCAGCATTTGGTGTAGGACTGGCGTGGAATGGGCTAAACTTGAACCATTTCAAATGACACCTGCCCTGGCCGCATACTGAACCTAACCTGTGATGAATTTATGCTTTACAAAATCTACCTTGTGATTGCTTTAGATCTAATGTACTAGGATTTGAACCGGTACCCCCCAACTGTGGGATACCCTTCGCTAATAGAAAACTTGTAAAGAATTTTAACTGTGCGGGGATGGACCCAAATTCACCATGAACTTCACCATGAACTTGAGTCAAAATTTATAAATCCATCCCCACTCGCAATAGAAAAAGTCACTAAAAGAGCAGTCTAGTGCATGGGGCTCCTGCCCATTGCGAGGTTTGGCTAGGGTTACATGTATACAATCTTACCTGTAAGTAGAGAGGTTGTTTTTGCGTTTTAAACCCATGATACCAAGGTCACAATGAAGCACCCTTTTTGTTTCTATAAAACACGGAAAAGGTAACTACCAATTAACAGGAGTGGGTTAGGACAAAGGATGTATGAAAAGGAAACAAAGATGACTTTGAAGAGTAATCAAGGATTTTATAAGGGCAGATATTGGTTATTAGAATGGGATGCCTCATAAAAGAGTCATCCTCTAATAATGGGAGAAATTTCGTCAGTCAAGTGGGCCTACCTATTAAAATTTAGAAAGCATCTTTTTGGCTAAAGCTAAATGGGCTTCTAGCCCTAAATAAGAGTTATATTAGCTATACTTCTCATCTTACAACTCATCTCTATGTGACAGTTTTCTTTTCCCTCTTGTTTAACTTATTAAAAACATAGGCCTGCCACATAAGACATAGGCCAACCCCATAAGACGTTGAGAGATGGGAAGTGTGAGTAGCATGACTCTGATTTGAAATGGTAAGCCTGTTAAATAAGTATTTCCATTGAAATTCAACTAAACTTTGCATGGCCCATGAACCAATGGAAATTCAACTGTACTTTGCATGGCGATGGCATGAACGTAGGCTCTGCATGAATGAGTTGGTGGGATTTGGATTAATTAGTGCTGACAGACAGCGGAATCTTATCTGGGTTTTCCTAGAGATAATCTCGCTTTTAATTAGAGGACGTTTCCGTAGAAAATGACAGAGGAGTGTTGCTGCTTCCTCGTGCTTCTTATCTTTCTTCTTCTTTTTTCGGATAGAAGCTTCTTATGTTTCTTAATTAGAGAATCTTCTCTGGGCAAATCTTTCCTATTGTGTCGTTTTCAGTAAAGAAGGTGCGCCCAAGATAGAGGCGGCTGCACCCTTAGGAGATCTTCATTTCGAAAAAATTGGTTATTAGAGTAAGTAGGGGGTTCACCCTTAGCAGATTTTCGTTAGAAAAACTTGGTTATCAGAGGTAAGTAGGGTCCACCAGGGTTCATACAATCCTCATGCTCCCTTCCTGTGGGACCCACCTGTACAAGGCAAATTGTCCTATTTAGTATTCATTGCTAGGTTCTATATAAGTTTGCATAAAGTGTATCCAGTACAGATCAATTTATACGGGCCAAACAGTTCAATATGACTCAATACAAGCTGTACCTTTACTTATAAGCTGAAATAAAATACTATCGGTGAAATTAATAAACTCCCATGAGATATCACGTTGAGATTTTTTTCGGTACCTAGGCTTGATGATTAGTAAGGATTGAGAGATTGACGAAGATGTGGAGCATAGGATAAAAGCTCCAAGTTGAAGTGAAGATTAGTTTCTGGAGTGCTTTGTGACAGACGAATGCCAACGAAATTGAAGGACAAATTTTACAGGACAGTAGTTAGACCAGCCATGACATATGGAGCGAAATGTTGGCCAATTAAGAAGACGCATATTCATAAGATGGATGTAGTGAAAATGAGAATGCTTAAGTGGATATGTAGTAAAACTAGGAAGGATAAAATTAGAAATGAATGCTTTCGAGAGTTTTTAGGAGTAGCACCAATGGGGGATAATATTAAAAAAACTCATTTAAGATGATTTGGGCATGTTAAGCGTAGGTCAGTAATGGTACTGGTGAAAAAAAGTTTGGCTATACAGGTGAATGGCCCATCAAGAGGTAGGGGTAGGCTGAAGAAAACATTGATTGAACTCATTAATTTAGATTTGAAAAAGTTTAACTTATTGAAGGATTTAGCTCAAAAAAGAACAGAATGGAGAAACAGAATTCATGTAGCCGACCACAATATGGTTGAGATAAGGCTTTGATGATGATGATGATGATGATGAAATCAATAAACCGAAATGATGTTTTTCGACTGGCTGATACTAAGTCTGACTCATATTTGAATTCATGGTTGGAAAGGACTGAAAATATATTACTTAGGATTGGACACAAAAAAAAGAAAGAATGAAAGAAAGAAAGAAAGAACTGTGCCATGGAATTTTCCCTAACCATCATTTGAAACTTTAGAGGTCACTCAACTGTCCATTTTTCTGTTATTTAATCCACCAAAGACTATTTTTTCGATGACTGTTAAATTGTCTAGTGCCAATTGATTCAGATTTTGAGAGCACAGAGCAGTGAGTGTAAGCGGTTGCATAAGTCATTCGTGGCCGTTATCTCATTCAATAGAGAGGAGAACAAGCGGCTATATCAAACCTTGTCGACAAAATCTCTTATAATCCACGCACACAGTTTTAACCTTCAGCAAATTAGTATATCCGGCCAATAATTCAAGTCCTGATCCTACCAATGGCACATAAACAAATCATTCGACATGAGGCATTTACATAATATTACGAGTGAAATGACCGAGACCAGTTGAGTGGGTGATGGGTCGTCTTGGTGACCAATCCAGGCCGACACATTTTCTGAAGGGGCTTTAATTAGAAACTCATACTGAACCCATGGTGCACCTGGTGATGCCTCAATTCGACTCAGAAGTGGGTTTTACCAACATGAACAAGGGCCCCACCAGACCCGTTGGCACCTCTAGCTCAACTCATTGATCTGTCCTGACTCAACCAAGCAAACTCAACCTGATAGGACAAGTGACTGAGCTGGAAAACTTTAGCCTGTTTTGGTTTTTGACTCACCAATTTGCAAATTATGGTTCTCCACACCGGCAATTGACAATCGAGATCCTTGAAGTTCCTCCAGTACCTATCTCAATTCAGAAGATAATGGTTTTATTCGTGTAAGGTATGGCCCATCTGTGGTACCCTCCACTTGATAATGTCCTATATGTGTGCTGTTAAATATTCCATAATTCCACCTTTGGAGAAATATTTTTGCAAAAAATTGACGTCTCTTCAGTTGAGCCATATAGTTGAAATAGCGTCAAAATTATTAAAAGAAGAAGAAGAAGAAGAAAAAAAAAAAAACACTACACGGCTGACAATCTCTCTAATATAAGCTAGCAATTCCCAGTGGCGCTAATTCTCGGATAGGGTAATCAAATGGGCTGGGGCTGTTCTTTTGTGCTAAAGGCCTCAATTTTCAGTCTTTAGATTCTGCAAATGGATTGGGACTTGGGCCTTGATTTTCATTTCGGCTATTCAGCTGGAATTACGCCCAATAACTAAATCATGTGTTGTGCGCGTGAAG
Organism: Sextonia rubra; assembly: GCA_037013555.1. NCBI lineage: Eukaryota > Viridiplantae > Streptophyta > Magnoliopsida > Laurales > Lauraceae > Sextonia > Sextonia rubra. The sequence continues at coordinate 11,378,601 of JASUAD010000001.1, read as the reverse complement.
GCCAAGTCATGCTAGCCGGTATCATTTATTTTGTCACCTTTGGAAATTGAGTCCAGATCCACTGCTGTAACAAAGTGGGGAATCTGTTCGAGCAAAATACTATGCCACCTGACATGTTCATGGTTCTCTTTGATTCATTGAAGAAAGTGACAATTGTTGATTTGTGCGTGCCGTGCTTGATTGGAGATACTGAGGATAAGAGCAATTTCAACTTTTTTAGATAAAACAACATGCAAAAACTGATCAAAGAAAATGAAAGAAACAGAAGAACAACAACACTGTTTTCTAGACCATATGAATACTGAAAAGCACAAGAGCCAAAGAGCTACAAACACATTATGTTTCTTTTTTTAGTCTACTCTGAACTTTGCTGACCCAACATCAAACAACCAACTTTGCTGACTCAACATCAACAAGTGAAAAGAACAACTAATGTCGAAATGATCCGGCGTCCAGGAACATGTTTACAGAGCTGCAGGAGCTCTTATCACAGCTTCAGGGAAAGATCCAACCCCCTCTCTTCTCCTTTTCCACGTTTGATTTTGTTACTAACGCTTTCATCACTCACATAACCACCTTGATCCGTCTTCGACTCTGGATTTCGTCTACGCTTTTTCTTCTTGGCCTCCACTTCCTCTGATGAGTCCTCTATGACGATGACGACGACCGGATCCTTTTCCTTCACTTCCTTGCCTTTCATCCTCTCAATCGAGGCATTTGCAGCAGTTGGGGCCGACCCATATCCAAGCCCTTCTCTCTCCAGACTCTCCTTTACAAATAGCTTCGAGTGGGAGGCTCGATGGCCCGCTACAGATTGTTGACTGGGGAATGTCTTGTAGCATATGTTGCATGTGAAGATCTTGGTGGGTCGTTCTGGAGTTGGTAGGAGCTGAGATGGAAAACCAAACATTGGTTTGGCAGTTCCAGTGGCAAGGTTTTGAAGTGGTGAAGGTGTTGGATATATTGGGGTGAATGGACGTAAGGTAGGTGGTGTTGGAGTCAGGGGTGCTTGGTTTCTGATGGGGTCTGTGTAGGGGTTGGAACGTTGCAAGTTGGTTTGGTATGGAAAGGAGGTCAGTGGGCTTTGAAAGGGTAGCCGTCTACTTGGGTGGAACCAAGGATTCCCGACAGCTCGGTCTTGTGTGCGCGATTGGAAGTTCGTGTTGAACCCAGACGGACTAAGTAGGCTTGACATGTGAACAGCATTTTCCATGGCCATGGAGCTACTCAATCCAATCCGACTTGGGTTGGTTTGCTTTGAAACAGAGGCTAGTTGCCTATCCATGAGAGAGAGAGAGAGAGAGAGAGAGAGAGAGAGAGAGAGAGAGAGAGAGAGAGAGATGTTGGGCCATGGGGTTGCAAAGCCAGTTTTATAGGGCCTTGACGTTCTTTATTTAGGGAGGGAATCTTATTTTAGGGAAGGGACCACATTCATGAAATAGCCATTGTCCATCACTCTCGAGTCCTCAAATGAGATACACATGACCTGTGCTGCCATTGTCCATCACTCTCGAGTCCGCAGATGAGATATACATGACCTGTGCTTTCTGGCTTATTACAATACATTAAATTATTGGGCTGTAAATGGGCTCGGTCAGGGCTTAGGGGATGAGTGTTTGAGTAGGAAGTGGCCCATCAGATTTAGTCCAGAAGTTCAAACTCCGGGTTGATCAATTTCAAAACCGATATAAAAAAAATTCTCAATCCCATTGTTTCTCAAAAGAATTCATGGAGCTGATTTTATTGGAATGAGGTCCATTGAGTTACCATTGATCAATCTAGAACTATGACACTCACTATCTTGCTTTGTTTCAATTGATGCATCTTTACTCGTCGTTGGATTGAATCTAAACAATTATGTCTAGTAAAAAAAACTTCAAACTTACAACTTTAAATCAAGGATTAGCATATTTTGATGAGGATGAATTCTAGCCTAAACTTCAAACCCTACTCTATAACGGCATGCATTAAGGTTTGCCTAACAGATGGACATTGTCTAACATATAGATGGTTAATCTACAATCAACATTTCTTTTTTTTATTTTAGTGGGGTCAATAGACAATCAACATGGCCTTATTAGCCTAGAAAAATGTGCTTTCTAACTGTGGGTGCGGGAAATGGTGTCATGTTTCTATTTATAGTGTTGGGAGATATAGTTTGCTGCTCATGCTAATCTTTAAGTATATAAATAGACTGGTAAAACAAGAACTATTAATGAGAAACAGACAAAATGCACTTGTTACAAATGAGTGAACCGGTCTAAAGATAGAAATACACACAGGAATGAGGGTTCGCTCTTTTACAGCCTTTCTATCCCAACTGGCCCCCTATACAAGGAGGTCGGCAGTCTACCAAAGATCAAACACATTGGATGGCTAATGCCATCCAGTCGTAGCCATCCAGTCTTAAAACTACAAGATGAATAACTACTAAATAACAGAAGAGTCTCACATTTGATTGCTTTATATGGCATTCCTATTGACGTCCATTGAATTAGAGTTTTCGTAGATGGTAGATAGTTAATCCATAGTTCTCTTTGTTTAAATATATTACCTTCCTAAAAATGATGTTTTCATGTCTTTGTTCGTATCTCTTTTTATTGTTTCATTGAAAACAAGAAATTGATTATTGCTGTCCTCATCCCTTCATTACATATCTTGTAATCCTATTTCAAGTGCATTTAGTAAATGCAGTTTAGAGAAAAGACACACAAGATTACAAAAAACTTTATACACGTATTTTAAGCATAGCATTACCCTTTCTTCCCTGTATTTTCCAGCACCACGCCAAAAAAAGTATATATAGCTGGCTCTCAGAGGCACACGCACAAGCTCACGGCTGCATTTGTCTATTTTAGGACAAGGTAAGCAAAGTCCAAGCCAAGCGGAGCAGTTGGTTAAATCAAGGATTAGGGAAATCTAATGGGAGAGGATTTTTTGCCAAAACCCCAATCTTAGCCTACAGCACTTCAATGTTGAAAAACGTGTTTTCTTCACTGGGGGTGCTGGAAATGCTGTCTCTTTCTGCTTCTCATGTTTGGAGATAAGCTTATCTTTAATTAAGTATAAAAATAGACTACCAAAACCCCAAATATTGATGAGAGAGAAACAAAATGCACTCGGTACAAATGCATCAACCAATCTAATTAAAGATAGCAATACACGAGGGTTCTCCTTCAATGTACAAATAAACCCCTTCTATTTTTTTCCCCTTTAAATCAACATGTTGCAGGGCTATTCTGGCCCAACCATATTCAAGGAGGTCTTTTAAGTTGAGAAATGTTACCAAGAAAAAATTTTGAAACTTTTTTCCTCCTAAAGTACATCTTGGATTTTATTTCTTTTAAAGTTTTTTTTAATTGCTAAATAATTGGCCTCTGGGATCCATGTGGCTGTATGTAAATTATGGCCATCAGGCAAAAAGTGGTCTACTTGGTTTCTATTGTACCACTTAAAACTGATATGTAATGAATGACATAACATAACATTCTGTGACATCAAAAAAATAATCTGACATGCAAATTTCACAAAAAAAGACCATTCCATAATATTATGGAATATGGGCCGTCATTAAAAATTTTGGGCCCTCCCTCATTTTTCTTGACATTAAAAATTTTTTTCCTTAAAAACCCAAAGAATAAGGGCAAATTACCTAAAAAAGATTTTAGAGAGAAAGAGAGAGAGAGAGAGAGGAACAATAGTATGTTTTTTTTTTATTTTTTATGCTGTGAGTATCATTGTGGATATTTTTTTTATCCAACAAGACTATTTTCATTGGGCACACACATAATAAATAAGATAAGTGTAGGGTGGAACTCGGTGACGCCGGTGAGCTAAACGAACCCTATGAAGCGGTTAGAGGGACCCAAAGGCCTACAAACTACCCTAAAAAAATTTTGAATTTGATGAAGGTTTTCCCTCCTCCCGCCATCATGAATAACGGTCACCAAAACATCCTGTCCCTGCTTGAACGATGCAGGTCCATGAGAGAGCTCAAACAGCTACACGCCCACATGATCACCACCGCGCAACTTCGATACGCCATCCCCTCCAGCCGGCTCCTCGATTTCTGCGCAAACTCCGATTCGGGCGACCTCCATTACGCCTCATCTCTCTTCTCTCGGATCGATCGCCCCACCGTCTTCATGTGGAATTCCATCATAAGAGGCCTCTCCAGCTCCAACGACCCAGACAGAGCTCTCTCCATGTACGGGCACATGCAGCGATTGGGGTATTCTCCTGACCATTTCACATTCCCATTCGTGCTTCGCGCCTGCGCCATGAATCGCTACCACGACTATGGGAAATGCGTTCACTGTCGCATTGTGAAATCTGGGTTTGAATCGGATTTGTACGCCTCCTGCTGTTTGATCCATATGTATGTGTCCTGCGCTGATTTGGAAGCGGGGAAGCTAGTGTTTGACAAAATGCCCCACAGGAGTGTGGTTGCTTGGACTACCTTCATTGCTGGTCTTGTCAGCAACGACCAAGCCGGTGAGGCGCTGAGGGCATTTAAGCAAATGGAGCTTGCGGGTGTCGAGCCGAATGAGGTCACCGTGGTGAATGTTTTAGCCGCCTGTGGGCAGATGAGGGATTTGGAAACTGGGAGATGGGTTCACAGTCATCTTCGCCGAATTGGGATTGACCCAGTCCCATCAAATCCAAATCAGAATTGTAGACCGAATGTAATTCTTGCCACTGCCATGTTGGATATGTACGCTCGATGTGGCAGCTTAAAGGTCGCTAGAGAGCTGTTTGACGCAATGCCTCAAAAAAATTTAATTTCTTGGAACACCATGGTTGGTGCTTATAATCAGTATGGTCGTGCAACTGAAGCCCTTGGACTCTATATGGATATGCGTGCAGCTGAAATTACGCCGGATAAAGTGACCTTGTTGGGCTTGTTGGGGGCCTGTGCCCAACTGGGTGTTTTGAGCCAGGGTCAAATAATTCATGCATATATTGAAAAGACAAACACCCATGAGGATGTTGCCATTGGCACTTCGCTGCTAGACATGTATGCGAAGACAGGAGACACCCATAGCGCACTCCAAGTTTTTAATAGCTTAGAGAGGAAAGATGTGATGGCATGGACTAGCCTGATTATAGGGTTGGCCATGCATGGACAAGGTGAAGAGGCTCTAGGTTTTTTTGGAGAAATGCAAAGGCATGCTCTTGTTCCTGATCATATCACATACATAGGAGTCCTGTTCGCATGCAGCCATGCCGGTTTGATTGATGAGGGCTGTGAACACTTCAAGTCCATGACAAGTAAGCATGGCATTCTACCATCTATGGAACACTATGGATGCATGGTTGATCTTCTTAGTCGAGCAGGACACCTGGAAGAGGCGGAGGAGTTTGTAGGTTCAATGCCAGTTGAACCAAATACTGCTATATGGAGTGCTCTTTTGAGTGGATGTAAGATTCATGGAAACATCAACTTAGCTCAACGAGTGGGAAACCGCATTGTAGAGTTAAATCCTCAAGGCAGTGGAATTTATGTCCTTCTTTCCAACATATATGCCAAGGCTGGACGGTGGCTAGGAGTCAAGATGGCTAGGGAGTTAATGAGGCATAGAAGGGTTGAGAAAGTCCATGGATGTAGCTTTATTCAACTGAACACATTGAGTTCATCAGTCCATTAGAATCCAAAGTTTACGGTTAGTCTTACATCAACAAGCATTTTCCTATTTTCCTTCGTTCTTGGAAAAGAAAGCATGGTGAATTCTTGTTCATATGGGTCAAAGTGGACATGTGGAACTAAGTGAGACCCACTAGATTCAATGGGACTTTGTTAGAGCCATAAATAGGATATAGACCAAACATTACCATAATTAATTGATGCTTCTAACAATTCATTCACTAAAAAAGTACCATGATTTCCATTTACAGATGTTCATATATAACCCATGAACTTGTTGACTCTTCAGTTGAGGGTCTCAATCATCTGATGGGGCTCACTTTTTGCCCAACCCTAATTCATGAGAATGACTTTCGTCCCTTGACACTGTTAATGGGCATCCGCTGACGTGCCCCACAAAAACGTTCGGAAATTTTGGTTCATGCTTGATATTCGTATGGGATCCATTGGGCATGATGGTGCTACAAAGAAATGAAGAATTACTTCTTTCTCAAAGTCTAAGGCAACATGCAATTCTCAAGGGGGCAAACAACTCCAAACCTACCTGTAGCCTTACCCTCAAATTGCTAGGCCTGAAGCTCAAACAGACTGTCTCAGACCTGCTCAGAAGAGAAGTTGGAGTTCAAGCAAGCTCAATCGCTAACACAGTGGTTGCAATTTGAATTTTATTGGAGGCCTTAAACTGACCATAGTTTTAAAACACAGTTTTGACGTTGTATTGAATGAAAGGTGGTGTCCTATTTGTTCTCGGTTTTCTTGTCAAACTCAGAGGCTCTGCAAAGTCATCTGTAGGGCTTGTAGGTTCAATTCGCTTCTCCACACTAGTGCATAGCCAATGAAGTAAACCAGGAAATAGTGGCAGACCTAGGATTTTCGTTTGAAGGGGGTAAACCCAAACAAGTAGTTGGATTGTGTGGGCAAACCTAGGATTTTCATGTGGGCCATGGGCTAAGAAGCACAGACACTTCTAAGAAAATGACGTATCTGTGTTGGACACATATCGGACACCGATACTCCCCAGACACTTTCGGATACGTGTCTGATACTATTTTAGCCGTGTCCATAATTAAGAACTAAAAATCTTAATTTCGGACACTTGTCCAATACTTTTTTTGGGACGTGTCCCACAATTTCTAACCCATGTCTTTGACTAAAAAATAAATATGTGGCTGATATTTCATGGACACTTGTTAACATGTGATTATTAATACTTGTAAACTTGATATATGATAATTTTATACCATTGAAAAATGTATGAGTGTTAATTTTAATCATATCACAAGCAAAAGACAAATAAATTTTTTACTAAAAAATAGGCCTCCAGATTGGCTTCTTTTCTACCTTTTGTTTTTTTGGAGGGAGGGGAAAAAGATGATCCTCCCTTTTCTTTGTATGTATTTTATGAAACTATGGATATTTCATGTTTAATGATTATGAATTATATTTTAGTGTTGTACTGATATTTGATAATTTGATATGTTTGTTAGTTGGTACTTGAATTTTTATTTTTTGATTGCTAAATTGATTAAAAAGTTAAAATGATATTATTCTTTAGTATATGATTATATATATAAATAAACATATATTATTAATGTGTCCCTTGATGTGTATGTGTCCTAATTTTTGAGAAATGCCATATCGGCGTGTCCGTGTCATGTCGTATCTGTGTCCCGTGTCCGTGTCCGTGTCCGTGCTTCTTTGGTCATGGGGGTGGACCCAAAATTCTCATGTGGGTTTTGGAGGCGGACTCAATATTTTTATGTGAGTTTTGGAGGTGGTTTGATGGGGGAGACTGCCCCCTTAACCATATACGTGGGTACGCCCATGCTGAGAAGGGAGCAGTCACACCCTAGGATATTCAAAAACATTTCGGTACTCTAGGTCACATCCTGCCTAAAGACAAAGTCCAAGACTTGCTTCAGCTGCTACCATTTTTTTGGTCTCCGCTTTCCTTTTCCAGACTTTTTTTTCTTTTAAATTTATTTTCTGCAGTTATTTTTGGTTGTTGAGAATTCTGTGAACAACAAGAAGTACAACATAAGATATGGCCCATTATTCTACATGAAAGCAAGAGGTTGCCTGACCTTTGAACTTACGGATGCACTCTTATGATCACATGTTCGAAGGAAACAATTAGAATCCTCTCTTAAAATCATTTCATTTGCATTAAAGGCTTTTATTGCAATCTACTCTTAATAATCACTTTATTTATTTGATATTCATCATATACAGGGTTATTTGTTGAAAATCTTCAACCTTTCTTCATCTATGGTCTGACTTTTCACACTCAAGAGTAATCTCCAAGGTTGGCTCCTCTGATTTGTTGGGGCAACAACAGTCAGGTAAGACAGATTGCGTCCAAATGGTGGTGAAGTTTTGGAGACAGTTGACTGATCCGAAATGTGCAGATTTGGCATTAACGAATGAGAACAAGTAGGGCCAGCACCATTCAAAAGAAAATATTACAACAATTGAGAGCAAGATATAAAGAAGGTTGAGGGTCCTGTAATCAGGCCAGCCAGATCAGGAGATGAGTTGTTATCAGAGATCGAAGGCATTAGGTGAAGTGGAGCCCCAGCCATTGCAAATGGAAGGCGACAAGAACACATGGCAGCATGCAGAAGGAGGGTGGTCACAATCTTAGAAATGGTGGTTATGCGGTAAGGTATGCAGTTTCGGCAGGGCATGCTTATAGTGTGCATCACCTGATGAATGGCTTAGGTCTCATAATACATGAAAAATGTTCTTAAGATGCACTTCGTTACATGGGTATCTAGGGGTTTATTCGGATACCAAAAAGAAAAAAAATGGAGAAAAATCCCCCACTCATTACAATTTGAACTGTGAAATCTTTGCCAATTTTCTCCTCATTCATAGAATAATTTGGAGGAAACAGGTATAAAAACAAGTGGAGAAAACTGTCCATACTCCATAGCACAAATTTGAACTGTCAACATTTTTCTCCACCTTCTCTTTATATCCAAACTGGCCCTAAGTAAATTTTAAAGACGATTATTTTATTTTCTATTGAAATTTAGAATATCACTATGTCAATCTTTCTTGTTGCAGAAGCCTTCTACCAAACAACTTTGAAATTCAGGGACAAACCAACTTGACTGAGCCACAACGAGGGCAACCGCAAATCCATCTATCAATTGACTTGATAAATCTTATTGAAAAGGAAGCAAGGTTTTGATAAATCTTATTGAAAAGGAGGCAAGGTCAGCTATTCTCTCTCTCTCTCTCTCTCTCTCTCTCTCTCTCTCTCTCTGCCCTTTTTGGATCTGTAAAGTCAGCTATTTGAACTTTGAGAACTATAAAATCCATATTTTATCCTGGAGAAGGCCACAGATGAGAAGATACTTTACTTCTTCAATGTGTCTGTTTTGGTTGGAAAGTGAAACACTTCGAATTTTGTTCTTCTTACGCGCTCATCTTTTTCATAAATTAAGGGTTCATTTGGGTTTTTCTTTAAGGTCCAACTGATTTCATTCATTTAAAAAATATTTTTTTATATGATTCCCACCTTATTTGCCATGAAAACCCAATTCCCACTTTGTTTGCCATGACACAGAAATAGGACTAATTATCTGTGCTTTTGTTTTCACATGCAATGGATTTTAAGGTCATTTCTTATACGGTCTAACCGTTTTCTGGAAACTGAAAGGAGTCCCTTGTTCTATTTCATATGCACTTTCATGTAAATCTTATGTTGCAGCATTTTCAGAGATCTTGTTTTAGATTCAATACATATGCACAACCTAGAAGAGAAACTAAGAGAGACCAGTTGAAGTGATTTGGTCACATCCTGGATCAGTTTTTTTTTTCCTGTTTATTTATTTATTTGTTAAATGGTGAACATTCATTTCTAGATTTGGACAAGCCATTCCTGATTTGTTCTGATTTAAGTAATTATTACTGCTACATGTCTTGATTTGGGGGCACATTCATGTCAGTGGTAGTCGATCCTCATGATATTTATTTCAAATCTTCATTTGCTTTATCTAGACACATTCTGTCTATGTTGGGATTCTGCTCATTAGATGTTTCCGCATAGCATACTTAGAATGTTGGTATAATAGTTATAAATGTGGGCTCTCAAGAGATTGAATCTTGCTCTCCTCTGTCCCAATTGAGTGATTTTAACTTCTATGAATTCAAGCTACCTAGGATGTTGACATATGTTCGGAATGAGATAATAAATGGTTCAATTTGATGTTCAAGATTTAGAATGAGTTCTTAGCATGCCTATGAAGTATGAAGACAATGTTTGTCACATCCGTGAAAATGAAACTAAGGTTAATGTGCAATTAGGGGCCAATTAAAATTTTCCATATTTAAAACAACACATGGCTCCTAATTGAATCCTACGTGGGATCTTAGGTCCGTGGTGAAGTCCATAACATCGAATGAATGCCAAAACTTGCGCAAGCATTTTCTAACACTTGTTATCAATATAATAAATTGAGTATGCACATCAAAAGAACATTAAATATAAGGTTTGAAGTTGCAAAATAAAATAAAAGTAATTAACTACAAGGCCCAATGAAAATCTCGGGCAATAACATATGCCTATACTAAAATTTAAACCAAATGCATGTGAGTCACTCATAGTCGGGATTAGATGTTTCAGAAACCATTATTTACACCTCACTCGGTCTCAGCAGGTGGCTCAAGCGGTTGAAACGCTTCACCCTCCATCTCCTCCTTGAGATAGCCCGGCCCGGTACCTATGCACCAAGTATAACAACACCATGCTACAATGAGTCGGCAAGTAGACATACCTCAAAATAGACGAACAATCCCAAAAGTGAATAAAGACAGTAAGATCATATGAGTGATAAACAATAAGCAATAATGAGGAAGAAGGAAATCCTAATCCGAAATCTACATAAATGAGCAGATAAGTCAACAATAGGGTGGTCACTCCATCGAAATCATCGGGAAGTATCCTGGTCGAAACCTGGTGGTCAATCTTGTCAAATCATCAGGAGAAGCCTGATTGAATTATTGGATGCCAAGCAATCCACTCTTAAGCGGTGATCAACCGTTTGAAATAGAAACCTATCTGCAGCAGTTGTCAAGAGACCTCAGAATGCATAATATACATATTGACCGACTTAGTGGTGCTCAGACTCTGAATCCTAAGTCAAAGTGACGGGCTAGCTTCCCTGTGCACGCACACGAGTTCAATAAGCAGAGAGACTACTTTGAAATCATAGTTCACATATACCCAATATAAGTAGTCTTCTTATAATCCATTGCAACCAATGCCAAACCTTACTATGGTCAAACTCCATGCATCAGGTAAACTCTAAAGAAACATGTACATCAAGTATACAGTATAAAAATAAATGCAAAATGCACACCCGAAGGCCAAGAAGTATTTGCAAATCAACTTCTAAATCCATGATCCCAATTTACGCACCTGGCACCTCTACTTGAAGCAAGATGAGGTGAGGTTGGGATATTGAGTATAATTAACCATGGTACATAGTCCCACGCCCTATCTTAACCGAGTTTAGGGTAGATTGTATGCAGTACGCGAACCGCATAATCCGTAAAAGGTACGCATGCTCAAATACGCCTCCTGCATAGTGGTTTAAGGTGAGTTTATTGAAAAGCGAGTCGAATGGGGTCCTACAATTAAAACCGGATTATAATACACATGTGGGGGAATTATGGATTACATAGAACTCAAAACAAACCTCACTAATGGTCCCCAGACCTGAAACCATCCCCCAGGCAGAACCTAGATCTAATTGATCGAGTAAAGGTTTGATTGATTGAATCCCAATTTTTCCCTGGCAAAACCTTGCTCCAATTGATCGAGCATAGGTCCAATTGATCGGACCTGTGTTCAGCAAAATGGGAAGTCCCTGTTTTTCATCTTTGGGAATCTATTCCCCAACATTCAAACCCCTTTTTGCGTACATAAAATTAGGGCTAAGCCCTCTCCATTCGTTACAAAAAACCATCTTAAATCCACTCCATTGACGTTCATCCAAATCAAGCCTAATATCTAGCATATGATTTCAATTTCATTAAAAAGGGAAAAAACTAAATCAATGCAAGTATAACATGCGAGAATCAACAAAAGGAAAGCACATCATCAATAAGCCATGGTAATCCACTTGCCTTGATGAAGATAGGATGAAAACGAGAAGAAATCCAAGCCAAAAGAACCCAATCGAAGCTCCAAATGCACCAAACTCAAATCCTACCCAAACCAAACCTACAAATCCAAAGCGGAGACCCAGATGAGTCCTCTAGATCCAACTTTTGATCACAATATACTAAACCCTAGAATTGGGAAGGTATGAAGATTTCCTAGGGTTGTTTGGTGAAGGAGATGACTTGAAAAAGAGGTCTTTGGAAAGAGAAGAACTTTGAGAAGAAGATGGCGGTGAAAGATGGCCGGCGGCGGCGGCGGAATTTGGATCCTTTAGGACGAGAGAGAGAGAGAGAGAGAGGTTATGCTGGGTTTTATAAGAGATGGGATTTTGGGTATTTTCAAATAAGCGTTTAGTTTTGGTTAGGTCCACGTTTGATGATCAAGATGGTCTCAATTTGGGTTGGGGTAAAAAGATAAAAGTCTAAGAATTACGTCACTTACCCAATGGGCCCAAAAACTCACAAATTGGAAAATTACGGAAAAAGGGCTTTTAACTTCCTAGAATTGTGAACTTACCCCCTATGTGCTCAAACAAACTCAAAACCGGATAAGACTTCGCACAGATGATCCAAACAATAATTTGGATTTGCTTAGACTTTGAAGGGTCTTAATTAGGAACTACCCCCTATTGTGCTCAAACGAACTCAAAACCGGATAAGACTTCGCACACATGATCCAAACAATAATTTGGATTTGCTTAGACTTTGAAGGGTCTTAATTAGCTAAAATAAAATTTAATTAATTAACATTCATATTAATGTTGCCCACCCTCTAAATGGCTTGTGGGGTTCTTTCCCATAATATGATAGATGAGTTCATTTAATCCTCCATCATCTTCATACAGTCCTTCCCTTTTGCACAGTTATTAGATTACTGTTGATTGAGTTCTTACAAATCTTATGATCATGGGGACATATAAGGTTAAGTTTAATGCTGTCCTTGTGCAGTTGAAGGACATTATTCTCAAATTGTCTGATTAATCGAATTAATACATTTTACTATTAAGGCCATGTTTTTCTCTGGATAGTGATGACCAATGAGGCTTTGCACTTCTATTACTTTTCTTACAATTCTGTGATTCTCTTTATCTACTGTTGACCTCCATCAAACCTTAATTTTCTGATTAGCTATCATCATCATTATCATCATCAAAGCCTTATCCCAATTATGTTGGGGTTGGTTACATGAATTCTATTTCTCCATTTCTTTCTATTTTGAGCCAAATCCTTAGATAAGTTAAACTTCTCATTTTCTAATAGTCAAATTGTTACAAAATCGTTTATGAATCCATTAACCTTGGATATAAAAATTTATTTAACTGTTGATATTGAGAAGCTAGTTTATTTGAGTAGATCCTGAATCTGAACTCTTTGAATATGATTTCTGTGCAGGTGAGTTCTTATGGCTTCACATTGTCACAGGATTTTTGTAGTTCTAACTACAAAGCGTCAAAGGTTCTGCCATGATGATTGTCCATTGCTCAAATTAATCTTCACTATTAGATTTTATGAGGTGCGCTTCTTTACTTACCAACATTTGACTTGTCATTTTTTCTAAAAAACTTATGACTACAGGCTTTCCTTGATTTTATGAACTTCTCTCATCTTTGTTCTTTGAATCGTGAATCTATTATATTTGTTGTTTACTCAGTTTGTCTAATAAGATTCTGTTTACCCCTATTTTGATATGCAAGGTCCAAGGATATCTGAGCAATTTTAGGTTTGTCTAAGGTTTTTTTTTTCTTTTTTCCTATATTTAATGTGACTCGAACCACAACCTTATGGTTGTGACATGAACGGCTTGAAGGTCATGCATTCCATTCTACTCTAGTTTGAACCTTCTTGTTATCACATGCGCCTTAACTTCATGTCGTACCTTCTTGCTTTCTTCTTCTGTCTCTTTTGTATCTTTTGTCTATTTTTAATGAAATTTCTTGTTACCATCTCAAAAAAAGAAAATCATCTTTGATTCACACTTAGAAGGAAACTGTTTGGTTTTATTATATTTTCCCAGCACTAATTTGCTGTGTGTGACTGTGTGAGATCTTGATCCAATTAATTTTGCACTAAAAAATGTAAATTATTCTATAGGATGTATTGAAGTTTGCCTATTGTGATGTTTACTGTAGGCTCTTTTTTGGTGCATCCCAGCCAAGGGAGCTGAGACCCATGAGAGCGCTCACATAGGCAAATTGGAGAACACCCGCATGACACATAAAGAAGGCAGCCACACGTGGGGAGAGAGCACCCACATGATCAATCCATCGTGTTCCCAACCAATTGGGTTAGTACCTGGGGTCGATGGTTGCTTGTCTATCAAGTCTACTTTCAAGGACCATTTATGCGCTTGACTTTTTGCTACCTCATTTACTTCAAATTAAGTTCAAATTTCCTTGCTCCGCCACTGGCTGGCAACATCTTTGTCAAAGCCTGATATACACATTATTGAAGGCTTATCTGACCAAGTCCTTTTCATTTATGGAGTCTCTTTTTTTTATTAATCAAATGATCATTTTCACTGCAGTTATGCATGTCTTGTGATAGTTGTTTTTTTTAGTAGCTGGGGCCCCACCCTCGATAGAGGGCAGTAGAACTCAGAGAGGTAGGTAGAGCCGTTGGGCGAAGGAAGCAGATAGAACTCGGGCGAGGTAACACGGGCCCTTTGTAATGTTCCTAACCCAGTTATTATTTTAATTTATTTAAATATAATTTTATTTAATTGTTTGTATTTTAGTTAATTATGGTTATTATAATTATTTAATTTTCTTTTGGGTTTTGGGTTAATCGGATAGTAAGTTTAGGACCATGAGTATCCATCTTTTGACCCGGCCCAATTCGGACCCATTTTGGGCCCATTAAACCAAACCAGGCCCATATTTATAATTAGCCTAAACAATAGGGTTCTTTTTATAAAAACCCAAAACTTTTCCCCAAACCCAAAGCCTACTTATATTTCATCGATGAGTGCTCTCTTCCCTCATCTCTACAGCAGTTTTTTTCCCCCATCTCCTTTTTCCTCTTGATCGGCCAAGGGAGCAAGCCCAATCGGTGGATCCTCTTCGTCATCTCTTCTTCTTTCCTCCTTCTTCTTTATCTTCTCAGTTGGGGTTGGCGGCGTGACCGAGGGAAAGAGAGAGATCTAGATCTTCTTTTGCATCTAAGGCAAGTGAAATATTCATTTTCTTTTAATGATCTACACTATTTTCCTTTGAATCTATGATGATTAGTAGTATTCATAAAATGCCCATTTAAATCTGTAAATGATGATGATGATGATGGATATAGGAGTAGATGGATTTGATGATTTTGATGAATGGAGAATGGACCATTTAGAGGATGGACATCAGGCCTTTAAAAAAAAAAAACAGAAAGATGATCGTGTCTGGGAATGAACCCAGACACGTTTTTGTTTGGCACAAGGCAGGGTGTTTTTCCTCAAATCTATGATGGGCCACCAATATATATATATATAAAAAGGGGTGATGAAAACGTCTGGGAATCAATCCCAGACGTTATGTGCAGGTGCAGGGCGGGAGCCTGTGCACTACTGCACAGGCGCACAATGCGCCTGTGCAGTAATGCACAGGTGGGTCACCCACCTGCACATGATGGTGGGTGGCCCGCCCCCGTAATCACCAGCATATAAAAAAAAAATGAATGATGAGATTTCATCATGTCTGGGACCAGTCTAGTGATAGGGATTTCTTGCACATGTTGCTGTTTGGCAGCAGCATGTGCAGGTTTTCACTTGTAAATTAATGTGGGTCCGCCACCTACAGGTGGGCCCCATGACTGTAATTTGGACCTTGATTGGTGGGGTTCGACAGGTGGGACCCTAGCAGAGGGTGGGCCCCCTTTGATCCCACGTCAGGAAACATGGTTGCTGCGTGGACCCCAGGATGGTTGGGTGAAGGTGGAGCGTTGGCAGTGATCAATTATGTAAACCCACTTGTAAAATGCCATATGATGTTCAAAACAACAAGCTCATAAGCCCATAAAAAAAAAAAGAAAAAAAATGGGAGTCTTACTCCCAGATTTTGGCTGGGCACATATGATGGAGTCAATTCCAACCTGGGTGTAATAAACCAGGTGATATATCACAAATCACACACATATATTTATATGTATATTGAGGTATTCATGTATGTTGAAAACTATTTGGTTGGTATAATATTTTATTATATGGTGTTGAATATCGATCATGGCCAGCCCTTCACACTACCATAGGATGTGTCTGTCGAACAATCACTGAGCTATGTTTATGAGTCTCGACACAGGAAGGGGCAGGGCTGTGTGAGATTATTATGCGGATCTGGTCATTGGACGACTGCAGTCGGTTCACAGATGTACACTGTGATGATTTTTACCGGACTTAGGGCCGAAGACGAGCTTACCACTCGGACACGATTGGTTTCACCGTGATTTTGGACAGGATGCTAGGCATCCGAAGACGGATTTGATCCACCGTTTCTGGACAGGATGCGAGGCATCTGAAGACGGTATAAATTCCGTAAGGGCATCGGCAGATGCGATGCTCGGCGAAAGTGGTATTGTTCATTTGATTTAGAGTCGGATATAGGATCCGTTCTTTCTATGTTGCATGGCATTCTTTTATTTATATTGTTTACATATTCTTATGATTTTTGTGTTTTAATCTCACATTGATAGTGTACTTCATTTTGAGTTATGTGTATTTTACTTGCCGCCATTTATGGTTGACCCTTGTTTTCTAAAATTGATGCATACGTACCGAGCCCGGCTTTGCCGAGGAGGAGGCGCAAGCTGAAGCGTTTCAAACGCTTGAGCCAACTGATGTTCCCGAGTGGAGTGCAAACGATGGCTTCGAGGCCATCTAACCAAGCACAGGAGTGACTCGTTAACTTTGCAATTAATTTAAATAAATCATTCCTTAAAGACTTGATCTTTCAGTGGGACATTGTAATAAATTATTATTTACTTCTTTTGCAACTTGGAATATTATTATTGTTATCTAGTGATATGCAAACTTGTTTTCCTCTCTTGATACCTATTGGTTGAAATTACTTCCGCAGATTGGGAATGAATGTGAATGACCTAAACTCACCACAGCCTAATATCCTGTGGAAAAGAAATAATTAGGAGTCAATGGTGTTGTTTTTAGAAGAATTAAAAAAAAATTGACTCCTAATTTCACGTAACCCTATTTTCATTTTTTTTAATTTTTGGGGACGTGACACCCTTTGGCAAGGAATAGGTGCTTACCCAAATTTGAAGATTAGCCAAGCAGGTAAGAATTGCTACCTCTTACCATTGAGGTAAGAGGCCATTCTTGGGTTGTGATAATTGTTGGAATATTATTTGCCGTAACCTATCTGTGGTGCCACACCCCAACTTTCTGTATATTTAGACTGAGAGAGAATTTCTTTTCTGTGCCACTCAAAGTCACTGTTTGGAAAATTTACTTGTCTTGTTGTAGAAGTAAAGGGTCAGTTCAATATATTAGAAAAGGGACGGGGTTCAAATAAAAAAGTACAAAACCTCAAACAAAAGCACAGTTTCTTTTCGCTAAAAACTTTAAAAAAATTATGTTAAATGACAAAAGGCCCTGTCCCTTTTGCCAAAAGAAAAAAAAAAAAAAAACTCTACTCTTTCATGTCACTTAATTGCTTTCTGTCATTTTGGACCTTTTAATTTTACTCTTCTTTTTTTCTCTTTTAATTTGATCAGTCTCTTCACTTCACTATACATTGCTTGGTGGATGAACAAAAATTTTCTATATGACAATGCGTATATCTCAAGAATAGCATGGCAAGGTTTGAATGCCACCTTTCTTCCCACGTATGCTGGCTGCTTCCCAGTTGTGTGCAGGCTGTCTCTCAGGTTATGTGTGTCTTTCAATTTGAAAAACCTGTGATGGCAGAATTGAGATTGTATGAGCGGATTCCCCACGGCGACCGTGGGGAAATTACTCAGGAGAATCCGGACTCCCTGTGATGTGGTGCAATCATTGAAAGTCAGACCCGCTCGTGCCACCCTTACCAGGGTTGCAATCAAATAGGTTGAAGTTTGTGAAATATAGTTAATTAAGTGTGCCGTGCTGAAACCATCCCCAAACATCTTTTGTTACCGCAATGAGAGGATCCGGATTAACGATGTCGATGGCCTAAATTGGCATGGTTCTGGCTACATCTGAGTCGAATTCATATTTAGGATCCAAACCCTTAGCAGGCCAGATGTAGTACTAGAGTCCTAGCCCATTAAACTTTTATTTAGACCTGATTTATATTTTGTCAATATCATGTTTAATTATCATCTACATATTTAATAAACGTGAAACATGTCATCTTAAAAATGATTTTTATGATATTCTCATTGATTTTGTCTACTTAAGTTTAGTCCTTCTTTGTTCATATCCAAGTCCAAATGTATTATTTAACCAAAAAAAAAATCCAAATGTATTAAGGGGTTTTTGCTATATGATAACCACTAGTGGTGGAAAATCTTATGCCCTTCCCATAGCCCATGTATTCACCAACATTCGTACCTAACAAAGTACAAAAATGGTTAGGAATTTTGCAAAATCGCAGAAGTTTACTTTATGTTGGTTTGCAAATTTTTTACTTTATCCGATATCATGTATTTTTTTTTTTACGTCAACCTCCACCACCATCTTTTTTCCAGTTTCACCATCTTTTTTCCATGTCTTAGCCACCTTAGCTAAGACGTAAAAAAGAAAAAAAATAAATAAAAAGGATAAGAGGGAGAAACATATTCACTATAGACCAAAATGAAAACGGATGGTGAAAAATGGAAAAAGACCATTGTAAAATGGGATGAAATATAAAAAGAAAGGGATCCATTGACTTTTTAAGAAACTACTTTTCGATATCGCATAAAGTATTTGTAAGATTTTATTCTAGTGAGAACTACTCTCGTAGAGTTATTATGAAAACTTTTAATGTAGGCTACTTGTGGGCTCTATCTGGAGATGGGACTAAGAGAATAGAAATATCTATGTAAAACAATTACAAGTATCAAGTTTAATTCTCATTTTATGCCTCACACTTATTTATTCATGGCTGACAAGTTTAATGGCTTTATATTAAAAAAATTTTCAATCCTTCATTAAATGTACAAATCCATTTGGATGGATATAGAACCTTGGAATTTGTAACTATTATAAAGAATTTTTGCATGATTTCAATGGGTTACTAGTTGGGCTCCACTAATAGTTTTTACATATGCACGGTGAAAATTTGTTCTCACCAATATTTCTCAAGTATATATGTTGCAAAATCACAAAAAGGGAAAAAATAGAGAGTCTTTTCAACCCATCGAGTGTAAGACTACAATGGAGAATGTGTAGGTTTATAGATGTATACTTTCATAACCGCATGGGGTTTTCCGCCTACAGGAAAACTCCATGTATTAATGAACTTTACGTAGATGGTAGACACAGGCTGCCCAACTTCCGAACAGCAGACTCATATACTCTTTACTCATAACGTGCGAAAGAAATTAGATCTCGATACACTTGTGCTTTTGCGCATGTCTGGTCGGTTCATTGCCTTGATTCCAACTCATCCATCCCCACCACGATGGACACATTTAGTCACCATCAGACTTAGATATCCGGGTCTTGACAGGACCCAAATTTCAACTCATGGCAAAAAAATAAAATAAAATAAAACTGATAATGTGGTTGCACGCATTATTGCATTGCCAAAAAAGCAACCTCATGGCTAGCAAGATTCATCCATGCATGCAAAATCCATCATCAATCATCTCAGGTAGGTGACGTCAAATGATGAGACAGCGATCAAATCATATCATATCAGTCTTTCAGCTTCTCTATTTTACATCCATCAAAGGCTATCGAATCGGAGTTCCAGATCTCTAACTGGAGGGCACCATTAAAATCAAACTAGTGGGGGCCACCGATTGAATTGAAATCAATCACTTCCATCACCGAATCTCATAGTTTATTATGAAAGAAACTTGGGAGCTATACTTACCGTCCAATTGATCCTGTTTAAATCATGTGATAAAAATGAAAAATAAGTCAAATCACGGGTCAATGGTAAGCAGATAAAATAAGATGAGGCCGTATATTAAAAGTCGTAATGACTGACAGCGGACATAAGCCCGAATGAAATATTATGCAACGATAGTTTATGCGAGCTGGTGACTTTTAACGGTTTAGATTACAAACTGGTACCACTGATGGTTTTTTAACACGGAAACCTTTTTGCCCCAGCTTCAAAGAACTTGGATTCTGTCAATACATATCATAATCATAAAGCAGTCCATATCAATTAACAACAATACAAATTCCATATATGAAAGGATTCTGGTAAGATTTTACTGAAACAGCGGACCGGATTCTCCGAAACCACCTATAAGAGGAGCATCTAGCATTTGAAAGCCGGGCCTGCTGTAGGAAAATGGAGGAGATATGTCATGAGCAGGTCCTGCAGTAGAGAGGCCAAGGACACCAGAACACATGTGAAGACAACAGTGATTTTGCTGGGATTGATGATCTCTATAGACCCAATTGGAGGTAGGATGCTGCGGATGGAAAGAAAGCAGGGGATTCTCTATCGTGCACTGGCTAAAAATATGGGGCTCCTTTGAAAGGAATTGATGGGAAAGTGACTTGGGGATGGAAGAGTTGGTGGGAGAGAAAAATGGTTGAAAAGTCACAGGGATGGGATTTGGGTTTGGGGACTTGAGTTTGCCATCTTGGTGACCACTACAATTTTCTGCCAGAGATTCTGACAGTGGGGGCAAGGAAATGGTGGGACGGGGAGATGCCCGTAGAAAGTGGCTATTTCTTTGGAGAAACGAGCTGTTCTTCTTCTCCCCTTCTATCTTGTGAAGTATTCTGCAAATCACCCATTCATCCTGCGAGTAACCAGACAATAAGGAGAAAATTTCAAAAACCAGTTGAAGCACAAAAAGACAGCAACCAAAGAGGAAGGAAACGACCCCAACCACACACGTGGCTAATGACGATGAGTGGCCATCCTGTGTGGTCCACCTTTGATGCGTGTCTCATTGGTGTAATTAATTTACATACCTTGCAGGTGTGTCGGTAAGAGAATTCTCCATCAAGGCGATATTCATGCATGACCCACTTGGTTTTCTCTCCTCTGGGGGCTCTGCCCATATAGAAGACGAGGGTCTTTTTCATGCCCAGAAGGGCTCCGTTCGAAGCCCTGTATACCTGTCGGTCTTTCCCAGTGGCTTTCCAATACCCAGCTGCGGTTGCTCTATTGGTCCGGATGCCAGTAGGGTACTTTCGATCTCTGAGACTGAAGAAATACCACTCCCTCTCTCCCATCTTCGCTATATCTGCAACTCATTGACTTTAAAGTCATGATGATAGAGTTAAAAGAAGCTAAAGAATCTCTTTTTCTCCCTCTGGAATCCAAGTGAGAGCAAAACTCATCAATGACTCTTTAGTCTCGGCAGAACATCAGATTCGAGTGAGAAGTTTAGTTGTAATTCGTAGTTACATCATAAAAACATTTACTATTTGTAGAATGAGATTACCAACGTTGAGACGAATTTAAAGGAAAATCACTGGAGGCAGAAGCACAAAAACGTCTACTTGACAACAAACAAATTGTAGAATCAGTAAAAGGCAAAGGGAAAGAAATAGAAAAAAGAAAAGCGATTACAAAATGATGGTGAAGCTCCAAAGCTCTGCCATCCGAAAAGAAGAAGAAGCACG
The DNA here is from genome assembly GCA_037013555.1 of Sextonia rubra. Lineage (NCBI taxonomy): Eukaryota > Viridiplantae > Streptophyta > Magnoliopsida > Laurales > Lauraceae > Sextonia > Sextonia rubra. The sequence goes on along the minus strand of JASUAD010000001.1, from coordinate 11,357,068 downwards.
GAGCAAGTTCTCAACATGTATGACTTCACATGAATGCATTGCTGAAATTATATTTATAAATACCCTTAATTTCTTTCTTCAGGAAACAAAACAAGCATAGACGCCATGTTCAAGAAAACCCATCTACAAAGAGCTCATATGTCTAATATTCATGCTCCCATATTTAGTTGGATAATGTGAATATCAATCATTGGGATGGTCAGTTCAAAGTGGCTATAGCAGGTGGAGAAAATAGAGGGTGTTAGTTTCATTTCTCAAGGTAAAGAGGTGAGACGTTTAACATAAACATCAAGTACCTGGAAGCGCCCATGGCTCACACCTATTGAGATCAACCACAGCTATTTCCACTCCACAAAAGGTCCCATTGAAGACCTTGGAGGCCAGATAAAAGGTGATTAGTTCTTCATCAGTTGGGTGAAACCTGAAGCCAGGAGGCAGCCCTTGCTCGTTGGTGTCCTCCCATTCAACTTCATCCAAGGCAAACATGACTAACTAGCAAGAGAAACGGCGCACACACCCAAGAGAGACAGAAGATCAGATGATAAAGCCTCTTTCTTGCCTTCAGAGGAAATGTGAATTCATTGGAATGCATGGACATCCATATTATATTTTATTATATTATATTTTATATTTATATAAGAAAAAACTACTATGTATCCGTCTCTCACCAATAATTTCTTTTTTAGACCTAATAAGGTTAAAAATGTGTCATGATAGTGATAATTTTATCTTCTTACATATCAATGCTTTACATATATAGAAGTCATCATAAGTGAGGGATAGATGCATAGTTGTTTTATCTATATATATACTTTTTAAAAGAGGAATTGTTCCTCACCACAGTAAGAAGGATATATGTAAAATAGTTTTATTCATATTTATATATGCCTGTGTGTGAAGAGTACTACTATGCATATATATATATAGAGAATTTAAAAGCAAGACAATCACTGAATTCAAAGAAATGAGTTATGACTTTATTAAGGGGATTTGGGTTCAACGAATGCTGGGGTGCAGGGAGAACAAAAGGGTGCATGAAAGGGCGCAAGATAAGAAAGGAGAGTAAATGCAGGATTCAGGTTGAGATTTATACTTGAGTATGTTCACATGTTAAGAGGGAGTCAGGTTTACATAAAAACTCAAGGTTGTGTGGATTAATTGAGAGAGAGAAGATAGTGTCCCTGTTGAGAGAGAAAGGAGAGAAGAGAATTGAGAACACAACACAAACTTTATTTACATAAAACATTATACAGGAAAACCCTAACCTAATTTGCAGATAAGAAACTTAAAGTAGGAAACACACCACAAAAGGAAAACCTCTAAACTCATTAGGAAAACTTAACTAGTAAAGAAACCTACCTTGCATAAAGTTATCGGCCCAACCCCTCTGGTAGATGAGCTGAGTCAGTGATGACTTCAACTTAGTGCTGACTTCCAACATCATTGGACTAAGTTTCCATCAAAACCTATAAAAAAATTTTCATGGTCACTTGATCTTCAAAACCAAGTGGCTTTAAACAGATCTCTATATCAACTCGCCCATGCTGAAACCGTTGAGAACGGCTCCTTAGTCTAATTGTATGGAGCAGTAGTTCTCATTTTACTATATTGGGTTTGACCCCTAATATGCCAGATTTTTTGTGTGTGTACGCTTTCTTCTAGAATCAGCTCCATTGGTTGGAATAAAAAGAAAAAAAGAACAAAAACCTCATGAATAGTTTGGCTGCTTTCAAAAATGATTTACACATCTCTCTCTCTCTCTCTCTCTCTCTCTCTCTCTCTCTCTCTCTCTCAGTAAGATTACATCTCTTTGTTGATAAAAAGGCTTAGGACCTTGTGAGCTGCTTTTAAATTAAGGTGCCAGATAGATATGGGACATATGCTGCCCTCTCTGTACAAGGAAGCTCTATAAAAGGATGAGACATTGAGAACCAGAAAAGTCAAATCAACTGGATATCGCTAGTCGTTCAACCTACGGTCATGAAATGTAGCGAAGTTCTAATCAGCAGAACATGTGCCCCACCAAATGGACAAACCTATGAGCCTCCCTTTATATATGCCCACCTTCAGTTTGCATGACTTTTTTTTTCTCTCTCATTTTTTTTTATCCCAGCCAAGTGGGCTGGGAGCCCTTGAACCATGACTGCGCTGCACATATATATGAGAAAGGAGCGTGCACACACGAGGAGGCTTTCTTTGACTGTAATGATCATCGAACAAAAATTGAAATTGAAATGGACGCAGACAATAGCTAATGACTTTGCCTGACTTGGACCCGGGCCCAGAACCATGACTACTGCAGAAATGACTAGACGTGACGGAGCCCAACTCATTTTCTTCCCTGATGTTACGGTTGGATATCACCTACCCCGTATCTGCAGGACACATCACCAAACAAATCAAGGCATAGGCCCTTTATACGTCTTTATTGGTAAGTGGGTCTGGCACTTTCCACATTTCGGCTGGGTATTTTTTCGAGCCCAGTTGGGTCCAACCTTTGTACCCGAGCAAATATACATAAAAATAAAAAATTACTATGTGTATTATGATTTATAATTTATGCATAGTAGTTTGACTAATATTTATATATATATATTATAACAACATACTTAGATAATGAGTTGGGCCCATGTCAGTTAGGTCCTTTAGAGCCAGTGGTAGGTCAAATGAATTTGACTTGCGTAAGGTGGAGGCCCAGGCCTCCACTATGGACCCAACCCATTTACAGAGGTCCCGGTGCATTCAAATGAGGTTTTTTTTTTTTTTTTTTTTTTTTTTTTGGTATCCCAGCCAGGGGGTGGGACCCAAAAGAGGTACATTCAAATAAGTTCAAGATAGCTATAAAATAAAAAGCCAAAAGGCTTCATAAATCATATACTTAAAATCATTACCTCAGAGTAGGATGGCAACTTGAGCGTCGGTCAGTTGGTGCCAGTCGCCTGGGTTTGGATCCAAGTCAGATCTTATATCAAAGACTCATACCCCCAGCCCAATACCGTCATCTGGTTTGGGTTTTGGTCTGAGTCCGGTTCCAATTCAGGTCAGAGAGAGAGAGAGAGAGAGAGAGAGAGAGAGAGAGAGAGAGAGAGAGTGTGTGTGTGTGTGTTATGTAATAATAGATCCGTTTGTATATATAATGCATATATCTTTTTTTTAACCCAGCCAAGGGAGTTAGGATCCAATATAGAACTTGTACACATCAGAATATAGCCCACATACGTGGAAAAAAAGCCCACAAAAGTAGAAAGGCAGCTTATACACATGGAAAGAACACCCTCAAATGTGGTAAGAGGCGTCAATTCTTAACAAGAGGCGTCAATTCTTAACTAGTATCCAGCGTTCAAATGTGGGATATCCCACCTCTTCTCATGTGGATATTTTAATGGTCATCTGTACAATACACTGACTCCTATGGATGGATCTATATTATGGTTTAAATTCTCGGCCGATATCGGTTAGTATCAGCCGATACGAACCGGAATTGGTCCATATCGGTACGATAATTTAAAGTTATCGGTTTATTGTATCGTCCTGTCAAAATATCCTCAAAATATCGGATAATATCGACCGATATTTCAAATTATAGGTCTTAACCGATATATCGGTCAATATTTTATAAATAACGGTCGATATTGGTCAAAATATCAGCCCACTATATTTAAAATTTTCTTTTCTTTTGTCCTATTTTCCTTCTTTCTTTCTTTTTTCAAATATATCATATGCCATATTTTTTCTTCCTCAACACCTATTTCACTTGCAAAGTATCAAAAATACTTTATTTTTTTTATCAATATAGTCTTGAAAATCATATACAACTTTACTGAGGTGAGCATTTTATTTTTTTTTAATTATTCAGATATAGCTTAGAAATGATGATTTTATGTTTTTTTCATTATGAGTACCTTTTATTATTTTAAATCAATACATATTAAGGTTAGATCAACTATTTGAAGTTTTAAAAATTAGAATTTTTATTAAAATCTTGTTGATCTTTGTAAAATAATCTTGTTGATCTTGTTGATTGAGTGATGAGTACAAGTTTTATTTTCTTAAATTTCATACTAATAGATAGCTCATAAGTTATAATTACGGTGCATTTTATAAAATTTCTGATATTTTAACTTGTTTAGTATATGTATCTAAATTAATTTAATTATAAATAAAATTTATATAGCTTTAGATTAGATAGCAATACATGACCATAACTTAAGGGGTCCAATAATTTGATTTATGATTTATTTTACTGTCATTATGTCATATGTTATGTTAATGTTCATGTTCTTGAATTTTACAACTTGCTTGATAATTGAGTGATGAATTGATGGTTGATGAATAATGAATGATGACTGATAAATAATTATAGGGGTATAGTTATATTTTATACAAGATACAAGTACAAGTGTACAACCACTATATATAAATTATAAATAAGTTGTATTCTCTAAAATTCCACACTAATTGATAGTTCATATTTTATAAGTCACAATTATGGTTCTTATAAAAAAAATCACATTTTCAGACATGACAGCGATACAGGATATCTTAACTTAGAAGGACCGATATTTTGATTTTTATATATTACGAATGAAAAAAAATATTGTTTTTCAGCATTTCTAATATTTTGGATATTTTGGATATTTTTTCAAAATTTTTTTGATTAAAAAAAAATTCACACCGCGACAACTGCGATGGACCGTGAACCACAACCGATACCGGTATCGTATCGGTTTTTTGGACCGACCGATACCGCGACCGATACCACGATTTCCATCCATGATCCACATGTACCAAAATTTAGAGCCAAGTATCTCTAGGTGCAAATCAATAGACCTGAATCCAACCCAGATCCCATTTTCATGGGTCAGGTCGGGGGTGGGTCTAAAGGCCTATACGTACCTGCTGGACATTAGTCTCAGACTCAATTTCTTAAAAAAAAAAAACCTGATTATTGTTCCATTTCAGAATTTCCCAGTGAGGAGCATATGTATTACTATTCCGCATGTAAACCTTTTAATAATAAGTAAATGAGTACCAAGAAAAAAACCTCAAGAGATACCTGACGCCAACTTCTTGGATCACCAACCCAGTTACCCTGACTCTGATCCGAATCCCAGAACGATGACATTTTGTTATTTGGGTCATATCAACACAACATATTTGGATCCTGATGTTAGGGACGGACACCTACCCAGGTGTCTGCAAGACCCATCATTAAAAAAAGTGCCACATTTCGGTTCTGGTAATAACTGGGGCTTAAGTGCACGCATAGTTGGGTCCATGCTTTGTAACAAGTGTCTGGCATAACAAGTTTTACCAAAAAAGCTTATAGCGTAACACATAAATTTTTTGGTTCGTAATTTGTATACATATGAATCCTAATTAGATTAATATCACTATATAATAACATACACAGATATATTTTGAGTTGGGGTCAGATGAAATTAGGTCCTTTAGAGCAGGGGTGGGTTGTATGCATTAGACTTATGTTAAGGGGGACCTAAGTAGTGGCACCTGGGTGTGAACGCATCTATCAAATTGTGGGACACTTTCAAGTACTATATAAAACTTCTAGGTCTATTCAATAAAAATTATAAATCCACCCTCAAAATCTATATGAAAATCCTCAATTTGCCCTTAAAACGAACCTACCCATCATGGACATAATTCTAGGGTGTTTATGGGTTGGGTTAAGGCATATCCAGGCCCTACCTGCCTTTAAAAACACTAGCCTACGCTTGGCCCAAGCCGAACGTAGGCCGTAAAAGTCAAGCTAGAGCCCGCCCATTTAATTAATAGGGCCGGGCCAAATTGGGCTTTTGATCAATTTTATGGCATTTTGAATAATTGTTTATACTAATTAAATTGAATTACATATATTTGTTACACGGGATGAGTTTGGGCTTTCTATAACCTAATCCAAGCCCAGTCCAATTATTAAATGGGCACTCATAAATTTCTAAGTGCGGCCCAAAGCAAGCTTGGCCTAGATCTAGCCAAGGTTGGACAAGACCATGAATACCCTTAGTCCATAACCCTTAAAAAAATCCTGAGTTTGCCATTACAATCATATTGGCTGTTGGCCCAAGCTTGGCTCCACCATGGACACAATCCATTTACATCCCTAAAATAATCCTTTTCTTTTTTTTTTTCGAAAATAGGCCTGAGATCTAAGAGAAAGAACACAAGTGGAAAGGGTAACTCTACAAAGTAGAAAGAATGGCTCACACAGATGAAAAGAGAAGATCCCAAAATGAGGAGAGTCTCATACCTAGACAGACATTAGACAATCGATCTTGATAATCAACCGAGAAAACCCTTTTCTTCCAAGGCCTCGCCCCACCATGGAAACAATCCATTTACATCCCCAGGTACTGATACGTTGGAATGAGTTTGAAAATGGTTAGAGACTAAAAGACAAACAGATCTGTTAACTTCGAATCGTAACATTCAGTGTAGGACATTGGCAAATTGAGCGTCGGCCAGTTGCAGCCATAAACAGACCTATGACCATTGGTTTCCGGTCTGGGTTTGGATCCTAGTCAGGTCATGAAGACTCCTACCCCAGCCCAATACAGTGGTCAGATTTGGGTTAGGGTCTTGGACTGGGTCCAGTTCCAATTTTGGTCAGATGGAAGAGAGAGAGTGAGAGACACTAGATTACTAAATAAGATTTGCACATAATACACAAATGTATGTCTATATATCTTAGATAATATGAATTGTGTCATGTTAGACTTTATTAGCCCAATGGCGGTGGAGGCTTAGGGAAAAGAGGGATAAATTATGAAAGAGGATTATTGACCAAGTATGAAAAAGAGAAATGGCGTGCAATCCTAAGAGAGTCTCTAAGTATAGGTTGTTGTACTGGATCCGAATGCCATGGATGGATCTATATGTACCCAAATTTAGTGCCAAATATTTTACTCCAGAATTAGAGAATCCACATTAATGATGTCAGATGGTCGGTTTGGTTGAATCCAAGTCCATGAATTTCGGGTCCAACGTTTAGACCGAGTTTATATTTACGACCCAAATCCTTGCCAGGCCAGATGTAGAACTAGAGTCATAGCACATTAAACTCTTATTTAATAAACATGAAACACATATGTCATCTTTAAAATGATTTTTATGATATTTTCATTGATTTTGTCTTTACAAATTGTCCTCCTTTTAGTTCATATCCAAGTCTAAATGTAATCTTTATTCTTTATTCCCCAAAAAAATCAATTGTATTAATGTAGATTGTAGACACAGCGTGCCCATTTTACAAACGGCTGATTTTGGTTCATGTTCTTTTTTTCATAGGTGACGCAATTTATATTAAAAAAGAAAAGAGTAATAAAAAAATAAATATAGAGAAAATGTACACAACCGTTATACCAAATCTGAAAGGGTAAAATGAATACAAATTTTGGTTGATGTGCCTAAAATCTTGTCCATTGGTGCCAACTCATGTACCCCATAACCAAGAACTTGTGTATGCCTTTCTGCTAAAATCTGGTCCGTTCACTCCGTTGGATTCCAACTCATGTATCGTGAGATAACCACAAGCAACACATTTCGGCCTCGATTGACTGATAAATCCGGGTCGTGACAAGACATGAATTCAAAAAGTCATGGCAAGCAGCCAAGCCTCCTCATCCATGCATGCAAAATCTATCATCAATCATCTGAGAAATGTGACGTCAAATGAAAGGACTAGCGATCATATCATATCATTTCATCAGTCGTTCAGCGTCTATAACATCCATCCATCCGTCCAAGGCAGTCCGAATCGGTTTCGAGATCTACTTAGGGCACAACTAAAATCCAATTAGTGGGGGCCACCGATTGAATTGAAACCAATCACAACCACCACTGAGTATCATTACATTTTTATTTTCACCCCAACCAAGGGCGTTAGCACTTATGATCGGCGGGACAAAACCCACCAAGGGCACAAGGAAGTTCACACGGGAGAAAGGACATGTATTCAGAACTAGAACTCCCGATAGATTGGTGAGCACATCTCCGGATAGTTAATTAAGAGAAAAGTTTGTGAAGTTATACTTACCAAACGTTTGATCCGAATTAAAATATGTGACAAGATATAAAACAAGCCAAATAGCAGGTCAACAGGAGGCACAGTTGATATTAGAGTGAAATTTGACTGAAAGATAAAATAAGTTGAGGCTATCTATTCAAAGTCCCAAAAAAAAAAAAAAGAAGTCCTCATGAGTCCTGCTACTGTGCAGAAAGTTTTTATTCATAATCTGTTAAAATGGGCCTCCAAATATTAACTGCTACTACGACCTCTCTATCAATAAGGCGCACATTCAAAGGTGTTGTAATGACTAAATCACTTCTTCAAGACATCTGACAGAGCACATAATTCTGACCGAAATATTATGTCAACATAGTTTAAGTGAGCTGCTGACTTAAACGGCTTAGAATGCAAACTGGTAGCTACTAATGGATATATAATACCGAAATCTCTAAGTACCAGCATCAGAAATACATATCATAAAGTAAGTAACCCATATGATTTTAACAACGACATATATTTTCAGATATGAAAGTATTCTGGTAAGATTTTTACGGAAACAGCGGCCCATATTTTCCGAAGCCACCGATATGATGAGCATCTAGCATTTGAAAGCCGGCCCTACTGAAAGAAACCGAGGGAGACATGTCATGCGCAGCTTCTTCTGTGGAGAGGCCAAGGACGCCGGAACACATGTAAAGAGAACAGTGATTTTGCTGGGATTGATAATCCCTATTGACCGAATTGGAGGTTGGATGCTGTGGATGGAAAGAAAGAAGGGGATTCTCCATCTTGCACTGTTTAAAAATAGTAGGCTCCTTTAAAAGGAATTGATGTGAAAGTGACTTGCGGATGGATGGGTTGGAGGGGTATGAAAATGGCTGTAAAGTGATAGGGATGGGATTTGGATTTGGGGACTTGAGTTTGCCGTCTTGGAGACCCATGCAACTGTTCGGGAAGTTTTCTGTCAGAGATTCCAGCAATGGGGGCAAGGAAGCGGTGCCAGGAGTTGATGCCTGTAGAAAGTGGCTACTGCTTTGGAGAAATTGGTTTTTCTTCTCCGCTCCTATCTTGTGAAATATTCTGCAAATCACCCATTCATCCTGGAAGTAGGAGAAAATTTTAAAAAAGGGCAAACTGTTTTAGTGTATCTGCTTTGCAAAAGTGGCAGCTGTCTTTCAGTGCTTGGTTACTATTCACCAAAACAAGTTGAAGCATAGACCAGTGTACAAAAAGACAGTACCCGCACAGGGGCTGATGATCATGTGTGGTCCACCTTTGATTCATGGGTCATTGGTGTAATTAACTTACATACCTCGCAGGTGTGTCGGTAAGAGAAGTCGCCATCAAGGCGATATTCATGCATGACCCACTTGGTTTTCTCTCCTCTCGGTGCTCTGCCCATGTAGAAAACGAGGGTCTTTTTCATGCCCAGAAGGGCTCCGTTGGAAGCGCTGTATACCTCTCTGTCTTTCCCAGTCGCTTTCCAGTACCCGGCTTCGGTTGCTCTATTGGTCCGCAGGCCAGTCGGGTACTTTCGATCTCGGAGACTGAAGAAACACCACTCCCTCTCTCCCATCTTCGCTATGTCTGCAATTTATTAACTTTAAGCCATAATAGAGATAAAGAAGCTTTAGTTTTGCTCTCTGGAATCCAAGACAAAGAGCAAAACTCATCAAGGGTTCTTTATCAGATTCCCTCGGTTAAGCATTACATTAGTGAGTGAGAAGTCTAGTTGAACTTCGTAGTTACCTTAAAAAAGCAACTTATTTTTTTATAGACTGACTTCACCAAAATTGAGAAGGACTTTACAACAAAATAACTGAAGAAAGAAGCACAAAAGAGTCTACTTGATGACAGAAAAATGTAAATCAATGAAAGGGAATAAAGGAAAGAAATGACGGCAAAGAAAGAGCTGGCTCATATATAGGAAAATAAATAGGAAACATGTGAGAAATAAATAGAGACTAAAAATTAATTGATGGTAGAGGTCCAAAGAGAAGAAAAGAAAAGGGAATCAAGTTCTCATACTTGAATGCATACTAGAAATCATAAGCATAACAGAGTAATTCCATGTTCAAGAAAAGCCATCTACAAAGAGCTGATATGTCTATGCATGTACGCATTTTTTGTTTAGTGATGTGAATATCAATCATTGAGATGGTTTGTAGAAAGTGGGTATTGCTGGTAAAGAAAGTAGAGGGTGTCATTTCCCAAGGTATGAGGTGTTTAACATAACATCCAAGTACCTGGAAGCTGCCATGGCTCACACCTATTTAGATCAACCTCAGCTATTTCCACACCACAAAAGGTTCCCATGAAGACCTTGGAGGCCAGATAAAAGGTGATTAGTTCTTCATCAGTTGGGTGAAACCTGAAGCCAGGAGGCAGCCCGTGCTGATTGGTGTCCTCCCATGCAACTTCGTCCAAGACAAGCATGACTAACAAGAGTGATGGCACACACCCAAGAGAGACAGAAGATCAAATGATAAACCCTTGTCTTACCGAGGAGGAGGAAATTTGAATTCATTGAGATGCATGGATATGCATATATATATATAAAGGAGTGTCCCTCGCTAAAATAGCGAGGGACATATAATAATGAATATTTTTCGTATATACATAGTAAATGCAGGGCAATCACTAAAACCGAAGAAGTGAGTCGTGAATCTATTAGCGGATATGGGTGCAATAAATGCTAGCGTGGGAGGACAAAAGGGATACCTCAAAGGGCCAAAACAAGAAAAGAGAGATTTTTGCTTGCGTGTGTTAGCATGTTAAGAGAGAGTCAGGTTTACAGGAAAAAAAAAAAAAAAACAAACACAAAGGTTTTAGTTTGAGAGGGGGAGGACTTCGATGTCTCGCCAAATCCAAAAAAAAAAAAAAAAAAAGTCCGGGTCCTCTATGAGTCACTGACTCACTGGTGCACTTCGAAGTGTCAAAATAAAGTAATCTCTTTTGACGTTCTAAAAATTATTAAGATATTAGTTTATCTCACCATGAAATCAAACATTCCACGTTATTTAGTCTAAACACAATCTTATGATTGAGGTCATCGTTTATTTCTATTGTTGTAAAATTTAAGAATATAAAAAAAGGATCCCGAATATTGATGTTTCACTCCCCTCGCTCTTGAAAGTGAGACCGAGACAACAAAAGGTTCAAGACTGTAAAATAAAGTATCTTGCCTTTTCTTTGAATTAGATAAGCTTACCTTTTCAAATGTCTTGGCATTGGCCTAAGTCTCACTTCAATCAAGATGAAACAAATGAATTCAAGTGAATTCAATGAAAAAAATGAAATCAATCATTTTTCTGTGATCCTATGTAAACTCTATTGATAGATTGATCACATGAATAGAACATTATCATTGGTGTTAAACAATATATGAAATAGATCTTATTTAATGTTCAATCCAAGCTTAAGCATCTGTGGGTAGTTTTTCACCCAAGCCTATTTGGGTAAATAACAATTAGAGTAAAGAGAAGTGAAAAGACTCCATTTAAGGAATATGAAAAGATGAGGGGGTCATTTCAAAAGTAAAAAATATAAAGATTTTCCACATTTTTCAGGAAAACGATTTTTGTTTTAACAAAACCTTATTAAGCCATCAAATGATAAAAAAAAAAACCATCTACTTTTTACAAAAGAAAAAAGTAAAAATATTTCTTATTAAGCCACTAAAGGAAAAAAGTTATCTATAATTTTATGATTAGACCTTTTACTCTTGATTTGAGACTTCACTTCTCCACACTTTATAATATAATCACCTTTCTCAATCCAACAGACCATAAAAATAATTGAACTATTGCACGTTTTACAAGATGCTGGATTTCTTTTTCTACTGTGCATATTGCACTGAGACATAATTTATATGTCGTCAGTCAATATGGTGCTTATGGCAGCACGCCAAACCTAATTTAGCATGTGTGAGGCCCTACTTTATATGATCAAACTGACTAACATCACATGGGCCCCTCTTCATATTTATAATTCGCAATTAGAGTGAAAAGAGCTGTCGAATTGATTATGTTTAAAAGAAAAACTGTGATTCAGATATGATTAATCCAATGGTTTAATACCTCCGGTTTTAACAACTGATTCTAGGTTGCCCCACCGCTTCAGACCCGAATCTCCTTTATCTGGTTTAAACAGCTGAGTCTAAGTTGCCCCACCGCTTCAGACCCGAATCTCCTCTACCCAAAAATCGTATATCTCTACCACCTATCCAAACAATGGGTTTGATGGGTGTAATTCATTTGATTGATATACCGCTGCCAACTATCAATTAAGCACAATAATAAAAAATAAAAAATAAAAAACCAACCAAAATTAATGAACCCTACACCTAAGATTAATCGAAATTTGACCTCAGACACCAGCCTATGCATTCACATCCTTAACTTCAATACTTTGGACACTGGTAACACAGATTTAAAATGCATCATATTGTATTAGGATGGGGTTTGATTTCTAAGTCCAGGGTTAGTATTTGAATATATCCAATATGGGACTTGGAGAAAGTCTTACGGTGGTAACTAACCCGTGGAATTTTTCTTCTGTTAGCTTACAAGATCACTTGACTTTATCTTCACTGAAGGAATAATTTAAGTCAATTGGGATCTCACATCAGCCCCCATTGAAACAGGATGGTCTCCTTCATGATCTCCAGACATAACAAATGAAGCCCATCCGGGGGCCCCAAGCTTAATCGCTGCGTGCTGGGGGAATGCCACGAGGGCAAGTCCCAACCCATTTTCTCATTTCCTTCTTCCAATCCTAGACACTCATGGTCATCACCCCCACTGCACAGGTATCTTTCAGTCATTGAAAAACTGACATTTTAGTTTCTTAATTTTTAACTCTGCTTATTGGCATGGGATAATTTCACTTCTTTATGATTGCAAACGGGCTTGCCATAGCTAGTTCCAATCAAGGTCATGCGAGTCTTGGTTCTAGACTGGGACCAATTGCAAAATGTATATATTTGTTATTATAGATATATTAAACTTGGCCAGGACTTTATGCATATGAAGTCCAGGTCCATTTAATGCAGGCCGGGGTGAAGTCCTTTTGCATAAAGACGTAGACGTGGCCCAAATACTGCCAAGTTTAGGGTGAGCTTAGCTTTTTTTTTTTTTTTTTTTTTGGTGAAAGGTAAAATGTATTAAGCAAGAAAAGATACATCGGCAAGAAGCCCCCAAAGAGTCAAGATGAGAAATGTTCAAGCTCCAAAGAGCCATAAGTATTAAAACCAAAAGAAAATAAACATGTAAGAAATTAGTGAGAGATATCGAAAGGATAAGGACATTCATCAATATATGTAGATTGAGTACTACCAAGAAACTCGAGAATACGCTGAAGAAACATATGTTTAAACCTGTGAACTAATAAAAGATTGTTGTTGAAAATTACCTTGTTGCGTGCAAACCAAATGAAAGAAATCAGTTGGAAGAAAAAAAATTGGTGTGAACCCTAATATTCGTTCATGCCGTGGCAACCCCTGGCCATGAGAACCCTAGAATCTATTGGTGTGAGCATCCAACTATGTTTTATAAGATGGATTCCAGCATAGAAAGTAGGTCTGCATTGTTTAGGTATAATATGATTCTTGACCTAATATTTTATTCAAACTTATCAACCTACTAGTGCATATATACAAAGCACATAAATGTGGTTCTTTAGAAGCAAGTTTATCCCACCCTCAGTCTTAGTAAGATCATAATGCATTAGGAATTAATATTCCATCCCACTTTATCTGTTCAACTGTTTCTTGAGAAGTAGGCTGTTACAAGAACTAAGATATCATAAATCTGCTTCTCGTATTTCATAACCTTTGATTTTAAATCATCAAAATTTAATGCTTATGCATTGTGCAAACTTGGTTAGTTAAACTAACCAACTCGAGTAATGTACAAAACTACGTGAAATTAAGATCGGTGCTACTTTAAAAGGGGCATGAAAGGATGGAAGTAAAAAAAGTTATGCCCATTATAAGAAAATCCAAAAATCCTGTGGGAAAAAGTAAAAGAGGTGAGTCACAGGGAGACTTTAGCGTTACGAAAAATCTTAAATAAAACCTGCTCAACGAGGTCTCCTTCCCCTTTGTATTAGGAGGAACTCAATGAAAACATTCAGCCACTTGCCATAAGCTACCAATCAAGCTCACTTCCCGTAATTTTTGAACCATTCAGAAAAGATTGTCTCAAAACATTTCAATCTTGCTATAGCTACGTACACGTTGCGATGTATCACTTTCACATCACATCTGACTACAAAGAGGAGTCAAGTCACTTGTTTATATGTACCAAAAAAAAAAGTCACATGTTTATATATACTCATGAATCTTATGATAGGCATAAATTAATTTTTCCTATAAAAATGGCATGTATGAAAGCGGTTTTGATCAATTTAGACATCAAAGGTGGGTGGGCCACTCCATATTTGTACTCACCGTATCAGTGATTAAGGTGCTCTAGCCATCTGTAAGAGGTTCCTGATTCGAATCATAAAAATTTCCCAACATATGATGTATGTGGGTGGTGTCGTGTGTATACGAGGGTTTACCAATAATCAACCGAAGGTGGGTCAGCTCCGAATTCTCTTAATTGAATTGCTAACTCCACTAGTAAGCTTTCTGTCAAGGATGCCTGGAATCTAGTAAGATCCAAAGTGGCCTCTATTGAATTGTTAAAGATGTTATTGAACAATCTTATTAAGCTTACTATCTCTACTTTTATTTGGACCCTTCGCCATAAGAAAATTCTAACTCAAAACTAATCTATTGGAGTTAATCTTGTATCCAAATGTATCATTTGTTGCAACCAGGAAGAGATTGATATGCAACTTTTCTTTTTGTGCCCAGTTTCCCTTTCCCTATGGCATTGGCTTTCCCAAGGTCTCGATTTCTCTCAAACTTTAGGATCGTCATATCTCTGCTTCCTTGGTTTAGTGTGCTTTTACTTGCCTCTAAAAAGTAGGGGCATATGGTTCTCTTTAATGCAATTTATTGTATTTGGCAAAACGAGAATGACTCTATGTTCAAGAACTTCGATGTTTCTTTTCTTTGAATTAAGAGGTGATTGGTTGGTCAGATTACGGAGGTGGTTTCAAATTCGGCTCAAAAGATGCCTTATGATAGGCTTTTTTTTTAATGAGTTGTCGTTAATTATTTATCTTTTTTTTTTTTTTGCTTTGATTTCTCTCCTTTTAGGCTTCTTTTAGAACTGGTAAAGTTCCTTCTTTGGCCTTTTTTTCCCCTTAATTAATTTATTTGTCTTAAAAAGAAAATCAAAGTTAGGTCGGCAGGCTTCCCCGTTTCCAAAGGAAATAAAAAAGATGGATAGGCCATATGGATAAACGAATTTATTGAAGCGACATGGAGGAGGGTGAATTGGGAGGTAGCCACTGTTGCTGCGTTTGCACACAGTGGCAGCATGGCTATGATACATAAAATTATAATCTGTAATCGAATAGAATAGCATAGAACACATGGAGATATGGGAGAGGGAAAGAATGAATTGGAAGGAGACACACGAGGGATCTCCTGCAACCATTAAATCATAAATGAAGTGATGTGACAGCTCAGATGCAATCGTGCACACGCCACAGTCTACAAAATGAGGTGGACCTATGAGCGTTGTCGTTTTGTGGAGGAAGGAAATAGCCTCTTCAGAGACCCGACACCTTTTTCTCTTAACAGTCCGGCCCTACAAGGCCAAGGTACAAAATCTAAGCCCACCCCAGGACACCCCACCCCAATGCAACTAACTCCACGTGCAGCTTTAAATGCCACAACCACTCACTGGTAGGCTACGTACCCATTGCCCGATATCATCCCATTTTGTTTTCTTTCTTTCAAAGTTTTTGAGTCGGGATCCTCCGGTGTGAATTGTGCCCATAAGGTCAAGTTGATGATTTTCCAACTTGACGCACGTGATTGATTTCAGTTTGGATCACTTACAAGTAACATTATAAGGACAAATACTACACAGAGCTAAAGAGTTCGAGTTGAGAGCACACTTTTTAACTCTCAATCGTACCCATATTTAGCCTGTATCTATCTCATTGTTTCCTTTAACCCACCAGCCCGACACAAAACCAACACGGTGATTTTGGATTTTGGTTGACCATTTTAACACTGTAATTCAGTTACGACTTCCAAAATGATTGATTGAAGAATAATACATTTACTATTTTTTTGGAAGAAAATACATTTACTTATTTGAATTGTTAATTTCAAACGTCAAGCATTAATTATTTAAATTTGTTTCAGCTGAGTTTTTCCAATATGGACTCGATCTTTCAATAAAATGAGGTGACTTAACATATTCAAGAGTTAACTCATCAAAATTTACAACCTTGAGCGAAATTGGCCAAGTCTCAGCAATTGTATGCTTAAAAGGCCCAACCCAATTCAACATAACACACGGAAGTAAATATATTTGCTATTGGGCTAGCTCAAGCATTAGTTTTAGTCCCATGGGTCCACCTAGGCTCAGACAAGCCTCGACCCAGCCGGATTTAGCAAATGAACATCCAAATAACAAAGTCGACAAACATATGACTGCTAAATGATTGGAATCATGTGATGATCTAAGTGGACCCTCGGATATTTGATTTAGACCTCAATCATGACGTCTATCCAATTCCTAGAATTTGCAAACAATGCCTTTCTATTGAAGTGCTAGAACAAAGGAATGGTCTTTCAAGCAATTTCTCTTTCATAAATCATAACAAATGTCAATCTGCCCACCACCATCTTAACAAATTCAATTACTGTAAGATGATGGTGCCATCTTGATCTGTTTAAAGACCTTCTAGTCCTCAATTCTTTATTTCAGCTTCGGTGACATCCGTCCTCCAAAACTTCGTTGTTGACTTTGGTACATCTCATAGGTTATTTTGTTTGAACAAGAGAATTCCACATTGGTCTCATGATAAGTTAAATAGTAAGCATGATTAACTTCTTAAACTCACGAAGGGTGGTCCGCTATGTGGGTCCAACACACTTGTCGGGTAAGCCCCGAATCAAAGCTCCAATTTTGGATCTCAATGGTCCTTGTGCATAACTTGGTTGGGTCTAAGTACTTTTTCCTTTTTTAACTTTTTTTGTTTTATATATACTGTTTCTCATATTGTTGGCGGCCTGGCTATTTGATAGCTGCATGAGTGTGGCGCCTCAAGTAACCGTTGGGCCCAGAAAAAAACTTGTCTAACACATGTAAATACTGACTGCAAAAACAGGGGCATGTACCTGTATTAGGGTGGTAGAGTGTTGAGAAGAGAGGTGTGTACTTTACCTAGGGCAGTAGGAGTTAGAGAGGAAATACACGTTTAATAATAGCTTGTTATTTGATAGCTGCATCAGTGTGGAGCCTCATGTAACCGTTGGGCCCAGAAAAAACTTGTCTCAGACATGTAAATAGTGCCGGCAAAAACAGGGGCATGTGCCTGTACTAGCGTGGTAGAGGGTAGAGAAGAGCCGTGTGTACTTTACCTAGGGCAATAGGAACTAGAGAGGAAATATACGTTTAATAATAGCTTGTTATTGGATGTGCATTTCATTTTGTGTTCTCTAGACAAGAAGGGGAATTTTTAGTGCAGTTGATCTAATATTTCACCTAATAAGAAGAAAAAACAGAGAACGATTGTATTTAATGGATGCAACTATGCAAGCCTCCAAACAGTGGCAGAACCAGAAAATATACCTCCTTGTGGGTGGGGGTGAATAGAATAAAAAATTTATTGGATAGGCCAATGTAAAAAAAATTTTCAAAATTTTTTATAAGATTCAGGGTTTTTTCTCTTCTCAAAATTGGGGGTGTGTGTGTGTTCCGCCTTTATCTCCAAGGAATCTCGACTCCTTTGGAAAAAAAATGAAAAGATTTTTTACTAAAAAAATCACTTTACCTTATAAAAAAATAAAAAGGTCCTCCAACTTAGTTATTGGCTAAAGAGGCCCTGAATGGGGATATCTTGCTTGTGGATACAATTGAAGGAAGACAAACATGCGATGATATTCCCACTCATACTGGTCATCTACGAAACCCTAGCTAAGCAAAATTAACAACAAAGAAAAGAAGAAGTGAATCTCTGCCAGTGCCAATTATTTTCGATTACTATAGGGGGACAAGTAGAGGACAAATTTCTATAGCAATTCTTTTGTTTATTTAACAACTTCAAATGTGATGCTTAGTGCATCCGTTGGATCTAATTATTGGTTCATATCTAATAAGAAAACCTTCATATCTTTTAGTTGATTGGAACTTAGACACGCGAGGAGACACAAAAACAACCTACACATGCAACGCAATGGCAACTTGCAAATGCAACGAGACAACTCACACCGGGACTCACATAAGAGAGGAGATACAATTGACACATGTGGGGTAAAAATAGCTTATATATTTAAGGTCGGGTACCACGTTTCAAAACTTGGGACTCCCAATGAGAATTGTCATTCCTTACCATTAAGGTAAGAAACCATTCTCATTAAATAGGGTTAGCTGGGTTCACAAACATGAAACATGGGCTCCATTTAAGACAAAAAAGGGAAAAAAGAAAAAGAAAAACTCTACAACAAAAGTTATATAGTAAGCAGGCTCTTGTTTTTGGTGTTTTAGCATGTGTGGTAATGCAATAATTTATCATTATTATTTAGCCCAACTAGGGGAGTTGAACCCACAGGAGTCTCTGCACATGTGGCAAATGAGAATTGCCAACGGGGGTAAGCACTCCCATATACAAGGAGAGAGCAAAATCACAAACACACACACATACACACACAAAGACACAGGGTGAGAACTCGCACAAGCGAGAAGTTAAGAGAAACTAGAGTCAATCAAATGTCATCAAGGTGAAAAGGGTTGCCAAGAAGGGTTGTCATCAGGCCGAGCTAGTGTTACCCCAGCCTGCCCGTGGGCTTTACCAAGTGGGCTTTCTTTTGGCAAGGGGCTTTGTCTGAAAAGTTTAAGCCCAGCACACCTGACGGGCTTTTTTTTTCTAATGGGCTAGACTTTTTTAAAAATTAATGTTCACTAACCATTGCCCAATTGCTGCCTGGAAATTAATGTCACAATGTCACTTTTTCACTAGCTGTTACATGGACATGAAGGAATTAAATGTGACGGTGTCACTTGTTCACTGACAGTTAGATGTACATGAATTAATGGTACACAACATGGATATGAATTAATGGTACAAAGTAATTTAACCTCTCAAGTATATATTGATGCATGTGTGACTTCAATTCCATGGGCCAACCTAGCGGGCGGGCATGACCAGGCTTTAATCCTTAAGCCAAGCCCAGCCTGAACACTATTCACGCTGGCCCAGCCCCCTGACAATTGGGCTTGGGCAGGGCAAGCTTGAACTGTAAAACAGGCCCATGGGCCAGTTGATGACCTTGGTTGCCAACCAACTTGACAACCCCTTATTCTTGGCAATGTAACACATGGTAACGCCACTAGCAATTTGTCCCCGTTGTTTGCAATTTTCATCTGGACCTACGAATGGATGCACCTGTATGTTTATAAACATGGTCAGACCGGCTCCCAACACCTGAATGTTGTAGATATATCACTTTAGATTGTTGTTACTTTTTCTACTAAAAGTTAAAAAATGTAACATTTCAACGCCTCTTTAGAACTATGCTAAATAGACTGGGCTAGCACAAGCTTCAGCCCAGCTGGACACACGAGCCGCGTTTACTCAAATTACAAAAGTAGGGAAGTCGCCACCGTCTAATTGAAATGATGTGTCGACCTAACTGGGATCAAACTGGACCTCAAATATTAGATTTAGGCATAGTCATTTGGAGCCCATTTGTTTAATTGGTTCGAAATCTAGAATTTGTAAGCAATGCCTTTTCTGTGAAAAACGCTAAAAATGAAAGGATAAAGGCAAGATTCCTAATGGTCTGCCAAACATTTCCTCTTTGATACGAAATGATTATCTACCGTTTATCCTAGTACATTCAATTATAGTGAGAAAAAGATGCCATCTTGTTCTGCGTCTTAGACACTCTCCAATTCTTTAATTCTGCTTAGGTAAAACCACCTTCATTGTGAATTACCTATGATTTTAAATTGGAAAAAGGCAAATGGCCACTAGAAATTGCTCCAAAACTTTTGTCAGAATGTTATTTTTGCCTTTGAACTGGAGATTTAGGAAATAGGGAAGAGGAAGGTGGATGGATGAAGAAGACAAATCAAGTCAAGGAAGGAGAAAGAAAGAGAAGGTCGGAAAAAAAAAAAGGGAGCGGGGATATCTATAACTCATGTATGTGGGTGAGTTGGGATATCCCCGCCCAACTCAAATTCCATAAACTTAAACAAAAAATGACCATTGAAACTACTATAGTGGAATCATATGTGTGGGGTCCTTCTTAAAATAAACTAACTCTAAAAGGATTTTTTCAATAAAATCCTCTAAATGTTAATATAAATAAGTAAATGACACATGCGAATATATGTCATATATGCAAGTGATATGCAAGTAGGACACAATTACTATTTGTCAAAATAATCACTTCACATGTGCATACGAATACATCTAATAGTTCTAGATATATTTTAATATTTTGGATGTTTTTCACAAATTTCGCTAAATTCATGAATTTTTAAGGTTTGAGATTTTTTCTTGTAGCAGTTTTAGTCATATAAAGGAGATTTGGATTTTTTTCACAAATTTCTCAAAGTCCAAGTACAATTAAAGAAAGATATCTAATATCTTATTCGTTTTTATCCATAGAAATAGGAGGAACAATTTTAATTGCAAATTAAGTGCCCAAAGGAATGAAAAAAATTAAGGATTTTAATGGGCTCCATGGGAAGAAAAAAAGTAACATAAATGCACTATACTGGACTTTTGCAGTAGAGGCTGAGAGACAGTTGACACCTATGGGGCTTCGAAAACAATAGAGGGCAAAGGCATCATTTTTACACTTAAATTTATACAGCACTTACATAAATTGCAGCAAACAAATATGACAAATCATTTAAACATGTAAATTAGCATAAACGGGAGCAGCACCTAATACCAAAAATTTTCTCCATAAACAGCTCATTACTTCATGTTCAAAAAATCTTCGTACCTTAAATTCTTTTCATAAATTTCCAACCGAAACATCCCCTTATACCATGATCAAGACCCAAGATCATTACCCATTTTTTCTTTTATTATTATTATTATTATTATTATTTTGTAATTTGCGTCATCATGATATGACTGGATCTGACAAAACGCAACACTGTGATTCCTGCTCCTAGTACCGGAACACCTACGCACTTACCTGCACGACCCATCACTTAAAAATAAAAAAATAAAAACATCAAGGAATGGTCCCTTCCTGGTTCTGACTTGATCTTTGGGTCTAGCTCTAGGCCATAGTTCGGGCCTGGTTATAACCGGCCCTTAAGTTCGAGCATAACACATATAATATATATATGATGGTCATCCCTCTCCTTAGCTTGAGCGGACGGGAGATGGACTGTCCGCTTGCACAAGTGGAGCCCACCTTTGGTCCATTTGAATTGATCAAAACACCCACCTCCTATTGTTCAAAGGTCCCATCAATTTTGATTCATCTAAATGAATTGTACACCATTAGATCGATTGCACACCTATCTAAATTAACTGCATACCATTAAATTTGTAGGGCCCAAATGAAGATAATAAATCAGGGATGAAGTTGATTTTTTTTATAGAGAAGAGGATAACAGGGAGATCTTCAAATCCCCTCAATCCCCATTCCAACCCTATATGGGTCCCGAGGAGGGCCCAATAGGCATGAGCGAATGGTTTCCCACCAGCTCGAGGGGGGGGGGGGGCCTCATATATGATATGTAGCTTTTATTATTCATAATTTTATACATATGAATAATAATTAGATTAATATTACTATATAATAACATAATCAGATATTGAGTTGGCGTCAGGTCAAATTGGGTCCTTTAGAGCTGGGCAAGGTCGTATGCATTAATTAGACTTATGTAGGCTGCAGGCCCATGCCTCCCTTCACCATGGACGCAATCCATTTACCTCCCTCGATCTTGATGCTTTTTTTTTTAATGGTACCACGGCCTGGGACAATCCATAAAGTGGAAAGAAGAAGTTTATACTATGGGAGAAGAGCCCACAAGAGAGAAGAGGAAGCCCACAAACGGGGAAGGATAGCCACAAAAGAGAAAAGTGGCACACCCAAGGATGGAACCTAGGTGACAATCAAGGTTGCCAACAAGCTGCGAAATCCTTTGTATTCCTGGGCCTTGCTCCACCATGGACACAATTCATTTACATCGCTGGGACCTGAGTCCTGATACTTCAAATCACGATCTCAGAGTAGGATGGCAACTGGAGCATATCGGCCATTTTTTCAGCCATAAGCTGACCTATGATCATTGGTTCCCGATCTGGTTTGGATCCAAGTATGGTCTTATCACTAAGACTCATACCCCAAGCCAACACAGTCATCGGGTTTCGATTTGGGTCTGGGCTGAGTAATAATAGATTCGTGTGTATGCATAATATTGATTTCTTAGTGTTATATATATATATATATATATGCACACTTGAATAGATCATTAATGATAATTTTAATCCCCAGCATCAAGGACCCTACACAAGTGTTTGCAAGTGTGGTCAGAGTGGAATTTTCCTCTTGTAATGTATAACTTCGTTTAAATGGACCCAATTAAATTGGTCGAAATTACTTTTAAAAATTTTATGTCCCCGAAAAATTTCGGCTCATGGAAATGCTCATTTCTTAGTATTTCACGTTCTTTGGAAATCCTCAGTTTGTGGATTTTGGAAATACTCAAAATTTTCCTTTTATATATAGATATCAATATGAAATCCTCTACCATACAAATTTTGACCGAATTCTAAAATCTGTGATAATGAGGAATTCCCAAATCTGCAAATTTCTAATGTATTCTTCACGTGTTACCAAACTTCATGTTATTCTTAACCTTGAGTACATATTGTTGTGCTTCATAAACGAGTCAATGGTAAGCCAAATATGTTAGGCCCGATAGATCTTTTCAACCAGCATGATTCATTGATACATCATCACTAACAAAGAAAAGTATTCGTCAAAACTTAGTCCAGCCTGCCTGAATGATGTGTAAACGAAGGCTGCCCAAAGAGAATGGTGAAGAAAGATGGTCAAACAAACAATCAAAGAAAACGAAATTGAAGGGCGGGCAAAGGGAGAGGTGGAGAAAGATGGTCAAACAATCAAACAACCATTTCAACATCATGGGGATGTCTTCGCCTTTTCTTGTGCAGTGATTCTCATCTCCCATAATTGCGGAACAGCAAAGGCACATGGGGCATGTTCTTTGACCCAACTTTTCTATCACCCTCCCGTCCAAGTGGTGGGAGATATATATATATATATATATATATTTCCTTATAAAGTAGAAAAATAAATAGCAAACCCTACTGTTGCTCATTGGCTATTTTTTAAATGCCAACCATGGCACATTGGCAACATAAATGAATACATCTCCCGCAGTTTTTTCTTTCTACCTTAGTAGTATTGGTTGAAATTACTGCAGAAGCTTTGGATGAGTAAGGATGAGATCTTGTATTTATTAAGAGGTCAAAGGAGATTTATTAGAAATTTCTTCCACTCAAATCACTTCATATTATCCACAGGTTAGAGATGGATGCCTAATGAATGAGCTAATAGGTGAAAAAAATGGATCTTAAAAATAAATACGGTGAAGAAGAAGATGGGTATTCTGGATAATTGTATTTCTCATTCTCCCAACATATTCTCCTATATAACCCTCCAGAAAGAATCGTTGAAGGGAGAAATAAAAAGATTTCAATGCCCTTTCTGTTTTCCCATTGAAGAAGACTAATAGGAAGACCCTAAAGCGTGAGGGGCATTATGTGCATTAATGCGAGCCATTGTCATGGTAGTGGGCCCAACATACTAAGCCTAACATCTCCCACTCACACTGAATGGACTATACTAAAGAAATGTAGATCCACCATCACAAAAGCTCATGCCATAAGGTAGAACTTAGGAAGAGGGACCAATTGACTATACATCTCTGAAGAGAATATACACTAAGTTACCATCCAACTAGTATAATCATACTCTCCATTGCATCCTATGTCTACCCTAGACCTGAATGACCACACCGGATAGAATGCATCTCATAACCATGAGCCACATTTAACCCAATAATGCACACTTATCTCGCTTATTGAGTAAAACAAATATTCAACAAATCATTTTCCAAAAATCTATTAAATTATGTTATTTACATTATATTATTTTAAAATCACTCGATATTGCTGTGGCAAATAAGAGGAGCCAACAAACAAATACAAGATAACTATGATACCAAGAAATCTTCCTCACACTCATACAAAATTTAGCATCATGTCAGTTGCTTTCCTAGCACAATAGCTTGTAGGTCCCTGCATAATTGGGTCCATGGCCAATTCGCAATTATAGGAGCGAACACTGAGGCTTATCCTCCTAATGCAGAGGTGAATAGTTCCCAAGGGTTTTGCTCGACAATAATCCTTATTAAATCTAGTTCTTCAATTGCAAGTCCAACATCTCTCTAGTATCCATGCGATCCAAAGCAGCAATCACAAAGGAATATATATATATATATATACCACCATTATCACCTAGTGACTATGAATATATGTATATACCCTTAGTGTTCCTCATCCTAGCCATCAAAAAGATGTTCGAGGTGGTCGATCCGTGCGATTAAGATGACCCTGCCTGTTGACACTATGCATGCAAAAAATGCACATGCAAAGTTTGTTTGAAAAAAAAAGTCGTATGATATGCAATAAATATAAACATGAAGCATGAAGACAATAAAATAAATATTTTATTAGTATCACGATGAAGATGAAGAACACACTCCCACTTACTAATAACAATATAACATATTACATTAATCTCAATCTCATGTTTCTTATATGTAATAGAAAAACCTCGCTGGGCAATTGCTTAGTCATTGGGTCAGCGACAATTTCTTGTGAAGAAAGGTGGAAAATGACAACTTATTGGGTCAGCTACAATTTCTCGTGAAGAAAGGTGGAGAATGACAACTTATTTATCTTTTATCGCTTCATCTCTTATACCATTGTTGGTCGGAGATCCCTGCGTAAACTTTGGATCGAGTACAATGAGTCTACTACAATGAAAGGGACCGATCAATGAAATGGATGCATTTGCGCATTCGTCAAAAGATCAAAGAAGATTTACAAGAAATTTCTTACACTCAAGTCACTGTCTATTGTCCACAAGTTAGAGATGGATGCCTGATGAATTAGCTAATGAGTGGAGGTGATAGATCTCAAGAATAAATACTGTGTAGAAGAAGATGGGTATTTTGGATAGTTGTATTTCTCATTCCCCCAACATATTCTTTTATATAACCCTTTAGGAAGAACTAATGAAGGAAGGAATAAAAGGGCTTCAATGCCCGTCCCATTTCCTCATTGAAGAAGAGAAAACGCCAATGTGTTTGTTGATTTCACCTCAATGTAAAGTTAAAGTCATATGTCATTTTAAGATATAATAAAATAAAAAGAGTCAAATCAAAACACCACATTTTAAAAAAATTCTTTTACCTTTTCATATCAAAAATTTAGAAAACTATGTTCTCATCAACTAAATGACAAAAAATATCTACTTTTAATATAAAAGTCCAAAAGTTATATTCTCTTTTCACTAAAAAATAAAGTTTCATTATGACATTGATTTAACCCCTACCATCTTTTTTTTATCTTTGAAATGACCATTCATCTTATTTCGTTCTACGGGTTAAATTAATATAAAAAACAGACACGAGGGCTGCCATGTGCATTAGTGTGAGTCATATCATAGTAGTAGGCCCAACACACTAAGCAGAACAAATAGGCCACACATGACCTTTTAAATTCAAGATCACCGTAACTATTTCACTGGAGCAGCATTTCAGGAAAGAAGAAGATATTAAGAACATCAATCAAGATTGTGGTTCTTTCTTACTGATCACCATGTTAATGGGTGTAAAGATGTACAAAAGTATATTTAACATGATCAACCATAGCTTTGTTTCATTCATATGGAGTTAGATTTTATGTATTCCACATTTTACATTTTAAACTAATATTATTGTTCACCCTAACTCTTTGGGTATGTTTGTACAGACTGCATAACATTTTGTGCAGAGAGTAAAAATTATTTTTGGGAGACGGAAGCAGTTTCCTAGTTGAAAAGACGCTCACAATTTTGGATATTCAGCGTGAAGAGGTTGAAAACCATTTCTTTGATGTGTTACAAAAGATGTATGAACACATTTTAGAGCAACAAATGTTTGGCCGACCAAGCAATTAAAATTGGAACAGTATAAAATGAATTCTTCATTTTTCTTACTTTCTACTAAAATTTAAAATCCTTGTGAAGATAAAATAACAGGAAAATGCTTTCACACACAAACACCCCTAAAAATGTATAATATCTTTTCTCACTGCATCCTTCAAAATTAAGGTATTTATTAATCTTTCTCCTCTTGGTTCCTTCGAGAGAAAGTAATCTTCCATTACATCATATTAGGGCTGCTTTTTCATGATCGGCAAAATTGCACAAGTTACTTCAAATGACCATCTTTTTATTTTCCAGTAAAATTTTGATATTATGAGCATACATTAAACTGTTACAATATGAGGATATACAGAGTCCTTAAATCCTACATATGCCTATGATAATCATGATAATCTATCTGAAATCCATGTCTCTTCCCTTGGCTGTTCCTTTTTCACATTTATTTGTCATGTTTCGGAATATTAGATTAGACTAAGCAAGTATAATCTTATTACATTTTAGCAAAAACAGTATAATCTTTATTACAAAGCTCTCCATCCACTTCCTAATCGTCATCTCTCCTAGATCTACAACTACAAACAACGGCTCCAGATTCACACAGGCCGACTCCAATCAGATCTCTGCTTCAACAGATCAGTCACAAGATTGATGGAATTCGGTTTGCCCAAGAGAGAGTTACTACACATCCACAAAATTAAGAAGAAGCAAATTGAAATAAATCAATAAATAAATTAATCAACAAGAATAAGCACCCCTTTCAAGTACTATATCCAAGAATCTAATATTCACCAGGACAATCACCACCATCGATTTTCATGATCGACCCACCAACGCCATGGTCCGAATGGACCGATCCCCGTATCCACAAAATGCCCATTGAGACAATAACAACAACAAATTCCACTTACAACACAATAACAAATCACATTCAAATAATCAAAAGAGATAGCGAAAAACCTTAGCTAGTTTTAACCTTGAGACCTCTTCCCATCATCGAAGTTTTGGGCGTAGCTGAAAGAGTCGTAGCTAAAAGTTTGGGTGGTGGGCAGACGGTCCGAGCCCCAGAGCTTTCTAAACTCGGACCTCACCTTGTAGAAGACATGTCTCCAACTGCCTCTGCTGTGGAAGCCCAGCAATGAATTCTCTTCTCCGTTCAGCTCAAGATCTCTGGCGAAGGTGGGCCTTTTAGACATGATCCATGACCAACCCCAGTCCCACCATTTCCTTATAGAACTGCCTGCATACTCACCCATCTGAGACATGGACTTGGATCTCCTGACCCATGAAGTGGAAGGAGATGAGAAAGGTTGGATCTTGAGGGACAGGGATGAGAGCCTTCTCCTGAGGCCCTGCTTTTGTGGGTCATTTGGGTCTGTTTGGGAGATTGGGAGGGATAGGTTGGTGGGCATGGAAGGGAAGAAGCTTCTCCTCTGGAGGGATTCGAAGATGGATGTTTTGGTGGTTGGATCTGCCATGGGATGGAAGGCAGTGTGATGGTGGTGTTGGAAGGAGGAAGAAGGGAAGATCTATATGTGCCGTTGAGAGCTCTCTCTATAACAGCCTGGTTTATTCTCCTTTTGCTTGAATGGCCATGTTTTTGAGCAATTTCTTTTTCTGTCGTGGTTGATTTTTGAAGGCTACATTGCACCTGATAGGCCACAGCGATTTCCTGGATCTTGACTTCTCGAGATGAGTCAACCCCAGCAATTCTCGTGAGGAGATAATGGGAGATGGTTTTCTCGGGTCTAGCTAGGGTCTAGTCGGGCATCCCATGTATTAACCTTTTTGATCATTTGATACAAATACTTTTTTGTGAGAAAAATATTAAATTTGTAGTTCTCAACAAATTAATTAAAAAGAAAGCGCCCAGGAAAGAGGGAACAAAATTTTGATATAAAAACCTCCAATAGGACATAGGTTGAAAGTTAGCAACAAGTTTTTATAATATTTTTTACGACACAAGCAAAAATGCTAGGATCACATGAGATATTAATACAAAATATTTATATGTTATGTGTAAACACTGTAATTGAATATCATTAACCAATATTCTACTTTGTATAGTTATTTTAATCATTTAAATAGTTAACACATCAGTATGTAAATATTTTATATCAATATTTGACATCATCATACCATTATTTACTCATTTTCTACGCGATAGGAAATTTAGAATTTCTACTTGCGCGGTTGGCAGAGGCTCACTATTTGCCGAGGGTTGTATCTCATTAGGAAATCTCCTGAGACATTTGAGATGAGGAGGCTATACGATTTTCTCTCACATATTCTCTACTTCTCGTGAAAAGAGTAGTAGAAAAAACGTGTGGGAGAAAGGCAAACTTTTGGGTAGCGAGTAAAAGTGGGGCCCAATCCTACTGTCGGTTGGAAGGTCTAGATCCAGATCCAATTGCAACCCCTCACAGTGCTTGCAATTGCTTGCTTACAATTGCCGACATTGTGAAAAAACGATAATACCAAGAAATGATTCATCGTACAGCCATTGACAGCTGTTACAGTTGTGAATTAGTGTGTGGGACAACTAGATCCAGGATGCATGGGACAATGTCCACTTTAGCTGTAATGCCCCCCACACACCATAAGATTTTGTCGCCGCTCAATCCAACGGCCGAATCTGCTCCACTTGCGGTGCTTTCTATTAGTCTGCAGACTGCATTGTGCCAGCACTGGTATGGACTTTTGATTGCCACACTTTCTGCTTAAAATGGGTGCAATTTTTAGTGCCAATTCCAATCACAAATGGAAACCTGAAACTTGCAAATGAAGTTAGTAGGAGGAAAGAATGACCGGTTGGATTTGTGGTTGGGGTTGAATCAAATGGCTGGGAAGAAGATAGTTGGGTGGTATAGGTAGATGGCATTTCTTTTTTCTTTTCTTCTAATGAATTTGCGGATAAATTTGCAAGGATTTTGAAACAAGTCCCTGAAAGAGACGATGGAAATGCGTGCAGAGGAGGAAGAAGATGAGGAATGGCTATAGTTATCTTGGTTGGTCTGGTTGGATTTAACTGCATTAGCAGGTGGATCTAGTACTTTTGTTTGTGGGGGCTGACCTACACAGGTAGGTGGGTTTTGGGAATGGACTCAAAATTTTTACATAGAATTTGAAAGTGAATCCTCAAATTTGAAAACTGGTTTTGGAAGTAGGCCCAAGTCCGACTGACGTGATAGCTCTAAATTCATGTACTTGGGTTGCCTTTGGGAGCAGCCTATATTTTCTGATTCATTTGAAAAATGGATCAACAGGGGTGGGGCTAATGCTCAACCCATACCATTTGCTGCCCCCTTCTTCGGGTCAAGCATGTAAGTACTACTCTTCAGTGTCCAATCCATTGAAGGCAATTTCCCTATCTTTGAACAATAGTTTTTTCTGAAAGAAAATAAAAAACTTATTAGCATCCTTTTTATTTGATAGTTTTGAAAAGTGACTTTTGGAATAACTATTTTTTTATGGTAGTTAAATATAAGACACTTATCAATAGCCGTGGCAACTGGTGAGTTTGGTACGGGTTGGGGCAAACCCAATCGCGCTCCATCTCAAATTTATCTTATCCAAATTTGGCTCGTCCTATGGCAGTTCACTGATTGTAATACTAAATCCACTTAGTTTGAGTAGATCAAGTCAAATTTAAGGTTTAAAACTTTTAAAATATGTAAAAATGGATGCAGTAAAGTTTGAACATGCTACATTCTTTTCGCATATACCTTATATTAAGGCTAAAAATTATTTACACTACATGAGTTTTGTCTATTACTTTAGTAATAAATATATAAATATTATATATTTAAGATAGAGCAGGTTGGGTCAACAAAATTCAAACCTGCCCCACATTAAAAAAAAAAGAGGATTTTACCAAAAAAATCATATTAGGTGACCCCTTTACACTAAAATGTGGTTTTTTTAAAATGTCATTGAATTTGATGCACCCTTGTTTTCTTGAACCACGAAAAAATTCAACATATTATTGACTCTCAATAAATTTTCATCCATTCCCACCGCGTGGATTTGGATATGAATTTTGAGGGTCTTGATATCCGTTTTACCTAAATCCAAATATGTTGTTTTCATCATCCCTTCATTAGCAACAAAAGGTCTTGATATCTATTTTACTCAAATCCAAATATGTGGTTTTCATCATCCCCTTGTTTGCAAAAGAAAGGAAGAACACCAAAAGCCCAACAAGTGTTCAATCTAAATTTCCTTCTCGACCAAACCCAAACCTTTTCTTGTGGAGGACTGACAATAAAGCCCACCCTATTCTTTCTGCGGTAAGAATGATGAAGTTCTACTTTTAACTATGTTCCTGACTCTTTATAATATTATCATGTAGGCTGGTCATAACAGACACTTCTATTGTCCAGCAAAGAATGGGAAGGTTTTCTTTTTGGAATATTATCCGCCATTTTCACCCTTAAAATTTAAGGAAATTTTTTGAGAATTTTATCAGAAAAAATCTCTTACATGTACACTAATCACAATTAGGCCCCAATTTTTAGTGTATACTAATTGGATTCATGGGACCTAATCGTGTGCAAATTTTTTTTTAAATGTGTGGCTGAGTGATGCTAGATAAAAAGAAAAAAAAAAGCAGGGAGAAGAAAGGAAGAAGAGAGGAGAAAAGAAAAAAAGAAAGAAGAAAAAAGGAAGAAAGGAAGAAGAATAGAGGAGAAGAAGCAGAGAGAGAGAGAGAGAGAGAGAGAGAGAGAGAGAGAGAGAAGGGAAGGAATAAAAGAGGAAGAAAAGAAGAAAAAAGGCATGGATTAAAGTTTTTTTCTCATCTATTCTCTCTCCTCTCTTCTTCTATTCTTTTTCCTTTCTTCCTTTCTCCTCTGTGTTTTTTTTATTTATTTTTATTTTTATGTAGGGTTGAGTGATGCTAGCCACACATTCAAAAAATTTTTTTTTGCACACGATCAAGCCCCATGGACCCAATCAGTGCATGCTAAAAATTGGGGCCTGATCATGATTAGTGTACATCTAAGGGGTTTTTTCCGATAAAATCCTCAATTGTTTTTATTCGTTTGCGTTAATTTGATGAAGTAATTGTATCTTTCTCTAAATTGCTTACATCGATATAATTTGGTATAAAAAAGAGAGAAAACTCTACAGCCATTCTCATTTAAGTATTCACTATTGATTATTTCTACAAAGTGATTAATTGTGTCAAAAGCTACTCATTTGGGAATAGTGTTGGTTAATTCACTTTATTATGTTTAAGATTAGTTCATATTCATTTGTGGAAAATTTTAGATAACCTTTCCTTTTTATGAAAAAAAATACTAATGTTGAATGTTAGGGGTTTTTACGAAAAGAAGCTTCAAATATCCCTATAATTTCAAAAGCATCCTCAAATACATATAATACCCAAAAGCATCTTATTTAGTAGACTTTAAAATTTCTCGGACCATATTCCCCTTTCCTTTCATTCCCACGATATGAAGAATTAACAACATTCACGCATTGAATCTTTTTTCGACATCGCAACGTACTTGTATCTAACTAAAAAAATTTTATCGTCACTATTGAACATTTGTCATTGATGATAAACATTTTTTAGCCATTTAGGTAATAAATACTCAGTTTACATTTGAAATTACACTGAAAAATGCCATTGATACAAACATTTAATTTTTAACTTAGAATCCACGCCCATTTTCACTACTATAGATTATGGATCACACATTTCGTATGCTATTCACTAGGTTGATACATGCAGTTGTGTACTCGAGAGTTTAAATATCTATCTAGAAAGGTTTTTACATGAGTACTCATGGCTACTACTTCCACGGAGAGAATATATTCCCTCTAGGAAAGTACCATGAAGTAAGGAACATGTCAATAGCATTTTTTTTTAGTCTAGTTGCAAATGTAAACTGGGTCTTTATTATCTAAATGACTGGAGAATGTTTATCATCAACGGCAAATATTCAACAATGAAAATAATCCTCAACTGTAACGATAATAAATTTTAGCCAAATATATATAAATTGCAATGTCAAGAAAAGACATAATATGTGAATGTTGTTGATTCTCGATATCATAAGAATGAAAGGAAATTGTAAAATTTTTGTCAAATACAGGTAAGTTGCTATGTTAGAAAAGAACTCAATGTGTGAATATTGTCAGTTCTCATATCACGAGAAGGAAAGAAAGATGGCAATTTTAGTCAGATACAGTAAGTCATAATGTCGAGAAAATATTCAATGTGTTAATGTTGTCGATTCTCGATACTGTGAGAAGCAAAAGAAAGGGTGGTTTTGCCCGATAAATTTCAAAGTTATAAGATGCTTTTGTATATTATATGTATTTGAGGTTGCTTCTGAAAGTATTGAAATATTTAAGGCTTCTTTTCGTAAAATTCCATTGATTATTCAGTTTTTAAGGCGTTGAAAAACAAACTCGAAGAATAAACAGAATAACCGGTAACCCTTATCATTTATGGTTTTGACTATTGGTTACTCATGCACAAATAATATGTAAATAGAAGTTAAAATAAGTAAAATATTAGTTAAATGAGCAACCTTCATCATATATGTCTACCAACAGTTATTTATTTTTTAAAAAAAGATTACACCCTTTATTGATTTTTTTGATATATATTATTTCTTACTGCTGTTGGGGTGAATAAAGGTGAAACCCAACAAATGGGATTGGGTGAGAATTTATTAAGAGTCAATAATAGATTGGATTTTCGATATGAGTCTTAGAAGAGGAATAAGATGAAGGTTTCTCTTTTTTTTAAGGAAACAAGGGTGCATTGAATTCAATGCTATCCATGTACATTAAAAAAGAAAAAGGAAAACACTGGAGTGATCACATGTGACTACTCCGGTGCACCCACTGCTAAGATGGCTTTTTGAGTTACGGGTACACCTAAGATGATTTTTTCAGTAAAATCTTTTTTAAAAAAAACATTACAAAACCCACACCTCATCGGAGTGAGGCGCGACGGGTCTCATTTGTACCTGACACATTGTCATCCCTACTTATCAATCATCTTTGGTTCTCTTTTTGGGCTTTTTTCCCTTTTTTTTTCCCCCTTCCTCCTTGTGCAACACTTTACATAAAGTACAATTTGGAATAGCAACTTTTTTTTTTTACACCAATTTCAAGCATGATACTTGTCAATCATTTATTATTTCCTTGGCTTATAAATAGTACATCATCTAACATTTCAATCAAAATACTCTCACCCGTTTCAAGTCTGCATATCCTATACTATCACATTTTATTTCATTTAAAAAAAAAAGATTTGCACATAGTGCATTAGAGGATATGAACCCATACCCAAACCTACATGAAGATTGAAACAAATTCCATTTGAAAGGTTTAACTTCTATTTGTTATTTCTAGTATGCATTATACATATATTAAACAAATAGTATTACCATATAATATATATATATATGTAATAGAAAAAAATTATAATTTTTTTATATATATATTTTTATCAATTCAGCTATGATCCTATTGAAAAGATCTAACATGATTTGCAACAAAACTGCCAAACCTAGGGATCTTCACTTATGCATTAAACAATAAATAATATGAAATATTTAAAAGCATGCTTTGCGGCATAATCTTGATGATGAGCAATATTAGATCAGCTTTGTTAAATAGGGTTTTCTACTATCTCCCTTATTACTCACTTTAATATGCACGAGAAGAGAGGACTGAAAAATTACTTTTATAATAACCCTTCTGAGATTTCTTCCCATCAAAAAAATCTATTAGAAGTATGTTTCTTTAATTCTATCAAAGATTAGTCAAATAAGAGTTAGATTGGCTTCCAGAAGTCGAAGATAAATTTATTAAAATTAAAATGAAAGGAAAAGCATAGTAAAGTTAGTAGACTTAAAGTGGGGCCCAATATTATTAGGTGTGTGATCATGAAGACCACTTAAGTCTAACACCAATATACTAGAACCAAGTCTACGTACGTATACTAGTCACTTTAAGCAAAAGGAACTTTTGTTTCTGCATTTCTAGGTAGAGTAAAATTTGAACATTGACACAAATATTAACCTGAAGTGGAATATATTTTGACAATATGAAGTCTTGAAATGAAGCCTGCGTGACCCCTTATCTCGCACATACCTTAGGTAAGACTTTAATCTAGTCAGTCACGCAATGAATGGGCCATGACTGTACTAATCCAATTTTAGACCTACAAATGTTGATATCATTATATTTTTGACAATTATATAACGATTCGAGAAAGAATCCTTGTGAAGTCAAAATAGAAATCATGTGGGTAGGATCTTAATGAGCTATGACCAGAAATTCAACGCTCATAACTTTAAAGACCACCTTGCACCAACATTAAGGGTCCTCCTAATCAAATCAAGAATCCATTCGGTTTTTATTTTTCCTCCTTCCCAGAGGAAAGCTGATTCAACCCTGGGGTGTAAGTTCCTGAAGCTACCTGCCAACATGAACTAACCCTACCTTATAATTTATTCTCAGGATTCGAATTGGATTGAGTCCATTCTTGCTTTGAATCCACCAACCAATCTAAAGTTGACCTAACCTGACTGTGCTCGCCAACCCAATCCAACCCAACCCACTTGACCATTTATTTAGGGATTCAAGTTGACCTTTCCACTTCTAAGTTCTCTTGGAGTTGACATTCTTGCCTTAATTAATAAATGATAGAATTGACATTGGGTTCCAACAACATGGAGTGCCACTCCAACTTAATGACCCTACCCAACCAATCTCGTGGCATTGGCAATAATCAACACAAATTGAGATTATCTTAGAGTTTGCCTCACGGTAATCATAAGTGGACCTATCACGGTCCACTACATCACCATGGGATAGCCCTGCCTTGAATGGACAGTTGCTTGCTTCCATGGCATGCAGCCCCTTGGTGATGTGGCAGACCATTATAGGTTCCGCTATGGTCACCATGGGGTGAAATCTCAGAGGATCCGAACTCAATCAATATCTTTCAATGCTACAAGGCTCATGCTAGAACATAGATTTTCACTCTAGAGCATACTGTTTATTGTACAAAGCTTTCAGTCTAGCCTCTTCTTTCTTCACCTTTACTACTCCTTCCTACTCAACGCCCACCCCTTGAATGTGCATATGGCCTAATTTAACACTTACCTTACCATGACTCACCATTAGATTGAATCCTAAAATATGATCAAAGGGTTATGCCAAGCAATCTCATTGTGAGGACTTTTGCATAACCCTATCCACAATTAGACATTTCCATGACTCCATCCGCTCACCCCATTTGCATTCATCTAAATGGACTCCATGAATTGAATTGCACATAAGAGTATAAACAAGATGCAGTATGCTAAGCAGAGAAATTCCTCTCCTTAAGCTTGAAATTTTTATTGGTGGTTGACAAGGATAATAGAGAATCAACTAAACGCATCTTTCTCTGGTAGTTTTGATTTTGTTTATGCCTTTTTTTTAATCATTTATATAACTAATGAAATTATCATGAGGCATGGCCACACTATATATATATATATTTAAGCCACACGTGCAAAGAAACAAAACTCAAATATGTAAGGAGGTGGGGAGGCCGAGTTCAAAGCCTAAACCTTTCAATGAGAACTATTACTCTTTACCATTGACATAAGGAACCCTTCTCAACCCCGTCCCCCCTGAATGTCAATCTATCATGCTTCCAAATAGGCCCACTTCTACTAAAAGTGATTAAGGCTTACACCACATGTGTTAGACTTGAAAATTACGCAGTGATAAAAGCCAAGCACAACCCTACTCATTAAGTCCTGTAAATTACACAGGATTTTATATTTGGCTGAAATCTAAATCCTATGTTATTTCAAAGATTAATAAGCACACGAAATTGAGCACATAGTCTGAAAAAAATTATAAAGTTCAGAATTTTCAATTTTTCTTGATTTTACAGACATTTTCTTGGACCCTCATTTAAAATCACACAGATATCCGAAGGGTGCCAATCATCACCGATATGGCCCGTAAACATAAAATTTCTGAAAAGTTGATACTAGATCTGATAAAAAAGTTATCGGTGCGGACCCCAGAGCACGGCAAACAAGGATGAGTACCTTGGTCATTTCAGCAAGAGCTATGCTTTTTTCGTTTTTTCTTTTTTTAACTTTTTGGATAAGGGAACCTATTTTTAAACTGGAAAAGGTTCAGCAACAAAAGTAAGTGACTGTTCTTCTCTAATTCTACTTCAATTATGTAACAATAACTACAAGTATACAACAACTACAAAACTAATCACCTCCAAAAGTTATCCTATTATCGAAGGTCATCATCTAACATTACAAAATATTCAATTAAAGTTCCTTTCAAAAAGTTGGTTCTTTACGCTGTCTTGTGTGCAGCACAGAGAAAAAATGATCAGATGATTCAGATCTTTTTGACCAATCTCCTTTCATTCAGATTTGAAGTGTAGGACCCTCCAATTCTCCTTTTTCTAGGAGCCTCATGTCACACTAAGTTAATCCATGTGCTAATCATTCCACCTCCATGTTTAAAATCATAGTGAAGGTGGGCAGCGGCTGAGCTCAAATTATGAAAACAAGAATCGTTTATTATTAATATGATGCATCAGTATTTAATTCCATAAGTATTCTGTTTATACTTTTACGATAATACAGCTTCATAACTCCTTAACTGAGTTAGTTTCCTGCATATATCTATACAGATTAGAGGTTCTATGCTTATATTCTTTTTTTTTTCCTATTATTCCAAAGAACCAGCTCACTGAACATAATAATATTATAGCATGTTTATGACTTGAAACGAGGGCACTGCTCTCTACTAGGACCTTTATGCGGTCGAAACAATCTTACAGCTACTGCATGGATCCACTGTTGGCCAAGTGAATCTAGATCAAGTGGGTTTAGGGTTATATGTATTTTGGTAATAATACTAAGACTTTCTTGTGGAATAAGATAGAGGTTCTTAGAGGGGTCAAGAAAAAATTAATTAGATATTGATGTAATATGTTGCCCTAAATCTAAATAGAGATGGAAAGGAGAGAACCTTGAGAAAACATGGAGGTTTTTTTTTTTTTTCGTAAACTTAGGTGGATTTGCCAAACCATGTAAATCAATATGTATAATTTTTCCTCCTTTTTGTGTGACTTGTTTGATTGTCCATCATGGTGGTTTCACGTTTCCGCACACACACATGCAACATCAACTCCACCATCATCATTAAAGTGTCGTCTCAATTTTGTTAGATTAGCTACATAAATTCTATTTTGCTATGCAGCTGTTGCAATGAAAAACAATGAATTAAAAATGTTTTCACCATAACTATACTTATTTTTATAAATATGAACTAAGGTAGAAATGTATGATATGTGGTGAGAATTGAGACAGGCTTGTTAATATCAAGTTACGTTTTTTTAGCTCAATGTTGGATGAGAGTGAGCCGTGAGAGAATAAATCTCTCTCCTTTTTCTTCTGCTTACTCAGAAATCTCTCCTTGTAATGATTGCTTTTTCTTCTTGAATGGTTTTTTTTTTTTTTTTTTGACTTTCATGATTCTTCTTCCTAAAAAGAAGGGACCGGGTAGGATTTAATAGCGCGATTAATTTTTAGACTAAAAATAAGCAAAAGTGGGCAATAGCAAGGTCATCCTTTCCCATTATCCCAGGTCTAAAAGACTCCAAAGAACTGTATCTGGACCGTTTATTTAGTGGCTGCTTCCATTTATTAACCATCGTTAGTAAATCATATATACTGGCAGATGGGTCGAATCTAGCCCGTCAACTAACAATGTCACAATCTATGTTAAGAAAAAAATGTTGGAAGAAAAGGCTCAGTAATAGCCACATCCACAGATGTGGTGTACATGTGGGAGATCTCGGATAGTTTGGTTCCATGATGATTGTGGCCTGGCCTATATCACATGAAATAGAGGACCACAAGTTTAGCATATATGAAAAGTATGTACAACAGGGTTGATAATTGATTGAGTATGATATGGAACCTAATTACATTGAAGGGAGACACGCCGTCTGGAATTAAAATTAGTATAAAGACTGGTTGATTAAAATTCTACACTCTCGAAAGTTTTATTATATGCATTGAGGCCCAGCCATCATCAATTTAACCTCTTATTTGTCGTTAACCCACTTCCATAAATTGACACTCAGATTTGACCTATATAAGCTCCTTCCACCATAAATCTAGCTACCTGGTTTGATAGTAACCTCGCCAAGTTGGTGCCTAGAGATTATCTAAGCACGTCACTGTAAATCCATCAATTGGGATTACACTTGAAATCTAAACCATTGAAAAAAAAAATTCCCCATCCCCAGTTGACAATACTATTCAAAATGAATGCCTTTATCTTAGGGTGGACTAGATACCATTAGAGTAAAATATTAGGATAGTAGAATTTTCAATTAGTGTGGGCCACACAAGTTGCACTCCCATTTGAGATCCAATCATAGGATCTGGACTCCGAGTTCCATGGTTGCTCCCATAAACTCATTCAAAGAATGTTCTCTCTCTCTCTCTCTCTCTCTCTCTCTCTCTCTCTCTCTCTCTCTCTCTCTCTCTCGGTAAACTCATACATAGGGCAGACTAAATATAATTTCATGAGTGCAGTTGCACCCGTAAAATTCAATAAACCCCCTAGATAAGATCTTAAAAATTTTGATTTTGTTACTGAATAATTTCTTCACTTGAAGATCACCCAAACAAAAATTTTGAATCTGCTATTGCTCACATACCTACCCATCATATACACTCTCACCGATGTCCCTCAGGATCAGCATTGCTGTGGAAGTAAAGATTAGATGCCTCACCAACTGAGCAAGCATTCAAATAAGATTCTTTCTTTTCACAAAACAGAGAGAGAGAGAGAGAGAGAGAGAGAGAGAGAGAGAGAGAGAGAGAGAGAGAGAGAGAGAGAGAGAGAGAGAGAGAGAGAGAGAGAGAGAGAGAGAGAGTGATGGACACCTCCACATTTACACTTTGACGAGGATCTTGCCATTATGCTACAAGCAACAATCACATATTCTTCATATGAGAAATAAGAAGAAAAGCAAGAACTCTTACTACCCTATATAATTATTATTATTACTATAAACTCCTCATGAGAAAGCCGAATTTCTCATTGGCAGCCCTACAAAACGAAAAGCAAAGGAGCGGCTTTTATAGAACTCCTCATCCTCCTCCTGCCACCGACCGTCGTCGAAGTTCTGCGAATAACTATACTCGTCGTAACTCTTCAGCACTTGCCTAGTTCGACTTGCACGTGCCATCTTCGCCACTCTCCTCTTCAAATACAGGGAAATCCACACCACCCTCCTCTCCATGCGCCACCGCTTTCCTACATAGAATGTGACCGATCTGGCCGCAAGCCTTTTCAGAGAAACCCACATTCTCGCCGGGAAGCCTCTCCTCCGCCTGCTCTCCGGCAGTTTCTGATAAGAATTCCGGCCAAAGCTGCCACTCTTGGTTGCCATCTCCTCTCTATAGTGACCTCTCTCTCTTCTACTCTCTTTCTTTTTACCTTTTTCCTTTTTTTTTTTGGAGAGAACAACGTTGGAGCCAGGAAAGAGAACGAATATGCCCAAGTAATGAAATAGTCAGGACTCAGGACTCCTTATCTTTTTTTCAGCCTTTTACAAATGGGCCATGGGCTGCCTTAATCCATGACCATGGACGGATAGGTGCAAATTAATTGGGATAAAACCCAAAGGTGGTTGTGAACCTTGTGATTAGTTGGTGGAGAGTTAGGTGTTTGCATGTAATTTTTCAAATTAAATGTATAAATTGCAATTTAAATGGCTATTTTTTTCTATTAAATCTTCATGCAACGGTCTCTGGGGAGGAGGCTCCCATGGTCCCCGCAAGCGGCGCCTGCTTTAAGAGGGAATCTTTATGTAATGTGGAGCCGTTGCTTTCGGGTACGTGTGGTTTTCGCATGACAAAAGTACCCTTCCAACGGCCCCATAGGGATGGGTGTTTCGGTAATTCTCCACTACCTCTTCTAAAATGGCTGGAAATGAGATTGGTTGTTTCAGTCTGCGTCCACAGTGGACCCGGACCCAAAACCATAACACCCCTTGTGTCGCATGCCCAGATTGAGTTAGCACTTATACAATAAAAGACAAATATCATAGTTCGACAAGACCACATATAAGATGGGATTCCCATAACAATTGTTATCAACACAAAAGTAAAGTTTACTTATAACTTTTCCAAAAATACATAGGCCATTATAGGCCAATACAATAAAAGTCCCAAAATATAACAAAACACTCCCCAAAAGGTAATCAGTCACACTAGCCATAGAAACACATCGGCCAAAATAGACAACATCATACAAGAGTTTGGCGGAACTTAACACTCATGCCATTGTTTTTATGATTTTGTATACTTAGTGCATATGTATGGGAGATGTCATTTGGTAAATGCCAAATTTTATTTGATGGTTGATGTGCCATTTTAAAGGTTTGAGATTTTACATGCTTAAAAACTAGGAATTCCAACCAATATGCATATTCTTACTTTATTATAAATTTACATTAGTATAGGACCCACATCATAAGAAATTTTATAAAATCTTTGCATTTTTTGTGGGGCCTATGTAATGAACAATTCAAAAATAAAATTAGAATGTGACTTTATGGTATGTTAAATTTGATATCCTAAACCTATATGCAAAATGTTATGTTATATTTGGCATTTTCTTTAGAGACTCATGCATTTTTTATTTAGGTGGAGATGTCACATCACATTTGACATAACCGTTGGAGATGCTTTTATTTATCTAATCAAAGTTTTAGCTTAATATTTTTTATCAAGCTCTCTTTTATTTAATAAAAAAATTAGAAATATTTTATTATGCATTTGGATTCCTTTGAGGTTGGAGTTTGGATCATTAATAGGGAGAGGGTAGCTCTAGCAGTGAGGTGGGAATGGTGCCTTCAAGTTAATGAGTTCCGAGTTGAGAAAGAGAACCCATAAAAAGGCAGGTGGCAACTCACAGACGAGTCAACTCAGCTTATTTGAGAACTGAGCATCCATTGAAACACATGTAAGTTCTAGCTCATCCTCTGATAACTGTTAGTCCAGTGCCTCGTTTTGGGTTCTATAGTGCCTTGTTTTGGGTTCATTGGGCTGTTGGGTTGTAGATTCTCTTTTCTTCTTGATGTGTATTGCTTTTCTGTTTTCTCTGTTTCTCTCACTTATTTGTGTTTTTTCATGTTCCTTGTTCTAGCAAAAATAGATACACTTCGGAAACCATTTTCACCAATTTTGGTGGGAACAACAAAAGAAATACTGTGAGTACCCTTTCTATAGTTTTAACCGTAATAACGAGCAGCCTCACTTTCATAATCGTCAAAGATTTACTCCAAAAATAGAAGTGATATATTTTAAAGATCCTATGCTACTTGGGGACTGCAGAACCGTGCCGCAATCCGATAGTTGGCTTTCTAGGCATTTTCTTTGAGAGTCTCCCTCTCCTTCTCTCCAGGTGCAGTTGTGATCTTTGGTACTCCAGCCTAGGGCTGCAACGGGTTCAAGGGGGAACCATGGTGGATCCAAACTCAGATCCATCTTTATAGATTTGGTTCCAGTTTAGTCTCCAGATTTGATAAGAAATCTATCTGTTGCATCCGAACCTGATATCAACTTTACAAAAGAGATCCAGTCTGGGACCAAAATACGAAGTAGAGTGCATTAAGTATAATCCAATGAAAGAAATTAAAAATAATAATAATAAAATTAAATTGTATGTAATAAAAAGCTACATGGATTAATTAAGTGGTCGGGGCCAGACGAGCCTGGGTCATGTGGCCTTGATCAGCCACTTCCACATTATAGCATAGTAGAATATTATACATAGCTACAACCCAACAACAGATACAAATATTATGCTATTTTCTTTGGGATTAGAGTTATTTTCTCAGGGGGAAGTTTCTGCGGGCTATTTACACTATAGTCATTTTAAACAATATAACATCCATATAATTTGTGTACATCAAAAACACCATGCAGAATGTCTGATCTGATTGTAGTTATCAGTTAAGGGTAGAGATTGTTCCAGCTTAACCTTAAATTTGTTACTTAAATTGAACGATTAAGATAGACTGCAAATGTTCATTTTTCTCAGAGTTTTTTATCTACGAACGGAAGATCTCATGTCTCACATTGAAGAAAGAATTACCTAACTCTCTAACAGTCAAGACAGAATTACCTTACTCTCAAACAGTCAAGACAGTGGTGGTAGTATGATGTCTGAGGCAACCTTAACCCTTCATCTTAAGGGGAAGATATCAGCTGTTATGTCTCAAAGCAAATGTCTCACATTGAAGAAAGAATTACCTTACTCTCAAACAGTCAAGACAGAATTACCATATTCTCAAACAGTCAAGACAGTGGTAGTAGTATGATGTCTGAGGCAACCTTAACCCTTCATCTTAAGAGAAAGATATCAGCTGTTATGTCTTCAAGCCTAAGGATTGTCACGACCAAAGTAGCCCAAAATGCTTAAACTAGTTCATTATATATCAGGAAGTAAATAGCCCACTGACTCAGTAACTTGGTAACCCTTTCATATTGCTCAAAATACTTTAAATCCAAATTATTAATAGTAACCTACATAGTTCATTATATACTAGACTTATATTTCTTTCATAAGCGATGTGGGATGGGGTGTTCCAATCCACCCCCCTTAAAGTCATACGTCCCCGTGTGAATCCATCTATCTAACTCATATTTCATTCATAAGCTACAAGGCCTTTCCTATCGGGATTGGGGGTCCCACATTTCAGGGTGGTGGTAGTTTCAATACCATTTGTTATGATCCAAGTAACCCACTGGTCCAGTAACTTGGTAAGCCTTTTACATGGCTCAAAATGCTTAAGCCAAGTTATTAGTCGTAACCTACATAGTTCATTATATACCGGACTCCTATGTCATTTATAAGCAATATGGGATGGGTTATTACAGGACTCTCCATTAAGTATAAAAATAAAAAGAATACATGTTAGGAGCCTGTTAATTTGCTATAAAATACATAAGAATTGAATACACGTGACTCATACCATAAGAGGTTAAAAATTAAAGTTAAAGTTGAATTTTCAAGAAGAGTATTAAATAAACTTTCGTTTTTGGAAAATAAAATCAAAAGAATATGAGAAATGAATTACTGAGGTGATGGCTGATTTATTCATTTTTCATCTTCTTTTGAATTTATTTTTATAAAAGAAAAGACTATGTGATACTCATTTATGCAAATTTACCTTTTGATCTTCACTTTTAACTATTTATGGTATGATTCATTTGTATTCAATTCATATGCATGTATTAGAATGCAAACAAGCCGGCCTAAATGCACATCGTGGATGCTGTTCAACATCAACTTTGGGAAAGGTGAAATTCTATTCATTATTCCTGTACCACCTTTAATGTGCCTAAATCCAGTTGCATATTTCATAATAATATCCACCTATGAACTGATGCTTACAGACATGTCGAAATGGATGGTGAAGAAATGTTGGG
Organism: Sextonia rubra; assembly: GCA_037013555.1. Classification (NCBI taxonomy): domain Eukaryota; kingdom Viridiplantae; phylum Streptophyta; class Magnoliopsida; order Laurales; family Lauraceae; genus Sextonia; species Sextonia rubra. Next base: position 11,313,177 of record JASUAD010000001.1, on the reverse strand, counting down.
TTTTATTCTTTGGAAGTGCCTGAGACCTCATGGCTAAGCCTGGCACCTCATGCACGTGTCCGACACTAATATATGAGCTGGAAATAGGTCTGAACCATAAATATCAAATGAAAACAGAGAACCAGGTTTGGAGTCAGCAGTCTTGCCACCATGCTGCCTATCAAATGTGTAGAAATTTAAGTGCTTGCTTTATTCATCGTTAATTAAATTAACAACCACATGTTGTAATGACTCTTGGCCAATAGCATAGAAGTGGAACTGCTGACAGATCATGGATTAGACCCCATTTATTAGCATACTTAGATCAGTTGATGGCAAGTGTAACTTCATATTTCATTTCAACAGATATGTATGAAGTAAAACATCTTGAGCCGCCTGAAGTGCATGTTACATAACTCATCCTTTTTAGAGAACATTAGAGATACAGATAAATTGACAGATAAAACAGGACGAGACTTTTGCGTATTTGGATTTAGAGGCAGAATTCGATTGGAGCTCTCCGCGCCCATTGTGTCAGCGATGCAGGGGTTCACTGATCACCTTGTGAACATGAGTTCCATTGAATTCCAATAGATGAATTCCCCTACATGGCATGGTAAGAAAAACAAACTCAATTCGAAAAAGCAAAGAAGAAAGAGTGAAGGTTTCACCAGCAGAGTAGATAATCAAGACAGCATACTGACCCAAATGAGTCCTGAACATTTTCTCGCCAAGCATCCAAAGATCAGGCTTTGATATAATCCAAACGATCATGCTTCCTTTTGTTAGGCCTGGGAAAAAAGCAAAGTTGAGCCCAAGTCTTCTTCACCTTAAATGGTTGGGCTTTCACATCCCTCTTTGCAACAAGTTCTGCCATATATAGAACAACGGCCTGAAAAGAATGGCACCAATCAGCCACATAAAGCAAAACAATTGCCAAAAGTGGTTTTGATTTCTTTTGAGTTTCATTAGAAATGCAGTGGGGTGTCATGTTTTCTGCTTTAAGTTAAGACAGACGTTTACCAGATTACGAGAAACACAGAAGATCCATTTGTAGTGCAGATAGGTGGATAATTGCATCCCTAGTGACGTTGTAATGGTTTCCCACACTGCACCCAATGCCAAGTAGAACAGAGAAGCATTTGTTCTACATTCAACCCCCAGAAATTTGGGTTATTCATTAAAATACAATACCTAAAAATCTCTAACTACTATGGCTTACCTCTGCACCCATTTCAGCTACATGCCTTGGTGGCACCTCCAAAGGATTTTCTTGGATCCGAAGAACATGTAACTTCGATAGCATCCCGAAAGAGTCTGGAAGCACCCTTATCTGATTATTACTGATGTCCAACTCTTCCAGCATCTCAAGGTTTCCTATAGACCGTGGGAGCGATTGCAGATCGGCGAAGTTATTTCCCAAGTTCATCTTGACAATCATGGTAGCAAGACACAAGCTTTCTGGCACGGACTCAAGCTCATTGAAGCTCACATCAAGTTCCTTCAACTTTGACATTGATGCCATTGTTGTGGGTAATCCTTTGATGTTGTTATAGCGCACAGACAGTATTTCCAATGACTCAAGTCTTCCTATAGCTTCTGGCAATGCTTTAAGGCGATTGTAATCTGCCCGGAGCTGAACCAGAGAAGAACAATGACCAATGGTATGTGGGAGCTCTTCAATATCATTCGTCTCCATGTTTAATTTCTTCAGATTGACTAGATTCCCAATTGCATCTGAGAGCGATGATAACTGGTTCGCACTCACATCAAGTTCCGCAAGATGCGACAATTTGCCAAAAGTAGCCGGCAAAGTACATAGTTGGTTACCACTTAAGTCCAGAAACACCAAACTGAAAAGATTACCCATGGAATCCGGGAGTTCAGATATACGGTTTGAACGAAGGTCTAGTTTTGTCAAGGAAGAAAGGCCACCAATCGTAGTGGGAAGGGAAATGATCTGGTTCTCAGATAGATTGAGAGTCATTAGACCAGACAGCTTTCCAAATGAATCAGGGAGCCACTCAATTTGATCTATCAGTTTATTGTGTAGGTCAAGATCACGGGTGCCTTTCTTTGCAGAGATCTCAATCAAACTAGCTAATTTTATCAGAGTCAGCTTCTCACCATCTTCTCCTACAGAGTCCATGAAAAACTTTCTCATAAGTTTGTCAGATAAATTCATCATAATATTATCTAAACACAGTATCAGAACATGATGTTGTTAATAATAATAATTAAAAAAAAAACACAGCACACAAGATTGGTACTTTCTTTTTCCCTATTCTCTGCTGGGTTTCTGGCATCAGATTCCATTTTCAGCAAAAGAGTGGGACAAGTGAATGCAAAAAATAGAAAACGGATTTCCAATAACACACCAGAAAGAAAACAGGAAAGAAGAAGAAGCAAATCATGAAAGACAATGAGACTCAACATCGGAAGAGAAACCAAGATGGATAAATTCAATGGAGTCCTCACCTTTCAAATACAGCTCTATCTAATATCAATCTCTACTTCTTAAGAGGCAAGTGATTTTAATGAAACCAACACAAAGCCATCCTATTAGCCAACCTTAATAAAATGTTTCAGGGCAAACAGTTAAAAAGAAGAAATGAATTCAGGTATATGACATCTTCTAACCCTTTCAAATGGCACTAAAGTAAGTCTCCGCCATTCAATTGGAGACTCAAACTGCAACACATGCCTACCCTACAAACTAAAAAAAATAGCACCAGTGGCATCCAAATCAACCCAAATGCCATCTAACTCACCAGAACTAACTCCAAATTTGACAGAAGGATTCGGTGACAAGCCTCGCAATGAATCTGTACCAACACCAGTTCCTTCTCTGCACATACTGGCCTTTGCTTTCTTCAAGTAACTATCATCTTTAGCAAACAACTGAGGACGACTCCTAATCTCTTTCTCAATAACAGGCCCAGATGAAACAGTAAAGGACTTGGAACCGGATGTAGAAGGGGTAGCAGCTGCACTGGAAGACAGACTTCCAGAAACCATTGAAACCGTCGCATTTGAAAAATCAGAAGCTGCATTGTAATTCTCAGAAGACGGTATGCCTTTGGAAGCGCTCTGAACGAGTTCATCAAAGAGAGTATGAACGTTCTCTAGATCGAGTAGTTTCAGAGCTTCCCTCTTCTGTTCTTTGCTCTGGAAAAAGACTAAATTTTTTTGCATTTCCAGTAGAACGAAGAACAGTTCCTCTGGGATGTTAGAACCCTTCCTCTGCTTCATGATTGCATCAATTCTCAACTCTTCCTCCTTCCCCGCGTTACGGATTAAACCCAATGCGGCATCAACATCATCAAGAGCTGGTCTTGGGGGCAGAGATTTGTGAATTCTCATGATCTCTTCAACAACTCCATGAATGGATTGGAGGACAAGAGCCATCTTTTATTTAATCCGAGACCCAGAACAGGAAGACCCAGAAAAATTCAGATTGAACACAACTTCTCTATGAAGCTAGTCCGAGAGAGATGCAAATTCGGTGCTTAAAACAAGAAACCCGGATCACAGAAGCAGCTTTAGAATGCACTCAACCGCTTTTCAGTGGTTCCCATGGATTTTCTGCGAGTTTCATGAGAATCTACCGACAGAAAACTAGCTCTGAAAGAACCCATTTTTGTACATGAAATCACATACCCAGATCGGAAGATAGAAGAACGGATTAGAATTTACGAAATGAGAACGAAACCCAAGTCAGCTCATTCAATTTTATTAACGAAACTACTAGTAAATCTAAGTAGAAAAACAAGGAAACACGCAACGGCCCATTCGCCGAAGCACCAAAACAAAGGAAACGACTTTTTCAATCAAATTACGTAAGACCCAGATCAGAAAAGATTAAAAAAAAGACCCGAAAAGAGAAAAAGTATCGAATCCTGTTCAACCTATTCCTCTGTTCATCTCAAAATTTCCTGGAAATGGTGCCGAGGCACGACAAACATAATAAAGAAACGATTTTTATATGAGGTTAGATGAAACAGCTGCAGTACTCTCCTGAAAGCGTGTAGTTTCTTCCGTTTGTTTCTGAAAATTCCAGCTTTTCTCGAGCTTCTGCAACTCCCTCTGGCGGATGTGGAAGACCCTTCTCTCTCTCTCTCTCTCTCTGATCCTGGAAGCCCACAGAGCGTTTAACAGAGGAATTAGAAAAGAATAGAACCCGATTTTCAGAAGATGAAACGAGACTTTTGTCTTACCAAAATAGATAATGACCAAATTGCCACTACTTGTTTTTCTTTTTTTCTTTTTTTTTTTCCTTCTTTTTTGTTATTTTTGATGAGCAAATTATCCCCTAGAGGCTTAGATGTGTAAAGGAAACAAAGAGTAGCAGCCCGACCAAGAACCCATGGAAATTTTCTCTAATAAATAACTAACGTGGGATATTTAGCTATAACTTTTACGATTAGGGCTTAGTTGGGCCAGGCTTCAAATGGACTATGATAAATAAATAACTTTATTTATTTATTTCTTTATTATTATTTGGCATAGAGAGGAATAATCTATGATCAATTTGATCCTTTTAAGCATAACTCCTTTAACCAAAAATGGCACTGTGTTGAATTTGTTTTTTATTTGAATATCAGTCAATGCTGATTTTTATTATAATAAACTCACATGGTGCATTGTGATTTAGCTTTAAGGACCTCGATTTGAAGGGTATGATCATTTGTTAAAAATGATATTGTGAGCACCACTAATCCACATGGAAACTATGCATCTTCTTACTTATCTAATTATCATACATCATAAAAAAATGGTTATGGATAAAATCATAACATAGAATCAATAATTTAACTAGTTTGAGCCCAACTTGTGAAGTGCACGTTTCAATAGAAAAAGTGGAAGAGAGGATCTGAAGGTCATTGTTTAAGTGATAGAAAAAGTAGTTTCACAATTCATTCTAATCAGAGTGATACACATAATTGAACAGATCACTATATATATATATATTTGATAGGTAACACAAACATATATTATAAAAGGAAGAGCAATATAGAAGGAAGCAAATAATAGGGATATGTATAAAAGCCTTAAACCAAATTGACCAATACGTTAAAAGATAGTTAAAGAGTTTAACTCAATAATTAATCACACTTTTCATATGTACATCAATGCAATGGTATGTCTATTTTGTTTGACTGAAATCTGAGTGACCCCTTTCTTTCAGAAGATGGTAGATCTGAATGGTTTGGAATATTGAGACAGAGGGAAGCCATCTTCTCCTGTAATTTTGAACATAAGTTGGCAGGGTTTACATGTTTTTGTAAGGTATCGATCTCCCCAACTGTGTGGTACTTCGTGTAACAGACCCACGCCAAACCTGTGGATTCAGTTCTCCCTCATTTATGGATGGACCCAGAGCCATATCCCACAAATCCACCAAATGTGTGGCCCACACGGAACAATGTTCAAATATATGAACGAGATGCACCCAATAAAATGATCTTTGATAGTAATCATAATAACTTCAGATTGTATAAGTTTAGAGCGCATATTTATGCCTCAATTCAAACATCGTTTACATCTGACTGTGCTTGACAGTTTACCAAGTACTGACGCTTGATATTAATTGAAGTAACGACATTATGTAATGGCCTTTTCGGTTATGTACCGGTCTCCATGTCAAACTCTTTTTCTGAATCTGGGTCATAATTGTTGGGCTGACAAACTGACAATTCCTAACTTGACCCTATCAAGTTTCAAGTCTTCCCAAACATATCCTGTAATTGAAAGTTTAGGCAATTTTTTGAAAAGATTATTAACAATTTGAGTTTGGGCGGTCTATAGTTTTAATATTTGATCATCACCCTGCTCTAAACCAACTAATTTACCATGAGTTTTCAAGCTTACTCGAGTGGATTTAAGTTAAGCCAAAACATGATACCTCATAGTTGAATCCAACCTATTGTCAACCATAATAATAATTCACATTGATTTGTTTTGGTACCACACCTAAGGGGATGGGGACCCAACAAGAGCCCTTGGGTACGGGAAGGAGACTTTGGATTAGGTAACGTACCCTTAAATGATAGAAAGAGGACTTAAGTGAGGCAAATTGGGAGTTAAGAATTGACACCTCTTACTATTAATGTAAGAGGCTAATCTTTACATTGAAACACTATCGAAGCTATATTTTGAATCATTTGATTTTACATAAATCAGTTGAAAAATTATGAAAAGCCTTCCTTGTGTAATCCTCATGAATCCCAAACAATTAATTGATTAGTGGGAGGGGAAATTCACTTTCTTAGTAATGATAGGGATAGATCTATTGTCCTGATGTTGGAAGTTTCTTTCCTTGGCCCGTGACACAAACTAGCAGAATAAATAAATAAATAAATGACTAAATTACACATCCATAGTTCCTAACAAAGTGTAACTTATGACGTAAGCAAACTGCACAGTCCCACCCATCTCTTCTCCTAATTGATGCTTACAAATTTTTTTTAATTCATTAGGCTATTAAAAGGGAGTCCCAATGTCCCATATTGATTAAAAAACAAAAAAGAAAAAGAAAAAGCAAGTCCCATATTATTTTGTTTCCTTGCTAAAGTTTTATTGTATTTTTATTAAAAAAATTCAACTGTTCTGGTTGATCATTCCCAAAAATATGTTGTTATAAGAAATGATAATCTAAAAATGAATTGAGATATTTTTCAGATTTGAAATAGTTCCTTTGGATATTATAAAAAAAAATGCGACCAAAAATGAACTTTTTCTTTCTCTTAACTCTTATATATATTACTCTGGCCACACACTCATGCCACCTAATCCCTATCCAATAAACCTAAGGATCAATATACTTGTGGATAGGGAGATTCCTTGTTAATCGGGCTACAAGTGGATTGGTAAATGAGAATCTATCATTATATATATTCTTTATTATTGTGATTTTCTCATATTTTTCACTTTTGAAAATATTTTTGAAATATTATTAGGAGCATATCATTCTAATTTCAAAATTAGTATGCCAATTTTTTTTTTTTTTTAAAGAATCACTGTCTTGCTTGTGAGAATGCAGATAGAAAGGGCATTGGAAGGTTAAATATCTGCCCGAACAAACGAGTCCAAAATACCGTTGGAGAGAACAATATTTCGAGGCGCTGGAATGACTTGGTTGTTGGTTTACGTGGCAGACATCACATCGGTCTGTTTCTCTTTAATCTGGATAAGGTTTCCGCTGTATTTAATGTTCCACTTTCATCGTTTAATCTCCATCACTCATCACTATGGGCCCCACCAGTACTGCTTTTTTAACTCTAACGCCAGTGATCAATCAATCAAAATCACCACCCATCCTTTCCAATTTTCCTCAATTCATTTATCCTGTAACCATAAAAATTATTCAATCTTTGACCCATCTCATCCACACAAATACAAGCTAGGAAAACTTAGAATTGAGAAATAATTAAAAAAAAAAAGCAAACTAATGTCTTCTGCCATTGGACCCCCTCCACCAACTCTTAGGTAGAGAATTTCTAAATATAACAATAATTGCCTCTTAAACATGAGTCCTGTAAACTCTTTCACACTTCCCATGAGTAGAATGTAAGGACCTCGGTATGAGGTCCATCTATTGATTGTCAGGACCATTTAAAATCAAATTTATACCCTCAATTGTGACTCAATGGAATTTCGTTGCAGGTAAACTTGTGATAGCATGACAATAAAATTATATTATTATTAATCAAAACTATGTTCAATCTTATCATGGACAATTAATATTAAAATCATTATCATCATCATCAAAGCCTTATCTCAATCATATTAGGATCGACACAATTAAAATAAAACTTAAAAAATATGCCATAGGAGGTGATATTTTTTATTTGTAACTGTCTGGAGTGGTCCATCAATAAATGGGACCCACGGCAGAGTTCCACACATCTCCGTCACTCACGGGGAGAATTAATTAGGGGATAGGGACTCTGGGCTCCATTTTATCCGAGCAATTTACATGGGTCCCACTCTCACAAGTGATAATGACGTCACTTCTGTATTGTTGCAGAGCTGCAACTGTGCCGATCACGCCAGTCCCGAAAAACATGGAGAATGGAACGCGTCAGTTAGCGACACGTAAAGTTGGAGAGTCGCCAGCGGTCGTCGCCAGTCCACCCGCCTGTAACCGTTGACTTCATTTGCCCAGAGAATCTGCAACTGGGCCCACTTCTCGAACCGTTGGATTGGATTTAATCTCGTTGGATAAGATACATAGGCATTAGATAAATAAACTGTGGGTCTTTTTCTGATGAATCCTCCAAGGCCAAAATTTGAAGAAAGTGACTATGAAAATGCGGTGGTGCCTTTGAAAATTACAGTGCCGAAGTTCTAACAAATGTATATATAGAATATAGATTCAAGTGTATAAATTTAGAAGCCCGGTTTTAAGTCACCTGTATTACTTTTGGATGTTTTGGGTTTTGTTTTGGTTGGGGGGTGTTGAATGCAATTTTAAAGGAAATCTGACTAATTCAAACAGCTTATTTGTTATTTAAATTCACATTCGACATTTCTTTGAGCCTTTCTCTGGGTGCCATGTCTCAAGCCTCATCAATCAATAGATTTCAGTTCAAATTTGCTCATAAAATTTGCATAAGGTTTTGAATATGGTTGTTTTCAATGGCTTACCAAAATCACAAGCTTACTCCCCATGTAGATCACATTGTATAAAAGTTAAAAAAAAGAAAATTTTACTTATAACAGCATGTAAAAGTGCATAAATAAATAACATAAACCAACTAGCTCTACAAGTAAGTAGTAATTGCAATGGGGTGCGTTAAACAGGTAACCCACCCCAACCTACTCATGGTAGGGTGGGTATAGATTTATGGACTTAGACCTAGTTCGCCTTCATGGTAGGTTTCAAGTTTTGGCTATCCCAACCAGCCATGTTTAGGACCATTCAATATATTTATTATTAACATATGTATACCGAAAATATTTGCATCATAGTTGGTATATATGTTAGGATTTTCGTATATTAGTTAATTCATAGGTTGGACAAAATTTTGAGTCTATTGAATTGTAATTTTTTATTTCTTTTAGAATGAATTATGGTATGAGTTGTCAAATAGACTGAAGTGAAGAAATTAAAAAAAACGTAAATTGAAGTATTTTGAAGTGATTTTCTGAGGATAACATGAATTTAAAAAGTCATATCTCACAAATCAAATATCAGATCGGGACAAGCTATTTACAATTGAAAAGCACTTTTTGAATATATATCCGTATATTCTAATATTGCATCAATCAAATCTAAAATGATAAAGTTTTGGTATCAGAGAGTTTGCAAAAATTGTGTTATTCGAAATTATGAAACTACCATTGTGCAAAACTTACAAAACTACCATTGCATAAAAACTCTTTTTTTTTTTTTTGGTGTGTGCCAGAATTAGTAGGTGAGTTTTACAAGGAATATTATTTAAGGCACAAATTATAAGTTATTTAAGGAGTGTTTCTCTTAACCCTAAAACATTCATCTCCAAATTTTAAGTAAAGATTTCAAATCGAAGATTCATTTCTTCTCTAAAACATTCATTAAAAAGACTGTACTGAAATTATTGAATTTTATAGAATATTGCTTCTACTCTCTTGTAACAGATTGTCTTTTCTTTTGTAGAAGGTTATTTATCTTGAATGGTTTCAAGGCATGTTGAATCAAGCGTGAAAAAGGCGATTGGTGTGTGCATTAACAAAAAGAACTTTAAACTTTTAAGTTGTGTGCAACTAGACAAAGCTAGTAAGTAGATCTTGTAACATTTTATTTTGGGTGTTTGATCTGAGTGTAGACTGATGTTAGCTCTCATGGTTTTTTTTTTTTTTTTTTTTTGAAGATTTGGATTTTTCATGTAAAAATTATGTGTTCTCTTGTGATTGATTATTGTTAACTTAGATTAATTGTTTGCATATAAAAATTTGTATTTGAACTTTAACCCTTATCAAGGTTAGAATCTTTCAATATTTTATTTAACTAAAGTAAGAGTGAGTGATACTGAAGGTTTGTGTTCTCTTTTGTTCAATCAACACTTCGTCATGCTTTTAACCTAAGAAAACCCCTATTATTTAGTGTGTAGGGGCGGCGGGGCCTTGAACGAGATATATGAATGGTTCAATCCATGTTGCTCCTTCTATAGGAAAGTATGCAGCATATTAGGTTTCAATGCAGAATCTTATACTACTCACCACTCCTATAAAGTTGGACGCACTCTTCTTAAGCTAGTCTAAATAATGAGGAGAGTTGATTGAACTTTAATTTAAAGATTAAAGAAATTGAATAAACTAACTTTCAAAGGGCTTGTCCAAAAGCCAAAACTACAACCATCATTTTTGAAATGTCTGACCCTTTTACCTTTATCTTTTCTTGTGTTTCATATTAACCTTTTTCCCTAGACTTGGAAGTTATCTTTTAGCCTTTTTCAGGTGGGTTGATTTAATTGCTATTTCGTATGAAAAGTGAACTGTTGAAATGGTTGATTGAATGTTGTAGGTAATTAAGTTGCAGAAGATACATGTCAAACCAAGTGTATAAGGATTTTTTTTATTTCTTATTTGGCAAAGGCAGCATTGAATTGTTGTTGGTGGTTGAATCACATAATTGTGTCCGAATTTAAATGATAAAACTTAGAAAAACATCTTAATTCTTTGAATTTATGTTACTATATATTTTAAGGCTCTTAAAGAAAACTGTATCATCATTCAGTACAACGGAATTTATCTCCTTAGTTTCACAATTGATTGTAATACAATTATGCTGTTCATCAAAGTCATTCAATTTTTTATTTTAATACTGAAAATAAAAACTCTCGCAATCTCTAAATATCTCCCATTGTAATATGAGGAACATAGGTAATTATATTATATTAATATAATAAAATTTTAATTTGCTAATGCTTTCAAATATTGTTTGTCCATCCAAATGTCATCCCTTACTTTTCCTTGGGAAGCATAGATGTGTTTTGCTAGTTGTCTATTCGGAGGTTGAGATGATAAGTTTCATCTGATTCAAAACCTATCTAATGAAGATATTCTGTCAAATTTTACCTGAAAAAGGCAATAAACATGCATTGCAGAAATCTTGAAACTCAGATGCTGTGCTATCACTATCAGAGTCCTATACTTATTTTCTGCAACTTATAAAAAAAACATTTTCTTGATCTAATGCGCATCCAATCCAAGTTGAGTTGGATTTTTAGGACATTTTTATCTTGGGTTCACTATTCATCAATGGAAAACGACTGACACACCAGTCCTTGTTTTTTTTTCTGTTTTTCACATGTTTCCATATAGAGTGCCCCGCAGTATTGGATAATCAATGAGCAAGCCCAAGATTTTTACATTTGGATGCACTGACATCACAGGATAGGACAATCAAATGGGGACAAAGTCCTCTCTCTCTCTCTCACCAAAATAATATCCTTCTTCTCTTTCCTTCATGCTTAGGCCCCACGAGTGGTAGCTATTTGCAAATATATCAACATCAACATCATCACATACACAGAAAAGAAAAAAACCATATAATTATGATACACAGATTGTATGTGGTTCACCATAAAGGTTAGCTACTTCCATGAGCTATGAGCATTTTGCTCGATTTCACTATAAAAGATGCTGGGCAATTCGTTACAAGGAATCCCGCTCCTTAACATTTAGCTCTTCAATCTTCATAGGTCTTAATTTTGCTCTCATAGTATTTTGTGGAGAAGAGAGCTCACACCTCTCATAAGCCCTACATGGCCCTACACGGTTTACACCGCGGGAAAGATATCTGTTACATTTCCTATACAAGTGATCAAAATATATAATATATGCTTTGTTGGGCACTAAAAAAGCCTCAGTACAAAGATCAAAATATCTTTGACCCTAACCTGATCATTAGCTAAAATAATGAAGCAATTCGGCTAAACTAAAATACAAGAGATAAGCCTAATACTTCTTAACCCATTGTTGAAGGGATTAAAATTAACAATTTTTGTTTCTTTGATAAATTGTCATCTTGCGATTCAATAGAATCAATTATACAACAATCAAATGATTGTACGTACAACTTAAATGGGGAGAGTGCAGAGGGATAGAAAGATAATTTATGGGTCCATGAGAATAAAGGGCCCAATACCTAGAATCCAGACTACGTACGTCCTTGATTTGATAAAGTCGGACCCTAAAAATGGTTCCAGGTCAGACCCGTCAGACCCCAAATCTAGACATCACAGTGGGGTCAGACTCATCTAGACCATTGGTGGATCAAGGCATACGGATCCACATGACCGCACTAACTTCGACTTGAAATTTAAAATGTGTGAAGAGAACAGGTGGGAAAAACTAGCCTCATTACAAATTCGAAATGCCCATAATTTTCTCCACCTTCAATCCTCATCCAAACAGACCCAGTATTTAACAATCCATATCTTCATATCAATATATATTTGATCAATGCAACCAGAAACCCAACTTTTTAACACGGATAAGCATGTGATTGCTTTACCTGCCGACGTCCTTACGCGGATATACAAGTGAGCAAAGAAGGAAGAAAAGTGAGGAGCAAACGTCTACAATTGGAACAAGATATAATATCTCTCAACCGCTATATATATACAATGGTCTATATTCTATTAGATTTAGATAATCCATTGACAAACCAAAGGTATTACAAGAAAAAGGAAGAAGGCCGTTGGAAAGTGAAGCTGGCTTAGGCACGAAAAAGAGCTGAAAGGTCGATGGTGATTGGTAGACTGCGACATCTAACCCCCAGGCGTCATGTGTACCCCGCTTTTAATTGAAATCACGGAGACTATATATTACTTTTTGACTATATTACCTTCCTCTGCTTATCTTCTTTCGACCTAATGCTTATAATTTTAAGCCTTCTCTCTACAATAAAAGTCACATTGACAACTAGCCGTTGCTCTTTTAGTTGGCAATCCTCTATGTCATCCCACTGTCAAGCAATTTATCCCTAGGTACTATACTTTTTTTTCCATCTTTGGGAGCCATCCTTTCCAATCATGGGTCCCTGCCCCTTCATTGGGTACTAAGAGAAATGAAGCCATGTCTTTTGGATCAGGGTGAAAGAGAGCAAGTGCTACTCTATTTTAGAAGTTGATATTGAATAGAGCTAGGTATAATCTAAGTGTGTCTACGTATTATTTCAACTTTTGCTGTCAACTGATCAGGGATGCAAGTGGTATGTGAATGAGTATGTTTGAGAACCTCATAAAAATAAATGAATAAGAATTATCATTGTCGGCATAATCCTAGAATTGAACTTTTTAAAGCCATGAAATTCAACTATAGTTCTTTTGGAATTAAATCAAAAGGTGATTCACTTTTGAAACAGTGTCAAAACTAGGTGAGTCCAAAGGCCAGGGTGTGCTATTATCTGAATGACTCTATGGTTCATATGTGAGGGCAAAATATAAATTTAAAGAGATGGCTCCAAAAATAAATAAATAAATAAAAATTCCTTGCTTCCACAACAATAATACTTGTCATTTCAGTGATAATCAATAGATTCAGGAAATGTGGTATGAAGGTGTAGGAATAGTTCATTAAGAATAGATATCTGAAAAAAAAAAACATTATGAAATATTAGTAGCCATCAGCTTAAAAGAAGCAAAAATGACGAACAGTTTAAAACTATCTCTTTTTTTATCGAACGGCTAAGAATGCTTGATTAGTCATTGACTTTTTTTTTCTTTTTCTAATAGTGGAGCAAGTGGGCCGTGCCGGCATGCCATATGTACTATAATACATCTATTGTCTTGGATGCTATTCTTGGGTTTTCTATATGAAAAAGGGCATTTTTGAAGAATTTGTCTTTTTGTAATTTGTATATAACAGTGCTCTTATTGATGATTTGTTGGGAAAAGGAACTATATGAATAAGAAATGGCAATGGATCGGTCAGTTGTTTTAAGCATCGATTCTCACATTGGAATGTGGGCAAAAACCGGTGGTTTCATTTGGAGACGGGAAGACAACAAACGACTTACAAGATCATGTCTCGTCATCCACCTTTGAAATTTGGATATGCATTAAGAGTCATGGAGTGCCTTTATGCACTAATAATCATTGTCATTATCCATCCTCATTGGCAACCAATATGGAGTCATCAAAATAATAATATAAGAGATCCCACTATAAATAGCAAACCCACCTCATGTAGGGTCCACCCGTAATAAAGTTTTTTTCTTCTTGATAAATTAGAGGCATGAATAAAGTTGGTGGTGTGAAAAGAGTTAGTTGGCCTAATCTCTCTCTTTCAAATGACCGTACCTTCTAATTTAGGAGTCAATAACTAATTGGCTTTACAATGGACTTGAACTCATTCTACACGTCTCTAATCAAATGAGCCTAAAGGCGAAAATTGAAAATATGCCAGGATGAGGCTACCATGTAAATTGAGGGACGCATGTGAGAAGATAAAAGCACAGAATTTTGCATAACAATAGTTTTGAAAATCTATCTTGCCCCCCCCCCCCCCCCCCCCCCCCCCCCCCCCCCCTTGGTTCTTCTCTTGAATTGAGCAACAACAGGAGACCAAAGTTTAATGACTTCATACGGTAAAAATTTCTGATAATAAATTAAACTGTAAATACTAGTTAGATTAGCATTAAGTTGAGTTCAAGTTAAATTCCCAAAGCGTGGTAGGTGTGCCATTGAGTAAAGGTAACCCTCTTCCTCCCTCCAAAAGTGGAAAGGCACAGCAAGTAATGGGGGGATTTGAGAAATTTTTAATAAAATGAGGGCCTTATTCTAAACTGACCAGGTGGAGTATGATGAAAAATAAGATCTATAATTTGATTTTTACCAAAAAATTCACAATTTGATTATGACGATGTGCAGCACTGTCTTAGGTTTTTTTTTTCTTTCTTTTTTGGTACCCCACCCTTAAGGAGGTTAAGAACCTTAGCCCTTTAGTGAGGAGAGATATCTTGGGTAAGATTGGCGAACCCTCTAGTGTGAAAAGAAGACTTCTTGTGAGGTAACAAGTTCTTAGGTGACCTTGATCACATGCTCGTAAGATCTAACACCTCTAAGCACTAGCTTAGGTTGCCCATGTTTTCTGTGACATCAGTGCCTCATTTGATTTGAATTCTTGGGTGGTCCACGCACTGCTGTTTGTTGTGTCATGATCACATAGTCTGTCTTGCGATATTGACCCGTGCAAAAGCTTTTGATACAATTCATTTTCTTGCAATGACCATTCGCCATTTTGGGCATTAGAAGTTTTTCTACCAATTTTGGGAAAAGAACAAGTGAAATAACGCAATCTTATATATTAATTATTAATCATATGCATTAAATATGTTATTAAGCATGACTCAATTTTACAGTGAGACCAACTCTTATTAAAAATAAAACTTGAGAATATATTATTGAAGAGGATGCTATTCATTTTATATGGTTAGATTATCAATAAGTGGGCCCCACATTAGTGTTCCACATCCCACTCACGGGAAGCTCTTGTGGGAGGCTACTCAAAGGATTCAAACTCAGATAAGTTAGACAAACCAACCTTAAATAATAGTAAAAATGATCACATGTTTTTTTTATTACCCAGCTATAAGAAGTTGGACCCTTGACCTCCGATGACCGTAGTAGACTTCAGGTGAGGTGTTGGAATACTGGTGAGTGAAATAGACCTCGGGTGAAGTGAAAGAGTCTTTTGATGAGAGAAAGTAGTATTCCCAATATTTGAATCCTTGGCAGTTAGGTAAAACCAAACACCTCTTATCACTGAGGTAAGAGGTTGCTCAAAAAAATAGTCATATATTGAAGTACATGAGAATTTCCCTGAGGGTGAGTTAGTTTGACCCAACTAGACCTCACATCTATTTGATCGAAACCATTCAAGCATAGACCCTACTCTGAATCTGCTCTAAGAAAGATTTTACCTCAACCAGAGTGATACCGCTGTTAGATCATGTTGTGTGTAAAAGTAGCAATGAAAATTTAATCGTGTTTTACAAATTGATCAATTTAACAGTGGATATTATACCGATTAGAGTGAGATTTGTGCTATCTAATACTCATTTGGGATTGTGAAATATGAATGGCATAGATCATGAAAAAGTGACGCCGACATGAGCCATCAGTGAGTTGTTTGGGTTCTGAGCCTGACGTCAGCATAAGATTAGTCCTCAAATTATAATAAACAATCTAAAAATAGATCGTTATCTACAACAAAACATGAAAATGTCATGAATTGAAAAAAGACCTTTTTGGAATGGCCCTTGCTATTCCTTTATATCACTTGAAATTAATGGTTCCCTTTGCCGATCTTTTTCATTATTGTTAAGGATATTGTGCCATATGCCTCTGGATTGTTATGAGTTCCTTCCTAAGTTATTATTGTCATCGTTGTCATCGTCATGTCATCGACTTATAAAAAAATGTTGGACTTAAGATGAAATTTGCTCCTAGATTGAATTCTTTTTTTACTGCAATGATATTGCATTTATTATTTCCCATGTCCACCAAAAGATTTAGAGGTGCTCTCAAGTATGTAATTTTTTAGATTACAAATAAATACACAATATACAACGAAAAATAAAATAAAATAAGAAAGTAATCACCACAAGAAGACATGATTTTTGCATGGATACCTGAATTGGAAAAAAAACCATGAGTCCACTCTGGGCCATCAATTAAGCACTATAAATCTCACTATTACAAAAAATATACTTACAACTCTTATTCAGTTCTTGTGCAACCTAGGGATTGTAATTCTTATTGTACAAATGTTACACACTGGAACAATGTCCTGCAGTCCACCGTAACAAATTCAATCAACTGAACGCCCTCTAATTGTTATGCTTTAGATAATCTATCATAAAGAGATGTAGATGATTAGAATCTTTAGAACAAAGCTTCGGCATTTTTCTCTCCAATAAATGCTTTAGAGAAGAAAGAGACCTCTAATAAGTAATCTCTACTTAGAATAATAAGATCTGTACTTTAAGGTTAGGAGTTGAACTCTTTAAATAACTCAAGTTTCATGCCTCATAATAATATTCATTGTAGAACTCAAATTGCCAATTCTTTCACACACACACACACACACAAACAAACTGTTTTTGTGCAATGGGAGTTTGTAATTATGAACAACATAATTTTTGTAAACTTTTTAAGGCCATAACTTCGTTGTTTTAGCTCCGATTAATGTAATCTTAGGCTTTACAGATTTCTATTTAAAATGAGCTTTCTAATAATAGGTAGCTTGCCTATATTCAACATTCAGTTTGTGAAATATGACTTTTTTAATTTAAATACCTTTATTTGTTTCTTCTAGTGACTCACACAATAGCCCATTCTAAAATAAACATAAAATAAAACGTAATGGCTCAAAATTTTGTTCAACGCATAAATTACCTGACACTCAAAATTCTTACATCCACAACAGAAGCTATCTTACTATAACCCCACCCACTTGAAAAAAGCGATCTCCTCACGTTTAGTGTTGAGCAAAATTTCACTGCAATATACAGTGACTACGATCGAATTCATCACTACATGCCTCACACATAATTAAAAAAGAGAGTAAATCTGACAAAGAGTCCTCGTAATGTTGAAGATGATTTCGTTGAGTCATAATTCAAGCAAAGGTTATTTGAGCATTTTGATTGAAGAAATTAAACCTGGTCCTAAACCCAACCTAACAGTGGTCGTTTCAAATCCCGAGGGCATATTTTGATCCAATGGTCTGCATTGACACGGAGACAACAATATAAAATGTTTTACTTGGTCAAGAAATTATTCTTTTGGTTAAAATATATGAACCTGGGTATTACACCACCAAATATCTAGCAAGCAACAAGCCATGTGCAATGGAGATTGAGCAAGATATGAATAAAATAAATGTATGCACAGAGAAAGCTCAGAAGAGAACATCAGAGGAGCAGACACCTTGTAGACAAGGAAGGGACCCACATGAATTCTAACGAATGGACCTGCAAACCTCACCAAATTGTGTGGAGATGATAATGTGAATGCTACCCCAAACACTACGAGGCCAATGTTTATGGGCAAGAGATATCGTGGCATTTTCTTTCTCTAATGATTTCATTTTTGTGTTTTTATTAGGATTTTTATATGTTGGCTGATTTATGGGTTGGACAAAATTCAAGGTCAATTGAGTTGTATTTTTTTTATTTCTTTTAAAATAGACTGTGGTATTAATCTCCGGATGCATTAAAATGAAGAAACCGAAGAAAGAATGCAGATTAAAGTTTTTAAAGTGAATTTTTAATGACAATATAGTATAAAAAGGTCATATCTTATAAACCGAGCATCGGATTGAAGCAAGCTACTTACCATTGAAAAGCTTTTTTTGAGAAGATATTTGTAGGTTCCAAGACTGCGTCAATCAGAGCTAAAACGACAAAGTTATGGCTCATGGAAAATTTGCAAGAATTGTATTGAAAAATACATCTACTCGAGCAAACCTGTAGCCCAACATGAGCACCTGAAGCGTAGAAACTCATTTTTCTATCTGTTCTACAAAGACTCTAACTTTAAGGCACGAATTGGAAGTTATAAAAAAGGGTTTTCTCTCAATCCTAATGTAAGGATCTCATTGTTTGAAATTGAGAATTCACATTTAAAATCAACTTACTTCTCTAGAGCCACTATTGGAGAGCTTGTGTTTAAACTTTGAGTTCTAGAGTATATTGTTTTTACTTTCGTGTAGAATATTGTTTTGTTGAAGATTGGTTGGATTAAGCGCAGTGAGCGGTGAACGGTAAGAAGTCGTGACAACAAGAATTGTACAAGAAGAACTATAGTGCTTAGGTTGAGTAGTAACTGGAAAAAGGTATGCGAGTATATTTTGTAATTGCTCGTTTTACGTACTTGATTTTTGTTTGTCTGAGGAGAACTAGTGATTTTTTTCGAATAGGGCTTTTCACATAAAAATCTACGTGTTTTCTTCTTGTGGTGTGTGATTGATTTATTTGTTAGTTCTTTTAATCTTCTGTTGTATATATTCTGAACTGCAATATAAAAATCGATTTAGGACGATCTTTCAGTTTTTAATTTTAGATGATTTGGAGAATGATGTGATAGACTAATGGTTGGGTGTCTCATTCTTACCCAATTGTCTAGATCTCGACCCTTGGAATTTTTTTTAACCATGTTTGTGTAAGTGGTCCTCTCTCTTGAGTGTGCAGATTATCTACACTACATTATGTGTCGGGGTTCACTCATGTGTCAATTGGGTTGATCCAGCCATGTTAGGTGGTGCCCAAAACTTTTTTTCCGTATAGCTTAGAGTAACAATATTTTACCTGGGTAATGATTTCATTTTGGATAGTTTTTTGTTTTTATTTTTTGGTGTGGAAAAAGACTTTTTACAATGAAATTCTAGTATTTTCTTCTTTTTTTCATTTCCACCCTTTTTTCTTCATCTACTGGTAAGGGACTTTTTTTTAATTTTTGGGAAGAAACTGATAAGGGACTTGAATCGATATCTTCATAACTTTTGCAAGAAATGACTCTTTCTATTTCATGGATCTTAATATGATTGCCAAGGATGCTTTCATTGTGAAATTGAAAGAAATGCTAACATGGAACAACAAAAAATTATTCTCTTTCAAAATCTTTTTTTTTCTTTTTTACTTTTATCTAGAAAATGTCGTTCATGAACATACACTTTGCCACAATGCTGGTTTCTTTTTGAGTGAGTTTCTAGTAGGGAATTGCGCGCCGACTGGGTTCTTCTTGAGGGGGAGTATTGAGGAGTGGGTTCCAACCAATGGGAAATATCAAAAGTATTTCTTTTGCCTCTAATAACACCTTAAGGTTTTGGTAGGAATTGTTAGCTAAGGAAATTTAATATAGTATCAGAACCAACCGATATTAAGTTCGAATTCCAAGAGAAACGACTTGGCGCTAAATTAAAAAAAAGCATTAGAGGTTTTGGTAGGAATGGTTGGCATGTTCAAAATTGATCACTTAAAAGGGCCCATTGTGAATCAGTGATGGACAATTCAGATCTCATAGCATGCATCAATTTCATGAGTGGTCAACAGTCAACTGGCCATCTTTATAATTGGTTAAGCATTTAAGATTAGTAGTATGAGATTATTATCCTAATGAAATGATATGCAGCCTAGATGGTATATAGCTTATATACAATTCAGGTCATCACTCATATGCAAGTTTTTCATTGGGAGGACAGCTAGAAAGGTCTCATCATGGACATAAGGGATCTAAAAATTCAGCCACCAAATTATCCTAGCCCGAAATTTGATGACCATAATGTTAATGATATCTTAAATATAGATTTTCCTGATATTTAATCCAAGTGCACGTGAAGGTTTGGTGAGTGTAAAATTGTGTCTAATGTCAAATAATGGGTTGAAAAGAGTATCAAAAGGACTACATTGATGAAAGGTGGGCACCACAGTGTTTGACTGCGCTTCTAGTTGCTCTGGGAGAACATTACCCCTAAAATTATATGTACATGCGTTTCTTTCATAATTTAAACATATATTTTTTTAAAATCTTAATTGTTTAATTTGTTATTAGAGGGTTTTACCCAAAAATTTCCCTTAGATGATACTTATATTGTATTGTACCCAGTAGTTCTAACCACACCACATTGTTCTCCAAGGCCGTTTCTCATTTAAAAGACATTTTTTGGGTAGTGTTGCTAGCGGTTCTTATCTATTCATTAATATATATAATAAGTGAGAGCCGCTAGCGATTTTTATCTATTAGTGTAGTGAAAAAGAGAATTAAGAGACGCTCGAGATGAGGCCAAGCCAAGTATCATATGTTTGTATGGAGCACTTCTCTTGTTTTGTTGAAAAACCAAGTCTTTTAATCTTGGGAAAGTTGGATTTCGGATGAGGAATTTGAAGTTTATTCGGTGGGTTGTTTGTGACTGGTATAAATAGAGTAAATACAAGTAAGGTTTTCACATTGAAATAATAAAGAAAAGATAAAACAAAATACTTAACACAAAAATTTCCCTTAGACACCACTTACACTGTATTGTACCCAGTAGTTCTGACCACATCAAATTATACCTTAGGCCCCTTTCAGGTGTCAAAAAAAAAAGTACGTAAGAGTCACTAATGGTGCTCTGCTTCCCATTCTTTGAATTTTTGTGGATTATTTGTGGTAAATG
This sequence comes from Sextonia rubra, assembly GCA_037013555.1. NCBI lineage: Eukaryota > Viridiplantae > Streptophyta > Magnoliopsida > Laurales > Lauraceae > Sextonia > Sextonia rubra. The sequence continues at coordinate 11,292,048 of JASUAD010000001.1, read as the reverse complement.
TAAATAGAACAAATACGGTTAGGCAAGAATAGATGGTCCTCCTTACGGATCGATGTCACATGTCCAGCCAAAGGAACACTATCAAACGAATTAGAGCCCAATCCTCGTCTTCTCCCTTCGCCATGAACAATCAAATGCAAAACTCGAGTTGTATAGTCTTAACTTGTGGCGCCACTAGCAATGTTCACACAAAATACACTACAAAAAAATGCAAAAAAGATTTTTTGGCGGTGGCTTTTTTATTTCTACTGCTAAAAGTTACTTTTGGGACAAAAATTTACACTTTTAGTGACAGAAAAAACCTTTCTGTCGCAAAAGTCATATCAAGCTCTGATTGTTTGATAGCATTTTTTAGGCTGGACTATGATACCGATTAGTAATGAGGACCATCTATTCCTACCTAACTGTGGATGCTCTATTTACACTCACCACAATCAACCCACAAAACAAACTACAAAGAATGGAAAGAGGATCACCACTAGCGACTCTTACATACTTTTTTTTTTACACCCAAAAGGGCTTTGAGGTACAATCTGATGTGGTCAGAACTACTAAGTATCATACAGTATAAGTGCCGTCTAAAGGGAATTTTCGTGTTATAACCTCTTGTTTCTATCTTTTCTTTGTCATTTCAATGTGACAACCTTACTTGTATCTACTCAATATGGTGAGTGCTTGTAACCCACGCTAGCAGGGACCAACCTTAGGCCAGTGCACAATGGGCTGTATTTGCGACTGTGCTTCTACACTAATGAGCTGGACTTGGCCCTGACTTTCCTTAACAGATTTAGCATATATTTTACAGATACACAAAAAAAAATTATAAAAGGGCATTTCTTTATGCAAATTGTAGACCAGCCTAATTTTCTGGTCTTTACAGTTGAATATGAGGTTAATATCGAACCAATAATTAAATGGCTAGTCCCTGGACCATCTCAAACAATGGACGTCCATACCCAATTGAAAAAACATATTTTATTCATCCACCATGACATTTGTCACAGAATTAGAAATATTGAGCTCTTACGTTACTAGTGAAAATACGCATAACTGGAATCTTGATTTTGTTTGGGCCAAGGCTGTCGTTTTGGGCCCACTCTTGGACCCAGTCCAGGAGCTACGTCAAGTGATTGGACATTTGGATTTTAGCTTGCAGGAAAGGCTTTGATAAAATTATCCTTTTTTGTATTTTTTTTTTGTTTTGGATTCGTTGGAGGTTGTAAAATGTAAATGTATATTGGCGTTTTGGAGGTTTGCTTCATTAGAGGTTTTCTTTACTAATAGAAAAGTTTTCACAGACCTGCAAATTGAATCACTTCCCACAAACTTAATTAGCCAAATGCAGCTCATTTAGTAAATGTAAGACAAATCTTCAAGCCTATGACTCATCCAGGAGTGGTTTGAATGGTTGGGGTGACAGCATGGGATGCCGAGGACTGCACCAGTTACTTTGAACTGGCCATGAATTCAATCCCTTCCCTTATATATCCGACATAAACTAAGTTAAAACCAAATCGAAATCGACCAGCTCATGACATGTTTATCAATTCATCCGTATAAATCCTAGTCCCTTCAGATATCACGCAGGCCAGCTTTTAAAGGGCCAGGTTCAGTCGGATATGTGCCTCTACTACTAATTTTTGGCCCTAGATTGGAGCTGGAGCTTGACACAGATGTTGAGAGTTGGACATAAAGTGAACTCGCTCCACAATTGATATTGCTTTAGGACACTCTTAAGGCCATATCCAGAGAATCGTTCAGCCCAAGGCCAGTAGCGAGGCCTAACTCAAAATAACGGTGCGTGCATTGGGCCTGGTTCCACTTAAAAATGTAACTAGGCATGGCAACCGGGCCAGGTTACCCGCTCAGGGTGGTCTTGGAAGGGGTCTTTTAGTATATATATAATTCTATATAAAACCCTAACAGCAACTGTCTGTTGCCTGTTACCTGTTGCCTGTTGATTAGGAGGTAAATATTGCAGTAATATCATAATAGGAAAAAACTGCCTATGATAATATTGGGATAAGAATTTTTAGAAGAGATCGGAGACAAGAAAATTTGAAATGAGGGTTGTGAGTTGTGACAACCATCTAAGCTGAGATCTCATCTAACACAGCCACCTCATCTGTGAAAGAAAACCCATTTTGAACAGCTTTGTTCATTGTCTGGATCAGATTGGGTCAAGGGTCGTTCACGCCCAGCCTGCTAACTATGACTGGATTCTGCCAATGAGCCTGAATATTAGGCCTTAGCCCGGCATATTTTTTAAGACATTGTAATGGTCAATGCCTATTTAAATAAATGCGTATGCCCTGTTTCTTCTAAGTATGTCGGGCGGGGTGGACCTTTGAACACTCCAAGGCCATATTTGGCCCGTTTAAAATGGTGGACCGGGTTCCCACAGGTTCAACAACAAAATCCAAATATAGCACAATCTTGGTTGGGCTTGGATCAAGCTCTGGCTACGCTTGAACAGCTTCATTATCAGTGCGACTCATCACTAATCTGATTAGAGAATCTATTGAAGAGATAACAATAGTGTTTAAAAAGTTCTAACCCATATGGATGGTATAAGAGTCTGGATCCACTGAGGCTCGGGTTCTAAACAAAATCTGACATAGGAGTCACTCAATTTGAAGCCCATGGAAGAATTTGGGCCGGGCTTCGGCCAAGACCTCTATTAGCTGAATTGGCCTCTGCTATATATATGTTTTTAACATATGGCAAAACTTTGGTGAGAGCGACAGTAAGAGAAATCGTGCAAACCCCCTTTTTTTAAGCATCTGAGATCATGAGACCCTTATGATCAATCTAACACCTTGCAACGTATTGAACCACTCCTTTTTCATAAAAAAAAAAAAGGGGATATTTAGAGGTCGGTCCTTATTTCTTATGTTTTACAACGTTAAATTCATATTAATTTGCGTTAAATCACTAAATCCTTTATTCTGATTTTTTCTTTGAGCGGAAAACTATTATCTTTCTGTTAAGGATATTTTATACCGAAAATGCTCTTTAATTAGTTTGTTACATTTTTCCTGCAATTTAGGTGCTAGAATCACTTTTTTATTTCAGTTTCGAATTGGAATTATCCGATATGGTCACATTTTTTTGGAGCGGCATGTATGTTCTTCTTATTTGTTTTTCTTCTTCTCTCTTCTTTTTTTCTTTCTTCCATGTTTTTTTTTGTTTGATTCTTTTATTTTCTTCTTGTTTGTATCGTTTCTTTTGTTTCTTTATAATATCTGTTTGTTTTTTATTTGTTTGTTAATTGATGGAGTTTTTTTTATTGATTTTCTTTCATTGTTATTTGTTTTTTGAATTTATTTTCGTTTATGATGTTCCAGATCTAGTTTTGATCATGAAAATATTATTTGTTTATAGTTGTAATTTGATTTTGCTTTATGAAATGACAATTAGACTACTTTCACGATTATAACAAATCATAGAATTATTTATTGTTTATAGTGGATAATGATACATATCTAGTTTTGATTATTGAATTGATGTGTTTCATAATATATATTCTAGGATATCTTATCTATTTTTAGAAGCATTCTAATTTTGTTCTTTAATGTTCCAGTTTATTTGTAATGATAATTAGATCTGATGTCTGAGATAATATCTATTCTTTAAGTTTATAGCAAACAGATTGAATACTGAGTTTTGAAACAAATGAAAGTTGTTTCACTACCCATTTTGAATTTCATTAATTTGTTTTTTTAATGTAATATCAGATTTGTTTGTAATTTTGAAAACAAATGAAGTTGTTTTTCATTCAAGAATGGATTTAATCTGTTTTAAATATTTGTAATTGTATATGTTTGAATGGATGATCTCTATTTTATTTTCAATATATTATATATTGTTAATGCAGATAGAATTTCAAACATTGTTTGCTTTATGTAATGAAATATACTCCACTTTCAAACATAGTTAAGACAGATAGAATTAAGAATTTCAAACAGTTTTCAGTTGTTTGTAATTCTATCCATTTGAATGTTTGTTATACATGTAGATTATGTAGATATGTACTTACATTTAACGTTTGATCTCTATTATTTTCAACTTATTGTTGTTTGTTGAGATAGATAGAATTTCAAGAGTGGATTTTATTTGTTTGATATTTATAACAAATGACTGTTACGTGTTACATATTTCATCTTAAAAAATACAGTAGCAAACAGATAGAATTAAAAAATATAGTAGTAAATAGATAGAATTAAAAGAAACAGCAATAAACAGATATAATTAAAAAACATAGCAGCAAACAAATAGAATTGAAAGAAACAGCAGCAAACAGATATAATTAAAAAACACAGCAGTAAATACATAGAATTGAAAGAAACAGCAGCAAATAGATAAAATTAAAAAACACAGTAGCAAACAAATAAATTTGAAAAATATAGCGGCAAACAGATAGAATTGAAAAAAACAGCAGCAAATAGATAGAATTAAAAGAAACAGCAGCAAACAGATGGAATTGAAAAACACAACAGCAAACAACTATAATTGAAAGAAACATCAGCAAATAGATATAATTGAAAAATACAGCAGCAAACAAATAGATTTGAAAAATATAGTAGCAAATAGATAAAACTGAAAGAAACAGCAGCAAGCCGATAGAATTGAAAAATACAGTAACAAACAAATAGAATTGAAAAACACAGCAACAAACAAATAGAATTGAAAGAAATAATAGCAAATAGATAGAATTGAAAAACATAGTAACAAACAGATAAACTTGAAAGAAATATATATATATATATAAAGACAAATAACAAATACAATTCGAACACAACATAAGGAAATAGATCAAATTTAAAAGAAACATAAAAAAATGTTAAACAGCTAATATATACGATTGTAAAACACTATAAACTACTTGAGCATGAGGAATCCATCTGTTTATGTGATAGAATTGTAAAATCTACAATTTTTTCTGTTACAACAGACGAATCCATTTGTTTGTTATTTCATGATATATATATATAAATAAATGTTAAGTTCACAAATTAAATTTAATTGTGTAAGTTATAAACAAAAGTAGACATTTTTTTATAACCAAATGGACATGGAAACATCATAAATTCACTTTTTTTTTAGTATATGGTTTGAAAATAGATTTCATCTGTTTGGTCTAATGAAATTTAAAAATGATTTCATCTGTTTGCTATTATACTATTGGGTGAAACAGATAAAATATAAATTATACTAACAGATATAATTGTAAAACATCATGAATGATTTGAGCTTGAGGAACTCATTTATTTATGTGATAGAATTGTAAAATCCACAAATTTATCTGTTACAACAGATGAATTCATCTGTTTGTTATTTAATGATGTACATAGATAAATGTTAAGTTTATGAGTTGAATTTAATTGTGTGAGTTACAAATAAAAGTAGATTTCTCTTTCTAGCCAAATGAACTTGAAAAGATCATAAATTCACTTCTTTTTTTAAGCATATGGTTTGAAAATAGATTCATTTGTTTGGTATAATGAAATTTAAAAACAATTTCATCTGTTTAGTGTAATACTATTTAATGCAACATAAAAAATACTAATGGTCTTAATAGAGATTTCATCTATTTGCTAGTATTCTCTCACGTGAAACAAATAAAGTATCAACTACATGAATAATCATTTTATATATTTGGTATAATTTTTTACACAGGCAATAGATACAATTGCAAAAAACTCAAGCTGATCCGGGTTATAAATAGATTAATTTGATCTATTTTGAGACATTAATAGTGGGAATCAGTATAAGATTTGGGTAGTTTTTTACTTACTTGATAGTGCAATCTTCGAACGGGACGATGGAGAAGATTCTCAGATTTGTACTCTAGGTTGCTCAATTTTGTGGTTTGATGGAAAAGAGTCTGCTAGATGCTATGAGATTTTCGTCGTCTATAAGCTCGAGTTGTAGAGAAATAAATAGTGTGGTTTTGAAACATCAAATTTTAAATGAACATACTTAATAATTATGAAGGTCATTTTTGTAAAAATACTCTCACTTTTTTAACTTAGAGACTTAATGTAGTAATAAATATTTCGCTGGACTTATGATATTTTGAAAAAATATCTAGGGACTTTTAGCAAAAAAAAAAAAAAAAATCTTCGAGAGAGAGAATCTCCATAATTCAAATTTAGTGTCCACTCATTACTCTTTATTGGATTTGAATCCTATAAAAATGATGTCTTCTAAAACTATTAAACTTAATGTCTGTTAATTAAGGGATTACAATGATCTAATTAAATTGAAATTTTATACACATATAGGTCCTATCCAGATCTTTTGATCCCCCACCTCCCCCACATTGATGTGGCCTAAGGTGGGTCTCACGATGGAGTTTACAAAGAGGGCCCATGAGACAAATTTGCACTGGAGTAACTCCATATATTTAAAGTTGATGACTAAGGTATCACTTTCCAGCCAAGTCTTTGGACCTTTGACATCCGGCAAAGGAGTTACTCGATTTTGATGAGCAAAGATTATTCTCTGGAGGGTACATATATGGTTTCACACATAATATGATTGGATCATTAATCTAGAGTTTTCTATAGTGCAATTATTTGAAAATCTGCAAAATAGTGTTTCCCATGGTGGAAGTTGGTGTAGGAAGGTTAGCTTTGATGTTATCTTTATAGTTTCGGGCCCTAAAATGAGTTTTTAAAACCTTGCAATAACTTAAGAGCTCATGAAAAAATTAATTTAACTTTGGATAAGGAAAAACAACAACAACAACAACAACAAGAGTAAGAACTATTCTTGGAATCAAAAGTGATGTGGCCTTTATAGGACCTATTATTTTACTATCCGACTTTTGATATTCTACTTAACACAAACAGCTCTCTTAGAGACACATGCACACTTACCAACTCTGTAACCAATAAAGCTACTTTGAGAACAGAACATCATAATGACTTGCTAATGTTAGCATTGGACGTATGGTCCACTTGACTACACGACCATGCATGGGTCTCACCTTTGGAGTCGAAAGCAATTAAAGACTTCTCTTCTATTTGGTGTTTAAAAATCCTATTAGACTTGAGAATTAACCATTGCTTCCTACTCAAATTACTAATAAGAAGGATAATCTTAACAAACTTAAGAGTTTGATGATGAGAAGGGAACTATTAAAGAAATATATAAATATATGACTTTAGGATAATTTGTTTCACTTCAATAGATTATTGCTTGACTCTCTCATTACTTGCATGCATTATAGAAAACTAGAAGTGAGTTGTAAACTCCGTATGCGAATAGTTTGTTTTTCTTTATATGGTCAACATACGATGTAGTTAGATACACATGTAATTTATATATTATATTATTTAGATTTGATCTGTTAAAGTTGATCATATAATTACGATTAAAGTTAACAGCTGATGTCCATTACTGAGCGAAGAAATGCCCTTTGCTGAGGATAAGATAGAGCTCAGCCTTATTGTTCCTTCTCAAAAATAAAAATTGTGGCTAATGAGGCAGCTTTCCACTGCATTTCGGCCATTTTTTGTGAGATAATCCATTGTCTGATGACGCAAGATCAAACCAAGTTGTGTCATCACAAACTGATGGATCATCCCTACCATTGAAAGTTTTATGACTACCACCTCTATTTGTAACTTTTACTTGCTATGGCTATGATCATCCAATTGATTTTTATAAATGAGCCATGCCTGATGCCCCCACCCAGAGGCCAGATCACAAAGAGAGGACATTTTGATGTTCCACTCGCATGTAGACCACATGCATTAATGAACACAGTCTGATCTGATGATGTTCACTTGATTTAATTGTACGGGCAGAGACAGAGAGGTGGAGCCAATCAACGAGAAAAGGGGGGTCGAGCCAATCAACGAGAAAAGTGAGAATGGGTGGCAATAGCCATTTGCCCGCAAAGTTGATATTACAGCCAAAAAAGAAACAAGGCACAAGGAAGTGGTGGGACCATGGCCAGTTCATACATCCCAGAAAATCAATAATAAGCCCAAGGCCCCATACCAGAACTTTACAGCTAAGAACCCACCAAACAAGGCCATGATGAAAGAAGAACAAAAACAACTTTCCATCCAGTTACTCCAAGAAAAATTGGTTCTCCAATTAGAAGTCAGTGGAGAGAGGAGTGTGTTCTGATGACATGAAGACATAGCCATAGATGAGCCCAGCTAAGCCACCACCAATCAGAGGCCCAACCCAGTAGATCCAGTTGTCTTTGAAGTCACCGCTGGCAACTGCTGGGCCAAAAGAGCGGGCCGGGTTCATGGACCCACCTGAGAAAGGCCCAGCAGCGAGGATATTTGCACCCACAATGAAACCAATGGCCATTGGGGCAATGGTTCCCAGAGAGCCCTTCTTTGGATCTGCAGCAGTTGCATACACAGTGTAGACCAATGCAAAGGTGATGATAATCTCCATCACCACTCCTTCGATTGCTCCCACCCCAGCAGCGACGCTGTGAATTGGGATTGCCTACAGGATAAATGACAGCCATTACATTATTTACAAACATATACATATCAAGGGTGTTTTGACCATTGTGTAAGAAAAGCTCTTGTTTTAAGCTCCCCAAATATAAGGCCAAAAAAAAAAAAAAAAGGAATTCCCATCTCTTTTTCTTTTTTTCAATCCCAAAAAAATAAAGCCTCATAAAAGTAATTGAAGCAACTTAAGTTGTTTTAAATTTCAAAATAAGCAATTGCCATCATTTTGCTTCTTGTAAAAAAATAAGGCCTTATAAAAGTAATTAAAGCAATTACCATCTTTTTACATTTTAGAAAAAAAAACTACTATCTTTTCATATTTCAAAAAAAAAACATTAAAGTTCATTTTCACCATTAAGAAAATGTTGCCATTAAAAGAAAAAAAAGAAAATCTTAAAATCACAACAAGCAAGAAATCATTTTCGGTTCTGAAAATTCTCCAGTTTGCACATTTGTCCCCCCTACATCTATGCTGTTAAATTCATATAAGATAACTTCAAATATAATCTTTTTGTTTTCATATTAAAGAAACTGCATTAAATTCAAAAGTAATCTATATCTATAAATCACAAAATTAGGTCCTATGGATCTATGCTTTTAATTTTTTTTAATTCCAAGCCAATATTATATGTTTATTATAGTTAGTATTCGTTTTATTTGTAAATATTAGTTGTTATAATTTATAAATATTAAATATGTCTACTATAAAATATTGATAATAGTTATAACTGTTACTTTTACAGAAAGAAATTTTTTAATATTAAAATTGATAAAATCCTAATTTAGATTAAAAAAAATGTCACAAGAAAAATTGAGTGAATTAGTCATATTATCAATTGAAAAAGATATGTTAGCAAAACTTAAATATAAAAAACTAATTAGTAATATTGGATTACAAAAAAAGAAAAAATAATAAATTTTTGATAAAATATTTATAATAATATTGAAAATATAAAAAAAATGCCTCATTTAGAATTATCACTTAAGGCCTCAACTTGCCTCGAACCGGCCTGATACATATATATGAATTCAGATCCTCTAAGGTTTTCCACCATGTTGATTGGGACTAGACCAATTATAGTCAGCCTAGAGAGCATGCCATTCATGTGGGAGTGAGAGCCCCATCCAAGGTAGGCTCCTTTTGCCGACATGGTGAATTATAATTGGCCAACTCTTGATCACCATGGGGTAAAGCTTCATACAATCAGGTTTCATATGGGGTAACAAGGTCATCAACTTTGAACCATTTGGAACTTCTAGGGAAAAAAATCCCTCAAACTGTGAATTAACTACAGTAGGAAGAAACTTTAAATATTGATTGTAGGGTGCTTGGACTAGAAAATCCCTCTTGTTTCTTTTTCTTTTTTTTTCTTTTTCTTAAAAAAAATTCCTTTGACCTGCAATATCATGATCCATGAGCAATTTAATTTAGTACTTGACCAGATAAAATAAAATAGAGATTTGCAGATGGCCATTAAATAATTCCAAGTTTGATAAGAAATAATCAATCAGCCATTCCTAGTAAACGAAATCCCAGAATCACACTGTCATCTACATCTTGACGACACATCTTTTACTCTCCACCACTTTAGTTAATGATCTTATGTCCCAACTGGTTTTATTATGAATTTCTAAGAATTCAATATCAATCAAACAAATGGACCATTTAATAACTAAATTGTAAAAGCATGACAGTTCTCACCAAGCCTCCTGTAACAGCCTTGAGGAGGAAGCAAGCAACAATGGCACCGACGAGCTGGGCAATCCAGTAGAAGATCCCAGTGAGGATAGTGATCTGGCCTCCAAGAGCCAATCCAAAGGTGACGGCTGGATTTACATGGCCACCAGAGATGTTTGCACCGACAGAGACGGCGACGAAGAGAGCAAACCCATGGCAAATAGCAATAGCCACAAGCCCGGCAGGATCTAGAGCCGCGTTCGATGTCAATTTATCTGCACATACAATCAAATACATCACTAATCTTGCTCAGGTGATGAGAGGATAGAGACCCATAGCAATGTTTTCTCCACTAGTACTAAGTTGGTATTTCTCTTACTGAAATAACAAGTTATTATCTCATTTCCTCGTCAATTCCCTAACAAAAAATTTCATATATCTTAAAAGAGGAAGCTAATGATTATAAGTTCACTTTTAGAAAAAAAATCTTGACACTTAGAGACCATTACTATACTGGGACTGAAAGTTGATACATGCACAGAACGGACCTTTAATTAATTTTCTCACATTAAAGTTCTTTGATAAGCTGTTAAATTGTTACGAGTTTCTTTACCATCACATAACAGAAAATGGAAATGGACATCCCAGTCATGAGTTACAAGAGAGGAATCAGGAAAGGAGAATTGCACTAACTGTAAGCTATGGCAGATCCTACTCCTGCAAAAACAAAGAGTAAGGTGGAAATGAACTCCGCAAGGTAGGCTTTGAGAGAGCCTAAGCTGAACGAGTCATCAAAGCGCCCGAAAGCGATTCCAGCCATGGACCTCTTAGAACTCAAGGGCTTCGGAAACAAGGTAGAGACGGATCAGAGCATAGGCTTTTACCACACAAGCACGTTTATTTATAAATGGTTCTATTGGACACATTTCTATTAATTAATATTTTTTATGTTTAGGTGGGGTAAGTACTGAAAAGTATTGAATTCATCCAACAGGGCCAATCCTAGCTGTCCTAACATGCTTTGGTGGAACTGTCTCGAAGCAAATAAATGCTCTCATAGTAGTTAACATTTAAATGATGGATTTGGACTATGGACCCTCTCAGCTTCTTCACCAGGACTCTGTTTGAAGGTATTAAGAATTTGTGTGGGTGTGATACCTTGACTCTTCGTGTAGTGTTCTCCAATTCGAATTACAAATACTAAAATATTTTTAATATTTTATAAAATAAAAATTAAAAATTTTCACCAATCAAAATAAATCATGCGCAAGCCCACCATTTTAAAATTACACTAATGAAACAGAAAGTTTCAAACTCTAGAAGACAGCAATGCTAGAAATTACAGACATGTAAAATTTTGGTAAACAATCCTCTAAACAAATGTGATCAATCTAGGATCTTAATCATATCCTTTTTGTTTTCACAATAATCTCCCTAACATCCCCCTCAATGACATGGCCTTTCAAAGGATCTATTATTGTTGACATAAAAAAATAAAGTCTTTTTATCTTAAAATAAATAAATAAATAAATCATAAACATTAATCATGTCTTTTGGGATTCGATCATATTTTCTTGCAGATCACTATCTATCCGTAAATCCATTATTGTTGCAACTCACTTCTGTAAAGTTTGTTGGTGCCAATAATCTACTAGATCAGATCTGTCGCGATCTCTTCAAATAACTTTTGATTATGGAAATAGATGGAGATCGGAAAACTTGAAGCTAACGTGGATAGATGGATAAGAGAGGAAGCTACTTTTTTTTATTCAAATACAAAGATTGACGGTGATTATTGCAAAATTATAAAAGATCGGATCAGGATCCCTGATTGATCACATGATCCTGGCTCCGTTCTTATATAATGTGGAAAATCAATAATCATTGCATTTCACCGTGAACAATCAATTTAGAAATGATCTCAATTTATACAATGAAAAAGTAAACCTAAGCAACCATTATTCAAAATTCAAAGTACTTAAAATATCTAACAACCTAATTTTTATCTTAATCTCTAATAACCTAATCATTATTCTAATCCCTAACAACAAACACAAACCCTAAGCTTTTACAGCATGAAAAGCTTGCATGGTTAGTGCAAAAGTATTTTACCATTTATCCATCTGCAAAAGATCAGCTCCGCTCTATTTCACTAATCTAAAGCTAAAAGAACATTCTAAAAGATAAGAATCTTGCCTATGAATTGATTTAATCTTCTTCTAAATAGATAAATTTGAAAAAGTTTCTCATATGTGGTAGAGCAATTAAATCTCACAAACTCTGTAACATTTTCTATTATGATAAGTATGTGGGAACTTTCATGATGCCGTAAGGGCTGCAACTTAGGATCCATGATCGTGAATGATTGAATCTCGCATGTGACCGACCGCCAAGAGTTGTCGACAAAGGACCAAGAGAATGGCCCCATTGTTCGTAAGTGAATTCATGACAAAGGCAAAGGGACAAAACGTCAGAGCCATGCACATTTTTGAGCCACAAAGTGCACCGACCATGTCCCCATCAGGCCTTTGAAATTAGGGTCTCACTACATGGGATGAGATGGGCCTTGTGAATAATGTGACGCATCACAAAATTGAAGTGGTTGGGTTCATGGGTTTCGAAATTTTGGACAGTTGAGGTTAAAGGAACGCGTCAGCAATGGATGGAGATGGATATGGACGAATCTAAAGGAGGTCTTGGCCGGCAGGGTTACATGTGTTAAGAGCTTGAATATGGAGAGATAAGCTTCTTTAGCATTTCTTTTGTCGTTTTTTTCATTAATCTTTCCAGAGATATCCATGTCTTGGGGTTGTGATAAGGGCATATTCTCTTTTTTCTTTCTCTTCATTTGTCTTGCATGCATTATTAAAGAGAGACTGGAGGTGAAGCCGTGGGAGAGATGGGACTAGGTCCAAAAGGAGATTAATATTAGATAAGCCTCAAAACTACTTGTAATCCGGAACCTCCAAGGCCAGACTCCAAAATACATCAGGGGGCCACCTTCGAGATCTCAACCACTCAAATTCATAGTCCACTCAAGTTTCTTGTGAATCCAGATCTCTAAACCCAGCCCCAAAAATATTTCAAAGGGGGCCACTATTGAGATCTGAACTACTCAAATTCACAGTCCTCTAAAATTTCTTCTGAATCAGTTTTAGTAAGTCTAGGCCCGGCTAAATGGGAGCCATATGTGATTTGAAGTAGAAGCACAGGTCCAGCCTTTTTACGCAGCAATGAATATTTCGGTCTTGTCCAAAGCCATCCGTCTAAAAGAATATCCAATAGTTGCTCAAAGAAGAGAACCATTAAAGGACAAATAGGCTCAGGTCTTCTGATTAAAAAATTTGAATGCATCTATAGCAAGCTGCCAACTGGTAATGTAGCAAGACTAACAATCACCGTAGTGTTTATCCTCATACAATCTCAATTCTACATAAGCTAGCCAGGTCCATTGATTAGCCCCGGTACATGTGAGACTACGAATTGAAATTATATAAGGATTTGCCCAACGGTGATCATAAGTAACTACGTCGCTGACATGGCGAATTGTAAGTGGTCCGCCTATGGTCACCATCGACGAAATACTCTGAGGATCTGGACTCATGAGACTACACTTCCGTGTTCCTCACCATGATTTGATAGGATGACTGATTTGGACCGTAGATCAATGCCACCCAAGAAAGCTATTCCTGCTTGGAAGATCAATCAGCTTTAACCGTATCTATGGCTTGCTGCAATTAAAAATAGTGTGAGAGGAGTGACTTGTTTCATGTGTATTCATGCTCGCACACACAATTAAAAAATTCCAGTTAATAAAAAAAAATTTCTTAAGCAGCCTTACCACGACTGGAAATTGCCCTCAATAGACCTTAAGCCCGAACTTAGTTCATGAGGGTCGAGTAAGGGCCTACACAGTATGGGCCTTCAAGGACTTTCGCCCACCTTCAACCTACTCCAAATTTGTCGAGGGTAGAGCTTGGACAACCTCAAGCCCCACTGGACCTTTGGTAGCCCTAAGTTTAATCTAAACTTACAGTGTATTAATCAGGCATAGAAAATAATTAATTTATCATGTATGGAAAATTAACACATTGCATATGTTTGGATTTACCCTATTCTTACTATTTAACCAACCAAATGAATAATTGCACCACCACCAGTTTAGGGTTTTAATTCTAGATTACATTGAGAACGGCTGCTTACTCAATGATAAGGAGTGGCAGTTTTCACCTGGTTACTTAGGGTTCAAACCCTGAATACGTTGCTTTTTTTTTGCATATGCGAGCACTCTTCTCATTTGTGTGGGCTTTCTTTTTACATGTGTGGACTCCTTTTCTATGTGAGTAGGTTGGGTAATGTTAAAAAGAAGAAGAAGAAGAAGAAGAAGAAGAAGAAAACTTTGGATTACGTTTGATTTAACAGCTTCAACCAGATTAATGAATGGGTCAAGTACATGTGAAGCCTGTATATGCATTAGTTGCACACAGGTCAATCCTTTGAAAAAACAAAATAGAAAAGATAAATTAATTAATAAACACACATATACAAATATAGGGAGCTGTTTCCACCCATACCTCAATCTAAATAAAATTACCATCTAATTTCATAAAAAATAATCATGGCCTTCTAAATCCCTAAAAGCGTACTTAAATTTTCAAAATTTTTTTGTATGAGCCTAGGTATCCCTCACCAGCCCAACCGTCGAACCTTTGGCCTTTGGCCTAGAGGTTACCTGATTTTGACCAACAAAGATAATTTCCTAAGGGTATATACATGGCAACACACATAATACCCGGATAACGCAAGGGGCGGGAGTTGAACTCAAGATCTTGGGGAGCAAATCCAAGGCTCAAACCAACTGAGCCAAGTGGAGACCTTTGAGATTATCAATTAGATGTATAGTTGTCAATCCGGCCGTTTGGTGAGGGGCCCCGGCCTGAAAAAGCTCTTAAAGTAGCGAGGGTTTTTCATTTTTCCCTTAAGCCCGAGGATAAGGTAAGGACCAATTTTGGAAAGCTCACAATCTTGAGAGCCAAGCTAGGGCTTGGCTTCTCAAGCCGGCCCTTCCCTTTGTTTATTAATATGTAAAATAAATAATATACAATATATAAAGGGATTTTACAAAAAATAAAAATAAAAGTTCCTCTAATTATCAATTAACAATAAAGACTTAATGTTTTATCAAACAATATTAATTGATGGATATCCTCATAGATGATAATATTGTAACTCTATTTAATTATACGTTTTCTTTTGAACGGTATGCTTGATTTTATGTTTGCCTAACATGGACATATTATTTAATGATAGAGAATTCAAGTTCCATTAGATTGCTTTTTTACTAATGTAAACTATTAAAGTTTGAGAGTTTATATGGAGAACAATCAACATCATCATTGAGTTGAGTGGAGTTAAGTTTTATCAAGTAGCCATTGATTGATGTCAATTTTTTTATATCCCCTTGCTTTCATAAATGTTATTTCATTTAAGTGGCACCCACATCTTGAGTTAAAGCTTGTGATTTATGCATCAAATCATCTTAGTCATTCATCTTTTGGTAGTCAAAGTTTAATTGCTTTGTTATAAAATCCAATAGTGATATCTTAAAAAATTATAAGTTAGGGTTGATGTTAATACAAGAGTGTTCTAACGTTTATTTGAACTACAAGTGCTAAACAATTTATATGGAAAAGGTTTAATGCTTATTTGAAATAAATCTAATTGAAATATATGGTTGTGGGTTTGAGCTGCGCTACCATATTGGAGCATATAGGGAATTTTACCCTTCTGCCCTGAGCTCAAAGGAATTAGTACCGCCGAAAAGGTTGGGACACCCTCCGTTATATATAAAGAAGAAGAAGATATGTGGTCCACATTATTGCTTTATTTGGAAGATATGTGGTCCATATTATTGCTTTATTTAAAAAATATGTAATACATGAATTAGCTACGACAACCTTACCGATATCCTAATGACAAAAAAACTAGATACATTCTATAGAATATGCAACTATTGCTAGTGTGTTAATTCATTTAATTGTATCGTCCATGGCTTACTTTTATGTCACAATACTATCAAATTAGCTTATTTCATGTAAGCCTAAATAATATTTTTTATATGAGGAGAAAGTAACTTATTTTGTTCATTCTTTTGTAAGTTGTACAACAAACATTGACTTTTGCATTGTATCCGTCCGTATCCCTAATAAAGGAGTGAGTTAGTATTATGGTACAAAAAAATTATTATATATAATAATATTAAAAAAAAACATTTCTTTCGGGCTTGACCCTTGAGGTTAGATAAGAGCTTCGGTATTGTAGACTCATCAAGGAATCCGAGGGCTTTGGTTTGCCCTAAGCCCAGTCTGCATGTATGATGGTAGGGCAAGGGCTTACCTTGGCCCGGCTTGGGCCCGGCCCTTTGATAGCCCTAATTAGATGGTGTGGAAATTTATATTGATAAAAAATGCCAACTTCCTAAACCCATCCTGTTGCGGCCCAAGTGGACCACTTTAGAAAGAACTGTTTGTGAATTGGCCGTGGTGGACTCAAGGTTTTTATTTGAGTGGTGCATACAATGATCAAACGAAGAAGTTAAATAAATGAAAAAATTGAGTCTTTAAAAATCTTGTAGAAGGGGTTTCTCAATATCTTGGGTGGGATCACACCCGCATACTAACACTTGGTCAGCCTAGAGCAAGGTCCTTTAGCATTAGACTTACAAATTTCTTTATTTTCTTATCAGCACAGGGACTTCTACCAATAAACCAGTGAACATGGAGTTCTTCCATGAAAGAAAGAGTGAAAGTGGTACACGCATCGGACACTCCAACAGCAGAAGAAAAGAAACTAAAACTGAGAGTATAAGGAGTTTCATCTCATCAATGTTTTAGAAATTAGGGCCCACTGGCGTCTAGTGGAACCTATTTGAGTCAACATTGATAAAATAGTTTTAGGGCCTTCTAAATTGGTATTAAACCAATGATTTTAAACAAATTATTTTGAATAAGTTCCAAACTTTTGATGAACTATTGGCAGCGCTATGCTTTATTAATTTCTCTATCCCATTATAGAAACTAACAACGCCAACATCATCATCAAAGTCTTGTGCAATTATGTTGTGTTGGCTATATAATTTTTGTTTCTCCATTTTAATCTATCTTAAGTCAAATTCTCAGATAAATTGCATTTCTTCAAATTTATTTTTAGTGTTGCCATCCATGTCCTCTTCGATCTATCCATTTCCCTTGGTGAGCCATCAAACTTGCTACCAAACTAGATAACGTTTAAATTATGTCTAATTTCAAGGATGTAATTATGGTGGTTTCTCTTTATATTTTGTGATATTATCACAGCATTCTTAAAATATGATGATATTTGAAAAATATCAGGGCACAATTACAATACCGGCCATATTGGTGACAGTGATTGTGATTGTTTTTTATTTTTCGTTAGAAGTGATTGTGATTGTTAAACCTACCATTATAAACATAGCTTAGCAAAGACTGTCAAAAGATAAGTAATACAGATATTTTTAAAATATAATAATAATTTTATATTAAGCATTATTCCGCATGTAACTGCCACTGTGAATTATAGCACTATAACGGTCTGAGAATTTGAAGGGACAAAATAAGAATATATATATAAATATATATGTAATAAAAGTCATCATTCCAGCTTGACTGTTAATTTCATAAATTATAATAGCAACTTGGTTGGGTAGTTGGATCAATCACTTCAAAGTGGGTAGGTGGTCCGCATCTCCACCTCATCGTGGCCTTTTATGTGCATTCATTAATTGGAATATTGTATCCATGAAATTCCAGTGTGGCTGACCATCGATTCAATTGTTGATTTTTGCTACATGCTACAGTAAGGATATGCTATCGATACGATAGGAACATGTACTTTATACATAAAAAACAAAATATCAGATATGACATGATACCATATTTAGCTATTTTGAAGTATTTATACATCATGTGCGCATGCTTCTCTGTTAGATTCAAAACACATTAAGGTGATTTTTATAAGTTTTTCACTTTTTTTTTAAAGCTTTGTTTTACAAGTTTATGTACAAAACCACTTTAGTAGAGATTCAAATGGGCCAAACATTTCCCTGGTCACATATGCAATAAAGGATCTATCCTTAGATATGTTAAAGAAGGATTTGGGAAGTGTGAGTATGTAGGTGTGTAAGTATGTACTATGTACTAGCAAGAAAGAAAAAAAAATGAAAGGGGGCCTTTACTATTGTTAATTTCTTATCATTTTAGGGAAAAATCGATCTCCAAGTCTAAGTTGGTAATTTCACAAAAATATAATAGAAAACTAATTTAGAAAAACTGTTCTCTTATACGGTCCTATATAGATTTTTTTCATTTTTGCTTGGCCTAATGGCTAGGGGGACTATTCAAATCTACCCACCTGGGGTTCAACTTAATAGGTGCTACGGTGGGAGCATGAGTCTCATCCATTGAGATATCCCTAGATGCTCATTTGGACAACACTTTATATATTTTTATATTTTTTTAATTTTATTACCCAAGGTATTTTTTATCAGTTCAGCTGCACAACTTTGATGAAAAAGGACTACTTTTTAGGAAGTACTTACATAGTATCCAGATAATAAATGAGTGGGAGTTGAACTCAAAAAGACAACAAATTTAAAATTCAAACCAATCAAGCCCCACCTTGATGGCTTTGGGCCACACTTAATTAGAATAATGGTGCATGCATTCTG
This sequence comes from Sextonia rubra, assembly GCA_037013555.1. NCBI lineage: Eukaryota > Viridiplantae > Streptophyta > Magnoliopsida > Laurales > Lauraceae > Sextonia > Sextonia rubra. The sequence continues at coordinate 11,273,132 of JASUAD010000001.1, read as the reverse complement.
CAATGGCATGGATCTGAACTCAAATATTACGCCCAACAACGAAACAGCTAGGTTGGGGCTCCAGTCCAGCCCATCCAGAAGAACACTATCATTGTAGGTGGTTTATATATGTGATTATGGTCTACCTTCCACTTCGTTCCTAGCTATTATTATTTATGTCAATAACTCTCTTATTTTTCTGGCTTTAACTGTCCATAGAAATTGGATGGGGTAGTTGTTGCCTCAAAAAGTCCCTTGATTCGTTCCATTGATTGGTCGGTGCCCTGGTCAAATGTGACCTACTGAACTGATGGTTTCAGATCACATGTTTCCTTCACCTGCGATGCCATCCCATCAGCAATAATGAGATCTGATATGATTAACTGCTTGTGTCCCTATTCCTATATTCCCATGAGGCCCTTTCATATCCCAACTTAATGCCTTCAACATTTTCTGACTTGTTATCCGTCTTCAACGTCCTCTATCAAATCCTGTTCTCATGAACCACAACGAGTAGGTTTCTTCTATGTGCGGTCCAGGAAAATTCTAACGTTCTAGGCAATCATACCGTCATGGCCGTTCAATGCCTGTTGTTGCTGTGCCGTTCTCTCATTCTATTTATGACGCCATTCTAGGGTCTAGCTTCCATTTATGGTTGCTGATATGGAATCCCGTATACCCGGCTAAAAAGTGAATACCGTGTACAGTCCATCAATAAAAGAGGACCCTCATTATTATTTTTTGTTTGCACAACCTTGTTGAATTTAAAAGTGCATGCCATGACAAATTGACGATGGTGATGTCTACGGGAGAAAATTTGCAATTATAATCATCTCCAACATCATACGTACTTGAGTCGCCATCTTCATCATCATCATCATCCCAACCATGTTGGAAAAGGAAAAAATTTTTTAAAGCACTTTAGTACTTAATTTTAATTGAGAAGGCATTTGTTCTTGCCTAATTATTCAGAGTTTTAACGTGAGCAATCACCTTATCTTACTCGAGGACTGTTTAAGCTCTAGGTTAGGTACCAACAAAATTCAAAAATTAAATACCTTTGATTAGGACCTAGGAGTCTCCATCACCATTACATGGATCAGAAATTGCTAATTTATGGACACCATATTTAATCATATAAAATTTGGTATTTATCTAACTTCCATCTGAAGGCCAGAATTTGATCAACTTTGAATCTGTCAAAATTTTACTGCCATATATTGGCTGATTTTTTAAAATTATAAGAAAATACATATATAATTGAAAATCAAACATCCACTTATGAGAATGAGAATGTGGAAATTGATATATATATTTTTTGGTATTTCATGTGGAAGTTGATATTGTGCCCACAATCAGCGCATCTTATTTCTTGCAGAGGTGTAATTCGTTCAAGATTCACATAATGTGACAAACTTGACCCTCGCACCTGTGTAAGGAAACAATTGTTGGGTCAGGCCCTACTCTTCATACATTAAAGTGTTCAAATCGCATTAAAAAATAAAAGTTCAAATCGTTGAAAGTAAAAATATTTTAAGTGAAAAGCATAGAAAGCATTTCCAAATTTTACCTAATAGTAGTTGGACCCACCATAATTTTAATTATTAGAAAAAATGTAATTAATGAATATACATAAGATTGTGTTAATCATGTTTAAATCGAATGATGAACCTTGCGGTGGAACCACCTTCTACCGTACTAAGATTTGAGGATACCTCTATACACTTGAAGGATTTTCAAATCTTGAAAGGCTACGTTCTTCATTAAGTGAGCCTTAAATATCACATATGGTGTGTTTGTTCTTTGCTGCCAATGAAACTAAATCAAGATGCCAAAATTGCCCAAGTCAAACATTCCCAATACTTACCCCATAAAATCAGTTCGTTAATGTTTTTATTTTTAGATTAGAACGCCTGATTTACCTCTCAAAGGGTGAAATGGTCAACAGCCAAGGGATTTAATGTAGATATCTCTTTTACAATTTTACAATTTTTTCTCGAAAAGGTAAGTACACATACTCCCTCAAGTTGCTTATCATCAGTGGCAGAGCTAGAGCCAACGATTGATCCTCTGTTGTTTTGTGGAAGAGAGATGCCTCATCAACTAAGCTCTTGCATTACATTGTGAGTCATAATATGGATGTTGCAGTGGTCAGAGGCTAAAACCACTTTGTGTTTAGCAGAAATCTTACATACATTTTAAAATAAATTAATTATGTTATCTTATTCCAATTTCCAACAGCTGATGTCCTTTTTTTTTTACAAGAACTCAAGGTGCCGTCCGTAAGTTAAATAGGTTATGACGATTACTTTTTAATTATTCACTTTAAAAGTAGCACCATAGGGAAATGACTTGAGTTCAAAGGGCCCATATATAAATAATTTGGACCATTCAAGATGACTCTCGTCCTCGGAACTGATATGTCCTTAGTGCCAATTCAAAAGGAGTGAGCTCTATATATGATTGAGAACCAGAACAGAAATGTAACACCACAAGATAGCGCCTTCACACTTTTGTCATAGTACTCAATCGGATGATGAGGCGCCTTCACACTTTTGTCATAGTACTCAATCGGATGATGAGGCACACTCCTTTTGAATTTAATGTAAAGGATACGTCAACTTTTGGGGATGAGAGTATGCTTGAATGAAAACTTGTGACACGTACTTGGAACTTCATCATGGGGCCCACATAGAGAAAATCCAAATAGTGAAAGACGAATGTAATCCCCTCACGTGATTAGCACCGTGTCAGCACCCAATCATGTGGCCCAGATGGAATTCCATGCATGTATTACATGGTTTCAGTGTGATAGCTTCAATAAAGGAACTGTACTCCGAGAGCCACAACTCCATCCAAGTAAGTTGAGATGCAATTGACCGTCATTAGATCTCAACAGTTAGTTTTTTTATTTTTTTTCCCTTTTTCTATTTTTTTTATCCTAGCTATTAAGGGACCGGACCCTGGGCAAAGGATAGAAAACCTTGGAAAGGTGGGTAAAAACCTCGGGAAAGAATAGTGGATCAACCTCGGGCTAGGTAATAAGGCCCACCTTTGCCGTTAGAGAGGAGGAGACATTGGTTCATCATCTCCGAGCCATGATGAAGACCCTTGAAGTTTCCCAAGCATTGCATTTTAAGAACCTACCCACATTGAATCTTCGGTTTAAGGAGGTGTCCTTCCGCCATAATGATTCGTCCCCTTCACCACCATCCCCTTCGTTACTACTACAATCCTTTCTTCGCTACTATTACTATTTACTGTCACATCTCCTCAATTCTCCATTCAATGCCTCTTATTATACTCCCAAACCAACCTTCTCTATACACCCACAACGTTCAAAAAAAGAAAAAGAAATTCTATAGCATTATACCTCCTCATGAAAACCATACACCTCTCTCTCTCTCTCTCCCTCCCTCCCTCTCACTTTCATCTCTTCAAGACATACTACCACATCGATGATCATTGACTATTGATCACCACTCTGTTCTCTCTTTCTTGCATGGATTTCTTTGGTAAGAGATCCCTTTGGAGCTACATTGATGAAGATCAAAGAAACCTGCAATCTCCTTCCCATCATTCCTTCAAGTCCCATCAAGAAATGTATGAAGGAGAGCCCCCAATGAGTCCTGCAAGGCCTTCTTCTGCTTCCATGGTATCCTTCGCCCCTGCTAGCCCAGAGTCCACATGGGCTTTCTCCCCTCCTCACCAATCCCACCCCCACCCCACATCACCTTCTCCTACCCTCCTCTACTACTGCCTCGCCTCCCTTCACCGTCAGGATGGCAGTGTCTTATCCATCGCCATCTCTAAAGGCGCCGTCTTCACCGGCTCCGACAGCAAGAGAATTCGCGTGTGGCGGCAATCAGAGTGCGTGGAGCGCGGGCACATCAAAGTGAAATCCGGCCATGTTAATGCCATCTTAGCCTATGGGAACACACTCTTCACTGCACACAAAGATCACAAGGTCCGGGTCTGGGCCTTTTCGGCCACGGACCATTTCCGGTCCAAGAAGCTCGCCACCCTCCCCAAGAAGGCCGCACTCCTATCACTTGCAAGGGCCCATGGCCAACAACAGCACAAGGACACCATCACTTGCATTGCCTACTACAATCCAGAAGGACTCCTCTACACTGGCTCACGAGACAAAACGGTCAAAGTGTGGAGATTGACCAATAGGAAATGCGTTGACTCTTTCGTGGCGCATGAAGACAGAGTGAACGCCATCGTTGTTAACCAAGAGGACGGGTGCGTCTTCACATGCTCCTCAGATGGGTCAGTCAAGATATGGAGAAGGGTGTATGGAGAGATCTCCCACACGCTAACCATGACGTTGAGGTTCCAACCTTCCCCTGTAAATGCTTTGGCATTGAGCAGTTCCCATAAATCTTGCTATCTCTACTCGGGTTCGTCCGATGGTTTCATCAATTTCTGGGAGAAGGAAGATGGGTCTGGGAGATACAACCATGGGGGTTTTCTACAGGGTCACAGGTTTGCTGTTCTTTGCATGACGACCATAGATAGAGTGGTGTTCAGCGGTTCGGAGGATATGACGATAAGGATGTGGAAGAGGGAGGAAGGAAGCGGCTTTCATGTGTGTTTGGCGGTGTTGGAGGGGCATAGAGGGCCGGTGAAATGCTTAGCTGCCTGCATGGAGATGGAGAAGGTGGTGGTGGGGTTCTTGGTTTATAGCGCAAGCACCGATCGCACGGTTAAGGTGTGGAGCATCAAGATGTTTCCAGGAGGGGAGAAGAGGGTGAGTGTAGCGGAGGAAGATGCTGAAGTAGCAGATATCAAGAAGAAAATGGAGTATGAGATGAGTCCTGTGTTATCTCCCTTGTGGGTAGAGAAGAAGAGACAAGCAATAACTTAAGTGTAATCATGTAAGCGTTTCCTTCTTCTTCTTCTCCTTGTATCTCTTTTTTTCAAACCTGTTTACACTGAACTCTTTTCAGTGTGATTCACGCTCTCCTCTTTGTTCTAGTCAGTGTTTTCTACAAATGTTTTAAGTTATTTGTTCTAATTTTTGCTACCGAAATAGCAATGACCCAAGTCTTATTAAAGTGGAATTTAGGCAATTGGAAATACACAGGGACCATAATTTTTAGCTGTTGGGATCTGTAAAGGTGCACCCCACCTGGGTGGATTCATTACATCACTCACGAACCGCCTGGTGATAGCGTTAGTTTGGGCTGGACCAAAACCACCCAAATTGTCTCATCCGACTTCTTTTCATAGCGTTTGTGCATCTTAACTTGTCGGAGCCTAGTCATTTGGCATGGTCCATGCATAGTGGGCCCATTCGGATCAATGATTGGATCAGGTAACAACGTGCTTCGTCACTCACCAACCCGTTTAAAAACAAGATCAATGGTAATGAATTGCCACCGCTGGCATTCTACCAAATCTGATAAATGCAATAATAAATTTACAAGGTGTTAGTTGCTCGGGATACTGGTACCACTAATTCCCTAAAAATAAATCTCATCACAACGCTCACACTTTACTTTTGACCTGTAATTACAGTCATCTGGATGTCCCCGGCAGTGGCTCGACTGATAAAAGGAACATGAGCGTGACTGAGTGCCTGCATGAGTAATCATGGACAATGAGCTCCCCATAATTATTATTAAAGAGGTGAATGGTGATGGATAAGAGTTAGCAATATAGATGCAACCTTAAATTTTCTAGAATTTGAATTACGACAAGTTTTCATTTTCCATCTTCTTCTTATTCAATTTCATTAATGGGGAGGTCATTTCCACATATTCACCTTTAATTCTTCATTTTTAACCATACATAGCAGTACACAGTCATAGAATTGCTAGGAATTATGAAGCAAGCAGGCCCCAAAAGGCCTTTAGTTTCCATTTCACAGCCCACGATTCTAGTATCTAATATATCATAGTTAATTTGAGAATATAAACCCTCCCTTGTTTTTTTGGGCTACACTAAGGTATTGAACCTAGAGTGATATTGTAACTTGAGGACTTAGGGATTGATCCATGGGTATGTGTGTCCAATAAAGGTGCTAACACCACTCAAACAAGAGTGAGTCCGCAACCCTCCTACTGATAATGGCTGAAAATCATAGTTAAGATTTTCGGAGACAACAATCTTTCACCATCCTCAACAGAAAATAAGGCCAAAGAGAAGATAGCTAGGATCTCGAGTTTTTTCTGATAGTATCTGTGAGTATCAACCATATGGCTGATCATTGAACCATTGGACCAATCTTACATCAACCAAAAAAAAAAAAAAAAAAACAAGGATGGCCCAGTGCACGAGGATCCTACGAGCGGAGTCTAGGGAATGCAAGATGTATATAGCCTAACTTTCATTTTAAAGAGGCTGTTTCTGTGACTTGAACTCTCGTCCTCCAGGACGCTACCGGTAAGTCTTTACCGTTGGGTCAAGCCGCCCTCCAATCTTACAACGACAACAACAAAAAATAATAATAAATAAAGGTAAAACAGAACAGCAGCATCATAATACAAATCCAACAGCGAAATGAAGGAAAAACAGAACAGCAACATCATAGTACAAATCTCTCTCTCTCTCATATGAGGTTTAAATGTTAAACTAATCAAGAGTGTGGGACTCTGGATTAAAAAAAGATGGGATACAAGAGACAGCTTAAAACATTTTCTTGTCCATGGTATTGTGTCATGAAAAATACAGCAGGATAATCAATACGTCAAAAACTCTTATAACAACATCCTTGAAAGTTCAATTCCAAAAAATGTTAGATTCAAATCATATACCAATTAACACACATATACAGATATAATATGGTATTGAAACATGCATCAAAAGTGGCCAGGGCAACCCTCTAACATAGGGTTTCTCACAATTATAAAGCCCCTAAAATTAGCATAGGTGCAAAAAACAGACATGTACAGAGAAGGAAAAATTTTATGGCAAATCTCCATTAAGACCCCGTGAATTGCCACAGTCGGATGCATGCTCCGGAAATCAGCAACTAATCCAATACTTCTTGTATGTGAATCATGTCGGAGTGCCCAAGAAATAAATGAAATTCAGATAATAGCTCTTCAAATTTACGGCAGAACAACAAAAAGCAAAATTCACCATTGGCCTCGAGGGTGGTGGATTGTTGAGGTAGAACCATTTTCTGGAAAGCAATTCATTTGCCTGGTTCTGCATTGATTCTGGCATTGTTGATGGAAATTTGAACCTGTCTAAGATGAGGACTGCCCGTTTTAAGCCTTTTCACCAATCTTCCAGCCACTCCGAGGTGTTAAGCTCAGGCACATCATGAGAAGGAGAAGGAAGAGGACCTGATAAGTCCTCTACATGAACTTCAAGATGTTGATTTATCCGAGAAGTGATTTCAGGAGGAATAGGGAAGCTTTTATCTTTAATTCCTTCCCAATCAATACCTGCGAACCACTGGTGGCTTTTGACAGAATCAGGACCCTGGCTTCCAAGTCTCACAGTTTCATCAACCTCCAGCAGCTTGTGAAAGTTAACAAGGTGGACGTTTAGCAAATGGAGTCATACTAACAAGCATGAGGAATATATTATCCTTGACTAGGTACACATCATGTCCCAAAACTAACCCATGGGACAACTCTAGCCAACAGGAACCTGGACTTCTGACTGACTGATTGTACCAGTTTGGACTGCAGTAGGCAGGCCAGCAAGTCAGACCATCTTATGCATACCTGAATAAGGTTTTCCTTATTCTTATTTATTTTAAATTGGCCATGCTTGATATAAGTTAGTGAGTGTTCCATTATACCAAGACAGGTATAGCAAGCTGACCCAGGTTAGGCCAAAGAGCCACTAAATCAGAGCAGGTCCTGGTTTTGAAAACTCATAAAACCCCATTGAAGGCTGACAACAAATTTGTGGCAGAAAATATGCAGTCCACATTCAATAGAAAAAATGGCCAGACATTTGGTGTTTTGGACCTTCAATCTGTAGATTTCCACATAAAGGCATGAAGCAAGGGCCCTATATGCAAAAGCTTAAATCCAAAGGATACCATGCATACCCTTGGATCAGAAATCCTCCCCACTCACACTTCACAAGTACCATGGCAGAAATAAGACAGGGAAAGGAAAGAAATGAAAGGTTGAGTGAAACCTTGGTAATAAGATCAACTGCTTCAGAGCTGAAAGTTTGAGGAAGAGTCAGCTGTCCTTTCGCAATCTTTGCACATGTGTCAAGCTCACTTTCTCTCCATGACCCAAATGGCATTTCAGCTTGCAGCATGAAGTATATCAAGACACCCAATGCCCACCTGCATAGTTGTAAATAGAACATGATGTACAAGGAAGTATTTAAACATTGACTAATTGGAAACAATATCCTTTCTATTTGACTAAACCTCAAGTACATATTAGAAAATGTGCCTTTCAGAAGTCACATTTTGAAATTATGACTGGCATTGGACCTCCATTTACCCAATTATCTCAAGGGTACAAGCTGAGAAGAAATGGCAAATGATATTTAATCCCTCTTTGTCCAGTTAATAATTCGGACAAGGATCCAGCCAAGACCACACCCGATTACTGTCTTTCACCCAGATTGAAGTGTTGTACTCAATGTGAAGTACATAATTTGTTCATATACTATTTAACGTGTACAAGATGTTTGTAATAGTATTAAAGAGAAACTGTGCTGTGCATCGCATCTGTATCCACCTGTATTCCCTTGTAAGTTTTTTTGTCTTTTCAGACTGCATGTGCACCTTTAATCAAGGGAATTCCATGGATCTCAGTCTCCACCCTCACTGGGGACCCCAACATATCATAGTGATAGTATTCACTGAGTTGAAGATGTACTGATTAAGTCATTCGATCAAATCCTTCACTTGTGAATGATTCAACCAATGGCGACATCACTTGGATCCACATTGATAAATGGGCAAATATTTATCAACGATAGATGTTAAAATCTAACAGTTTTTTCATAGAGGCAGGCCCTGCAGTCCAAAAATGAATGGGCAATATACAATATCTCAGGATACATAGGATCGCTTGTCACATTTGATAAATATACTACCCAAGTGATGGTATTATATAAAATATCTCCATAATTATTGCGTTATCTGGATCCCTTAAAGAACAAAACATGGAGTTATATTCTAACGAGGAATGATCAAATCTAACCAGTAGGACAAAAATAGCAGTTCAAGACACCTTGTCCAGCCACCTGCTCGCCACTTATTTTGGAGGCCCCTCATGAGACAGTTATGATCATATACCGGAGGTAAATTTTCAACATGCACACTCTATAGAGGTCTTTTCTTGTTCAATCTATATGCATGGTGAATAACTGGATGAGGCACATCCAATTTGACTACATATGGTCTAAATTTCAACTTGATTTGATGATCATAGGCAGCCATCGATTTTCAATCAAGAGCAATATGTAAAATGAATGTTTCAACCAAAATGTAATAGCCATAACTTAGAGGTATCTTAAAAGATGGTTATGATCTTAAAATGAAGGTAATTTTGTTAACTGTAACTTTACAGAGCCCCTTCATTCTTCATCCACAATTCATAGAGGTAGCTGAAGTGAGCACAACAAGATGAGTTGCAGTACAAATGCAGTCCAACAGGTTGGACTTGTTCATTTCTCTATTTTAAAACACATGGCTCTCAATGAAAAGAATTATCAAAGTATAGTTGGGAATCAACAAGCTTTCTAATGAGATTCAAAACTTAAGATCAGGTTGAAAATAATTGTTGCACTCTTTCAAGCCTGGCATCTCTGTCCATGAAAAACTAATTCTTAAAAAAAACAGGAACTATGTAAACCCAGCCGGATTCCAAATTAATCACCAGGTTTTATAACCAATGATTCTGCCGTAAAGCATCTTACCAATCAACAGCAAGACCATGACCTTTTCCTTGGACCATCTCTGGAGCTAAAGAATCTGCCATTCCACATATGGTGAAGGTTCTTTCACTTTCTAACTTCTTCCCAAACCTGAAGTCTACCAGCTACAATACCGGAACAAATGGGCTATGAGAAGTATTATGTGATAATCTCAAAGTTTTCTTTTGTGATAACATTCATATAAAGTATACATTACAAGGAATTCAATGTAGATGAAATGTATTCTAGACCAACCTGTATATGACCTGATCGGTCAAACATTAAAACATCTGGTGACACACCACGGAAAAGGACACTGTTCTGAGTCCAAAAACCAGAGTATCAGTCAGTGGAATTCTTTTTGAAAAGAGATTGTTCCTAACCTCTGCCAAAACTAGAAATTAATGATTCCTACTTCCAGACAGCAGACCTTGTGTAGTTCTTCTAGAGCAACAACAACAGATGCAGCACAGAACTGTGCAGATGATTCATCTAGGGGCATGTGAAGTATTGATGCCAACGAACAAGCTAGACATGAATTTAGCAATAAACCAACATATGTTTCATCAGCACAAGTGCATAAAATTCGGGGAATGAAGGCTAACTGGCCCACACTCTTCATCAAATCTTTCTCCTTCAAGACCTGTGCTTCCTTCCCAAACCGTTTGATCCGCTGCTTCGAAAACCTTTTCAAGCTCAGCATGTTTTCTGATTGCCAGTCAGATAAAAAATTAAACCATAAATCACTAGTTGCACAAGGCTTAAAACAAATTTAATGCATGTACAACATGCTGCATAAAATGTCCAACCATGTGTCCATAGAAACTATGAAACCATTCATAGCTTAGCGGCAAGGCATCTCAATCTCAAAGTACATACCAAGGATTGATCCCTAGTCTGCATGTTGGAAGTACTACAGTGATACAATTGTTCAGATTGGTACTAATTTACTATTGACACTTGTCTTTAAGCCAACATGCAAGCATATGGAAATCCATACGATGGAAAATTTGTCCAGCATTCTAGAATGTATATAATATATGTTTTACTGATAAAAAAAGTTCCATGGAAACTAAAAGAACTTAAAAAGGAAAAGAAGAAGAAGAAGAGAGACACTTAGGTGTGCTCATATGTACACCCAGATTATAGTCTGAATAAATATCAAGGAAACCAGAAACCAAGTTAGGTGGGATACTGCCTTCCAGCCACAAATTTTTATCAGTGTCAACATCAATCTGTAAATGTTAGAAAGTGTGTGCCAACTAATGTTATTTCCATTTCCGTATGCCACATCAAACATACAAAAGGATGGACAATCATCCTCTTTTTTTTTTTTTGGGGGTTAAATTCAAAGAATAGACAATCATCCAAGCTGCTAAAACATTCAAATCAACTGCATTCAGAATATATCCTAGTGCATCCTCAACCAGGAAACCAGAAAGTAATGGTCACAGTTTCAGAGATCATGGGAAGCCATTAAAGAAGCAAACCATTCTATACCTACCAAAGCCCTTCAAAAGGACATTTCCGATCTCACTGCAGTCCGTTGAGTATATACATGCTTTCCATTCCTGAAAATGAATACCATTAAGTCACCTCAGATGCCTCCTTCCAGACTACATTCTTAGCAACATCAACACATGCACTTCAAGCGAAAAAAAAAAAAAAAAAGATTAAACCCAGTGTCATCAGAAACAATGGAATTCTTACCAAATCAGAGAACATAAATTTTGTAAGACTTTCAGCATCAACATTTGTGATGCATTCCTTCGAAGAATTCAAAGGACGATAATACAACCTGAGCACCATTATATCTAATCAGATCTTCAGAGTGCCACCATGAAAATTCATGAGTGTAGTTTGGATTTAAATATAAAGACAAGCTACAGTTCAAATTTTAAATATAAAGTCCTGCATAAACACAATTGTGACATACTTGCGGTCTTCTAATGAAAATCTTGCTAGTGGCCCCACGGCTGAATCAAACTTTTCCTTTGTAATAACTGCACATGTTACATCACCTATGGCAACAGCACTTAAAGAGCCAATGTTTTCACCAAGAAGTACCCATTCACCAAAATAGCCTCCCTCTGTCTTCTCCACTGAATATTCATATATGCTCTGGATATGATCTTCACATTCAAGACTATCAGGCAATAAGCCACACATATTTAGAGATTTTATAGTGTCTGCATCATATTTCAGTCTCACTCTTCCTTTCTGAATAATATACAATGCAGAAAGACATTCATTCTGCAAAAATAAATAGATAACTAGAATCAACTCAAAAGCTAGTTTATCGACAATCGCATGTTCATATATATATAATATACGAAAATATTCAAGTGAGAATAGTTCTCACGGATATTTTTGTGAGAAGTCTAAGTGGGGCCCATCTATCATTCAATCCAAATCTTGCAATACACACGGACCCCAGTAATAGTCACACGCCGCAAGTTTTTGTCAAATCCGAATTTACTAGACCGTTGAATCTATTGTGCCCCAATCTGAATAGACTAGATTTGTGAGCCAAGGATGAAGGGGTTAGGGACATATGATTGGGGCCAAACTTGATAGTTGAGGTGGTCCCGCATAGATCTTTTCAGCCCCTGGTCCCATCCCCAAATGGGACCCACTTGAAAAGTTCTCACGGTAGGTAGGTGAGAGCAGTTCTCACCTGAATATTATATATATATTTATGGGCTTTGATTTTATAAGAACTGTTTTCACACACCTACCATGAGAACTTTTTATGGGACCCACTTGTGGGTCCCATTTGGGGATGGGACTAGGGGGATGGAAAGATTTATGTGGGACCACCCCACATATCAAGTTTGGCCCCAATCACATGTTCTTAATCCTTTCATCTGTGGCCCACAAATTCAATCTATTCGGATTTGTGTATAGTCGATCCAACGGCCCAGTAAATTCGGATCTAACCGAAAGTTAGGGCGAGTGACTATTAGGGGCGTCCCTGTGTATTGCAAGGTTTAGATTGGATGATAAATGGGGCCCACCTAGAGTTCTAACAAAACAAAATGGTGAGAACTAGTTCTCATACGATTATTTCCATATATATAAAAGATGACAAACATGAGAAAATTAAGTCAAACATGGACATTGTCATTATCTACAATAGCACAAGAGAAGAAAAGTGTATTCTTCAATTTCAGACTCTTCATGCTCCATGTTGTCAAAGTTCCGTCAAATTGAATTGAAAACTAGAACTCTTCAAGTATGACATAGAACACATAGCTGAATATCAACATTGAGCATAGGAAAAACTAATTGGATGGAAACATGGACTAATTTAGGAGAGGAAGTTTAAGACACAAAAAAGTCAAGTTTGTTGTGGCAAAATATTTTATGTTTATGCTCCCAAGCTATTGCTTAGCTAGTTAGGGACACGGTGTAGCGTGGGGATAGCTGTCAAGTCAAATGTTATCAGTGTCAAATTTTGATGATTGGTAATTCATGGGGATGGCTGTGTAAGGAGTCTGGACTGATCATAGGTGGGTACCACAGGTGCAACTATAAATAGGACTTTCTTCTTTTGAAAGAAAACCTAACTTTTTATTTAAGAGTTCTATTTTATTTGTGTGTGTATTGGCAAGGCAGTTCCCAGATTAGGACAGTGGGGTCCCGAGATAAGCATCACAATCACTTGGAGTTTAGCGGTTTGAAAGATATCCTCATGGGCAACCTATGTGCAAAAAAAGAGAACCATTTGATCAAGGGAGATACTAATTTGAGGGGTCCAAAGTTGTCAAAGTACTCACCATTAGATAAGTGGGTTGGTGGCCCTAATGTGCATGGTCTATTAAAGGGCCCACACAACTCGGAGACAAGCATCAAAATTTTGATCAATGATAATTCACAATGGAATAATGACTAATGAGTAGGAATGGCTTAGTTTGATTATGGGAAGTAGGCCAAGCAGGCACCACAGGCTAGACCACTCCTAAGCCAGGAATTGTTTGGTCTTTCCACAATTTTTGTGTTTAAAAAAAAGGATGGCCCAATACACGAGGCTCCAGCATAGCGGGGTCTAGGGAGGGCAAAATGTACGCAGCCTTACCTTTATTTTGAAGAGACTATTTCTGTGACTTAGTGCATGTTTGGTAAGTCTAAAATTTAGGCTCTTATTGTCTAAATGTCTAAAATATATAGAGTTGGAAAAATAGAGGCGTTTGGCATGCGTTTTTAGCTCTATTTAATTTAGACAATAAGAGGTAAAAGCTCTATTTTGGAGAGGAGGCCATGTGATGCATTTCCAAATCAGAGGGAAAAAAAAAGAAGCGCCCCGCTACAGTAACTTGATGGATCACGCCCAGTACGGTTTTTTCAATTTTTCGCGAAATCCGAGCCCCTAAATCTACATCCAAACCGTTGAAAATGTTCACATAATCAATTACGGCCACCCATCCAAATTTCAGCCGTTAATTCATCCTGAATCTCGAGATATGTGCAAGAAAGCGTGAGCCATTGGATACTAGTTTTTGAATTCTGTGGGGCCCAAACAGAAGATCCAAACCATTGGAAATGTTAGGAAGACTAAAAACGGCTATGGGGTCAAATTTCAAGGATTGATTCCTTGTGGATCTCAAGATATTTGTGAAAAACTTTCAACCATTGAATTTAATATGCTGAATTTGTAACTAGTCCACAGGCAGCCCCTTTTTTTATTTTTTATTATTATTTCGGGGACAGTAAAAAACAATCCAAACCATTGAAAATGTGTAGAAGGTCAATGACCATTATGAGACCAAATTTCAGCCGTTGGATCATCACCAAACTTGAGATATTTATGTAAAAACGTAAATTATTAAATATTTTTTTAAAAAAATTGGGGGCCTCAAACACAAAATCCAAACCGTTAGATCTCTTTGGGAGGCCAAACGTGGTTATGAAGTAAAATTTTAAGGCTTAATACGTACTAGATCTCAATATATTTGTGAAAAATTTTCAACTATTGATTTAAAATGGTTTATTTAAAATAGATGCTTTCATTGCCAAACACATATTTTAAATTTAGCCTCTTTTTTTTATAGCTCTTTTTTTAATAGCTCTATTTTAGATGGTCTATAAAAATAAGACTAGACCTACCAAACAAGCCCTTAAACCCGCGTCCTCCAGAACGCTACCGGTAAGCATTTACCATTAGGCCAAGTCGGCCTTCAATATATACATACAAAAATATGTAAATGCGTGCATAGTGTTTCCACTAAGAGCAGCCCATATATAACTTAAGAAGAGAACAGCTTGTGAGGACCACAAGGAATGAATGCCAATCATTCTAGCGTGACAAAAAGGCCATATCATGGTCATGTTAGCAAAAAAAAAAAAAAGAAGCCTCCATTAAATTACCCAATTCCTTGATTCATTGGCCTTAAGTTTAACCATTTCTCATCCTTGGAGAATTGCAGATTGGGTGGAGGAGGGGACTGATATCACTCAAAATTTGGATGCTCAGTTTTTTCATATTCACAGAGGCAAATGTTAGATAGTCTAGCTATGGAGGGAGTTTCTTGCTCCTCTTTCCTTTGATGTTTAGCTTTTTGGTTTTTTTGCTAATTTGGGTGCTTTGTGGCTTCTTTGGGCTGGTTTAGACTTCTTTTTTTTTTGTTTTGTTTTTATGAAGCAATAAAAATTTTACAGTATCCAAAAAAAAAAAAAGGCATAGATGTGTATGTCTTTTTTCCAAAGAACCAAATTAATGGTGAGTATAGGTTTGATATGTCAAATTGAAGTGCATGCCAATCCTCTCACGTGGAAGAGGAGAAATAAGTACTGAGGTCCTCTTGATGTGCACTCCTCTAGACATCTGTAGCTCGAGAAAGTAATAAAAATTTTGTAAATATTCGTTTTGAATTGTTCAGAAGTATCTTAAGATATCTGGTAATCATTACCAATTAAAAATCAACTATCATTGTGGATTTGTGGTCCTTCAAAAGGCTAAAAATGCATCATTTATTCAACCATCTTCAAAACCTTTTCAAGAGGGCAGGCGGGAGGAAAGCAAAGAGAGCAAAAAGGAAATTTTAACAAAAACAGTTGCAAATTGCAATTGTAATTAACAGTCCCAAGAAACTTCTAAACAAAGAGCCAAATTTCATGGGTAGGTATAAAGTATAAACTAACAGTATAAATACCAACTACACTTCTAGTTTCAACTTTCATGCATAAAAACTAAATTTAGTTTTTATGCTAGTAAAGGTACAGTGCATGATGCACATTGTATAGTGGCAAACTGTAGAAGATGCAGTACCACACTGAATAATAAGCCCCATGTATGGAAACTAATCAAGAGGCAACAGGATAAACCTGTTTTGTGATAAATATTGTAAGCTGTAACTGTAGAACAAAGAAGTGACCATATAAGCAAGGAACGAGCAAAGAAAAAATAACACTAATTGCAGGGGAATTTGAACTCCAACAACCAGATTGGTTCAACCGCCAATGCAGCCCATCTTCACCAGCATATCTTTTAATCTGGCCCCACATACTGGAATGTTTTTCTTTTTGCAGGCAGCAAAGTACTAAATGTTTTTTTTTTTTTTGTTTTCTTTCTTTCTTTCTAAAAGGGGAAAACTATGCCTTTATGAGACTCAGGGTCCTATAATTCTTCATATTAAATTTCAGAAATCTTAGAAACTAACATATTGTGCTGATAATTAACTTCCAAGAACTCATGCCTTCCCTCATTAAGGAAAATGAACGATTCATAATGAATACACAACACAAAGGCATACCTTATCAATTATTGTCTGTCCATCAGAGAAGGAAAATTCCAAAAGAGAATCAGCAATGTGACTCAACTGTAAAATTGGAAGCCTCGAAAGCAGCTCAACCGACCGAAGCAACTTTAACGATGACAAGTTGGAAAACTCCGACATGAGAATTCCTCTAAAGTCTTCTCTCTTTAAAGCCCATAGAGTTCCACCTGTCACCGCACGCACAGATGCCTGGAGTGGTTTGTTGTACCTGTTTTACCATTGCAGGGAAAAATTACTGTTAAAAGAAATAGTGCTGTGACAACCTTATTTAATAGCAAGAAGCCATCACAGTACTATCATAAAGCAACTCACATTAGTGCTAGCTCCCCGAAGGATGACAACTTTTCAGCAGTATACCGGTGCAGAACCTTACTCACCTCTTTCGCTTCATTTTCCTGTCATTTCATCTACCCAGTTATTTTCAGTAATCAGGGCATTCGTTGAAAAGGCCCACATCTTATATATCAAATAAGCCTGTGCCTAGATCAGGCAGACTCCGCCTGTTTGCAGCACCAGTCACTATTGTGTTTCAGGAGTGTCAAAATTGGAAACACATAAGGTGGACTCCAGTTATTTTGTTTATTAACTGCACAAATTTTATAAAAAAAAAAGGACCCTAACAATGCTATTCATAATATCTGAACAGTTTCAAACAGATGGCAAAGAAAGTAAAACCCAAGCTACCAAAAACATTAAAACTGTTCATTCTACTCAAAAAAGAAAGAAAAAAGAATAAACATAGTGAAAACAGTTCTTCTTAGGAGACATCAAACTTCGTCACTTGGAGGTATAGGTGTTGGGTACAAATATGCATTGAGGTAAAGTACTAGCTTGACCCTCATATCTTACTACATGGGGACACATCTAATGGATAAAATTTTAATGCTATCTTTAAAAGAAATGTTCTGGTGAATTCATACAAAAATAATCCCCTCCAATACCTCCCTAATTTTTTGAGCTCAGACTGTGGTGCCCACTGGTCAGGAGGAAACCAATAGATTTTAACCTTCCAATTTGACAAGTTATGGGCCGAAATAACACTTTCATTGAAGTACTATTCACTGTTGGCTTGAAGCATGCCAAGGAGTGATTCACTTCCACGCAAGATGAATCACACCTTCTGGCATGGCTTGGTAGTCGGTTGAATGATTCACTTTCATTGAAATGCACCATTTAATTAACACTCCCACTGCCGAGAAGCTCGGGAAGGCAGCAAAAATAAAACAATATGCCTTATGCACCATCGGCCAAATATATATAAGTTGAGAGAGAGAGAGAGAGAGAGAGAACCTGAGTGGCTAAGACCTCAAACTCCCCACTGCCAACAACGTAAAAACAATCACCCTCGCCACCCTGCAAGTCAGAACCAGTTGAATTTGATCATAAGACAATCATCATGAGTGCAGTATAAAAGTATTCTCTCATTCAAGAAACCCTCCATGACTATTTCACAGATGTCAAGCAGTGAAAGAATAAAACCTGTTGCACAACAACATCCCCAGGCTGGACCTCAACTCTTTGCATACAATCCAACAAAACATGGCATTGAGAATCAGTAAGTTTTCTGAATAGGAAGTGATCATGCAATGCACGCTCAATATGTGCCTGCAACATGAACAATATGTGTCAGCGTGTCCAACTAAACAGATTCCCACATGTAAAATGGAACAAACAACTCTATATATAAGTATTCAAAATATTTTCAGCAAATATGCTAATTCTAGGAAATATGACAAGATTTACTTCTTCTTCCCAGGTCTTCCTATGTGATGGAGCAGGGGGAACCCAAACACAGCCGTTCTCAAGAGAAGATTCGATAGCTCTAAGACGTGCCCGTGACAAATCATGCCTTACACGATGGTTCCTCGAAGACCAACTTACTGCAGAAGGAGATTCAGATCCAGTTGCCTCAATTACTTGAGGCAAAGGTTTTATGGCGACATCTGTAGTCGGTTGAACAGAGTCTGTCTGTAACAAATTGAAAACCAGCTAGGTGAGAACTATAAGAAAGCAAGACTAATGGAATGAATAAAGCTGAAAAGAAACAAAATCCTACACATGGACACAAAAATGAAATGGCTTGAACACAAAAGCACAAAAAGAGTAACCAATAGGTGATAGAAGACAGGCATCATACACCAGTGAGACCATTAATATGCACAACTATGATTGTAATGTCATCTGTACGAGTCTCATACTGAAGCCAAAGTCGATATGATTCAGCAACAATTGCAGCACATGCATCACGAGGATCATTAAACATTGAAACCTGAATCCAGCACAAAATAAAACAAATAAATAAGAAAATTTTAAAGATAAGCATACACAGACAAACATGAAAAACAACATATAAATGTAATTAAAGAAGAGAGCACACAAGGAAAACATAAGGTGATCTGAACCAGTTATATTGGACCAAGAGTGAAAACCCACCTACTAACACTTCAGATCAGTAATAATCTAAGTATCTCATCAATACTTCCTTTCAAGTATTGTTCTTGCTTTCCACATTCCATGATTTCTTTTTAATTTTTGATTGGTGGAAAGTAGAATTTTATTAAAGGGAGGAAAAAGCAGGGCACCAGCCTACAACCAAGGACACCAATGACAAAGGCATAAAAGGATTATAGCAAAAGCAGACAAGATAGAGAGCCGCAAAGCCCGTAAGGAGAATACACTACCCAACTTCTGCACATAAATTTGAGACCCTACCCAACCCTTCATCATCATCATCATCAAAGCCTTATCCCAACCATATTGGGTCGGCTACATGAATTCTGTTTCTCCATTCCGTTCTATTTTGAGCTAAATCTTGCGATAAGTGAAACTTCTTCAAATCTGAATTAATGGCTTCCATCCATGTTTTCTTCGGCCTGCCCCTACCTCTTAATGGGCCTTCCACCTGTATATTCAAACTTTTTCTCACCCTACCCAACCCTTACTTGGCTAAAATGTCAGCCATACCATTTGCTGCCCCAACCACATTCCACAAACATTGTGCAATACTAATTAGAATAACATCACAATTTTGAAACTTGTGAGATGAGATGTTATTACCAAAATATATTTCTCCAAGGTGTCATATCATAAAGTTGTACACGGTTATTTTATGACAACAAAGGAAAGAAAATTGTTGTAGAGTATATTTATATATATATATATATTTTTACATTCCAAGCTTAATCCACTTCAGTGCAACAAAGCATTCATTACAAATCGAGGAAAGTCCACACACCACAAGAGCAGTAATCCAGAGACAAACAAATTGACAGAGGTAAAAAGAATGAGCACAGAGAACATGTTATCATGGTATAAAGAATGAGCACAGAGAATATGTTACCATGTTTTAGGGCTTTGCCAAATCCCAGCCTTGAAGGATTAGCTAAAGCTTCAAGGAACAGTGTTGCTTGAAGGCATTTAAAAACAACAATTTGTTTTTGTTGGGCGGAGGGACAAGCAAATTACCTCAGCTCCATTGCAGTTATGATGAAAAAAATTACAGTGCTCAAGCAAGTGGATATTAAACTCAATCTAGTTCCAAAGGAAGGAAATTCAGAAGTATAAGTTCGAGCAAGACAAGATCCTCTACAGAGTTCCCCCCTTTGTGCGAAACTTGATGACTGAATGCGGTTATGTTTCTTATATAAATATTATCTTTGTTGCTAGTACACTCTCAAATGTCCAATACCTAATTGAAACTGAACGTTTTCAACTGTGTTTTTTCTTTATTTTAATTAAAGTTTGTTATCCATAATTTGGGATCTCTTTAATCAACTGGGCTTGCTCTTTATGTCTGCTTCATTTTGATCATTAATATATCACCCATATTTGTCAAAAATAAAAATAAAAAAGTTCTTTGGGGTCTGTGCATGCTTTATCCTGCTAATGGTCAAGGTTCTCAATGGAAGGTTGTAATCCTACAAGCTCCTTTACTCAAGCTGTGCACAAGCAAATGATCAAGGCAAACATCAGATCACGATTTTTATTTGTTTATTTATTTTTGATTGGTTACATGACTCAAACCCACAACCTCGTGGTTGCAACTTGGAACAACCACCATCTTCCAACTGTGCTATAAGCTGGTGTTATGAAACCCACAACCTGTGGGATCTCTACATTCTGGATCCCACTAATTGCCACAATTTCTGTTCTATTGGAATTTCCAACACCACTATGGGTGTTAAATTATTATCTGCAAACCAAATATCTACCCAAAGATAATCCTACCACCATTCGGTGATAAAAATTATTGAATTCTCTTCCAATAATTTCCCCACTATAGTTGTCTCAGTCTCATCCTCCAACTGAATGATTTCGTTCACCACGCCTTGACCCCTTACCAATCATATTTCCCCCTTCCCATATCACATCCCTACTCTTCTTCCCACATTTTGAAGCTATGACTTCATGACTTCTCTACAAAAGAATCCCCTTCCCCTCCAAAAGCATCCCCTTCCTCTCCAAATCTCCATCCCCATTATAACAAATTGAGAGCCCAAAACATTTACTATGCCCAATCCCCCATTTCCCTTTGATTTCCTCACCTCTTCCAACTTTAATAATTGAATCTTCTCATTTCTTCAGATTTTTTTCAAAATTTATTTAGCAACACTCTTAAGGATTTGGAAAAATATAAAGAAAACAAACTAGAAAATTTTCAAGAATGTAATTCATGGAGTAATTATAGCCCCAAGATAAAGATATGTTTGTTTCCAGAAGATATTTCCTCTTTTGTTTTTCGAAACTTCTAATGATGGGGACCAAGGGAAGGTGATCTGGGGTTTGCTTCAAATGGAAGATCAACAGTTTTTTTCTTTTAACCCTAGCAAAAAAAAAAAAAAAAGTAGCTTATGGAACCCAATCACACCTGCAAAAGGAGGGAAAGGGGGGACATCTCCCCCACGCATTGCTGCACCCGCTATAAGAGCTACAGAGCTCCTCCTGAAGTTCACCCATATGCTTCACACACCACAAAGCATCTCAAAAGTGCTATCAAAATCCATATTTGAGCCTGGGAAGAATCACAAAAAATGATTTTATTGTCCCAAGGGCAAATATTACTTTGCTCCAGGTGATTTGAGAACATGACCATTCAAGGGCAAAGGGAATGCGCCTCCATTGCGGTGCACTTAGATGCATATGAACATATCTCTTACATTATTATGTTAACATAAACAACACTTTAAATGTTGTAACATATTATCCAATGTTATTGAAACACATCATGGGTTTCTTATCCAGCCAACAAAGGTAACAAGTTCAAGCTGGATGGTAACATATTATTTTTACTCTACTGTGAAAAATCTATAAAATAATAGGATGATACAAAAATAAAAAATAAAAAAAATAAAGGTATTGATACAAAAATTATCACAAACTGACAAACACAATTAAATCAAGAAGAAATCAGCAACAGCTGTCCATGTTTTTTGAATTCATTCAGATTAATTATCTCTTGATTTAGTTTAGACAACTTGTAACCATCTGCAACTATCAAACAGGTGGGCATCATTTATAAGCAACAATAACCAGCAAAAGAAACACGAAGAAACCATCCATGTTTTTTAACTCATCCAGGTTTATAATCTCTCAATTTAGTTTAGACAACTTGAGTCCATCTCCCAACTATCAAACAGGTGAGCATCATTTACAAGCAACAATAACCAGCAAAAGAAACGCCAAAAAAACTATACCTCTAAAGAACATCAGAGGAAGTTTCAGCTCTAAAAATCATATAATCAGATCCTGAGATCCACAAATAGTAATAATCTTGACACACAACCTTAGAAAAAGGAGATATCAATGACTTTCTCACCATGTCAACCACAGTCTGGCTGGAAATAAATTCAAAAACCCCATCACTGGCGAGCACAAAGAACGGATGATCTGGTGTAAGCTCCAAAATGACAATTTCAGGGGTAGCAACAACCCCAATAGTTTCAGCAATGGAATCCCCAATACTCCTCGTAAATGCCGTGCCAGGAAACATCCCATGCTGCACCCACAACCTAGGAGGATCACCATCATCGCTCTCTTCAGTACCCCAGCACTGCACATCTGGGTTCTTCAGCCCCTCGATTTGATCCAATGTTAGAACCCTTGCTCCACAATGCTTAACCCTTTCAAGCTCATCAGCACGAAAAGGAGTTTGATCAATAGAAAGATCCACAGCCACAATTTCCTTCCCTCTCCTCTGTGCAATAACAGCCCTAGAATCACCTGAATTCGCAATGTAAATCGTCCTGCCACGAACCAACACTGTTATTGCTGTAGTTCCACTCATAGAGTCATCCAAGCTATCCGCATGCAACTGTGAATTCGTCGTTAAGTATGCAGCATGGCAGGCCTCAACAGCATCCATGTGAAACCGACTATTCCTGACCAAATTCTCACACAGCCTCTGTTTCACGAATTGTGAGCACTGAGCCCCAAATTCTCCATGGCCATCAAACACCCCAAAGAAATGATCATCCGGATTTGTTCCAAATGGGGTGTGTATGCAGAAACTGTCTTGATTTGCCTTATCTAGAGCATCCGGATAGAACCCTCTTTGGGATAGGTATGAATATCTCAATTCGTAGTTTGCTGATGGAACTGTGACTGTGCGGGACCCGTCAGGAGGAAGAAACTGAGATGAAACCCTCGAAAGCCTATTGATAGCAATGTCAGATTCTCTAGTAACACTTAACTGATGCAACTGATTGCCATTTTCTCTTCCCTGCCCAGATGATGAGTCAGGAGAAGATGCAGTACGACCAGCCGCTTTTTCTTGATCCCTCTGCTCAACCCTACAATTTCTTTGAGAAAAGGGCACATGGCCAATACAACTCTTTGAATACAGACAACCCATCACTCGAAACACCCAAACAAAACAAGCCCAAACCCCAGAATCACAACAAGTTCCATCAGATTCCACTTTGACAACTTTTGGGTGAAGCCCAGGATTGTTTACGAACTCAAATGCAATCTACTGATTCAACAGAACCAAACCCAAATACCGATAACCCAAGAAATCTCATCAGATTATTCTGCAATGACGTCTGGGCATAGTTGAGAAGGCCTTTACACACTCTAATGAGGACAATCCGTCCAATAATCACAACCCCAATCCTGAAAAATTCAAGAGTTCATCAGATTCCATTTTAGCACAGCAGTCTAAATTTAAGAACACCGACCCAATTCCGAAAACAATGGATTTTCATCAAATCCCACTACAGCTGCACTTCAATTTCCAGACAAACAACTGAACAAGACAGAAACCCCCAAAAAAATCTGAAAACCTCAGTAAATTCAACTCTAATCTTCAACAACATTCATGGGTATTTCTCAGAACTGTTCACAGACCCATTTACAGCCCTTGTGCTGACACAGATTCCTCAAAAACAAAAACCCAACTGTCTCAACAAAGTGAAAAGAATTCAACAGATTCCAATTAAACTCAGAGCACATTCAACTAAAAATCCACCTGCTGCTTCCTCTCTGTCAGTTAACCTTCTGAAGAAGAACAAACATAAGAAGAAGCAAAGGAGAGAACACAAAGGGAAGAAAACAAATGGAGAAATGTAAGAGAGCGTAACAGAAAGCACAACAAAGAGGGAACAGTTGAAGAAGAAAACTGGGTACCTTTTGATCGGGAAACTTCTAATTGGAGAAAACAAAAAGGACACTCGCCCCGAGAGACCAATAATTCGTGCACTCTGAAGGCTGTATAAATCTGTTACTGACCCGGTTTCACAGACCCATTGCACTTTCACAGATCACCCAAAATCAAGAAACAAGGAACTGATACTCGGTTTCACAGACCCATTGCACTTTCACAGATCACCCAAAATCAAGAAACAAGGAACTGATACTCTCTCTCTCTCTCTCTCTCTCTCAGTACATCCCTTTGAGGATGTAAATGAGCCACGCCGAGCCTTAGCCCACTTTGGAGAGTAGCCAGGCCTGCTTAGCCCGATTTAAGCTTGGCTTGAATTGTCAAAATGGACTTGTTAGTACTAAATCTAGATGGAGATCAAGCTAAAGGCTTGATTTTTCTACTTAAGTCCAACTAAGAAAATCTTGAGTTCGGCACTTTGGGTTGACAAGTTTTCTCTCTCTCTTTCTGCCCCCAAAGCCACCACTAATATGAAGACATGTATGTATATTGTATATATTTCTATATTTAAAGCACTAATTAATTAAAAAATCAACAATAAAAGAAGGCGCCTGCAATACATGTAAGCACCAATTAGAAACAGAGAATGCACCCCCCTTGATTATGACAATAATCTACATTGATTGGATTATCGGGTTTTCATTAAATTCTATAATATCTCTTTCAGATAAGCTTTCTAAAGTATCTTTAGAGATAAGTCGTCTAAAATATCTGAGATTATCTAGGAAGCAACAAATCTCACTCAATTGGTGAGAAATCTAATCCAATCCAATAAGGATGAACAGTTGTTTGGCATGTTCCACTGAGACCCATCGACTGTGGTGGTGAAAGAGAGGAGAGGGGCATGGAAATCAAAGAAACCATTTATCTATCCTAGATTGATCTGATCGACTCCCTTAAGAATTATTCAAATTGGGTGTGGACCATTGGCGTTAAATTTTACCCTCTATCCCATCAATTTTGGTAAGATCTGTGACACACACCAGCTGAGTGGACCGTCCAGATTCACCCATAGCTTGATAACTGGGATTGTCCTTGGGACAGAGCACTATTAAAATACAAACACTGTTCACACTAGTTTTTTTTTTTTTTTTTTTTGGTAAAGACTGATCACACTGATTGTAGTTGGTGATGACTTTCCCCTTTACCCCCACAGAAAGCATTAGAGCCCGAACCCTGTGGCTGAAGGCACGTGTGAAAGCAGGGGCATTTTACTCGGTGACATGGAATCATTCTCCCGGGCGACCATGCCTTTTCATGCCCGTTCTCTCATCTCAAAGTTCCACCAAAATCATTCCAAGTGTTTTTTTTGTCAACTTCCTTTGCTTCTCTGATAAAGGAACCTTTCGGTGTTTAGAAGAACCCATGCGTGCAGCTTGCCTCCAACTACTACATTATTTAATGGTAGTTGCCTTAAGCCTATCATGCAACTAACAAGTACTTCTGGTATTGGGATTCCAAGGAGCCAAGGGCCCATTAGGATCTCAGTAAATTGAGTGCAGCAGCGTGGTGTACATGTATGCTTTTGAATTTTGATAGGGTAAGCTATACAAAGCCATGCTGTTCTCTTCTTGGTCATCATCTTTTACAATTAGTTAGAGTTACATGTAACTTAATTAGAGCGTAACGAAGTTTCAAAGTTCCAAAAGCAGTCGATGAGAAATTGGAAGAATCTAAAAAATGCCAGGATTCTTTTAAATTTCAGCCATTAGTTAGAATTACATGTAACTAAATTAGAGCCTAACGAAGTTGTTAGTTCCAAAGACAGTCGATGGGAAATTGGAAGAATCTATAAAATGACAGGATTCTTTTAAATTTCAGCAAATTCTAGGACCACAAAGGAGCTAGGGTAGGGGGCACGCTAGTCAATTTTACTGAATTTCTCGTGAAATTTCTTCTATTAACAACACCATTTGAAAGATTTTCCGGTTGCCCCTTTGCACAATCATAGTTTATGCTTTAACCAAAAACGGCATCTTAGAAATTGGTTTACCTAAAGGGTTCATTTGTGCAGCAAAAAGATTTCACTCTCTGTCCTCTCTATTATTAATTCCTTTTGTTGCATAAACGCATCCTTAACATTATCTTTTTAAGCTGTTCATCCATTGAAAATCTTAACAAAAGAAAATTGGGATTTGGATTCCGTGTAAAACAAGACCATTCTCTTTGGCTAGAAAAAGCTGCCTACACCACAAAATTGAAATGTGGGCCGCTTTATCTGCACCGATTTTCCTCCAAAGGTTCTTTTTTTTTTTTCTCATCTAAGAGGGAGGACAACACTTTTTTATTCGTTCCATATTGGGTGTATACTGTACAGACTTGATCACACATTGGGTGGATCGTACAATATGACCACCTCCATTTAATATGAGATGTCACACAGCTTATAATTCTCTCTCTTGCAACTTTACAGGTTAGCTTCGATTGAGACTCCGTCCACAAGACCTTCAAAAAGTCTCGAAAAGGCATCCGAGGTTCCCACGCCTGACAAGTTTTATACAAGTTGCACAATAATTTAAATGACCAGAGTGAGGTAACATTCAACCTCTTGCCCGACTTACCAGCCTATAAGAAGTATGCATTTCAGCCTGGAGTTTCTTGCCTTTGATTCTGTCCAAGGGTAGTCAACTTCCACCTTTTCCAGTTATCCTACCTCTATTCATGTGGGGCGGGGGGACATGCTTAGATAGTGTTTTGGCCTCATCAGGACTGAGGAGATACAGGGAAAGAATGAATGGGGTCCAAATTGTTTGAAAATTGAAACATGTTGACCCAAAAACAAAAAAAAAACAAAAAGAAGGTAACACGTATTTGGTAAATTCGCAAAAACAAGCGAGTTCATCCTGCTTAGTCAAGATCAAAAAGTAAGCTACAATTTCAATCCTCTTTTTGGCATCCCATAATAACCTGATTTAGTGGTTACTGAACAAGCATGGCATGGTTGGTGTCAAATGCTGTGGTCCTACCGAACAAGCATGGCATGGTTGGCGTCAAATGCTGTGGTCCTCCCATGACAGCAACATGCGAGACACAGATGCAATTGGCTTGACCACCGATCGCATCAAAATGAACTTGCTACAGTTTCTAATCATGCCATGCTTATTTTAGATAATGATCTATGCTCCTCGTGGATTTGATCAGCCCTATAACTGTAGACCCTAAAGACAAGATCAAGATCATTACATCAAAATGCCAAAAAGCATTATACTCAACCAGAAAAAAGCAACATTGCCACTTGACTGATCATGTTATGATTAATTGATTATACCAAAACGATACAGGATCTCAATTTGTGGTCAGGATACATAAACTATGGATGCTAAACCCTAATGTCTGTCTCATAGCGATTAAGTTAAAATAGCTTGATTTATTTCTTTCACATTCTTAAATAAATCTAGCATGGAATAGTTACTGTATCTCAGACCAAAAATGGTTCACAGAATCTGCAGCTGTGATTTCTGTTTAAGGCAATGGTATTTCAGACACTGGGAACCCATGCACTGCTGCAAAACCATGACTTTGAGATGCTTCCATAATGATAGCTGCACTGGCCACTTTTTATCTGTAGCATTCTCCAACCTCGAGTTTAGAGCCATTGCTGGGTGATCCACATCCCGCTGTCGAAAAATCCCCAAAATCCCCAAAGGAATAGGAAAATAGTTACAGACAATTAAGAAATAAATACAATGGGCATTTGTCAAATAAAAATGACAAATGCTAAGTACTGGTTTACTGTAATCCTTCAACTCCCAAGATTACAGCAACGACATGTAGAAACTCACCCACCTCAGTGAGGTGATGCTTTATTGGTACATGGTGTGGGTTTGCTCTTCATATCTTGTGTTCAAAGCCCACTCTAGACCTGGTGCACATGTTTTGGGGTTGTACGTTTGCCCAGGGGAATAGTCTTTTGGGTAAAAATACCACAGGTATACCACGTAAAAAAAATTTTTTTTGATACAGTTAATCATTGAAACACCACCATACAAAGGCTGATACAATCAATTACTCCTGATTTCATCAATTCTTCCACATAATATGACATAAATAACCCCTGCCACTTCAAAACATGTTCAATAACACCACTTCAATAAACTCTTGCAATAAAAAAAACCCCACTTCAATAACCAATGGAAGTCTGGTCTTCACATTTTTGCATTTCTGCCATAAGAACAAAAAGAAAAATGGAACTGCTGCCAACTGAACCTCACCTTTGTCATACCGACAAGATAAATCCAGCTTAAATGTTGATTATGATAAACTTTCACAAAGTGGACAATGAGTTTGTGTGCATGCTGGAGCGAGAAGTGTAGAAAACGCAATCCAAGCAGAAAATATAGCCAAGGGCTGGAGTGAAACCCTTCTGGATCTTGCTTCTGAGCTCCCGCAGAAACAGATATAGGTTTTTAATTTCCAGAGATAATCAAATCGACAAATTGTTCCTTTTCTTAAGTTACACCACATATTCATAGAAGCAGATAAGATTATTAAGGATGCTTTATGTGATGCAGTGATGGAACAGTGTAACATTACTTCACATCATATGCCACTGCATTTTCATGTAATGTTCCCATTTTAGATCATTAGAAGGGTTTCTCCTTCCAGTTTCCACCATTAGTCTTTTACTCGATACAAGGTCGTTAAAAAAGAAAGAAAGAAAGAATAGAAACATTAAGCAATGATTGGTAGACAATTAGTCACTGAAAAGTTTTCTAGATTAAATGCTTTTCAGGATGAGAAATGAGTCAACAGTTCAGCATTCATAAATGTCTTGGGGCTTGGACCAATGAGAATAAAAACTGAGGGATGCACTACAGGACAATAATCACCACCCAAAAGCATTTGTCACTTCGCGATTCAGCACATTTGCTGAAGCATGAACATCAAGAGAAGAACGGCCAATCAAGAGAATGAGATTAGCAAACTCCAGGATCACTGCTAAAAGCTGTGCATTTGCAATTATATACAACTAGCACAACCTAGCAAGTTCTAAAGATGTCCAAATATCATCAGCTAATGGTACTCTAATTTACTTCCTTCTTACAGTACGTTATGTTACTGAACATTTGAGTCAACAGTGAAATCATTCTGTTTGCATGTTTTCAGGAAAGGGAATCGAAGTGCAGCAATGGTAATAACCGCTATCATCAAACGCAAACCTCTGAGAGAGATGAGCTTCACGGATCAGATACTGGCCCCACTCTTCAGATCCATATTGCTTATAAATGTCCCGTGCATCAAATGATTCATTCCTTCTTGTTCTATTCTTCCTGAGCAATTGTCTCCATAATTAGTGATATTAGAAGAAAAGTGATTAGATAAAACAACATGCTGTTATATCAAAAGAAGCAAACAAGTAGGGAGAAAGAACCTTTTCCTATGCCTCACATTCATCAAAGTGGCATGCAGCTGCAATTTAAGAAGAGAGCCAAATATCACTGCCCAAGTAACAGACATACAGGCCCTCGAAACTAACGTACAGCAGCGACTCAAGAAGAAATCATTATGTTGGTAGATTACTTTTCCTTTCCCCAAGTTCCCACCCCAAATTAATCTTGGATTGGCTCCAAAAATAATCTGGGGTGAAAAAGAAAAGTACCCTAAACCTCAATGCGGTGAATCTATTTTACCAAAAATATATACCCAATACTTTTTTTATTTGCTACAATGTTTTTGAAATAAAAAAGAAATGTAGCAAATAAAAAAATATTGGGTCCATATTTATTTGCTACATTCAAAACTCGAACTCACACAGTCATATCCCTTACCGGCAGAACTACCACTTCGGGATGACATAGTGGTGATTTGGTGTACATCCATATGCAAACAAGTTAGACGGACTGGTTGAGAATATCAAAAGACTATTCACATCCACAAGGCATTGGATACAGTTTACCCCAAAACAAAAATGTTAATGGACACAGAACTCTTGAGAATGATTATATAAATCAAGGGAATTTTTTTATAGGTAAAAGAGTTATTTGCCTAGCAAACAATAAAAGAAATTACAACAGAAAATAAAGACCCAACTTGAGGCTGTAGCCCTTTCAAGCCAAAGCATCCACCCCCGAATTATTGTGCAAAGCAAAAGAAAACCCATGAGTAGGCAACCTATCTTGTATCTGTTCAATTCATCTAGCAATTCTATAATGGTAATCTCCAAGAAAGCATATCCACAAGCATAATGTACGGAGTATGGACAGAGGATATGCAAGTTATAACCATGTTGTTTTATTATGCCAAGAAGTTTGATAGAGGAAATAAATAGAACAGACAGGCTCACATTTAACCTATGCTGAGCATCCCTCTCAAGAACGAGACCAGCATCCACATATGCTTCAATAATAGCTTCTATGAAGTTCAAGAAAGTCAAGTGGTGATCAAGCATTAGAATTTACAACTGATGAATCTGATATTACATAAGAGAAATGTCAAAGATATTCATAAAGACAATTTCATAAGGACTTTCCCAGGATGTGAAATTATGACATGAGGGCAAGATCTGGGCCGCTAATAATGCAGGCGCATAAAAAAAAATGCCCGGCCTGTATTCCACCACAGCCACTCATTAGATAGGTCAAAATTGAGAGACAAGTGAACAGATCAAGGAAACAAGAACAGAAAATATTCCATACATATGCATGTGGACCATCCTGACATTTGGGCTATGGCATTCCATGGTAGGCAACACCCAGCGGCTAAACAGTGGTCAGTAGGCAATATTGGCATGTGCAACATCGTGTAATTGTCATCACAAAAATCCTTGACAGTGCTCATTTTATAACTGAATAATTTCCCTCGTGAGAGACACTAGGTGTAAAATCATCAGAAACATTTTAATAATATTATCAAAATCCTCAGGATACGACATGCACGTAACAAGCGGTCTTCTCCACCAAGTTCCTCGACTGAAGCATATAGGACACGGGCCTTTGCCGGTGATCCTTTCATGCATTCCTGCAATAATAGAAAGACAAGATAAAATTCCTTAGTATGTTGTGGGGGGGGGGGGGGGGGGGGTGGGTGTGGAAAAACATTTAAGTAATAGAGCTCTTGATCATTGCAAAGTTTACTACTAAATAGGTACTTTTTATCTTCTTTAAAATAAAATTCTAGGAGCTTGAAGAACAAACTTCAATACAAAATGGGCATAACGTTAACAAAAATTGCAAAATACTAAGAATCCAGGAACAGTTGCACCACAATCAGAGCTCAAAACTTGAAACAAATCACCAAGTCAAGATATAAATATATTCAATCACCAGTTTCAGGCCAATTAATCATTTAATCAACCATTTACTCATAAAGTTTAGTGAGAGGACAACGACTGGAACATAAGGAACACCTACTGGCCAAGTATAGAAAATTACAGAATTGCTTAAATGGCAGTTTCCAAAACTCTAGAACAGTGTTTTGAAAGGCGCGCCTAGGCGCAAGGAGAAGCAAAGCCCACCTGTTGTGCCTCACCCCTTATGGGGCGGGGCGATTTCGTTGAGGCGTGGCTTAGGGGCGCACGCCTATGCCCAGGCGAGAGGTGCACAGGCGAGGGACTCTTTCAAGTTGGCTTAAGTATTGAAATAAGAAATAAAAAAAAGCAGGGGTTTAAATGTAAAAGATGCAACTTCTATTTAAAGGATAGCTGCTGCCCTAATCATTGACTCTCGACAATAAAAGGAGAACTGGAGAAGAAAAAGGAAGCAGCAACCAGCAAAGAAGGGGAAGAAAAATAAAGAAGCAGCAGCCGGCGACAAGGAAGCAGAAGAAAAATAAAGAAGCAGCAGCTGGCAACGAAGGAGGAGCTTAGCCAGCAAGGAAGGAGGAAAAAAAAAAGAGAGAAAAAAGAGCTCAAGTCCGGCCAGTGGAGGAGGAGGAAGAAGAAGCTCAACCACTTCCGGTGACCCAGCCAGCCTGTTGCTTACGTCTGGTGAGGTACGTTTGTCTGTTTCTTTTTGTTTTGTTTTGTTTTTTTTTTTCTGTTTTGCTGTTGCTTTTTGTTTTTGTTCGTTTCTTTTTGTTTTTTTTTTTTTCTGTTTTGCTGCTGCTCACATGTAGACGGACTGCTTTCTGCTTTTTTTTTTTTTTTTGCTTTGCTGTTTCTGTTTTTTTTTTTCCACTGCTGCATTTTTTTGCTGCTGCGTTATTTTTTTTTCCTGTTTTGCTACTGCTGTTTCTACTGTTTCACTGCTGTTTCACTTTTTTTTTACTGCCATCTGATTTTTTTTTTTTTTTGCTGCTTCTTTTGCCGCTGCTTTTTCTTTGGCTGCAATATTTTTCTGCTGCTTTATTTTCCATGCTTTTTTGCTGCTGCGTTTTTTTTTCTCCTGCTGCTATCTGCTATCTGCTATCTGCTGCATTTTTTTTTTTCTGTTTCTGCTGTCTGCTATCTGCTGCTGCTATCTCCAGCTGCTGCTGCTTTTCTGTTTCTGTTTTTTTTCCTTTTCTACTGCAGCATTTTTTTTTCTGCTGCTGTTTTTTCTTTCATGTCTTTTTTCTGCTGCTGCAATCTGCATTTTTTTTTTCTGTTTTGCATGTTGTTTTTTGCTGCTATCTGCTGCTCACGTTTTTTTGTTTTACCACCTGCTGCTGTTTCTGTTTCTGCAGTTTTTTTTCTTTTTTTTTTTTGCTGCTGCTGCTGCATGTTTTTTTCTGCTACTGCTTCGGATTTCTGTTTTTCATAAATATTCATTTGGCGTTTACCCTTTTTGTAATTTGTATGCTTGCTGTTTTTATGACTTTCAGAATCTTCTCTAATATTTATTGCCTTTTTTGTTATAATTTGTGAATTAATTTCACTTTGCCAATGTTAATTTTAAATTTTTTTATCTATGACAAAATATCTATTTTTTTTAACTATAATGTGCACCTCCCTTCAATGATGCCAACGCCTTGCGCATAAGCCCCAGGATACCCTTGGAGCCTCGATGCGCCTCGCACCTTCAAAAACACTGCTCTAGAACATCACAAGGTGTTGTTCCTCCTCCTTAAGGTAAATCTAAGAAGCACAGACATGGACACACAAAACACAGATACGACATGACATGGACATGCCGACACGGCATTTCTCAAAAAAGTA
This sequence comes from Sextonia rubra, assembly GCA_037013555.1. Taxonomy (NCBI): domain Eukaryota; kingdom Viridiplantae; phylum Streptophyta; class Magnoliopsida; order Laurales; family Lauraceae; genus Sextonia; species Sextonia rubra. The sequence goes on along the minus strand of JASUAD010000001.1, from coordinate 11,239,792 downwards.
GGATAGAAACACGTTGGGGACACATTAATAACATATATATAATAATTTACTAAAAAAGAATAAAAAAGAAAAACATTGTGCCAATAACATGACATGATTAAAAAAAGAAAAGACTATAAAAATTTTGTTACTGGTCCTAAACATTGGCCATCGATAATTATGAAGGCAAGTTGGGTGTATGGTCCATACCAAATATTCACCCCAATTTAACAAGTGGCCATTGCTAGTAATAAACATTTTATTACTGGTCCTAAACAATGGACCTCAATAATTATATTTTGACCCCCTCTTTATTATATTTTGACCCTTGAAATATTTCAAAATTCAAATTAATGCCCCGTCATGTCCCCGATGTGTCCCTGCCATCTCCAAAATTTATAAAAAAAAAAAGCCACATTTTTTGGCATGTAGAACATGTATCCAGCCATGTCCGTGTCCACCCTATTGGCACATCCGTGCTTCCTACAGGTAGATCAAAGGCCATATCAAAGTGAAGACCCTCCAATATTTGTAAATTTGTATAGAAGGACAAAAAATAAAGAAACATATATCTTGTAAGACTCCCTCTGAAGCTAGGTGTAGATATTGATAATGCCTAGTTTATCAAAAATAGATTGCATGTGGTCCGTCAAAAGAGTCTTTGTAAAAACATCAAAATAAAGAATAAAAAAACAAGATAAAAGAAGGGGCGAAAAGGAAGGAGAGAAAAACAAGAGTAAGAAGAGAATTATTGGAGCCCTAGCTTTGATACCATATTAGCAACTAGGGTTTCATGTGGAGAGAAGAGGAGGAAGAAGAGGAGCCGCATGGCTTAGTTGTGGAATCTTATGCAATACTTGTGTGTTGCACTCTGTCATTTCAAGGCTGATCTGTGGAGTCTTGTGCAATACCTGGGTATTGCACTCTGTCATTTCAAAAATTCTGCCTTTGCTACAAACAGACCCTCTATCATTGAAGTTATGTACAAGAGGAAAGACAGAAATGTCTCAATGAGGCAGAGGGATCACATTTCCGGAAAATGTCTCAACTAGGTAGTAGGATCACACCACCCTAGAAAAGCTACTCTTCTTCTTCAGAAATATTTCAACAATTTTTCTTACACTCAATGGACTGTTGCTACCCCCAAAAACCCCATACATGGATTTTTTTTTTTTTTTTTTTTTTTATGTGTGGGGAAGTGGCTCTGGCAGCTGCTGATTTTTAGAGATGCAGTTACAAGTGTAGAGAACAGTAGCACACTGGCAGCATACTATAATCGAAGATGCCCACATACAGCATGGAAAAGGAAAGGACACACCATGAACATGGTGGAATATGGATTTTACTCATAGATAGTGAAGTATCTGATATGATAGGTGAAAGGCAGCTTGGCCCAACGGTAAAGGCTTACCGGTAGCATCCTGGAGGACGCGGGTTTAAGTCACGGAAATAGCCTCTTTAAAATGAAGGTAAGGTTGCGTACATTTTGCCCTCCCCAGACCCCGCTATGCGTGAGCCTCGTGCACTGAGCCACCGTTTATTTGATACGATAGGTGGTGCAACCCCGGATCTCCGATCAAATGTGGATCAATCTCTTGAAGGATTGATCAAATCTAAAGATAGAATCCAACCCCTAGGGCACCCTCACAAGAGGAAAACACCAGTACAGAGATAAATTTCAAAAGAGAACTTTAATTGATTGAAAATAAGCATCTTAATTACAATGAGAGCTCCTCTACAATTAGGAGTGAGTGTTCTAAATAACCAAAACTTACTAAATTAAATTAAGCAACCACTAAATCCTATTAAACAATTACTAAATATCAATCCAACATAAAATCAGAAATAAACCTATTAATTAGGAACTATCTAATTAAGGATAAGGATCCCTGATCTTGGATAGATCATAGATCAAGTGAGGCCCATCAATGTGGCCCATCAATGCCGGGCCAGATCTTGGATCTAGCCTGCATCAATAGGACACGACATGTTGCCCATTTTCTTATGTTGGTACTTATATTACTACAATTGCAGCTTCAATTGGCAAATCTTTTCGACTGATGCAAGAATCTTACCAGTCCTTTAAGCCTAACAAAAACAGGTCGGCCATCCAAAGCATCCTTTACTTTTGAGGAGACACTCTGCATCAAAAATGTTATAATAAATTAATAATTATTGATCTGCATCTGGCTAATCTATATTTACAAGAGTAGATGTTTACCTGCAAAACCTCAGTAGCTGCTGCAAGGCGTTCTTTGTTCCACAATTTCAGCATGAGGACAGTTAAGTGAAATGTCTTGGGTTTAATGAATATAGATCTGTCAATGCCCAAGTCTGCAGAAGATGAAACAAAGATTCATGGTTTTACCTAGTCTCTTTAAGCCATTTGACAAAGAATTGAGTCCACAATTTACTCAATTTGGATCAGCAATCAGCAAAGAGATTATTGGTTGCAAATGGTATTAAAGCTAGTCTAATTACACCTAAGAAATGCATAATCAAATAGAGACCATATAAAAAAATTTCCTTCTGCTCTCACTATTGCAAAGAAGTTAATAACTGCCGTGGGTAATGGTATTACCAACATCCCCCAACTTCTGCATCATAATTTGTTTTGGCAGTCATTATTTTGCATATTTTCAAGTGCCCTTTGTATTATCTCATAATTTTGCGAAGAAAAACCATATGATCTAGGAGGTTTTTTTAACAAATCCTGCATCAAACATTTCACATAACAGTTGGTTTTAAGAAAATTGAATTGGCATCGGTCAAAATGAGAACTAATCATCAGTCTCAAAATTTTATAAAAGATAATTCCAAAGAAAAAGATCTCAAATTTTCACCATTATTTGAAAACATAGTGCTACATTACTAAGATTTTCTCTTCAAATCTTTAATTTTGTTAATCTTTTCTTCTTCTTTTTTCCTTCATGTTAGAGGATTTGATCTCACAATTTTGTTCAACTACTGATATTTTTTAAAATGTATCATTCTATTTTATTTATCATTTTCCACGAAATTTACATGGACGGAAACACCAAATATTTCAAAATCTGCCAAGAAACTTCCTTCCTGACGGTGGAGATTACTAGCATTCTAATTTAGTTATGCCTACATTTTCAAATATTTGTTTCTCTGGACATGCAAATTGCAAAATTTTCAAGTGTAAGGGCTAATAGAAGCAAAGCATCCTAAGAATATCTAGCTGGAATAAGAAATATGTCCAAATATAGTGAAAGGTTAGGTAAAGACACAACAAGAAATTTCTTCTCATTCTACAGAGTTTTTTCAAACGTAACGTCTCATGGAATAAAATGTCAAGTAGTAATGTATACTTGCTGGTGTATCAGATAAGATAAAAGATCTTGTCTTGATAGCATCATTATTTCCAACTGCATCATCTATCTCAACTTTAACATGCTCATTATCTTTTTGAACTTTAAGGTTAACAGCAAGAGACCGGCCTTCATCTAACTGGTCGTTCTTAATGTTCTTAACTTCTCCATCAACTGAACTGTCTTCATTGGAATCACTATCCAGGTTAACATCTTGGCCAGGTTCAGGGTTTCCCAGTATAGAATTCTGAAAATGAATTAGCTTCTCTACAAGTCCAGGGTGGATAGCCAATGGGAGAGATATGAAGTGGGAATAATCAAGCTGTGGGCTTTTAATTGCCTGCAAACAGAAAAGAGAAGTTGGTAAGTTATAAAACACACACACACACACACACACACACACACACACACACAGAATGTGGAAAACCCAGGTAAGGAATGGTATAATGAGAGTTCAGAAGTGACTAGAACATACAAATGTACAACAGCAATGAACACCAACATCCATGCCCAAGAAAAAAAAAATCAAGAAACAACAATCAACAGGTAATAAAGTCTGAAGGGGGAAAAAGATCTTGCGCAAATGTGGAATGCAACAAAATCTTGCAGACTATATGAAATTTGAAAAACCAGAATGAATCATATATGGAGAATACAACCAATCATGTAATTAGTGTAGAGACACATACAAGCAGGCCCATCAGAACAGGCCCCATGATCTAAGCCCATCAGAAACTACTAATGATCCAAGCCCAGAATGCAAGTATCTCATATCCCACGTTTGGGATCTTGGTCAAACTATTGTATAATGCACAGCTACATAATTTGTAATCATATCTACAGATTCCTTATTAGTTTGTAATCACATATAGTTAGGATATTTTTGATAGCCTATAACTAGGACACAATATCAATATAAAGCCTCTGTTGATGCTCTCATTGAGTACACAGAATTTTCTCAAACTCTTCTCTCTTCTCACTCCTTTATGATGAATGTATGAATCTGTAGATCCTAATATGGTATCAGAGCCATAGGTCTGAATTTCTGAATCCTCTGAATCACTCTGTCTACCAATACAAAGATCCAGCACTCCGTCGTCCAATACAGAGATCTAGCACTCTGAAGGCACTACTTCTCTTCCATCAGAAGAGAATCTAAACCTTCACAATCACTTCTCGTTCTCGAAGATACCTCCAGCAACATTCTGGGCTTCATCAGCAGTCATCTGTCCATCTGATCAATCAGTGAGCCCCACCTTTAGTTAGTCAAATCTGCTAGAAACCACAACATTCTAATCGACTGTTAGGGAATATTCAGCATTTTTATGGGATTTTATCACATCAAACAGGTTAGTATTTACCTCCTTTTTTAGTTCGGCAGTTTTAAGGAATTGTTTTTGTATCAAGGCCTGATCTTGCGATATGTTAGGCTATCTGGATGGGACGACTCCTAAACCCAATGCAAACACCATTGGCAAATCTGCTACATCTACTATAGATGATAAAAACCTTGCTACCTAGAATCAACGAAATGCCAAGGTCATAACACGGATCCTCAACTCAGCTGATCGTTCTTTTTCCATGGCACTTCAAGCCGTTATCAAGGCTTCTACCATGTGGAACCATATAAAGAAAATCTATCATCAGCAGAACAAGGTTCGAAGATTTCATCTGGACACTAAATTAGCAAAATATTGCCAGAATGATAAAACCGTTCAAGAATACTACAATGGCTTTCTAGCCCTCAGGACCGAAAGGGATCATACGCTTTTCCAATCTGTTTCAACAGACTTTCTTCCTCAAGCTCTTAAATTATAGGAAGAAGAACATGTTAGTTAATTCCTCATGAATCTTCGATCTGAACTTAAAACCTGTAAGAGCTGCCCTCATGAATAGAGAGGTCTCTCCTACTTTGGACACGTGTCCAAGAGGTTCTGGGAAGAGACTTGCCTGCTATCAACTCACTCTCTTCATGAAGAACCCAAGGCACTTCTGACACCTTCAATTCTATCCTTGGCCACTGAGACAGCTATGTTCACAGCTCGTGGACAAAAACCACAATGCTATGAGTGTAAGAAGTATGGGCATGTAGGTCAAGACTGCCAGAGGAAACATTTTTGCAACTATTGTAGGCGCAATGGTCACACTATTTCAACTTGTACACGAAGGACTGAAAAGAAGCCAGATCACTCTCAATAACGAGGCCCAACTGCTCTACAGGCCCAACAGAGCGCTCAGCTTGACTTGACTTGCCTTCCTCATATATAGGTTTAGTCACTATGACCATTGCTCAAATTCGCGAGCTGATAAATTCTTCTGTGGCCTCTACATTTACCTCTTTGGCTATTAGTGGTTTGTCTCCCTCCTCCATAGCTCTTCCAGCATTTCATTCATCTCCTTCCCAATCTACTTATATTATATCTTTATCATGGTTCCTAGACTCTAGTGCATCTAACCACATGACCTCTGTAGCACATAATCTGCACAACACAAAACCATATGTAGGTAATGTTTCAATCACCATTACAACTGGACACCAATTGCCAATCTCTAGTCTAGGACCCTATCCATGGGAAACCTTACATTATCTGATGTTTATTCTGTTCCCAACTTAACAGCAAATTTAATTTTCATAGGTCAACTTGTTGATTATGGATATCTTGTTCACTTATCTCCATATGGTTGTGTCATACAGGAATGGTAAACTGGGAGGGTGAACGGGAAGGGAAGTAAGCATGGCAGGCTCTTTCTATTGGATATGGGACAATCCTCGTCGTTTGCTTATTCTATGAGTGCTTTAAATAAAGTGTGGACCATTTGGCAAAAACACCTTGATCATTTAAATAATGCAAATTTGCTCTCCTTGTTTAAACTTGGTGTTTTGGACAAATCTATTTCTAGTCCTATGTTTTCTTCTTTTGCAAAATTGAAATGTGAGACTCATTACTTGAGTAAAAGTCATGTGTTACCCTTTCCTATTCATCATTCACATACTTCTACAGTTCTACTCCATTTGATATTATTCACACAGATGTTTGGGGAATTGCTCCTTAATTAAGTAGACTTGGATATAAGTATTATGTTCTATTCATAGATGACCATTGTAAGTACACATGGATATATTTTTTAAAATACAACTATGAAGTTTTTTTCCATATTCTGCAAGTTCCACAACATGGTGAGCACTCCATTTCAAAATACCATTAAGATCCTACGTTCCAATTCAAGGGGAAAATACACATCCAATGAATTCACCTCCTTTCTATATGATTAAGGGATCATTCACCAAAAAACTTGCCCTTACATACCACAATAAAAATGGGATTGCAAAAAGAAAGAATCGACACATTTTAGAGACTATCAGGATACTTTTTGTTGAATCCCTCGTTCCACCTAAATTTTGGTGTGAAGCAGCACATACAGTGATCCATATCATTATCAGACTTCCTAGCTCTATCCTAGGGAAAGTCTTTCCCTTTGAGTGCCTATTTGGTCAAAAACCCTCCTACTCACTTCAGAGGGTATTCGGTTGTTATGCTTTGTTCATCTTCCATCCCTTGAGCAAAACGAGTTATCCCCACAGGCTGCTTGTTGCATGTTTCCTGGATACAGTGATGAGCACAGAGGCTTCCTTTGTTATGATCACAACGAACGTCGATTACATGTATATGGAATGTTATTTTCTTGGAACATGTTCCATTCTATTCCTTTTCTCCTCATCCTAATATCCAGGTTTCTTACCTTCCTCAATTCAGCTCACCTGATTCATCTGCAGTGATAACTCAAGTTTACTGGCAGCACCCCAAACCAGCTACTCTCACTACCAATCCCCCTCCCATGCTAGCTCCTCAAGGACATGACACCTCTAGTGAAGGTAACCTCTGACGCTCTAGTCGTATTTCAAATCGACCTGCTTGGTTTGGTTTTCCAGTGATGTCTACTTCTTCAAATCCTATCCCTATTCCCACTTCTTATTCCAAAGCTACTAAAATTCTATGTTGGAAAGATGCTATGACAGATGAATTGTTAGCTCTCGAGATGAACAACACTTGGGAGGTAGTACCTCTTCCATCCAATGCTTTTATAATTGGCAGCAAGTGGATTTATTCCCTCAAGTTTAAATTTCATGGTAGTCTAGACCACTACAAAGTACGACTAGTTGCCCCGGGTTATAAACAGGAATATGGCATTGACCATGAAGAAACATTTGCCTCCATCACTAAAATGACTATAGTAAGATGCTTATTCGGCATCGCAGCCGCTCGTAACTGACCTCTTTGGCAAATGGATGTTAAAAATGCCTTTTTGCATGGTGACCTCAAGGAGACTTTGTATATGCGGCCTCCACCTGGATATAAATGTCCCCCACAACATGTCTGTAAATTCAAAAAGTCTTTATATGGGCTCAAATAGGATCCACGAGCATGGTTTGATAAGTTTTGCACTGCCATCATTACAGCCTAAGAAGCATGGACACGGACATGGGACATAGATACGACACGACACGGATACGCCGTCATGGCATTTTTCAAAAAAGTAGGACACGAACACGTTGGGGGACACGTTAATAATATATATTAATATATATAATCATCTACTAAAAAAATAATATCATTTTAACTTTTTTAATCAATTTAGCAATCAAAAAATAAAAATTCAAGTACCAACTAACAAACATATCAAATTATCAAATATCAATACAACATTATAATATAATTCATAATCATTAAACAAAGAAAAGGGCAGATCATCTCTTTCCCCTCCCTAAAAAAAACAAAAAGCAAAAAAGAAGCCTATCCTGAGGCCTATTCTTTAGTGAAATATTTATTTGTCTTTAGCTTGTGATATGATTAATATTTACAATCATACATTTTTCCAGGGTACAAAATTGTCATATATCAAGTTTCCAAATTTTAATAACCACATGTTAACAAAGTATCCAAGAGATATTAGCCACATGTTTATTTTTTAGTCATAAACATGGGCTAAGAATTGTGGGACACGTTGTAAAAAGAGTGTCGAACAAGTGTCCGAAATTAAAATTTTTAGTTCTTAATTATGGACACGGCTAAATAGTATCGGACACGTGTCCGAGAGTGTCCGAGGAGTGTCGGTGTCCGACACGTGTCCGACACGGACACGTCACTTTCTTAGAAGTGTCCGTGCTTCTTAGATTACAGCCAATTTTCATCAAAGCCACAATGACAGTTCTCTCTTCATTCGAAGATCCACCCATGGGTGTACCATTCTCTTAATCTATGTTGATGATATGATCATAAGTGGCAACGATGCAGTAAACATTTCTAATCTCAAATCTCACCCGATGAATTCTTTTAAGATGAAAGATCTTGGCCCAGTAACTTAATTTTTAGAACTAGAAGTTTCACGGAACAAAAATAGTATTTTAGTGGTCCAACACAACTACGCTGATAATTTACTCAAATCGGTAAGACTTGGTGATGCCAAAACATTTGCCATACCAATTGAACTCAATATTAAGTTTAGCAAAGATGATGGACCACCTCTTGACGACCTGACCCTGTTCCAACTATTGGTTAGTAGCCTACTGTATCTTATTATAACAAGGCCAGATATCTCTCATGCCGTTCACACGGTCAATCAGTTCATTAGTGATCCTCAAACAACACATCTTCAAGCTGTTTTCCGGATTCTTTGGTACATCAAAGGCACTCGTGATCACGGACTATATTATCCTACCACCTCATCTCTACAGCTTCGGGCATATGCTGATACTGACTGGGCAAGATGCTCTAATACTCATAGATCCACAACCAGCTAATGCATGTTCTCAAGACCTTTGCTCATCTCATAGAAGAGTAAGAAACAAAACACTCCTTCAAAATCTATTGCTGAAGCAGATACCTGTCTATGTCATCTGCTAGTAACGAAATTATATGGCTTCATCGTCTCCTTCAAGAGTTTGGTGTCTTCCTCAACGACCCCACTACACTTTTACAAATAACATGAGTGCCATTCGAATTGCAAAGAACGCCATCTTCCATAAGCGCTCTAAACATATAAAGATTGATTGTCATTTCATTCATTAGCATTTTGTTAACGACATACTCAGTCCGCCTTATGTTTCTTAAAGAAACATCTGCTAGTTGATCATGTGAAGAAACTTTCTTCACATGATCAACTAGCAGATGTCTTTACTAAATGATTGCCCTGGGATCACCATGACTATCTTCTTTCCAAATTGATGCTTTGATCCACCCCGCATCAATTTGAGGGGGAGTGCAAAGACACATGCAAGCAGGCCTATCAGAACAGGCCCTATGATATAAGCCCATCAGAAACTACTCATGATCCAGGCCCATAATGCTAGTATCTCAAATCCCACATGTGGGATCTTGGTCAAACTATTATATAACGCACAGCTACATGATTTGTAATCATATCTACAAATTCCTTATTAGTTTGTAATCACATATAGTTAGGATATCTTGAGAGCCTGTAATTAGGACACAACATCAATGTATAGCCTCTGGCGATGCTCTCATTGGGTACACAGAATTTTCTCAAACTTTTCTCTCTTTTCTCTACTTTATGATGAATGTATGGATCTGTACATCCTAATAATTAGAAGTTTTGAAATCAGAAAACTTTTTTCTTCAAGAAATGGAAACTGACCTCCTCAAGCACAATTTTTATCCTTTCTGAAGCTTTAGTTACATTTTCAGTGGAATTGCCTTCAATGACTGATGGGGAAAAAAGGTTAAAATACCAATCATTAATACCATCAAATGGACACCAGTTAAATTCATAAATTGAAAATATAGTAGTCATAGATTTGCAAGGTCATGATGAACCCACAAGATAAGCTTTCTATGCTCTTGAAAGAATTCTATCCAAAGGACATTCGGAATTAATGGTTTTAGACATCCAAATGGAATGATAAACAGGGTGAGGTCACCATGAAAAAGTAAATCAATTAATCAACAATTATCCTGAACTTAGAAGTAACAAAAGAATGTACTCCGTACATGGTTCCAATCCTAAATTTAGATCATGATGAATATTAAGGAATCTAAATAATATGGGCTTCCAAATCATAGTAAAGCCAATGCTAAGAAAATGCAGCAATATATATATATATATATGAGAAATAATCCTATGAGAACCAGTTCTCAACACTGTTTTGTTAGAACTCTAGGTGAGGCCCATCTATCACCCAATTCAAATCTTGCAATACATAGGGACCCCCTGATAGTCACACACACTTATTTTCAGTCAAATTCGAATTTACTGAGTCGACTGTGCATCAATCTGAATAGATTGGATTTGTGGGCCACAGAAGAAAGGGTCATGGACATGTAATTGGGGCCAAACTTGATATTTAGGGTGGTCCCATAGAAATCTTTCCATCCCCCCTAGTCCCATTCCCAAATAAGACCCACAAGTGGGCCCCCTAAAAAGTTCTTATGGTAGGTGTGTGAGAACACTTCTCATAAGATTAAAGCCCTATATATATATTACCAAGAAAAAGACGAACCATAGAAAAATGAAACCTCCCCTCCCCCTCCCCCCAAAACCCAAGAAAAAACCTCAATAGTCATGATTCTGAGGTGACAAGAAACTGTGCTGCTCAACATAGAGGTACCCTTTGTCAAATATCATTGGAAATCAGAATATAGTGTTTGTTTTATTGGTAACATACTTGAAACCGCATTTCACATTACTATGTAAAATATTGTATTTTGATTATTTAGTTTATTGTGATAGTTCCCAAATAATATCCCACAAAAACCACAAAAAGTCAAATATCCTGGTACCATAAAAGATAAGGAATTACAAAGTATGAGACTGGTAAAAACTAGCACAAGTCTATGCCACAGTACATATGTTGGGCTGTTCTTGGTTATTTAAATCCCTGAAAATGTACCTTATTTTCAGGCAACAAAGAAAGATTGTGGTTTTCAATGCTTGTTTCATTATCATGTACACTTGCCATCCCCTCCCAGTATCTACTCTGCTGCTTAAAGGAAAGGAGTAGGGCTCATTGCGATGCTTGGAGTTCTCAGGGTTTAGGGTTTACACATAAAAAGTGCATTATACTACCTATCATAGGCTGGCTCTGTAAGTTCTAATTCTTCCTTGGCTTCTAGTTATTTAAAGTTGAATGTACTACTCATAAGTCATAACACAATCCCAAGTCCCAACATGGGAATGTTGGACAAATATTTTACAAGTTATATTTGTGATTTTTCACAAATCCGGCAACCTGAGGTCTTTCTTTTTCTTCTTCTAAGAATAGAATCAATCCTTGTACTACTAGATACCACACAAATTATAAGAATAGAAAATTCTGGCAAATTATCTGCAATAGTTTAAAAAACTAAAGAAAATATATGGTTCGAAAACCATTTTACTCAAACAAGTTGCATCAATAGGCATCAGGGAGGCCATTTTCCACGGTCTAGCAAATGCCCATTCATATAGAATACATAAAGAATAAGTAAGGCCCAATAGTCTAGACTGTAAGCTGACTTAAACACCGCAACCTTGTTCTTTTGGCAATGAGTTCCAACTGTGCTACAAGCACATGTTGTATACTAGCATACACAAGATGGGCCCACTTCTACATAACAAGAAATGATTCTATTGACAAGAGCCTGCAAAGCAGCTGAAAGGTGGTCATTGTTGCAACAAGGGGGTGCAAGTTTGTCAAGTTCAATCTCTTAGATTCTCAATGGCAAACACAGTAATGCATAGTGACCTTCGCAAGGGATATACAAACCCACGAGAGTTAAATAAGTGACTCCTAATGCACATGAAGAAGCACATTATGAACATAAATGCCTCTATTTTGTGATATTCCTATCTATTATTTTGAAGATTTAAAATTCTTCCGTGTTACTAGATGGAATTTCAATGAGTTAGGTCCATCAGAACCAATATGCCCTAACTTTTCGCCAAAAAAAAAAAAAATGAATCACTTAGGACAGATTTGTTGTCCACTATGGTAAATTCCATTGTTTCGCTATTTTTCAGAATGTCTGTGACTCGTTATAATTGATCATATCGATAGAGAATGGGTCTTTCATTTCAATAGAGATGGTTCTGCCTAGTCAGATATTCATCCCAGTACATGGAGCAACAGAGTATATGGAAAAAAAAATTAAGAAATAGTTGAACTCTGATTCATACCTACAATTCATGTGAATTTAAAATGAGTTCAAAGTACAACATTAAGGGCCAGTTTCTTTAAATCCAGAATTCATGTCTGCTGGATGACAGAGAATTTGGAGTGCTAGATTTTGAAATGCTACTGAATTCTGTCATTCCTAAGTTCCTTGTTTCATTCATGTTCAAATTTTTGCCTGACAATTTCATGCAGCCTAAATTCCATAAATTCCTTGTTTCATAGCTAATAGAATTCTTGATAGGAATTGTTCAAATGTATAAATACTATGGTGAATGAATATATAGATTCATAGCTACTAGAGTGCTCATTGATGTGTATATACTATACTGCACAAATGCGGGTCCCACTTAGTCACAAAATGCAACACCAAAGCCGGCCCACCTTTAGAAATCAAGAAATGAATTGTGATAACCTTTCAAAAAAAAAAAAAAGACAAAACAAAACAAAAGCACAAAGAGAAGTGTGCCCACGTCTAAAATGACTGTTGAGGACGCTGGAGTTCCATTGTAAATCTGCTGGAATTCCTAAATTCTTAAAATCACAAATGCCTGCTAAGGTATGGGAATACTTGGTTTTGGGCATTTAAGAATGCCAGAATTCTTGAAAACCAGAAGGAATTCTTGACAAAAATTTTTGAAAACCAAGACAGTTGGAATTCCTTTCATAAATTCTAGCAAAGAAACAAGCCCTAAGAATGTACAAGATATGCTATTTAACAAAGACACAGAGGGTTGTTTGAACTATAAATTTTTGAAAATTCTCAAAATTCCACTTAAGAAATAAGGAATTCTTGACAAAATTTTTTGAAAACCAAGACAGTTGGAATTCCTTTAATAAATTCTAGCAAAGAAACAAGCCCTAAGAATGTGCAAGATATGCTATTTATATTTTAACAAAGACATAGAGGGTTGTTATGAACTATAAATCCTGCTGAAATTTTATGAAATTTCCAAAAAAAAAAAGACATAATATAAAAATTAATAATTACAGTAATTTCATTGGAAATTTTATTGCAAACTTGATCCACACTTGAACAAAATGGCAGTGGTAAGGAAATTATAAAAATCTCTAGTACTTCATAATATTGCCCAATGAAGAAATGGAGAAAGATATTTTAAAAAATATACGCCATATGCAAGTAGTTCGCATTAATTGATCCAGCTCTCCAAATACACTTACCAATCGCACCCTCCCCTTTCCATGATGGGAAAATGATTCTTACTCCAGTTTCAGCCTCAATTTCCTTCTGTTTAGATCCCCTATAATAATATTATATGATTTACAAATAGATGAGCTCTCCATCTGCTCAAATCAGCATCAAACTGTAGTAACAAAACATTTCCAATAAATAAAATGAAATAACTAGATAGAAGTTATACCCTTTTCCCTTAATGAAATGAACCAAAGATGCATCTACCTGCATAAACATAATAGACTGAGATAAGGATCCTGAAACATGATGATGCAGGCATTGTGAGTAGAAGACAGCTTTATTTCAATCAGACAACATGACAGGATTCAAATGGAACTCATAATTTTTTATTATTTCTTTATTTATTTTATTTCTTTATTTGTTTTTTTATTTTTTATTTTTTATTATTTTTTTTTTTAGAGAGAGAGAGAGAGCATATCAAACAAAATCATCTCCAAGAAGCCTTCCAAGAGAAACAAGATAGAAGTCAGAAAAAAATATATTGAAACTCTGCCCATTCTTTTTTGTGTTTTTTTTTTTTAATTTCTATCAGTGAAACTCTGTCCATTTTAATAGTAGAGTACCCATCAAAACCGAAAGGCTATTAAGAAGCCTCAAACAAAATTTAGAAACAGCCCCAACACCACCACCACACCACCCCCCACCCCCCAAAACCAAAAAAAAAAAAAAAAAAAAAAACAAAAAACAAAAACACTCACCTACGCTCAAAATCTCCCCTCCCCAGCCCCGAACACACCCTCCCAACCCGAAAAAAAAAAAAAAAAGAAAAAACAGAATCCTCTCCATACTTAAGTAAAATATGGTTGTGACTAAAGTACCACTAACACAACTTTTTTCAAACTCAAACATCATACTCTTTTTTCAAACTCAAGCATCATACTCTAGAAAGTAAAATAAGATCACTTAAATTCATGAATTATCAGAAAAATCAGATACGCGGCTTTTGGGATATTTGAGACATGTGGGGGCCTGCTGCTAATGTCATCATGATGATGTCACTGCAGCACCATCGACTCCCATATACTTTTTTGCCTCTTCTTACATCTATACGCATCATCTCCTCAGCTGCAGGGTCCACCAGATCTGGTTCTACATAAATACACAAGTCCATAACCTAAAAACCAAACTCATAAGTAGCCTTGAAGCGTGAAGAGTCCACAGTGAATATATATCCATATATATATTATTAATTATTTAGTTTAGACGTAGCGGATTAGCCATGGACCCAACCTGACCCTTACCTGCATAAATCCTTCAATAATGGCATTGATGAGAGGGCATTGGCATGGTTTAAAAAATCTTTATCAGTAAGATTAGTGAAGCCCAGGAAGACAGCTGGGAATACTCACTCTTAGCTGGTTCTTGAAACCCCAGTCGAAGGGATCACTCTTTACTGGAGTACACATGTTTATCTGGCTGTTTCATTAGTTGTTTTTCGCAGTTTCTAGAGCACCAAGATTGACAATAGGCTATGGACTTTGATATCAACCCAGATATCTACTAAACATTTCCAGACACAGAGGTAGAGATGCGACGCCACATTGAAATTCAATCCAGTATCACGTTCAGCAATATGGAACTTGAAATGCAACTTCTTGAGATCTTACTGTACAGAGTAATATACGCTCTGTGATATGCCAGATTTTAAATTTGTGAATTTGTGAAACAAATCCCAGCTAAATAAAGTAACACAAGCAATAAATGGTACAGAAAGCATTGGCTTTTGCATTCATGTACATGGACAAACCTCAATAGAAGTTGAAACCTTTTCAGCATCATTGACCTTGCAAACAGAAATATCTAATCCATGAACTCCAACTTCTCTAAATTGCTCTTCATAAATGGTATTGAAAGATTTGAGCTCACTCACATTGTGCTGACTCTGAGACAAGTTCTCCACTATATTACTAGAAAGGGTGGATGTTTCTTCTAGAGCTTCGTACTGATCATTAGATTGCACAGCGACCGGAGTCAAAGTTAGCAATTCAGCTTGCTCAGCTATAGGTCCAGTGTCCACACTAGAATTTAAAATGTCCACATCACAAGTAGAAGTTTTAAAATGTTCCACCTTAAATTGACACCCATCATCAGACTTGTCAGTGCAATCAATAACTTGAAATGTCTTTGCATCCTTTTCTGAGCATCCTATAATTCAAAAGGAATTCAATCATTCATAACAGACAGCGGAAAACAAGTCACAAATATCACAATGTTTAGCTACTGATATTCAAATTAACAAATGCGTGACAATGTTGAGAAGCAACCATAGACCAGATGATATTTAAGAATGTCACCTTCATCGGAATTTGACCGAGTAGACAGCGGTCTCCAGAATGATGTCTCTGTTCTCCGCTTCTTGCTATGGTCTGTAGCATTTAGAGCATCTTTTGATCCACCCATTCTCCTACTCAAACTCAAATTTCGACAGTGAACATAACCCTAAGAGAATTACCAGCTTAAACAAGTTAGTAAATAATCCAAGGATCCCTGTCAAACAACTAAAACAGAGAGTAACAAAATCCATAGCTTTGGTTTGGGGGTGGTGCATGACTTCAGTAAGCACACAGTGTAACTTCTTTTTCGAAAAAATAAAAAAAAATATTTAATCAACTAAGCAATCCAATGAAGAAAAGAAAAGAAATGAAATGAAATCAAGAAAGGAACCTGAAAGTAATCTATAGGCTTGGGCAGAAGGTACACAACATTTGCAAATTTCCATATGCAACCAACTCTGTAATTTGGGATTGAAATGGAACCATTCAAATCAGAAACACAACAAATCTCTCAAGTAATTAGATTAGATTAGATGAGAAAGAAGAAGAAAACTGGTGAATTTAAATGGGCTATTGTTTCTGCTTCGTGGAGACAAGTTTGGAATTCTTGAAGAAGACCTCTCAACCCTAATTGGAAAAAAAAGAGAAAAAGAGGAAACTAGGGCTTAAGGAAGGGAAGGGGGGACAGATTTCTTGGATGAGAAGAAAAAAATGAACAAGTAGTCGGGCATAAAAACCTGCTCCACCTGATCATCTAGTGCTGGTGCCGGTGCTGGTGCTGGTGCTGGCGGTCGATTGAAGAAGAAAAATAGCACTCAAAAGGAACAAACTTCAGTCGGAGCTCAGCAGGGCTTTTGTTCTCCGTCGCACGTGTGAAGTGGGACTGGGAGAACATCATCCAACTGATAACTAGATAAATGTATATGTTTTGTAATGCATAATAAGTTCGTGACTTCGTGCTAATCACGTTATCAACTATCAATTTAGTGTTGGACTTTCAAGAAATTCAACTTGGGAGGCTTAAAACCATATTAATTTTCAAGACTTGTAGGGAGTTTCTTAAAACTTTTAAACTTCTTTTTCAGGTATGGATGAATCCCCAGCCCCGGACCCTTGGATTTGGGTCTGCCAGCGGTAGGACCCACAAATATAGAAGTGGCATTTGCAGATCTCTCGGTGGACATTTGTTACTAGAGGAGGATGTAATATACAGACAAAGGGGATATAAACTCTCAATTTTGATTCGCAAAAGAAATAACAATAATACTAGCAACAACGCTCGTGCTGAGCCCAGGCGATATGAAATCAATTTTATTTCAAATGTTTTATTATTGGTCAACATAAGTAATGATATTCATAGCGACAATAGGTACATATTTATTTGTACATAATTAAAATTCTACAATAATACTATCTAAAAGAATATTTCTTTAGCAATGATTGATTGATGATTATCCAGTCAGGGCCATTTACTATTTTTGGCATTGATTGGAGATCAGATTCACCATCTCATGGGTGTAAAAATTGTGGATGTGCTTATCTAATTGGAAACTACAGTATTTAAAAAGTCGAATTGAATGACAGAGAAATTAAAAAACCATTGGTGTTTCAGATTCTGTACATCAAGGGCCTATAATAACGCCAACTAGACAATTGCTTGGATGGATCTCACTCTAAATTGAGCATGCCAAAGCATCCCAAATTTTAGTCCACATGTACAAAATTTGGAAGCAGATGCAACTACATATTTGTCTTAGCAGAAGTTCCTATCATCAGACAATTTATAAAAATCTAATGCCCAGTTTACAGATTGATAATTGAATGCTTCTATTCTAATAACTGATGTGTGCCAATATAGAGGCATGACGAAGTCCGTCCACTTCTCACACTTGCATCACCTTATAAATAGACTGTTCTAGTTTTATTCCAGGCACAATTGAGCATGACCTAGATCTCACGTGTGAATGTCCAAGTTAGTATCTAAACACATATCGGCTTCACAAATATAAGAAAAACTTTCACAGCCCATTTGTTAGCTCAATTTTAAATAGAATTATAAGCATAACTACAAATTTTTATAAAAAAGAATAACTACAAGTCATTAAAAAAAACCATTTGTAAAAGGAGAGATTCTCAAGGACAATGGTAATAAGAGGAGCCCGCCCATATTACAATTGCTCCAAAAAAAAAAAAGTTCCAAGGGAGAAAAAACTTTTTTGGTAAGAAACAATGTTAGTTCTAAGAATTCATTAAAATATTCTGACAACTTAAAAATCTTTAAATTAGGATAAAAGTTTTATGAGTGTCATCACTTATTTATTCTAAAGGACAAAAATATGGAAATAAAAAGAAGAAAAAAACCAAATTATGAAGTGGATCAGCACGTGGTAGGGCAAGTTGGATAACTGTATTCAAAGATGGGTTCGAGTTTGCTTGAGTTCAATAGGTGGGTTATTAGGCTAGTTGAGTATGTGAGTTCAAATTTGGATAGGCAAGTGGGCTATGTGGTATGAAGAAAGGTGTAATCAATAATACAAATTAAAAAAAACACAATTAATAGCAATAAAATCACATTCCAATTAAAACAATTCCACCATGAATACAACCGATCTAACTAATATCTATTAAAAAAAACTGCAGATTTCAATTCAAAGTAAACTAAAAATAACAAGAAGAAAGAAATCGAATCATACCATGAGGTAGCCAACCGTAGCTACAGCGAGAAATATTAAGCATCGAGAAGAGAATCACCGAAGCAGTGGCATAGTGAAGTATTATGCGCATCTCAACAGGAGTCCTAAGAATGAAAAGAGATAAGTATAAGGAACAGAGGAGAGACGATTCAATTTTTTTTTAAAAGAAAAAGAACATGATTTGAGTTGATTGCCTTTGCCCCATGGAGAAGAAAGTTATGCACTATTGTTGTAAGAATGAGTAGCATGCCCAGCCTCTCAAAATCAATCAGCATACGTGTCGTCGTATACTTGGTGTGTCAAACTATATCATATGGCCTCATCGTCTTCCCAACCCATTGTACAATTTTTGTGATCTCTTCTTCCGATATGTTGTAGTTTGATATGAATAATATCACTGTCCTGTTATTCAATACATTTCAAACTCACTTGTTTCATTTAGTTAAGAAAATGATTTACTATTACGAATTCGAGTCAAATAGATTAATCATATCTTACCAAAAAATGATAAGAGGGAGGGAGATAGATTTTAGATGATGAAAAAAGAGATTTTAGAAGATTTAAGTTTAAAAAATATTAATTTGCCTAAAAGATAAGAAGGAGGGAGAGAGATTATAGGAGGAGAGATTTTAGTATTTTAGGATACTAACATGGCGTTCTAGAAAAAAAAACAAGGGGTGTTAATGTGACATTTTCCAGAGTCCTCCATTCTTAAAGCTTTAATATATATAACTAGTGCTTCGGGGCCCGCACCCAACGCGGGCCATAAAAAATAATAATTAAGTATTATTAAAAATTATTAATAATTTAAATAAAATATTAATGAATATTATGATAAAAATCATAATGAAAACATAGTTAAAACATTGAATCTTTATTTTTTTGAAAGGAAAAAAATAATTTCTTTGAATCATAAATGTATAAAAGTTGAGAATGAGAAAAAACCCCGTTGATATTAAGTGATCCTTGAATGATTAAAGGAATTACATGTGGTCTAAGGAAACAAAAAGGTTGATATTTGTTTATTGGCATGCACTTGTTTCAGTAGTTGCACTTGGTTCATCTTCTCCATTTATCTCGGCAGTTGTGCTGTTTTATTTTGTGCAGATCTTTTAACTCCTGCACTTGTTTTTATTTGTATGCTTGTCTCAATAAAGTTATTTGTTTTATATATTACGATGGAAGCACTTAGTCCAACATCTTGAAATTTCACATTTGATTATTAAGAGTAGCTAATTTCTTCAAATTTTTTGACTAGGATACTACTTTCTGACGAGAGGTTGTTCATTGTTGAGTCTAGTTTTATATGAAAAAAATATTGATTTCACAATGCTTTTTTTAGTTTATTTTCTAATGGTTCATACCAATTAACCTGCCTAATAATTAAAATTTTAATATTTATATATATACATGATGATAGTTAAAAATATAGAAGTAACTTTATGTAAATAAAAATAAATGTTAAATAACTTATTTGTACATTTTTGAAATTATTCTTTTGTGGCACTTATGAAAATTTTTAGTACTTTATCGTGCAATAAGAATGATGTTTGCTTGGTGTGATCCACAACTATTATAATTGCAATGTGTCTGACAATAAAAAAAATTAAAATAATTGTTTCATAATATGTGTAATAGATAAATATATTACCTTGATTAACATAACAGCTAGATGATACAACTTTGGTTAGACAGGGGTTAACATGATTCCTAAAACTCCTATTTTTCAACAATCTTAAGAATCTTAAGAATGCCACTATTGATTAAATAATTAAGATTTCTGAGCTACAGATTACCATGAACAGTGTAGGGTTTAGGGATCTAATTCTTTATCTAAATAATGTCAGTCACAAGGCTATAGTTTACAATAAACAGTTTAAGAATATAACAATTACCTCTGTAAGTAGTAAATCTAAATAGTATCACTCAAATCGCTATAGATTGCCATGAAATAGTTTAAAAATGTAATAATTAGCTATGTAAGTATCCAAATCAATAAGATGCAGTTGGGAGCATAACGTACATACCTTGTTAAATTTGGTAGATTCACATAGACCACTTGGGGCACTGAGATAAATTTGAAAGATTAGCATTTGGACATGGGCCACAAAAAAAAAAAAAAGTTTTATCAATAATATAAGGGACATGAGAATTCTGTGTTGTATAAAATATAATGCATGCTTAGAAGTGAGAAAAGAATACCTTAACCTATGTTTCTTTCCAACGGAAAAATGAGAAAATATGTGGCCGTTCTACTTCTTTTATCGTTATGATTTATAAATAGAATAGAAAAGTCGGAAGAGAGAGAGTGTGTAAATTGATGCAACTTATATTTTGGGTTTCTTTTTTTGAAGAGTTTTCATGATGAGATATTAGCTTGAAGTCTAAAGTGTAAGATGAAACTTATGTAAATTGATGCAACTTATATCTCAGGTTTCTTTTTTTTAAAGTGTTTTTCTTATTATAAATGAATATATAACATATATCTTAGATTTCTTTTTTTAAAAGAGTTTTTCTTATCACAAGTTATTTACTATTCTAAATACAATAATTGAAATAAAATAAGCAAAATTAATAACAAATAAAAGTAAATATTTTTTAAGAATTCATAAAGCCCACAAAAGTTTTTTTTTTGGGTGGGGGGGGGAGTGGAAATAGAAAGATAAATCGAAAAAAGAAATATTAATATATGCCTTTTAATTTTTTGTACCCATGTATATTCATTATGTATACATCCCTATCCCCTAAATCAGAAAGGCAAAAGATAAACCAAAAACAAAAAGGTTAATAGAAAAGAGGTTACGTATAATTTTTTCTTAATAATGTTTCAATAAATCTTATATTTAAATATATTCTCATTTTTTTTTGGGCCTAGATTTAGCATGAGCCTTTGTATAAACCTATGGGTTCAATTACGTACAGGCCTGTGGCCTTATATCTAAACATTAAATATATACATTATGCCTAGCTTAATTGCAATTCAAACAAATTTGGAGGTGTGGTCTGATGGGTTGGTGAAGCCTGATCTGGGGTTATTATATAATATGTTGGTTTAATCTGGACCCTCTGTTATAAGGTCAGATCCGACGGTTGTTAATGTTCAGGGTTATTATAAATTAGGGCTTCTATTTTATTTTGAGTGGAATGAAAAAAATAGAATTGATTTCTCTACAAAGAAGAACCCTAGGAGAGTTGTTACTCTTGTAATTACAAGAAGATGATTGTTCTTCTTGTGGGTGATCTATAACAAGAGTGAATGGGTTTGAATCTCCATGGATGTAGCCCACATCAGGTGAATTATGTAAATCTGGTGTCTATTGTGTGGATTGTTTGTTCTTCTTGTTATTTTCCTTTCTCAATAACTGGTATCAGAGCGAGGTTTGTTAAGATTGTGGGGATCGTGGAGATTTGTGGGATCAAATCTCGAGGGGAATCATCGGATCTGCGAAGGAAGACACAGATCGGCCAGATTGGGTTTGGATCTCTGTTCCCGTGACACAGAAGATCAACCCGTTACAGAATCGATTTCTGTTGCAGAAATCGGGAACTGCCGCTTGAATCCGGATCTATCCTTGCTGGAGAAGAAGACCGGAGAAGAGGACGTTGGTTTCCCTGGCGCTGGAAAAGCCACCCTCGCAGCGCACACAGAAGACGACTCATCACTAGCCCACTGCGCTGCTACTGCCACCTCCAGTCACCATCGCTGTTTGCTGCTGCCGTGCAATGTCGTCGGAGAAGGCGCTGTCCGCTGTTGCTAACCACCGCTGCCGTCGCTGAGGAATAGGACGGTTTTGATCTCTGGTTCCCGAGAGGAAAGAGGAAGGAGAAGAGGAGTTCGTTCCATGTTAGGTCAGGTTCGACCTGATCCGATTGCAGTAAAGCCCAGTCAAGGGTTAAGTGCGGGTCGGCTTGGGTTTCGGTTTCGGTCAGTTTAACCTGACCCGTGAATAATTAGCCCAGGACAGCAGGTTCCAGGTTTTGGTTTCGGATCGGGTCGTTTTAACCTAATCTGTTGTGACAAGCCCAACAGTTCAATCCAGCAGAGTCAACAGGTTCAGGCTGGGTCACGTCCGTTTAACCCGACCCATTAGCAGCAGAGCCCAGTAAGCGCTCAGTTCAGTTTAGTTCCAGGTCAGGTAAACCCGACCCGGGTCCGCTTCAGAAGCCCAGCAGAACAGTGACGTCAGCATCGGTCAACAGGCAGATTTTACCAAATTCAACGGCTGAAATTGTTTCTGCAATATCTTGATCGTCCGATGTTTGATCGGAGATCTGTTTGCGCCTATGAACTCGTTTCGAGCAAATCTACGCAGTGGAAGAGTGTGATTGGCTGTTTGACTGTCAACGAAGAGTTTGACTAATTAGAAACGTAGAAACTTGTTTCTGCAATAATGAATTCATCTAGAGTTGGATTTCAGATCCATTTCTCCAGCGTGCTCATGGTGACGAGATCTATAGCTTGATGCAGAAATCCTAAAAATAAAAGATCTGAACAGATGTGGATTCAGGTCAGAATTGGGTCTACTTGACCTGGTTGTTGTTGCAAACTCAATAGTAGGAGTCGCCGGCCTAGTTGTAAAAGGTTCGCTGATTCAAACGAAGTTGTTCGTTTGGGGTTTACATGCTTTCCGGATCGCATGTGATGTTGTTCATCTTACCAAAGCTGAAGAAGCAGCAAGGAGGAGCTGATGCATCAGCAGTTGTCAAACATTTGTTTGATTGATCGGAGGCCGGTCAAATAGAGTTTTTGACCGCTCGGAGGTAGAGGTTGTTCTGCAATTGTGAAGTCATCTGGACTTGTATTTCCGATCTGTTTTGCTTGCATGCTTGTGGTGATTGGATCTTCAAAGTGATGTTGAAGATAGGGCAGGATGGTGAGTGATTTAGATGTCGATATCACTTAAATTCGTCAATGGTTTCGAGCTTTAAATTCGAGGTAAAGTTTGACGAGAAGATGAACTTTGCTCAAAGTTCATGTGCTGGTTCAACATGTCAACGTGTTGAAGGAAGAAGTCTGCATCGTCGGTGCAGTGACGTACCATTCAGCAAGGTACGTGAAGACATTGCCGGTTTTATCTCTTGGTGATTCGAGTTGTGCGGAATTCAAGTAAAGGTGGAGATTGTTGGGTTTATGTCTTGTATTCTGGTTTAGCCGAATGAGTCCACTGGGTTAACCCGGGACTGGTTTAAGGTCAAGGGTATTTTGGTAATTGTACCAGGGTTTTCTTGGTGCCCAAGAAAGCGGAGATTATATATATAGTTTGTAACCCTAGATCTTGCATGCTGAAGATGGTGAGAGCTCTCTTGCCCGTGATATTCCCACACCACGTAGGTGAGACGATGTGAGAGAACGAGAGTCTCTGTATGCTTTTCATGTCATAGTGAAGATGTTCGTCTTTGTGCCCGTGGACGTAGCCCTGTTTGGATGAACCACGTAAATCTCGTGTCTTTTCTTGTGTGTGATAATCCCACCTTCAGCCATCTTCATGTTAAACAATCTTTTCATCAAATATACCTTATTCGAAGCAGATGGTTTTTTTGTATATTCGTGAAAGGGTAGCCGTAACATCTTCAGTGGTTTGCTCTTTTGAAATATTGAATGCAACAGATTTTGTTAAAGAGAGTCTGATCGTACCTAAAGCTTTTTTGTCAAGCACTTCCCACTCTGGATCTGACATAGTTGCAGGTTTATTTGCTTTTCCTCCAAGTGGCAAGTATAAATTTTTCTGGTAGAGAAGATCCTCTCTTTGCATTTTCCAGAATGCGAAATTCTGGTCATTGAACTTTTTAATAGTTTGCTTTGTGTCGTCCGTCATCGCTCCCACTCAAATCAAACTCTATTTGCTTGATAATTTTTCTGTCAGTCAAACAGTCAATCTGTTTCGTCTATCTCGTAGATCTCGTCGCAACGAGTACACAGAAAAAAACGGAGTACAATTTGGAGTCCGGATGACCTCAAAACTTGCAAAACAATTCTAGCCGTAGTTTAACCGACCCATGATTCAGCATGTATCTTTCCATTCACTATGACCACCTATCTACATTTTCTTTCACCAACCTATATCTTGTTTAAAACTCAAAATTTTGACTTAAACTTAAATTTTTGACTTACTCACATCATGTATTTGCATATGAACTCAATACACATTTGAAAAACTTAATCTTGTGTAGAAAACTAAGGAGACATTTTAAGAAAATTGAAAGATTTTAGAGATGTGATATAGATAGATTTTATGTAATATAGATGGAATTCTTAGATTGAACCACGTATCATTCTCTCATGAAGAGAATTACGCCACGCATCGCCTTTTCATTAAAAGGGGTATTGTTATAATATATATATCATAATATGAGCATCTTGTCCAAAAAAAAATTTAATTTATGTCCGTCTTCGTTGGGTTCAAAAATCGGGTTCACGATTCATTTTTGAAATGGTCAGCCGTTTGTTTACCGGCACTCTTTATTTTATATATACTCTCTTTGTATGTGCTAAAATAGGGTCTAAATGGGCATTTTCAGCCAAAAAAATCTACCCAAAAAGTTGTAGGAAGAGTCCTTTAACAAAAAAGCGTCATATAACACAAAAAAGCGTCAACATAACACAAACCCGTCAACCATTTCCTTTTTTTCAGCTCCGGGTCTCAGACAATTAAAACCATTCAACTTTTCTTTTATTAATACGCTGAGACATTTATTATATATATATATAAATCTTTTTAGATTTTTTATTTAAAAAGAGAGGATCCCTTGCAGGAAAAATGATCTCGCTTGAAGCCCATTTTAAGTTATTTGAGTCACCATATTGTCTCCAGAGCTAGCAGAGCTGCGAAGTCCACTCTCCACAACATCTCCATCATTCACAAGACTTCCATTCTAGCCCATTTATTCCTATTTTTATTTATTTTTACACCATCTATCTTCTTCATCTTAACAGGAATATAACTCTTTAAAAGCTATTCGCCAAGACAAAGATAGAATCATAGATACTGGTTTGCCATCACCCGAACTCTTGATTTGTATATGAAGTTAATGACTGGAGGCATTTTGATTAGTATTTAAGTTGCCAATACTTACTTGGGTGCATATTTCTGTTACAATTTGTTTAAATGGATAAACATTCAAATTGACGTAGGGCACAAGCACATGTATTGTTCCCTAATTAGAATTTTGAATTTGCAGCCTACCGGTTTGAAGATGCAGCATGATAATTTACTGAGTGCCCTTTTCATATAGTTTGGGGACAAATGGTTAAAGTAGTGGATATACTTCATTATTTAATGAGCTCACATTTCCATAATCTTAGTAAAAGTAAACATTTTCAGTAAGAGCTTGATCTGATGACAACAGTGATGGATGGCTGGATCAATGAACTGTTCTTGATATATGGAAAACTTGTTATTCAGAGTGACAAGCTGTTATCTATGTTGCCGCGATACTGAAGCATGTGCCGGATGCCATCAACCCACATCTGTTTGTTGTGTTTATCTTTGCACTCAAATTCAATTAATCTGTCAGCTGTTTTAATCCCAAAGTATGCTCTGTGTTGCCCCCCTTCTTCTCCATCTCTACCATCCCATGCTGGGACATCACAGCAGAGATCAACAACAACACCTGAAAAATCAATGTCACTTGTTTTCAGACAATGGACAAACATATATGCTGAGGTATGAATATATTAGTAAACTTACCCTGCTTCTTTTTAACAAAAGTTCCAGCAACGTGCTTACTTCCCATTTTTACGATGACCTGGCACTTCAAACCTCCAAATTACCATTAGATGAAAAACTAGATGAATATGTAAAAATGTAACAGAATAACAGAACTTTTGAAGCTGTAAAATACCTGTCTTGATGCACAACGAACCTGTAAACTCTTAAAAGTGTATTGTATTGATCACATAAAATTTCCTATACTAAATTCTGAATTTAGACTGATTTTGTAGTAACATGGGAATTTTGGTTGGATTTACCTGTCCATTTGAGTCTAAATAGAGAGAAACTTGCTTCCAATGTAGATCCCCTGTCAGAGACATCAGAAGAATTAATTTCAAAGGTGTCTCATTAGCACCGTTGTGATAAGCTGACATCTCAGTGGAGATTTAAGCTGGTCCTACAAAATGAGTTAGTCATGCAACCTGTAAGGCCCAAATTAGGCCAAAGCTTTGACTTCTTAATTGTTTCACATTTTTCTTAGAAGGTGTTTAGTTAGCTATAAGTGGGTTAGGAGGCTATACTGCAGTTGGATTTGTTTTGTAATTACATTGCTTGAGGTTTATTTTATAATAAACTGAGTTGGTTAGGGATCTGTTATATAATTTGTTTGTTACAAGGGGCTCTATAAGAAATAACGAGCTTTTGTTTGCTTGTTTCTATTTTCATGGATAAATTTCTCTTGTTTGCTTAGGCAATGGAATGGAGAGCATAATTCTTAAAAAAAGTATTAAAGGGGATAGTAGTAAAGTATCTAAGGCAGAAATGTAGATGGAACCGTCGCTTTCCTAGGATTTGATTAACTTGGATATGGGTGGTAATCATTTCATATTAAAATAGGAGTTCATTGAAGGCTGCTGGTTGATCTTAACCATTGATCATTCATTTTTAGCCCTTTTGATAGGAAGGCATTGCTTCAAAATCCTTGGGAATTCACTAGACAAACAAGTCTTTAGGATTCTCCATTATCAAACATTTGGGCTGCTGCTAGTTAACAGTTTGAAATTTAGCCCAGGGCCAACATTTTAAGATCGATGACGAGATTGACTCAAATTAGTTACGAACTTTCAGAAATCCAGAAACAGTGGATGATTGATCAAACTCATTCCTTCACATTGGGTTCTGTCAAGGGGATTAGCACAGTGTTTATACTCTTGGTATTATCTCCATACTTGGTCAGGTTGGGTGCTTCTTTTGTCTGTGAATCTGAAACACATTGGATATTGAGCCGGGCCATGAAAAAATGTAAAAAATGGTGTCTTAGGAATATTGATTTTGCTTGTAAATGTTTGAGGTGCACCCAACCCAAATGTTGGGAGGGTTCCTCTAGGACTAGAGTGACTTAGTAAACCTTCAACGAGTAGAGTGAGTCCAAGTCAACTGAGTCCCACTAGTTGAGACTTAATTGAGTCTCTGTTTATCTAAAGTTGATTAGTTAGGTAAACATTGTCCTGCGGAATCTAGTGAACATGGTTCTGAAACATGGCCGTTTTCCTGGAGACCATACACTGGAAAGACTCCAGATGTTTTAGCTTTCTTTTCGTTGAAAACTTGTACATGATGTTTCTTTTAAGAGAATCCTATCTAAACCTGTGTTTTAGGAACCATAAAAGGAAAGAGCTATGATATTGACCAACATGAAAATCAGAATTTCATCCAAAAATAAAAAAGAAAGAAAAAAGAATGTTAGATGTTTGTATTATAGCATACCTTTTCTGGTACGTTTAAGAAGTTCTCCGCCTGTTGTGATGAAATTCAGGGCTGAGCAGCTCTGAGCCTGTATGTTGTCTTCAGGGGCCCTCATGTCGAGGGACACAGTTGGTGGTGTTATCTCTTTGTGAAGAAGCCTCGCCCTAAGAGCCGCAGCACCACGCAATGCTGTGCCAAATTGACAGAATTAAGTTCTTTCTGGAGGTTAGTTGGTCATTATGGTTTATAAAATAAGGTAAGAAAGAAGGGGTCAGACCTGGAATGATCAAGTCTTGTGACTGACTAATTTGAGTTATTATGGTAGTTTGTTTCTGTCCATGGCTGAATAAAAGTAGAACTGGATGCAATATATACTCTATGCATAAAGCATCCCCGACTCTTGGGTTGTCACCTTGTGAAGGTTGGGTTCAGAGTTGGCCAATGAAAAGTTGAAGAATGGACACGTGATCTCGAAACATTACTAACTAGAATATCCTAACTTTGATCATCGTCCTCCAAATTTAATGGTTGAATGAGAACGCAACAAAGCCTCACATTCATTGAAGAAAATTCTATGGCCATGATCATCTAAAGTAGTCCATGCTTTGGGTGAGGCAGATTGAAGAGGATATGATAAAAGTAGCAAGAACAGATATAAAGAAGTAAAACAAATTTGAAGTATTGGCCACAAATTGAAATGGTGAACCAGAATTCGTTTAGCTGACCCAGCATAGTAAGGGGTAATTAGGCTTTGATGATGGTGATGACGAATACAGTAAGATATTACCTTTACTTCATCACTCCTTGATTCTCTTCTACCATCCAAAGTATGGGATCTAGTTTCACACTAGGTCCCACAAGCATAGAATCAGATCTTTTCCTAGTCCAGCTGTGTGAGTCTATGTAAAATTCTGAACTGCTCAAAATTACAGTTTCCTAGTGTATCAATGTGTTTTGAATTTTACATCTTTTTTATTAATTAATTAATCATGCTTAATACGTGCAATCATGTCTAACTCCTTTCATCAGATAGTTTTTTATGTTTTTCTAATGGTCAGGTCATGGTCCCAACTCCATACTAAAGATGGATCAATTGATTACCTGTTGCTGCCCCGGCTGTAAGAGTCATGATATCTCCAGTAGTTTTAGCGTTAACTGCTGAGTTGATGGCTGTTAGGATTTGATTGTGATCCGCACCCATTTCCTCGGCAATTTCAATACAGTGAGATGCGACCAATGCTGCAGCAGAAGCCACAGCCACTGAGGATTTCTTGTAAGGCTCGTCTTCTTGGGCTGCTGATGATGTGGAAGTGGCAGCCACTATGGCAGCGACTGCAGCTGCTACTCCTGCTACTGATGTGGCCGCATGCAATTGGGCATTGAGCGTTCGAACCTCTTCCTTCTTCTTGTCCTTAACAGCTTTCAACCATCTGCTCATGCACTTCCCTCTCACCACGCTCTTGCACACCTGAGAGATAAATAACAAAGATCTTGGTCCTCATAATTATGTAGGCATATACTTGCAGAGCTAACTAGTCCTCCCAAATACAAGAGAACTATGATTAGTCATTTGTAAATGTTCCAATACCTCGGACAGTTGGTCTAGATTGTATAATTGGAACTTTCAATGACTTGCTGTTTTTGTAAATGGAATCGTCGTTGCTCTCCTCTGTTTGGTAGAACTGGTTTTCCGTCATAATTTCTTCGACACATCCTTACTGAGCAAGCTGAAAAGACCATCCTGGTTCATAACCTCATGTATACAAGCCAACTTCTTCTAGTTGACTCAATGATGTAATTTTTTTATTGTTTTTCCAATAAGCGGTTTTCTATATATAAAAAAAAACATAATTCTAGATTCTCCACTTTTAGGTTTATAATCTTATCGGGGGGCATATTTAAGTGGAGGTGTGTGTTTCCCTTGTATACAATAAAAAATGAGTTTCCAAGTTTTTTATTCCTAGACTATTGTTATTCCCTTCCATTTTGCATTTTGTCCTTGCTTCTTTGTGTGGTGTCCTTGTGCTTAATTCTACCTTGCGTTTGCATGATACGGTGCGTATGGTCTACGGTATTTTACTACATTTTCACCTCTCTCCCCCTCACATAATT
The DNA here is from genome assembly GCA_037013555.1 of Sextonia rubra. NCBI lineage: Eukaryota > Viridiplantae > Streptophyta > Magnoliopsida > Laurales > Lauraceae > Sextonia > Sextonia rubra. Next base: position 11,209,620 of record JASUAD010000001.1, on the reverse strand, counting down.
ATAATGATGATGGTGGTGATGGAGAAAAAATATCGACCAGTACCCCATTTCCGAGGAAACGTTGCTTGGACGGAAAATCCGGATCAACTGCCAAAAGCCATTCCTGCACAGGGCAATACCTCAGTACCATGAAAAGGAACCAACCGTATACATTATTCACAAACAAATGGAACCAAAATCATCAAGAGGAGATAGTATTATGGGTGCTCTGTCTTCACTTATAACATGCATGGTACGTGAAAAATCATTCATTGCATGGTGTATTCAGTTGTACCGAGGTTATGTCAAACTATCGTGAAATTAACCTCTAATCCGTGGTATGACAAAATACTTTATAAGTGAGAGTGACTTGTGGCCTGGAAGGCATTTGAGAAATGTTTAGAGGACCCATGACTTCCGTGCCAGAAGGTTAGGAAGAGTCATCTATTGCCTTGGATGTAGTGGGTCGCAGCAGTTTAATGGCTCGATGACAAACTCATGTGGGGCTCATTTTTACCAAATATGCGTACATCACAAGTGTTCATTGGAGTTAAATTAATAAACCTTTGTATCTTCTGTCTCCTTGGTAGAAGTGGGATTGGGGGGACTACCACCAAAGCTGGTTGGAACTTGAGAATGTTGGAACGGGGTGGTGGGACTTGGGTTTGTCACCTCTGTACCCAAAGAGGAAGGAGCAATAGTCTCCATGCCATCAGATTGAATAAAAGCTTCTCTAAGCGCTTTTGAGAGCTCAAGGGATGACAGGCTCCATGATCTGGCCAGAAACTCCATGGATTCCGTTGGTGTTTCAGGTGGACGCAACGACATTGGAAACCAGCTGTTGGGGTTCTCTTCTTCGATGCTCTCCAATCGATTCAAAGAGCAATTGGAACGCCGAGCCATCTCCTAACAAGAAACCAATTAATTAAGTGGTGGGACAAATGGGATAAGGTCATGGAGTTTTGTAATGTTTTTCCAAATTTCCAATCTAACAACAAATGTCACTTTGCTCGTGATAATAATTTTTTTATAATCCAAGGTATTTTTTGCCAGCTTAACCTTCGTCTCTTTTTCTTCAGCTTGGAAATTACCGATTCTGATAAGTAAGGATTAATCCTTGGGGGATCATAATAATTTTCAATCGAAGGGCCCATTATGAATTTACAGCAATGAGACTAGGAAAATCTTTAAGCACTGGCATCAAAGAATCTGGTAAGTTATGTATACGCATAACAAATATGAAATACGCAGATACCCAGACTCCGCACCTATCAGTGAACATACATCAACAAGTAATTAACAAACTCAAGAATACAGAAGTTGTAATCAATCCCACACTCGTTGTAAATAGAAGTCACACAAGAGGCCTAATGGGAGACAAAAACTTACCCCTTGGAACCCTTTCCTCTCCATGCAATTCAAGCTGTGTGCAGAACACAAATGCAACACCTCAATTTATAGATAAGAGACATAGTAAGCAAAGAACTAGCGAGTGGCAACCCTAGTCAACATGGGTGCAACCCAACCTTTTTTTCTGAGCATATAATAAACCGACAAAACTGGAAGAGGGGATATTGTATTTGAAAGCTAGCATCAATGTTAGAGCTTTTTGTCTCCAATTATGTGCTTTTTCTTCTTCCTTCTCTTCTCTTTTTAAACCAATGGACCCCACCATTTTTGAGCTGCTGGGATCTCATCATTCTTTGGGCCCATGGAACCTGCAATCAGAGTATAAGATATCATATTTGTCACACGTGTGATATGATGGAATCCGTTCTACGGGGAAAAAAGAATATCAAAACTATTCGAAGTTTACTTTTTTCGACATCACCGTGTACGCAAGTATGCGAGCAGATTTTAGCTTTTAGACGGGACATATAGTAGATAATAATAATAGATTGCACCGATGGTCGTCCCATGTGCCTGTCGCGCACTAGAGCTACCTGCGGCCAGGCTGTGGGACCCAGTTGGGGCCCACCTCAGGATGGGACTGGGGGGAGTTTGGCACTGGTGTAAGTTTTGTTTGGGGGGGGGGGGGGGGGGGTGGCCTTTTTTTGGACCGTTCAGAAAGTGAAGTGAGGTCAATCATTAAATTAAGTTATTAGAAATGAATGGGGTCGAATACAAAAGTGATGATTTGTTTTAATCAATTAGTGATGATCTTTTTATCATTTAGGGCACATTTGGCAATAGGTGAAGAATCTTCAAATCTACAAATTCCTCACTACCATTGGAAAAGGAATATCTTCACTACGAATTTTATTACCGAGGATTTCTTAAGTTTCACATTTGATTAGAGTTGTGAAATGATTGGAGAATTCCTTAATCCATTTTTGGTTAGAACTTCAGAATGATTGGAGATTTCCTCAACCCATGTTTGGTATTAAACACTAACATCTTGGAAAAAATAAACATCTCACCTGATATGAGGCCGTTAACTGCTAGCCATGACTAGGTGTATTAGCTAATAGTGGGACCACTCATGATATTAAACAAAAAAGATCCATTATCAATTGAACTAGTGGGGTACACTATTTTTCCACTAATCAAAGCACATTCCATTATGGGATTCAAAAGGCCACTTTGGCCCAATTCTAACTAAATAAATTGTTTGAAGAAGTGGGCCTACTTATTATTTTCTAGATTGAACTAGTGGGACACATGCACTTCCTTTATTAAGCGATAGAATTAAAGGGGTTCAAAATTAGCAATCCAAAATCTAATTTTCAAAAGGTTGCATTGTAAATCAAATTTTAAACTAATTGAACCAAAGATGAAAGTCTCCCCTTGACAAGAAACATTCTTGATTTTCTTCAACCTATATAGGTGCCTGTTATATTCAAACCACTTCATAATTAGAATTTATGCCTATCCAAAGTTTGACATTCAATTCATACACAAGCATGGTGCATTGTGGATTTACATGGTTGAATTTGAGGTTCATACACAACAACAGCCGATCAATAATTTAAATAAGATTTCCACATAACTCAATATTAAAAATAAAACTTAATAATTGAATATAAATTTCTAAAAATGATAATCTCACAATACTATAATTTAAATTATTATCAAGCAAAAACTACATCAAGAAGCACCCCTCGCAGCCCACATTTCCTCCACTATGCTTTCTCATAACTGAGTCATATAATTAATCCTATCTACATTAGTGGGTCCTAAAACACCATTTACAGTTTGGTTGTCGTTTTGTTGGTCACCCGTATACTCATATTCTAGGCTCTTATTCGTTGCATTTGCAAACATTTCATACTTTAAGTTCCATTGTCGAATAAAATTATATAGAACACAACATTCTGCAACCAATTTCGCTTGAGTCTTGATAGGATAGCGTGGAACAATTTGGAGCAAAGCAAAACGTTGTTTCAATATGCCAAATGTTCTCTTTACTACATTTCGTAGTTTCGAATGTCTTAAGTTGAATAACTATGGCCCTGTTTTGGGTGTGTGTGTAGTGGATCATTCTTTAAGATAGTAACAAACACCACGAAAGGGAACTAAAAAACCACGTGTATTTGCACAGCCAGTATCAACAAGATAATATTTGCCTACATTCACAAAATGATTAGTTAATATTATATTAAAAACAATGCATATGAATTCTCAATTAAAAAACTCAATACATTACCAGTTGGAACATGAAATTTATTATGAGGCAGCCTCCAAATTGATTTTTGAAGAATCTTAGAATTTGATGCTGACCCTTCCCACCCAGCAAGTATATATTGAAATCGCATATCAAACGAAACCACAACCATGACATTCTGTGATAATCAACCTTCATCCTCAGTTCTCACTTATGTAGGAATATGTGTTCCATTTATTGCTCCAAGGCAATCCTATAAAAAACTCAAACAGGTATATTAACTCATTCAGACATTAATCCATTGATATGTAACTATAAATTCAATTAAATTTTACCTTAAAATATGAGTAGAATGAATGATTCTTCTCAATCTCTTGTGGAATATCCCCATTAGATGGTTTTATATAATACTTACTCAACTTTAATATTGCATGTAGTGTTGGATTTAAGTATCTGCTAATAGTTTCTCCTTGATTTTGCATGACTCGATTTCTTTCACTATGTCCACTAGTGAATAACAAAATTGCAAGTCACTTTTCCACATTTACAAAACGTGAATCTTTTGGAAACTTTCGTCTTCTTAGTCCATTTGCTAAGAGCATAAAACAACTAGTGTCCATTCTGAATAAGTTAAAACAATTTTGGGAATTTCCAAACAAGATCTCTCGAATATAATTGCGACCACTAAGGGATGACTCATGTACTGAATCTTTAAGGAAGTACAAGTAATGGTATGTACCACAACCAATAAACTGTAGTAATTACAGTTGAAAAACCCTAAAAAGATGCCTTCTATCCATTTTGCATATACAATATAAAAAGAGATTTATACAAACAAAATGAGTGTGTAATACAATATAAACATTTCACAATCAAGATTTAAATGACAATATAAACACCAAAAGTATAATATATTTATTCTTTTAAAAAAAGCATTAAATCAACAAAATTGATAACGAATCCAATTCTATCCAATCCATATCAACAACATATGTTCGTTTAGACTACTAACCGAAGTAACATAAAAGAAAAAAGTTGATCCCAGTTAAAAAATATATATATATATATATGGATGACCTATAAGTCAAACACATCATGTTGAATTTGTGCTAATAACCATCGTTTGCGGCTTTCCACTAGCAATGCTAAGAAGATAGCAGCCTTCATCTTTACCTCAAGAATCTCAAGAGCCTATAGTTAAAGCTCTCTTCTATATCTAAATGATCCATTGCCTCCCAACAGATCTTCATTTTAGTAGTTGCATTTATATCTTGAGTGCTAGCCAATCTATCCAACGCATCTACCATACGGCTTACATTTTCTACCACTGCCACTCCCACGCTTGGTCTTTTTATTACTTGATGGAATGATCCTTCTGGGTTTGAATTGTGCCTCTTTCTCGTGGTTATGTGATCTTCTCCTATTTCATTGTGTGTGACATTTATATTAATTTCATCTTCACCCCCAACAAGAGTGTCTAGTGGAGGAGACTCTTGGATAGGATTGTTCGAAGCAAATCCCGCTCTACCATCAGCCACTGAGTCATCAAATATTTCAGCCAGATGGAAGTAGTTTGACCAGTGTTTCACCCTATAAAAGGCATCATCCGGGTGTGCCTACAACAAATGAAAACCAACTTAAGAATGTACACCTAAACCTTATGTAATAAAATATATTCTATTTAAATAAATCTTACTGCTAGTTATTCATTCCATACTCTAGTTTCAGCAGTGATTTTCTTGTCTTCATCCCACCGAAACCACTTAAGCTAAGCAATGTTTTCATCCCACTGTGCCATTTTTTGAAACTTTTAAAATGATTCTTTAGCTTACTCTTGTTGAAGTTGTTGCCGAACTGCGCTTTCATTTGTTTTGTTATTTCATTCCATCCCTCGACAGTGAACCCACTGGGAATGTATTTTCCTTGTTTAACATTTCATCTTGCATATTTGTCCACTTCATATTTCTTAAGATTGATTTATCCCCATGAGGACCCGGCAAGCTACTAGGTGTGGTCATCCTACAAATTGTTAAAAATAATTAGACATTCTATTGAAGTAAGTTATTAAAAATGATTAAACATAACTAATAATATTCATCATAAGTTGTTTTTTAAACCATCTATTTTTAAAAACCTATCATATTTGTTAGAGTTTCTTGTTCATATTTATGACACATCTTTCAATTTTTTTTCCTATTATGACCTATCAATGTTAATTCATACTGAGTGTGTTTAACTAATGGATTTGGCATTCTCTCTCTCTTTTTTTTAAATATTTAAAATGTTAAATGTGATTGATGGTTGATTGAGCCATCATTCTGTGGTGAAGTTGGTTGATGTGGAGGCTCAACCTTGGGTTTATGCTCCCAAAAAGCCTAGTAGATGTGCATCATTCACACACTGTTAGCATGAATGGAAGACAGGTAACAACATGGGTTAGTGAGTACCCTTGAGATACACTATGTAACATGTTAGGGAGTGTACATTCATTTCTGTTGATCAAAATTGTATTAAGTTATTTATGTTAGGAATTGTACATCCATTTTACATCATTTAAATGCACTATGTACAATGCTATTTTATTTGTCTTGCTAAATTATGTATATTTTAAGAATATAATTCGCTGTGATGGATTGGCATTGTTGGGTTTGGAATTGGATAGGGGAATTAGTTGTAATGTACTGATTTGTGTTGGCTTTGAATTGATGTTATAGTCATTTTCTATAAGTTGCAACATGTAGAGGGTCAAATTGCTTGTTGCAAGTTGGGGCAATAAGCATTTGAACATGGTACAGTTGGATGGACAATGAGCATTGAAGAGGATAAAACTAATGCAAATAGTTAGAGATAAAGCTCTGGTTGAGAGAGATCATGCTCTTAGATGATGGTGGCTAGTTCTTGGTTTCGAATGAGTTGTGTTGGTTGAGTGGGTTAGTGAAGGAGATTATTTGTCATGGATGGGGTCCAACCAGGCTAGTGATGGAATTAGGTTCTAAGATGCCTAATCAATGAGTCCAATGTAGAGGCACTAATGTACAGAAGTTGTGTCCAAAATTGCAAACTCAAAATATTTTCAAAGTGCTTGGGTTCTCTTTGTAGTATTGAATTGGGATGGACTGTGCCTTAACCAATCTAAGATAAATTGCTTTATCTTTCTAAGATATTGTTTCATCAATATAATTTGGTTCCTTGGTAGTTTGTGCTAAACACCTAGAAATATAAATAAAAACAAGACTAAAGCTAAAACCAAAGATACATTTAATATGTGATAAGAAATTCTAACTACAAACATTAATCATATCTACAATTTGAACTTCAATGGCCAATTATGAAAGCCAACAACAGCATCCCATTATAGAAATGAACATTCCAATTAATTCACATACATTTAAATTTAAATAGATTCAATGTAAAACAATCAAAATTTGATAAACCAACTATTATTAGACTAATATTTTTCATTTAGTGATTCACATTCAACATTCAACTTGAGATTAATGAGATGTGTTATTAGCATCTACAAGGAAGTTTTGAGTGGCATTTAGAAATCACTTTGACATTATTAAACATTCATACCCATTCAAACCCATGTCATCAATCAAAACAACCATCATTTCACCATTCAAACCCATTACAACAATGTAAGTTTTGCCAAATTTAAATGAAAAGATAAGAAAGTCAATTCTTTCAGTGAAAAACAAAAAAAATATTTTTCTACATATTCATAAAGATCAAGCCCTTTTTTTTTTTATTTTTTTGCTATGAACTTTCCAAACTAACTAGTGAAAAAATAACTCAGTAGGATATGAAAACATTTCTCCATTTCTTTTCCTCAAGTAAGTGGTCACCCAATTGTGCTCCAAAAGTAGGTTCCGATTTATCGGAGAAAAAAGAAGGTCGAATGGGTGATTCAACACATGGATGGAAGTGGATTTTAATCCAGAGCAGTCGAGCATCAATACTAAAAATTCCTTTTTGTCTTTATATCTATGTAAAGAAACTCTCAACTACATCTCATTTCATCACAACAAACAGAAGAAAGAAGAGTACTTATTGATAGAGGAGGAAGAGCAGTAAGGCCCTCGATAGTGATGGATCAAGTTACAAATCAATAGAAAAAAAAAATAGAGATTTAGAGGAAGATGATGAGGAAGAGAGCATCTATCAGTTGAGAATGTGTACCTAGTAGAGAGAAATGATCAATGAGATGAGAATAGAAGACCGCAATAGAGACTACTTTGTGAAAGAGTTTTATGGGAGAAACCAATGCAAAACAAAGTCGGGGATCACAAATTGTAAATCTGAACTCTTGTCTTTCTTATTTTATACCCCAACACAATCTATTGGGTTTATGTCTTGTATTCCGGGTTCACCGGATTGGTTCATAGGGTTAGTCTTAAATTGGGCTTTGAAATAAGGGTATTTTGGCTTCTGTACTGGGCTTTCTTATGGGCTAAGAAAGAGGGAGTTATATATATGATGTAACTTATAACTCTAGATCTAAGCAGAAGAGTAGAGTAAAAGAATAGAGTTCTCTTTTCTCTTTTGGCCATGGACGTAAACATTTCGCCGAGCCACGTGAATCTCCCGTGTGTGCTCGTGTGTGATTGTCTCTTCTTGTGTGTAGCTTTGATTATCGATCGCATGTTACGTGCTTTTGCATGTGCACAACAAGTAGTATCAGAGCCTGGGTTGTGATGGGTGATTGATAAATTAGATCTCAACATTCGATTGAAATTTATCTCTATTTTCTGAAATAGAGAAGGGACTTCGATTTTTTGGATCTGATTGGTGAGCCATACTATTCTTGGAGAAAAACGAAGGTTTCTTGAAATTTTTTGGTTGCAGAAATCGAAGAAGAGAGGAAGAAACAGGGTTGTCCGTTTTGGGTCTTCCTATTGAAGGAAGAATTGGAGGTTTTTGGATTTCCTCTCATCAGAGAAGAGGGAACTCATCGAAGAAAAGAGAGTAAGAAAGACTTTAGAGAGTCTTTACTTGAAAAAAAAAACACATCAAAACCCGGCCACCGTCGGATCACTGTTGCTGTTCACCTTCATTGGAGAGAGGGTTGCCTATTGTCATCCGTCGGCAGACTACACCCACTGTCCTCCACTGCCAAGGGAGGAGGTTTTTTCTCTACAGATCTAGTTATAGAACTAGAAGAGAAAAAGGAGAAGAGACCGCTCTTGGATCAGGTCAATTTGAGTTTAGGTAGGGTTGACCTGACCTGTTAGCAGCAGCCCAGCTAAAGTAGGTTGCGGATCGGGTCGACCTGATCTGTGTGTAGAGCCTAGCCCGCTAGGAGGCACATGGCTGACATCAGCAAGTACGGTCAAAGCAGTTGACTGGGGAATCGACGGCAAATTTTTTTTTTTGCGATATCTTGATCATTTAGTGTCTAATTAGAGATTCGTTTGCGCCTACGGACTCATTTTGAGTAGATCAGTGGAAAATGGAGATTGGCTATTTGAGAGTCAAAGAGGAGGTTTGACCAGTCAGAGTATAGAAACTTGTTTCTGCGATATCGGAGCCATTCGGACTCTGATTTCAAATCCGTTTCTTCCAGGCGTACTTGTAGTGATGAGATCCACAATGTGGTATAGAAATTTTGTAGGAATGGAAGCAAAATTTGAAGTTGAAAAACTCAACGGTAGGAATGATTTCAGCTTGTAGCGCATGAAGATGAATGCTTTATTAGTTGAAAATGGGTTATAGAAAGCATTGAAAGGAAAGAATGCCCTTCCTGCAAAGATGCCAGAAGACGAAAAGGAGGATATGCTAGAGAAGGCATACGGAGCGATTTTGTTATGCTTGAGTGATGGAGTGCTGCAAAAGGTTGCTCAAGAGAAAACCACTGTTGGATTGTGGTTGAGATTAGAAAATCTGTACATGACCAAGTTTCTGACGAACCATTTGTTTTTGAAGAAACAATTGTTCACTCTACAGATGTAGAAACATATGTCCCTTGATACACATCTTGAAGCATTTGATAACGCTATCATGGATCTTGAAAAATTAATGTTTCAATTGGTGATGAGGACCAAGCTATTATATTGTTATGTTCTTTACCACTTTCATATGAGTATTTTATTAATACCATGATATATGGTAGAAATACTTTTTTAAAAGAAGATGTAGAAGCAGCCTTGAACTCTAAGGAGTTGAAAAAAATGGTTATGCCTGAAAATAATAATAACTCGAGTGAGGGTTTGGTTGCAACAGGAAGAACAAAAGACTCCAGTAACAGGGCAGACATAAATCCAAATCTAAATCCAATAGGAAGAACATTAAATGTTATTATTGTCATAAGAAAGGGCACATTCGAAAAAACCGTCCTGACATGCAGAGGAAAGGCAAAGAAATAGAAGATTCATCTTTTGATGATTCAGTCAGTGTTGTAGAGGGAAAATCAAGTTTTGATGTCGATAGTGCATTTTTTGTGATTACAAAATGTATTCATGGTTAGGATGAATGGATTCTTAATTGTGGATATTCTTACCATATGTGTCCAAATAGGGATTGGTTTACCAATTATCATGAAATCAAAGGTGGTAGTGTTTTGATGGGCAACGATGTTGCATGTAAAACGGTTGGGATTGGAACAATCAAAATAAAGATGTATGATGGAATCGTCAGAACATTGGCAGAGGTTCGGCATGTCCCTGATCTGAAAAAGAATTTTATTTCTATGGGTGTCTTGGACTTCAATGGTTGTAAGTTCTCAGCTGAAGGTGGAGTTATGAAGGTTGCGAAGGGTGTTCTAGTTTTTATGAGAGGCAGTAGAGTTTGAAACCTGTATATTTTGTTTAGAGATACTGTTTGAGGTAAAGTTGTAGTGCTTTCATTCGATGATTATGAATCTGTTTCAATGCATTTATGACACTTGTGTATAAGTCACATAAGTGAGAAGGGCTTGACAATGCTGAGTAAGTGCAATTTGCTATGTGGCACCAAGACAGGGAAGTTAGATTTCTGTAAGAAATGCATATTTGGAAAACACTACAGGGTTAGTTTTAAAACAGGTATTCATTGTACAAAAGGCATCTTTGATTACGTTCATTTAGATATGTGAGGTCCTTCTAAGGTTTATTCCAAGGGTGGGTCCCGATTTATGTTGACTTTCATCGATGATTATTCAAAAAAAGTTTGGGTATACATTGAAGATGAAGGATCAGACTTTGAAACATTCAAGCGATGGAAGGCAATGGTTGAGAAACAGATCGGTAGGAAGGTGACGAAGTTGAGGACAAATAATGGCAGGGAGTACAGATCTAATGAGTTTGAGAACTATAACAAGGATAGAGACCTAATTCTGTTGACCCATAAAAATTTATAAATAATGCAGCAAAGACAATACAAACTTTGGATTATAATTTCCAAAGTTTTCAAAGCACTTGGACCTCATCTCAGCTCAAATCAACTTCAGAGACTCTTTGTTAGCTCTTTGAGAATCATTGCGTTACTTGGCACTTCCACATGTTGAAGCAAGCTCCTAATCAATGAAATACTTTCAAGTACATTTAAAGACTACTCCTTAAGGATTTAGAGCATTTGGACATCATTTGGATCCAAACTTGGTCCAGATGATCATATACTATGCTCCGTGGGTCCCTGTGCATAGTGACATCCCCATGAAGATCAAATTAGCTGAAACTCTTGAAGGAAGCTCAAATTATGCTTAAGGGAGGCCTTGTAAAATTTTAAGTCAAACGGACATCATTTGACCGAAAGTCTACAAACATGTCAACTTTGGGTCAATGACTCCTAAGTCAGGGGGTTACTGACCAAAGTCCTACTTCCCAACATCCAAAATCGATGAAAATTGAGCACAAAGCTTCAGTCATACTCCAAAGAGGTTTTGTAAATTTTTAAGTCAAACAGATTTCGTCTGATCTCACTTCCACCTCATGTCCGCTCAAAAGTCAATGACTCCCGAGCCATAGAGGTTACTGATCAAAATCCTACTTCCAAGAGGGCAAAGCTGATGAAATTTAGAGCAAAGATTCAAAATATGTTCAAAGTCACTTCTGCAAAGTCTCAACTTGATTGAACTCCTCTCAGGTAGAAAACAAGCTTACTGCCCACAGTGTGAGGTGAATAGTGACTTAGAACATGTAAGAAGTGAATCACTGCTTGAAATCCTACTTCCACATATCCAAACTGCATGAAATTTGGTTGAACACTCCAAGATGCCTCTGACATCAATCTCTGCAAGTTTCATACCAAACCGATATCATTTGGGCCTCAAACAGCTGAAACAGAGGCCCATTTTCATGAAAAGTCAACGGAGAGCAGACCAACTTTAGAAGGTCAAAACGGGTTGAAACTTCTATGGCACACTCAAAATAGTGTCAAGAGACATCCCTCCAAGTTTTGTGGTGATTGGACATCTTTCGGCCCCCAAACAGGTGAAAATGAGTAACATATGCAAAAGTCCAAATATAGGCCTTGGGAGTGACTGCGGCTCATTCATCGAGAGATTTGACCAACTTCAGATGGTCAAAACGAGCTGAAACTTTTTTGACATGCTCAAAATAGTGTCAAGAAGCATCCCTCCAAGTTTCGTGGCAATTGGACATCATTTGGGCCCTAAACATGCAAAAATGAGTCACATATGTAAAAGTCTAAAAATGGGCCTTGGGAGTGACTGCTGCCTGTTCATTGAGGGAGTTGACTGACTTCAGATGGTCAAAATGAGTTGAAAATTTTATGAAATCATCAAAATAGTGTCAAGAAGCATCCCTCCAAGTTTCGTGGTGATTGGACATCTTTTGGGCTCCAAACAGTTGAAAACAAGTCACATATGCAAAAGTTCAAAAATGGGCTTTGGAAGTGACTGCAGCCCGTTCATCGAAGGAGTTGAGCAACTTCAGATGGTCAAATCAAGCTAAAACTTCTATGAAACACTCAAAATAGTGTCAAGAAGTATCTCTCCAAGTTTCGTGAAGATTGGACATCGTTCGGGCCCCAAACAGGCGAAAACTGGTCACAAATGCAAAAGTCCAAAAATGAGCCTTGTCCATGACTGTGGCCCAATCAACGAGGAAGTTGACCAACTTTAGATGGTCAAAATTAGCTAAACCTTCTATGACACACTCAAACTAGTGTCAAGAGTCATCCCTCCAAGTTTTGTGGTGATTGGACATCGTTCGGGCCACAAACAGGCGAAAATAGGTCACAAATGCAAAAGCCCGAAATTGGATCTTGTCTGTGACTGCGGCTACGGTCACGGACCTCCAAAGGACACTTCCTGTGGTTTTGGATGGTTCTTCTCCACTTCCTTTCGAAGTGTAACTTCCCACAACTCCTCTTAACTCCCTAGAACTACCAGAAACTACTGGGAGAGTTTATAAAAGGTTAACATTTGAAAAGAAACAGGAAGAACAGAGGACACACAGAGAATTTCAAGAACAAAAAAGCAACCAAAAGCATTCAAGCAAGGCACATAGTACCATTCTACGACCTTTTCCTCTTCTTTTCTTAGTTACCAGGTGAGCAAAAAGGTTTAGAGGAGGAAAAGAAAATGGGGATGGCTAAAGAACAAACCATGTTCATACATTGATGACTATTCGAATGATGATGCTGGCACCTTTGTTTTTCTCATTCGGGGGGTTTCTTAGCCATACAAAGGTTGTGAACAAGCCTCTTTTGACCTCATTCTATTCCTTAAAAGTTATAGGTTCAAAATGACACAACCTCGGCTTCCTATGATATCCTCTTCGGATTTGAACAAAAGACAGTCCGTAAACATGAATGATGAATTACAAAGTTTTCAAGTGATTCCATGGTTGAATTTGATCTTCTTGATGGTTGTTCAACACCTCAAGAGTCATAAAAAGGAGTCTCAGCACTTGAAAAGAGTTAGAAAGAAGACCCAGCACGAACAGCATGAAAACAGAGGCAAAACAGTGACTACAAGGTCACTAGTAGGCAGTGACCGTGACTCGCGGTCACTAGCCTAGGGGAATGACCATGGGTCACGGTCACCCCATTTTTCTTTCTTTTTTTTTTTGCATTTTTTCCTACTTTGTGTACATTTTCTTGTATTCTTCAAATTGAGATCACATCTAAGACTTGAGGGAGGGGTTGTAAACTTTGCAAACTCATGTAAACAATTTGCATCCCCATGGTCAGGGCATTAGAACCCATGTAAACAAAAGGAGATTAATGATGAACTGTAGTTAATTCTCATTCTTCTTAACGCTTGAAGTGCATGAATGTTGGACATTAAATCCATTACACATTTCCACGCCATTTTTCAAGAGCGATCAAGTTCGGCATTACACCACCACAAGAACTCCACAGCAGAATGGAGTTGCAGAGATGATGAACAGAACAATCTTCGAAAGAGCTCATTGTATATTGTTTACTACAGGATTATCCAAAGACTTTTAAGATGATGCAGTACATGTTGCAGGTTACTTGGTTAGTAGGTCTCCACATTCAGGCATTGGTTGCAAAACACCGGAAGAAATATCATCAGGTAATCTAGCTAAGTATTCTAACTTGAGGGTTTTCGGTTTCCCAGTGTATGCTCATACGAAAACGGATAGGTTAAAACCAAGGACTATGAAGTGTACTTGGTTGGATCTGCTTATGGGGCGAAGGGATATGGGTTGTGGTGTAAAGATCAGGATTCATCCAAATTTATCATCAGTAGGGATTTTACATTTTATGAGGATGCTTTACTCAATGCAAGAAAGCAAGTGGAGAATACAGAAGTAGTTAGTAGCAGTGGCACCGTTTAGGTGGAGTTAGACATTCCAGTTTAGAAGGAGAGTGCATCCAATTCCTCTCGGGATACTAAGGATAGTTAAACTGAGCAGCACACAGGTAGACTGTTAAGAGTGAGGAAGTCGTCAGTCAGATACGATTTTGAGGATATGTTGGTAACATATGATGTGGTTGCGTATGTATTGACGATTGAGCCATCCTTGTATTTGGAGTCAGTGAAAGGGCAGAAAAATGGTCAACTGGCAGCAATCATAAATGAAGACATGGAGTCTCTTGATGATGGCAATTAGGCTATTGGATGCAAGAGGATTTACGAGGATAAGGAAAGAACTTTTCATGCAGGTGGAGTGAAGTTTCAGATTCTTGATCATGCATGCAATTCAGAGAAATCATTGTACGGGTCGAAGCATGCTTCTAGACAATGATATAAGTGATTTGGGGCATTCATGATGACACTGGTTAAGAACAAGTTCAAGTCTTGCTTAGACTTGATCCATGTCACTTATAATTAAAGAGTGAAGACTGTGCCCAGTGACAGTGGGCACAGAGACATACCTTTTAGCGAGTTACGTAGAACTGAAAACATTGCCGGTTATTCTTTTAGGAGCTCGAGTTCTACAGAATTCAAGTCAAGGTGGAGATTATTGAGTTTATGTCTTGTATTCCAAATTCACTCAATTGGTTCATAGGGTTAGTCTTGAACCAGGCTTTGGGTCAGGGATATTTTAATTTTTGTATCAGGCTTTCTTATGGGATAAGAAAGAATCCTTAGATTTGCAAGATCTGAAGGGGGGGGGGGGGGTTTCAGATGTCAAAATCCGCTCATATGATGATCTTGCGAGGCCGAAATCATTGGAGATTTAATTTGCTAAACATGGATTTTGCTTAATCTGATGGAAGCAAAGAATCTTCACCCCAAAAATCTTGCATCCAAACATGCCCTAAAGCATTCTCTACACGGACTAGGACTCTGACTCGAACCTGAACCTACGCATAAATCGTTCTAGTTTCGGGTCCATCCGCTCATTAATGATTCTGGTTTTGAGTCCATCCTCTTAGTAACAGTTACGATTTTGAGTCCACCATGGACTCGGACTGAAACCGATCCGTTTTCAATCCAATGTTATGGCCAAAATCAGCCTTTCAGTTGAAATAAGACTGAATCAGACATGGCCAGTTTATGTATCGATTTTAAAATAGGTAAGTATCAACTGGCAATTTATTTTTGAGGACATGTTATAGTGCCATGACTTTGAAATAAGGGGTTGTTGGTGGTAGCTTACTAGGCAACATGAGTGCACTTTTTCGAAAGTGCTTCCCTCATGCGAACGTCCACTTGGGAATCGAAAAAAGCAAGGCCATTTGGGAAGCATTCAATTCATGGAGTTCGGTTTTATGCGTAGTGGACATTGAGAATATCAAGCCTCAAAACTTAATGGTTTTCTCACTGTACTTTTGTAATTAATTTGATTTTGGTTAATGGACATACAGTGGATGGCTTCTATTCACCAATGGTGGGCTTCACTGTACAAAAATAAAGAGAGTGGATAAGGGGCTTAAAGATTAACTCTACTGAGGTCAAACCGAAACTCTATTTTAACGAGGCCCAAAATGAAAACTGTTAAGGTAAAGAGTGCATGTTCTCATTGGAAGTCAGGTTTCAATTACCGGTCCATCTCTCTTAGCTGGACTAACAACAACAAAAAACAAGGCCCGACCTGCACCTAGAACAGGACCGAGACCCCATGATCAATTGAATCAATACCAGCTCTCTCAGGTAGGATCAGTAGGCTGACCAGGAAATCTGGTCCATTCACATCGCTACTTTTAATGGGACGGTGCACACCATCAGCCAAAATTTAGGATCTTAGAGCATCTGCAAGGGTGTCAATTTAGAGATGCCAAATGAGATTGAAGGCTGATGTGTCATTTTGAAGGTTTGGATTTTGGCAACTCCAATGGATGTGTTAAAAGTAAGAATCTTTTCGTTCAAAATATCTCCAACAATTCTATTTTTTCAAAAGTTTTAAGGGCCTAGATTTTAAAATGTTGAAAGAAAATAAATGGTAATTGCTAGTTTGAACCTTCAAATTTGACATAGGAAACGCTATGCCAAATGGCATGTCGCAATTGGCATAGCCCTTGGAGCACCAAAGTAATGTCTTTTGTTGCCCTTACATGCCTACATTGCATTTTAACATCACCGCTGGAGTTGCTCTTAGTAAATATACATTTGATGAGCTAACATCCTAAAGTTTGTCTGATTTGGATTTCTCAGGGCTATCTCCAAATTTGAACCCTAACATGCCGAGACAATGCACCCAGGCAACTGGCAATGATGCCAACTGCAGTTCTAACTTGCACTACAGTACCTTCTACCAAACGAAAAAAAAAATAATAAAATAAATAAATAAAACTAGCACTGCAATAAATTTACCAACAAAAATTAAAGTTGCACTGCAGAACTACACTCAATACACCCTTAATTAGAAAAATTTAATTAGCAGGAGACTCGCTAGTGATAATGCAATCATGGCTTGTATATAGATTATAGAAACCATCGGCAGATTGTGTAACAATGGCATCTCATGATTGCGTTTCATGATTGCATTTTGGCCAGTGGTCACTAAGTGATGTTGGTGGATAAGCTTTTCCTGTAATATAATTGTGGTTTGAATAAGGCCCGGTCTACCATGTCGCACCAGAGACTTTTTTTTACTTTTGGTTTGTTTGTTTTGAAGCCCCGGGGCGGGGGGAAGCTAGCTGCACAGGAGAGTTTTTTTTTTTTTTTTTTTTAAAGGAATGTCAGCTCACACTTGCATGCTCAGTTTTTTTTTTTTTTTTAAAGGAATGTCAGCTCACACATGCATCAAGCATGCAAGGAGTGGTAAACTCGCATATGAAAGGAGAAGGAGAAAGCCAAGGTGGAACCCTTGACCTTCCATTTAAAGTTGCCGTGTCTTACCACTCAAGTAGGAGACCGTTCTTTTTGCACAAGAGAGTTGGTGCACCCAATTTCCTCATTGTCCATCTGTGGGAGAGTAGAGGCAAGAGTTAAATAAACTCAGTAGATAAAAAAGCTGCCCAAAAAAAAAAAAACCTCAATAGAAATATGTCTATTGCATGGATGACTCCAACTCACACCCTCTACTGTTTGAGTAATTTATTCATAAAGTGAATTCAAATGAATAGTCATTTTAAGAGACAAGAAAGAAGAACAATATTATCAAAAAGTATATAATTTCAAAATCCACAATCTTGACTTTCTGTTATTTTGTGGAATGTGAAAGATTGTTTTCTACTTTTTTTTATTGTGTTTTAGTGGACTGGGAGATTGACTTTAACTTTAAAAAAAGGTGGCTTTTTAAATTTTATACTTTTTTATAAGATCCCTCCTCTTTTCTTATCTGTTGAAGTGCCTCTTCACTTTAATTTAACTTACAATTGAGGAGATGAAGGGTCATTTAAAGAGATAGTAAAAAAGGGATCAAATGAGAAAGTCCCATATTTTAAAAGAAAACCTCTACTTTTACGAAAAAAAATAAAAAAAAGTTAATTTCATATACCACTAAATGACAAAAAAAAACATCTTTGTTTTTAAAAAATAAAACAACTATTTTCTAATTTTGCTAAATGAGAAAACACTATCACTTTTTAATTTGACCCCCCTTCCTTTTTTATCTATTAATTTAATCATTCACTCACTTCTCTTTACTAGTAAAATTATCAAACAGGATTAAGAGGCTTGTTTGGTGTTCTTAATCAATTACAATTACAATCACAGTGTTTCCCCCGGTCATCAATCCTGGCTAGACCTTACTAATGGCAAAGAATATTACAATCCACGGAAACTGTTTTCATAGGGCTGGTGGAGACCACGCGTCCATTCATTCACTCTCATGAGTTTTAAATTTTTTTCGAATCCCCTGTGGCTTTTGCTCCACCTTGCGTGGTAAAAATAGAACAGTTCATATATTTTCAAATCCCACTAGTCACCACAAACAAATAATAGTTAAAATTAATTATTTAGAAAGGAGAATGAGGGTTTGTTCAGTTGGACTTGGTTGGCAACCCTGCCTCACCCGAGATAAGCAGGGGTTGACCTGGGCCTTCCCCCAATCACTGCAAGTGCAAGTTGATCTTTCCTTACACATGTGAGTTCTCACTCCTTGAACGTGTGAGTTCTCGCTCACTTTTGATTAGGGCATGCCCAGGCATATTTTATTGCTCCAAGATCTGACACCAAGCTCTATTACACTCTCATTAAACCTTTATGGGCTATTGAATTGAAACTCAAAGAAATATTTGATTAAAAAAACTACTAAATCATATGGCTCTTACATCAATGCCTAGGATGTCTGATAGGATGGGTTTTTTCTTGTTGAACCTTATTCATAAGAAAATCTTTCCATGTACTATAATCTCACTATTAAGTAGGCATCTATGTAGGCTCACAAGTACATCTAAGAAGTATGCAGTCTTCTTGAGGGAGAACGTTCCCCTCTGAACCTAGTTGTTGTCTTCTCTATGTAAAGGGACAATGAAGAAAGCAAAAACCAAAGGATTCATATCCGTCCATATTCCCCAACAGCGTTCAAGGACCACCCTGTTCCTTCGATTAAGAACTCAATACTGCATGGCACACGTGGTCCCAATACAACAATAGACAATCTTAAATGATAGTAACCTTTATTCTAATTTATACACTTGCACTGTCCTAGCTACAAGTAGCGAGATATGGATAACTGCGACCAATGGCCATCACTAATCTTCTATTTTATGGGTTCTGAAGCTTCAAACCCGATTTCAGTGCTGTGCTTGTAATTCTGTCTCTAAGCTTCTCCTCTGTCATCCATCCTTCTTTCCTCACCTGAGAAAAAGAGAAAGGAGAACAGTATGATAAAAACGTTCCCTGTGTTAGTTTTAACTTACGACTAAGTAATAAAAGCCTTCATGGAATTTAAACCAATTAGAAAAGGAGAACTTCAGCTAAAGATCCATAGATATTTTACCGAAGTATCATAGGTCCCTTAAAATAATCATAACTACAATAGGTCCTTAATTTAAAAAGGCTCGAGTATTTTTACAAAAATAACCCTCTTTGCTTATTAAGTCTTCCATTTCATAAAGATGCTCTCATTTCTTTTTTTTGCAATAATTTCGCTTCCAAATCGAAATTTACTCCACGCATCCAGTAGATTTATCGAAGCTTACCATTTTCTTCTTCATTGTTTCTTTCTGAAGACTTTTCACAGTGTCAGGTCTTCTTCTCCATCGCCACTTCCAGAAGATTCATCACATCATCAAGAATCTAAACAAAACAAATGAAACTAGGGTTTGCATTTGTTTCGATTTCAACGAATTGATGATAATCAATGATACTATATGATTTCAAAGTTAGAAACTGAAGCAATGTACACACGATCTTTAGAAATACTTAATTTCATCTGTTTGTGGTACTACTTTGATAAATCAATCTGTTTCATCTTTTTATACAAAGATTCAAAATTAGGGTTTGCTTGTGTTTCGATTTCAACGAATTGATTGTAAACAAGGATAATATATGATTTCGAAGTTAAAAATTGTACAAAAAGTCTTTAAAAGAGAGTAAAGTGAAGAATAAAGCTAAAGGTGAAATCCTTTCAACCGAGGATTTTACCTATAGATTGGAAAATGTTCAAAACTATCTACAGCAGCCACCATCAAAGTAAGTTTAACTTAAAATTTATAAATTAAATGTCAAATTCAAATAGAATAGCATCACTTAAGGACTAATATTTTTCTAATTTATTTTACAGGGTTGATTGTGGAGTTGTTGTATGCTATGTTATGTAACAAATATTTGAGAAGAAATCAATCACAGTGGACTTTCCCATAACAAAAGCACGGCAAATCCGAGCTTTAGTGATTCAAAGATTATTATATGACGTAGGAAAATTATGGACAAGACATGATTTCAATATCAGGAAAATGATACCGAAGCAACAAAACCTTGCTATGTAAACATTGTACTGGAGAATCATTGTATAGAAATATATGTATTCTCAATATTTATGTTGTGAGATGATGAGCTCAATTTAGCTCTTACATGTACAAAATACAAGTTTTGAAATGAAATCCATCTATTTGTTATTCTTACATTTATCATTCTATCTGTTACAGCAAAGAAATCGATGTTTATTGTTTTATGGTGTACATGAATAAATGTTAGTTTCATGAGCTTAATTCATTTGTGTGGGTGATGAATAAAAGCAATTATAGTTTTTTTTAATCCAAATGGACTTATAAAGATCATAACTTGTTTCGAACTATAAACAGATTAATTTGATCTATTTTGGAATATTAAAATATGAAATCCATCTGTTTTATCTTGGTGAATATTGGGTTCAATCTCATTTGTTACAATCTTATCTGTTTTATTTTCTTCCAATCTTATCTGTTTCAACCTCATCACGTCCAATTTCATCTATTTCATTTTCTTCTAATCTCATCTATTTTACTCTTGTTTTGTTTTTATTTCTTTCAATTTCATTTGTTTTAAATCTCATTTATGTCATATGTTTAGTCTCATCTGTTTCAACTTCGTCACGTGTAATTTCATCTGTTTCATTTTCTCCCAATCTCATCTATTTCACTCTCGTTTCTTTCATTTCTTTCAATTTCATTTGTTTTAAATCTCATCTGTTTCATATGTTTCAATCTCATCTATTTCAACCTCATCACGTGCAATTTTATCTGTTTCATTTTCTTCCAATCTTGTATGCTTCACTCTCATTTTTTTCATTTCTTTCAATTTCATTTGTTTTAAGTCTCATCTGTTTCATATATTTCAATGTCATCTATTTCAACCTCATCTATTTCATTTCATTCAATCTCATCTGTTTTCAATCGTCTTTTTTCAATTTCATCGGTCTTCAATTTGTTCAAGAAATCCCATATTTCATAGATTTGTTCAACTAAAAATCAAACTACAAAATTAAATCAACAAAAAAAAATCATTTTCTTTGACAGACCAATCCTTTTATTTAAATTTCAAAAGAATTTTGTAAAATGTCATATTACAAAAACCTTTAAGAAAATATAACATATCAAAGAATACATTTGTTTTTATTTAATCACTTCCTTGCATGATCTACTATTATGGTTTCCTACGGAATCACATCTACCACACTTCATTTTCCTAATATTCTCTTCTCTCCTAGAAGGTATCCTCTTTTTTTTTTTTTGGCCCGCCAAGTTGTTCCTTAATAATAGGAGCAAGAATCTATACATCTTCTGCGCTACACTTAAGTTTCCTAGCTATTGCAATAGGAAATATGGATTCAGAAAATGACTCATTAAAAGCAACAATATGGAAGTATCTCTCCACAAACAAGTTCAATTCATTCCCACTCTTCTGAATAGCAGTAGCAGCATGGGAGCATAGGAATCCATTAAGCTACTATTAGAAGCAACAACATGTCCGTTTATGAAGATTGATTGAAACAGATGGAGAGGAATGAACTTCATAAACAGAATTTGCTGAGCAGCTGACACGTCATGTTCTTCCTTGATTCAGTGCTTTAAGCAGGCTCTTATCCATCTCCGGACAGATTGTAGAGTTCTATTTTTTAGCTTACTTGATCGCGCCTGAGAATGGGTGAAATGTATATAACGGATTCGAGTTCGACATTCATGCACTTTAAACATTTAAGAAAAATGGGAATTAACTATAGTTCATCATTAACTTTCCTTTTGCTTACATCGATTCAAATGCTCTGACCGTGGTGATGCAGGTTGTTTGCATGTTTTTAAAAAGTTTACAATCCCTCCCTCAAATCTCAAATGTGATCCAAATCCTCAAAATACAAGAAAATACATTAAAAGTACGAGAAAAATGCAAAAAAGGAAGAAATTGGGGGAGTGATCGTGGGTCACGGTCACTAGCCCCCTACCAGTGACTGTGGCTCACAGTCATTAGCAGTCTACCAATGATCGAAAAGTCACTGTTTCACCTAGTATTTTGTACTGTTTCTTTTCTTTAATTTCTCCAAAGTGCTGACACTCTCTTTTATGATGTTTAGGGCATTGAATGACCATCAAGAAGATCAAATTCAACCGTGGAATCGATCGAAACCTTTGTTGATCTTCATTATTGTTTACAGACCATTTCTTGTACAAGTTCAAAAAGGGTACTGAATGAAACCAAAGTTGTGTCATTCTGAACCTATCATTGTTAAGGGACTTAATGAAGCCTAAAGAGGCTTGTTCACAACTCCTATGATAGCTAGAAAACCCTCCGAATGAGAAAAACAAAGGAACCGATATCATCCTTCGAAGGCTTGCCAGCACTTAAATGTAGCTCCCTTTTAAATAATGCCTATACTTCCCTTCCTTCTCTGAACCATCTCTCACCTTGAGTGACTGAGAAGAAAAGAAAAAGTGGTTGGAGTGCTGGAGGATACCTTGCTTGGAACCTTTTAGAAATTACTTTTAAAGATTTTGTGATTTTCTTCCTCCCTTTTCTCTCTATCCTCATCTATGTGTTAGACCTCCTTTTTTATAGACTTCAGAAGTAGTTTGGGGAGTTAAAAGGAGTTACAAGAAGTTAAGGTTTGAAATGAAGTAGAGGGAACCACTGAAAACGGTAGGAACTGCTCCAAAGGTGTCAGTGACCACAGCTGCGGTCACTCTTAAGGCCCATTTTTGGACTTTTACATATGTGACCCGTTTTCGCCTATTTGGGGCTCGAACGATGTCCAATCTTCACGAAACTTGGAGGGATGCTTCTTAACACTATTTTAAGTGTGTCATAGAAGTTTCATCCCGTTTTGACCTTCTGAAGTCGGTCAACTCTCTTAGTGACACAGCCGCGGTCACTCTCAAGGCCCATTTTTAAACTTTTACATATGTGACTCGTTTTTGCCTGTTTGGGGTCCGAACGATGTCCAATCTTCACAAAAGCTGGAAGGATGCTTCTTGGCACTATTTTGAGTGTGTCATAAAAGTTTCATCCCGTTTTGACCTTTTGAAGTTGGTCAACTTCCTTAGTGACTTTTCAAGAACATGGGCCTTTGTTTCCACTGTTTGAGGCCCAAATAACCTCGGTTTGACTTGACACTTGAAAGGACTGATTTCAGCGGTATCTTGGTATGGCCTTCCAAATTTCATATATTTTGGATTTTTGGAAGTAGGATTTCGAGCAGTGACTCAGTTATTGCATGTTTTAAGTCACTATTTACCTCACACTGTGGGTAGTAAGCTTGTTTTCTACCCGAGCGGGTTCAATTGACTTGAAACTTTGGGGAACTAGCTTTGAATATATTTTGAATCTCTGTGCTAAATTCCGTCTGCTTTGCCCTCCTGGAAGTAGGATTTTGATTAGTGACCTACATGACTCGAGGGATATTGACTTTTGAGCTGACATACAGTGGAAGTGGGATCAGACGAAATCCATTTGACTTAAAAATTTGCAGAACCTTTTTGAAGCATGACTGAAGCTCTGTGCCCAATTTTCATCGATTTTGGTATCAGAAGCAGGACTTTGGTCAGTAACCCCATGGCTTGGGGGTTATTGACCCAAAGTTGAGATGTTTATAGATTTGGGGTCATTTGATGTCTGTTTGACCTGAAATTTTGCAGAACCTCCCTTGAGCATAATTTGAGCTTTCTCTGAGATTTTCAGTCGATTTGATCTTCACAAGGTGTCACTCTGCATAGTAACCTCACAGAGCATAGTAAATAACCATCTGGACTAAGTTTGGATCCAAATGATGTCCAAATGCTTTGAAATTTTGAAGGATAGTCTTTGGGTGCATTTAAAGGCATTTCCCTGAGTTTGAGCTGAGATGAAGTCCAAATGCTTTGAAACTTTAAAACATCATTCCCAAGCATGTCTTAGAGTTGCCATGTGACTGTCATCCACTTTGGTGTTCCAGAACCTTGAGTGTGTTTAGTGACGCCTAGTTTTTGGGTCAATGAACCTTGAATTTGGTATTTGGTGAGTTGAGTGACGAAACGAAGTCCATTAATTCTAAAGTTTGAAATGCTGCATTTTGAGCTCATCTGAAGTCTTCTAAATGGATTATACCAACTTTGAACATCTGGATGCAGCATGACTTGCTATTCCACAATCCCAAGGTTTATGTACCTTAGGTTTGGAATTTGCTTGTAATATGTTCGCTGCAATATTTGTAATTTTTTATCGGTCAATATTACTCCTTTCGTTCAAACATCTGAACCATTATTTTCTACTTAATGCTATCTACTAAGTTAGTGATAGGCAGATGACGGTCTAAGTGGATCCAAGAATTGAAGGATTTAGCTGCAATTGAACACATGTCACCATAGCGATTGCACTTGAAATAAGTATTGCACCATCTATCAAGAGGAAGATTATCTAAAAACTTTTTGATTATCCAAAAACTTTTTGATAGTCAAACCACCTTCTTTTCTAAAAATTTTCATCTTGTGTTTCAATGCTGCCACTGTTGGTGCACATGCACACCTACGTAGAAGATAGACCATACGATCTCTAAAGGAATTGTAGAACAGACCCGAATGTAATGACCTTAAATTTGTCTTCCAATGATGAAGAAATATTCATGATGTGCTGTAAAGAATACATATGCAACAGCGCAAATAATGCCTAGATGTCGATCCAAAATGAATGTGATAGGTCGATTAGGTGCAATTATCTCGTGTTATTGTTAAAGAAACCATATCCAATTATCTTCATTCTCAAAATTAACAATGCAAAAGGCAACTGAAAATAAACCTGAGATCAACATAATAAATAACATGTTAATTCAAAAATGGTTGGATTCATCTATTTTAACTGTTTGCAATAACATATCAAATCACTCTTAAAATATACAAACTGAATGGCTATTCACAGACATATATAATCATAATTTGTCGAATAATGGGTAAATTCATTTGTTTGCAAATACAACGTATAAAATTATTAAAACAAATGAAATTGTGCACTTTACATGAACATATGAATAAAAATGTCAACATATTATATATAATTGAAAAAAGGAATCTATATACCTATTTTTTATTTGTTAAAACGATAACAAATATATGAATCTATTCAAATAGATTAAATTAGCCAAATATATATAATTTGAAAGAATGTAAAAAATAAACGCATAAATTTATATTGGTTTCCATCTTTAGATGTTGCAGCTAGAAGGGTACCCTTGAAATGACCCTTTGAGAAGGTACTATCTATAAACAACATCGACGGCAATCATTAAAGCCACGTATACTTGCATTGAAGGTGACAAATAATCTCTTGAATCGTTTACTGTCCCCCTTAACATTTAGAACAAATTTAAAACCAGGATTTGCATCCAAAGGAGCTCCAATGTATCATCTCAGTTTGTCAAATGAAGCCATGTAGTCACCATACAATTGTTTTTGGGCTTTTTTACCACCATGCCATGCGTGATGATAACTGATGGTCAGCCCATAATTCTTTAGAAATTGTCTTTGCACATTGACGGGGATAGTCAAAGGCTTCTCACTAATGTCATTAAGTATAAGATGAAATACCAAAGAAGAAGACGTCCTTGGGTGCTTCAAAGTCAGAACCGTACATCCACATGAATGTTCCTTGTTCAATTTTTTAATATAAAAAAACCATTTAAAGCTTATTTTGCTGCATGAACACGCCACATGCATCCCATAGAATTCTTCATTGCACATTCAGTAGTAACCCTTAAGGAATCATTCTTGATGTAATGGTACTTAAACCTAAACTCAATTGAATACTTTTGAAGAGTAGTACGAAACTCTTCCACACCACATTCAAACTTTTGTCTAACCTCACTAATATTTTGAGACCAAGAAGCAGACAACAAAACGGGCTCCTCATGACCGGAATAGTTGGGAAGTAAACCAGTTTCAAAGTTGCATGTCTTCCTTCTATCCAACAAAAAAAATCCTAGAATCACTTGCTTTGGAATTGGATAGAGTGGAATCAATGTCTCTCTTAGATACAATCATATCATCACAAGCAATACCTTTAGACAAACACAAAGCCAACATACTTTGAAAATTATAGTCATTGTTCACCAAACACATGGGGTGTTTAAGAACAGAGTAGTATAAAGAGACAGATCCACGAGCAAAATTATTCCACTTCTCACAAATCATATCAACCAAATCTAAAAACTGAAATGATTCAATAACCTTGACAACAATTGCTGAAATGCCACACTCGCACAGTAAAATCATTGGAGTGCCCATCATTCATCTGTGAATTTAATTTCGATAATTAGACAATTAACAAAATATATAATTTTACAATAATTGATTTGCTTAAAATTGAAAACAATTCAAATGTCAAATGCATCTATGTAGTCACCATTATGTATCTACAAACAGATGAAATCTGTAATTACAAATAGATGAAATTATAAATAGATGAAACTACAAACAAATGTAATAACAGAACAGATGAAATCTTTAACATGTTACTATCAGTTTGTTCTGCTAAAGATGACAATTAAGCCATTTCCTTGTTCAACATAATGTATTTACAAACAGATGAAATCTATAATTATAAACAGATGAAACTACAAACAAATGTAATTATAAAACAGATAAAATTTGTAACACGTAGCTATCAGTTTGTTTTGCATATCAAACAGATGAAATCCATGTTTGATGTTTTATTTGTCTCAACAAACAAGACTAATATATGATATATTGAAAATAAATTATAATTAATTGATGAAATTCGTTTTTTTAATGTGAAACAGATTCATCTTGTTTCAAAAATAAAAAACATAAAATAAAAACTAATGTTACATAACAAACAAACAGTTGAAATCCAAGATGAGTAATGAATACTATATTTGAAAGTAGAGTACATTTGATTACATATAATAGCGATAGAAAGAAATTGTCCATTCAAATATATAGAATTGCAAAATCTCTAAAACAGATGAAAATCTTTTTTTTTTTTTTGAATGTGAAACAGCTTGTTTTTTTCTATAAAAATCACAACTAATAGATTATTGCATATATTATCTCAGTCATTAGATCCACGATCTACATCTAAATATCATTACAAACAAACTGAAATATTAAGGACAAAATCAAAATACTCTTACAAACAGATAAGATATCCAATAATAAAAATTAGGAAACACATCGGATCAATGATCAAATCCAGATCTATAACATTATCAACGAAAAAAAGTTTCAAAAAACAAAGAATAACGAAAGAAAATCAATAAAAGAAATATTATTAAAAACATATATCATAATGAAATAAAAAAAAGGGATAAACAAAAAGACAAATAAAAGAAGCGAACAAAAAATACATGGAACCAAGAAGAAATAAGCAAGAATGAAGAAAGAAGAAGAAGAAGAGAGAAGGAAAACATACATGCCGCTTCAAAAATATGCAACCAAATTGGATGATTTCAATTTGAAATTAAAATAAAAACGTAATTCTAGCGTCTAAATCGTGGAAATAATGTATCAAACCATATCAAAGGTATTTTCGGCATGCCCTTAACAGAAAGAGAAAGAACTTCGCTCAAATAAAAAATCAAAATGAGGGATCTAGTGGTTTAACACAAATTAACATGAATTTAATGTAGTAAAAATGTGAGGAATGGGGACTGGCCTCTAAATATCCCTTTAAATAAATACATGATTTTAAAGTGAATTATAAAAATGAAACAGAAGAAAGTAGGAATTTTGTGCATCAGAGCTTTGACTAAAGGGACGACATCATGTAACTTTTTACATCCACTGGGCATCAAGCCTCAGCAAAATTTGATGTGGGACAACTAGGGGTTTGGTCAGTTGGTTGGCAACCTAGGGTGTGTTTGGCATCGTGCCATTGGAATGTTCACATGTTCCCACAAGATAAGCTTGCATAAAACATTTTTGGTAAGTGTAAATCATTGTTTCAACTTTTAGTTTTATGGGAAGAAATATCAAAATCTTAACCCACTGGCATAAGAAACTCGGAACCAAAAAGCTTTATTCATTTTAAAGAACAATTTGTTGGCACATTAGTTCCTATTTATCTGAAAGTAATTCTACTACTTAATTCTTACAGTGGGTCATATGTTAACAATCACAAAATGTGGCTCATATTATGATTTCTAATTTCTTATAATGGTGGGACCACATTATGAATCCTTTGATTATGGGCCCCATGTTCTAATTCCTAAATATGAGTTATATGGTCAATAAAATTATTTAAAAAAAAAATCTTTCAAAAAAAACATTTAATCTTACAATAAAAAATACTTAAATTTCAAAAAAGAATTAATATTTCAAAAAATTATTTAAACTTTCAAAAAAAATTTATTCCTTGAAAAAAATATTTAATATTTTAAAAAATATTTAATATTTCAAAAAGTATTTAATCTTTTTAAAAAATATTTAATATTTCAAAAAATCATTTAATATTTTTAAAAAATATATAATCTTTCAAAAAAAACTTAATCTTTAAAAAAAATATTTAATCCTTGAAAAAAAATTTAATCTTTCAAAAATATTTATTACTTCAAAAAAATATTTAATTTTTGAAAAAGAAATTTAATGTTTTAAAAAAATTATTCTTTTGGAAAATTAAAAAAAAAGTGGAGTCACATTTTAGATCTTATAATTCTATTCCTTTCGTTCGTTGGAAAAATTATTTTTTAGTATTAACAAACAAGTTTTGTATGGCGTATTCTCAACAAAGTATTTCAATACCATGTTGCCAAACAATGCTAAAGTAGAGAAAAGATCTGATTTGATCCGGTTTCTTTCTCAGACTGTTCGTCATCGGAGAAGAGAACAAAGGGAGACAATCCTCGCCGCTGCAGCTCGCTGTGCCAGGAGAAGACACCCGTCGCCGGAGCCACGTGCCTCTGCTCGCCACCGCTCTTCCCTCTCCTTCCTGCCTGCCAGATGAGAGAGAGAGGGATGAGTTTTCGCATCCATTTCTGTTCGTTGAAATAGAATGATCAAGAGAGGTGCCTGGGCACTGGTTGCAGGTCCTAGGTCACAGGTCAGAGCAGGTGACTTCGGGTCCGGTAGCCCCGATCCACATCCGAAGCCCAACCAATCTTCCTGTACAGGTCAGGTTTGGGTCAGGCAGACTTGACCCAGTATTGATGTAGCCCAGCGTCAGGGGGTGATATCAGCACATACGGTTAGGACTGACCAAAATCGACGCGTGAAAACTTTTTTTCGGGATATCAAATCCATTTGGACTTTGATTTTAGATTTATTTGAGCCTGCATTGCGCTGTCGTGGAAACAAGATCTGCATAGTGTTGTAGGTTTGAGGCGAATCTGTGATATCACAAACAATGGCAGGTGCAATGAGTTTCTCTTTTACTAGGATTCGCAACAAGAATTACTACAAATTGTGGAAAGCAAATATAGAATCATATTTTATGGGTCATGACTCTTGGGATATTTTTTTTTGTGATAACATGACATCATCCTTCACTAGGATTCTCAACACTAACTACAAATTGTGGAATGCAAATATGAAATCATACTTCATGGGTCATGACTCTTGGGATATTATTTTTAGTGATAACACGATGTCAGCAAATCAAATGAAAAAAAAAACACATTGGAAGTCTAACAAGAGGTAACTCTAGAAAAAAAAAAAACAATGGAACTCTAACAAAAAGTAACTCTTCAATTTCATATTACTTTCAAATAATGAAAATTGCATGTAGAGAATTGTCTAACTTAAATCTAGGAAATAAAATTTCAGATACTAAACTGCAAAGACTATTGATTAATGGATTACGGCCGGAGCATGAGGTTTATGTGGCAGCAGTCTCTAGATGCAAAAACAACCTACTGTTGACTTTTTTGAGAATCCTGTCACTGGTCGCAATGCTTGTCAAAGTAGGATCTTTGAAAATTGAAGACAAGGAAGAGGCTATGTTTTTCAAAGGTTCAAAGAAAAAATCACATCGCAAAAGCATAGGTAATTCAAAAGGTAGGAGAGAGACAAGCAAATGGAGGAAGCCGAAATCCATAGAAGCTGAGAGGTGCTATCGCTGTAATAAGTTGGGTTACATTGCAATGTTGGGTTTGGCTCAAAAGGTCCTTATTGGGCCTGAGTGGAGGGCTCAGTTGATTAGGGTGAATATCTTACATATTCTCTTTCGATGTTTTAGTTCTTTGTAACCAAGAAAGATAGTAACAGGGAAGGGAACACAAAGAGAAAGCTTGTAAGGGGGAGAGAGAAATTTCTTGATAGTGAAATCCTCGTGCCCGTAGCCGTAGGCAATCTGGCTAAACCACATAAATCCTCGTGTCTTCAGTTGTGTGTGATTGCTTGTTTCTCTTTGTTGTGGTGTGTGCTTGGCTAGGTCTAGATCTAACAATTGGTATCAAAACAAAGTTTGTTAAGACCGTATGATCGTGGAGCTTTGTGGGATCAAATCTCGAGTATCATCAGATCTATGAGGGAAGAAACGGATCGGCATATCGTTAGCCGGAAAGAAGAAAGGGGTTCGGTTCTCTGGTTTCAGAGAGATAGTTTGCAGAGAAAAAAAAAGATTCGGTCATTTTTCGGTTTTTTTGTTGCAGAAACCAGGAAGCAAGTATTTGCCGTCACCGTCGTCGGTGAGAATCACTAGATCGCTGTCGCATGATCGCTGAACTTGATCGTCACTGCTGCTGCGTGCATCGCCTGATTTTGCCACCGTTGTCAGATCGCCGGAGAAAAACTGCCCCCTTGCACGCCGCACGCTGTGTCCTTTTGCTGTCACCAGCCGTTGTTGCTTCACCGCCAACCACTCGTGCCGCCGGTCTTCTCCATTTATGTGTCACAGCCGCCGCTGCTAGCAGAAGAAGTCATGTGTCGCCGCTGCGTGACTAGCTATTCTGGTTCTGTTGCAGAACCGTGAGGAAGAAGAAGACTGGCAGTGGGTCGGTTCTGGTCCAGGTTGGGTTGAACCGACCTAGTCCACTAGCCAGTGCACAGGTCACAGGTCAGGTCAGGTGGACCTGACCCATAGCAGTAACCCATCCCAGTCACCGCTGGATCTAGGTCAGGTTCAGGTCAGGTGAACCTGACCCGGTTCCGCAGCCCAATAAGTCAGAACAGGACAGTCTTTCAGTTCGAGTCAGGCTGACCTGAACCGTTTGCAGAAGCCCAGTCTAGCAGCAGTGCTGACGTCATCCAACGTTGTGGTTGACTAGTTTGACCAGATTCAACGGTCAAAATTCAAACTCAATTTCGGAGTCATCCGGACTTGGAATTGAGCTCCGTTTTTCCAGTGGACTCCTGGCGATGATATCTATAAATGGAGTAGATTGGCAGTTTGACAAGTAGATATTTGGGTGAGTTTTGTTTTGATCATCTTCATATTTATCATGTACACAACGAGAACTTTTACTGTAGGAAGTATCAAATTTGAAATTGAAAAATTTGATGGAAAAATAAACTTTGGTTTATAGCAGTGGGAGATGAAAAATATCTTAATTCAACAAGGTATTACGGTGGCATTGTTAGGCAAAAAAAAGAAGCCTGAAAAGATAAAAGATGAAAAATTGGGCAGACATAGATGAAAAGGTAGTCAGCTCCATTCAATTCTATCTCTCTGACAAAGTCATGTGTAATGTCATGGAAAAGGAGACTGCAAAGGGTCTATGAGAGAAGCTAGAGAGTCTTTATATGGGTAAGAATCTCACAAACAAGTTGCATCTCAAGAAACAGTTGTATGGGTTGAAAATGAACGAAGGTTATGATGTGCTGGAGCACATAAACATTTTCAACAGAATGATTAATGACTTATTGAGGCTCGATGTGAAATTTGATGATGAAGACAAGTCCTTGCTGTTGTTCAATTCTCTTCTTGACTCATATGACTATTTCATGGCTACACTGCTCTATGGAAAGGACACACTCAATTATGAGGATGTTAGGCAAGACATCATCTCCAATGCTGTAAGGAAAAAGGCCACAAAAATTAGTTCACATGTAGAGGGACTTTTAGCAAAGGAAGGCTCTAGTGACCGTGGCAGGTCCAATGATAGGGGCAAATCAAAGAGGAACAACTCCAGATCAAAATCAAGGTGTCTAAAGATGGGAAGAACAAAGCTAGGAATAAAGCTGCCAACAGTGACTCCGCCAGCATTGCTTTAGAAACTAAAGTGGAACTCCTATTTATCTCGCAAGGTAACCATTTATTTGATGCTTGGATTTTAGATTCTGGTTGTTCTTATCACATGTGCCCTAATTGTGATTGATTTGATAGCTATGAGGAATGTAATGGTGGTAGTGTTCTAATGGGTAATGATGCACCCCGTAAGACCATTGGAATTGGCACCATTAAAATTAAAATGGCAGATGGAGTTGTAAGAACCCTGGGTGATGTGAGGCATGTGCCAGCATTCAAGAAAAACCTAATCTCTTTAGGCTTGCTTGAATCCAAAGGGTGCACATTTATGGCAGAAGATGGTTTGCTGAAAGTGTCTAAAGGTGTTCTGGTATTAATGAAAGGTACTAGAGTGCGAAACAACCTGTATAAGCTTATGACAAACACAGTTGTAGGTAGAGTGGAAGTCTCCATAAATCACAAAACCAGTGATGATGAGTCTCAGCTATGGCATATGCTTCTAGGGCATATGAGTGAGAAAGGCATGTTAGAACTACACAAAAGATAGTTGTTAAAGGGTATGAAAACATGCAAGCTAGGTTTTTGTAAATACTTTGTTTTTGGCAAGCAGAAAAAGGTGTCATTCAAAAATGCAGGCAACAGTTGTAGAAGTAGTGGTATTCTGAATTAGATTCACTCCGATGTGTGGGGACCAGCTCTGGTTATGTCAAAAGGTGGAGCATACTACTTTGTGACATTTATTGATGATTTTTCAAGATAAGTTTGGGTCTACTTTATGAAAGAGAAATCTGAAGTCTTCACTAAGTTCAAAGAGTAGAAAGCAGAAGTAGAAAATCAAACAGGCAGAAAAGTCAAGTATCTGAGATCAGATAATGGAGGTGAATACAGAAATGACAGGTTTCTACAGTTTTGCTAGGATGAAGGCATCACAAGGCATTTCACTATTCTAAATAATCCTCAGCAAAACGAAGTTGCAGAAAGAATAAACAGGACACTTCTAGAAAGGGCAAGGAGTATAAGACTTCACGTAGGGTTATCTAAAAGTTTTGGTCAGAGGTAGTTAATCACGCATGTTATGTGGTTAATCGGTCACCATCAAGACCCCTTGACTGTAAAGTTGCAAAAGAAGTGTGGATAGGTAAAGAGATGGACTATTCTTCATTGAAGGTGTTCAGTTGTCCAGCTTATGTACACATTCCTAGTGATAAGAGATCCAAGTTAAACTCCAAGTCACTCAAATGCATATTCCTTAGCTTTGAGAAAGGTGTAAAGGGGTGTAAACTATAAGATCTAGAAAACAAGAAAAAGATCTGCAGCAGAGATGTTGTGTTTGATGAAGCTTCTATGTTGAATAGAGATCATGACAGTGAAGTCAAAGGGCACAATGTTGAAAAAGTGGTTACCAAAATTATTCCTCTTACAGATAATACAACCAAGGAACAAGCTCAAAGTTCATTAGAGGTTGGTACATCTGGAGGTAAGGAACAACGTGAGGTTCAGTAGGAACCTTCAAGTCTAGCACAAGGAATGGCAAAGAGAACCATCAAGCCACCTCAAAGGTTTGGATGGGATGAGGATGAAGTACACTTTGCTCTTATTACTAGCAGTGGTGATCCGACCTCATTTCAGGAAGCTATGAAAAGCAGTGAAAGACAAAGTTGGATGGGTGCTATAATGGATGAGATGGAATCTCTCCAAAAGAACTCAGTTTGGGAGTTAGTTCCTAAACCCAAAGACAAAACAATAGTAGGCTGCAAATGGGTGTTTAGGAGAAAAGAAGCTTTGTAAGAAAATGCAGAACTAAGGTTCAAGGCACGTTTAGTAGCAAAGGGGTACTCACAAAAGGAAGGGATTGATTATGATGAGATCTTTTCCGTAGTTATAAAACACACTTTTATCAGGGTGTTGTTGGCATTGGTAGCACAATTTGACATGGAGCTTGAACAATTAGATGTAAAGACAGCATTCCTTCACGGTGACTTGGAGGAAACAATTTACATGGAGCAACCTAAAGGATTCAAGGAAGTTGGAAAAGGACACCATGTATGTAAGTTGAAGAGATCATTGTACGGGCTAAAACAATCTCCAAGACAATGATACAAGCGTTTCGACTCCTACATGTTGCAGATCGGCTACCATCGATGTGAGTATGATTGTTGTGTTCATTACAAAATTCTAAATGATAATTCTGTTATTATTTTGTTGCTTTATGTGGATGATATGCTCATTGCATGTAACGACATATCAAAAGTTGATGAACTCAAATCCCAGTTGAGAAAAGAGTTTGACATGAAAGACCTTGGGGCAGCCACAAAAATGTTGGGCATGGAAATTAGGAGAGACAAGAAGGTTGAAAAGCTATGGTTATCACAAAAAAAGTACATATCAAAGGTACTGGAAAATTTCAACATGTTAAATGCTAAGTCTGTGTTTACTCCTCTTGCAAGTCACTTTAGTTTAAGTCCAAACAATGTCCAAGTAACGATGAGAAAATTGAAGAAATGTCCAGGATACCGTATGCAAATGCAGTAGGATGTTTGATGTATGTCATGGTTTGTACTAGACCAGATATAGCTCAAGCAGTGGGTGTAGTGAGTAAGTACATGACAAATCCAGGAAAAGAGCATTGAAATGCTGTAAAGTAGATTCTGAGGTACTTGAAGGGCACCAGGGACTTGAGAATTCTGTTTGAAAGGAAACAGGGGTCAAAGTTTATAGTTGGAAGTGTAGATTCTGATTTTGCAGGAGACCTAGACAAGAAAAGATCCACTACATAGTATGTCTATACGCTTGCTAGCGGACCGATAAGTTGGAGATCGGTGCTTCAATCTACAACTGCATTATCGACTACAGAGGTAGAATACATGTTAGCTTCAGAGGCTTCTAAGGAAGCAATTTGGTTGAAAGGTTTGGTAAATGACATGGGTATCAAGTAGAAATCAATCTTGTTACACTGTGACAGTCAGAGTGCAATATGCCTATTAAAGAATCAAGTATATCATGCAAGGACAAAACACATAACTGTTATATATCACAGAATTCGAAATTAGGTTACTGCAGGTGAGATCTCTATTCAGAAGATTCACACAGATGATAATCCAGCTGATATGCTTACCAAGCCAGTGACTACAGAGAAGTTTAAGCATTACTTGGATTTGCTCAATTTCTCCTTTTGTTAAAGAGTGAAGGTGCACCTTATCTCCATTGAGGTGCAGTCATGGTGGGATGGGATTCCCACAAGGTATGTGTTCTAAATCCATTTCAACAATTCTTCAAAGGGTTGGACATTTTTTGCCAAGGTGGAGATTGTTGGGTTTGGCTCAAAAGGTCCTTATTAGGCCTGAGTGGAGGGCCTAGTTGATTAGGGTTAATATCTTACATATTATCTTTTGATGCTTTAGTTCTTTGTAACCAAGAAAGACAACAATAGAGAAGGGAACACAGAGAGAAAGCTTGTAAAGGGGAGAAAGAGACTTCTTGATAGTGAAATCCTCGTGCCCGTGGACGTAGGTAATCTGGCCGAACCAAGTAAATCCTCGTGTCTTTAGTTGTGTGTGATTGCTTGTTTTTCTTTGTTGTGGTGTGTGTTTGGCTAGATCCAGATCTAACATGCAAGTGATTGTAAAGTGAAGACGGTAGTCATTGAGGAAAATTCTGCTGCAGAAGACTCGAGGTAAGGAGAAGCCAACAAGTGTGGTGAAGCGATTGAGGAGGATGGTTGGGACCCAGAGGTGAATTTCACTACCATTATCAAAATTTGTGAGTATGCACTGACATCTGATATTTATGAAATTGAGAATGTGGTGTTTCAGATCCTTTGGAGGTTGAAAATGAAGCACAAGACATGTTCAAGGAACATGAATTTAGAGTGGAAGACCTAGATCAGTTGGGGATTAAATCAAATCTTCAAGGGGCGTCAAATTCCGAGGGGCTTAAAGATCATTTGTTAGATTGCTTCAAGGAGAAAGGAAAAAAAAAAGTGGAGGAAGATTAGTATGAAACTAGATTAGATCCACAAGGGATGGTTGATGAAACGGTCGAGGAGGTCATTCCTTGTGACATTTTAGAGACTCACAAAGATGTAAAACTGATCACACAAGAGATCAAAGAGTAGCTAGACGTAGGTGGTTATCAAATTACAGCCTTGAATATTAGGGCTAAGACATGGAAGATGGTTCTATGTCCAGATGGTGTGAAGCAAATAGACGCATGTAGGTCAACAATTGGAAAAGTTAGTCCGGTGGGATAGCTAATGATTAGATAGCATGCTTAAAAGTGAAAGGAATCAACCATCGCTATAAATTAGATCTTGACAAAACTTTTGGTCCGTTTGCGAAGATTAACACCTTACATGTGCTTATTGGCCTTATAGCTAGTAAATAGTATGATTTGAAGTAGATGAAAGTCAATGATGCTTTTCAGCATGAGGGAGCTAACACAGGGATCTACTTGAAGCAACTACATGGTTTTGAGGATCACCAAGAGCTAGCACTCCGTCCATGGAAGCATTTTCACAAATTTAGATGGAAACTTAGCACAATGATGGTAGGCATAGGTGATGAGGGGGAGTGTTGAAGTAATCGCTGACGCAACATATCCACCATAGCACAATGATGGTGGGAATAAGTGATGAGGGGGAGTGTTAAAGTAATCGCCGACACAACATATCCACCATAGCACAATGATGGTAGGAATAAGCGATCAGGGAGAGTGTTGAAGTAATCACCGATGTAACACATCCACCAGAGCACAATGATGGTAGGAATAGGCAGTGAGGGAGAGTGTTGAAGTAATTGCCGATGCAATACATCCACTAGAGAGGTTGGGCTGGTGGCGGTAGGATTAGGTTTTTCTATTGGGTTTAGGACTTTCCTTTTTGTGGTGTGTTTCCTAATTTGAGTAAAATTCTTAGTTACCAATTTAAGTTAGATTTTTTCTATTTATATTAGTGAATGTAATATGAATATACATAATGCAATAAACAATGGTTTTACATTTGTAGGATCTCATACCCCATTGAGGGTGAGGTTGGGAGTTCGAGTCTCCTCTCGGGTGGTACTAGTGAGGGGGGAAATGTTAGGTCTCTAGTACAACCCTCGGGCATCTATGTGGAGTGATGCTTGAATGCCTCCTAACACAACCGAGAAGACCATAAAACCATTGATTTTACCCTTCCTATTACCTTAAGGTTTTGGGATAAGTGGTAACTTAATGCGGTTTGAGATCCTACAACATTGGAGCCCTTCTCTCTTAAGACAAGTAGCCACCTTTGCACTAAACTCTATACTAGACTTTTTGTGTTGTCATATTTTTTAGTTTTATAGCTGTCAACGGGCGTGATAATCTTGAAAATTTTATATAGATCAAGTAGGGTTTAATGCCCTTAGCTTGCACAAATTGCCAGTTTTTTCTGTTTTTGTAAGCTCAAGTCTACCCATGGATTAGGATAGCCTTACTTCTACCTAATAGGTGTGTTCATAGGTTGGCTCTGTAAGGCCAAATTTTGTCCAAGCTCTACCTGGTTAGTCATTAGGACCTTTTTATTTAAGCCTAAATCCATTTCATGGGCCTAGAAGTCAGCCCAAGCCTAGTCCATTTGTAAATTATACTTGCCCATATGCTGAAATTGCTTCCCTAGGCTGGACCTTTTACATAGTTAGGCCCTGTACAAGCCCAAGTACTCAATCCAAATCCCACTCAATGTAGTCTACACTCTCGTAGGTCTAACCCATGAGCAACTTAATTAACCGCATCTAAAGCAACATGGAAACTGTATATAACTTTGATGGTGGGGATCAAGGTTGTACTTCGAGATGATAAGGGCAATATTTATTATGGTAATGAGCAAAAAGAAATTATGGGTTGATAAAGCTAATGATATTGAAGTTGTTGTAGCATTGTGAAGTATTAAAATGGTCTATATTGTCGTTATACATAACATTGTGCTTGAGAGAGACTCCTTAAGGACAATAGAAGCACTTAATTCATTTATACCAAATTTTTCTTGCCAAGGGCCATTATTCGATGATATAAAAGCTACATTGCGGGGGTTTCCATAGGACGAAAAAAAAAAGAGATCAACCATGTGGGAAGATCAAGAAAGTAATGAAGTGGCTCACAAGTTAGCAAAACATGCATATGTTGTGGAGTATATGAATGTGTGGTGGTACTATACACCGGATTTTATTTATTAGACTATATTTATTGATGCTATGAATTGTTATTGAGAAATACTTTTTTTTTTTTTTTTTGCTTTAAGTTAAATTGTATTGAAATAAGAAAAG
The DNA here is from genome assembly GCA_037013555.1 of Sextonia rubra. Lineage (NCBI taxonomy): Eukaryota > Viridiplantae > Streptophyta > Magnoliopsida > Laurales > Lauraceae > Sextonia > Sextonia rubra. The sequence goes on along the minus strand of JASUAD010000001.1, from coordinate 11,170,925 downwards.
AAAAATTACATGGGCAAGAGCCCCCAAGGAGCAAGGAAAGAGTACAAGCTCAAAAAAGCCAAAAAGAAGGCCAAACTTAGATTACAAGAGTGAAGCTAGGGCTGTTCCTACTTTAACTTGGGAAAGGCCTCTGTTAGCATGGGAGTTATGCATTCTTCGAAATATGCTAGTTGAGAGCATTCGACATACTCTAGAATTTGCTAAATGATCAAGTTAACCTATGCGCTGATAGGAGACTGTTGTTGAAGACAGCTTCATTGCACGCAAACCAAATGGAGGAAATGAGTTGGAAGAAAATTGAGGCTATGATCTTTCTTCCAGTCTCATCTCTGCTTGAGGATAGGGTGTGTCAATAGGTGCTAGCCGAGTGTGAGAGTGGGAGAGGATAGAGGAAAGTTTCCAGGATCCATTCCCAAATGTGGGCTGCATAAGGACAACTAAAGAATAAGTGAATGTCTGTTTCAAGGCTAGACTTGCAAAAAGCACATCTAGAAGCCAAGTGAATGCCCACCAATTGGGGCCAAGTTTGCGTGGGAGTCTTTCTATGAAGAAGTCACCAAGCAAAACATGAGAGCCGTTTGTGAATGTACTTGTTCCATACAAGACCCCAGGAAACCTCAAAACCTCTAGTTTTGATTTGCTCCCAAGCTTGTTTTAGAGTTAAGGAACCTATGGGATTGCCTTCCCATCTGAGATCATCTATAGAGGAGACTGGTTCCAAGTTGAGAGATTTTTCTTGCCTTAGGGTTTGGAGGATTGCAAAGGGGAGGTAGTATGGAAAAAACCAAGATCTATCTTTGATTATAACTGAAACTTTGTTGGAGCGGGAGAAGCACAACTCCGAAAACCTTGGGGCAATCGGGGAAAGGTCCATCCATTTGTCATACTAGATACTAATAGAGCTCCCATCTCCAACAATCCATTTACTTCTAGTTTGAATAATCTTCGCCAAGGATCTTAATTTCCCCTATATACTTGAACCTACATGTTGGTTGTTTAGATGCCAAATTAAAGAGCTGCTGAAGTATCTCTTTTTGAACCAAGAAGCCCAGAGAGAGAAAGATGTCATTGCTTGTCAACCAAGCTTTAGCATGCTCGCTTCATTTGTTTCAACCACTCTTCTGATTCCTAGGCCTCTTTCAATTTTTGGAAGGCATATCTACTCCCATCTAACTAGATTCCTTTTGATTTGGGTGGAGTTTAAAAACCAAAGAAAGTTTCTCATAAGTCTTTTTATTTGTTGGCATGTTCTAACAGGGAGGGGAATGGCTAGGGAGACATGCAGGGGGAGGCTACTTAGGACATGCTTAACAAGAATTAGCCGACCCGTAAAGGAAAGGGTTTTCATCCTCCATCAATCTAATCTACATCTTAAGGCATCTAGAAGATTCGAGAAGTGCTGATGCCTGGGGTTGCCAATGAAGAGAGGGATTCCTAGGTAGGAAGGGAAGAGAAGCTTGATGGCAAGGAGCAGATTGAACGTTATTTGGAGGAGCTGGTTTTTCCAATGAAAAGGTGGCTTTTTGAGAGATTAAAAACTTGACCTACTGCTCTTTAGTAGCTAACAAGGAGGTTCTTGACCACCTGCAAGCTTCTTTTTGGGGCTTTTAGGAAAAGCAGGACGTCATCAGCATAGAGAAGGTGACATGGAGAGGACTAGATAGGGGAAACTGCTTGGACTTTCTCTTCCTCTTGGAGGGAGCTAAAGTTAAGGTTGAGAATCTCTTCTATTAAGATGAAAGGTAAGGAGATAGGGGGTCTCCTTAACGAAGTCCACAAGAGGAGCCAAAGAAGCCATAGGGGGTTCTGTTAACAAGCACTGAGCATTTGGAAGTGGTAATCAGTTCTGTTATTATAGCAGTCCACTTGTTAGAGAAGTTACAAAATTTTAAGGCTTTCAAAAAAAAAAAAAGGCCATTGTAGTTTGTCAAAAGCCTTGGATATATCAAGTTTCATGCAAAGAGCCCCTCCCCAAACCTTTGAATTGAGTTTTTGAAAAAGCTCCTATGCCATGATCAAAGCATGTGGGTGGATGATCTTCCTTTTACAAAGGTTGCTTGGTTGGGGGAATTAGCTTTGGGAGGATAATAGAAAGTCTTGCGCCAAAATTTTGGAAATGATCTTATAGGAGAAGTTGAGCAAGTTTATTGGCCTTACTTTGCAAAGGACTGAGAGGAAGGGTCTTTTGGAATTAGAGCCCAAAAGTAGGCATTAGAGGCTCTAAGCAGCGACCTATATAGAACAAGTGCTGAGTTGCTGAGCAGACATCTTTGCTTATTGTGGGCCAAGCAGTTGTGAAGAAAACACCATTAAAGCCATCTAGACCAAGGGAGCTGCCCTTGCTAAGGGAAAAGACAGCCTTCCTTACTTCCTCATTGGATGGGACTGTAGTTAAGAGAGTGTTTTCAAAATCAGACACTGAGAGGCCCTGCACTTGAAATAGATGCCCTACCTAAGCTACATGGTGAGCTGTGAATTGTTTGGAGAAAGATTCCACTGCTTGCTGCTTTATAAGTTTTGGATCTATAGTCTCTCCGTCCTTAGAGATTTTCACTATTTGGTTGACTCTCTCTCTTCCTTTTTCTGAAAGGAGAAAGAAACTGGTGTTGTTATTGAGAAAATACAAAAGCTAATATATATATATATAAACAGTATATAACAAAAGTTTGAATCTCCTTTCTAGTTTCAGATTGGAATGATTTTAACATGTAAAGATGTTTCAACAATTTTTTAGAGAAAAATGCTTATATTTGAAATGGTTTTTGCATTAGGAGTTTTGGGTGATTTTTTTGCACCTATCTACATGTATAAATGATGCACATGTGTAAATGAGAAATGACAATAATAGCTTAAATGAGGCCAATTTTACAAGAAAATTTATTTACCTAAAGGGTGTAAAAGTGTTAACACACCGATCTAGCTTGCTAGAAGAAGCTCTAGTATAGGTGATGTTTTTAATAGGTATTTTCTTACAACAAAAGTTTATTACTTCAAAGACCAGATTGAACAAATACTGCCTAGCTAGGAGACAGCGGCCGGGCAACAGAACTGCCAAAAGAAAACATCTTTGCGTTTTGATGTTTTTGATAGACCGCTATTTTAAAATCCTTGTCTTTTTTTTTTGCAACTGCGACTGGTTCCAAATATTCTAAATGGTTCAAAAAAAAATTTATCCATTAAATTTCAAAATATTTAGTTCCGTGTCTTTAAATATTCATAGATTTTAAAATCATAAAATGTTTTTATATGTAACCCGGACAAACATAGTGACTTTGCATGGTAAATGCAGCTTCCAAACTAACACGGGAATATGTTTTAATGTGCAAATACAAATTTTCATTTTCATATCCTATTTGTAATAGACAAACACCTCACCTCTAAGTGCATTTATGAAACCATATAGTTGACATCACGAGATAAGTCAATTACATAAGGGCGCTCTGATTTCTCACATTCCTTGAATTTGACTTTTTTTTTTTTGGGTTTATTATCTTTGAATTTAACTTGGTAGAGCGAGAGGTTAACTATTTCCTGTGAAAGGGAAGAAAGGCTATTTGGTTTGCCCTATTAGATCTTTAAAATTTAGCCCTTTTCGTCATTAATTTTTCAATATCCGTCAAACAAATGTCCCTAATCTAATCAACTAAGTACACTACCTAACAACCTTCACGTTCATGTGATGTGGATGAAACAATTATGTGCACCACATGTCACGCCTCAAGCCCGAGATTAGGGTAGTCCGGCTCAGCCCGTGACACGGCATACATAATCCCGTGGTAATTCGTACCACACTTAGGCAAATAAGAATTTCCACAATGAAATTTTTCTCAAATCATAAGCTGTCATGTATAAGAAAGATCCATAAGCACATAAGTATTTATCAATCTGCAGAAACAGCAATGCGTTACGCACCCGATCGCACCACTAGTGATAGTAGAGAACATACATGAATACCTGTTTAAGCCATTCCATGATTAAGTCCATAGATAAATAATGGATTCAACATAATCCCTAGAGTCTACATGTCCAATGAATACTAAAGTAACAGTGCACAAGTATGGGTTAGTCAAAGCAGCCTGGATACCCCCTTGCCAGCAAAAAAAAAAAAAAAAGACCAATAAAAATGCATGTCCACCAATATGAAAATAAGAAAAGTCTATCAAATAAAACATGATGGCATGGAAACGGAGAAGTCCATAATTCTAAGTTCCTTAATGCTGTAACCACAGGATGCTTTATCAAGTATGTCTAATAAAAGACATCACCGGGTATCCACTTAACTAATCTTGAAGAAACCTATGCGGGAGCCTCCGGATTCGCGTTGATAACCGGGAATGGGCCAGGATTCACTCCTGTAATACCAAGGGTAGCACCTTAAGCATGATAACTCAACAACAATAAACAAGTAGCACTCTAAACATATGATTTTCAATAAAGAAATAAAGACATGATCAATTTATAAGAGGTCAATAATAGTCCACTAAGCATGTTGGCATTCATAATGAACATATGCATAAGGGAACCAATGTAATAGAAATATATTTGCAAATTTGGCAACCACATTATTCGTATTCTCCCCAAAGGAGAGCCTATATCAGGAAGTTTATGGAACCAGGTAGCTAATCCGATTACGCTAAAGGAGCATCGACTCACTCCACAGGAAAAGCCAACTATAGCGGCGCATATCTTAAAGTTATACTTACCCCCGCTGGACCTCATAGAGTCAAGCTCAGTAGTGCCGACTCTATGAATCAATACGGATAACAAAAGTGTACAATCATGTGTTTCTTACTTGAGTGCTTATCAAAACTTGCATAGATATCTTTTGAAGTAACTTAGAGTACCCTGATACCAATGAAGGATAATGGTAACAATTAGTAAATGCAAAGGAGATAGAAAAGCATAATAAAGCTAATGATATAAGAGTAAGCTAGAAATAACGAAATCGTGACAATATGCATAATCTTTTAATTTGTTATGAGACAAGGATGATTTACAAACTAAAATATTCTAAGATGCCCGTGTCCTTAGCTTTCCACTTCGGTGTGACCATAGGTCATCCAATGTCATGTGTTATTGAATTTCTTGGTGTTTGTATACGAATATGGACATTAGACTCCTCTGCCCACACGCGAAGGGTATAACATTAAGACTAACCAGAACATCTAATAAAGATGAATAACCGCTAACATTTTCCTTGTGTATCCAATTTGATTTCGTTGGGCCGATATTAAGTGTAGTGGTTCCAAGAGTCCAAGTGCTGCACGGTCATAAGGTTCACCTCATGTTCTAAAATGTCACTTGACCCCATGATCAAGCTCAAGGTTTCCTAAAGTATGGTTGATTTAATCAAGTCATATTAAACCGGATTGGAGGGGATTACATGCAAATGTAAGATAAACTAAAATGAATAATTAAATTAGTTGAACATCTAATAAAGATGAATAACCGCTAAGATTTTCCTTATGTATCCAATTTGATTTCGTTGGGCCGATATTAAGTGTAGTGGTTCCAAGAGTCCAAGTGCTGCACGGTCATAAGGTTCACCTTGTGTTCTAAAATATCACTTGACCCCATGATCAAGCTCAAGGTTTCCTAAAGTATGGTTGATTTAATCAAGTCATATTAAACCGGATTGGAGGGGATTACATGCAAATGTAAGATAAACTAAAATGAATAATTAAATTAGTTAGACCTCACCCGATCGATCGGGTCTAAGTTAATGTAAGCCTATGGATGCAAAACAGCCCTTACCAGAATTTATTTATAATTCTAGAACCTAAAAAGTTAGAAGAAAACAAGTCTCAGGAGTTTAGTAATAAAAACCACTCATACGAAGGGTTTAAATTGTAGCCTTCAAAAGTTCCTGAGTAAAAGGACAGCTCAAAACTGGGGTTTTATTTGGATTTTCCAGTACTTATACTAAGGAAACAACTAATTAGATGGGGTTAAAGAAAAAGAAGTTTCCAGGTTCAATTTAAAATTTTAAGAATTTTAAATCAAATATAGTTTGATAATAATAACATGAACGAAAAGTGGGCTCATAGCTTTCTGAATCAAATATAGTTTAATAATAATAGCATGAAAGAAAAGTGGGCTCATATGCTATATATAAAGGTCTTCGAGATTATTGAGACCAAAATGTAACACCCTCATATCAGGAAAACAAATGAATTCAACACAGGAGAGTTGAACACCATGAGAAATCCAGTAGCTAGTGCACTTGTTAGGAAAGAAAAAACCATAATAATCATATAAAGAAACATGATCCAAATCTTAGAGTACTATGGGTTTTGACAATTCCAAACGGGCAACATTCTTCGATTGAAAAAAAGAACCCAATTTCCACTTGAAAGTGCTATCAGATGCCAAAAGTCATAACCACATCCTAGATTTAGAATTGTTTCCACCAAAACAGATCGGCAGTCAACACAATCCAACTAGTCAAGATCTAGACTTTCTACAAAAAGAAAAACAAGTTTCAAGGATTAACTTGGGCAACCCGTTAATTTACATTGCCAATCATATATAAATAGAGATCCATCAATTTAGAGGGGAAAGAACATGAATACATAGCCCAAATTGCTAAGATGACACCATAACACACATGCAACAAGGTATAAAATAATCAAAGAATCAACCACAAATAACATACATGCATGTTACCACTTGCTTATACTTGCCTTAAGGTGCTCCAAAAATCACTACTAAAGCCAAAATAGTAGAAATCCCTAGATCTAGATCCTTAACAAAAAAACCCTACACATGAAAATGAAATGAAAGAAATAAAATGATAAGATAAATGCCATACAGAAATGTTTGATGGGTGCTTAAGCTAAAAAAAAAATACTCTACAATATTCAAATGGGCACAAGAAACAAAATGGTTTGTCGTTTATTTCCTTAAAAGTGGTGCAAAAGAGTGAAGATGCCCTTTTCTCTCCAAACAAACACCAAAGGGGATAAAAGGAATGTGGAAAAAAAGATGTAGCTAACTCCTAATGGGTGGAATATCTCCCTTTCATACACTCTAAGCTTGTAGGAAGGAAAAAGATGGAGTGGAGATGAGCTTATGGCTAGGTTTTTGTCTAAAAGGCACAAGGAGCTCTCTGTATGGGGAAAGTGTCTTTATATAGGGATAGGGTTGCTTGGTTATTTTGAGCATTTACTACCAAGTCTTTTAGTTGAGTTTATTTACATGGAGGGTTATAAAGAGGGTCCTACATGGGTAGCTTTTCTTAAGTGGCTAGGGTCCACTCTTGATCTAAGATAAATGCACATGATGTTATAAAATATTGCATGATTAAATTAATTAAAATTACAAGTAGGTCCATGAAGTACTGAAATTAAGTTAGAGTCTCACCCATTCTACTCATCAAAAACCCAATTAACACTAAATAAAATCAATTAGTACAAATCACAAAAAATTAGAAAATAATCCCTAATTTGGGACGCGACGTCATATCGCAACTCATGGATCGACCCAGCCAAGTGGCTTTAACGTAAACATCCCAGACAACCAAATAAAATTGAAAGTGATGGCGACAGAGTAATAATTGATGGTGAATGAAGAAAGAAAAAATCTAGTTTAAATGGGTGCATCACACGAGAGATGCGTGGGAATGTGCAGACGGCCAAAAAGTTCATTTGGTTACTCCCAAGTCCGAACAAACCATATAGAGGTCTAATTCCATCATACATATATATATATATATATATAAGAGTATTAAACATATATTGTTGTTAAAGATTTCTTCCATCTTGACCTTGTAGATTATTCCTTACTATCAAATAAGAAATAAGAAGAGACGAAAGGGACAAGAAGCAGCAGTGGGATATAGAAAATGGAAATGGCCTAAAAGATTATGCTTCTTCTAATTCAGTCACTTTCTTCACCTATAAGCTATAAACTATTAATTAGTACACCTTTACTTGATCATAGAATACAACAATGTTAGGCTTAGAAAAGGAAAAATGAAAAAGAATTTGTATTGAGCTAGCACCATATGCTGTCATATGGGGCAGCAGAATTCGCAATGTTAGGCCCACTTTTCTTCAAGAGATACCATTGTGCCAAACCGCCAATATGCACTCCTGGTCCATGGATGGTAATGACTGATGTAAATTTCTAGTGGCCGCCATTGGATCCACGGTCACCTGCACTAAGGTAAAATATGATATCACCAATTGAAAAACGTTACTTTCATATGAAGGTTAGTATCGTTTTGATATATATGAGGTATGTTAAGAACTGTTTCTAGTCAAAAGGATGTTTGGGTCCAACGCTCTGATGAGAAGTCTGGCCTCTGATGTTGATTTGGATTACGTGTACCAGAAATTATAGAACACATGTAGGTTTTATTATTATTATTATTATTATTATTATTATTATTATTGTTTTTTTTTTTGTTTTTTGGGTTGGTTGTGGGGTTGGCGGGGGCGCGTTTAGTAACTTTAGTTAAGCAGAGAATAGATGTTAGCAGATGTCAGCAGTACGTTGTGTGCCCATTTTGGGACCACCACCTACGACCCCTGGGGGGAGTGGGGCGAGGTGGTGGTAGGGATAAGTTTAAGCAGAGAACAGATGCTAGCAGCACGTTCTGTGCCCATTTTGGGACCACCGCCTACGAAGTTTTAAGGTTAAGCAAAGAACAGATGTTAGCAGTACCTTCTGTGCCCATTTTGGGATGACCACCTACGACCCCTTGACATGAGATGGAAAGGTCTCATCAATGATAAGCTCTGAGTGAAAAACCCTTTGCTTGAAGATGATTGGTGTAGGTTTAAGGGGTCAAAGATTTAATGGTGTAAAATTCGAATGATTCCTGGTTATTACATTAATTTGTGTATATATATTCAATTTCTAATTAGGCGTGAGGAGTCCAAATAAATGGAGTTTTTTTATCCACACTCAACATAGCTAGGTGGTGATTTCAATACTGAGCACATCAAGGTTTAAGACCATGATAAAAGTTCATATGGATTGATCAACGTGTATGAAACCATGATTGGGTCTTTTATGCCATAATCACGGTGTCGAAAAAAAAAAATCATAATCAAGGTGTAAGAAACCATGAGGGGGTTGTGTATGGCTTGACTGTCAAAGGGTGTAAAATTATACCATGATTAGGGTTGATCAAGGTGTAAGCAAGACAAGCATGAACTGACTATTACAAACTATTCTACTTCGCCGAAGTGTATGAACCCCACATAGGCTGTCTACAATTCCTTACATCTGCCTTATGAAGAACCATGAAGATGGTTTAATTTTATATTTGATCAAAGGTTTAAAGGAACCATAGAGGGGCCTGAGCAAGCTGGTGTAAGAAGCCATGCACATGGTATAATTAGAGCTGATCATGGACTAAATGAATGTAATCAGGGTTTGTATGGTTGGCTACGAGGGTAGGAATGGCATTGTCAAACTATAGAGCTAAGGCCATGCTTGTATGGTCTGATCCAGGTGTAGAAGAACCAATACTAGGTCCAGGGTTGCAAGGTATGATCTTGGTACACAAGATGCTGGCCTTAGTGGGCCCCACTTGAGACTTTGGCGGTGAAGGGACTCCCACTATGGGGACGTTACCCTCTTTTGCCCTATACCAGTTTTCTAATGCTTTCCTCTTCAACTTTGAATTTTGTAAGGAGTCCAAAAGGAATAGTCTTTCCTTCCTTGGAAATTTTCTGTCATAAGCTTCACACGTATAGTTGGGAGGAATGGACACTCTGGTTATGCAATCCATCCTTGCACATCCAGTCACCGTCTAGATAAGGGAGACTAAATTCTGAAAATGGGCAATTAACTGTGATAAGGTTTTTATAATACATGCATGTGGCTGCAATCATGCATATATACTGTAACACGCATATCTGATTTTGGGTGGATGTCTCTTGAACCCTACACCGTTGTTTGCTCACATCCAATAGGTGAATAAATCCTTGTGCTCGAAGGGGATCGAACACTGATCATGGTGTAGAAGAACCATATTAATCGTTGTGAATTGGGTTTACAAACCGTAACCCAACCGTTTTACCATCAACTCGTGCCAACCTATTTCAACAAAGGTGAAATGAAACTTGAGCCCCGGACAACATGCAAAAAGATCAATCATAAAATGGGGGCGTTTTATTCAAGGCTCTCTAGAAGAGATAGCTGCTGACATCTAGTAGTTTTTCTTTCTAAATGACTAATCCTTAATCCTCGGTAGGGCCAATATGCCCTTCTAACTCTACCACCTACCATTTTGAAAATCAATAAAGAATTGTTTTGCTGTTGATCAGATTTGGATTTATTATCCAAATAGGGACAGCGTTTTCCTACAGACTGATATTGCTAATAATCAGCTTAGCGAGACCCACTTACATACACCTGAAGGCATGTGGAAATGTCTCCTCGTGCACAAGGAAGAGCTAAATAGCAGTCCCAATAAATTATTGCAGCCCTTGCTTTAACAACCTTAAATCTTAATAATCTCTTAGCTCAAGATTTATTTTGAGATTCAGTCCAAATGTAAGCTCAGACTTAAAGATCATAAAATTTGCAATTATGCGAGACTATAGGGTGGAAATAGTGTCAAAAGAGTTGCAATGATCAAAGCCGGGCTCCAGTGAGCCCAACAAAGCTTGATTGCACATGCAGTGAGAACATTCTCCCACTAGACGTGGTGGCTTTTCTATCAAGTCCAAATCATCTGAAGCTTTTTTTCACGGTGATCATAAATAGATCAATTACACAGTCTACCACATCACCGAGGGGACGCATGTCATTCACGTAGGCAATGGTATCTCATTCAAGGTAACCATTTCCCGTGATGTGGTGAACCCTAATTAGTACACTCATGATCATAGGTCAGAAGCCTCATAGAATCCAAAATCTTTTCTATCTCTAGTACAAGGAAGAAGACTAACATCGAGAGGTAACTCAACTAGCCTCAGACTACGGTTTGCCCCCAGAGGTTGTAGGTTTGGGCTGCCCTACCATATTGGGTTATAGGAAATTTTATCTGACTCTCCTTCGTCCCGAGCGGATTAGTCATATCCAAAGGGTTGGGACTATTAGAGGATGGGTCTAATACCCACTTAGTTACAACTTTTAATTACAATTTCTACAAATACAAAATATAAGGAGAACAATAGCTTTTTTTTTTTATAAATTTCACACAATTACATTATTATAATGTTTATAAGCAATACCCACTAATACACCATTATAAGACTTATGAGCCACATACAAATTATGCTATGTCACCTTAGCTCTCACACCTCTTACAAGAGGAGACAGACTACACTTTCACTCAAAGCACAGACTCTTGTCAAAGGACCCTCACTGCACTTCACTTCATTTACACTCTCACTTGCTATTGTGCTTCTTCACTTATGCTTGTGTTTTAAATCACCTTAATGCCTCTATTTATAGAGTTCCAGGAAAGCATGGTTGATGGAGGATATGGTGCCCAACTGGTACACGTGGCCCATTGCATCTCCATTCACAAAGTCAATTTCTGGATGCATCCTTCAAAGAGATGGTGGCTTGAACTTTCCAGATTATAAGAGAGACTTTGAAAATGGGGTCTTTCTAGAACTCTTGGAGTTAGTGTTTGACTAACATTGCTCCCCCTCAAACATTGATTTTATTCTTTTTAAACCGAAACTATCTTCATGCTGAGCTTTTCTCTTAGTTTTGTGAATGTGTCCATTGGCAAGGCTTGGGTGAAGATGTCTATCACTTGTTCTATAGTACTACAGAACTCAGCTTTACTATCTTTTGCTTTACATGGTCCCTTATAAAGTGGAATCTAATATCAAATGTGCTTGCATCTTCCATGCTGTATTGGATTCTTGGTGAGTTTGATGGCAGACTTGTTATCCACATATATATTTAGGGATTCTTCCTGCGGGTGATCAAATTCATCAAGCAGGTTTTTCAACCTTATCGATTCGCAGACTGCTGCTGATACTGTAACATACTCAACTTCACATGTAAATAAGGCCACAATACTTTGCTTTTTGGATACCCATGTGAAAGATATCGATCCAAGATTGAACACATATCTTGTAGTACTCTTTCTTTCATCTTGATCACCTCCTCAATCACTGTCCGAATATCCATATAATTTTGCTTCATTTCCATAGCCATAGAAAAGACCCATATCTATAGTACCTTTAATGTATCTTAGGATTCTTTTGGCTACAGCCCAATAAGACTCCTTTAGTCTTTCCATATGTCGGCCTAAAAGTCCAACACCATAGACAATGTTTGGCCTTGTAATTGTAAGATACTTTAGGCTTCCGGCCAAGCTTTTGAATAGTGTCAGATTGACATCTCTTCCTTCTCCTTCTTTTATCAATCTTAAGCTCGTTGCTACAGGAGTGCTTACAACATTGCAATTGCTCATTCTAAATTTCTTAATGAGTTCTTTCGCATACTTTTTCTGTGAGATAAAAATGCCATCCGACTATTGCTTAACCTCTATACCTAGAAAAAAGGACATTAGTCTATAGTTAGTTATCTAGAATTCCTTGAACATAGCATGCTTGAATTCTTTGAACATTTGTGGATTGTTCTCAGTGAACAGTAAGTCATTAACATAGAGGCATGCTATGAGCATGTCTCTTCATATAGACTGCATGTTCATGTGAGCATTTGGAGAAGCCATTATCTTATAGATAGCTATTTATGTGAACATTCCATGCTCGTGGGGCCTGCTTTAGCACATATAATGCTTTCTTTAAGTGGTATGCTTTTTGCTCCTCTCCTTTTACTATAAAGCCTTTGAGCTATTCTACATATACTTCTTCATTAAGTATGCCATTTAAGAATGCTGATTTAACATTTAGTTGATAGATTTTCCAACTATGATGTGCTATTAGAGAGATTAGCTTTCTTACCGTATTAAGTTAGAGACGAGAACAAAGACTTCTTCATAGTCTACACCATACTGCTGTTTATAGCATTTAGCTATGAGCCGCGCCTTGTATCAATCAATTTCTCCATTAGCTGTGCTCTTGATTTTGTACACCTATTTGACTCCAATAGCTTTTTGGTCTGGAGGGAGTGTAATAAGCTCCCACGTATTATTCTTTTATATGGCATGAATCTCTTCTTCCATGGCTATTTTCCAACGATCTTCTTTAACTGGTTTTTTAAAGTCAAGAGGCTCATGATCAATATAGAGACATAAGAGGTTTATCACTTTAATTTCTTCATAGATATCTCTGAGGCTTCTCATTTTGATTGTAGTTATTGATGAGGAAGAGCTTCGAACAAATGAATTACTTGAGGATGATGATTCTTGTTCATCTGGACTTCTTCGAGTTGATGATATTGCACATGGAGGTGTTACAGCATTTTTCAGCGGACCTTTAGAGCCCGTTTGTTAATTTCCCCTCATTGTAAAGTTAAATTCATCTTTCATTTCACCACACAACAACCCAAAAAAATCAAATCAAAATACCATATTTCAAAAAAGTTCTTTTACCTTTTTACACAAAAATTCATAAAGTTACTTTTTCATCCCACTAACAAACAAAAAATATCTACTTTTAATACAAAAAGTCAAAAGTTTTATTCTCTTTTTACTAAAATACAAAATCTAATTATTGGATTGATTTAACCTCTCTTATTTTTTTATCTTTTAAAATTACCATTTACCTCACTTCACCCTACCAATTAAATTAACAAACGGGCCCTTAGGGATTTGAGGGTGTGTATCTTACTCCTCTATTTCAAGAGGCTTGTTTTGGATTGTGCCTTCTTTATTCCATTTGTAGGCTTCCTTTTCATTAAAGATTACATCTCTACTTACCACAACCCTTTTATTATGTGGATTATAGAGTTTGTAGGCTTTAAACACCTCACTATATCTAATAAAGATACACTTCTCACCATGATCATCAAACTTCTTCCTCTTGGCCTTTGGTACTTAGGCATATGCAACACACCCAAAGATTCTTAGGTGTGCATGCCACACTTAATTTATAGCTGCTCTATGCCTCTTCTGGTGTCTTGTTCTTAACACTCTTCGTAGGGCATCGGTTAAGCAGGTAGGTTGTACACACTGCTACTTCTACCCAAAATTCTTTTGACGGACCTTTTTCTTTAAGCAAAGTCCTCGTCATGTCGAGGATTGGTGTGGTTTTTCCTTTCCGCTATACCATTCTGCTGTGATGTGTAAACAGTTGTAAACTGTTTTTTGATGCCTTGTTGTCTACAATATTATTGAAATTTTTTTGTGGTGTGTTCTCCACTTTTGTCAGATCTGAGTGTTTTAATTTTACAACCACTTTTTACTTCAATACTTACGGGCTTAAAAATCCTTAAAGGTAGTGAAGGCAATAGACTTCTCTTTGATAAAGAATACCCAAAGCTTTCTACTATAGTCATCGACGAAAGTATTGAAATATATGTTGCCTCCAAGTGAAAGTATCTCCAATGGTCCATAAATATCTATATCTATATAAACCAACTGCAACGATGCCTTAGCTCTCCATGATTATCCTATTGGAAATGAGTTTCTTTGTTACTTGCCAAGTGTGCAACCCTCGCACACATGCTTGTGTTTTTCAATTGTTGGAAAGCCATGCACCATATTCATAGTGGATAATAGCCTAGGCCTATTAAAGTGGAGATGCCCATATTGAAGATGCCACTTCCATGATTCATTGTTTACAAGTCCATGGAAGCATTTCTCTAGCCTTGTGATTGAGATGGAGTGAGAACATGCGATTTTTTGCCATTTGGACTCTAGCTATATGCCTCCCATGTGTATCTCTCAATGAAAGAGAGAGATTCTCCATGTGTATTACATATCTCTTCTCTAGGAGTTGCCCAATATTAAGGATGTTACTTTTCATGTTGGGCACATAATACACATTAGAGAAATATGCAGGCACTCCATCTTTTTGATAAATCTTAATTTTTCCCTTACTTTGTACGAGAAGCTTTGATGAGTCTCTGATACTTACTTTGCCACTGACGTCTTTCGTAAGTACTTCAAAGAGTTCTTTCCTCCCGCACATGTGGTTGTTTGTGCCAGAGTCTAGGTGCTATACGTACTCTTGGTCATATCTTTCTTCTTCTGCTAACTATGGAGACTGCTTTTTCTTAATCACTTACTTCTGCAAAGTTGAAGTGCTCCTCCCGATCTGTGGGTTTGCTCCAGCAATATGAAGTATAGTGTCCAAACTTGTTATATTTGTAGCATTGGACACTTCTTGAATTACCATGATCGCGTGAGAATCTTCCTCGACCAGCTCCTTTTCCACAATTAACGGTGCTCCTTGATTGACTTTGTACTTGGCTTTGAGGAGTTGCTCCCCCTTTAGTTCTTCCACGATTATTGTTTGAGCTATCGCCCCTTTTCCAGTTTCCATTACTGGGCTTTTGCTCACTTAGAGTCAATTTTGACTCTAATGCTTGTTCTAACACTATAGAGCTACCATTCTTTTACATGCATTGCTCATGGACTTGGAGTGATCACATTAATTCTTTAATTGAGAGAATTTCTAAATTTTTTAACTTCTCAATAGCCACAACCACATATTCAAACTTAGTTGTGAAGGATCGCAAGGCTTTTTCTATAACTCTGATATCTTTTATCTTTTCTCCATTTTTCTTTAGTTGATTCACTATGACTAGTAATCGGGAGCAATAGTCAGAGATTCTTTCACCTTCTTTAATGTGCCTAGCTTCGAACTCTACCCGAAAAGTTTACAGACGAACTCTCTTAACCCGATCAACTCCTTTGAAGATAATGCTGAAAGTCTCCCACGCCTTCTTACTTGATGTCGCTTCAGCGATCTTCTTGAAGGTTAACTCTTCTACCCCTTGATAGATTAGAAACAAAAGCCTTTTGTCTTTCTTCCATTGATCCTTGAGGGTAGTCTTCTATTCTCTGTGGTGTAGGCAGCTTCATGCTTCGTAGTGGGTTCCACGTATCTATCGGTAACAATCTCCCATAGATCCTACTATTCAAAAAGTGCCTTTATTTGGATACTCTAGTTTTTGTAGTTCTCCTTTATCAGCTTCGGGATCTAGGGTTGAACCAAGCTTGATGCCATCTTTGTTCGTAGGTGGAACTAGACTTTGATACCACTGTTGGAGGATGGCTCTAATACCTACTTAGTTACAACTTCTAATTACAATTTACACAAAAACAAATTACAAGGAAAATAAGAACCTTCTTTATAAATTTTACATAATTATACTATTATAGTGCTTACAAGTAATACCCACTAGTACACTACCATAAAGCTTATTAGCCACATACAAATTACATTATGACACCTTAGCTCTCATATCACTTACAAAAAGAGACACACTATACTTTCACTCAAAGCACATACTCTTTTTAAAAGACCCTCACTATACTTCACTTCACTTGCACTCTCACTTGCTGTTGTGCTCCTTCGCTTGTGCTGCAAATGTCCTACTGCCTGTATTTATAGAGTTGAGAGCATGGTCGGTGATGGCTGTGGTGCCCAAGTAAGAAACGTGGCCCATTGCATCTCCATTCACCGAAGTCGGTTTCTCCATGCATCAAAGAGGCGGTGGCTTAACTTTCAGGATCATAAGAGAGATTTTTGGAAATGGGGCCTTTCTAGAACTCTTGGTGTTGGTGTTTGACTAACAGGGACAATCTCCCTTATAAGAAGGATAAAGAAAAAACACGAGAAGAGGCCAAAAAGACCTAAAGATTCGTATTCAACCATGCATTCATGAACGAACTCTAAACACATCTTTTCCTTCGAAAAACCATCGCCTGCACGTCACAGGGCCCACCATTTCCTATTATTCATAATTCTGTACTGCATAATATAGGTTGTCCCGTACAACAACATACCACCTTGGGTTGCTGTAACATTTATTCTAATTTATACGCTTCCTGTACTAGCTACAAGTAGTCAGATACGGATTACTGCAGCCAATGGCCATCACTAAGTTTCTCTTTCATGGGTTCCGAAGCTTCAAACCGGATCTCAGTGCTGTGCTTGTAATGCTGTCTTTAAGCTTCTCCTCTGTCATCCGTCCTTGTTTCCTCACCTGAGAAATGAAGAAGTCAAAATAATATAGTAAAAACGTTATCTTTCTTAGTTTCAACTTTCACCAAATTAATAAAAGCCTTCATGACCTTTAACCAAGCAATGAATTTTAACCAAGAAAAAACAAAGTCTTACGTTCCTACTAAGGTAAGGGTGTATACTTAATGTCGTTATATTCTTGTCACTGTCTTCTCGTCCTTGGCCAAGTCACTTTCTATGGATTATGGAGTGGTTGGTGTGATTTTGATGGGGTTTTTATCATGAAGGAGAATGACCGATTCTTCTGTGTAGCTCAAATTTTGGGGACTCATAAATTATTCTTATGTTTTATTTTTCAACCTCTATGGTCTATTGCAGCATGAGGTGACTAGATCAGGTTTGAAGCATATAATGTCGTCATTGTAGTATTGACGCTTCTCTGGTTTTATGGTTTCTTGACATGTGTCCATAATGGGAGGAGGGCCTCGATTTCTCTCCTTTCATTATTGTTAGTGTTATTAAAGACAACACAGGCTACCCACATTCTAGTGTAAAGATTTTTGTGCTCTTTTTCATGTGGGTTACCTTTCTTCAATCGCATACTAATTATGAAGAAATTAAACAAAGCAATGGAATTAAGCTTAACACTATCTTTCACTTATCATTATTATTTGATCATCATGATCAAGTAAGAACACAAACGAATCCAATTAGAGGGTACTGAGATTTCCTATGGCCACTCTGAAGTGGGACACGTAAAGAGATATGATAGATATGTTCTGGCCTTGTGGGTGAAGTTTCACCCGATTCCCTCTATACCCACCATTCGGTAGTGAAAAAAGTAAATACTATTAGTAATTAGAAACATACCCTGATGAAAACCGTGGCTAAGACATGCAAGGGCTTGATGTGTTCAAGGGCAGTGTAGGTGATCTCGAAACCCAGAGACTCGATCACTCGCAGGACTTCTCCACCGACACCTGCTCCTCCTTTGCATGTTATCTTCACCACAAACCGTCGCTCCTCGATCTTCTCTGTATCGATCTATTTCAACAAACACCAGCACCGTTGTAAGCATTCAAATCTAGCGGGGCTTGTTTTGATAATTTACTTTTAGAGACAAGCGAAGAGATGAGAAGGATCAAATCAAGATAAAATAAACTAAGAGGGAGTAAAATAAAAAAAAGTACTAAAGCATGAGAAAGTATCTTTTTGTCACTCTTTTGCTACAAAGAAGAGGGCTTTTGTTATTTAGTAACATGAAAAGATATCTTTTTTACTCTTTTTTATAATAAAGAAAAGGAAGAGGGGAGTTTTGAAACTTCGTACATCTTTTATTTGACCGCTCTTCTTTTTTGTTCTCTTAATGTGACCCTTCACTTTATTATATATATACATATATATATATAAGTGAATAACCCAAATAGACTCAAATGACCTACCACAAGCACGAAAATTTTCCAACATCCACAATACTCATCAAAAGTACTTCCAAATAAATGTGCCATCCGAGCATTCCTGAGTTGAAGGAATAGAGTTCCACAAGTGAAATCTACCAATTAAAATTTAAGCCACTCAAAATAATGCCCACAGTATACGACATTTTTCCAATTTTATTCTAAAGAGTAGTTGGTCACACCATAAGATTGATTATATGATGAAATGTGTGATATTTGATTTATACCTTTTATAAGTATTAAGTTGCTCGTTGGACTCTTATTATAATATTAAATTTTGATAAAAAGTATGAAGGGAACTAATGTTTTACCACTTGAATTTTTTTCTTAGGTAGGCCTCACAAAGAGTTTTAAGATCTTAGGTGAGTCCAACCTAGATAGTTGAATTGTGGAGGGTCAGCTTGGGACCTTAATTAGCTCTCTTGTAAGGGAAGTAGACCTCGGCTGAGGAGAGGAAGCCCTTAGGGAAGAAGACCTCGGGGAGGTATGACAACCCTCACGTAAGGGAAGGTAGCTGCCCATGTTCAAATCCTAGGCAACCAAGCAAGAGTTGATGCCTCTTAGCACTGGAATAAGAGGTTGTTCTTAATAGAGGTATTCATTAGTTGTGCTGGGCTGAGCTAAGGAATATTCAGGCCCGACCCAAGCTCTAAACTCTATGTTCAAGCCTGAATTGGGCAATAATTGGCTAGGCCTACTTGGTTAACAATATACCCAAGCCCAACCCAAGTACAAACTATAAAGTTAAAAAAAAGTTTTTTTTTTTTTGGTACTCTGGTGTAGCTCAACTGGCTTGGTTATTTGTCTCCTTGTAAGAGCTATAATGTTCAAGACTTGTTTCTACTTTTTTCTAACAAAATATTTTATATTCAAGCTAGGCCGGGCTTGGGCTCTCTACCTTTTAATGCATGCCTAGTCCATCTATTAGATGGGCCCAAATATATTGTCTGAGCGCAGCCTAAATACTATAACTTAAGGCCAAGCCTGAGCAAAAGCTATCTGGGCCATTAACACCCCTAGTCTTGGAGTCGTTTTCCTCTAACTCATTGAGAAGTCCTAACTGCTAGAACGAGAACTCGTATGCATCCCATGTGTCATTATTTGATGCTTGTGGCCAGCACTTGTATGTCTTCCATGGGCCTAAATTTAAATAACAGATTTTTAGCCGTCAGTTCTTGTTGAGCTTCTAAAGTTTTACTTTATTTCAAAAAAGAATACAAGTTTCAAAACTTTTCATACTAATAATCATAAAGTTTTTCAATTAAGGACATTTGTCCATTTAAAGGTATTCATTGGCGACTTTTTCTCTTAATTTTCTTATCAAATTACTAATCATTTGAAGCTTTAAAATAGTTTCAACATCCACTACATATAACCTATCACTGTGGAGATGTTAATTGTTCTTGATTATTATAAAATTGCCAGAGAAGAAAATAGGATAATATAGAGTAATTGGATGAAGAATTTATTTCAATAAAGGGTAATATGGGTATTTTAAAATATTTGAGGGGAAAAGATGCCAGAAAATAGTTTTAAATGGATGGATGTCTTTGATTGAAATTTTCTTCAACAATTAGGGACTATTTTGAAAAGTTTTGAAACTTATGTCTTTTTTAAACATAAGATAAAGCCCTAGGGCCTTATTTGAAAATTTTCATTATTTCTTTTATTACTTTCCTCTCTGATGCGACACTGTAAAAAAAAATGGGCAGTGCAGAAACTAAGAAAGCAGATGATGACCTTATTATTACTATTGTTATCTAATCTATTCTTCTTTCTTGCTTACCTCGATAATGTGGGTCTTGATCTTGGATGACTTTCTGGGCGGCAAAGTGACCAATGTCCTGGAGGTTTCCTCTGGGGGTGGTGGTTGAAGGCTGCTGTGGTTGTCTCTGGAAGAAGAAGAAGAAGCAGAAGAAGAAGAAGAAGAAGAAGATGATGATGATGATCTCTGTTTGAGCTCCGCTTGAATTCGAGCTGTCTCTTCATGAATGCTTTTCAGATAAGCCAGTGCGTCCACAAGAACCGATCTCTTGTCCATCTGCAACACCACACGCAGCAGTCATTGTCATTTTCAAAACGCCTTAATCGCTCAGCGCTGTCTCCAAATCACATACCAAATACAATTTGACCAAGCACGCAATAACAACAGATTATTAGCTTCCCACGTCACATCAGGTGAGTCACTATTCTTTTCATCTTTTATTTGCTACGTCGTAACCCAAACTATTGCTGACCGTACAAAACTAAACTGCCCCATTCGCTTTGGTGCCCGGAATTACCCTAAGTGGCCCTTTTTGCTTCGATTAAAATATACAGGAACTGAATATGCAGCAGCTAAAAAGGAATATTAAAGGTGAATTAGGTATCATCTATGATGTAACATGATGCAGACTTGGCAAGGATGACCCATTTAACACATAAAGAGCACCTGCTAATTGAAGGGGTTTAAGTATACGAAAGAGAGAAGGTATTAACTTCTGGATTTCACTACTTTTATTGGGTTGGATTGGATTTTACCTTGGTGATGTTGGGCACGAGAGCACGAAGAGCGAGTAATTGCTGGCTGAGTCTCTTCCTCCGATTTCTCTCGGACACTAAATTCTTGCAGTTCAACGCCCCGGGTTTCCGATCGTCATCCGTCTCATCTTCCTCTTCTTCATCTTCTTGCCTATGACTTCGTCCCACATTCGTCCTCTCCCACGTCATTGGATTCGTCTCGGATGAGCTGGTAGTGGTGGGCGTTGACGCCGACCCCAAAATATGATCGAAGAAGCTCTCGTGGCTCTCTCCTGGTGCAATCAGGCAAAGCTCGTCCTTGAAAAAGCAATCACTGTCTTCTCCTTGGATGAAATCCGCAGAAGTGGTGGTGGGTTCTTCTGCTGCAGATATTTCTGGAAGTATCAAGTCGCAGAGACCGGATTTGATGGTGGGGTTGGCATGGAAGTTGGCGAGTTCAAGCAGAAAAGAGTCGTTGCTGTCATCATGTACTTGTGGGTTGAGAGAGAAATGATCGGTTTCGAAATCAGACTGTCCGAATTGGAGAAAACTGTCGTCGATCATGTGCATGTCCAGCAATTCTTGGGGAAAGGAGGTAGGGGTATAAATGTCGTCGTTTTCCAGCCACGAAGAGATGATGTCCGCGCAGCTCATCTTCGAACTAATGGGTGTTTGGCTCAGCTCGTAAGGACCCACTTCCGTTTCCATCCTAATTTTGTTATGTTTGACTCTCTCTCTCTCTCTCTCTCTCTCTCTCTCTCGGTGGAAAACCAACTAAAGAAAGACCCACTAATGGATGGATTTAGTTTAGATTAAGGAAGTAGGTGCAACTTGGTTGAGGAGAAGCAGAGGAAGAAGGAGAAAAGAAAGATTAGGTTCAAGAGGCTTCAGAGTGTTTTACATTCTTCACAGACTCACGCACACGCGCTCTTCCTACCAGTAGACGCAGCAGAGAGCAGCTGCAGTGACTCTCCTTCCCCTCCTTTCAGTGTTAGGTGGGGTTGGGAATACATAAATAGGAGAAAGGGTGAGGGAATTATCTTGAGAATTAATTTAGAACGGTCCAAAAGGTTGGTGGATGTTTAACTAATAGTTTATTAGATAAGGACAAAGGGTCATCCAATTATTTTGAAAAGATGGGTCCTTCCATTCCGGATCCCTCTTATTACAAGGTCTCACAGTTCTTTATGCTGATCGTCATGGGTTTGTTGGTGTGGCCCACATCTAAACTAGCTAGAAGATCTGTAAATCTATCATCTTCTCATGTTTTAGCTCTGGCGTAATTGAAGTTGGTACTTAGATTGTTAGATTGTTCAAACATGAAACACTTTGCTGGAACAGAGGAGAGTCATATTGAGTTATAGTCGTGATCAATTTCACAGTGGAGCAGCTACAGTTGCAATCATATTTGGGTCCTAGCTAGAACAAGACAGACTGCTTTTGAGTAGCATTTATCAGTGTCATATGGGTGTACTTGGAGGCGAAAACATGCATAAACCACACAAGAGAAACATACAACACAGAAAAAAAAAGGAAAAAAAAAG
Source organism: Sextonia rubra (assembly GCA_037013555.1). Lineage (NCBI taxonomy): Eukaryota > Viridiplantae > Streptophyta > Magnoliopsida > Laurales > Lauraceae > Sextonia > Sextonia rubra. The sequence goes on along the minus strand of JASUAD010000001.1, from coordinate 11,148,407 downwards.
AAAAAGAAAAATCAGACAAGGAATTCACATAATCCTTCAGTGTGCCTAGCTAAAACAAAGTCCCTGGCTGCCTTAATGGACCAATTTCGGTAATCCTCAATTGAAGACATAATCTTAACGACCAAGTCGGTCTTGCAGAATTGCCCTCGAAAAATCCACTCTTCGAGGGATGACAAAGAAGCCGCCTTTAAAACATGCATCCTTGCTGCTGTAGTCTCACCCACATTGATTTTTCTACTCTGTAGCTTGTGGTGGGCGTGGTGCGGGGGGCGCGAGGGTGGCGCCTCCCACCTACTTAAATTCCATCTAATTGGTATCTTCCTTTGTGGCCATCTCTCTTTGTGCAAAAATTTGCACGCCTAAATGAAAAGGAGGGGAGAAGTTTCCTACGCAGCAAGAAGCTGTTTCATTATTATAGAAGTTTATTTTAGCATGTACTAGATTGGTTTCTAGCGGTACCCTAGTATGGGAAGAATGTATACTGCACGTATACTAGTTTCGATCTTTTAGTTAATGGAAAGAGGGCTCACACTACTTCAATGTATTGTAATTTAATAACCACGACAGGGTATCCGCAGCAGGTCCTTGTTGACCATTAATGTTAGTTTTGGGAAGAAGAGGTAGGAGTTCTTGGGAATTTTCGTAAATAGTAAGCTTTCACGTAAACTATGGCTTATGCATTTTGGTGAATTAAGTTACACTTGATGAGTTGAGAACCAAAAAAAAAAAAAAATACACTTTTAAGTCATTTATTATTTTTTTATTGGAATGATCAATTATAGGTAATGATCAGAGCTACAAATACTTAGATATACAGGAAAATTAAAAATAATCTGTGTTTTTAGAAACAAAAATTAGCACTGAATAGCAGAAGAATGCTCCATTATCCCACATTATGAAAAGAAATGTTCTTATACTATGAAGAGGACTTTTCTACATTTCTTTCTTCATGAGAATACAACATGATAGCAGGGTCTGTTTGTGCCAGGGCTATTTCCGTGGATGCGGAGCACAGTTGATCCAGATTGGGTTTTTTGGTGCGACCTTACTCACCGACCAAAATGGGTAAAAAATCATTAATTTCCGCTGATAGCACGGTTTTCGTATTCTTATATGTGAGGTCGGAGTTATGCTGCCACGGAAGGAGCTGTTTCCGTGGCGTCTGCACAAATAGACCCTACTCATGTCATTGAAGAGAACAAGGCTTGCCCAAAAATATTATTTTATAAAGTGAATGGCCTCATATTCCATAAAATAAGGAAGAATTATTGTATGCTCCGTTGGCCCCGTAAAATGCAGGGTGAACCACTGACAAGGCTCTACTTAAAAAAAAAAGGCCGGCATTGTTGGTTATTTCATTTAAGGCAATCAAATAGACAGTCAATTATTTTATTTTGTTTCTTTTTGACTGTTGTTTTTTTTTTTAAAGGTTGAAAAGGGTGCCTAGCCTCTTTGAGAACCAACTATTCCCTGATATGTGAAGTGCCTGCCTCCCCCATGCACCGATAAGTTAGGATTATGACTAGGCTGGGCAAGTGGCCTTAACAAGAGTACGTGAGTTCAAAACCACAAACTCGATGTCAGCTTGAGTTGTTCTCCTAGCCAATTGTGTAGCCCCTCAGGTATGAACAAGTAGGGCACAATAGGGTACAACTTTGATTTGTGCAACACTCAAAAATTATAGGGACCACTTTACAATTTGGAGTAAATATAGAGATTTTTTTTTACAATTTAAAAAATATGTCATCATGGGGTGTGACTATTGCTATTGATTAGAAGCTTAATGTCAATGCTATTGATAGCAAGTAAAATGTAGAAGAAGTAAAATGTGGAAGACTTGGGAGAATGGGGAAAGTTCAAATTGTAGGGTACAGAGTTAGTTTTGGAAGACCTTATTAAATATAAAGATTCCTAGTAAGGTAAAAAATTTTGCTTGAAGAGCATGCAATGATGCCTTACCAACTAAGCAAATTTTTACTAAAAGGAAGGTACTAATGAATTATTTGTGTGATTTCTGTGGGCATGGGATTGAAGACAGTTTTCATGCACTGTGTTCTTGTTCACAAGTGCAATCTGTTTAGAATTTTTGCTTCCCCGAAATTAATTTTAATAAGCTTTTACACTCTAGTTTTGGGTTACTAGCTTGGGATGTGAAGGAAATGCTTCCAATAGTTGATATGGCTCATTTTTTCACCATTACATGGAGTATTTAGCATAGAAGGAATTTATGTATCCATGACAGTAAGTCCATTAAACCTATGGTGGTAGTAGAAAGGGCTCTTATGTTATTTAAGGATTTCAAGGTAATAAGGAATCACAAATTCAGTCTCAATAAGTATAAGATTATCAACCAGCATCCTCCTCCGAATGGTGTTCTAAAACTCAATGTGGATGGTATTTTGTTTTCAGATATTCATAAGTCGGGAGCAGGAGTTGTTCTTCAGGATGACAAAGGAAAGGTGATTATGGCTTCGAGCAAACTTAAACATGAGTTAGATGAGGTAGAAGACATTGAAGCACTTGCAACGATGAGAGGCTTGCAAATGATTTTTCAATTGGGATTTAGTAATATTATTCTTGAAAGTGATTCATTGATGATGGTTCAATTGCTAAACTCATCTTCTCCAAACCTATCTAGATTAGGTAATATGGTGGATGAAATTCAAACTTTGCTGAAGTCATTTAATAGTTACAATGTGATCCATGTAGGTAAAGAGGGCAATAAAGTGGCTCACAAACTAGCTAGATACACCAAATTTATAGAAGATATGATGGTTTGGTGGCACTCTATTCCGGACTTTATTAAGCAAAACTGTTGTGAGATGAGAGAGAGAGAGAGAGAATAGTAGAGAGAGAAAGAGACAGATATTGTTATTAGAATGGGATATATACATAATAAGAGAAAGGATGATCTTATTTATAGAATAAAATTACTTCTTTCCTAAACAACCTAATATGATAGGACTCTAACCCAAAATGTTTTCTTTATCTAATGTGAAACCTAATGTGGGCATCCACCCATAATAATACCTCTTATAACATTCCCCCTTAAATAATCACCATTCAAAAATAATTGCCTCATTAAAACCTTGCAAAGGAAAAACTAAATGGGATAAAAAAAACTAAAGCAAAGGAAAATGAAAACGTCTTATAAGATCATTGAATTGGTGTTGGATGTGTATAATACTGCCTCTTTAAAACCTTGATAGAAAAACCCAGTGGGATAAAACCTAGAAGAGTAAAAAAAAATACAGTGCACATATGTCCTGGGCAGCATGCTTCACGATGCCTACATCTGATTAGTTACTCCCCCTGACAATGATAATCTTACATTGTTTGATGATAGACTCCATGTATGCCGATCTCATATATAAGTTTCTGGACTTGGTAAACAAATCAGTTAGCTTGTTGCTTGAACAAACTTACTTGACTTCAATCTCATTACTCTTTTGAAGCTCATGTGTAAAAAACAACTTTAACGCAATGTACTTCGTCTTTTCACCTTTAATGTATCCTTCTTTAGTCTATTGAATACATCCCTCATTGTCTTCGTTGATAATTCTCGGGGTACCTCTACTAGAGGCAATTGACAAGAACTATAGATATACTGAATTAAATATTTCAACCACACACATTCTCTATTGATTTCATAGAGAGTTAAAATCTCAACATGGTAAGAAGAAGTAGTTACCAAAATCTATTTAGTAGAGTGCTAAGAACTAGCGGCATTACCACTAAGAAAAGCATAATCTATCTGTGATCAACCCTTATGAAGATCAGAGAAATATCTAGAATTTGCATATCCTACAAAGTTTGAATCTTTACAACTATAAGAATAAAACAAATATAAATATCATAGGAATTGTTTGATACCAATCCAGTGCCTTTGAGTTGGTGCAAAAACTGTAAATGGTATCCCATTAGAACTTTTCTTGATTTGCAGACCAAGACAAAATTCTATGATAAATAATCAATGGTTTTCTCGAGTTCTTCTAGAGTTTTGATTAAATTTATGTCATTTACATAAATTTCTACTGTGAATTCTTTTAAGGATTTTATAAAAAAACATGAGCAAATGAGATTGTTTTCATACCCTTCCCTAGATAAACGTTCACTAAGACGATTGTACCATATTCTTCTAGAATACTTCAAGTCGTACAATAAACGTCTTAATTGTATTTAGTACGTGCCCTTTGACCTTGCTTCATGTGAAGCAAATTCTACTAGAATTTATATATATGTTTGTTTATGTTTAAAATTTCAGGTTTTTGCAATAAAACCTTATACCAAAAATCTTGCTTTGTATCTAGTAATATCATTTATTTTCCATACAAACACCCATTTGTAATTAACCTATAAGGTTAACAACTTTTCGAAATACTTCACGTCATTGATAAATTCTAACTCTTCTTTTATCGTACTTTTCTATTTTGGCCAATTTTTTCTTTGTCAACATTCATTTATAACACGTGGTTCTATTTCTCAATCATCCTCATTTTCCTTTAATATTTGTGTAGCTACTGCATATGCAAATGCGTCATCGATGCTAATATCCTTTCTATCCCATCTCTCTCTTAAATAATTATAAAGTACAGAGATCTCTTCATTATTAGGCACCTTTCCCTCATCAGGAACTTTCAGAGTCTCTTCCAAGACTCATGTCTCCTGCGAGATATGAACTTCTTCAGGAATTTTAAAGAGAGTGGATTTTTCCATAACCTTTTCTTGAATAAAATGGTGTACCTCTTCAAGAGTGTACAATTTGTCATAACCTCTTCGGGAGTATAATGGGGATATGATTACTCATTTATCCTCTTTTGAGGAGCTGAGTCATTGGAACCTATAGGTCTGCCACGTTTTTAGCGTATAACAGATTCGTTTACTGTCATATTTGATTTTTTTTTTTGTCTTAGTGGGACATTAGTTCGTGCAGATGTATTTATAGCAAGTATATGTGATTAAATTGCTTTTGTTGCATCATTAAAAGCATCAAGGAATTCGTTTGTAATTAAGTGTACAATTCTCCACACTTCATTCTCACATTGCGAAGTATATAGATTTATATGAGCCAAAGTGGAAGTATTCAACGTTAATTCTCGCCATTCTTTGGAAACCAGTTGTCCTACAAGAACAAGTCGTTTTTCAGAAACTCTCTTATCTCTCCCTAACGGTGGGGAGATTATCTCATCAAGATGACAATCGGTAAAATGAGCAGTAAATATATCTTGTCATTGGTTCTAGATATCTATCCATTGGAGGTGAATCATATCCAACATAGATTCTCAATCTATGTTGTGGGTTGATACAAGTCATGAACTTGTGATATCAAGCCTTATATATGCTCGGGGAAGTGTACCCTAAGTCTAATAATTTGTATTAATAGGCAGACAGAAGCTAAAAAACGTAGGCAATTGTCTAACCAATGGGTGGAGGCATTAATAAAAAACCATAAAATACCTAAAAAGTCCACTAGGTGGATTTTATGGATTCACAAATGTGATCTTGTATCATTTGAAGAAATGATGATCAATTGATGATACTCTAAGGAGTGCCCACAAAAGTTATCAATAATTTCCCTTAACATAGTAACCCCAAGGTGACCTAACCTATCATGCCAAAATATTAAAGTCTTAGGGTCACTAAGCCATGGGTTTATTTTAAACTTCTAGCTTGACTTTGTCGTTTTACTCATAATTGAATGTGATTCGATATTGGAGATTCTCTTGTAATATAGTCATAAGGTCTGAGGAGAATGTACTTCGCTTTTCTAGTATCAGCTCTTGGCTATCAATACTAGTAATGGTGTACAAATATTATGTGTTACCTTTACTTACAACTTCTATATATGGTACCTATTCATCCTGACGTCTTTGAAGTTAAGTAAGTTTCTTCATGAACCGTTAAAAAGAATAATGCATCCTTAATGTGTATGTGGGTACCATTTAGTAATATTGTATAAACTATTCCAAAGCATTCAAGTATTTGCATAGATTTAGCTATGGTTGATACTTTGCGCAAATTAAATACTAACTCTGAGAAAAACTTCTAGTTTTTCAATATAATGTGTCTTGTGACAATATCTACCAGACAGATATTATCCTCAGTTTCATGTGTTCCATGATTTATACTATAAATAAATATAATAAAGTAATGTAACTAAGCATTCACATGATAAAAATTTAAACATCCATGAAATTTCTATAAAACTAATAAACTAAAAATAATCAAATCATCCATCATTAAAGATAAATAATAAATATCCATGAAAATAAATATCTTAAAGCATTATTTAAAGTTAACTAAATAGAAATTTCGCAAAATAAAAAAAAACTTGTTTGGTCTTCTAGAATATGCCAAGGGGGCTCCTAAATTAACATGAAACGCTTGATTGCATAGAGGTTGGCCATTCACGTCTTAAAAGAAGTCTCGAGTCTCCAAGCTTATGATATCCAACTAATAATTATCAATTTGTAGGATTGTATCCCAATCCTAGTTTTCCAAGTCATTTGACTCTGTAGAATGAAGAGAGGCTTGGTATGCTATATTGTTCCCCTACTTACTTTGGTTTAAGATAAGTTTGTGACCAATGCCCACTTCTTCCACATTTGTGGTAAGGGTCATTAGAATGGTGGGTAGATTTATTCGGTGTTTTTTCTATTATGATCCTGATTATACTTTTTCTGAGGATCAGATCACTTATGATGGTTTTTGAATTTTAGGGGTTACCCCGAAAACCTCCTCGTCTCAAGGAATTGTTTTTTCCACCTCTTTTGGAGGGAGGGGTGGTTTCACCTACGCCGCCTTCCTCTACCTTTGTTAGAGCTGAACTTGGCATATGCTTCAGGCATTGTCGTAGATCCAGTTGGTATGAAGTTGTAATTCTTTATCAAGACTTTACTATTTTGTTAAACAATGAGGAGACTAAAAAAAAATAGTTCTGAGTGTTTGGCGAAGCATCGTTTATGATACTGCTGTTACATAATTACATTTGATATATGAAAAGTTAACAATGTTTTCTCTAATATCTGTCCTTTCGTAATTGTTGCCCCACGCAATCATAACCAGGAAACAATGTTGAAAAGGGTAGAGTTGTACTCAAATATTATTTTATAGTCTTAAATTCTCAGGTTCAGCCATTCGTTTTTGCGCAGCAGGCAATATAACTATCTTTTGGTGATCGTACTTATCCTTCAGGGATTTCTAAAAACCTACTGGGTCCTCCTCAGTGAGGTATTTGTTCTTGAAGTCATCGTATATATGATGACGTGAGAAAATAAATACTAATGCCTTGTTTTTTTGGGAACTCCTTATTACCCTCTATTATTGTTTCTCCAAGTTTTTTAGATTGCAAGTATGTTTTTGCATCCAAACACCAAAATAAGTAGTTGTCCCCGGTAATGTTAAGAGCTTTGAATTCAAGTTTAGCTAAGTTCAACATCATGTAAAAATTGTAAAAGATATATATAATCATTGATATTCAGATAATCATAAATGATAAATAATGAAAATTTAAAGCATTCAAAATGAAGTAAAAGGTGAGTCATGTCAGATTAAGTAGGCCAATTTAAAGTTGAAACGTTAGGTTATCGACTTTAATAATTAGAACAACGGGTTCTAGCAAGACTTCTGGCTTAATGTATAACTTCAGGTGCATGAATTAGAACGTCAAGTTCTATCAAGACTTCAGGCTTGATATTATGGCCTAATTTTGATTTATTACTGGATCTAGATATCAAATGACAGGTTTGATTAAAAATATGAATCTACAAGTTCATATTGTGGATTTGAGAACTTCTGGTTTCAGATTTGAATAACCCACGGATCTTCTGGTCCGGATTAGAAAAAAACTTCTAATTCGTACGAAACTTCAGGTTCGAAATATAAAACTTCAAGTTCTATTTATGATCCATCTATCTTGATCTCCGCCTTTAAAAAAAAATGATCCATTCATCTCCAAATAATAGTCTAGTTAAAGAGGAATTAAAATAAGAGCATATGCATATGTAGTTATTGAACTATGAGAAGTTTATAAATAATGAAAATTATTCTACCGTTGGTTCTACCTCATTTCACTTCCAATGTGTAGATGTACTCACGAGCTTTCCGTAAGTGCAAATGGATAGTCGATCCGAGTCAAGTTAGCCAAGATGTCGCGATTTGAAGTTGGACGGTCAATCTACACTTTTCCTACTTTACTGCTGATGTCGGTGCCTACATCAGTGCTTGGATCTGATCAAATCAAGTTAGGTTCATGTCAGGTTAGATCCTGGCCATCCCAACTTGATGCAAGAAAACAGGTAAGGCAACAAGGGAAAAAAGGTCTCCCACCTTTTGTCTCATGCAAGCCAAGGCACAAAAAGTGAGGGGACAAGAGAAACAAAAAAAAAAAAAAAAAAAAAGCAAAAGAAGCGCACTTGTACTCCTCCACATGGGTTAAGGCAAAAGCAAAGGAAAGGGGGGGTGTGCTCGTACTCTGGTACCTTCTTGCGTTTTGGTTTTTTTTTTTTTTTTCTTTTCCTTTTTCACATGGGGTAAGGCAAAATTATGCAACATGCTGATAACGTACTGTGAGATAAGAGAGAAAGAGAGAAGAATACAGGGACAAAAGAGAGATATTGTTATTAAAATGGGAAATATACATAATACGGAGAAGGAAAATCTTATTTATAGAATAAGAATATTTCCTCTCCAAACAAACTACTAAAATTGGACTTTAACCCTACATACTTTTCTTGTCTAATATGGGCCCCAATGTGGGCAACCACCTATGATAATACCTCTTATAAAATAATGTAATTGTCGACTCAATGATGTAACCTTTTTTTAAAATGGAAGGTTTTTTTTCTATAAAAAAAAAGCATTAATGTTCAAATGAAGGTTATTTCTAGTATTCCCAAATGTAAAGCTTATGTGTGAGCCCTGTAGGGATAGTTAAGCCCACTACGACGTACGTTTTATGATCTCTTTAACCAATTGAGGTATCAAAAGATTCCATGTACCTTTTTATGTATGGTGGAGGTGGAGCCCAAGATTTTTTTTTTTTTAAATAGAGGCCCTAGTAAACTTCCTAATTCTGCCACTGGGTCTGCTCCTGCCATTTGAAATGAAATTTGATCCAAAACCCAAAAAAGATGGAGCCATATAACGGGGCAGCGCTATTGGGGCCGGTTGAGAGCTTAGGGTGCATTTCTGAGATGAGGGGAAAATGCGGAGACAAAGAGGAATTTTATTTTGATTCTCCGTGAAACCACATGTCTAGGCACACCACATTTTTCTTAGGAAAAAAGAAAGAAAGTGAGCTAATTTTCTTTGATAAAAAAGTGCCTGATTTCCAACGTGAGGGATAGAAATGAAAGATTCCTTCCTCTCTTGCCAAAATAAAAATTCACCATGAAAAAACCCTCTCACTGCACAAAGGAACCTTTATAGAATTATGAAATATTCCTAATCCTCCTTTGTAGTTGAGCATCTAAAAATTCCACAAGAAGAGAAAGCGGTTGTAATTTCAGGAATTTTAAAAGTCATTTAAGAGCTCTTAAGTAGCTAGAATTTTAAAGTTCTTATGATGAAATATATCATTTCCGAATGCTATGGGACAATCCATGACATCATGTCCAAAAAATATTTAACATGCCAAATTCTTGCCATAAATTTAACTAAAAGAGCAGGTATTCATCATATTTCTTCACAAAAATTTCAAAAATTCAGTCACCTAAATTAAGGTCTCAAGTGACCTTTGGAATTTCTCAAATTCCAACCTCTTCACTTTTTAAAGAAATTTATGAATGTTTAGAATTTTGTTGAATTCTTTACCTGGCTATGAAGTACTTCATATTGGTAAAGAAGAGAATGCGGCTACTCATACATTACCAAGATTTGCATGCATAGGAGAGGATATGAGTATTTGGTGGTACTGTACCCCAAACTTAATTAAGCAATATGTAATCAGTGACTTTTTATCTTAAGCTTTTTAATTAAATTATTTTCTTTTGACAACCAAAAAAGTATAATGGAGTTTTAGGAGTTTCACTATATTAGAAATATGCCAGCATGGTGTGGTTTTGTGCATCCCCAGCACAAGGACTCAGCAGATCAACAGAACCTACCATTCCATCAATACAGCAGTCCTATCGATTGTCTTTACTTCCATTTCTTCTCCTTCATATAAGACGAAAGGCTTTTTTGGTAGGTCTAGTCTTATTTTTATAGACCATCTAAAATAGAGCAATTAAAAAAAGAGCTATAAAAAAAAGGCTAGATTTAAAATATGTGTTTGGCAATGAAAACATCTATTTTAAATAGACCATTTTAAATCAATAGTTGAAAATTTTTCACAAATATATTGAGATCTAGTAGGTATTAAGCCTTGAAATTTTACTTCATAACCACGTTTGGCCTCCCAAAGAGATCTAACGGTTTGGATTTTGTGTTTGAGGCCCCCAATTTTTTTAAAAAAATATTTAATAATTCACTTTTTTACATAAATATCTCAAGTTTGGTATGATCCAACGGCTGAAATTTGGTCTCATAATGGTCATTTACCTTCTACACATTTTCAATGGTTTTGATTGTTATTTACTATCCCAGAAATAATAATAAAAAATAAAAAAAGGGGCTGCCTGTGGACTAGTTACAAATTCAGCATATTAAATTCAATGGTTGAAAGTTTTTCACAAATATCTTGAGATCCACAAGGAATCAATCCTTGAAAATTGACCCCATAGCCGTTTTTAGTCTTCCCAACATTTTCAATGGTTTGGATCTTGTGTTTGGGCCCCACAGAATTCAAAAACTAGTATCCAATGGCTCACGCTTTCTTGCACATATCTCGAGATTCAGGATGAATTAATGGCTGAAATTTGGATGGGTGACCGTAATTGATCATGTGAACATTTTCAACGGTTTGGATGTAGATTTAGGGCTCGGATTTCAAGAAAAATCGAAAAAACCGTACTGGGCGTGATCCAACAAGTTACTGTAGCTGGGCGCCTCTTTTTTTTTTCCTCTGATTTGGAAATGCATTACATGGCCTCCTCTCCAAAATAAAGCTTTTACCTCTTATTGTCTAAATTAAATAGAGCTAAAAACGCATACCAAACGCCTCTATTTTTTCAACTCTATAAATTTTAGACATTTAGACAATCAGAACCTAAATTTTAGACTTGCCAAACATGCACGAAGACCGACAGTAATAAGTCTTTCACTTTTCAATTTTTCAATGACAAAAGCGCCGTACCATCCCAGATGAATGGACAAAATAGGACTTAAGTGCCCATCCATGTTAGTAGTGGGATAATGTTTCTGTTGACGGAGCTCAAATATATAGAAACATTATGATTTCGGTGTCCCCAACAAGTGCTTTTAATGTACATGTTGATAGTTTTTCTGACCTGTCCTAGAGTTACAGAGCTTTAATAGAAATTCACTCTCTTGCAAATTTTAAACTCATCGAAGATTTTCTCTCAAAAATTTGGATTTCTCTACTTGAGAAAAAGAATTTATTACGGAAAAAATATTTCTTCGAATTCCTACTCCTAAACAGACTTAGAGTAGTGAGATTAGAGTTCCTGTACATTTTAGGTAATTTTATGCTTGAGCAATATAAAATCGTTAGCGGTCTTGGCCAAAACCTGTAAGCATTAGTTGATATGACATCGTTTCAATAGAATCTAAAGTCCATGTCTATCACACTTGGAACTACAATACCTTCTTAAAAGAAATGTAACTACCCATGATCTCTGCGCCTGTATTCACTTATGGGTAAGTGCATTGTCTTTAGAAAGATGTGCACTATAATAGAGACTATAAGATGCCCAAAATAGTTTTTCTAAAACCAACCAATTTTTATGGGGATATTGAAGGTACAACTGTCCTTAAACTTGATAATTGCTTCAAAATTGTCAAAATTTAGATAATTTTTGAAGAGTTGTTCATGCAGAAGAAGATATTATGAAATTGACAATTTCCCCATAAATCATATGATATCCTAATGTTATAGAATATCACACCTAGAGATATCTCAGGATTATAGGATATCATACAAAATCCAATTTTTTTCACCCTCTTTCCTTCTACCGAAGAGAAAAAGAACTATGGCCAAAACCATTTCACTAAGGCTAAGGTGAATATTGAAGAAAAGATAGAGTTCTAAATTTAGGATGAATATGTGCATTTTGGGTTTGGATAGGATGAAAAAATTTTGTGATATCCTTTGATTATGCAATATCACAGTGTGATATTGTACATTCTTATAATATCACAAAGTTAAAGGGTAAAATCATCACTTTTAAGAAGGTCATTTTCTTTATGAACAGCTCTGAAAGAATTATCTAAATTTTGACTATTTTAAGGTAATTGATGGGCATAAAGGCCAAACGTACAATCAATATCCCATTTTCATTTAAGCCTCTTTTCTACTCTCTCTCTCTCTCTCTCTCTCTCTCTCTCAATATATATAGGCATGCTAGAAAACACCTAAGGTGTTCTCTTATAAAAAGCACTTCTTTTCTAATTGGCTAATTTGTTCCTCTTGCACTATTATCTAGGAAGTTAAACCATTTAAATATGCCTATTTTTCTTTCTTAATATGAGTTAGCATGTAGAGGTGAGGTTGTATGATCTCATTGAACAAATCAACAGCAGCAAAAACTCTCCTTTTGAGATGGGGAGTTTGTGATAATTTCTCATATATATATATATATTTGAGATTTTCTCATATAAATATAGGAAAATAATCCTATGAGAACTAGTTCTCACTAATTTTTTGTAAGAAGTCTAAGTGAGGTCCATTTATCAACTAATCTAAATCTTAAAATACACAAAGGGACCCCCCTGATAGTCACACACCTCAAGTTTCGGTCAAATCTGAATTTACTGGATTGTTGGATCGACTGTGTACCAATCCGAATGGATTGAATTTGTAAGACACTGATGAAGGGGTTAGGAACATATGATTGAGGCCAAACTTAATATATGGGGTGGTCCCACACAGATCTTTTCATCCCCTAGGACCACAAACAGGTTCTATAAAAAGTTTTCAAGGTAGGTATATGAGAACAGTTCTCCTATGATTAAAGTCCCTATATATATATGGACAAAACTACTATGCATATATCCCTCATACTATGGTGAGAGGCACTTTCATTTTTTTAAAAGTATTGATGTGTAAAAGAACAAAACCATTGCACATTATGTCACATTTTTTACCTTGTTGGTATAAAAAAGGAATTGTCCCTCACCTTGTGGTGAGGGATGGATGTATATAAATTTTTTCATATATATATATATGAGAGTCTTCATGTGCAAATGTCTTTTATCATTTTCGAGATCAGAAAAGTGTGTGAAGTGTGATGGTTTTGTCATTTTGTACATTAATACTTTAAAAAAATGTGTATGAGGTGTGATGATTTTTTCCTTTTACACATTAATACTTTTCAAAAAAGGAGTATCCTTTACCAAAATCGTGAGGGACATATGCACATGAATATATAAATATATATATGAAAATATTCAAGTGCATCAATCGCTTACCATTTTGGTGAGGGATACTCCCTTTTTTATAAGTATTAATGTGCTAAAAGACAAAAAAGGACACCTTTTTTACTTTTGATAAGTCAAAAAAGAAAATATTCCTCACCAAAATAGTGAGGAATGGATGCACTAGAATACTCTCCATATCTATATATACATACACTTTAGCTTTGCTTATGAATCCATTCAGATATATCAAAAACGGAAGTCAGGTCCTTGCTTCATGAAACATTACTTGCTCCCCTCTAGGTCAATCTTTCATTCAATTATGAAACATGAACCCAAGTAACCCAACTGGTTCGGTAGTATGCAACTCAATGGCCTTGTGGAAGAGGTTGTAGGGCCCACAGGGTTTGGGATTAAAAAATATCATTTGACATTTTCAGCTATTTGATCCAAAGTAATTAAGAAATGGATACTCAATATTATATAATAAAACGAAGTTTCTATTCTAGTCTTGGATCATACTCTTGGTTTCCATCCCCCATCCCTCGTCCCATGCCTACCTAGGTGAGGCCAACCTAACCGGCACTCAACGGAGGTGTTCCATGTGTCTACATAGCGAGAGAAAGTTGTGTTTTTTCTTTTTTTAAGTACGGAAGAAAAAAGAAGGAAAGAGACAAAGTGGAGAAGCTCGCACAAGCGAATCCACTTGCTGACCAAGCGGTGAGTATCTCCTGTTTTTACGGACGACAGGGATTTGAGTGGCGTGACGCGGAAGAATGGGCGTGCACGTACCAGAGGTAAAAACACACAAGCCGGCGGAAAGTATCCACGTAGAATTGGGTGGTGTAGGTTGTGTGCTTTCGGCTGGAAGTGGGGTCCCAACCTATTTTTGAGGTTTGGGTTGGAAATATGCCGCCCTAATGGTCATGAACAGGGACAGAGAAAACAAAACCCTCCCAGAAGCCGCATGTTGTCTTACCCAGTCGCCTAGTTTGTCTTTTTCAGAAATAAAAATTCATTTAAAGAGACCATGACAAAAAAAAAAAAAAAAGAACAACAAGGACATTAAAGATAATAAAAAAATAAAAAAGAGCTACCCACATACGCATGAATTTCCTCCCTTTTGACTTGCAGACATACTTAATGCGTAAGATTTTTTAGCAAGCTCACATGCAAAACCATTAAATCTTCTAAAAATATGAAAGAAGATATTATTTTTAGAGAAATGGTCCTATAAGGACGGTCTTTACGGTCTTTACCGACCATTTTTCACCATTTTGGATAGTGCGGCCCACGTTGCAAGTTATCCAAAAGGATTACATACATAAACACTGATCTACGTTGCGAGCTATTCAAATGGATTATATACATGGACACCCTAAATTGTACACCTCCACCAATTTTGGGTTCTATCCAAATAGACAGGACCATTGAACTGACTGTACATCCATTTGAATAGATTATATATATATTTATCTAAATATATATGAATGTGCAGCCGATCCAATGATCCAATCTTTTCGGATATGAGCTAAAATTGGTGGACATATGCAATTAATGGAGGAAATGTGTGTGATTGATTTGATGGCTAACAACGTGGGCCGCACTATCTAAAATGGTGAAAAATGGTCGGTAAAGAACATGAGGACCGTCCTTACAAAACCCTTTTTCTTATGTTTAAATGTGAAGCTAAAAACTTTAAAGTCCAGCAAAATATGGCAAAGAGATCAATCCATTGACCCATTAAGGGCTTGAACCACCTTGAGGGCAAAAGATAAAAGGTGGATCTTGTGAAAGCCCTACATGCTCATCTCTTTCAATCCGCATTAGATAGCCTTTGCCTTGGCTTCTTTTGGAGAAGGAACGTTGGTCCTTTATATGATTTTGCATGCACCCAAACAATGTCAGCACAAATAGCGAAGCCAAAACCTAATTTGTCATCCATAGCTTTGAAGGAGGCATCTGAGAAAACTAGAGATATAGATCTAAGGCTCATAGACTACCTTCCTTATAATGGGATAAGGGTTCTTGATAGATATTTTCAAGTTTGGGCACAGATTCTACAATCATTTTTTTAGCACAGATAATTGTGCTAATGGGATTTATTTTCGTCACTTTATATATATAATCATTCTTGCTTGTCCACAGGGCCCACCAGAGAACTAGAGCCAAAGCTTTAACTTGAAGGTTAATCGGTGGACTCATCTTGTCGGATTGTTTCATAAAATAGTTCCTCCAATCCCTAATTCTTAAAGAAGTGATAGAATGTGATAACATTCCTATGTTGGACCCAAAACTTGATTTTACTTGCCTAGGGTTAAGTGTGTCCCATGCCTTTTACGAATGCATTTAAATAATATTGAGTATGGATCCCATATGTGTTTGCCAGCTGGGTCGGTTGATAATCAAAACCTTTCAAAATGAATGTTTTGCCTACAGTGATATATTCTCAAATTTTGTTTTCAACAGCCACTGCCCTACTAAACTCATCATAAGATTGAGCACATAAACATGGTCCAAGTCCTATTGAAGTACTAGAGAATTTGTTCGGTTAAACCCATTGTAAGATTGTGCACATAAACATGGTCCAAATCGTATGGAAGTACTTGAGAATACATCAAAGAAGAGAATAACATTACTCTTGAAAATTTTAGGATAATTCGCACCCATAACTTGCATTGGAAGCGTGTGAGGGAGACACTCAGGGGATTTGAACTCTTATTTTGCTGATAGAATGGGGATTTGAAATCTTAAAATGTACATTAGCATGCAAAGCGTGGACAGGAAGCGTGTGGGAGACACTTAGGGACTCGATCTCTTAAATGATCATTAGCATGAAAAGCACTAAACGGACTTTGCTTAATCATCGGTTCATCAGTTTATAACAACTATTTCGACAAAAATGTAAAGGGATCCGGAGATTATGAGAAAATTCATTTGTCTTTAAGAGCCAGTCTTTTCATAAAAACGGGCATGTGAGTTCCCACATGCATTCAACCCTTTTTTCAAAGGTAAATTATTTTCTTTCATGTTTTCAGTCAATCAGATCCTATGCCATTGAATTCAATTGATCTTTAAAATGTTAAATAATTAAGAGTCTCATCGTTTCACCTTAGTTCAAAACTCTGGAATTCCACAATGGTATTGGAATCATGTGGCCCACATGCCATGAGTCCCATGTCAAATCAAGCATAGCAGTGGCAAATAGAGAAATTAGTATTCCACTATAAACAACATACTTGATCTAGACTCGCAGATGAGACTTCCCACTTAATTAAAAGGATGTGGGTGGGCTTCTAGCGAAGAAGTATTGAGGAAGCGTGATACTTTAGGACTAGTCTATATAAGTGATATGGGAGCCCTAGGGTTGATAGTCTCGTAGGTAAAAGCAAATGCAAAGAGATCAACGAAGTTTTTCAATTGCTAGAAAGCACACAGATCTCCAATAGCATGTCGGAGTCTCCACATCAATATCCGTTAGACCGTTTTTCACCTTCTGCAGAAAAACCCACCAGCTTTTCTCCTTCAAGCGACTGTAATTACCATGCTTCTATGTGAAAGCCAGAGTTAAACGTTGGATTCTATCTAAAGTGATTTTTAATGTAATAAAACCAAAACACATGGCTTCATTGTCATCCATAGATTTTATTACTGTTGTGAATTGGAGAATTTTAAGGCTTCAATATGAATATGGTCAACTGGGCAAATGGGAAGTCATTATCCTCGCCACAATGGAGGTATTTTGATCTAAAGTATATCAGTAATTGAATTACGGATAAGGTCATTTGTGAAAACTAGCCCGATTGGGTTAAGCAACTTAACCATCCAGCCACGCGGTCCCGTGTGGCGTAAAAAAATTTATCCCTAGTGAGAGTTAAATATATTAATATATATTTATATAAACCAAGAAAGATATTGGATCACTGCATGGCATTTGACTTTTGGGAAATCATTCCATTTCCGGTAGGGCCCATCAAACTGAGAGAGTGCTGGGGTTGGGGTCAATGGTATTCCGTGATTTGCTCTTTCAATACTAGGTAATCCATGATTTGTTAACTACGTTGTTCTTAGAATGTCACGACTTCTTGGATTATTGTGAAGTTGGCTTAATAAATGAAACTAAAGTTTATGGAATTTCACTATTGAATTACATTGCAGACATGCATCTTCCTACTCTTTTCTGCCAGTTACATTGTCTGCAAGTGTTTGATTATCTAAGAAATATCCTTATCCCTGTCACAGAGCAACAGCAAGGCTCTCAGCACATTCTTGTAAGTGTGAAATGGGGAAAGATTGTAAAAAAAAAAAGTGTGTGGGGGGGGGGGGGGGGGGGGGGGGGGGGGGTGGGGTGGTGGGGGTGGAATTTCTTGGCCCATTCGTGTATTTTGGGGACCCAAACTTTTTTTTTCTTGTTTATATAGGGGGGGGGGGGGGGGGGGGGGGGGGTGCGCATTCCAGCTATAGGGGCTGGGACCCCACGTTCAAAAGAGAGTCGTAGACCTCAGAGGGCAAGGGAAGCAGTTAGACTTCAGAGCAAAGTAACACGGCTCTGGCGAGGAAAAGGTATCTACCCAAATTTGAACTACGATCAAGCAGATAAGAAAAAACACCTCTTACCAATAAACCAAGATGCTGTTCTTTGAGACCTAGAATTGGAGAAGGATTGTATGCACATAAACATACCTACGCGCACACATATTCTAGGGAAAACTATTAGAGATTATGTTCAAGTGAGAATTAGTTGTTATTTGTTAGGATGTTGGAGATATTTGTAAACGAGCCTTATCCTCAAGACATGGTTAGTTTAGAATTGCTTATAAATGTACATATCTTCATTCAACGAAACCTACTGTGGATTATTAAATTTCTATATGGTATCAGAGTTGGACCTGAATGATGATCATGTGATCAAGCCAAGAAGCAGGTCCTATCATTTGTGCTTCTGTAATAATTACCGTCAATCTTTTTATTTCAATAAATAAAACTCTTTTTATTTCAATAAATAAAACTCTAACAACTTACCTCATCCATCTAAATGCCCAAATGTTACCATCTCCTCATCTTTGTCAAATTAGACAATTGAAACATTTAAAAGAAATCGCAACAAATATGATCAAGTAAACCACCAACACTGATAGACAAAAAAATAGTAGGTTGCGACGGTGATGGAATAACAAGATAGATGATGATCACCATGAAAACATGAAGATTGATTCCCCTACAATATTTTACCATCTTTTCCATTTCACAGAGCCTTTCATGAAAAGACAATGTGATTGATAGGGGATTTAGAGATTATGTTCAAGTGAGAATTAGGTGTTATCCGTTAGGATGTTAGAGATATTAGTAGATTAACCTTATTTTCAAGATAAGGTTAATTCAGAGTTACTTATAATTATACATGTCTTCATTCAATGAAATCTATGGTGAAATTATAGAATACATGGATTATTAAATTTCTATAAGAACCACCTGCACATAATACTATGGAATCTCTTTACCAAATATATATATATGGTTATGCTATAAAACTCTCCGAATGTTTTTCACAAAAAAAAAAGCCCCTTTTTTAGCCTATCAAATTTTAACATGTATCATCGATATTTCCTTAAAATTAGCTAGAACTTATTTTTCACATTTCACTTGTGAGGAAGCAGATTTTTATTGGATATGTCGAAAGGAACATAAATTCCCCTTTTTTCAATAGGGAGTTTTTAAGATCTCATATATATATATATATGCACCCTTATATGTAGAGCCCACATGATGCCATGACTATCATGTTAAGGCAAGGGATTGAAGGATCCTGAGAGAGAAATTTTGGCTTGTGGCTATTCACAATGACAGCATTAACTTGATCGTTAGTGGCATGGCCTAGAAAATTGAATGCCCCGCACATGCGAACTATGTGGGATGGCTCTCACTAGGACATTTTTGGGTGAGTGTCTCCTAATATAACCTTTTCTCCCGGCACTCACGACAAGATGAATGAAAACCAAGCGAGGCACCAAATTGAGAAGGTTCAAAGACAAATACAGTAAATCTAAAATGTGAGGCATTCCAAATGATTTTAAACTTTACTTCTAGGTTTTCAAAATTTAGTGACTATATATCATGCAGATTTGTTGTCATAAAACTCAACTGTGAATAATGTGTGAAGCATTATGAAATTAGGTCAAATGTCACTCCAGAGAGTTGGTGTACGGGCGGATTGGATTGATTAAAAATAAAGCTCCACTAGTATGAAAACTTTAAAAAAAGGAACAGAAAGTGAGCAATGTGCATAATTAGACGTGAGTATATTATTTTCTTAATCAGTCATTGGTGTGTTCGGTAGCAAATTATGTATAATATGCTACATATACCTTTTTGACCGTCCAATGAGACGGCTCCTTCTCCATTAATAAGAACCAAAGTCGAGGTCAAGTGGAGGTCATAGATAATCATGTATTTGTCTTTCTAAAACTTGATATTTAATTACATTAAAAGAAAGCATTCACGTGAATTCCATGAAATTTTAGAAAGAAAGCATTCACGTGAATACCATAAAATTTTAGAAAGATACAGGAGCACTGAGAAAAGGTTTGTCTCTATTGAAACAGCACATACTCAAGGTGGAGAGACAGATTCTGGTAGCTTGAATGTATACTGAGACCTCTCACCATTCAACGTAGGCCTGTCAATCCAGAACTTTGACAAGGGGGCCGTCACAGCCCATAAAATAAGGGCTTTTATTTTCCTTAAAAGGCCCCAGGGCTGGGTTGGATAGAATTTAATTTGAGCGCCGGTAAATTTGACTTGATTTAATTTGAGGGCCCAACTTGACTTGATTTAATTTGAGGGCCCAATCTTGCCTATAATTAGTGGTCAGTTAAGTGGTTATTTTAACCCCAAGGGCTTTGGCCCACCCGAGTCTGGCCCTACAGAGTTGGATAAGGAAAATCCCAGGCTGGTTGGTAGTTGGTACAAAAGACAAATTATGCATGTCAACTCTGTTAAGTATTTTAGGAACTCTGATGGCCAAAGGTGTACAAAAGAAAACCATCTCCTCTCTCCCTCTCCCTCTCCCTCTCCCTCTCCCTCTCTCATTGGAAAACCCCACCAATCAGGGATATGCTGGAAAATTTGCATAGCTTGTATTTGTATAAGTGGCATGCACTAAGTTGAAGGGCCCTAGTTAATACCGCTAGAGGAACTATACTAGATAATTCAGATGGTTCTTAATGATATTTTAGGATAGTGATGTCATCAGTTAGGGTCCATAATTGGGTTAGTTTCATTCATTTCTTAAATGCCAAGCATTCAAATCCAATGCAATGCATATAGAACTAATGGAATTTATTTAACAATTTTTTAGGTCTTATTTTTTTACCAAAACTCTAAAAATTCATATATGGAGAATTTATAAAAGATGCCCTCCCCTCAAGTGGAATTCCGTCCTCTTCTCCACTTGGAGTAGCAAAAAAATTCTGAAGAGGTTGGAATTTTGAGAAATCTGTCACAACCCAAGCCCAGGCGATTGGGGGTTAGTCAAAATCTAACTAATGACACACATACTCCCGTGCATATGCACTTAGACCCGGACTAGATGCACACGCACAAGAGAAGATCACACGTGCAACCATGTACGCGGAAGCTGTAGGTATCAAACCGAAACACGAAACATACAGAAAAATCAACCGAATGATTCCAACTGGTACATACAAGTCGGAAATATACAAACGGAATCCAATCACAAAGATACAGAACATAACTAACATCAATGACAGAAAAGAAGGCAATATGCAATTATGATAATGTCGCACTCTCCGCAAACCCTGAAGAGACCACTGAAGTCTCCCTAGCAACTGAATGACCAACAATAACTCGGTCGGAGTACCTATGCCTGCAACACTGTAACACTCTGACCTAACTTAATCTGAATTAGTGGCTAATTCATTGCGATATTGCTGTTAAGAGTGTTTTGGTTTTGCTTTTCTCTAGTCTTGAGCAATAGATAGGTAGTTTGGTTGAGTTTGACCTGGTTTAGGTAGGTTTCAGCCCTTTTTCATAATTTTTGCTTTTGTCGGACATTGTCAGTTTTGCGTCATCTTGATGTCAACGCGTGTATTTCATTGAGCTTGTCAATCTTCGTAATTGTTTTGGATCTGAATGACTTCGTTTGCTCTCGTTGGATTGTTAATTGACTCGAACGGTAAATAGAGGCAACTCATGGACTTGTTTGCAAATTTGACTCCTTTTATCTTATAAATATCTCACCTACCAACGTTTCTTTCTCTGTTCTTCAACGAGCTTTCTCTCCTGTTCTCTTCTCTCTCTCGTTCGTCTCTCTTTCTCTTTCGTTCAGTTCTGCCTTGTCTAAGTGAGAAAGGGAGCAGTGCATCGTTATATTCGTGTGACTTCAACGGTATGTCTTGTGTTTCGTTGTGTTTTTCCTGTTTTTTTTTTCCTCATCTGTCAATTTAGTGCTTGTATTCAACATGCCTTTGAGTTCTCGAGTGTTTGAGGAGTGTCTGATGAGTAGACTTGTGTTTGGACAGCGGATTGAGCCCAAGACAACGACTGGTGTGTATTTGATTTCGGTTTGAGGTAAGTATAAGCACAAGTAGCTTGAACACGTATTGGTAATACTTTGATTGTGTGTATTTTACTCGTTTTGCATGGACCATTGTTGTACAGCCCTATTGCGTAAGTTTTGTTCTTATTTGCTTCATTCTGCTGAGAATCAGTCATTTCTGTAGTTCTGTAACTGTTTTAGGAAATCGACACAGCACACTCACGACTAAATCGTGAATTGTGCTACGGCCGAGCCGTGAAATGTCTTACAGCTACCCCGTAACCCAACCGTGACCTTAACCGTAGATCAATACAGGGTGACATATGAAATAACTGAGAGTTGGCAAATCTGTTGCTCTTCTACGGCCCAGCCAGTTCTAAGCCGTCCATTGTGTTACTGCTAAGCCGTAGAACAAAATACGGCTGCGCCGTAGAGCAAATTTCGGTTGAGCCATAAATGCGGATAAATAGTTCGGGGAACCTCGGCTCCACTGCAGTGCAGATTACGGCTACGCCTTAAGATGCTTGCGGCTAAGCCGTATGTTCACCTATGGCTAAACCGTACTACCCTGAGAAATGAATAAAAAGATTAGGATTAAGGAAGAGACCTGATATGACTCTCATGCTAGAATGTAGACAACCCGAACACGCCTAATGGAATGTAAGAATGACATGAATGATCTCGAGGGCTGCGTCTCATTCATGTATGTTATCTAGTTGTTTAGCACCTTCCCATGGGTGTTGGTTTAAGGGACTTTGGTATACTTTCGTCATAAGATGCAACACTCCTTGATGGAACAACTGTGTATCGAATACCTTAAAACTACATCAGCATGCACGATTAGAAACACTGGACAACTAGGTTAGGATTGGCTAGTAAACAACCTTGATTCCTCAAGGTAAATCTGAATTGCACTGCATATTGATTTCAGTTTTGCCCTCTGGTGTTCTGCGCTAGACCTCTCGAGTCTGTGGGAAATGTAGCAGCATCCCCAGAACGAAGCCTGAGCAGGAACAATCCACTACTATGTATTTGTTATTGCTCATGTGGAGTACTTGAGCTCAGTGATCATTTGTTTAGTTGTACCCATTCGTCAGTGCTTATTTGTATTCGTTATTCGCATTCATTATTCGTATTGTTATTCGTATTGAGTATCAGTATGTGATGCACTTACTATTGTTTCGTTATTGTGATAGACTGTGATATGAGATCCGTATGTGATATTGATTGATGTGCATCATTTGATTTGATTGTGATTGAGATTTTCTATATATGGCGCTACTTAGCCTCAGCCTCAGAATACCCGACGGGGTTAACTTTGGCTTAGTGTGTGTGATTGCCTCTGCAGAGTGCTTGTGTCCTGTGATTCTGGACCCTAGGAATTTGGAGACCCATTCGTACCCTGGCCCGGTCGATGGTGTTCTCATATTTGTGTGCTCTCGAAAGGGAGAATATGACAAATGTAGTAGCCACTTTGATAGTTTATCTGTGTATGATTCTAATAGCATACTTATTCATATGCACGATTTGCCTAGTATACGGACATGATCATTATGGATCTTCGCATATTACTACTTTTGCTCATTAATTGACACAATTCGTGTTATCTTCTTGTAGCTTATTTTTGCTAAGTCGTTGCACTTATGAGTTGTTCTTGTTGTTGTAGGCACAAATCCCTCTCCCGATCCTGCGTCGGTCGACCCGACTCCGGGAGAGACTCGTGAGGCCCCTTCCGGCCTAGAGGAGTGGACTTGATCCATTCTTCTGAGAGCTGTTTGCATCATTTTGTTTCCCCTCCATTTATGTCTTAGCTGATCCGAGGGATTTTTCTGTGGTTTATATTTTGGGTTTTGGTTTATCCATGTATTTTGATTTTGTGGATTAGTTTCTCTATTTTGTTGTACATTGTTGTAATCAGTCTAATCTTTTGTAATCACCGTTAGTTTATTGTTCTCGTGTTATCTTGTGGTATGCCATAATACTTACAGCTTCCGCGTACACTTGTTTGCACGTGTGATTGATCCCTTGCGTGTGTACACTTGGACAAAGTCTAGGTGTACGTGCACGGGAGTACGTGTGTCATTAGTTAGGCCTTCTCTAACCCCTGATTTCTGGGCTCGGGTTGTGACAAACACCAAGGAAAATCTGTGAATACAACGATTCAGCGAAGTATAAGCAGTAACAAGTGAACACGTGTGGTCTCTAATAGAATAAAAGACATACATAGTCATAACATTTCAATGTAGTAGTCCAGGTAGTCGTGCATTTAAATTAACATATGCTCTTGAATCAATGTGTACGTAACATCACGTGTACATACTAGGTGGCTACTACGTGCGCCATATGCTCCCAAAATAGGGATCTTATATCCGTGCAGAGAACACCATGGGCCAGATGGGTCTCGGTTTCCTGGGGTCCGGATTCCCCAAGACATTTCCTTACTGCAGCAAGGCCATGAAAACTATACCAAAGTCACCCCGTCGGGATCCTAAGGCTGAGGCTCAGTAGTGCCGGACCATATAGAGTCACACAAACATAAGAACATGCATATCTGATCATAACGTGCATATCATATCATAACATGCAGAGCTTAACATGTATATCTCATCAAAACATGACGTGCATGTCTTGTTAGGCATATATCGAACAGATGCAACATTGAATTGAACAACCACGTCGAACTTAGCAGATTAAACAAGATAATGGATGCCAACATAGTAGAAAGCATTAGGATGACCAAGAATGAAGGCATCGCAACTCATGTGCATCAGTAATATCGAACATGCAAGACTGCTGTTCCACCCGGGATTAACTATGGACAGAGCTAGGAATATCCAATCGTGTGCCCCAGCGCAGAACGCGTATAAGAGGGCAGGGACTGGATCCAAGATGCAACGCAAAGCAAATTATCTTTTAGGAATCACGATCGTTTAGTAGCCAATCCTATTCTAGTTATTCAGTGTTTCTAACCGTGCATGATGATATAGTTTTAAGTTGTCCGATGCACTATTGTCTAGTTTGCAGTGCATCTGTATTATGCACCGAAGTCCCTTAAACCAACACCCATGGGGAGGTGCTAAACAACCGGATAACGTACATGAATGAATCGCAGCCTTCGAGATCATTCATGTCATACATTTAGACCATTGTGCAAGTCTAGGTGCTCTACATTCCATCATGAAGGCCATATCAGTCTCCTCATTAGTCCTATTCAGTTTATACATTACTTAGGGGTGGTACGGCTTAACTGTAGGAAAGCATACGGTTAAGCCATAGGCATTTTACGGCGTAGCCGTAATATGCACTGCGACTCAACTACGGTTCCCCTTTACTGTTCATCTGCAATTACGGTTCACCCGTATTTTGTTCTACGGCTCAGTCGTGTCTTGGTCTACGGCTTAAACATAGCTGGGCCATAGAAGGTCTGTCGATTGCATACTTTCATTTAATCTAGAAAGAGCCACCTTGTACTGATCTACGGCTAGGTCACGGCTGAGCTACGGCTTAGCCGTAGGATAATATACGGCTTAGCCGTGTCCTGGCCGTAGAAGAAAGCTGGGTTTTTCCCTCTTTGGACTTTAAGCCGAAGGTGGATTACGGCTTGCCGTGGAACACACGGAAGTATTTTCTGAACTAGTTACAGAAACACTGAAACATAGACAAACGGGCTAAATCACATGTCATAGAGGGAAACAAACATAAGATGGGCTGTACACCTCATTTATAAGCAAGAATACTCAACTTAATCACAATCAAACACATACCCACATGGTTTAGCCAAGTTATGCTTATACTTGCCTTAAATGGGGTCTAACACACTCTTTGTCATCCTTGGGCTCAATTCACACTACCAACGAGCTTCTAATCGCCATGCATGCAAATAAAGAAGAAAAGAGAACCATGAGTACATTGAACACTTGACGAGAACGAGAAGAAGAAGGAGGAGAAGAAGCACTTCAAGAAACTCAAGCTCACCTCCAATTACACGAGTGATACTCAAACGTGGACATGCACTGATGCTCCCCCTGACTTGATCGACAGAAAGCAAGGAGGAACGAGAAGAAAAAGCCTCGAAGGAGGGAGACAGAACAGTGACAGAGAAGAAGAAAAAGGTCGGTGGACTTATAAAGATAAACATCAAGGCCAATTTGCAATAAAGTCCAAGCATGAAGACTATTTCCAGTTTGAGTCATTGGCGGGTCTAACGGAAACAATTAACATATTTGGCAAACGGCATAGTTACGGGAATCAACAAGCGTAACAAAAGACACGCGTTGAAGCCAAGATGATGCATGAAAGATGCCCTCTAACCAAATCTAAAATTACGAAAAAAGGCTTTGGTCTACCTAAACCAAGTCAAACTCAACCCAACTACCTATCTAGAACCCAAAACAAACAAAAACAAGAGCAAAACACAATTAGCAACCAAGTCATCCGGAATTAGCCGCTAATCCAAGTCAAACTGGGTTGGAGTGTTACAAAATCCAAAAGCTAATTCAAACTTTTTAGGTGGTTGAAAGTCAAAATTCAACAAAAGTATGTTCTATTCAGAAAGTACAGGTAAAGAAATAGGCCATGGGCAATGTGGCAAAAAAGTATAAATATAATGCGATGTGGAGATTTCTTTTACCTGGAATGTCCTCATGGAGGCTATCCAACCATCAAAGAGGTGGAGGCTAAGAAGGTCCCCACTGAGACATCCACATGCCCATAAAAAAAATCTGTAACATTCTAGACCTACTATTTATTTTATTTAAATTTAACTGAAATATAATTTTATTTAATTGTTTGTATTTTAGTTAATTAAGGTCATTAGAATTATATAAATTTCTTTTGGGGTTTGGGCTAACCAGGTAGTGGATTTAGATCCGTGAGTATCCACCATTCGACCCAACCCAATTCGGACCCACTTTGGACCCTTTAAACTTAAGAACCCAAATCAGGCCCTTATTTATTAATAACCTAAACTATAGGGTTCTTTTTATAAAATCCAAAACTTACCCCCAAACCCTATTCCTTACTTACATCACATGATCAGCAGCCCCCTTTCCCCGTCTCTATAATTGCTTCTCCTTCTTTTCCTTCTTCTCCATCTCTTGATCAATCAAGCCCAAGTCAAGCCAGCCGCTAGTTGCTGTTTCCATCTTCTTCATCATCTTTTCTTCTTCTTCTTCCTCTTTTTCTTCATTGGGGCTATGGGTGTGCACGAGAGAGAAAGAGAGATCTAATATCATCTCCTCCATCAATCTTCATCACAAGGCAAGTGGATGCATCTATCTCTAATGATTTTCACTAGTTTCATTGATTTATCTTTGTAGATGTTGTGTAATGCCCATTAAGTTATAAATGATTATAATAGGAAGATGGATCCTAATTTTATGGATGATTTATAGATGCTATGATGGATTGTGTAGAAGGGAAAACCGGGCCACTGATGAAGCGATGAGATTTTAAAAAAAATGTGGCATCGTGCAATAGGCAAACCCTGCCTGCGCACAACCATAGGTAGTGCTGCCTAGCATATATAAAGGTGGGGGGCTACCTGCACAGTATGCAGGTGGGACTTTTCTCCCCACCACCGATCATGATTAGTGGTGGGGTGAGGGCCACCTGGCAGTGACAAGGATACCCCCCCCCCCCCTCTGTGGCGACAAGTTGGCTCTAGGCAGTGGGATGGCCCCCCTTGTCAGCCTCGAGCAGCGAGATGGCTCCACCGATGTGGACCCTTAGCAACGTGTGGGATCCCTGGGTTGTAAGGTGGACCCTTCTTTTAGGAAGAACCCATGGGGCCAGCAGCGTGTGGATGGGTCCGCCTCTTATGTGTGGACCCGACCGCCATGTGACTGGTGTTGTGGTCCTTGGGCAGCAATATGTAAATGGGTTATCATCGATGTCGAACTTGTAAGTTGGGATCAGTGGAATATCGGTTGATTAATATTCGTCAGATGATTTGTAACTAGAAGGCCCTTGTGTTGGTCTTTTACCCTAATAAATATGATTTAATAAATTAAGTCCATCAGATCATCTAAGCAATGGGTTATGTGGGCAAATTTCCCCTTACAGATTTTATGGTTTGTACATGATGATACAAACCACCCTCACTTAGATGAAGCAAGAATTGGGCTATGCATCACCCTAGTTTTCAAAAAATTCCCAACCTTACTTCATCTCGGTTCGTGTGGAGTTGTCGCATGCATGAATTATGGTCACAGTGTTAGGAATATTTGTGGAGATATTTCTTGATCCTTGAGCTTGTGTTTCTTTACCTCGTTGCATATATATAAGAGTTTATACTCATTATTTTATGATGATTTGGACCGTGTTGTGGCTTGGACCATGCAGTGTTTATTTGGGTGGTATTCATATTGTGCTGTAAATTATTTTATTGGTATAAACTTTCATTTTAAGGTATTTAGATACCTATTTTGGCCATCCCTTCACACTATCGCAGGATGTGTCTATTGAACAATCACTAAGCCATGTTTATCAGTCTCAACACAGGAAAGGGCAGGATTGTGTGAGATTATTATGCGGATCTGGTCATTGGATAACTGCAGTTGGTACACAGATGTACACTGTGATGATTTTACCATACTTAGGGTCGAAGACGAGCTTACCACTTGTATACGGTTGGTTTCACCGTGATCTTTTGGACAGGATGCTAGGCATCCGAAGACGGATTTGATCCATCATTTTTGGACAGGATGCGAGGCATTCAAAGACAATATAAATTCGGTAAGGGCATTGGCTGTTGCGATGCTCAGCAAATGTAATATTGCTCATTTGATATAGGATCCGATCTTTTTATTATGCATGGCATTCTTTTAGCTACATTGTTCATATATTATTATGATTTCATTGTCTTATTCTTACATTGATAGTGTATTTCATTATGAGTTATGTGTATTCTACTTGCCACCACTTTTGTAGTTGACCTTGTTTTATAAAATTGGTGTATAGGTACCAAACTTGGCTATGCCGAGGAGGAAGCGGAGGTTGAAGCATTTCAAGTGCTTAAGCCAACTGATGTTCTCAAATGGGGTGCAGATGATGGCTTTGGGGTCATCTAATCATGCATAGGAGTGACTCATTTAGTTATAACTATTATAAATAAATCATTCTTTAGAGACTTGATTCTTTAATGGAACATTGTAATAAATTATTATTCCTTTTACTTGCAACTTGAATTTTATTATTATTATTTTTTGGAGATATGCAAATCTGATTTTCCATTGGTACCTATTGAGTGAAAAATGCTTCAGCAGGTTGAATGAATGTGAATGGCCTAAACTTACCATAACATAAAATCTTGTAGAAAAAATAATTAGGAGTCAGTGGTTTTATTTACAAAAAAAAATTTTTAATTGGTTCCTAATGTCACTTAACCATAGTTTCTTTTTTGGGGGGGCGTGACAGTTGGTATCAGAGCCCAGGCATGTTTCTAGAAAATTAAAAGTGGATAGAAATACAGGACGTGCGTGAGGTTCTAATTTCATTAGACAGATTTTACTCGCTTTGTGTAAAGTCCATAGCCGGATTCATTTCTAGGTGTTTGGTGTGTCAGCAGGTTAAGGCAGAATACAAAAGACCCCTAGGACTTTTGAAGCAGTTGGCAGTACCGGATTGGAAGTGGGAACATATCACGGTGGATTTTGTATCAAAACTTCCAATGATTCATGGTAAGGACGGTATCTGGGTGATCGTGGACAAATTAACTAAAGTTGCACATTTTCTACCGATGAGCATGAAGACACCCAGAGATGAGTTGGCCAAATTGTACACGGAGAAAGTACTTAGATTGCATAGTGCAACAATATCGATCGTCTCAAACAAGAATCCAAGGTTTCTGAGTAAGTTCTGGACATAACTTCAAGAGGCACTCAGTTTTACCTTAAACTTCAGCACAGCGCATCATCCAGAGATAGACGGGCAGACAGAGAGGAATAACTAGACACCGGAGGATATGCTGTGTGCTTGTGTGTTGGACTTCGGAAAGGATTGGCAGAAAAGCCTTCCTCTTTGTGAGTTTGCATACAATAACAGTTATCATTTAAGTATTGGTATGGCACCTTTTGAGGCGTTGTATGGGCGCAGATGTAAAACTCCAATTTGTTTGGAGGAAGTTGGTGCCCGAAGTTTTCATGGGCCATCGACTGTCAGTGATACCAATGAAAAAGTTTAACAGATTCATGCCAGATTGAAAATTGCCATGAATAGATAGAAGAGTTATACTGATTTGAAGGGGAGAGATCTCAAGTTTGCAGTAGGTAATCATATATTTCTAAAGTGTCGCTGACTAGAGGGACACTCACATTCGGATAGAAGGGCAAGCTGTCTCGTAGATTCATCGGGCCATTTAAGATTCTTGAGAGAGTGGGAGATGTAGCTTACAGATTGGCATTACCAATAGAATTATTAGGAGTTCACAACATCCTCCATGTCTCGATGCTAAAGAAGTACGTAGCTGATCCTTCGCATGTTCTTTAATACGAACCACTTGAGATTCAGCAAGATGCTACTTATGTTGAGAAGCCATTGCGGACCATAGAAATGAAGGAGCACGTCCTACGGACGTGAACAATTCATCCAAGGGAGGCCACTTGGGAGCTCAGAGACCAAGTGAAAAAATTATACCCAAATCTTCATCCTGACATACGTTAGACATTTGGAGGACCAAATGTTCTAAGGGAGGAGGAATGTAACATTCTAGACCCTAGTATTTATTTTATTTAATTTAAATATAATTTTATTTAATTGTTTGTTTTTTAGTTATTTAAAGTCATTAGAATTATTTAGATTTCTTTTGGGGCTAGGGCTAACCGGGTAGTGTATTTAGATCTATGAGTATCCACTGTTGGACCCGACCCAATTCGGACCCACTTCGGACCCATTAAACCAAAGAACCCAAACTAGGCCATTATTTATTAATTAACCTTAAGGTTCTTTTTATAAAATCCAAAACTTATCCCAAACCTTATTCCCTACTTATATTACACGATCAGCAACCCCCTTTCTCCATCTCTACAGTTGCTTCTCCTTCCTTTCCTCTTTCTCCATCTCTTGATCAATCAAGCCCAAGCCAAGCCAGCCACCAGTTGCTATTCCATCTTCTTCATCATCTCTTCTTTTTCTTCTTTGTTGGTACTGTGGGTGTACACGAGAGAGAAAGAGAGAGATCTAGGATCATCTCCTCCATTAATCTTCATCACAAGGCAACTGATGCATCTATCTCTAATGATTTTCACTAGTTCCATTGATTTATCATTGTAGATATTGTGTAATGCCCATTAAGTTAAAAATGATTATGATAGGAAGATGGATCTTAATTTTATGGATGGTTTGTTGATGCTGTGATGGATTGTGTAGAAGGGAAAACTGGGCCACTGATGAAGGGATGAGATTTTAAAAAAGAATATAGCACTGTGCAACAGGCAGGCCCTGCCTGAGCACAACTGCAGGCAGCACTTCTTGTGCATGTGCGCAAGTGGGGGGCTACCTGCGCAGTACGCAAGTGGGACTTTTCCCCCCACCACTGATCACAATCAGTGGTGGGGTAAGGGCTCACCTGGCAATGACCAGGATACCCCTCCCCCCCCCCTTCCCTTCGGTGACATGTGGGCTCCGAGCAGCGGGATGGCGCCCTTTGTGGGCCCCAGGCAGCGAGATGGCTCCACCTATGTGGACCCTTAGCAACATGTGGGATCCCCAAGCTGCAAGGTGGACCCCACTTTTGGGAAGAGCCGCGGGCCCAGCAGCGTGTGGATAGGTTCGCCTCTTATGTGTGGACCCGGTAACCATGTGACTGGTGTTGTGGTCCCTGGGCAACAATATGTAAATGGGTTATCATCGATGTCGAACTTGTGAGTTGGGATCGGTGGAATATTGGTTGATTAATATTCATTAGATGATTTGTAACCAGAAGGCCCTTGTGTTGGTATTTTTACCTCGTTGAATATGATTTAACAAATTAAGTCCACATCATCTAAGTAAAGGGTTATGTGGGCAGATTTTCCCTTGCAGATTTCATGGTTCACATATGATGGTACAAACCACCTGCACTTAGATGAAACAAGAATTGGGCTCTGCATTATCCTAGTTTTCAAAAAATTTCCAACTTTGATCTTGGTTCGTGTGGAGTTGTCACATTCGTGAATTGTGGCTACAGTGTTAGGAATGTTTGTGGAGAAATTTTTTGATTCTTAAGCTTGTGTTTCTTTACCTCGTTGCATACATATTAGAGTTTCTACCCGTTATTTTATGATGATTTGAACCATGCTGTGGCTTGGACCATTCAGTGTTTATTTGGGTGGTATTCATATTGCACTGTAAATTATTTTATTGATGTGAACTTTCATTTTAAGGTACTTGGATAGCTATTTTGGCCAACCCTTCACACTATCATAGGATGTGTTTGTCAAACAATCACTAAGCTATGCCTATGAGTCTCGACATAGGAAGGGGCAAGGCTGTGTGAGATTATTATGCGGATTTGGTCACTGGACAACTACAGTTGATACACAAATGTATACTGTGATGATTTTACCAAGCTTAAGGCCGAAGAAGAGCTTACCCTCATATACGGTTGGACAGATCGTGATCTTTTGGACAGAATGCTAGCCATCCGAAGACAGATTTGATCCACCATTTTTGGATAGGATGTGAGGCATCTGAAAACAATATAAATTCGGTAAGGGCATCGGCCGATGAGATACTTGATTAATGTGATATTGTTCATTTGTTATAAAGTTGGATTTAGGATTTGTTCCTTCTATTATGCATGGCATTCTGTTATCTACATTGTTCATTTATTCTTATAATTTCATTGTCTTATTTTCACATTGATAGTGTATTTCATTATGAGTTATGTGTATTCTACCTGCCGCCACTTTTGTGATTGACCTTGTTTTCTAAAATTGGTGCATAGGTACCGAACCCGGCTATGTGGAGGACAAAGCGGAGGTCAAAACATTTCAAATGCTTGAGCCAACTGATGTTCTCGAGTGAGGAGCAGATGATGGCTTCGGGGCTGTCTAATCATGTGCAGGAGTGACTCATCTAATTACAATTATTATAAATAAATCATTTTTTAGAGACTTGATTCTTTAGTGGAACATTGTAATAAACTGTTATTCCTTTTACTTGGAACTTAAATTTTATCATTATTATTTTCTAGAGATATGTAAATCTAATTTTCCATTGGTACCTATTGAGTGAAAAATGCTTCCGTAGGTTGAATGAATGTGAATGGCCTAAACTCACCATGACTTAAGATCCTATGGGAAAAATAATTAGGAGTCAATAGTTTTATATACAAAAGAAAAAAATTAATTGGCTCTTAATTTCACGTAACCCTAGTTTCTTTTTTTTTTTTTTTTTGGGCATGACAAAATCCCTCTTATGCTACGATGAGAAGCTCTGCGCATTGATAGGTCCTGTCTAGTCAATGCAATTGTTCGCCCAGTTGGACCATCTAATTTATACCGTCATAGTAAAAGAGCTGGAATGATCTAGTCCGCCTGACAAAGTGGCATTTTTCATATATATGATCTAAGGGCAAGTACGCATGAGTTTTCTGAGTCTGGATCCTCTGTTATTTCATTCCATCGTAATCATTGCGGGACCTATCATAGTATGCTACATCATCAAGAGACAGCCTGCCATGCATATAGACAGCTGCCGCATGCAAGGTAAGATTGCCGCATGATGATATGATAGACCGTGATAGGTTCACTTATAATCACCGTGGGCCAAATCCTTATAAAATCCCAATTCGAGTTTTCTGTATGGTATGGATCAAGGTCCTATAGCACCTACGGTATTATCTACTTCTTCACTTCCAATACGATATGTGGGAGCTTTTAGCTATTTGAAGAAGAAAAAATGAAAAGTTACGTCTATTGGCCATTTTCTATTGTTTATCCAATTGGTCATTAGACATCTGCATTGATCAGCTGACTACCTCTAATGGATTTTTTTTTTAAGATCGCGGATTATGGAAGTTCACAACATGACTGGATAGGATTGTTCAAAAGTTTCGGGCAACTGGTGAGAGGCTTCTTTTTCTCTGAGTAAGAGAACTCTCGATAGTTGAGTTTCAAAATGTAGAGAATGCCTACACCATACCCAATTACCCATATAAACAATGAGAGGCGTCCACCTCCTCAATTAAACCAAAACCACTCGAATGGAAGGCATATTCTTTCCATACGTCATTTGGCGTAATTCTCTAATTGGGGTTCACTCCATCACTAGATTAGTTACGTGTAAAACCAGTGAATAAGATTTAATCACATGTTTACGCATGCCGAATCTGACAATGATGAATTTGGCTTTATGCAAATGCAATGGCGAGAAGATACTGTTTGAGCCTTTTAGGATTTGCGAAGATCAGCAGCCGCCCTTCTGTATTAATATGGGCAAAATGGAGAGATTATTAACATTTTTAACTGGGGCATTTAAGATTTTCCTATGGTTTACTAAAATATATATATATATATAAGTGGGGTGGTTGGAAATAAGTAAAATGTGGAAAACTGCATGGCCAATAGAGATAATTCAATTTTATTTTTTCTTTACTTTTATGACAAATAGTATCTCGTCATCTTCCACCAAATATAAATTCATCTGCATGTAATGAAATTTGATACTCTAGCTATTCGCCATACTCAATGCTTCCACGTTTTATCCTTTCCAACCTATCCACTTTGTATAAATGATATAAAAATGTCAAATGTTTTCTTGATGTCAGTTTTCAAATTGAATAAAGTTTTCAAATTGAATAAATTGCATTTGGTCCCAAATGAAGGTTGTGGATAATGGACATTATCGTGAGTGTCCATTTCATTGCATTAGAACAGGGCTGAAACCGATGAACAGGATGGACAGCTAGTTTTTATATATACACTTAATCAATAAACATCAACACCTTTCTTCGAACTGATGGGCGACACCAGTTGCTCCACATGAACGGTCGTTGGGTTACACTGCCCCCAGGTGGTTACTCACTAGCATGGCTCATTGTTCGCACGATTACGTGGAAGGTCATGATGGTCTACTCTACTCTTCTCTATTCCACTCCGTCAATCTATAAAACAAATAAGATGGACAAGAAAGTTGTATTGTTCTTGAATCTCATCTTTACTACTTTGTTGTCGCTTCAATTTATTAATAAATTGCATTACAATTAAGACCATACTTTTTTTTTTAACATTAGTTTGGTTTCATACTAGGACTTCTTCATGGCTTCTATTCGGTATTTTATTAGACCGACGCAGAGACCTTATCGTTGACGTCAGAGTCCTCTTTTTCTTCTCGTTTAGAGTGTTTCACTGGCCATGCCCACTTGAAGAACGTGGGTTCAACAAGGTACACTGGCCATGCCCACTAGAAGAACGTGGGTTCAACAAAGGCATCTCTCTCTCTCTCTCTCTCTCTCTCTCTCTCTCTCTCTCTCTCTCTCTCTCTCTCTCATTATCTATCCCACGTGCATGTGCTTATACAGATATAGGTAATTTTGAATGAATTTCTTCCCATCGTCATTGCACGACTAGTTTCACCAATCAACACTACGCTCTTATCTGAAGATCTCTCATGAAATTGTCAAGTTGTGAAACAAGATAAGCTTGTTATATGTTCGTGGGAGTTTTAAGTTGTCAGGAAGAATTGCAAGTCCCACTATGCGTTCACAGAGTTTTTCTGAAAACCCCTTTTTTTTTGTTTTTTCTTAGACTATAATTGGTAGGGATCTATGTAAATATAAGTGAACCTAAAATGCTTCTCCCTCTTAAATGTTGCGACTCAATTATCCTGTAACAGCAGTAGAAAAATCTCTAAGACATCTTTGCTCAATTCCCTAATTATGGTAAATAAGTGTCATCACTCACCAGTGATTTGTGCCCGTTATACTCATCCTTCTTTTTCCCCGAAATCTGGCTATAGGAATCTATCCCTGTTTGATCTGTAAACCTTATATTACTTTCCAAGGATAGAAGTAAGATAGAACTGCCAGTTTTATTGACTTGAGGAAATGTGGCATCTTTAATTCTTTATTTTCCAAAAAAAAAAAATAGACAGAAGGAAAAGTTGGCAATTTAGGTTGACTTTTTTGTTTTGGAATGAAAGTTTTGAATAGCAGAATACAGCACTTGTATCATCACAAAAATAATGATGAAGGTCAAAAGTATTCCGGAGAAAAATGAAAGCCGAGTGAGTCCAACTGTTGTGACAGGAGTGAGGGAGATATCTGGCCTTACCACTCCATAATGGACACTTGGAGAGGAACAATACACAAACATTGAATTATATTTAGGGGATCACATGACCCCTATTACTGGTTCTACTGGTACATGAAGACCTTGACTGATATTAATGTAGGCAATTCTTGACCCGATCCAAACCTACATCAGTAATCAGGTTGAAATTTTCTACTAAAGAGTGTGTTTTGAGTCTACAAACTAAAACACTTGTGTCTGACCGCCAACTCTGGATAAGTAGTAAGTTGGAAGTACCAATGACACCAAAGTAGAATGGGGTAGAAGAAAACTTACGTTTTACCAAAAAAAAAAAACAATAAACAAATATAGCATTGCGATCTAATTTCCAAAAAAAAAAAAGAATGTAAGAAAAGAATAAGGGTGCTCATGGATCAGACTGGCCCGAGTCTACCTGGGCCTAGCCTACTTTGGGATGAGCTTGAGCCTTATATTTAGTAGTAAGTCCGGGCTTGGGGCAAAAAAATGGGCCCATTTAACATAATGGGGCGGGCTTGGGTTCAATGGTAGAAAGCCGAAAATTGGCCCTGCCGGAGTGAGAAGGCAAAAACAATGCATTTTTTCTAAAACTGGGACTTCAACACAAACTAGCTTGCACACAAATGCATTGCAGCCAACTAAGGTATGGCTCTTTATAAATAATAATAATAATGGTAGCCTTTTTTAAAATAAAATACCATCAACTTGAAAATTTTGAAAAATATAAAATATAAAACAAATACTATGAACCCGGCCTCCGGCTTATCCTATTTTATGTGGTCGTGCTATACACTTACGGCGCAATTCGGGCTTCGGCTAAGCTTGGCCTACTGTGGCCATGTCAATTAAGTATCGACGTCATTTGTTAGAATCAAAGACCTGTTTTGGAAGGAAAAGGACAAAAACCACAAGAAAGAAAATTTACCAGCCCTAACTCCGTCATGTTCCATCATCAAGACACATTCATACAAATGTGACTATCAATTATTTAGGGCTGGTTTGTTTACATATGATCAAAATGATCTCCACCAAAGATTATTAAAGAGGTGAAGTGTTAATGATATGAGGTGAGAATGAAAGATATAAGATAGAAATGAAGATAGCACCTTAAGTAAATGATATGAGGTGAGAATGAAAGATATTCCATAGAAATGTGTTAGCATTGACCGTGTGGTCCACTTGACCTCATGCCCATGCATGGGTCCCACATCTGGAGTCTACAGTAATTAAATATTTCTCTTATATTTGGTATTTGGAAATCCTATTAGACTTAGAAACTAATAGTTACTTCCTATTTAAGATTACTAATAAGAAAGATAGTCATAATCAACTTAGGAGTTCCATGATAAGAAGGGAACTATCACAGAGGTCTATAAATATATGGGTCTATGGTAACTTGCTTCACTTAAATAGATTGCTGTTTGACTCTTTTATCACTTGCATCATCAAGAAGAAGTAGAAGTAAGTTGTAAACCCCACATATGAATAACTTGTTCTTCTCTACACGATCAACATGCGATGGAGCCAGGTATACATATAGTTTATATATTGTATTATTCAGATATGATCCATTAAAGTGAATTCTATGATTATGATTGATCGCGCTTAAAAATGTATATGTGGAAATGAATTACGGAATCAAAGTCCGACATTCACGCACTTTAAGCGTTAAGAAGAATAGTAAATAATTACAGTTCATCATTAATTTCCCTTTTGTTTACATGGGTTCAAGTGCCCTGACCGCGGGGATGCAGGTTGTTTACATACATTTTGAAAGTTTACAACCCCTCCCTCAAGTCTCAGGTGTGATCTCAATTTGGAAAATACAAGAAAATGTACATAAGGTGGAAGAAAATGTGGAAAAAGGGGAAAAAATGGGGGGTGACCGTGACCCGCAGTCACTGCCCCGTTCCAGTGACCGTGACTCACCCGCGGTCACTGGGGCCTTCCAGTGACCGTGACTCACTCGCGGTCACTGGGGCCTTCCAGTGACCGTGACTCACCCGCGGTCACTGGAACCTGTCAGTGACCGGGGGTCACGGTCACTGACAGACAATGGCCCTGTGGCTCCGTTTTTTTTGTGCTGTTCGCGCTGGTTCTTTCTTGGAATTTCTTTCAAGTGTTGGAACTCCATTCTCATGACTTTGGAGCGGTGGACAACCATCAAGAAGATCACATTTTATCATGGAATCAATTGAAACCACTGTAACTCATCATTCGTGCTTACGGACTGCATTTTTGTTTCAAGTCCAAAATGGGCAAATTTGGAGCCGGAGTTGTGTCATTTGAACCTATCATTTTCAAGGAACAAAATGAGGCCTAGAGAGGCTTCTTTCACAACTCTTGTAATGGCTAAGAAGCCCTACGAATGAGAGAAACAGAGGTGACAATGTCATCCTCTCAAAAATTGGCGTCGTACGAACATGGTATGGACTTTGGCCATTTCCCTTCCGTCTCTCCTTCTGAATTTTCTTGCTCACCTTTAAAACTAAGAAAAGAAGGTGGGAATGGTCGTGGAAGTGCTGCTGGAGCTTGCTTCTTGTTGCCTTAGGTGGTGACTTTCTTCAATTTCTTCACTTTTCTTCCTTATGTGTGTGTGTTCCTCCATTCTTCAAAATTTTCTCTTTTTATAGACTCCCAATCAGTTTTGTGCAGTTTTGGGGAGTTAATAGCAGTTGTGGGGAGTTGGATTTCGAAGAGGAGTGGAGGGAAACCACCCAAAATCGTGGGAAACATCCTTTGAAGGTCCGTAACCGCAGACTGGGCCACGGACGAGGCCCAATTTCAGGTTTTTCGCGTATGTGGCCCATTTTCATCTATTTTGGGCTCAAACAAAGTCCGATTGCCACCAAACTTGGAGGGTTGCTTCTTAACACTATTCTCTACATGTCATAAAAATTTCAGCCCTTTTTGACTTCAGGAAGTTAGTCAACTTTTTCATTAATTGGGCCCCGGTCACGGACAAGGCCCATTTTTGGAACATTGAATATGCGGTCTATTTTCCATTGTTTGAGGCCCGAATGATGTCCAATCATCACGAAACTTGGAGAGAAGTTGCTTGACACCATCTTAACTGTATCATAGAAGTTTCAGCTCTGTTTGACTACCTGAACTTGGTCAACTCCTTTTGTTTGTGGGCCCCGGTCACTCCCAAGGCCAATTCTTGGATTTTTGCATATGTGGCTTGTTTCCGCCTATTCGGGGCCCAAATGGTGTCCAATCGCCACAAAACTTGGAGGAACAGTTCTTGACACTATTTTGAGTGTGTCACAGAAGTTTCAGCTCAGTTTGACCACCTGAACTTGGTCAACTCCTTTTGTTTGTGGGCCCCGGTCACTCCCAAGGCCCATTCTTGGATTTTTGCATATGTGGCTTGTTTCCGCCTGTTCGGGGCCCAAACGGTGTCCAATCGCCACGAAACTTGGAGGAATGCTTCTTGACACTATTTTGAGTGTGTCACAAAAGTTTCAGCTCTGTTTGACCACCTAAACTTGGTCAACTCCTTTTGTTTGTGGGCCCCGGTCACTCTCAAGGCCCATTCTTGGATTTTTGCATATGTGGCTTGTTTCGGCCTGTTCGGGGCCCAAACGGTGTCCAATCGCCACGAAACTTGGAGGGATGCTTCTTGACACTATTCTGAGTGTGTCACAGAAGTTTCAGCTCTGTTTGACCACCTGAACTTGATCAACTCCTTTTGTTTGTGGGCCCCGGTCACTCCCAAGGCCCATTCTTGGATTTTTGCATATGTGGCTTGTTTCCACCTGTTCGGGACCCAAACGGTGTCCAATTGCAACGAAACTTGGAGGGATGCTTCTTGACACTATTTTGAGTGTGTCATAAAAGTTTCAGCTCAGTTTGACCACCTGAACTTGGTCAACTCCTTTTGTTTGTGGGCCCCGGTCACTCCCAAGGCCCATTCTTGGATTTTTTGCATGTGTGGCTTGTTTCCGCCTGTTCGGGGTCCAAACGGCGTCCAATCGCCACGAAACTTGGAGGAATACTTCTTGACACTATTTTGAGTGTGTCACAGAAGTATCAGCTCAGTTTGACCGCCTGAACTTGGTCAACTCCTTTTGTTTGTGGGCCCCGGTCACTCTCAAGGCCCATTCTTGAACTTTTGCATGTGTGGCTTGTTTCCGCCTGTTCGGGGCCCAAACGGTGTCCAATCGCCACGAAACTTGGAGGGATGCTTCTTGACACTATTTTGAGTGTGTCACAGAAGTTTCAGCTCTGTTTGACCACCTAAACTTGATCAACTCCTTTTGTTTGTGGGCCCCGGTCACTCCCAAGGCCCATTCTTGGATTTTTGCATATGTGGCTTGTTTCCGCCTGTTCGGGTCCCAAACGGTGTCCAATTGCCACGAAACTTGAAGGGATGCTTCTTGACACTATTTTGAGTGTGTCAAAAAAGTTTCAGCTCAGTTTGACCACCTGAACTTGGTCAACTCCTTTTGTTTGTGGGCCCCGGTCACTCTCAAGGCCCATTCTTGGACTTTTGCATATATGGCTTGTTTCCGCCTGTTCGGGATCCAAATGGTGTCCAATCGCCACGAAACTTGGAGGAACACTTCTTGACACTATTCTGAGTGTGTCACAGAAGTATCAGCTCAGTTTGACCACCTGAACTTGGTCAACTCCTTTTGTTTGTGGGCCCCGGTCACTCCCAAGGCCAATTCTTGGATTTTTGTATATGTGGCTTGTTTCTGCCTATTCGGGGCCCAAACGGTGTCCAATTGCCACGAAACTTGAAGGGATGCTTCTTGACACTATTTTGAGTGTGTCAAAAAAGTTTCAGCTCATTTTGACCACCTGAACTTGGTCAACTCCTTTTGTTTGTGGGCCCCGGTCACTCTCAAGGCCCATTCTTGGACTTTTGCATGTATGGCTTGTTTCCGCCTGTTCGGGATCCAAATGGTGTCCAATCGCCACGAAACTTGGAGGAACACTTCTTGACACTATTCTGAGTGTGTCACAGAAGTATCAGCTCAGTTTGACCACCTGAACTTGGTCAACTCCTTTTGTTTGTGGGCCCCGGTCACTCCCAAGGCCAATTCTTGGATTTTTGTATATGTGGCTTGTTTCTGCCTATTCGGGGCCCAAACGGTGTCCAATCACCACAAAACTTGGAGGAACACTTCTTGACACTATTTTGAGTGTGTCACAGAGGTTTCAGCTCAGTTTCACCACCTGAATTTGGTCAACTCCTTTTGTTTGTGGGCCCTGATCACTCCCAAGGCCCTTTCTTGGATTTTTGCATATGTGGCTTGTTTCCGCCTGTTCGGGGCCCAAACGGTGTCCAATCGCCACGAAACTTGGAGGGATGCTTCTTGACACTATTTTGAGTGTGTCACAAAAGTTTCAGCTCTGTTTGAGCACCTAAACTTGATCAACTCCTTTTGTTTGTGGGCCCCGGTCACTCCCAAGGCCCATTCTTGGATTTTTGCATATGTGGCTTGTTTCCGCCTGTTCGGGGCCCAAACGGTGTCCAATTGCCACGAAACTTGGAGGGGTGCTTCTTGACACTATTTTGAGTGTGTCATAAAAGTTTCGGCTCAGTTTGACCACCTGAACTTGGTCAACTCCTTTTGTTTGTGGGCCCCGG
Organism: Sextonia rubra; assembly: GCA_037013555.1. Classification (NCBI taxonomy): domain Eukaryota; kingdom Viridiplantae; phylum Streptophyta; class Magnoliopsida; order Laurales; family Lauraceae; genus Sextonia; species Sextonia rubra. The sequence continues at coordinate 11,106,523 of JASUAD010000001.1, read as the reverse complement.
TCACTCTCAAGGCCCATTCTTGGATTTTTGCATATGTGGCTTGTTTCTGCCTGTTCGGGGCCCAAACGGTGTCCAACTGCCAACTTGGAGGGATGCTTCTTGACACTATTTAGAGTGTGTCAAAAAAGTTTCAGCTCAGTTTGACCACCTGAACTTGGTCAACTCCTTTTGTTTGTGGGCCCCGGTCACTCTCAAGGCCCATTCTTGGATTTTTGCATGTGTGGCTTGTGTCCGCCTGTTCGGGGTCCAAACGGTGTCCAATCGCCACGAAACTTGGAGGAACACTTCTTGACACTATTTTGAGTGTGTCACAGAAGTTTCAGCTCAGTTTGACCGCCTGAACTTGGTCAACTGCTTTTGTTTGTGGGCCCCGGTCACTCCCAAGGCCCATTCTTGGATTTTTGCATATGTGGCTTGTTTCCGCCTGTTCGGAGTCCAAACGACGTCCAATCACCACGAAACTTGGAGGAACACTTCTTAACACTATTTTGAGTGTGTCACAGAAGTTTCAGTCCTGTTTGACCATCTGAACTTGGTCAACTCCTTTTGTTTGTGGGCCCCGGTCACTCTCAAGGCCCATTCTTGAACTTTTGCATATGTAGCTTGTTTCCGCCTGTTTGGGGTCCAAACGACGTTCAATCGCCACGAAACTTGGAGGAACACTTCTTGACACTATTTTGAGTGTGTCACAGAAGTTTTAGCTCTGTTTGACCACCTGAACTTGGTCAACTCTCTGGTTGACTTTTTTATGACAGTGGGCCATTGTTTCAGCTGTTTGAAGCCCAAATGAACCCGGTTTGATTTGAAACTTGGAGGGACTGACGTCAAGAACATCTTGGAGTATTCATCCAAATTTCATGTAATTTGGATTTGAGGAAGTAGGATTTCGAACAGTAACCTATTCATTGCATGCGTTAGGTCACTATTCACTCCACATTGAAATAGTTAGCTTGTTTTCTATCCGAACAGCCTCCCCTTGACTTGAAACTTTGGGAGAATAACTTAGAGCATTCATTGAGCATTTGTTCCAAATTTTATTTGCTTTGGCCTTCTGGAAGTAAGATCTTAGCCGATAACCCCCAAATTCGGGATTACTGTCCTCTAAGCTGACATGTAATGAAATTTAGGCCAAACAGAGTCTTTTCATCTTGAAAATTTGCAAAGTATCTTCTGAGCACGACTGAAGCTTCGTGTCTAAATTTCATTAATTTTGGACATTGGGAAGCAGGACTTTGGTCAGTGACCCCCTGGCTTGGGGGGGGAACTAACTTCAGGCTGACATGCTTGTGGCTTTTGAGTTTGATGATGTCTGTTCAACCCGAAATTTGAACTTCCTCTGAGAGTTCCAGCTACCTTGATCTTCATGGAATGCCGGTTCTCACAGTGATTCCCCAGGATCTGCAAATAACCTCTGTAGCTTAAATTAAGTTGAGATGAGGTGTCTTTGCTGCAGTATTTGCAATTTTTATAGGTCAACAATGATAAATCTAACAGTTGGTATCAGAGCAAGATTTCTGAATCTAATTTGAATGATCAATTATAGGGTTTTTATTTTGTTTAAAATTATTTATATTTTATGCATTTCAAATTGGGTGCTGGGAATTGGCGACAGTGGCAAAAGCCGAAACTCAAAGCCCCTTTTATGCCGCGTGTTTTCCTTTTCTTCTTTTCTTTAAAAAAAATTGTTGACTTTTCTCTCTTGACAACTTGTCAAATCATGGGGAGAAAGGATAAGACTCATGTGCTTTTCAATGACCACACATAAAAGATATCAATGTATTTCTCACCACTCTATACAAACGGAGACAAGAAAAAGTAAGGTAGCCGAACATTAGTTCATCAGACGGCTGTGTAGAAATAAAATAAAGCAATAACCCCTTTATTTAAGTACAGTTCCATAACGCTTTATTTAAGTTCCATACCATCATAAATATATACATCTTATTTTATAAAAGAATTTCAATTGGGTAATTTAAACAGATCATTACTCAAGTGATCCATAATATTAGGGATAAGTTCCCGAATGATAAAGATACTACCATGATGTTAATGTTAGCAATTAATTACAGATCTATTCTTTGAACTGTCAAAATAATAAAGTGACCTTTATAGATAGATCCGATCTCGGATTTTCAATATGTCTTCTTCTTTGTGTTTCTGGAAGTCAAATATACCAGATTAGCAGTATGGATCGACCATCCAGAAATTTTTAATTAAATGGCATATTAATCAGTGAATATTTTACTCATTAAAGCTTAATGTTGCATTTAATTTGTCAAATTTCTATTGATCATGAGTTAAGAAAAGTCCATGTGTGAATGTATATACACATCTATGCCTAATTTGAGGAAAATCTATGGATGAATTAATGATTACATTAATTGTAAAGTATTAATTAAGAAATATTAGGTTTGTAATTAATTTAAATAAAGTTATTTGGATAATTAATCACATGTAAGAACACCTATATTAATGGATTAATGATCTGAATAGTTTAAATGAGTCAATTAATATTTGTTTAGATTTTTTTTTTTCTTAATGAAGCCCAACTTAAAGTTAAAGTGGGCAATTAATTTTTTTTAATCATTGAGACAAGAATATCCAGTCCAATTAGAGAGATGTTTTTAAATGGACTCATTAGAATTAATTTCTCATTAGTAAAATTCACAATTTGTTCAATTTGGATGTTATCAAAGTAACCTAAAATTATGATATATTATTTATTTTGTGTTAAAGAATTACTATAATTTTGTGACATTTAATTGCACCTAAATTGCGTTTCAAAATGTAGATTGAATATTGACCCAAAGGCTCAATCATCTCTTAACCACTTGAAAACGGGATAGGATATGCTCAATATGTATGATATGAGCATGTTTAATCCTTGCCTAAAGGTGTAGTCAACTTATTCATGACATATGTTATTAACCATAATCTCATTAATAAGGATAGTAATAAATTAACATGTCATATTCACCGAAAGGTGATTAATGATGATGTACTTATTTCTCACCAATCTAAGTTTATTATATGTTTAAATTTAAATTGAATTATTGTTTTTCATGTTAAATTCAAAGCTTATATTTTTTTATATATTTATTTTCAGTTTTGAATTCAATTATATTGTCATCCTATCTGGGATCCATCCCTATTCTAGATGGATCAAACTATGCCAATTGAAAAGATATGCTGCCTCTTAGTTAAGTTATTTAAAATTGGATACGGTAATAGAAGAACCAAAACCTCTTATGCCCACTGAATTGAGTTCTGTAGCTACAAAAACAAAATATGAAAAGTGGATAAGGTCCAATAAAGTGGATATTTCGAATCCAGTTTAGTAGATGTTCCATTAAATACTTGGTGGGCTAACTCTGGTGCAATCGTTCATGTTTCTAGTTGTATACAAGGATTCCTTACAAGCCAAAGTCCAAGTGATGGCCAAAGAACCATCATGATGGGGAACCAACATGAATCAAGAGTCCAAGTGATAGGGACTTACAGAATTGTGCTGGACACTAAATTCCAACTAGATCTCCATGATACTTTTTATGTTTCATCCATTTCTGGGAATTTAATTTATATTTCAAAATTAGATCAATATTGTTTTACATTTAATTTTGGTAATGGATTTATGAATGTTTATAGACATGGTATTTTAATTGGTAGTGGATCTTTATGTGATGGTTTATATAAATTAAAATTAAATTCAGTTTTTATAGAAACCCTATCTGCCCAGCACAATAATTATAGCATGAATGTAGGCTTAAAGAGAAGACTGATAAAAGAGAACTCATCTAAGATGTGTCATAAACGCTTAGGACACATCTCGAAAGAGAGAATGGTGAGATTGGTGAAAGATAAGTTATTACCAAACTTAAATTTTACTGATTTTGGTGACTGTATTGATTGTATCGAAGGCAGACAAAAAAGGACAATCAAGAAAACATCCACAATAAGTTCAGGACTTCTCAAACTAATTTATATGGACATCTGTGGAAAATTGCATTTACCTTGTTTTACTGAAGAAGAGTATTTCATCACCTTTATAGATGACTACTCACAGTATGGATATGTCTATCTCATTAAAGATAAATCTAAAACGTTAAATGTCTTTAAAATATTCAAAGCGAAGGTAGAGTAACAACTAGACAGAAAAAGTAAGGTCGTAAGATCAGATCGAGGTGATGAATACTATAGCCGATATGATGAATTAGGCCGTAACCCAGGGCTATTCGCTAGATTCCTAAAAGAAGAAGGCGTTGTTGCTCAATACACAGTGCCAGGAACCCCTCAGCATAATACTGTTGCTAAGAGAAAAAAATAGAACACTTATGGATATGGTTAGGACCATGGTGAGTAATACCAATTTACCCAATTCAATGTAGAGAGAGACACTAAAGATGGCTATTTATATTTTGAATCGTGTTCCTACTCAGGCAGTCCCTAAAAGCCATTTGAGTTATGAATCGATAAGAAACCTAGTTTAATCCATTTCAGAGTCTGGGGTTACCCATCTGAAGTAATAGTCTTCAATGCACATGAAGAGAAATTAGACCCAAGAACTGTTAACAGATTTTTCATTGATTATCCGCAAAGGCCTAATGGGTATATGTTTTACTATCTAAACAACAGTATCAAAATCGTAGAATCAAATAACGCTAAATTCTTGGAGGATCACATAAATAGTGGGAGTCATCATATTAGAAACTGTACTTTCAATGAAATTAGGGAATAAACTTTGTTGCCTAATGCAAATGATGGTGTTAAAATTCCTCTCGATATTACTTATAAAGATAACTTAGAGGAGGAACAACCTAATTAACATAGAGATACTCCCAGAATAGACTATCTTAAATGATCCAATCATGAATGATGCAGAATAGAATATTGATGAAATAGATACGGGAGAATTGAGATGGTCCACTGGAGAGAGAAGGCCTACAATCTCAGACGATAATATTGTGTATTTGAAGGAAATAGCTATTGAAATGACGGAAGATCCAAGGACATTCAAAGAAGCCATGAATAGTAAAAATTTTGATAAATGGTGAAACACTCTGACCCTAATTAAACCAGTTTAGCAACTAATTAATTCCCTTTTGGTCATTTTCCAGCAAATTAGTTTGGTCAATGTCGTTTTGTCCTTTTGAGTTATATTTCGGGCCATGGATAGGTACTTATGTTGAGTTTAACCTAGATTAGGTAGACACGAGCCCTTTTTTGTAATTTTAGACTTTGTAAGATTTCGTCATTCATACATCATCTTGGTGTTTTCATGTGCATCTCATTAAGCTTGTTGATTTCCGTAATTGACTTGCATACAAACGACTTCGTTTGTCTTCGATGGATGTTTATTTGACTCAAATTGAAATTGCAATGAAACACTTGGACTTTCTTATAAATTTTCCAACAAATGTCTTATATAAGAAGAGCACCGACCTATTGACTCTCCAACGACTTATTCTTTTTCGTTCATCTTCTTTCTTCTTCTTTTCTTCACTCCTTGTTCTCTCACCAACAGGAGAGAGTTGTTGTTTGGGTGATTTTGAATCTTCTTTTTAGTTTTTTCCTCCTTGTGTTAGTTGCTTGTCATCTAGGTATGAATTTTGATTACTACTTCTTCGAGTCTAGAATACTCTCATCTCACTGCATGCACTCATCTTTTCTCCCTTCATGCATGCATGGCTACTAGGGTCACATAGAGATATCCAAGTTGAGCCAAAGGACGGAGATTAACTTGAAAAAGCTCAATTAAGGCAAGTATAAACAAATATTGGACGAACACATGTTAGTAGACTTTGATTTACCAATTTTTTACACTTTTCATGGTTTATAGCCTTTCTGTATACGTTTATATGCTCTTATTTCCAATTGTCTCAAATCCATTCATTTCTTAACTGTACGTGAAGTCCTTTAGTTTCAGTGTTTCTGAAGTTTACGGCTAAGCCGTAGGATTTCACGGTTCAAACTCTAGATAGCAGCATAATGTGGATTTCTACTACGGCTAAGCCGTAAAATACACTACAGTTAAGCTGTAACTTAGCCGTGGTCCAGCCACAAGTCATTTTATAACTTGACGACCTTAGAGCAGGAAATATTGAGACCCTTCTACGGCTAAGCCATAGCCAAACTGTGGCTCAACCATAGACCACATACAGCTAAGCCGTAAGAGAAAGCACGGTTCAACCGTGGCTCATCGTATTTGCAGGAGTAATTCTAGGGAATTACGGCTCAGCCGTATTATGCACTATGGCTCAGCCGTAAGTCACCCATGGCTAAGCCGTGAGCCCACTGAAAACTAGGGAAAAAGGTAGGGAACTATTAAGAGACCTTATAGGGCCTTCATGTTGGATTCATGTACCCCTTAACTTATCCAATGGAATACATGAATATCATAAATGGTCTTGATGGCTGTGACTTATTCATGTGTGTTGTTCAATTATTAAGCACCTCTCCATGGGCGTTGGTTTAATGGGCTTCGATACATCTTCCTGATACAATGTGATACAAAAAGACAGACAACTATGTATCGAACAACTTAAAACTACGTCATCATGCACGGTTAGAAACAATGGACAACTATCTTAGGGTTGACTAGTAAACTATCGTGATCCCATGAAAATGAACTGAATTGCGTAGCATGATGGTTCCGGTTATTGCCTTCCATTTTTTTACTATTGCTTTGACTTGCATGACTATTGATTTGACTTGAACGATCATGTCATTTGTAATTAAGCTAATTGCGGTATTTCATGAGATATATGTTTGACTTTGACTCGAATTGAATTAACTTACATACGAATGCATTACTCAAGTTTACGTGTATGACATGATTGACACGGTCTAGCTCTACTCAATTTCAACCTTATGATACCCGACGGGGTTGACTTTGGTATAGCATGTTTATTGCCATTGCGGTGTGCTCTTGTCTTAGGGCTTCCGGACCCCAGGAACTAGAGATCCATTCGTACCCTAGCCCGATCGATGGTGTTCTCAATGCATAGATCCCTAGAGGGAGGATATGACAAATGTAGTAACCACCTAATACAGTATTGCTATTTATTGAATCATATGGCATGTTCTATTTCATTGCACAAAATGCTTAGCATACTAATTTGCAAACCGATTTGATCGCCTGTACACGATTCTTACAGATACAATACGTGTTACCTTAATGTTGCTTATGATTTATTGAATAGTCTTATTCACTGATTGTCCTTGGTGTTACGGCTCAAATCCCACTCCTAATCCCTCGATGGTCAGTAAGACTTTAGAGGCGATCATAGAGGCCCCATTAGGGCTAGACGAGTGACCTTGATCAATTCACCCCGGAGAGCAGCATGACTTAAACTAGGCCTCATTTTGATATGTTGATTACATTTTGTTTGCATTGGGTTATACCTCTCTACATTTTGTGTATTATAGAAACTTTCTCCTCACTTTCTTGTAAAGACATGGCTTTCTTGTATATATTATTAATGTTCTTAGTTTTGATGTATCCTCTTCTTATGTAATAATACTGACAGCTTCTACATACAATGGTATTGCAACTGTATTTTCCCTTGTATGTATGCACTTAGACTGGGTCTAAGTATGTATGTATAGGAGTACGTGTGTCACCGATTGAGTTTAATTTTAATCCCCGATTTCTTGGGCTCGGGTCATGACAAATGGTTAAATGCAATGAACAATAAGATTAAATCTATGGCCAATAATGAAGTTTAGGATCTCGTCGAATTACCTGCAGGGTCCAAAGCTGTTGGCTATAAATGGGTCTTTAAGACTAAAAGGGACTCTAAAAGAAATATCAAATGATTTAAAGCCTAACTTGTAGCTAAAGGTTTCACTCAAAAAGAAGGCATCGATTACAATGAAACCTACTCACTAATATCAAAGAAGGATTCATTGAGAATGATTATAGCACTTATAACACACTATAATTTAGAGCTACATCAAATGGATGTCAAAACGGCATTTCTAACTAGAAATTAAGAAGAGGAAGTTTACATGTTCCAACCTTAAGGGTTCATTGAACAGGGGAAAGAAAGTTTAGTATGCAAATTAAAGAGGTAAATATATGGACTCAAACAAGCTTCTATATAGTGGTACTTAAAGTTCAATTAGTTTATCACATCTTTTAGTTTTACTGAAAATATTGCAAACCATTCTATATATCTTAAAATCAATGAGAGTAAGTTTATAATATTGGTCCTATATGTTGACGACATCTTATTAGCCAGTAACCGTCTTGGTATGATCCCTGAAACTAAAGATTATCTTGAGGCAAACTTTGATATGAAAGATTTAGACAAAGCATCTTTTGTAATAGGAATTTAGATATATCGGGACCGATCTCGAAAATTACTTAGGTTGTCTCAGGAAGCCTATATCAAAACAATCCTCAAGAGGTTTAATATGGAAGGCTATAAAGCATAAGATGCTCCTATAATCAAAGGAGACAAATTTAGAAAAGACCAATGTCCAAAGAATGAAATATAAAAGAAGCAAATGGAAAAGTGTCCTTATGCAACAACTGTCAACAATTTGATTTATGCTCAAACATGTACAAGACCAAACATAAGTTTTGTAGTAGGAATGCTTAACAGATACGAAAGTAATCCGAGTATGTTTCACTGGCAAACGGTAAAGAAAGTATTGCGTTACTTAAGCGGTACTCGAAAATATATGCTCACATATAAAAAAATCCGATCATTTGGAGGTGATTGGATATTTAGATATAGACTTTACAGAATATTCCGATACTAGGAGATCTACTTTAGCATATGTTTTCCTACTAGCAAGCAAGCAGTTTCATAAAGGAGTGCAAAGTAAACTTTGATCACTCCATCTACATTTCATGCAAAGTACGTGACTTGCTTTGAAGCCACGGGTCATGCGCTGTAGAAGCGTAATTTCATCTCAGGACTTCAAATTATAGATTATATCTCGAAGCCACTGATGATTTACTATGACAATTGTGCAGCAATGTGTTTTGCCAATGATGACAAGTGTTTCCACAATTTGAAGTAACTAAAAGTTAAATACCTTGTACTTAAAAAAAATATGAAATGGTTTAGTATCTATTGTTGGAACTCCGACGAGTCTCATGATAGCTAATCCATTAACGAAAGCATTAGCACCTATGGTCTATAAGGAATATGTTGTAAATATGGGCCTGTAGGATTTGCCCAATTAGGATTATTTTATGTTATGTTGACACTATTAAAAAGATTATTAAAGTTACAAATTTCTATATTTTGTAATCCTTATCTCTTATATAACTTGCACATGTAGTTATTGTGGAAAATAGTAAGAATGTACAGTTATGACATTACAGTACCCACCAAATTAAGAATATCATGTCAAGAGTCCTAATTTTACCCTCATTAAAGATTGGGTAAACAAAGATGTCTTTGTTGTGATCATGGAAGGGAGCACATCATTAAAGATGTTTAACCGTTATACTTCGCATCGACAAATTTATTTAATCACAAATTAAAGATTTAGATCAAAGTTTGAGTAGAACGAGTTTTATCGGTATACCGGTCAAAATCAATTTTTTTTTCCAAATTTCTAAGTCCAAATTGAGTCATTTTTCAAAATAAATTATTTTCTATAAAATAATAATAATAAATTGAGGATGTGGTTTGCGGTTAGTTAGCCCAAGTGAGACAATATTAGCATTGGACGTATGGTCCACTTGACCGCATGCCCATGCATGAGTCCCACCTCTGGAGTTCAAAGCAATTAAAGACTCCTTTTCTATTTGATATTTGGAAATCCTATTGGACTTGGAAACTAATAATTACTTCCTACTTAAGATAACTAATAAGAGGAATAGTCCTAATTAACTTAGGAGTTCCATAATAAGAAGGGAACTATCATAGAGATCTATAAATATATGAGCCTAGTGTAACTTGCTTTACTTAAAAGAGATTACTGCTTTGCTCTCTCATCAATTGCACACATCAATGAGAAGTAGCAGTGAGTTGTAAACTCTACAAGCGAATAGCTTGTTCTTCTCTACACAATCAACATACAATGAAGCCAGATATACTTGTAGTTTATATATTGTATTATTCAAATTTGATCCGATGAAATTGATACTATGATTATGGTAAATCTAACACAATGTAGATAGCATCTTTACTTTTTTCACATTTGAATTACTTGTGTGATTGTAAGGTATGTATTTCCTATCTTTCCTAAATTCAATTTTGTATATTCAACTTGGATCGTCATTTTTAATCACTCTGAATAAATTTTTGAGGTATGAAAATTCTGAGTGCTCTTTGCAAACAAATAGACCTCTAAGATCTTTCACCGGTGGGGTTATTCTTCTCCAAAACAGGCAGAGAGGAAGAGATCAACAAAACCACCATAATGATTGAGAATCATTGACATTTTCTTCTCATTGTCGTGGCTCCACTTCTTGGCTTTTTGAGGGAAAATGGGGATCCATCTTCTCAAAACCAGGCACCAGAATTTCAACACACGTGCTTGCAAGGACTCTGTTAAAATACATATGAAAGCCCTGGGATTGTTTCCATTGTTGTTGCAGTACGATCGGTCTTTCTCCTGTATTCCATTTTGACTATTTGCTTTCTTGGATTGATTAGCTTCTTGAAATAAGACGCGGTCAATGATCATAGCTGAATTCTATGAAAAAGTTGGGGGTTGCATTTAAAAATGAGCTACAGAGTCCATAAAACATCCCAACGGAACTGGGTTTTTTAGGCCTAGTTTGAAATTTGATCCTTGCTACAAGTCATCCAGTCCAGAAGGAAACGAGTGGTGATGAGTGAATGCTCCACCTATTGACTTTTACAGATCCAAACAACTCGTTACCAACCAATAGTTCTCACACATCTTATACTCATTGCGTTTCGTGTTTCAGTTGGCAACATGCAAAAGCAGAGTGTTTTTTTTTTAACTCTCATTTTTTCAGTTTGAAAGGTAGCAAGAACGAATAACCTAACAATAAATTTTCTAATTAAATCATCATCATCATCAAGAAATCCTTTTGCAAGATCTGTAATTAAATCAATGGCATAGCAAAATGCTAAATAAAATCGCTCCAAAGAGTTGATCTACTCCACGGTCAAAAAGAAAAGTAAAAGAAAGAAAGAACTGAGCCCTTGTTGACATTTTAAGTTTATTATTGTGACGTGATGGAGAAGTCTATGAGAGAGTTGGGAAAAAAAAATTAGAAAAAACTTGGCATAGATCAACTTTGCAAGCCTTTCAGAACAAAAAAATAAAAAAGGCCCTTCACTCCCGCTTGGTCGCGTTCTGGACATCCCACACATCTCTCATTGTTCATCCCCAATGATATGATCTAATTTGGCTGAGTAGGAGTAGTGAAACTTTAAAATAACCCACTTGTTGAAGATCTAAGCTACTCAAAATGATTGGTAAAGTATAAGGGCCCCGGTATAGAGCTCCACTCCTTTATATAATGAATCCAGACTCCATCTTATACAGATGATGAATGAATAGGCAGTTTTAACATTACCAAATATTTGTTTGCTTTAGAATACATAGGTATTGAAAGAATACATGTCATAAGTATTTTTTTTTAAACTTTTTTGTCAAGCCTAAAAACTGTCAAGAAGACCAAAGGTGAATATCCAAAATGCTAATTAATAACATTTCGTTTAATGAAAACTAAATAAAAATTATATATAGAAAATGAATACCCAACTGTCACCTATTAATTAAATACTAACAAAAGTAAAGATTTAATCTACATCTCCACCTACTCACTTCATATCCTTTACACCTCCTTCATGAACTTCATCTGACCTTGAATTCCTGTGTTCAATTCTTATTAAATGCAATCCAAACAAACAGGCCCCTAAGGAACTAGATCTAACGATCAAAAGTGCCCTCCTATGAGAGTACACAGCTTGCTTAAGGGCTACGAAATCCGGCAAAATCAATGCTTTTGCTTATTTAAAAAAGCAGGTCATGCGCAAAATTTTGTAGGCCAATCAATTTTAAAGCCAAGCATGAAAAATACTAAGCCCAGCCCAGCCTAAACCTCTTTTTTATCTCGCAAACATTTGTGCATTTTGTTTGAGCAAATATCTAGGTTTACGTACGAATGAATATGATTACTATGTGAGTTTCATATTAATTTATTTTATATGATATTATTTGATTTTCATGTTATTCTGATGCAATTATAATGAAAATTTTTTACTATTATGTTTTTTATATGCCTCATCTACATACACTTGCTCTGAATAAATACGTCCCAACTTAGACCCTCTTCAGTATATGGGTCACGGACTACACTACTGAAAAGCATACCTAGAGGTGACTGAATGACAACCGTGAGTTCCAATTGCGATATGAAAAGAAAGGCCAACCAACCACAAATACCAGAGAAACCAGAATCTACCAAAAAATATCACACATAATGGCTAATGGAAGAAAATTTTAAACAAAATTAAAAAATTAAAAAGATAAAAAAACACTCATCTATCTACAAGTACTAAATTTCCACGATTTTCTAGTAAACGTGTTTCTAATCTATGTGACCAAGAATGAATGTATGAAATGAAAAAGCTGGTCGCCTGATTTCACTTGAATAAATAAATTCCCATTTGTCCACCAAGTATTGAATAAATGCAATTTTCTAGAGAATGCGCTTTCATCTTAGGAGCACCAATGTCTGTACTTGTGCAGTCACCTTTCATCATCCAAGGGTTGTTTTACCTTACTTGAAGTCTTCTTTCCTCACCAAAGGCTCTCTTACCTCACCCAAGGTCTTCTTCCCTTACAAGAGGGCTAGCATCCCAGGCTCCTAGCCCCAAAAGCTGGATACTAAGTATTCCTCTGACAAAATTAATGGCATGCCCACCATCGTATCTACGCCCATAGGAAGCACCAGGTTAGACTTTACGCACCCTGTTGGAAAGAGGAAAACACCTGCACCTGCCAGGCGGCAAGAAACCTCATAAAACAAAATAACCTCAGAATTTGAGATTTCGTAAACTGATGACCGCCTTGAATCTAAAACTAGAAGACCATAAACTCTTCACCCCTCAATTAACCATCAAGGCCTGCTGCACACTCTAGTTTCTTGTTGAGATGGAAGGGCACCCTCGAATCTTCACAAACTTGGTATATGGGCTCATACACTTGTACAGCCAAAATTTCCCGACAGGTATTTTTCCCTTTTTTTCTCTGTCGTCATCCCTAGGTCTTAGACCCAACCAGACTAATCCCACAAATGGCACCCGCTAAACCCACACAAACACACACTAAGCAAATGTAGAGACGGTTTCAAACACAAGATGTGGGAAGCAAAGCTAAGCCTTATGCCACCCCACTACCCACCAACAGCCAGGTGGATTTTCCAGGCGCACATTTGTTTCCCCCTCTTTTTCTTCTTGTTTTCACAAGGGACTCATTTACCCACACACTACTCCTGCCTGACATGTCTGCTTTTTGGCTATAACAAATTACAGGAAATTAGATTTCAGGTTACCTTCGCAGGGGCAACCACAGCCTATGATCCAAACTATGCAGAGGGAATTTTTTCAGAAACTCCAAAAACAAAGAAGAACAAAAGAAGAGATCATCCAAGTCCCATCAGCTGAACTAAAATAGCAATTCAACCCGCCCTGTGGGGCCTACAGTACAGCAGCCTATTCAACTTATCTTTATGCATTGTTTACAGCTTAAATAACTTACTTTGGATTATAAACATGTCATGATGGCCCCCTAAAACAAATGGCCAATTCAATCCAACTGTTAATTCTGCAGTCTTATTCACATACTTACCCCCAAATCAAATTAAACATTCAAACACAAAGCAAAACTGCATCTTTCCTATCCAACCATCACCATACCTAGAGTTGATTGCAGCAGACCCCACAATCTGCATTGGAGTCTTAGACCACCACCAACAGAATGTTGTGATGAAAGACTATTCAGTTCAGCAAATCAATCCAAACAAAGGCCCAGCATAAACAAACCAGAAAGCAAAGCCTACAAGTTCTAGGGATCTCCTTTAGTCATGAAGGAGATCAACTTCTAGTGATCATAATGCCATAGCCATGAAATGTGACCAGCACCACCTAAATGTTTTTTTATGGAACACATGCCATATTCATGAATGGCAGATCTGGATACATGGATTTCGCATGCCTGGAAAGTCAGCACATAATCGAGGCTGCTTGAAAGAACAGAAAGGAGGGATCAATCACATACCTTAAACAGAGATGCCACACACCATCCATCAGCTCCTTGCTAAATTGATAGATGCTCTCCCAAACTACTACTGAATGAGTCCGAGCATTTAACAAAAGTGGTACAAGTCAGTAACAGTCAGCACTCAGTAATCATGCAAATGCTGCAGCAAGCAGATTTTGACATAAGAAGTGCAAGGAACATTAAGCCCTGCACACCAGAACCAAAAAACCTCTCCAAGTTGTATCCCCAGTGACCCTGCACAATCTCCTGAACCAAGTTTCAAACAACCAAGCTTAGACATTCCCTAAAACATCCAGCTACAATTCAGATTTCATTGTAAGAACCAGTGCAGCTCATCCTATAGAATTCAATGCTTCAACTAAAGGTAACTGCATAGATAAGCTCAATGTTACGAACCACCAGTTAAATGGAATCCCCCTCCCCCTCCTTTTTTTTTTTATGCCATTCATCATTCAGTGGTCAGCCTCTTCAGAGTCAACATTGACTAAGAGTTATCACTGTAGGCCTTGGAAACCAGAATAAATAAAAACACTACACAAAACCAGCATGAACATTGAACAGTGCTATCAAAGCATATAAGTACAAAATTTTTGTCACATATAAATATAAATGCATCATCAGCAATACTTAGGCAAGAAAACATCAAACATTCTGGTGACATAATAACAGTCAAGGGTGAAATCAACCCCTTGAGTTAGCAGATAAATGTTCTAGAATATAGAATACAGGTTTTCTTTTGCTACTTTCCTAAATTAATTTATCCCTTGAATGCTTTACATGCACACATGCATGAGAGAGAGAGAGAGAGAGAGAGAGAGAGAGAAGATTTCCTGCAAGCTTCATTTTAAAAAATAATATATATATAAAAACCAAGGTGGAGATGTTGAAGTTCATGAAAAAATTCATACTAATATTCGCATACTACAAAGCGGAGAAGTTGAAGTTCATCAGCAATTATTTGATCCTTCCAACTTGACGATATGCTAGGAACCGTTACCCCAAGACTGAACACATTGATCAAATTGTTCTGTGATACTAACAAAGGCCCTCAAAAATAACAATGATCTGATGGCCAAAAAACAAGTCAGTTTGGGAAATTCTTCCAAAACTAGACATCTTTTGTGCTGAATGTGTATGATTCATGTACTTCATTTTTAAGTCTGAATTTATTGCCTGCAGCCCAGTTGTAGGAATGCCTAATGAAAACTCAAGTGTGCAGATGGTTTGGATGGTTCATAAAGTTGGCCTGCTATGTTGTCCATCACCATCAACAAGGTGAAGGATAGATACGCATGAATATTTTATATATATATATATATTCACAGCACCAGAGGATGAACACATCAACAGAGACAGAAAGTCACAAATACGAAATGTACAAATTCAAGAATAAAAAGTATTGTGCTATCTCTTCAGGTCAGATAGTATGGCCTTAGTTCAGAGATGCAAACATGTCTAAACTGCAGAGATGGGAGACATCCACAACTGGGATACAGTTCCCACCGTGTTTCAGTGATCTAGAGGGTTGAAGAGATATGCCCAACTAGATGGGGAATGCTCTGGCACCATCCACAATGAAAGATGATAGCCAGTTGATTTTTTCTTCTTTATTACATACACTGTTGTTGTATTCATTATTTTTTTTTAAAAATCTACTTGCATTGAATACAACAAAAATCTGTGTGGATGGATTGTGGTTGTGTGAACTCCACATTGGCCACATGAGGTGGGACAAGGGATGACTTGCTGAATCTATATAGATAAATCAGGCGGGTCCCTCTCGCATGGAGTGTAAAATTCTGAGCTCAGTGGCAATATTTGCTTGTAACTGGTTTAATTAAAGAAAAAGTACACCTGAAATCTTGACACCTGTTTATTTTTTTACAATAAATCAAACACACCATCAGATGCTGCAAAAGAAAGTAAAAATCAGGTACACACAAAAAACTTCTCAGAAAAATGACACAGCAAATTAAAAATTATTAACCAGCCGGTAAGAAAGCATGGAAAATTTGCACTTGAAACACCAGATTACTATGCCTTATTCAGACCCAGAATTAAAAATGATCCATGTGAAATACATGGGTTAGATACAGAAAAAGATAGCAATAGAAAGATGCATTAAATACAGTATCCTTAATAATAGCAATATACATAAAAGCACTGTTCACAAGCAACCAACAACTCAATGGAAACCAAATTATCTATCGACAGAAAAATGGTATAAAGCACTTCACATATAATCCATGTTTACATGTTTCCATACAGCAGGAGCCGTTGTGACTTATCTGCAACAATTACAAACGCAAGAGCAACCAAGCCCTGAGTACACCAAGTTTTAAGCATCACTGAATGTGTCTGTAGTCACCTTCATTAAAATTACAGTGTTCTGATATCCAGAAAGTGATCGTGCAATGAAAAGTTGCAGGCACTTTCACAGCCTGTACAATTGTGTTCTGCAAAACCCTTTTTCCCTCCAGAACTACCCCTGTCCTGAAAATTAAAAAACAAGAATAAATTTTTAGAAAAGACAGTTCATATGCAGAAAGATAAAGATGCTTTCATACATAAGCATGTAAGGGTATCAAACATTCTAGAAGATTGTCATATGCACCTACACACCAAGGACTCCTTCCTTTGCACATGCACGCAAACACATGGAGCTTCTAGAAACAGATATTTCAAGCTTTTAAATCACTTCCATCTCTACATACCAATCATTTGGCAGATGAACTGCGATGGAATGAAGGAAGCCAACTGCTTGAAGTACCAATGTTGCTAACCATTTCTTGGCCAATGTGTGCGGCTTCTGTTGGCAAGACCTGTTTCATTCCCGACGAAATTTTCTTCGACGAGTCTAATAGGGAAAATGCAGTAGACAGAACGTGCCCCTTTTCTGCAGAAGCCCCTACTTTCTGCAACATTGAAACCGAATAAGCAGTGACCTCCCACAAAACAACAGAAATAAACGTAACAGTCTGTTTGCTAGGTAACCAAATTACTAATAAGTACATTGTTCTCATCACGATCGAGAATCACAACTATATATATAATGTAATAGGAAGGTTTCTGCAAAATAAAATAAAGTTGCTTATTCATCCTATGTTAGCCAAATTTGCTAGAGCCTCACTTAGATGCAACTCTCATTTGCTACAGCTTCTCTCACTCACACGTGATGACGCTTTCCCCAAGGTATATAAACCGCCAAGGCAATTCCCCCAGCCCCCAGGCACACACATGAAACCTGCATATTTGCACTGGGTAAGTCAGAAGTGGGATTTGAACACACGACATGGGGAGCAAACCAACACATTATGCCAGTCATCCAACTCCCATGGAGCACCTAAGACTAGGCCAAGGTGGGTCACAGCTCCAGATGGTTTTTTTTTTTCAATTAAGTTTTGATGTAAGCACAAGACGAAAGCTGGGCTTTGCAGGGATAGGAGGCATTACAGAATTCGCATGCTTCATCTATTCTTTCCTTTTCAGGTCTGGTAGGCTTCTGCTCTGCTAACAAAGAGAAACTGTTGGCTTTGATGATGGGGCCTTGTGAGGCTTTGCGGTTCAAAATTCAGAGTATTTTGGGGAAAGGAGATTCTCTCTATCATAAAGAAGACATCAGGTCGATACATGGCTCCCTGGCATATGGCAGATATAGTGGAAGAGGTGCTCAACCTTGGCAGTTCTCTGAACACCTCTTTTGCTCATATTAGGTCAAAAAGCATCTGAGGAAGTTGACTCCCTTGCTGCGGAGGGTGCCTGTCATCACACAATGCTTATATCCTATAGAAGTTTGGTCTTCCCAGTTGTTGTGTTCAGTTGTTTTTACCTTCTGTGTTTTGGGGGTTTCTTCTCAGTATATTTCTCTTGTATTGCTAAAGCCTTTTTTTATGAAAGTTAGTATTCAAAATAACAATAATGGTGATGTCAAACAGAACAATAAAACCATTTTATAAATTTGATAATTTTGAATAGGGAATGACTAAAATGAAAGTTACAAGATGTTTCACGTAGCATATTATAACTAGCACGAACAAAAACAAGCAGCTTTAAAATTTTGAGATTCCCTTGGGAAAAACAAAAAACTTATAGAATCAAACACCATAATAATAGTACCTGTCAAAAAAATAATATACCTTTCAAAAAATAATAATAATACTACTTGCCATGTCAGATTTAGAGAACACTTGCAAAATTATTAGTTTTACATGTCATATAACTTACGTTCTTCCCTATGCGAGGTTCATCCCCATTCAACTTCCTATCATATGCTGATTTAAATTGCATCCGAACTCCAGGGCGAGCAGCATTACTTGATCCAATGCGATCTGTAAAGCCCGATGAGAGATTCATGATTTCCCCCAAGGATTGGTGGAGCAAAGCAGAACCACAGTCATCATCAGACAAACCAACACAAAGTATAAACAACTCTATGCTGATAACCATACACACCAACTCTATGCTGATAACCATACACACTACCTTTGTGCTTGTCAACATCCATAGGCATCACTCGGTTGCTAGTCCCTCCAGAAAAGGGCTGCAAAAAATAAGATACAGGTCCTCATCAGTACACAAAAATAAATTTTCCTCCAAGCAGAAAAGTAACATAAGATACTACAATGGAATCTATAATCATAATAATAATAATAATAATAATAACTCTTTATGCAGTTTAAATAACATGGGTCTCAGGAAAAATAAAATCAGACATGCCAATTTCTTGGATGCAAGCTCCCAGTAGACTTAGTAATGGGCAGATTACGCACTGGAACAAGAGGCTGAGTCTTTGTCCTCTGGGATTGTTGATATTTCAAGACCGTCCAATCAAAAATGTAATCAAACTCATATCCTGCATTAAAGGAGACAATGAATGACCTCAGTGCAAGCCAGATGCAACAAAGCAATGGAAATATAACACATTAGTTCAGACCACGCAAATTCATTTTGTGATGATACTGACAATGCCACCCATGTGAGAAATAAAAAGATACTGCTAGAGAACTCCAGCAACCAACAACTATATTTTCATATAAATTACTCACCCAGTAATCTTGTATGCAGTCCCATTGATGTATGGCTCATACTCAAAATGCCAATATTACAAAGTGTAAAGATGTGATACATAACTAACATTAGGGCTGTCAAAGGGCCGGGCCCGGGCTGGGCTGAGGTAAGCCCTTATCCTACCCTCCCATGTGCGGGCCGGACCTAACTGAGCAAAGGCCCTCAACTTTTACGGCGGGCCTATAATTTTTAGGCCCTTACCTAACCATCAAGGGCTAGGGCCGGGCCAAGGCCAAAAAAAATGAGAATTTTTTTTTTCCTTAATAGAAATAAATCTTTTATATACAACAGCCTATACCACTACCACCAACCAACCTTATACAAAACCCTCCTCCTTTGTCCGGACTGGGGACCGGCAATGCAATGCAAAATGCCTCTCAAATGTTACTATTTTATGACTATTGGCTAGGTATTTTGATAATTTCTCACAAAGTGGAAAGTGGAAAAGATTCAACTGTAGCATGGACATGACTTCTGTCAAAAAGAATAACAGGCCCAAAAGGCTTGTGTATATTAAAATTTAATAAACAGCGGGCGGGGCCGGGCCCCCTCGGGCCTAATTAGTCAAGCCTAAGCTCAGCCCTCTAGATGCGGGCTTTTAAAGATAAAGCCCTACCCTACCCTCGGGCTTTAGATGAAAAAAATAAGCCTTCGTTTTGAGGGCTTTTGCGGGCCGGACTGGCCGGGCCCCCTCTCTAAAGGGCCGGATTGACAGCCCTAACTAACATGGTTATGAAACAAATAATTTAATGTAAAATTGGTCGCCAAGTTCGCTACATTGGTCCACACTTGACATCACTATGCAGAAAGCTTTATGACCATAATTCAGACCAGATTAACTTTTCACTTTCTTAAATAAAAATATGGCAGAATAAAGTATGAAAAGAGACAGTGAAGCCAAAATTCAGGGTCATTTGCATAGTAGGGATAGTGCCAAAAGCCCATGAAACATTCATCCACTTGGTAACCGATCTGATGTTCCATAAAGCAATGCTGGAAAGGGAAAATGCAGATGTGATCTTCCATATAGCACTGTGGGAATACACCATGTCAGCATCATTGTCGTCCACAGATCATCATTGTCACCACCTTCCCATCTATCTTGGCCAACTTTATGAGCTACACACTTCATCATTAAAAAACAATGAACTTGAAAGAGCATTCCACCAATACAAGAAATTTGAAAAGGGCCCCACTGGAGGGTTAAGAGGCCAACATGCCCTGGTTGGCGTGGGCCTAGGTTCAAGACTTCTAGAGTAAGAAGGATAACACCTCTTTTCTAATTCAAATATTCTCCCAGAAAAAATTATTTGAAGCCCCTATCTACAACTCACTCCTATCCAGCAACAGAAGCTCAGTTTTCACAAGCAAAAGAAATGGACCAAATCAAATAGGGAAAAAAAGGATAAATTCAATTGACCAAATCAAATAAATAAAAATAATAAATTCATAAGAATTAAAATGTAGGCCAAAATAAAATGGTGATTTTACTAAGTATTTCTTAATTTAAAAAAAACACAGTGATACAGAATGAACTTCTAAGACTAGTTTTGGAAAATGAAAATACAAAGCAACTTTCATCATACAACATGTATACCTTCACGAGAAAACAAGTCACGGAATAGGCGCTTCAAGAATCCATAATCCGGACGTTGATCAAATGTCAAGGAGTGACAATAGTGCAAATATGATGCAAACTCCACTGGATGGGACTTGCATAAAACCTTATTAAAAGAATAGGGCAATTAGTAACCAACACAAACAAAAGAGTAATTTAGGAAGAACACGTTTATAAAGTCAGAAAGCATACTTCTATAGGAGTTGACAACTTCTTCTCACATATTTTGTCGTATTTTTGCTTCTTTGTGGCAGCTTTCAAACCCTGCCATGGAAGACTACAAACAGTAAACAAAGATCAATTGAATGGAGAACAAAGAAAGGAAACTTATCCGGCACATGAGTGACACATGAACAAACAAAAAATAAGAACATCCAAAACACATTGCACTCGTTAAAATCAGCTTGCAATTTATTCCAAGCAAGATTATAACGAAAGGGCAAAACAGACATCCATGAGTACCAAATACAAATTCAAATCATCATAACATGGTAACACTTCTTTTTAGATGGCATTTCATGATAAAATAGGCCATAGGTTAAAAGTGAAATGCACCAAATTTCCACTTGTGCTGCTTTTGGTGAATACTCAATAAATCAGGGAATTCCTTGGCCACTGAGCCAATGACCAAATAATAATAATAGTAATAAATCAGTGAATGGTCTAAGTATATGATAAAACAAATTAAGTTAAAGCATCATTCCATGGTAACATTTTGCTGATTCCTCTTGCAATGCTATTAATTCATGGTGAAATACAATCTAAGGATATGATAACACAAATTAAGTTAAAGCAACATTTCATGGTAACATTTTGTTTATTCCTTTTGCAATGCTATTAATTCATGGTGAATTGGAACAGACTTCATATTGAACTGCTTTTGCCCATTAGTTCAGCAACCACAACCTTCAAACAGCACAATCAGCCCCAGTAAGAAGTATATTTCCAAGACAAAAAAGAAATGCAAAGATGCAAGTGCAACAAGCAGAATCTTCAAAACAAATTGACCGCTAAAAATCATAGGAAATGTGAAGATTCAATGATACTTAAATATAAGAAAAATTATGAACAGAATTGCTCACTTGCATTAAATAAAAAGGACATACCTTCCTCTCAAAAAATATAACAGAACATAGCCAAGAGATTCCAGGTCATCCCGCCGGCTTTGCTCTAAAGAAAGACACAAGAATGAGTTTGGCTAATGTGAATGATTTCAACCTAAAATGGTCAAAAAATCACTATTTACTCACCAATGCCTAAATGAGTGTTGCAACTTGCATAGCGTGCAGTACCGGTTAAGTTCTTGTTCTCCCTGCATGAAATAAATAAAGGGAAAAAAAGGAAAAAAAAATAAAAAAGTACATAAGAATTTTGTGAGCAATTCTTGCTCAAAACAAATTTTGGACTTAAACGATATAGTTTAAATGCTAAAATAAGAGAGTTCCCAAAGTATGTGTTTGCCCATGGGGTTGTTGTTAATTGTTAAACGTGGTTCAGTCTGCATTTGGGTGTTGGGATGGCCACCTTGGCTATACCCTTTGGCTCTACCATTGCCAGAAAACTACTACTGCAGTATCATATCATTTTTTTTTCCTAAACAGATGATGCAAAACTTAATCAACATTCATAGAAAATGCTGAAATTACAAAAGCACGTGCAATGTCATAAAGCACATCACCTTAGATAAAGGGAAAATGGAATTAAACATGCAAATAACTTGTTTGGGATTCAATTTGTATAAATCAAGAGCGCTAAACATGACAGTACTGACAGGACATGCAATCAAAATTAAACACCTCCAATTGGAAAAGAGAACCTTATAGCAACCAATTTAATTGAGGGAAAAGTACCTGTATGCAATATGCCGATTGCTCGAATCCCGGTATCGTTTTGCAAGTCCAAAATCAATTATATAGACCTGAGATTAGAAACGACACTTTGAGATGACGATGAAAGACACAAATGAAAAGTACGAAAACATCATCTTGGAAGATAAAAAAAAAGGGACCCGATGATAACAGACATTACCTGGTTTGCCTTTCGACCAAGACCCATGAGGAAGTTATCTGGTTTAATGTCCCGATGCAAGAACCCTTTTGAGTGCACATACTCGATTCTTGTAATCTAGAATAACAAAACAAGTACATCATCGGCAACTAAGCTAACATTTATAATATACATATGGAATTCGTGTCAACTGAAGAGAAAAAAAATAGTTGATAAAAAGGGAAACATATATCAATTCAAGCGAGAATAAATAAAATAAACAAATAAAGAGGACCCAATGCCTTAAAGACGTGCTGAGGTATCAGTCAAACAATTGAGTTTCAGATTTTATTTATTTTTTTTTTTTTTTGGAGCTGTTAAAGTAAAATTGAATGATTGAACCAACAAAATGAAAGAATTTAGCATGTCCTAACTGAGCTATCAATCAAATAACTGATTTTATTTTATTCACTTATTCCTTCCCTGCAGGACTGTTAAATTGGAATTGAATGATTGGAACCAACATAGTTGATTTTTGACATTACAAATTTGTGAAGTTAAATCACTGCCCATCTTCAACAAGAAGTTAACTCGATACAATTCCAAAACAAAAGACCTCTAATCAGGCGCTACAAGATTATTGACTCAAATCAATAAAATAAGAGAAACAAATTGAAAAGATTTAAAAGGGCTTAAACTAAATTCAATGGCATTGGAAACAGAAAACTACCCTAAAAATTGCATCAAATCAGCAAGAGAAACAGTATTCACAAAATAACATTGCTGCATTGATTCTGTTACCATCTGATCCGCCAACATCAATACTGTTTTCAATGAGAACTTCCTTCCACAATAGACAAATAGATCTTCAAGACTTGGTCCCAGCAAGTCAAGCACAAGGATATTGTCCTCCCCATCTACTCCGCACCATTTGATGTTTGCAATACCACCTAGAAACACAAGGACGTTTAATTAAACAAGCGATGTTATTCCAAAGGTATGGAAACATTACAGTACGCAATCATAAAAACACATACTTCCTCCCTTAAGGACATTATACAGCTTGGCCTCATAAAGCAATTGTGGATGTTTCGTCTTGCTGTTCTCCTGTAAGCCATGAATAAAAACGTATCAAGATCACAACAAATGAATTCAGAGAGAGAGAGAGAGAGAATGAAAAAACGAAAATCAAAGGCCGTTCAAACAAAAACGATCGGAAAGAAGCACTTACGATCTTCACCGCGACGATCTCAGACGTATCAGTATGAGTCGCTGCAGGGGTCAGATTCAAAAGAATCAGAAAAACGCACCTTCAAATCGAAATCTCGAGCAGAAAGAGAGAGAGAGAGAGAAAGGGAATTGGAATTTGGAACTGACCGAGATAGATCTCGCCAAAGGATCCGCTGCCGATCTTACGACCTAGCTTGAACTTGTCGCCTACGATCCTCTCCATGCGCCTCCGATCGATCGATCGATCGCGATTTTGGGGGAAATCTCTCAGGTCATGCAAGCTAGGGTTTCTGAAATCCGACCCTTCGAATGTTGAGAGAGAAAGGAACAAGAACAGAACAGAAGACGAAACCAAACGAAACGAAAGCTTCTTTGTTTCTTCCTTTTCGGCGGAAACTGAAACCTGACAGCGAATCTTTCTTTCCCAAACACACAGAGAGAGTGGCGCAATTAGAGAAAGAAGATCGACGAAAGAGGGTGTTTTCGGGATTTTATAGAAATGGGTAGGGTGAGGATTGACGGAAATGCTCTTGTACGAAGGGGGGTTGGATACAGAGATTTAAGGAGTAATTTCTTAGTTTTCAAAGGGTGTTTTGGGTATTTTGAAATGAGCTGGATAAGTTGGAAAGTCATACATAGTTGGGTGTTTTGGGACAAGTGAATCCACCGCGCCCGAATCTGACAGCAATTGGGCTAGTGGGCAATCTGGAACTCTGGACCCAAGTTTCGGGTTTTGTACTTATTGGGCAAAATTCAGGGCTCAGAGTTTAGGGCTATTGAGCTCCGGTTACAGAGAAACAAAGTCCATGAAGCCGTGAAGTTTGAAATTAACCGTCGAACCCAGACAGTCAGTCATCATCAATCAACAGTTATAAGCCGGAACCACCTGTGTAGATGGCAATAATGGTGTGACCCACTATGAATGGACAATGTCTATTACCCTTATTAAAAAGGTGCAGATTTCTCCTCCCATTTCGGCTTTTTCACTGTACATATTTTTATGGCCCAGCTATGCAATGCATATATCGACATCGATACCGTATATAAAAAGGGAAGGTTTTCTCCTCCCACATCTTCTCCTCACCAGCTGGTAAGCCAACATAATACCCTCCTCTCTATCTATAATGTCACCCTCTTCTCTTTTCCTCACGACTGGTGAGCCAACATATCACCCTCGTCTTTATTTATCTATATCTATATCTATATCTATATCTATACTCATAGTCATATATAAAAGCAGCAATTTCTTCAGCAGGTGTTCTACTGCTTTTATTGTTTCCTTCAGCTTGCTTCACCTGCCTACCTTCAGCTGCTTTCATCCTGCCTCTTGGTTGCTTCCTCTTTTTCTCCCCATAATGCAAGCTGTTGATTGTTGTGTTATGCCACGTGCTTTATCTAAGATTCTTCTTCTGAGCTAGATATATGCTCGTCTCCTGTTTCTTCTCCTTCTGCTTGCCTCTTACTTCCACCATGTGCCCTCGAGCTATTCCAATCCTTAAATTGGGTTTTTTTTTTTTTTTTGGTGTTTGATTGTGTAGGTGCGAATCTATACAATTCTTAAAAGTGAAGCCAGCATAAATCATTTTGGCCCAATTCAATCTCACTTGCCAAGTTCATGTTGCATGATTTGCTTTTTTCTATCTATTTTCTTTCTAGTTATTGTCTCCATTTTCCCTCTCATATCCTTGCTAGCTCTCTTTTAGCTTCTTCAAAATGTATGCTTTTTTTTCCTCTGTTTGTTGTACTTCTTAAGGTAAGTGTTTTTTTTTTTCCATTTCTTTTCTACAGTTGTAATAGTGCATTGAATGCGTTTGCTAAATTACTTGACTTAAAATTTTATAGTTGTAAGCTTGTTCAATCATCCTCATTCAAGGCATATTCTCTTTCTATTCAAAATGAACGAATCGGTTTTTTCTACTTCAATTAATGTCTATATTGTTCTCCAAATTGGGGTATTATATGAAACTGCTTATATTGTTTCTCTATTTACACAAATAACTTAATTTATAAATTACGAGAAAAATCTTGTAAACCATGTATTATCTGTGTATAAAATGCACTTGAAAATGTCTGTGAAACCTCTGCAATTTTTTCGTATAGATGGGGTATTATATGCTTTGTTAACTGATTGTAAAAGAGTAGAAGTATTGGAGTATTCTGGTTGCATATGTACATGTATGGAGTGACGCAGAGGTGTTTGGAAAATAACAAACAGTTTCAGATTTGTAAAATCATGGCATTCAATGAGAAGGTGCGAGTGCAACTGGACAGCAATTCAATGAGACATAGCAACTTTTTCATGTGCCACTATCGTCTTTCTCGAGCCGTTGCTGTAGTGCAGATTCTGTAGCCAGGTATTTTTCATAAGTTCATGTATATTTTCTTAAGTTGATATAATAACCTACACTTGAAAATACCTGATAGTTCTTTGATTTTGAGCATAGTGATTGTTCAGTCTTTAACTATTAGATCTATGACATTGTACATTTTGTCTCTGTTATTCCAAATACGGAGGGTCAACAAATGGTCATACTTCCTTAACCAATGATTTATATCAAAGATCATTTGAGCCTGATTATGTTAATTTTGTTGTTGGCTCTTGTTTACAGAACATATTATCACATTGTTATATCGTGTTTCCTTTATTGTTTCGTAGTTTCAGATCTGAACTGAACATATTACATTGTAGCATTATTAATTTGCTTGAAAAAACCTTCATTGGCAAAGAAACAAAAAGACATAAAGTAACAATATATTATATTATTATGTAGGCTTTTGATGTTTTCAACCCTTTGAATAATTTATTGAGTGTTCTGGAGTTGGTGACTTAGACACCATCCAAGAAAATTATGTTAACCTATGAGGTTAGGACTATAAAAAATTATGAATGCCTAAGTATCACGGTATGATATGATAAGTTACATTTCCATTATATAATAGATCAAGCTTCTCAAGCAATGTATTTTCATTATATAAATGGATCAAGCTTCTCAATTAATGTATTGTTTATTGTAAATGAAATACTGTAACTCATAAAGCCAGATGGATATGATAGAGCTCTGGTTGGCACTGATCCAGGTAGCCTCCTGTTCAAAAGTAACAAAGATATGTCATTAGAATTGGATAATCATCTTTATTTAGGATTTAGGAAGTTCAAATTTGTAAAATGAAAAATTATCATTTCACACGCTAAAAATTAATTTTATTTATCAAACAGAGATTTTCAAGTTTTCTGATAATACTCCTACATACTCTGGAACGCTTCGACCCAACTTAATCCAGTTTAGCGATTAAGTAATGACAAATTAGTTGTTATTTGTGTTTTGACTTTATTTTGGTTTCGTTCTGGGTAATGGATAGGTAGTTAGATTGAGTTTAACCTAAATTAAGTAGGCATGAGCCCTTTTTTCGTAATTTTAGATTTTGTAAGACGTTGTCATTCATGCATCATCTTGGCATCAACACGTGCCTTTTGTCGAGCTGGTCAAGTTTCGTGACTGCTTTCGTACGCAAACAACATTGTTTGTTTCCATTGGACCATCATTTGACTCGAATTGTAATTCCCGTGAATGTTTGAACTTTTTCCAAATTTTTCTTATCTTTATCTTATATAAGCCAATGTCTCCACCGACTTTCTCATTCTCCTCTCTATTCACGTCCGTTTTCTTCTTCCTTTCGGTTTTTTCTCTTCTTACACGATCAAGAGGAAAAGGGAGAGTTTGTGCACCCAAGATCTTTGTCATCTCCTTGTGTGGGTTAAGGTGAGCTTTGGTTTCTCAACTTTCTTCTTCATCTTCTTCATGTCAATCACTATACTGTCACTCACGTCCATCTCTTTTAACCTTCTTTTGCATGCAAGGGTGTTAAAACAGTGGGTAGGCGTCGAATTTGAGCTTAAGGACAACGATTCACGTGTTAAAATTCATTTGAGGCAAGTATAAGCATGATTTCGATGAACCCATATTAGTATATGTATGATTGTGAAGAACTTTTTAATCTTGCATGTAGGATATGTTTTACAGCTCAATTGTGTTGCTTTCTATCTCTTAGATGTTATTGTTTTAGTTTTATGCATATACAATATGTTTTGTAACAGGTTCAGAAATTAACCCCGTGCAGTGTACGGCTAAGCCGTAACTGCCTACGGCTTGGATTCCAGAGAGCCGTGAAAACAGGTTTTTTTTACGGTGAGGCTACGGCAAAGCCGTAGAATGAGCTACGGCGAAGCCGTAGGCTAGCCGTGACCCAACCGTAGGTCAAGCTTCGGCTTAATTTCTAGAGAGCTGAAATTTGTGCGAACCTTCTACGGTCCAGCCACGGCTAAGCCGTGTAATGTGTTACGGCTAAACCATAACCCAAGCAAATCTAAGCCGTAGAGCAAAGCAGGGCTGAGCGGTAGAACAAAACAGGGCTAAGCCGAAAATGCTGATGAACAGTAAGGGGAGCCACGGCTGAGCCACAGTGCATATTATAGCTAAGCCGTAAGATACCTACGGCTAAGCAGTAAGTCACCTACGGCTAAACTGTAAGACCTTTGAAAACTAAGAAAGTTAGGAATGAAAGAGACATTGTAGGGCCTTTGAGTTAGAATGTAGGTGACCTACCCAACGGAATACGACAGATTTGCATGAATGATCCCGAGGGCTGCGACTCATTCATGTAAGTTATTCAACTGTTAAGCACCTTCCCATGGGTTTTGGTTTAAGGGACTTCGATGCACTTTCCTGAATACAATGCAACACTTGTGAAAGACAACTGTGTATCGAATACCTTAAAATTACTTCATCATGCGCGATTAGAAACACTGGATGACTAGATTAGGGTTAGTTAGTAAATTCTCTTGATTCGAGTTAAATTGCCTTTCATGACATCTTGAATGACGAATATTGACCTCCACTCTTTTATACGGTTTGTATAGTCTTCTTTATGCCCTTTGATATGGTAAGTTCGATTTGTTTGATATGTTCGATCGGTTTCCATTAATTTAAGTATTGTATATATGATTGGAACATATGATATATGCTCGTTATGATATAACAAGGCATGATATATGCCTTGTTATATAAAAAAATGCAGTGATTCACTAGCTACCCTCCTTTTTATTAAGTCTCTTTTATTATTATTTAGTTATCATTTAACTTATAGCCTCGCTATTTTGGATAATGGCGAGGATACTGGTTCCCCCTATGCATGTATATATTTTGGTCAGACATTATAAAGTCAGTTTTTGGTAAATATGAACATTTCTAGGTTATAAACAATAACTGCAACTAAGTCAATGCACTATTTTGATCATATTTAATGTATAATGTGTGCACTTTGGTATATCCTTACTTTGAATTCTCTAAGCAATAGGAATAGTGTTTAGTTATTTGTGTTTATTCATCTTCACTGCTAATCTTTTTGGTAGAATTGCTTCTTGTTAGCTTAGATGGTATTTATGACCAACTATGTAATTTATGATGGAACTCTTATGCAAATAAGTTTTCAATGTTGGAGCTGGATTCATTCTTTCATTCATTCAAATTCCTTTTATTGGTTTTGTTTCTTACTTGATTTTCTATACTTACTTTAAATGTTTATTGTCATTTCGTAATTTCTTCAAATACTGAAGTTAGTTCCTTTGTTTTAGTTCCTTTGTTTTCATTATTTTCTTTATTTGCATATCTCAAGATGTTACTTACAATAATCTTACTTACAAGGGAATTAATCTATTCTGACAGAATCATGGACTACCTTGCACATGGGTCATGACCAGGTTATGACAAATATTTTAACAATCGAATGATCAAAATAATAACCTGATGTTTCCTCATGGCTGATTTTTTCTTTCTTTTTTCATTTTTTCCCCATCTATCCATTTGATGGATATAGGATCATGAAGCTAATGCAATCTTTAAGCTATGTCAGGTTCAAGGAAAAGTTGCTCATTGAGCTTTGAAAAAAATATTTATTTGAGATTTATGTGTTTTACTTGTATATGAACATGATTCCAATGTTCAAATTTTTTTCATTTGACATCTTTCTTGGTTTTATCTCTTAAATTTTATCAATGAATCCTAATTTCATTAGTTAAAGAAAACTATAAGCAACATTTTTTATTGTTCATGAGCAGGATTAGGTTATCCCATATACCCAACCTTTTGTGTGTGCGCTGACTCTTGTCAATCATGGTTGAAATTAGAATGTAGGCGTTGAATGAGATGTTAGTTATCCATGAAACATACAATAGTTCAATTAAAGTTTGAAGTGATTGTGAATGGCCCTCATGATGGTAAAGTACATCCTAAATTATCAAAGAAAGCGGAACCCACTCCCACCCATCCTTGAAGCTTGACTTAACCTGCTTGTGATAAGATTGTCACCTTTGTGAAGTTGATTGATGCTCTGCATCATATCTTTTACCAATTCAATACCAAAATCTGTTTCCGCCAGTTGCAACATACATTCCTCTTAAGATGCTTTTGAACTAAATTTAACCATTGGAAATGGGATGTATTTCTTCAAAAATTGCAACTACATTGGAGCTTCTGTGAATAGTTCAGCCAAAGCTTACAAAAGAGAATTAATGGATTGCCCATGTTGGATGATCTACTTATCTCAAAGGATGGGGCAATAAACTACCCGCTCTTGTTTGCAGTACTGACACGGTATCCAAGAAATTTCAAATGAAATTCCTCCAGAATACAATACAGATGGAGACCAACCCGTTAAGCATATGAACCCAGAGACCAAAAACACTGCAGAGAACTAGATCTACCAGTATGCCAAATTCTATTTCATTTATAAACGCAAACAAACATAATTAGAACTATAAACAGATGTGTGTTTATGCTTTTTTCATAACAACAAATATGTTACTTTGAAACCAAATTTATCACTAACAACTACGTGCAACGCACGTACATTTCACTAGTTTTAGAGAATTTACTCATTAGACAACCATATATTCAGTAAAAAAATTGGCGTTCGAATGCCTAATACCACGCTGAAATGGACAGAATATAGCTCAACAGTTTCTGTCTAGTTTGACCCTTTGTATTAATAAAGTGCTCGACCATGGGTGGGCCTAGGAATTCCTTATTCAGGTCAGGCTACGTAGAAAAAATATATCGTGAGGGCCACAAATGAAAACTGCATGTAGTTTTCAAATTAAATAGGGGCTTTCTTAGAATTTGGGGAGTCATATGTAACAAACTCTGAAACTTTCTAAACGTAAAAGGGGTTTTTAGAAATTCAGGTTGGGCCATGCCCCATGCCAGCCCCATCTAATTCCGACTGGTGCAACATAATGAACATCATAACCATGATTGGTTTTGTGCAATTTCACATTCTATAAATAAAATCATATGGTTAGTGTTGTCAAAGGGCAAAACTCTAGCCTTTGCCGTACCCTCATTTATGTTAGCTAGGCTTACGTCGAGCCAAAAGCCCTCGGAACCCTCTACGGGCTTAAAATACCAAAGCCCTAACCCTACCCTTAAGGGTTGGTGCCAAGCTAGGGCCAAGTCAAGGCCAAAAGAAATGAATTTCTTATTAATATTATATATAATAATTTTTCTATACCGCAATGCTAGGACTCCTTTGTTCAAAGTAAGATAGGGCAATGCAAAAGTCTATCTTTTTGTGTACTTCTACAAGAATAGATGGAACATATTACTCTGTCTTCATATATAGGTATTATTTAGAATTAAATGAAATAAGTTAAATTGATAGTATTATGACGTGAAATTAGGACATACACGACACTATTAAAGACCCTAACCAATAGCAGCTGGTAATATGCTTGGTTTTATTTGTCGCTTGGCTATTACTAGGATTATTGTAGTTAAAGTTTTGCTTGTTGTAGTCTTTTTTACAAGTTCATGTACTATATATTTTTTTTATCATAAAACAATAATATAGACCATTTGAGTTGACAAGTCTTATTTGATTCAATTATATTTATTTCAAATAGGCATTAGGCTTTTTTTGAATAAATTATTTAATATGTGTGGTTTAAATAGACATTATAGCACTCTAAAATTAGCATTAACCATCACATGTAATTCCTTAAAACATTACCACTAGGTTTGCAACAAAACAATTAAACTTTAATTAACTACTATGAATGACGAAGATGATTTGATGCATCTAAACATGGATTAGAGTAAAAAACTTTTAACCATATAGAGGGTTCACTTGAATGAAACAACAATTATAGAAGTAAGATGATAGAAAAAATTGGCATCAACTAGTGGCTAAAAATCAATCTCAGTCAATGATAATGTTGATAGTCATCCATCTAAACTCAAACTTAAATAGTTTATATTAATAATGAAAATGAATTTAATCAATGGCAACTTGAATTCCTTTTCATTGAAGATTATATAGGTGTTGGACAAACATAGAATCAAACATAAATGACAATATTGTAATCTATAGGAATATCCATCAAGAAATTGTACCTCATATTTGGTTATTATTATTTGATAAAATTTAAATCTCTGTAATTAATAGCTAGTTAGAGGGTTTCTTTATAATTTTTTTATTAAGAATCCTATTTACATATATATATATTAGATTATATATTATTTATTTTATATATTAATAGATAAAGGGTCAGGCTAGCACAAGTTCTATCTTGGCTCTCAAGGTTGTAGGCTGTTTAAGATCGGGCCCACCCTACCCTTGGGCTTTAAGACAAAAGGAAAAGTTCTCATTTTGTGGGCTTTTGAGGGCCAAGCCGAGCTAGGCCCTCTCATCAAAGGGTTGGACTGACAACCCTACATATGGTTAAAATGGAGTTGTAAATTTATAATAGATAGCCCTTTAAAGGAAAGGCTGTGAATGAGCTTGCCTTTGGCTTGAGCTCAACTGAGTCATGTCCGTTCACACAAGCTTGACTATGTATTCCATCCAATTGGACAAACACAAAACTCTCGGAAGTTGCAGGGTCGAGCTGCATTACTACATTGGGACCACAGGAGATTTACCAGGCTCTCTTAGGCCCGAAGGGATTAGTCCGACCAAAATGGCCTAGGACACCCTTCATTAACAAGAAAAAAAGAACGCTTAATTGGCCAAACACTAGCCAAGAGTCATAAGCTATTTCTATGCGGAGATATGACGTGGGCCCCTAGTTTATGATAGATACCAATCTGTAGGTCTGAATTCTTTTTCATTCTTTTTAGGAAAATAAGATACATCTCACTCATCTTATTGAGATAGATGTACAAACAAGATGTGGACGAGGCAGGGGGGGTAGGAAGGCTAATAGACTTAGACAATCAGGGTTGAGATTAGATGGACGTAAGTTATAATCATTAGGCATTGTAACATTGGTGATGAACCCAGCTATGGGGAATGATTGAAAATTCTACTTTCACAACTTGAGGGGCCCCTGATGATAAATAGGCCTAGCTCCAAACCTAATTATTAGTTTGTCAGCAGGGAGCCAGGGCCCAGGGGCCTTACCAGAGGATTGTTGCTTCCCCCATCACCAATAAGCCATCTAAGTCCTCTCAACGCATAGGACCTAACACCGAGGATACTCCATTTCTGCACCAGGCCCATGAGCCATTTATTGACATAACCGATGCACTCCCTCAGCTTTACATTTCTCAGTTATAAATCCAGGGTCTGGAGGTTGAGTTATTTTTTGGACATGGGTTAAATGGTAACGGACCTGAATTTAGAAATGAGCTGAAGTCCAAGCAAAATCTAGTGGGGGCATCAAACAGTCAGACACGGGCCAGACCAGTTCGGCAATTCCCATATAGGCAGATAAACGCCCAACCTCTAGGGTCCATGATGAAGTTAGACCTAGCTAGACCCCAACTCCTCAGTTCTAATCAGATTCGATCACGGACACAAGTTAGCCCGCACAAGTCCGGCCCACTGACACCCTCCCCTATTTAGACGACACAAGTGAGTCAAGCACAAATCCAGCCCACCCTCCCTTAGAGGACACAAGTGAGTCGACCCACTCTAAGAGGACGATGGGCATTTTCGTATGGCTTAAACCATAAAATTTCTTTAGGAGGAGGAGTAGGGGCTCTACAATTATAATTAAATTTTCATCTACGAGCATTTGCATGCTTTAGATTTTGTTAAAAGAGGTTTGTATGGGTTTTTCTTTATTTTCTTTTATATGTCCCAATCTTATTCGGCAATTCTAATTGGAGCATGTAACAACGATCTATATGATATCTACCATATATTTTTTTTAATAAAATAATATATTTGATTTTTTAATTCTTACTAGGTGTGCATTTAGCCACTTACCCATATTTAATACATCAATAAAATAAATACAGCAACAATTGAAAACTGTAACAGATGATGACCAAACAACCTCCTACTCATCCTCTTTAATGGATCCGGATCCATATCCCTTCACTAGGCACACCGCGATGAACAAGAAATACAAGGTAATATCCGGGTGGTGCAATCGCACCCGTGGAAGGGGCCACACAAGTGATCTCATACATGGTGGGTCCCACCATCATCATATCCATAGTCCTGAGAATCAGCAGCCTCTGGCTCATGGAAAAACCATGTGTCGTCAACGGTGGTGCATACATGGTTACCTGAATATCCCACGGTTCTACCCCCACATCCGCCAGGGCAAATCGCAATGAAACCACCTCTCCATATCCCACGATCGTTCCCTCGAAAGATGTGAGGATCAACGGTCGATGACGAGCGAGCTGTGGATCTAGATATGGAGGCGAGAACTTCTCGACCCGCAGCTCGGTCGGGAACGGCACGCCCGAAAAATTGTAAACCCGATTAGTGTTGCTGCCCGCCACTAGAATGCGCCCATCGGGTAAAACTGCACTGGTGGCGTGGTACATTCGAGGTATGGCAGATGGCTGCAGCTTCGTGAACCGCTTCTTTCTCGGGTTCTGGGGCTTGTACATGATGGGCTCAAGGTTTGGGTCAATGGCGGATTCCCAGCCCGCGGAACCCTTTTTCGCGCCGTTGATGAGAAGCACGTCAGTGGTGGGGAGGAGTAGCATGTCCCCCATGACCCGAGCAGTAGGCATGGTCTCGACCGACCATGTAGCCGCCGGGTCGGAGATAGATATTGTCCCGCACGTGCGCAATGCAGGTATGAAGTGGCCCTTGGCGGCAAGCTTGGCAGACTCACGTGGGGTGCCGCCACATATGAGGACTTGGGCTGGGGGTGGGGTGGTTTTGGTGTGAAGGTTGATAGGGAGGAGGGCGGACATGGCCGAGCCCGGGTAGTTGCGGGCACCCCCTTCGAGTGGTGGGAGTTCCCGAACGATGGAGTTCGATTTGGGGTCGAGGAGAACAGAGCGGTTGTTGGCGAAGATGAAGAGGTTGCCGTCGGTGGAGAGGTAGACGAAAGGGTAGAGGTTGTTCTCGACGTCGTCCATGGTTTGGCGGAGGAAGGGGAATTTGAAGTTGGTGGGATTGGATTGGCCGGGTTTGGGTACGTACTCGTAGCTAAATTGTCTTCGGCCTCCAACCACAATGAAACTTCCATCTGCAAGGATCTGCTGGGTGGCATACCTGTAAATAATTAACTGATTTAGGCACGGTTTGGCAACTCTTATTGCTTTGAAATAGATCTGGACAAAACAGATCCATTTCAAATGGCCTCTATTTGAATCAACTAATTTTAATAAGATTGTTTGATAACGATGCAAATCTGATTGAGGTACACAGTTTAAATCCAATGGTAAATAAATCTTCACAAAGTGCTCCACAACCAAAAGGAATCAAAGGCTGAATTTTTTTACATCAATACCATTTTCAGCATAAGTAAGAGGATCAATGGTTGGATATTGAAAAAGGGCCCCAGAAAATCCAAAAAATTAGATCAAAATGTTTAAACTTTTTTGCAAATTTCTTGACATCCCGTGAAAGATCAACGGTTTAAACTTGATCCCATAGCCGTGTTTGGGCTGTTATAGGTATACAACGGATCAGATTCTAGTTTATAGGCTTCAAATCAAATGAAAAAAAAATCTGAAATATGGGCAGCCATAAATGACGTTTCAACTCTATAACATTAAAATGCACTATCCTACCATTCTTAGGCTTTCAACATGGTCTCAAGATCTACATTAGATCAGGGGTTAGTTTTTTTCACATAGTCGTTTTCTAAATACCAAAGGATATTAATGGTTCAGATTGTAATTTTGAGCCCCACAAAATTTCAAAAATAGGCTTATTCATTTTTTAAAAATATCTCAGTATCTATGCTAGATCAACAGTTGAAAATTGGCCCAAAGACTGTATTTGACCTTCTGAATACTCTCAACAATTTGGATCATTGATAAGGTCCCCGATTTAAAATAAAAAATATAAAAAAAAGCAGCAAGGAAAAAAATACACCCAAACCATTGTTGCTCTGCATATCTATCTATTTTAGAAGATATGTGCGTTTTGAGTTCTCTTGCCTTCTCCTCTCATTTGGAATAGATCCCTTGTTCTCTTTATGTTGATTAAATCAAAGGCCGCCAAAACCATTACCAAACATGGCAAAAGCATTTTTGATGTTTTAAGAGAATAAGAGGTTCAAAATAGATTTGCCAAATGGACACTTAATAAAAAATACATATGATTGTATTAATCATGTTCTCAATGAGATGCTCAATGTAATAGTGCAACACACTCCCATTGAAATAAAACTTAAAGATATTCAATGATCAACCTTAGCGCAGGGTTCGAAAGTTTCACTCCTTTCTTTCACTCATGAAGAGTGACACTCAAGTATTCAGACTGTAATTAGAAATGATAAGTCTATCGGTGAGCATTACTCAGATTCAACGTGAACCAATGATTTTAAGCGGTTCCGATCTTCAACATGGTCTCCATGAAAATCATTGAGTCGCACCTTTCCATTATCCAACTCAAGGGGCTTTCCATCTTGTTTATTCTCTTTACATGGCAAAAACTCTTTGTAAGGGAATTAGCTCAATTTTCACTCAAATATAAATGTCAATACACTGCTCAGTAGTTGACTGTACATAGAAGGCATGTGATAAGAACAAATTGGAATACATATATAGATAGATAGATAGATGTGTGCGGAACATATTACTTACAAAAATATCTAGCCACCATTTGCACCATATTGATGACAACATAAGATTAGTCATTAGAAAGAAAATCCTGCAGAATCTAAATTGAAGAAAAATAAAGGCCCAAGCTATATAGAAAAAAACATACCATCTTTCCACTGAAAGAGCAGTTGGATATTCAGTCCAGCCGCACGTGTCACAAGGTGAAAGGTAGCGCGTAGCTCTACCTCCATCATCCGACCCACCGGTCTGCACAAAAGTGCCATCTGCAGAAAGTGAACCTGATGCGCACCACTGGTCTGTCTGGACCTGTATTGGGACATGTGTGAAACTCTCATATTTACATTACATGATGACGATGATGATGTTCAGCTGCACTTTGGACATAGCCTGCATGGTTGGTACTGCCAATTTGGCGTGCACCAAGTGCATGTGGTAATAGTGCAGGTAAAGATTTTCCATAATACTAGCGATGATGATGAATGCCAGCTCCAAATGAGAAATGAACTCTGTAATTAGACTGAACGTCTTTGGAGATCAGGATAATGTCCACACATAGAAAAGTTAGTGATTTAAGCAACTTCGGCCAAACTGATTGATTGGGTCGAGAAGTAAAAATTAGATTGGAGCCGTAGAGCCATCATCAGCACCATACTAGCGGCATTTTAGATTATTTTTCTCCTCTAATCGATTCAATGTGAATGTATTATAGCTCAAGAATCATTGAAGAAAAGATGAAATAGATGATTAAATGGTGGGCTCTAGAATTTTTCCTATAAAAGAGTGTCTACTCGTACAACGCAACAATCAAATAAACCAGATGCTTGTTTTAGTATCTCCAAATTTTATGGCTTTTTTACAGCGGTTTTCTTGATTTAGAGTGATTTCAAAATTTTTGAACGCAATCAACATGCAGATTTGTAATTTTTTTGGAAGAATTATCACATATTTTTAAACGAGGCAACGAAAATATCGAAACAGTGCGGAAATCCAAGACTAATTTCCCTATTTGATTGATATCTCCGTACGAATCAGCATTTTATGACCATTATATCAGTGACATTATCTATTAGATGTGACCCATATGAGTAAGAACTATAAAAAAAAGGTATTTTTTTTATTAACGGACAAATCCACTTTTAGCGGGTTTTTTTTCTAAAGTCACTTTTTTTTTTCCATCACTAAAAATGTTGCTCTTCCATTGAGACAAGTCTAGGCTTTTCTGGCAATTTTAGCAGTGGAAAAAAA
This sequence comes from Sextonia rubra, assembly GCA_037013555.1. NCBI lineage: Eukaryota > Viridiplantae > Streptophyta > Magnoliopsida > Laurales > Lauraceae > Sextonia > Sextonia rubra. The sequence goes on along the minus strand of JASUAD010000001.1, from coordinate 11,068,111 downwards.
ATTAAAAATCATTATTTTTTTGTAGTGGAGCAGGGTACAGGGAGGTGGGGGATCAAAATGAATAAATGGGACCTAAAATTTGTGCAAGATTTTAACTACATCAAATCAGTAAAATCCTTTGATCATTCATGACCTTCAAGTTTAATTGTTTTAGTTCTACCAAAAAAAAGTTTAATGATTTTAAAATACTATCATTTTTTAGGATTTCAACTCAATAGTATGTAACAATTTGGTAAGTGTTACTTTGGGCTTCTTTTAATTCACGTGGGATGGTGAATGTGAGGAGTGGGATTAACCATAGGAGATCCCATGTCAGTAAAAAAACAAAAAATTCCTCGTGAGATGATCAGCAAAATATACTCAAACAAATATACATACCTTGCAAATTTGAAATGAAAAATTGTGACTGATCGAAGACATTTCAAGAACAGTAATTATTATAAATATAATAAAGTGTTCATATCTATAGAAGTTTCCACTATGCATGCATGGTTGTGTGTAGAGGAAAGTTTCCAGGATGAACCTTGAGTGGGCGAATAAATCCAGTGTGGATGTCGTATTGGATACCATGAGCCCAACAATCCTCCTTGGTCTCATTGTTTTCCCTATAAATTCGGCAATTCCCTGGTGGAAGCGTTATATTAGAAGGGCCAGAGGTGGTGGTGTCGAACATGATGGCCTTGTCGTTGGGCATCAAGACCAAGTGCATTGCTGAGACACCAGAGTCTTTACAGACAAGCTCCCACTTCCCTTTGTAATGAGTCTCATAGTCACCTTTTTTCGTCGGAGCTCCCGCGAAGCCATCGCCGAGAAATCCACCCATAAACGGATTTTGGAAGAATTGTGCGGCCGCTGCTGCGAAGAAAAGAGGGAGGAACACCACGGTAACCTTGTGCAGGACAGCCATTGAAACACTTCAATGAGCTTCCTGCCCTCTCTTCTCCAATGGGGCCTCTCACTCTTCCTCCCTCTTCCTTTTCTCTGTCTCTCTCCTTTGAAAAAAAAAACTCTCCCTCTCTCTCTCTCTCTCTCTGCTCCTTCTTTTCTTTTTCTTTTCCTCCTTTTTTATGATTCAAACTGACTTTTTTAGCCATCAAAGCAAAAAATATTGCAAAAATAGAATGTAATTTTTTAAACGGAATCAAAGGTGATGAGTAGAAAATGATTTCATCAAAAATTGCTAGACGTCCCATTGAAAATCGTATTCTTTTGACTCCATTACAGTGCATTTTATAGCCAGCGAGGTCTTGCTCAACAGGTATCAATCTTTTCATTGATCACTAATTTAGCCCCTTTTATATGGCATGACCAACGGATTCCACCTAAGCAAAACATTTTCCTCATTTGTATGATAAAGCATTAATTTTGTTAGACTGCCAGTTTAAAATCTTTCTCATTTTGCATCTAGTACTTAAGCATAACCACTAATGTTGGAAATATTGGATGAAAATAAAATGAGATGAATGGATTGGCATTTGATTCGATCAAATAGAGCAATATTCATCATTGGACTTAAATTATGTACTTCATATGATGATCTCAATTTAATCTAACAAATAAATTTACTTCGAGTGCACTTCGTGGGATGCTACAGTGTGATTTTGCCCCTCCTGCATATAGATTACGTAGATGTAAAGCCCGTGGTAATTCATTCACCAACAATGAAACAATGGATACCATTAATTAAAACGTTCTCACATGATCAGAATGGCAGGTTCGTAGTTCTGAAAAGGCAGAGGGCATTTGTACATGGCATTGTTTTGGAAAACTTTGTTTGGTAAAACCAGCAGTAGCGGTCAAACTCGTCAGCCACGAATTGCAATTTAACGGACTGCCGTTTCCGTCGAAATTTGACCGGGTTATCTTTGGTCAAATGAACCTTTTAAGGGCAGGCTTATAATCGCACTAGTGGGCCTCGCTGTCAAAATTCAAACCATGTGAAATAATTTTCCCCTATATATTGATAATTGTTCAAGTTCCATTTCAATCTTAGGTAAACATATGAGACAGACGTATCATGTGTGTGCTGGTGCAGCAGCAGCAACAACCACCTAGGTGAGGAAAAGCCTTTCCATGAAAGTTGATAACTCACAAAAAAAAAAAAAAAGGTTGCACTCAAGAAGATATTGATAGAAGTACTAATTGTTAGATCTGAATGGAGAACAAAGTTTATCTAGCCGAATATGAGTTTTTATAGTCAATCCTAACATAGTTGGAATAAGACTATGATGGCAATGATATATTTGTGTGAAAAAGGGACTCTTTAACAAGTGATCATTTTAGTGAAGTGAAACTCAATTTAGCAGAAATGCATGAGAAGACACTTAAATTAAGCCATTATAATATATATATATATATTAAAGCCAAGGGTTCTGAACTCAATTTTGAGCTCATTTCTTTCTATTTTGACTTTTTCTATGGAAGCTTGGTAACAAGGGCAAAAATTATATTAAAACCGAGGGCTTTGGATGCAATTTTGACTATATTTCTTTTAGTTTTAACTTTTTTTTTCTATGAAGCCTTGGTAAGAAGGCCAAAAATGTATAGATTGTGAGATTTGGAACTTATGACCTTTTACATGTTTAAATAATTAACTTAACAGCTCCACCACACATTATCAATATGTAATTGCTTATTAGAAAAATGTCAAAAATAGTAAGATGGAGTGGATCGTGCTCGTGCTTAGCATGGGTTATTGTGCTAGGTTAAATTAGAAGAGTGAGTGCCTAATACTGTTTGAGCTATGCTATGCATAGAAATCTCTAACACTAAAAGGTTCTACCTCCATGTATTAATATTTTAAAGTTTCCCAAATCATCCAACATTGTAAAGAATGTAATATTGGTAATTTCATTGGATGGATAAAACTTGGGATTAAAAGTGTTGTAATTTTATTTTCTAGATGGATTGAAGCCTCTACCAAAGTTACAAATGAATGTCTTCTATTTTAAAGATGGAACGCATGTGTCTTATCTGTCGGACCAGCTGGATTTCTTGCGGATTGGTCGAATTACATGAATACAATATCTGCAGACAGAATGAAAAACCGACCGGTCGGCTATGGTGCCCGATCGGTCCGACCCCATGTCTGATCGGTCGGATAGCTTATCTGATCGGTTGGCTAGGTCAGCTGGCACAAATCAAAAAATTTTGATTTTTCGAATCTCTTTCTTGTGGGCTCACGTCCTTCCGTATCTTCTTGGAATCCAAAGCGGAAAGGACTCAACGGTTGTTGTGTATATAAGGATCATCTCTTCTATAAAGAAATTAAGTCTCTCTAGATTAAAACTTTAGAAATTCTATTGAGAGATATCTTCTTCTCTGGAGCTTCTCTGTTTTGCATGTGTTACAAAGTTAGCTTATGAGATTCGTCTTCTTTCTCTACTTTGGTGATTCGTCTTGAGAGGCATCAAGGCCTGAAGATTAAGCTTGAAGAAGGTGAATGGCATGTACATCGACAAGAAGAAAAGCTTCTTCTGAGATTTGTCTTCTTTCTCTACTTTGGTGATTCGTCTTGAGAGGCATCAAGGCCTGAAGATTAAGCTTGAAGAAGGTGAATGACGTGTACTTCGACAAGAAGAAAAGCTTCTAGTCCTTTAGGTTGTGTTCAACTAGGAAAAGGGTAGTAAGTAGTTATTGTAACCTTTCTTGCATAGTGTTTGATCTTTGTGAACCGGTTGTTGGTCTTGGGATTTTTTCCCGTTTAGGTTTTCCAAGTAAAAATCCTATGTCTATCTTCATTGTGGTGATTGATATTTTTGTTAAATTCATTATTGTTGGTTATCTTCATTGTTAAAATTTGATTGGGTCCTAAACCTGTGTTATGGTTTAAAGAGTTTCAAACATAAAAAATGCCCGCCCAACCTCCTCCTCCTCCCCCTCCTTCCTCTCCTCTATTTGACCCCCCACCTTGGAACCAGATCTTTGCCACTGATGTCGTAGCTTTTCTCAGGTGCCTTTTTTCATTCCACTTGGCATATAATTGGTCAAGATGTGGTCTTTGTTGTGACCCACTTCTTCTCGTCCGGTCGCTTGCTGCATGCTTCTAACACCTACTTCCTTACCTTAATCCCTAAATTAAATTCTCCCAACAACTTCATTGATTTTTGGCCTATTAGCTTCCTGAACTTTAATTTCAAAAATTATGGCCAACCGTCTACCTAAGATTCTACCTTCTTGCATCTTTAACCACCAAGCAGCTTTTGTCTCTGGAAGATCTATCCATTACCGTATAACCTTAGCCCATGAGCTCTTACAAAAGCTAAAGTCCAAGGTAAAAGGAGGTATTGCTTGTTTGAAATTGAACATTTCTAAGGCGTTTGATAATTAAACTTCAATGAAGGTTCTTCTTTAGGGCTTTCGAAATTTTCAAGTTCTCTCCATCTTGGATTAGCCTCATTAAAGAACGCATCTCCACAACCAAAGGCTCAGTTCTCATTAATAGAAGTCCTTGTGGTTTCTTTGGAGCGTCCTACCGACTCCGCCAAGGAGATACTTTATCACCTTACCTCTTCATTTTTGCAAAGGAAACCCCAAGTTCAAAGCTAGAATCTCTCAAAATGAAAGGTTTTATCTCTCCAGTCTTTACAGTTTCATTCACTCCATGTCATTTTCTCTATGCGGATGATATCCTTCTCTTCTTCAAGGCTAGCAAAAGAAGCTTAGAACATATAAAGTCTTTTCTTCACATATATAAATTTCTTGTAGGCCAGCGATTTAATCTCCAAAAAGCCAATTATTCACTGGTAAATGTAGCATTAGAAGAGTTAGAATGATCTTAGATTTGGTTGCTGTCCCTCAAGCTTCTCTTTTTTCTCTATATTTAGGCATCCCTTTATTTTTTGGTTCTCTAAAACATAGCCACTTCTCTAAGCTCTTGGACTCTTTGCAGGCCAAGTTATCAAGTTGGAAATCCAAGTCCCTCTCCTTTACGAGTAGGTTGATTATGGTGAAACATGTTTTTACTTTTATTCCAATCCACACATCTCTCTCCATTCCAATCCCGATAAAAACCTGTCCTACTGTAAAGAAGTTAGTGAGAAACTTTCTTGATCGGGAGATGCCATTAAATGCAACCTGGTGTGATGGGATGTTATTTGCCTCCCTAAATCTAAAGGAGGCCTTGGCATCAGGCATGTGAAGGAATTCAACAATGCATGGATGCTAAAGCTTGGATGGGCAGCAGCTACTTCTTCCTCCCTTTGGGCTTCTTTGTTTAAACTTTGTTACATTTGATCACCATCTTTGTGGCATCCTAAAAACCACACATTAGGCTCTTGCATTTGAAAACGCTTTAGAATTTTATCCCCTTTCCTCCATTGCAGTAGTAAGTGGAAGGTGGGCAATGGTTCCTCCATCAGTTTGTAGCTTGACAGGTGGCTGGATCATGATCATGTTGCTACGAAGTTTCCCTATTTTTAATTCTCCCAGCTTGAGACAGTTGCTACCATTATCAATGGAAATTCTTAGAGCATCCTCGACTATTTACCGGTGGAAATTAGGTCTTATTTGCAACAGTGTGTCAATGACATTCAACTTCCCCTTGTTTCAACTTCGGACACTCATATATGGATTAGCAACAACAATGGCCTTTTTTCTCTCCATCAAGCTTGGAAGTTCATCTGATCTCATGTTTAGTCTGTTCCCTGAGTTGCTCTTGTTTGGACCCCTTTTGTCTCTCCCAGAGTTAGTTGCATGATTTAGAGGCTTCTCTAAAAGAACACTTCTATTGAATCTTGGGCAAAACGTAAAAGAGTTTTTCTAATTTCGAAATGCTACAACTGTCACCATAATGATGAAACAGGTGCTCACCTCTTCTTTAATTGTCACTTTGCTTCCTTTCTTTGGTCATGGCTTCTTTCAATCAATGGATCATTTCCCTCCCAGCTTGTCTTTGCTGCCATCATTTGGACATCTCTATTTTCTATCACCTCAACTTTATCATTTGGACAGCTAAGAATGGCTTTAAGTTTGAGAACAAGAAGACCTCTCTTTATAATGCAAAAACTCTCTTCACAGACAATTTGTCAGATATGATCTTCAGTTTAGGAGATCGTATCTGGGCTAAAACGTTTCATCCCATTTTGTCTACTCTGGAAATTGTTTCTGCTCAATTTTATACCCTATTTTTTAGTTTATGTTGGGTGTCGCTGTTTTGGTTTTTTAGCCTCTTTGGCTCTTGGGGGCCTTTGCCCATATTCTTTCTCTTCTTTTGAATAAAATTTTACCTCTTAACAAAAATATATATATTTAAAGTTTCCCTAACTAATATGCCTTCTTTCTGGAGGGCCATTTTCCCATTTCACATGAGGATCCACCTAAGTACTTTTTTTTGTTGTTAACAAATGAGCCTTAAAAGCAATTAAATCTCTTCAAACAGACAAATTACCTAACCTAAGCAATTTATATTATTTGATCTTACAAAAAATAAAGTGTGGATTGTAAAAAGTCCTTCAAACTTTGAGCCCTAAAATTTAAGGCTTGAATCAAATATTATGCCCACTCTAATCTCTTCTCGGAGAAGCATTGTGCAATAGAACGCTTTCATTGATTAAATGTACACTGTTGGATTCATAACCATTGCAGTCATCAAGCTCCTTCATGACTTCCAAAATTTCTCCCCTCATCCCTTGGGTGATGAATTTTTCAACCCACCATGCTCATTTTGCCACCGGTTTGGTCAACCATACACAGCGTGCGAACTCTACGAGTTGACAGTTGACACCACTCTTGGGCCTCAGCAGGGGTGGTTCGACCATTGGGCCAGAAAAGCCTCTGCTTTAGGCCCCCCAAAAAATAAGGCTTCCAAAAAAGTAAATTTCATCTTTTTTTTTTCAATCTTAAAAAATAAGGCCTCAAAAAAGCAATTGTAACAAGTTAAGGCCCCATAAAAGTAATTAAAGGAATTATCATATTTTTACATTTCAAAAAAAATAAGTATCATCTTTTCATATTTCTAAAAACAAATTAAAGACCATTTTCACATTGAGAAAATGTTGCCATTAAAAAAAACCCCCTAAAATCATAATAAGTAAGAAATCATTTTCTGTTTTGAAAATCCTTTAGTTTGCACATTTTTCCCTCTATATTTATACTACTTGAAATTCTTAGAAGACAACTTCAAATATAATCTTTTTTTTCATATTGATGAAGCTGCATCAAATTTAAAAGTAATCCACATCTATAATCTTTATGGCCAACACTAATAAATCACTAATCTATAATCTTTATGGTTCTATGCCTTTAAAAAAAATTAATTACAAGCTCATATTATATGTTTATTAGTTAGTATTCATTTTATTTGTAAATATTATTAGTTATAATTCATAAATATTAAATATGTCTACTAGAAAAATATTGACAATACCTGTAACTGTTGCTTTTATAGAAAGAAGTTTTTTAAAATTAAAATTGATAAAATCCTAATTTAGATCAACAATGTCACAAAAAAGACTAAGTAGATTAGCCATACTATTAATTGAAAAAGCTATGTTAGCAAAATTTGAATATAAAACTTAAATATTAATATTTCATTACAAAAAATGAAAAAAATAAATTTTAAATAAAATATTATAATAATATTAAAAATAAAAAAATACCACATTTAAGATTGTCGCTTTAGGCCTCAAATTTTCTTGAGCCAGCCTTGGGCCTCATGAGTCAAGCCAGTGTCTAGACTCTTGGAGACTTATTGCTCGGACAAAACATGTATTTGACTTGGCTAACTCCACTGACAAGTCATGTACCGGGCTGATTCATTCGTGGTATTGTTCCACTGAATTCATGTGTAAAAACTTACATTTAAGGCTTCACTGACTATTTTAACTTTAACTATGCTACCTTCTTATAATAAAAGGAAGATTAAGACTTTACCAAACACATGCAGTAAAATAAAAGTCGAAAGACCCTCTTAAGCCCTTCTCTAATCTTTGTGGCTTTTTTTTTCCTTTTTCAGTCCAATTTTTCTCATTCTAACTTCAATAGTTTCACCACTCCTTAATAATCTTTCACAGGGGCTTGTAGTTCAATCATTTTCAAAACGTAAAAGCACATTCTATGTTTTCTATAACTTTATTTTCTTTTTTTATCTATACAATTGCAATATGCGCAGTGTGTATTTTTTTTTTCTGTTTTGATTATTATTCATAGTACTAATTCAGTTAACCCAGTAATAAAATGGAAAGATCTTAAAAGAGCACTGTAATTTCATGAATTTCCATTATTTTAATTATTAAACAAGTTATATTACATAATAAGAACGAACGTATTTTTAATGATCTCTCAATTTTTGATATATGTATTTTTTTATTAAAAAATCAATATTTTTTCTTTATTATTTAACTCTTGAATTCTACTTCTACTAATTTTTAGACCTAAGTAAAAGTTGACATGACTTTGAGTAGATTTCTGAGCCCCCAAATCGACTCCTCTCCCTTGGCTTGCTGAGTCGACCCCAAGTTATGACTTAGCAAGCTATGGACTCAACTACCACAATTTCCTTTAGAAATCTTTTTGCTCCCGGTTGGATTTTGCCAAAGGAGAGAAATTCTACACCAAACTATTTTCTAAGAAAAGTAGGACAGATGTTTTTCACCTCAAGAGGATGGAGAAAAGGCCCATTGTAATAATGATTTTTTTAACACAGCTGAGGGGTTGTCACTTGAATACAGACACAATTCAACTCACAATGGGGATCTGCAAATGTAAGCAAAAAACACAACTCACACATGTGAGGTATCACGTTTGAGGACACATATACAACTCACATATGTGAAAGAATGGGGACCCGCCGCCCACGTGAGTAATAAAAACTTGCATATGCAAAGGACAAGGGTAAGTTTTTGAACTCACTAATGAAAAGATGCACTCCTTACTGCTAAGGCTCGTTAATAAATATTGATTTACTATTATGAAGTGGCATTTAACCGTGTAATGATTTTTTATAACTGTTTTAGAATTGTTTGTTACCTAGATTTCACCACTAAAATCTGATGTGGAGAACTATTGTGCATTGGAAAAGTGATGAATCTCCGCCATGTGAGGATTCCCCACCATTAGATTTGTCTTCATCTTCTCCCTCTAGAGGATATTTCTCACTTCTCATTTTCTCCTCATCGAAACATTCTCTTTTTTTTTTTTTTTAAGATTCTGAAGACATTCTATCTCCTCAAGTGGTCTAACGTGACCAAATATAAGTTCTATCTGATTTAGGCTTTAGAATGTATTAAAAAAACTGTTATTAGGTGCATGTACCATGCCATATTTACACCACAGGAAGATGGAAGCATGAATTTTATAGTTGCCAATCACAGTCACCCCAACAACAATTTGGCCGTTGTCTGTAACTCTGATCCCAAAGAAGGAATACGGAAGGACGAGGGAACCCAACCCACAGAAATGTATAGAGGTCCTGATCCGAGAGTGTGTCACTGCTAAACATGATTAAAGACGTGGTCCTGAATGAACATTCAGGTTCTATACTGCTAAAAACCACAAGGCCTTGAAATATCTAAATTTTGAAAGCAATAGAGGAAGTCATATAAAGTCTAGTAAGTCTCTAATTATAAACATTGAGCTACACTGAACTTAGTAGTAGTACATTGTAATTGTAATCATAAAACATAATTGTAATTTTCATCACAGATGTACGTGTACTTTATATGTAAGCTATATATGAATCCAACTATGATTTTCAACACATACTCTTATTCTTAAGTGCAAATTATATCCAACTTACCTCGGAGAATCAACTCCATTACAAACCTCTAATGAAGAAACCTCCAAATAAATTCTCCGTTCTAATAAACACACTGACCTAGCCCAAATCCTCTATTGACAACCATGAGAATTTTTCATGGTAAATTCATCAGGGTCATGGGGGATATTGAGGTCCGCTTGCCCCATATGAATTGTGGATTTTGGATCAAGCATCGAACATATTTAGCTCCACTAATCATTGCTATCCATCAAACTCAAACAATGGAACCGATAGCCAAAATGTACTTACCTCAGATCCAAAGTTAAATGTCCACTTCATTGCCTCAGATCTTAGATGAAATGGGCACTGCTGCAGTTCTGGTATATGCTTCATTTATAACCTCTTCTTCTATCTAGTGGAGCCATGCAACCTAGGTGAAAGTTGAGCATCCAAACCTACCTTCACTGGCACCTAGGAAGCTCAGGAAAACATGACTCCACATGCCCCTCTCAAGCACTGTTGTGATTTACACATCATATGTTGTGTGCATATATAAATTCCAAGATCAATAAAGAAGCAACCACACATAAGAAGAGACGCTGAGATTTACGTAGTTCACCCAAACAAGGCTACATCCACAATACAGAAACAATCATCTTCACTATGACAAGTAAAACATACAGAGACTTTCACTCTCTCACATCGCCTCTCCTACATAGTGTTCCCACACCACGGGCAAGAGAGTTCTCATCTCTCTTCAACGCAAGATCTAAGGTTATATATAGACTATACACATATATAATCTTTGCTTTCTTGGCAACCAAAAAAGCCCCAGTACAATTACTAAAATACCCTTGACCTTAAACCGGTCACTGGCTAATCCAGTGGACCCATCCGGCTAAACCGAAATACAAGACATAAATCCAACAATCTTCACCTTAGCTTGAATTCCGTACAACTCAAGCCATTAAGAGATAAAATCAACAATGTCTTCACGTATCTTGCTGAATGATACATCACTGCACCGACGATGCAGTCTTCTTCCTTCAACATTTTGACATGATGAACGAGCACATGAACTTTTAGCAAAGTTCATCCTCTCGTCAAACTCTACCTCGAACATAAAGCTAGAATCCATTGACGAATCTAAGTGATATCAATATTTGAATCACTCACTATCCCATCTCATCTTCAATATCACTATGAAGATCCAATCACTATAAGCATGCAAGCAAAACAGATCAGGAATACGAGTCCATATGACTCTACAATTGCAGAACAACTTTTGCCTTTAAGCGGTCAAAAACCCTATTTGACGTGGCATTCGATCAATCAAACACATGTTTGACAGCTGCTAATATGAGCATGCATCAGCTCCTCCTTGCTGCTTCTTTATTAGCTTGGCTTTGGCAAGATGAATGGCATCACATGTGATCCGGAAACATATGAATCTCAAACAAACAACTTCATTTGAATTTGCAAACCCTTTGCAACTAGGCTGGCGACTCCTACTTTTGGGTTTGCAACAACAACCAAGTCCAGTTGACCCGATTCTGACTTGAACCCACATTTGTTCAGATCTTCTCCACAAGAGAAGTTGGTGCTGCCCGAAACTCCTTCTTCCTTCTATAATTAAGATAGGACATCTCCTCACAAGGTATACAGATCCAGATTTCTCTAGTTTAGGCGAGTGGGGAGCGATAATATTCTCTTTTCAAGATTTCTACACCAAGCTATAAATCTTGTCACAACGAGTATATTGGAAGAAACAAATCTAAAATCTGACTCCGAATGGCTAAAATATTGCAGAAACAGTTTTTCATGGTTCAATTAGTCCAACTCTCTCATTGACTGTCAAACAACTAATCTTCTTCCACAAACGGATAGATAAGCTCAAAATGAGTCCGTTGGCGCAAACAAATATCCGATCGACATCAGATGATCAAGATATCGTAGAAATAAAATTCTGCTGTCGATCCAGGTCAAACTGCCTTTGATCGTACAAACCTACTAACGTGGTTGATGTCAGCACCTCTGCTACTTGGGTTGGTTTGCTATAAATGTGTTCGGGTCGACTTGGACCCAAACCAAAACTACACCTCCTTCTACACCACGAGTCAGGTCGAACTGACTCGACCTGAACCTAACCTAACCTGGGTATAAAAACCCAGGCCCCTATTTTCTTCGTCCTCCTTCCTTGTTCTGCAGCAGGGAATCGAAACTCACTGCCCTTTTCCTTATTTGGCTGCAACGAACAGGGACCGGCGAAGCAATTGCCCCGGCGACGACAGTGAGTGGCAGCAGGCGATGATTGCAGCGACAACAACTGGCTGCGACAAGTGGGTGGCGTTTGGCGAGGACGTGGACTGTCAGTGCACGACAGTGGCGTGAGGACTTCAATGATAACAGCATAGACAACCCCGACCGGTCCGTCCAGTAATCACAGCGGTTGCCCTTTCTTCGGTCTTCTTCTCAGAACTCTAGCAACCAAAGAAACCCTCAAAACCGAGAACCCTTTTTCAGTCCTCTTCTCTAGTCTCGGGCAAACCCGAAAATCCAAATCTCTTCGATCTTCTTTTTATCAGATTGAAAACTCCAATTTGTGGCCCAACCAGAGACTAACTCGCTGATCTCTCTTCTTCTATATTTCAAAAAACAGAGATCCAAACCCTTCGAAGAGGATTCAATTCGTCGATCTTCGTGTGCATAACTTCCACGCCATATGGGACCCTAGCCAATCTCTGATACCACTTGTTGTGATTTACACATCACATGCTATGCGCATACATAAATCCCAAGATCAATAAAGTAGCAACCACACATAAGAAGAGATACTGAGATTTACGTAGTTCACCAAATAGGGATACATCTACAGCACAAAGACAATCATCTTCACTATAACAAGTAAAGCATGCAGAGAATCTCACTTTCTCACATCGTCTCTCCTACGGGTGTTCCCACACCATGGGCAGGAGAGCTTTTACCTCTCTTCAACGCAAGATTTAGGGTTACATGCTATACACATATATAATCTTCACTTTCTTTGCCACCAAGAAAGCATCGGTACAATTACCAAAATACCCTTGACCTTAAACTGGTCACTGACAAACCCAGTGGACCCATCTAACTAAACCGAAATACAAGACATAAACCCAATAAGCACATATTATGTTACTTAGTCTGACTCAAATGCATAAGAGAGGAAACCAATTAGAATATATTCCACTATCGGTAGTAAAGCAACTGATTTACTATGACTCAAAGCATCTTTACATCAATGCAAATATTACTTGGCATCCAATGGCCATTCATATTGTAAAGAAAACCTTGAGATTAGTCCCCTACTATCATCTCTAGAAACAAGGCATCAAACCTAATTATCACATCTTGTGTCACTTTTTGCCTTTGTTTTCCCCTTTTTTCCTAAACAGGAAAGCTAAAAGGGACTTGATACACACAATCCAGACCACACACCCCCAGACTACAGACAGAAGCTATATATTAAAACTCATGTATCCATAAACATATGTTTCAATGGATTTTTTTTAAAGCTGGAATGATAACAAGATGCTGGCTGTTCATCGACACAAAGACTTACCAAATCAAGATTTCTTTCTTGCTACCTTGGACATAAGTTTTACAGTTCATGCACTCGGAAGTCACGGCAGAAAATTAGCACACAGTTATCTCGGCTTGTACTGAGATTGTGTTAAAAAGAGAAAGCAGGTGCTCTTGTGTAACTAACTCACTGATGCCTGCATATGAATGCCAACCCATTTCCATCCCAGCCTCGCGTCCTTGGGTGCTATAGTTTCAGATCCAAGTCTAATTCTTGTGTGTCGCTCGCCGCGGAATTCTGACTGCTCGAACCCATAGAACCGCACCTGTCATCCCTTTTCTTTTGTGATGGTAAATCCTATAAAACAATATTTGTTGGAGAGATCTGATTATCATCTAAAGAACTTCTGATCATAAGAAAATGGCGATTTAAACTAATGTTAAAAGAATCCGTGAATTGATTTCTAACCTCTAATGGTAGCCCCAAGAAGTGACGTGTGACACTTGTTTGTGACGGTAGCTGGGGTTGTATAAGGCCATTGTTGAGGTTCCATCTGGTTATTGTGACATTCAAACAAGATTAGATTGCTTTTGTCTTTTAAGTGCAATCACCAAAAATCACTCCAACATACAGGAATACCTGGCTTGGGTGTCCACGTATCTTATGTCTGTCGTTTCTGTCTCTCCCATACTCATCTAGAACCATATAGAAAGTTGTGAGTCAGATAAAGAAGATAGGGAAACAGATCCTTAAAATATCAATTATCTCATTCTGATAGCTTCCTTCTTTAACTTGCATTAAGAAATCAAGCTTGTTAATTTAAGATAGGAACTCGACCAGCGAGAGAGAGAGAGAGAGAGAGAGAGAGAAAGAGAGGAGAATTTTTTTTTTTTTTTTTTTGAGCCCAACCGATAGACTTGATGAGGGTGGAGTTGGACAAGATCAATTATTATGGAAACAAATCGTCAAAACAAATTATGGTGATACTAGCAAAACCCATATGGCAATTTCTTGCCTGTAAGAGATCTCAGAAGAATGCTACAGGCAAAACAAAATCTTTTTTTTTTTTTTGGTTTCATTCCTTATTAAGGTTTCTGTTAAGTCCTGCATACCATGGTCTTAGGATGAAGTCCTAATGAAGATGATGCAGGATAAGAAGAAGATGACGACGCCAATGGTGCGAATGCCATCTCTGTCACATCCTCCTACATGTAAGATAACAAAACACATTTAAGAACTATTTGCAAAGATTATAAGGAGATGACCCAAGTACAGAAACACAAGAAAAAAAAAACAATACCCCGAAAAAAAAAAAAAAGACCTGATTGGGATTTGTGTGGGCGGCACCACTATGAAGAGAGGGAAGATAGCAACAGCCCATTTGGTTTCTCAATCGGATCTGCTCCAACTGGGCTACTCCAAGGCCTCTCTGGGGCTGCTTTGGCTTGTCTGAGTTGCTTTTCTTGCCCTTCCTAGAAGACCCAGATCTTCCATTTCCCAAGCTCAGCTCCCCAGAATAGCTGCTACCCATGTCTCTCTCTCTCTCTCTCTCTCTCTCTCTCTCTCTCTCTCTCTCTCTCTCTCTCTCTCTCTCTCTCTCTCTCTCTCTCTCACAAGACTCTCACCAAAACCAGCACCACCAAAAACAAACCTGCAACTGAAGAAATCAGCATCTTGCAATACCCCTTTTTTTATGCTGTGTGCGCCAAAACTAATTATTGCTTCGTTGGATCGGATTGTTGAAAGATTTAGCAATGGATGGACTATCTATGTTTTTATCTCTTTTGGTGACTCTAAGGAGTTTTTGGAGTTTGATATATAATTCTAGGGATTGAAAATGCACAGGCAGTTGTTTACCATAATAAATATAAACTAATGCATACAAGTATGCATATGATCCTCCTTTCACAAGGTTCCGTAGAAAACAAATATAGATACGATAGACCGTATCTCCTGTTGATTATAATTTTAAGAAATTTCCTCTGCAGCTTCTTTAACTCCGCCATCTCGGGAAAAATCAATTTCTCATCAATATATCTTTGTTGAAAATTCTGTTAAGGGATCATCGGCCTCAAAATTTGCCAAAGAGTTTTGTGGGGTCCGCTGGTAGCGACGTGTTTTCCTACAAATCGGGGCAAAAGCTGATGATGGTCGTGCCGTATATTTTAACATCAATATTCATCATATTGTTTGAGTCACCTATGATAAGTTGTCTGTATCTGTTATTATCGATTGAAATAAAAAATAATAATGCTTTTAAAGGAAGTATATTTGAGAGCTGTAAATCAAGGGATTACGGTAATCAAATGAAATGGAGATTACATTTATCACATAATTGGCATGGCCTTACATGGATCTCATATACAAATTCACACAAAGTCATATGCAGTGGATCTTAACAAAAGAAGACATTAGATTTTTTTTTAATTCATGTCAAAAAAATTTTGGGCTTCTAAATAGGAGTAGGCCTTATATGGTATCTTTAATGTTATTCATACAAATCCACCCACAACTGAGCCATGAATTAAAACCATAAGTAAATAAAAGGAAGTTCTTATTTTCAGAGGTTTAGAAAGTGGTGCATTTCATTTTAAAAGGATTTATTCATACTGCTCTTTTAAAGTAAATAAAAAATAAAATTGTATGTCAAAAACTTTTATTTTCAATCATTTACACACTTTAGATATTAAAAATGGAAAAGTTGAAAATAGAGATGCCCAAACATGCACTAAGCCACTCATCATTATTAGTACGCCTCAAAATGGACCCCACAAGATTGGTTTGCCCCACAAGATTGACTTATATCCTGACTTACAACCAACTTGTCATCGATCAAAGTGCTAACTTTATATAATCTTTGGTATTTTAAAGTTACCAAATTTGCTAGAGATATCGGCCGATATATATGGATGTGATTTGGCGTTTGAGAAGGTGAGACAAGTCGTGAGATACTTTGGGGGGAGGGGGAAGGGGATGCTTAGTTGCCATGCACCAAATCAAGTCGAGCTGTTACACGCATGATTCGGGGTGTTATTTTATTGTGAGAAAGCGAGAAACCTCCGACTTGTGATTATTAAATTACGCATGTGAACTCGGATATGACACCGAACTTACATCACCCTCTTTTGGGATCCTGTCATTCAACAAAAGAATCACGAATCACCCAACCAAAACAAAGGCGAATAGTGCTATTACTATTACGGTTTTATTATTTTCTCATTAGGGCTGTCTGTGGATCCTACCAGACAAATGGTTCTTTAAGGTCTGGCCCATGTCTGTATAACTCCAAATTGGCTCAATTTTATATTTTATGTGCTAAGCTAGTGAGAAACAACCGTGGTTACAAAAGTCGCATGGAACCTAGAATCGGTTGTTTGGCAGCCTAAAATTTAAACACACTGGCCATCGGCATTTTTATAATATCCTCAAAAGAGGTCAAAACAATGTTAAGATCCTAGAACTTGTAACTTTCAAAGATTATCATACATTTTGTACATGAATGAGGCCTCACAGATGCTTTCAATCAGACATAAGTTGAATACTTTTCAGCAATTTAAAATAAGTTTTTCTCCTTTTTAGTACACTGTCAACTGCCAATCCTAGTAGCTTATGGGTTAGATAGTTTTTCCTGCTCTACCTTTTCCACCTTTCCTCACTCGAATTAAAAGACACTAAAAATCTGTAGCAGTTTCCTTTTCAAAATAACTACTACTAGGTTGTGACCTTTCGGGCTTCTAGGTCTAAGAGGACTTTTAAATCAAGTCCTGTAAATGTTGTTAGCTTTCTCATGTAAAGCCCTGAAATGAATGGCAAGCAAAGTTTAATGAAATGCTAAGTCCGGAAAGTACTATTTTGTCTTTAGACCAGTAACGGGAAGGTTACACCTCACAAATATGCTGTACATATCATTTTTCTATTCGTTATTCTTTTCGTTATTTTTTGATGAATCTTGTAACAAAGCAGTAATGGCCTTGGATATAGCAATCAAGTACAAGATTATCAACATAAGCATGTTCTTTTAGCACTTGTTTGTTTGCATTCTATACATTCTAAGAAATATACTTATAAAAATAGATACAACTTATGAATCAAGGACGAAAATTCATAAATGGCTGCAAAATAATATATAATTTCACAAAACCCCTTAAAAGCCGATGGAAAATTTGGCAATTGTTAATATGGGCCCCACAATAATATTTTTTCGGAAGTCTCCACTGAGCACCCCACAACCCAAAACTGCATATTTCCTATTTTGCCTCTACTGTAATGAAAATAAATCAAAGGGAGATAAAAAAATGAATATCAGCATAAAAAAAATGAATATCAGCTATCACCTTCGTAATTCAAATTGTCAAGATAAGTTCCTGTGTACATTTTCATCTTAAATTCTTCACCCCTTATCCTTTGTTAAACCCAACTTTACCATGAATTCCTTCTTAAGTAATTTCATGCAAATAAATGGAATCTTTTGATAATGTTTTCAGAGAACACTTGCCATTTCCTTGTATAGACCTTTTTCAAGTTTAAAAATAAAATTATAAAAACAACAAAAACTGAAAATTGAAAGCGAAGGCCACATCTCATCATAGCACCCGAGTGACTGAAATCTCTCATTCCAAACATCAAAGATAATTAAGTCTTTTTGGGTCACCCATCACCGCTTTTTTCAGTCACCATCGAAGCTAATTAAGTTAATTCATCCAAAGCACCAAGCTGTCTTAGTATTCCGAATTTTGGATTCGTTTCGCTAGATTTGGGCAGAAGGCAGCACAATCACTAGGTAATGGATTCCATTAAGATGTAAATATTACAATGATTCATTGTGCAACAAGTAATTAACCCACACATGCTAACAATGTAACAAAAACTTGTGGTTTAAGTTGAAATGATTGAGGAGGGCTCTGCCTGTCCGGCGACACCTTTTAGAAGGCAGCAGACCTGATTCATTTGCATGGCAATCAGAGAACCATAAAGAGATGAAAGATCTCAATATGGTTTGGGGAATGCTACAAATATAACCCCTATCCAGAAAATTCGAATATAATATTGAAAAATAAAAGATTAAGTCCGAAATGATAAAAATAATATAATTATTTCAAACATTTGTAACTTAATTTACTACTTTTAGGCATTTTTTATTAAAAAAAAAGAGGAGAAACACTAAATTTGAAAAAGATCCTTTGGTTTTCTTCAGATGGTGATTTCCCAAGAACAATTCATGATAATGAGAGCTGATGTTCAATTTTGTGTCTCAATTTTACCTCTTTTGGGATTAGACGAATTAAACAATTTACTTATGTGTGCAAGATTCAACCTCATCCCTCTTTTAATCTAGAAAAAGGAGTTTTCATTAAATTAAATAGATATTTATGATCAAACAAGCTCCACTATACAGGTGAGATGTAAATGATATGGCAGGAAAGGAAGATGAGGGTGAAGGATATATGATGGGGATGTGGGTGGTACCTTTAACTTCTTAAGTATTGAATTATTAGGATAATGGCTATGGATTTATTTCTCATCTTCCCATAATTCAATTTCAATTAAAGGAGAGGTTTTTTATGATTATAATTGTATATTCACCTTCGATCTTCCTTTTAAACCGTTTATGGGATGAGTTCTCGTGCATTCAATTCTTACTTTTTTTATGCAAACAAATAGGCCTTTGATATTCAATCTAGCATTGTATAATAATCATGTTAGTGTAAAATGGGGGTGAGTGTCAATTGGGTTAGTGTAAAATGGGGTGAGTGTCAATTGGGTTGGATTGATTGTTATGGGAGCTAGTCTCATATAACCACTTTAGATGACTTTTTATCACAGGGAAAACAATCCAACACACTTTTCTTGATTGTTTCTTTTCCTTTTCACTATTTATGTTTCCCTTATGTTTATCTCATTGTCTCCTAAAATGTAAAATGACAAAGTCGTGCTCACAATCATTTTTCGCATGCAAATTGCCGAGGCTCCAACTGGCCAAGTGGGGGAGAAAAGTTTTAGGAGGACATTGTCGACTATAGAGGTAAAAAGATCGTTTAAGCATAGATCTTTTCTGTAGAAAAGAATATGTTTAATGATATAATGTCTTATAGAAAAAATAATTAAAAAATATACCAATAAAAAGTGACATGGTGAGAAAATGATAATATGAAAAAATAGCTTTCATAAATAATAGGATTTAATAACATCGCCCAATTGATTTCTACAGAGATGCATCTGAGCAAACTAACATAAAGTTTTTTTTGTTTAATTAGAGGACTTAGTGCCCTACGGTTTTCTATTTTCAAGAGAAAAAGGAATCTTGTGTTCTTCCTCTCTCATAGGAAATTGAAATCCTTTTTATTAAGGAGATTAATTGATTTATGTATTTTAATTTTCAAAAATTACATATATATGTGCATCCAATGTGCATGATCTTATCATTCCCACTGGCAGCTAAAGCTTAGCTAGGGCCCCACAGATTAAGGAACTTGGGAGGTATGTAAAGATCTATTTGTGATGGACCCATGTACTAATAATGGATTCAATCTAATATATATTACAATTATCTAAGAATGCAATGTTGGGTCTAGAGGAAATTGCTTTTTGACAACATTATAATACTATAATCTCATTTTAGAAGAATTAAATAATTCATCATATCACTTCTAGAACTTTTACTCAACAAATTATGTACATTGATCTTGGTATTTTTCATACAAAAATGTATTTTAAAAATTGGTTTTAATATCTATCTAATGCCAGCCAACTTTTTTTCTGAGATAAAAAAAATCACAGTGTACATTAGGGGCCTGTTTCTTTGCTGGAATTCAGAGAATTTTTGTTTGCAAAATTTTTAAATTTTCAAACATAGTAGAATTCTTGGATACTTCTTTAAAGGTTGAAATTCCAAATTTCCAATAAAGTAAAAGAAACCTCCTAGTGCCGCAATTTTAAATTTCTTATAAAGAAACATGGCATTTGCAAATTTGAAAGATAAGATGTCATATTTGTAAGCGAAAATGGCCCCTTAGGAGAAACTTTAACGGATTAGATTTGCATTCTGACGGTCTGTGTTCTGTGTGGTCAAGTTATTTTGACTTGGCCTGACCCGACCCGATCCAATTCAATAAAAGAAAAGAACGGGTTAGCAAACCTGACTGCGCTTTTTTTCTTAATTTATGTAAACAGTCCCCATTAAAGTAAGTTATATTAAAAATACTCATTAAATACTGGATTAAGCGAGAATATTAATGTTGTGATTGTGGAAGGAAGCATATCACTTAAGATGTGTAACCGCTACAGTTCGCATTAATAGACTAACCTTATCACAGATTAAAAGATTTTAACATTAAAGTTACTTAAAAACCAGTATTTTTCAAATGATGCGTATCGGTTAGAGTTATTTCGTTCAAAATTCTTCTTATATTTGCAAACAAGTTTTATAAAATAAAAGATGAATGAATAGTGGTCATATGGACCAAGTGAGAGATTGTTGGATATTATGGGTGGTGGCCCACATGACGACCACTTATTTGATTCGTTCAATAACAACATCTTCCCATTAAAGTCACGTTCCTGAAAACACTATAGTCGTGCGATAATGGAAAGCTTTCCGTTGATGAGGAGGAAAGCGTTAACGCAGTCTATAAATGGCTTGGAAACTTTTTCATCTTCACACACAGAGATTACTGCTTGGCATACCCATCAATCAGCAAGCATTACAAGAAGACTGAGAGAGTTAAGATTGTGGATCTCCTCTCTGTTTCACAATGGATTCAGGCATGCCCTAAATTGGTTGTCTTTCATAAAACAAATCAATTTATGGCATACCTAAATCCATTGTGAAACGGAGAGGAGATCCACAATCTTAACTCCCTCAGTCTTCTCGTAATGCCTGCTGATTGATGGGTATGCCAAGCAGTAATCTCTGTGTGTGAAGATGAGAGAGTTCCCAAGCCATTTATAGACTGCGTTAACGTTTTTCTCCCCATCAACGAAAAGCTTTTCATTATCGCACGACTGGAGTGTTTCCAAGAACATGACTTTAATGGGAAGATGTTGTTATTGAACAAATCAAATATTATGGGTGGTGGCCCACATGAGAACCACTTATTTGATTCGTTCAATAGCAACATCTTCTCATTAAAGTCACGTTTCTGGAAACACTCAAGTCGTACGATAATAGAAAGCTTTTCGTTGATGGGGAGGAAAGCGTTAACGCAGTCTATAAATGGCTTGAGAACTTTCTCATCTTCACACACAGAGATTATTGCTTGGCATACCCATCAATCAGCAGGCATTACGAGAAGACTGAGAGAGTTCCCAAGCTATTTATAAACTGCGTTAGCGCTTTCCTCCCCATCAACAAAAAGCTTTCTATTATCGCACAACTGGAGTGTTTTCAGGATCGTGACTTTAATGGGAAGATGTTGTTATTAAATGAATCAAATAAGTGGTGGTCATGTGGGCCACCACCCATAATATCCAATAATATTATGTTAAAAAAACTCCAATGACTCAAATTCTTAGCATGAATTCTAGTAAAAAAACAAGGTTTTGGTACCTATTGCATGTCCTCTTCTACTTTCAACCTTTTAAAGATCAAACTATTGCAACTTTCTGACAAGAGGTGTGCCAGATTCCAAGGCCCACTCAAGTGGGTATTCAGCAGAGGCCTACCAGAAGAATGGCTTGGATCCCTAGACCCGCAGGGCACAAGCTAGTTTGGTACACAGGATGGCCCAGCCCAGACCCATGTCATCCAAAGGAGAAAAAAAAATGCTATTGGCAGGCAGGCAATAATGGGAGAAAGAAAATTCGTGTTTTATTAGTTAATTAGGTTTGTTTTGATATTCCTGGGAATACAATCAATATATATAATATACCAAGACAGGAGGAAGTGGGAGAGAGAGAGAGAGAGAGAGAGAGAGAGAGAGTTTCATGGCTGGGAAAGGAACAATCATATCTAATGTAGATCGTGGGCACATGCAATTGCAGGCTATGCGTGCGTTACTCCCCACGATTCGTAATCACCCTTTCTCTCTTTTCTTTTTCAGAAACGCGACATCCAAAATCAACCGACCAACCAAACTCTCTCTCTCTCTCTCTCTCTCTCTCTCTCTCTCTAATATTAATGCATACAATGCAATGCATATCCGTAGGTTTATGGCAATATCCTTTTTGTTACGTGGGGACTTGCTACAGACCCCCGAAGGTGGAGTAGGTTCTTTTGTCCACCTTTGTTAAATGGTGAAAGAATCCGCACGCAGTTCTATGAGAGATTGGGGCAAGAGAGCAAACACGTGTAGGGCATTTGATTGCTGGATCCTGCAGATATGATAAATTTATCATTGATCATCATTTACAGGCTACGGAAATCAACCCCCATATTGGCAGATTCCACCAATATTTTGTAGAATTGCGTTGTATGCATGCTACGGATTCTACGTTTAGATCAAGTAGACAACAGTTGCCACTAAAGATTAACAAGCTCATTATATTTGAAAAATAAGATAGGAATATGCAATAATAAAAAAATAGCGGATCAGATCTTATCCTCACCCCCTGTAGGAAAATCCCAGTAGGATTACGGGACGTGGTTGGGGAAGTCTATAGAAAGCAGCTTAAATTGTGCAATCCCGAAATCGTGTATTTCACAAGTTCCACACTCTCCACACTCATGAGATTTGTGGAGACTTCCAACCGTCAAGAACACCCTTAGATCTCTCACTGTGTAAGAGAAACTTTCCTATGCCGATACATCACATTATATCATATATATTAAAGGAGACCTATAGAAGGTGCCATATCAATAATTTTTTTTCTCTTTTTTTTAGAACGCCATGTCTTCTTCTAAAAAAAACCCTTTACCACCTCATTCTCCTAAATCTCTCATTCCCTTATCATTAGAATTCCTACTATCATCAAAATCCCTATAATTTCTCTCCTGCATTTAATATCATTCGATTCAAATTTTAGAGATCTCAAATCAATTCCATCATTATCATCTTACCATCACTTGCATCCTCATCTTCACCATCCCACCAAACCTGAATCTAACTCACGTTCCAGAGCCTTACCCGTGCTCCTCTTTGCACCCAACTAGACCAAACGATGCCTCGAGTCCATCATCCATGCAGTAACTATATTCTACACCGATCAACTGATCAGACACCTTCCCCATCACTCCTTATGATGATTCTTTTTCTACTTTATTTCTTCTCTGCATCTTTCTTCTTCTACTTTTTCCCAAAAACCCACCTCAACCACCTATAAATGCAGCACCCATATCCTTTCTTCTCTCATTCTGCATTCTCTTCTTCTTTGTTTCTCCTTCTCCATCCTCATCTTCTCCTTGTTTCTTTTCTTTCTTGCTTGCTCCTTTTTTTCAGCTATGGACTCTGTCTCACTGCTCATCTGGTTCCTCTGTTTTTTTTCTTTTTCTTTGTCTTCTTCTTCTTATTTCCTGTCTTGTTTTTCTCTTTTTTGGTTCTGCTTCATTTTTGTCCTGATCTTCTTCTTCTATGCGCTCACCCAAACAAGGTCAAAACTAAATCTACACCACTGTTTCTGCCTCTTCTTCCTTCATAACCATCATCCCATCGATCATCCTCCTCCCTATTCTTCTTCTTTTTCCTCCTGTTATCTATGTAGTCAAACCCCATGCATCTAATCCATCTCCTTCATTTTTGTTTTCTTCCATCGTCTTCCTATTCCTTCTTTTTCTTCTCTTTTCTATTCTTTTCTCTTTTCCTCACCATTGTATTGTAGCGCCCATCTTACCATCCCCTTTTACCATTACTGAACATCCCATCTAAGCAAGTTTCAAGATCTCCAAAGCATCTATATGATCACCCCCAATCACAGAACCGACCTTCCCATTCTTCTTCCTTGTTTTCTTCATATTCTCCTCTCTGATCATGGCAAATCCAACCCAGCCTACACCTGCAACTTCATTGTCTCTGTCTTCTCCCCACTCTCCTTCTCTCTTTTGTCTTCTTCACTTTTTCTTCTTCTTGCTTTGTATCCTTGCAACCTAACCAAGAAAACCTAAACTATTACTCGTCTAACTGTCACCCATCTCTATCTCCTTCTTTTCTTCTTGGTTTCCTTCTTCCTGCTCATTATGGCCGAACCCATCAAACACCTTGCATCCTCATCTTTTCTTCCTTCTTTCTCTCTGCTAAAAGCGTATCAGTGGCCACTCAGCATTAAGTTTAGGTCATCTCAACCATCTGCACGATCATTTCAATTCATATCCATAGACGGCTTCCAATTTAGCCTATAAACATCCTATGGAGGAGGAAGAAGAAAGGGATAAAGGTTATTTTAGGTATTTAAGAAAAAAATATTATATATATTAAAGTTACAAGAAACGAGGAAATACCACATATCTGTCTTATATTGTCTAGTTTCAAATTTATTTTTATTTTTAAAGGCTTTATATGATCTAATAATGATCTTATTCAATTTCTTTATTTTTCTCAGATCTTGTGATATTGCTTTAAATTTTAAAAATATACTTCTCTTTCCTCCTTAGTACTATTTAGTGATCTTTTACATTTTTTTCCTTCTTTGAAATTTGATCCATAAAATAAAATTTAAGAATTATATATAATATAGTTTCCTTTTATATTTATTTTTTCTTAATTATATTTCAAAAAAATCTTAAATCATAACATATTTTTATTTTGGCCCGTGTTTAGCACGGTCACTCGTTGCTAGTTTAATATGATATGAACTCATTTTGTAAGGTGAGAGTAGAGGGATAGTCCCATTGGTGGTAGTACTCAATTTGTGAGGTGAGAATAGAGGGATATTCCCATTGTTGGTAGTACCGATCTCATCCAACTATTCAGAAATTGTTCAGTCAATTCTCTCTCCAACATATGAAGGTGGTCACCTGTAAGGATTTTTGTGTTGACAAATTCATGGGTTGGATAAAATTTGAATTCATTAGTATTGTATTTTACATATCTTTGAGTATGGACAATGATTTGAGTCACCGGATGTACTAAAGTGAAGAAATAAAAGAAAAAGTAATAAATTTAAGTGGTTTTCTACGAACAATATGGATTAAAAATGTCGTATCTCACAAACCAAGTGTCGGATATGGGTATATAACCTATTGTTGGAAAGTTCGTTTTGAGTATATTCCATAGAGCCCAAGATCGCCTCAATCCAAGTTAAAATGAGAAAGTTATGGCCTCCAGAAGTTTGCAGAAAAGTGCTAAAATTTCATCCCAGGCAAAACCTTAATCCAACCGAAAGGCCATTCATTCGACCGATTAGACAAGTGCAGAAAGTTTGCCGACTTGCGATTTCTCAGCCTGATTTGAAAGGGAACTTGCCTGTTTCATGCCAACTTCTTTCCTGATGGAAATATACTTATGAAGCATAAAATTAGGGTCATAAAAAAAGGATTCTCTCTCAACGCTAAGACAGAGATCTCATTGTTCTGAATGGGGAATATATTTTTGAGATCATCTCCTTTAGAGTTTTTTTTTAGAGTTGTAGGGCTGAAGTTCTACTCTAAAGATTCTTATCTTCTATATCTCTAGTAGAACATTGTCTTCTAAGCATAGAAGATCGAGGAGTTAAACTCACAACTAGAAGGCGTCTAGTTAATTGGATTCGTAGCATGCAACGAAAGACGATTGTTGTAAAGTGATTCTTTACAAGAGGTTAACGTTATAAAGTCATGAGGATGTCTATAAGTAGCTTGCAACTGTAGTATAATCTATAGTGTTTGATTATTAGTCCAAGTTAAACTCGTAGTTTTTTTCCTGTTTGTGTTTCTATGTAAATCTGTATCTTCTTATGGTGTGTGCTTGTGGTTTGATTTTTTCCACTGCGTGGTTGATTATTTGCACATATAATATTAAGATTGACATTAATCCATTCTAGAGGCTCCCTCCCCAAAAATCTTTATCATCTCTCTTGTGTGTATTGGGGTTTTGGGTTCACTCTCGTGTCAGGTAAAATCTCCCAAGGGTCCAAGCATCTTGGGTGCTTAATAAACAGACATTTTGTAAGGCTATCATGACTATTCAGAATTTTAAAAGCATGGTCAATAATTAGATAAATAGCTTCATTTATGACTTCATTAAAATTATCTCATGAGGGGCCTTAAAATTAATGACCAGTTTCCAATCCAACAACTAATTAAAGTTATAAAATTATGAGATGTGTAATCAACATTGTTCTTCTCTAATTCATTTTTCACTGCACATGTAATTGGAGCAAGCCCCGCAAAGCGGTTCAGGCTGACTGATCTCCATCTGGTTGGTTGGTTGGATGGGAAGGGCTTTTCATAAAATTGTAGAGAACTATACATTAGCTTTGTTCGGTGAGCATAGCCATCTACTGTGGAGACTAATATAATACATTAAAAAATGCGCTCACACTATTCTCTTGCATGTTCTTTCATGGTTATCATCATCGAGTCTAATTAATTTTTAGTAGAGGCCACAAGGTGGGTGCCCGGGGAACTAGGCCCAAAAGTTAGGAGAGGTCCCACACATCCAAGTGCGGATGGTGATGAAATCAATCAAAGTGTCCTGGGCACTTAAATATGTGTTGTGGGCTCCACTAAATGCTCTTGAGGGAACATGGGCATAAATTAAGCCACGGAGTTCACATGGATGCCTTCATTGAAAAGTGCTCAAAGTCTTTTTTTTTTCTTTCTTTCTTTCTTTCTTTTCTTTCTGGTTGGACATGAAATTAACACTCTGGCTCGATTCTTTGCAACCGCTTAATCAAAGTGGGGACCTTCCCTTTCCCTAAAATAAGGAGAGTATTGCTTTCTGACCAAGAAGTCTTCCTGGATTTTGTTCTGAAGATTGATGAGTGTCTGTAATGTGACCTCGGAAACTACCAAGATAGCTCATGCCCACGTGTAGATTTACACTTATAAACTTCTTGATGAGTGTCTGTAATATGACCTCGGAAACTACCAAGATAGCTCATGCCCACATGTGTAGATTTACACTTTTAAACTTCTTCCACAGATCAAGCTGATGACTGGAAGATGAGTCTCCATTAATGCTATGGTCACCACTTATAAGTATATATCACAAAACCAACATACCAGCATCATGAGGATCTACATTGGATATGGTTTGCCATTTGTTAATGGACAAATCCAGTTATTCATTAGCCCGAGTGCCCTTTTTTATTGGCTAATAAGTGTGGTATGATTGTTAATTTTCTAATGATGTGATAATCCAATCTGTTGAGAATATGAAAGACATCACATGGAGGAGGCAATTATAAAGCAAGAAAAATGAAATTATTCAGAAAAGCTTCATTTCTCTTCGAACTCATAGTATGTCTAAGATGATGCATCAACTACTGCATAATTGAATGGAATAATGACGAAATGAAGATAAGAAAAATGACCCATGAACTCATCTTCCAAGTATTCATTATTATAGTGAAATGAAAAAAAAAAACTCATCTTCTAACCTTTTACCCTTTTTTTTTTTTTTAAATGGAATCTCATGTTGAAGAGTGGGCTTTACGTGAGGGGGAATATTGAAAAGTAATTCTACTACCTCTACAAATACCTCGAGATTTTGATAACAATGGTTAGCAAAAGAAATTTAATATAGTATCAAAATCAATTGGTAAAAAGTTCAAATCTCATGAGGAATGACTCTTGAAAAAAAAACCCTCATCTTTTTCTTTATTTTATTTTAATGGAATCTCATGTTGAAGAGTGGGCTCCACCTGAAGGAGAGTATTGAAAATTAATTTGTTGCTTTTATTAACACCTCGAGGTTTTGATAACAGTGGTTAGCAAAAGAAATTTAATATAATATCAGAGCCAACTAGTAATGAGTTCGAAACCCATAAGGAATGACTCGTGAAAAAAAAAAACTTTTCACCAAAAGTGCATCGACTGGGTTTCACCTGAGGTGAGAGTGTTGAAGAGTGAGCTCCACCTGAGAGAAAATATTGAAAAGTAATTATGTTGCCTCCGCTAATGTCTTGAGGTTTTCATAGCAATGGTTTGTTAAGGAAATTTAGTACCTCGTCTTCTAACTAGTCATTATATTCTATAGCTAAGCTAACTTGAACCTTCCACTCTTGCTTCTTTGTGTGTGTTTTTGAGAGAGAGAGAGAGAGAGAGAGAGCTGATCTTATAGACACGGGTTGCACAAATATTTGGGATGGGATATAGAAGAATGGATTGAAAAAGACTTGCACTTGAAAGTGATGATTATGATGATGCTATAGATGTGCCTGCTTGTATGTTCTAGCTGGAAAGATGATCATTTTAGAAGGGGAGTTGCCAGTGGCACACCAATTTTTTCTCTTCACACAACATCCTTTTAATTTTTTTCAAAGACCAAAATACCCCTCCTCCCACCTCCCCTTTCCCACCTCCACCTTCTCCTCTCTTTGCCTAGCGGACATTGCCCGATGGAGAGAGGCTACCAGGTGGAGAGATGGGGAGGGAAAGGGAGTGGCGAAACAATGGGAGAGGAGGCAGAGGTGGGGAAGGGGAGGAGAAATGAGGGGGTGGGGGCGGTGTGTTAAGAGGGTGGGGTATTTGAGTAATTTCATGGATTTTTTTTTTAATGATGTATGGGGAGAGAAAATTTTTTTCCAATAGCAACACTCTTTTATAAGAGGGTTGAAGAAAAGGTAAGGAAAATTTCTTAGTAACTAAGGAATAGATGCATTTTAATTTCCTAAAAAAAAAATCTATCCTATGGCTGTTCCATGGGCAGTGACACAACCATTCAAAATCAAAATTGAGCATCTTTTTCATTTATTTATTTAGTGACCTAGCTGAGGGGTTGAAACCCGTATATAAACACCAACACGACACCAACACCAACTCACATATATGAGGGCCACACAACTCACACATGTGAGACTCAGTAAGAACCAACACTTCTTACCACTAGGATAAAGAGCTATTCTTAAATTTGAGCTTCTTATAATATTTCAAATGATCTAAGGATTGTTGGGTATCGTAGTCTTCCAAGTTGACTTTTTTTTTAAAGTTTTCCCCATGCCTGGGTTTATTTATTTAGGTCTCTTTAATTGGGCAGGCTACAACCACCACAAATGACTGAAACATAGTTGGCTAGGAGACAGTGGTAGGCATATATATGAGTGCATGGAATAATGTCCTTGTGAAGACCTGTAGGCATATATATATATATATATATATATGGGTGCATGGAATAATATTCTTGTGAAGACCTGTTCACTGTGTTCGAACTCCAAGTGGGCCCCACATCTTCTTTTGGGCTTCAGCAATAGGTCCCTAAATATTGTACTACGCTACGTTAGGTCCACGATATTTTCCTTTGCTGCATTAGATCCTTAATTAAAAATAGACCCTGCCAAATGACAATAATAGCCTTCCTTTCATATGAAGACAAAAATGGCTTATTCCTCCTACATTCGTTTCTAGTTGCAGCCAAAGAAGAAACCAAGAAGGAGAAGTGATCTGGTCCCATGGCTTGGTTTCCTCCCTCTATGATCTAGCAATGGCGACCAGAGCAGGAGTAGTGGCGAGAAGTGATGATGGTGCTATGGTGCACTCCAACGAAGGGCAATGATGACCGGGATTCCGATCGTATTCTCCGTGAAGGTTCTAAGTTATAGAACCAGACAAATCGAATGATCGATTTGTAGAGAGACTTTAAAGTAGTCAGTTTCTATTTTTGTCACCTGAAAATAAGCCCATCGGCCATCCAAAGTGCTAATGCTGATTGTCGCCAAGGAAGCCATGCCAGGACAAGGCTGCTTATTGGAACTGTCTCACCATCCTTGGGTCTCTAGCAGCCAGTCATGTGAAAAGAAAAGGCCTGGCAGTGGTTTCTTGTTGCAAAACTGGTATGGGATACAAGGGCTTGATATATGGTTCTCCAAAGCACCGCAAAATTTTGTGGTCCCAACTAAATAAATTTAATTGAAATAGATTAAATTTGTGTGTTAATTTAAATAAATTTAATCTGTTTAGATGGGCTTTGCAAACATAAAGTACATATGGGTGTTAGTTTCAATTAAATCAACATTTGTCTATTTTTTTAATTTCAATCTGTTTTTTGATTTCAATCAATTTTTTCATTTCAATCTATTTTTTTATATTTTGAATTTTGAATCAATTTGTATTAAATTCAAAAAAACGATTTTATCTACATAGATTTCATCTCTTCCAATTCCAAGACATAAATAGATTTCATCTCTTCCAATTTCAAAACATAAATTCTATCTATTTAATAAGGCCAATAGATAAATTTATTCTATTTGAGGAAGGTGAGGGTGGTGGTGGCTTGTTCTTTTCTCTATTTAGTTTTTTAGGTCGAGGATGATGTAGATGGTTGCTTTTGTTCATTCTCTTGTATTGGCATGGGAAGTTTGAGAAGACAGAAAATTTAAGTTGGTCTATCCCGGTGAATGGTCTGAAACTTTGCTTAGCTTTTTAGGACCTGTACAATATAAAGTATTTGTTGGGAAGTGGATATAAGGGGATGGGTGAAGACTGGTGGTGGTGATCCACTATTATTTTTTTTATTGATTATAAATCAGATTGAGGATGTAGATGGTTTCATTCTTTGTATTGGTGTGTGTATGAGTTTTGTAGAATTCATAGTAAATCACTTGTGCTCCTCCTAAAATTTACGAGATATTTCTTCCCAAAAATCTAAGTTGAATTCATTTCTTTGAACATAGATAAGTTTATGTGTGTGCAAAACAGATGAATTCATTTGCATAGATTTTATCGGTTCTCATCTTCTCAACTGCCTCATTATTAACAAGGTAACCGACTACTGGATCGTCACTCAGTGACTCAGGATTTTTTTTAGCTTTTCCAATTCGCTTGTTTTCTAAAATAATGTTATGTTGAATTGAGATATACTCAGACATCAGACCTTCATAGATTCCCACCATATATAAACCCTTTATACAGGACCTATTTTACAACACCCCATAAAATAAAAACCCACTTGTTGATCCTATGTTTCAAAATAAGGTTTGTAGTTAAAATATCTACAAATGGGTTGTATGCAAGTGAGTTTTTGCCAGTAATGCTCTAGCTCTTATTTTATTACAAACTTGTATAACTTGCTTAAATGCTAATGAATCTCATGTAAAATGAACACACTTTTCTATCTCACTCTTAGATTTTATTTGTTAGTGCTCTTCTCTTAAATTTTATCTATTAAGTCTATCCCTCTCTAATTGATTTTATCTATTGGTTCATCCCCTCTCTTAGATTTTATATAGTCAGGTCTCTCTCTTAGATTTTATCTATTAGCTCTCTCCCTCTATTAAATTTTATCTATTGGTTCTACTTTCTCTTCCAACAGATAGATTTCATCTATTGTTGAGAATCTTTTGAAAACAAATGAAGTTTTTTTTAGGTCATGAGATTCATTCTCTCTATCTCTTTTTCTCTTTTCATTTCCAATATATTTTATATTTATTGCTTTCAACCTATTTTATCTATTTCATTTAATTGAATTTATCTGTTGATTTTTTTTTTTTTTGAAGAAGAGGGGGGGGGGGGGGGGGGGGTTTCAGCATAGTTTATTAGCTTCCTTGAGCAGATGAATTCATTTGTTTGCACCCTCTCATCCTACACTCTCTCTCACTATTGCTCTCTCACTCTCTCTCAAAGTATTGGATACTAGTAAACAGTTGAATTCGTTTGGGCTTTTTTTTTTTAATTCTGTCATCAACAGATGAAATCATCTATTTATATAATAGTGAAATTTTCACTGTTGTGAGGACAAATAAATTCATTTGTTTGAAAACAGGTAAATTTATATGTTTATTCAACAAAAAATTTCAGAGTGATATTTTTTGGAGAAAAATTCAAACAAATGAATTCATGTCTGTACTCTCTCTCTCTCTCTCTTCTTTTGTTTCAACATATAAAGCAATCAATATCTTAAAATTCAAGTCTAGATCAAACATTGATGAATTGACACTTAACTAATAGTAAACAAAAGAATTCATATGAACAGATGAATTTATCTCTTTCATCATATAGTAAAAATAAAACACCAAACAAATAAATTCCTTTTAAAAAAATTAAATCTTCAATATATATCTTGTTTTGTAGATCTCTAAAAAGGATTCTAAATATATAAATTTTATAACGGATAAATGTAATAGAAGTTTTAGAATTTTAGAACTTGCAAAAAGAAAATAATACAAGTGACGTTACTGTTCGGAAACGTCAATATAATTACAACAGAGGCGGAGTATTTTTCTCACTTTCTATCCTAAATGCTGCAATAGTAAATTATTTCAACTGGACTTTGTGGGTTAAGCAAAATATAACTAGACCTAATCTGCTATGAAATCATTTAAAGGGACTGACCTCTAAATATCCCTTAATACATTACAAGTATCACCTAACCAACAACTCCGAATCTAAGAGCTAAGAGAAATAATAACATCTTGAAACGTTTACAACAGATTTGGATATTTGCACCTATAGAACATAGACTCTCTAGTTCTAGGGCTATCCGGTCTCCAGTCCATCCCATTCTGGCCCATTCCAGATCCTGATGTTTCCTGAAACTGCCCATCACAAGGTTGCCCACCAAATTGGCACGGCTGCTGCAACCCATTACACTTGAACCCGATGTCTGATGGTCCATTGGACCCAAACAGATGGGGGAATGACTGACCATATTGCATAGGCGCAAGCATTGCTTGTTGGCCCTGAAATGGAACCATCTGAGATGGCCAAGGCTGTGAATGGACAGGTAATTGAGCTGCTAGTGCCACAAAGGGCAACAGTCGTCTGGGCCACCGAGAGGGCGCTGTCACAAACTGTTGGTTAACAAGGTGGGAGGGTGGAACGTGCGGCTGAAAGCTATGTGAGCGTGGAGGCGGCCGTTTGGGCTGGGTATTTTGCTGTGGCTGCCACTCCGGTATATCATCATTGTCGTTCCATGGCTGGGTCTCAAGCCTAATACCCTGGGTAGGTTGCCAGCTCACCTGCTTGGCACCGCCACCGCCCTTCCCATACTTTCTAATCAATCTCTCATTTGCACCATGGCGTGGGGGTTCAACCGGGGGGTGACCAAGGCCCATGCCTGACACTTGAAAGGAATTGCACACAGCAAATTGCTGGGCCAGCTGCTCTGAGCTGTGTACAAAGTCAAATTCTGGCAGTTCTTCTTCATCCGTTCCAGCAGCTTGTGGGCCAAATCCAGCTGGAATGTCGTCCATGGGAGAGTCGGGATTTATGGGGTCAGGACGTATGGGTGGTGGGCCAACTGAGAGAGGATGAAGGGGCTGTTTGGTATTGGGATTTGTGGTTGAAAGCTGCTTTTGTGAATATTGCCTATAGAATGAGGGCATATTGGTTGAATCTGGAGTTGATACAAAAGCCTTTCTCCATACAACAATGCCAATTAGACCATTTTCAACAGCATTAAGTGGTTCTGAGTGCTCCTAGGGCAGATGCTTGCCAAGTATTTCAATCATTTTCTTGTGGGTGGGCAGAAGTAAAGTTCCACACCAGGGACAGGCTCTGCAAAACCAACTCTCTCGTCTGCAACATATGAATCTGCCACTTTCATATAAAAGTTCGAGGTCAGCCATGGAAGAAATGGTACAATTGGGAAAATGGGATTTAGAAACACACCTCAAGCAGCTGCAAATGTCCGCGCTCATGAGACCCATTCTTCCAACAAAACTGTACAACCTGCAAAACACAAATATTTACAGAGAATGTAATACTCCCCGGGAATTTAAAAGGATTGTTTGGAAGAATCAGCATACCAAACAGACATGCAGTAAATAAACAGTGTCAAAATCCCTCCTACTAAGTCAGAATGCTGTACACAAACTTCATGTTCCGAGGACATTCAAGAAGGAATTTTCCATGGTTCATTGTCGATTAGTTGAGAACATAGATTAGGTACAGGCAATTATGATAGTTTGGCAGGTTTTTAGTAGAATTATTTGCATAATTTAAAAGGACACTTAGGACATACAGGTCTACATTACAGTTAAATTAAGTATTACTGATCACCCAAAAAAAAAAAAAACCAGCTTGTAAGTTTAACTCTGGAAACCACATATGGGTTTAGTTTGATACAAATCGAGGCGGGATGGAAAGAACTTGAAATGTATTACAGGCACATACAAAACAGACAACATCCAATGACCGTAACCCTGCATAGAAGGGCCCCAAATTTTCTGGCTATCCAGGGCACATGTAAAGCAGTAGTGGTCCATAAATAGATCTATTGAACTTTCAGGTCCTTAAATAAATGGTCACTCACCATCAACAAATTGTAATGATATCTAGTCAACCTTTAATTCATGTTTAGCACTTTCCATCCTGCTCTAAACCCATCATAGGCATGTATGAAAGTGGGCTCTACAAAAAGTTTCACGTTTGACATTGGCAACTGAATTTTCCTCTACAATAAATTGAGATGCACATTAATAACTCAGGGCAAGCAACAATACATTCTAGATCTTGTTCTAGTTCAATAAAGCATTGACAGTGTATGATGTGCTTAAATTCCAATGCAGGATTAATCTGTTCTGGACCTTTGACATACCTTCAACACTGTAGGATTAAAAAAGTTACACGAGTTGGGATCCCAACAAGAGTAAATGGTGTGAGTTTTTGCAAATCTCCAAAAATGGGTTTAGAAAGTGATCACCCCAAGAGGAATGACTAAGTGAATAAGACCATCAGTAGAATATCACTACTACCACGCCAGTTGGAATTCAATAGGTAATGTTTTGGTCAAACTGTCTACCTTGACAATAAGTGTAACACTCCAACCCAGCTTAATCCAGTTTAACGACTAATTAATGTGGTTTTGGGTCCATTTAGAGCAAAGTTATGTTAGGCTTGTTGTTTTATTCTTTTGAGATTAGTTTTGGGTCATGGATAGGCAGTTGGGTTGAGTTTAACCTGATTTAAGTAGACATGAGCCCTTTTTCGTAATTTTCGGTTTTGTATGAGTTCGTCCTTCATGCATAATCTTGGTGTCAGCATGTGTATTTCGTCAAGCTCGTCAACTTCCGTAACTGACTCGTATGTGAACAACATCGTTTGTTTCCGTTGGACCATTAATTGACTCAAACTGTAATTAACCGAAACTCTTGGACTATTTTGCAAATCCTGTCATCCTTATCTTATATAAAGGGAAGAAGCCACCGACCCTCTCCTTGTTCATCTCTTTCTTCCAATGCCAGCTCTCTTTCTCTCTCTCTCTCTCTCTCTCTCTCTCTCGTTTTCTTCTCTTTTCCGCTCTTGGAGTCTTCTTCTTCTTCTTCTTCTTCTTCGCGATCAACAGACAGAAAAGGGGGAAAAGTCGGGGCATCAACTTCTTTCTTCGTTTCTTCTTCCTATTTCTTGGAGCACTCGTAGGTAAGAGAGGATTCTTGCTCATCTTGATGTATTCTCACGTTTCCTCTTTCATTTCTCCCCCTGCTTCTCTTCTTTTTTGCTTCTTGTGTGTTCTACGGTAAGCTTTGAAGTCATGCTCTTCTTTGGAGTTCGAGCGTTTTGCACTGCATGCACACCTTTTCCTTTGCTTACTCTTGGCATGCACGGTGTTAGGATTGCATCTCCGAGAATGATTAGGCCAATGAACAACTAAGCTAAGGAAAAAAGGTCGTTAAGGCAAGTATAAGCACAGTGTGGATGAACACATGTTGATACACATTGATTGTTGTGTTTCTTTTACTCTTTCTCTCAAATGTGTTGTGTTTCTTTTACTCTTTCTCTCAAATGTGTTGTGTTTTGACGGCCCTTTGGAATTGTATAAATGTGATACATGTCGTTTTCGTAAGTGTAAAGACCGCAGTACAGTTGTTCTGTTCTGTACTAAATTCTGTTACCCGACCGATCGGGCTTGGGGTCCGACCAATCCGACACTTCCAGAACCGAAATCCGACCGATCGGGCTTCAGAGCCAACCGGTCGGCCCTAAAGCACTTTTGCTCCGGGAGATTCAGTGTCCAACTGAATCCTAATCTTGCTCATTCCTCTTCTCTTGCTTCCTTAACACC
The DNA here is from genome assembly GCA_037013555.1 of Sextonia rubra. Lineage (NCBI taxonomy): Eukaryota > Viridiplantae > Streptophyta > Magnoliopsida > Laurales > Lauraceae > Sextonia > Sextonia rubra. Next base: position 11,031,849 of record JASUAD010000001.1, on the reverse strand, counting down.
TAGAGGACCTTTTTATGCTACCGTTTGGTCTCTTTACTCTTTAATGAATTGGGGAACATATAAGATTAATGATGTGACCTTATAGGGCCTTTACATGAACTTCTCAACCACATAACTTGCCCAACAGAGTACCTTCAAAGCATGAATGGTCTTGAGGGCTGTGACACATTCATGTGTATTGTCCAATTGTTAAGCACCTCCCCATGGGTGTTGGTTTAAGGGACTTCGACACACGTCTACTGATACAGTGCAACACCCATTAAAGGAGCAACTGTGTATCGAAGAACTTAAAACTACATCATCATACATGGTTAGAAACATTGGACAACTAGCTTAGAGTTGGCTAGTAAACAATCTTGATTCATAGTAATAACTTGACTTGCATTGCATATTGATTTCGATTATTGCCTTTCATGCTCTTATCCTTGTTTTGACTTGTAATGGTATTGCAAGATTGAGTTTAGTGATTGATTCTCGTGTGATGCACACACTGTATTGCTTGCTGGTAATTGACATGATATGACATGATACATGTACTGTACTGTACTGCCTGACCGACCGACTGACATTGATTGACGTGCATCATATGACATGACTGATCTTGTCTGTCTGGCTCTACTCAGCCTCAGTCTCAGGATGCCCGATGGGGTTGACTTTGGCGTAGTCTATTTGTTGTCTCTGCAGAGTGCTCCTGTCTTGGGATTCCGGACCTCGGGAACCAAAGACCCATTCGTACCCTGGCCCGATCGATGGTGTTCTCGTCCTGCTTGCTCTCGATAGGGAGAATATGGCAAATGTAGTAACCACCTAGCCAATTTATTGTTTTATGACTCTGATAACATACTTATTCATATGCACGATTTGCCTAGTATATGAACATGACCTCCATGTGTTCTTATCTATTAATGAATGATTCAAATAGACACAACGCGTGTTAACTTATTGTTGCTTATGCTTTATTAAGTCGTCGTACTCATTGGTTGTTCTTGGTGTTTGATTCAAGCCGAACCCAAGTCCAGCCCAGATCACAGGCCCGCAAGACATTCAATTGATCCTTAGCCTCCTCAAGGATCCCTGTCATTATTTATTTTTATTTACTTCCTATTTTTATTTTTAGTAGGTCATGTCCGTGTACAATTAGGCCTTCTATTTTAGAATTACCCTCTCCTATATAAGGAGGAGTTCTTCATTGTAAAGGTATGCTTTTATCAATAAAAGTTCAGTTTTTCAAAGTTTCTCGTTCTAGGTTTTGATCGTCACTGTCAATGAATCTTCGGATTCAAACAATCCCTCGGGAGATTGTTCTTCACCCGACCCACGATCCGGGGCTGCGCCAGATTGGGATCAATCTTCCTATTTTGTTTCCTGCACATAGATCGAGACAGCAGAAAAAGAGAACAAGTTCTCTTGTTCTCACGTGTGAGTGTCGGGTCTGCATACGGACTTAAGTAGATCCGGCCCGTCCAACCCACTTTTTGTCCCAAAAAAAAAAAAAAAAAAAAAGCCAGCAATCATGCCTAGAAGAGGTGATGATCTTCAGCATTGGATGACTGACCAGCAGAGGGATGAAACCATCCTTAAACTAAGTCAAGAATTAGAAGATGTCACGGGACGTCTCAAAATTGCAGAAACTAATATTGCCGAGCTTCAGCAAAAGCAATTTGGCAGTCAAGAGGGATCATCCACTGTATCTATGGTTTACACGCCCGTTTAACCAGAAAGATCTGCAAATCAAGAATCCATTCGTGATTTTATGCAGGGCCTTCTAGCTGAACGAGATCATCAAGCTCCCCTTGTTACACCACCACCTGATGACATCACTAGAAAAGTCAAAATTGAAATTGCTGACTTTAGTGGTGATGCGAGTCCAAAAGTTTTTGTTGATTGGCTTAATTCTTTGGAGGATTATTTTGCTTGGTATGGTATAAATGATACGCAGCGGATAGCCTTTACCACAGCTAAACTAAAGGGTCCTACTCGAATTTGGTGGTATGGTGTTGAAAACAATGAGCTTGCAGTGGGCCAGCCGATTCTCTGGTGGAATATTATGAAAGAAAAGCTCAAGGGCAATTTCCTTCCTTTTGATTATATGGATACACTTCACCAAGAATATCTGAGTCTCCAGCAAGGCACTATGACTGTGGAAGAATATACCAATAAGTTTCGCGAGTACATTGTTCGCTGTAACTTGAGAACTGATGATCGTCTGACTATCACCAGATACAGAGATAATCTGCGTGCCAATATCAGATGAGAGGTGGCAATGTTTGATTATGCCACAGTAGATGAAATATTCAATAAAGCCCGCAAAGCCCAACATGAACTTCAGTTGCGGAAGCGCAATATTTTTCAAGCCGGGGAGCCTTCCACAAAAAGAGGTCCTGACTCTACTTATAATCGTACTCAAGCACCAGTTTATAGGCCTCCTCCTCAGCGTCAAGTTCAGCAAACTCCTCAGAATCCTCGGCCAGGGATGCAACAAAGGCAGATGAACCCCCAACAGAATTAGAGGTTTCCACAGAACCAGCCTGATAATCGTGCTTATGGAAGAACAGACAGGACGGATATTGTTTGTCGTGCCTGTAAACAACGAGGACATTATTCCAATGAATGCCCTCATCGCAATTTATACACTTCCAATGAGCCTGATACTGATACTCAGCATGATGAGCATGTCGAATCAGGGCAAGCTGACACAGATCCTCCTTATGAAGATCAAGCAGATCAGATAGATTATGCAGACGCTGATGATGGTATTCCACTTCTTTTTCTAGATCGTCGTTTGCTAGTAGCAGATGCTAAAGAGGAAGAAGATTGGAATCATGTTTCTATTTTTCGGTCTCGTGTCAGATGTATGGGCAGATCATGTAATATGATTATTGATGGTGGAAGTGCTATGAATGTTATTTCTCAAGAAGCAGTTGATAAGCTTAAACTTTCTACGGTAAAGCATCCAAGGCCATATAAAGTTGCATGGGTTGATAATTATTCCATTCTTGTTCGTCAGCAATGCTGTGTCCCTTTTAAGATTGGAAATTATGAGGATACTCTTCTCTGTGACATCATCCCAATGAACGTTACACATATTCTTTTTTGGCGGCCATGGTTATAGAAGCTTAAAGTAATCACAGATCATGAACACAATACCTATGCTTTCAATTGGAAAGGTAGACGGATCGTGCTGCGTCCATTGTAGACTCCGCCATCCTCTCCTACCTCTTCTCCCGCTGCCGCCGCATCTTCTCCTACATCGCATATTTTAACCATGCGGAAATTTGAAGTTGAAAGCAAAGAGCAAGGTGTCATGTATGCCTTTGTTACTACGCAAGTTGCTGATGATTCTCATGCCATTCCTCAGGAAGTGAAGCCATTATTGGACAAATTTGCCGACTTAGTTCCTGATAAGTTACCCAAGGAACTACCCCCACTAAGGAACATTCAGCATGCTATTGATCTTGTTTCAGGAGCTTCTTTGCCTAACTTACCTGCTTACCGGATGAGTCCAGCAGAACATGCAGAGTTAAAAAGGCAAGTTGATGATTTGCTTCAGAAAGGCTATATAAAGGAAAGTCTCAGTCCTAGTGGTGTTCCAGCACTTCTCACTCCAAAGAAAGACGGAAGCTGGCGAATGTGTGTAGACAGCTGTGCAATCAACAAAATCACGGTAAAATATCGCTTCCCTATCCCTCGTTTGGATGATATGTTAGATATGATGACTGGTGCATGTATATTTTCCAAAATTGACCTGCGGAGTGGTTAGCATCAAATTTGCATAAGACCAGGAGATGAATGGAAAACTGCCTTTAAAACAAAGGATGGTCTCTTTGAATGGATGGTTATGCCTTTCGGTTTAACCAATGCTCCTAGTACTTTTATGCGGGTTATGACACAATTATTGCAGCCTTTGATTGGAAAATTTGTTGTCGTCTACTTTGACGATATTCTTATTTACAGCAAGTTAAAAGAAGATCACCTTCAGCATTTAGAAAAGGTCTGCCAACTTCTCCGCCAGGAGCGATTTTATATCAATCTCAAGAAATGCACTTTCATGAGTGATTCTGTTGTTTTCTTAGGATATGTAGTATTTGCGCAAGGAATTAAGATAGATCCTGCAAAAGTAAGCGCTATTCTTGATTGGCCAATTCCTACTACCCTTACTGAAGTTCGTAGTTTTCATGGTCTTGCCAATTTTTACAAAAGGTTTATCAGAAACTTCAGTACTATTATGACTCCTATTACGGATTATATGAGGAAAGGTGATTTCAAGTGGACCAATGCAGCCACTAGGGCTTTTGAGAAGATCAAGTAAAAGATTACTGAAGCACCCGTTCTACAGGTTCCTGATTTTAGCAAGCTATTTGAAATTGCTTGCGATGCCTCAAATGTTGGCATTGGCGGTGTCCTTAGCCAGGAAGGAGTGAAGGACATCCTATTGCATTCTTCAGTGAGAAACTTTCTGATGCTAAGCGAAAGTATTCTGCATATGATTTGGAATTCTATGCACTTGTCCAAACACTTCGTCATTGGAGACATTATTTGATTGCTAATGAGTTTGTGCTTTACTCTGATAATGATGCTCTGCAACATCTACACTCTCAGCAGAAGATCAATGCTAACCGTGCTAAATTGAGTGCATATATATACAAGAATTCAAATTTAGCATTCATCATAAAGCTGGAAAGGATAACCTGATTGCGGATGCATTAAGTAGGAGAAACATCTTTTGGCTGCCATGTCTATTAACGTGCCTGGTTTTGAGCAAATCAAATAAGATTATGCCGCTGATAAGGATTTTGGTTCTATCTATGCGGATCTTCTTAATGGTGATCATATTCAGCATCCTCATTATAGTTTTCATGATGGCTTCTTATTCAAAGGTACGCAACTCTGTCTTCCAGCCACTTCTATTCGTGAATATGTTGTTCGAGAGTTGCATGCAGGAGGATGTAGTGGACACTTGGGTCGCGACAAAACACTTGCTCTTGTCAGTGACAGATATTATTGGCTTCGCATGAAAACCAATGTGATTCATATTTGTGAGAGATGCCGAACATGCCAGATTGCAAAAGGAAACAAGAAGAACGCTGGATTATATCAGCTTTTGCCTGTTCCACATACTCCTTGGGAAGACATTAGCATGGATTTTGTGCTCGGTTTACCCACGACTGCTAGAAAGGTTGATTCTATCTTCGTTGTTGTTGACCGCTTTTCAAAGATGACACACTTTATTCCTTGCACTGCAACTGCTGATGCTTACAAAGTGGCTAAATTATTCTTCAAAGAAGTTGTTCGGCTACATGGACTTCCAAAGACTATTGTTTCTGACCGAGATACAAAGTTTATGAGTTACTTCTGGAAGACCTTATGGATGTTGTCTAACACCAAGCTTAATTTCTCCACTGCTTATCATCCTCAATCTGATGGACAAACAGAAGTGGTCAACAGAAGTCTTGGACAACTGTTACGTTGCCTTGTACGGACCCTATCACAAACTGGGATCAAGTGTTACCTATGGCGGAATTTGCTTACAATAATTCTGTCAATCGATCAACTGGAATTTCACGATTTGCAGCTGTGACAGGAGTTCGTCCACGACTCCTTGTTGATCTTGTCCCGTTACCAGTTGATGCCAGAGTCAGTGCAGATGCTGAGCATTTCTTTCAACATATGCAGCAAGTTCACAATGAAGTACGTCGTCATATATCTGCCAGCAATGATGTTTATAAGCAGCAAGTTGACAAGCATCGTCGCTTTGTTGGATTTAAGGAAGGCGATATGGTTATGGTGCGTATTCGACCTGAGAGGTTGCCACCTGGAGCTAACAAGAAGTTACACCCTCATAATTCAAGCCCTTTCAAGGTTCTCCAGAAGATTAATCCCAACGCCTATATTCTTGATATTCCTACTGATTTAGGCGTCAGTTCTTCATTCAATGTCGAGGATCTTATTCTCTATCGTGGCCATGATAATGAAGGAGATAATGAAGAGCAACTTATATCTTTATCAGTTAATTCTCCACATACTAATGAAATTGTTGATGTCCTTGATGATCAAATTGTTTCTACACGTCAAGGAGGTTACCAGAAGTTTTATGTACGTTGGCGGAATCGTCCTCTCTCCAATGCTACATGGATTACAGCTATTGACTTCCAACGCATCAATCCTGATCTTTACGAGAGATATCAAGCGCTCAACTCGCCGGAGTCGAGGTTTTCCAAGCCGGGGAGAGCTGATGCAGGCCGAACCCAAGTCCGGCCCAGATCACATGCCCGCAAGACATTCAATTGATCCTTAGCCTCCTCAAGGATCCCTATCCTTATTTATCTTTATTTACTTCCTATTTTTATTTTTAGTAGGTCATGTCTGTGTACAATTAGGCCTTCTATTTTAGAATTAACCTCTCCTATATAAGGAGCAGTTCTTCATTGTAAAGGTATGCTTTTATCAATAAAAATTCAGTTTTCCAGAGTTTCTCGTTCTAGGTTTTGATCGTCACTGTCATTAAATCTTCGGATTCGAACAATCCCTCGGGAGATTACTCTTTACCCGACCCACGATCCAAGGCTGTCTTGGTCTATGTGTACCTGGCAGCGGCGGCCTCCAGCCGTTGCGTTGTCGGCTTCGTCATCACTATCAACAGCGGCGGCCTCCAGCCGTTTCGTTGTCGCCGTCCTCCGCAGTGCCACGAGCACCGTTGATGAACGTTTCAGCCTCCATCGCCTAGCCTCCATCGCCAGGTTTCCATTCTTTCCTCTTCTTGCCTTCTTCAACTAAGTGATTTCTCTTTCCTTCCTTTATTTTGTTTCCTGCACATAAACAGAGACAGCAGAAAGAGAGAACAAGTTCTCTTGTTCTCACGTGTGAGTGTCGGGTCTGCATACGGACTTAAGTAGATCCGGCCCGTCCAACCCACTTTTTGTTCCCAAAAAAAAAAAAAACCAGCAATCATGCCTAAAAGAGGTGATGATCTTCAGCATTGGATGACTGACCGGCAGAGGGATGAAACCATCCTTAAACTAAGTCAAGAATTAGAAGATATCACGGGACGTCCCAAAATTGCAAAAACTGCTATTGCCGAGCTTCAGCAAAAACAATTTGGCAATCAAGAGGGATCATCCACTGTGTCTATGGTTTACACGCCCGTTCAACCAAAAAGATCTACAAATCAAGAATCCATTCGTGATTTTATGCAGCGCCTTCTAGCTGAACGAGATCATCAAGCTCCCCTTGTTACACCACCACCTGATGACATCACTAGGAAAGTCAAAATAAAAATTGCTGACTTTAGTGGTGATGCGAGTCCAAAAGTTTTTGTTGATTGGCTTAATTCTTTGGAGGATTATTTTCCTTTGTATGGTATGAATGATGCGCAGCGGATAGCCTTTACCATAGCTAAACTAAAGGGTCCTACTCGAATTTGGTGGTATGGTGTTGAAAATAATGAGCTTGCAGTGGGCCAGCCGATTCTCCGGTGGAATATTATGAAAGAAAAGCTCAAGGGCAATTTCCTTCCTTTTGATTATATGGATACACTTCACCAAGAATATCTGAGTCTCCAGCAAGGCACTATGACTGTGGAAGAATATACCAATAAGTTTCGCGAGTACATTGTTCGCTGTAACTTGAGAACTGATGATCGTCTGACTATCACCAGATACAGAGATAATCTGCGTGCCAATATCAGATGAGAGGTGGCAATGTTTGATTATGCCACAGTAGATGAAATATTCAATAAAGCCCGCAAAGCCCAACATGAACTTCAGTTGCGGAAGCGCAATATTTTTCAAGCCGGGGAGCCTTCCACAAAAAGAGGTCCTGACTCTACTTATAATCGTACTCAAGCACCAGTTTATAGGCCTCCTCCTCAGCGTCAAGTTCAGCAAACTCCTCAGAATCCTCGGCCAGGGATGCAACAAAGGCAGATGAACCCCCAACAGAATTAGAGGTTTCCACAGAACCAGCCTGATAATCGTGCTTATGGAAGAACAGACAGGACGGATATTGTTTGTCGTGCCTGTAAACAACGAGGACATTATTCCAATGAATGCCCTCATCGCAATTTATACACTTCCAATGAGCCTGATACTGATACTCAGCATGATGAGCATGTCGAATCAGGGCAAGCTGACACAGATCCTCCTTATGAAGATCAAGCAGATCAGATAGATTATGCAGACGCTGATGATGGTATTCCACTTCTTTTTCTAGATCGTCGTTTGCTAGTAGCAGATGCTAAAGAGGAAGAAGATTGGAATCATGTTTCTATTTTTCGGTCTCGTGTCAGATGTATGGGCAGATCATGTAATATGATTATTGATGGTGGAAGTGCTATGAATGTTATTTCTCAAGAAGCAGTTGATAAGCTTAAACTTTCCACGGTAAAGCATCCAAGGCCATATAAAGTTGCATGGGTTGATAATTATTCCATTCCTGTTCGTCAGCAATGCTGTGTCCCTTTTAAGATTGGCAATTATGAGGATGTAGCGGACACTTGGGTCGCGACAAAACGCTTGCTCTTGTCAGTGATAGATATTATTGGCCTGCATCAGTGTTGCAGGCTCAGATCCCTCTATCGACCCCTCGTTGGTAGGCCAAACTCCGGGAGAGATCTGGGAGGCCCAGTCATGGTTAGAGGAGTAGATTTGATCCCTCCCTCGGAGAGCAGCTTTGATTGCATCAGTCTCTTATCTTCCACTTTGTATCAGGGCCTTGGTTTTTCATGTACACCTTATCTTGTAATTGTCTCTGAGAAACTATTTCCCATTTTGTTTGTATATTCTGTAATTAATAACAGTTTTTGCAGTTCTTATTCCTATTCGTGTTTCCTTTTATCATGCAATGATACTTACAGCTTCCGCGTACACCTGGCTTGCACATGTGAACATCCCTTGTGTGCGTATACTTAGACAAGGTCTAGGTATGCGTGCACTGGAATACGTGTGTCATGCGTTAGGTTTTAACTAACCCCTGATTTCTGGGCTCGGGTTGTGACAATAAGTGAGAGCCCCAAATGTAGATTTTTTTCCACCAATCTCATAACTTACACTGGTGCCCGGAAAAACTTATTTATCCATATTAACTAAGAATTCAAATGTCACCTTCTATGCAAACTTAACCATCTGGCACTTGCAACAAACTTACTTCTAACTAAGAATTCAGATGCCCGACTTATAAAGAAAACTTCAGCACTATGAGGCAACATGATAAGACCATACGTTCTGAGCAATGCTCTAATTATATATTGCACATCTGAGTCATGGAAACCTTTATTAAGGATAATGTGAGGTTTTCAACATATGCAGATGAAAGAAAAAGATCAAAACTTTGTATAGAATGTTAAGGGTGTGTAGGTGTTTGGAAACAGAAAGATTTTTCTCCTGAGAGAGAGAGAGAGAGAGAGAGAGAGAGAGAGAGAGAGAGAGAGAGAGAGAGAGAGAGAGAGAAAGAGAGAGAGAGAGAACCATAATTGCACGACTTCGAGACATAGGAAGCACCTGCACAAACTTTTCAAATGCATCTAGTCTGACTCGCCCCTTAATCTCAAGAAAGCTGGGCCAACCTTCTATGCTTAATCCAAACACATGGAAATTGGGGTGACAGTGGACATCAAGATTCTTTTGTTAATTTTACCCTTGTATCAAATGAGACTAACCTAGAAAGCTTGAAAAATGAGGACACGAAATCCCTTTATGCAAGGCTATAAATTATTTAATGCATCTGCAGCAGCAACATTGTCATCAGTGTAAACAGTTCCCTACTCTTTATCTATTTAAATTAGTAAGTCAATTTTCCTGAAACACAATTTACACGTGTAGCTCTGATTTGGCCTCTGTTCTGAGAGTAAGAATCAGAACAAAAGGACAACTTTCATATCTGGAAAATGTAGAGCCAAATACAAAATCATAATCTGGGAAAGCTTAGGTTTGGCCCAAGCCATCGCTGGTAACTCAGTTGGTGAGGCACCTCCCTTCCACAAAACAGCCAGGGATCAATCCCTGGCTGTAGCAGTGAGGGACTTGTGTGAGTGTGTGTGCAGGTGGAAGGGTGGATGTGTGAGTTACCTTTCCAGATTAAAAAAAAAAAAAAAGAATAAAATCTAAGAAAGCTTAGGTTTGCCCCAAGCCACCCCACAATGTGATGCTAAAGGCCTAACAAATTATCCTATCCGGGACCAATCTTTTAGCACAAACAGACATAATCATTTGCAAATGGGCTATGCACAGGCTTAAATCTGCAGGCTGGATCGAAACCTGAATAGTAGGTCTAATGATAAATCTGGTGAAGGTTGGACAAACATAGGACCAGTCCATTTACCACGCTTACATGCATGAATTCCTTTGAAACACAAGTAAAATAAATCAAAATGAAAACAAACAAGGAACAAAATATCAGCCAAAACGTGTTGTATCAGATATAAAAACCACATTGGTCATGACTGATCCAATAAACAGAAAAAAAAAAAAATCATTGCTCTCGTCTGTATCTGCCCAAATTGGCTGATACATAGGTGTATCAGCCAATACAGGCTAATACAGTCAGGAGATGTTGGCGGGAAACAGGCAACAATGTGGAGTCATGGTTACGATGATTCATATGGAGGGAACTCCTCAATGGGCAATCCAAGACAAAGGATAATACCTCTATCTGCACTGTCACCATGTAGCAACACAGTAACAATCATTAGAATCAGATACCTATGATTAATATGCCCATGCAAGACCCTGTGCATGATATCTCTAATCCCTATGAATGATTTATGATTTGTACAATTATTCCTTGTGCCCTACAGTAAATTGCTTATTTGAATTTAGAATTGCATGCTAGTGATGAAATTTTATAGAAACGGTTGGTCATTAGCATTTTATGAGTTCCTAAATTATTAGAGTTGACGAACATGAGTGTGTGGATAAACAGACCCATACTGTTATTTTGAGATGATACAGTGATACAAAATCTGTATACAATGGAAGGTTCAATAAATAAATGGAATATACAGAAAAAAATCATATCTATTCAGAGAGAAATGCGGATCAATTTGCTTCATCAATTGATGAAGAGCAAGAAAATTGATTCTTTAATTCTTTGGATGCTTGTGATCGGGCATGAAGAACCCAGGAACACACTTATAAGGAGTCAAAGGATCGATTGGGCATCAAACAGTCCCCACTATTTAATAAATTTCAATGGCTGGGGCTGTTTTGGTAAAACAGAAAACTATAGGAGCTCATTTGTAAATTGCAGGAAATCCTGCAAAACGAATAGAAATCAGGCAGTTTTGGAATTTATTTAAATGGATTAAAGTATTGAACATAGACCAAACCTATGTTAATCTCATATAAAGATGGGATTAAACATAGCCCAAACCTATGTTAATCTCATATGAAGAGCATAGTCATAATGGGTTTGTTTCATAAGATGGTAGGCAATGTGGGTCCAACAGCCAAGACTTTCAAGCTGTTCTGGACATCATTTGTCATGGCAGTTTCATTACGAATTATTCTCTTTGATTTTTTTTCCAGTAATTATAGCATAGTCTTCCATATTTGGGAGGTGACTATATTATCAGTTGGAGAGGATTGAATTGATTTCAAGAGATTTTTTTTTATCTCTACATCTATATAAAGGTGCATGGTCGACTATATACCCAGTGAATGTTAGACAGTTTATATGCATAGAATAGCCTTGTTTGGCTTATTTCTCCTTATCTCCCTTGTGTTGTTTGGGTACATTGTGATTGAGGAAATACTCTAGAGCTCAGTTGGGTGATTATTGTGATTATTTCTTGCTTATTCTCAATTCTGGATTTTCTATAATTCACTGCAAAATCTATTATTTGCTGGAATTTTCTGGTTTGGATTTAACGGGCCCTTTGACTGTTTGATTTTCGCAATCGGGACTGTGTTAAGAGAGAAGTTGCATTTGTGGCAAAAACATGTTCCAAAGTCCGAATCACCGACATCAACGCATCCAGGTTCAAAGAATCAAGTCTACCAGCCATGCACAAGCTCAATGCAAAATAATAATAATAATACTACTACTAGTGTAGTAATAGTAGCAGCAATATAATAATGCATCAATATTCTAATAACATTTTGAACAACTTTAGGCTGTAGGAAAGTAAAAAAAACAAGGGAAACAAACCTTCAATGGAAGCCAACGACAGTTTGCATTGCAGATATATTCAATTGAACTAATCCTTCCCAGATATGTTCACCCTTGACTTCGCCAACAGTAGCTTTAGTTTCTGATTCTACATGGATGCCACTCGATTTCAAGTTAGTATCAGTCCAACAAGATTTTACGTCTATAATATCAGGCTCATCAGCAACTGCATTCACATGTTCTGCCAGACCAACATTAGGAGAATCCAGCTCGGACACCGAACCACCAGAGGCTTTGTCAACAGTAACTGGTGTATCTTGCCTAGTGTCCTCTGGTCTGTCCTCAGAAGAAGGTAGAGAATCAAGCAACTCAATAAACTCATCTAACAAAACTGTTGGAGACTCAATAAACTCACCAAACGCCTGATATCAATTTCTGAATGTGGCAAAATTATAATTTGTGCAAGTTCTTCTGCTTTGGCTATCCTCCACTCAGAAAGCTCCTTTGAAGTCATGCAGCAGAGATGTTCAGGGGGGGTTTTGCCTGACATAACTCGCTCTCTCAGCTCTGGGTGATTATGATCTTTCAAATTAAATAAGAGAGACCTGCCCTTCTCCTTGTACTTGCTATTATCACTTCCAAACAATTTGAAGAGCCAGCTTCAATTTTATTAGCCAAAGTTTGTGGACTCAGAAGCACTTGTTTACACATCAGATGTCAAAAAATGGTGTGAAGACAATATGGTTTTTGCCCCTCAATTTTCCTCCCAAAAGAGGGGTGAAAACGGAATCACAACAGCACATGAAAAGGCAGTTTTGCAATAAAAAGGCTATCACCGAGTTTTTCATTTTTGTTTGATGGTGGTCCTCGCAATATAATCCAAACAGTTAAAAATGTCTGGAAGGTCAACAAACGGCCATGGTACAAAATTTCAGCCGTTGGATCATCATGGATTGTGAGAAATGAATAAACTCCTCATAAGCATTGGACCTACACTCATGCACTTTATGGTTCCCATTTTTCATGATCCCAACCGTTAAACCTCTTTTAAAACCAAACAGAGATAGGGCGCAAAGTTTCAGGTCATGATCAGTCAAGGATTCATAGAAATCAGAGAAAAATAGAGATGTTGAATGTGTTTCTATTATTACAATGTAAATCACATTTGCTGAGAGCAGGCTCATTTTTTTCTGAAGTTTTGAAACTTTTGGGCCCCTAAAAGAAGATCTGAATATTAGACTTCTTCATTGGGCCCAAAATGGCCAGTAGATCAATTTTGAACCATTGATCCTTCATAGATTGTGAGATATTTGCCAAAATAATAATAATAATAATAAAATAAATAAACCAAACCGCTGACCCTCTTCAGAATGCCAAGTGCCAACAATGCCTAGTGAGTCGAATCTCATCGCTTGATTCATCATGGATCTTTAGAAATTTGTGGAAGAAAAAATATTTGTGAAAGACGTGAACCGTTGGTTGGACTTAGATTTGCTATGTGAATTTTTATTTATTTATTTATTTTGGCCTAGTGGCCAGGACGTATTTAGTAAAAGGCTCCCACCAGGTTTCAGAACCTGGTGGGAGCTATGACAGAGATGCCTTATCCAAGGCCAACCCTCTATTATCGAACAATATATGTTTCACATGTGAATCATTTTCATATCCCCTGTGAAATCAACAACCAACCACTTAAGAAAGAAGGGGTCATGCCAATCCAACCCAATTTCAACATACAAGCATCAACCTCGCTGTTGTAAACTTGTAGTCACCAAACTATTTGTTGCTCACTGATATGTATGCCTGTGTTGCATTGACTTAATAGCACCTCTCACAGGCAAACAAGAATGGTACTTGCTACTTTGACATCAATTTCTTGCTCTATACAATCATACCGATCACATAGGACTAAGGTGAGGGGGGAGGGAAGGGGTGGTCTAAGGTGTATTGTGATTTTTATTTATAGGGTTTAATTTCTTTTGGTTTGTTTGTGATACGTTTGTGTGGTCTTTGGTGCTTTCAGTATTGGTCCTTTTGCAAGTCTCATTGTTTAAATAAGAGAGGAATCATTGCCTTTCAAGATTAAAAAAAAAAAGCAATTGACATTTTTTTTGGATATTTGTTTATTCAATCAATTCCCTATAGAAGTAATACTTTATAGACTTCAAGAGAAAATATGCCATAAGATACAATGAAGGATTTTCTGTACCTCATTTCGTAAGGAGTTTTGAGAAAATGGATCACTTCGACACGGACTACAAATTCGTTGGCGATATGTCTACACTAGTGCAAATGCATTTTGACACAAGAATTCACCGATCCTGCAAGATTGTAAAAAGATTTTTGGCTGCTTTTTATTAACGTATATTGGCATTGTCTTACTACTTGGTGCGTAAGTTACTGCAATTACACAGAAGAATAGTTTTAAACACTCATTTGACGTTTCATTGAGAAGTTCAATTTGTGCTATTTACTTGTTTGAGTGTAGTCATTCATTTGGGTAATGTCTCTATAGTTGTCACCAGATGTGTATTCACTATACTTTTTTGGCACTTCACCAGATGTGCCCTCTCTCTCTCTCTCTCTCTCTCTCTCTCTCTCTCTCTCTCGTTTGCATGAATGCCATGACAAGCACACCAGCAAGTAAAATGATGATAATGAGATAACTAATTGCTATTTTGGTAGCTTGACAGTTGCAAATGATGATAAGTATGACAACATTCTTTTTTATATGGCTCATGTGTTAGATTTTGTGGACTCAATCCATCAGTTGATGTAATAAATTGATTAATTTCTTTATTTATCAATAAAATCATGCTTTACTTTCATGAGATGAATGTTATTTTACTACTTCATGCACATGACCAATACGTATGACATAATGGTTCATGAGTTGAATCGGATCCCATTAGTATATTAGATGTGATATATGTGCATGGATGAGATCCACACGCGGGAGATATATGTCACAAATCTTATACTTAAAATAACTTCACAACCAGTAATGAGATTGGGCATCTCATTTGATAAGGTTGCAGCACTTTGATCACTATGAGATAGTGTGATTTGTCTCGATCATCAGAATGCAAGATTCTAGATCACGGTGCTGGTACATTGGATGTATTGAAGGACCATGAGATGCACCTTATGGAATTCCGTCTCAATAATAAGGTATGCTCTCATAATTCCCTAGCAATGGGCTCTCAATCCTGAGACATTGATGAACTCAAGTTTCTATCTATTCATTTGCTTTGAGTCACCAATGAGTGAGGCCGACTGTAGGTTAACACCTCGGTGTCTTGGGTATGTGGTAGTAGAACTGTGGGAACGTTGAATGATCAAGATGGAATCTATCTCTATTATCCCCTTGTGCCAATTAATGGATTTGTCATTAGTAAGTGCGCACCCATCTCAATTAAGAGTTAATTGGATGGTACTGATGATTACTGTGATTAATTGGGGCTCAAGGATAATAAGATGTGGAACTTAGATTGGAAGAGACAGATTTATTCCAATTGATCCACGGATATTGATAGAAGGGCCTACTTGTGGTAATTGGGAAGTTTAGGATCTTCATTGTAATTTATTCCTAAAACTGGAGTGCAATTGCATTTATATAGTGGTGTTATTTGCAATTAACTGTGGGCCCGGATTGCACATGAGATGTGAGGTCGCAGTGTTCCAGTTGGAGTCAGCTTTCTAAGGAATCCCTAGTGGTCCCCACGCTAGCCCAAGATATTGGAAAACACTAATCCGACTTGAACTCTAGAAATAAGAGTTTGGAAAGGAGAAAACCGCTAATTGCTTTGGAAGTGAGACTTCTATTTCAATTAGACAAGGAGAGATTTAGAAGTCTATAAAATCTCTTGGACGTCCAATAAGACTCTCCCTCATGCCCAAAACCCTTTCGTGCAAGAGTTGCACGAGTTACTCTCTCCTTCTCTCTTCTAGTTCCTTGGAGTTTCGAGTTGGGATTTTCTCCTGAAGATTCCACCATTCTTCTTGAGAAAAGAAATCCAATTCGGGTCATAGCGTGGAAGGCTAAGAGGTGTTAAAGAAATCCATTAGAGCACTGTGAATCTCCAAAGGTATGATCTACTTCTTGCATGTCGTAAATTATTTTGGATGTTTAGTGCTGGTAGAATTTTTTTACTGTACATGGTCACGAGATTGAGGGTAACGCATCCTGGATTGGGTTTTGGTCTTATGGATAGTTGATCCCTGTGTCAAGTGGGTCAAAAGTTTTGAAAATCTATCCACGAGACCCACCTACTTCCAACATCATGAAATCTAACACTCTTGAGGATCTGACTTGAACTTGCAGACCTTTGAGACTGTAGCATCAATGCCATTGTCATTAATTGTTATGGCCATCATATATGAATTGCTAAGTGTCATTAAAAGAGCAATATTTCTACATGATATACCAGTTGATAAGTGTCATTAAAGAGTAATATTACTAACAGATGGAGACAAGCATGAATGCATGAAGGTTCCTAGATAAATGAAAACCAAGATTCAATGTAGGTTCCTAGAGTACGTAGATAAATGAAAACAAAGATTCAATGTAGGTTTGAAGAGTTTTATGGCATTGTCAGTTATGTACTTTTTTTCTTTTTTTTTTATTTATTTATATGTACCATGAGTCAGCTCTACCAGGAGTACCTTTCAGGTTTGCATTCAAGGAATGGCTCTTTTTCAAGAAAGACAAAGGAAAAAGGAAGTAGGTTGTATGAGATGAACCACGATATCTGAGTCAACCTGCCAACATCAAAGAAGATGTGATATCACCAAAAGGAAAAAAGAAAAATAAAATGGGAAAAAAGATATTATACATGATAGTCAAATAAGAAAAAAAAATGTACATAATCATGGTAGGGTCTCAAATTTTGATGATCCAAAGCAATTCAAATGTGGCTGGCTGCTGGCATAGAATGGGCCATTTGCAAACTTACAAAAACTGAAAACTCTACACGTCTAATTGGAACCTCGTTTCCAACCATCACTATCTTTTTTGGCTTTTTTTTCATCTTTAACATGATCTACATCGTGATGGGGTCAACCAGATGAACTTCTGTGAGAGGTCGCTCTACTTCTCTACTTGTCTAACAAGTCCAAGCAAAAACCAATTGAGTCCACCCAAATGAATGAATCATAGAATTACAGTGGTGCTGATGAAAAAATAGTGGTTCATCCTAAGATGTGAAAAATTCTGGAGCCTTCACAAATTATCAAGCAAAAAATAACCTCAAACCATAAACAGAATCTTGGCGACAGAAGCCAACAGTGCCCACAGAATGATTCAACCATGATGGGGCCCACCAAAAATGATGGAATCAAATGAACGCATCAATAACAAAAGCCATGGTGGGTGCAGCCGATGCCAGGAATCACTATGCATGATCCCAACATGTTTTCCATCGACAATAAAACATGGAGGCAGAGCCATATCCAATGTAGAGCCCATACCCTTGTGATGTCACTTAATATATAAAAAGGATCGCCCTAGAAAGTTCGAGGGATTATTCCTATCAGGAATGCCATGAATGGTTTTGTGTTAAACTCATTTATATTTCAAAAGAATTTCTCGTTTTAGCCAAAAAGGGGGAAATCGGCGTCAATGTTGAAATCATTGTAAACAAAATGGATGTCAAAAAATCATAAGGGATGGCCTTTTTGAACCACTGAAATTTAAGATACTTGATTGGAAGCCCTAAGGATGCTTGGAAGTACAAAAATCTGATGAGCAAAAATACAATGAGAAGAGCACTAAAGGCCCCAATATAAGCCCATGCAAGAATATTCAGCGTGCTAGACATATGAAACCATTCGGTCAAGGCCGGCTCGAGACAAGTTGAGGCCTCAAGTGATAATTCTAAATGAGGCATTTTTTTATATTTTTAATATTATTATAAATATTTTATCTAAAATTTATTATTTTTCCTTTTTTTATCCAATATTACTAATTAAGCTTTTATATTTAAGTGTTGCTAACATATCTTTTTCAATTGATGGTATGGCTAATTCACTCAATTTTTCTTGTGACATTTTTTATCTAAATTATGATTTTATCAATTTCAATTTTGAAAATTTTCTTTCTATAAAAGTAACAGTTACAAGTATTGTTAATGTTTTCTAGTAAACATATTTAATATTTATAAATTATAACAACTAATATTTACAAATAAAACGAATACTAACTATAATAAACATATAATATTGACTTGGAATTAAAACAAATTAAAGGCATAGATCCATAGGACCTAATTTTGTGATTTATAGATATAGATTACCTAAGAAGCACGGACACGGACACGGGACACAGATACGACACGACACGGATACGTCGACACGGCATTTCTCAAAAAAGTAGGAACGGACACGTCAGGGGACACGTTAATAATATATATTAATATACATATAATCATCTACTAAAAAAATAATATCATTTTAAATTTTTTAATCAATTTAGCAATTAAAAAATAAAAATTCAAGTACCAACTAACAAACATATCAAATAATTAAATATCAATACAATACTAAAACATAATTCATAATCATTAAATATGAAATATCCACAGTTCCATAAAATCCATATAAAGAAAATGGCGGATCATCTCTTTCCCCTCTCTAAAAAAAAAAAGAGCAAAAAGAAGCCTATCTTGAGGCTTATTATTTAGTGAAATATTTATTTGTCTTTAGCTTGTGATATGATTAATACTTACAATCATACATTTTTCCATGATAAAAAATTGTCATATATAAAGTTTACAAGTTTAAATAACCACATGTTAACAAAGTGTCCATTGTCTAAGAGATATCAGTCACATGTTTATTTTTTAGTCAAAGACACAGGCTAAGAATTGTGGGAGACGTTGCAAAAAGAGTGTCGAACAAGTGTCTGAAATTAAGATTTTTAGTTCTTAATTATAGACACGGCTAAATAGTACCGGACACGTGTCCGAGAGTGTCCGAAGAGTGTCGGTGTCCGACACGGACACGTCACTTTCTTAAAAGTGTCCGTGCTTCTTAGTAGATTACTTTTGAATTTGATGCAGTTTTTTTAATATGAAAAAAAAAGATTATATTTGAAGTTATCTTATATGAATTTAACAGCATAGATGTAGAGGGGAAAATGTGCAAATTGGAGAATTTTTAGAATAGAAAATAATTTTTTGCTTGTTGTGATTATAGGGTTTTCTGTTTTTCTTTTAATGGCAACATTTTCTCAATAGTGAAAATGAACTTTAATGTTTTTTTTTTAAATATGAAAAGATAGTAGTTGTTTTTTCTAAAATGTAAAAAGATGGTAGTTGCTTTAATCACTTTTACGATGCTTTGTTCTTTACAAGAAGCAAAATGATGACAATTGCTTATTTTGAAATTTAAAACAACTTAAGTTGCTTCAATTACTTTTATTTGGCCTTATTTTTTGGGATTGAAAAAAAAAAGAGATGGGAATTCCTTTTTTTTTTTTGGGCCTTATATTTAGAGGGGCCTAAAGCAAGGGCTTTTCTTGCCCAATGGTTGAGCTACCCTTGCATTCAGTAGAAAATAGGCTTGGAATTAGATTTTGAATAAACTCCATAATTCCAGAAGCCAAGAACATGTGAAAATCCTTTTTTTCCTGTTTGGAAACAAGCGTAATTAATGTATGAAATTCGAATTTGGAAGTGAAGAAGTTAAATTTTCAAATAGCATAAAAAAAGGGCAGCCCAATGCTTTCAAATAGCATGTTTTAATAAAAATTAAGAATCCAGTATGAGAATTTCTTGATTTCGAGAAAGTTTGGTCTCAACTCAGAGCTAGAATTCATCAGGAAATGTGCAAACCAAAAAAATGGCAAAATCCAACCCTTGCAATTTGCCACTAAACGTCCTCTGAATGAGTTAATAATTGGAATTGAAAATTTTATATAAAAGTAAGAGCATCTGTTGACTGCAACAAATTGGTCAAAAGGATGACAAAAACCTGCACAACTTCCTTGTCTCCATCAACTTCTAGGACTGGGCCACATCAAGTTGTACCATCTCCCAGTCGTGTATTAACGATCTCCTGATATTTAGGACCCTGAAGCAGAACACCAGAAACATGCATGAACATTAAATTTCCCGAACTACCATTTGATAAAAGAACAACATAATAACAAAGTTTAACTGAAAGAGGAAAAAAGGCATACCTTAACTTTTTCCAAGACAACAAGTGGTCCCACAGCTCCAAAACCAGTCGTATACTTTGTAATATGCACAAAAAGGATTGCATCACTGATCCTTGAGTGTACAACCAAAGTTTTGCATTTCTTGGTGAAGTCCAAGAATGAGCATATTATATTTGTTTAGGTTCTGGAACAAAGGCCTGATTAGAGAGGCTGGAAAGATTTTGATTCCTTTTTTTTTTCTCATTTGGATTTTCTGTGGATTGTTGGGAAGGGATTGGGATGAAGATAGCTTTCTAAAAATTGGTAGATTTAACAGTAGTTATAAGTGTTGGATCATGCATCTTATGAATTTGTCTTGTAAGTTGCTACAAATCATGATGTGAATTCTATAAGATTATGAGTGTTGGCTCATGCATCTTATGGATTTGTTAGGATTTAAGTTTACAACCTTATAAAAGGAGAGAGAGAACTTCATATTTTCATGTGTTGTGTGTATCTTTGTGCAATGCATAAAAGCAAAAGAAAAAAAGAAAAAAAAGTTAAAGAGTATAAAGAACTCATGCTTGAGAATTACTCTTTTAAGAACTAAAAGGAAAATGAACGAACCCATGAATTAGGGACTTAGTCCTCTTCAATCAGATCTAGATCCAATGCACACTTAATTAGCAAAAAGCAATATAAATTGCAGATAAGAAAGCTATGACAGGCCAATAAAAATTGACTGAGTAATCACAAAAACACAATATGCAAAAGGCTAAGAACATATGCTTGACATTATTTTGTTTTGTTTCTCTCATATACTGCTTTTCCTTGTATAGTTTAACATTTCAATTGATATAATGTGATTAAGTTTCTCACTGTGATAAATAATAGAAAGTTTGATTCTTTTTTAAGCGAAGCAGAAATTTAGAAAGATCAAAATAAATTGTGATTATGTCATAAGCTCAACTTCTTTATGAGCTCCATATAAAAAAAAAATATGAGGAATGGACCTTCTCCCAAAAACAGAGGAACAGAACACTGAAACAACCTTTTCAGTAAGGCAAAAAATAAAAAAAACAAAGGATACCATGATGTGGTGAATGATATTGGAAAAAGTTTAATAGGAATAAATGAACAACAGTATCACAAAAATGGTCATAAGAATAGGTCCTGTATGATTCCATCTTCTCGTATAAATTCATGAATTTGAAAGCACATGCAGTACAGGAGCTTTCGACAAAGCTAAAGATCAGCTGCTACTTGATATTTATCTCACAAGTATCTAAGGGGGTAGTCAAGGTAAGAAAGTTTTTTATGTGCTGCCCAAGTATTGATCTCTTTCCCAGTTGGGTCTTTTGCAACCTATGCAATAACATCAAATTGTTTGTTTAGACCCACAAAAACCCATTCAAAGAGTAAACCTAATTGATTGATCATGCATAAAGCATATGGTTAAAGTAAAACCTGGACACGAAAACAAACATACTGAACCAAAGACTGGATCCAATCGCCAATAAAAGGTACACTTATATAACTCAATAATTGACTAACTTTCTTTAAAAAAATACCCATTTCAATCATAGCAAAGTCCAAAACAAAACAATAGCAATAATAGAAAAAGACAAAAGAATAACCATCAATTTCTTAAAACCCCATCTGAATTACTAAATAACAAGAACATCCAACCAAACAAAAGAGCATGAGTTATAAAAAAACATACCGTGATTAAGTAAGACAGAAAAGAACAAGTCACCACAAAAAAATCTAAGCACAAGTCACAGTGCATCAAAAAACATAAAAAAAAGAATTAAAAAAAATTCCAAGAACTCAACATTGGAGCAAAAAATGATAATAATTAAAATAAATAAATAGATAAAAATACATGGCGAAAGAAGATATAACAAAACAGCATGCATAACAATCCGAAAAATTCGGTAAGAGCGTCCTAGCTTGGAAGAGGAAGAAAAAAGCCAAAGCCCATATACCATCCTCATATATGCCGTGGAATTGGAACCCATTTTTAATTCAATAAACATGTACCTCATACAACGATAACCAACGAAGTTTATTTATTGATCAATATGCAGTCAGTGGTCCAAAGTCGTAATGGGCATGAACCTGTTAGATCTAATGTAAAGACGTCAACAACAAGAGAAATCAAGAATAAAGAGTAAAAAATACATCTTTACCATAAAACTTCAGTATCAGAAACTTCACAAATTCAAACAGAAAAGTAAGAATCCAAATCCAATTGACAAAGTTATTAGGATTAAAAATCACATTTAGACACACAACAAAGATTAGAAAAGAAAGAAGAAAACCTCATAATGGTACATTACTGGAACTCACAGCAATTAAAACAAAACCCAAAACACCAACATTGGTCCCACATACATAATGGAAAAAAACCATAAAAAATCCTCAGCGTTGATCCAATAAAAAAAATAAAAGAAAAAACAATGCCAACTTTACTCTTTTGATTGCAATCCGTTTTGGGTTGAATCTATGTAATATTCCTTGAATCCATCTCTCTTACTTTCCAACTGTAGCTCCAATTGACCACAAAACTCACCATCTTCTCATCTGTGTCCAGAATCCCTAATTCATAGGGGTCTTTTGCATATATAATGTTATCTACCAATTTAACTTGTTCATTCCAACATCAGACCCACGAAACCCATCTATTAACCAGCTCAAGCCCCTCTTCAATCAAACAAAGAGTTACTTCATAAACCCTTGTAGCTGTGTCATACCATATAAACCTAGATAAAAGAATCTCAAGATGAATAATCATAACTTATAACAGAGGCATTTTAGATTAGGTTTAACTCGGTCTCCTCCCATCTTTTTTTTTTTTTTTTTTTTGCTTTTCAGCAAACAGGATGACATCGTATTGTATTTGAAACCAGCATTACAAATATAAGCTAACAAACCTTAACATCACACATACATGTACAACAATAGGCAACTTGATTATTTTATACCAACCCCACCATTTTTATGTTTATTTTTATAATGGAAAATTTTATTGCTATAGAAAAGACCAACAACTACCACAAAGAAAAACCTCTAAAACTCTAAAACCCAGGCAAGGATCAAATGGAAAAGGAAAAGAACTGAAACAAAAACTCGACAACGAAGATAATAGAGGATCGTGATACTCCCTCCTTAGCAAGAGCATCTGCCATAACATTAGCTTCCCTAAGCACGTGGATAATAGAGGCTCCAAGCTTATTTGAGATATGCTGCACTTCCTCCTCCAAATCTCCCAATCTCCTAGGATAAGACGCTCTACTAGAGACCCACTTAAAAAGAGTCACCTTCAAGAATTTCATTAGAAATTTAGAACCACCCAATCTCAGCAGTTCACGGCAACCAACCAAAAAAGCATAGACTTCAGCTTCATTCGCACTCAATGATGCCACAGGCCCAGAATAGTTTCCTATCACCTTACCCTGACAATCTCTAATTACTCCACCAATTCCACCATGGCGAAGCTCATGAAAATAACTACCATCAAAATTCAGTTTGAGAACACCAGATGGGGGACTTACCCAGTAAACTCTTTGCACACCTTTATCGCGCCAAGGTCCCTCCAAGCAAGGAGCCCAAGATCTATTAAGATCATTAAGAGTGGCGCCACCAAGCTCCTTGCACCTACTACCCCACTCAGAGACTGTCCAAATAATAGATTGAACAATCTCCTTAACTGAAGTACTTTGACTGCAAAAAACTCTATTATTCCTTTCTTTCCAAAGCTTCCAACAAGTAGCATAAAAAACTGACTTCGATAAGATATTTCTACGAATTGACTTTCTCCCTAACCATCATCATCATCATCATCATCAAAGCCTTATCCCAACCATGTTGGGGTCGGCTATATGAATTCTGTTTCTCCATTCAATTCTATTTTGAGCTGACTTTCTCCCTAAATACCATTGCAAAAATAGATCTTCTACGGCCTTTGGCATAACCCAACTAATATCAAACAGATTAATAAGGGCAACCCAAACTTTGGAAGCAAAAGAACAATGGATCAACAAGTGTTGCACTAACTCTTCATCTTTCAAACATAAAGAACATCCATTAATAATAACATGATTTCTTTTACGTAAATTATCAATGGTCAAAATTTTATGTTGCTACATCACCCAACAAAAAGCCAAAACTCAAGGAGGAACATGTGAAACCCAAAAACTTTTCGCACCTTCCATGCTAACATCTATCGTAGTCAAACCCTTATAAAAAGATTTAATGGAAAAAAGACCTTTTACATATGGTTTCCAAAGCCCATCATCAGTTTGCCACCTAACACAAAATAGTTATGAAGACAACCAAGTAACAGAGTAAAATCACCAATTTCAACAACCGACAAATTGCTACGGAAAGAAAAATCCCAAACAACTCCATTTTCCACAAAACAAAAAAATTTTGCTACAAGAGCTTGTTGTCTGTAATCCAAAGTATATAAAGAAGGGAACTGATTATGCAAGCTAGATTGTCCACACCATTCATTATGCCAAAACCTAACACGGCTTCCATCATGAACCCTATAGCGAATCCAAATATCAAAATCATTCTTAACAGAAAGAATAGACTTCTGAATACTAGAACCAAAATAACTTTGACTGGGCACACACAAACCACCATTTTCCAACCTATATTTGCAAGACAAGATCTTTTTCCACAAGTTGCTACCTTGGTCCCCCAATCTCCACAGCCATTTACCCAATAAAGTTGTATTGACCTTCTCAATTGACCGAACACCCAAACCTCCTTGATTCAAAGATTTAAAGACAATCTCCCACCTCACTAGGTGACACTTCCGTTTATCAATAGAAGCATTCCAAAGGGAATTCAGTTGACTGCTTTCAATTCTTCGCACAACATTTTTAGGTTATTTGAAACAGGAGAGAAAATAAATAGGAATACTAGATAACACTGATTTAATCAAAGGTAATGCGACCTCCCATTGACAAATATTTACCTTTCCATGAGCTTAATTTTATTTCAATCGCTCCACCACAATATCCCATAAAGATTTCCTTGGAAGCCCTAAGCATAAAGGCAGTCCCAAACACTTTGAAGGAAGACTTCCAACTTTGCAACCAAAAAAATTAGCAAATAAATTAACTTGACTCATTTCAATCCTCACCCCAATGAACTCACATTTTTCATAATTGATTTTTAAACCCAACAACATTTCATACCATTTCACCATTGATGTACCATGCCTTAATATTCTTTTTGATGTAAAAAGTTAATCTTTTGATCAACCACATAGTTAGATAATCAAAAAAGGAATACAACTATATATACTCAAATAAATATGGTCATATATTGTACCGCTTGGAAATTGGGCTTGTCAAATCTGGTTTACTTTTAGGTCATGGTCTATCCATAGTGGTGTCCATTTCAACAATGATGTGTTACTCTGGATTGCCAAACCTTATCTAGGGTGCTAGGTTATAGCTCCTTAATCTGAGGATATAATGTCTGCAATCTCGTATCCTTGGTTGAGATCATATATCATCACCACATAATTTTCATTATCATTTTTCTTACCCCTTTATGTGTTGTAGATCATATCATTTTCCTCAATTGCTTCATCTTTCATTAAAGCATCAAGATTGTTCCTCCAAATTCCTAAGAGGCCTTTTTTTTTAATTTTCAGTTTTAATGAGAAAAAGAGGAAACAACAGCATAACAGAACCAGCTTTTACAAGAACAAACAAAAAACTTTCAGGGATTGTCAAGAAACCCTCAATCTAAGAGATTGAAAAAATGAAAATGAAAAGAAGAAATTAATTTCAAGAAGATGGGAGTCTTACCGGTAGCTATGACTTGGAGAAGAATGGAAGAGATGGGAATGAGGTGTTTTTTTTTTTTTTTTTTTTGGTTTCAACTGAGTAGTAAATACAAAGAGGAAAGAGGAAAAAAAGGAGCCAAATTGAAGAGGAGAAAAACCGACTTCATTTTTTTTTTTTTTGGGTAAAGGAGAAACCTACTTGAAACACATTCAAACATGTCCCTTCCCATGTGAGAAACTTGGAGTTTTCATGCAACCAAGTGGGCCCAACGAAGAGGCTGTGTAAAGAAATTTCGTCAAGCAAGCAGTTGATGGAAGCACTTTCCTATCCTCTCTTTTATTATAAGGATAAGGACAATAGATAAGACTAACCTGTCACTTGTCTAGAGACACTTCTTGTCCATTATCTTGAGGATATTGGATGGTTAGTTGCCTAACTTATGTTTTCATTTTTTCTTTGGAAGGATGATGACTAAGGCCCAGTTGCTTACCAACCGTATGATGCAATATCAAAGGCCATGTTTCCTTCTCTGGAATTGTTCAATACTACAGCACAAGATATACTTCAATCTGTATTATGGACCATCTAGAATGTGGGCAATCAAGATCTCACATTGTCCACCACAAATGGCTGAGAATAAAGGGATAGTCCACAAGTTCAGAGTCCCATTCTCAACCAACTGCACCGTGTCTCTTCCTGAGTCCTCTCCCCAGTGTGTGCGCAGGGGGTCTTTTCTCTAGCATGTGCCAGTGTTCACTCAGGCATCAGTGGGATCTTTCAAGGGCCAAACCACATTAGCTGGTAAAAGAAAATAAATAAACAAATGATCTTTTTCTGATTGGTAGAACAAATTAATTGTCTAAACCAAAAAGAGTACTTGCATCTGTCATGGGCCATCTACAGTTGAAAGTGTGGGATAACCAGTCAGAGGACTCACTAAATGATGCATGTATCAGTGGCAAGAAACTGAACTCTTGAAGAAATATAGATTCTCACTACAAAGGGGGAAGAATAAACCAGATCAATGGAGAGTGACTTCACAATATTGACTTTTTGAACAGATGAGGTGAATCATATCAACATATTAGAAGGTGGATCAACTTAGGTTGAAGTGAAATTTGTCAAAAATAACTATTTAACGACAATTTAGCTCAAACCCTATTTGCATGGAAGGTAAACCACAAGGTATTAGTGATCTTGTTGTGCTTAACCACAAGGTTTTAGTGATCTTGTTGTGCTTTAAGTTATGTGGCCCCTGCTACCAGAATTACCAGGATGGGCCCAAAAATCCTCAATTCTGGAGCCATCAATGTGTATCTGCAGGTCCCATTAATGGTTTCTATGAGTACCCTCATACATAATTACAATAAATATCCACAATATTGGATATGACACTAGGTGTAACACGTATGCACTATTGGTTTGGCGATCGATTTTTCATCAACCATGAGTTGCAAAGGCTGTAAATTGCTAGTAAAATAGAAGTAAACCTTCGAATTAAAAGATTATGAATTTTGTTTAAATTAAAATTGTTTATAAGTCGCCACTTCTTGTACTAGTGAAAAGAGAACTTCTTGACAAATTATCATGACAAAAAATTTAAATTATTTTCAAAAATAAGTTTTATCTTGAGATATTATTGAAAAACAATAATCATCATCTAAAGGAAAGCCCTTCTCCCGTATATTTGGGTCCGCTTAAAGTGTTTTTGCTTATATTTTTGGATAAGCTTTGTGGCAAGGAAAACCGGAGAGGAGTACTTGGGGATGACCATTACCAAACGTTAGGTCGATCACTCATAAAGCATGTGATTAATATTTTAGAAAAAAAAAAACAAAGTGAGTCCGAGCATGTGTTTTTACACATGGTCAACTTAATAGTAGGCCTAACTCCAATTCGTGAAAAATTGGGTTAAAACTAAATTGTCAGTGCATAGTTATTTTGACCAAGTTGGTTTTCACATGTGAGCCTCACTGAGGAATCCAAGGGCCAGCTCATAGAATTCTAGGTCTTAATGATGTGAATAAGGTTCACAAAAAGCCTTCTAATGAGCGGTACCGGAATTTAGAAAGTGAAATCATTTTTTGGGTCCGCTAGATTGTTCTTGGCTTACGAAGGATGGTCAGATGGGTGTGGTGACTAGAATTTGCATGATCAACTGAAGGACCTATATAACTTGTAAGTACGCAATTTTGGACTTGCTAATCCACAAGGTATAATAGGTGTAATTGGGTTTAGATTGAGCATAGGAGAAGGCTGAGAAAGTCTTAAGCTAGGTCAGAATTTGGGTCAGACTAGGCTACTTTAGGATTAGGATAGTTTTCTGTTGCTCCCATGTACAAGAGCAACCAAAACAAAAGGGAAGGGTCTAAGCCCCCAAAAGATTGCAAGAAACTGAAAAAATCAACTACAAGAAATATGCAACTCAGTTTTGAGAACTCCCTCTTTGGCGAGCCCAGCCACTCCATCATTGGCCGATCGCTTGATATGGTGGAAGGAAGTATTGAAATTTCCCAAAAGTTGGATATTTTTTAGTGAATCTTACCACAGTCAAATAATCCTATTTGTAGGGGCTTCTGTTGAAGGAATCTCCTCCACTAGTGCTCTGGTCAAATCATCCTAATGCTTGTTGATACCATGATACTTATGTGCCTTTTCTGCCATCAATTAATTTAAGGCACTCCTGTGTAGAGCACTCTCCACAAATGTGGAACTGAAAATTTTCTTGTGGACTCTCTCTTTCATCTTTTGGTGCGGAGACAGATTTTTTACAGAAAGACTACAAAACATGGCTTTTTTTTTAATAGTTACTTTGATTAAAAGAAAGAAGCCAGTACAAAAGGATTATACTGGCAAAAGAAGCGGAAGCAAAACCAAAAATAGGAAGCTCCGCCTAAACAAACCAAACAGCCCAAAAACAAACTGAACAGAAAACCAAAAAAACTGCCTGATCAGGCCATATAAAACCATTGCGATTGGCTACAAAACAAGAGAGAAAAGGTCAGGAAGACCACCACCAAGCAAAGGCACTGAAACTCCCACCCTGAAGATCAAGAGAAAGCTATTTCTTTACAATTTACCATCAGCTGATCCACCATACAAAACATGGTTTTTTATTCCACACTTTTGTTGAAAAGTCTTTTCACTGAGGTGAGGTAGGAAATGCTGTCAATCCACTTTATAGTTATAGCCCAGGTTGTGAGGCATCACTCTCTCCATAGATACAATCAAGACTAATCCCTAGGTCTATTAGATATGACGTCACTGTATGGGTGTTTACTAGAGCATAAAAAAGGAGAAAACAAAAAAGGGTAAGACAGGCTCAGCATTTCAAAGGAAAAAAAAAAAGCCAAGGGACTTCCATGCCTACACTTTCTGTATGCATGGACACCCAACAAAACAAACATGCCCTTCAGGTTATGTTCGATGTAATTTTGTGTGTTGAGTTCAGCACATTATGACCAATATCACACATTTTGACATAAACATCATCAATTATGACTTCATTGGGTCCATTTGTCTCTAGTGTTTCCTGTAAGTTTTTAAGTGTTGGCAAATTCATTGGATTATGGACAAAACTTGGTTCCATTGAGTTGTAATTTTGAATTTTTTGATGGACATTCACTTGTGTGTATGAAGAGCAGTAAAAGGAAGACAATTCAGAAGAATCTCATCCGATCAATCGGACTTGAAGCAAAATTCGAAATATATATATTTTTTATGACAGTAAAATATTGTTACTGGAAGAGAAACAAAAACAAGACAAGAACAACTAAGAAGAATAAAAAAGACTAAACATCAAACAATAATGAAATGAGAAGAACTCCTCCTTCGCCAAGGTATCTGCCTCAGAAATAGCCTCCCTAAGAACATGATGAAAAGAGACCTTCAACAAAACTAAAATATCCTGAATCTCCTCAACCCAGTCCACAAAATGCCATGGAAAAGAAGTTTTTCCTGATCCCCATTGCATTGCAGAGAAAGAATCACCTTCAATGATGGAATCAAGACCATTCATACAATCTAACTCAGGACAACCAACTAGAAGAACAAAAACTTCGGCTTCATTAACATTCAAACATTTCACTGGACCTAGAAAACTTCTAACAATTTTTCCAGACCAATCTCAAATGACACCTACAGTTCCTCCTCTATTTATAGAATTGATAAAACTACCATCGAAATTGAGTTTTAGGACTCCCATAGGACACTTCCATGAGACAGTCTTTACAAGCTTAATAGTCCGACCGCGCACACCACCCCCCCCCCCCCCCCCCCCCCCAAACCAACCAAACCCCAAACAAACAAAAAAAGCTACCCAAGACCTATTCAGATCAAATAAATCGACACCTTCAAATTCTTTTCTCTTATGCACCCATTGGGACACCGATGAAACAACAGACTCAACAATCTCCACCTGATCGACATTTGTTCTGAAACACTCTATTGTTCCTCGCCAACCATATCTTTCAAATCACAGCATACAACATCAACTTCCAAAGAATCTTACCATGAACAGATTTGCAATCCATCCTCCACCGAAAGAAAATGTCCTCAATATATCTTGGCATCACCCATTATATATCAAACATAATAAGAATAGCTAACCAAACTCTACAAGCCATACTGCAATGAAGAAGAAGATGATACACCGTTTCCTCAGCTCTTAAGCACATCGGACAACCATTTACTAAAATGAAATTTCTTCTTCTAAGCTTGTCGACAATCATGATGCTATGGTGTCTTACAAGCCAATAAAAAGCCTGAACTCTTGGAGGAACGAGGGTGTTCCAAAATCTTTTCCAACCTTGCACATTCTTTGAAGAAACATTCATAGCCTTAAAGAACGACTTCACTGAAAAATGCCCTTTGATATCAGATTTCCATATCCTCACGCCCTCCCTGGCACTTGACATATAAGCTTTTCCTAACATTCCAAGTAACCTTGTAAAATCAGAAATTTCATCATCCGTTAAATCTCTGCGAAAATGAAGATCCCAAACATTTGCACCGCCCACATATCAACAATTATCAGCAACCATAGCTTGTTGTCTCCTCCCTAATAAATAGATGTTGGGAAAAAGAGAAATAAATGCCTGCTGCCACGCCATTCATCATGCCAAAATTTAACCCGCCTCCCGTTATGAACCCTAGACCGAATTTTTCTTAAGTCCGATCGATCAGACCTTGGCCTAATTGAGTGGACAGCAACATAGAAAGACCCAAACTTGCCTAATTTCACTCCAACTTTCCAACACCCCTCCTATTGCAACCCTAATGCTTCCCCACGATCCTACATCTATTTAAACACCATCTAACTCAAGCCTACTCTCACTCTCACATTCTAAACCCCAAAAACTTTTTTGAGAGATTCATCTTCTACTCCAAAGAGCCTCCATGATTGTTGTGCTAAAGCCTTGTCCTTCTGGAGTTCTTGTTCTTCTACTCTCACAGTAGATTCGTCTTAAACAGTACCAAGGCATGAAGATTCAAGCACTGGAAAAGGTGAACGGCGTGGTTGTCGGCAAGATCAAGCATGGTCCCTTAGATTGTGTTCAACTAGCAGTGAGTACTTCTTGTAACCTTTGATTTCATAGTGCTTGGTTTCCTTGGTCCAAAAGATAGGACTCGTGGTTTTTTTCCGTGTTCAGTTTTTCCACGTAAAAAATCGCGCCTCTCTCTCTTTGTGGTTGCTTGATTAGTTAGTTACTTTTAACTTAATTAATCATGTTGAAATTCATAGAGAAAGCTGAGTTTGGACCTTAGCTTGTGTCAAGGCTTAAATTCTTCATTTCCAGTAAAGAACCTAGTGGGTGTCAGTTTTGAAAGAATCCCTCATAAGAATCCTGGCTGTTTGGAATTTGCTAAGAGCATAATACATCTTTTTTAATTCACATCTCACAGAAAAAAAAAATGAAGCCCTTATCTACAACTCAGTCCCATCCAGGAACAGAAATTCAGTTTTTACAAGCAAAAAAACTTGAAAAAATCAAATAAAGACAACAAATAAATTTAATTGACCACATCAAACTAATAAATGAAATCATTAGAATGCAAGCTAAAATTAAGAGAAATGGTGATAAAATCAAATAAAGACAACAAATAAATTTAATTGACCGCTGCAAATAAATAAATTCAAAAATTAGAATCATCATCATCGTCATCATCAACAAAGCCTTATCCCAACCATGTTGGGGTCGGCCACAAAAATTAGAATGCAAGCTAAAATTAAGAAAAATGGTGATTTTGCCAAGTAATTCTTAACAACACACACACACACACACACACACACAGAGTGATACAGAATGAACTTCTTTGGAACAGAAAAACATATAGCAACTTTCATCATACAACATACATACCTTCATGAGAAAACAAGTCACAATAGGCACTTCGAGAATCCATAATCTAGACTTTGATCAAATGTCGAGGAGTGATAACAGTGCAAGTATAATGCAAACTCCATGGGGTGGGACTTGCATATTAAAACCTTCTAAAAGGAATAGTGCAATTAGCAACCAACTCAATCAAATTACAATCTAGGAAGAATGCTGTTAAAGTTGCATAAACATACTTCTATAGGAGCTGACAGGTTCTTCTCATATATTTATCATATTTCTGCTTCTCTGTGGCAGCTTTTAAACCCTGCCATGGAAGACTATGAACAATAAACCAAGACCAATTGACCAATTGAATGGGGAAAACAAAAAGGAAATGTATCTAGCACGAGTGACAGAAGGCTTCATAAACTAAAAACGAGAACATCCAAACCGTGTTGCACATGTAAAAATCAGCTAGCATTTCATCCTAGCAAGAATTTAAAGAAAGGGCAAAATGGATATCTGCGAGTAGAAAATACAAATTGAAAGTATCATATCATGGCAACATTTCTTTTTAGATGGTATTTCATGATATATGCCTAGGCTCATAGTGAAAGGCACCAAATTTCCACTTGTGTACTGCTTTTGCTTAATAGCTCAGGGAATAAACATCTAAGGATATGAAAAAACAAATCAAATTAAAGAAACATTTTGTGTGAACAATTTGCTTGTTTCCCCTTTTGAGATGGCATTTCATGATAACATTTGCCATTCATTCACGGTGAAATACAATACACTTCCTATTGTACTGCTTTTGCTCAATAGTCCAGGAACCACTGCTTTTGCTCAATAGTTCAGGAAGCACAACCTTCCCACAGCACATTCAGTGGCAATATCAAGTATATTTCGCCGACCCAACAGAAATGTGAAGAATGCAAGTGCAACATACGATCTGCAAACACAAATTGACTATTCAAAAGCATAGTAAAAGTGAAGATGCAACGAGCAGGTCTTACAAAATAATTTGAGTACAAGGAAAATTATGAAAGGAAAACCATGAATGAAAACGCATTGCCAAGTACAAGACATAGATGAGATCAAATGTTCTTTCACACTGCAACTAAACTTCCTACCATCTGTAACTCCAAACTGCGATACCCAGAACCTTGAAGTCATTTGACTGCTCATGTCAAATATGACGCAACAAGTGTGAACAGGGTATGGGATCCATCAGTTACAATTTAATATTAAAATATGAATTCAGTTTGCAAAATGCATATTAAAAAGCAAAAGTGTATTAAAACATTGACATATTGACTGCATAGCCATTCCAATTTCCAAGCATTCTAAAATTTCAATGTAGAGAAAAGACTTTCCATGTGGATTTTAACAGCTTGACCAACAGATACTTATAGCCTAGTAAGACCAACCTTCCTCGTATATCTATGGTTGAGTGAATAGAACCTAGAAACATCCATAAAAGGTCAAGGGTTCAACAAAGATTGGTATATGCTCTTCATTATTAAAAAAAAAGTACTATAAAAATAAAAATACACCCAAGTAAGATGGCCACAGATGATGGTAAAAAAAAAAAAGGGAAAAAAATAGATTTTATGCGAGGTTCCAAAAACATCTAAGTTAAGGTTCCAGAAACATCTAAGTTATAGTAGTTTAACCAGATAAAAATACAGCCACCCTTCTATAAGAGAAATTCAAAACCCAACATTTAAAAACTGGGAAGAAGATAGTTATGAAACTAATCAAGATCCTCCAACTCTGAGTTCACAGAAAACTAAAAACTAAAGAAATCAAAACCGCAGTCCAAAGATCAAACCAAAACTAAACAAATTAAAGAAAGTTGGTTCAAACAAACAGATCCCCTACAATGAGTATAACAATGTGATTCTTGTTCTGTAATAAAGAAAAATGAACACATTAAATTCATGAGGGGTTGAAACCCAAGAAAGAAAGAGGAAAAGAAAGATTATACACCTTCTAATTGAGACACCACAAGAAATTTGGCTTTTAATGGAGATATTTTTAGCCACAATTTAAATTTTCCCGCTAAAAGCTCAGCTCTAGTGGCAACATTTTATGTCATTGGAGGCGGGAAAAAAAAAAAAAAAAAGAGGCTGCGGGTGGAGGAGATGGATCAAGGGCAAGGGGTTAAAGGAGAGGGAGATGACAGCACCATTATGACCTTGCAGGATCCGACCTCAAACAGAAAGAGATGTTGCAGACTAAGGTAACACTGGATTTGAGTGAGGCAAGGTTGGAAGGGAATGAGCATAGGGTATTAGAGTTTGAGTTGTTTCTATACAGATGGTTTGGATGAGCAGAGGAATTATGGTTTTGGATTAGCTGATTTCAAAATGAATCTATTATGAAATGTTTTTTAAAGGAAGAGGATACCAAAAGGTGTTAGTGTAGACAAATGAAACTGTTTCTTTTAGTGTCCTATTAATGGGCATTTGTGGGGTATCAGTATGTCTATAATATGCTCTAATAAATAGTAGGACAATTGAAAATCATGACGTCAAAATCAATTGAAAATTGGCAATTGCAATTGGCAATTGGATTCAACCAGCTTATTATATTATAATAGTGGCCACATATAGCGACAATTCATATGTTGTAGCTAAAATTCATTTAAGAGCGATAGAAATTTAGTGGTGAGTTTTGATTTTTTTTTTTTTTGGGCCATTAATGGTCTAAGATTTTAAAGACAACTTTTTATTTTCTCAGCTAATTGCTTGGATTATTATATTTAGGCGTGATGTGTTTTTTGCCACTATATTAGCTAGCTACCTTTTGCGGCAAGTTTATATTATTGCTAAAGATATAACATTGGAAAGTTATTTTTTATTGGTTATTTTTTTAGTCACACTTTTTCTTTTTCTTTTTTTTTGCCACCAAAAACTCACTTTTAGTGGCTTATTTTGGTGTTAACACTAAAAGGAATTTCACCTTTAGTAGTACCTCATGTGTCGCAGGTAAAGATAGCGAGTTTTAACCTTTCATCGCTAATGGTCTAGAATTTTAGCTGCAACATTTTTTTCATTACTAATTGCTTAGGTGTCTTACTTTTAGCTACACTTTTTTTATGCTATATTTTCAAATCTTACTTTGAATGAGTAGGTCCAACGATATAGTTGATCACACACTACTAGAGATATCGACAAAGACCCCATTTAGCAAGTCTACTTTAACCCCTCTTATTACCTGAAAGCGGTTTCAAAACACCAATAGTGTGTTTGGTAAGTAGCACAATGGGTTCCATTTGAAAACTCATTAAGAAAAAAAATGTTTATTTTGAAAAGAACCAAAACTAGCATGATTTAGACAGAAGCTTTTGAAGCGGAAAGACATCACGGTGAATAGTGTAATGGGCGGTAATGTTAGTATTACCGATTTTCTTTTCTTCTAAATGTAAGACCTTAATTAAACAATAATCCAAACCGTTTGTAGTATTAAAAATGCCCAAAACAACCCATGGGTCAAATTTATCTGTTGATTTATCACAGCACTCGATATTTTTGTGAAGAATTACAGCACCATAGGTCTTAATTTCTGGACTTTTGTGGGTCCCATAATGTCAATCAGAACCATTGATCTTATTTGGAAAGCCAAAAATATTTAAGGGGTCAAAAACCAGTCTCTGATTTCTTGTGGATTTCAATAAATTTAGTAAAATTTGTCTACACAACCAAAATGGGTTTTGGGCATCTATAGAAACAATTCACTCTGCCACATTTTTTTTCAAGTACGGGGGGCCATAAAATAAAATCTGAACCATAAATACTCTTGAAAATACTATGAGTAGTTATCATACCAAAATTCAACCGTTGGTCCTTCACAGATTTCAATATATTTGGAAAAGAACATGAACCATTTGATCTAAAATCTAAATATTTATGGGCCCATGTATCAAGATCTGAACCATTGAACACTCAAGGTGGTCAGTGAGGGATGGTCTTCGTATTCACCCTTGGAATGACAGCCGGATACCAAACTGTGGTTCCCCAATACACTTACTTCTTCACACAATTAGAGGTCATCGACTACCTTCAATTCCTTTTCGCAAGTTTGAACTTTGAGTAGGAGATTTGTTTTTGCATAGTTTTGCTTTAAATGATTCCCGATGTATTATTATTCAGGCACAATTTGCTTAGTTGATATGATTATTGGAACTCTAAAATCATTCTTTTAATTTCATAGTGATGTAACATTTGGTGCCATTTATATTGACTATGCCAAGTTATTACAAACTCGATTGTTACTACACACTGTGATGTAGGTGACAGATACCCTACCCCTTCCCTGGAGGATAAGGCGTTTGTGGGGAGAGAATATGGAGCGCATACGATGTACTTTAGAGCATCGCTAACTCGAGTTTGATACCTTTTTGGGATAGTTTCTTTTGGTTCAACATCTTTTGGATTTATGGCCATGTTTTTGTAGGCCTTTTATTTTGAGAATGTAGCTAGCTAACTTTTGTAATTACCAACTTTCAATAAATAATGCATCCTCTGGCAACGTCTTTTGGGTCCAAACTTACCTTGGACCAGTTTATGGAAGCTAAACCTCCCTTCTAAAATTAAAATTTTCCTTTGGAAGCTGCTTCATCGTAGGCTCAAACTTAGGGACCATCTCCATCGCATCTTTGCTCATATAAGCCCAACTTGCATCCTTTGGCACCTCCAAAATGAAACAGTCGGCCACTTGTTCTGTTCTTGTCCTGTAACTGCTGCCATCTTCAATAAACTCACAAGGCACCAACATATCAAGACCCCCAACTCCAACTTCACTCGATGGTTCTGGTCTAACATCACAGCGCTTCATCCCCTTGTCCCCTGGACCTGCTGGTACATATGGAAAGCAAAGAATGTGATCAGTTTCCAACTTCAACCCGCATCAATTCTGAAAAAGGCCTTTCATGCTTTCAATGAATGGAATACAGCCATCACCTTTCGCCTTGGCAAAGACAACCTTAGGCAACCTCCTCACTATTGGTAACCAACACCCCATGGGACTTACAAGCTTAATCTTTGCGGGTCATACAACCCATACACTCATACCTTAGGCATTGGTGGCATTGTCCGGAATGCAGAAGGGTCCCTTCAAATTGCCTTTACAACAGCTACAACGGTGTCTGGACCCTTGGAAGCCAACCTAGCGGCCTTACTAAGGGGTCTTCAAATCTGCAGAAACAACCACCTTCAGGAACTCATTTTTGAAGGAGACTCATTTATGGTAAGACAACAGCTCCAACATAAGTGAAGTGTGCCTTGGCATCTGATGCCCATTTGGAAAAAAGTGATTAATATTCTTACAGAAAATCCCAATTGGGAGGGTTCTTTATGTTTCCGATCAGCCAATAATGTGGCCCATCAGTTAGCCAAACTAGCTCCTCCTCAGGAGACTCTTTTTCACACTTCCCTCCCCATACACAGCTGGGGACTTTACTCACATGATCTTTTCTTGCAGGAACTCCGCCAGAATAAACTTGCTAGCAGCATCAGTGACTGGCCTCACATTGGGGGAAACAGAGACAACTTATGCAGAAATCATATAGGCTTTTGTAACTGCCAGGTTTCGATGCACTGTTAAGTTCTTGGTTCCAATAGCTACTCCTTTATATAGAAGTATGGGGCACAATCAGAGTGTTATCCGGTATTCGCAGAATCAGAGTGTTATCCGGTATTCTGCACTATGTAATGTTCCAAGCCTTACAAGAAGGCCTATTGTAATTCTGACTTTATAATCAATGAACCCCTTTATTAGCAGAAAAAAAAACCATATCTTTATGTTCTCTCTCTCTCTCTCTCTCTCTCTCTCTCTCTCTCTCTTTTTCAGCATGTGCATCTTTTTTAGTGGTGTTTGTAGTGGGAGTGTTTCAAAACACATGTAAGGTATACAGATCTAATATACGGAATTTCCGTGGTGTGTGAACTGTGGAGGGTAGCAATGCAATTTCAATTTTCGTTGACTTAATATTATGATATGAATTTGCAGGTATTCTTAACACTTGTCAAGAATTCAAAAAACATGTATGGCATGTTTGTGTACACACTCTTTCTGTGGAAAGAGAAAATTGTTATATCAGCAAAATTCATGGAAATGAATTTCATGGGAAAGGAGTTCTACGTAAGTACAAAAGTTGGTGTTTGGTGCAAAAAATTTTTTCTTGGTGAATTGGAGACAATGTTGATTGGTGCCTAACCGAAAGCTGAACCGCTTTTCTTAAATGTGTATTTTGTGGTAATTACAAAAAAGGCCCAAAACAATAAAAATAACATGAAACCCCCAAGATATATATATATATAGGGGCCTTTTTCTGTGCATACGTCCCTCATGGACTTTTCATGCACTCTCTTTAGTGGAGCACACTATGGGCCCCATCAAGGGATGAGACTAGGGGGTTGAAAAAATCTATGTGAAAGCACCCCACATATTAAATTTAGCCCCAATCACATATCCCTAACCCTATCATCCATGGCTCACAAATTCATTCCGTTCGGATTGGTGTACAGTCGATCCAACGGTCCAATAAATTTGATCCAACCAAAACTTGGGGCGAGTTGCTATCATGGGGTCTCATGTGTGTTGTAAGGTTTGGATTGAGTGATAGATAGGCCCCACCTAGAGTTCTCACGAAAAAAATAGTGAGGGACGGCTGCGTATGAAGATTCTCCATATATATATATATAATCTCTAACACTCTCCCTCAAGCTGGAGCATAGATGTCTATCTTGCCCAGCTCGTCCAAAATAAATGACATTCGACTCTTTGATAACAATTTTTTAAATATATTTGCTAGCTGATTTTCTAACTTCACATAAGGCGTGCTTATTAAACCTTGAGTGACCTTTTCCCGAACAAAATGATAATCTACCTCAATGCATTTAGTCCTTTCAAGAAACACTGGATTTGAGGCTATATAGATAGCCACTTGATTATCACAATGCATTTGCATAGGATCCTTCACATGAAACCCCAATTTACCCATGAAACCCCAAGCTGTCTTTGCCATTGCTCGATATTCAACTTCAGCAATTGATTTTGCAACCACTAATTGCCTCTTACTTTTCCAAGTAACTATGTTTCCTCCAATAAAGTGCAATACCCTGTTGTAGACCGCCCATCGTCCAAACTTGCCAACCCAATCTGCATCTGAATAGCCAATGATATTTAAATGTCCATGAGTTACATAATAGATCCCTCTTCCTAGAGAACTCTTGATATACCGAAGTATACCCCTTACTGCTTCTAAATGAGGGGTTCAAGGAGCATGCATGTATTGACTCACCATACTAACAGCCTGTGATATATCTAGCCGTGTAATTGTAAGGTAAACGAGTTTACCTATAAGTCGACGGTACATCTGAGTATCCTCAAGTAAGTCTCCATCCTTTAAGAACAACCTATGACCCATCTCAACAAGTGTATCAATTGGTTTAGCTCCCAAATAACCAATTGAATTAAGAAGATCTAAGGCATACTTCTTTTGCAACAAACAAATGCCTTTACTTGATCTTAAAACTTCAATTCCTAGAAAATACTTCAAATCACCCAAATCCTTGATTTCAAAGATTTTTCCAAAATACCTTTTTAATTTGTACATCTCAATTTGATCATCTCCTATCAAGATAACATCATCAACATAGATGCTCAAAATGATGGTTCCTCTTCCCCCAATTTTGAACAAAGACAAAGTAATCCGAAGTACATCAATAAAAGCCAATATTCAAAAGAGCGCCAATTTTTGGAACCATGCTCTAGGAGATAGTTTCAATCCATATAAGTAGTTTCAATCCATATAAGGACTTTTTGATGCAACAAACTTTGCATTTCTCCCCTTTACAAACAAACCCGGGAGGTAAAGCCATGCAGACTTCTTTATTAAGTTAGCCATGAAGAAATGCATTCTTAACATCTAATTGAAACAATGGTCATCCCATATTGGCAGCAATAGAAAAAACCGCACGAGCTAAATTAAGCTTTTAAACCGGAGCAAATGTTTCAGTATAATCTTCACCATAAATTTGGGTGAAGCCTTTAGCCACTAACCTCGCCTCGTACCTTGCAACACTCCCATCCTAATTATATTTAACTGTGTACACCCATCTACTCCATACAGGCTTCTTTCCTTTTGGTAAATCTGCTAGTTCCCAAGTTTGATTTTCTCAAGGGCTCTCATTTCTTCTTCCATTGCCCTCTTCCAGGCAGGATGATAGGATGCTTCTACAAAACTTGTAGGCACTACCTTAGAAGAAACTGCAACCATAAAGGCTTGAAAAGATGGAGAAATGTAATGATAAGAAATGAAATTTTCAATGGGATGATATACATGTGAGGTGTTAGAACTCTTTCCTTTACAAAGAGCAATGGGAGGCTGTAATGAAGGACTTGAAACAGGGTCAGTAACAATAAGAGAATTGGGAAGTGGAGGGGGAGAATGAGAATTACCATTGTCTGAGTCCACTTAATCTTGCGAGGTAGTGAGGACAACGTTACGTGATGTTCGTCTTAAGTAAACTTGCAAAGGTCTATCGGATTGTGGTAGTTCTAAAAGAGATTCATCATTAGTAGCATTATCTAGAGTAGATGCGGAACCCCTTTCAAGAAGTATTTTTTCAAGAACACGCTCAAAGGTAGGAAGGACAACACTAGTTGGTTCACTAGATAAAAGGCTTTTCCCTTTGTCAGAGAAATAAGGAACATCTTCAAAGAACTTTTCATCCATTGCCACATATTTCCTTTTAGTAACTGGATCAAAACATTTGTATCCTTCTTGGGATGAAGAATACCCCAAAAAACACATTTAATGGCACTATCTGACAACTTGTTCTTATGTGGGACATGATTATACACATAACAAACACAACCAAACACTTTTAGGGGAATATCAGATGCAGGATGAAGCTTTGAATAAAATTGAATGGGAGACAAACCATTCGACGCTTTAGTTGGAAGTCTATTAATCAAGTAACATGCAGTAAAAATAGCATTAGGCCAATAAGACTTTGAACCGACATACCAATAAGTAATGCTCTTGTAACTTCAAGGAGATCATGATTCTTTCTCGCCACCACTCCATTTTGCTTCGGAGTATAAGGACACGTAGTTTGATACTTTGTCCCCTCTCCCAATAAATACTCAAGAAAAGCTTTAGATAAGTATTATTTGCCACTATCATGATGAAAAATGCATTTTTTTGTTTGAAACTGGATCTTATCCGATTCATGAAAAATTTTATAAGCAGAGAATACTTCATCCTTACTTTTCAATAAATATACCTTAGTCATTCGAGATGCATCATCTATAAAGGTAAAAAAATAACAATAACCAATAGGAGAGAACAATAGAAGCATCGAATCAGACATTCTATTTCTACGAGGATAAACATTCCGATGATGTTTCAACAAAACACAAACTTCACAATTAAATTTCAAGTTGTTATCATTCTTAAATAAGGATGGAAATAAAATTTTCAAAACAGGACCCAAAGGATGTCCCAAATGACAATGCAACTTATATTGTTCTCCCTCATTAATTACCATGCAATTTCCAATGAACTTTTCTATTTTCTTCAGGTGGAACACAGATAACCATCAGTCCTCACTCGCTCCACCAATCAGTGTCCTCGTCTATAGGACCTGGATAACACAATGAGTTGGAAATAGGTTACACAACAATTCAGATTTTTTTTGTTAAGCTACTAAGTAATAACAAATTCGAGGACAAATTTGGAACATGCAAGACAAAGGATAAGGTTAGAGAAGGTGAACTTTGAATGCTTCCCTTTCCACCAATGGTGGTGAGAGTCCCATCAACTAATTTCACCTTTTCAAGATATTTATGATCAACAAAAGACTGAAAGGACTGAATTCACTTGACATATGATCTGTGACTTCAGAGTCAATAATCCAAGAGTCAAAAGGGGTAGACACATGGAATGCAAAAGATATACCTGTTTGAGAAGTGGCAGTGGAAGCAGCTGATGATCCTTTAAGACGGGACACTCTTTGAAGAAGAGCATCCAAATCAGGTCTGGATAATTGCACAGGTTCACTTGAAGGGGAAGCTTCACCAAAAATTGCTGTAAGCCTTGACGTGGAACATGCATTTTTTCCCTCAGTAGTATTTGCCTCCGTTGCAGCCATGTTAGCAGTTCGTGCCAGCGGTTTGCCATGCAAGTCCCAACACTTATCAACAGTACGATTTTTGTGACCACAATGTGTACATACTCGATTCTTTACCTCGACCACGACTAGTACCTCTTCCTTGTCCTCTTCCTTCATTTTTTTTCACGGCCAAAACTAACGTTAAAATCTACTTTTCCTTGGCCTTTACCTTAACCTCTTCCTTGTACTACCGTTAAAGTAGAGCCTTCTGGAGGATTTGCAGACATCACTGCTCTGCGTTTCTCATCCTTGCGAACTAAAGCAAAAGCTGCACTAAGTGAAGGTAGGACAATCTCATTCAATATTTTAGCACGAACTGATTCAAAATCTGAGTTCAACCCCGCTAAGAAATCAAATACTCGATTCCTTTCAACTCTCTTCTTATACTCCTCTGCATCCTTTTGATAGTGAAATTCAATATTTTGAAGGTATGCAAGTTCTTGCCAATAACTTTTCAATTTTGCGTAGTTCGAAGAGGTAGATTTGTCTCCCCGCCTATGATTGGCAATTAATTGCTGGATCTCATATATTCGTGCCATATTGTTTTTTTTTTTCTGCATACAATTCATACAGAGTATCCCACACCTCCTTGGCTGAATTCAACTCATACAGCCCTTCACTAACATCTGGTTCCATAGAATTCAACATCCAACACATGACCAGCATATTATACACTTTCCATCCAGCATGTCTTGTGTCAGTCACATCTGGTTCTACAACATTTAACATCAATAGATCCAAGCAACAATTTCCTACCTAAATACATTTTGACTGCCCTTGACCACTGAATGTAATTGGTCATATTTAGCGGAATATTGGTGATCTTGATATTTGAATTTTCATTCGATAATCGTGATGTGGTCCTTCGTTCCATGGTGTCGGACACAACTCCAGAACAAGGGGATTCAGCCACCACAACAATGCTTAACTAACAACAAGTAAACAAGAAGCTAACTATTTTGCTATGAGCCTTGCAGCGGAACTGAGTCACATACCAATAGCAAATAACAACCTTACACTTTCTATGAGCCTTGCAAACAAAAATTAATCACATACCTACAGAGGAACACAGTTTCTTCTCAACAGAACCTGTCAAACATCTACCTGACAAAGAGATGATGTATACAAGAAACAGCTGCTCACTTCTAGATGACTGGGGTGACTTTCACAGCACTACACAGCGGTTGGTCATCACGACCTGTGCAAACAGCCGGCTAAGCCTGCGCACAGGCCTGACTGGATTCTAGAACAAGAAAGGAGGAACAGGAGAGAAGATAAAAGGAGAGGAAGGAGGAAGAAGGAGAGAGGAAGAAGAAAGGATAAGAGGCCACAGGAAGATAAAGCAAACGATCACTATCCTGCTCTGATACCATGCTCGCTGGTTGGGAAAAATGTGTATTTTGCGGTAATTACAAAAAAGGCCCAAAACAATAAAAAAAAAAACATGAAAACCCCCAGATATATATAAATAATCTCTAATAGTGCGGTTGCAAAATATTTAGCGAAATCCATAGGTTGCAACCCAAGTGAAATGGGAAGAGAATAAATATTTCTACGGAAATGAAAGTCCAATTGTTCACCATAGGAATTCCGTTTCCAACATTCTTATGAAAAAGTTTGACATGGTGGTGATATTGTGAAAAAGTGATTCCAAAAAATTATGTTGAACCAAACGTATTAAAAAAGATTTTTTCGAATAAAACCATCTCCTTTCCTGCAGAAAAGTGTTATACAAACGTGCCCGTAATATATACTGATGTAATGACCTATGAAAAAAGAGAATGTGCCCTATACAACCACGGCATCTAATGGCATCAATATTATAATTGAGATGAAATTTGAAACTTTTAAAATAAAAAAATAATGGTTGGGAAGCCCTATACATAATTCGAAAATGGCTATCATATCTGATCCAAAGGGGCCACTATCTAGAAAATTTCTTGAGAGGCCACA
Organism: Sextonia rubra; assembly: GCA_037013555.1. NCBI lineage: Eukaryota > Viridiplantae > Streptophyta > Magnoliopsida > Laurales > Lauraceae > Sextonia > Sextonia rubra. The sequence goes on along the minus strand of JASUAD010000001.1, from coordinate 10,987,337 downwards.
TATTAAAAAATTAATGTACACGTTGCACATCCCTATGATCTGGACCGTTCAGTGTCCAATTCTTATACCAAATATACAGCTAGCGATACCATGCCCACATTACACTACCACCAAAACTATTTCTTTTTCTTTAAAAAGTAATAATAATAAAAGAAAAATCGAACAGTCAAAAACATAAGAAAAATAAATAAAAAAGTTTAAAGTTTGACATCAAATATATAGGGCATTGGAGACAAAATAATTGACCCCTATTGTAATGTATTTTGGTATGATTATACATTATTTGGGTCGTATCCATAGTGAACATAACAAAGTCCAATGAGATAGGCTTGATTTGCTTGAATAATTTTATGAAGGAGAACAGTATACTTAATTCACAGGTAACAACTTAATGGCGCATTTAGTTTTCAAAAAATGTGCCCTCAACTTCGATTTAAAAAAGCCCATCTGTATCCTTTACGTATAATAATCTACCATATTAAATAATGTGATTTATAATAATAGTTTCAGCCATTAAATCTCATTTTCTTTAATATAAACTTCCTAGGTAATATTCATATATATATTATTAAAATATTAATAATTTTTAACAAAATTTAATTTTATTCATAGATATCTTATTAAATATTAATGATTTTAACATAATTCAGTTTTTCCAACATAGGCCCTAAAGCACTACTAAATATAAAAACGATAGCCATGCAAGGGAGCAACAAGTGGCACGTCTTGTTTAAAGTCCTAAAAAAATCTCTTTTATTGTGGATTTTAATTTTATAGAAGAATCACCAAAGATTCATGCCACCTATAAATTCTAAATATGGACAGACTTGTGCGTGTCGTTACGGCAATGAGGATGTGGTGTTTATATGAGTCCGCATGCTTCCCTCACTTAATCCCAGTATGGAAACTTGGAAAGTTGTTGCATACCTTTTGCTGCCCTTCATGAATTAGAAACTTCTTTTCCCTTCTGAATTAGAAAAATTAAGACTTCTTTATTTCTTACATATATATAGATGTCAGAATATAGATGGTGAAAGAAGAAGGACACGTTAGTTGATCAGCTGCAGTCACAGGATTTTCTCTCCCCTAATTGCATCATGTTAGTTTCTTGTTCTCCTCTTTTTTATTTTTTATTTCTTAGTTCGTTTTTCTTTAATGCAATTCTCTCCGTCTCTGTGCGTAATGTGTATGTAGTTGTGTACCTTTTTTTATTGGCTGGGATGCACTTATTCATATTCAACTTTTATTGAATTTCTATATATAGAGACTCTATGGAAGAATTTTCTTTGTGAGAACGTCCAAATCGGACTAGCTATGATCAATCTACTGTCATCCAATCAAACATCATGATTTGGCTTTCACACTGATTTTGTGCTCATCCAACTGTTATCTTGCATTAAAAACACTCATATTTTATTACGTTCTTTTTCTGTAATCTTTGGGGATTAAATTCCATATCTATATCTATGATGATCTGATCATGTTGATTTTTCACGGCTGTATTGCTATTGAACTAGTACTAGTTGGCTGGACTCCTTCCCTTCCACAAAGATGCTTCTATAGAAAGGCTGGTTGATGGAGGATTTGGAAATTCCAATTATAATACAATTATTTCATCTCTAAAAGAGCCAAGACCCAAACCTATAAAAAAGGGAGCACACGTTCCAACCCATCCTCCCAGCCTCTCCTTCCCTCTCTTTAGATTTCCTTACCAGTGCTCCTTCAATTTGGGGCTTTTCAACCACAAATAGGGTTGAAATCTTGGGAAGAAGTCACGATGCGCAAATGATTGCATTACAGCTCTCTATGATTTTGGAAGTTTGGATAAAGCCGCCGATTAAGGAAAGTCCATAAACCCAATTTTATGTTTCTACTTAATTTTTATCTTTGAAAACTCATGTACATAATGCTTGTTTAATTTTTATCCCCCACATTTCAAAACTACCGGCATATAATACTTATTTATGAATCTGATTTGGTGTTCGGAATTGAACTTACGTTAATAACAGCAAAGTAACTGTACTGTTGACCTGCCTTTGTGTTTAAAATTTTGAAATCCATATTTCTAGCCGAGAAATTTAAATCAATGCATGCCACATTGTTAGTTGTGCTTTGAGGATGTGATTACTGCTCAAACTACCCAAAGTCTAGTTCGAATCCATAAGAAAAATTGAGATTTCAGGCCGTTATGGAATGGTGCCACGATTTTGGACGTGAGGTTAGCGTGTCCCACCTGACAAATGATCTAATTCGATCATCTAGAAGACCACCTTTGGTGACCTGGGTATGGTAGGACATGGATTGGGCCTTTTATGGCCCACTATCCAATGGGCCCAAACTTGCCCATTTGTTGCCGCATTGGAAGGGTGGTTGGCTGGTTATATTGCTTGTGAGAGAATTATGTTTTCATTTCCTTTGGTTGTTTGTTGTCGATTGTGAGAGATTTATGTTTTCATTTCCTTATGTTCTTTGTTGTTGATTGCAAGAGATTTATGCTTTCATTTTCTTCTATTGTTTGTTATTGATTGTGAAAGATTTATGCTTTCATTACCTTCTATTGTTTGTTGTTGATTGTGAGAGATTTATGTTTTCATTTTCTTCTATTTTTTGTGTTGGACCATTCATTTTGTGGTCCAATATGACCACATAGATCAGCTCACTTATTTGTCTGAATAAGGCATTCTTGTGGTCAAATAATAGTGATTTAGTTGACATTCATAATTGAACTAATTTGGGGAACAAATTAAATTGGAGAGATTATTTGATATATTTCCTTGATGGGAGGAAAGGCTTTCTATAAACAGGATTCTTTAATTGCTTTCCTGGCCAACTGTTAATTATTTGTTTTTTTATTAATTACACAAGAAGAGAGGCTCAAGAGAAGTTGTAAACCCCTCACAAAGGCCAACCCTTTGTTGGTAGAAAAATCTAAGGAGCATATGAATTCAAGTATAACATATTTATTATTTATTACATCTATATTATTTATTTATACCTATATATCTTTGTTTTTCAATAAAGTTGATAGGTGGTATCAGAGACAAGCTTGGGTATAGCAAATAATCAATTATATTTCTTTTATCATATTCTAAAAATTTTTGGGCTTTCTGGTTGTTCTGGGAATCAATTTCAAATACCTAGTTGCATATTTTTATTATTTAAATGTTACTATTTAATCCAGTTTTTTTGTATTAAAGTTTATCTTTAAAAAATCAATGGATTGTGCACGTTGCATAAGTGTCCAAGGCACTGTGCACAGTACGTTGTGCATGTGCGCATAACAGTGTACAGTGCGCAACACATTGTGCACAGTTGTGGAATGTTGCCAAGTGGGCCATTGGGCCCAGTCGCCCCGTCTATCCAACCTGACCTGCACTAGCGCAACCTACCGCGTTGGGTGGGCCAGCTCTGGGTCCATGTCAGGTTGACCAGTCTGATTTGGTCTATCCAATGTTGGGTCAAGATTGGATCTAGGTTATCTTTCGGTCAAAACAGGTTGAGTTGACTCATTAAGCTCGAATCAGATTGGATAAGATTTTTCAAGAATGACCCACTTGTTAGTTAAAATCAATTGACCTAAAGGAGATTTAGAACCGATCACAATAAGTTTAACTTGACAGCCTGAACTTGTCTTTTGTACATACTCGCACTTACTGAACCTTCAGTGTGACCTACAGATCTGGACATTATTGAGATTATTGTGGGCCATTTAAATTTGCAGTATATAAATTTGAGTTTCAATTGAATTCTGATTATATGTATGGGCCCTTGATTTGATCAAATCAAGGAGTATTAACTAGATTAAGTAAAAGTTTAATTAATCTTATATACGATTAAATTTATCATATTAGAACCCTTGAAATTGTTAATTAGCAACTTTATATTCTCTAAATGTCACTAATTAATATCTTTATTATCCAAAATTGAACAATACATAATTTATTTCGATGATAAAATACTCAAATGAACTCAGAATTCTGATCTATTTTTTCCTATAAGTTTGTATCAAGTAGATCTTCAAGATGAACAGTTTGAATCAGCCATAAGATGTTTTTATTTTTTTACACATTTTATTATGCAGTAAATTCAGTTAATTAAAGTTTCTTTTTTGCATAATAGAGATATTGTCGTGCAATCAAAGTATATAATAGCTTATAACTTGATGTCTCATGCATTTTAAATCTAAGATTTAGATTAATAACAAATGGATTATTGAGTTGATATAACATTTGATTACTATTAATGTTATCTTAGATCATTAAATAAAGCAAATGGATCTAATTAAAGATGTGACATAATAGAAGTGTTACTATTATAATATCAATTAGAAGTTGATGATTCAGATTAACATAGTAGTTGCCAAAGCAATCCAATTATGGAGAATTATTCAATTTCTAGATCGAAATAAATGTATATCACCATTAATTTATGTGATTATAATAATACTAAGTTGTGATTTCATAAAAGTTATGAGGACGAGCTCAATGGTTCAATTTTTCATGGAATAAAAATCGGAATAAGACATTATTGATGTCACAACCCAAGCCCAAGAAACCGGGGATGAGTGAACACCTAATTCAGTGACACATGTACTCCAGTGCATACACACTTAGACTTCGTCTAAATGCCCACGCACAAGGAAATTCACACGTGCAAACATAGTGTACGCGGAAGCTGTAAGTATCATTACATGTATGACACACGATCCAAAACAATAGGTATACAAGATTACATCAATTACAAGATGTGTAAAACAAAAGAGACACTGTCTATAGGAGAGTATGTACAAGAACAAAAGTCAAACACTAAAATGCCAGAAGTTGAACAATGCTCAGACAACACATGAGAGATCCCAAAACAAAAAGCCCAGAAGACGCCTAGTATGCCATGACGCTCTCCAATGGAGTGGTCACATCCACTCCTCTAGCCCTGATAGGGCTTCTATGGTCTCCTCTGGAGTCATGCCGACCGACGAGAGGTCGGCAGTGGGATATGAGCTTGCAACACCGGGAACAACTAATGAATACAATGATTCAGCAAAATATAAACAAACAATAAGATAACACGCATTCTATCTACAAGAATAAGTAATAGGTAATAGTGCATAGAGTTTCACTTTTGTATCCTAGGCAAGTCGTGCATATGAATAAAACATACTATCAAAATCATAAAACAGATATATTTGTTAGGTGGTTACTACATTTGCCATATTCTCCCTATCGATAGCAGGTGGTGAGAACACCATCGACCGGGCCATGGTACGAATGAGTCTCTAGTTCCTGGGGATTGGAAGTCCTAGGACAGGAGCACATTGCAGTGGCAACAAGCAGGCTACACCAAAGTTAACCCCGTCGGGTCTCTTGAGGCTGAAGTTGAGTAGAGCCAGACCGTATCAAACATGTCAAACAATGCACGTCAATTCAAATGACATGCAAGTTGTACAGTACGTGTATCACATCATATCACATTCAGGTCAATACCAATATCTTTCAAGACAAGACTAATGTAAATACAAGTCGAAACAATAATACTGAATGGAGGGCAATAACCGAAATCAACATGCAATGCAAGTCAAGTTATGTCAGGGAATCATGATCGTTTACTAGCCAACCCTAAGCTAGTTATCCATTGTTTCTAACTGTGAACGATGATGTAGTTTTAAATTGTTCGATACACCATTGTCCATCTTGTGGGTATTGTAATGTATCAAAAAATGTGTATCGAGGTCTCTTAAACCAACACCCATGAGGAGGTGATTAACAATTGGACAACACACATGAATGAGGGCTATACAATACGCATGAATGAGTCACAACCCTCAAGACCATTCATGCTACTAAAGGAGTCCACTGGGCAAGTTAAGGAAGGTTGAGAGTCCATGTGAAGGCCCTATAAGGTCTCATTATTAAACCTATTCTTTTTCTCCATTTTTCAGTGGTTTTACGACTTAGCCGTAGGTGACTTACGGCTTAGCAATATTATGCACTACGGCTCAACCGTGGTCCCCTGAGACTGTTCATCCGCATTTACGGCTTGGCCATATTTTGTTCTACGACTTAGCCACAGTTAGGGTACGGCTTAGCTGTAACACCCCACACGGCTTAGCTATGGCTAGACCGTAGAAGGTCTTTTCTCATTTCTGCTCTCTGGACTCCAAGCCGTAACTTGACCTACGGCTAGGTCGCGACTAGCCTACGGCTTAGCCGTAGTACATTTTACTGCTTAGCCGTAGCCTTACCATAATGCAAAAGCAGATTTTTTAGCTCTCTGGAAAGTGAGCCATAGATAGCTCACGGCTTAGCTGTAAGAGCCGTGAGCTTCAGGAAGTCACGCTTTATACCTGTTATAAAACGAACTGAATTTGGACAAAAGTGGAAACAGAGATAACAAATATATAGAACCTGATCCAAAAGGGCTGTACAACACCAAATCATACAAGAGAAATGAGAGTAAAAGCAATTATAAGTTACCAACCGGTGTTCATCCATATCGTGCTTATACTTGCCTCAAATGAGCTTTTTCATGTGAATTAGTTGTCCTCTGGCTCAAATTTGATGACTTTACACGGTTCTACCAATCATGCATGTAAGAAAATAGATGAGGTGAGTGCATGCAGTGCATGAAACCTTCTAGACTCATATAGGATAACATGACTTGACTCAAAAGCTTACCTAGAACAACACACAGTTAGATTCTCCCCTTTTCTTTGATTTGATCGAAGAAGAAGAAGAAAAAGCAGAGAAGTAGAAGGAGAAGAAGTCTTGAAGGAAGGAAGAATGCTCACACGTAATTGAGAGAGAAGATAAGGATCAACTGAGACGGGGTAGGTGAGCTTATATACAGATGGGTTTAAAGGAAAGTCCAACTTATTCGGGTTAATTACAATTTAAGTCAGATGAGGGACTAACAACTTCAAACGGTTTCAAATGCAGTTGAGACAGTTACGGAAAATGACAAGCTTAACGAGATGCACGTAATGATGCCAAGAGAATGCATGAATGACGCAAGTTTGTAAAAACTAAAATTACGAAAAAGGGCTCATGTCTACCTAAACCAAGTTAAACTCAACCCAACAACCTATCCATGACCCAAAACGAAACTCGGAAAGGCAAAACAACGAACATAAAACTAATTCGCTAGAAAATGACCCAAGAGCACATTAATTATTTATTAAACAGGGTTAAGTTGGGTCGAAGTGTTATAATTGATGTATGGGTTGTAGTTAAGAATGCTTTATACCCAAAGGAATTAACTTCTTAATTACACCACATAATCAACGTGTGCTTATTTAAAGAATGCAATAATTATATATGTTGTTTTCGATACCCAATGTAGTTAACAATGATGTACCTATTACTTTTATTCTAGTTGCATACTTAAAATTAATGTGATTGATCACTGCATTTATTTAAAGATTAGTGGGAGCAAGTTCAGTATATTGGTCCTGTATGTCAATAATATTTTGTTGGCTAGTATTGACCTTGGTATGATACATGAAATTAAGAAATATCTAAGAAACAATTTTAATATGAAAGATATGGGTGAAGCAACCATTGTAATCGGAATTGAGAATTATCGAGATAGATCTCAAAGATTACTTAGGTTATAATAGAACGCCTACATCAACATTATTCTTAAAAGGTTTTGTATGAAAGAATCAAAAGCTCAAAGTACACCCATGAACAAAGTTGACAAGTTTAGTAAGGAACAATGTCCAAAAAACGAGATTGAAAAGATAAAAATGGATAAATGTCCATATGCCGCTGCAATCGATAGTGTGATGTATGCACTAACATGCACCAAGCTCAATACAAGTTTTGTAGTTGGTATATTAAGTTGATACCAAAGTGATCCAGGAATGACCCATTAGATTGAAATTAAAAGGATCTTAAGATATCTATGTGGGACTAAGAATCATATGCTCACCTGCAAAAGGATCGATCGTTTAGAAGTGATTGGACATTCGGATGCAGATTTTGCTAGATGCTTCGATTCTAGAAAATCAGACTTCAAGAAACATTTTTCTGTTAGCTAATGAGGCAATATTATAGAAAAGTGTAAAGGAAGACTACAATTTTCCGTCCTTTGTTTTGCATCAAGAAGGGACAGCAAGGGTATGTGCTGACATCAGCAGAGATATATTATCGTCAAAACTTCAGATTGTGATATCTTGAGCATACAAAGTCAGATCGACGATCTGTTGAAACCTACGAAAAGCTTAGAAGCAGATCTACAAGTTAAAGGCAAAAGGAAGAAGATCCATCTGTAAAATAATTTCTGTTATTAATAATCTTTTATTAGTTTAATAACTATATATATGCTCTTATTCTTATTACTCTTATTTGGAACTGAATGATTATTTATTATTATTATTATTATTTTAACAAGGGGAGATCAAGAATGGATCATAAATAAGAACCTGAAGTTCTATATTAATACAGACTTGCAGTTTCGTAAGAATAAGAAGTTCCTTCTAAATCCGGACCAAAATATCCGTAGATTATTAAAATCTGAAACCAGAAGCTCTCAGATCCACAATTTGAACTTGAAGATTTATATTCCTAATCAAACCTAAAGTTTGAAATTTAGATCCATAAATAAAACCAATAGGCCATAATATCAAGCCTAAAGCCTTAATAGAACCTGAAGTTCAAAAATTAAAGAACCTGAAGTTCTAACCATGAACCTGCGGTTTTAAATCAAGCCAGAAGCCTTGCCAAAACCTATTATTTTGGATTATTAAAGTTGATAACATGATGTTTTTAATTTTAAATTAGCCAACTTGATCTAACATGGCTCACCCCTTAATTTATTCTGAATGCTTTGAAGAATTTTATTATTTATGTTTTATCTTCTTTTGCATATCAATGATCATGTATATTTTTTCCTTTCTAGCTCTTGCATAATGTCAAATTTAGCCAAAGTTGAATTTAAAGCCCTTAACATTACTGGGGACAACTACTTATCTTGATACTTGGATGCAAAATTACAGTTGCAATCCAAGAAACTTGGAGATTCGATAAAAAGAAAGTAATAAAGAGTCCCTGGAAAATAGGTCATTGGCACTTATCTTCTTACGTCATCATATACATGATGACATTAAGAATGAATACCTCACTGATGAGGACCAGCAGGTCTTTAGAAATCTCTGAAGGATAGATATGAGCTCCAGAAGATGGTCTTATTACCAGCGGCTCAGAACGAATAGCTAAACCTGTGCTTTCAGGACTACAAATCGATATCTGAGTATAACTCCGCTCTTTTCAACATTGTTTCCCGGTTAAGATTGTGTAGTGAAAAGATTACGGAAGAGCATATATTAGAGAAAACAATGTCCACTTTGCATACATCAATTGTAATCCTGCAATAATAGTACCGTGAATGGCGTTTCTCTCAATACTCAGAATTAATTTCTTATCGCTTTGTTGTTGAGTAGAATAACAAAGTCTTGCTAAAGAATCATAACTCCAGACTAACTAGATCTATGGCAATGCCTAAAGCAAATGTCAATTTCAATTCCAACAGAGGCAGAGGAAGGGGGCGTGAGAGAAATAATCCCTCCAAAAGAGGTGAAAAAAGAAACTCCTCCCGATAAGGAGGATTTCAAGGTCCTCCCCAAAAATTCAAAAAACACCAGAAGTGGTCTAATTCTCAGAAACAACAAAATTCATATTAACATCAGAATCCACCGAATGATTTTGCCTACCGTTCTGATGACCCTTGCTACAGATGTGGAAGGAATGGGCATTGGTCACACACTTATCGTACACCAAAAAACGTGGGGAAACGAGATAAAGCATATAAGGCCTCTATTCATTCTACAGAGTCAAATGATCTGGAAGATTAGAATTGGGATATAGTCCTACAAAATGACAATTACCAGTTAGATATTACAAATTTGGAGACTAGAGATTTTTTTAAAGACGAAAATGGCCAACCTTTGAGCAATGAGGCATTTAGTGCTAAGATCGGAACCCCTCCTGGAATGGTCTAGAAGACCAAATAAATATTTTCAGAATCTCTATTTAGACTTTTTTGTTTCAAATATTTACCTTTTCATGGATATTTTATGCTAGATGATTTATTTTTCAGTTTATTAATTTTGATAAACCTTTTTATGGTTGTTTTTGTGATGGATGACTTCTTATAAATTTGATGAAATTTCTCTTATGAATCTTTTTTAATCATGTGATAGGTTAGTTACATTTTTTTATTATTATCTTTTGTTTATTATTATGTTCTTTGTACATTTTTTTAAAATCATGTGATTGCTTAGTTACATTTGATTGCACTGGACCTCTTGAATCCTCAAAGGGGAATAAAGCCTAGGCAGGACAAACCACCGCTACGTACTCTGATAAAAGCCAGGTTATGTGGGACCCTCAATATTACTCGGAAATCCTTTGAGGCAAGATAAGGACAGAGCCAGGGTGCGCGAGCTTGTGAGTCAAGATAAGGGAATCGGTAGGAGACATGGGTATGGAATGCTTCGGTCCCACATCGCCTGATGAAGTTTGATGGATCCACACGGGGTCGTGTGGCCTTAAGGGGAGTAAATTGTAATACCCCATCCCACATTGCTTATGAATGGAATATGAGTTTAATATATAATGAATCATATAAGTTACTACTAACAACTTAGGCTTAAGCATTTTGGGCCACGTGAAAGATTCACCAAGTTATTAGCTCAGTGGGCTATTCCGGTTGTCACAAATGGTATCAGAGCCGACTTTTTACTAGTTTGAGTGTGGGTCCCTGCCGTAGTCTGGTGCAAGTAGGTGAATTTCCATGTGGGCGGGCCAAGAGGGCTGGCAGGCTACATGGGCTGGCAGACTACTACACAGGGGCATACAGCCTAAGGGGGTGGATTGAAACATCCTCGAGTCCCACATCGACTATAGAGAGGAAAGTGAATGGTTTTTATATAAAGCTGCACCTTTACCTTGCATGAGGCTTTTTGGTGGGTTGAGGCCTCATGCAAGATAAGAATGCAAAATTTTGTTTACATTGTTTAAATTTAATGAAATTTCTCTTAGCATATTCATAATTCTTGTCAATTGCCTCTTAGTACAAGTACCCCGAGCATTATTTACAAAGACAATGAGGCATGTTTTCAACAAATTAAAGAAGGATACATTAAAGGTGACAAGACAAAGCACGTTACACCAAAGTTCTTTTTCACATATGAGCTTCAGAAGAACAATGAGATCGAAGTCAAGCAAGTTCGTTCAAACAACAATTTGGCTAATTTGTTTACCAAGTCATTACCAAAGTTGACATTCCAAAAGCTTGTATATGAGATCGGCATGCGGAGAGTTTATCATCAAACAATATAAAGGGTATTGTTGTCAGGGGAAGTAACAGATTAAGGATAGACATTCTAAAGCCTGCTACTCAGGACATATGTGCACTGTACTCTTTTTCTTTTTCTAGGTTTTATCCCACTGGGTATTCCTAGTTAAGGTTTTAACGAGGCAGCATTATGCACGTCCAAACTCCACTTTAATAACTTTGTAAAAATATTGTACTCTTTTTCCTTCGCTTAGGTTTTTATCCCATTGGGTTTTTCCTTTGCAAGGTTTTAATGAAGCAACTGTTATTGAATGGTGGTCATCCAATGGAGAGTATTATAAGAGATTATCATTAATGAATGCCCACAATGGGGCCCACATTAGATATGGTACCCTGAACATTATCTACGAAGAAAATGAGGCATGTATTCAATAAATTAAAGAAGAATACATTAAAGGTGACAAGACAAAGCATATTGCACCAAAAATCTTCTTCACATATGAGCTTCAGAAGAACAATGATATCGAAGTCAAGAAAGTTCGTTCAAATAATAATTTGACTAATTTGTTTACCAAGTTATTACCAAAGTCAACATTTCAAAAGCTTGTATATGAGATCGGAAAGCAGAGAGTTTATCATCAAACAATGTAAATGGTATTGTTGTCAAGGGGTGTAACAGATTAGGAATAGGCATCCAATACTAGTAACAATAAATAACATTTCCCTGTTACCTTGATTAGCAGTCTCAATATGGTATCCATTTATTCTGATGTCTTTGAAATTGAGCAACTTTCTTTGGAAACTGCTGAAGAACAATGCATCTTTAATGAATAAATAAGTACCATTAGGTAACGTGATGTGGGCTCTTTCGGAGCCTTCAATTATTTGCACAGGTCCAGCTACGGTGGATAATTTCGTGGATTGAATACCAATTCTGAAAAAAACTTCTGATTTTTCAGAATGGTATGTGTTGTAGCACTATCGACAAGACATTGGGTATCCCCATTGTCGTAGTCCATACCTTTAAACAAAAGATAATAATAATAATAAATGTAACTAAGCTATCACATGATTAAAAAATTTATAAGAGAAATTTCATCAAATTTATAAGAAGTCATCCATCACAAAAACATCCATCAAAAAAGGTTTATCAAAATTAATAAACTGAAAAATAAATCATCTAGCATAAAATATCCATGAAAAGGTAAATATCTGAAAAAAAATTCTAAATAGAGATTCTGAAAATATTTATTTGGTCTTCTAGACCATTCCAATAGGGGTTTCGATCTTAGCACTAAATGCCTCATTGTTCGGAGGTTGGCCATTTTTGTCTTTAAAAAAATCTCTAGTCTCCAAATTTATAATATCCAACTGGTAATTGTCATTTTGTAGGACTGTATCCAAATCTCAATCTTTCAGATCATTTGATTCTACAGAATGAATAGAGGCCTTGTATGCTTTATATCATTCCACCACGTCTTTTGGTGCACGACAAGTGCATGACCAATGCTATTCCTTCCACATCTATAGCAAGGGTCATCAGAATGGTGGGCAGAATTATTTGGTGGATGCTGATGTTTATCCGGATTTTGTTGTTTCTGAGGATCAGGCCACTTCTGGGGTTTTTGAATTTTTGGGGAGGACCTCGAAATCCTCCTCGTCGGGAAGAGTTTCTTTTTCCACCTCTTCTAGATGGATTGTTTCTCCCATGCCCCCTTTCTCTGCCTTTGCTGGAATTGAAATTAGCATTTGCTTCAGGCATTGCCATAGATCCAGTTGGTCTGGAGTTATGATTCTTTAGTAAGACTTTGCTGTTTTGCTCAGCAACAAGAAAACAAGAAATTAGTTTTGAGTATTTAGAGAAATGTCATTCATGGTATTGCTGTTGCAGGATTACATTTGATGCGTGGAAAGTGGACAGCGTTTTCTTTAGCATCTGCTTTTCCGTAATCTTTTCCCCACACAACTTTAACTGGAAAACAATGTTGAAAAGAGCGGAGTCATACTCAGATACCTATTTGTAGTCCTGAAATCGCAGGTTTAGCATTCATTCTGAGCCGCTGGTAATAAGACCATCTTTTGGTGATCATATCTATTATTTGGAGATTTCCAAAGACCTGCTGAGTCCTCCTCAGTGAGGTGTTCATTCTTGATGTCATCATGTATATGATGACTGTCACGACCCGAGCCCAGAAATCGGGGTTTAGCGAAAAGCTAAACCAGTGACACACGTACTCCCGTGCACGTGCATCCAAACTCAGTCCAGATACACACACACAAGGGATCTAACACGTGCGAACTAAGCGTACGCGGAAGCTGTACATATCATAGCAAGCAACAAAGGAAAATAGCGGAAGCCAAAACAAATGCGGAACGGAAACGACAACGATAAATACGCTGATATAAAAATCCGAATACACACCCAAAATCATGATATACAAAATATACAAAGTACAAGGTCCAAAGTCCAAAGTGCCAAATACAAATCTCCCAAAAACCCAAAACCAAACAACTAGGCCCCTGATGATATGCATGTACACACTCGGCAGAGGTGATCAGGCCCACTCTGCCAAACCGGAGGGTGCCTCTACACTCGGCCTTGCAGCCTCCTCGACCGCCGGGGAGCTGGGCAAGGGATCTGTGCCTGCAACACCACAGACAACACAGTGAATACAACGATCCAGCAAATACAAGTAACAGGGATGAAACACTCATAGTATCAAATAGAATAAGGACAGAATAGTAATTTCAGAGTTTCATCTTAGTATGCTAAGCAAATCGTGCATAGAAGTAAAGCATGATATGTGAATCAAAGCATAGAAATACTGAACTAAGTGGCTACTACGTTAACCATCTTCTCTCCAATAGAGAGCAGAGCAGAGCAGATGAGAACACCACTGACCGGGCCAAGGGTACAAGTGGGTCTCGGTTTCCTGGGTTCCGGGGTCCCAAGACAAAGCGACACTGCAGTGATACAGAGATACAGAGATCTAAGCCAGAGGTAACCCCGTCGGGCATCCTAAGGCTGAGGCTGAGTAGAGCCAGACTAATACCAATCAAATCAAATCCAAAAGAAGGGAGATTATCCGCTTTGGACTCACCGATGGCAAAGACCGGATCTTATCCTCACGTATTAATCTCTGGGCAGAGCCACCAGGGAATACCCAATAAATCAGAGATATACAAAGCCAAAAATATACAAAGCATAGCCAAATACAGATCATAGCATAGATTAAGTCAAAGCACAGCATAGATCAAAGCATAGTGCAAATCGAAGAATAAAACAGAGATACAGGACGAAAGCAGAATGACTGCGGAATGCATAGACATAGATTTGCAGAACAGAGGGCAAAACTGTAAACAATATGCAATGCATCTCAGATTAATACGGAGTCAAGGTTCATTACAAGCCAGCCCTAATCTAGTTGTTCACTGTCACTAACCGTGCATGTTGATGTAGTTTTAAGTTATTCAATGCACCGTTGCCATCCTAGTATTGCAATGTAATCCTCACGTGCACTGAAGTCTCTTAAACCAACACCCATGGGGAGGTACTTAACAGTGAATCAACGCTCACATGAATAAGTCACAGCCTGACAGACTATTCATGCAGTCCAAAGAATCCATTGGGCCGGTTTACGTGTGTGGTTAACCTGTATTGAGCCCTACAAGTCTCACCATTATCCTAAGTTTTATTTCGGATTTGCCATGCCTTATGGTTTAGCCATGGGTGACCTACGGCTTAGCCGAAGACATCATATGGGCTAGCCATAGCATGCACTACGGCTCAACCGTGGTTCCCTTCAAACACAGCTAAACTGATCATCTTCCACCTCTGATCTGATACCTTTTACGGCTAAACTACTGTTCAGTATACGGCTTAGCCGTAGACCAATCCACGGCTTAGCCGTAGCAATCCACGGCTTAGCCGTAGCCACACCGTAGGAGTACTGTATCGGGAAAGTTTCGACTGATCAGAGATTTAATTCACGGCTGGGTTACGGTTGGGTCACGGCTAGCTTACGGCTCAGCCGTAGGACAATCTACGGCTCAGCCGTAGCCTAGCCGTAGAACAAAAGTGAAATTCAAGTCTCTGGAGTTTGAGCCGTACAATGTTACGGCTTAGCCATACAATACAGAGAACGAATCGGGTTGAGTACAGAAACTGGAATTTGGTACAGAAACATCTCAAAACAAGTTCAACTGATCCTAACATCTTAGAAATTGGCTGTAAAACATTTTATACAGAGAATAAGATGGAAATCAAAGCAATCAAACAAAACACCCATATGTGTTATCAAATCCTGTACTTATACTTGCCTCAAAACTCTGTCAATCCACTGAATCAAGCTCCAAATCAACTAAAATCAAAACAAATCAAAGAAACAATCCATGCATGAGATGTATGAAGACATACAGAGCTTAGAGAAGGAATCCAATTAGAGAAAGGTAATCAAAACCCACTTACCCAAAGCAAAGACAGAGATGGAGAGAAGAGAAAACCCACTCGAACTATGGCAATTCCGATGATAACCAAGAGGGAAAGAGAGAAGGATGAAGAGAAGAGAAAGAGAAGAACAACGTGGAGCTCTCTTGCATGCACGTATCAAACGAAAGTGGGCAGGGGGAAGACATCTGTAAGATGACTCATTATATAGGTTTGGAGTTTAAGTCAAAGTCCGAAGAGTTTAAACTATTTACAGTTCAAGTCACACGAAGGTCCAACTTCTCCAATTGACTCCAAATGGGTCTGACACAGTTATGGAATATAACGAGCTCAACAAAATACACGTGCTGACACCGAGATGATGCAAAGATGATACAAGCAAAGCAAAAGCAAAATTACGAAAAAGGGCTTAGAACTACCTAACTCAGGTCAAAGGTTACTCAACTACCTATCCAAGACCCAAAACCAAGTCCGAAAGAATAAAACAACAGAAACACACTAATGAGCCACTAATCCCGCTCAAAGGGGATCAGGGTGTTACAATGACGTAAGAAGATAAGTGCCAATGCCCTATTTTCCGGGGACTCGTGATTACCGTCTTTTATCGTCTCTCCAAGTTTCTTAAATTGCAAGTGTAATTTTGCATTCAAGCATTAAGATAAGTAGTTGTCTCCGGTAATGTTAAGGGCTTTAAATTCATGTTTGGCTAAATTCGACATTATGCAAGAGCTGGAAAGAAAAAGATATACATGATCATTGATATGCAAAAAAAGATAAAAGATAAATAATAAAATTTTTTAAAGCATTCAGAATAAATTAAGGGGTGAGGCATGTCGAATCAAATTGGCTAATTTAAAATTGAATAACATCAGGTTACTAACTTTAATAATCCAAAACAACAGGTTTTGGCAAGGCTTCTAGCTTGATTTGGAACTGTAGGTTCATGGTTAGAACTTCAGGTTCTTTAATTTTTAGAACGCCAAGTTCTATCAAGGCTTCGGGCTTGATATTATGGCCTATTAGTTTTATTTCTAGATCTAAATTTCAAACTTTAGGTTTGATTAGGAATATGAATTTTCAGGTTCATATTGTGGATCTGAGAGCTTCTGGTTTCAGATTTTAATAATCGATGGATCTTTTGGTCCGGGTTTTGAAGGAACTTCTGGCTCTTACGGAATTACTGGCTCGTATTAATATAGAACTTCCGGTTCTTATTTATGATACATTCTTGATCTCCCCTTATTAAAAAAAATAATAATAAATAATCATTCATTTCTAAATAAGAGTAATAAGAATAAGAGCACATATATAGTTATTAAACTAATAAAATATTATTAATATCAAAATTATTTTACCGTTGGATCTTCTTCCTTTTGCTTTCAATGTGCAGATCTGCTTCTAAGCTTTCCCTAGGTTCCAATGGATCATCGATTTGATTTTGTACGAATGAGATATTGCGATCTAAAGTTTTGATGATGATGTGTTTTTACTTATATTCGCGTCCTTTTTGTTGCACATGATCCAAGGCAAAAGTAGCCCTTTCTATTTGCTGTATGTGACCTAAGGCAAAAGAAAGGGAAAAGGAAAAAAAAAAAACTAACCTTGTTGCACGTAAACTGAGGCAAAAACACTTTGTCTCTTTATTGATTTGACTAGTCCCTTGTATTTCATGCAAAGAGATTGCAACAGGAGATTGCACGTGGATTTAATGTACAGTACTGTGCTTTCTTGTACAGTGCAGAGAAGAGAAAAAAAAAGGTGATTGGGGTTTTCTTCACGTAGACCGAACTAGAAAAGAAAAGGAAAGAGGGTATCACGTCGAGGGGGAGGATGGGGGAGGGCCCTGTCATGCTGATAACGTGTTTAAGAAAAGAGAGAGAGAAATAGAGAGAGTAGAGGGAGAGAGAGATATTCTTATTGAATAAGAGATATGTACATCATGAATGGGGAAGGGAGATCTTATTTATAAAGTAAGATTGCTTCCTCACCAAGCAACCCAATATAGTAGGATTCTAACCCAAACTTCTTTCCATATCAAATGTGGGCCCCAAGGTGGGCATCCACTAATGATAATCTCCTATAACAGAAATCCATATTTTTAGCCGAGAAATTTAAATCAATGCATGCCACATTGTTAGTTGTGCTTTGAGGATGTGATTACTACTCAAACTACCCAAAGTCTAGTTTGAATCCATAATAAAAATTGAGATTTCAGGCCGTTAAGGAATGGTGCCACGATTTTGGACGTGAGGTTAGCGTGTCCCACCTGACAAATGATCTAATTCGATCATCTAGAAGACCACCTTTGGTGACCTGGGTATGGTAGGACATCGAGTGGGCCTTTTATGGCCCACTATCCAATGGGCCCAAACTTGCCCATTTGTTGCCGCATTGGAAGGGTGGTTGGCTGGTTATATTGCTTGTGAGAGAATTATGTTTTCATTTCCTTTGGTTGTTTGTTGTCGATTGTGAGAGATTTATGTTTTCATTTCCTTATGTTCTTTGTTGTTGATTGCAAGAGATTTATGCTTTCATTTCCTTCTATTGTTTGTTGTTGATTGTGAAAGATTTATGCTTTCATTACCTTCTATTGTTTGTTGTTGATTGTGAGAGATTTATGTTTTCATTTTCTTCTATTTTTTGTGTTGGACCATTCATTTTGTGGTCCAATATGACCACATAGATCAGCTCACCTATTTGTCCGAATATGGCATTCTTGTGGTCAAATAATATTGATTTAGTTGACATTCATAATTGAGCTAATTTGGGGAACAAATTAAATTGGAGAGATTATTTGATATATTTCCTTGATGGGAGGAAAGGCTTTCTATAAACAGGATTCTTTAATTGCTTTCCTGGCCAACTGTTAATTATTTGTTTTTTTATTAATTACACAAGAAGAGAGGCTCAAGAGAAGTTGTAAACCCCTCACAAAGGCCAACCCTTTGTTGGTAGAAAAATCTAAGGAGCATATGAATTCAAGTATAACATATTTATTATTTATTACATCTATATTATTTATTTATACCTATAGATCTTTGTTTTTCAATAAAGTTGATAGGTGGTATCAGAGACAAGTTTGGGTATAGCAAATAATCAATTATATTTCTTTTATTATATTCTAAAAATTTTTGGGCTTTCTGGTTGTTCTGGGAATCAATTTCAAATACCTAGTTGCATATTTTTATTATTTAAATGTTACTATTTAATCCAGTTTTTTTGTATTAAAGTTTATCTTTAAAAAATCAATGGATTGTGCACGTTGCATAAATGCCCGAGGCACTGTGCACAGTACGTTGTGCATGTGCGCATAACAGTGTACAGTGCGCAACACATTGTGCACAGTTGTGGAATGTTGCCAAGTGGGCCATTGGGCCCAGTCGCCCCGTCTATCCAACCTGACCTGCACTAGCGCAACCTATCGCGTTGGGTGGGCCAGCTCTTGGTCCAAGTCAGGTTGACCAGTCTGATTTGGTCTATCCAATGTTGGGTCAAGATTGGATCTAGGTTATCTTTTGGTCAAAACAGGTTGAGTTGACTCATTAAGCTCGAATCAGATTGGATACAATTTTTCAAGAATGACCCACTTGTTAGTTACAATCAATTGACCTAAAGGAGATTTAGAACCGATCACAATAAGTTTAACATGACAGCCTGAACTTGTCTTTTGTACATACTCGCATTTACTGAACCTTCAGTGTGACCTACAGATCTGGACATTATTGAGATTATTGTGGGCCATTTAAATTTGCAGTATATAAATTTGAGTTTCAATTGAATTCTGATTATATGTATGGGCCCTTGATTTGATCAAATCAAGGAGTATTAACTAGATTAATTAAAAGTTTAATTAATCTTATATATGATTAAATTGATCATATTAGAACCCTTGAAATTGTTAATTAGCAACTTTATATTCTCTAAATGTCACTGATTAATATCTTTATTATCCAAAATTGAACAATACATAATTTATTTCGATGATAAAATACTCATATGAACTCAGAATTTTGATCAGTTTTCTCCTATAAGTTTGTATCACGTAGATTTTCAAGATGAACAGTTTGAATCAGTCATAAGATGTTTTTATTTTTTTACACATTTTATTATGCAGTAAATTCAGTTAATTAAAGTTTCTTTTTTGCATAATAGATGATATTGTCGTGCAATCAAAGTATATAATAGCTTATAACTTGATGTCTCATGCATTTTAAATCTAAGATTTAGATTAATAACAAATGGATTATTGAGTTGATATAACATTTGATTACTATTAATGTTATCTTAGATCATTAAATAAAGCAAATGGATCTAATTAAAGATGTGACATAATAGAAGTGTTACTATTATAATATCAATTAGAAGTTGATGATTCAGATTAACATAGTAGTTGCCAAAGCAATCCAATTATGGAGAATTATTCAATTTCTAGATCGAAATAAATGTATATCACCATTAATTTATGTGATTATAATAATACTAAGTTGTGATTTCATAAAAGTTATGAGGACGAGCTCAATGGTTCAATTTTTCATGGAATAAAAATCGGAATAAGACATTATTGATGTCACAACCCAAGCCCAAGAAACCGGGGATGAGTGAACACCTAATTCAGTGACACATGTACTCCAGTGCATACACACTTAGACTTCGTCTAAATGCCCACGCACAAGGAAATTCACACGTGCAAACATAGTGTACGCGGAAGCTGTAAGTATCATTACATGTATGACACACGATCCAAAACAATAGGTATACAAGATTACATCAATTACAAGATGTGTAAAACAAAAGAGACACTGTCTATAGGAGAGTATGTACAAGAACAAAAGTCAAACACTAAAATGCCAGAAGTTGAACAATGCTCAGACAACACATGAGAGATCCCAAAACAAAAAGCCCAGAAGACGCCTAGTATGCCATGACGCTCTCCAATGGAGTGGTCACATCCACTCCTCTAGCCCTGATAGGGCTTCTATGGTCTCCTCTGGAGTCATGCCGACCGACGAGAGGTCGGCAGTGGGATATGAGCTTGCAACACCGGGAACAACTAATGAATACAATGATTCAGCAAAATATAAACAAACAATAAGATAACACGCATTCTATCTACAAGAATAAGTAATAGGTAATAGTGCATAGAGTTTCACTTTTGTATCCTAGGCAAGTCGTGCATATGAATAAAACATACTATCAAAATCATAAAACAGATATATTTGTTAGGTGGTTACTACATTTGCCATATTCTCCCTATCGATAGCAGGTGGTGAGAACACCATCGACCGGGCCATGGTACGAATGAGTCTCTAGTTCCTGGGGATTGGAAGTCCTAGGACAGGAGCACATTGCAGTGGCAACAAGCAGGCTACACCAAAGTTAACCCCGTCGGGTCTCTTGAGGCTGAAGTTGAGTAGAGCCAGACCGTATCAAACATGTCAAACAATGCACGTCAATTCAAATGACATGCAAGTTGTACAGTACGTGTATCACATCATATCACATTCAGGTCAATACCAATATCTTTCAAGACAAGACTAATGTAAATACAAGTCGAAACAATAATACTGAATGGAGGGCAATAACCGAAATCAACATGCAATGCAAGTCAAGTTATGTCAGGGAATCATGATCGTTTACTAGCCAACCCTAAGCTAGTTATCCATTGTTTCTAACTGTGAACGATGATGTAGTTTTAAATTGTTCGATACACCATTGTCCATCTTGTGGGTATTGTAATGTATCAAAAAATGTGTATCGAGGTCTCTTAAACCAACACCCATGAGGAGGTGATTAACAATTGGACAACACACATGAATGAGGGCTATACAATACGCATGAATGAGTCACAACCCTCAAGACCATTCATGCTACTAAAGGAGTCCACTGGGCAAGTTAAGGAAGGTTGAGAGTCCATGTGAAGGCCCTATAAGGTCTCATTATTAAACCTATTCTTTTTCTCCATTTTTCAGTGGTTTTACGACTTAGCCGTAGGTGACTTACGGCTTAGCAATATTATGCACTACGGCTCAACCGTGGTCCCCTGAGACTGTTCATCCGCATTTACGGCTTGGCCATATTTTGTTCTACGACTTAGCCACAGTTAGGGTACGGCTTAGCTGTAACACCCCACACGGCTTAGCTATGGCTAGACCGTAGAAGGTCTTTTCTCATTTCTGCTCTCTGGACTCCAAGCCGTAACTTGACCTACGGCTAGGTCGCGACTAGCCTACGGCTTAGCCGTAGTACATTTTACTGCTTAGCCGTAGCCTTACCATAATGCAAAAGCAGATTTTTTAGCTCTCTGGAAAGTGAGCCATAGATAGCTCACGGCTTAGCTGTAAGAGCCGTGAGCTTCAGGAAGTCACGCTTTATACCTGTTATAAAATGAACTGAATTTGGACAAAAGTGGAAACAGAGATAACAAATATATAGAACCTGATCCAAAAGGGCTGTACAACACCAAATCATACAAGAGAAATGAGAGTAAAAGCAATTATAAGTTACCAACCGGTGTTCATCCATATCGTGCTTATACTTGCCTCAAATGAGCTTTTTCATGTGAATTAGTTGTCCTCTGGCTCAAATTTGATGACTTTACACGGTTCTACCAATCATGCATGTAAGAAAATAGATGAGGTGAGTGCATGCAGTGCATGAAACCTTCTAGACTCATATAGGATAACATGACTTGACTCAAAAGCTTACCTAGAACAACACACAGTTAGATTCTCCCCTTTTCTTTGATTTGATCGAAGAAGAAGAAGAAAAAGCAGAGAAGTAGAAGGAGAAGAAGTCTTGAAGGAAGGAAGAATGCTCACACGTAATTGAGAGAGAAGATAAGGATCAACTGAGACGGGGTAGGTGAGCTTATATACAGATGGGTTTAAAGGAAAGTCCAACTTATTCGGGTTAATTACAATTTAAGTCAGATGAGGGACTAACAACTTCAAACGGTTTCAAATGCAGTTGAGACAGTTACGGAAAATGACAAGCTTAACGAGATGCACGTAATGATGCCAAGAGAATGCATGAATGACGCAAGTTTGTAAAAACTAAAATTACGAAAAAGGGCTCATGTCTACCTAAACCAAGTTAAACTCAACCCAACAACCTATCCATGACCCAAAACGAAACTCGGAAAGGCAAAACAACGAACATAAAACTAATTCGCTAGAAAATGACCCAAGAGCACATTAATTATTTATTAAACAGGGTTAAGTTGGGTCGAAGTGTTATAATTGATGTATGGGTTGTAGTTAAGAATGCTTTATACCCAAAGGAATTAACTTCTTAATTACACCACATAATCAACGTGTGCTTATTTAAAGAATGCAATAATTATATATGTTGTTTTCGATACCCAATGTAGTTAACAATGATGTACCTATTACTTTTATTCTAGTTGCATACTTAAAATTAATGTGATTGATCACTGCATTTATTTAAAGATTAGTGGGAGCAAGTTCAGTATATTGGTCCTGTATGTCAATAATATTTTGTTGGCTAGTATTGACCTTGGTATGATACATGAAATTAAGAAATATCTAAGAAACAATTTTAATATGAAAGATATGGGTGAAGCAACCATTGTAATCGGAATTGAGAATTATCGAGATAGATCTCAAAGATTACTTAGGTTATAATAGAACGCCTACATCAACATTATTCTTAAAAGGTTTTGTATGAAAGAATCAAAAGCTCAAAGTACACCCATGAACAAAGTTGACAAGTTTAGTAAGGAACAATGTCCAAAAAACGAGATTGAAAAGATAAAAATGGATAAATGTCCATATGCCGCTGCAATCGATAGTGTGATGTATGCACTAACATGCACCAAGCTCAATGCAAGTTTTGTAGTTGGTATATTAAGTTGATACCAAAGTGATCCAGGAATGTCCCATTAGATTGAAATTAAAAGGATCTTAAGATATCTATGCGGGACTAAGAATTATTTGCTCACCTGCAAAAGGACCAATCGTTTAGAAGTGATTGGACATTCGGATGCAAATTTCGCTAGATGCTTCGATTCTAGAAAGTCAGACTTCAAGATGCATTTCTCTGTTAGCTAATGAGGCAGTATTATAGAAAAGTATAAAGGAAGAGTACAATTTTCCGTCCTTTGTTTTGCATCAAGGAGGGACAGCAAGGGTACGTGCTGACATAAGCAGAGATATATTATTGTCAAAACTTCAGATTGTGATATCTTGAGCATACGAAGTCAGATCAACGATCGGTTGAAACCTACGAAAAGCTTAGAAGCAGATCTACAAGTTGAAGGCAAAAGGAAGAAGATCCAACGGTAAAATAATTTTTGTTATTAATAATCTTTTATTAGTTTAATAACTATATATATGCTCTTATTCTTATCACTCTTATTTGGAACTGAATGATTATTTATTATTATTATTATTATTTTAACAAGGGGAGATCAAGGATGGATCATAAATAAGAACCAGAAGTTCTATATTAATACGGACTTGCAGTTTCGTAAGAACAAGAAGTTCCTTCTAAATCCGGACCGGAATATCCGTGGATTATTAAAATTTGAAACCAGAAGCTCTCAGATCTACAATTTGAACTTGAAGATTTATATTCCTAATCAAACCTAAAGTTTGAAATTTAGATCCATAAATAAAATCAATAGGCCATAATATCAAGCCTAAAGCCTTAATAGAACCTGAAGTTCAAAAATTAAAGAACCTGAAGTTCTAACCATGACCCTGCGGTTTTAAATCAAGCCAGAAGCCTTGTCAAAACTATTATTTTGGATTATTAAAGTTGACAACATGATGTTTTTAATTTTAAATTAGCCAACTTGATTTAACATGGCTCACCCCTTAATTTATTCTGAATGCTTTGAAAAATTTTATTATTTATGTTTTATCTTCTTTTGCATATCAATGATCATGTATATTTTTTCCTTTCTAGCTCTTGCATAATGTCAAATTTAGCCAAACTTGAATTTAAAGCCCTTAAAATTACCGAGGACAACTACTTATCCTGATACTTAGATGCAAAATTACAGTTACAATCCAAGAAACTTGGAGGTTTGATAAAAAGAAAGTAATAAAGAGTCCCTGGAAAATAGGCCATTGGCACTTATCTTCTTACGTCATCATATACATGATGACATTAAGAATGAATACCTCACTGAGGAGGACCAGCAGGTCTTTAGAAATCTCCGAAGGATAGATATGAGCTCCAGAAGATGGTCTTATTACCAGCGGCTCAGAACGAATAGCTAAACCTGCGCTTTCAGGACTACAAATCGATATCTGAGTATAACTCCGCTCTTTTCAACATTGTTTCCGAGTTAAGATTGTGTAAGGAAAAGATTACGGAAGAGCAGACATTAGAGAAAACGCTGTCCACCTTGCATACATCAAATGCAATCTTGCAATAATAGTACTGTGAATGGCGTTTCTCTCAATACTCAGAACTAATTTCTTATCGCTTTGTTGTTAAGCAGAATAACAAAGTCTTGCTAAAGAATCATAACTCCAGACTAATTGGATCTATGGCAATGCCTGAAGCAAATGTCAATTTCAATTCCAACAGAGGCAGAGGAAGAGGGCGTGAGAGAAACAATCCCTCCAAAAGAGGTGAAAAAAGAAACTCCTCCCGACAAGGAGGATTTCGAGGTCCTCCCCAAAAATTCAAAAAACACCAGAAGTGGTCTAATTCTCAAAAACAACAAAATTCATATTAACATCAGAATCCATCGAATGATTTTGCCTACCGTTCTGATGACCCTTGCTACAGATATGGAAGGAATGGGCATTGGTCACACACTTATCGTGCACCAAAAGACGTGGTGAAACGAGATAAAGCATATAAGGCCTCTATTCATTCTACAGAGTCAAATGATCTGGAAGATTAGAATTGGGATATAGTTCTACAAAATGACAATTACCAGTTAGATATTACAAATTTGGAGACTAGAGATTTTTTTAAGACGAAAATGGCCAACCTTTGAGCAATGAGGCATTTAGTGCTAAGATCGGAACCCCTCCTAGAATGGTCTAGAAGACCAAATAAATATTTTCAGAATCTCTATTTAGACTTTTTTGTTTCAGATATTTACCTTTTCATGGATATTTTATGCTATATGATTTATTTTTCAGTTTATTAATTTTGATAAACCTTTTTATGGTTGTTTTTGTGATGGATGACTTCTTATAAATTTGATGAAATTTCTCTTATGAATTTTTTTTAATCATGTGATAGGTTAGTTACATTTTATTATTATTATTATTTGTTTATTATTATGTTCTTTGTACATTTTTTTAAAATCATGTGATTGCTTAGTTACATTTGATTGCACTGGACCTCTTAAATCCTCAAAGGGGAATGAAGCCTAGGCAGGACAAACCACCGCTACGTACTCTGATAAGAACCAGGTTATGTGGGACCCTTAATATCGCTGGAAAATCCTTTGAGGCAAGATAAGGATAGAGCCAGGGTGCGCGAGCCTGTGAGTCAAGATAGGAGAATCAGTAGGAGACATGGGTATGGAATGCTTCGGTCCCACATCGCCTGGTGAAGTTTGATGGATCCACACGGGGACGTGTGGCCTTAAGGGGAGTAAATTGTAATACCCCATCCCACATTGCTTATGAATAAAATATGAGTTTAATATATAATGAATCATATAAGTTACTACTAACAACTTGGGCTTAAGCATTTTGGGCCACGTGAAAGATTCACCAAGTTATTAGCTCAGTGGGCGATTCGGGTTGTCACAAATAGTATCAGAGCCGACTCTTTACTAGTTTGAGTGTGGGTCCCTACCGTAGTCTGGTGCAAGTGGGCGGGTTTCCATGTGGGTGGGCCAAGAGGGCTGGCAGGCTACTACACAGGGGCATATAGCCTAAGGGGGTGGATTGTAACATCCTTGAGTCTCACATCGACTATAGAGAGGAAAGTGAATGGTTTTTATATAGAGCTGCACCTTTACCTTGCATGAGGCTTTTTGGTGGGTTGAAGCTTCATGCAAGGTAAGAGTGCAAAATTTTGTTTACATTGTTTAAATTTAATGAAATTTCTCTTAGCATATTCGTAATTCTTGTCAATTGCCTCTTAATACAAGTATCCCGAGCATTATCTACAAAGACAATGAGGTATGTTTTCAACAAATTAAAGAAGGATACATTAAAAGTGACAAGACAAAGCACATTACACCAAAGTTCTTTTTCACATATGAGCTTCAGAAGAACAATGAGATCGAAGTCAAGCAAATTTTTTCAAACAACAATTTGGCTAATTTGTTTACCAAGTCATTACCAAAGTCGACATTCCAAAAGCTTGTATATGAGATCGGCATGCGGAGAGTTTATCATCAAACAATATAAAGGGGTATTATTGTCAGGGGGAGTAATAGATTAAGGATAGGCATCCTGAGGCCTGCTACTCAGGACATATGTGCACTGTACTCTTTTTCTTTTTCTAGGTTTTATCCCACTGGGTATTCCTAGTTAAGGTTTTAACGAGGCAGCATTATGCATGTCCAAACTCCACTTCAATAACTTTGTAAAAATATTGTACTCTTTTTCCTTTGCTTAGGTTTTTATCCCATTGGGTTTTTCCTTTACAAGGTTTTAATGAAGCAACTGTTATTGAATGGTGGTCATCCAATGGAGAGTATTATAAGAGATTATCTTTAATGGATGCCCACATTGGGGCCCACATTAGATATAGTACCCCGAACATTATCTACGAAAACAATGAGGCATGTATTCAATAAATTAAAGAAGAATACATTAAAGGTGACAAGACAAAGCATATTGCACCAAAATTCTTCTTCACATATGATCTTCAGAAGAACAATGATATCGAAGTCAAGCAAGTTCGTTCAAACAATAATTTGACTAATTTGTTTACCAAGTTATTACCAAAGTCAACATTCCAAAAGCTTGTATATGAGATCGAAAAGCAGAGAGTTTATCATCAAACAATGTAAATGGTATTATTGTTAGGGGGAGTAATAGATTAGGGATAGGCATCCAATACTAGTAACAATAAATAACATTTCCCTGTTACCTTGATTAGCAGTCTCAATATGGTGTCCATTTATTCTGATGTCTTTGAAATTGAGCAAGTTTCTTCGGAAACTGCTGGAGAACAATACATCTTTAATGAATAAATAAGTACCATTAGGTAACGTTATGTGGGCTCCTCCGGAGCCTTCAATTATTTGCACAGGTCCAGCTAAGGTGGATACCTTTCATGGATTGAATACCAATTCTGAGAAAAACTTCTGCTTTTTCAGAATGGTATGTGTTGTAGCACTATCGACAAGACAGTGGGTATCCCCATTGTCGTAGTCCATACCTTTAAACAAAAAATAATAATAATAATAAATGTAACTAAGCTCTCACATGATTAAAAAATTCATAAGAGAAATTTCATCAAATTTATAAGAAGTCATCCATCACAAAAACATCCATAAAAAAGGTTTATCAAAATTAATAAACTGAAAAATAAATCATCCAGCATAAAATATCCATAAAAAGGTAAATATCTAAAAAAAAAAATTCTAAATAGAGATTCTGAAAATATTTATTTGGTCTTCTAGACCATTCCAATAGGGGTTCCGATCTTAGCACTAAATGCCTCATTGCTCGGAGGTTGGCCATTTTTGTATTTAAAAAAATTTCTAGTCTCCAAATTTATAATATCCAACTGGTAATTGTCATTTTGTAGGACTGTATCCCAATTTCAATCTTTCAAATCATTTGATTCTACAGAATGAATAGAGGCTTTGTATGCTTTATATCGTTCCACCACGTCTTTTGGTGCACGACAAGTGCATGACCAATGCCTATTCCTTCCACATCTGTAGCAAGGGTCATCAGAATGGTGGGTAGAATTATTTGGTGGATGCTGATGTTGATCTGGATTTTGTTGTTTCTAAGGATCAGACCACTTCTGGGGTTTTTGAATTTTTGGGGAGGACCTCAAAATCCTCCTCATCGGGAAGAGTTTCTTTTTCCACCTCTTCTAGATGGATTGTTTCTCCCATGCCCCCTTTCTCTGCCTTTGCTGGAATTGAAATTAGCATTTGCTTCAGGCATTGCCATAGATCCAGTTGGTCTGGAGTTATGATTCTTTAGTAAGACTTTGCTGTTTTGCTCAGCAACAAGAAGACAAGAAATTAGTTTTGAGTATTTAGAGAAATGTCGTTCATGGTATTGCTGTTGCAGGATTACATTTGATGCGTGGAAAGTGGACAGCGTTTTCTTTAGCATCTGCTTTTCCGTAATCTTTTCCCCACACAACTTTAACCGGAAAACAATGTTGAAAAGAGCGGAGTCATACTCAGATACCTATTTGTAGTCTTGAAATCGCAGGTTTAGCATTCATTCTGAGCCGCTGGTAATAAGACCATCTTCTGGTGATCATATCTATCATTTGGAGATTTCCAAAGACCTGCTGGGTCCTCCTCAGTGAGGTATTCATTCTTGATGTCATCATGTATATGATGACGTAAGAAGATAAGTGCCAATGCCCTATTTTTTGGGGACTCGTGATTACCGTCTTTTATCATCTCTCCAAGTTTCTTAGATTGCAAGTGTAATTTTGCATTCAAGTACTAGGATAAGTAGTTGTCTCCGGTAATGTTAAGGGCTTTAAATTCATGTTTGGCTAAATTCGACATTATGCAAGAGCTGGAAAGAAAAAGATATACATGATCATTGATATGCAAAAAAAGATAAAAGATAAATAATAAAATTTTTTAAAGCATTCAGAATAAATTAAGGGGTGAGCCATGTCAAATCAAATTGGCTAATTTAAAATTGAATAACATCAGGTTACTAACTTTAATAATCCAAAACAACAGGTTTTGGCAAGGCTTCTGGCTTGATTTGGAACTGTAGGTTCATGGTTAGAACTTCAGGTTCTTTAATTTTTAGAACGCCAGGTTCTATCAAGGCTTCGGGCTTGATATTATGGCCTATTAGTTTTATTTCTAGATCTAAATTTCAAACTTTAGGTTTGATTAGGAATATAAATTTTCAAGTTCATATTGTGGATCTGAGAGCTTCTGGTTTCAGATTTTAATAATCGATGGATCTTTTGGTCCGGGTTTTGAAGGAACTTCTGGCTCTTATGGAACTACTGGCTCGTATTAATATAGAACTTCCGGTTCTTATTTATGATACATTCTTGATCTCCCCTTATTAAAAAAATAATAATAAATAATCATTCATTTCTAAATAAGAGTAATAAGAATAAAAGCACATATATAGTTATTAAACTAATAAAATATTATTAATATAAAAAAATTATTTTACCGTTGGATCTTCTTCCTTTTGCTTTCAATGTGTAGATCTGCTTCTAAGCTTTCCCTAGGTTCCAATGGATTGTCGATTTGATTTTGTACGATTGAGATATCGCGATCTAAAGTTTTGATGATGATGTGTTTTTACTTATATTCGCGTCCTTTTTGTTGCACATGATCCAAGGCAAAAGTTGCCCCTTCTCTTTGCTGTATGTGACCTAAGGCAAAAGAAAGAGGAAAGGAAAAAAAAACTAACCTTATTGCACGTAAACTGAGGCAAAAACACTTTGTCTCTTTATTGATTTGACTAGTCCCTTGTATTTCATGCAAAGAGATTGCAACAGGAGATTGCACGTGGATTTAATGTACAGTACTGTGCTTTCTTGTACAGTGCAGAGAAGAGAAAAAAAAAGGTGATTGGGGTTTTCTTCACGTAGACCGAACTAGAAAAGAAAAGGAAAGAGGGTATCACGTCGAGGGGGAGGATGGGGGAGGGCCCTGTCATGCTGATAACGTGTTTAAGAAAAGAGAGAGAGAAATAGAGAGAGTAGAGGGAGAGAGAGATATTCTTATTGAATAAGAGATATGTACATCATGAATGGGGAAGGGAGATCTTATTTATAAAGTAAGATTGCTTCCTCACCAAGCAACCCAATATAGTAGGATTCTAACCCAAACTTCTTTCCATATCAAATGTGGGCCCCAAGGTGGGCATCCACTAATGATAATCTCCTATAACAGAAATCCATATTTTTAGCTGAGAAATTTAAATCAATGCATGCCACATTGTTAGTTGTGCTTTGAGGATGTGATTACTACTCAAACTACCCAAAGTCTAGTTTGAATCCATAATAAAAATTGAGATTTCAGGCCGTTAAGGAATGGTGCCACGATTTTGGACGTGAGGTTAGCGTGTCCCACCTGACAAATGATCTAATTCGATCATCTAGAAGACCACCTTTGGTGACCTGGGTATGGTAGGACATCGAGTGGGCCTTTTATGGCCCACTATCCAATGGGCCCAAACTTGCCCATTTGTTGCCGCATTGGAAGGGTGGTTGGCTGGTTATATTGCTTGTGAGAGAATTATGTTTTCATTTCCTTTGGTTGTTTGTTGTCGATTGTGAGAGATTTATGTTTTCATTTCCTTATGTTCTTTGTTGTTGATTGCAAGAGATTTATGCTTTCATTTCCTTCTATTGTTTGTTGTTGATTGTGAAAGATTTATGCTTTCATTACCTTCTATTGTTTGTTGTTGATTGTGAGAGATTTATGTTTTCATTTTCTTCTATTTTTTGTGTTGGACCATTCATTTTGTGGTCCAATATGACCACATAGATCAGCTCACCTATTTGTCCAAATAAGGCATTCTTGTGGTCAAATAATATTGATTTAGTTGACATTCATAATTGAGCTAATTTGGGGAACAAATTAAATTGGAGAGATTATTTGATATATTTCCTTGATGGGAGGAAAGGCTTTCTATAAACAGGACTCTTTAATTACTTTCCTGGCTAACTGTTAATTCTTTGTTTTTTATCAATTACACAAGAAGGAGAGAGGCTCAAGAGAAGTTGTAAACCCCTCACAAAGGCCAACCCTTTGTTGGTAGAAAAATCTAAGGAGCATATGAATTCAAGTATAACATATTTATTATTTATTACATCTATATTATTTATTTATACCTATAGATCTTTGTTTTTCAATAAAGTTGATAGGTGGTATCAGAGACAAGTTTGGGTATAGCAAATAATCAATTATGTTTCTTTTATCATATTCTAAAAATTTTTGGGCTTTCTGGTTGTTTTGGGAATCAATTTCAAATACCTAGTTGCATATTTTTATTATTTAAATGTTACTATTTAATCCAATTTTTTTATATTAAAGTTTATCTTAAAAAAATCAATGGATTGTGCACGTTGCATAAGTGCCCAAGGCACTGTGCACAGTACGTTGTGCATGTGCGCATAACAGTGTACAGTGCGCAACACATTGTGCACAGTTGTGGAATGTTGCCATGTGGGCCGTTGGGCCCAGTTGCCAGGTCTATCCAACCTGACCTGCACTAGCGCAACCTATCGCGTTGGGTGGGCCAGCTCTGGGTCCAGGTCAGGTTGACTAGTCTGATTTGGTCTATCCAATGTTGGGTCAAGATTGGATCTAGGATATCTTTTGGCCAAAACAGGTTGTGTTGACTCATTAAGCTCGAATCAGATTGGATAAGATTTTTCAAGAATGACCCACTTGTTAGTTACAATCAATTGACCTAAAGGAGATTTAGAACCGATCACAATAAGGCTAACATGACAGCCTGAACTTGTCTTTTGTACATACTCGCACTAGCTGAACCTTCAGTGTGACCTACAGATCTGGACATTATTGAGATTATTGTGGTCCATTTAAATTTGCAGTATATAAATCTAAGTTTCAATTGAATTTTTGATTATATGTATGGGCCCTTGATTTGATCAAATCAGAGAGTATTGACTAGATTAAGTAAAAGTCTAATTAATCTTATATACGGTTAATTTGATCAGATTAGAACCCCTGAAATTGTTAATCAGCAACATTATATTCTCTAAATGTCACTAATTAATATCTTTATTATCTAAAATTGAACAATACACAATTTATTTTGATGATAAAATACTCAAATGAACTCAGAATTTCAATATGTTTTCTCCTATGGGTTTGTATCAAGTAGGTCTTCAAGATGAATGGTTGGAATCAGTCATAAAATGTTTTTATTCTTTTTGCACATTTTATTATGCAATAAATTCAGTTAATTAAAGTTTATTTTTTGCATAATAGATGATATTGTCATGCAATCAAAATATATAATAGCTTATAACTTGATGTCTTATGCATTTTTAATCTCAGATTTAAATTATTAATAGATGGATTATTGAGTTGATATAACATTTGATTACTATCCATATTATCTTGGATCATTAAATAAAATAAATGGACCTAATTAAAGATGTGACATAATAGAAGTGTTACTATGTTAATATTAGAAGTTGATGATTCAGATTAACATAGTAGTTGCCAAAGCAATCCGATTATGGAGAATTATTCAATTTCTAGATTGAAATAAGTGTATATCACCATTAATTTGTGTGATTATAATAATACTATGTTGTGATTTCATAAAAGTTATGAGGACGGGCTTAATGGTTCAATTTCTCATGAAATAAGAATCGGAATAAGACATTTTTGATATATGGGTTGTAATTAAGAATGTTTTATACCCAAAGAAATTATCTTCTTAATTATGCCACATAATCAACATGTGCTTATTAATTAAAGAATGCGATAATTATATATGTTGTTTTCCATACCCAATGTAGTTAACAATGATGTACCTATTACTTTTATTCTAATTGCATAATTAAAATTAATGTGGTTGATCACTGCATCTATTTAAAGATTAGTGGGAACAAGTTTAGTATGTTGGTCCTGTATGTCAATAATATTTTATTGGCTAGTATTGACCTTGGTGTGATTTATGAAACTAAGAAATATCTAAGAAACAATTTTAATATAAAAGATATTGGTGAAACAACCATTGTAATAGAAATGGAGATTGATCGAGATAGATCTTAAAGATTACTTAGGTTATAATAGAACGCCTACATCAACATTATTCTTAAAAGGTTTCGTATGAAAGAATCAAAAGCTCAAAGTACACCCATGACCAAAGGTGACAAGTTTAGTAAGGAATAATGTCTAAAAAATGAGATTGAAAAGATACAAATGGATAAATGTCCATATGCCGCTGCAATCGATAGTGTGATGTATGCACTAACATGCACCAGCTCAATACAAGTTTTGTAGTTGGTATATTAAGTTGATACCAAAGTGATCCAGGAATGACCCATTAGATTGAAATTAAAAGGATCTTAAGATATCTATGCGGGACTAAGAATTATATGCTCACCTGCAAAAGGACCGATCGTTTAGAAGTGATTGGATATTCAGATGCAGATTTTGCTGGATACCTCGATTCTAGAAAGTTGGACTTCATGATACATTTTTCTGTTAGCTAACGAGGCAATATTATAGAAATGTGCAAAGCAGTCCCTAGTAACCCCATCCACATTTGATGTTGAATAAGTGGCATACTTTGATGCTATAGGTCATGGCCTATAGATACGTAATTTTATATCAGGGTTGCACATTATGGATACAATCTCCAAACCATTGAAGATTTATTATAATAACGATGCAGTTAGAAGATTTGCAGTAAATGACAAGGTGATAAGAAAATTTAAATTTGTAGAAGTTAAATACCTTGTGTTAAAGGAAAAGGTACAAGATCAATCAATGTCCATAATTGACGCTCCAACGAGCTTAATGTTAGCAAATCCTTTAACGAAGGTATTGGCGCCGAAAGCCTATAACGAGAATATCAATAATTTGGGTGAATCTGATGGACACATTGGCTGTATATATTAACATAATGGTTTCGTAATTCAAGCTTTCTCAAATATTGCATGTGTGTAAAATAGATAAAGTGAGAATATTAAAGTGAATGACATAATAAAATCCACTAAATATGATTGCCATGAAAGTATCCTGTTTAACACCTATAAAAGACTTTGTTAAGTGAACATGCCAATAAAGTAATTATGGAAGGAAGCACGAAATCCACAAGTTTTGAGACCGCCATAATTCGCATAAACAAACTAGCTTAATTACAGATCAAATGATTAGTATTAAGATTTTACGAGCAAATAATAATGAAAGCAGTGCGCACTGGTTAGAGTCTTAAATTTGAATTCAAGTTTCTTGAGTTTTCAAAATCTTTATATCAATAAATATATATAGTTTTGAAAATTTTTTCTCAGAGTTTTGAATGTGGTCAATTGACCAAGTAAGAGAATGCTGGACCAATGTGGTCAATTGGACCAAGTGGAAGAATATTGGACTATTCATTTTGTGGCCCAATATTACCACATGGATCAACCGACTTATGTGTCCAAACAAAGCATTCTTATGGTCAAATAATATTGATTTAGTTGCCATTCATGATTGAGTTAATTTGGGAAACAAATTGGGAGATTATTTTATATCTTTCTTTGACGGGAAGAAAGACTCTCTATAAAAAGGACTCTTAAGTTACTTTTTTGACCAACTATTAATTCTTGGTTTTCCATCAATTACACAAAAAGTAAAGAGGCTCAAGGGAAGTTGTAAACCCCTTACCAAGGCTAGCCCTTTATTGGTAGACAAATCTAGGAAGCATAGGGATTCAGGTATAACAAATCTATTCTTTATTATATTTGTATTATTTGTTTATACCCATATATCTTGGTTTTCCAATAAAGCTAACAGTTTGTTGTTGATCTAATCTCCCTCCTATCTGTGGGTCTTTAGTTAGTATTTTTTCTATTTGACTGAGTGAGTGAGTGGTTGTCTAGGGGGTTTGATTTGGGCCTTTATTTGAGTCAGGTCCAGTGTTAGGACTTTAATTTGCATTCGGTTATGAGTGCAAATCTTGTGGCCTGAAACCAATTTGAGTCTGGGTTCATGTACAAGTACAAACCTTGATAGTAATTCAGTTATGATCATAATATGGACCTAGCCTATTTTTTAATAGATGAAAGGCTTCACAAATCACAAGCCACAAATATCCCAACCTTGGGTTCAGATCACTAGGCTAAGTGTCTTATACGGAGGGCAAAACTGTACACATCCCTATTCAGATGTGTCATTCATGATCTAATGATGCAGAGAAATTAGAAAGAGAGAGAAGTATTGAGTGCAGAGAAAAATCCAATCTGTGGGTGTAACACTCCGATCCCCTTTGAGCCGGATTAATGGCTCATTCGTGTGTTTTGTTTTGTTTATTTTTTTCGGATTTGGTTTTGGGTCTTGGATAGGCAGTTGAGTAACCTTTGACCTGAGATAGGTAGTTCTAAGCCCTTTTTCGTAATTTTGTTTTTGCTTTGCTTGCATCATATTTGCATCATCTTGATGTCAGCATGTGTATGTTGTTGAGCTCGTCAAATTCCGTAACTGTCTCAGACTCATTCGGAGTCAATTGGAGAAGTTAGACCCTCGTATGACTTAAACTATAAATAGCTTAAACTCTTCGGACCTTGTTTTAAACTCCAAAAACCTATATATATGAGTCATCTTACAGATGTCCTCATTTCCTGTAAATTCTCTTCAACGTGCATGCAAGGAGACTCCAGGAGAGCCACGTTCATCTCTTCTCTTCCCCTTACTCCTCTTTTCTTGCTCGGTGGATGATTTGGGTTCCAATTTCGATTGGGTTCTTTCCCCTTTTCTCTGTCCTTGCTTTGGTAAGTGGGTTCTCTCCAATTCTTCCTTCTTCTTCTCCAGTTGTATCTCTCCTTCTCTGTTGCTGTGTCCCCATCTCATGCATGTGTTGTTGCTTTGATTTGCTTTGATTTTAGTTGATTTGAAGCTTGATTCGGTGGCTTGACAGAGTTTTGAGACATTGAGGCAAGTATAAGTACAGGCTTGTTTAACACATGTGGGTGTGTTGTTTGATTGCTTTGATTCCATCTTAATCTTTGTACAAGCGGTGTTACAGCCAATTTCTAAGATGTAGAGATCAATTGAGCTTGTTTTGAAACGTTTCTGTACCAAATTCCAGTTTCTGTAATCAACCCGATTTTGTTTCTGTATCGTACGGCTAAGCCGTAACTTTCTACGGCTTAGATTCCAGAGACTTAAAATTTCCCCTTTTGTTCTACGGCTAGGCTACGGCTAAACCGTAGAGTGTCCTACGGCTGAGCCGTAAGCTAGCCGTGACCCAACCGTGACCAAGCCGTGAATTAAATCTCTGATCAGTCGAAACTTTCTCGATACAGGACTCCTACGGTGTGGCTACGGCTAAGCCGTGGATTAGTCTACGGCTAAGCCGTATACTGAACCGTAGCTCAGCCGTAAAAGGTACCAGATCAGAGGTGGTAGATGATCAGTTTAGCTGTGTTTTGAAGGGAACCACGGTTCAGCCATAGTGCATGTTACGGCTAACGCGTAATATGTCTTCGGCTAGGCTGTAGGTCACCCATAGCCAAACTGTAAAACCCGAAAATATGAATTAAACTTAGGATAAAGGTGTGACCTTGTAGGGCTTATATACAAGGAACCACCCACGTAAACCTGCCCAATGGACTCTTTGGACCGCATGAATAGTTTGTTAAGCTGTGACTCATTCATGTGAGTGTTGATTTACTGTTAAGCACCTCCCCATGGGTGTTGGTTTAAGAGACTTCGGTGCACGTGAGGATTACATTGCAACACTAAGATGGCAACGGTGCATCGAATCACTTAAAACTACATCAACATACACGGTTAGTGACAGTGAACAATTAGATTAGGGCGGGCTTGTAATGAACCTTGACTCCGTATTAATCTGAGATGCATTACATATTGCTTACAGTTTTGCCCTCTGTTCTGTTAATCTATGTTCATGCATTTCGAGATTCGTTTGTCTTCGTCTTGTACATTTGTTTAGCCTTTGTTCTGTATTATGCTCTATGCACGGTACTCTGACTCAGTCTATGCTATGCTCTATATAATTCTGGCTTTGTATATCTCTGAATTATTGGGTATTCCCTGGTGGCTCTGCCCAGAGATTAATACGTGAGGATAAGATCCGGTCTTTGTCATCGGTGAGTCCAAAGCGGATAATCTCCCTTCTTTTGGATTTGATTTGATTGGTATTCGTCTGGCTCTACTCAGCCTCAGCCCTAGGATGCCCGACGGGGTTACCTCTGGCTTAGATCTCTGTATCTCTGTATCACTGCAGTGTCGCTTTGTCTTGGGACCCCGGAACCCAGGAAACCGAGGCCCACTTGTACCCTGGCCCGGTCAGTGGTGTTCTCCTCTGCTCTGCTTTGCTCTGCTCTCTACTGGAGAGAATATGGTCAACGTAGTAGCCACTTAGTTCAGTATTTCTATGTTTTGATTCACTTATCATGCTTTACTTCTATGCACGATTGCTTAGCATACTAATATGAAACTCTGAAACTTCCATTCTGTCATTATTCAAATTGATACTATGGGTGTTTCATCCCTGTTACTTGTATTTGCTGGATCGTTATATTCATTGTGTTGTCTGTGGTGTTGCAGGCACAGATCCCTTGCCCAGCTCCCCGGCGGTCGAGGAGGCTGCAGGGCCGAGTTTAGAGGCACCCTCCGGTTTGGCAAAGTGGGCCTGATCATCTCTGCCGAGTGCGTACATGCATATCTTCAGTGGCTTTTGGTTTTGGTTTTTGGGACTATGTATTTGATATTTCGGACTTTGTCACTTTGTATATTTGTATATCATGATTTTGGGTGTGTATTCGGATTTTATATCAGCGTATTTATCTTTGTCTTTCGTTCCGTATTTGTTTTGGCTTTCGCTTTTCCTTTGTTGCTTGCTATGATATGTACAGCTTCCGCGTACGCTTAGTTCGCACGTGTTAGATCCCTTGTGCGTGTGCATTTGGACTGGGTTTGGATGCACGTGCACGGGAGTACGTGTGTCACCGGTTTAGCTTTTCGCTAACCCCCGATTGTTGGGCTCAGGTCGTGACAGTGGGAGTCAACAAATACTCCCTTTATAATTCTCCATTGCCTTAATTAAGGCTCAAATTAATGCAATTACAATCATATACACAGCTAGTATATCATACAAAAGAGGAAAGAAAGGATATACACACTAATATCTTTGAATGTGTCGATCTTATCATTATAATGGATCAAGACCCATTTGATGTACATGGGCTACTATACATGGGCTACTATACATGGGCCAATGTTAACATCCCCCCTCAAATTGATGCTGATCAACCAGCAACAATTTGCGAATCAAGAACTCATGACGTGGCCTAGAGAGCCATTTAGTGAAGATATCAGTCAGTTGGAGTTTAGTAGATATATGTGGAAGAGTGATGACTTTGCAATTGTATTCATCGTGAATAAAGTGACAGTCCACCTCAATGTGCCTAGTTCGTTCATGAAAGATGGGAGTTTCAGTAATACGAATAACACTTGTGTTGTCAGCAGTGAGGGGGGGTAGATGTAGTATGAGGAAAGCCAAGGTCAGACAGTAACCCGTGTAACCATAGAATCTAGGAACACGCAAAAAAATTGGACGAATTTGATGAAACAGTGTGCAGAAAATCCTCACAACACAAATCAGGGTACATGGCCTACCTCAGATGATAAAAATCCAAAAAAAAAATATCCTCAGAAATCTCATCACCCTTGGTCGACCAACATGGTGTTGTCTATTTGGAGGGATCTCATCAATGGGTGGGCCACACCTGGAAGAGCTCTGCTTACCGTCGTTGGAACTATAACTTTACAAAGAAGAAGGGATTGCAAATATGATCACCAAGATTTCTTGATCTTCTAACATATAGTAGTTAGTAGAGAAGACCCTTCATACATTTACTCTGATACCATGTCATTCATGATCCAATGATGCAGAGAAACTAAAAAGAGTGAGAAGTATTGAGTGCAGAGAGAAATCCAATATGTGGAAGTCGATAGATACTCCCTTTATAATTCCTCATTGCCTTAATCAAGGCTCAAATCAATGCAATTACAATCCCATATATAGCTAGTATATCATACAAAAGAGGAAAGAAAGGATATACACACTAATCTCTTTGACTGTGTCGATCTTATCATAATAATGGGTCAAGACCCATTTGATGTACATGGGCTACCATGCATGGGCCAATATTAACGAGATGGACCCTTTATATTCCATACACACAAGTATGTGTACGCTCGCTTTTCAATCAAACACCCACCTGTGGGTTCCACCAGAATCGACGCTAATAATGGAAGGCCAGGGATAGAAAGGTTAGGACCTAGATTAGGAATTTAGGATTGTCCATACTCCATGATATTAAGTCCGAATGCCATCAACTCCGTAATATTAAGTCCGAATGCCGTCACTTTTGAACTTTGTGTTGAGCATCATTATGATAGACTTCTCAATCAGATTGATTATTTTTGCAACATTTAGGCATGCATTTATGTGCGCCTCGAGAATTAGGCTCTGTATGAAAAAAATGTGAGGTCATCTTTTAGGAGAAAACTCCACTTGTGTTTTAAACTCTACTTAAGTCTTTTTCCTACTTCTGTTTTACAATACCCATATGCTTTTCATGCTTATTAGTTACATTCCAAATGGTAGCTCAGTCTGGTGTAGGACTGGATCTGGGCCTGGCACTTCACATCATATTGATGTAACCACGTCAGCCTGTAAACTAGTGCCCGCCCCAGTGGCCAGATTGGAGTTACGAGAGGGTGCCGACTGGCCAGATTTGGGTGAATACTTTCCATACCCGATGCTTGATAGTCCGGTTCGGACCAGGAGTTCAAGATCTCGTGGGAGATGGGTCGTCCGTCAGGCTTGAATTAGGATTTCCGGACTTGACGGGGATGGCTAATCTTTAATTCGACCTGAATGGTCTAAACTCTACAAGCTCAAGACTGATCTTCTTGCGCTAAGCCCGCTCGGGTGGCTCATGAAGAATCTGCAGCCCTACATAAGAGTTTGAAGCTTTACCCGATAGACAATGCCAATGAGTGGTATTGTGTATTCAAAATTTTATCAATGATCAACCAGAAGGGGTTAGGATTTGGGGAATCGTTGTCACAAAAAAAATTTTAAAAAATTCTCAAACATGACAACCAAAATCTCATTGACCAGGGCCGGAGTAATCTCTTTGGATTCAGGGGCAGCCAAGTGAATTCCTTATGGACATAGCCCTAGTATCGTAGCACAGCTCAAATACACAATCTTCAGGAACAAATCATAGTCTTAAGCTAGCTAACTACTGCTCAAGACTATAAGAGAATACTCATTGGGCCATTGGGCTGTTGGGCATGAAACTCTAAATCCGCATAACTTGAATCTTCATATTTGGGTCCAACTAAATGGGCCATACCTTGTAAAATTCTCTTCTACCATCAGAAATCCTAGCGCTCTGATAGGCAAATTTTCTAACTATGAAGGAGCACTAGAAGCAACAATACAACGCACAAATGGTTAAACCTTGGTTATTTTTTGGACTCTATCTAGCCACAGAGGGGTCCATCAGGTCAATGGTCTTGATCACCACACCATGGGTTTCACATTTCCAGATTTAAAGCTTCAAAGCTCAAACCAATTGACCACCGCATTGACAGCTCAGCTCCTATAAATTCTTTATACTGCTTCTTCAAAACAAACGCGAGGTTTTGATTTATGAATCTTCTTAGTCCTAATTACTACCAGTTAAAATATTTGCAATGAGATCCATCTTCATTTTTCCTTGTAAATGCTGGGTCTGGATGTTTGAGTTATGTTTTGGACATAGGTGAAATGATAACAGACCTGAATTTAGAATAGAGCCTAAAGCTCGATCAAAATTCTTATTCCAAATGTACTAGCGGCCATAAAACAGTCAGACGTGGGCCAGATCAGTTCCCATTTAGGCAGATAAAAGCCCAACCTCTAGGGTCCATGATGAAGTTATATCTAGCTAGAACCGAACTCCTCAGTTCTTATCAGATTCGATCCTGAACAGAAATCATTAGCCTAGTACAATTCAAGCCCAGTGGCACCCTCCCTTAGAGCACACAAGTGAGCCAAGCACAACACCTAGCCCATTTGCCCGACCATGGCCATTTTCCTATTGCTTAGTAGGATTAAAACCACAAATTTTCTTTAAGAGGAGGGGTAGGGGCTCTACAATTGTAATTAAGTTTTCATATAACATCTTTGTTGAGGAATTTCTGCATATGCTTTAGATTTTGTTAGTAGAGGTTTTTATGGGTTTTCCTGATTTTTCATGTCTCTTACCATACTTAAATTAGCATTTTCTTTTATATTTACCAATCTTAATGCAAACTTATTTGGCAATCCTAATTGGAGCATGCAACAACGATCTGTCAGATATCTATCACATTTTTTTAAGAGTAAATTAGCTAAATATTCCTCGCAGAATAGTTCTACGAGGTCCAATCCACGCTTGGACTCATTCCAGGCGAAAGTCTCTAATTGGCTAGCTCATTATTTTTAATGATTGATTTGCCCTTCAACAATTACTTTTATGTTTTAAATTTCAAAACTTTAAAATTCCATAACTTTTGTTTACGATATCAATTTTTTTAAAAAAAAATGGTATATTTGGAACCTATTTTTCAAGACCTTTCAAACAACAGCCATGTTGCATATGAAATTTATTAAAAAAATTGCCAAAATTAATTTGCATTTTACCTCAAAACAAAACTTATATAAATTTCTATAAAACTCATATAACTCTATGCAAAACTCATATAAAAAACTAAGCAATTTTAGGCAAAAAGTTTGAAATGGGTAGACCAATCTAATCATCTTATTTTTCAATGAAACTTGGGAAATTTAAAGCTTAACATGTAGTCTTTCATATTTTATAATTTTAGGTCAAAATAATTTAGGGAAGTGGGTAAACCATAGGCTTAAACATATTGAATTTTACCTTAAAGCAAAACTATACAACTTTTGAAAAAAAGTTGGAAATTGGTAGACCACGCCAATCATCTTATGTTTCAGTAAAATTCAGCGAATTTAAAGTTTAGCATATAGTCTTTCATATTCTATAATTTCAGGTCAAAATAATTTTGAAAAGTGAGTGAACCAAAGGCTTAAACATGGGTCGTCAGTCAAATTGTGCGCAAAAATTCTGCACAGAAAACTCATATAAATTCTGTTCAGAATAAGATAAATTTAACTAAGTTTGATTAAAATCTAGCTAACCTAAGGGCTTCACTTATTCTTCTTCTTCTTCCTTTCTTCCTTTCCATCAAAATTTAGCAGAGCACAGAAGAAAAATCGTCCATTGTAACTTTATGCTTAGTCTTAGCCGTCCACCAAGGGGAACTGCATCCCTTTGAAGGTGGGAGACCATACATCACCTTCACTTTGATCGGGTCCCTTAAAGTTCCCTTCTCACACTTTGAATATTTCTAAATGAGGATATGATTGTAGTTGGTCCCACCAGTTTGTTGATTATTTGTCAGATATTGTGACCAACACATTATTAATTCATATCATTAGTACATTATTAATCAATGGTCATTAATTCTCACATAAGGTAAAATATCATAGGTGTGGCCCATGGCAAAGTTTGATTTCTCTAAGTCAACGAGCAAGAAATTTCTAGGTATCACATTAGGAGAACGCAATTTTTCTTGCTAGTTATAAATCTTCACAGAGGTTGTGTCTTTAAAAGGAGAGAAATTCATCATACAGGTTTGAGCCCTGCCAGAAACAAATGGGGACTTAAAATGTGAAGCCTAAACGGTT
Organism: Sextonia rubra; assembly: GCA_037013555.1. Lineage (NCBI taxonomy): Eukaryota > Viridiplantae > Streptophyta > Magnoliopsida > Laurales > Lauraceae > Sextonia > Sextonia rubra. The sequence continues at coordinate 10,944,002 of JASUAD010000001.1, read as the reverse complement.
GCAAACGCATAGAACAAAGGAAGGGGAAGATCTTGCATTAAATCAAGACCCTCACATTTACTTTTCCTGGTTGGTCGGTATCATGTGTTTTCAGTTGTGTGCAGGTCTAACTTAAGCGCCACATGTGTGTTTATATAGGGAAGGCGTTTTAGACATTTTAAGTGCTTAAATTTGAAAAAAATGAACTCTGCCTTTATGACAAAAGATCATGAAACTCTTGCGATAGAATGAAATGGTGAGAGATCCTTGAATGCCTCTTTTTTCTTAATACCATGAAGTATACGATTTTTTCTTTAGTTCTTACTAGATGTGCATTTTGCTACTTACCCACATTTAATACATCTATAAATCCTGCAACAGCCGAGAATTTTAAAATATGATGATCAAACGGAACTTGAGAGTTGACCTGGTGGCAGGCAACCCATTTTCCATATCATCCACTCCAAGAAATACATGTTAAATTTGCAAATACTTCTCTTGTTATAGCAAATTATTGAAATGCATGCATTTTCATCGGTATGACTGTATAAAGCAAGAAATTGAAGTTAAAGTACCATTCTTGTTTGCCCGTGGGAGGTGCCATCAAGTCAATGCCACACAGGCATACAAATCAGTGGGCAACAAATGGTTTGGCGACTACAAGTTTACAACGGCGAGGATGTTGCTTGTCTGTTGAAATTGAAATTTTTGGGGGGGGGGGGGGGGGGGGGGGGGGGAGGGGGTTGCGTTGAGATTTTGGACTGTTCTTATATTATTTATGTATAATATATATAGAGAATATTTATGTGCATATGTCTCTCACTATTTTTTTCATGAGAACTTTAGGTGGGATCCACTGTATAGCCCATCCAAATAGACCACCAAATGACCCCCTTGAATTGAACCCGTTTACCAATTTTTTGTTATATCCGAATTCATTGGACCATTGGATCGACTATGCGTCCATTCGAATGAAAATGAATTTGTGAGTCATTGATGAAGGGGTTAGAGACATGTGATTGAGGCAAAACTTAGTATCTAAGGTGATCCCGTATGAATCTTTTCACCCCCCTCGGCCTTATCCCTTGATAGGGTCCACCATGGGCCCCATAGAGGAGTATGCACAATCCCTTAGTGAAGGATATATGCACATGAATATTCCCCAATACATATATATAAAATATCCTCTTACCCCTCCTTTTAATGGCAATACCTTAATGGATGACCCCTCCAACATAATAAAAAAAATTAAATACTAAGAATATAATGTGGGTTTCCAAAAACAAAGCAACTAAATAATAGTTGATTTTAGGTGAGAAATCAGATGAAAAAAGAAACGAAAGGGTAAACAAGGAAACAAGAAAAAAATAAAATAAAATGCAGGATTTTGGATATGTTAGAAACGATTTTATAGATTTAGAGTCGTCGTCACTGCCCACATACCTTGATTTGAGATCGTGATAGTTTAATCGAAGAATTATTGGAGCTCGGATGTTATAAAAGGGTTTGGAGTTGTTGCTTCATCACCATCGAGAAAGAGGGTTGAGAAAAGCAACTCATCTTTCACTTTATGCGTTTATAATTATAGATGCATTAATTTTCTATACATCATGGTTTACTTTTTAGTCTTGAAGCTTATATTTGAAATCTAACACATTCAAAATTATTTCAAAAAAAAAAAAAACTGTAAATTGATTTGGAGTATATCCACCATAAATAGAGAATTTTGTTTCAATATTTAATTTTGATTATAAATATCAGATTAAATGGTTTGGATCCAAATACGAGTTATATACCTTTTAGTTCTTTTATAAAAGTATATATAAAATGGAAGAGAAAACCAAAAACATACTTTTAGAATGGGGTTTTTTTGTTTCTTCTGACATTTACAATTATTACTGTACTAATCCTCCGTGTTTCACTATGTCTTTTCAATCAATGAAACTCATTATTGAAACCCAACCTGCTATAAATCATATTCTAATTATGATGTACTATCATGTGAAATTTTAATCCAATTGAAGTTATAGTTTCCGTAGAAAAAAAGACCTTAGCCCCCCACCCACCAATAAAAAATTCTTAGTTCCACCCCTGCCCCTTCTTCCTTGATTCACACGTGAAACCTATATTGTTTGGGAATATAGAGTTGGCCTTGTGGATAGGGCGTCTGCTCTCATAGATTCACATAGCGAATCTAAGTTCAACCAATGTTTCACATGTCTTTCACAACTTTTTTTTTTTTTGTTTCACAAATTTCTAAAGATCCATGATGAATCAAGTGATGAGATTCGAGTCGCTAGGCATTGTTGGCCTTTTAAAGAGGATTGACGGTTTGATTTGTTATTTATTTATTTTAAAATATCTCATAATCTATGAAGGATCAATGGTTTAAATTTATTCTACTAGCCGTATTGGGCCCAATGAAGACGTCTAAAAATTCAAATCTTCTTTTAGGGGCCCAAAGCTTTCAAAAATTCTGAAAAAAATAAGACTGCTCTCACCAAATGTGATTTACATTCTAGTAGTAGAAGACACATCCAACGTCTTTGTTTTTGTCTGATTTCTATGAATACTTGACTGATATAGCTCTATGTGGTTTTAAAAGAGGTTTATCGGTTTGGATCATGAAAAATGTGACCCACAAAGCATATGAATGCAAATCCAATGCTTCTAAGTTGTTAATTCATTTCTCACAATTCATGATGATCCAACTGCTAAAATTTTATGCCATGGCCATTTGTTTGGCCTTCCAGATATTTTTATCAGTTTGGATTATTGTGCATGGACCAACATCAACCAAAAATGAAAAACTGCCTTTTCATGTGCTGTTGTGATTCCGTGTTCACCCTCTTTTGGTAGGAAAATTGAGGGGCAAAAGCCATACTATCCTCACGCCATTGCTTTTACACCTGATGTGTAAATCAGGCTGTCAAACACAGTTTCAAACTTAGGCCCATTTACATATGTAAATGGGCGAAGTAGATGACTCTTTTAAGTTATTATGGTGATATTAAGAAAAAAACCCTCAATACGACCGTTCAATCCATTCAGCGGGTGCAAACGAAGAGGTAAAGTGGCTGGGCCTAGTGTGTGATCCACTTGGTGGGACCGAAGGGGAGTATTTAGGAACTATTTATGATGCCTCCATCGTGCATTAAGATTTTGGTTGGAATAATTAGTAGCTAAGAAAATTTAATATATATAATAATTCATGACAATGAGAATTATCGGCTGTTGATCAAGGGTTAGGATGATCACATAAACCTTATCACCGTACACCAATAGGTCCCATCCAAATCTTCCCATTCCCTGTTCTCATCCCCAGCAGACCCAACTGGGCACAGTCCAAAGTCGTTCCAACTTATCACTAGCGACCCAATCCGGGCAGTCTAAGGACTTGTGTTAGGAAAGTATGTTCTAAGGAAATTTGGATTCTTTCGCCTTTCATTTCCTCTATGCCATATGCATCTCTCTCCTTTCCCAATTGGACCTTAGGGGCCATCGTGTCTCTATCATCCCGCTATTTAAGACCCCCTTCTCCCTTCTTTCTCGTCTCACAACATCAGCCCTATTCCACATAGTACAAACCTATGCACATTTATTTTCTCGCTCTCTCTCTCTTAGCCCAAGCTGAGGATCTCCCTCATCGACCCAATCAATTCAGACCCCATCAAGTATGCTCTCTCTCTCTCTGCTGCTGCTGCTGGACATTCACCTAAGACTAAGAACTCTTGCATCAGCGTTTGGGAATACTCTTTTTTCTTTGTGTGTCCCTGGGTCTTAAACAGTTAATACAACTCTCTCTCTCTCTCTCTCTCTCTCTCTCTCTCTCTCTCTCTCTCTCTCTCTCTCTCTGTAGGTACTAATTTAGATTAATTCAATAGACATGGAAGAATCAATACACATGGAAGACCCATATGAGCTTCTACCTGAGCTCTTGGAATTCACACGCGGCCCTCACAGGTAACATCTTATCTGCCTTTGATTATTGTATACTCTTTTTTATTATTGCATGCTGTCTTTCATGAACTTTGATTAATACCACTTTTTAATTTTTTTTTTCTTTTCAACATAAGAATTCCTTTCACGCGTGTACAGCATGTTGTTAATACGACCAACACCGTCAAGAATATCAAGGAAGGAAAGACAAATATCACTATCGATTTCAAAAACAGGCACCAACGTTTTTGTCGCTCTGCGGAAGGAGAAGTTACTACATTAGCCAACACAGCATTCCCTCCCATGGTCGTCTCAACGTTTCCTCGTTTCCTCTCAAAGTGTGAGTTGGATGAGGAAAGTTCTGAGTGTCTCTGGTCTTCCACCGAGAGACATTCGCTTATCCACAGTCTTCTCTCCTGCATCAACTTGGAATCACCGAGTGAGTTGGCTAGGTTGGAGACGGAAGTCTGTCAGTGTCTCTTCAATCTGGTTTCTACTGCAAAAGATGAAGGTTACAGTGCAATTGATGTTGTTGTATTCATAGAGGTTGCAACGGTTGATACATATGACGCAGAGGAGGTAGCTTTGGCTCTCCGGAGAATAAGGGGAGAATACATGAGCGTCGCCCACCCCACACCAAGATCTTGCCCTGCATCGAGATCTTCTATAGAAGGTTTGTTCTCTCAAGTGTTTGATGATGCGAATAATTCATCTGACAAGTGCTGCTCCATCTGTTTGGATGAATATTCTTGCGGAATGACAGTTACTAGGCTACCCTGTGCACATGATTTTCATAGAGGTTGCATTGAGAGATGGTTGAATTTAAACAACTTATGCCCGATCTGCCGCTCTCCAATTTGAGAATGCCTCCATTGCTTCAAGTTGAGTTTTATCTTTTGGGAGTGTTGAGTTAGTACGAGGACAACTAGTGTAAAGAGAATAAAATAGTGACTCCATGTTCTATGGCAACTCTAGTGATTCCCACTGCTTGTTGATTTTACCCTGCATAGAAGTTGATAGTCTATACTAACACTACTCTACCTAAGGCCATACATATCTAATATCTTCACTTACTCCTTCATTAGTCTGCTACTGGACTTTATTTGAATTATTTTACTCGATGCAGTTGGAATGGGTGTCCCATAAAAATTATGAGAAATGCTTTTTGTCCACCATGACACCACCCTAGTTACTGTTTTATCTTGTGGGTAGAGGTGAGAAATCCTGGCACTGCTTTGACTGACCCGCAGCCGGCCTGGCCCATGACAGTCATGGGCTGTAATGAGCCGAGCTGTTGCCTATTACAGCCCACCAGGTGTACATATCCATTTAAATTCAAGAAAAAAAGCAAGGGAATGATGGACTTAAAACTGATGAAGAATATCAATTACTTGCCAAAATCCAAGTAGTGGTTGGCTTGATATAGATATCAATAACTTAAAATCCTCCCAATTACTGACTTATGTAGATTAGAAATCAAATAAATTGTTGCTTGATTTTTGTTTTAATTAATTCTCCCAAGGAAAAAAGGTAAAGCAAAAATCAAGGAACAAATCGAAAGCCTCTTCTCTCAATTTGTTTGCATGAAAATAGAATAGTGAAGCCAAGCAAAAATTGGAAATGATGGTGAATATCAATTAGATGATAATTTTGAGGAGCGATTGACTTAATGGAGAGATCAAATACTGAAAATCCTTTCAATGGTCGACTTGTGTAAATTCCTAAGGCCAGGGCATGATCCAGCATGGCATGACTTGGGGCCGTGCTGTGCTAACTACCAGCCAACCTTCCGGTCCATGCGAAAACCGGGCCCAGCCCAAGTTTTCACCTCTACTTGTGGGGCTACACTTTGCTAACGTCTGGGATTGAAGTGCAGTAGAAGTTCCAGGCCCCGAGCTAAGAAAACAAACCAGTCAAGTCAAGGTAAAAGTCAGATATGTCGATGCTTCGCTCATTACTTGAGGTACGCTGTTAATTTGTGGTGATTGCTAGATACCCTTGCCTTGATACTGAGATTGATGAATCCATGCGATCACTTAATCTAAATAATAGAATCCATATGAACGGTGGCAGATCCAAGATTTTCTTTTAAGTAACGCGATTGACGGTTAATAGAAAAAATTCATTATTAATCTTAATATTATTATTTGGGCAAATGATGGTCCGTAGAAAAAGTTTATCATTACTACTATTATTTTTATTATTGAAAGGTTAGAACAAAGTGCTGATCACGGCCTGACCTATTTTGTAAAGGATTAGGTTTTATGATATCGTACAAATAGTACTTTGAAAATTTGTTAAACTTCAACCATTGACGGGTATAAAAAAAAAGACCTTTTTTCAACTTGTAATGAAAAAAAGTATAATTGTTTATACTCTAAATACTGCTAGCAACCTATAAACCATAATCAATTATAGAAGCTCAACATTAATCAAAGCATAAATAATTCAAAGTTCATATATAGTTTAGATTTATGCTTCTATGAAACAAGTCCGTTGGAAAGAGAGAGAGAGAGATACTCACGTACCTAGTTTGCTAGAGTCTGCAAGAGTCACCAAAGAATAGACTATGGGGGTTTTGCAATTTTAGAAAGTGGGGTGACTGATTTTGAGTACTAGGAGCATATGGGCCCCTCAGCCATAGCTCTGATAGGCTTTTCCAAATCTACCTGTGGTGGACACCCTATTTTCCCGATTCTGCCCTGGGCCCTAGCACTTAAGGGCTCTTCCAAATCCACTTAGGGCAGACGCCCCATGTGTCCAACACATGGGTCCGCCCATTTATAGGAAACTTATTAGATAATTAATATTTATTTTTTTAACTAATTATTGATATGAAGAAGGGCGGCTTGGCCCAATAGTAAAAGTTTACCGATAGCATCTTGGAATACCTGGATTTAAGTCGCAGAAACAACTTTTTCAAAATAAAGTAAAGCTACGTATATCTTGCCCTCCCCAGACTCCGCTAAGCCATAGTCTCATACACTAGGCTGCCCTTTTTTAATCATCCATATAAAGTCTTAAGATGTTAGTCAAGGTTGCATAAATATTTTTTAATACTCTTTTTTGGCCCATCTTGCTGCAACTAGATCCCTCCAAGTATTGATGACGCAATCCTAGGGTTCATCACTGGACCCTCTATGTTTTCTTGAATTGGTTACAAGAGTTTCCAGCTTTGAGAGTTTCCACTGCAGCCCTTTGCTTGTTCTAACAGTTTCACGATTCTACGCGTTCACCAAAGATTATAGGGGCCAGTGAAAACAATAACATATTTTTAAAACTATTAGGTTCCTTCTTGTTTATATTTTCACGACTCCATCCACAACTGTATACATGAGAATTTTAACTACTACTTCTTGAAGTAACTGGTTATGCTTCCATCTACCCCCGCTTTTCTCATAAAACACATTAGCGCTGGTGCTCCCAATGCCTTACAGCTATATTAGCAATAATAATGAGAATGGCTCCTTACAAGGAGTGCATGTTTTCATTGGGAGGTTATGGACTCAAACCTAGCTTTTCCCTCTGTTGCATATGTAAGTTTTTTTTAACATATATGTACAAGTTGTGCTCGTCCCCTCACATGTTATACATTTTACGAGTCTTTATTATCTCCCATGTATAAATTTTGTCCGTGTCCTTACATGTGCGAGTCCCATTATAACATATGTGTAAGTCTTATTGTATCTGTATTCAGATCCCAACCCCTTAGCTGAGCTTTCAAAATAAAATAAAATAATAATAATAATAGTATCACATTAATTCTGTTTCTATTTAAGTATCTTTGACATGCATGGTTGGATCATGACACTTAATTTTTAGGAAAATTTGTGCAAGATGTTTTTTATGAAAGTGGAAGACTTATTTTTGCGAGATTCTAATGTTGGCTATTTGGTGCAACAAGACGATCCACAAAAAATTCTTTTTTTTTTTTTTTGAAAATTTTCTTTGCGAGATAAGAAACCCAAAACTTACTCTCCCCTCTCATTTAACAAACATTTAATATATATATATGAAAATATTGTGACGTAGGGTATCTCTCACCAGCTTAGCCTTCGGACCTTTAGCTCCTACCCCAGGAGTTATCCGATTCTAATGAGCAAGAATTGTTCTCTCTTACTTAACAAACATTTAGCCTTCGGACCTTTAGATGGACTGAAAATTCACATTTAACATCAAAATTCCATTGAAATCTATTAAACGTCATTTTCTTCTTTAAAAAGCACAACCAGTAAAATCATGAAATCCCACAAAAAGAGAAAGAAAATGCAACTCATCTCCTATTAAATTCTCATTTGAAAGGAAAAACGCTAAATCCTACCTTGAATGATTCTCTTACCACTCTACAAAGGAAAACTAAAGACAAACCATTGGAGCCTTTAAGAATTTCATCTTTGCTTTCCCATAGAAACAAGTAAACAAAGAGGCATTAAAGAAGAAAGGGTAAAAAACATATTTGATACAATACCACAATAAAATAATAATAATAATAATAATAATAATAATGATAATAATAATAATAATAATTTTACCTTCAATGACAACCTATTCCAAGGCTTTCAGAAATTTGTAGTTTTCTTGCTGGGGAAAAATCAATTTTCTGAAGTAATCCTATTAACAACATGCTTCAATTTCTTTTGCAGAACATAACCAATTTGAAATTTATGGAGAAGGTGGGGATCGAAATATCCAAATGTGACTACCCTAGATATTAAATTCAAAGTCAATCTAATGCCTCCATTTCATTCACTTATGATCCACAAATTTAATAACTTCATATAAGCAAAAACAAAAAATTCAGAGTCGATTACCATCAGGGTTTGGTTGGATGTGTGTGGCCCATTGAAATGGCTCACAAGGTGAGCCCCACTAGCTGGCAAGTAGCATTTGCCACTGATAATTTGTGCTGCCACGTGTACGGCCGCGATGATACGTCGTCGTCATCATCTGTGGCGAGAAACCCCCACAAAGTAAAATGCAGGGGCTGTGGCGTCGGATAAGGACTCAAAGCCCCGCCTTTCATTCCTCTTCCTCACTCAAGACAACAAACGAGAAGAAAGGGAAAGAAAAAATCGTGATTGCTCTTCTCATCTGAACTGAACAGGTTTGATTTTCCACTGAAATGATTATCGATTGCTTGCTGTTTTTCTCATCTGGGTTTCGTTTGTTTTTTGAAGTTAGCTTTCCAGACATGAGTACTGCTCTAAGTATTTCTTGGGGTGTCTCCAAGATCCTATTTTTAAGCATGGCAATGCTTCTTTTCTTTTCAATACTTGCTCAAGTTGACAGGATTTTTCTTTTTGAATGTTCCCAGATGAGAATTCTTATAAACGGTGATGTAACTGAGGATTTGTGATGATTTGTAATTGTTCTGTGTGTTGTTGGTTTGCTTGTTTGGGGTCAAATGTGAGTGAAAAGATTGTGTCCTCTATTTGTTTAAATTCCCAGATGAAAATTGGGGATGAGCAGTAGCTGTATTTAGTGCTTTGGGTAACACCTTGCATCTATTAAAAAGATATAAGAAAGGAGAAAATTTTATGAAGATTACAGACAGTTTAGGCGTAATCCAAATCATATTGCATGGTAAAGGTTGAGAAACATGACCTGTGCCAATTTTCAATGTGTTGAGTCTTCAGTTTGAAGCTTTAATTTCTACTAAAACTCCACTCTCAGTCACTTTATATTTGATTTCATTGTCCTTGTTATTATATTTAAAGCAATGAAGCTTTGCGTTTTTTATTGATAGTCTGGCTATTCAAAAATATTATACAAAAAGTTGTTCTAAAAAAATTATCATTTACGAAAAAGGACCATGAAAAGGGGCCAAAACAAATTGAGACATCCGTCCGAGATTGATACATTAATTGAAATGCAAAGGTTTTGTCTTTGGCTGATACAACATCTAAAACTTTGTTTTACGACCATGGCTAGCACTAGTGGCATATCGTGTTTTAGGTAGGTTTAGATGTCGTGCACTAGTTGCCAAATGTGTTAAATCTATATAAGTGCCTAAAATTTTCACTTTGTGGAAAACATTATTAGAAGTGACTAGGCATGAACATTTTTCTTTAGCTTTGAAAGAAAACGATGTTGAAGCTGCATTTTGCAATACTGAGGTTGAAAAAGTGATCCACTGTGCTTTGAATTGGAATTCATTACTTTATGTCTGTACTACGCTACTGCTTATGCAACTTTTTACCACTGCATGTGGATAATCAAACATATTGCTCTCTTGATTAAGGTGATTTTTGGGCAGAAGGACAAAATATGCTAGGTTTCCACCACATACTGACGCTTGACGTTTTACCATATCAAACTCAGACTTATTTGGTGCTGATTATTGCCAGTTCTTGCAGTCTTTCTCCTTTGGGTACAGAATGCGTCCGATATGATAGTCATAAAATACTGTTATTCTAAAACATTGCAAGAGATTATTCCTACATACAGTTGGTCCAAACTCACACCAGTGCCGATTCCCTAAGGCCAACTTATAATAAGGATTTTTCTATGTGGGATTAAGGGCACATTTGTATAGGCCCGCAGAAGAGTAATGCCATGCTTCCTTTTTTGTGCAAACACGTTTTCTATAGGAGGGGATCAGACTGCAGACTCTATGGAAGTGAGGAAATAACAGCTATTTTTTCGTGATTTACCACAGTGACGTATGTTGCACTGAACAAAGGTACTCGGCTGATGGAGGAAATGTCGATCCATTTCTATGTAAATGACGCTGCACAAATGTGCCCTGGAGCCTTAGCCTTCAGAAAAATCGGCAGGAATGTTGATGCAACTCTGCATATTAATGAGGAACGCTAAATATCCGCTGAAAACTTGGTTGAATCTAAAATGAGTTATTGTGGAGGTTCTTTTATTCCTAACATGTGTAAGGGGGAAAGGGAGTGACCAGTGCATTTCACCCAAATTGGTAGACTTTCTTTCTCCAGAACAAGTGGCCCAAATGGACCTAGCTCCACGACGAATTAAACTGTTGTGAACAGGTCTTATGTGCTCTTATCCTTTTAGGATATCATCAATTTTTTTTTCCAAGGGAGTCATGACATTGAATGCTGTACCTTGATATTTGCTTATTGGAATTGAACAGAAGTTACTAATCCTTTTTATCTAATAGTTATTTAGTGATAGTTATGTTGATTCCAGTGAGAAAGCTTTACTACTTAATTGTTGTAACTATTTCTGGCTAGTTTAATTATTAAATGTTATGATGGCATTTGGAACTTTTCCCATATTTAGCTGCCTTTCTAAAATTGTTGTCATTGAAGCACTTATTGGTTAAATATTTGGTTTTGTAGTTTGCACTTGAAACTAACTGTCATGGTATAAATCTCTGCTCTGATGCATATGAACAGACTAGTTGAATTGTGATTTTTTATGTACCACTGAAATGGTTCTTTGCACTTTCAGAAGCTGGAACATTCTAGACAGACTGGACCATTATTAATGCATCTCAGTTACATGAGAAATGCTTAGCAAAACACAATTGTTTGCTAATACAAATCGTTATGAAGCATCTCTTTGAAAATTTACGGCAGTATTCAGATTATTTCAGATGCAGTTCTTTTTGTTTGAGGTCCATTCATTACCAACAATAATAATTTATAATCAATGATGACGATGATGGTGATGATGATTACTACTTAACGATATCAGTCAATTTCCATAGATGCTTTCTTCGTTTTTTTGGGAGTATTTTAGGAGGGGCTTTCTTTTATCTTTGCTTATCCATTGTATATCTCTTATACTCTTTAGCTCTTCTTATAGTAAACAAATCACCACTAAAAATTATAAAATATTAAAATAAAGTAAAATAAATATATTTTTTAGTTTAAAATGTATTGTCATGGGAAGAATTTTTCTCTTCTTGAATTTCAATGGTTGGTTCATCACATATCTATTGAGAAACGAAAGGGGAGATGAAATAATAGTTGAAAAGTGAAGCTATGATTTAGATAAAATTATGTAGATTCTTTTAAAAAATGTATGTATTTTTAGACTTTCACATATCAAATGATATTCTGCTAAGAGGTACCTCTCACAGATTTGTGTGAGCGGTAGCCTTTTTAGCGTCGTGTGGGACACCCCATGACAAACCCAACCCCCTCTCATTGACTAACCCCCAAGGAATTAGCACTCACATAAATATGACACTAATCTGAATATAAATTCCAATGGTTTCTTAAGTTACATTTTTCATGAAATTTAATCTGATGGTTGATTATTATTGAGATTACTACTAAATTTGGGTGATTGCTAATTCATTGCAGTCAGTAAGTGCGTGGGGGTTGGATTTGTTATGGGCTGTCCTACGTGGTGGTAGAAAAGGTTGCCTCTCAAGCAAATCTGTGAGAGGTACCTCTTAGCAGAACATATCCCTTACATAATATTCTATATTTCAAATATTTGTAACTGACCTGCTGATCATTCCACTGTGTATCGGCTTGATTCACTAATTGGTCTGGTCTACCCATTGGGTTGTAACTCTATGGTTCATTTTCATGAAAGTGAATCATGCAATGAACCTACCACACCTGCTGACAGGGTTTAGTCTAAATATGTGTACCCTATCATAATAGTTCTTCTAGTGGGCCAGGCTTTGGTTGCTTCAGGGCTTAACTTTGAATTAGTTGGGCCTGGCCAATTCAAATATTATAGTATCCTAAGCATTGGCCAGAGATGTGAGTGATATTAGGGCACATCACCTATTAAGAGGGTAGGTTGAGGTCCAGCGGTTTGCCACTGTTCAGTAGATTGGTCTTTTGCTTCCTAGAAACTTAAGCTTTTGAGATGCTATGATGCCTAGATACGGCGTGGATACGGCCGGGACACGCCATGGACACGGCAAGGACACATATTTTACATATAAAAAGTGAAGTATCGGATACGATACGACACGATACGTTGCCCATTTTGAAGTGTCCGTGTATCAGAGTTGAGATGTATTGGCTAGTCAGAGTTGACAGGGTGTCAAATCTCAAGTTTGAACCTTGGGAGGCATTGTTGCCTTAGGTCATGTGTGTAGTGACATGTGGGTTATGAATTCAAGCGGTGTCCCAATCGCCCACCCGGGGGAGTGTTGGGGTGGTTGCAGCTGTGGGGATTCGTGGGGTTGCGGCGGTGAGGGTTCGATAGATTGGTGTTCTACTACCTAACAGCTTAAGTTTTTGGGATGCATTGGCTAGTCAGACTTGACAATGACTATTTGAATTTTCAATTGTAGAGTCCCAACGGTTTGCCAACTATAGCAGCAGACTTTTTGATCTCAAGATTCTCAAATTGCAATCCACTTCCTACTGATTGCCATAGTCCTGGTATCACTGTAATTTGTGATAATTGTCACTGATGAATCTTGCCAGTTTGGTCCTACTCAGTTTTCAGAGTTAATGTGCCCATTTACACTTGAATCAATCCAAATGTGAGTTAGCACTCTGTTCAAAGTTATAGTTACAGGATTCCATCTTTAAAGGGGGAGGTTGATAGCAATGGTTGCCTTACTGTTAGGTGAACACAATGTAAATAATAATGCACCAGGACATTGTTTTGTGGCAGTGTCACCAGTATATGATCGTTCTGAAATGACTACATAGTTGTGTTAGCATCAGTAGCACGATACTGACACACTAATGCTGTAGGGCGCAGTAATCAAGCCATTTATAAGAACTTAGTTGATATTTTTTGTCTTCCAAAAAACAGGTGACTTTTATCAAGTAAATGTGATTCATGAAAGCTAAATTGTTGATAAGCACCAAGTTTTCCAACTGTGATTTATGAATCTTAGTTTATTTGAAACATACATAGAAGTTAATGTAAACTTGATTCATACATTGTGGGTCTTAATTCTTAACATCACTTTTGTTTGCAGGTTAAAAGAACAATGAGGAACCTATAGCTGCAGATTAGACCCGCTAAATTGGCAGATAGAATTCAACATGATGCCCGTAATTCCTTGTTCCATAGGAAACATTTCTCTCTTCCCTAGAACAAATGCCTTCACCTCAAGGAGAGAGAATCAACTAACAAGATGCCAGATCTTTGGAAAATCCACAATACCATCCTTCTTCTCCGAAAGGTTTCCTCTCCCTCGATCTACCTCAGTAAAATTTTTTACCAAATACAAGAGGGGAAGTATCATACACCGTCGAGAAAGAACCCAAATCTTAGCTTCTATAGGGACTGAAATAGAGGTAGAAGAGCCCATTGTTCAAGGTGAAAATATTGATGGACCCTCAGAAGTTGCACCTGCCTCTACTGAAACTAGTGAGGCTTCCCTGAAAGGAGATGAGGGTGCTACTCCTCAACCTAAACGCACGAGACCTGTAAGGAAGAGTGAGATGCCACCGGTAAAGAATGATGATCTTATCACGGGTGCTACATTTACAGGGAAAGTTAGATCCATTCAACCATTTGGTGCTTTTGTTGACTTTGGAGCTTTCACAGATGGCCTGGTGCATGTTTCCCAGCTGAGTGACAGCTTTGTTAAGGACATTGGCAGCATTGTTTCTATTGGGCAAGAGGTGAAGGTGAGGCTCTTGGAAGTAAACTTTGAAACTGGGCGTATCTCACTAACGATGCGTGAAGGTGGTGATATCAACAAGCTCCATCAACGAAAAGATGCTCCTGCTGTTGGTGGTAGCGAACCAAGGCCTGCGAGAAAAAACATGGGCAAGTCCAATCAGAAGAGAGATGATATGCAGAAAAGCTCAAAGTTTGTCAAGGGCCAGATTCTTGATGGTACAGTTAAGAACTTAACCCGGGCGGGTGCTTTCATATCTCTTCCCGAGGGCGAGGAGGGATTTCTACCATCATCTGAGGAATCTGCAGGACACAGTACTGTGCTGGGAACCTCTTCATTGCAGGTTGGTCAAGAAGTGAATGTCCGAGTTCTGCGTATTACAAGGGGGCAGGTAACATTGACAATGAAAAAGGAAGATAATGTGGATGATTTGAACTTGAAACTCAACAAGGGGGTGTGGCATTCAGCGACCAACCCGTTTGAGGTGGCTTTCCGTAAGAATGAAGCAATTGCAGCATTTTTGGAAGAGAGGGAGAGAATGCAGAAATCTACTGAAATCTCAGTGCCATCAACATCATCAGAACATATTGAAGGACCTATTGACCCCACAGTAACTGAATCCAACACTTCCGTAGTTTTGCCGTCAATTAGTGATAAGGACCCAGTCAGTGTTTATGAAACTATACAGAAAGATGAGTTGAGCCCTAAAACATCAACATTGGCAAATGCAGGGACGGTGACTGATATATTGGAGGATGAGAGCAACAAAACCAATGCAACTTCTGAAGCAGGTAATGGACTCTCGTCTTCAGAAACTATTGTCACTGATGAATTAGAAGCAAGTGTTGATGATACTTCCAAGAATGATAATAAAGTGGAAATAGAAGTACCACCACCTGTGGAGAATGAAGTGTCATCTATTGGTTCAAGTGTGGAAGAAAATGAGGCCCCTGTGATTGATGAAGTGGTGAAAGATAGCCACAAAACTTACTCACCTGGTGAGACAGTTGATCAAATCTCATCGTTGGCAAGTGAGGTTGTTAAGGAAGTAGTAGTGAGTGAAGTCAATGATACTTTGACAAAGGATAAAGTGGAGATAGAAGTGCCACCAGTTGTGGAGAATGAAGTGAAGGGAGACGAAAATAAAACCAACTCACCAGGCAAACCAGCTGGTCAATTTTCATCTTCAAAAAGTGAGATTGTTGAGGAAATTGTAGTGAGTGAAGCCAATGATACTTTGATAAAGGATAAAGTGGAGATCAAAGCACCACTGGCAATGGGCCAAATGGTTTCTGTTGTATCTCATGAAGATACAAAGAAAGCCACTTCTACAGCAGAACCAAATGGCAGTGTCACTTCTAGTGATCAAACTGAAACTCCTCAAGGAAGCACCACTAAAGGTCTCTCTACCAGTCTTCATGATTATTTTTCCTGTTGCTTGTACAATATCATTTTTTTCCCATCTGATATTCTGATTGCGTCATCTATATTGTGTAGCATACTGAATATTTTATCCATGGGTGCTTACTATATATTTTCAAAGAGCGTGGGTCCAGTGCTAGCATATGTCAAGCACCATCTTGTAAATGGTATCTTGGAACCAGAAATTATTTCTTTCAGGTGACGGCAGTAAATACAATGAACAAACATTAGGGTTTATTAGGGTATCTTTAAAAGTTAGGGATACTGAGACTGCTACACCTTGATGAAGTTTTTTATGCCAACATAACAAATGTGATCATGAGAATCAAAGCTAACTGTCTGCGGTTATAGGGTTCAGTTCCACAGTATAATTGCTTGTGTGGTAAGCTGTGTTTTGACATTGAAATTTTGTCAGACTGTCCATTGCTTCATCTTTCTGGCAGATATTGCAACATCAAAATAATTCATCTGGAGCTGAATATACCATAAACTTGTTAAATTAAAATATTGCTATATCTTTTTATTTAAATTCATAGTTACATATTGTGTTTATCTAAATACATTTTTATTTAAAGAATTATGTTATCCTTTTCATTACATTATGGTTCAGGCAAGACCAAAGCAGTGCAAAGTCCTCATGAACTTGATCCTAGAACCTTTTGTACTGAGAGATGCCTAATAAGTAAACCACCAGTAGTGTTCGATGTTTGTGTGGGTGTTGGAGTTTTGAAGTAGTCATAATGTCTACAACTGCAGAGCAGTCAGTTACTGATCTGTGTTTACTGCACAATATGCAGCAGCAGGAGTATCTCCAGCTCTCGTAAAGCAGCTACGTGAAGAGACTGGAGCAGGGATGATGGACTGCAAAAAGGCTCTTGCGGAAACTGGAGGTGACATTGTTAAAGCACAGGAGTTCCTTAGAAAGAAAGGCTTAGCAAGTGCAGAGAAGAAAGCCAGCAGAGTTACTGCAGAAGGAAGAATTGGCTCATATGTTCATGACAACAGAATTGGTGTTCTAATTGAAGTGAACTGTGAAACAGATTTTGTTTCTCGCGGCGACATTTTTAAGCAATTGGTTGATGATCTTGCCATGCAAGTTGCTGCTTGCCCTCAAGTGCAGTATTTGGTTACGGAAGATGTCCCTGAAGTGATTATTAGGAAGGAAAGGGAGATTGAAATGCAGAAGGAAGATCTTCTGAAGAAGCCGGAGCAAATCAGAACAAAGATTGTTGAGGGCCGGATCAGAAAGAGGCTTGAGGAGTTTGCGCTGCTTGAACAACCGTACATCAAGAATGATAAGATGGTTGTGAAAGATTGGGTGAAACAGACAATTGCTACCATTGGGGAAAATATAAAAGTTAGGAGGTTTGTGCGATACAATCTCGGAGAAGGTTTGGAGAAGAAGAGCCAAGACTTTGCTGCAGAGGTAGCTGCCCAAACTGCAGCAAAACCACCAGCCAATGTATCAAAAGATCAACCTGCTGGAGAAGCCAATGAAACTATTGAGAAGTAAGTACTTTCTCCTTGGAAGTTGTTGAAAGAGGGGCAAAAAATCAAAAAGTGGGAGTCATGGGTATCTCCATTGAAATACTGTGGAATGCACTTTTTGAAACAGGATTCTTTTCCTGAAGTTGATAAGCCTGTTGGATTTTGTTTGAGGAAAGAAAAACTATTTGGTTTGGATGAGAGAGAGAAAGGTTGGTCAGCAAACTGGATTGGTTCTAGTTGAAGGCTTGCATTTCTCTTTAGTGGCCCCACTGTATAGAATAGTGGTCAGTACTCAGCATATAGAAAGGCGTTCATTAGAAATTTCCTATATATACCCACCAGTTACACACCATCCACATAAAGGTTATTTGTTGGCCAACCTGGGATCCCCGTTATAATCAATTAACCTTACCAGCCCACATCTCTTGGTTGCTGGTGGTGTTTGAGAACTTCATATTTACCTGATTTTCTCCTACACTTCATGTAGCATAGCTTGCTTTGTAAACCAACTTGTGGGCCCTCCTAAGTCCTAACAGAGAAGACTTTGGTTACTTCGAGGTTACTATATTAGATGTTTACCATTCAATTCCCCTGCCACCCGATGACTGTTACGCTACCACCTGTGCCCTCTGGTGTTTCTGCTTGAAATTGTGGTCTTACTTTTAGTCTGGAAGGAAGAAGGAATAATCTCTTTGAGAAGTATCCCACCTTATTGCAAATTCCCTAGTCTAAACCACCCTAAACCTATGATGCACGGATGCTTCAAAATGGCCAATGTATTGTGTCATATCGTATCTGAAAAAGTATAAAATTCGTGTCCCTGCCATGTTCATAGCGTGTCCTTGCCATATCCATGCTATGTTTGGGCATCATAGCCCTGAACACAGCCCTACAAAAGAATAGATGATAATAATTGATCATGAAAATTTGTTGAACTGTTTAATTTGGTATACATTCAAACACTTTGTACTACTGTTACAATGACAAAAATCTTTATGACAGGCCACCAGCAGTTGCCATTTCGGCAGCACTTGTTAAGCAACTACGGGAAGAAACAGGTGCAGGAATGATGGATTGCAAGAAAGCTCTCACAGAAACAGGCGGTGACCTGGTGAAGGCACAGGAGTATCTCAGAAAGAAGGGCTTGTCGTCAGCTGATAAGAAATCCAGCCGGTTAGCTGCAGAAGGCCGAATTGCATCCTACATCCATGACTCTCGCATCGGGGTCCTGATAGAGGTTAATTGCGAGACTGATTTTGTGGGCCGTAGTGAAAAGTTCAAGGAGCTGGTAGATGATCTCGCCATGCAGGTTGTGGCTTGTCCACAGGTGCAGTTTGTGTCAGTGGATGAGATAGCTGAGAACATTGTAAGCAAGGAGAGAGAGCTGGAAATGCAGAGAGAGGATTTACAGTCAAAGCCGGAAAACATAAGAGAGAAGATTGTCGATGGACGGGTGTCAAAGAGACTGGGAGAGCTTGCTCTCCTGGAGCAGCCCTTTATCAAAGATGACAGTCTGCTGGTGAAGGATTTAGTGAAACAGACAGTGGCTTCAATTGGTGAGAACATAAAGGTCCGGAGATTTGTTCGTTTTACTCTTGGGGAACTGATTGAGGGCGAGAAATTGGAAGCAGAAGCATAAACGAGGGTATAATCTACAGTGGGATGGATGTATTTAGGCTGTTAAGTGGCCTTTACAGGAGAAATTTTACCTCGTAATGTTTCGAGGAATATGTAATTCTTTTTGTTGTGATGAGAGCAAGTTAGTTGATTCCTGTTGTAAGTATTACTGATAGTTAAAACTTTGATCATTTGAAGAACTTGTTTTACAAGCATGCATAAAAATATGGCCTCAACAAGAACATATCTTGCCTTTAGATGGCGGGTTACGGTAATGACTTTCAAAATGGTTCCTGTGCAATTACTTCTTTCCAGATTGTTGTGCAAAGAAAATGTAAAGGCTTATCTTCTTTCATTATACATGGATAAATGCAGGGTCCATGAATCTGGATCATGTCTGGTTGGTCCTTCTCTTGGAGGCTCATCCTCCCAAACTTCCATTTATTGAAGATTCCTTGCACACCCCTGGGCAATGGGCTTTCCTCGTGAAGAATCTGGACCTGTGAGCCAGGTTTAACCAGTCCAGATTTGTAAAAGGCTACAATGGACTAGCAGCTAATTATGACCGATTTGTTGCTTAACAGCACAGCCTAAGCGATGTTGAACCAAAAGTCGGTTTTCTCATGTTGGTCTGTCCAGATGAGCAGCTGGGACCCCTTCTGGGCAGTGGTCTTGAGGAAGGGCAGGCATTCATTGCCATGCACATGATAAGAACACCACCCCCCACCCCCGTGTTACTGGATCATGAATCTCTCAATTGAAGCATGTTAAATTTCTGAAGAGTGTTAGATCTAATCATTGTAGTTATTCGCGATATCTTAGTCTGTAATATCTTGCAACACGGTTAGTACTCATCAAACAGAAGTACATTTGCGCACCTCTGCAATGATATTGAGAAGTAATCAATTCTATAAATATTATTCTTAGTTCAAAAAGAAAGTCCAAGCAGCTTGCTCCCACATCAAGGGCAAGACCATGCTCCCATTTATAATGTCAATACATACACTCAATGTTTACTGAATCAAAGTGTGTATATTAAATCGTTGACCTACTCGTTTATAGTCGAGGTTTGAGGATGCTATGCTGACTAAAATAAATAACCAATACATGTTTTATTCATGCTCCATGAAACATATCATGGCGAGGACATGGAGGAAGGTGAGTATCTGCATACCCGCGCTTCCTTATAAACAAGGCCTGGTTTGCAGAAATATTGATCACCTGGACTACAATGCCTATCTTCCGAGCAGATGCACTGCCCTGCCATGGCACAACCATCACCTTTGGATGTTCCCTTTCCAAAGAGTATCTCATCTGACCATTCACTAGAGAACATGCCTTGAGGGTCCAGTTGCTGCTTCACTTCAATGAACTTGGAGAAGTTTGGGTACTTCTCTTCCACACCAAAGAACGCGAGTTTCCTATTCTTGGCCCAATGTGGCTTAGCCCTGTGCTTGACAAATGCCATTTGCTCCACCTCTTCCCAAACATCTTGCTTGAGCCTTGGCATTGAAGGCTTGTCCGCTTGATAGAAAGTAAAATCCGCAGCAACAGAATCCTCTGATGGACCCAGATATGCCTGAGAAGCCTTAATGAACCGTATCAGAAAACCTATGTAGATGTCCAACCCGCAGAAATTTTCGGGTTTCAGGTCTCTCAGCATCTTGACATCTTTGATGAAGTCTCTGAACTTTGTAGCAGGAAATACCGCTGAAGCTTCGTAAATTCGTAGTCCTTTGATCCTGGGGTCCCAAGGGCACATGGACAAATGCAAACAAGAGCCAGATGTTTGCATCCGACCTTGACGGCCCACGACTGGATAGCCTGTGAAGATCACATTGTTCTTCAAACCATTGGCAACTAACTCCTTGTATGCTACTTGTGATGCTGCCATTACACATTTGCCTTTGACATCCCTTTCAGATTCCAGCTCCTGCTCTATTTCCACACAACAAAAGCTCATGGTTAGACTAAAATCTCTGTTTATGAAAATAGTTCAAAGTTTGTGGCTTGGTTACATGGGAATTGACATGAAAAGATTTCCAGTTGAAACATAGAAAGCACCACAAATTGACCCCACCCAGAAAAGAATAAACCTGGCATAAATTGGCAATCCATCATTATTCATTAGGGCCATCAATGGTCTGTGTTCGGCCCAATACAGATAAGTCCCGCCCCCAAAAACCTGCTCTATGTTCAGGTTTAAGCCATATGAAACAGAGTACTATGGTGACCCAAACTTGGACCTGATTATCATAATTATGGTACATTTTTTAGTATACATGTTCATAATTATAATACATCGTAAATGAATCATCACCATCATCAAAGCTGTATCCCATCTATCAAGGGTTGGAGTTGTTAATGCAATGAAAAAGATAACAATGAAAGAAGAGATTAAAGTAAATAAATAGATATGAACCTGTGGCTCTGACTGCCGTGTAGACTGTGACTGGCATGGACTGAAATCCAATGAAATCGTTTATCCCATCTCCCAAGCTATTAAGTGGGACTCGATTATCATATCTGTACACTGCTTGATACTGTGATGGATACCATATAATGTCTGCAAATTCATAAATCCGTGCGATATCCATGAATTCGTCTTCCAAATGAGAGTCGTCTTTGAAGGAATTTGTGATGCTTCTTTTGAATCCAAACGCCAACTGGAGTGTCACCTAGTTCATTTGTTGAAACTCATTAAAAAGAGAGAGAGAGAGAGAGAGAGAGAGAGAGAAAGAGAGAGAGAGAGAGATAAAAGAAAAACAGATACTCGAACGAAGTAACTCAGCTTTACTAGATCAAGTCCTTTAGGAGACTCGGGTGAGTAATTTATGAATTCAATGAAATATTTTGGTTAGTCAACTAAACCCTTCAAAGTCCAACAAACTTGAACTGTATATGACTTTATTGAGGAGCTCTCGTTGAAAACTTCAACTGGTTATATATATATATATATGACTGCCTCTTACCCTAACTCTTGTAGTAAGAGGTTTTGTTCTTACTAACTTTGAAAGGATTCTAACCTCGCTAATAATCTTTCCTCATCTGAGGATTTATTATTTTACCTGAAGTTCTCTTCCCTCGAGAAGATTCTCTAACCTCTCCTGAGGTGTCTTTTCTCACTTAAGGCTTGGATAAAAAAAAACTATTTTTACGTACTTTTGCAAAAAAAAAAAAAGAAGATAATTTATATACTGTCAATCCAGGTGGATGGAGATTCAAATTTGAATCGTGCGTCCAGAACCAACATTTATTGTTTATTCTCAAAGTGTAAGAGAATCCAATAATGTTCAATGGATCCGGATCCTGAGCCTCACTTAAGTCCAAATAGGGATCATAAGTTTATCGGGTATACCGCCGGTAAGAGCTGAATTGAATCTAGACCCAAAACTATTACAAATTGGGTTCCAATCGATGGATCTGAACCCGGATTGCAAAAAAGATGTCTATTGTTCATGTAATTCCAACTCAAATTTGTATTTCTGTATGGATTATGGAGTCAATCCCCACAATGAGGATGGAAACAGTTGGTGGCTCAGGTCTGGTACATGTTGTACTTAGACCAGTACACGAATCACGTCCAAGTTGTGTGACCTGTACCCACATTTTGACGATAGACCCAAACCAGAAAACAGACACGAATAAAGGGCTTTAAGGTTGAAACATTTATATTGATATAATATAGTTGTAACAGTACTTAAGGTACATTTCTTCTTATAATTGGGTTCAAATATTGGACCTAAACTAGTCATTGTCAATTCTGGTCCTCGGGATATTTCTGATGGAATATTTGTAATGTATTCATCGCTACCGACAATCAGCCCCACATGCACCATCTATGTCATAGACACGGTGATATATACGGCAGACGAATTTTGTACACGCGCTTATCAGCAGTAGCCAGGCCTATGAGGACCACGTTGATGTATTGCAACAGATTGTTTGGAAAGGATAATTATTTACTATTTATTAAGTACAAATTATTTACTATTAATTAAGTAGCTACTTTATGCACTTTCACCGATTATACATTTTGGGTGTATTGGTTCTCAACTTTAGATGAAATCGAAATTCACATGTCTCATATTTAAATCTGTGGAATGTAGGAAAGCCTTACGCCACGTATTGTAGGCCTGTCATATTTTGTTTAACAAAAATACTTTTAATCACAGTATCAATGTGCTCTCAAGTTTGTCTCTCATTGTGACCTCTCGGTCATTCGAACCAGAAGGGTCTAGACTCTAGCTTGCGTGGGGCTAAAGTCGCAGGTTTTTACATGGGTGACAATTTGGGGACTACACTCGTGGTAACACGACTGAAAATGTGTTCATAATATATATATAAAGATATCATGTATTAAGCACCCTAAATGGTTTCTAAATTTAATTGTTGTCTCTTGGATTACAAGTTTAAGCTTAATTTTTCTTAAAATCCCTAAACATAAAAGAAAAAAATGTTTTGGGTTGTATATTCACAAGAAGCCTACTTTATTTTTTTAAAAATACGATATGCGACAGAGATTTTCAAAAACTCATTAGCCAAATACTAATAATTATTAGATCACTGGATTTTTCATTTGTCCCCAGCAATGTGAAAATGGAAGCTTTTTTCGGAATCATTCGTTTCATAAGTTTAGATCAGACAACTGAAAATATAAGATAAATCTAGATTTTTAAAAATGGTTGGTCATATCTCAACATATTGTACAGCAAGTAGGCTTAAGGAACTCTGCCACCACCATGTTTCCAATATTCAAAGGAGGAGAAAGCTCCCAGGGACTAATGGATGCTTCGTTCAATAAAGGCAGTATGGATGCCTCTTACATCGCTTTTGCACATCACAAGTTTCATGGCTTTTAAGCAAATCTTTGACCGAGAAACATAACATATTCGGTCGGTGATTTGTTGGGAGAAGTGCGAGGATAAGTGATGATAATTGATAATACATCTGCATATCCATACATGTCAATGTAGAAAAAAAAATTTCTAAGTGTAAATCATCCACACATAAGACCTGTCTGTGGTGTACCTTAGGCCACTTAACTCACTGAGGCCTAACTGGACGCTCTTCATTTGTTCATTAATTGCCACAAAGCCAAATTCAGTACTCATCCAATCCTATTCATTGTTAGATTGAAGTAAAATATTCACCTAAAAAGTCTCACACAAGGAAGTTACGAATCATGATGAGCTATCCACCAAAGTGAGACCTAGATCGAGACATTGACCGAGAATAGCACACGACGGCCGTACGAGACTATCGCAAGAAAATTCCCCTTGCATTGCAACCCAAAGAAAATGTATCTTAAATCTGTCAAACTCGAAGGCGATGGATGAAAGGGTTATAATATTTGAATAAGGTTGCTATCTTGGGTATCTCTACGTATCATTAAGATCTTTTCAATCTCCTCCTACTTGAATATTCCCATGGCCCCAAGTAAGCCAACCGGGTAGACTCCACTAAGTTAAATACGTTTCTGATACCCTAAATTTGAAAGTCACAAGGAAAAAGGAGGCTTAGGCCTACTTGTGAAAAACTATACCGTTTCAAATAAATGCTCCCCTCTTCCCTCCTCATGATATCCCACTCCAATAAAAGTTCGGCCGATTGTAAGGTGGATTATCATAAAGCACTTAAAATTATATTATATTTATTCACATATTTTATAAGCAAAAAAATCCAATAGTGGGATCAACTCTTGCTCAAGTGAAATATAACAAAGATATATATATATATAGATATATATATTCTTTCGCTCGAGAGTTTCCTCACCAAAGGGCTAGGGTTTCTAGACTTCCTAAAGCTAGGGTAAAAAGAAAAAAAAAAGGAAGAACAAAGATATATATAGGAAAAGTTCTAAAAAACGCCTCACTTTAAAAATGCCAATTTTTCCACCCATCTATTTTTTGCTCATGGGGCCCATATTAAGTCAATTTAGTCTTTTATACACACATCCTCTTATGTCTAGTCAAATATCTAAATTTGACACCCATCCAATTTTATTTTATCATTGGATTGAAATTATAATAAAATGATGTTTTTAAGCTATTAAATTTTAGGATCACAGATTAAAAGGTTAGGATGATTATATGCACTCAAAATTTTTTATATAGATAGGCCTCATATGAATCTTCACATAAATGGACTTCCATCATTATCATATGTCTCAATGGGCCCTAACTAATTAGAGGGGCATTTTTTCTTTAAAAAAAAAAGCTCGAGCAGTTTGCAGCGCTCCCTATATATATATGGATAAAATTACTATGCATATATTCCTCACATTCATATTATGTGGGAGAGACTTTCATATTTTGAAAGTATTAATGTGTAAATGAATAAAACTATCATACATCAAGTCACCTTTATTACCTTGTTAGGTTTAAAAAAATAAATTGTCCCTTGCCTTGTAGTGAGGGATGGATACATAGTAGTCTTATATATATATATATATGGAGAGTGCTAGATAGTGCTCCTTTTTAAAATAAATAAGAGATTAGAAATGTGAAAAAGTAATTAATAAAACTTTTAAAAGGAGAAAAAGTCACCACATAATTTATTCTTCATTAGATGATAGAAAAAGAATAGAAATGCCCCTTTTTAAATGATGCATTCCTCAGCATCTATATATACATATATGAGTGGAAGCATTTTTCATTTTAAAAGTTCGGCCGGCGAATTTCTCTATATTCCAACCCTCCATGGACATGGCACTCCTACTTGGTGTTACGTGCTATTTTTTAATTTTAAGCATAGACAGACAAGCTAAATGTTTTGAGCAAGAGAAAGAGAAAGCAGATGAACTACCTTGGAGATGACCCCCACCACACCCAAAGACACTCTCACGGCATCAAAAAGTGGATCTCCACCGTCGATTCTGATGATCCTAGCATAGCCCTGTGATGGTCCAGCGGGGATCACGAGACTGAGGCCCACCACCTGCTCATGCACGGCCCCACCCTTCCCCCACCAAGAGCTCCCATGCGAACCAGTGCTTATGAGCCCACCCAAGCTCGCACCCTCCCAGTACGTAGATGCCACCAAGCTCAGTCCAGCCTCTTCGACCCGATCGATCAGGTCCCGGATCCCCACTCCCGAATCCGCTGTCACCCTCAGGCTCTGCGGATCCACTTCAATGCTCGAGCTGTACTCTGCCGTGCTTATTAGCATTGCGTTCTCGGGCGGGGATGCCGGGCAGGTCAGCTTGGGGATGCTGTGCCCGTACCCGGTTACCACCTTCACCTTCAGATTCTTCCGGGTCGCAGTTGCAACGGCCTGTCGGATTTCTTCCTCGGTTCTCGGGTACACCACTGTGGAGGCCCGACATGGAGTCGGGTCGAGCCACCTTCCGTAGGCATTGGAAACGGTGCAACCCAGCGAGTCGCAGAGAACCGGAGGTCGAGGTGGCACGGCCTGGGTGAGTTGAATCAGGCCATCAACAAGAAGGAGAAGAAGAAGGGACATGAGGATGATAGTTGGTATTTTTCGTTTGGTTTGTGTCTCTATCTATTCCTCGGTTTGCTTTTGGTCAGTTTTACGTTCACATGAAACATTTAAGGTGAGAGAGACAGGATCATGTTCGTGTCTGGTAAATAAAAGGACAACGGGATCCTGGGTCCTCCACTCACAAGAAACTAGTGGGGCTTCCCATTGGAGCCCACAGGAGAAATGTTCTCGGACAAGCAACACTGGCCTCCATAGGACCTAGTTGGGATCAACTTTGATCACTGCAGGCCTTCTCTCACGTTCATCCCCCATCTTCTGGCACGATGTCCAATTTCGTTTTCTTCAAATTTTTATCCGCCATTAGAATAAAAAAAACTTCAAAACTATTAAATCAAGTGTTAAAATGATTTGATGGGACTCCCCCTTTTGTATGGAGGCCTTTACCCAACCCAACTCCATTGATAAGTTGGAATTTAAGTAGGCACCATGATGGACTACATATATGAAGTATATGTTCAATCTTGTGACGGGCAATCTTAATTTTTTCGAGTAAATTTTGGTGAGATTATATGATTCGATTTTTAACGGCTGAGCCCTATTGGAGAGCCTCGTCATATTTTGTGAGTCCAGAGCTCAGAGGGTTTGGACATGGAAAAAATAAAAAGAAAAAAAAATCTTTCAGCCTTTTATTGCAAAACTAATGAATTTTCTTTGTACGTGTTGGTTGGAGAGTTGTTGAGACTAAGCTTTTATTTATTATATTTGTCCGAACTTGTCCGAGTTTATCATGGACTGCAAGTTTGGGATGGTGGAAGCCTGACTACTGACTGCATGATTTAAAATCTGAGCCCATCACAATTTTAAATAATATTTGTTTACTTGAATCAGTTTGGCAGAATTCATATTTGTCAGAATTGACTTGAAAACCTTCTATAATAATAATAATAATAATAATAATAATAATAATAATAATAGAATGATATGATTACCCAAAAATATGTAGAATGATGTGGGTTCAATTAGAGTTTTTTTTTAAAAAAGTAACTTTAAAAATTGAATTAAAAACCTTCTGCTATAACATATAATAATTGTTGATGTAAGATTTTCTATTAGAAACCAGCTTTAGTATACCATTAAGAAGACATATTAGATCATTTTCATCATATGCAATAAGTAAGTAAGAAAGCAAAGCAAGAACACCTCTTTTTATTGGTAAGATGCAATGCACCTGCTAAAGAGTTATCAATTTATGCTAACACGCCTGCTTTGTACTCTATATGATCTCCTCAATGTCAGATTTCATTTAAGTGCCACCAATTTAAATTTACATCCCCATCCTTAATGGTAAGGATAAGAAGATTTGGCCTTTTTCAAAGAACGGCCAACTAACCACCAAATCAGCTTATAGCCCATAGAGTAATCTCCAAAGATGATGAGGCCAATCTTACTCCCACTGTCAATTGGAAAACTCTTCGGAAACTGCCGCTTCTTCAAAGAGTTCTTTTGTTGGGTTGAAAATGCCTTAAAAATGCTATCCCAGTAAGAACTTCTATTAAGTCTAAAATAAATTCAATTAATGAAAGTTGTCCTATCTTTAAAAACGAGGTGAAATTAGTTGGCCACGCTTTTATGAGAAGTGACCATGCTAGAGCTAGTTGATTTGGCTCACATCTTGAAATTCAAACTCATAACTTTCCTTCTTTAGATATAACTAATTAGCGGAAAGTGTTTTGTGAGCAAGGCCATCCGATTTCTAATCTTCTTAGGAATGATCACTCTAAGATGTGGGTTTTATCCTTATGCCATTTGGAAAGCTAGAATTGATTTCATTTTTAGAAATCAACCTTTAGACCACCCTAAAACTATTGGCTTGGTAAAAAAAAATGCTTGAAAGACCAATCATTTTTCCTAAGAATATAACTGTAAACAAAAAAAGGAAAGATAATTGAATATCTTAGAGTGGGTGGCCCAGTGCACGAGGTTCCAGCATAACAGCGTATGGCGAGGGCAAAATGTACGCAGCCTTACCTTCATTTTGAAAAGGCTATTTCCGTAACTTGAACCCGCGTCTTTCAAGACATTACCGGTAAGCCTTTACTGTTGGGCTAAGCCGCCTTCCAAGTGAATATCCTAGAGTGATCTCCAATAATGAGGACCTTTATAAGATCTTCTCTAATGCAGCCTTTAAAACCATTGATGAAAAAGTGGCTTTTGATTATGCTATGTTTATAAATGGTAGCATTGTGGATGCAGGTGCCTGTCAAGAAGTTAAAGTTGCCTTTTCAAAAGAAGCCAAAACGAGGGCAATCCTAGTTGCGTTGGAACAAGCTATACAAATAGATTTCGACAAGGTGCTTGTGATGTTAGACGCTAAAGAAGTTATTCAGGCTTTAAAGGAAGATGATGATTGGTCTATTTCATCTATTATTTCAGACATTAAAGGATTAGCCTTCTTATTTAGTTATGTGGAATTTTCTTTTGTCCCTAAGAGTTTTAATGGCCATGCTCATAAGCTTGTCAAACTCTATTTTTCTACTAATCAGGATAGTATAAGGGAGATGGCAGTTTTTGAATAAGCGGTGGGGGTTAATTTTGGTTTTCCTTTTTGTCCTTTTGCTCCCACTTTTTGTTTTTTGCCTCTTTTGTGTTGGTTTAATATATTATGTTTTTCTACCAAAAAAAATTAATGTTAATGTTGGTTAGTGTGATAACCTGCGATGCATTGGTTTGGGTATTCACACAACCCAAGCTCAATTTGAGTTGAATACCAAATTTCACAATTCCATTTGCTTTGGAAGGGTTTAAGGTTTTTCAAAAACAAATAAAAAAATACTAAAATATCACAGTGCAGGCACCATAGTCCATATAATATATATATATAATATAAACACTCATACATAAGTCAAATAATCGTATTAAATTTGATTGTCTCATACCCAAGCTCAACCCAACCCAAATAGATGAGGGTTTAAATCTAAGCTCAAAATTAATTGACTTACAGCCCAAACATGCCCAACCCAAAGTTCATATTTTGTCCTATTTGGTCATGTGGTCTCACGATTGGCCCAACCCAAGTTGCACCTTAGATAAGACATCATTGTCCTTCTATGATGATGATAGCATATAACAGCCAATTATTTTTTGGCAACCTAACAACCTAAGAGAGAGCCCACACGCGGGATGAAAGTCTAGAGAAGTGAGACGAAAAATAGTTTGAAAGTTGAAACTTGGATTGATGTATTCGTTTTCTTGTCTGGTTGATTGATACGATCTAATTACTAATAGAAATGTCAAATTATTTTTTCACATATGGGTTTTACAATTGGTTAATTATACTAAATAGGCTATTATAACTTTAAACTATTCATCATCATCATCAAAAACTTATCTCAACCATGTTGGGGTCGGTTGTACCACCCCGACCGCAAATTAGCAGGTTTAGAGGTTGTTAATTGTGTGTTTAGCGTATTCTTCAAGGATTTTATTGGGTCCTTATGGTTTCTTCTTCTTGGGTTATGTTAGGAGTCTTGGAGAGGTAATTGGGTTGAGGTTAATCTGGATTTGTTAGCTTTGAGCCCTTTTTCGTAATTTTTGATTTTGTTCGCGTTTGTCATTTGGGCGTCCTCTTGACGTTATCGTGTGTCTTTTATCGTGCTTGTTAATTCCTGTAACTGGCTCGAAAGTGTTTGGAAACCAATTAAGATTATTAATGTTCATTTTACTCGAATTGCAATTTGTATAACTTTTGGACCTGGTTACAAATGGCTAAACTATCTATTATATATATACCGTTGCTCACCTAACCGCCTTATCTCTTCCGTTTCTCTTTATTTCCATCGTTTTCTTCTTCCATTCTTCTCCTTCTTCTTCGTTTCTCTTCTTCACCGGTGTCAAGTTTCGATCTTCCGTGCGAGTGTCTCCGAGAACTTCAACCCTAAAAAGAGTGAACGCTTGGGAACTCCTTGTTAAGGCAAGTATAAGCAACTATTGGCTTAAGTACATGTTAGTAGATCGTGATGGTTGTGTTTTTCCTTGCAGGTATAAGCAACTATTGGCTTAAGTACATGTTGGTAGATCGTGATGGTATACACAGCTCCTGTTCAGTTTCTTCTTTCATTTGTACAAAGAAACACAGTTTCGGACAACCTCTGTTCGCGTCCTTCTTCTTCAGGTCTGACCGGTCGGCCCTGAAGCCCCGACAGGTCGAATTTCGAATCTGGGAGGCACCCGACTAGTCGGATAACCCAGCGATTGGTCAGCTGGGCAACATTAAAGGATTGTAAACCTTCATGAAAAAGACCTTCATGATTGACTGAGACTACGTGGAGACCTAGAATAGACCACCCTAATGATTAACTATGGGCGCATATCATGAATAATCTTTGGAGCTGAGATGTATTCATGAGTATTATATATTTGTTAAGCACCTCCCCATGGGTGTTGGTTTATGACATTTTGGTACTCTTTCTCTCATAATGAGACACAATTGGAAAACAACCGAGTATTAGATGCCTTAAAACTACATCATCATGCACAGTTAGTAGCGGTAGATAATTGAATTAGGGTTGGCTAGTAACTAACCTTGTTCTCCATTAGCTTGATTTGCATAGCATCTGGCAGTATTATCCTTGCCCTCAAATCTCGATCATGAAAACGGATAAGTATTGGCTTGTTATGTGCTTTTGAGGTCTTGCTATAGTCATGGACATTGACTTGCCTGTACGTTTGCACTTGAGTATAACCCCATGATTTGTTATTTGTTTTCATTATGGTTATGCAATGTCCTGATATATGCTTGATTGGTTGTGTCTGACTCTACTCCGCCTCGGTCTTAGGATACTCAACAGGGTTGAATTTGGTTTAGCATGCTTGTTGCCGCTGCATTGTGCTCACGTCTTGGGGGTTCTGAACCCCACGAAACTGAGACTCATTCGTACCCTAGCCCGGTTGATGGTGTTCTCTTATGTCACGCTCTCAAATTTGGGAGAATATGGTAAATGTAGAAGCCACCTAATACAGTGTCTCTCTACCATGAATCTAATGCATACATTATTCAGTGCAGACTTGCCTAGTATACGACCTTGCACTTATATCTAAGCTGCCTGTTATGAAGTCTTTTAGAGACAACGCGTATTACCTTTATGTTTCTTATGCTTGTTGAATCGTTGTATTCACATATTGTTTCTGGGTGTTTCAGGCTTGGATCCCGTCCCCGACTCCTCGAAGGTCGGCCAGACTTCAGAGGAAGTCATAGAGACCCTATCTGGGCTCGATGAGTGGACTTGATGGAATCTTTCCGGAGTACGACATGGCGTCACCTGTTGGTATTTTGTTACATGACATTGTAGATAGACTATATGAATCTCATTTGTATCAAATGTAGCCTTGTCTAATCAAAAGTGATCACGAGTTTTGTTGTATTCTCTCGTTCCTCGCCCTTGCTTGATACTTACAGCTTCCACGCTTTCTATTTACACGTGTGAATGTTTCCCTTGTGTACGTGCATCTGAATTGAGTGTAGGTGTATATACACGAGAGTACGTGTGTCACTGATTAGGTAGACCCTAAACTCCGATTTCATGGGCTCGAGTTGTGACATTGGCTACATGAATTTTATTTCTCCATTCCGTTCTCTTTTGAGCTAAATCCTTCGATAAGTTAAACTTCTTCAAATATGAATCAATGATCTTTATCAATATTTTCTTCGGCCCACCCCTACCTCTTGATGGGCCATCCACTTGTATAACCAAACTTTTTTCTCACCGGTGCCATTACCGGCCTACGCTCAACATGCCCAAACCATCTTATGCGGGTTTCTCTAATCTTATTCCCTATTGGTGCTACTCCTAAATGCTCTCAAAAGCGCTCATTTTTAATTTTATCTTTCCTAGTTTACCACACATCTACCTAAATATTCTTATTTCCGCTACATTCATCTTATGAATATGAGTCTTCTTAATTGACCAGCATTCTACTCCATATGTTATAGCTAATCTAACCACTATCCTGTAAAATTTAGCCTTCAATTTCATTGGCATTCGTCTGTCACAAAACACTCCAGAAGCTAGTATCTACTTCAGCCATCCAACTTTTATCATATGCTCCACATTTTCGTCAATCTCTCCATCCTTACTAATTATCGAGCCTAAATGCTGAAAAGAATTTCTACGTGGTATCTCATGGGTTTTAATTTTGACAGTGGTTTCAACAGTTTGTATCAACACTTTGTATATGTCCACTAAAGTTGCAATCGATATATTTTGTTTTTATATGGCTTATTTTGAAGCCTCTAGATTCTAATGCTCCTCACCATCTCTCAAGTTTTGCATTTACACCATCTCTTGATTCATCCACAAATACTATATTATCTGCAAATAACATACACCAAAGTACTTCTTTTTTAATATTCACAGTTAATTAATCAATAATTAATGCAAAGAGATAAGGGCTTAAAGTTGATCCCTGATGTAAACCTATAGTCACGGAAAATCCATCTGTTTCTCCACATGTGGTTCTTACATTTGTTACTGCTACTTCATATATATCCTTAAAATTTTCAATGTAACATCTGAAGATATTCTTTTTCTTCAAAACCTACCAAATTAAATTCTTCAGTACCCTATCATAGGTTTTTTCTAAATAAATAAAGACAACGTGTAGATTTTTCCTCTTTGCTTGATATTTTTCCATTAATTGCCTAAGTGTAAAGATAGCTTTTATAGTTGATCTTCTTGGCATAAAACCAAATTGATTTTCAGAGATCTTAGTCTTCTATCTCAGTTTTTGCTCCATTATTCTGTTCCATAACTTCATAGTATGACTCATAAGTTTAATCCCTTAATAGTTGGTATAATTTTGTAAATCTCCCTTATTTTATATATAAGTACTACAATGCTTCTTCTCCATTCATCTGACATTTTTTTTATCACAAGTATCTTATTGAATAGTCTACATAACCAACTCACCCGAACCTCTCCTAAGCATTTTCATACCTCTATCAAAATACCATCTAGGCATGCTGCCTTTTCTGTCTTCATTCACTTCAATGCGTCCTTCACTTTCACCCCTCTAATTCTACGGAGAAAAGTATGCTCTAGTGATGAAGTATCCTCCTTAACTCTTGTATTCCCCA
The DNA here is from genome assembly GCA_037013555.1 of Sextonia rubra. Classification (NCBI taxonomy): domain Eukaryota; kingdom Viridiplantae; phylum Streptophyta; class Magnoliopsida; order Laurales; family Lauraceae; genus Sextonia; species Sextonia rubra. The sequence goes on along the minus strand of JASUAD010000001.1, from coordinate 10,910,451 downwards.
AATGTTTTTCATTTAGAAGTTTGCTAAAATATTCCTTCCACTTTTCTTTAATGTCGTTGTCATTCACCAGAACATTTTCCTCACTGTCCTTAATATATTTGACACGATCTAAGTCCCTACTTTTCTTTTCTCTTATTTTTGCGAGCTTAAAAATATTTTTTTCTTCTTCTCTTATTCTCAACATATTATAGAGGTCATCGTATGTTTTGAACTGTGCACTACTTACTACTTTCTTAGCTTATTTCTTTGCCTTCTTATACAGCTTAAAATTTTCCATACTCTTAATCTCCTGCCAAACTTTATAGCAATGTCTTTTATGTCAAATAACTTCCTAAACCTCCACACTCTACAACCATGTTTCTTTATTAATATGTCTCTTTCCTTTTGATTCTCCAAGTACCTCCTTTGCAACATTCCTAATGCAATTTGTCATTTGATTCCACATTACTGTAGTTTCTCATTCAATATTCCATTCTCCCTTTTCAATCATTTTGTCCTTAAATATATTTGCTCTTTCCCCCTTCAAATCTCTCCACCTTGTTTTAGGGTTTATTTTGCTTACTACCGCTCTCTTTCTACTTCTAATGTAAATATCTAAAACTCCGAACCTATGTTGCGTAGTCAGACTCTCTCTTGGGATAACTTTACAATCTTTATAAGCCAATCGATCCTATTTTCTAACTAGAAAAAAGTCTATCTAACTCCTATTACTCCCACTTTTATAAGTAATTAAATGCTCATCTCTCTTTTTAAAGTAAGTATTTGCTACTACAAGATCAAATACCATTGCAAAGTTCAATATAGTGTTTCCGGATTCATTCTTTTCTCCAAAACCTTGCCCTGCATGCACTCTCTCATATCCTTTATTATATCTTCCTATATGCCCATTTAAATCCCCTCCAAGGAAAATCTTATCATTATTTGAGATTTCTAGCATTAAATTATCCATCTCCTCCCAAAATTGTCTTTTCACACTTTCCTTTAGTCCTACTTGAGGAGCATATGCACTAATGATATGAATTATGTCTTTCTCTAGTACTAATTTAATTACTATAATTCTATCACCAAACCTCTTTACCCCCACAATTTTTTCTTTCAAATCTTTATCTACAACTATACCCACTCCATTTCTTTATTACTCTTTCATGCATAAAAAAACTTATACCCATCTATGAGCTCCTTAACTTTATTCCCTTTCCACTTTGTCTCTAGTATACAAATCATACTAATTTTTCTTCTTTTCATTACTTCAACCAACTCCATGCTCTTGCCTGTTAAGGTTCTTATATTCTAAATAGCAAGTCTAATTTTTCTATTCCTCCTCTTCTTCTCATGGACTAACTTCTTTAACCGCGCACTAGCTTAGAGTCATGCGATAGCCCTTGTACACTTTTCACTGTAACCAGGCGACGCTGCAATGCGTCGCTTAAAGTGGGGAATGCCCTAGCTTTATCGCAAAAAATTGTTATCTCAAAATTCATGTTTGGGTTGTGACAAAGTTTTATATTGGCTGTCAACCTACCTAACGCAACCCTCATCCTTTACCCGGATTTGGAACCGGCAGCAAAAACTAGCGGAGTTTATAACTTTAAACTATTAAATGCATAATTATGGATAATTCTAAATAATATCTGAATTCATTGATTGAAAATGTTAACTAAGTACATGCAATCACACATCATACAAGACAAATGTTCTTGTTTAATATGGGGACTCTTGTCCATCATAATTCATAGATACATGGCTTAATTCTCATGATCACATTTATGGTGTTTTCTTTCTTAAAAAGATTCCCCCCAACCTTTTATATATTTAATTTTTTTATCTTGATTTTTTTTTATAAAAAAATCATTCATTCAAACTCAAAAAAATTACATGTAGAATATGTTGTCTAATAAAACTTGCACAAAAATGCCACAAAACCATCATATCGCCCATAAATTTAACATGCTTAGCTAGCTTGTGTGCCACTTTGTTACCCTACCTACTCATGTAAGTCACTTTATTATCATTGAAGCATTTTGACAACACTTGAACCTCATCAAACATAAAATCCTGTCTTTAAGGTAGGAGAAAATGAATATAGAGCCTCAACCATCCTCAATGAGTCACTTTCAAGAATCACTTCTCATATCCCTAAATGATTAAATAATTAATAACCCTTGAGAAAACCAAAATTGTCAAATATTCGGACATTTTGAATGCATCGGTTGAGTTATTATTTTCTCATTTCGTGATTAATAAAATAAGAATTCCTTCATAATGGTATTTGTGACTGTTAGCTAGCATCTGTTATTGGAGCCCAAGTATGACTCAAAGCCTCCACAGCACCAAAGGCATCCTGTGACAATGGCCCCACCAAAGACAATAACCTTAGGAAAAGGGATTTAAGCATCTCATATATATTTTCTAACATGTGAACAGTTAGATTTACACCTCTCATGACCGTGGCAATGACTATAGTCACACGCTACTGATGTTGATGAGACTTCAACCCTAATCCAAAACTAGTGACAAAAAGATAATTGGGTATGACTGAAGTGGCTGTGACAATGACGTTAAGCTGATTAAATATTGAGCTTTTTTTTGCAAAAAGAAAACATATTAATCACAAAATAAAAACCACCACTCATAAACATACAAAAAACACATCTATAAATTACCCAACATTATGCTTCACAATTTATATTTTATCAATATTGATAGTTATCCGTCCATTTATTGAAGTGGCCAATACTAAAGTCATGTTTTTTTTTTATTGCTTTGTACCCCAATCTTATGGGGGCTAGGACCCCTGGCCCTCTAGTGAAGAAAGATAGCTAGGGTACGGTTGGGGAACCAGGTTTAATGGGTGGAGGAGACTTCTCATGTACCACGTCCTTAGATGAGCACATATTTACAAGAAGTCATGTTTAAATTTTAATCCTCACATATGGTTGATATCAAAAGGGACTAGTTATTTGAACTCAAGGTTTGACTCAATTTACTCACCCCTTTTTTTAAAAAAAAATATGTGAAATTATCCAAATCCCCACTCTCTTTTCTCTCCCACTCACCTTCTCTACCTCCCCTCCTTTCTCCTCCCCTTCCCCACCTCTCCTCTCAGCGACGATCGCCAGCTTTGGCTGAGGGGAAGAGGGAGACAGAGAGGGAGGGTGAGGGAGAGGGAGGAGACCCATCCTGTAACACCCCGATCCCTTTGAGCCGGATTAGTGGCTCATTAGTGTGTTTTGCTTTGATTAACTCTTTCGGATTTGGTTTTGGGCCTTGGATAGGTAGTTGAGTGACCTTTGACCTGGACTAGGTAGTTCTAAGCCCTTTTTCGTAATTTTGCTTTTGCTTTGCTCATATCATATTTGCATCATCTTGGTGTCAGCACGCGTATTTCGTTGAGCTCGACAATTTCCGTAACTGTGTCAGATCCGTTTAAAGTCAATTGGAGAAGTTGGACCCCCGTGTGACTTGAACTGTAATTAGTCCAAACTCATTGGATCTTGTGTTAAACTTCCAAACCTATATAAGTAAGTTAGCTCCAGATGTCTCTCTCTCCTGCTCATTTCATTCCTCAACGTTGCATGCAAGGAGAATTCAGGAGCTCACGTTCTCTCTCTCTCTCTCTCTCTCTCTCTCTCTCTCTCTCTCCCTTCTCTTCATCCTCTTCTCGTTCTAAGTTGGGTTGGGAGCTTGCACCCACCGATTGGGTTCTTTTCTTCTCCCCTCTCTGTAATTGCTTAGGTAAGTGGGTTTTGCATTCTTCATCTTCGATTGGATTCCTTCTCCAAGCTATGTGTGTTTCCCTCATCTCATGCATGTGCTATTGCTTTGATTTGTTTCGATTTTTAGTGGATTTGGAGCTTGAGGTTGTGGATTGATAGAGCTTTGAGGCAAGTATAAGTACAAGCTTGATAACACATATGGGTATTTTGTTTGATGGCTTTGATTTCCTCTTATTCTTTGTCTAGCATGTTTTACAGCCACATTTTGTGAATTTGAAACCTCTGTAACTCATTTTGTTCAGCTTCTGTACCGAATTTCAGTTTCTGTAACTATCCCGAATTTGTGTTCTGTATTGTACGGCTAAGCCGTAAGTTTCTACGGCTCACATTCCAGAGCCTCGAAATTGCACTTTTGTTCTACGGCTAGGCTACGGCTAAGCCGTAATTTGTCCTACGGCTGAGCCGTAAGCTAGCCGTGACCCAAACCGTAACTCAGCCGTGAATTAAATCTCTGATCAGTCAAAACTTTTCCAACACAGAACTCCTACGGTGTGGCTACGGCTAAGCCGTGAAATGCTACGGCCAAGCCGTGGATTGGTCTACGGCTAAGCCGTATACTGACTGTAGCTTAGCCGAAAAAGATACCAGATCAGAGGTGAAAGGATGATCAGTTTAGCTGTGTTTTGTACGGAACCAAGGTGAAGCCGTAGTGCATATTACGACGAGCGCGTAAGATGTCTCCGGCTCAACCATAGGTCCCTCATGGCTAAACCGTTAGGCATGGCAATTCTGAAACATAACTTAGGATAATGGTGAGACTTATAGGGCTCAAATACAGGTTAACCACCCTTCGTAAACCGGCCCAATGGATTCCTTGAATCACATGAATAGTCTGTTAGGCTGTGACTTATGCATGTGAGTGTTGATCACTGTTAAGCACCTCCCCATGGGTGTTGGTTTAAGGGACGTCGGTGCACGCAAAGATTACGCAACATTTTGATGGCAACGGTGCATTGACTAACTTAAAACTACATCAACATGCACGGTTAGTGACAGTGAACAACTAGCTTAGGACTGGCTTGTAATGAACCTTGACTCCGTATTAAATCTGAGATGCATTGCATATTGTTTATGGTTTTGCCCTCTGTTCTGTTAATCTATGTTATGCATTCCTCAGTCATTTTTGTTTTCGTCCTGTATATCTGTTCTATGCTTCGTTCCGCACTATGCTTTGATCTATGCTGTGCTTTGGATTTATATCTATGCTCTGCTGGCTTTGTTTATCTCTGAGTTTGGGTATTCCCTGGTGGCTCTGCCCAGAGGTTAATACGTGAGGATAAGATCCGGTCTTTGCCATCGGTGAGTCCGAAGCGGATAATCTCCCATTTCTTTGAATTTGATTTGATTGGTGTTAGTTTGGCTCTACTCAGCCTCAGCCCTAGGATGCCCGACGGGGTTACCTCTGGCTTAGATCTCTGTATCTCTGTATAACTGCAGTGTTGCTTTGTCTTGGGACCCCGGAACCCAGGAAACCGAGACCCGCTTGTACCTTTGGCCTGGACAGCGGTGTTCTCCTCTGCTCTGCTCTCTAATTGAGAGAACATGGTTAACGTAGTAGCCAACTAGTTCAGTATTTCTATGTTTTGATTCACATATCATGCTCTACTTCTACGCACGATTTGCTTAGCATACTAAGATGAAATTCTGCAATTACTATTCTGTCCTTATTCTATTTGATACTATGAGTGTTTCACCCCTGTTACTTGTATTTGCTGGATCGTTGTATTCATTTGTGTTGTCTGTGGTGTTGCAGGCACAGCTACCTTGCCCAGCTCCCCGGCGGTCGAGGAGGCTGCAGGGGCGAGTGTAGAGGCACCCTCAGGTTTGGCAGAGTGGGCCTGATCATCTCTGCCGAGTGCGTTCATGCATACTTCCAGTGGCTTTTCGTTTTGGGATTTTGAGAGACTGTATTTGGACTTTGGACATGGACTTGTATTCTGTGTATTTTGTATATATTGATTTTGGTGTGTATTTGGTTTTATATCAGTGTAATTGCCTTTGTTGTTTCCGTTTCGTATTTGCTTTGGGCTTCCGCTATTTTCTTTGTTGCTTGCTATGATATCTACAGCTTCCGCGTTCGTCTATTTCGCACGTGTTAGATCCCTTGTGTGTGTGCATCTGGACTGGGTTTGGGTGCACGTGCACGGGAGTACGTGTGTCACCGGTTTAGCTTTTCGCTAACCCCCGATTTCCGGGCTCGGGTCGTGACATACGTATTGTATGGTATCAGAGCATGCTAGTTATAAGCATGTAGGCATCTAAGATCGTGGTGAGATAACGCTATCAACTATTTGACTCGAAGTCTCATATGTTGATTGGGATTTGACTAACTCAGAGTATTTTATATTTGTGTACTATATTTCTTTTCCTTTTGCAGGATGGCATCAGGATCAGGATCTCGGGATGAGAATCAACAGGGCCATAACGGTGATAGTGGATCGGTACCCCCACACATCAGTAGTGAGGAGCGGATGATGATGATGATGCAGTCGATGCAATCATTACAGGCACAGATGGCATCCATGGTAGATAGGCAGAGTCAGGCTGCTGCAGTAGCATCACCTCGTATAGATCAACAGGTGATTTTCCAGCCTAAGGAATCAGATCCTAATGCTCTTTTTGACAAGTTCCGTAAGCGAGGGGCGACTGAGTTTCATGGGATAGAGGATGCATTACAGGCTGAGCAATGGTTGGAGCAGACTGAAGAGCTATTTGATACGATTGTGTGCAGTAACAAGCAGAAAGTAGTGCTCACAGCCTCTATGCTTCGGAGTGTAGCTAAGACATGGTGGAGGAGTGTTAAGACCTCATTCCAGACTATGCCCAGTGCCACAGTTTGGGAGACCTTCAAGCAGCAATTCCGTCGGAAGTTCATGCCTCTCCACATTCAGCGGGCCAAGGAAGTGGAATTCTTCAACCTTCAGCAGAGACAGATGCCAGTTGCAGATTATGTACACAAGTTTACAGAGCTGTCCCACTTCGCAGAGGATATGGTAAACACTGAGCATAAGAAGGTGACTCGCTTCGTAAACGGCCTGAATCCGAGACATAAACGCCACGTGGTTGCTTGTATGTGGCCGGCTACATTGGATGACGCTATTGACAGGGCCTACGATGCAGAGGCCATCTTCGAGGAGGAGCGAACTGAGGCTAAGAGGACGGCAGGCTTCAGTGGCAGAAGTCAGTTTCAGAAGAAGTTCAAGGGTAAACAGGGCAGTTCGAGCAGTACTCAGGTGAATTGCAATCACTGTGGGAAGGATCACCCCACCGACAGATGTTGGAGGAAGAGTGGGGCTTGTTTCGGGTGTGGCTCTACGGATCACAGGCGGGCCCAATGCCCGAAGTTTCAGTCCTCTCCACAGACGAGACAGGCAGGATCTACAGCGCAGGGCAGATCTCAGCCAGCTCGCCCAGCCCAGAAGCAGAACCGCCAGACAGCCCGAGCCTATGCTGCTACGCATGAGAGCGCGGAGGAGGCCACGGTAGTGGAAGGTAAAATTTTAATTTATGATGCTGAAGCTTTAGCCTTATTTGACTCCGGGTCTACGCGTTCGTACGTAGCACCCCATTTTGCTGTGCAGCTTCGACAGCGACCCACACCACTCCCGTACTTGTTGTTAGTATCCACTCCGGTTGGTAAGCGGGTGGAGTGCAGTGTTTTCTACCCTCAGTGTGATGTGCGGATAGCTGGTCATCAGCTCCCAGTAGACCTCGTGTTGCTCACAACACTGGATTTTGATGTGATCCTTGGTATGGACTGGCTTGCGAGATATCATGCGTGTATCAATTGCTACAGCAAGGCTATCTACTTTGATTTGGGCAGCGGATTCCGATTTGAGGGCAGCCAGACGAAGTGCCCAAGGCGTGTGATATCTGCTTGTAAGGCAGACAGGATGCTTCGTAAGGGATGTGAGGGATTTCTCGCATTCATCTCAGAGAAGAAAGATCAGCGACAGCTCAGTGAGATCCCAGTAGTTAGTGAGTTTCCGGATGTCTTCCCGGAGGATGTGCCAGAGTTGCCACCGGTTCGGGAGGTAGAATTTGCTATTGACTTGATGCCAGGTTCAGCACCCATCAGTAGAGCTCCATATCGTATGGCACCTGCAGAATTGTTGGAATTGAAGAAACAGTTGCAAGATCTGCTGGATAAAGGGTTTATACGCCCAAGTGTTTCACCTTGGGGAGCTCCTGTATTGTTTGTTAAGAAGAAGGATGGCAGTTTCCGGATGTGCATTGACTACAGGCAGTTGAATAAAGTGACTATCAAGAACAAATATCCATTGCCTAGGATTGATGAGTTGTTCGATCAGCTTCAGGGTGCAGCTTACTTCTCTAAGATTGACTTGAGGTCAGGATATCACCAGCTCAGGGTGAAGGATGAGGATGTTCCTAAGACAGCTTTCAGGACTCGGTATGGACACTACGAGTTCCTTGTCATGCCATTTGGTTTGACGAATGCACCCGCAGCTTTCATGGCGTTGATGAATAGGGTGTTTACTTCCTTCTTGGACCAGTTTGTTGTAGTCTTCATAGATGACATATTGGTCTATTCGAAGACTGCTGAGGAACATGCAGACCATTTGAGGAAAGCATTGCAGCTGCTTAAAGATCACAAGTTGTATGCAAAGTTGTCCAAGTGTGAGTTTTGGCTCGAGCAAGTTACGTTTTTGGGTCATAAGATTTCTAGAGATGGATTGTTGGTGGATCCGGCTAAGATTGAGGCAGTAGTCCATTGGCCCCGTCCTAGATCAGTGACAGAGATTCGGAGTTTTCTGGGTTTGGCGGGATATTACCGCAGGTTTGTGCAGGACTTCTCGAAGATCTCAGCCCCACTGACTCAGTTGACTCGGAAGAAGGTCCCGTATGAGTGGACAGAGAAGTGTGAGCGTAGTTTCCAGATGTTGAAAGAAAAGCTCACTACGGCGCCAGTGTTGACTCTCCCGGATGGTAGTGAAGGATTCGTGATCTATTCCGATGCTTCTCGAGTTGGATTAGGCTGTGTACTGATGCAGAATCAGAAGGTGATTGCCTATGGATCCCGACAGCTGAAAGAACATGAGAAGAACTATGCCACACATGACTTGGAGCTAGCAGCCATTGTATTTGCACTGAAGTTGTGGCGGCATTACTTGTACGGTGTGAAGTTCGAGGTCCATTCCGATCATCACAGTCTGCAGTACTTGTTTGATCAACATGACTTGAATATGAGGCAGCGTAGATGGTTGGAGTTTATCAAAGACTACGACTTTCCGATCAAGTACCACCCAGGCAAGGGAAATGTAGTTGCAGATGCACTTAGCAGGAGGACAGACAGTCTTCAGGTGTTGGCAGGATTCTATATGCTTGTGCATGATCAGCCTGTTGAGGTTCGGATGGTAGGTGAGTCGGTGACATTAGCTACTACCGTCGTGTTTCAGCCTGAGGTGATTCAGCAGATCAAGGATCGCCAGTTTGAGGATCCTCTCCTGGTGAAGTTCAGAGATCGGATTGCAGATCGACCGGATTTTAGCTTGGTAGACGGAGTTTTATACTTCAGGAATAGGTTGTGTGTTCCCGCTGTGGATGAGCTGAAAGATAAGTTGATGACAGATGCGCACGATGCCCGATATACGATGCACCCCGGGAGTACGAAGATGTACCGGAACTTGAAAGATAGATTTTGGTGGAACAATATGAAGCGGGAGATCGCAGGGTTCGTAGCTCGATGTTTGACCTGTCAGAGGGTAAAAGCTGACCATCAGCGACCTCCAGGATCATTGCATCCATTGCACACTCCGCAGTGGAAGTGGGAGCACATTACGATGGATTTCGTCTCCGGTTTTCCGCCGACCAGCAGAAAGAACAATGCGATCTGGGTAATAGTGGACAGATTGACCAAGTCAGCGCATTTCCTTCCGTTCAAGAAAGGGATGACATTCACAGAGATGGCCAGGAAATTTGTTGACGAGATAGTCAGATTGCATGGCACCCCAGTATCGATTGTGTCGGATCGTGATAGTCGTTTTGTGTCTTCATTCTGGAGAGCATTTCAGGAAGCTATGGGCACGAAGTTGAGTTTTAGTACGGCATACCACCCCCAGACTGACGGACAGTCGGAGCGTACCATTCAGACATTGGAGGATATGCTCAGAGCTAGTGTGCTGAACTTCGAGAAGGAATGGGATACGCATCTAGCATTGTGTGAGTTTGCCTACAACAACAGCTTCCACGAGAGTATTGGTATGGCGCCATATGAGGCTCTATACGGACGCAAGTGCAGGACCCCAGTGTGCTGGGAAGAAGTTGGAACTAGAAGTTTTCATGGTCCGACGATCATAGCTGAGACGACAGAGAAAGTGCAGAAAGTGATAGAGAATTTGAAGGTTGCTCGATCCAGGCAGAAGAGTTATGCTGATACTCGGAGGAGACCTTTGGCATTCCAAGTCGGAGATTGGGTGTTCCTTAAAGTTTCTCCGATGAAGGGCACGGTGCGGTTTGGTCAGAAGGGCAAGTTAGCTCCGAGATATGTAGGACCGTTCGAAGTCAAGAGCCGAGTTGGAGATTTGGCTTATCGGTTGACGCTTCCAGTTGAGTTCTCCGGTGTGCACGATGTTTTCCATGTGTCGATGCTCCGTAAGTATGTGCCAGATCCGAGCCATGTGATTCGCTACGATGATATTCAGATTCAGCCTAATGCCACTTACGTTGAGCGTCCGCTTCGCATCGTTGGCACACGAGAGCAGATTCTCCGTACCAGGACTATCAGATGGGTTAAAGTGTTGTGGGAACATCATGGTCCAGATGAGGCTACTTAGGAGCTAGAGGAGCAGCTAGCGCGCCAGTACCCACAGCTCTTTGCGCAGGTAGGTAGTCATTCCGAGGACAGAATGATTCTTAGTGGGGGAGGATGTAACACCCCGATCCCTTTGAGCCGGATTAGTGGCTCATTAGTGTGTTTTGCTTTGATTAACTCTTTCGGATTTGGTTTTGGGCCTTGGATAGGTAGTTGAGTGACCTTTGACCTGGACTAGGTAGTTCTAAGCCCTTTTTCGTAATTTTGCTTTTGCTTTGCTCATATCATATTTGCATCATCTTGGTGTCAGCACGCGTATTTCGTTGAGCTCGACAATTTCCGTAACTGTGTCAGATCCGTTTAAAGTCAATTGGAGAAGTTGGACCCCCGTGTGACTTGAACTGTAATTAGTCCAAACTCATTGGATCTTGTGTTAAACTTCCAAACCTATATAAGTAAGTTAGCTCCAGATGTCTCTCTCTCCTGCTCATTTCATTCCTCAACGTTGCATGCAAGGAGAATTCAGGAGCTCACGTTCTCTCTCTCTCTCTCTCTCTCTCTCTCTCTCTCTCCCTTCTCTTCATCCTCTTCTCGTTCTAAGTTGGGTTGGGAGCTTGCACCCACCGATTGGGTTCTTTTCTTCTCCCCTCTCTGTAATTGCTTAGGTAAGTGGGTTTTGCATTCTTCATCTTCGATTGGATTCCTTCTCCAAGCTATGTGTGTTTCCCTCATCTCATGCATGTGCTATTGCTTTGATTTGTTTCGATTTTTAGTGGATTTGGAGCTTGAGGTTGTGGATTGATAGAGCTTTGAGGCAAGTATAAGTACAAGCTTGATAACACATATGGGTATTTTGTTTGATGGCTTTGATTTCCTCTTATTCTTTGTCTAGCATGTTTTACAGCCACATTTTGTGAATTTGGAACCTCTGTAACTCATTTTGTTCAGCTTCTGTACCGAATTTCAGTTTCTGTAACTATCCCGAATTTGTGTTCTGTATTGTACGGCTAAGCCGTAAGTTTCTACGGCTCACATTCCAGAGCCTCGAAATTGCACTTTTGTTCTACGGCTAGGCTACGGCTAAGCCGTAATTTGTCCTACGGCTGAGCCGTAAGCTAGCCGTGACCCAAACCGTAACTCAGCCGTGAATTAAATCTCTGATCAGTCGAAACTTTTCCAACACAGAACTCCTACGGTGTGGCTACGGCTAAGCCGTGAAATGCTACGGCCAAGCCGTGGATTGGTCTACGGCTAAGCCGTATACTGACTGTAGCTTAGCCGAAAAAGATACCAGATCAGAGGTGAAAGGATGATCAGTTTAGCTGTGTTTTGTACGGAACCAAGGTGAAGCCGTAGTGCATATTACGACGAGCGCGTAAGATGTCTCCGGCTCAACCATAGGTCCCTCATGGCTAAACCGTTAGGCATGGCAATTCTGAAACATAACTTAGGATAATGGTGAGACTTATAGGGCTCAAATACAGGTTAACCACCCTTCGTAAACCGGCCCAATGGATTCCTTGAATCACATGAATAGTCTGTTAGGCTGTGACTTATGCATGTGAGTGTTGATCACTGTTAAGCACCTCCCCATGGGTGTTGGTTTAAGGGACGTCGGTGCACGCAAAGATTACGCAACACTTTGATGGCAACGGTGCATTGACTAACTTAAAACTACATCAACATGCACGGTTAGTGACAGTGAACAACTAGCTTAGGACTGGCTTGTAATGAACCTTGACTCCGTATTAAATCTGAGATGCATTGCATATTGTTTATGGTTTTGCCCTCTGTTCTGTTAATCTATGTTATGCATTCCTCAGTCATTTTTGTTTTCGTCCTGTATATCTGTTCTATGCTTCGTTCCGCACTATGCTTTGATCTATGCTGTGCTTTGGATTTATATCTATGCTCTGCTGGCTTTGTTTATCTCTGAGTTTGGGTATTCCCTGGTGGCTCTGCCCAGAGGTTAATACGTGAGGATAAGATCCGGTCTTTGCCATCGGTGAGTCCGAAGCGGATAATCTCCCATTTCTTTGAATTTGATTTGATTGGTGTTAGTTTGGCTCTACTCAGCCTCAGCCCTAGGATGCCCGACGGGGTTACCTCTGGCTTAGATCTCTGTATCTCTGTATAACTGCAGTGTTGCTTTGTCTTGGGACCCCGGAACCCAGGAAACCGAGACCCGCTTGTACCTTTGGCCTGGACAGCGGTGTTCTCCTCTGCTCTGCTCTCTAATTGAGAGAACATGGTTAACGTAGTAGCCAACTAGTTCAGTATTTCTATGTTTTGATTCACATATCATGCTCTACTTCTACGCACGATTTGCTTAGCATACTAAGATGAAATTCTGCAATTACTATTCTGTCCTTATTCTATTTGATACTATGAGTGTTTCACCCCTGTTACTTGTATTTGCTGGATCGTTGTATTCATTTGTGTTGTCTGTGGTGTTGCAGGCACAGCTACCTTGCCCAGCTCCCCGGCGGTCGAGGAGGCTGCAGGGGCGAGTGTAGAGGCACCCTCAGGTTTGGCAGAGTGGGCCTGATCATCTCTGCCGAGTGCGTTCATGCATACTTCCAGTGGCTTTTCGTTTTGGGATTTTGAGAGACTGTATTTGGACTTTGGACATGGACTTGTATTCTGTGTATTTTGTATATATTGATTTTGGTGTGTATTTGGTTTTATATCAGTGTAATTGCCTTTGTTGTTTCCGTTTCGTATTTGCTTTGGGCTTCCGCTATTTTCTTTGTTGCTTGCTATGATATCTACAGCTTCCGCGTTCGTCTATTTCGCACGTGTTAGATCCCTTGTGTGTGTGCATCTGGACTGGGTTTGGGTGCACGTGCACGGGAGTACGTGTGTCACCGGTTTAGCTTTTCGCTAACCCCCAATTTCCGGGCTCGGGTCGTGACACATCCCCCTCCGCTGGAGCTAGCAATCATCGCCCGGATGGGAGTTGGGGAAGAGGAGGAGAGAAGAGGGTAGGCATTTGGGTAATTTCACATATCTTTTTCTAGAAAAAGAGAGGCGAGTGAACTGAATTAATACTTGAGTTTAAGTAGCCAGTCTCATATCAAAATTTAATGTTGCATTCAAGCATTCAATGCCATGTTCTAAGAAGGCCCAGATGCCAAGCGTGTGGTGGGCATGAAATTTAAACACCTAAACATTTAATGTCATGTACATAAAAGTAGACTTGGCAAACAGGTATGGTTGATTAAATTTGGGTTGGGCCAATCCGAATTTGTTGGTTCCAGTCCTAATCCGATTCGTTTTTAAAACGGCTTGGAAACCTTCAACCTGCACCCATGGCAGGTCAACCTGACCTGACCCACCTAACCTGAATTTGATCTAGGTTAAGTCAGGTTGACACGACTTAACACATTTAATTCCCATTTTGTGTATGATTTAACTTATTTTCTGTTATCCAATTTCATTTGTAATACTCTCCTTACATCTAAATTCATTTAAAATACTGCATTGAGCATGAATTTATAATTTATCAATTTTCAAGGTATAAAAAATAAAGAATCTATAAATATTTTCTAGCTCATTTATTGAGATAATCTCTTTTTAATTTTTGTTCAGTTTTATAATTCCATATTTGAGGATGAGTATAAGACTCATCAATGATATTGTATTTCATTCATATCCATATTTTAGATGTAAATTTCTATGCCAACATAAAAATAAAGGATACATATCAATATCAATATTTTAACTACAAAAACATCATATTGTCAAATAAAAAAATAAGATTTATATTCTAAGTATCAAAATTTTATATAACTTCTACACAAAAGATTAAGAGTACATAGTTTATGGTCCATATGAATAAGAAAAGTCACATAAAAATTGAAAAGTCATGGTAACTTAATAAAATTTAAACGAGTTAAACGGGTTAGGGGGTCAGCCCTAACCCGACCCATTTTTATACAAGTTGGTAAACCCTAACCCGACCCGTATTTCAAACGAGTTGGGTTAGGAAAGTTTGGACCAGGTCAGTCAAGTTGGCGGGCTGGGCTGGATTTTACCAGCTCTACATAAAAGTTCAACATATCACATGCACCATAGAGGTTGGTTAATTAACATCATCTTTCAAAGTGGCCAAATATCAAATATGTGGTCACCTTGAAAGTTTTGACATTTGCATCAAACCAATGAGCAATGATCAACATCATATTGTAAAGCGGCCCCATATCAACCAAGTAGTTTTTTTAAGGTACCCTATCGAAGGAGGCTGGGACTCAAGGTTGTCCACATATGTGGAAACAAAAGCCCACAGATGTGGAAAGAGTAGTATACTAGGGATTGATCCCTTGGTAGCCCTCAATAGCCAGGTGACATCAACCAAATAGATTGGTTTAAAGTTTTGACATTTGCCTTCAATTAACTACTTAAAATCAACATCATATTTGAAAGTGACCCGCAATGAGATTAAGGTACTTGATTAGTAATAAATAAGATTTTGCTAGTCATGTCATCAGTTTTAAATATATATATATATAGATGCAAAATGTAATGGTAGGACAAACTCCTATTAAAGTGAAATTTGAAGATGTCACTAGAAGGATGAGATCCAAGGTGAATGATTCATACTATCATATGAGTTCCAAGGTGGAGTTTTATATATCTATTACGTGAAAGCTAGTAAGAGATGTGATAGGAATTTGTAGCTGGACTCCCAACATTCACCCAGGCACAGTGTTGGGGATATGTGCCTCTGGCCTGCGACATAAATGCCCAACGCTCCATAACAAGTCCCTGTCAAGACAAGGAGGTCCAACCACATCTATAAATAGAATGGGGAGCTCTAAAAGAGGAGTAAATTCTCACAGTAGCAGTCGTTTTTCTTTTAGGCATGAGATATGACAATACAATTTACATATGTTAATGTAACATATGTAAATTTTATGTATGTAAGTTTTACACATGTGTTTCACTTTACAACATTTGTCTACTAATATTATTTTCATACCATTTACGCATATGATTTAGTTTACCACGTTTATTTCAACTACATGCGTATATATATGAAAATCATTTTTATAAATGGGCTTTGATTCTGTGAGAACTGTTCTCATACACCCACCGTAAAAACTTTTTGCGGGGCCCACTTGTGGGTCCCATTAGGGGATGAGACTAGGAGGATGGAAAGATCTATATGGAACTACCCCAAATATCAACTTTGGCTCCAGTCACATTTCTTTTACCCTTTCATCCATGGCCAAAAAATTTAGTCCATTCGGATTAGTGCACAGTCAATCCAACGGTCCAGTAAATTCGAATTTGACCGAAATCTGGAGAGTGACTATCAGGGAGGTCTCTGTGTATTACAAGGTTTGGATTGGATGACATATAAGCTCCACCTAGAGTTTTTATAAAAAAAATGGTGAGAATTAGTTCTCATAAGATTATTTACCTTTATAAATTATATATGTGTGTGTGAGAAAATTTTCAGAATGCCCATTTGGAAGGGCATTTTTGCTCTATTTGTATCAGCCAATTAGAGTTAGCTCATGTGGAGAATTTTTCTCCTTCTTTAAAAGCGACATCATCAATTACCTATTTACCTTTTGCTGCCTTTTTGAGTCTTTGCATGTGTCTCTATGAAATCTCAAGATGGTTGGACATAGGATTTCATGATGGGCCGGGTTTATAAAATCTAGACCTTTGAATTATAAAAATAGCTAGAGATAAGATTACATGAGTGGTCCACTTATAAAACTTAAGGCTTTAAGGTTTAGAATCTCAAAAACAGGTGAAAGTATGACTAAATGGGTGGGCTGGCTTATTAAAAGAAAAAACCACGGATTAAATCACTCCACTGGTGGAGATCACTTCAAATCTCATTAATTTCAATATATTTTAATTCCATGCAAATAAACAATCGCATTCTCTATATATATATAAAAAAAAAGAACTTTCTGTGTATTCCAAATTCATGGAAAGATACATGCCGACCTATACAAGATATCCATCTCAAGTGGTTAGCTTTTCATTTCCATGATCTTCTCTTCTGTGAGAGGAGGCTAAATCCATGAATGAGGCCCACCTTTCAACGGTCAAACTATCTACCGAAATGCTAGATGTGCAGAGTGCCCAAAAATCAAAAGGATTCTCCTCAGTGGCCAAACACTTTGTTGTTTGCCTCTGTGTTGATTTAATATATAACGTTTTTTCTACCAAAAAAAATTTTAATATTAATGTTTGTTACTGTGATAACCTACAGTGCATTGGTTTGGGTATTCGCACAACCCAAGCTCAATTTGAGCTGGATACCAAATTTCACAATTCCATTTGCTTTGCAACGGTATAAGGTTTTTCAAAAACAAATAAAAAATACTGAAATATTACAGTGCAGGTACCATGGTCCATATATAATATATATAATATAAACGTTCATAAAGAAGTCAAGTAATCATATTAAATTTGATTGTCTCATACCCAAGCTCAACCCAACCCAAATAGATGAGGGTTTAAATCTAAGCTCAAAATTAATTGACTTGCAGCCCAAACATGCCCAACCCAAAGTTCACATTTTGTCCTATTTGGTCATGTGGTTCCACCATTGGCCCAACCCAAGTTGCACCTTAGATAAGACATCGTTATCCTTCTATGATGATGATGAGCATATAATAGCCAATTATTTTTTGGTAATCCAACAACCTACGAGAGAGCCCGCGTGCAGGATAAAAGCCTAGAGAAGTGAGAAGAAATATAATTTGAAAGCTGAAACTTGGATTGATGTATTCGTTTCTTGTTTGGTTGATTGATACGATTTAATCACTAATATAAATATCAAATTATTTTTTCACATATGGGTTTTACAATTGGTTAATTATACTAAACAGGCTATTATAACTTTAAACTATTAAATGCATAATTATGGATAATTCTAAATAATATCTGAATTCATTGATTGAACATGTTGACTAAATACATGCAATCACACATCATACAAGACAAATGGTCTTGTTTCATACGGGGACTCGTCCATCATAATTCATAGATACATGGTTTAATTCTCATGATCACATTTATGGTGCTTTCTTTCTATAACAAAATTCCCCCGACCTTTTATATATTTAATTTTTTTATCTTGCTTTTTTTTATTAAAAAATTATTCACTCAAACTCAAAAAATTAGATCACTGAATCAACCAGAATATGTTGTCTAATAAAACTTGGAGGAGAATACCACCAAACTATCATATTGCCTATAAATTTGACATGTTTAGCTAGGTTATGCACCACTTCATTACCCCATCTACCCACGTAAGTCACTTCATAACTACTGAACCATTTAAGCAACACTTGAACCTCATCAAACACAAAATCCTGGAGAAAGTGAAGATAGAGCCTCAACTATCCTCAATGTGTCACTTTCAAGAAGGACTTCTTGTATCCCTAAATGATTAAATAATTAATAACCCTTGAGAAAACCAGAATTGTCAAATATTCGGACATTTTGAATGCAACAGTTGAGTTTTTATTTTCCCATTTCGTGATTAATAAAATAAGAATTCCTTCATAATGGTATTTGTGACTGTTAGCTAGCATCTGTTATTGGAGCCCATTTATGACTCAAAGCCTCCACGGCACCAAAGGCATCCAGGGACAATGGCCCCACCAAAGACAATAACCTTAAGAAAAAGGTATTTAAGCATCCTCTATATTTTTTTCAACATGTGAACGGTTAGATTTAAGCCTCTCATGACCGTGGTAATGGCTATAATCACATGCTACTGATGTTGATGAGACTTCAACCCTTAGAAATAACAAAACGTCCAAAACTAGTAGTGACAAATAGATAATTGGGTATGACTGAAATGGCTGCGACAATGACGTTAAGCTGATTAAATATTGAGCTTTTTTTTGTAAAAAGAAATATATTAATCACAAAATAAAAACCACCACTCATAAACATACAGTCACATCTATAAAGCACCCAACATTATGCTTCAGCATTTATATTTTATCAATATTGATAATTATCCATCCATATTGTGAAGTGGCCCATGCTAAAGTCATGTTTTTTTTATTATTTGGTACCTTAGTGGGGCTGGACCCCTAGCCCTCTAATGAAGAAAGATAGCTAAGGCGAGGTTTGGGAACTGCATCTGGTCGATGGAGAAGACCTCTCATGTATCACATCCTTTGATGAGGACATATTTACAAGAAGTCATGTTTAAACTTTAATCCTCACATATGGCCAATATCAAAAGGGATTTAGTTATTTGAACTCAAAGTTTAACTCAACTCACTTACCCCTTTTTTTTTAATGTGCGAAATTACCTAAATGCCCATCCTCTTTTCTCCCCCACTTACCTTCTCCACCTCTACTCCTCTTTCCTCCCCTTCCCCACCTTTCCTCCCAGCAATGATCCCCCGCTTTGGCGAAGGGGAAGAGGGACAGGAAGTGGGAGACGGAGAGGAAGGGTGAGGGAGATGGAGGGGACCGTTCCCCTCTGCTGGAGCCGGTAATTGTCGACGGGATGGGAGTTGGGGAAGGGAAGGAGACAAGAGGAGAGGTGGGGAAGGTGAGTGGGGGAGAAAAGAGAGTAGGCATTTGGGTAATTTCACATACTTAAAAAAAAAAAAAAAAAAGAGGTGGGTGAACTGAATCAAAACTTGAGTTCAAATAGCTAATCTCATATCAAAATTTCATAGTTGCATTCAAGCATTCAATGCCATTATAATGCCCACTCCTATACATATGCATGATATTGTCCACTTTGGACCATGGGCCTCACAGTTTTGCTTCTGCTAGGTTTTAACCCACCAAATGCCTCATGCACAAGAAGGGTGCAAGTTCTATTTATAAACTCATTCACTTTCCTCTCTATAATTGATGTGGGACGTGAGGACATAGCAATCTACCCCTCTTTAGGCTGTATGTCCCTCACAGTAACCTGCTAGTTCATGTAGCCTGTCAGACCTCTTGGCTTGCTCACATAAGAACCCATCCACTTGTAGCAGACCACAGTAGGAACCCATACTCGAACTAGTTAAGAGTTAGCTCTGATACCATTTGTAACGCCCCACCCTATACGCATAATTTTGTTTCAGGTGGGCTTTAACTCACCAAAAGGCCTTATGGAAGATAAGGGTGCAAGCTCTATATATAAACTTATTCACTTTCCTCTCTATAATCGATGTGGGACTTGAGGACGTTACAATTATTTGTAACGCTCCAACCCTACATACATGTATGATATTGTCTGTTTTGGCCTATAGGCCTCACGGCTTTGCTTCTAGTGGGTTGAAACCCACCAAAAGGCCTCATGCAAAGTAAGAGCATAAGCTCTACATATAATCCCAATCACTTTTCTCTCTATAATGGATGTGGGATTCTAGGATGTCACAATCTACCCCTTTAGGGCTGCACATCCCTGTGTAGTAGCCTGTTAGCCCTCTTAGCCAGCCCACATAAGAACTCGCCCACTTGCACCAAACACTACAAGAAAATGCACCATCTGCAATGAAATTTAGTGAGAACTAAAGTTGTTTGTCACTATAAATTACTTTTTGCGTGACAAACGTAACAATTCGTCCCCCAATGTCATCCCTAATGAAATCCCGCCATTAGCTCAAATTTGTGCCAAAATTTGTTTTTAACGACAACTGTAATTTGTCGTTAAAGGATATTTTTGATTTGGCGACAAACACATATTAGTCACCAAATCACCATACTATACATATTGGTGCTCGAGTGTACATATTGGTGCCAAGGGGATACATTTGGGGATAAAGAAAGTGGTCATCCCCAAAAGAAACCAATCAAAATATATATGTGTTTGGGAATAGAGTGTTTGGGCACGTCTTTCTTCATCAGGTTTCAATTTTTTTTTTCTTAGGGTTTGGCTCTGCAACAACTGGGAAGGGGATTCTGCTCCTCGCCTCTCTTCCTCTTTCTCTCTGTCATCCACACGGCACCTCGCCTCTCTTCCTCTTTCTCTCTTTCTCTCCTTCTTCTACCTCTTCTTCTTCTTTCTATTTTGTATTTTTTCCCTTATTTTGGAGCTCTGTGACAACAGCCATAGGCCAGAAAGGGGATTCGACATGGTGATTATGTTGGTGGTTGACAAGGAGGAGGAACCAATTTGAAGTTTCTTTTTTGATCGGTGCTAGATTCATCCAAGGTAGGCCTCACCTAAAATCTAGGTTTCGATTTTTTTTTGAAGAAAAAATTTTTTTTTGTAATTTCTTCAAAAGTAGGTGCTTTCCCAATATCCATGTTTTTATGATGCATTTCTCGTCTTTAGTAGGATTTTCTCTTTATTTATTTTGTACTGAGTGAATTATTTTTCTTTTTTGTTATTGTTTGGGTTAGTAGTTGAGCACGGTGTGATTTTTTTTTTTTTTTTTTTGCTATTAATCCAATCTTGTCACCCTTCTATCTCTGTATCAAGTTGTTAGAAGAAGGATAAGAACCACCCATAGTCCAAATTGATTATAAAACTCCAATGCATGCCAAATTCTTAACAAAATAGGATCACCCATATTACAAATCGATGATGCATGCCAAGTTAATGAGAAAATGCCAAAGAGAAAGCAAAAGAAAAATATTACCCCAGAAGTCAACAATGGAGAAGAAGGTATTCCGAGACATCAAGGCTGGGGAGGGAGAACAGATTGTAGAACGCAGATGCTCTGCTTTTTAATTATTAGGGTATGTGAGGAGTTTCTTTGTGAAGTGGAGAGTAAAGGCATTGGAGGTTAATCATGGTGTGATTAACCAAGAATTGATCAAATTCAAATGGCCCACTCTACAAAATGATAAAATCTGGTGGTGCCCCACTTGAGCCTTGAATAACCACAAAGAATTCAGATGTGGTCCTATTCTCATCTATTTGGTCATTGACAGAAGTTGATTTGTGAACAAAGGGTGTGCCTACTATCAACTTATCAAATTATTTTTACCCTCAATTTAAATTTTAAATGCTCAGTTTAGAATTGTGATGTGAGATAAGCACCGTGAGGATTGGGTTTGGCTTTCTAACGATTTGATCATGTTGGGTTTATGTCTTGTCATCTGGTTTAGCTGGATGAGTTCACTGGGTTAGCCAGGGACTGGTTTAAGGTCAAGGGTGTTTTGGTAATTGTACCGGGGCTTTCTTGGTGGCCAAGAAAGCGGAGATTATATATATGTATAGTTTGTAACCCTAAATCTTGCGCAGTTGAAGAGAGGTGAGAGCTCTCTTGCCCGTAGTATTCCCACACCACATAGGTGAGACGATGTGAGAGAACATGTGTCTCTGTGTACTTTACTTATGATAGTGAAGATGATCGTCTCTGTGCCCGTGGATGTAGCCCTGTTTGGGTGAACCACGTAAATCTCGTGTCTCTTCTTGTGTGTGGCTTGTTCTTGTTGATCTTGTGATTCGTGGATGTGCACAATGGGTGATGTCAGAAAATCACAACAATTGGTATCAAAGCCAAGGTTGGTGTTCCTCGGGTTTCTGAGCGAGGTGGAGATCGCTCAGTGGCTTGGAGGTTATGTGTATAAAGATCAACTGATTGAAAAAGAGGAAGAGAGATCAGTTTCATGATCTCTGGTTGGGCCACCATCGGAGAAGAAGAAGACGAGATTGGGTTCTCCAGTTTCGCTGGATCGGAGGAAAAAGGATTCACATGTTTTCAGATCTCTTGGAGTGAATCGCTGCCGTTGTGATCAGATCTTGTTGGGTTCGGATGGAGAACAATGGAACAGAGGATCGGCGAATTCATTGGCTGCAACGAGTTGCAGACGATTGGAAAAATCAAAGGCTGCCATCATTATAGGAGATTGCTCGGTAGAGAACACTCATGAAGATCGATGGATTGAAGCGTGGTTGGAGGGTTCGGATCTGTGAGGGAAAACACAGATCGAAGTTTGGGTTTGGATCCCTGTTCCCGTGACGCAGGATCAGTGCAACCCATAATTGATTTCTGTTGAAGAAATCGGAAACGACCCTTAGCCGCCGGTCGTCGCTGCCAGGCGCGTCGCCGGGATCGTCGCTCCGTCGCAGGCCATCGTGCGTCTGTTCCCGGCGTTCCGTTGCGCACAGACACTGCCGCCGCTACTGAACGCAGCCGTTGTTGCCGCTAAGAACAGCTAGTCACCGATCGCCGTTTTCACTACGACTGTGCGAATCGCCGGAGAGGGCGCCGTCTGCCAGTGCTATACCCCGTCGCCGGGCCCGTGCCGCTAGACACCAGACCATAGCCGATGACGAAGGAAGCCGGCGCATCCGAACGGTTCCTGTTGCAGAACCCGTGAACAGAGGAAGAAGAAGAAGAGGGCTTCAAGTCAGGTCAGGTCAAGTTCGACCCGACCCGATTGCAGCGCAGCCCAGAGCAGCAACAGCGGTTTTGGACCCGACCCGTTAACACCAAAGTCCAGCAGTTCAGAGCCAGTTCGGTTCCGAGTCAAGTCAAGTTCGACCCGACCCGTTAGTAAATGGTCCAGCCCAGCCAGCAGGTTCAAGTCGGGTCAGTTCAGGTTCGACCCGACCTAGTTGCAACAAAGCCCAGCGCACGTGCAGATCAGTTCCGAGTCAGGTGAACCCGACCCGGGTGCGCTCCAGAAGCCCAGTGAGCAGAGCGCTGATGTCAGCCAGCATCAGCAAAGGTATGGTCAACAATCAGCTTTGATCAGTTTCAGCGGCTGAAATTTGTTTCTGCAATATCTTGATCATCCGACGTCCAATCGGAGATCCGTTTGAGCATACGAACTCGGTTCGAGCAGATCTACGTGTTAGTGGAAGAAGATTGGCTGTTTGACGGTCAAGAAGGAGGTTTGACCGATTAGAGAGTAGAAACTTGTTTCTACGATATCAAAGCCATCCTGAGTAGGATTTTGGATCCGTTTCTTCCAGCGTGCTCGTGGTGACGAGATCTATAACTTGATGGAGAAATCTGGAGGAGATCTGAACCGATGTGGATTCAGGCTAGAATCGGTTTACTTGACCTGGTTGTTGCAAACCCAATAATAGGAGTCGCCGGCCTAGTTGCAAAGGATTTGCTGATTCAAACGAAGTTGTTCGTTTGGGGTTCACATGCTCTCTGGATCAAATGTAATGTTGTTCATCTTGCCAAAGCCGGAAAAGCAGCAAGGAGGAGCTGATGTGTCAGCAGTTGTCAAATATTTATTTGATTGATTGATCGGAGGCCCGGTCAAATAGAGTTTTTTGACCGCTCAGAGGCAGAGGTTTCTGCAATTGTGAAGTCATCTGGACTTATATTCCCATCTGTTTTGCTTGCATGCTTGTGGTGATTGGATCTTCATAATGATGTTGAAGATAGGGCAGGATGGTGAGTGATTCAGTATATCACTCAGATTCGTCAATGGTTTCAAGCTTTAAGTTCGAGGTGGAGTTTGACGAGAATATGAACTTTGCTCAAAGTTCATGTGCTGGTTCAACAAGTCAAACTGTTGAAGAAGACTGCATCGTTGGTGCAGTGACGTACCATTCAGCAAGGTACGTGAAGACATTGCCAGTTTAATCTCCTAGTAGCTCAAGTTGTGCGGAATTCAAGCCAAGGTGGAGATTGTTTGGTTTATGTCTTATATTCTGGTTTAGCCGAATGAGTCCACTGGGTTAGCCAAGGACTGGTTTAAGGTCAAGGGTGTTTTGGTAATTGTACCGGGGCTTTCTTGGTGGCCAAGAAAGCGGAGATTATACATATGTATAGTCTGTAACCCTAGATCTTGTGCAGTTGAAGAGAGGTGAGAGCTCTCTTGCCCGTGGTGTTCCCACACCACGTAGGTGAGACGATGTGAGAGAGAGTCTCTGTGTACTTTACTTGTCATAGTGAAGATGATCGTCTCTGTGCCCGTGGATGTAGCTCTGTTTGGGTGAACCACGTAAATCTCGTGTCTCTTCTTGTGTGTGGCTTGTTGTTGTTGATCTTGTGATTCGTGGATGTGCACAACGGGTTATGTCAGAAAATCACAACAGATCAGGCTTCTAGTGGAGTGTCAGATACATGTCCATCACATTAGTGAAGTAGAAATGTAAGCATTCTCAAGTTTGAACACTAAAAACCAAGCAGTTGTTTGATGTAATTAATCTAGTCATTTTATATATCTTTATTTATTGAATGAATGTGACTATTTCATCATGTTGATTTTTTGAATTATAACCTTCACTCTTAACCGTTAAGGTAATGAGTTGTTTTTTTTTAAATTATAACATCAACAATAAAAGTGGAAACCATTTGCTAAATAGCTTAACATATTTGTGTGTATGTGCATTTGTGTTTTGAACTTTTGATATCACCATAAGTTCAATGTTTGGTTTTACTCTTGCTAGAGTAAAATTTGGGCAGATGTGAATACTGCATGTGGTTAATGTTTGATGATAATGATGATGGGATTGTGCCATTGCCCAATATTCTCATTTTCATATTATTCTTGGTTCCCTAGATTTTTTGACATTTCACCTTTCTAGTTTGGATTCTAGTTACTAGTCACAGGTCATTCTAGGCACTAGTCAAGTTTATAGTTAACAATTCTTCAAGCGTGGAGTTGACCATGATACTTTCGGGAAATAACATTTCTACGGAAGGTAAAATTCTTCATTGAATGAATAAGTTTGATATTCGGTATGAAAATTTTTCGTGAAATGTCGTGGAAAATCCACCCACTTTTAAGGATTGTGAAGTCAAAGACGAATCAGATTTGTGACTTTTTCTCCTCGTAGATTTTTGGGCTCCCTTGTTCAATACAATGAACACAAGTTGAAATTTTCATTACTTGCAGGATCCACACTAGAAACTTCTATAGAAAAGCGTCTTGTTAATTTGGCAACTTAAGAGCTCATTTGTTTACATGGAGCTAAATTACTAAAAATTTTACTGTAAGATTGGAGATGTAGATGATCAACTTACCTTTTTAGGACTGCGATGCTTACCAGGTCAGCATTGCACATTTTTTGAAGGTCACTAGTAAATATTCAGCCTTTTATTTTTTGATGCTTTTTTTTATTTTATCATGTTGTATCCAAGTTGTACGTATGACCCTTCCTTTGTCAAGGTAGATTGCATCATGCCACAGGTCATCACCCTTGGGCCATCGTTTGTACCAGCCAAGCCAGGCTCAACCCATTAATCCACACATGGACCTGAATCCTAATTACTTAGTACTGATCATCAACAGGAATCCCTTTGGAGACACCAAACATCCAAAACAGGACTAGTTTGATCTATCATTCACAGTTGATCTAGGCAAGGAGTCTTCTTATGTTACCCTAGCACTTGAGTTTTCTTGTTCCTTGTGTTGGTCATGCCTTTGATCATAAAATTTGTGATTTTACTGAAATAATCATAGAATCTCTAGGATATTTGCTGCATTTGATGTGTTTTGGATATTTTCATTGCCAGACTTGATATTGCTCCCGTTCTCACCATCGTGTTGTTAAATGAATCATTTTGTGAATTATTGTCAGAGATTTTTCATTCGATTTGAAAAGGTTAGATTTGTGCAAAGATTCGATAATTTGTGGTTTAATTCATGATTCCAACCTTGCCCCTATTTGTGCAAGTGAAATCATGAATTATTGGATTTTGTTATTTTTACTTGACGTCAAGGCACTCTTTAAAGTATAGGCAATGCACTGTGAGGGTGTTCAGACATCCTCACAGTTTTTGGCATGATGATATTGTTAGATCCTCACAGGGTCTAAGGTGAAGTAGAATGCCATTAGATTTAACAGATACGCAGCTGATGCAAATATTGACTTAATGTTTCTATAATCAAAGAATGGCAAAGGAGACATACGGGGAGGAAGAGAAGGAATTCTGGAAAGTTGGAAATAGTTTCTTGGAACTTAATTTTGAGTAACAATCAAATCTGGAGTACTTGTTCAAGCTAACAACAGCAAGGTAGTGGAATGCAAAAATGGATTGGAGCAGCTAGAATGAATGAAAGCACACCCAGAATACATCAAACTAGACAATGTTTGCAAAATAATAGCCCCTGATTCTATCCATGCTACATGTGGGCAAAAAACACTATCATTAATACAATGTTAACCAGCAATTCAAATAAAGATAATGTTTGAAAATAGTCATACTAGTGTTTTCCCTCCACCTTCCATAGTCCCTGATCAAACACCTAGCTATTTACATTGAAATTGATGTGAAAGTAAAGAGGACCAACAAGGAAAGGAATAAAAGAGTTCTAATTTTTTTTTCTTTTTTCCCCTTTTTGCTTGTTTTCCTACTATTTTGGTATGGGATGTTTTTTTAACTCAATTTGTTATTTTTTTTGTTGCAGTAAGCGTATTAGTGGTTTTTGACATGGGACCTCCTATAGCTACAATGATTTTTGGTACTATTGTTGCAGGTACATATCTTTTTCTTTGTAGTCAAGCATTTCTAGTGTTTTCCTTAAAAAAAAATAATGAAATTATAGTGCCGAGACATGTGAAAAGAACTAGTGTAACAAAAATTTCTATCATACATGCAAAATTATTTTTAAGGTGATGGTGCTGATAGGATGTGATTAAGTTTCAGAACCCATCATCCAGGACATTCTATCAATGCTAATTTTTTATCCAATCTTGTTTATAAGAATATATTCATTTTATCAACTGCTTGGATTAAGATTGTCAGCATTCTAATGCATTGCCCACTAATGCTAAATTTTCTAATGAAAAATTAAAGTATTGTATTTGTTTAAACTTGTTTACATTACCCATTAAAACTTTCATTATGAAGGTGGATCCCATTAAAACTGAAAAAAAAAATTATATGGAATTGAGGATAACTAGTTCACAACCATAATTATGCTGGTGCTCAAACTCTCAAGATGTCATCTTCTGTGAAAGAAAGTTCACACTTGTGTGAGTTATGTGGCATTTTCTGTAGGGTCTCATTTTCAAATTGTGACAGGAAGTGGAGGAAATGAAAATACAAGGGTTTTCAACCTAATGCTCAAAATTTTTTTCCTTTTAAATGAGAATATCACCAAAAATGTAAGGACTGGTAGGACTTCTGTCATTTCAGTTTAGTATGATATTGCTAATTTAGTTATTTTGAATCAAAGTCACATACATATTACTTAAACTTCGTGTAGGTAATATTTCTTATCACACACTAATTCTTTTTGTTTTTACTTTGTTCACAGATTGAAGATGGAGTGGGCATGGACTATTGTTCATGAGGGCTTTTTTTTTTTTTAGTATTTGGATTAGTGTTTGGACATTTGTTATATTTAAGTGTTTAAATTTGGATGGATATTTGGATGAGAATTTGGATGAGTGTTTTGTTTTTATTTTGTGATGATGTCAATGGCTATGGGTATGATGTGAATCCAAATTGTTGTGGGTATGATGTGAATAAGAATTGATGTTGCTAATTGTATATTTTCAACGACGATCCCATCACAGCTAAATGGTCAACCGCGTTCTTCAAATGCATGATGATCATTATATATAGCAATGAACAAATTCGTGTCTAAAGAATAGACATTCGGGGACAAATAATTTTGTGTCTAAAGGTTGGACTTTTGGGTATAAATTATCATTTGTTGCTCATTATCTATTTTTGGCGATGAATACATTCATGTCTAAAGATTATATAGTTGGTGACGAACACATAGGGCGATGAATATATTTGTGCCTAAAGGTTGGATATGAGGGGATCTCAGGTAAAACATTTGGTGACGGACGCTTTAAGGGGACAAACAAAAATCGTGCCTAAAGGTTGACATTTGGGGATAAATAGATATTTGTCGCAGAATATATTCGCAAAAGAGCTTTTCGCGACAACATGGGAACAAATTTTTATTCGTGGCTAAAAGTGTTTGGCGACAAATTTTACTCATTTGGAGACGAATTGTATTCTTCACCAAATCCCTTTTTTCTTGTAATGAAACCAAGGCAAGGACCCACACTCAAACTAATCGAAAGTGGGCAAAAGCGGACAATATCATACATGTGTATAGGGGTGCGGCATTACAAATGGTATCAGATCTGACTCTCGAGACCCACTAGAAGCAAAACCGCGAGGCCCATGGACTAAAATGGACAATATCATGCTTGTGTGTAAGGTGGGGCGTGACAGCCATGTTTTAAGAAGGCGCAGACACTAAGCGTATAGTGGGCATGAAATTTAAACACCTAAACATTTAACGTCATGTACATAAAAGTAAGCTTGGCAAACGGGTAGGGTTGATTAAATTCGGGTTAGGTCAATCCGAATCCGAATTTGTTGGCTCTAACCCTAATCCGATCCGTTTTTAAAACAGGTTGGAAACCTTCAACCTACACCCGTGGCGGGTCAATCTAACCCGAATCACCTAACATGAATTTGATGCGGGTTGGGTCAGATTGACACGACCTAACACATTTAATTTCCATTTTGTGTATGATTTAACTAATTTTATGTGGTCCAATTTCATTTGTAAAGTTCTCCTTACATCTATATTCATTTAAAATGTTGCACTGAGCATGAATTTATAATTTATCAATTTTCAAGGTGTAAAAAATGAAGAATCTATAAATATTTTCTAGCCCATTTATTGAGATAATCTCTTTTCAATTTTTATTCAATTTTATAATTTCATATTTGAAGATGAGTATAAGACTCATCAATGATATTATATTTCATTTATATCCATATTTTAGAGGTAAGTTTCTATGCCAACATAAAAATAAAAGTTACATATCAATATTTCAACTACAAAAACATCATATTGTCAAATAAAAAATTAAGATTTATATTCTAAGTATCAAAATTTCATATAACTTCTCCACAAAAAATTAAGAGTACATAGTTTATAGGCCACATGAATAAGAAAAGTCAAATGAAAATTGAAAAGTCATGATAACTTAGTAAAATCTAAATGGGTCAAATGAGTTAGGGGCGTCAACCCTAATTGACCCGTTTTTATATAAGTTGGTAAACCCTAACCCTACCAGTATTTCAAATGGGTCAAGTAAGGCGGGTTAGGAACGGGTCGAGTTAGGTTGCTGGGCCAGGCTGGATTTTACCTCCTCTACATAAAAGTTTAACATATAATATGCACCGTGGAGATTAGTTAATTAACATCATCTTTCAAAGTGGCCAAATATCAAATTTGTGGGTGGTCACGTTGAAAGTTTTTAACATTTGCATCAAACCAATGAACAATGATCAACATCATATTTTAAAGTGGCCCCATGTCAACCAAGAAGTCTTTTAAGGTACTCCATCCAAGGAGGCTGGGACTCAAGCTAGTCCACATATGTGAAAACAGGAGTCCACAGATGTAGAAAGAGTAGCATACTAGGGATTGATCCTTTGGTAGCCCTAGATAGCTAGGTGACATCAACCAGATAGATTGGTTTAAAGTTTTGACATTTGCTTTCAACAAACTACTTAAAATCAACATCATATTTGAAAGTGACCTGCAACAAGATTAAGGTACTTGATTAGTAATATATAAGATTCTCCTAGTCATGTCATCAGTTATATATTTATATATATAAAGAGAGAGATATATATATATATATTCTCCAAAACTTACCACTTTCAAAAGGGGCATTTATGCCCCTTTTGATATATTCAATCAAATGAAGCCACATCAACAACTGATGCCATGTCACAATCCATTGATGCCACCTCATAACCGCCCAAAAAATTTGCCTACCTTCCCATGTCTTACCTCCCATATATATCTTACCTCCCATAAAACGAAAACTTAAAAAACTTCCTCTTGCTTTCCTGCCCATTAACAAGCTCACATGTGGGGTCTATGATTTACAATATGAGATTGCCATGAAAGAAATTAACTTAAATCATTTCATTCCAAAAATAATAATTGATTTGTGGGCTCTCTTCTAAAATCTAGAGGTGTTTTTTAGTAGGATCCATCCTTTAAATACTCACAGTGGGCCAACTATATGTATTTGTATTGTATAAAAGGTCTCACTTGTGTAAATTAAAATCTCATGAGATAAAAATCAATTTTATTATTTACAATATGGGGGGATGCTAGAAATTAATTAACGAAGTCAAATGTGGACCCTATGATTTGCAATATGCAATTGCATCAAAGAAAATTCTCTCCATCTATCACTTATCTTGACTGAAAAATGTTAATTTATACAATACAAAACTTAAAATTCGTAGGTATGATGGTACCATTTAGTGTTGCTAGTTTTAAGGAGAAGATGAGAGACAGATCAAATTATTCAATTGTTGATTAACATTGTATATTGCTAGTTTTAAGGAGAAGATAACTAAAAAGGAAAGATTAGCTAAATTTTAGGGGATAAAATTGGCTTGCCAAAAAAAAGCCAAATGGAATTTGCCCTGTTGCTATGTGGAGATATGGAGATATTTTGCTTGTTTATATATTTTTTCAAATGGAAAGCCAAGTGTATAATGTAATATGTATTAAAATTTTATAAGCTCAAAAAGAGGCGTTCTTTGAGTGAAAAACACCCGGTGACTTTTGTAGCCCTCCCCATATATATATATATATATATATCCAAAATGTAAGGGTATGATAAAGTGAAATTTGAAGATGTTAGTGGAAGGGATGAGATCTAAGGTGAATGATTCATATTATCATATGAGCTCCAAGGTGGAGATTTAGACATTTATTTAGTCAAAGCCATTAGGAGATGTGACAGGGATTTCTAGTTGGACTCCCAACATTCACCCAGGGCCAACTTTGGGAGATATGTGCCTCTGGCCTTTGACATAAATGCCCAACGCCCAGCGCCCAATGCCCAACGCCCAACGCTCCATAACAAGTCCTTGTCAAGACAAGGAGGTCCAACTGCATCTATAAAGAGAGTGGGGAGCTCTTAAAGAGGAGCAAATTCTCACAGTAAGGGGTCATTTGTCTTTTACACATGAGATATGAAAATGTAATTTACATATGTAAATATAATAAATATAAATTTTATGTATGTAAGTTTTACACATGTGTTTCATTTTACAATGTTTGTCTACTAATACCATGTTCATACCATTTACACACGTGATTTAGTTTACCACATATATTTCAACTACATGCATATATGTACGGAAACCATTTTTATAAATTATATGTGTATGTGAGAAAATTTTAAGAATGCCCCACTTGGAAGGGCATTTTTGCTCTATTTGTATCGTCCAATTAGAGTTAGCTCATGTGGAGAATTTTCTCTTTCTTTAAAAGTGACATCATCAATTACCTATTTACCTTTCACTGCCTTTTCGAGTCTTTTGCATGTGTTTCTAAGAAATCTCAACATGGTTGGACATAAGACTTCAGGTGGGCCCGGTTTATAAAATCCAAACCATTGAATTAGAAAAATAGTTGGAGATAAGATTACGTGGGTGAGCCCACTTATAAAATCTGTACCACTGGATTAGGCTATAAGGTTTAGAATCTAAAAAACAGGTGAAAATATGACTGTATGGGTGGGCTGGCTTATTAAAAGAAAAAACCACGGATTAAATCACTCCACTGGTGGAGATCACTTCAAATCTCATGAATTTCAATATATTTTTATTCCATGCAAATAAACAATCCCATTTTCTAAAAAAAAAAAAAAACTTTCTGTGTATTCCAAATTCATGGAAAGATACATGCCGACCTATACAAGGTATCCATCTCAAGTGGTTAGCTTTTCATTTCCATGATCTTCTCTTCTGTGAAAGGAGGCTAAATCCACGAATGAGGCCCACCTTGCAACGCTCAAACTAATCTACCGACATGCTAGATGTGCAGAGTGCCCCATAAATCAGAAGGATTCTCCTCAATTGCCAAAAAAATCAGCGATCAAAACACTGAGAAAAAAATTTCACACATCAATTAGCCTTACTCCAACTGTATAGTGTTACTGAAGCAATCCTTTAACCTACAAGCATTCACAAGTAGCGTTTGGAAGTCTGATCAACTCCATTTAAATGAGCGTTGCAGTGATCACTCGTTTCCAATAAAAATAAAAATCAAATTAAGTTACGGAGAACAAACTCAGGTCCAAATGTGTGGACTGCTTCAGAGAGGGAGAGGGAGGGAGGGATAGTTGGAGATACATCATGCTATCTATATTGGGGAACTTGGACAAAGGGAAGAGAGAGAGAGAGAGAGAGAGAGAGAGAGAGAGAGAGAGAGAAGTAGAGAGGGATTCCATACCTGGGAGACAGAAGCAGTGAGTCATCGTCAGGGTTCACTAGTCTTTCGCTTGGGAGAGAAGGGGGTGCAGAAAAGAAGAAAGGAATGAAAAGCTTGGGAGATGGGTTTCGAGCACAGGATTATTCGTGACGGAACATTCCGCTCCCGGATCGGCTGCATTCTAGGTGTGATTTTGTTGCATGCACAAACAGCTATGGCTTATTTTACCACCTCTATAGGTGATTTTGGTGTGAAAATAGATGAATTTCCCCACTATTTTCACTTGAAATTTACATATGTGATGCGTAAATAATTGCAAACAAATATAATTATGCTAATTGCGTACATACATAAATAGCTGTAAACAAATGACTCCTAACGATTTAGGAGAATTTTTTCCAACTACATAGATATATAAAAAAATTAAAAAAAAAAAAAACACACACACACACACACACATACTCTCAAGAGGATTTCTTCAGCTTTCATTCCTAGGCCAAACGAGGCATGTAATGTCTGGACTTCATTAGTGAAGAGCCGAAGATCTATGACTCAAGCATTTTTCTTAAAATGAATTTTGTACTCTTGAAATCGTAGAAGGCACATCAAGGGTCACGGTCATCAATTCTGGGCCTGTCCAGAGCCTAGCGTAGAGGTGTTCTTGGGCTGGGCTGAGGCATATCTAGGGTTGGCCCAACTTTAGAAACATAAGTTTGTATCTGACCCAGGCCTTAAGTGCCAAGACCAAGTGCAGCCTACCTTACACATGTGAGGCCTGAGCCAACCCATGTAGTCAACAGGCCCTGGCTGGACTTTATATCACACTTTGGGCATTCTTGTAACTTATTTTGGTAAATCAATCACTAAAGTATGCATATTACTAATTTGGGTCACGCCAAGTGGGCATTTGGGCTACTAATCACTTAATCAAGTCGTCGTCATCATCATCATCAAAGCCTTATCTCAACTATGTTGAGGTCAGCTACATGAATTCTGTTTCTCCATTCCGTTCAGTTTTGCTAATTACTTAATCAAGTATGGCCCATAAACTAAAGGGGCCAAAAATTCAAATCCTGCCCTGGCCAGAGTAACAAAAAATCAAGGCCAAAACTTGGTCCAAATGGGGCTCCAGGCCCTTGAGCACCCCTAGCCCAGGGCGATTTTACTTATATTCAAAATTTTCTTAATAAATTCTTATATTGATAATTTTCTTCTTTTTAACTGTGTACTAAATACCGATTAGATGCTTAACTTTTTTTAAATCTTAAAAACCTTTGTGCCTTTTTGCAAGGCGATATGTTTGCCATCAAGAGCCAAAGAAACTGGCCCAAATCATGCCAAAATTTAAATTGAAGGCCTAATCCCAGTTCATTATGCATATGATCGGGCATTATTTTTATATGTATAGAATATAGATGAACCAAGATTGTAGCCGTAATGTGGGAAGCCTGATATTTCTATGTATCGATGAACTCTTGCTGTCTTGATTGCCATGCATAAAACCTGACGATCAGCAGATTAAGTTGGCCCTAATTTGGTCATCTTATTTACGAAGTAAGAATTGCACAGCTATCCTAATGATCCAAGCTCAGTCAGAGCATAGATAGCACAGCCGTTGATTACGTATCCTAACGTTCCAAGCCCAGTCCAAGCATAGATAGCCCAGCTTTTGATTCGTATCTGATTTTAGGCCAGCTGAATACTGCTCAATTGAAGCTCAGTCGAACTATAAACTATAACCCCTAAAGAAATAACTAGGCCTGATGATGGGCCAATCTAGAGAGAGCTTACAAGGTCAAAAAACGAAGAATGAGCCTCTTTAGCATTACTCTTTTTTCGGGGCCTGGCTCAATCCTAACCTCAAAAGTTCTGGCAAGCACATTTTGAAGTGGAATGGCCGGTACGTCCAATCGGCCATGCTTCTCGGTTGTGATCAAAACCATTAAGTAGCATAAAAGTAGCTCCATAAGTGATAAGACGAACGGTTGCAAACGGTTATCTACAACCAGAATTCAACGGGTAAATCAGGGTTCGACATGAACTGGGCCTAGGAGGGATATGGACTAACTTTTGAACCTTAATGGGTTTTTGTACCCATGATAGGTAAACCTACGCCTGCAGGATTTAGTAATGATTACCTAATTATCCAAGGATCTATCCCTCAATATGCCACTCTCTCCACTTAAGTGCGCTAAATAAATAAAACAAGAGGCACTTGTACCTGACTCTGGGCTAACTAATGGTCAGACTGCCAACTAATTCAACACAAATGGGCCTGGTTTCTTTCAAATTGGTGTAACAGCCCTGAACATGAGGCCCTGTGGGCTGTGCTTGGGCCTGCTAAACAAACAGGATAGAAGACTTAACCATGCTTCATTTCCAAGCCTATGGAAAGTTTCTGGTTATGTTCATTTTCAACATTAACAATCGAGTCTGCCTCTTCAATGTTAACCATATGTTACAAACAAATGATACAGATCAGTTCAGGACCCATTAGACTGCTATGTGGTTCAGATCAATGGCCACAATGGTCTTACAAACTCAAGTGTTGAGTTCGGATTAAACAGTCCGTTCTGACTGGCCCCTATCAGTGGCGAAATTTTTTTTTTTAACCAGCCCCTTAGGTGGGATCCGTATACAGGTGCAACTCACACATGTGAGGACACAGACACTAACCCACACATGCTTGGTAATGAAACATTGCATATATGAGGTGATAAAAACTCACATATGCAAAGAGCGGGGAAGCTAGGCTTGAACATGCAACCTCCTAGCAAGAAGTAAGAACTGACACTCAGTGGAGAGTTTGGTCTTGGTTTAGGGAAGGCAGTTATAAGAACCTAATTTGAAAATGAAATTTCTAAATTGTTTTCTATTTATTCTAGATATATATAAGAAAAAAAAATATCTAATCTGACCAACTTCATACCATCAAGATTAGATTAGGATATGACATTTGTAAAAAAATTGAATACATCATGATTTCAACCTGAATTAGACCAACCCACGCATTGTATAACCGGACTAGATGAGAACACAAGTGCTCCTGGGGTGGCCCAACAACATCCAACCAGATAATACTATATTTGGGCTACAATTTCAGGGCCAGTGAGCTGGACATAGACCTAGAATTCTGGCATAATCGTTAACTAGCAGAATAACCTGTGCGATATAATTAGTTTGAACATTTTTTGGTAAGTCAATATACATGCATATTTGAGTGCTTTAGAGGTTAGATTGATTATTTAAAAGATTAGACATCACGAATGCAAATCCCTCAACCTATGCATTTTATTGCATTTAAATGCTTAATAAAAAAAAGTTAAAATTAAAAGAAATCTGGTCAAAATTAAATACAGAATCCTTTCCTTAATATATTATAATGGAATAGGTGGTCAACCCGATGGTGGACACGACAAGCCACCAATAGTAGAAATTTTTATGGGAAAATACAGCTTAGACTAAGACTAAGTATTTGGTGATACCCTCCCAACTTTGACATTTATATTTGATACCTTTATATCTTAGAATCTGTGAAAAATGACTTTTTTTGAAGAGTTTTTTTCAATCATAGCCCCCAAAGGTTTCCAAGATTTATATTTAAGCCTCAGCAAGTCAGCGTTTTCATTATTATCTCCCTGCTCTGATATTTTAATCCTATTTGTATTTCAGAGAATCTGTATACATGGAGATGGTAACGAGCAACCAGGGTAAACATCAAAGGACAGGAACTCAATTTGAAAGCAGAGCTGTACCTTTCACAGTTAAACAATTTAAAAGTAGGAACTGAAGAAATGGCAAATTCTGTCACCAAATTCAATATGCAACCCTGGCGGTTGCAGGGAAAGGGAAAGGGAAAGGGGACACCAATCCATGAATAGTCATTAGTCAGTCCAAACTGCCAACCAAGCTACAGACTCAAAACTCCAT
This sequence comes from Sextonia rubra, assembly GCA_037013555.1. NCBI lineage: Eukaryota > Viridiplantae > Streptophyta > Magnoliopsida > Laurales > Lauraceae > Sextonia > Sextonia rubra. Next base: position 10,873,887 of record JASUAD010000001.1, on the reverse strand, counting down.
TATTTTGCTTTCAGTATCCTCTCGACTAGGACAGTTTTGTGTTCTCAGTTAGTGGACATGACTTTACTTACACTTACACGTGGTAATAAAAATGCTCCAGCCACATGGCTAGTGGAATACTGACCCACATTTCACTGTCGCACCAATTCCCCATGAAATGTCCAAATTACACCATTTGTGATTTTCCTCTTTTCAAGTCTATTTCTCATCAAATACAAATCATGGGCATCCGATGGATCCCATCATAGATGGGCCATCAGCTGAGTGTCACCTTAAATCCAACCCTCCATTATCTGTCAAATGATTGCAATATTCTGGCAGACTAGTCCACTTGTACAAGAGAACCATAAAAAAGGAAAATTAAGTTTCTATTTTCTTTTTTTCAAATTTATATTGGCGCAGGAATCTTACTTTCACCCAAAGTGCCATTATCATCTTCCGACAGAAGGCATCCAAATTCAATTCAATCTTTTCAAGCCTTATCCATCATCTGGCATCTATCTAAAAGCATCAGCTTCATTGCTCTTCTTTTTGTTTTTCAGTTTCACGTCATCTACAGAGGGGTTCTTTAAAATATCAAATGACCTTCTTAATAATGTCATTTACTAGTAATTTTGGTCCATAGATTAGAGATAAGTCTCATGTAGCCACAATTTCAAGCTCATCCTCTCTCTCTCTCTCTCTCTCTCTCTCTCTCTCTCTCTGGGGAAGCATGTATATATGATTAGTCATCTCTCTCTCTCTCTCTGGGGAAGCATGTATATATGATTAGTCACATCATACATTGAGAGTTTAGTGGTTGTGTGTTTGGCTTGGTTCTTACTAGGATGATGATTGAGGGTTGAGGTTGTAAATGGAGGATTTGAAGTTGAAGTGGGCTATTTATTTTTGTGATTGATGCACCAAATATAATGTGCGGCTTGAAAAACCTGACACCCTCGGTGGGAACAAAGTGTCTTGGCTATCCACGATAGGGACTACAGGGTTAGGATGAGGCATCTATTTATTTATCCATCTGTCAAAATGCCAATGGAGGTAGATGGGATGGTGCCCTTTTTGGCAAAATGAGGGGACCAAAGTGAAGAAACGTGGGTGAGTCTCTTTCCACTTAGGCCTTCTGAGAGTGGTCTCTCTCTGGAACTCACCTGAAACAGAGAAACAAGTGGAGTTTAAGCTGTGGGTGTAACAAAAAATCTGACTGATTGGATTAATAATGTAAAGGTGTGATGTGATATTCGCTAGCTGTTAGATTAATAGATGGATAGATATAAGTGGAATTATGGAGTAAAGGAAAAAGGAAGTTCATCTAAATCCAAAGGGTTGTTTTTGGTCAGTCTTCTAATCAAAGATTAAGATGATGTAACCGTTTTTCAATTTTGCACTTCCTTATATAGACCTTTTAAACTAGGATCAACGTTGGGAAATGTGATTTTCATGGTCCCACTTTATTATTTGTAGTGAGATCCACTTTTGGCCAATCATACCTTCCGATTTATGCTTGCGAACTACCTAATACATCTCAACCGTCCCTATCTAAAGAAAAGTGTATAAGTTAACAATTTTGCCAACAGTGACCAATGAAGTAGAATGTTAGCCAATGGAAAATAAAATAACGCAAGAAAAAATTATGAATAGCATATATGATAATGTTGAAAAAGATGTGTGGTAAAACTATCAAAGTTAAGTTGAAACTTTTAAAAATAAAATTATCTTTCCAAAAAATAAAAGAAAGATGGAAAAACAAAAATGAGAGTATTGGGAAGCAAATAGAGGGCGATATTTTTAGGTTATAAATTAAGAAAGAATAATTTGATAAGGTCTGGACATGTCCAACATAGGTCAATGGTAACATCATTAAATAAAGTATTTTTATGCATCTTTATGACCATCGAGGAAAAAAAGATAGGTTGAAGCCTGAAGATGACATGGATGAAAGAAATAATAATAAATATGAAGAAGTATCTAACTAACCCCAATATATTTGGGATATGGCATTAATGATGATAGTGATGTTAACAATAATAAAAATAATAATAATAATAAAGCAACCTTATCACTAAAAACATATTCTTTTTTGTGTTTTGTCCAAGTGTATGATAGCCCGTGGGATAGTGACCCATCTCCTATTCATGAAAATTGCAATTTTATGATTTTGCACTGCTAGCCCATAGCTAGCAAGAGACATCAGAGTTCATTAGAATGAGGTGGCATTTCCCAATAATGTAGCAGAGAAAAAATAACTAAAACTAGATGATAGAGCTTAGGAAGCTAGATTAGGATTATTCACATAAAAACCTACCTCTAAAAGCATAAGGTTGGACCCTCAACTAAGAAAATAAAAATACTGTTCATCATCTTCCATTGATAATCTTATCCTCCTCCTCCTCCTCCTCCTCCTCCTTCTTTGAGCAAATAAATGATCATTGAAAACAATAAATGATTGTCGGCAAGGTTGCACGAGGCGCTAGTTCTCTTTCTTTATTTTCAAATACTTCCACCATTAAATGGATGTCCCCTCATCCACCCTCAAGATGCATTAACCACTCTTGTCCCTCTTTTTTTCTGTAACCTATTCCTAATAACACATGAGCATGCTTCCATTTTTACATTCTCCAAGAATTTATTGAATATGGATACAGTTTTTATTTAATTTTTTATATGAATGTTAATGTCCACATTCATCCATTCATTGATCCATATTATATATAATTTCTAATCTTCTCGTCTGGTCGCAGTGCATTCAGTTGCACAGACAAAGGTGCAACGGATAGGAACAATAGGGTAGATACATTGTTACACAAGGCCCAAAGTTTTGTACCATCGAGTCATGGTTCCATCAAATTGAAATAATTTTAAAAAGATTAGATAGGAGATTATAACATAACATAGTCATGGGCTTCACCATCTTAATTTGAGTGGAGCTTATTGTATTTTTATGAGTTAAGTCTTCCTGAGTTTTCCTAGTGGAAAATCATGTTTTTTTTAGATGAATCCATTGTTGTTTTTCTCTATCTAATTCATCATCATCATCATCATCATCAAAGCCTTATCCCAACCATGTTGGGGTCGGCTATATGAATTCTATTTCTCCATTCCATTCTATTTTGAGCTAAATCTTTCGATAAGTGCAACTTCTTCAAATTTGAATTAATGACTTCCATCCATGTTTTCTTCGGCATACCCCTACCTCTTGATGGACCCTCCACCTGTATATCCAAACTTTTTCTCACCGGTGCCATTACTGGCCTACGCTCAACATGCCCAAACCATCTTAAACGAGTTTCTCTAATCTTATCCTATTGGTGCTACCCCTAAATGTTCTCGAAAGCGCTCATTTCTAATTTTGTCTTTCCTAGTTTTACCACACATCCACCTAAGCATTCTCATTTCCGCTACATCCATCTTATGAATATGTGTCTTCTTAATTTGCCAACATTCTGCTCCATATGTCATAGCCGGTCTAACCACTGTCCTGTAAAATTTTTCCTTCAATTTTGTTGGCATTTGTCTATCACAAAGTACTCCCGAAGCTAGTCTCCACTTCAGCCATCCAACTCTTATCCTATGCTCCACATCTACGTCAATCTCCCCATCCTTACTAAGCATCGAGCCTAGGTATCGAAAAGAATCTTTACGTGGTATCTCATGGGTTTCAATTTTGACAGTAGTTTCAATACTTTGTATATGTCCACTGAAATTGCAATCCATATATTCTGTCTTTGTACGACTTATTTTAAAGCCTCTAGATTCTAATGCCCTCCGCCATCTCTCAAGCTTTGCATTTACACCCTCTCTTGATTCATCCACCAATACTATATCATCTGCGAACAACATACACCATGGTACTTCTTCTTGAATATGCACAGTTAACTCATCCATAATTAATGCAAAGAGATAAGGGCTTAAGGATGATCCCTGATGTAAGCCGATAGTCACGGGAAATCCGCCCGTTTCTCCACATGTGGTTTTCACATTTGTTATTGCACCTTCGTACATATCCTTTAAATTTTCAATGTAACCTCTTGGGACATTTCTTTTCTTTAAGACCCACCAAATTAAATTCCTCGGTACCCTATCATAGGCTTTTTCCAAATCGATAAAGACCATATGTAGATTTTTCCTCTTTGCTCGGTATTTTTCCATTAATTGCCTAAGTGAAAAGATAGCTTCCATAGTTGATCTCCCTGGCATAAAACCAAATTGATTTTCCGAAATCTTAGTCTTTTTTCTCAGTCTTTGCTCTATTATTCTCTTCCATAACTTCATAGTGTGACTCATAAGTTTAATCCCTCGATAGTTGGTACAATTTTGTATATCTCCTTTATTCTTATATATAGGTACTACAATGCTTCTTCTCCATTCATCAAATTATATAAGAGGTCCACCACTGTCTTATTGACCTTCCTGTCCACCACTGGCTGCCAGGAATATAATAGTTGTCTAGGAATAATAGCATCATGGTTTATTTGGGAAGTTCATAATGCATCCCTTTCTCAAACGTATCCTTTTTTTTATCCATTCCAAATTTGTTCAAAAGCCATAAACCTAATTCTCCAAAGGAACCTTCCCCACCACCTTCACTAGAATTCCTAGCTTGGGGTCTCCCAACTGACTGATGGGTCCAGTCTCAAAATGAACTTTGACACATTGGTGAACTTATCATCCCAATGTGCCGGTATTAAGGGATCATTAAGGATAGCATGACAAACTTACTAGCGCTTTTTCATTCCAAATATTTACCTCAATGACTCTTCTAGCTACAGGGGCTATTTAAGGTCCTACCTTGGCTGCTTCCTAGCACCTCAATGATATTAACATTGAAGAGGCCCGAGGGGATCCCTTTTGCGCATAGAAGCTCTTCAAAAATATACTATACTGCCTTGAAAGCTAATGACAATCTGTTAGAACGTTAAGCTTTTGTGGAAGCTACTTCTTGGGATACTCAGTTCCATGGCAGATCAGCCAATACAGTGACGAACTCCTTAGCTAAATTGGCGACCACTCAGCTTATAATCTTAACCGGTAACTTACCTCACCATATAAATAAATTGCAGGAGATTAGGATAATTCGTTATTGGATTTTCTTTTCTTTCCTTTAATCAATATTTTTGGTGTATATACTTTGTTCTCTATTTAAATAAAATTCTCCCTTTAGCTGTATAAATAGGTTTCAACAATCACATAATTGAATTCCATCACTGTATTCAGCAGTGCTATTTTATTTAGATATAAAACACATAATTGAAAATAAAGGTTTATAATATTTTTTTTCTAATAATTTCCAAAAAGAATATTTAAACGAAAAAAAGGTGAAACAAGTTGAGATACCCAAGAATATTAACAAGATGTACAACATTAACCAATAACTTCATTTCTCTTTTCAAATAATTTCAACAACCTCTTGATTCTTGCAAGGGTAACATGGCTAAATATGGCAAAATTTGATAATAAGCCTCAACTTTTATTTTTATTTATTTATTTTTTTGTGGCCGTGGATAATCCCAATGCCTCTCTAGTATGTACACCAAGGATTCCATCATTGACCAATTGTATCAGAAATCATGTTCTACTACATAAATAAATATGCATACACATGGTTATGCAGTTTACTTTAGTAGCGTCCATAGTATTAGGCCACGGCAATGCCCTAGTATTAGGCCACGGCAATGGCATGCTCAGTTGGTCCCATTCACATATGCAATTATGAATCTGGTCTGTGCAGATAAATTTATGTTTAGGATATCACAAAGAAGATACCAAGATTCTTTAACTACCATCACATGTGTCTCTGTCTGCAAGCACAATAACATATAATTATGCAACCGAAATTATGAAAAGAGTGGGCCCTTGAAATATTTTAATTGTCTTGCCTAGTGGTTATCCTCTTGATTGGTTTTTGACCTAAAATTTCTCTTTTTTATCTTTTAGCTCTTCTAAATTCCCATGTCTTACTCATTATCCGTACACAAGTTCTTAAGAAATTTCTTTTTGATGGTCTCCTCATTGAGTGCCCATCAAACACTTGATTTTGGAGTGAGAATTGCTGGCCCTTTTCTTTCTATGATATCTTGCTCCTTATCATCATTATCATTATTATTATTATTATTATTTATTGAATGAAACTAGAAAAGTTTCTAAGAAATCTTGAAGGCATCTGTGTTCGCATAAAATTGTATCTTAGATATTCTGAAAAATGTATTTCCAAAAGTAATTAAAATTTAAGAAGGTGAATGGCTATCAAATGGTCTTTTATTTTAATTTAAATATTGAATACCATGTCATCACCATAGTAAATTAAATCGTTGGAAAACTCAGTATTGCTTGTACATCCCTACATTAAATTCTTCAAAACTTCCCAGCATTCAATTTCACGCAAACAAACCACCCTCAAAAGAATATTTTTGAAATTGAGATGATGCAGACACCAACGGCTTGTAGATCCAAAAAGGGCCCGACCCAGATCCTTGAATCTTCCAGGAGGCAACACTCCAAAAGGTCTTATCAATGCATTACTGGACCCACACATGAATCAGACTGACATCTTAATTCTTCTTCCTTTACACAGTGAAACTACAATAGCCTGGAAACGTTCAATAGTTCTCTGCTCTTCTTTCCAGTCCCCTCAAAAAGTTTTATCAACAGTACAGTATCACAAACGCCAAGGATAGTCTGAAAAATATTACAATAGTATTATGAGTTTCACTTAAAATGATATTTTCTTGATAATATTGTGATATTTTCAATACAATCTTTAACATAAAAGAACACCACAAGAAAATCATGTTAATATCAAAATAGAAGTGTGAAAACAGCAGGAAAAATGTGAAAAGCCACTACAGTAAAATCCCAAAAAAAGAAAAAATAAGCCAAACATGAGAATATCCCATACTTATAGAATCATAATTTGCAGGATATTTGCACCAATAAGCCGCAAACTTGTAACATATGCTGATATACATGCAGAAAGCAGAACTGTCTTTATCAAGTTGTCTTGGTATAGAATAATGGAAATGTGATTTTATTGTTTATTGCAACCTACTTGTACAACCCAGCGGCGTGGAAGCATATATATGTACATACGTAGCAGTGAGGAATCTGTAGTTTTCATCAATAGGTTGAAACTTGAAAGTGGTGTCTCCAAGTAAAGTGCGTCTTGATGTATGCAAGCATGTCGGCCATTTGTCAAATTAGAAGACTTAAACAGCAATTCTAATGCTTTCATTAGACTAAACCCCAAGGAGAAGAAGCCACGAGAGAGATGCATGTGGCCTCTTTGATGCATGGAGCAAAAGGAGATGCGGAAAAATGTGAAGGAAAGAGTAAAGCTTTCTTTTTCTGGATACAAGCTTTAATAAAACCAAAAATAAAATGCATAAATTCACTTTTGAATGCTCTCTTTCTTTTTTGCTTCTTTTTGTCTAGAGATGTTTCTAACAAAATTTTGTGTGGGAGAAATTTTTACAACAATTATGGTTGTTTTCTTGTGAGTTTTCTATTTAAAGGATGAGAACACATAAAATCAGCGGTGTGAAAAAATTATTTCGGCCGCCTTCTATTAAAGTTTTGGGTGGCTGGGGGTTGTAAGAGTATCTCTTTGCTTCTCTCTAATTCTACTATTTGTGGTTTTGATTTTGGTAGAATTCATTTTTTCTTTCTCTTTTTGATTTTTCGGTATTTTTCTCTTATACTGCTAAGTTTTTTCAATGAAGATTAACATAAAAAAAAACTATTTTGGCCTTTAGAATTCTTAGAATTCCTATTCTTTTCCATGTCCCCCAATAATTCTAAATTTCATATTAAAATAACGAGAATCCATAAATTCAGTCACGTGAAATATCACTTTTGGATTGTAAAATTCTTAGAATTTCTTTTTCCAAAATGCTACATTTGTGAGATAAAGCAGAGGACAACATTTGAAAGTTTTCAATAAAAAAATCAAAAGAATATCAGAATTCTCGCATGCAAACAAGCTAATAGCCTTTATCTTGTTTCAAAGTATTAGCCTTTATCTTGTTTCAAATTATTATAATTGCAGATAAAGGTACTCAAAAGGGATTAGAAATGACGGGTTAGACATAAAGAGAAAATCAATGCACACACACAAGCAAATGCATATATTAAGTTCATTACAATAAGAAAGCCTAATCGAGGGAGATTATGCCTTAAGCTTTAAGGAAGAGAAATGATTGCAATGCAATTGATTTGAGTTGACCAAAAGGGCTGTTTTCTTCCTGCTTTCATCAATAGCAAAAGCCATGGTTATCTCATGCGCTAATCCCTCTTTTTATTCCGGAGAAAAGAAGGAAATGTCAACTGTGGTCTGCATGTTGGAGATGAGATTGGATGAGGGTGTGGCCTAAAAATAACAGTATTTTGGGTAAATGAAACCAGTAGCGTCCACAGTCCACACAAACTCGACTATAGGACAAGCTCCTTTTGTGGAGATGCCTAACCAACGTGCTAAAGCCGTTGTTGGACTCTAACCACTGTAAGATATTAATAATTAAATGGACAAGTCAAGGTACTTAAACAGGAGATTGACTAATAACTCATGATGACGTAGCCTTATTTGGTAATTGTGTGCCCTCTGTGGGGTCCGACTGGATACTTGCTATGACCCAGGTATGTACTGACGTGGCCCAACCATCGATTTGATGAGATTATCCTAAGATTAAAAGGTTGTCTAAAGTGTAGTGAAGTCGGATAAGGGTAAACTGAGGCTAAATCCCATCCCACCAGTGATATATCCTCATATTTCACTTTTACAAGAGACATGACTGCTCACTAATGTGGCATTAAGCACGTTTATGTCATGTGCTCAATCAGATGGCGATACAAATTGAAATCTGAGCAGCTATTATTAAAGGGATGTCAATTATCTTTGAAGGGTTCAAAATTATCATTATGTGGACCCATAGTGGAGAAACAGAGACTTGTATGCATGGCTCCCTGTTATAACATGTGACAGAGGAGGATCCACACGCTTTGGTAAAACATGTGGCCATGTACATTAGGGGGAATAAAAACTAGGGTCGATGTTACTTGTTAGACTTTTGCATTAAATTCTTCAATTTATGATCTACAATTCATTTTCTTAGCTGTTTGCTTTTTCCTTTTAACAATAACGGTCTGTTTGTGTTGCCCAGAAATCAGCAGAAAATAAGCCCCGACAAGGCGCCGGATTCTGTTTGGTGCAGCAATAAAATCCGAAAAAATTGAGTCGTTTTTGGCTCAGTTTCTGCAGGTTATGGGATCCGAAATTCTTACAGGGGAGGTAAGAAACCATTTTTGTGTTCTCTTCCGCAGATGGCACCAAACACGCCATAAATCTTGCATCTCAAGTAGGGATGATTCAACGTCCATTGCATGTAGAACGTAATAGGAGTTGATGATTCATTGCATGTAGCACGTATTAGGAGATAATAGTAGGTACTTGCGTTTGCTTATCACAAGAACAATAGTGAACATGGAGAGGTTATTTATCATTTTTATTTTTTACTCTTCCTTCTTTCCAAGGACATAGATTTGTTATATACAGTATTACTGTGGAATAGCAGAATAATTAATGGGGAACTTTCACATGCCCAACAACCGCAAGACAGACAAGATAATATTGAAAGAAGAGAAACATCATCATTTATTAAAAAGAAAACGACCCCTTTGTCTAAGGAGGGGAGGGGACAAGAAGAAACAACCAATAAGACTTTTTATTTCTCTTTCCCACTTGCGTAATTGTGTGAGGACCCAAACACCTTATGAGAACCACAACAATGATCAAAGTTGGGTTTTGCTTTCTCTTATTTCTACAGGGTGGGCTGTAGGGGTAGTCCAGACTCTCCGGTCATTCACACCAGGAAAAGGAAAAACAACTACTTTTGCATGATGCTTATAATAAGGAGAAGACGACGGATGTTATCTCCGTGACTTCAGTTTGTCGGTTAGAAAATGCTAACAAATCAGTAGGGGCAACCGGAATAGGATTTCTCACTCAAAACAACAGGATCATGACAATCTTAAATTATTCACTTTTCTTTCCTACAGTAGCAAAGGAAATTCAGTTTTCAAGTTCCTTTTTTATATAAAGTCTCCATTTTGTCCTTTAATTTCCGCACTAAGAATATTATATGTTTTTCATCTTTTAGCTGAAATATCTTCAAAAAAGAGATCATTGTATGGTCTCATTAGCAAGCCAATTTCCACGCAGAATTGAGATTATATGAGGAAATTCTCCATGGTGTCGGGGCAGGACCTGTCACTGTGGGGTTTTTTAACAGAGGATCTGGACTCTGGATCAGAGTGTCTTCTTTTCCTTTTTTTACTATACCTCCTATTATTATTATTATTATTATTATTATTATTATTGGCCATGGTGAATCCTGCAATGCATAAAAAAACCTAACAGATGCAAGCCGCAAGCCCTGCTCAAAGGCCCCCATATTTCCACTATTTACTTCAAAGACTAAAATCCGCCACAGAGAACACAACAAATAGCCCATTTGCAAGCAGCAAACCATCTACATAAATGAAATGCAGGCAGACAATCAATATACAAACACAGAAGGGCAATCTAATAACCTGTATCTAGGAAACTTCACTCTGCTACAGGTTTTAGTCCATTACACATCAAACCTTAGAAATATAGAACCAGGATTACATAAAGATGGTCTGACTACAGACCTTACACTTTGTGAAGTGCACCTCAAACCTTTAGTTTTACATGGGCATCGATCCAGCAGCTGCAGCATTGCTAGTTACGGTGCTTGCACTTCTCCATGGCCCTCGGTGCTGCAAGTAGATTGAAATGGGTTAAATTCATTAACTAAAAGTTCAGCAACAGTTGTTTAACAATAAACTCATTCCCATCTATGATTATGATCATATAGTCATTACAAGGATTAAAGGCCATGCAAAGATCAAAACATGAGAAGCATCTTATTTTTATCTAGTTGTAGCGACTTGGTATTTTTCATTGATAAAATGACAAAATGGATTTGCTACTTAGATAGTCCATGACCATGATGAAGCTGGCAATAGGTCCGCAAATAATGAAAAGTCTACCAACACAGCAAATCATGTCATGGTGGGAGGCAGACAAGGGCATTTTGGTCATTTTAGAGATGGAGAGGATTCAATGTTAATGCTTTACATGAAGCCAAAACATGGGTAGTTGTACTAGAAGGTTTATGAAATAAGCTATAGACACCATCAAATCACATGCTATTTTTGTCCATTTTCACATACCTAATCCAATTGCCTCGGAACCCTTCATGATCCTTAGCCTCCTACAAGAATCTGTAAACATCCTGAAATGGAAACCAAAAAAAATTAGGAGATCATACAAATGTGCAGCTCAGGATTAACAATCAGATTGAACAACTTGCTAGACCAGCTAAAAAAACCAAATAATTACAACTCCAATTTGACAGAGATTCTAATGACAATAAAATAGAATAAAAAAGAAAAACAAACACGTTCAGTATTTGAAACACGCCCATGTTCTCAGGTCATTAATTTATTATTAATGGCAAGAATCAGATCACAACAACCATCTGACCCAATTATCAGAGTTTTCATTAGATCCAACACTCTCAACAACAATATTAAACAGTTCCATTAAAATAATAATAATAATAATAATAATAATAAAGGAATCACAGCCTTATTCTTATTCTTATTCTCAAAGAATCAACACTAACAATCTGATAGAATTACCAAATAACATTATGCATTCCAACACAAAACCAAATGATAACAAACTGAGTGATCAATCTTGGACATTTGTTAACTCAGAATCCCTTTCCTTGAAAAAGATTGATCCTATTGATCAAGCCAGAATAGCAACCGATTGTGGGTAAACAAGTACAGAATATGCACTATCATTCAAAGCATAGCAACGCTATATGGACCAATTTAAGCATTAAATGATCTGAATTCAATAAAACAGATGAGCCACAAACTTTACTGCAATGATTTTCAACACTTAAGCGCATAAACCATAAAGCATTGAGTGACCTCTGATCTATTTTCCATCCACACTTGCAAAACCCCAATTCATGTACTACAGTGCAACACAAAATTGGATATGACTGATCAAAGAAGATTATTGAAGCTTGAACGACTGTATACCATGGCCAATCAACGAAAGTAATAACCGAGCATTTACTCAAAGCAGAGATGGCAATGGTTAAATATCAGTTCCTCCCATTCATCTTCAGGTAAATCTCAACATATATGTGAAAATCCAATTGTAAGAGGATTAGAATTCTACTTACTCCCATGGGACATCACCAACAAGCATCCAATCTCCGTCCTTGTCTTCATAAGTAAGAACGTACTCAGAGCCGTGTAGAAGATCCATCAATCGACTCTCAGTCAGCCCCTCTCTGCCTGGTACTCCATGAGAACCACACTGCCCTGAAAGGTCAAACACAAACACAAGCAACCCCTCATGTTAAATCACATCAGAAATAATTACATGACTGAAACGAAAAAGAATGTGTTGTTCAGCAAGAATGATAGTAAAAGCGTGCAGAAGATCAGAAAGTTGTTGCTCAATGAAAAGGGGGAAAAAGAGAAGTGAACCAAAATGCAAATGGTCTTCATGAACTGAAACTTTGACAGTATCATGAACGCACTTACTAGGGGCACTAAACACTGATGCGTTGCTAAAACATCCTCAGAAGAGGGAAGTATATTGTCAACAATATTCACATCTACTCTAAAAAGCAGTGAAGAAAGTTTACTTAATTATAGGAGTTGAGCAACAAAAGAAAGAAAGTCATTTCTGTTTTTGAAAATGAGACTGTTGCCTCAGTTTTACCAGAGAAACCGGCGTTTATCAGATCTGCAATAAGGTGAAGAGATCTCTAAAGCTATTGGATCTAGCAAATTCAAGTGCAGGTAATATGAGTTAAAAAAGAGAGCGTTTGCAGGAAAAATATGAAAAAGTAAATGATACCAACAAGAAAGGAAAAGAGAACCAAATAGTCCATCGGGAAAAAGAAAAAGAACCAGAGCTCACCAATGGTAAAACAGCTGAACATCTTCTCAAGTGCTGATGAGAGTTCCACATAGTTGGAGTAGGTTTTGAGGTCAACTTTCCTCAGGTATGGAGCACCGTCCATGCTAACTTTAACATAAAGGCACCCCATTCCTAGCTTACCTTCAGCATCATCACTGTTCTTAACAGGGTTTGTAGCCATGGTGTTCTTCCGGAATGATCGAATTGGTGGCCAACCCACAACCTGTGCCCTGTTACATAAGCTCGATTCTTTTACTACAAAACCAGGCAGATTGAAAAACTTCAAAAACATGAAGAAGTATCAAGTTAGGATGAGTCAAAACAAAGATGTGACAATAGAAAAAGCTAAATCAAAAATAAAAATCTCATACAAGTCTCTGGAATCTTGCACGAGAAATAGAATTCTCACTCAAATCATCTATACAACAAAAACAAAAATGTAATATAGATTAATGAAAATAGCATTTTGAACCCCCCCCCCCCCCCCCCCCCCCCCAATGAAACATAAAAATGTATGCATATAATCCAAAGGTAAAAACCCCACAGGAAACTGGGCAAAGAGCTATCATCATTCCAAACAGGCACAACGCACGTACCTTCTTCCAAGTAACCAAGTCAATTAACAAAAATCAGCGACACCAAAAAAAAAAAAAAAAAAAAAAAAAAAAAGAAAAAGCATCTGCAATAGTTATAGAATGAAAAGAGTGCAATTATACTAATGTCAAAGACAAGAAGGAGAATATTTTTCCACTTTTTTTTCCCTCTGAGGAGGGATGCACTGTGATATCTTTGGCTCCTCAGCTTTTTATTTCTTTTTCCACAGGTGGTCATTCAAGATCATGTTAATAATTTGTTCTTCAAATGCCACAATGCATGGAATCTCCCTTAAGAGCAAATTTCAGTACCCTCATTCTTGAAAGGGGTAAAAAAAACATCTTGAATTAAAATAATAATAATCATCTAGAGATATCAAGTCCTCTAGCAAAATTATAGATTGCATTAACGCATTGCATAAATCGCACACACAAGTACAGAATCATTTAAACCAAAACCAAAAAAAAAAGTGCAAAATTATAAAGCAAAACGCAAAAGAATTCCAGACCAGCATAACATAAACTTATTAGATAGTAAAAAATACCAAACAAAGTATCAGAACGATCAATCACACAAGCAGACAGAACACAAGGCAAGAGCTCAAAATCAAAACCCAACAAAATAACAGTACCAAACACACACCAAGAAACTTACTTTGCAGCAGGAGCAGCCCCATGCTCATTTGCAGCAGACACCTGAGCCTTCTTCTCCTGAGCCGGCTTCGGCGTCGAACCACCATCTTTCACTCCAGCTGACGGCCCCAGCTGCTGGCCTCCGCCGTTCTCCAAGCCCCCAACAGACTTCCCATTACCCCCACCCCTCGGAGAGAACAAACCACCGCCTTTCCCCAAATCACCATCAGACCCACTCCCCCCAGAGAAACCCCACTTCCCAGAGCCATCAATCGCATCCGAAAACCCCCTCTTCGCTCCCGACACCAAGCTCTTCAGCACCCACCCACTCTTCTCCTTCCTCTCAGGAGACTCAGAACCAGGCAACCCAAGCCTCAGCTCCGTCTCCTTGAGATTGAGAGCATTGCTCTTCTCATCATCCTCAGCAGAGAGAGTGGAAGAAGCAGACGAGATCTTCTCAGAGCCTTCCATGGAAGAAGCCTCTGACAAGCCTATGTAATCATGTTCTTGGGGCGGAGACATCAAACTCCAAGCAAACAGAGAGTCACTCTTCTCACAGGAATTTCAACAAACATGTAAGAGGCAACCCAGAAACAAGAAGAAATCCACAACAACTTAGGAGAAAAACGATATGGGTTCTTTTCTTGAGAGTGGAAGACGCTTCCCCTGCCTTTCTGCAAACCCTTTTTTATTTCTAACCTTCCCTTCTTCAGCATTTGAGAGGGTTTTGAGAGAGCGCGCCAATGCAGAGAAAACCGAAACTGTTCTACCTTTGTTGCTTCATCTTCGCTTCAGTGGCCCGCGGTTCATGTGAATTCCGTGTCCTGCGGCCAGAGCAACGTGAATTCTCTGCCATGACCACGGACGGATAACGTAGTACCGCGGAGCATTGGCACTTTCCGTACACTTTCTTTCCTCTTCTCTTTGCCTTTTGGGGTAATCTAAACCGACAGGTTCCTGAAAGTTTTCAGCAACGCATTCAGATAACGCTTGTGTTTTGCTTATTCTATCGGGAAATTACATATGAACCCTCCTAGTTATGGACCATTACAATAACGGACTGCACTTTTTTGGTTTTTATAAATAACAATCTATAACTTATATAAAATCCAGTGGACCGTCTCCAGTCATAATCAACCACAACCTTTTCATAATTGGTTACATGCAATGTATCTTTCTTATATAAATATGTAAAATGGTTAAAACTTTTCTTGTCCAACATACTTTAGATGTACTTGAGTGCGTCATGTTGATTAAATTAGCATAATTAATTTCATTCTTAGTTGTTGCTTTGCTGGTTAAACAGAGTTGTACACGTAAGCGTGTAATTTTGAATCTCATCTTTTAAAAAATGAAATAAAGGAGACAAACTTTAATAAAATATTTACCTTTTAAGTTTTAAAAAAACAACTGATCTTGTCAATGCTCAAAGAATTACTAGTCAATGATAGTGGAAGTAGTTAATTAAGTTTTTTTTAAGATGAGGGTTGTAAGCATTAAAAAGCACAGTTGAAATATGTAGATATGAAAATGTCCTTATTTTTTTATCATTGGTGAAGTTAAAAACGAGAGCACTGCCTGTGCAAGAGTACAATGTGGTTGTGCTGGAGTTTGGGGGGGGGGGGGGGGGGGGGGGGGGGGTGTCAAAAGAGAGAGAAAGAGAAGGCCAAGCAGCTAGCTTCACTCGGAAATGAGAGGGGGGTTAAGGTGCATGGGAAGACGTTGCTTGGCGCAGTGATGAAAAAGAGAAAATACACCTTATTTGGCTTTTGTTTCTGCGCCAAAGGGATCCAGAAGTCTTAACCTACCTTGCGAGTGCAAACTTACATATCACCGAAGAGAAAACCCAACTTTTCAAGTCAGTTTTTTAACTGGTTCTTTTGGCTACCATGGTTAACGAAAAAAAAGAACATTTTCCATTTGTACACAGTTTAGATTTTTTTTTTTTTTGGAGAAATGATCAAAATACGAGATTTAGAGAAAGCCCGGCTGGTTCTTCTTTCTTTTTCCTTTAATGACTTAAGGTGTTTTTCGTCAATCCAATATTTAGACTTTTGGCCTCCAAGTGGGCGTTTACTCTATTTTCTCAAACAAGAATTATTTTCTCAAACATACATGCATGGTCGCACACAAATAGTATTCGAATAATATAAAGGGTGAGAGTCAAACTCAAAATCTTAACCGAGCAAACCAACGCCCCATAGAAACTTTTAAAAAAATAAGAAATAAGAAGAGAAGGAGAAGATGGTACGTCACTGTATCATCCAGACCGTAAGATTTATTGGGATATGATGGTGGGGCAATCTTTTGTCTTTAGAGAGACATCTGGTTTGGATGATTGAGATTGATGTGAGGGTAAGCCATTTCTATCGCAGCTGAGTGCATGGTATGTGCCCAGTTTCTAGCAATCATTTTTTTTTAACTTCAAGTGACAAAATACATGAAATTCTTGTTCATTGGATAAAAAGTTTAGGAGAAATCATGATCTAGTTGAAGAATTAGAAAAAAGTAATTGGCAGCTTTGTCTTGAAAAGAAGTTGCTCAGATGGTGCTTCATCCAGACCGTCCATCTGTTTTGATCATTGATATGACCTTCCACGCGAAGGGCACCATACCATTCCTCCAATATCTATCTAGTTTGTGGCACTAAGCGTCTTTTATGATGCAAAAGATGTACGGCTGAGATGATACTGACTACAGAAAATAAAATTAAAAAAAATTTCCCTCCTTTCTGGCCCAAATGAATGGTTGAAAATTAAAGGGAACACAGGTTTATTGTAGGTTTGAACGTGGATCGGAGGTGGGTTCATGTCAGTCTGATCTAGATGATCTAAACGTTGAATTTGAAGCCTGAAAAGTTTGGAGGCTCTGTACAATGAAACTCTTTCATATTGAATTGAGTGCATAAGATCTGGTTTAGCGACGAGATGGTACTTATCCTTATTTAGAGCAATGAAGTGTGCAGAGGGAATTGGATTGATCATGGAATCAAATGGACCATCACATTGGGTCACTGGCAAGGGTTGGAAGGATTGCTCTTTCCCCTTCTGTTTTCCTTTTTACTTTATCTAAGAAAAGTATTGTTATGTCTGCCTATACAATTATAGACCTTTCTCTCTCAATTGTTCTTTTGGGGGGGGTGGGGGGGTGTATTCTTTTCTAAGCTCTGCATCATAAGTCGGGATCCCACACATAGTAAGGCCTGTAGGCCCTGGTGTCGACAGTTGATTGACCGTCATGGACTTACAGGCTTTAATATCTTAGGTTGTGCTTCTACTATCACCATTTAATTTTAATAGGAATGGTAACTTCAGGGGTGTTAAGAATTAAGATCTTAACAACGTCTACTAATGTTCTACTTCGCTTACAGTGAGTCCATGATGAATAGTTGCTTGAATAAAATTTATTTAAAAATTAGATATTTTCTGGCAAAATTGAGATGGTTTCAAAGTATCACTGAAATTGAAAAGTATCTCAAAAAATTCATGGCGATAATAATAATAATAATAAATTCAAATTTTAAAATATTTTGATATTTTTCGAGGACAAAATTCGAGGTGGTCGCTTGGGTTTCATTTCCATATCAACTAGAAATACCATGGTTCATTAGGGGCTGTGTAGAGAGAGAGAGAGAGCTTCTGCTAAGCGGGTCGCTCAAATCAAACTCACTTGAATTGTCCCGAGAGAGAGAGAGAGAGAGAGAGAGAGAGAGAGAGCTTCTGCTAAGCGGGTCGCTCAAATCAACCTCACTAGAATTGTCCCGAAAGTAATTTATTCACTGGACGGAATTCTGAGCCCCACAAATCTATCGGAAGATCTTTCCATCTTGTTCAGAGTTGAAAAACTTGACTCCTCACCCTGAGTTGACTTGGTCAATGCTACTCAAATGACGTCAAGTGACAAGCCTAACAAAATTCACCAAGAACAAAGCCAAAAGGCCACATAAATTACTCTACTCAGTGCCTTCTGGAGTCCCGCTAGGGTATAGTTTTACAACTATTATTTTGTCGGGTTAATAAATGTATTTCACACTAATGCTGTCATTGGAACCATAGCTTACCTTACCACTTTATTCAAATAAAACAATATGAGCATTGTTACATATGAAATTTTTATGGGGCTCATTTGGCCCTTTATTAATCATCCAAGCCATCTTATATTGTTCTCCTTTTCCCCATGAATTGAAACCAGCTAAATATAGGTCTCTTTAATTGATTATCCAATTCTAACACTTATCTAAGTTTTTAATGATTCAAAGTTGATTAACTTGAAGGCTTTAAAAATTAGCCTCTCATATTTAGAGAGTATCTATTTTTTAGTACACACATAAAACGTATGTTTGGGTAGGCATGCATGCATAGATTTAGGGGCTATCGCCAGTGTTGGATTTAGGTTTGCTTCTAAAATGTACATAAAAATATTGAATTTGCTCTCAAAATTCACTTGAAAAATTATCTTCATCTATCACCCAAAATGGCTAATGGCAGCTAAGATTAGACCCTCGTGACCACTTGAGCTATCTTTTTTTTAGGCCCCTCTAGAAGTTCACCTGTAGAGTAAATTCAAAGAGAATAGCTATATTTTAGGCATTTGAAGAGAAGATAGATCTCACCTAATTACATACAGAATTTCTAATAAAACAGAAACAGTGCTTTATTTAGAGTAAAACGGGTTCAAACATAGCCGTTTACTGCCGTACGCATCTGCTCGCGGCAACCGGCTGCTGAGATAAATTTTACGTACGGCAGAACGGAAGATGCCTCCACGCGGCACCAGCAGCATACAACGGGAACTAGCAAGAGTGGGAGCAAGTGACCACTAGGCGGGGCCCATTCCAGATAACGGTTCCACGTGGCACGGGCGCACTACTGCGGTTCTGGTGCTGATCCTGTCTTCTTTTGCTTTGATGGTGACTCGTACAGGTTGAGGGTCCCACCTGCCGCGCACCCTAGCTACAGTGAGGCATACTCCACCGGCCACCACCGCCTATCCACAACCACACCAGCCTCAAAGGCTAAAGTGCACGAAAATTAAAAGTGGGTGGGTGGGTCCGACATTCAATGCTCCGTTCAGGCATCTAAACCGCTCGCATAGGTGGGCCTCCTCATCTCAAACCATCCGTCCATCAAAAACCCCTTTGGATTTTCAGTTCAACTTTAACTTGACTCATTGATGGGATTTTCTTTTTCTTGTCCAAGAAATGATAATAGCATTCCCATTGTCGGATGGAGTTTGATGAGGATGATTATGGCCCATTATGAGGAGTTAAAACCTAAAAAAAAAAAATTTAAAGTTTATCTTATTTATATTCTCATCTAGAAATAATGATCAATCAAGTGATATATATCTTGTTTTTCATTTTTTTTATTTTTTATTATGTAAGTATCCTTAAAGTCTTACTCCACTGGACTTATTTCCGAGTGATGCCCACTAATTCCACACAAACCTGCTCTGAACAAACTTGAGGTGGGTTTTGAACAAATTACATGTAAACTCATGCCTTATATCACTCTACAAACTCTTATGAAGGTAATCCAATATATAATGATGGATTTTTTAAAATAAATAAATAAATTATTGTACATGTGCGAAAGCATGAAACCTGCAATCAACAATTAAGCCATACACAAAAAATATACAGGGCTAAAAGAAAGCTCTACTCTTTTACAATGCACTCTTCTTAAGTTCAAAGTTACAAGTTACATGGTATATATAATTATCTCTTTCTTGCCATCAAAGTGGTGACTCAGTTAGTTTAAGCCTTAAGTTTGCTCTTCAAAGTCTCAAATTCGACTCTTGCACCTTGTATTTTTCAGGTGATATATATGCGGCCATATATGTACTCCTAAGAAATAGTCATTGCTTTTTAAAATCGGATCACCCTTGATATATGTGTTGTCATATATGTACCCCTAAGGAATAATCATTGCTTTTTAAAATCGAATCACCCCCGTGCGATACAAAGGCCAAAATACCCATGATCCAAAGCCTAATTCCTAACTAATACAATAGACCAATCCGATGAAGCCGAAATACAAGATATAAACTGAAATAAATAAATAAATAAGATTTGAGTGATGTTATGAAATATTTCTCCTTCCTCTCTTTTCAAAGATGAAATATTCATTCTAGATCGGGCAATACTGTGGCCCAACATGGGCCATCGCAACTAATCCGCATGAAAACTTTTGATGCCATAACATATGATCATTTTGTAAATGCTATCGATTGAGCCCTTTGTCCATACACCCTGTCACGTATTATAAGGTAAAAAAAGTGCAGGCCCTATATGGGTGCATGATTGTTACAGATAGCAGAGGCATCACTAAGTGCTGGTATAGATTAGGAGGTGGACCGGATGGCACTCCAATTAGACTGTTGAATTACCATTGATTTCAATTACTAGAGTTCAGTGATTGTTAAATCAAGGGAACTGATCCTATGCTGATGTCTGGCATGGGATTGCGCATGGGAAAAAATTTCCCACAGTTAAGAAACCCTCCAAACAATGGGAGGCTATTTAAAACTCACTCCAAGTAAAGTGACTTTAGATTGATTAGTATGTCAAATAACGCAATTAATTATGACATTTGCTCCTGTATATGCAATGCGGATGGTTTTACCATGGGCCCCATCTTTTGCTGGTCCCACCTGAATATTTCGATCCCCTTAGCACATGATATATTGGCCCCAGCAGCTGGTATGCAACCAAAAACCATTCACACTTGATGCACTGGAGCAATTTCCATTAGGTATTGATCTGAGTCATCTAATCCATTGATAGATGTTGAATGTTGGACACTTCCACCTAAGTGAGGTTCACTCGTGAAATCCTTGTACACATTAAACTCGTTGATCACACTATCAAAACCGCCTCTATTGGGAGCTGGTGGAGAAATGTTTTTTTACACCTTAGCCATCACATCATTATATCTTCTTCACACTTACCCAGAGCTGATGCGTTCCTTTCAAATGGGATCATAAAGTTCCAAAATTCCCCATCCAAGGGTCTAAAGTATGATTTGATCACTAGTCATTAGTGGAAGAGTAGAATATATAAAAGCTTCTACAATGATAATGATGATGATCATTGCCCAAGTAATTTTTTTCTAATCTACAAACAACAACTATCAAGCCCACCCCATTTTGCAATTTTCCTTGCCTTCCATACAGTGATGATCATTTGTGCTCTCACTTTATCTCTTGCATATACTAAAACATCCTACAGATGAGAGAAAGCCTCATCATTAACTAATGACCTGTTTGGTTGAAAGCATTTTCGATGTGACTTCACCCATTATAAAAAATTCCTTAAGAAAATTCAGCTGCTATCCCTTCCGAATTCTAAATTCCCTTGGATAAATTTAAGATGGTGAGAATAATTTAGTTGGCATTGAAAGTTATCTTTAACCACGGCGTATCTTCAAAATTTTAACTTCAAAATGCTACTTAGATCATTAAGTTTTTTTTAATATTACTATAGAGGGACAACATTTGAAATCCTTTAAATTCTCTAGAAAGGATATTCATGAATGTTTGCAGCCAAATAGACTCTCACAAAGAGAATAGATTACGATGAGTGAGTTGTTATTTCTAACGATTATATTCTACTATGGGCATCAAAAGTCTCGGGTGGGCCACCCGGGATGGGTCTCCTAAATGAAGTCCAACAAACCATGTGGAGAGACACAAGAGGGTCTACAAGTTAGTGCAACTAAAGGAATCATTTCTCATTTACTTTTAGTTGGAATTGCAAAGACCTGCTTTTGGCCAAAATCCTAAACTTGAGAAACACTGAAAAGTCTATGTGCTATTTATTGAAAACATTACACATGGAATCTCCAAAGTGGGTTTTGCAAATTCAGGCATTTTTATAAAATAAGGGGGTCGGACACCATAAAAGGAGGTGGGCAGATCATTTCGAAGTAAAAATGTAAGTTGGGGCGATTCTGGAAATGGTTCTTCAGCTCTTAAATGTTGGAAGGAAGCTTTTACTGTGCCGGGTGAAATTTAGAAATTATTAATTTTCATTGTAATGTAGTATACTGGTGAACCAATTTGATATTTTAACATCTTTCTCGGCACCTATTCTCAAGAAGGAAGCCCTACATTCATCCTATGCCGGTTGTTGCTTGGCAAAAATAAGCACAACCACAAGTGGCCGATGAGGTGATGTAGTGTACAGATTCACTGATACCCATAATGACAGTAAATTTGGTCATCTTCATAGGGCTTTCTTTATGAATTTTGAACAGCTCAAAATAAATGTCATCCGCTAATATGGGTTGTAGCCAAATTTCATTCTAATCTAATTGATTCCATTTTAAAATTGATTACATATTAAATATGTGGATTTTTTAATAATTTATTCATATACTTTATGGCCAATAACGGGGACGTCTTTTTAAAAAAGAAAACAATTTAGATTTTAATAAGTAAAACATTTCCCATGATTTTGAGAATTGGAGTTAACTCATCAATGTCCCACAATAACATCATATTCAATAAAAAATATTAAAAAAATTACAAAAAAAATTTAATTAAAGAAACCTATTTATCGCTGATTAATAATAGGAACTTGAATTTTTATCCAAATAATGACAATAATTAATAGGGACTTTTGGCGACATGTCTTTCAACATTTCATATTAGGGCGAGTAATCCATGATCTTTTGTCATAGAGGTAGAGATCTTTTTTCAAATTTAAATACTTAAAATGTCTAAAATGCCCTGCTAGCAGATCTGACCCATGACTTTCCTCCCCTCTTCCTCTTTGATTCTCATTTGCAGATTCGACATAAACTCAGGCGCACCCCCCCTACCCTATATTTTTCCTCAGTACTGGCAAGAAGCATGGCGACGACAACGAGCTGCAGGAGCGGACTGTGGTGATGTAACAACGGCCACGACGGTAGTAGTGATCACCCTCTCTGGTGACGACAAAATGCATGAGGTGACTGGCGAACTCGCCTTTCTTCTTTGAGATCGGCAGCGACGGGGAGTTGGTGTGTTGGGTTTATGTCTTGTGTTTCGGTTTAGCCGAATGGGTCCACTGGATTAGCCAGTGACCGGTTTAAGGTTAAGGGTATTTTGGTAATTGAACCGGGGCTTTATTGGTTGCCAAGAAAGCGGAGATTATATATATGTATAATCTGTAACCCTAGATCTTGCATTGAAGAGAGGTGAGAGCTCTCTTACCCGTGATATTCCCAGACTACATAAGAAAGACGATGTAAGAGAATGAGAGTCTCTGTATGCTTTACTTGTTCTAGTGAAGATGATCGTCTTTGTGTTCATGGATGTAGCCCTGTTTGGGTGAACCACGTAAATCTCTAGCTCTTGTTGTATGTGATTGATTCTTTGTTCATCTTGTGATTCATATATGTGAACAACGGGTGATGTCAAATTCACAACACAGTGATGGGTTTCGCCTTTGTTTTCCCTGCGTTTTGGCCTGCTATCGACAACCCAAAACCGTCTATAACTCCAATCACGCAAGCTCGATCTACAGTCTACCCAATACAACATCTGCAGTCAGTGATGGGTTTCGCAGTGAATTTCCATTCACAGCAACAACAGAGGACTTTGGCTTTTCCGGTATTCTTCTCAAGCAAAACCAAAAAACAAGAAACCCCTACTTCCTGCTCTGCAACCTAAGAATGACAACCCTTTCTCTTCTTCTTTAATTGTGGCCAGCAAGAGATCAATTTGACCTCTCTATCCTCTCACTGTGGTGCAACACAGATCACCTTTGATTTCTTCTTGCAGTGTGTCTTCTCCAGTCAAAACCAAGAACTCTTGTTCTGATCCTCGTCTTCATGCAGATCCAAGACACAATCCGTCAATCACAAACCCTAGTGATCTCCACCTCGATCACACAGGACAACCCAACCCAGGCTTTGCAATCACAATGAATTTCTCTAAGTTTTGAACAAATTTAAAAGAGTCTTAATGAATTTATATGAGTTTTATAAGAATTTATCTAAGTTTGATCAGAATTTATATGAGTTTGCAAGGAATTTTTCTGAATTTTTGGAGAATTTTTATGAGTTCTGCAGAAAATTTCTATGAGCTTGCAGAGAATTTTTCTGAGTTTGTAGAGAATTTATGAGTTTTGCAGAGAATTTATATAAGTTTTGTATATAATTTCTTTTTTTTTTTACAGAATTATATGAGTTTGCAGAGAATTTATATAAATTTTGTAGAGAATCTATATGAGCTTTGCAGATGTTTATTTTTTTTTATGAAATTTCATAAGCAACATAGGTATTGTTTGAAAGGTCTCGATGAGTAAATTCTAAATATTTCACTTTTTTTTTTATAAATACATATCATAGACAAAAGTTATAAATTTTCAAAATTTTAGATCATAATGACAAAAGTAATTGCAAAAAGGGCAAATCAGTTATAAAAAATATGAGTTGATCACTTTAGGGACCTCTACTTGGAATATGTCTATGCGTAGGAATTGTAATCTTTAATGGATTTGTGCCTTTGATTTTTATCATGGGAGGGACTTTTGGCTAATTATTTCTAATTAATACCCAAATGACACTCGATTTGTAAGCTAATCAAACTAAGCTCAAACTTAAAACTGATAATAATTAATACTCAAATTAAGCTTGATTTGTGAGCTAATTAAAGTAAGCTCACCTTGATGAGCTCAGCAAGCCGAACTCAAGTTTGGTAAACCAACATGTACATGTTGCTCTTAAGCTAATGGGACAGACACAAGAAAAGTGTTGAGGTTTCTATAAATAAAGGAGTTACAGATGAGAACATTTCCTTTATTTATTATATTACTATGACGTTGTGCACGTGTGACATGATTAAATTGGAATGAACAAGTATCTGGACCAGGTTGGACCAAACTTTCCGTTCACCGTTTCAATTCCCGGCCCATTTTGGAAACATTGATTGACAGAACATGCATGAAAAGTAGTTAGAAAAGACACTCAAGCAACAAAAGAGTGTGTGAGGCTCAAGTAACCATCAGATACACAGAAGGCTAAAAATGGGTTGGGTTACACTCGGGTTCATTGTATAGAACCTGACTTCGAAACTGAGAGTCATCATGCCAGTAAAGTAGCGATGAGAAGACCAGTGAAAAGTAGGAAGGGAAAGGCACTAAACAACAAGCAAATATTCATAGCTCAAGTTACCATCAGCTGCACACGGGACAGTAAACAGTTTGGGTTAGGTTAATGTCAATGGTCTCACGTTGAAAGAGAAGACTTGGAAACAACTCATTTGCCGAAAATGCATTTGATACAGGAAAATTTTGGCCTGAGCGGCACTGTTTAGGACACACCCATGGGCAAAAGCCCATGTGAGGCACTCTCAAGACTCATTTCCCTTACAGGCTATAGCCCAACGTTTCCCCAAGTTTAAAATTGTCCCCAGATCCTATTCGACACTCGTCAGGATTGAGTGTTCTTAGTGTTGTATTTTATCATTTATTTTTCGGTGGATGGGCAATGGCATATCTACATATCAGATCCTTTGGATGCGTTATTCGTGCGCCGCCATCTAAAACCCTGCTTTCCACATGGGCACCTCTAGCCTGTGGCCCATAGTTCTCCAGGGTGATCTGGCACAAGGGTAGCATGCATACAAAATTTTAAGGGTAGACCAGTGGGCCAGAGCAGGCCGCTTGATGAAGTTTTGGGGCCGGAACTATTGGGTAAGAGATGATCCACCACCCTCATGGTTTCTCTCTTAGGGCGTTACAGGTTAGGTTGAGCCGGGCTGGGGCGTATCCATACTAAGATCAATTTTAGAAACAGAAGTCCGCATCCCGCCCGAGCCTTGTCCACCTTAAAATTGTCAGGACTGAGCCCGTGGGCTGGCCTGGGCCTTGCTTTCTATCCCTTCTTTGTGCAAATAAATTGATAACTTACAAGCACCACTTCTTTTGGCCAAGCCATGGCGGCCTTTAGGCCCTCTAGAATTTAATCCAAGTGCAGCCCAAATATTAAACAGGCCCAAACTGCTTAGATCTAGGTCCAGGCCTAGCAGAAAAACCCTATGCGCAAAAATGGTCCAAAGTGGGATGGACTCAGGTGGGCCTTGGCTGGCACGGCCCATGAGCACCCCTATTTCTCTCTTCCTAATTCAAAATGAGCGTTAATCATTGTCTATTTGTCTGCAATGATGTGACTAAGCAATTCCTAGGTTGGTTGGTCATTTTAATAAATGCTTTCATTATCAAATTCCATAATGCAACTCTAGAATGCCACACGCTTAGGACCGTCAATCCAGCCCTTTGATGAGGGGACCCAACCTGGCTCGGCCCTCAAAAGCCCACGAAGCAAAGACTTTTCTTTTTGTCATAAAACCTAAGAGTAAGGTAGGACTCAAGTTTAGAAAGCCTACAACCTTGAGAGCAAAGGTAGGGGTAAATTTAGTGAGCTCGAAGGGGCCCGACCAGGCCCTTTGTCTATTAATATATGAATAAATAATATATATAATATTATATACAGGAATTTTATCAAAAAATTTACAAATAACTCCTTTAATTAGCCATTAGTGACACCTAATTTTATCAAACAAAAATACTTAAGTCTAAGGTGAATTTTCTTGATGGGTATCTTCATAGATCACAACATTGTCATTTATATTTGATTCTACATTTGCCCAACCCATCACCTACATGTTCTTCAATGAGAAGGAATTAAGTTGTTATTTGATTAGAGTAATTTTCACCATCAGTGTAAACCTTTGAATTTAGATGCATGACTATCAACGTCATCATTGAATGAGGTTGCACTTTAGCAATTGGCCACTAATCGATGCCAATTTATTTCCATACCCTTACTTTCACGAATGTTGTTTCATTCAAGTAGACCCCATATATGTGGTTGAACTTTTTTACTCTGACCCATGTTCAGATGTATCAAATCATCTTTGTCATTCTCTTAGGTTGTCAAATTTTAATTGCTTGGTTATAAGATCCAATGGTGATGTTTCAAAAACTCATAAGTTAGGGTTAATCCTAATTTAAGAGTGCCCTAATATCTATTTATACCACACATGCTAAATAATTTATTCAAGTTTTTAATGCCAATTTGAAATTGAATCAAATGAGGCTTGTCAAACAGGCTATAATAGTCTATATTATCGCTTGACAAAAATTAAATAATATATGAACTAGTAAAAAAAATACAACTAGCAAAGCTTCAACTATACTAATCTTACTAATAGCTTCAACTTTATGACTACTTCTAGTATACTAGGGTATTTAATAGTGTCTTCCCTATCTTAATTCCATGTCATAAAACTATTAAATTAGCTTATTTCATTTAATCCTTAATAATGTTTTTAAAATAACTATGAAGCAATATATTTCACCCATTCTTTTAGAAGTGGCACAAAGGATTGACTTTTGCATTTCTTCGTTCTTAACTCAAACAAAGGAGGACATGCATCGTCGTATAGGAAATTATTATATATAAAAATATTTAGAAAATCATTTATTTCGGCCTTGGCCCAACCCTAACCCTTGTTGGTGGTGTAAGGGCTTCAGTATTATAAGCCATTGAGCTCAAAAGGCTTTGGCCAGACCTAGGCCTGGCCCGGATATATAAGGGTAGAAAAAGGTTTACCTTGAACTGGCCCAGGCCCTGCCCTTTGGCAGACGTTTGCTTTTGAGGATCTAATCAACATCATGTCCTCCTTTAGGGCTCGTTTGTTAATCTCCCCTCATTGTAAAGTTAAAGTCATCTTTCATTTCACCACACAACAATCCAAAAAAATCAAATCAAAATACCACATTTCAAAAAAATTCTTTTACCTTTTTAAATAAAAATTCATTAAGTTATTTTTTTATCCCACTAACAAACAAAAAATATCTACTTTTAATACAAAAAGTCAAAAAGTTTTATTCTCTTTTCACTAAAAAATAAAATCTAATCATTGTATTGATTTAACCCCTCTCATTTTTTTATCTTTTAAAATTACTATTTACCTCACTTTACTCTACCAATTAAATTAACAAATGGGCCCTTAAAGTTCTTAGGGGCATTAATTAGTAATCGACTCGGATCCCCACACAGGTTTGATATTTTTTCTTAAAGAACCGGTCTTCCACAACATCAATTGCTAATACCTTAAACCGTCCAAAAAAAAAAAATAATGCCTTTCATCATTAATGACAGTGGCAATGGAGAATTTGATGGACCCTACTCGGTCTGTGCACACACTCTTTGCTAAGAGTTTTTCAGTTTGCATCTTCAGTGGTTCGACTTGTTGATAAGCGCATTATTTACCAAATTCAATCAAAAAGTTCAATTGTATGTAGTCAAACACCAATATCAGAGAAAGGATGACATTTAGGTACAGAAGAGAAAGCAAGAACGGAAGGGGGTACCCCATATCCAAGAAATAGATATGTGCTTATGAAATAGAACCAATACATAGATCAAGGTTCAAGCAATTGTTCTCAATCTTCTACAAGATCACCTGCCATAAAAAAAGCAAAGCAAAATAAAATAAAATAAAAAGATCAAGAAGGTATGAATAATTTGTCTACTGATCCCAAGTTTTGGTTTTTTCTAGTGACCCCACAAGCCACATTTTTTGGTTTCGCCGGTCACCAACCTTACCAGAGTATTGATAAGCAGTAAATTCATTAGCATGCGATCCCCTCCTCTTAGATTGAAGGCAAGAGGGGCACAGGATATAAAGAATAGTGGGGAAGAACTGTCCGTGAGACAGTGAAGGCCCCCACGTCGGCTGCTGCCTTTAAAGGGTTGCTAGCAAGCAGACTCGGGCAGGTAAAACAAGCCTAATGAATAATGTTATAGCAATTAACATCGCACAAGAATAGCTCAATCTTCTTAAAGTCCACCCCTTCGAAACCCAAGTGCACTAACTGTGAAAAAAAAAATGTTCACATGTTTTATTTAGGAAAGTAATATAATTGGATCTTAAAATGCAAAACAAGAACTAGAAAAGCCTAATCCACAAAGCAAAAGAATGAACAAATAAGAAGATGTATTGGTCTTAAAAAAACATCAATGTATATGTTATTAATGAAAACTTCGCAGTGTGACTCTTGACTCTCTTAAGTCTCCTCATTTTGATGAAGGCCAAGTCAAATATAGGAAAAACAAGGCGAGTGATCTACGTTTGATGAGTTTTTGCATTCTGAATAATTTGATAAGTAGATTTGATTTTAAATAATTGGTGTTTATGCTTGAATAACTGATGATTGCAGTTTAGGGTTTCCAATTTCATGAGGATGATTAAAATAAAATTGAGACTTCTATTTGATAAATTATTGTTAATGTTTGCACTTAAATAATATGTGATATATAAGATTTTTTTTATTTTCCTCGTAACGGTATCTTTTTTAAGAGGATTTTACACAAAAAATCCAAATAAATGAAACTTACACTAAAAGGACCCTATAGTTCCTTTCACACAAAAAAACTCATTTAAATCATTTTTGACACAATATCCTTTTTCTTTTTTCAAGTAAGTAGAGAGCAACGCTAGCGTCTCTCCCCTTTTTATTACTGGGAGCGACACTAGCATCTTTAGCCCTTTTTTCTATTAGGGAGATTGCATCCTTTCTTAGTGGCATGCAAGGTGAGGAGATGGCAAAGTTGGAGCACCAAATTGCAGAGAAAGAAATACAAAGTGGGGCACCGTATGATTCCTTTCAGGGCATAAAAAAAAACAAGATAAATTTAAGCGAGACAAGCTTTTGGAGAGAAATCAAACTCAACAGCATCCCACACCACAAAGCTCTCTCCACTTTGGCCCTAGGAAATGACTGAGTAGAGGGATGGTTCGTTGATTTGATCATTAAGTCTTTGAGAGAAATGAAGGAGTTATGACACCATGTGGGGGACTCAAGGGGCAGAGGAACACCTACATTTTCGCCATCCCCATCTTTGAATCTCTTTATTTCTAATGGCATCGACAGTAAAGACACAGAAGAAGGTGAGGAGACATTTTCCTCAAAGGAGCTGCCTTTCAACTCAACTAACGCAGAAGAGCCCTGTTTTTTCCGAAAAGTGGTGCTTCTTCGCTTCACCGATAAAGAAGCAGAAGAAGAGGACCCTGTAGCAGGAGACACCACAAAATTGACCATCAAAGAAGATAAAGACATCGCTGATCCCAATCCTTCAGTCGTAGCAAAACCCAAATTCTCCCCAACGGCAATGTCATTCTCAAGCTTAAGTGCAGAGAAGGCTTCGCAGTCCATCAAAGTAGAAGACCCAAAAGAAAAATCCATGATACGATAAACCCTCCTAGCAATAGATTTATGTTATGTGTAAGAAGACAATTGCACAGAAAGAAAGACGGAGTGGGGTCACCAAATGATTCCTTTTAGGACGAGCTACTCAAGTGTCTCTCGTTAAAAAAATAAAAAAAAACAAGACATCGCTTATAAAAAAATTCAAAAAACAAGATAAATTTTGGCGGGAGGTCCTTTCTTGTGTAATAAGAACTACATAGTCTTCTTCAGTGTAGGTCCATCTATTAGGATTTTCCGCATAAAATCCTCTTTTCTTAAAATATAAATTTATTAATTTGAATAATTATCATCAATATATGTAAAAAAAGGTATACTGATATCTTCGAAGCGTATGATTTACTTTTAAATATTTTAAAATTATTATCTAGAAAACATGCATGACTCCCCTGAGTCGCTATGCTTTCTATCTCCAAGTCAAGTTTTTTGACTTTTGGAAGAGTCAAGTCCAACTCTAAAGTTTTGTATCACTTTTATGTAACATAATCAACTCAAACCAACCATCCTCCGCATTGAACCTGAACATTTCCCATGGCTCTTGAGAATAACTATGATTGATGCTTCTACTACGTCCTCCTCATCTCAAGTGATTTCTGCATATATATCCCCAGGAGACATCGGCTTTCCTTGTTGTGATTAATGACTTGGACTAGATGTATACACAATCAAAAAATTAAACAATTTTTTGGTTTGCCCATTGGTAGAGAACAAAAACAAGGGCATCAATATTTTGGAAAGGAATATAATAAACGATAATGTCAGAAGCCCAGAAAGCTTCTTGAAGAAGATGGATGGTTGTTGGTTCTTGCTACCAACGTCATTCATGTTGGATATTTTCTTTCAAAATGTTCACAAGCGATTAGGTGATGACTACATAGCTTGTCATAAAAACGGATTTTTAGACTGTTCAAGCGATGCGGTTGGTTCATGAAACATAATCCAAGTTGAATCTTGCTAAAATAAAACTCTATTTTCTATTGCCATCTCTTCCAATGATTCTTTTCAAGATTCCATTGATCAAACACGAAATTTCCAATGATAAATAGTTTCAAAAATTCCCCAACACATGAAATTCCAAGTTAAGAAATTCCTCCAAACAAAGCATGGCTTTTAATGAGTTTGGATCCTCTATTTCAAATTGAGATTATATAAAAAAAACCCTTATGGTGACTATGGGAGAGCTTGCCTATACTACCTACATGCATAGTAGGCTATCTATGGATCAGAACATAGAGATTTTCCTTAGAGGATTTGGACCCACAAAGCTATTACACTGAATCATGTAACAAAATTTTAAAACTCCATTGTGGGGGCCAATATAAAGATAATCTAAATTATTTGAGATGAATCCCATCCTGATCCCTTCAGTATCATGTTCCTCAAATTTTGAATTAAAAAAACAAAGGTGAATGCTGCCATTCAATTGAGTAAATGATGAAAATATCACTTTACAAGCAGTGAGTCCTTCCCTCCCCTCCCCTCCCCTCCCTAGCATCTACTAGGTCAAACTAATGAGAAAGAGAGCGACTTGGGAGACCCCAACCACCCCAAAATTTTAAATTGAATTGACACTTGAGCGTGTAGTTTAAAAGGAGATTCATTTTGAATGTGGACCCCTTGCAAAAGGAATTTATTAGTCTCACACACACACACACTTGCATTTCCTGATTCGCGCGAATCACTTCGAAGTCCTATGTCCTTTCGCAGTCTTTCCGCTTCGAAGCCACCCGTTGTCCCCTGCATCCTCTTTCTCTCTCGCTCTCGATCTCGATCGATCAATCTCAAGAAAAGCCCTCTTTCTGAAACCCTAGAAAAACCCTAGAAGAGGCAGAGAGAAAGGGCAAGACCCCAGAAAGAAAGCAAGAAGAAAACCGATCGGCTGCTGCTTCCATGGCGACGAACGGACCGAATCTAGAGTGCCGGATGTACGAAGCCCAGTACCCCGAAGTGGACATGGCAGTCATGATCCAGGTGAAGGACATCGCCGACATGGGCGCATACGTCTCCCTCCTCGAGTACAACAACATCGAGGGCATGATCCTCTTCTCCGAGCTCTCCCGCCGCCGC
Organism: Sextonia rubra; assembly: GCA_037013555.1. Taxonomy (NCBI): domain Eukaryota; kingdom Viridiplantae; phylum Streptophyta; class Magnoliopsida; order Laurales; family Lauraceae; genus Sextonia; species Sextonia rubra. The sequence continues at coordinate 10,841,309 of JASUAD010000001.1, read as the reverse complement.
ATCCGCAGCGTCGGCAGCCTCATCAAGGTCGGCCGCCAGGAGCCCGTCATGGTCCTCCGTGTCGACAGGGAGAAGGGCTACATCGACCTCAGCAAGCGCAGGGTCTCCGAGGAAGACATGCAGGCGTGCGAGGAGCGCTACAACAAGAGCAAGCTCGTCCATTCAATCATGCGACATGTTGCCGAAACTATGCAGATCGATTTGGAGGTACATATATAAAAACTGGGTGTTGTTTCTTTTGGCTGATTTTGTTGCTGTGCTTGAGTTTTTTTATGGATGTAGTTTGAATTGGAATTGGAATTGGAATTGATTGGATGCTTACTACTACTTGTATTCTTGATAACTTCATTTATCTGGTGGTGCACTGATTATGTTTTATACGTTGATCATGATGTTGATAGGCGTCTGTGTGGGAATTTAATCTCAAATTCATACTAATACTAATACTAATACTAATGCTATCAAGGTTACCACGAAAGGAGCCCCAATTGCCATTGCACCAATTTAAAGAACTTTGGGTCATGCTTGGTTTGGTGTGGATTGCTTTATTAAAACCCAAATGACTTTGTTCTTCTGTGAATTCATGAGACATAATGTTCCCAGGGGCTGATTGAGGGCTGAAGGGACAGAGGCAGGGAACTAGATTAACGAGTTGAACGAAGGAATAGGAAACCCTAATTGATCCTACAGATTCATTTACAATAGAACCTTACGATTGATATTGAATCATCAAGAAAACAATATATATATATATATATATCAACAAATTCGGCTTGTGAGTGGATTTTAAGATTCATATTGAATTCTAAGGAAACAATCCATATCTATGTCAATGAATCCCATTTACAAGTGATTCTTGTGAATCATGTGTGAAACTTGCAATTTGATACTTGTTATTGCAAATTTTATGGTTCAAGTGATTCGACTAAACAAGAATAACCACAACCAAGAGGTTAAACATTAATAATCCTATAGTTTTTCTTCTTTTTTTTTTCTTTTTTTTTTTAGATTTTATTTTAAAAGGTTATTTAGTGGTCAACGAAGTCTCTTAAGAATCTTTTCAATCTTGGGGAGGCTTCAAAGATGAATATAAGGAATAAGCATTCGACCATATGTTTGGAGTTTTGTTTTATATAAATTATTACTAATTTGTTGATGTTAGGGCTTGCATAAAGTGCTGAAATACAATAGGGTGCCAAAGCATGGGTCTGGGAACACTTCAAACGTCTCCACAGAGACCACAAACGAGGACACACCTCAATTAGAAAACCGAAATCTATTAAATCAATCACTTCAAATTTTCATTTTTCACAATTTCATTTAAATAGAAAGATAACTTAAGGCCTAAAAAACCTAATGAAACTAGAAAACTAAGTAATATTGGAAACCTGATCCTAATGACAGCTCTTTTAAATAAAACTAATAAACTAATGGATGCATAAGAAAATCCTAAAGCTACTTGGGCCCTACACATGTGGCCTAAGGTTTATCTGCATCAGTTATCTTCAGTTCTTTCTTTGCAAACACTTTCTTAATGTGAGGAGACATCCTAACATGTAAGATTGATATTTGGATCTTATTTATTTATTTATTTTAATTATTTATTTATTTTTTTAAATGAATGGATTCCTTTTGATTGCTTCAGTTTGGAAGAAATTATTTTGTTCCATGTGTCTTCTCTTCTTTGGTTTCATCTCTGTATTCTTCTTTCCTTGTCGAGCTTGGTAGATTCAGATTTTTACCGAGTTATCTTCCAGGGGAAACCTGTTTATGTTATATGTTATTATTTTTATTTCTATACTTGGCACAATGCTGCTTTGTGTTGGCATGCCAAGAGCAATGTTTTTAAAGTGTTGAGGCATGTGGCGTGGCGTTCCATTTGCCCAAAGCATGAGGCTAAGTCTCTACTCACGAATGCACCTTTTTTTACTGAATAATAACTACACAAATTATAAAGTATATTAAAATAAATAGAAAAGAATGAAATTATAGCTATTTTAAGCTTTGTAAGAGTAATTAAGTTTGATTTAAGTCATCTAACCATTTTAATTTTTCTCCTTAATATCAAAAATAAAAACTATTGAGTTCTTAAGATTACAAGCCTCAAACTTGAACTTTGGGGCATTTTGGGAATGCCTGACCCTATGGCAAGCCTCAAGCTGTAACACTGGTTAGGAGCATTTCTTGCACTTCATTACGATGAGAAATGGAAGAGATTCTCTTGCATTTCAATTGGGGTAACTGATTGTGTTACAATTTTTTCCCCCTCATACTTTAGTGGTTGCTTTTATCTCATTTTGCGTTGGTGTCTTGGCTTTGAACATGTGGAAGATGCTACTAATTTTATTAATGTTGTTATTTTAAAAGTCATAGAGAAAAAATTTCTTACAAAGAATGTTTGGTTTGGAAATCTGCATTTTCTTTGTTAGTCTCATTTATGAGCAATAATTGGAGATAATTAGTTAAGCCTGTCTCTTTTGCCCAATTCCTGTGAGTTGTAAAAGTTTTATATTTTTAGTTAATAATTGTGAAGAGTAGTGTATACTTTTACTTGTAAGTGGATGTACTGGCTACAGTCATTGACAGAACCAATGATTGTAACACAAGAAATTAGCAAAGTACAGGTAAATTATTATGGTTTAGTGCCATTGCTGGCTACTTATTTGAGTTCTTGACAGGATTTGTACATTCATGTTGGATGGCCCTTGTATCGAAAGTATGGACATGCTTTTGAGGTGACAGTGCAGACCCTCTTTTTCAAGGATTATGTTCTTTTTATGATTTCCCACTGGACTTACACTTTCTTGTATGGTAGGCATTCAAGTTGATTGTAACGGATCCTGATTCCATTTTAAATTCTCTCACTCGTGAAGTTAAGGAAAGTGGTTCTGATGGACAGGAGGTAATCCTAGTTTGTGTAAGGTTGTGGTTGGCTCCTTGTTACTGGGGTGTAGACTGTAGAGAAAATCTTTTCCCCCAGCTTTCAGGATTTTTATATTGGCATAAATTTTTTTCCTAAAGGACAGTTGGAAGAACTTCTCTTCTAAATTGTTGTGGAGCTAAATGCAGTATACTTCTGTTGACAATTTTATGTTGAATAAATTTGGACGTTTACTTTTATCTTGTTTCCATCCTCTTGCTTGATATAGGTGACCAAGGTAGTGCCTGCTATGTCAGAGGAGGTCAAAGATGCTTTGATTAAAAACATTAAGAGGCGAATGACCCCACAACCTCTAAAGATACGTGCTGACATTGAAATGAAATGTTTTCAATTTGATGGAGTTCTTCACATTAAGGTTATGAGTGCTTATTCACCTCGTCGGTTTCTATTGTTTTTTTCTCCTCAGCTATATTAATTAGGGAACTGGAAAATGCCATCTAATTGTTTAGTTGGATTTCTTTAATTTTACAGGAGGCTATGAGAAAAGCTGAAGCTTCTGGCAATGATAACTGCCCAGTGAAAATTAAACTGGTGGCTCCTCCTCTTTATGTTCTTACAACACAGACTCTAGACAAGGTGAGTGGGAACTTCAAAATTATATGCGACACTTCTGCAGAAAAACTCCATCATTATCCACTCTTAATTTTTGCAAGGACCATCTGCATATAGTTTGTGTGAGTTGTGTACTCCCTGCTATTCCAATCATCATCGTGATGAATATTATTATTCTTTGGAGTGTTTGGGATGGATCTCAATGAGACCTAAGGACTTGTGCAAAATATCAACCCCCTTAGATCATCCTACGCCATTGATCATAGGCGAGGTAGGTTTGTGACCCAGAAAATAAGGTGGATTGCACAGAAGAGGATGATTCTCATATAAAGACTTGTGTAGGTATATATGTGGCTCTATTTTTAACACTTTATTTTGTTATCAGTCTTTGAGACCTTAAAATCACAACTGCTGAGATCCTATGACGTTAGTTTTAGGGTATCGTCATCCGTGCATTGAATTCTCTCCTTTTCTTTCTCTTCATTTCAGTAATTATGACTGGACCCCACTTGGTGTTGTACCAGTGGTGCCCATATAAGTGGTGTCATGGAGAAAATTCCTAATATTTGATATGCTTGAGCAGTCTTGACTCAAGCTCAAACTTGATATGCATTTTTAATCCAAGCTCAAGCCTATAGCTTAGTTGTGCTTGATAACTCAGGCTCAAGTTCTGTTTGGTACTATCTAGCTCAGCTTGACTTATTTCAAGCTAAAGCTCAAGCTTGGCTAAGTATTGGCTCCTTTAGCGTTCAAGCCACGCTCAAGCTGGACTAAGCTAGGTTTGCCTTATTTAACCCCTATATTTTGTGGACTTTTTAATGCAATGGTCCAAAATATGAAAATAATTTAGGACAAAGAAAGTTGAAAAGAAATAATCTGTTGACTCATGTCCTTATATTGTAGTTTTCTGCTGCTTCTGTCTTATCAACAGGAACAAGGCATATCAATTTTAAATAATGCAATTAGGGCATCCACTGAGGAGATAGAACGACATAAGGGAAAACTTCTTGTGAAGGAGGCACCTAGAGCTGTAAGTTTACTTTCTATGTTTCTGTTTCCCTTAGAAGTTCAAATTGACTTGCACCTTCTCATGCTTCTCATGTTAGAAATATTTGATTTCCTATAGGAAGTTTATGGTATCTCCCTTTGCGTGTGGTTTGGCACACCAGAGGGAGTTGTTTTCTTTTCCTGAGTCTGCATAAGCTGCTCATTTTTTGTTTTCTGTTTTTGATGCAAGTGTCTGGGCCAATCTCCAAATTACTATTCACTCATTTTGCATGATGCATCACAGTGTAAATTTCTCCATTTTTTGTATTTCACTGACACCTATTTATTGTTTTAGGTGAGTGAACGGGATGACAAGCTACTTGCTGAACATATGGCTAAGCTACGATCTGAGAATGTGGAGGTTGATGGTGACGTTGGCTCTGAAGAAGAGGAAGATACTGGGATGGGTGAAATTGATTTGGACAGTTCATCTGCTGTGATAACTGAGTAAACCCAGCAAGTAGAGCAATTATCCTGTTGTTTTATACCTGAGAGCAGCTGTATAGATGCAGGTTTTAGTTTTGTGCACTAGGGCTTTTCTTCATTCTAGCATTTCATTTGGCAGGGTTTCACTGGCCAGTCCTGGGTTTATTTGGACAGAACAACCCTAAAAAATTTAGCAGTTTTGCTGTCAAGTGTTTGCTCTTTCTGTTAAACTAAAGACGAAATTATGATAGGATTTAGGGAGTGTATTTTGCAATTTTTTTCTTTATTGCTCGAACAAAGTTTTTTAGGCCTAGCTTTGGCATCTACCATGCTTAGTTTAATTTTTTGGGAAGGTGCAGCAGTGGTTTTGTTAAGCGTTGTGCTCGTTTACAGATAATATTTCAGCAGTATATCAGACAAACATAATGGTGTACTTTGATCAGGCTATCAGGCCAACACTGGTTGTAAAGTGTATTGAGATGTATGTTAAAATTCTTCTTCAAGTCTCGGTACAAGAATCTTCAAAAGTTGGCATGTTTCTTTGTGTGCTATTCTAATGCTCTCTTTTTTTCCCTCGGTGAAGTTTTGGGGTTAGTTCAGAGAATCCTGGACTATGTCCTACTCTAGGCCGTCCCAAGAGGAGCACCGGTCACAACCTGGCTGAGAGTTAAACCTTTTTATATGCTATGATGGAACGAAACCTGCAACCTAGTGGAAGCATCATTCCAATCAGATGAATATAGCTATTCATTACCGTGTGCTTCCAGTGCCATCAATTTTATATACATATATATATATATATATATATATAGAGGGCAATAAGCTTATGAGAACTAGATCTCTCTACTATTTTGTGAGATGTCTTAGTGGGTTTCATTTATCATTCAATCTAAATCTTGCAATACACAGGGACATGGTAGTTACATGCCTCAAGTTTCAGTCAAATTTGAATTTACTAATCGTTGAATCGACTGTATACTAATTCAAGTGGACTGGATTTGTGGGCCACGGCTTAGGAACATGTGATTATGGTCAAATTTAGTATTTAGGATGGTTATACATAGATCTTTTCATCCCCCCTCATTCCATTCCCAAATGGGATTTACAAGTCTCTATAAAAAGTTTTTATGCTATGTGTATGAAAACACTTCCAATAAGACTAAAGCCCATATATATAGAGAAATACTACTATGCATATGTCCTTCACACTATAGTGAGGACAATTTCTTTCGTAGACCTAATAAAGTCAAAAATGTGTTATTAGGTGTGATTGTTTTGTCTTTTTGCACATTAATACTTTTCAAAAAAGAAAATGTTCATCACCACAGATGCTTAGTAGTTTTGTCCATATAGATATATAGGGGAATATTCATGTGCATATGTCCTTTACCAAGAGACCGTGCATACTCCTCTGTGGGGCCCATAGTGGATCCCACTAAGGGATGAGACCGAGGGGGGGGGGATGGAAAGATCCATGCCAGACCACCTTAGATACCAAGTTTGACCCCAATCACATGTCCCTAACCCCTTCATCCATGATCCACAAACTCATTTCATTCGAGTGGGTGCATAATCGATCTAACAGTCTAATAAATTCAGATTTGACAAAAAATTGGTCAACGGGTTCAATTCAAGGGGGTCGTATGTGTGGTCCATTTGAATGGATCATATCGTAGATTTCACCTAGAGTTCTCATGAAATAAATGGTGAGGGACATATACATATGAATATTCCTCATATATATATGAAAATAATCCTATGAGAACTAGTTCTCATTATTTTTTGGTGAGAACTCTAGGTGGGGCCACCTATCATCGATTCTAAACCTTGCAACACATAAAGACTCTCCCTATAGCCATACGTTCTACATTTCAGTCAAATTCGAATTTATTAGATTGTTGGATCGATTGTGCACCAATTCGAATGGATTAGATTTGTGGGTTACAGATGAAGATGTTAGAGACATGTGATTAGGACTAAACTTGATCTTTGGGGTGGTCCTGCATATACCTTTTCATCCCCCTAGTCCCATTATCAAATGAGACCCACAAGTGGGCTCGATAAAAAATTCTCACTGAGAATTGTTCTCACAGTAAGTACGTGAGAACTGTTCTCACATGATCAAAGCCCATATAAATATGGAAAATAATCCTATGAGAACTAATTCTCACCATTTTTTTTTATGAAAACTCTAGATATGACCCATCTATCATCCAATCCAAATCTTGCAATACATAGGGACCCTGCTGATAGTCACACGCGCGAAGTTTTGGTCAAATCTGAATTTACTAAACCGTTAGATCAACTGTGCACTAATCTAAATGGACTAATTTGTGAGCCATGAATGAAGGGAGTTGGGGACATATGATTAGGGTCAAATTTAATATTTAGGGTGGTCCCATAGAGATCTTTCTATTCCCCTTGGTTTTATCTCAAATGGGACCTATAAATGGACCCCATAGAAAGTTCTCATGATAGATTAGGATTAGAGCGAGAGAGAGAGAGAGAGAGAGAGAGAGAGAGAGAGAGAGAGAGAGAGAGAGGGTAGGTAAGGATTAAAGAGAGAGTCCCATGTTTTAATGAACACAAAGATCGAAGCAATTGGACAGACCCCAAGGCGCAGAATGCCCAAAAGATTAGATGAGAAAAGATATTCTCTGACTATAACACCCCATCCCTACACACACATATAATATTATCCGTTTTGGCTCATGGGCCTTACGATTTTCCTTCTAGTGGGCATCAACCCACCAAAAGGCCTCATGCAAAGTAAGGGTGTAAGCTCTATATATAATCACAATCACTTTTCTTTTTATAGTCGATGTGGGACTCCAGGATGTCACAATCCACCCCCTCAGGGCTGCATGCCCCTATGTAGTAGCTTGCCAGTCCATGTAGCTTGTCAGCCCTCTTGGCCCACCTACTTGCACCAGACTACGGCAGGGACCCACACTCGAACTAGTCGAGAGTCGGCTTTGATACCATTTCTAACACCCCACCCTTATACACATGCATGATATTCTCCGTTTTGGCCCATGGGCCTCATGGTTTTACTTCTGGTGGGCCTCAACCCACCAAAAGGCCTCATGCAAAGTAAGGGGTGTAAGCTCTACATATAATTCCAATCACTTTCCTCTATATAGTCGATATGAGGCTTTAGGATATATATGTAAGGGTGATAAAGTAAGGATGTGGTAACAGTCAAGGTATCAAACTTAGGAGCCACGGTTTTGAACAAATTAATAAGAAGTGGAATATAGCAATCTCAAGGTGATAAAGTTGAAGAATAAAGTCAGATCACATACAACTTGGCAAAAATCGGATTTCAGTTTACACAATACGGTGAAAATAACCAAGACAATCCAATAATTAAACAAAATTATTACAAGTTAAGAGCATCATCCTAAAACCATTCTAAAGATAAGGCATCTCCTCAGTAAACAAAATTTCAAAGTGTGCTCGCCAGAATTAAGCCTGTGCCAAGCATAAAGTACCCGCTAGGTACAAGTCATTTTCATATCCAAAGTGGCACGAAGCTTGAGATATCGGTAATCTCCACAAAATAAAGTGGAAAGTAGCTACAGACTAGGAATATCACACAAAAGGGTCTCAATCCCAATATCATACCTAAAAGGGTTAAAATTCGTGTGTAAGCGTTTCCATGGTGCGTTGCCCATACTTTAGAGAATACATTTGAGATCAATGGTATACAAATAATAAAATCTAAAAATCCATGAATTTCCAATTCACAATTTCAAGTGCACAAATAGGATCAGGGCTGAAAATACGAATTAGTCCAATGATATCAAGTCTTCATCAAAATTCAATCATTCTCAAATCAAATAACAAATCACTGATAATAATATGCAAATCAATTTAATTTATAACAAGGTGTGTCAACGGAAATAATATCAAGTCTAGCGAATATCAAACAAATCAAAGGCAGCAATAATCCTCGAAAATCTTATGACTATTTCAGTAAAACCCAAACTTACGATCTAAAGCATAATCGAGACAAGTAATAGAAAATTCAAGTACTAGGGAGGAACGTGATTGGGATTATATATAGAGCTTACACCCTTACTTTGCATGAGGCCTTTTGGTAAGTTAAGGCCCACCAGAAACAAAACCGTGAGCCCATGGGTCAAAATGGACAATACCATGCATGTGTGTAGGAGTGGGGCGTTACACTGACAGTGTCATTTCCTTTGGACGTACGTGTTCTTTTTTGACCCACTTATTTATAGGGTACCAAATCTTGGGTCACCAATTTTGACCAGTGATGTAATACTGTTTCAGGAAATCATAACCCATGGTGGTACTAATTATAACCCATGGTGAAACTAATCATGCCAACAAGGTGGTGGCTCCGCTGATTTTAGCCTTAACTTTGCTATTTAAGGTCTCAAATTTGACTTACGCCCCTGCATTATCTAGATATTTTGTGTGCAACTATGTATATACCCTATAGGAAATAATTTTCATTTATCCGAAGCGGATAACCTCTAGGCCGTAGGGTAAAGGTCCGAAGACTACACTAGCAAGAGATAGCAAGGTGGTCATAATAATAATAATAATAATAATAAAAGTAACTAATCACATTCAATTTTATGAAGCACAGAAGTCAGGGCACCGAACGTAGAGAAATTGCTGATCGGGTAATGTGTAGTTCAGTTAGGCTCGAGAACCAGTCATTTGCTTCTAGGAAGCAGCGCAGAAGGGCTCCAGAGAATCAGTCCAAGTGTCCTTATTGGCCCCAAAACAAATTCGTACTGGCAATCTGGGCCATATCAATCTATTGGTCATATCAGCATGATCCATTTATAGCAAAAGAAACAACCAGCAAGAGGGGTAAATGGACTCTCTACTAACGTCTTTGGATATAAGAAGGCATTCCCTGGACAAGCACCATCTCAAGACTGACGCTTTTCATGACCATCCTACACAAATCCCAACATGCAAAAGGAATTCTTAATCAAATGCATGAAATTTTCTACCCAAGATTCAAGGCTGAATATTTTTTTTCTCTACCCAAAGATTCAAGGCTGAATGTTTCCGTTATTTTAAATTGAGTTTTTACCCCTCCAAATCAATATTCTTTGAACTTAGTTTTCCACATTTGAGATTCCCCTTCATGCATCAGTGTCACTCAAATAAGTTTTCCACATTGTCTATGAATTCCCAGAAGCAAATGTTTCAACTATAAAACAAAACTCTCTTTTACCATCAAAAACTTAAAACTCACTCCAAAAACTTGTAACAAGACTGCATGATAACTGAAATCTATATATAGATAGATATCAACAAGGATAGGCCAACTCATGAGACCCACATCCAATTCATTAAGAGCTTTTCTCCAAGAGCGGTCGCATGCACCACCAATCTATCAATCAAGACTCATTACTTCTTCACCTCTTCATATTCTGCCTCTGGAGTCTGATCACCACCCTGAGACCCACCAGCAGACCCACTGCCTGTCATGTGCTGTCCAATCTTGGATACTGCCTTGTTTGCAGCGTCAAGCTTTGCCTTTATTTCATTGCTATTGTCTCCTTCCATAGCCTTCCTAAGATTGGCCAATGCAGACTCGATCTCTGAGGCAACCTCCGAAGGAATTTTATCCTCGTATTCACCCAAGCTCTTCTCAATGCTGTAGATTGTAGTGTCGGCGCTGTTCTTAAGATCTATCAGAACTTTCCTCTCTCGGTCTTTTTGTGCGTGAAGTTCAGCCTCTTTAACCATCTTTTGGATATCCCTTCTGAAAGCCCACCAGATGACCTGATGGTAATCTGTTGCTCTTTGCATGTGGCCTTATCTTTGGCAGAAACTGTCACAATTCCATTAGCATCGATGTCAACTGTGACTTCAATCTGGGGCATGCCTCTAGGTGCAGGGGGAATGCCAACAAGCTCAAACTCCCCAAGGAGCTTGTTGTCTGCTGCCATCTCACGCTCACCTTGCAGCACCCGAACACCCACCTGAGTCTGGTTATCTGCTGCAGTGGAGAACACCTGACCATAGACAATGATCTCTAATTAAGAGATGAGGATATAGCCAACAGGAGAAAAATCAAGATGAAATTGTTAGGTATGGGAGAAAACTCAACATAAAGCTATACAGCAAACAGTAGTACATGGGGACATATTAGAGAAGAGAGGGAATTCCAATGGTTTGAACCCAAAACAAAAACACACTCAGAAAAAACAATTGAAAATTTTAAAGGACAATAATTCAAAAAGATTATAACCTATGATGCCCAGATACGGCAATGACACGCTATGGACACAACGTGGACATGAATTTTACACATAAAAAGTGAATTATCAGATACGATATGACACGATACGTTAGCCATTTTAAAGTATCCGTGCATCATAGATTATAACTCAAAAATGAAACACCAAACCAAACCCCCCACAATATTTTTTAATGCCAAACATGTAACAAATTATAATTAGAAATAATCAATTGGCAAAAAAGCAGTTTAACACACACACATTAAAAACAAAATATATACTATGCTACACTACATTAGACTAACAGCATGAAGACATGGTTTTAGAATGAAGATATTTGTTCTAGGTTATGGAAAATTTTGTTCAACCTTCCAAACCCTCATTTGTTTCCTCCTTTAAGCCATTCCACACCACTGGAAGGGTTAAAATACACTTTTGCTCTAATGTAAAGCATAAGGTATATTTTCTCCATCATCATCATCATCATCATCATCTTCTTCTTGTTGAAGGTATAGTTAAAATGGGAAAGGAACACAGTACCAATTTTACTAATGCAGGTAGGATTTATTTCAAATTTTCTTTTTCTTTCGTCAGTTTCAGATCAAATCAGGCTGGAATGGTAACAGGGTCTTTTTTATTGATCATTTTTTATTTTTTTATTTTTTTGTATGTGGGGGTGGGGTTGGAGAGAGCCGAGATCCATTCTGTAATTCCCTCAAGAATACCTACTCTACCGAACACAATGGCATGATGAAAGGCACAGCTACACTTAATTTCTCAAAGCAACAAAAGATTTATATTCTCGGACAAAACAGTACCCCAAGCACACCCAAAATCATTTTTTATTTGCTTATGGAACCAGACTCAAATACTTTTCAAAGACCTACAAAACAAGGTCATTTTATTCCTCACCAAAATTGTCATATCCACAGCTGGACCCATCTTGGGCACTTAGAAACACCTGTGTGCTTCCAACAAAAACAAAAAGAAAAGCACTTCAAAAAAATTAAAGAAAAGAAAAAGGAAGGTAGAAACATCGCATGACCAGCGGAGTTCATCATTCTAACACTTCAATAACATTTACATATAGTTGTTGTAGCATCACTATACTTATAGATAGGCTTATACCCCTGCTCCTGCACAGATGTCTCGCACAGGACCATACAAACCATCATAGGTGAGATGCGGGATTGAACGATCTAGATGGGACCAATATATAGAGTTTCAAGTCCATTTGATCACACTATCACCTCGATTACTGGCCCTCAAGTTTAACGGTTTTAATTTTTTTTTAATTCAATCAATGTTAAACACACGTGATACGTGATGGGAAAAAAGGAGGAAGAGGAGCGTTCTTCCTACCAAATGCATATTCTCTGGTAGATAATATTGATTTATGACATATGATCAGTGAATCTGGATACACTAAAAACTTAATTCCCCTTTCAAAATTTTTGAACTGTGAGGCCCACACTTCATGGAGGCAACATTGGATCTCAACATCCCTCACTGGAAGTGATAGGCCTGAATATCACTTTCATTGGAGTCATGGATCCAACAATGTTTCTGCATACCTGATTTAGCAGATATACTTGAACTAATACCTAAATTTATTTGTACATGGTGTTCATCATAAATTTAAATCACTTCAACAGCTCATGTCAAGAGACGAGAATTGCTTTCTATATATGTATAGACGCTCTAGGAGAAAGTATCCAGCAGGATTCCTTATCCTAGAAGCAGATGTTTGGAACATGTCTCTTCTGGTTTCTCAAAAGAAGAAATTTACTGCAAACTAACCTGACTCTTCTTTGTGGGAATGGTGGTGTTCCTGTTGATCAGCCTTGTGAAGACACCTCCCAGAGTCTCAATACCTAGTGACAGAGGAGTGACATCCAAAAGAAGCAGCTCCTTAACATCTCCACAAAGAATGCCGCCCTGAATTGCAGCTCCCATGGCAACCGCTTCATCTGGATTCACTCCTTTGCATGGGTCCTTCCCAAAGATTTCAATAACTACTTGTTGAATTTTTGGAACTCGAGTCATCCCCCCTACAAGGAGAACCTCATCCACTTCTTTAGTTGATACGCCGGCATCCTTTAAGCAATTCTTGCAGGGTTCTTGAGTCCTCTCAATTAAATGATTAACCAAAGACTCAAACTTCGATCTTGTTAGTGTGATATGTAAATGTTTTGCACCCGATGCATCAGCTGTGATGAAAGGCAGGTTGATTTCTGTCTGAGTTGTGGATGAGAGCTCTATCTTAGCCTTCTCTGCAGCTTCCCGAAGCCTTTGCAGTGCCAGCCTGTCCTTTGAAAGATCAATTCCCTCAGTTCTCTTGAACTCGCTCACTAAGTACTCTACCAATACATTGTCAAAATCCTCCCCACCCAGGAATGTATCACCATTCGTTGCTTTAACCTGTAAACAAGTAAATTAACAGGGAAGTCAAAACCAAATGATCGAGATAGAAGACTATCAAAATTAATACAATGCATACCTCAAAGACACCATTGGATATTTCTAGGATAGAAATATCAAAAGTTCCACCGCCAAGATCAAAGACTGCTATAAGACCCTCCTTGCCATTCATTCCATAAGAAAGTGCAGCGGCAGTTGGTTCATTAATGATGCGCTGTACATCTAGACCTGCAATTGTCCCTGCATCCTTTGTTGCTTGCCTCTGAGCATCATTGAAATAAGCTGGCACTGTGATTACAGCTTTTGTTATAGATTTTCCAAGGTAAGACACTGCAGTTTCCTTCATCTTGGTCAGAATAAAGGCACCAATCTGGCTGGGGGAATACTGTTTTCCATTCGCTTCAACCCATGCATCTCCATTGGGACCCCTAACAATCTTGTAAGCAACCATCTTCATCTCTTTCTGTGTCAGTGGATCATCAAAACGCCTTCCAATTAGTCGCTTAGTCACAAAAATTGTGTTTGTAGGGTTGGTCACGGCCTGACGTTTGGCTGGAGTTCCCACTAGTATTTCACCCTTCGAGGTAAAGGCTATCACAGAGGGTGTGGTCCGAGATCCTTCAGAATTCTCAATTACTTTCGGATTCTGCGAATAATAAGAAAAAGAGTCAACAGCATCCATGTAACAAATAAATGTCAAAAATATCAAAACTAACCTTTCCCTCCATAACTGCCACACATGAGTTTGTGGTACCCAAATCAATCCCAATAATGTCATTTGCTGCAGGCTTTGAGCTGGACCAAAACAACTTATAAAATTTGGTTAAAACGAAAACTAATGAATAATCTAGCAATTGTCATAGAACAAAGCATCTTAAGCTAGTTCATTTGCTAAGCACCTGAAAGGTCTAGCCAAACTTGCCCACTTCTGAGTGAAAGAAGCAGCAGCCCATTATGTCCTTGTATTGCTGACCACCTGCAAGAGCAATATATAAAATGGCAGTTCTAATAAGCAACTTGCTCCTTCCAGTTTATCTTACATATTTTCCAAAGTGAATTTACCAATCAAAACTGCAACAGCTCCTAAAGGATCCTATAAGCATTGAGAATCAATGATCAAATTAGGATGCCTGACAAAGAAAACTAGTGTTAATGTGTACATAGCACAGCCTAAAGTTTAATCATATAGTAAATCATAAGAGAGCCAGATTTCATGAAAGAGTTCAGGTTTTTACCCATCGAAGATCCCACAACAAAAGCAATTTTACCATTGAGAAAACTCACGGAAGGCCTCACTAACGAATTTGGGAAGCCCCACGACAAGGTGGGACAACTAATTTGGAAAAATCAAATCATGGGCATGTACCTAATGGTTATATTGAGATTATACAAGTAATAAAGGCCAATAATGAGTAAGAATTGCACGTGGTAAGACGGCTAAGTTTTCTTCCCTTTTTTTTTATAAGAGGAAGCTCAGTTTTCATTGGATTTAATCATGTCAAAGGTATATAAAAGTTAAACCCTTATTTATTTTCCTTCATTATGGACAACTACCAACAGCTATCCATGATGACGTTCCGTGGGGTATGAGATTGAATATAATGTGGTACAAACTAAAGAAACAAGAAAGCAGGTAAATGACAAGCTAGAAATTGGAAGAAAGTCTGTAAGTCAAACAGTCTAAAAACCAATTCAATAAAGACAAAATATAGATTGCATTCAAGTTTAAACCTGCCAAGAGCAAGGAAGAGGATCAGGTCTCTGTTGGAAACCGTTAGTGCCAAAGTGTTATAGGTTCAAACAAGTGGGAGCAACAACAGAACAAAATAGAGGGCTTGACAAGACTAGTGTATACATAAATAGTGTAAAACATTAAGTAAACATTTGAGCACAACTTCAATTTCTATAGGACGACAGTTAGGCTTCTTTTTTTTTTTTTTTTTTTTTTTTTATAGAGAGTTAGGCAACAAAGACAAGACAAGAACAGAACCCACAAGCGGCCCGGGTGCGACTGTTAAAAGGGTAACAAGAAAGACATGACATAACAAGCAAATGAAGCAATCTACATGTAGCCCAATACAATTAACAGCAGCAGCAGCAATGGCAGTAATTCCAGCACCTCATTACAGAGAAATGATACGATTACAACTAGAAGATAGTGATTAAGATATAAAGAGATACATACACCTGTATCAAAGCTAAAGTCACACAACATAGCAGTTAAACGTAGAATTTTTGCTACGATGTAAGCCAATAACAACAGGTTCGAATAATTTGGCAGAATAGATGACTTGGGTCAGCTGAAAAATCGTAACCCACAAAAGGTGGGCCACTAGTTTCCACTCTATCTAATCCAACTTATGCTCATTCATTTCTAGAACAAGCATTAGATTCAAAGCCTTAGTAATCGATCCATTGCTCAAAAAACCAGCAGCAAGAGAAGGGAGACGAACAGCTACCGATCTGGCAGCGGATCTCCGAAGAGCTCCCAGTACCGTTGCCATCTCTCAAAGAGGAGGAATTCTGGGGTTTCTTTTCTAAGGGTTTTGGAAGGGTTTTTGTTGGCGTTGCTGGTGAGAAACTGGGATTCTGTGACACGGCACGACGCTTCCATGTGTATCGTTGCTTCCTCAAATGCGGTTTCTTTGGAAGTGTGTAGAGGCATCGCGGTCTTACTCGCGCGGGAGATTACCGAATAACCGATACGTGCCGTTGCAACGGATCTTTAGGACCTGGAAACTTTTGATATAGGGTTGTGCCAATTGGGCTGGGCCTCTGGAGACAAGACCATTGAGTAGATGGGCTTCATTTTGCTCAACTGGTGTTGGGAACCCATTCCTTATTTTCTTGAAAAAGGAACATTTTATAGGGCCCACCAATGATGAATTCTACAAGTCTTCTTACACCTAACCTTCCATTCCATTTGGCACTAAATCTAATTTAGCAGTTTGATTTTGGAAAAGAAACAGAGGAAATTTTAATTTTTTTCTAATTTATTTGAAGGGATGAGAGTTTCAGACCCCTAGATCAAGGGGGGATATGATTTGACTGGGACCATATGTAGTCGATCCTGATTCTTAATACACATGTACCCACTGGTGGACCCAGATAGTGGGATGCACCTGC
The DNA here is from genome assembly GCA_037013555.1 of Sextonia rubra. Taxonomy (NCBI): domain Eukaryota; kingdom Viridiplantae; phylum Streptophyta; class Magnoliopsida; order Laurales; family Lauraceae; genus Sextonia; species Sextonia rubra. The sequence continues at coordinate 10,824,560 of JASUAD010000001.1, read as the reverse complement.
GCACCCTCTTAAACTGCATGTGCATCCAAATACTATATGAGATTTCTAGGTTGTCTTAAAAAATTTAATAAAAATTATAGGTCTACCATCAAAATTTACATTAAAAAAAACCTCAATTTGCCCCTAGAACCAAATAATATATTAGGATTTGCACCCCTCGAACGAAAATTTTAGGTCCGCTGCATGCAACCTCATTGATCATCCCCTTTAACTCCCTTGAACAGGATGCATTTGGATTTGACTTAATAAAATGATTTATTTGTTTTCTTAAAAAGTAAAAAAGTTCTTGATGTGCATATTAAGCCCAGCAAGAGAAAGTCCTAATTTTCTAGTAACAGTAAGTCTTAATTTTCTAGATGCCACTAGCTGAGGGTTGAACCCTAAATCAGGCTAATGGAGCTTTCAACTATTTACGGGCAAACTAGCCGGAACTAAGGGTTGTCGAGTTGGTTGAGTTCTCCATTTCTCATCCAACTATATATGGATCTAATGTGCCGTTTATATAGGTTCTCCAGGTGGTTGGCTTTTAGTATGACCTTCAAGCTATTTACATTATATTGCTGAATCTTATGTGCCATCAAGACCATACCATTTTCTAAACATTACCAGAAGTGAACACACTGCGTTGGTGATGATAGACTACAAAATAAAATCTATGTGCTCCTAGATCCCTACGATGGATCTTGTTTTAATATGGCAGCTTCACAACAATTGGCTCTTCATATATAAACCTTACATGATTGGCTGCTTCCTAAGTGAATAATTAGATGATTGGGTGGATCATGGATGCTTTATGTAAACCCATGATCAATCCAACTGCAGCAGTCTAAACTCACCTTGTGAGTCCTAGTGCAGGCACCCACACGCATGGTAGATGGCCAGGTGGGAACAATACCATGTTAAAAACAATTGCTCGTCTCTATTTTGAGAGATGGTCAGGTTCAACAACCGAAGACAACTTTTTAGCACTATCTATACAGACTACAAAGCCATTCTTATCTAACAATGGGCCATCCACATAGGCAGTAGAAGTAGGCCCCACAAGAAGTATAAGATTACAGTCGTTAGACTTTGATCATTTTTCATTTTTAGTTTGACTTACCAAACACCCTGGAATCTCCTTCCCAATACCAAAAAGCGGTTAGCTGTGATGTCATTTGGACCAAACCTTAAAAGAAAAGATTATTGTTATATGTTTTTAAATAAGGCACACATAGATGTTTAGGCCGTGGGCCCAAACCTGTAGACTCGCTTGCACAGTTGGTTCCACATTTCCACTACCAGACAGTACCCTTCCCCACTACCAACCAGAACTCTTTGGATTTTCCACCTGTATACTTTAAAAATATATTCAGCGCCTAGGTGGTGCTAAAAGCTGATAAACTGATGAAGTCAGTGGTGATAGGGACACCACAGGGTGATCAAACCAAGCAGTAGGTGGGCCCCATGATCGTTTATAAGTGATGTCCACACTTCTCTAGTTTTGCATCTCAACCCTTGGATGTTTAATTCTAATTTTATACCGCAGGCTTCATCTTAATTGGTGCACTTATAAATAGAAATTTTAGTGCACGCTTGTGTGCTCACTTTTTTATAAAAAAAAACTTATGAAAAGTGAAAGTACTTTTCCGCAACGTTTAAAATTAAAAAATGAGATAGTTTTTTAGTGTTTTCACAAAAAATCATTTCCGGTAAATGGATAACTAGAAAAGGTTTTCTGTAGAATTGATTTTCTGCAGTGCCACATTCCAACTAGCTAAAGTGAGAAATTCAGATCCTCATTTGATCCTTATTGGTGGAGAAAAGAAACTAAAAAAATGTTGCTGGAAAACCCAAATCCTTGATATACCCAATATTGACAAAAATGGTGTCGGATTTTCAAATGTCTAAGATTCTTTTCTCCCAATAATTGTGTCTGCACATTTGGCACTTCACTATACAGTAAAGTAAAGTAAAGTAGAGTCTCCATTTAAGATTCATGAAAAGATTTGTTGGTTATTTCAAAAGTATAAAAATTTTAAATTTTTTCTTCTATTTTAAAAAAGAAGTGAAAATGCAATATTTTCAGGCTACTCAATAACAAAAAACCGTCTACCTTTTACACAAAAAGTTAAATTAATTCCATCTTGAATCACTAAATATAAAAAAAATCATTATATTATGGTTAGAACACATCATTTTTTTTTCTTCTTGAGTTGTAATTCCACCTCACGTAGAAAAGTACCAAACATGCTATTTGCCATGTGGGGATTTTGAGACATACATCGAGAGGAAATTCAGGAATTCGTAGTGCTCCTACATTCTTCTTAAGTTCTTTGGATTGGTTTAATAAGCAAACGTCTTTTTTTTAATGGCCCAATTCCTAGGATTTAAATTTGTGGTATGTAAGAGTGGCTTCTTGACAAAGAATGTCCGAAACACTTTCCGGGCAAGTATTCTCCAAACGAATCCCGTGTACTTTTCTCGAACATGAGCCGCTGATTGGTCATAGAAATCAACGCACATGGTTGACCTAGATGAATGGCTGAAAATATTTCAATTTCATCTCGTCAGACGGTTGTAAAAGCATAGCTAATGTCGCTGTTCGAACTGGTCCGAAACGTTGCTGACTCTAGCATGTTAAGTGGGGTAGGTAAAGTTGGTAAGTCGGCAAGCTACTGAACGTTGCATGATTTTACGCAATTGCCCTTGAACTGTTAAATTCATGGCCCACCAGCCTACAACATATCAATCACAATTCACAACACTTTGACAATCCTAACCGTATGTTTGAGGGTGTCAAAATGAAACGTGATCACATCCTCCTTTTATTTGAATTTCATTTTAGTAACATATACTATTGAATTGATCATATATTAAAAATATATCATAATCTCAGTCAGTTGAAGTGAAATTAGGTCCAATTGAGATGCATATGGTGTTGTAGTGAAAAGGGTTTGAATGTCACTAATAAAAAATAGGGTCCACCAGATGAACGGTTATAATCGCGTCAATCCCATAAAATCATGGGGTGGCCCCATTTAAAATTTCTTTCAAGAAGGCCTTTTTTTGTATTTTGGGGTAGTCTTGTGTGGTTTCTCTGATGCTGCCTTGCCGATAACCAACAAGGAGAGGGACGAAATTTGAAGGCATGCTCCGCCCATTATTTTAAAAAGAAAAACATAATAGATTAACATTAAACAATCAATCACCCACTTGAAATTAATTGAATAGTAAACAATCTCCTTTGGATTTCTTCTTCCTCTGGATGCTTCTTTGATTCTCATTAATCCCTAATAATCAAATCTCAAGTCAAACCCCCCCTTCCCTTGTCCAAGGCCTTTGCTTCAGAACCCCAAAAACCTCAGATCTCGAGAAGGATTTTCTGACAGGAGCCCTTTTTGAGTTGCAAAAACCAGTTTGATTTAGTTAGTTATTTTCAGTTGAGAGTTTGCTTCTGGCCCTCTGCATCATGATTTTGCACGCTTTGATATGTGCTTATTTGTGAATGGATGCAATCCAAGTGTGATTATCATGGATCTGATTGGTATCATGAAAATCAGGACTGGGTCGCGAGGTGTGGGTGGTCTTGATGGTTGATGAAGAGTGAATTGATGATGGAGGGATTGAGATCAAATTCAGCTGTGATCAGCGTTGATTGAGTTTGTGGGTGGAAAGAATTGTGGTGGTTTATTTGTGGATCAAGGATTGAGGCATCTCTTTTAAGGCCAAATCATGTGGGGGAATGATGAGTTTGGATGATGGGAAGTGTTTGGGGTCTTAGCAAGTGAAGTTGTTTTGTTTTTTTGGTGATTTTATGGTATCTATTAGGAGCAGAGTTCAAAGGCATTCCTTGTTTTTTTGAGTTGGGAAATGGACGGGCATACAGGTGGATAAGATGGCCTTCATTGATTCAGCAAGGGTTGGATCTCTCCTTTGCCTTATCTTGCTGGTCACCATCGATGTGACTTGTTCACAAGAAGGTAAGACATGTCAGTTAGATCTCATACTTCTTCTCAGAGAAATTTCTTGTTTTTGTAATTTTGATTACTAAACAGGATACATGATTTTTAGGATCTACACTTTTGGAGACAATAACAAGTAGTTTTATCTAAGCATCTGAAGGGCTCTGGATTCTTTCTAGATCAGGGGATGATTATACAAATCCCCCTACAGTTAAGGCAATAAATGATGAATGGGTGGAAAATTTTATCCTAACAGACATTTAAAGCCTCTTACCAAAAGAGAATAAAAAGGAAAAATTAAAAAAAAAATCCATTTAAAGCCTTTCGGATCATCCTAAATCAAGTGTAGATAACTTGATCTATGGGTAAAAAAGAGTTCATGGGTTTGGGTAACCCGAGTTAAACATAAATCATAGTTGTTTTCACGTTTGCCATGGCCAATTACATGTTATTAGAGTCACATGTTACCTGATTACAGGTCGCAGGAGGAATACCATTACATTAATACAGATTTTTCTAACTCCGTGATGTGTGCCCAAAATGTTCTAGTAACTGATTATTCAAAAAAAAAAAAAAAGTGCTTAACCTCAAACACTAGAAGGTTAAAATGACACATCTTAGAGCAGAGAACTGGTGATTAAAATATCATTTTAATGTTCCACAGTACTTAGTATCCTAAATAATTTTACTGATAAATTCAATATTCAGATATGCTTACCCTTTCTTGTTTTGAGCAGGGCTAAAATAACCAGTTGGAACAATGAAATTCGATGGATAGATCACTTCATCATCAAAGCATAGTGTCTCATCTATCTTGGCTAACACTAACAAATTATTTCAATAAATCATGCCTTAAACTTTTGACTTTTGACTTGATTGTAAGATAAATAAGAAACAAGACAGAGGGATGGAGAAATACCTTCAGACAAAATCTGTATTTTGTTTCATATTGCCCAACAAAATATCGTTATATAATGGCAATTGATAATCGATCTAATAAATATTGTTATCTTGATCACCATGTGGACTCATGTTTCAGTAATCCAAAGGACTGAGATAGTTGGTCCAACTGTAGGACATCCAGCAAATAAAAAAAAAAAAAAAAGATTCATATTTCTACCTGTTTGTGGACTGTTGATGTATGGCTGGTTAACCATTTGAACTTGGCTAGAACTTTCAAATGACTATGATCTCCCAACTCTAATGACGTTATAACAGTAACAGAATAATAACTATAATTGCCTTTGCAAAGGCTGTTACAAAACTTCCTCTTGGAAACCATTTAGAATAAAGTTAACTATACTCACTCCATGCATTTCTATATGTTGACAGATTTTGTAAGCATTAAGTGCTGTGCTCCATCAGATAATATTGATCCTGAAACCAACATAAGCTGGATCTCAGATAACAATTTGAGCCACATCAATGGAAAATGTCTGATCTTTGATCGTCCTGTATCCAATGCAACAAGCTATAAACAAGACCGGATTTTTGACACAGTTCCAAAGTGGTGCTACAACTTAACGACCTTAAAAGGACAGGACTACTTGATAAGAGGCACCTTCCTGAATGGTCTTAGTGTGAGGAATTCTTATTCTGCTGATTCTACTTTTGCCGTCTCAGTTGGTACCACGTCGATAGTTCGAGTGAACTCCTCGGATGATAAATCAGAAGTGGAAGGTGTTTTTAGAGCTACTAATCACTACATAGACTTTTGTTTAGTGACAAACAAAGGAATCCCCTACATTTCAATGCTTGAATTAAGGCCTCTAAATGATTCTGCATATCTAAACGGCAATTCATCTGTTATCCTCAAGCTTGTTCAAAGGGTGGATGTTGGAAATTCACAGAAAATGATCAGGTATGTTGATTATTTTTATTGTTGTTGCGAGCAACGTCGTTAGCCATTGTCCTGCATGAAAAGATGAGATGTTAAAGCAGCAGAAGGAATCACTTTCTTTCTTTACACTGTGTAGCCTATCTTTTTTTCTTCCCATTGTTCTACCTCCTTCTCATCTTCACTTCAATACTAACTAACGGGAATTTACATATCATCTCAGATATCCAGGCGACTTAAATGATCGAATTTGGATCACTGATGCAAATCCGAATAATTATAGTATACAGTTCAACGACACTGTAATCAATGGTACCAAAAACACATATGTGCCCCTTGAGGTGCTACGAACTGCTGCAACTGCAAAGGAACGACTGAATTTCAGCATTAGTCTCGAAGCAGGCGAGAATGAATACGTGATACGCCTCTATTTTCTGGAGCTCGACTCCTCTGTTAAAACGGGTGAAAGAGTCTTCAACATATCCATCAACGGAGTGGTGGTGCAAGAGCGTTTCGATATATTGCAAAACTCTTCTGACTACAAAGAAATTGTGTTTAAGGTTAAGGCAAGTGGGTCCCTTGTTATCTCCTTAAACAGGGTATCAGCAGATGTCTTGGCATTGGGGCCAATTTGCAATGCTTATGAGGTCTTCAAAGTTCAAAACAGAACTCCAGGGACTGTCCAGGAAGATGGTAGGTTATTCCTTGTTATATCTTGCCCTGGATCTGTTTCCACTCTCTTGTTTTTTTTTTTTTTTTTCCCTTAACGTGGCGTGGTATCAATTATCATCATATCAGGCCTCAATAATCAATAGTCAATAGTATTCCAACAATAAGGATACCACCTCAATGAGGTGTTGGGCCTGCTAAAAGTGATGGGGCTTGTCATTCAATAATTGTCAAATAATGAATTGACCGTGATCATTCCACTAAATTTGTGATCTAGACATCAACTGAGCCAGAAACATGAGTCATCCCTGCCTTCCAATTGAAAGGGCCTGTAGTGGAATAATGGATATATGATCTGGATCACCAAAAAAAAGAAAAAGAAAAACCAAGTTAGCCTGACTATGGCAGAAGTAGGCCTATAAATGGGCTGACCTGGCTTAGGAATATCACATGCTTGAAAAGGACTGGCCCATCACCCAGCCCAACTGGTTGAAATTCAAAGTTTGACTCCAATCCCATGCACCTAATCCATTCATCCGTGGGCCACAAATTTAATGGCTTCATAGTAAAAAAAAAAAATCCAACCATCCATCCAACAGTCAAATCCATTTGGATAGGTGCTAAACCTTGGTGTTAGTGACTATCATAAGGAGGGTCCCTATATATGCGCAGTTTAGATGGATTGCTAGGTGGGCCCCACTACTGTGTCTCAGGGAGGCATGGTGAGAACTAGTTCTCACTTGAATATTTTCCATATATATATATATTTGAGATAAAATCAAATATAGGTAATCTAGATCTTTAAATTTGTGATTTTGGGGCTCTCCCAATGCGCAGTGAGGCTCCTCAAATTAATGATCTTTAGACACTCTTTATTCTCAAAAACCATGTTAAAATCATTGTTAGACTAGGACTCTATGTCTTATTAAAGTTTTTTTTTTTTTGGGTATTTACACTTTAAATATGAATGTGAGAATTCTCTTTGTACCAGACAAGTATTTAATTCAAGTGGAATAGCTTTTCTTTTTGTGGAATAAGGTAAATTTCTAGAGTTCCTGCTGCCCTCATTTTACATAAAGGGTTTTTGTGCATGGTCTTTTCACTTCCACCCCCATAAACAATATTTTCATTATGAGAAATGCTGAATAAACACAAAAAATATCTCATTGCACACACAATTAAAAAGAAATAAATAAATAATTCCCAAATATCCCCACCCCGTCTCCTCTTCCTCATCCTCGTCTCTCCTCCCCTTTTCCACCTCTCCCTCTAGCCAGCAAGGAACTCCAATGAAGGAGCGAGACTTCCCTCTCCCTCTCCATCTTTCTTTTCTTCCCTCTATTCTCTCTCTTTCCCTTTCCCTCCCCTCCCCTTCTCCCTGTCCCTCTTCCTCTCCCTTCTTTTCTCCTCATCTCCGCCCCATTCAACCCTATATGTTGTTCAACCCTGCAAGGCTAAACATCATTGTGATGTTCGGCCTCATAGGGTCGAACGGGGTAGAGAGAAGAGGAGAGTAAAAGGGAGATGAAGAGGGAGAGTGGGGAAAAGAGAAAGAGGAAGAGGAAGAGGGAGGCCATTAAGGAAGAGGAACAGAGGGAGAGAGAGAGAGAGCCCCTCTAGCCAGCCGGAGCTCATCGCCGGCCGGAGGGAGAGGTGTGGAGGAGAGAAGGGTATTTTGGGGATTCTAATTTTTTTTCGTGTGTGATGAGAGATAAAATTTGTGTTTAAATAGCCCACCTCTTTTGTTATTTACTTTTTTTTTAGTCTGATGTGTTTGTGAGTCTTCTACTTTTCTAAGCAATACAAGATTTTTGGTGGTGTTATTACTCAATCTTGGACATCTCACTAATCCCTCGAGCTAGTGTTACTAGAGAGTAACATCAGAAATAGTCATCTTGAGAATCTTCAAATCATCAACTTGTAAAGAATCAGGACCCTTCAACCCACTGTATACATGAAAATGGAAAAATGGCCCATTTATTGGTTGGGCGTACCAAATATGCAACCAAGTTGGATAATAGTTCCGTCCAATACGAGGGCACATGGGCTGGGCCCAAGTAGAGTTCTTTTAGAGTTGGAATTTGAATGGGTTCAAGGCTCATGACCTGGTTTGATTTCGGGTCTGAGCAACTATTCAATCTTATGTAGCATGTAGGGAGTAGGGACCCATCAAAAGAGTGATTCCAATTTGGTACAACTGGTTTGTATTATTGTTGGTCATTATGATTATTATTTTCATCATTATTATAATTATATTGTTGTTCTGGAAGTTGCTGATTTATGATTGTCCGATTCATTTAAGAGGATGTGTTGTTTTCTTGTTTTCAGTTGACACAATTGTGGAAGTGAGAGATGAGCTGCTTGTGGCTAATCCAGATAATGATGTGTTGGGTAGTTGGTCTGGTGACCCATGTGTGCCTTTGCCTTGGAAAGGTTTGGCCTGTGAGCCCAGAAATTCAACCTATGTCATCACTAAGCTGTAAGTGGTCTTCTTTCGGCTCTCTCTTCTTTTATCTTATTCTTTTTCTTCAATTTTTGCCTCATCGTTGCAATATTTTGGGTTTATGAGCAAATGAGTGCTCTGGAATGGGCTAATTTTATTACAAGAAACACACAGAGAGACACCACAAAAGTAGTACATCCACTGCAAATTTCAAAGAGAATTCTCAGCCGCTAATTTGAGCCTATGGGAGGCTGGAGTGCTTTTTTTCTTTTTTGGGTAATCAGGAGATTGGAGTGTTGTGCGAGACTCTTTGACATTGTCCAATAGTATAATGAGAATTCTGTCCATCAAAGATGGCTCTTTCCATCCCCCTTATTCTGGTAGCTCCAGCCAGGGCCCGTCATGGTTTCTGCGGTGGGACTTAAATCTCACGCTACGTGTTTCGGGTTAGACCAGAGAAGTTGGACAAACTATATTCTACCTGGTCCAGGTCTAAGTCTACTGCACCACCCAAAATGCTTTGGTGGAATGGATGACTATCCATTAGGCCAGAGACTCAGTTGATCAGCAATTTGGAGTACACGTTAAGCAAATAATCACCAAGAAATAAATTTTGGGTCGTGGTTTAAAATCCAAGAAGTAGTTAAAGATGGATTCAATATTGTGTCATTGAACTTGCACATGGTTCTTTAGTAGTTTGCCTTTTTTCTTGAATTTAGGGTTGAATTTTTTTTCTTTCCATTTGTAATTAAGTAGTTCTGCAAGACTAGATATAAAACTTTCTTGTTCTAAAATTAGAACCTCTGGTTAAACCATTTGCATGTGCTTAATCAAGGATGGATGTACATAGGGGTGGGAAAGGGCAATTGCCCTTCACTTTTTTAAAATTCTCAGAGGGAGATAAGATTTCTAGATTCTTTCCACTAGGAGTTTTGTCTTTTACTACTTTTGCCCCTTCTCACTTTTTTCTACAACTAAGTAATCGGGGCAAATTTATCTTTTCATTTTTGCAAAAGCAAGCCATAATTTCAATTTGCTTAAAAGGCAATATCATCTCCTATTTTTTCTCCTCCTTTATTATTTTACCTTATTTTTCTTTGGTCTTTTTTTTTTGCACGTATATTACTTCTTGTCCACACATTTGTTTAATTATTTTTATTAAGTTTTGTAACACATCATTAAATCATAGTCCTCTTTGAAAGAGATCCACCAAAAATCCTGTTTGCCAATGTACGAACCATTTATGGTCCTGCCAATGCTAGTGTGTTTGCAATTCCATCTAATCCTTCTTCTTCTTTACTAGTTGTAAGTAGAAAAAAAAACATAGTCTTAAAAGCAAAAAAGCCCACCAGAATAGTGATCAATGACCCAAATCAACTCATCAAAGGCCTGTATCAAAACCAAACATGACAACCACCCCACTAATACTAGCCACACTCCCCATCTCACAACTCATCTCACAACCATCCTATATAGCAGGTCTAACTCATTTGTTTTGATTTTAACATTATATAGATGAGGGTAAGAGAAACTGCCACATAAGATGGTTGTGAGATGAGTTGTGCGATGGACAGTGTGGCTAGCATTATTGCAACCACCCACTTCCAATCACGTAAGTTATTCTCGGACGCTTATTTCTCAACCGTCTCAAGCTTGGCATAAAAAAATCTCTAATTTGCCTTACTTTTCCTACTTGCCCAATTGGAGTGATTTCTTCTTCAAAGTGTCAAACAATTATGAATCTCTCTCTCTCTCTCTCTCTCTTCATCGATGAAGTAAGCAACAAAAACCCTAGGTTTGATTCCCAATTGCGTTCTTCTTCATTCTTCAACACTTAACTCATTGGCATTCTCAAATACAATTATACAGGCAATTCAAAAAACCCATCAGCCTTTTCTTTCTTTTATATTATTTTTTTTCTTTTTTGTTTGAGTTCAATGGATGCCTCTTTAAACAGTTGATTAAAAAATTAAGACATCTTTATGATTCAATTCCCAGTGTTATGCCTTTTTGTAATTCCATTAATAATGTATAGTTCTTAAATTTATTATTTATATGGTGGTTTACACCTTTTTGTTATTTCACTCATATCATCCAACCTTCTTAAATGCATTTGGATAGTAAGGTAAAATATTGGAAAAGCAGAATAATATTAAGTTAAACCACATATGATATGAATTCATATTTTACTGCTATGTATTAAGAACAAGTAGAAAAATCAGTGTTTTAAGTGTTTTTTGGGCTATATAATAATTAGATATATGAGTTGATTGCAATCTTAATAGGCTAATATTATTCATTCTTGATACATTGTTTATTAAACCAATTATAGATAAGTTTCTCAAAAGAGAGTCAAAGCTAACATTCTGCCTCCGACCCCGGAAAATGATGTATGTGATCCAATGCAATCTAGCTCAAAGAGAAATAATATGGACATGAACTTGACAGATCTCCCCGCAGATCCCAGATTATGTACTTGAATTTCAAATTATCATCCTAATGACCAAGACTCAATTCGAAGATCATATTTAGAAATGGATCCTTGTCAACCTCGTAACCATAATTTTTTACAAAAGAAATTTGGAAAAATGTTACGATGATTTAATCCTTCTTGGTTTAATAAAGATGATAGCTAGTTGGAGTATAGCATAACAAAAGATGTTGCATTTTGCTTATATTGCTATCTTTGCAGACCAAGACATGGGGAGTAACGGGTGGTGACTCTTTCGTACTTGAAGGACTTTCCAATTGGAAAAAAAAAGAAAGAAAATTTGAAATTCATGTATGAGGGCCTAACAGTGCTCATAATCAAGCTTACAGAAAGTGTCAAGATTTATTAAATCAAAAGAAACACATTCAAACACTTTTCTTTAAACAATCAGACCAAGCTCGAATGGAATACAAAGCCCATCTTAATGCATCTATTGATGGCATTCTGTTTCTTTTACGCCAAGGCTTAGCTTTTCATGGTCATGATGAATTTAGAGACTTGAACAATCAAGGAACCTTTCTTGAACTACTGCAATTCCTTGTTGATCACAATGAAGATATTGAAAGTGTTGTGTTGAAAAATGCCATAGAAAACCTTAAATTGATCGCACCTGATATTCAAAAAGATATTGTTAATGCAACTGCAATTGAGAAAAACGAATGCTATCATCAATGAGGTTGGAGATACATTATTTGCTATCTTGATTAACGAATCTCATGATATATCTATCAAGGAGCAAATGACTATTGCATTGTGTTTTGTAAATAAGTGAGGATGTGTAATTGAACGTTTTTTTGGGAATTGTACATGTTTAGGATACCACAGCTATATCACTTAAAGCGGTGACCGAAGTACTATTTTTTAATATGAATTAAGTATAGCAAGATTGCATGGCCAAAGTTATGATGGGGCCGGTAATATGCAAGATGAATTCAATGGCCTAAAAACACTTATTATGAAAAAAAAAATGAATCTATATTTTATATTCATTGCTTTGCACATCAACTTCAATTGGCTCTTGTCGCTGTTGCAAAAAATCACATAGAAATCGCCGTGCCTTTTAACTTGGTTTCAAATATTTTAATTATCATTGGAGCCTCATGCAAACGTCGAGACATTCTTTAAGAAAAACAAGTTGCTAAAGTTATTGAAGGTCTTAACAATGGAACTTTCTAGCGAACAGGGTTTGAATCAAGAGACTAATCTCAAACGCTATAGCAAGCCACATTGGGGATCACATTATAGTACACTTCTTAGCTTAACTGCCATGTTCTCCTCAGTGATTGAAGTGCTTGAAGTTGTTGTGGAAGATGGCTTAAACTCGGATCAAAGAGCCGAAGCATGTGCACTGTTAAACTCAATGTTGTCTTTTGATTTTGTATTCAACTTACATCTAATGAAAAAGGATATTGGGAATTACTAATGAACTATCAAAGGCACTGCGGCACAAAGAACAAGATATTGTAAATGCCATGAATCAAGTCAAAATATTAAAACAACGATTACAAGTAATGAGAGATATCCCTTATTTTTGTACCGAACATGAGATTATCATTCCTAACATGAATGATAAGTTTGTAGTAGCCCGAGGGCGGCCATGTCGCAAAGTTCAAGAAAGTACAAACATTCATCATTATCATGTTGAATTGTTCTACACTACCATAGATATGTAGCTTCAAGAGTTGAACAACTGCTTCGCTGAGGTGAACACTGAATTGCTTCTTCGTATCGTATGCCTAAATCCAAATGATTCATTCTCCGCTTTCAATAAGCAAAAATTGGTTCCCCTCCCCAGTTCTATCCAGTCGGGTTCTCCATTGTAGATCTTTTGGCACTTGACAATCTGCTCGAGAATTACATGATGGATATGTGCGCTAATAATGAGTTTTTAGGAGTGAATAGGATTTGTAGTCTTGCCCAGAAGATAGTTAAGATGAAAACGAATATTTTACATCCGTCAATTTACTTGCTCATAACAATGGCACTAATCTTACCAATTCCCACCCTACTATTGAGAGGGCTTTTTCTGCTATGCATATAATAAAAAAACCATTTGCGCAATCGAATGAGAGATGAATGGATGAATGCTTGCTTAGTCAATTATATTGAGAAACATTTTTAATAGCATCAATAATGAAGCAATTATGCAACGCTTTCATAACATGAAAACGCATCAAGGACAACTGTAAAAAAGATCTGTTTTATATAATCGAGTGGCTAATTAATGTTAACTGTTTATGTTAATATAATTTAGTTATTTTATTATACATCTTTATTTATTGAAGGTTTTAGTCCATCTTTGCCCCCTCTAGGAGAAATTTCTTGCTCCGTGACTGTGCTTAATCTTGTTGTGCTAATTTCAGGGACCTTTCTTCAAATGCTCTGCAAGGACAACTTCCAGCAATTATCAGTGAGCTAACACAGCTAAAGGAAATGTATGAAAAGTGATTGCTACTTTGGATAACTTTAATTTTTTTTCCCCAGTTTCCATTTTAACAGTTTAGGATTTAATCTAAACATTATCAGCTTCTGGGAATTTGTAACTTGAGCTCTAATTCCCTCTCTGGCAACATGCAATGGTTGCGTGTCAAATATTTCATGGCCTATGTTTTTAATAGTTAGTTAATTCTGAAAAGAAATTTAATAGTAAAAAAAAATTCCAGAGTTGCACTTAATAAAAATCTCTCCATGTATTCCAGACAGACATGGTTATGGGATGATGGATGCAGCTCTCTATTCACAAATAATCTCAATCACAACATGTTAATAAATCTTTTTCATGGATTTTACTTGAAACATTCCACAATGTATTGTCTTCTAGACCTCATACTATGTTAAGTTGAAGAAACTAAATTGTTTGCAGAACAATTTAACAGTACATGCAAGAGCATTATTTAAGATTCACATGATAACCATGTTCCTGCAAGTATGTTGTGTGCAATTAATATCATGCCCAGCACAATGCAATGACTCAGTCAGGGATATGGATATTATAATGACATAGTTTCTCTTTTGTAGGTTCTTTTTTAGATTTTAAATTACTCATATTTCTGATTTTCTTTATAAGCAACATTGGTTGGTCCAAGCTGATCAGTAACAAGCATCCTTTGAGGGTTCCCTTTATGGGATGGGAAAAAAAAGCCTATGTTAATTGTTTCATTGACAAAGAAATGTTTCATCTAATCTTCTTCTTCTTTTTTCTTTTCCTTTTTTCTTTTTGGAGCATGGCACTATACTTAAAATCCACTGTAGCTGGACATTTCCAACAATACCGGAGTTCTTTGCTATATTTCTGCTCTAGCTCCAGTCTCTTTGCAGATGAACCGTAATGGCTCTGTTCAGAAGCTTAACAGCAACTACTTAAGCCAACCAACTTCACTGGAATTCACTCTTACCATCATTTCTTGCTGTGTTATTAGACTTGTAGTTCACTTTTCATTTTCTAAACACTTGCGATTCTTTTTGCAGAAATGTACGGAACAATAGACTTGTGGGGCCAATTCCAGAATCTTTTGCTAAGTTACACCATTTAATTAACTTGTAAGTTATCATCTTTTATTCCACCGTGTCCTTTGAGTTTGCTTCTAATGACTCTGTTGCAAACTAGTTCTAACATTTTTATTTTCTTTTTGTTCTTCTATACATGTGAATGGTGAAATGATAATAAAAGGTTGCATAGGGAAGTCCCGAACTCAGGCAGGATGGATTTATGTCCACCACATATTTATTGGGAAGCTTTGTATCAGAGCCATGGTTTTAAAACACAGTTTCACACCAGCCATTATATCAGTGAACTGGGATTTTGGTTTATTTTTGGCCCTTTCTTCTAAAAGAAAAGGTTCAAAAGAAATGTCAGAATATAGGGGCAAAAAGTGAACTTCATTAAAAATTGCCTAGTGGTGTTTGAGGTAAAAAAAAAAAAAAAAGTGTGTGTATTCAAGTGAAGTACTGTCAGTTTGTTGTAACACCAGGGAGGAGGAGGATTGTGTCAGGTAGGCTGACAGCCGGCATATTACTTTTGTCACAACTCCAACATAAATTTTAAGATATTGAGATTTTGTGATTATATAGACTAGAATAGAGAAACAAAATTCATGTAGTCAACCTAAGATAGTTAGGATAAGACTTTGATGATGGCAACAGCGGTGGTGATAAAGGTGAAAGAAGAGAATTCCAGTACATTTTAGGTTTCGGAAGAAATCCGCAAAATATTGGTTATGACCAAAACCTTTATGTTTGGGGTGATACAACTTAGTTCTGGCCGACTTTTAAAACCATGGTTCGAGCAAAGCTTAAACATTAAGTTTATTAGGAAAGGGGGAATAGATGGAAGCCCACATAACGTGGTTCATGTTATCCCTACCAACCCAAAAATTCACACAAAAAAAAATGGTTCTCTCTTCTGCCAAAATTTCATTTCTTAACTGCAACATAGGGTACATCAATACAGCCTAAAATTATTTACCAGTTCACACTGACTCTCAGTATAATAAATTTAACTGCTTGATGTAGGTCTTACGGGTGCAATCCTCAATTAGATAGTCGGCTTCCTCCAGGTCTATTTGACCGTTCAAATCTCATAACAGAGTACGTGTATATACATAGTTGCAGCAATTATCAATAAAAATATTGATAGGCTTTTTGATAATATCACCTAATATGTTATCTCAATCAGTGCCAGATTTAGTGATTGTGGTGATCAAGGCTCTCCACATCCACTGTATCAAAGAAAAAATGTTGTTATAGGCACTATTGCTGGTGGATCCATCTTGTTCACTCTTGCAATTGGAGTAGTCTTCACCTTTGTTTACAGGCGCATATGTCCCAACAAAACAAAACATGCAATGACAAAGAGTGAGCTCCTCAAACTTCAGTTAATGAAAGATTTCAGTAATTTTCACATTGTATTTCTAGTTCAGAATGGAACTTATGATACCATGCTTGTATCTTTTGCAGTTGATCATATAAGTATTTAAATTGTTTGGCATGATACAAACATGTACAATTTTTCATACTTCCCATCATGAAAAATAGTATCTATTATGGACCTCTTCCTCTACCCAAGCACTAATTTCAGGTTCCAAAACTGTACAGATGCTGTTTTCTCCATACCCAGCATGGATGACATCAAGTTGAGTCCAATATGTATAAAGACCTTTTCATTGCAATGCATTGAAACTGCCACATGCAAATACAAGACAATGATAGGTGAAGGGGGCTTTGGAGCTGTTTACCGTGGTACTCTAATTCATGGTCAAGAAGTGGCTGTAAAGGTTCGGTCAGCTACCTCAACACAAGGGACCCGTGAGTTTGAGAATGAGGTAAACCTTTCATGCATAGTAATAAATTTATATAAAACAGTTTCATGGGTACAGCAGAAGTAGCATTTTCTGTCCCAATGGTGAAATCAAGGCTTCAATCAATGCTTTTGTTGAATCATCAAAGAATCTATTGGATGCATACTTTGTAGATCTATTTGGATGTTCCAAAGCATGAGAATTTTGCAGTCTATGGCCTCAATATCATTTTGGGGCAGTAAGGTTGTCTGTCCTTACAAATAAATAAATAAATAATGTGAATGTTCAACTGTTCAAGTCACATAACTAATATTCTGAACTTTGTGGGATAAGAATCTGGTTGTTGATTGTATACCAAATCATGTACATAGGCTAAATAGGTTTGCATATGTCAGTTGTGAGAACATCACCAGTTCCCGTATATAACATTTATTTTTACCTTGTTTTCCAGCTGAACCTTCTCTCAGCCATTCAACATGAAAATTTAGTCCCCCTCCTTGGGTACTGTTGTGAAAATGACCAGCAAATTCTAGTCTATCCCTTCATGTCCAATGGCTCTCTACAAGATCGTCTCTATGGTACTTCATCAAGAGCAAAGTTCTTTCTACCAGCTTCTTCCATTTTGCTATTCATTCCGGTTCTAATTATATACATATGCTTACCACAGGGGAAGCAGCCAAAAGGAAGCCACTTGATTGGCAAACAAGACTTTCCATTGCACTCGGCGCTGCTCGAGGCAAGTAATACTAAAATGTCCAGTGGTACAACTAAAATGAAGAATCTAATAATGTTAAATAAGAAATTAAAATGTACCTCAAGATTTTTGTTATGGTACCCTAGAAGAATTTCAATGTTCTTTTTTTTGTGTGTGTCATATGATTTCAGGTCTGTTGTATTTACACTCATTTGGGCGCTGCGTTATACACAGAGATGTTAAGTCCAGCAACATTCTTCTAGATCATAGCATGTGTGCCAAAGTGGCAGATTTTGGCTTCTCTAAGTATGCCCCTCAAGAAGGGGATAGTGGTGTTTCTGTAGAAGTGCGAGGGACAGCTGGATACTTGGACCCAGAGTAAGTTGGAGTGTGTTCTTTCATATTGATATTTAATCTTCTCCACCATGATTGAACTGTTATGTTGCTTTTGCCTACAGGCACCAAAGTGAAATAAATAAATTTAGTTCTTCTGCTATTTATATGATTTTTGTCATTATAAGATATGTCAGGAAGTAAGCTAAATTAGCCCACATGATGGAACCCTAAGTGTCACACCAAACTTTGATTGGTGCTGTGCCTCTATTTCCAAAATTTATGAAGGATGGAGATACCCGGAAGGTCAAATCCCAAGCCAAGGCTCGGAATTACACACCTACAATAGGGGAAAGTTTTGAAACTTCTATAAATTACATAAGATGAAGAAACTCAAGCCCATCCAAGGAAGGGTGTGGCAACTAGTCCTCTAGATGGGGTTGACCAATCATAGTATCTCATCTTGGAATCTATGGCTCTTCTAGTTGTTGCAAATTACAATGCATCTCATGTGTTGAAGTCTAATTTCGTATTTAGCTAAGATTTTATGACTATAACTATCTATATTGTGACTCTTAACGAAATGAGAAGGCTAAAAAATCAACTTTTTAACATAAAAAAGAATTTTGGAAAATAAAGACTCTAACAAACATTCACAAGCAAGGACAAATAGGCCCGATGGGCCCTTCCTTTTGCCGCATTTCGCTCAAAGGGTTGAAGGGACATAGTGCATCAAGCTGTTCACAAGGGCCAACTTGGTCCTCTTCCCCAGGGATCCTGATGAGGGAACGCTAGGAGAGCCATTGACTCCTACTATCGTCCATGTATGATCCATACTAGATCTGACCAACTACCCATCCTACCTCCTAGTCCGGATTGGATTGATGATCTAATCAATGAACCAAACCCACTTCATGTAGCCATCACCAAAGTTGGGTGGAAAGCCAAATTTCAAGGTTGAGCATTCCACAGAATCTTGTGCAACTGGGAAAACTGAGAAAAAAACACAAGAACAGAGAATAACAGGATGGTGAAGCTGAAAATGATGAGAAACTTCTGGCTATGAGCATTCCGCACAAAACTAATGATGGAGATGCTGAGGGAACAAATCCCACCTGCAAATTCCCCAAAAACAATTTAGAAGAAGACCAATGCTGCATAATACACTCCATGAACTATAATAGATCGCACCCATTATACCGATTCCATATTTATATTGAAAAAGAACAATGGTTTTCTTATCTTCACGTCATTTGAAAAAGCAAGAAAGAAATCTGGATAAATATTTTGTAACTACTAGTAGTTCCATCATCCACAGCACGTTCTAAAGACTAAAAACATACATGCCTAACAATAGTAAGTAACAAGGATGCTAATTAAATCACAACTAAATATGAATAACTAGTTGTGGATGTGAAAACCTTTAAAACATGTGACGATCATATCTTTAGCAGCATGGAATGTGGACTTGGGGAGCTTATTATCTTATCCATACCCAGAGCTTATTATCATAGATGTAATACCTATGCATTTGGAAAATCCATGTTTATATTTTATGTTGCCTTTTTGCTTGTTTTATATCCTTATCAGTTTGAACTCTCACTGCATTCCCCGACTCAAATGTAAAAAACAAAAATCAAAATGTCCAAAGTCAAACCCCATGGTCCTAAGTTCTCTCCTGTTGCTTTGTAGGTACTATTCCACCCAGCAACTATCTGCAAAGAGTGATGTCTTCAGCTTCGGAGTGGTGCTTCTAGAAATCATAAGTGGTCGGGAGCCTCTCAACATTCACAGGCCACGCAACGAATGGAGCTTAGTCGAATGGGTACAATTCAGCATCCAAATTCATCTTAAACCATTGGATTAAACACTTTGGTTCCCACCACTTCACCATTTAATTGTCTTATTGCTTAGCTGGTCCTTTGTCAATCCTTAATAGTTGATTAGCTGGTCCTTTGTCAATCCCTAGTAGTTGCATTTATATGTAACATACATGTGAATCCATGCAATAATAGATCAATGATTGTCCTCTGACCATATCTTGCCTGTGAAGAAGCCAACTGATATCTCAACTTTCAGGCAAAAACGTTTATCAGGGAGGCAAGGATTGAAGAAATTGTAGATCCAACTATAAAGGGAGGCTACCATGCGGAAGCGATGTGGAGGGTGGTGGAGGTTGCATTGGCATGCATTGAGACATTCTCTGCTTACAGGCCGTGCATGGATGACATTGTCCGAGAACTGGAGGATGCATTCATAATAGAGAACAATGCCTCTGAATATATGAAATCCATAGATAGTTTGGGAGGTTCTAACCGCTTCTTATCTTTGGAGAGGAAGACCCTTCCCCCTGTTGTCACTCCTACTCCATCAGAACCATCACCAATCTTCTTTCAAGCCATGGCTCCTCCAACACCCAGATGATCAACACTTGGATAGATTGTCAAATTCATCCTTTGCCAACGTAGGCTGGTTGATATGTCGGGGAATATGAAGAAAAAGAAAAATTTATAGTTGAAGCATGATGCTGTGGAACTTGGAACTTGTATATGATTAAGCGGCGGATCAATGCGACTGGGTCACTGGATTAATCTTGAGCGTAAGAAAATAGCGCAAGTAGTTCATTGCATAAACTTTTTTTTTTATTTTTCTTGCCTTTTCTAGAAAATTTGGTTCCTTCCTGACATAGAACTAAGGTATGAACTGCAATTTGAAACTTTGAATGACCAGTATTCATATTGTCTATTCAATAAATGTTAAACTTCCTCTTCATCTCGCTTGTACTATCATAGTAGTTTTTAATTCTTTCTACGAGGGAAAAAAGACGAAATCTTATGGATCAATGGATAGGATGTTCATACGTTAGAATTTACAGCTATGGACACCAAACAAAACATTTTGTTTAAGTTGACAATCTGGTCCAACATCTGACCTTCACATATGGATAGTTAAAAACAAACAGATTGACAAGCAATACAGGAAATGACCAATATATTTTCTGATATAAAATTGGTGTGAGATTTGTCCTGGGGACCGATGGGTTAGTGCCGTCAAGTTGAGCACTAGATCTAGCAGTCAAATACCAAATAGGAAGTGGTTCTCAAGAATTTCAACCTGGATTACCAGGCACTGGATATTTCAATCAGTTGTGGAAATGGAAATGAGTACAACCACTCCTCCCCAAAAGAGTCGGTTACATGGGGCAAGTCACCTCCCGCTTGGATGCCAGGACAGAACAAAGATAACAAGAATTTCCTGATCGCTATGGTGTTTCTTTTTCATACTTTCCGGCATATCATTTAGACCCGGTGGCAGCAATCAGCATGGTCATAATGATCTAAAACCTGAAATAGATGAGGGGCCACAGAGGACTAGCTTATCGTAGCTCCTCTTTGCATCTGTCAGCCGTTTGGACGTCACAAGCTCAACTAAAGCAGGACCCTTTCTCTGTTTTTCACCACTTTCAACTGAGGTCCTTTGTGGGGGTAAATTTTGCGTAACCACTTTTCCAGTTTAGAGCACCGGGGGTTTTCCACTATGCTTATCTCTCGCTAGTTGCTGGAGAGGAAGTGTTTTTTCCATGGTGAGTGTAAATCTATATAACAAATCCTGAACTAACTCAGAGATCTTGAATTGACTTGGACGGTGATTGAGTGATAATTCAGTGTCTTTTGACGCGTGAGGTTCGCCAAACGAACTCATGGTCGGCCACCTACGAGGCCCAAAAGTTGCACCAACTAGTAGTCGGCGTTTCTTCAATTTGTTAACCGCTATCCGCATGGGCAACGAGGCCAGAAGCGCAAATGCACACAAACACGTTAAAAAAAAACCCCCATCCCACCTCCCTTCTTCCTCATTAGAAATGACCCCATGTTGCCGTTAATATCATACCAATGCCAGCTAAAACCTGATTTATCTTGTGGGATCCATACGGATCCATCGTAATGAGTTCAAATGTCACAAACAAACCTTTATGTAAGTTCCTGCCAAAATTTCACATGAAATAAGTCAGATTTTAGCTGCTGTCAGCGTCATAATGATACAGCAATTGGCCCCAGCTCCATGTCTTTTGGTCCATCAGTTCATCTTGGAATCTGATCATTCGGCCTCAAGTATCTTCAGCCTTTCTCAATTATGTAGACCGGAGAGGCAGAGACTAGAACAAACCAAAATGCAGCTAGTTCACTGGCCACACACTTTATTTTATTGGTAGGACAAGGAAGCTATTATAATATAATATAATAAAGCCAGAGTACTCATATCTTTTATCTCATCAGATCACTCCCTTCTTGTCTTCACTTTTTAAAGTTCCACTCTTTCCTTTCGCTAACAACTGTTGTTCCACTCTATCTCTTGCCCCAGTTTTTACCTTTCCATTTTTTGAAAGAAGTACTTTCATAACCTTTTAATATATAAAGATTTAATTTACAAGGCATGGATATACTCTGCTAAGCACGGGCTACTATGCTAGTGATTTACTATTATTGTTGTTGTTGTTGGCTTCTAATGCGAGGTTGAGTGTCTCAAGTGCTCCGAAGCTCTTTCCATTTGCCCATATCTAATTTGGAGGTTTAGGGCATGCTTGGTAAATCGAAAGGAATCATATATCTAGAAGATTCCTTCATTCCATTGGAACAATACTATCATTGCTTGGAAATTCTTATAAGAGGAATCACCATATTCCAAGTTTGGGGAAACACATATGATTCACATTTGCCTCCCTGGATTTGCAAAATTCGATGTGAAAAGGTGGAGATAAAGGAATCAATGGAATAAAGGATATTTTAAAGAGTTTAGAGAATTGTGATAATCTTCTCTCAGTTTTCTTATCTTCAACCAAACCTGAATTTTTTTACAATCAAGGAAATCAGAAAAGATTCCTACATGAGGATGGTATCCAAACGTGCCCTTAATTAATATGCAATTTTCTATAGGAAGAGGAAAACTTAGATCCCTGCTTGGTGACGCAAATGGGTCATATCCAGGGTAAAACATGGTGACTTTGAACCCACATCCAACGTTCCAAATCTGGATCCAAATCTAAATCCTAATCCAACCAACATAAAATGTGTTGTATCCTGTATCCAGATCCAGCATCAACTTAAGAAATCTCAAAAGGATCCAAAATAAGATGTGCAGTGCATTGATATATTTTGATAAAAGAGCTTCCAAATAAAATTTTTAAATATAAAAAAGAGGCTATTAATGGTATATGATTAAAGCTCACTGGTGAGATACCTCCCTTTTGTAGAAAAAACACCTCCCATCCACAAAATCAACAAGGGATTAATCTATTAATGGTATGTAATTAAAGCTTAGGGATGAGGCACCTCCCTTTTGCAAAAACAACACCTCCCTTCCATAAAAGCAATAAGGGATCAATCCTGGCTGTAGCCCTGACGAAGAGGGACCTGGGTGAGTGTGAGTGGTGCTGCACAACTCAAGCTAAATGGGCCCTTCAAGCCTATATTTACTTTCAATATGTTAAGTAACTATTCTGGATGGATCACACGTCAAAATACATAGATCGGTTCCAAATTCTCTATGCATAGATCCAGATCCAAATTCTCCAGGATTCAAAAGCACGTTCCATAGCCGCTTCATTCGGAACAGACTTCTGGATATCTGGATAATTATTGGATACCCTGTCTGCAACTCTATAGAATAATCAATGATACAGAAAACCAAACCGGCAATTTAGTGTGCTTTTCATAAAGAACAATGAGATTAGCAGTTAGCATGACTTGGAACCTGCAACCTCATGGTTTCATCAACGAGCAGGTTTTGTAACAGGTACACTCAAACCTACTCATACTCTTAGGGCCAACTTGAGTCCATCTTTCTTTCTTTTTCTCTCACCTTTTTTTTCTTTAGTTCTCGAGCATTTATTGTGATCCATGTTATAAAATAAATAAATAAAAGCATATCTTGTGATCCATCAATTAGATTTAAGCGCCAGCAATATTATCATTGTAGTCCAATGGAACCAATAATACATTACCTCTTCATAATTGATTCCAAATCAGGTAATTTTTCTTTACATACTACACTCGTTGAATTCATCATCCACAATGAATTTGGAGCTATCAACTAAAAAGAGAGGGGTTTGCTGATGCAGTACTCACTTGAACTTCAAGAAGCTCCAAACATCGTTCTAATGTATCAAGATATCAACTAAAAAGAGAGGGGTTTGCTGATGCAGTACTCACTTGAACTTCAAGAAGCTCCAAACGTCGTTCTAATGTATCAAGCTTTTCATTTAAAGATGCCAATTTGCTCTTAGTGGTAGCCTCTGGAAAACAATGAGATGATCAAAAGAATTGTAAAAAGATAGGCAAACCAATTCTTACAAACAGCTACCATTGACTAAAGCAATTGCGTGAAGAAGTGGAAATGCCTTAAGGTTAGAATGGAGATATACATCAACAGAACAAAATTTAAAGTTGGCACTTGCAATAACTGTGGTCATAGAAGCCACGTGTACAAATCAATACCCTTGTCGAAATTCATGACTTAGAATCAGGCTCTTGACTCCCATAAACCTTCTTTTTTTTTTTTTTTGGGTACAGCCCAGAAACCTTCTTGATACTGTACAAATCCCATTGCATCAGAACTGTGTGATTCCCATTTAGCAATAAATGCCTTTTGAGTTGTTATTTTGAAATCTTAAAAAGACTATGAAATTTCTTCACCACCGCCCCCCCCCCCCCCCCCCCCTCCCCACCCCCCGTGATTCCCATTTAGCAATAAATGCCTTTTGAGTTGTTATTTTGAAATCTTAAAAAGACTATGAAATTTCTTCACCCCCCCACCCCACCCCGCCCCGCAACACCCATCATATATGTCATTGGCAGAGTTGATTCTAATAGTCAGTTCTCTGTCAATTCACAGGACTGGACCATGATATGCTTTTAGCCTTGTCATCGACGAGAATATATATATATATAATATATATCATTTAGAGCAAAACAATAATGATCTCTAGAGGGACCATACAATGCCCAATTACCATGTCAATTCTTATGTTCGTCAGAGGAAAAAGTTGCAATACATGGTTATTTTACAATGTTTGGTCATTGGTGTGATGCTTGTAAGCACATTTAAGAATTAGTACACTAGCTCACCATCCTTGCACATTATGAGATATCCATCTCCAAAAAAAATCACAAGAAAGTGTTCTAACGTAATAATCTCACTACTCGTGCAAGATGTGGGGTATCTATATCCAGAAAAGTATGTATAAATCTTCCAACTTTATAATGAGGAGTATTAATTTTGCCAAGTAGATCACTTTCCTTAAGATTTCTTCTGCTGACCTAAAAGGCTCAATCCATTTCTTCAAGCCATTGCCATAGTCAAATTTTGAAGTAGACCATTTGATTCACAAAGTTGGGACTTGTTTGTAGTACTTTTGATTCCCTTATAAATGTCACCATCATTCAACAATTTCTGTCAATTACTTTCGGCTAACATCACTTGTCTCGTATACATGATTGTCATAAATCAGAAGAAAGTAGAAACAATCACTTTACATAGAGAAAAACCCATTCCCAAAACCACAAGCACAAATGAATGCACCAGCAGCCTTGTCAGGTGCTCCGAGTCTCTGATAGCCTGAGCCTTAGCTCAGCTGGATAATAACATCCAACAAGCTGTTAATATTTAAATACAAAGGAATTATATGATCACTGACCCCAGAGACGCAACACTGTATCCTTGGACCATCAGTAATAGAGGGGCTCATAGTCCAGTGATAAAGACTGTTGGTCTCATTTGTGCTACTTTAGATAATTAACAAAACCTCCTGCAAGTCTATGACGAAGCTAACCTATTTATGATGAAAAGTTGGGGATATGTTAATTTTCTACTCTTCTAGAAGGTTGAAATTGGTTTCCTTTTACAGTTAAACCTATCAATACAATGGCAGACCGAGGCCCAGATCTGTTGATTATGTTAATAATTCAAGAAAAACCCCAACAAAAGGGAGTATTTATTTGGGTCAGCTGGATGCAACCTTAATTCTAGGTATTCCAAAAACACCAACAAGAGGGATTGGTTTAGAAGGTTGAAATCGGTTTCCTTTCAGGGGTTAAACCTATCAATATAATGAATGGCAGGCTGCAGTCCTAGAGCTTTTGATCATGTTAATTCATCAAGAAAACCCCAACAAATGGGAGTAGCTATTTGGGTTGTTCGTTTGATGGATGCCACCATAATTCTAGGGCATGGATATAGCAAGGACACACTATGAACACAGCAAGGACACGGATTTTACACATAAAAAAAGTGAAGTATCGAATACGATCCGGCACGATACGTTGATTGGTCATTTTGAAGTGTCTGTGCATCATAGATTCCAGGTATTCCAATATCACCAACAAGTGGGCAGTATCCATTTGGGTTGTGTGATGCAACATTAACTCCAAGGCATAACAACAACAACAACAACAACTATCCTAGCTTGCTGTTTTCAACCTATCATATCGATTTGACTACGAATCCAGATTCTACAAGAAAATTAAGGGCAGTAGAAACCCTAGATCTGGCATTATTGTCGACTAATCACAAAGATGTCATAGACAGATGTGTGATAAGAGGCAAAGATGGATCATAGACAGATACTGCAACAAAAGGAGTAGCAGAAAAGAAGAAGAAAACAAGAGACTATCCTTTTCCGCATACCAAATTGAACGAGGAATTCGAAGAGGCGACGGACATTCAAGGAGATGTGAGAGATGAACTCTCGATTCTCCCAATCTGCTTGAACCGCGATCCCCACATTCACCGCATTCGTAATCCCTCCAGCCCTCGCCATCCAACTGATTGATGATTTCTTTCTTTCTGCCAAGAAAAACGAGCAAACCCTAGATCCCAGAGAACGAATCGGAAGGCACTTGCTGACCTTTCCTACTTCCTGCGCTGCTACAGATGAAAATGCGTGTGTGCAATCACAGTAATCGTGGGAGTCGTATTAATGTGGACATCCCCTACAAGTGCCCTCTACCCTAAATTTTGCACTGACGACTCCTGCTTTGCTACTAATCTAAATTATTATTATTATTATTATTATATTAATTCTTAATACTAATTTTTTGTAAACATAATTGCTAAACTTTAAGATTCCTTAATCAATAATTTTAGTTATGGGCATCAGATATGTTGATTAGGTCAAAACAAGTTGGATTAACAGATTAAAATTGCACCCATTATATGTCAATTTGGCCCAACTTGCATAACTCAAGTCAATGTAGATCAAACAATTTAACCCAACTCAACTTACAAGTTGCCTAAATTTTATTCTAAATATTAAAATTATAGAACTAAATTAATTAAAGGAAAAAAAAAAGGGCGGCCAAGTGCACGAGGCTCCCGCATAGCGGGGTCTGTAAATGGCAAGATGTACGCAGCCTTACCTTCATTTAATTACTTAAATTAATTAAAGGTAAAATTATAAAAAAAATCACCTTAGTAGACTATCAAACCAAACTATCCCTACCAGCATTTTGCAAATGAGCTATTTTTATTTATTTTTTTTGTGTTTGCGTGGAGTCTACACATAAACCACAAAAACACAGTTCATTTTCAATTGTTCTACTTGAAGCTTTTGTTTTGTCTCTGGCGAAATCATCGATCACCCTTTTTTTATCATCCTCAACTTCTCCTTTACAAGCTTTAACTCCTTTTGCAGTCCGCTTGTGAGCATTCTACAACGCATTTGGTATATTCCTCTTCCCCATCATCATCTTCTCTGCTAGGTTTTGGTTGTAGGTGATGTTTTCTCTTCAAATCTTTTGTATATCTCACTAATGCCTCATTCTATCATGTATGTTCTTTCGCATTAAAATCTATTTGGTATGCTTGCATTCCATCCAATATTTAAGAAGAGATTAGTTTGTATGTCAAATCCTATTTTTTCCCCTTTTGTGGAACCTACTGAAAGAAAAGTGTAGACGTAGTTGATGCATGTTCTTCCTGTAGTGATTTATAGTAATGAAGTTCTAACAAATTGGCCTATGGATAATTGCTTCTTTTTCTCATCCTTCATGCCTTGTTTGGTCTTTCAATTTCCATCTCATCTCATGCATTGTTTGTTCTTCCAAATAGCATCTCATCTCATGGTTGGTGATGCATTTTTCAGTTGAAGAGTGGCCTTTGTGATTGATGATATAGCTTAAGTTTGTGATGTATAATGTTGTTTGGTCTATGAATAGAATGTATGTTTATGATGTAGACTTTAGTTTATAGAAAATACAACATTCCAAACATTATTCATATAATCCATATTACAACATTCTATCAACCTTCATCCAAATTCTATACATCTATATTACTTGCCATCGTTGAATCAACAACCAAACTTTCAAATCTTCGTCTTTCAAATCTATTTCTTCTAAATTTAAACAATATGTGTTCAACTACTAGCTCTTCTTGAATATCTCGACAGCAATCTTTAGAGATTTTATTTTATTATACAAATCAACAAAAGATGCTACAAAATCCATAAATCCACATATCATGAATTAAACACATGTCAAATACAAATTATACTGCCTTCTTTTAATACAATTCCACATCAAATAAAAATGAATAGATGTCATTTCACAATACAATGCATTTGACAATAAAATATAGTCAAGGTTAAACAGGAGGATTACGACACCTCAGTTTATCCCAACAGAATATCCAACTATCTCAAACCTCATATCCAACCTCAACCCAACTTTCTCCACATACCCATGAATCCCCAACCCAACATCCAAAGCTGCCAACTGAGCACAAGCATAAAGAAAAACTCACTAAGATCTCTATGAAACTTTTCGTTGAGTAGTTGGCGAGAGTGTTGTAGATAAAGGGAAAGGCTTTGAGAGGGGTGCAGAAAAGGGATAAAAGGGTGAACATGGCGTCAGAGGAGTCGTGGAGAAAGGAGCAGGTAAGGAGGCAGAGGGAGGCGGAGATGATGGAGGCTCTCCAGCTCCAAACCCAGCAACATCTCCTCCCTTTCTTCCCCTTTCTCGCCAAACCAATCCCTCCCTATCCCAATCTTCTGTTCCTGCAATACAAACTTCTCCTATACCAACATCACCCACTAAATCAACTCCGGCAACATATTCTACGACCTTTCCACGCCCGACTCCAACACCCCACCACTTACCAAGCCGTTGAAGTCACCAACCTACTGTATCTTCATCTTCTCCTTTATGTAAGCAACATAAGTTGGTTGGAAAACAAAAAGAGAAAGAAAATGAGAAACAAGAAGAAAGAAGAGAAATGAATCAAGGGGAAGATGTGTGGGAGGCGGATTGAATTGGGTTGGATTAAGGGAAGAAAAACAAAAGAGTAAGAGGTGTAGAGAAGATGAATAGGGAATAAGAAATAAAATGGATTTCTAGTATGGGGAGAGACGTTGTCGTCACTTGTCACTCCCACGAAAAATATGAAAAATAAAAAAACCCCATAAAATGGCCTCCTGAAACCATTCCCATAAATGAAACCCTCATTGCTCCCACGAAAATATAGAAAAAAAAACCCCAAAAACGACCTCCTAGTACTATTCCCATATGTGAAATACTAGTGTGGCATTTTTGGTTTGGCGGCTTGCTAAGGTAATTTTTTTCAGAATTTCCTCCAAAAAAGAATTTCACAGAACTAGTTTTCTGCCTTTTGGACGCAAATCTTGGATTAGTTTAGTTTTTTATTTTTTTCATGCTTGAAAGTCTTGGATTGGTCTGATATC
This sequence comes from Sextonia rubra, assembly GCA_037013555.1. Classification (NCBI taxonomy): domain Eukaryota; kingdom Viridiplantae; phylum Streptophyta; class Magnoliopsida; order Laurales; family Lauraceae; genus Sextonia; species Sextonia rubra. Next base: position 10,795,118 of record JASUAD010000001.1, on the reverse strand, counting down.
TGATGTGATTTATGCAAGAGGTACATACATCTTCCAAATGGCTTGGAGATTTTATTATTATTATTTTTTATGTTGTTGGTAAAGAAATGGGTTGGAATTGTTATCAACTTTTGGACCGGGATTAAGACTTGAATATCCAAACCAACAACAAAAAGAGCTGCACTAAAGAAAATGCCTTCTATCCCATTCACACTGATAACGTGAGCAATCACAAGTTGTGGAATGTTCTAGATAGTCTTGAATTGGGGAAGATAGGCGAAAGAGATTTAAGCTAAAATGTCCAGACGGTACTTATTGGTTAGAATTAGATGATCATTATATGGTTCAATCGTATCCTTAGATTGTAGAGAATTGAAAGTATAAATGTCTTTACATGCTTGCAAAAGTGAATGGCTAATGGACTACTGAAAATTGCAATTGAGTGATGGATGGGCAAGCGAATGGTTAAGCGATGGTTAAGGAACTGTTGAAAAGTGAACAGTGCTGGATGGGCTTGAATCAAGTTGAGAAATGAGTGGTCAGCCAACGAAAACCCACACCATTGTAACACCCCGACTCATAATTTATGTTATTAGTATTACTTAAGTGAGTGATTATCTTAATAAGTGAGTTTAGTGGGTAATTAATTAATTTAATTATTTTGACTAGATTTCTAATCGCTTTGAAAATTCTGAGAGCGATTCAACTTAATTCTTTGCCTTTATGACATTCATTCCGTTTTTGTGGAAAAGCATGGGGTGCTATGTGTAAATTCTGTAAATTTGTGATTTTGACCTCCTTAGATGTAAAATAATATTCCTAGCAACTTTCATATTTAACCCGAATCCATCTGTAAACCCCAAACCCTTCATTTTACCAAATTTCACCAGCAAAGGCAAAATCGCTTTTTCACTTAGGGGTCGTTTGTTAATTTCACACATGATGTGAAAATGCTTTACATATGTAAATGACTCACATATGAGTCATTTACATATTCAAATGACTCACATGTGAAATATAATTATTTATTTGTTTTTTTTGCACCTCTTTACATATGAATCTAGGTGTACATATATAAATAATTTGAGTCTTTTTGTAAATATCTCACAATCCAAGAAACATCAACGGATGAAATTTGGCCTCATGGCCATTTTTGATCTTATAAAGAGGATACATGGTTCAGATCAGGATTTTAGGCCCCACATGATTTAAAAACTTGAAAAAAAAGGGGCCAAAAATGTCATTTACAATGGGTTAATGTAATAGGTTGTACATTTTTTTTTGATGAATCTGAACATCGGAGTAACATCAACGGTTGAAAATTGGTATGCTGGCCGCTTTTGACCTTATGAAGACAATGAACGGTTCTGATTACAAAAAGGGGACCCACAGTAATAAAAAAACTAAAAAAGGCAGACTGGGATTGCCATCTACAATAGATTAATAGTTGTATTATTTTAATGATATCTCAACATCCAAGCAACATCAACGGTTGAGAATTGGACACATGGCCATGTTTCATATTTTCAAGAAGATGATCGGCTTTGATTTTATGCATGGCTCCCACAGAAACGGGAAAATCATAAAAGGCGGACTGGTGTTATCATGTATAATAGATTAATCCAACAGCTATAATTGTTTGATGATATCTCAATATTCAGGCAACATCAACGGTTGAAAATTGGTATGGTAGCCATTTTTTACCTTCTGAAGACAATGAACGGTTCTGATTATAAAAATGAAACCAACAGTAATAAAAAAAATTAAAAAGGCGGACTGGTATTGGTATGTACTGTAGCAGCACCCCATATCAATTACATGTGTAATACTTTCACACCATATGAGGTGTAAAAATTTTTGACAGAAAAATAGGCCTCTTTCACACTATTTTCACATCCATCTTACATATCCCATGCGTAAATCAAGTTAAATAAATGTGATGGTACATAACCATTTACATATGTAAAATGCTGCAAACAAATGATATCTTAAAATTTGAGTCTAAATTTCAAAATTTCAAAATAGTGTCAATTTTATACTCATTAGGAAATAAATTTTATTTCATATACATTAGTCTCTTGCATAAATCGATCCAAGGCCCAAAACCCATTGTTTTAGACCTGTCAAGTCTTCTAAGAGCTGGGGCCCACACTCTACTCACGATATATAAGTTCACTCTAGCATTCAAGCTGCACCGTCCTCCTACCTCTTCTTCTCTGCAAGAGTAGCTGGGAGCTCACCCTCTTCTAGCTTCTTCTTCTTCTTCCAACTCAAGGAAACCACATCAAATCAAGGATTCAATACTGCCAAAGCATTTCCCTCTTTGCAAAGCTTCCCATCCATACCATTTTTATTGTGTTTCCTCTACTGGCAGTCACCTCTTCTATCTCTTCTTGACCGTTGGGCGTCCTTTAGTTAAGCCCTTGGTTTTCTTCTTCTAGATTTCAGTTTTGGAGCCTATCTAGTAATTAAATCTAGACATGCAAGTAGTAATTCCTAGTGTTTTTGAAGTTTCAATTTTTGGGAGTTTCCATGTAGGGATTTAGGGGTTTCAAGGAGTGAAGTTTTCCAGTTGAGTTTGGACTGTTCGGTAGTCTAATTTGGAGGTTGTAGAAGTGGGATTTTCTGGCCGGTACTTAGGGTAAGAAGCCCAACTTAACTAGTTGAGTATATGTAATACCTTGTTGGGTTCTTATAGGTGAAATCTAATGCTAGATTTACCCTTCTACTCGGTCCAGTTTTATGGCTTATTTTGACTGAAAATTGGTTCAGTTTTATGTCTAAAATTGGTACAGGTTTATGCTTTTTATAATTGGAAAAAGGGCTAGCTTTACATTGTTTTTGTTAACACTTCACTTCAACAATTTCTAACGCATTCAGTGGCAAAATTTCATGTGAAAAGTGCTTTTCAAAATCATCCTAGTTCAAGCATCTATATGGCTAATTGTGTTACAGAAATTTGAAGTTATAAATTACTTTGTATACCTTAAGTTGTCTCATCAGTTTCAGCTGTCCACAGTTGGGGATTTCAGGTTAGATAGGTTCTTGTTTCAGCCCCATGATGTACATTTGTAGTTGGAGAGTGTGTTAGAAAATAAGCTTGTGCTTTCATTGTTTTTTTCAAAAGCTCACTACATATATCTGTAAGCTAAAATGGCCCCTTAGGAAAAACTTTAACGGATTGGATTTGCATTTTGACGGATTGATTTGCATTATGAAAGACAACCAATATTGGGCATACCTGAATCCATCGCGAACGAAGAGGAGATCCGCAACTTTAACTCTCTCAGTCTTCTCGTAATGCCTGCTGATCGATGGGAATGCCAAGCAGTAATGGTATGTGTGAAGATGAGAGAGTTCCCAAGCCTTTTATAGACTCCGCTAATGCTTTCCTCCCCATCAACGGAAAGCCTTCCATTATCGCACGATTGGAGAATTTCCAGGGACGTGGCCTTAATGGGAAGACGTACTGCTTTGAATATATTAAAGTGAGTGGTGGTCATGTGGGCCACCACCCATGATATCCAACAATCTCCCACTTGGTCCATATGACCACCATTAATTCCTGTTTATTTTATAAAACTGTTGCAAATATAAGAAAAACTTTGAAAGAAATAACTCTAACTGATGCGCATCATTTGAAAATACCGGTTTTCATTTAACTTTAATGTTAAGATCCTTTAATCTGTGATAAGGTTAGTTTATTAATGCGAACTGTAGCGGTTACACATCTTAAGTGATATGCTTCCTTCCACAATCACAACATTAATATTCTCGCCTAATCCAGCACTTAATAAGTATCTTTAATATGACTTACTTTAATGGGAACTGTAATGTCATAATGCTTTTATATTCCTACTTTATTTTACAATTACCACATGTGAGCCCATAACAAAGTAAGAATTGCAAAATCGTTTCTTTATTTGATCAATATATGAAGTGTCATACATCATTGACCTTTACAAGGCATTTCATTCAAGCCCATATTTATTACATGGTCTTTAAAATCCTTTGGCGCCAATGCCTTTGTCAATGGATCAGCAATCATGAGCTTCGATGGAGCTCCAACAACTGACACTAAACGATCTCGCACTTTCTCTTTGAGTACAAGATACTTTACTTCCAGATACTTTGATTTACTGGAACACTTGTCATTTTGAGCGAAACGCCTAGCAGCGTCGTTGTCGCAGTAAATCTTTATCGGTTCAGACATACTGCCCATAATTTCAAGTCCCATGATGTAGTTACGCATCCATAATGCGTGACCTGTGGCTTCAAAACATGCCACATACTCTGCATCAAATGTAGATGGAGTGATTAGTGTCTGCTTTGCACTCCTCCACGATACTGCCCCGCCGGCCAACAGAAAAATGTAACTTGATGTTGACCTCCTTGTATCGAGACATCCAGCAAAGTCTGAATCTGAATATCCAATGACCTCCAGTTGATTGGATCTTTGATATGTGAGCATATATCTTCTTGTTCCATTGAGGTAACGCATCACTTTCTTGACAGCTACCCAATGAGGCAAATCGGGATTACTTTGATATCTACTGAGCATTCCGACTGCAAAGCTAATGTCTGGCCTCGTGCAAGTCTGTAGGTACATTAGACATCCTACTGCTTCTGCATAGGGATATTTATTCATTTCTAACTTTTCTAAGTCAGTCATGGGGCATTGATCCTTACTAAACTTGTCTCCCTTAGTAATGGGTGCATTTTGTGGTCTGCTACTTTCCATTCGGAAACGTTTGAGAATAGTTTTGACATAGGCTTCTTGACACAACCCAAGTAATCCTCGAGATCGATCTCTATATATCTCGATTCCTAATACAAAGGTTGCTTCACCCATATCTTTCATATCAAAATTATTCTCAAGATATATTTTAGTTTCTCGAATCATACTTAGGTCATTACTGGCTAGTAAAATATCATCTACATACAAGACTAAGATAAGAAATTTGCTCCCACTGACCTTGAGATATATACAATGGTCTACTGGATTTTCGGTAAAACCGAAAGATGTAATAACATGATTAAATTTTAAGTACCATTGTCTGGAAGCTTGTTTTAGTCCGTATATCGATTTCTTTAATTTACAAACCAGTTTCCTTTCATTACCTTGTTGAACAAATCCTTCCGGTTGTTCCATATACACTTCTTCATCTAGATTCCCATTTAAGAAAGCAGTTTTTACATCCATCTGATATAGCTCTAGGTCATAATGAGCTACAAGTGCCATAACAATTCTAAATGAATCTTTCTTAGACACCGGAGAGTAGGTTTCATGATAATCGATACCTTCTTTCTGAGTGAATCCTTTAGCTACAAGTCGGGCCTTAAATCGTTCAACTTTCCCTTTAGAGTCCCTCTTGGTCTTAAAGACCCATTTACAACCAACTGTTTTGGACCCTTCAGGTAGTTCAACGAGATCCCAAACTTCGTTTATAAACATGGATTCTAACTCTTCATTCATAACGTCTAACCACTTATCAGAATCTTTACTTTCTACTGCCTCTCTAAAAGTCTTTGGATCTTCTTTAATTCCAATATCTGATTCTTCGAGATACACAACATAATCATCTGAAATAGCTGGTCTTCTCGTACGAGTTGACCTTCTCAATTCCTCTGGATGTTCTTCAATAACAGGTGACTGTATTTCAAAAGTTGGTTGTGTATCTTGAGGAATCGGAATAACAGATCGTTCTGGGAAAACCTTTATATCAAGTGGAATCATTAATCCACCTTGAGAAGAGGATTGAGGCTCATTTCTAATCTCCTTATATTCAATATTTCTAGCCTCAGAACTCCCACTGTTTTCAAGATTCTCCAAAAACTTAGCATTATTGGACTCAACTATTCTTATTGAATGATTAGGACAGTAAAATCGATACCCTGCGCTGCGCTGCAGCGCCGCAGCAGGGCGCTGCTGCTATTTCCAGCTACAGCGCCCAAGTTAAAAAAAAAAAAAAAGAGTCATATTCCTTCTTTCAGCCACTCCATTCTGCTGAGGTGTTCCAGGCATTGTATATTGGGCAACAATACCTTCGGATTCTAGGAATCTAGCAAACGGGCCTGGATTACGACCTGTTTCAGTGTACTTACCATAATACTCACCACCTCGATCTGATCTCACGATTTTGATCTTTCTATCTAATTGTTTTCCCACTTCTGCTTTGAATATTTTGAACATAGTCAAAGAATCAGACTTTTCTTTAATAAGATAGACAAAACCAAAACGTGAGTAATCATCTATAAATGTGATGAAATATTGTTCTCCTGTGAAACAAGGTATATCAATTTTTCCACAAACATCCGTATGAATTAACTGCAGGAGTTCAGAACTTCGTGTGGCAGTTTTCTTGACTGTTTGTGTCTGTTTTCCTTTAATACAGTCAACACAGACACCGAAATTAGTGAAATCAAGGGTTGGTAATAACCCGTCTTTCACCAATCTCAATATCCTCTCTTTCGAGATGTGTCCTAACCAGTTATGCCACAACTTAGGGGAGTTCTCTTTTATTAGTCCTCTCGTCATGCCAACATTCATCCCACAAGTAACATGGTGTGCAGTTAGTGATTGTGTGTATAAAGTATCTAACCTTAACTTATACAAGCCATCACATAATAAACCACTACCAATCATTATATTATTGTGGAAAAGTTTCAAAGATCCTTGATTAAAGTTAAACACAAATCCCTTTACATCCAACTTTGAAATAGAAACCAGATTTCGGAAAATATCCGGAACATAAAAGGTGTTCGGCAGATCCAGAACAAATCCTGTATCTAGCACCAGCCTATACGTGCCTACTACCTCGACTCTTGACTCCTTCCGGTTTCCCATAACGATGGCTCTTTCTCCATCACTTGGCCTCCGGGTTGAAAGGAATCCCTGCATACAACCAGAAATGTGAACGGTTGCACCAGAGTCGACCCACCATGTATTGGATGGGACATCAATAATATTGGTTTCACATACAAGAGATAATTTTCTTTGCTTACCTCTTTTCTCAAACCAATTCTTCCTTTTGAGGCAGTCCTTCTTGAAATGTCCTTTCTTGCCACAAAAGTGACATTTTTCGGATCCCTTCTTTCCCTTACTCTTCACCGGTTTTTTACTTTTCGGATCTACCTTGGGCATGTTGGCATTAGTTTTGAATTTTCTAGGACCTTTCTTGCCCTTAGCATAGGAGACAAAGTTTACCTGAAGTTGCCCTTCGGCTTTAAGCCTCCTCTCTTCTTGATCACATCGTGCGATCAACTCAGTAATGGTCCACCGACTAGAGCTCTGATTGTATGTTACTTTAAATGGGCCAAATGCAGGGGGAAGGGAGTCCATAATGAATTGGATCAAATATCCATCGGAAATACTCATGTCAACGTCCTTTAATTTTGATGCTAGGTTGGACATGAGTAGGATATGTTCCCTAACTCCCTTTATCCCATCGTACTGCATGTTAGTTAATTTATTCATTAAGGTGGCACCTAATGCCTTGTCTGTCACTTCAAATTGTGACTTAATTTCATCTAAGAGTTCCTTGGCATGTTTACCTTGATCAAGCGATCCCCTAATACTCTTAGAGACTGAAGTCATAATAATCTTTTGGCATTTTTTATCACATTTGTGCCACTGATCATATTTTGCCCTTTCATATTCAGAGCTCTGTTCGGTAGGCGCAGGAGGCATGGGTTCATCTAAAGCCATCTCTAAGTCTAGAAAGGTTATGGTTAATGACAGCATGTCTAACCAGTCAGGGTAGTTTGATCCGTCTAATGAAGGAATAGTTCCTAAGCACGAGGGAAGTGAAAAGGATCTGGAGGAAGATGCTGTAAAAGAAGAGATAAACTATTATTCTCACAATTCTATAATGTTTTGAATTTAAAAGGGACACTTACAACAGAAATAATAGTTTTAATCATTACAAGTAACCTTTGGGTCAAATGTAACACGTTAAATTTATTATTCTCGTTTATTTGATAAAACCACAATTTATTAAGTGAATAAGTGAGATCCCACCTTTGGGCATAGATCAACACGAATTCACAAAACATCTTTTAATGTGTTTTATCCCAATCTCCAAATAATCGAAAGATAAACTCCTTTGGGTTGATTATCTATCTCTTAAGTGAAGTTGCAATTTTTAGTGTCATTTATGGTATCTCTAATTCAATAATTGAGACATGAGTTTCATCATAACTGGGCCACTTTGGTGACTTCCTAGTTAACTCATAATTGAAACCTATGACACTAATTTTAGTCCCTTTATGATTTAATATTGTTAAATATAAACATTTAGGGAAAACCTAACTTTAACAATTATCATATTATTGTGAAAATGAGATTCCCTAAAATTAGTTGTCCAGATGAACATTGATCGAACCATTGATATCACAATAATAATCTTCCTTTGATCAATCTATCATAAGTTTGAATTTTATACTAATTTAGTTATCAAGCATGCATGCATGTAACAAATATAACTCAAAAAATAACATGAATCATGTAAACGATAAGCGGAAACATGAATTTGAATGAGTAAAACATGCATGATATCAATATTGAAACATTCAATTAGGAATTAAATTCAGTAATATGATAGATCTCATTATAAGGGACACAACGAAAGAAACGGATCGAAAATCCGATATCATATGTGTCCGAAATGATCAAAATACGATTTCGATCGTTCATTTTTCCTTGATCTGGCCTTGATCTGATTACATTTAAATGATCCAGTCCCATCAGAATGATTACAGCATTTAAATATATCAAATGGACGGTTCTGATCGGAACGGATCAATTTTATAATGACCTAATTATTCAAAAAACACATAAATATAATAATTTATTCAAACCAGGCCAGGCAAGTGGGTCGGGTCAGACCCAGGTCAGTAATTTGGACTGTTCAGTCCAGTCAATTCGGGTACAGGTAAAAGCCCAGTCCATTTATTAACTGAATCGGGTCGGATCAGGCCAGGTCGAACTGACCTGACGTTACAGGAGTGAACCGGGTCCATCCGGGTCGGATCGGGTCAGGTCAGACTGACCTGACGTTATATAAATGACCCGGGTCCGTTCGGGTCAGGCCGGGTCAAACCCGTTAACCCAGTCTTTATTCTTTAATAAACCTAAACGGGTCAGGTCTGGTCGGGTCAGGTCCAACCGACCCGATCCGTTAACCCAGTTCCATTTCCTTAAATAAACCTGACCGGGTCGGGTCGGGTCAGGTCCAAACGACCTGAGACCCGACCCGACACCACTTCATCTTCCTCCCGAAAACAGGGGCAATCGGTTAAAACTGATTGCCCCATTTCTCTTCGGCTTATCCCTCTTCCGATGCCAATGATTCCGGCCGCAACAAACGGCCGGCGCTCGGACGACGCCGGTAGCATCTGTTGCCGGTTGTAAACGTTTTCGGCGACGGAGTTTTTCCCTTTTTTTTTTTTTAATAAACCTTCTCGGGCGCTGCCGCTGGAGCAGCAGCGCTCTGCTGCGCCGCTGCAGCGCAACACCCTGCTGCAGGGCAGCACCCCCCGATCCAACTGAAAATTTTTTTTTCTTGCTCTGCAGATTGCTCTGTTTCTGCAGAATTGGGCGCGGCTGTGCAGCAGCGCCCGACTGCGCCGCTCGCAGCCGCCGCGCCGCGCCCAGTCCGGCTCTGCAAAGATGTCGCCGGACAGTTTCAAAAAAAAAAAATTTTTTTTTTTTTTTATAAACTGTAAACCCCTTTGATGCAAATCCAACCCCATCAATGGAAATCCATGGCTCTGATACCAATTGTAAGCTAAAATGGCCCCTTAGGAAAAACTTTAACGGATTGGATTTGCATTTTGACGGATTGATTTGCATTATGAAAGACAACCAATATTGGGCATACCTGAATCCATCGCGAATGAAGAGGAGATCCGCAACTTTAACTCTCTCAGTCTTCTCGTAATGCCTGCTGATCGATGGGAATGCCAAGCAGTAATGGTATGTGTGAAGATGAGAGAGTTCCCAAGCCTTTTATAAACTCCGCTAATGCTTTCCTCCCCATCAACGGAAAGCCTTCCATTATCGCACGACTGGAGAGTTTCCAGGGACGTGGCCTTAATGGGAAGACGTACTGCTTTGAATATATCAAAGTGAGTGGTGGTCATGTGGGCCACCACCCATGATATCCAACAATATCCTCCAGTTTCACAACTTGAAACTTTGTTTAAAATGGGCATTATAGGTGTTGGGACCAACCCATGGCTGGCAGTGATTCATCATGTTAGCACATTAAGGGCAGTAGTTCATCCGTTTTGTTTTTCTTAATTAAAATGCATGGCAACCACCACAATTAGTCCTTAACTCTCTTCATTATTAGTGCCTTTTATACCTGAAACTTCTATGCTTTTTAATCCAAGGAACCTTCGGATTTTTCACCAAGTTTCATTTAACATAGACAAAACACTTTGAACTTCTAAGTGTTTTCTCTATTAAGTCTTAAACTCTTTAATCACATTATTTTCTTAAGATTAAAATACCTTATTTACTTGCCTTTTGGTCATTGAAAGTAACATGAGTTAAGTGGTTAGCTTGAAACTATGTTCCACTCATGTGAACTTAGAATTAGATGGATCGCTTCAACATTTGTAAGGACTCATTTTATTATTGTTTTGTGATCGTGTGGAGTGTTTATTAAGCTGAAAAATACTCCAGGATTTGTCTAGGAGCATGCCTAATGTGATCCTATGTTGAAAGTATGTGACCTTTATTCTAAAGTGTAGAGTTATCTTCGCGGCACCAAGTAAATTAGGAATAACCGACACTTGGGATTTTGGGATGCACAGAGTCTCCTAGCATCATGGTTGCATGCGGAGGCAAATTCAAAACCTAAGTTGGTTTGTTGATTTTATTGTTTCATTAGTTTTCCAAAATAGGTGTTCAAACGTTAGATTTGGGATTTTGCTGAAATGTGGTTTTTAGCATATTGAAGACTTTAGGAGTGTTGTCGGGAGTGCTAGAGGCCACTGATGTTTTGGTAACCTAGAGATGTGGGGATTTCCTCTCGTTGAATGAGCAAAGGAGTGTTAAAGCTGATTTTTGTTGAATGCATGCTGATAACGTATTGATTCTACTATGTAATATCTGATTTTATGATTTTTTAGCCTAATCCTTTTTTACTATTAATAATGGAGAATGAATATGCATTGAATTATATGTGATTGGTGAAAGTGAAATGAAACGGTGTTAAAAAGGTAGGGAATGAATGTATATTGATGGGCGAATTGGTGGTTCCTTATGCAAGTATAGAAAACGAAAGAAGAAGTGTGATTTAGAAATTCCAAATAGTAATTTTGGAGCACATGCTTGAGTGCGCCGGAATTTTGGAACACATGCTCGAGCACGCATGAGCACACGCATGAGCGCGGGTGTTAGAAAGTAGACTGATGAAAATTCATTAGTTGTAATTCATTGGAAACAAAAGCAAGGGCACTCAAGCTCTCATAGGGCTACACTCGAGCGGACTTTGTCAACTTTAAAGGGTTTGTTGTAGACCACTTCTAAATTAACCTAAGAGTTCTATTATTACTGCAATAAATCTCAAAACACTTCACAAATTAACCTCGAGGTGATTGTGATATGAAAATGGAACTTAAGTTTTTAGAACTCTGAAAGACCTATTAGGTCCTTAGTTTTGGGAACTCTCAACCTGAGAATGTGTTTAACAGTAAATAAATATGCATGAATAATCATGGCCGGAATTATTCATGTATTATTATTCGTATGTTGAGCACTTAACCATAGGTGTAGGTTTAAGTGACTTTGATATACATTTATAAGCACAATATAACATCAAGCAAAGATAGTAGTGTATCAAATAACTTTGAACTACATCGGAATGAATGGTTAGAGGCTATGGGTGATTAGAATAGAATTAGCCTAGTAAATTCCTTGATTCCATAAATTGAATTGAATTGCATTGCATATTGCTTCACTTGATTATTGTTCTCTTAATTTGCTACTGAATCATTATTTACAATGATGTTACATTGATTGATTGATTTACTTGCTATTGAATCATTGTTTACAATGATGTATATTGGTTGTTAATCATATTCTTTAATTGATATTGATTTGAAATGAATAGAGTAAAAACGATTGAAATTGATTGATAAAGGCTGAAATCTTATTCAATTAAATAATTTATTCGAATTAATCAGGCTCTACTTAGCTTCATCCCCATAAGACTCGACAAAGTCAAATTTGGGTGATATGATGTGTTACTACTGCAGTTGGTATCTAGATTTACGGACTCCAAAGACTAAAGGTCCCAGATGTTACAGGGCACTAGGTACCACTATTAAGGATCCTTGCAGGGAGGATATAGCTACATGTAGTAGCCAATTGAATGTATTTTCCTTCTTAATTCGTATAGCGTATTTATTCAATGCTCAATCTGCTAGTATACTTCATTGATGTCTTTTAATTTAGTAGTTAATTAATTCTACTAAACACAGTTTGTATTACTTTAATTATGCTTATTCTTTGCTGAATAGTTTTATTCATAGCTATCTAATTGGTGTTAAAGGTTCAGATCTCGCTTCTGGTCTTGTAGAGACTATGGAGACAGGGGAGGAGATTGAGATGTTTCCTACATGCCTCGACGAGTGGACAACAAATGTTTTTTGACTGGACCCTGTTATCGAAGAGTGCTTAGACAATATTTTGGGTATAAATTATAGTAATGAAAATGAAAACGTATACCTCTTTTATATATTGAGATGTTAAATTGTAGACTGCCTTCATAAATTAGATACCATTGAACTATTATGTGAAATGAAAAACAAAATTTATAGGTGATATTGACTGGCTTCTACATGTTTGGTGCTCGGGTATGTGTCTGTTAAAAGTTCCTCACACGTGTAGCAAGGTGAATATCCCTTGTGCAATTTTGCCTTGACTTCGGTCTAGGTGCGAATTTTACAGGAGTACATATGTCAGGCCTCAAGAATTACCCTAATATAAAATTCTCGGGCTTGAGCCGTGACACCATCATATCATGCGTCAGTACTCTGACTGATTACTAGTCTCACATCTTTCAGTTAATCATACTCATTTCGAAATCTTTCTCACCTTATGTTTTTCTCTGTAATAAGAGAAAGTCTAAACTTACACCCCCACTTACTCTCCCAATTACTTTGTAGTACTTTATGTAGTTCACATCTAGTGCTTTTATAGTTTGTATCTATCCAAGATGTGATGTGGGCCAGATCCAAGACAAATGTGAACCACAAAATCTGTGAAGGAGTCAGTGAGGGAGTAAATGTGGTATAAGTGTAGCATTGCTCCTGCAAGAAACTTGATAACATTTATTGCTAGGTTTGAAAGTACATTGGTGGGTGACTTTATCGGGAGATATGGTTGCCACATAAAAATGGCTAAGACTGGTTCAGGTGCCCGATTCAACTTCTTACCTCAAGAAGGTGGTGTTCTAATAGACATTTTCATTATTGGAACACCGCCACAGGCGACCGTGGGATGAGAGCTGATTATTGTGGTATACGACATTGCTATACACCAATGCGACTGGAAAGCCATAAGACAATGCCCAAGCATATGTCGATGTGAACCTTGTCTATGGAGAGAACTATCATTACATTAAACCTTTAGGGCTCATTTGTTAATTTCCTCTCATTGTAAAGTTAAAGTCATCTTTCATTTCACTACATAACAACCCAAAAAAGCCAAATCAAAATACTACATTTAAAAAAACTTCTTTTACCTTTTTACACAAAAAAGTCAAAAAGTTACATTCTCTTCTCACTAAAAAAACAAAATCTAATTATTAGATTGATTTAACCCCTCTTATTTTTTTATCTTTTAAAATTACTATTCGCTTTACTTCACTCTACTAGTTAAATTAACAAACGGGCCCTTAGGAGTTAAAGTGACTGAGTCTTGAACTTCAACTCTTTATATTGGTCCAAAAAATATGTCAAAATAAAACTTAGAGTTCATTGATTAGCACACTATAGCTATGTGTTTTTATCCTCTATTTCATGAGTGCTTTGGAGAATTTGCCCAAGTTCTCATAGAAAGTAACCTCACTTTTACACTTATATAAGTGAGTCTATTAAGAGTGCTATTGCAGCTGGCACCACACCATAGAGGCTATAGATTTCATCAAGGAGTAAATCCAACCTCATTCGCTACAAATTATATACTGACTTTTGAATCTCATATAACATATCACACCATAATAGGGATGATTTTTGAGAAAGACATATATTCCTTTTGTTAGTAGTCCAATCATCGAGATAGTTTATTCTTCTCATTGAACCTATTTTTCAAGGTCTTTGTCACGACCCGAGCCCAGAATTCGGGGTTAGCGAAAAGCTAAGCCAGTGACACACGTACTCCCGTGCACGCGCATCCAAACCCCGTCCAGATGCACGCACACAAGGGATCTAACACGTGCGAACTAAGCGTACGCGGAAGCTGTACATATCATAGCAAGCAACAAAGAAAAATAAATAGCGGAAGCTAAAACAAATGCGGAACGGATAAGACAAAGACAAATACACTGATATAAAACCGAATACACACCAAAATCAATATATACAAAATATACAGAATACAAGTCCAAAGTCCAAATACAAATCCCCTGAAACCAAAACTCAAAATCCCAAAACAAAAAGCCACTGGAAGTATGCATGAACGCACTCGGCAGAGATGATCAGGACCACTCTGCCAAACCGGAGGGTGCCTCTACACTCGCCCCTGCAGCCTCCTCGACCGCCGGGGAGCTAGGCAAGGTATCTGTGCCTGCAACACCACAGACAACACAAATGAATACAACGATCCAGCAAATATAAGTAACAGGGGTGTAACACTCATAGTATCAAAGTGAATATAATAAGGACAGAAGATGAAATACAGAGTTCCATGTTAGGAAACTAAGCCAATCGTGCATAGAAGTAAAACATGATATGTGAATCAAACATAGAAATACTGACTAAGTGGCTACTACGTTAACCATGTTCTCTCCAATAGAGAGCAGAGCAAAGCAGAGCAGAGGAGAACACCACTGACCGGGCCAGGGTACAAGTGGGTCTCAGGTTCCTGGGTTCCGGGGTCCCAAGACAAAGCGACACTGCAGTGAATACAGAGATACAGAGATCTAAGCCAGAGGTAACCCCGTCGGGCATCCTAGGGCTGAGGCTGAGTAGAGCCAGACTAATACCAATCAAATCAAATCTATAGAAAGGGAGATTATCCGCTTTGGACTCACCGATGACAAAGACCGGATCTTATCCTCACGTATTAACCTCTAGGCAGAGCCACCAGGGAATACCCAAACTCAGAGATAAACAAAGCCAGCAGAGCATAAATATAAATCCAAAGCACAGCATAGATCAAAGCATAGTGCGGAACGAAGCATAGAACAGAGATACAGGACGAAAACAAAAATGACTACGGAATGCATAAACTTAGATTAACAGAACAGAGGGCAAAACTATAAACAATATGCAATGCATCTCAGATTAATACGGAGTCAAGGTTCATTACAAGCCAGTCCTAAGCTAGTTGTTCACTGTCACTAACCGTGCATGTTGATGTAGTTTTAAGTTAGTCAATACACCGTTGCCATCAAAGTGTTGCGAAAACTTTGCGTGCACCGACGTCCCTTAAACCAACACCCATGGGGAGGTGCTTAACAGTAAAACAACACTCACATGAATAAGTCACAGCCTAACAGACTATTCATGCGTTCCAAGAATCCATTTGGGCCGGTTTACATGAGTGGTCAACCCGTGTTTGAGCCCTACAAGTCTCACCATTATCCTAAGTTATGTTTCAGAATTGCCATGCCTAACGGTTTAGCCATGAGGGACCTATGGTTAAGCCGAAGACATCTTACACGCTCGTCGTAATATGCACTACGGCTTCACCTTGGTTCCATTCAAAACACAGCTAAACGGATCATCTTTCACTTCTGATCTGATGCCTTTTTCGGTTGAGCTACAGTCAGTATACGGCTTAGCCGTAGACCAATCCACGGCTTAGCCGTAGCATTCCACGGCTTAGCCGTAGCCTCACCGTAGGAGTACTGATATCAGAAAAGTTTCGACTGATCAGAGATTTAATTCACGGCTGGGGTACGGTTGGGTCACGGCTAGCTTACGGCTCAGCCGTAGGACAAATTACGGCTTAGCCGTAGCCTAGCCGTAGAACAAAACTCAAATTTCGAGTCTCTGGAAATCAAGCCGTAGAAGTTCACGGCTTAGCCGTACAATACAGAGATGGATTCGGGCTGAGTACAGAAACTGAAATTTGACACAGAAACATCCCCAAACAAGCTACAGAGGTTCCAAATTCACAAGCATTGGCTGTAAACATCAAATACACTAAAGAAGATGGAAATCAAAGCATTCAAATAGAGCACCCATGTGTGTTATAAAAGTCTGTACTTATACTTGCCTCAATCTCTACCAAATCCACTGACTCAAGCTCCCAAAGCAACTAAAAATCAAAGCAAATCAAAGAGATACACCATGCATGAGATGAAGACAAAGCAATCATAGAATGGGAGGTGCAATTGGAGAAGAAGAGAGAAGAGTTGGGAAAGAACCCACTTACCTCAAGCAATACACAAAGATGAGAGAATGGAGAAGAACCCAATCCACTAAGAGTAGCAAAACCCCAATCGAAAGAGAGAGAGAGAGAGAGAGAGAAGAAACCGAAGTGAAGAGGGAGAGAGAACGTGGCTCTCCTGAAATTCTCCTTGCATGCAACGTTGAAGAAGGAAATGAGCTAGGGAGAGACATCTGTAAGATGACTCACTAATATAGGTTTTGAAGTTTAAAACAAGGTCCATGGAGTTTAAGCTATTTACAGTTCAAGTCACACGAAGGTCCAACTTCTCCAATTGACTCCAAACGGATCTGACACAGTTACGGAAATTGTCGAGCTCAACGAAATACGCGTGCTGACACCAAGATGATGCAAAGATGATATGAGCAAAACAAAAGCAAAATTACGAAAAAGGGCTTAGAACTACCTATTCCAGGTCAAAGGTCACTCAACTACCTATCCAAGGCCCAAAACCAAGTCCAAAAGAATAAACAAACAAAACACACACTAATGAGCCACTAATCCGGCTCAAAGGGGATCGGAGTGTTACAGTCTTCGAGCATAAGGTTGGGTTTCCGCTATGATTTATGGGCTTAAGACCCATCCCTCTTAGTTGTTTTTCTCTTCCTTGTCACTCTGCTGGAGCCGAAATGCGTCCAAGATAGCACATTTGTGCTGGTCTTGCTGATGGGGTCTTCTGAACCGAGCATGAATGCTTCGGGTGGTAAAAAGGCAGGATGGAACTGCAAGTAGGGCATAGTGTTCAATTCCCTAGCATGTCCGAAGCCACGTAGCCTGAAAAATTCTACTCTCTCATCTTTGTTGCTCCGCCGGAGCCGACATGAGTCTAAGGTAGCACATTTGTGCTGGTCTTGTCGATAAGGTCTTTTAAACTGAGCACGGATGCTCAGGGTGGTAAAACGGCAGGATGCAACTGCAAGTAGGGCCTCGGGTTCAATTCCCTAAGATGTTCGAAGCCATGTAGCCTGAAAAAATCAAACTGAGAATGGAGGAAAAATACATGTTATTGAAACTAAACTCAAAGAGAATGATGACAAAAAAGGGATGTTTGAGCACAATCTGAGCAGAAATAAGAAAAATAATATCTCTTTCAAGAGACAAAATCGAAATCCTAAAAATGTGGTAAATATAGGAACAGAAATTGGGGCACGTGTTTAACAAATGAACAAAACAGTTTTACCGATATGTGAAGAATAGAACAGATAACTGTTGGTGGAATTGAAGGCAGAAATTGAAGAAATTGGCTGTTGTAAGAATTGGTTGAGGCACGTTAATTGACGCTCTTTTTAGGACAAGTTCCGCCCATGGTTCAAATTCTTGGTCGATACCGGTTCATATCGGCCGATACGAACCGGTATCGGTTTATACCGATATGATAATTTGATGTTATCGGCTTTGGTATCGCCATATCAAAAGTTCTCCAAAATATTGGATATTATCAGCCGAAATCTCAAATTATCAGTCATAACTGATATATCATCTGATATTTTATAAATATCGGTCAAAATATTTGCCTACTATATTTAAAGTTTTTTTTTCTCCTATTTTCCTTCTTTCTTCCTCTTTCCAAATATATCATATGCTACATTTTTTCTTCCTCAACACCTATTTCACTTCGAAGGCATCAAAAATACGTTTTTTTATCAATATAGTCTTGAAAATCATATACAACTCTATTGAGATGAGCATTTTATATTTTTTTAAAATTATTTAGATATAGCTTAGAAATGATAATTAAATGCTCTTTTTATTGTGAGTACCTTTTATTATTCTAAATCTACACATGTTGAGGCTAGATCAACTATTTGAGGATTTAAAAATTAAAATTTTTATTAAAATATTGTTGATCTTTGTAAAATAATTACTCAAATTTATCATCATTTTAAGTAAATCATAAATATCCAGTTGCTTTGTGTTTTACTATATTATTATAATAAAACATGTTATCTTGAAATCACAATGCACAACTTACTTAATGATAAAGTGATGAGCACAAGCTTTATTTTCTTAAATTGCATACTAATAGATAGTTCATAAGTCATAATTATGGTTGCATTTTATAAAATTTATGATATTTTAACTTGTTTATTCTATGCATCTAAATTAATTTAATTATAAACAAAATTTATATAGCTTTAGATTAGACAACAATACATGATCATAACTTAGGGGGTCCGATAATTTGATTTATAATTGTCACTAATGGAAAAGAATATTATTTTCTAGCATTTTCTAATATTTTGAATATTTTGGATATTTTTTTAATTTTTTTGACTAAAAAAATATTTACGCCGCAACGCCAGCGACGGACGGGGAACTATGACCATTTCCGATATCGTATCGCCGCAATTTTGAACCATAGTTCCACCCCTTGGGTTGGAACCCAGATGCGAAGATTCTTAGTAGAACTACCCTTAAGATACAACGGCTTTCTTTGCGTTTTGCTTGGTCGCACCCCAAGACTGCAAAAGTCGGACTCCAATTCTTCGGTGGAAGCTCAAAAAGTACAGGTGGAATAAAAATAGAGCACGGAGAGATAGAGCAAAGAGAAAAGAGATGTATTTTGAAAGGCAAAACTCTGTTTATAAAGTTGAGATTTTCTTTTCCGTTGAAATGTGTAATTAATAATAATTAAAACTATAATAAAATAATGGCATTAAAACAATCATTAATGAACGCTAATAATATCATCAACATAACGTTTTAAATTTAAATTCAAATCAAAATTAATTCCAAATATTTGAAACCAGAGCAAAAGGCTAGGCTAATTGGTTTTACACCCCCTTGCGCTCAATGATCATGTAGGATGCACGTTGCGGACACGGCTCCAATTAAATGATTTCCAGATCCGGCCCCTAGGTCAAGCTTGGCTCGTGTGCACGCATAGAGCTTGTGGCAAAATAATATAAAGTAACTTGTTGTGTATAGAACAAGTGACCAGTTATATAACCCTCAAATATTTTACACTTTTTCAATGTGAGACTCTAACAAACACACAAAGCCTCCATATAAAGAAAAAAGAAAAGAAAAGCACAAAATACACATGTGAATGTTTCCAAGCACGTAAAACACCAACGAACAAACCCGCCATTTAAATGATGATTCAAATATGGAAACGAATCTAACTTTCATCTTTATGTGTACGATGCATATACGCAAAATTGAAGGTGCCAAAGTCATCAGTTGTTAGTCACAAGCACTAAATTCATCAGAATCGTTGCCTTACCATTGGACTGTGACAATTTTTATTTTGAGCCGTTAACCCAACCAAAGTTCGATTTTTAGGAGCTCAGCTCCGGTTTCCATTTGTGATCCCTTTAAAAACAATGTTGGACATGGACGAGGTCCATTCCCTTGTAATTGTCCATTCAAATCCCTTCAAGTCGACCCAGCTCGATTAATTGTAATGATTTCTCATCTCAATTTAAACCAATGTACTAAGTAAGGTATCAATTCAAAATCTTTTATTTCCAAGTTGATTTGAGTTGATAATTTCAAACCGATGAGTAGACATGTAATTGGAGTTTTTTGTTTTTTTGGTAAAAATGTAATGGAGTTGGCCCAATACATGTTAGTTTTCAACACAAACCCAATTAAGACAATGGCTACCCTCGGATCAAAAGATTAACAAAGCACACTTATTTTAGTGTCGCATGCCTGCCTCTGATGTTCATCCCTTAGCCCAGGATTAGAATCTTCTTAGGTTTGAGTGGTCTTTTGGAGGGAGTGGGACTGCTCTTTATGTCTTGGTCAGCCATTATATTTGCAAATGTAACTAGAAAGCTTTTTAAATAATTATGTGCCATGATTAAGAAGGAAAATGTAATCCAACCAGCAACCTGAATCATGAGGATTCTTGTGCAGTCCAGCTTGATAGGCCCACCTTTAATCAGTGCAACCCTTTAGTTCTCTATCATGCCATGAGTTAATATCCTGTCCAATTTAATACTTAATGAATCTTTACTGTCCGTTGAATTGAATCTAAAAAAGATATATAGTTAATGCATTTCAAGGGCTAGAATAATATGGTGGGGTTATTTTTTAGCTCCTGGTTCTCCATGAGGAGACTTTTTCCATTTGTCATTCTCCTTTTGATAGACATGCATATAAATTGAGCCAACGAGCACAGGTGAAACCAGAAGGGGGATGGCAGGGGTTATGGGCCCCCCAAATAAAAAAAAACTTTAACTTTTCAAAAGTTTTATAATTTTTGACATATTGTATCAAATTTTCAAGAAATCTCCTCTATATTTTAAAAGCTACAATCATTTTTTATACGTGGCCCTTCCAAAATTTTTTTCCTAGATAGTGCAACCAAATTCCTGGGCTTGGCGAATGAGATGGACTAGCATCAAATTGATGACACCTCCCAAAAAAGATGCACCACTGAGTGTCAAAATTCTTCCACTGGCAACTCATCTGTATCTATTGACCTTTCCATGTTATTACTTTCATTTGGTTTATAAGAAATGCCAAATCAAATAAATTTTCATTTTCATGATCTACCTCTACTCATTTGGTGGGCCCACAACAGTCCATGTTCTCTTGGACTTTTTTAAATAATAATTCATACTAGCAACAAAGGCCGTGCGGGCCTTATAATAAAACTCAAATATTTTAAAATATATTATTATTCAATAGAAAAAGTTCTCTAAAGTTGAAATTGCAACAGGAGTGGTGGTTCTTGAACATCAGTTGGTCCTCTCAAACTCAATTAGACATTATTTAGGGAGGTTTTTTTTAGCAAAGATTGATATTAGAAATTTATTAGTTGTAGATGGTATCTTGAGAGAAATTCAAGGGACTCAAGAGTGTCCTAGCAATTGTGAGACATGTAATTTTTTTATAAGGAAGAAGATTTGGGAAACTTAGGGCCTGTTTAGCAGTGTTTCCTTATTGTTTGCAATTTTGTGCTCAAATCTAGTTTTACTCAGATCGGGTTATGTCGAGACTAAACTTTGCAAACTTGTTTGATAACATTATATTAAAATAGCTAAAAGAAAAAATAGAAGAGTAAAATGAAGGAGAAAATATAAGGGGAAAAACGAAAAAAAAATAAAAAGATTCAAAGATTTCAACATTTAATCAAAGTCATCTTTTCATGAATGGATAATCAAGAAAAAATTTATATAAGATTAATCCCTACCAAACAAAATCTAATTCGCTATGAAATCTAGGCTTTTTTTTAATTGATTGCGAACATGACTTGGACCCAGTTATGATAACTACTCAAAATGAAGTATGTAAAAGCAACAAATTATAAGTCTTTGATGATGAGTTCATAATTATACCTGTGCACCTTTCTTACCATCCTTATCAATTTGATGCAACATATATGGAGTATCTATGAGAATGTGGCCCATAATCCTTTGAAACTGAAAAGGAAGAAATATGTGTCATAGATTGGAGAGGAAATTTAGTTGAGACATGAGAAGTGAAGAAAGAAAGATGAAATAAATTTTTTAAAGAATGGAAGTATCAACATTAGTAACATTAGTGTCCTACATGGTAGAATGGATTTGAGATATATCTTTTACATGTGAGATGCCTACTGCTCTTTGCACTTCTAGTGGAATACAACTTTTGCACATAAATGTTGGAATAAGAAATATCAAATGGTTTGAATTTAATTCTATAGTAAAAAATTAAAATAGCAAAATGATAATAAGAAGAAATATTACAGATGCTCACCATTGAACTAAAATTTTCCTATTGAATGACCACACACCTTCCATTAAAAGGCATAGCAAACACTCCGATTCAGAAACCAAATCAAGTCCCATAAAAGAGACTAAGAACTGTACAATCAAAATTAGAAATGAAACAAAGAATTTAACAAAATTTGTTTTGATCATTTAGTAATCTTATCAAACCAAAAACAACGCACAAATACATTGTTGCTTAGCCATTTAATCACATAGTGGTGATATATACAATAATAGAAAAAATAAAAGATGAAAATAATAATACAGATTTCGTCTATTTCAAAGGTAGAGATTGATAGCGAAGTTGTCACATGGTTAAAGTCATTGAATTTTATACAAATAGAGCTGCTTTATTTGTAAATATTTTAAAAAGAGAAGTTTTAGGCACATAACAAACTTTAAGGGAGAAATTATAGGCCTATAAATGTGCACATGATCTTTATAAAAGCTAATTCAAATTGTTAATGTTTATCCTTTTCATCCTATTGAAGAGTAACTTTTCAAATTGGGAAAGTCCAGGGAGGGAGATATTAATGTCGGAAAGGATAGATACTTTTTTAAGGAGGGATTGTTTGGATAAGCTTCACTTGATTAGTTATTAGAAAGGAAAGCAATTAATTTGTGATGGTGAGTGAGAAACGTGCGAGAGAGAGAGAGAGGAGAGATTTTAGGGGAATAAATGAAGAGGAATACTATTAAGAGAATTTATGGTGTAGGGATAGATTTTAAAGGGTGATGGAGAAGTTGTAGAACAGGGAGACAAAAAATCAGGCATCATCATACATAAAGATGTTAGGAAGCTAGTGACAAGTGTTAATTTTTGGAATGCTAATGTGGCACTATAGGAAAAAAAGAAAAAAATAGGATGCTAATGTGGCACCCTTTAGAGGCATCGTTTCTTATAGCTTCAATATATATAAATGTTCTTTAACACTCTCATTTTTTAAAATCCAAATCGTACAAAGTAAAATATCCTTTGATTGTATTAACCCTAGATTACATTTTCTTCAGAAAAAGTTAAGGCCTGCTTGGATGCAAAGGAAAACAAAAGAAAGTAATATTTTGTAAAATATAATCTTTAATTTAAAAAAAAAATCTTCTATGTTTGGTTATCCAAGAAAAATACTAAGAAAATATCATTTTCTTTCAAAAAGCTCAATATTTTTTCCTACAGCTCCCCCATGTCGAAACTTTTTTACAATATAAAAATATTTCAAAATGGTAATTACAAAGTGATAAAGTAAAGTGAAGACTTTACTTTACTAAATCTATCATGATGTATTTGTTTACAAATATAATAAAGTCAAGTAAAGGTAAATGTCATATCATATTAATAATGAGGTAAAGTAAAAATTACATAAAGTATATGGTGAAGTAAAGTGGGAGGAAATGGTAAAATAGTTTATTTTTTTTACTTTACTTAATAATAAATTATTATTATAATAAATTTTACTTTAATTGTAGTACCTTCTAAACAACTAAATTTTAAATATCCAATATTATTAAAAAATTATCAAATAGCAAAAATATTACAATATGTTAATATCACACTATTCTAGTCTATACTATTTGATTCTTACAATATTTAAATCTATAAATATTTTATTCTACAAACATCCAAATGGGCCCTTAGGTTCTTTGTCTTATTAATTACTTATAGAATATATGAATGAAATATTACAACAATACTCCAACATCTTTTGCCAAAGAATATCACTAAGCTTATCTTATATTAAGTGACATTCCAAAGGGCGTGTTTGTTTACATAAAATATATAAGAATTAAATACATATAAAGTTACATGGCTCATCAAAAGAATTGCAAACATAATTTGAGGTTGGAGGGGAAAGAATACAAGTGAGAGATATGTAGAAGAGACCCAACGATACCGGACATAAGGTGAGGGGAATGATAAATAAGATGTGTAGATGTGACCTTTCATCTTTATCTTTTGTCATGATTCAAGTTTCATTATAAGCCAAGGTCATTTTTGTTATATAATTTTAAGGAAGTTACACCTATGACATTAACGGGCCATGGCTAATACTCGATGTACATGTGCTAATCTCACAGGTGCACTGATTTAAGCATTAAGACCTGAGGGAGGAAAGAAGCTCCATTGCCACAAGCACGAAAGAGAGTGATCGCCGCAAGGATTCCAAATCCCTCCAAAGCAATTCCTAGGGATTCATTCGAATCCATCCAAACCCAAACCCTAGCGACATTTCCCCAACAATTCCTCGACCCAAACGGCAAAATCACAAGAATATTTATACATCCAGATCTCGTCCATCTCGATCCGATCTACGACAAGGTCTTTCCTTTTAAACATTTTCATAAATCCCTTTCTCTTCTCTTCTCGATCATTTCGATTTTCGTTGCATTCGGTGAATTTTCGATTCCCAAGTTTGAATTTTTTACCCTCGTTTGTGCTCATGAGATTTGGTTGTGATTCCAGGGTTTTTGATGCGTCTGAGCATGGGATTTTGAGGTTGGATCGAGGGTGCTAGAGAATGGCGTGGTTGGGGAAGGTCTCGTTAGGGGGCTTCCCCGATCTTGCAGGGGCCGTGACGAAGCTGAGCGAGAGCGTGAAGAACATCGAGAAGAATTTCGATACGGCTCTCGGGCTGGAGGAGAAATCCGAGCAGGGCGAAGGTAATGATTATCTATTAATGGCTTATAAGCCTGTTTGTTTGATTGGAATTTATTGAATTCCTAGGAATTCATGGTTTGTTTCGGACAAGTTTTTAAAGGTGTGAATTGTGAAGGGTCTAAGGTGGAGATGTTATACATGGGGTGATCACTTTCCTTTCCTAGGATTCTGATTTTGCTAGCATGATGGCTGCGTGCGTGTTCATTTTATACCAAAAGGGAGTTTTTTTCGATGCCAGCTGCGTAGATCTTCACTTTAGATCATTCACTTTTGGCCCATTGACTGAAGGAATTGCTCTGGATTACATAGATTTTTTTTTTAAAGGTAGATAGATTACATGGAATTCAACAGCATAGTAAAGTCTGGCACTAAAGGCTTCCATATAGAATTGTCTTGGTTGCAGCTCACTGTTCATGTTATGTTTGGATTTGGAGGAATCCTATGGTGGATGAGATCCAACCTTCTATTAGTAGTGTTGACTGTGCCTGTGCCCTACTGTTTCAGGACATTTAAACCCATTCCAGTGGAATGATGTTGAACTCTTGAATTAAGTAGATTCTTTATGTATGAAGTGATTTTTGCATTTGTTTTTTGGATCCTGAAACATGGTTAATGCCAGATAGGAGAGCGCTCTTTGATCCAGTTATGGCTTTCATGGGGCAAAAGGGCAGAGAAAGTTCTGTAGAGCCATCAGCGAAACCGGAATCTTTGCAGCCGCCATCTCCCGTTGAAGGCACGAGTGGTATTTCCACTGAAGCCACATCATTGTCTGCCTCTGAACAAACTGTTCCGGCCGATAAGGAAGGTGAAAAAACAGTAAGCAGGGACGGAGATGCTGCAGAAAGCACATCTAGTGCACTCAGGGAACACGGTGGAGCTGAATCTGATCCACAGCACTTGTCAGTTGAAAGTGAAACTGTTCCTTCTGTCATTGGTGATCAAGAAACAAGTGAGTCTGTGGAGTCATTTCAACACAAAGATCCTATTGAACAGGGATCAATTGAAGAATCGCAATCAGATGAATCTAAATCTATAAGCTCTAATGTAGTAGAACAAGTTGAGAATAGCGTTGTCCATCTAGCCGATGAATCACTGCGCACCAGTGAATTACCAGATGGCCAGGATGAACAGAAAAAAGATGCTGAACAGTATGTTGAGAGTGCTTCTTCAGTGCTTGTTGATGCATCAGAGGTTACACAAGTTACCGAGCCTGAGGGTTCTGATTCAAGTCCAATTGGTATTGTGGAGGCCAATAGTGCTACTGAACTATTAACCGATAGCTCACCAAATATTATTAGTTCAGGGCAGGCCCCAAATACGACTTCTGAACCTGCACTGCATGATGGTGGATCACCCATTAAGTCTGTGGATGGTGGTGATGAGGCAAATGATTTTGTGAATGACAATAGAGGGCGTCATTTGCATTCTGAAATGAATGTGTCTGATTTTGTCGATCCTGGCATTGAAATGAAGAAGGTTGAGATGGAAATGAAAATGATGGAAGCTGCATTGCAAGGAGCTGCTAGACAAGCCCAGGTATTTCACAGTTTCTATATTTCATCCTGAACAAGCATTCCATAGTTGCTCCTTTATAGTTCATATCCTTTTATGAATTAACTGAGGCTCAAGTGCGGATGGTCTGCCATTCAGACGTTGTGCCCATGCCTTCGCTCCTGCTCATCCGTTTTAACTGTGATCAATCTAAACCCTGACACTCACTACCCCCAACCCACCCATGAATTGGCCTAAGGCCGAATTTGACACTTCATCCAACTGTTAACCACTATTGGATTGAAATCCTAAAAAATTGATTCCTTCTAAAGGCATTAAACTTTCAGGACATGGATGAAGGAGTTGGGATGATCTAATGAAGTTGAAAATTTTCAAACATGTAGGGCCCATTTATATCTTTCTATTCCCTTCCTCTCCAATGATTGGCATGGCACCAAGTGGGCCCCACATGGTTCCGCATGTGAGCACTACCCTATATAACTCTCTGACAAAAAACTAAAATAATTTCTTCAAGGAATTGGACAGTTTTCTCCATCATGTAGTTCCTTGGGCCTACTTAGTTTTCACCATAAACAATTATCAATGCATCTTGAGGTGCACAACCTTAGTTGTTACTAATTGAAGAAAAGCATTTTGAATTTTCTCACAACATTTTATTTATTACTCGTTTTCTCTTTCATGTTTTGTTGGTCATGATTGCAGGCTAAAGCTGATGAGATTGCAAAGTTGATGAATGAAAATGAACAGCTAAAGTCTACGATTAATGAATTGAAGGTAGGATGGACCAATGAGTTGCTTGTGTGTTTTCTCTATTGTATCATGTGCCAGTGAATAGATACTTGCTGCAGAGCATGCTAGTTTATTGCTAGCTATGTCATACCTTATGGAAAAAAAAAAATTTCTTTACTGTATTTTTTAATACTATACATTGTAATTGTTATCTTTCTTGCTTGTGTTTATTCTTCTCATTTGTTATTATGTTGGTAACTTCTCAAAATAATCACTCGTCACTAGATTCAAGTGGTAGAGCTTTTCAGTAATCCTACCACCTCCTAGGCTATGATAACTTGTCGAAGAATTATGAATTTTTTTTGCACTATGTCAATGAATTGGTTCCACGTAGACCTAGATATGTAAATATAAGCACCTGGCCCAGTTCATGGTTCAGGCCCATATAATCCATAAAGGCCCATTTTAGCCCATGAACTGGTGACATCTTCTCCATGTAGGAACACATATAAGCATTATTTTTAGCATTTGGAAGATTTCCTTGATTTATTGCAATAAGGTGTTTACCATGATTGTAGCCTTAAAGTGGCGAGTATACTTGTGCACATTAAGATATTCCCCTAAGGGGATTGGCATCTATTCACAGAAGATGGATGGAATAAGGTGATGGCAATGATGTTGAATGTTCCCATCCATTACCAATGAATTATAGGTTCTTGTGTTTTTTAAAACAATTTCATTCCAGTTGCAAGGTCCAAAGAGTAGGTCATGTAGTAAAAACTAGTGGGAAAGTATCATTGTGTTTCTAGTACAAAAGGTACTTCCTTTTCTTATGCGGAGTAATAATTACGTATTGCCATAGTATCATATTCGTGGGTCGTTGGGTTGCGTGCAAATGCTGTGCATAAAATGTTTTGGATGAGTTGGGGTCCTTGAGCTGAATTTTGTTTTGGATGAGTTGGGGTCCTTGAGCTGAATTTTGACAGTAGTTATTTACTGACAATTCGTAGAGGAGGTATTGGAGGTGTCCTTAGGAATTGGAATGGCATTATTGTTAGTAGCTTGTTAGGGCCACTGGACTCTTTGGATACCAATGAAGCAAAAGTGTTTGCTCTTCTGGTTGGCTATTGCGAGTTGCTCAGGATGGGAGGACACACTGTTATTCTTGAAGGTCTCTCTTTTTCGACAATTCAGTGAGGCTGAGGCTCAAGGAAGACCTCTCATCCTTGGAGACTGTCAGATTGCGTGGAGGAGGTGCAACATACAGGATATTTTGAGACCTGGGTGCCTCTTTCATTATTTTTTAAGAGAGGCAAGTGTCATGGTGGATGGTCTTGCAAAGGAAGGAGTTTATCGCTCTTCTATTTCTTTTGATGTGTAGCTTCTTTTAAGATGTGTTGGCTTTTTAGAGTGGGTGTGTCATGTGTTTTTAGGGCTTGGCTAGGCTATGGTTCTACGTAGCTTCTTTGGTGTCCTTTTCTCTAGATTAATAAAATTTACTGTTAAAAAATCATGAATAGGGATTTTTGTTTGTATGATATGAATTCATTATTTTTTGTTAAAATATCAAATGCCATAATGGAGAGTGTTCTCCTATGTGCAGACTACAAATTGCTTATATGCAGTCTAGCTTGGGGGGCCCACTTAGATGCACGTCTGTTGGTCCTATAAATCTACCATATGGATCATTGAAACATGAACCTCTTAGGTCCACGGAGATTGGATTTATAGCTAATAATAATAATAATAATAATAATAATAATAATAAATCAAAGTAGATTTTTAAGATGCTAAGGACCAAAGTTTTAAATCTTGTTGTCGGTTGGGACTGGAATGAGTCGGTGTCCCCCATGTTGGTTTTTGTCTGCCATGCTGGACCATTACAGGCATGCCATTCTTAAATAGTCACAAAAAATTCAAGAAAATGAACAGAAATATGAATTAAAAGGCGGCTAAAAATATTTACAGATGGTGGTTTAAAGTCTTAAAATTTTTTTTGAAATATTTAATTTTTCTTACATCTAGCATGATGTTCATTGCTTCCTATTACTAATGGTAACAACAAATTATCAATGTATAATTACTATTTATAATTTAATATTTATGTCAAACAAACCACTACCCATGATGTTAATCTAGGGTGGCGGGCTTTGGACTGTGGGGTCAACCAATTCTTGAATACCACGTTGAGTTTCAAGTTGCCTTGAACCTATCATCATCATCAATACTATAATCTCTACTCACTGGATAAAAATGGAAACCCAATGGATAGAGTATCTAAAATTATCAAATAACTATAACTCCATCCTCATACTGATAAGACCACTTATGCATTGATGATCAATCTCAAGTTGTTCACCATTATACTAATACCGCTTGTAGCCCCATTATCCATATTGATAAGAAGAGTACCTAAAATTATCAAATAACTCTGACCTCATTGTCATACTGATAACACCACTCAAGCATTGACCATCAATCTCATGTTTTTTACCATTATACTAATACTGCTTGTAAACTAAAAAAGGGGTTCCTATATATATTTTTTGGTTGAGTTACTATAAGCCCTATAATTTCTCTTATAAATGTTACTTTGTTTTTGGTAGGCATTAGCCATCCAGATTGCTCTCTTCATTATCTACACTGCCCATAATATGTTGAGCTTTTACTTATAACAGCGGTTGTATGGATGTAGTTGATTTTCTTTCTATTCATTTTTTCTGTTGCCTTCTTGTTATCAAAGTTTATCTTTGAAAGTTTTATTTCAAGAGCATACCTGCTGTATGCAATCATCTTCTGATTTCGAGGACTTCTTCTATGTTTGACTTGAGAACTTATGACTGTTGTTTTGCAGAGGAAATCTGTAGAGGCAGATTCTGATGCACTGCGAGAAGAGTACCTTCAAAGGGTCGCAACTCTTGAAAGGAAGGTGCTCATCCTTCTCAGTTTATCATTGATACAACTTGGCATGAAAATGTGGCCTTGCTTGAATTCTGTAGACTAAAACTAGAAGGGTTTCGCAAATAAGTTAGCCTCTAAATAAGGTGTACATATCACTAAAAGAAATTCAAGCCTATGAAATTTAACCAGTGACATTGGGCTGTGCCTTACACTCATCCACTAAGTGTGCAATAACACTTGTTATATGTTGAGAACATGGTTACTATTATTAATATTATCTAGTTGAGATGTTCTGATTGACTCTGTTCTCTCTATATTTTTCATGTTGTTATAAAGGTGTATGCTCTTACAAAAGAAAGGGATACGTTGAGGAGAGAACAAAGTAGAAAAAGTGATGCGGCTGCACTTTTGAAAGAGAAAGATGAAATAATTAACCAAGTTATGGCCGAAGGTAGAGCTGTGAGGAATTCTTGCTCCTACATTCTAGTCTCAAAATTTTGATTATTCTCCTATTCAACATTTGTTTGATAGCTCATAGTTATATAATTTGTATCAACATGTATTAGCATCTTGGGCATTAGCATACCGATTCCAAAGTTTAACTGATCTTGATTTCTTTAATGGTGATTTAGATATATTGCTTAAAACCAAAAGATACATGGGAAAGAAAGAAAAATGATACAGAGTCCAGGCATGAAATAAAAAATACAGGAAAGATGTTGACATCACACATTGTACTCATTTGTGTTTGTGATTTGTAAATGAGTGTTAAAATTGTCTGTAAATAATTCCATTTCACACACAAATAGCTGCAGAACTCTTTCACATCTCCCACTTGCAAAAAGGCTTTAGTACATGCTTCGCATGGTGATGGCATTTGGTTAAGCAATTGGTTGTGGATCAAGTCCTGTGAAGCACTTCTATTTCATTTTTCATTCCTGCGGGCCTCAAATTTGTAATCCAAACCGTTCAATTTATTTATTGAACTAAGAAACCCCAAAACTTTTAAGCCGGTTATCTTAAATCTACACATATTTTTATTAACATGTGAAAAATGTCCAGACAATGCCAACTGTAGATCTAATTTTTTGCACTTTTGTGGGCCTGCAATTCATGATCTGAGCCGTTCAATATTCTCATTTTAATGATAAGCATCAAGATATTTTATATCTTGGATTTTGAGAAACTTGTGAAAAACATTCAAAACATCCAATACACAATTAACACTGTTGGGTGTACATACCATCATGTGAAAATGGTGATTTTGACAAATGTGATGATGTGTTTCACATGTGTAACATTTGCATATATAACATCTGCATATGTAACACTTACATATGTAAGCACATTTTCTTATCCCAAGCATAAGAGGCAAACTGCCCCAACAAAGAAGCCCAGCCCAGCCAACACGTAAGGTCCAATATCCTCAATCAAACTGCCTCCATAATATCTAATGGAACAAATGGAATCTCCATTTGTAGTCTTCTGGTGATGGTACAAATTGTATGACAGTTCAAAATCGCAAGAAATGCTGTAACAGCTGGCTCAATGTTAAGAAATTTTTAAATACAACTTCAGATGTGGCAAAGACTGCATTCTGAGTATGGACAGTCAGTTGAAAGGGCTACTTACGCAAATTGCCAAAATAAAGATTAGGATATTTTGCTAGATTGTGCTCAGATCTGGGCCCTTGTCAAGTCAACATCCAAGGTACTCATGCCCAAGGAGGCCCTCCAGTTGAACTGACCAAATGGAAAATGTTTTCAAGCCAAGCCTGGCCAGTGATGCTGTTTCAGCTAAATGAATTCAATCATAATGCAGTGGAACATTAAGGTTCCACCTACGATTGCCAATCATCTAAAAGCCGAAGCTGTGGGGAAACCTTGGAAGTCCACTAAATAGAAACAGCATTAAGGGGCTGTGGAAGCTCCCAAAATGGACGGAAAGAATGAAGTAACTAAATCTCCTTCAGCAATGGCCATCAAGATTCTTCTCTCTCCCCCATCCTCCAGGCTCCAATATATATGCATCTCCCAAGCATGATCAACAAGGACTTGACTGATTTTCTTCCCTCTGTGAGAGATTTCGTCTGAAAGTCGGGCGCCACACTACTTGGCCTCCCACTCTTTCCTTATATTTACCCACCAAAGCTCCTTGATCAAGGGCCTGATGAAAGAGGGCTGAAAATTGTGTCACAAGACGCCTATTCAATCCACACATCATGCCAAAACGGGATAAACTCTCCTATACCAATCTTGTATCTTACATTATAAGAGAAAGCCTTCTTAACTGACACAATTCCTCGTCACGCAACTGAAATATGAGCAGTAGCCTCCTGAATGTCCTACCCCTTCCAGTCCAACCTGCACTTGGACCTCAGAATGTGTTGGCACAAATTATCAGTCTTCACCTATTCTCCATTACCATTCCCTAATAGAGTTTGATTCATTTGGCTCATAGGTATGAAACCAAGACCGCCTTCTTGGGTTGAAAACAATCAATCAATTGACAAGATAGAACTTCTTCTTGGGATGGTTGCCTTTGCAATATCTTTATACTGTTTGAAACTGTAGTTTGCGCACTTAAAAAGGGACATAGAGTATATCGGGAGATTAGAAAGGGTGACTTTAATAAGGTTAATCCTGCCTCCTAGAGATTGAAATCTTACCTACCAATAGTTTGACTTCTTCCTCTCAACCATTGGATTCCCTAGAGATTTAGTTGCAGCCCAAACACAAAAAGGAAGATTTAAGTAGGAAGCATTAAGAAAAGCAGCCTTACACCCAATCAAAGCAACTAGCTTAGCAAGGCGGCTATCTTCAACTCCCATAATAGCCTTTTACCTCACTAGTAAGAGGTGTTAGTTCTTACCTGCTTGACCGGGATTCAAACCTATGCAGGCACCTTTTCCTCGCCAGACGGTCGTGTTACCTCACCAGATGTCTATCCGCTTCCCTCGCCCAAGGGCTCCATTAACTGGGGGTGGGGCCCCAGCCCCTATAGCCGGGGTTGGGGGGGAGGAAAACTCTCACTCCAATCAGTTCACTTTTAAAAAAGTTAAATGTTTCAATCTGAAAGTGCTTCAAAATAAAATGGAATGGTCTTGAAACTCAATCTGAACTCTCTCCGTGGCACAAAAATTAATTTTTCATCTGCGAATTGAAAGTGGTTGACAGAGCATCAGCTGCTACCTTATACCCTTTGATATGATTAGCACAACCAACTATATACACGATGGATTCAAAGCTTTGCAAATAAGAAGAAAGAGGGAGTGGTGGTTTTTGGGGGGTTTTGTTTGGGTGGGGGTGGTTGGGTTGGATGAGATATTTTTGATGCAAGCATCTTTGAGCTTGGAAAGAAACCTTTAAGACTGTCCTGTTTTGATGAAAAAGTGAGTGGTCGAGACACATTCCATGATCCATTTGTGCCATCTTGTACCAAAGCCGATACGCCTCATCATGTAAACAAGAAAATCCGAATCTACAATGTCGTATATCTTTTCAAGGTCTAATTTGCACACCAATCTGGGATTCTTTGCCCTGAATATAAATGAATGCACTCATTGGCAGCTAGCTCCCATCAGGAAATTTTCTGCCATGAACGAAAGTTCCTTGGGCCTTCAAGATGATGCAAGCATTGAAGCAAGAACATGTTGAAGCTTTCCTTCTACGCATTGATGGGGCCATTGATGTGGGTCCATGTGCTTACTATCTAGATGATTAGGCATTTAACTACCTTTTAAAAGTCTACACTGTTACATAAAAAACTTTACATGAATATTTGTTTAACTGTTTTATGCTTTAGCAGTTGAATATGGCTGTCTTTTATGCAGGTGAGGAACTTTCAAAGAAACAAGCTGCTCAAGAATCAACAATCCGAAAATTAAGGGCACAAGTATGTACTTAGTTCCTTCGGTCTTGACCTTCCAAAAATGAATCTCATTTTTAACAATGTTTTTTAATTTCTTATATATGAATGTCAGATCAGGGAGCTTGAAGAAGAAAAGCAGAGGCTTAATTCCAAGCTTCAGGTATTTAGAATTAATATGTATATAGTAACTAATGATTGTAGTTTGTCTTTTCAATAGATTTTATTGGTCTCTCTTGCTAGGTGCTACCAGTATATTTCTTTTATAATAGGGTGTTTTTTTGTCAGTTTATCTTCGTTGCCTGTAATTTATTGTTGTAAATTGAATTTATCTTGTTACTCATAAAAAATGTTAATTGGAGTCCTGGTTTTGAATTTTTTTTCTTCTTTGTATGGTTTACTGCTGGTAGGTTCTTTTCCCACTGCAGTGGGTTATCATTATGTGTGTTTGAGTGTTTGACTGGTCCATGGTTATGTCTCTCTTTATTATGAATACACACATATGTATGTATGGACACGTGCACGCATGAAATACACTTGCCGTTGGCTTTGTAAGAAAGCCTTACATTTTATTTTTGCTCTGTTGAGGAGAATGCACATATTCTTAATCTTTTCTGAATGCAAGACCCTTCTCAATGAGAAGAATTCTTTTAGATGAAAATTGAAGAACAATTTTACCTAAAAATAAGATTTTTGGGAATATCTTTGTTAAAAAAATTCCTTCGAGACATTTCTTGTGGGTAACAGGAAACAATTGTTCTTGTTTCCTTAATTCTATGATTTTAATCGTGGAGAAGAGAGGACTTCACATTTATGTGAATATATTCAAGTTGGTTCCTGCACTGTGTAGCAGGTGATAAGGTTCAGATGTTTCCGTGGTTTCAGCACTCCATGTATTTTAATCATATTTAAGCTGCATGTACAAATAAGACTGCATTTCAGAACTTTGGTGCCACCATTGTTGCTTCCACTTTTTATCAATCCTTATCTTTTTATTGAAAATTTCATAATTGTATCATTTACATTGGATTGTTGGCATTCTTTTTTCTGGATAAGCTTTCTGTAGCACTGGTGGTTCTTTCTATCTCAAGTGGTCAGAAGTTATGACTGTTTGATTCAAGTTTAATTTTTACGAAGATCTCTACTTGTTCATGTTGGTTCATTTATTTAATTCCTAGCTACAAGTGTAGTTTGTCCTTTTTTTTATAGGTTGAAGAGACAAAGGTAGAGAGCATCAAACGAGACAAGGCAGCTACAGAAAAGCTGTTGCAAGAAACAATTGAAAAAGGTCAAGCAGAGCTTGCTGCCCAGAAAGAATTTTATACTAATGCTCTGAATGCAGCCAAGGAGGCTGAAGCATTAGCGGAAGCACGAGCCAATAATGAAGCTAGAACAGAACTTGAGAGTCGTTTGAGGGAAGCTGGGGAACGTGAAGCTACATTGGTTCAAGCACTTGAAGAATTGAGGCAAACTCTGACCAGAACGGAGCAGCAGGTACTTGTTTGAACCCCTTCTCATGGCACGTTGTGTAGTGTGATTCATTTATTGATTTTATGTTTTACATCTATTGGTTTGATGTTGTAGGCAGTTTTCAGAGAAGACATGCTTCGAAGAGACATTGATGATCTTCAAAAACGCTATCAGGTGTTTTTTTTTAAATTTTTTTAATTTTTTGTTTTTTAAATATCCTGCTAAGCAATTGATTCCCTCGACTATGGAGTTCTTATGTGATATTGGCCCATGCTGATCTCTAGGCAAGTGAACTTCGGTGTGAGGAATTGATTACACAGGTGCCTGAATCAACCAGGCCACTATTGAGGCAGATTGAAGCTATGCAGGTTTTACTCTTCATCTCTCAATTTCTTCTCTTGGTGTCTGTTATACTCTGTCTCTCAAATTGACTTTTTCTAGCTTCTTGTTCTAAATGACCCTCTCATTGGCATCTTATGGACACTTCTATAAATAAATCCATCACACAGATAACTCAAAAAAAAAAGAAAAGAAAAAGGAAAAAGAAGACACCCACCAGTTATATAAAAAAGATGCACACTTCTGAATTTTCTAACTGAATAATCTAGCTGAATTTGGTTGTTTATAAATGCTAACAGGAGACAACTGCCAGAAGGGCAGAAGCTTGGGCTGGTGTAGAAAGAGCCCTCAATTCTCGCCTTCAGGTTCTTTGTTTTTATGACACGCTACTTAGTGGCAATGATTTTTTTCTTTAGCTCCATTTGTTTATTATTATTATTATTATTATTATTATTATTATTATATTGTCCAAACATTAGGGGCAATTGTATTGCAGGAGGCAGAGGCCAAAGCTGCAGCTTCTGAGGAAAAAGAGAGATCCATGAATGAGCGCCTTTCGCAAACGTTATCTCGGATGGCTGTTCTTGAAGCTCAGGTTTTCTATTTAGTTCTGCTTCTCTTTGCATTGTGACAGTGTTGGGTCTTTAGTACGCTGGGCATTTGGTAACTATAGGGTAATTTCAGGTCTCATGTCTTAGAGCAGAGCAAACACAATTGAGTCGGTCTCTTGAAAAGGAGCGACAGAGAGCATCTGAAAACAGGCAAGAATACCTTGCAGCGATGGAAGCAGCTGCCACTCATGAAGGTCGTGCCAAGCAACTTGAAGATGAGATAAAGGAACTGAGAAGTAAACACAAGCAAGAGTTACAACAGGAGATCACACACAGAGAACTAGTAGAGCAGGTAATGTCTGTTGAGATTCATTTAACTAAGGTATGGACTGACACATCAAGAATCTGGAGGCAGGGATTTCTTAAAATAATACATTTTTATTTGGCAAGACAGGAAACACAAAGATCAAGTGATTTTTTTAAGTTAGTTGTAGAATTACATAAATTTCTTACAAGCAATAATAGTGAAAAATCATAAATCTAAAGGATGTCAAGGAATTCAGAAATATCACGATCGATGACATTCTGAGTGGTTGCTTGTATGAGTTGCGCGTTGTTGCAGGAAAAGAAGATATATCTTTTATCTTCACCCCCTTTTGGTGGGTTGAAGTTTAATGTAGTGGAGCAGATAGAGGAAATCTGGGCCTGCAGATATAAGTGTTCTTCAGGATGCTTGGAGAAATGTGCTTCATGCTTTCTTGATACCATAGAAAACCTCTTAACAAACTGGAGGGGCTTGCAATTTTAGTGGCTTTGTGAATCTTTTTCCATTCTTTCTCAAGTTGAGTGATTGTCAGAAGCAATTATTTAAATCCAATTTCTTTGGGTTCAGCATGGATGGGAGACTTGGAAAGTTCATTTCACCTTTTTCTGAGATCAAAGCATTGTTGTCGTCTACTTGGGTAGTGTTTCAATATGTGGGAAGAGAAGCCACCTGGTTCACAGATATGTGTTATAAAAAACAAAAGGGTGCCTCCTTATGTGTGTCCTATGATGCAGTTTTGTCTTTGTGCTGTCTTGTTGTCGTATTTGTGTTTGGTGAAAATTTGGGTGGAGGTTTAGCCTTTTTGGCTGTCAGGCCCTATTCTCCAAGGCCAGTTGTAGCAAAAAATTTTTTTTTTTTGTTTTCTTTTGATTTTTGTTCATGTGGGCAGTGTACCGCTCTTACACTGCTGCCTTTTGCTTTGTCGTCGTTGTTAATAAAAATTTTTTCATTATTGATTTAAAAAATGGTTTTTTTTTGTGGTTTGGGGGGGGGGGGGGGGGGTGTGAAGGGAAAAGATCACATCTGAAAATGCACGTTATGGATGGTCAGATACCTATCCATATCATATGTTTTAAGAAAGTGTGGTCATATTCCCTCTCTCTATATTGTGGGTTGAAAAGGTGTCTAATTTGGATTGCATCCATATTTTACCTGGAATGAGGTCTCGTCACATATACCTGAATTCAAATTGAAGACATTAAGTCAAAGCCAAGGCCTGTATCTAGGTCCTAAGTTGAGGTCCAATCACATATCTACTAAGTTAGTATACTAAAATATACTCAATATGCTTCATATACAAAAGGGGTAGTTTGAAGAGGACAAGGATGGAAGTGGTAGGAATAGATCTGTACAAGCTATCCAAGGATTTGGCTCAAGGTACGTTAGAATGGAGAACATAATTCATGTAGTTGACCCCAACATAGTTGGGACAAGGCTTTGATGATGATGATACTTCATATAGTCTATATACATGCAATATATGGTTGTGGTGTCAAGTATGTAGGTCCTGGGCCTCTAATAGGGATCCAAAACCCAAATATGAGCGATACCTCCTTTTTAATTTTTTTTATTCTAGTATTCAGGGACCTTTTCTCATCATTGTATACATATTTGTATTTTGGCATCATTGTTTATTTGTTTGTAATTATTTTTTTCTTCCTTGAAAATATTCTTTGTAATTATTAAAATTTTACATATAGATATTCTAGATACTTTTTTTTTCTCTAATGAAGGGTTTGAGTTCTTCTATATTACAAATAAGATCAATGTGGGGTGGGCAAACTGGAGTGTTATGTTATCATCCGGTGCCTCTTCAACTAAAGGGGCACTTTTATACCTTGTTTTATGCTGTTGTTTTGAGCAACAGAGAAATGAGAAGAATCATAAAATACTTGTGGTTGACATGTGCACGTCAAGATGTATGTGTGGGCTTACACGAATATTTAGAACTAAGGATGAGTAGATAAGAGGAAATTTATGGGAAACTCCAATAGAAAGGAATTGAGGAATGCCATTTGAGATGATTGGGTTAATAGAAAGAAAAGATTAAAAAAAAACCTGTAAAATATATAAAAGATTACAAGCTCAAGGAAAGCAGGACCAATAAAAACCTTAAATGTGTTGGTGAAAAAAGACATAGTAGACTGTGGAGTTACAAAGAAGATCGATTCAAATAAGGTTGAGTAGAGAAGTAGAATCGTAAAAGCTGAACCTGGATAGATGTCATAAGGTTTAGATGATGATTACGACGATAATGATGATGGTGATAATTAATAAGCTTGAATGTCCTATGGATATAAAGTTAGGTAATTGTTGAAAGTTATCTATAATTTTTCTCGCTTCCATGTTCCAGACCATCTTAATAGAATGCCTGCATATTCTTTTGTTTTTCCAGAACATCTGTCCTCTCTCTCTCACACACACACACACACACACACACACACTCACATTCATTTTAAGTCTTTAACCCCTTTTTCTTTCTTGGCATGTTAGAACATGCTTATTATGTGGTGGTTGAAAGTTAACCAACAAGACACATGCAGTATTTTTCTTTTCTGTTTGCTGTATATTCTGAGAAAGTTCTTAAATGAAAATCAATGCATTGGCTCAGCTATCTTCATGCAATAATTGTGATACAATCTGTTTCAGCTTCTGTATTTGCCATGATGTTCGATATTACTATCTATATTTCAAATAACAAAAGATGGCCTATTTTCTAATTCAACTCTTGAGTTGTAGGAGCTAGAAAGGGAGAGGGCTGCCAAGATAGATTTGGAAAGGACTGCACTTATCAAAACTTCATCATTGGATCAATCTCCAACAACGAAGCTTACAAGCTCATATGTTGATAATGGTAACTAGGACTTATTTAATTGAAATTTTAAAAGCATGGGTAAAGGTCAATTGACAAGAGCCCATAGCAAAGTTGGAAGGTGCTCAGTGTTGCAACGACAAGTTCTAGTGAAATAAAAAAAAGAAAAAGAAAACATAAAAAAAAGCAAATAATGTTCTCTTTGCTCTTCCTGGTTTCTTATTTTCTTCATTTTTTTTCCAGGAAACCTCTCCAGCAGGAAACTTTCTAGTGCTGGAAGTATAAGCAGCATGGATGAAAGCTTTTTCCTGCATGCATCATTGGATCCATCTGATGGTGGTTTCTCGGAAAGGAGACTTCCCGTTGAAATGCCTATCACCCCTTATTTTTTGAAGAGCATGACACCAAGCACTTTTGAAGCAACTCTCCGACAGAAGGATGGTGAACTAGCATCATACATGTCTCGTTTGGTATGGACTCCCTCCCTTCCTCCCTCTCTGAAAGATGTGGCAATCTTGAAGTCTTTTAGGAGGTTCTATTGTCTCCTAAGGTTCGTTGATATGGTCTCATCGCCCATATCTTTTAGTTATTATTGGTCTGTTGTTAGAGATCCCATTTCCATGATTCATACCCCTGTTTGTCTTCACCATTAAAATCTGCTATCCTGCAGTCTGTAATTCTTTGCCATCTTTAGACGATGCTATTCGGTTCTTTGCTTATAGATTTCCACTTATGGGAAGTGTTTTCTATATGTGCTTTGATTTCTAAGTCATATGCGTTACATGTATGTTTGAAAAGCTCATAATTATCTAATATTTATTTATTGCCTAAATGATTTTGGGAGACTTTGAATTCTTCATTGTTTATGCTTTCATATATGGGATACAATTTATTTATCTGTATATAGCTGATCCTAGTACTTCAATTTCTATGAACTTTCAGGCATCCTTAGAGTCTATCCGTGACTCTCTTGCCGAGGAACTAGTTAAAATGACAGAACAGGTTGATTTCCTTGCCCTTCATTTTTTTTTCACATGACCAAGGTCCAATATATTTCTGGTCTAACAAGTATCTTGCTTGCTGTTTGTAGTGTGAAAAATTACGAGCTGAGGCAGTTGTACTTCCAGGCCTACGAGCAGAGCTAGAAGCACTGAGGAGGAGGCACACTGCAGCACTGGAGCTTATGGGTGAACGTGATGAAGAGGTGTGTACTTTGTTATACATTCTCTTTGCCCTGAAAGTGGGAAAACGGTTAGAAAAATTTACTTCATTCTCAACTTTCTTTGTGCCACATCAGCAAATCGATCTTAATGGGCAGTGTGAAGAAAACAAACAAACTCACCCTCTCACGAAACTTTACATCTGTCATTGGTTACACCTCTTCACGGAGGAAACGCTGGATAAAGGAACGTATAATGAAGGAAATGACCATTCCTCTTCCTCAATCAGTTCAACTCCACAGAAACATATTCGTCCTTTCAAATCCTCTTCGTCGCAATGAAATGCCTCCTCTCACCCTCTTTTGATTTTCTCCTCTCAATGAAGGAGATGACCATTCCCCTTTGTCAATCATCGGCTAAACTGCACATATACCTTTGGCTACATGTCTAGACCTGTACTATTTTATAATGGTGTCTGTTATTTATGTTGCTTTGACAACATCCTGAAGGAGATAAACATGAGAGACATTCCATTCGAGTTATGTCGCTCTGATAACATCCTGAAGGAGATAAGCATGAGAGACATTCCATTTCGGGGCTCGCTTACTAATGGGAAACCCATGCCTTCGTCTTCAATTTCTCGTAGATTTTAGAATCAGGCTCAAATGCATTTTTACAAATGAGGTTTCAAAGTCTCCCAAACTCAAGAAGTTTTTTGACACTCTGTCTGCAGTTATCATGCCATTAATGATACCAAGCGGACAACAAAATATTGTTCTGTATATCTATTTCTCATTTTTTTTCCAACTTTAGTTTAAAGGATATATTAATGTGTACCTTTTGTGGCATATGCCTCTGAGGTGTTAACGTTTGTGTTTATCTTCTTTCAATTGATTTGTTGACTGATTTCAATTGTTTTTGGTGCTCTTTCAAATATTGAGTAAGAAAGATGTGACTTTTTTTTTAATTCAAGAATTCATTCGAGGTTGATGTCTAAATGGTCATGGGAGTTTCAAATCTATTTCATCATTGTAGTTGACACATCTGCATCATCGTTATCCACAAAGTGCTATCCTGTATTCCTTGGCTTTGCCTTTGTTCAATGCAAGAGCGTGGATTCTCTTTTCCACTTCTGTGCCGAATCTTTATTCTAGCATCTACTGGGTTTTTTAGAAATATAATAAATGAGTCTTTTCCATGTGGACAACGGGATGAGTTTTCCTCTCTATAATAGGATTCTTGCGTCACCAATGGCATTCTTGGTGAGATCTAATTTTCCACAATTCTATTTATAGCAATGTTTTAAATCACGCCACAAGTCATCATCTTTCATTTTTCTTCTAGGCCTCGTTTTTTTTTTTTTTACTGCATGGAGTGATATTGCTATCCAAATCACCACCTTTATTGGCTTTTAGTGTTCACAGCAGGAATAACAAATTCATCATTGACTTGGAATCATATTGAAGAAAAGGAAGATGGTTTCTTGACCCATCAACCCTCTTGCCTTTCTTTGTTTATCTATATTTTTTGCTATCTCTTTTCCTTTCTTTAAAGGTATGCATGGTCTTTTATGGAGTGTTGCTTTCTCTAGATCATGGTTTAAAAAATCGGCCAAGTTCGAGTCGACTCGGCCATACTGAGTCGGGTCGCATGGACTCGGACACAAAATATGGGACTCGCCTGACTCGACTGATTCCTTGGGACTCGGCTGAGTCACATGCGACTCGGCCGAGTCAACTTGGACTTGGTCATGACCGAGTTGGGTCCCGAGTCTAATTTTTTAACCTTGCTCTAGATACCTAATTGCACTATGTTTTCTTGTAATTTCTCTAAGTCTCATGACAATGGTGTCATTCTCTACGTCTCAGAGGAGTATGTATTATGAAACATGTGCGTACAAATTGTCCATAAAAAAATGGATCAAATACAAAAATAAAAAAAATGCTATGGATCAAATGCCTAAAAATAGTGAATCCTTGCAGTCTTTCAT
The DNA here is from genome assembly GCA_037013555.1 of Sextonia rubra. Lineage (NCBI taxonomy): Eukaryota > Viridiplantae > Streptophyta > Magnoliopsida > Laurales > Lauraceae > Sextonia > Sextonia rubra. The sequence goes on along the minus strand of JASUAD010000001.1, from coordinate 10,752,495 downwards.
GAGGTTGGCCTATCAGTTGATTGGTATGGACTGATCAGCACATTCACTGATCAAGTGAGTTATGGCCTCAGCGATTGAAGGCACTCACTTTGTTTGAAGTTTGGATTCAAATTATTACAAGCTTGATTAGGATTTCAGGTTAGTGTACAAAATATACCAAAAATAGATCCGCTGTCTTTTGAAGCACTTCCATTGGCTCCAAAGATCGATACCCTCTACACTCACCCATGTTTCAATTGATTTAGCTTTAGTGGTGCATAATTTCATTAGTTTATGTTTAGAAATTCCATAGAGAACATCCTAATTTGGCAGCTATGGTAATCAAAGTATGACAGGAAATTAAAAAAAACCAATACTCTTAACAAGGAATAAATGGAGGAAAAACTAAAAGCGTTTGTAACCATCTAGATGCAACAGTGAAAACTCAATTATAAGACGGACTGATCACTGAAAAAAAAAAATTCAATATCCACATGAAAATCCATTGGAATTCATGATCTATATTAAATTCATAATGTTAAACCGTGCATCGAACGGGTATTACCACTAGTGTGCCGTGAGATGGTCTAGACAGCTTGTGGTGAGTCTACAAGGCTCATTTGGGTTGAGACCAGGCTTGACTACGAAAGTAATTGCGCTAAGCTTGAGCTCGAGTCCATTTGCTCACTAGTGGAGCACAAGCTGGGGCCTGTTCAGCTTGACTCAATTAAGAGCTTGAGTTGTGCTCAATCTGGAGCTTGGCTTGATTGGGTTAACACTATATGAGCTTGAGAGCCCAAGTTTGGGCCAATCTCTGCTCTTTAATATACATAAAGCATATGTATGTGGAAGACTAGCTGATCCCAAACCCAAGCTTCTTTATAACCAACCTCAAGCCTAATAAAGTGAGGACAGTTGTGCTTTCAAGCTTGGCTCTTCTGTCTCAACTCAAGCTTGAGCTGTGGATAGCTCGAGTTCGGCCAAGCTCGATTCATTGGTACCACCAGTGATATGTTCCTTAAAACCAATCACTTTGTGGTATGCAAAGAAAAGTCTGCATGGCTCTTGTTTGAGGTGTTCTTGGTCCAAAATTTTCCTCTATTCTGTCGCATATTGTACTTTGATTTCTAGATTTCCCCCATTTTTGTTGAGAAAGGGTTGAATGACTGTACAATTTGTATGCAATGGGTGATAGTTCAAGATCTTGTGAAGTTTGCATGAGAACTTGAACATAGAAAAAGGAGACAAGGAACTCTTTCTACATTCTCTGGTACTCCAATTTGTGGGTCCTCTCTCTATATTATATATTTGAAATTACAATCACAAAGCCAACTTGAGATGGATGGCATAAAGCTTAGTGATGATAAGAGATAGTGATATGTGGTTACCAACTCAGCATGACGACTGTTTGTCTAACTTGCACTGGCCACTGGTATCACAAAATCTATGTGAAGTAATTTGTACCTTCCATAAATGGTATATATTTTGATCACCAGATGGGTCTTTTATGGGGTCTCTATAAATGGAACCTTAACCTCCTTCTAGGTGTTTGTTGGCACTTGGCAATAAGTAAGACTTCCACGCAATGTAGCTGCCTGGCCTATTTTTAGCCTTCTTCAGCTGAAACAACCTAGTTTATATTGCTTCTCCCATTTGGCTATGATTTTTTAACAAAGTGGAGTGGTTTCTTAACTTTCTTTCTGAACAATTTTCTTTACAAAAGTCTCCACAAGTGACAAGACATTCACTATCATCTTTTAAGATGGCCCTTCACTTGAACTAAACCCCACCAATTCTTTTATCCTTGCATTGACATTTGTGACAAGATAAATTTGTCAATTAATTAATGTGGTATGTTCATGATGTGAAAATTACCATCATCATCGTCGTAGTATCCTTTTCCCATTACTTTTTTTCTTTAGCCAAGTTCAGCAACTGGTCAGGAGTCAGGACTGATTCTTATAGACTTGGAGACACAGGTATTGATCCCTGGGCATCTGAGCAACACTGAGGTGCCAACACCACTCTACCATTAGTCTGTCGGCTTTCCCATCACTAATTTTGTATCTCAGTTATTGTTTCTATGTTTTTTATGAAAAAGTAACCTATTTGATTCTTATTATGCCCAATATTTCAAAAGGTGTTCTTCCTTCTCAAAGTGTAAATTAGCTTATTCCAATAACAAAAGATTCAACATGGTCAAGGACAATGTCCACTTCAACCAGGTGAAGGACAAAGTCCACTATTTCATTCTTTTCCCTAATTCATATCCCTCATGTACTTTGTCATGATCATTTATGCTGTTCCCTACATGAATGAAGTCTCGTATGATAACCCATGTATTTTATAGTAGGTATGCAGCAAAGTCTTATTGTATCCCATGCATTAATTTTATATGTAAAATCTGGGTCTCCATCATATGGTGTGCCCTAGCTGTATGTGGGCATCAGTAGAACTCCAGTTATAGTGCTTTGCTCATCAATTGTATATCTTGCACTGTCCCAAAATTTCTTTTTTTTTTCACTTCCATTGAATTCCTGTTTGGGTGTGTAAGCACTAATTAATGTTAAGAGTCTTGTACCTAAAATTTCTCCACCCATGTTTGCTAAAACTCACTACCTGTGCTTTGGGTAGATTTTTTAAAGAAAGATTGTTATATACAGCATATCCTTGAATAATCTAATGTGAAAGTTTTTTTTTATTTTTGGGTTAAGAAGGTGAGATATCATAGGATAACTTCTAAGTTATCTAAATACCTATTTTTGAGGTATGGAAATTATATTCTAAACTAATAGATAATATAGCAAAAGCTTTAGAATATGTTGTTTACAAACACCCCCTAACCTCGACAATATTTTATTTAGATCTCTATCACATATAGTGCATATACTTATTTTTCTTACTATTTTTATTATTAACACATTTTCTTAATTAATTTAAAATTATGTTATTCTATTGGTAATATGACTTGTGAATCCTCAACCTCACGGTTGAGGCAGTGGACAACTTTCAGGTTTATAATTCATTTGTTCTTTTTTTTTTTTTTGGGATAAAAGGTTGGATTGGACAGCTCATATCTATTGGATTCTGATACACATACCATCACTCATGCATTTGAAAAAAAAAGTTGAATTGGACACCTCCATATCTATTGGATTCGGGTGCATGTACCATCCCTCATGCATTTCCGATGATCACTTCTGAGATGTATATTAGATTCTCAAAGACTTGCCATGGCTTGATCAATGTGCAGGTCAAGGAGTTTCATTTTTATTAGAACTGTAAAGGTGCTGTCGGGTATTTGAGAAACTTGATTTCTGTATTACAATGTTTCGGTCTCTTTTGTTTGTGCAGTTGGAAGAATTAAGAGCTGATATTGTTGACATGAAGGATATGTATCGAGAGCAAGTGGACATGCTCGTCAATAAGGTATGGATATTCACCCCTTCCAGAGTGGGTTTCTTTTTCCATATTTTGGCATCAATGTGATCTGTCATATTACTATTTTTTTACCTTTATTATTATTTTTTTTGGGAGCAGATACAGAGGCTGAGTTCTTCTATGGTAAATTCTTAATCAAGATGACTGTACTGCACTACAATTGCAATTGAGCATATTTGTGGTAAGGTTTCATATACATGTTCTGGCACCAGCGAAGTTCTTGAGCATATTCTTTTGTACTCGTAATCCGAAGGAGGGTGGGGTCTCCATTTTCCCCCGCTCTTTTGCAAACCTCAATATTTTATAGCCTGATGGAAATGTTATGATAAAAAATTGTTGCCGCAAAGTCTCACTGATTATTTTTTGTCCCTTGAAAGCTTGTGTTTTTGGCACCGTATAAATTTGTCTATTAATAAGAGATACGTCATACGTGTCTCTTGTTCTTTTTGCTAATGAAGGTCTTGAACTCTTGTAACCTGACACTAGTATTTTCTAACCAATTGAGCTATAGCAGGGAGGGGAGGTCGGAGTTGGTTTCTTACTCTTCATACTTTTTCTAATACCAGAAGCGTTTCAAATATATGTTGAGGTGCAACCGCATATAAATGTAGACTTGTTTGGGTCTTCTTTTTTGACTTGAACCCACTGCCTTTATGTTACAATTATCAGCACTTTCGACTATACTACAGGCTCTTGTTTTTAGATGGGTTCTTGATGCAACCAAAATCTCAGCCAAGTCAGCATGATTTTTATTTTAATTTATATGAGAAACAAAAATGATGGCTCTGAATGGTAGAGGGGAAACCAGCGGATGAAGTTTTTTCCGTTTAGGGAATGATTTCAATTTAAGAGTTTGTCCAAATAACACTTTTTCACTCGAACCTCCAATTTAATTTAGAATACTTTATGAATAATTTATGATTGTTAATGTTACTTTAACCTGCATCCTTGTGGTTGCGACAATGAGCAACAATTGTGGTTGCCACAATGGGCACCTTTTATTGTTGCTTGGGCTCTTGTCAAAAATAAGTTGAACACATGTATTAAAAAATATGAATGTTAAAGCTAACCTCCAAGTCATTAGGGATCTTTTGTTTTGCTTATTTACATATGTAAATAATTTAACCATGTATTGATTATGCATGTGTCATGTTTAGCTGAAAATTTTTTATCTTTCAGAAAAAAAAAAAAAACGGCATGTGCTGCTAGAATGAGATCTTTTTCACACCTTCATTCTCGTAACCTCATAGGTGTGAAATCTTTTCAGTTCCAAATGCAAGAGGCACTGATACAGTGCAGCTGACAGTGAAGTTTTCCTCTTCTTCGCCCCGGTGACCTTTATTTTTATTTTATTTTGGTAGGCCTCTAATTTACGACCCGGACCTTTCATCTTCTCATGGCTAAGGGTGGATAACTTGTCAAATTTCTTATCCTATTTCTTTAGAGATTTTGAGAAATTCATGAAAAAGTCCAAACTGATCGATTTAATTTTCTGGACTTTGATGGCTGCTAAGTCATGATTTATACAATCATTTCTTTATATGGTTAAAAAGGCCCAAGAAGAAAAATTCCTCATCACTTCAAGAATATTTAAAAATTTGTCAAAAATGTCAGGAAATTTAAATTTGTCTAGAACCATTGGATGTATTCATTTACATTGATTAAAGTATGTTTGACACGTGTATCATTTGCATATATAACAGATTGTATGTGTGTTACATATGTAAGAAACGTGACTCCATGGTTGGTCAATAATAATAACCATATGACCTGAAATAATAACTTCTCATCAAATTTGTCTTACTAAAGTGTCAAGGTCTGCTTATGAAATCATTTTATACAATTTAAGGAATTGACCCGACCTAGTCTCCCAGTCTCCCTTCGATTGCTATGGGAAATTCTAGAACTGAGTTTTATGAACAGTGGCTGTGTGCACTAAGACTGGAGGAAACTCAAAAGTAACTTTTGGTAATAGGTGTGGAATCTTGAGAATTTGAGGATTTCTCATTGCCCTTGAAACAGGCTCTCTACATTGAGGATTTGTATCGGTGAGGTTTCCTTATGGTCATATTTGATAGCACATAACGTATCTGTATATTAAAAGATTTTATGTTCTTTCCATCTCTGCTGAGGACTTTTTCACAACCTACTGGTTGTCTGAGTTGGAAATGAGTATCTCATATGGATCAAATATTTGATAACTTAAAATTGCCAAATGTGGGTCTTTCATGACTTTGGAGAAAGCAAAATTCTATTTTCGGGAAGATGTAGTTGACAAACGTAGATCCTATATGTGTAGAAATGGTGTGGAAAATGGCCAGGTGGTTTAATTTCGTAAGTACATTCTGATCAAAATGAAAGTGGTGCCCATATATTAAGAGTTTAAACTACTCAAAATGACTGCCCCTTTTATATGCAGCAAAACATAATAAATTATAATTATACATATATATAACATATATATTATACATTGCATTTACGTTTGATAAAATCATGGCTCCTAAAAAGCAAGGGTAAATTAAAGAGAATATGAATGAAAATAGTTAGGATAGATTATGATAAGCAAAAATAGCAAAATAGAATTTATATAGTTAATCCAAATATATTTGAAACATGGCTGTAAGGATGAAAATGTATCAATGTCCTAAAATGGTTGGCTCAAATGCAATTTCTTTTCAATGAGGATGGTATTTTTTCTCCCTCATATTGGGAAATTGGACTTGATAGCCGAGCCTTTCCCATCAAATGAAAAGATAAAAGTGCTGGCACTAGACTAGACTGGAGTACAGTCGTATATGTACTATTATATGAATGTACCCCCACATTAAACGTTACCATTATTGGTTGCGTCCCTGTCATATGTATGTAACGGCAAACGGGAAAGGTGTTAGTGGATGCGTCGTGTCACCTGTCTCCATCAGTGTATTTGGATTGTGGTCTCTGGGAATTCATACAATGCAGTCCACGAAACCGATGGATAAAACTGGCGACTGCAGCTCTGGTGAGGGAATTCGGTGAGTGGGTTAATAGCTGGGCTGTTATTATTTTGGACATGTTTACCCATGGTTCAAACCTGAAAGATGATGCTGAGATGGACAGTGGAGAATAATTACTTACATCGTACGGCTAAAACTTCTGTGAGACTGATTCTTATAGAAACCTAATTAACAGTTTACTATGTATTTAATCCTGCCCGTGGATTCCACCCCACCATGGTGTCATGCGTCCCGGTGGACGATATACTTCAAATCTCCATTGGCTACAAGGGGCTATTAGTTTGGAATGAAATACATAAGAATTGTGTAAATCGAAAATCATCCTCAAATAGATTCTAAAAAGAATTATTAAAGAAAGTGAATGGTGACTAATATATAAAGACAAAGGTGTAGATGTGAGCTTAACATTCCTAGGATTTGAATTAGCATGATGCTGTTTCTTTATAATTCCCAATATATCTTTGATTCATTTTCTATTGAGGATTTTACCGAAAAACTCCTATTAAAATTATTCTATACCAAAAAGAACTTCAAAGATATGATTTCATCATATTAGTTCTAGGGATCCTTTTTTTTCTAAAGTTTTTGGATTGTGAGTAGTGCAAGGACATCCTTCCTCACCCATGTGTATTTTTTCACTCGTTCTTCTTTTTCTTTATCGTTTTTCTTCCTCTAACGCCAAAGATTAAAAAAAGTAGAGAATTACCAATCAAAAGTATTGTTCCCACAAACATTAGGTGAAGATAAAAGAAGAACGTGGAAAGCATCTATGTGAAGGGAATGGAGTGATCTAAAGTTTTGAAGGTTGGAGAAATAAGAGGGAAGGTGATAAGAGTATAGAACTATGATGATAATGGATATTGACGGGTTTTAGAGAAAGGAGAAGAGAAAAATTGAATAGGAAAAAAAATCATGTTGATTGGTTGGTGAGGAAGAGGAGTACTTGGGTTTGGGTTTAATGGGTTTGGATGTAATGAGTTTAATGAGTGAGTGTAGTAAATTGCACTTGAGTTGTTAGGTTTGGATTTTAGATTTAATTGGAGGAGGAGGAAGGAGGAGGAAGAAAAGAAAACAAGTAGAGGAGGAAAATGAAGAAGAAGAAAGAAAAAGCAGCAAGATTATCTCCTCTCATATATATGGCTAAGTAAGGATATCCTTGCACAACTCACAATTTTAAATTTAAACCAAGAAGGACTCTTGAGAGTAATATGGTGGAATTGTATCTTTGAAGTCCTTTTTGCTATAGAATGAACCTAAGAGGAACTTTTTGATAAAATCCTCTTTTCTATTTAAGAAGAGATTATTTAATGGTCATTTTTAAATCTTCACTCTGTTTCATCATCTTTAACAACTTTTTATAAATTATTCTTAAATTATCTTAGGGATTCAAATACATGAAACAAGTCGGCCTAAGAGATTACTTTCCAGGATGGTTTGACCAACAATGTTTCACACTATTCGGTTCAATATGCATTGAGTCCCATGAGTCGATGGTCAAGATTGGTGTGGATATCTTGCATGTGATACTTCAAAGAATCACTGCTGCTTGACACTCACGAAGATGGATACTCATTTACATGATAACAGAGCTATATCAATGTGAAATGATCCGCTAGGATGAATTCACTGGATGTGGAATGGTGGTGGCAAAGTGCTTTCAATTTTTTTTTTTTATTGAATTGGTCAGAAGATCACTCCAAAGATTTGCAGTGGAGGGACTTTGGTTCATGTGACCAGTAGTGCAGAGTAAGACAATAAAAGGATAAGGATTCCAGATCTACCCAAATATAAGGAAATCCCATCTAGTCGTTTGGGTTGGTGAGATTTGCTTAGCGATTATTTCAGCACAGAATCTATAGATAGGGTGATAGAGGATCACCTTTATATAACCCTCAATATTGTGGATTCTGCTGGCTAAGATTAAATCATAAATTCACAATTCGCTGTGACACAAAGAAGCCATATGCCTGGAAACATGCCTAATATGCTGTCTGTCATATGTGGCTTCTACTGAAGGTGCAAGTGTGTGTCATATGGCCTCCAATGGCTCAGTGGAGCTCTTTTACCATGAATAGAGGAGGGCCCTTGGAGACCAAGTTGTACAGGCGCATCTGAATATAGCTGGGTTCCTCGTTTGAGGACCCATGTTGTTGAATACGCTATAGCTGTCGGTTTAAAAGATGGTGATATAGGTGCCCCAAGTGGTATCTGTGAGGCCTTATTCCTTTTGCTTTGCAGATGATGGAAGTGAAAATGGAAGAAAAAGGGATTGATTCCACCAATCCAATTGGTAATGGGTTGGGTGATTTGGGTCAAATCATATTGGATTTACCTTTTAAGGTATCTGGTAAATGCCCACCCCAATTCGAAGCCGTTCATTGTTGGGGTGAGAAATGTGAACCCCAAACCCTAAAATCTTGGGTTGAGTTGGGTTGGGTTGGGTCTGACGGTGGTTGGCACTTAGGCTTAAACCCAAGCCAACTCATTTATTATTATTATTATTATTATTATTTTTGGTAACTCAATTAAGGGGTTGGGTGCCTAATACATAGACAACTCAACTTATAACTCAGACACAGCTTAAATCGTACATGCAAGGTAATTGTGACTAGGGCACTCACATGTTAAGGGATAAAATACAACTCATACATATAAGCTAAAAAAAACTTACATACGCAAAAGAAGGAGAGGGAAGGTTTGAATCCATAACTTCCACTGAGAATATGCACTCCTTACGACTAAGTTGGGGGAGTCCTTCTCAACTAGTTCCTCATTATTGGGTTGAAAATGTGCACTTGAGCCCAAAATTACTAGGTTTTGTTGGGTCTGATTGATACGTCAGGTCAGTCATTGTCACAATGCCAACCATGGATGTAAACAAGGCACCGCGAATGGATTAGTTGCACAGGCCGTATTTAGGGACAAATGCAAGATGTTGAGTATTTACTGCATGGAGCCAACATTGGACATGTACCCACTCTAGATCAAGACCAAGAACGCCATATAAAAGAGCAAGGCTAAAAGCCGAATCATAAAACATCCCCATCATCCCTCTAATTGACTAGTTTTTGAACTTTGATGTACAAAAAGATGAACCACATTCCTGCCGAACGGCCAGAATCCTTCGCACTTGTGAATACACTGTAGGTACGGATCAGCAGACTGGACTTTGAATCGTACATCAGTGGGCCCCACGCTACTGGAATGTGGCGTTCCAACTTTTTCGAACAGTTTTATCTAGTGCATAATTGTAGCTGGAGTCCTGCCCTACCAAAGAATCTACTCAGACCAATTTTGAGTCTTTAACCTAGAGAAATCCGAGATGGACTTTGTGAACTCCACAGTAAAGCTTTATTATTAAAATTTGAACTATTTAAAATAAATTTTTTCGACATATATTAATATATTAATATCTTCAAATTTTACATTAATTTTGCGTCAACTCCATCATTAAATTGACAATTTGATGAAAAATATAACAATGAATATGGATATAGAATTTAAGGATAGCCCATATATCCAGACAGAATTTATTTGAATGGTCCAAACTTCAATAGGAGGGCTCCATTGTAGACTGCGACTTAGATTAGATCATGATTTCTCTAGGGTAAAGCCGGTCTTTTGCAAAATTCCCATTTAATAGGGTTTTAGTCATGTGACTGATTGCTTTCAAAATACTTAAATAAGTATTATTAAAAACTCAAACATTTTGGTGTGATAAATCTAATGATAGTTTTTAACTTTTGACTAAAGTGACCAATCCACCGGGAGGGAAGCTGGTGAGGTATCTCCTTTCCACATAAATAATTAGGGATCAATTTTTGCCTTAAAAGTTGGTTATCAGAAGTTTATATCCGCGTGTGTGAGCACTTAACTCGAAAAAAATAAAAAACAAAAGAATTTGTGATTGAAATGAAATGAAAGTTATGTAAATATCATTGGAGTCAAAGCAAATAATATTTATTTTGAAGGATTTAAATTTTTTCCACTAGGCCCAATTAACGATCCTCACCAATATATGCTCCTGAGTCCTGAGCACGATCCAGACTCGGGTATTTTGGGATGGGAATGGACAAAGGGACGTCAAAAGCGGAGAACCACATGAGCAAGCAGCACTGATATTTATTATAACACAACTAAGCGAAGGAACATTCTCTGATGTCCAACCTCGCTGTAAGGTCTACCATACATGATACATCCATGTTCTTCATACATCCGTGCATATTGCCATGCATACATACATCACCATGCTTTTCGAAAGGACAAAGGAAATTACATGTCAATTTACTCTCGGTGTATGTATGTGTACATTCGCGAACGCTTCCCGGTACTTGGAGGGAAGTTGTAGTAAAGTGGGTGTTTATCGGATGTGGGCTAATTTATTAGGATTTACTCACCAAGTGGGGTGGGTATGGTTAGGTTCTGTGCACCGGTTCTGGCTCATTGAAATGTCCTTGGTTTTCGTGGACATGAAATGGGTGAATCTGGACGGCCCATGTTGTGAACCTAGAGATGGCAATATGGGTTGGGTTTGATGTGGGCCTTGGTAAAAGCCATACAACTTCAGAACACAAGATTATGATATGAAAGTAATGAAACCTTACAAATGACATATGCCATGCCGTAGGGTTGAGTTTGATTAGATGCATGGGTCACCTGCTTAACCTGACTCACTTTCAGTGGTCCCCACCAACTGGTCGTTGGGTACTGTCTTAGCTATTTCCAAGTGATAGAGATTTCAATTTGGATTCATGCGGACTATTCACCCATGTAATTTGTAGTAGGAGTTTGAAAGATATGGACCCAACAGCTAGGATTTCTTGTTCATGTTGATTTCAAAAGTGGGTCTCTTTCACCAGTCGAATAAGTTGGTTTCTGTCCCTTTCCTGAAGATGTAAAATTTAAGAAAAATAGGTGAGCAACAGACATGCAAAATTTGGGAAATTGAAAGCATTCATTCTTAATGATCCCCACACCCAAAAAAAGGAAAAAAAAAAAGTGTAATGGGACAGATCATATTTGAAAACAAATTGTTCCAAGGGAATAAGAACACCCAGGAAAAAAAATAGGAGTACCAGTACAAAATATCAAAAAAAAAAAAGAATACTTAATTACTTTTGAGTAGAACACCCTAGTTTATAAGGAGTTCACCTAGATGAATGTCAATCAAAAAAGATGATTTTCTATGTGAATTTAATTTCATCGCAATTTAGCCAAAGGTAGATAATATGTAGATCTCTATCAGATTTTGGATGAGTGCCCACTGATGTAACAGGTATTTTTAAAAGGGCTTGAAGTGATTATAGGTGGGCCTCATTGCTGGGACTAAATTGGGAGGTTATAAATTGGCAAAAACTGGGTTTTTTGACATTTTCCCAAATTTCTGTCATTGCACTGACATATTGCAGTGTGCACATCTCAGAAGGAGGGCCACACAGCCAGTGGTCACAGCCAGTGAAAAAACCAAAACCATGCCTTAAACCTAAACCCAAACCCTAGAAAGGGTTCTCACCAGGCCACCCTTTTTCCGACACAACACGAAACCGTGGACCTTCACCTGCCACCCAGATTCCTGTCTTCTACTAACTCTTTCCTGCCATATCTCATCGGTTTTTACTGTGCGGAAGCAAGCACTTGTCACAATATTTTAGTGTTTGGGGAGTCTTGGGTGGGTCTAACCTTGTTGAAGAACTATTCACCAAAAATACCCGGTTGAAGAACTGTTACTTCGTGTGAATCATGTGGTTGGAAGTCTCAAATGATCAGTATTTTATGAGTCTACAAAATGAACAGAATTGAAAGAACTGAAATATAATGAACTCGATTTAAAATTTTACATTGTAATCGGTTTCATTTTTAAAACTTCAAAACTGTAATATTTTTTTTATAACACTAAGGCTGATATATTTTTATAATATTTATTGTGTAATTATGATTCGATGTGAATGTCTATAGTTTGGCTGAATCATGAACCACAAAAATCAATCCAGCTTTTGAAACATTGGTTGTTGATAAGAAGAAGAAAGGTCTTTTTGGTGTGAAAATCCCTTCACATAACTCACCAAGCCATGCCCAGGTATCAATTATTGTATTTACCTCCCCTCAAAGAGAGTTACCCCATGTGTAATATATATACTCTGATTAGAAGGAGAATGCAATCAAAATGAGAGCTTCATATGGGGCAATGGATTGTTACTGCTATGCTGTGTTACTACTCCTCTTGACAATTTCTTACTCCTGTAACATAACCCTCTCCTTCCAAAAGACAGAAGAACTTTACCAGCAATATATATCACGAGACAGGAGTACGTACGTACTTCATAGAAAGAAAGAAAGAAAGAACTTTATATCACCTTGCATTTAATGGAATCACTTCAACTTAGTTCACCCTTTTCAAAACAAATTACAATGTAATCATCATGTAATTCTTTGTTATTCTCTTTCTCTCAAGACTAATGCCTTTTATGCTGCTGTAAGATGATTTGGAGATAAAGAGGTGTGAAATAGTCTTGATTCTCCAAAATCTATTTTTTCTCCAACATTAAGAGGCAAAGCACAACAATCTTCTTCTTCCTTGATTCTGGTTTTTTGCTTGGTGGTCCTTTCCCCATGGCTTTTATAGCTTTCAGAAATTGGTTACTTGTTTTCCAGAGATTTTCGATTCGCGAATGCGAAACTCAGGATATTGGTCAGTACTCAATTCAAAGAGGCATGGGAAGCCTGAATATGTATCCCAAACAGCAAACAATATTTGATCAACAAGGAAGTATTCACAAAAGTTTTCTATCTCCATCTGTGATCTCCAGCTTCACCACTATTGATTTCCTCGGAGGTTTCACTTTGTTGTTCTGAAAGCAATAACTGGATTGTGTGAAGGGAAACGACTGATGCGATCACTTCTGGCATCCTCAGCAAACACTTCATCACATCACCAGCTATGAATGCGAATGGTTAACCCTACATTGTCAAGCAGCTGATAGCTTAACTGGCATTAGTGGAGAGATGCAATCTGGATGACACAAAGCACATGGGACTCTTGAGTAGCCTAGATTATGAAAGTTGGATTTTCTTAAAATCTAATGAAAAAACCCACATTTTGATGTCTCTTGTTTTTGTTGCTGCGGCTAGACTGCAATTTTCCCTTAAAACATTTGCTTTTTCCATTTGCTGCTTGTTTGAGAGGGTCTTTCTTTCCAAATTAGATAACTAGAGATCAAGTACCTCTCCTGAGTGTGCATTTGGAGATACCCAGAATGGGATCAGCCTGAATTCCAAAATGAGGAATTTTCTTTCATTTTTCGCAGTGGCGTTTTGAAAGTTTTTCTAACCTGATACAATTTGGATGGAATTAATGGAAACCCAATCCAAATTATCACTAATACTACCACTGCTATTCTTACTAATAAGGAGGCCAGTGTTGTGTATTCATGATGTGTGATTCTATCCATGCATGCAGGCAAGCGTTCGCCGATTCTAACCAATGCATCTGCACGGAGCCAGATATAATAAATTGAAGATCACCTCATATACAAATAAATGAATTTCAGTCCCCATTCATGGTACCTTGCATGTGCAAGGAATGTTGACCCTAACATTATCTTTGCGAGATAGGTTGAGTGCTATTTTTATATGAAAGTAAAGTCAAAATTTACTTTGTCCAGCTTTCATAACTTGCTGTCTATCCCCAACACTCTTCCTTTTTCCCCCTTTCTTTTGTTTTCTTGGCAACAATACACATGGAAGATGAAGTATCGACTTTAATGTAAGGAGTTCGGCGAGCTTCCAGATATGCATGTTCTTCTAGAATGTAATTTTTTTTTAAGAATTCTTGAGACAATTAGATTCTAATTCTTTTTTGATGATTTTTAACCCTCATATGAACTTATCATTCCATGACATGCACTTAGCCTAAATTGCATGTTTTTGGACCAAATATAAACAGTTGGATAATTAAAAAAAAAACAGTTGGGTGGGGTGGGGGATATGATCAGTCTAAAGGTTAAAATTCTGGACTGCATAAATCCAGTGCTGGAATGGTTTGATTGCTGTAATCTCATCCTTAAAAAACAAAAAAAAAAAATCCCTATACACTATTATTAAAGCTGAATCTCATTATTGAAATAGCCTTGGAAACTTCATGAGTTGATTCAAAAGTCGACCAATTGACTTTGAATACGGTCTAAATTATCCTTCAAGTCGCAATTACCTATTAATTAAACAATTCTTTGTGATATTGATGCATAGAAGTACACCAGAGTCAAGTCCACAACTGGCTATACACGTTTACTTAGCTCCATTACATGAAATCTGTACATTTCAATGAACAATTAAATTAGTGAACATGGTCCATTTCACTTTAATTTCTTCTGAGGAGAAATAAAAATATGGAATCGGCGATGAGAGAGAGAGAGAGAGAGAGAGAGAGAGAGAGAGAGAGAGAGAGAGAGAGAGAGAGAGAGAGAGAGAGAGAGAGAGAGAGAGAGAGAGAGAGAGAATGAAAATAGAAGCATCCCACACATCTTCTCTATTCTGAAAATGCGGTGGAACATTTCCATCTCTATCAAAACAAATGTCAAAAGATGCGGGTTTCGAAAGGCTTGGGTGAGGTGTCCCAGTTCGGCTCCTGGGCATATATTCCTGTACAGTCTAGATGCAACCTATCAGCCCCACCTTAAACCCAAGCTATCCATCTACTGGGGCCCACCTCTCTGGCCCCCAGAAGTCAGAGAGCCCACCTACTAGATTAACCCATGCATCTATAGCATTTTGTCTACTTCGCCAAGTTGGGGTGTGGGAACTTCAGCTATTGCGGTCTGTCCAGTTTTCTTTGCCGTCCCATAAAAGGGCCTTCTATCAAATGGGTGGCCGAGATCTGGCTTGTGCTGTTTGTAAATGGTGGGCCACCCACTGTGGGTCTTTCTACATGCATTTTATTAGAAAAAAGACTTCTCCACTTAGCACTAATTTTTTGCTCTCAGAATCACACAATTCAGCCGAGGCACTTTTGGATGGAGCAGAACTGTAGGGGAATCTATTCTATAGAGAACCCACGTTTTCTTCTATTATAAATTATAGTTTTATCCTGAGGGTCAATCAATTGGTTGTTAGTAAAAAATAAGTAAGAGAAATGATTTTACTGTTTGGTGGGGGGTGGACAGATTCGTTGGTTTTCGAATGAAACTATGTTTTTCCTTAAAAAGGGTGATGTTCAATCATATTAGTAACACATTTGCTTGAAAAAAAGGTTCAAAGGCGATTTTCTGTTGGATACTTTCTTCATTCAAACCCCAACAATGATGATAATCACCATTAAGAGTAAAAGAGTGTATCTATAGAGGAAGTATTCCACTTCTGCCCCTTTGAACATGGAGAAAAAGGGGGATAAAGAGTAAAAAAGAAGACAGGTGGAGGACATTGAAGCATAATAACTCATTGCTAGATGTACGCACTTGGATCAGGTAGTGGGCCATCGTCTAGGCTCTAGAGACGAAGGGGACAACAAATTTGTATTAGGTACTTTGCTCACAAGAACAAGAAGGCGAAAACAAACAGATGACTAGGAAGAACCCATCAAAGCTACATATTAGGAAACATACCTACGTTGTATGAATTTTGACTCAACTTGTGGATGTTGATTATGAGGTCAAGGGGCAAACGGTAGGGATGCCAATGGGCCTACTCAAGCTCGATTATAGCGGGCATGGACATAAGTAAGTGTCCAATTAGTGGTTCTAGGGCTTCTAATTAAACAATATGTGCGAGGCCTGTGTCCCTAGCCAGAGTAGCTGGTAGGCTCGAGTGGTCCATTTAACTACTTTAAATTACATCTATATCATAAATATGAAATTCAATTAGTCCTCGTCCATCTAAAATTTTTATTAGGGCGGTCACTAGCTGAATTATCAGCCAATCTACTTTCCATTAGAGGGAAAGCATCACTTTCCATAGAAATGTCCACAGATTATGTTATTACCATATTTGTTAGCAACTTGTGTGGTGTGTAAAGGCGTGAATTAGACCTTTTTGAAAAAAAAAAAAGAAAACCCTAACCCTTTGTACTTCGTATGATCTTGTGATCCGACGGCTTAGTTTAAAAGATATAAAAATAAATCTCTATTAGGATTGTGGTGATGTCATCCTTTTCTTTTTAAAGCAATTAAATACATTAATCTAGCTGAAATATCCTTTTTGTAGTGCGAAGTGTTAAAACACGTACTTATTTTTCAGTAAATGTCTCTCATTTAATTTCTTTGCTTTATAAACCCTCCTTGAGTGAAAATCTTTCTCATTTTCCCTGAAAGTCTTTCTCCCTCTCTCCACATGCCTTAGGGCATCGTATATCACTTCTCTCTTCAAAGCAGAGCAGCACTAGGTATACTTTATCTCTCCCTCTCTCTTTTTCCCCCTCAACATCAGATGGGCAACCATTTATATGAGAAATAGATGAAAAATATGAGACTGATGGTCGTCTCTCTCTCTTCCTCTCATCCATCTCTTTGTTTCCTTATTAGGGTTTCATGAGTTGAGGCCCCTTTCACCTTCCACATCAATAAGCGACTTTTAAAATGACATGTAAAATAGTTTGTAGGTTCTCCGCCTCTATTAGATTTAAAAGCTTTGAGAATGAGCCATCTACAATGATTCATTATACATGGAGTATGTTTTTATTTT
Source organism: Sextonia rubra (assembly GCA_037013555.1). Classification (NCBI taxonomy): domain Eukaryota; kingdom Viridiplantae; phylum Streptophyta; class Magnoliopsida; order Laurales; family Lauraceae; genus Sextonia; species Sextonia rubra. The sequence continues at coordinate 10,735,408 of JASUAD010000001.1, read as the reverse complement.
TTTTATTTAAGTTCGTAAAGCTAATCCCAAAGTCACTCTTCTACAAGGAGCGCGGTATTGTAATGTAATAGGTGAATCTGCTATTTTGACTGCTACAGCAGTGTATTCCATTGCCCCTTGTTCTTTAAAAGTGGTATCAGCATGAGCCATGAAGGATGCCTTTTGACCATTAGTTACATGAATATACATTATATTTTGTCTCTTTTGATTGAGAATAATATTTATAAATGTTGCTATTTTTCCTAATCTCTCTGTAATCAATAAGTGAATCCTTGAAATGGATTCTCGAAGTCGTTGAAACTATTTTGATTGCTCAATCCAAATCTCTAGATTGGAGAACTAGCAAAGTCCAATAAATATGAGTTTTTGTAAATGACTAGTCCTTACAAGTCCCGTCTCTAACGGATGTAGTGAGTGCCACAAACTTTGCCACCTATTATTATTTTTTCAAAGCTGCAAGGCGATTGAACTATAAAAAGATATGTACACTAGTGTAAATTTGTGTAATATCCATGAAACTGTTGTTTCCAATGACTTTCTTTTTTCCTCTTTTGCAAAAAAAAAAAAAAAAAAAAAGATAGTCCTCCCCTTTTCTTGAATGGAATAGTTTTTTGTGAAAAAATAATTACATTTTTATTTATTTCTAACAAGAAACTGTCATACCTGAAATGTGAAAAGTTAACGAACGTGAAAAAACATTCCCCGTTTACAATTTCTCCATGAAAATGAAATTACACAAATGACATATGAAAGCATTATATATTGGAAAAAGATCATTTACAGATGAATCAATGGCCAAGAAGCCGATATGCTACAAGCAAAAGCTGACCCAAACCCAAATAAAAGCTTGAGGTCATATATTATAAGGTAACAAGCATGCTTAAGTACTCATTGTAATCAAAAGGGTAGGGTAGCCCCGGGCTTAGAAAACTTAAAATGGCCTGGGTAATTTTGGACTCGGGGCAGTACCCATCCCACATGTAACACTAGTCAGGACGGTCGATCTGCCCAATTCCTAGTCTGTTGCTAGTGCTATTGTTAGTCGCTTGTCCATGCCTTTTGGTTAGGGTTAGGGTTAGGGTCAAGCCTCCTTTCATTGTCGGAGAGATCACGAAAGCGGTCAAGGGCAGCCCTAGAAGACACTCTAAATTTGCCACTCAGGAAGATTGTGTGAGGCTTCTCCGGGTTCCCTTTCCCTGAGCCCTGCTCACCGTTAAATCGATCATTTACAAATTGATGTGGACAGTGCCCTCCCTCCCTCCAGGGACTGGACCCCAGGTGGATAGGTCTCTTCACCTCTTTTCGTAAAAAATAATAATAATAATAATAACAAATTAAAGTATTTTTATAAATATTAAATCTGAGATTAGATTATTAAAATCTCTGATAACTTAGATACGGGAGCATTCAGATTTTTCTTAAGTGAAAGCTCCAGATCAGCCTCAGGAAATTCCCGTGAGTGGGATTCTGGGAGGATCCCCACTCCTGGACATAAGACTCCTTTGTCCTCTCCTGGACACAAGTGCGCGCAATAGATGGTTCACATGACATGGCATCTTTTTCTATGATCCCACCACGCACATGCATACATCCGTGCATGCATGCCTTACATACCAGAGCGATAGAAAAAACAAAAGCACAGACAAAGGAAAACTCTCTCTTTCTCTCTCTTCTTAGAAAACCCTAAAGTTAGGGTTTTTATCTCTCTCTCTCTCTCTCGAAATCTCATCAAATCCTCGTCCATGCTTTCATTGTTTTTGTTGGAGTTTCAGCTCATTAGTTTCTTCTGCAAATGATCTCAGCTCCCAAACCCTTTTCTCAAGGAATCGCTGCAGTCCCAAGGCGAGAGCTGCCGACAGATCTTCTCAACTGATAAGCAAAAGAAGATAAAAAAGAGGTACTTAGTTTCTAATTACGCTCTTATCTCTTTATCATGCAGTCTTTTTTTCTGAATTCAAACTTCCCATCTCTCTCTCTCTCTCTCTCTCTCTCTCTCTCTCTCAATCATCTATCTCTCTCTTTTAATATGTTTGCCTTTTGTTCTTCTGCTTATATCTCCCATTGAATTGAATTGCATGGGTTCTCAGTGAGGAATTCATGCAATATTTTGTTGGGTTCGGATTTGGACGATCACAGCTGGGTGAGTTGGGCATCAAATGATGTTGTTTACGCTCTTTTCGCAGTGGGCATTCATTTGTTGTTTGGTTTTTGAATTAGGGTTTGCTGTTATGGACTGGTAGAATGTTTGGAGAATAAATTCTCACATTTGCTTTATATTTTATCACTGGACGCGTGATGTTATGGTGCTATAGGTAGTTGTGGAAGTGGGTTTTCTGCTAAGTTGATATATGTTATGCCATATGGGTGAAAAGAATGGCACTTTTTTCATGCAGCAAATGATGTGTTTTCCATATAAATGTGTAGCATGTATATGTTTTTGGCTTTTGGTGCGTTATTTTATGTTGTAATCCGGATTTTGGAGGCGGGTATCATGGGTTCTAGTGGATATTTTGGGAAAAAGTGATCTTTCTTTTCTTTTCATGTTGGAGTGATGGCTTTTGCGAATAAACCCTTATGTGTTGGTTTCGTAGATTCAAGGTGAAATTTAATTAGGTAATTTGAATTCTTCTTTGACCATCAACTTTTAGCATAGATCTCGAGAGTGCAACACAATATTTTCTTTGGTGTCGGAAATCCAATCTTTTGTGTTTAACACCTAACACATGTTTGTTTTTTGGTCATCAACATGTGATTTGATGTTGTAATGTTATCTCTTAGAAAAAAGGGTTTTCAGTTTTATTGTTCACTCCATCAGTGGTCATGAGCACTGAGAATTTTTTTTTTTAAATTAGTAACTGCTTAGTTTTGCTAATTAATCATTCTTTGATTCACTTTTGAACTTAGAGATGTGATTTTATGCTGTTGTTGCATTTGAAACCTATCCTCATAATCAAAATAACAGGCTTTCTTCAGTGTAAGTACCCAGTTTTTATGTAGATGAATGACATGTGTGTCTCTTTTTACATTTTAACATGTCATTTTATGTTGAAGTTGGGTTTTTTTTTTCTTAAACATTTAACATGTTATTTTATGTTGAAGTTGGAATTTTTTTTTTTCTTTAGTGGTTTCATCTGAGTTACTTGTTCTATTATGACAATATGATTTCATGTTGTAGTTGGCAACCATTGAAATTGTTGTTTCAGCTAGACTTAAACTTTGAAGTATGCCTCAAGTTATGAGACCGGAAGAACATCTTCCTTTTCTTATCTAAAATACTATCCTTAATGAAAATGGACTTGTATAACCTTCAATGCATCTCACATATTTCTGGAAGTGGACTTGCTAAGTCTTGAATTCTTTCTAAACCACGAGATTTGAAGCATGTTCTGGTCATATCGTTGACTTGCTATGTTTTGCAAATAAATAATTTCTTGTCTTCTAATTGCTGAGAAATCTGCAATCTGTTATTGGATTTTCATTTGTAATTTCCTGATGTATTTGTTCTTTTTAACTTCTTAGTGGTCATTTGTTCAATCATTATTTCATCTAATTGGATCATTAGCAAGAGGAAGATAGTTCTTTTCTTTTGATGTAGGAGGTGCTATTGTTTCAGGCTGGTGTTATTCTGTTGGTTATGTGCTATGGGAGAGACAGTAATAGATGGGTGCCACTGTGAAGGAAATGAGCCTATTCCTGTTTCAAAGACTAGTAGGTTGCATGTTTTAGAACGATGCACCGAGATTGGTTGTGCTGCTGACAAGGGCGAAGGCAAGTGTGGCCATTTTTCGATCCGGTAAGCGCGTGGATAACTGACTAGTAATTATATGAAAAGTACTTTTTATTTCTCTAGAACCTTATGGATTTGAAGGTAAATGCTTAATTGTATGGTTAGCTTTGTGAGTTAAAATGTTATCAATACACAACTGCAAGTGGATGAATGCCAGTGTAATACAGTTGCTTCTTGCTTTTACACAAAATTTGAATAAAATAGCATTGTGTTCGACATGGTTGCTTGAGACTTCGTTATGATTTTGTGGTTATCATTTACGTACTGAGAGTTTTCTAATGCATATCATTTTAAGAACTTCAATAATGAAATGAAATGAAAGACCCACAGGCTTTATTGGCTTATTTACATGCGGTTTCTTCTTGTGTATTTGGACACCCATACATTCTTCTTCCTTTTTTTATTTTTTATTTTTTTAAATGAATGGACTGCTGGTACTTGATGCTGAGACAATTTCTTACTTGCTTTGTTTAAGGAATTAACGGGCACTGCTGTATATCTGAAATTGAAGTTTCTCTAATGAGTTGTCTATATTGCGTGTGCAGTGGATATGCTGCTGAGATTCGTAAAAGAGATTGGAAGATATCTTGGCCATTTTCTATGCATGATGAAAGCAATAAGTTTGATGAAAACGCCCATGGGTTACCTCCAATGAGTGTTTCTGAGTTTAGATGGTGGCGTTGCCCAAATTGTTTGAGAAAGGCTGGTGCCACAGGTTCTGATACAGATGGAGAGGTTGTGCACTGTTTTTGCAATATCGAAGATGATGCACAGAAGTTGCTTTCTGGTCTGCAGGAAGTGTCACAAGAGAGATTTTCTGAAGGAAGAAAAGGTGGTGAAGATGTTACTGTTAATTTTAATGATGGCCAATGTCACCCATCATCGTGCAGTGATGTGAAAGAAAAGGAAGCCTCAGTGTTCCACCCATCCAAAGATGGCATATCTGATTATATTATTCATTCTTGTGAACCAGTCTCCCATAGTCCTCACAAAGAAGCCAAGGTGCTTGATTCATCCCTCAGTTTGAGAATAAACAAGGATGTCAACAACTTATCATTATCCAGAAAACCCATTTTTCATGACAATAATTCTTTGGAGGCAGTAACTTTCAAATCCAAAGGAAATGAATCGCATCATAAACAACTCAGCACCAGGGATCAAGATCACAATGGTGGGTCTAATAGTGAAAGCTGTACTTCCATGAATAATAATGCTTCTGAGTTCTGCTGCATAGATGATATAGGTTTTGGTGGGAGACATTTGGTCAATATGAAGGAAAATCATGATAAAGCAACAGCTGATTATGGGATTTCCTGGGAAGTAGATAAAAGTTTTAAACATGGTGATCCTCCAACTTCTGTTGCAGGTCCTACGAGTGAGCTTAATTCCGTGGAATTATATGGGAGTGACAATGATATTTCTGAGAAAAATGAGGATTTGGCTGGGAGTGAGGGTCACAATCAGCACATTGCTGGCGAGCTTGGTGCCTTAAGTGGAAATTCACACCAGAAGAAAGCTCGAAAGATGCGCTTGCTCACTGACATCATGAAAAGTGAGGTGTCAGGTGCATCTAAAAAAATTCTTATTTTCAACAGAGATGCAGGAATAAAAAGCATTCATGCAGCGGCTAACCATTCTACATTAGAACATGATGCATCCAAGGATTTGGATCTAAATTCTGCCCCCAAAAGAAGCTTGGTTGTCCACAAAGATGATAAGAAGAATATCATGCGCAAAAAGTTCAGTAAGACACCTCGAATTGAAGATAAGGGATCTTCCCTGATGAGTTGGCTAAAGGATGTAGGGAAGGTTAAGATTCCTAAAAAATATGGAGAAAGTAAATGCAAAGAACATGTTGCCCCTGAAGCTCTCAATTCAAAATCATCACCAGATGTGTCCGCTGGGATAACTCTGCCTCCTTCTCAAAGTAATGTGGCCACACAAAGAAGTGGTAAAAATGTCATTGTGTGTAAGAAGAAAAATAAGATGACCCATTTTGAAGATGACCAGACTGATCACCAAGAGCTCTTATCTGGAAAACCTAAGACTAAAGCTGGAAATGCAGAAAGCAAATCCATTTTGACTAAAACCTTTCAATCATCACAGAATGCACTGGCTACATTAGGTGCTCATCAGGGTCCCAACCATAGAAAGGCAGGTGTTAGTAAGAAAAATAAGATTCCTCGAATTGAAAATGGGACATCTACCCCAATGCATTGGCGAAAGGTATGGCCATTTCTTCTGCTATTTATAAATGCTATGCCTTTTCTTTTCTAGATGCTTGCCTTCAGTTAATGAGGTTTATTCAGATAGTAGTTTTCAATGTTCCTCTGCTATTCTGTTGGGGCTATTTTTTTGTATTCATGGGAATTGAACTTGAGTGTTTTTATGACATAAATGTTACATTCTGAGGCTAGCACTTCGCAAATCAAAAGTCTGCCAACTTTTGCATAGCATTCATTATCTCTGGCTTCAAAGTCAACAATGGACAAACGTGATTTTCTGTTCTTGGCATTCTGTGATGGATTTTTTGTGTGATTTCATTTAATTTCAATAATTTCATCTAAAATAGTTGACCATTTGTATTTGCTAGATGCGGCAATTCTGTTTACTGGCCAGTTGGTTTTAGAGTCGAAAAATGGTTTCATTTTATTAGACAGGATCAGTCGTATCAGCTAAATGCAAATGATCCGAGAACCGACACCAAGTTCACTCTGTGTTAAGCATGTGATGAAAAGAAAAAAGGGTACAACCAAGCACATCTTAAGGGTTTGGATTCATTAGGCAATTAAGGACACTAAGTATAACCTGTAATTCCAAAACACCACTCACAAAATATAATAACACTTCATTAAATGACAGGCAGGCTGATGACAATGTAAATTCAGCAACTTTGTCTGATTTACTGTTTTCTGGTCCAAACCTTGGAGAACAAACCCTTACTCTCATGAAAATTGGTATGAGATAATTTAGTTCAAAGACTGCATCTGTCAATACTTAGATTATTTTGATAATGCCAATTGCTAGATATTGCTTCCGCAGATATTTGTATTTGTGTGAAATGTTAAACTCACCGCGGACTAAAGATCCTGTGAGGGATTGAGTAGGAGTCACGTATCGGGATGATTACAGGAAAAATTTTTAATTGGCCCGAATCTAACGAAACCCTAGGTTTAAATATTGGGGTCGTGACAGCATCTGTGCCTGAGTTTTTGACTTTCGAATGAGAAATATATGAAATAATAAAAGCTCATTAACCACTAATCAGATGACTTTCTTCACTAACCTGGTGTAACATTCAATCACAAGAACATAAACGCGAGAACATTGATCCAAATACTGGAAGCCCACTTCATGTGTAAGGCAGTGGGATCACATCTAGATATTATGCATATCTTAGGCCTCTCACCACAAGAGTATAGGTCTCACACTGCGTTTTCACAAACCAATTGAATGGGAATTCACACAAATATTGCACCGCACAAATCTAATAAACTCCAAAAATTGCCTAGCCGAATGGCCTAGATGAGGTTTTTAATGTGGATTCACATTAATAAAACCCTATTCCTAATCCAATCACTAAATTAAATTTAATCTAGTTGAAACCATTAATCTCAGAAATAAATCTCATTATTTTACCATTAAATGACCAACTTAAAGAGGAATCTTAAATCAGATAGTTACTAAAAGAGTACTCAAATAAGGAACACTTAAATCCAAATCCCTACCTAATAAGGTAACTAACAAGATGGGAAGACTTTGCTTCTTTAAACATTGCACTTTGTTATGCAAAACTTTTCCTTCTGCAATCTATTTATGATATGCCACTGTTGCATGAAATCATATTTTAAAGGGAGAAAAAGAAGAGCAAATGGACTTAGATTTTAATAAGCATATGAATTTCTGTTGTCGTTCTTTAGTTCAATCTGTTACATACAGCAGGTAAAAGTAATGGACATGGGTTTAAAACAATGATGCATTTATTTCAGGATGCCTTGGCTACATCCAACTGTGACTCAGTTGCTGAACTTCAGGGTCATAAGAAAGCTTCAAAGAAGCATGAGCGGAAAACTAGCCAGAAATGTGAACATGACAGTTCAGATGACATCCCCATGGAAATAGTTGAACTCATGGCAAAAAATCAGCATGACAGACTTCTGTTGAATGCTGAGGATACTACTGAGAACATGTATAGGATGCCCGAAAAAACTGCAAGCACGAAGGTCCCTAATATAGTGGATTCTACTGAAGTTTGTGGGATAGAGGTGCCTGGCTTTCTTCAGGAGAAAAACTCTTTGGTGCAAAGGCTTCAGTCTAGCAATGCTGGAAGTGGTGCGCGTACCACTGCAAAAAGGGTGGGAAAAACTGGCAAGAAGCCGAATGGAAATACTCGTATTTGTGAGAGAGGTAATGACGGCCTTGTGAGTATGAAACAATTGGAGCAATCTCATGCCTCAACAGGATTTGTGCCATTTTCACAATATATAGAAAACCCATCAAATGGATTCCAGTTTCCTGTTACTGTTTCTGGTATAAAACCTGATAGAGGGTCTCATACCTGTACACCATTATTAGATGCATATCATCAAAATGGGACACTTCCTCCATGGAATTCATGTGGGCAAGCTTATGATGGGTACCCATTGCCGTCAAATAGAATGCCCTTCAATGTTACTATTCCTCATAAGGTTGATGATTTGTGCCATCAAGGTGTGGTTTTTCACTGTCCTCTTCCATCAGCAAAAAATATTGAGAGTGCAAATAACCCAAAATCTATGAGACCAGACCTTGCTTATCCCCCTCAAAAGCAGAAAGAGGAGGTTTTCTCAGAAACAAAAAAGGGAAGCCTCCCAGCTCATGCATATTCTTCCATGAAGCTAGGAAGTCTTTCAAATTCTGTGATGGCCCCATTGGATTTATACTCAAATGAGGCCATTTCGGCAATGAATTTGCTCAGACTGATGGATCAAGGGGCATGCTCCAGCACAGGTGCTGACATATCCAAGGTAGGAAAGCAGGCAAATCCGTTGAAGAAGCCTGAATTTTCACATAAGCATCAACACAAGGACTTCTTTGGACTAGATAATGGAGTATTCAAGACTGGTCACTTGTCCATGTGCCCAATGCCATCTGAGTTCTATGATCAAAATCACCGGCTAGGAAGTTCATGCGAACTCCCTCAAATGCATGACATTGGTGAACCATGTTCATCACACAAGGCTGCATCTGATTCTCGTAAATCAGGAAGACACCTTGGATTTATCAATGAACTTTCCAGTAATGCAGCTCCTCCTCTCAAGGCTCATGGGAAAGGGATAGCAAAAGGCTCTCACTCATCCATTCAAACTAAAGGCATGCATTCACATGGGTTTGCCCCTCAAGAAGAAAATGTGGGTAATGCGAAGAAAAGGCATCTGTCTACTTCAGATTCTTTTGCACAATCCATAACAAATGAAGTGACTCAATCTGTGAAAAATTGCTGCATGACTGAGATCTGTGCCATTAACAGAAACCCGGCTGAATTTACTATACCAGGAGTAGCAAATGAATACATGATTGGCAGTGAAGATCTAAAACGTAAGGATATGGTTACATCCAGTGACAAACTGCGTCCAGCTACTAACGTGGATGGGCATAAGAGACGGAGGATGATGAAGCTCACTGCTATACAAGGACGCTGAAGTCTTCTTGTTTTGGGTGTCATTACTGGAACAAAAAATGATGGACTGTCATCTTCGGAATTTGTCAGTGAAGTTTCTTTTAACTCGTTCAAATAGATATTGTATGCGCTTACATGTTGGCCTTACTTGCACCACACTTGTTAGAACATTGCACCACAGCCCACAAACTGCAAACCAATTCACATGAACTGAGACAGTTACCAATATGACTTTGTGAATCTTGATCCCACAGGTATGCACTGCAAGTTTGAAGCTGGTGAAATGCAATTGAACATCAAACCAGCTAACTAGGGTACATGCATATATATGCTTTGACCACATATCAATGGATCATGTTTGGATGTGTTTCAAATGTCAATTGCATATGGCCTTATGCCACAGACTTGCGAAAATTCAATGTGACAACTGACAGGGGATCTGGGTTGCAGGAAGTGCATAATTTATAGGCCACCATGGATGGCAGATTTCCAAAAAACTGCCTATTTGGGAGGTCCAAGTCATCAATTCCTGGTCCTTCCTCTTCTTAGTCCTTTGCTGAATTCATACCTTTAAGGTCTGTAGGGCTAATAAAGAGTTAAGATCTTAGGATCTGAGACATTTTCAAGACATCATGCATAGTTGATCTTGTCAGATTAATGCATGAACCATCGGCTCCACATCTATGGAATTTGGAGTGTCAGCAGACTGTAAATTTAACTCAGTTAACAGCCCTCTATTTAGTGGGACTTTTATCGTGTAATGCTCATTTGATTCATAAATGGTGCAGTTTTTTTTTTTTTTTTTTGTATATTTTAACCCTATTCTGTGTGTTTTCCCCAGAGTGATGGACACTTGCCAGGCATTGCTAGTGGGATTACTGGAAGTGCAAAGGAAACAGAAAAGCAGGCACAACTTATTTTTAAAGCTGACGTGTTAATAACAACAATTTGAGCAAGGTAGCATCAACTAAATTAAACAGAAAATTAATGCATTTCCATGCTGTTCGTTCTTTGTCCAACTGTGACTGTTCAGGGATATACATTTAAATGTTGAAAGCTTTGTGAGATTTACTTATACAACTTCGTGAATTAATAAATTATGAAATGTTGCAGAAATGCTGGTGAGTTGAAAAAATAAAACTATGTTCAGTTTTATCTGTGTATATATGAATAGATTTGTTAAAAGTACATGTTAATTTGTGTGACTTGCACTGAAAAATAAACACTTGGAAGCAAGAAGAGAAGAAATTGAAGTTGCAAATCATGTATCTTTCTGATTATACTGTTTATTTTTATACATTAATGTATTCTCTCTTCCTCTTCTTCTTCCTCTTTTTTTTTTTTTTAACATAATTCCTTTTGACCCAGTGAACCTATTTATGTTATTTCTTCCATTAGCATATGGGTGTCTCTCCAAGACAATTTTATATTTGATCACACATCTAAGTAGGAAGAAAATTATTGTTACTCTCTCAGTCCTCTGTTTGAGTGATTTGGAGTCTGTTGGACCACTTTCACTTGAATTGTTGATTTGGAGTCTCTATCATGGTTCAAACTCCAGAGTGAGCTGGTTTTGCCAAATAAAGTTGAGGTGCATGTTTTGTAGTTTTGAGATGGAGGTTTCTTTTCAGAAAGGTGCCTCCATTGAGTCCGTTGGAAAAAGAGGTAGAAAAGAGAGAATGGTTGGATCTACTACCCCTTGACAGAACACAGTTGATGTTGTTTGAATATCTATTTGCTAATCTCAAGTGGTTTTCTGGGCTCATTTGCTTGAGGAATTAGTAGAAATGGAATGGATTGGAATGGTCTGTCCCAGTATGTAATTAGGAATACAGTGGAATTCATTTCTATCACAAGATCTAGCTGTTATTTCCTTCAATCCAGGATATAAACTGGCACCTGATGCAATATTGCAAAAAGAATGGCATTGCATCTACCAAACATTGGTTTGCATTCCATAGATTTTCACTTCAGCCTTGTTGGAATTAAAATGCTAGAATCATTGAACGAAATGTTTGAATTATTTAGACGTGAGATTGTTTGATTATTGATATTTTGGACGATCCCATATCCAAGAGAGGGGTTACTGTGTGATCAGCTCATATGTTGTCCATGCTTAGCATATTACGCCATACACAATCCTACTAAAGAATATAAACGACTGGTGTTTAAAGTAAACACCCCGGACCCTACTCCTTCCCTTGGTGTCTTGCTGAGATCGATTATCAGGCTGACTTATCAGGCTGACTATCTCCCCTGCAACAACCAGATGATCACAGTGGATCCAAATCCAAACTGCTCAAATGCATTCATTCCCTTTAGTTTGGCACCCTCCGAGCCTGCTGCTAGATTGATTATATGTAACATATGCTGCTCTGATCCTTTTTTATCTGTAGAACAGAAGAAAATAAAAATTCATCCTGACTAGGAGAAACCTCAAGTTTGCATTAGTAAGCACCTTCCACTATGCCTCGGACTCTTGTCGACAGATGAAGCAAAATCTCCTAGTCAGTTGCCACCTATAGGAAGATCGTGGCCTCCCTTTGTTAGTTCTCTGCATTCTTGGCAAAGGAAACAGAGGATGTGGGGCCATTTGATCACATGTGGTGCCCCCACCACACTGTAGGTTTCCCGCTGTGCCTGCTACCAAGCATCCAATGGCATAGTTAAAGCAGGCAACGAATAGACGAGCCCACCAAGATGACAACATGCATAAACCACAAATACTACCTTAATTTTGAAGATGCATCATTAGTCGCACCAATTAGATTCTCCGGCCATTTTGTCTTTCAGCCTACAATCCTGTGGTTAAAAATTGTGCAGTAACGACTATGCTAATCTTATGGTTGGGATTAGTTCGATGTAGTAATGGTATGGGCCAGATCTTGTTCTGTTGGCTCGATTATTATCAGGCTCTAGTACAAATGTCTACCAGACAGTTTGTTGCAATGGGTTCAACCCTTGTGATGACGGAGATCATGTTATCAGGGGTGCACATGATCTACATGGCAGTGGGGGCCATGGTCTAGTCCCACGGATATTGAGTGGCTGTCGCCCACGAAAAATATCAGTTTGGTCACCTTTGGTCACATGTAGGGCTGTCAATCCGGCCCTTTAGAGAGGGGGCCCGGCCCAACCCGGCCTGCAAAAGCCTTCAAAACGAGGGCTTATTTTTTTCATCTAAAGCCTGAGGGTAGGGTAGAGTTCTATTTTTAAAAGCCCGCATCTAGAGGGCCGATCTTAGACTTGACTAATCAGGCCCGAAGGGGCCAGGACCGGCCCGCTGTTTATTAAATTTTAATATAAAATATATAATATACACAAGCCTTTTGGGCCTATTAAACTTTTTGACAAAAGCCATGTATATGCTACAGCTAAGTGTTTTTCACTTTTTACTTTGTGAGAAATTATCAAAATACCTAGCCAACAGTTAGAAAACAGTAACATTTGAGGGGCATTTTCATCTTTTAAAAAATAAAGCCCTAAATGTTATTGTATATAAGCAACTCTCTCTCATCGACAAAGGTAAAAAGAAAAAGTCCTAAATGCTCATATGCCCTAAACGCCACCACCAATGGTTTAAAAAAAAGTTTTTAACTCCGTCATGCTACCTTTTGCATTGCATTGCCGATCCCTAGCCCGGATAAAGGAGGAGGGTTTGTATAAGGTTGGTTAGTGGTTGTGGTATAGGCTGTTGTATATAAAAGATTTATTTCCATTAAAGAAAAAAATTCATCTTTCTTTTGGCCCTGGCTCGGCTCTAGCCCTTGAGGGTTGGATAAGGACCTAAAAATTATAGGCCCGCCGTAAAAATTGAGGGCCTTTGCTCAATTAGGCCCGGTCCGCACATGTGAATGTAGGATAAGGGCTTACCTAAGCCCGGCCCGGGCCCGGCCCTTTGACAGCCCTAGTCACATTTATGGACTCCGTGAGGAATACATATGCTTTGAGGATATAATTGTCAAAATCCTCAAAATGAAAATCTCCTCAAAATGAAAATCTCCATTGGCTCAAAACCTGCATGGATTTATAATTGTCAAAGGTGGATTAAATTTTCACGGGTACTTTAGGGATAAGAGATGAAAAGTGTTTGAAGATTTGATTACCAAGCATCACCAAGATAGACCAAAACATAAGAGTGGCTCTACTGTGGCTCAGTTCTCCAATACCTCGTGATCTGTCCAAATGTCAGACAAGGGGCTGCCGTGTTGACGCAGCTGGAACCTGATACATAGGAATCATATTCCCATCTGATTACTTCCGTTCATTTTATTTTAACATGAATATGACATGCAAAATTAGAACATCTTGTTAATACATGATACACCAGTTCAATGCTCAGACCTGAGATGGATTCATCATTAAGTATTTAGATCCATAAGGCCTCGGGCCAAGTCTGTCTTTTTTGAGCACGAGGCGTGCTTGGGAAGTGGGCCTCACCAAATGCGAGGGCTCCTGAATTGACCATCCATCAAAACCTGGATAATGTGAGAGATTGGCATATAAAGAAGGATTTTTGTTTTGAGCATGTGATAGGGTACATAGTAATTAATATCTATAACATGGATTTTCTGTAGATGGCTAACCATCAATGCCATCGCCAGCATGTAACTTGTATGGCCTTATTGGCCAATGGACCTCACAACCCCCCACATGTACTGATTTATCAATAAAATAACCATGTGCAGGTTGCTGGTTTTTCAAGATTTTGGGAGGCCAATAGATAATCTAGTCTAGCGATCATGTGAAATTCCCAACAGTGAATTTTAATTCTCAAGTTGGATTCTCTAGTAAGGTTTAGTTGGATATCAGCCTATCAGGTTGGGGAACCATCCATTTACCAACGTATGACCAGCGTTAAATTTTAAACGCGCGCGGCTACTTGTAGATAGCCCATTTTTATGGAAGCATATCTCGTCTAGTGGGCCACCTGCTGATTCGTGGTTCACGAGCTGAGATGGGTCGTCTCGTCGGGCTTGCATGTAGTCTGTCGTAGAAATCGTGTGGCCAGCATCCCATTGGACTATGTCAGATTAATTATAAATAGACGATCTCTACTCTTGGCTTATCTTTTCCTGGAGATGTGGAATTTCATGGCAGGATATATAATCTTTTATCTCAAGTGTGACAAGAAAACCCTAGTTAATTCGAATAATCTGATGATCCTTGGCATTCACAAGCCCAGACGTCTGTTTGCAGGAGTGAAAACAATCGAAGTTGAGCTGGTCTAGCTAGGCTCCATCTGGAACTAGCAATCCTACCCACATGAGAATAAATGGTCAAGGTTCTTGGAGCCTACCCATCTCTCTATCTTCCAGGAATTGGATCTCAAGGGAACGATGAGAAGTGGACAAGTATATACAGAAAGCTACGGAGATGGATATTAGGTGTGTTATGTAGTTTTGTTACTGGAGATGATCTCGATTCTCCACGACCTTATTTGTCTTTTTCTTTTCACCTTTTCCAATCGATATCAACTAGAAGTTATCAGCTTTAAGCTAAAGACATCATGCAGCATCACTATTCATGAGGCCAGATAACAACCTTCCACGACCTAAATGCACTAGGTTTGAGAAAGAGAGAGCACTATTCATGAGGCCAGATAACAACCTTCCACAACCTAAATGCACTAAGTTTGAGAGAGAGAGAGAGAGAGAGAGAGAGAGAGGCTATTGTTGGATTCTACTTTAACATCTAAACAGAAAAATAAAAATGATCTAAGGAGGTAACAATCCAATACAGAATACAAGATGAGAGAGAATAGTGTGGTTCTGAGATGAATAAGTTGGAAGGAAAAATGTCCAAGACGGTCACGTGACGGGCAACCAAGGATTCTCAGGAGCACGTGACGCTTGAACCGAGTCCTTTGCCCTCGCAATCTCACACCCCAACCAGTCACTGCCTCGATCCCTGTACGAGTCCAGTTCCCTCTTTCGCCGAACCAACGGAGCACTCATGCTCTCATACAAACAAGAATACGGATGGCATCTCAACTGTGCATTTCCTTACCAAGGCTCAATCCATAGAAGAAGTTTGTGGGGATCATAGAAGAGTAACGTCAGGATTGAGCGCAGGTCATCCTTCAAATTTGAACTGGTCAAAAGCATCGCTGGCAGCCCATGCAATTGTCTCATGTTGGCGGTGTTTGGTAACTCTACTAGTAAAGCGAAATCGTGAAATTAATAGATAAGAAAAGACGTTGGGTCAAATAAAAAAGTGGTGTTTTTTACCATCATCATCATCATCATCATCAAAGCCTTATCCCAACCATGTTGGGATCAGCTAGCATTTTTTACCATTTAATGAAATGAAAATACAGCTTTTAAAATTTTTCTCTTAATAAAACAATGGCCGTTTGTTATTTGGTGGTATGGAAAAGTACCTTTTGACTTTTTTGATAGAAGGTAGAGATTTTTTTTTTTTTGGAATTTTACACTTTTTTATTTGATCCATTTTCCTTTATTGTCTCTTGAAATGACAATTCACCTTACTTCATTTGTAAAGTGAATTAAAGTAAATAATTATTTTAACAGATAAAAAAGAAAAGGCTCTCATAAAAACAAGTACAAAATCTCACAATAAAATCCATCTTCTCGACTTTTTGTTATTTTGTTGCATGTGAAGAAACTTTTTTGACAATCTTTTTTTTTTTTTTTTTGATAAAAAGGGGTTGTGTTATCTTTTAGTGGAATGAGAGATTGACTGTTTGATTTTTCGTAAAAATAGAAAAGGTTATTTTTAAGATTTTATATTTTTTGATGAGACCTTCTTCTTTTCTTGTTACTTAAATTTACTTTACAAGTCAACTAAGGATAATTAATCTAACCATATCATGCTAATTCAAGAGTAGCTAAGTGCTGAGGCTTCTAAAGAATAAACCAACGATCAATCCTCGTTGTAGCACTAATAGAGAGGGAGTTTGGTGAGTGGGTGGGTGTGTGTGGATTTGTGAGTAATTACTATAGGAGAAGGAAAGTTTTCAGAAAAGTATAAACTTTCATTTCAGATTTGAGTATTTCAAAAAAGTGTAAAAGTTTTTCACAATTATGTCCCATAAAGTCCTCTCCATTATATTTTTTGAGAAATGATAGAAATGCCTTTCTCTTATACATAATTTTATCTTTGGATGATCATAACAATTTAATGAAGCTAGTATTTTAGTCATTTGGAATCTCCTTTTTTAACCATCCATGCAAAAAATTAGCTCATTTCAGCTGGACTTGATGATTCATCTTAGATGATTTATTAAAGAAAATTTTGAAAAAATGAAATAAGGGTATTTTTGCCATTTTTCAATTTTATGGAGAGAACTTCATTGAAAGAGTTGTTAAAAAAAATTTAAACTTTTTTAAAACATTGAAATATTCATGCTCCATGCTTTTTTGAAATTAAGCCAAAAGCTTTATACTTTGCTAAAAATCTCCCCTCAAAAAATTCTAATTATAGCAAAACTTAAATTCAATGAGACTTTCCTCTACGATAGAATAAAGTAGGACAATGATACAATAATTTTCATCGAGATTGGGCCCCACATTGATTTAGAGCCCATTTGATAAGTTTGGTTTATATGAAATAGAGTTGATTCAATAGACCTGTTTGAAGTAAAACAATTTCAAATGGGCCATTTTACAAATGAGTTGCTTGGTATGTTTCTTTTAATTAGAAGAAAACAAAACTTTTTTTTTTTTAACCTAGCCAAAGGGCTACGACTTAAACGAAGAGTTTGTACACAAGGGAAGAAAGCCTACAAAAGTGTGAAGGAAGCCAGCACACGGTGGGAAGAGATAACATACATAAGGCAGCGAGGTAAGAACACACACTTTTTTATCACTAGGGCAAGAGGGTAGTTTTTGAAGAAAGCAAACCTAAAATTGCTAAAAGATCATATGGATGAAGTTCTCGTGTAGGAGTATAGGCAAACTTATCATATATTAAAAGACTTATGTTGAAGAAGTAATTTTTCATTACTTTTTTTTAATAAAAAGACAAAAAAAACTTAAAACTAATTGAGTTAAACATTCACATTTTTTAAACGTAAAAGCTCAAATTTCATAGTTGATACTTTAGCTAAGCAAGGGGTTGACAGAGTTGAGTTATTTGGGGGTACAATGCTCTTGTACCTCTTTGTACTTTATTTATTATATGTTTCTTCATTTTTTTATACTTAGTTTTTTTTTTAATGAATTTTCTCTTACTGATTAAAAAAAAAGGGACTGATCAAATTAACACAAAAGACGGGCAAATGACACCTCATAGTGATACATTTTCACTCCCGTGCACAAACAATCAAAAGTCAAATGGGACATGCTTGAAACAAAAAGACCTCTGCATTGTCTTTTTACCCGTTTCCCCGTTTTAGACCTGTGGGGTTGTTAGTCCCTTTCAAATTGTCTTTCGTGGGCCCTAAACTAGAAAAGAGGAAATAATAGAGTTTTTTGGACTTAACCAGATGTGGTTGAGGTTATTGGTTTATATACAAATTGGCTGTAATCTGTAACCCAAAACTTAAAGGAGAAAGTGAACCCAAAGAAAAGTCGAGTTTCTTGCGGGTGGACGGTGGCAATTTTTTCAAACTACTTAAATTTCTGTGTGATTTTTTTTCTTTCTTGTGTGGCTTAATTGATTGTCAATTGCATTGTTTCATGCTTATGTGCACAATAAAATTTGGGCTACCGATAATCATGTGCAATCTGTAGTTGGTTTTTAAAATTTTCAGTCACGGAGAGAATTTGAAGAAGTAACTTTCAGAGAAGCTGAATTTCAGTCCTCAAGCAAATTTTAGCAGTTTGGCAACCCAACTGCAAAGTTGGACCGGTCCATTTTTTGTCATTTGATCTGTTTGTAAATTTTCAATGCAACTATTTGAAGTGTGAATAGGTGACGATTGTCCAACCAATATATGAAACCGTAGATTGCGCAGATTTTTCCAGGAGGAGATTGATTGCCAATGAAATGCAATCCCCTAAGCTTGGAACCCCAAGGGCACAGTTTGTGGAATAGAACTAGGAATGTAATATGTACAACAGTCCGGATCCTCTATGCTTTGCCCCACGGTGACAAGGGGACGGTGATTCGTCCACCCCTGGTGATGGCGGGGCACACACTCATATAATATCAATTCTTTGTATAAATGTTTACATGGTGATTTGAAGTGAGACCTCTCCCTGCACTTCTTTTGTCAACTGACATTTCAAGCATCTGAAAGCAAGCAACTGGGCCCATTTTTCTATGTTTTTATATACAGTCCGGATGTGTCCGAACTGAAAACCCCACTGGTGATGTGGCCAGACGATCACTATAAAGGATTTCCTCATAAAATCCAGATTTTTTATATAGGGCCGGCAATACTTTTGACTTCTCTCACAGACCCAACCCTGACCTGATCTGCAAAACCTGACCTACGTCATAAATGGATTTGTTTGCTGTTTGAGAACTCCGACCAAACCATTGTAGGACTAATATGCTCACCTTCAGGTTCGGATGCCAACTGGAAAGGACAACTCGACATAAATCATATTGCTAATATCATAATGAAGGGGACCACCTCGTATGTAAATAAAACTTGAGGAAATGCTATTAGAAGAGATGGTATTCAATCTTAACCATTTGGAGTAGGTGGGCCCCATAATGAGCTGCCCACATCCCACTTTTCTATGCTCCATAATAATTAGGTTTCCTTGTGACTTTTGCCAGCCACCGATGCCTACACAATTTCATGGTGATAAATAGAAACGGCTAGTTCTATTTGCATGGAATTGAACATGTTTTTCTTTTTCTAGGTAAACAGGAATTGGACATGTTATAAGGAAGCATATTTAAAAGGTGGAGTGGTAGAGACTCTGAATTTAGAGGACATAGTTTTCTAAGTTAATGGCAGGGTATTTAATCTCCACCCACCCAAAGAAAGATTATTTCGTGGGCATTTGTAGATGTTTCGCTGCTTTTGATGTTATTTTGCTCATCTACAATTTCCACACCCAAGTCCCAGCTCACACATTCTATCTAAATTCATGATCAATAGAGCTAGATGGAAACTGAACCTAGTTGTTTACAAATGGAGGGAGGTGTCTTACCATTGGATTAACAATTGAACGACAAAAATGGCCTCTTACCTTGCCAAGGTGACCATGGGAGACCTTGGTAGCCTACGGTGCACGCGAGCATTGTGGCCAAGCTGTCTCACCTGCCCATATAATCTCAAATCCCTTACAAAAAAAGGGCAGGGTCCGGCCCAAGGTAGAGATTGGCACTTTTCTGTTTATTCATTCTACTTTACGTACCTGATTTTGATTTGATTCTCTCTTGTTTCTATCTGCAAAGGCAGCCCTTTCTTTCTGATTGGAAGTTCGGAACATTTCTCCCACGACAACGGGACGGGGCTCATGTCACGTTACCGCAACAAAACTCACATCACGACACTCACATTTGCAGCAGAAAAAAGAAAAAGTGTGAGTCCTTGGGCTGCATCTTCTCACAATAAATTCTCCAGCTAACTACAACTGCAATGCCCTCATTTAAACTATCCACCTCCACCTACTTTTTCAAAACGCCTCTTCTCCGCCTCCTTCATTTATCTCCATCAATACCTTCTTCTTCTTCTTCTTCTTCTTTCACTTTCCATCAATTAGGGTTTTCCACTGCAATCCCTATTCATCATCCATCGTCTTCCCGACCTCGATTCCTTTCAGGTAAGCAGATTCTCTTCATTTCTCGACCTCTCTGCCTGTTCTTCATTCGCCGCTCCCAAGAAATCATCAGAAGTTGAAGCAGTTTGTCGAAATCTCTGTGTCTCTACTCTTGATGTTTCTGTTCAACTTCCTTCTCGTATCTTTTCTCATTTGTGATGGCAAATGGTGATATGATACTGAATGATGAAATGAATGGATCCAAGAACAGCAAGATCAATGACACATGCTAATTGAAAGAGGCATGAATGGTGAAACAAATAAGCATCAGCATGACACATGCTGGGATGTGTCTTTTCGCCTTGGAAAAAGTCTTCTGAAAGCGAATATCTTAGCTTCTTCTAGGCAAAAAGATGGTTCCCATTATCAGCAATATGGAAGTTTTAGAATAATTAACTATTGTAATTCAAGCATTTTAGTCAAAAGAAGGATGGTAACACCACATTTTTCATGTGGATTCTGCAAATGTGGAAATAGTGCACTGATTGTTCTCTTATGCATTTTATCAAACACTTTAGGATCGTCTTTTGCATTCATGGAGGTGGTCAAAGAAGCTGCTAGGCAGGGTTCTGCAGCGCATGGAAGTATAGCTTTGAGGGTTGAGCAGCAGAGTTACAGCTATTTTCAACTCATCTTATCGGCCTGGAAGATTTCCAACTTATTGCGCAATAGCGACTTCAAAAATGTGCGTAGCATACTTATAATTTCTCATCTATTTGTTGAAGTTCTGCATAATTCTATTCCGTTGTAGCAAGAACATGTAAGTTACTAGTGAATCAGGACATTTGATGTGTGCCGATGTTGCATTCTTGAAGAATTATGGGGCACCCACGTTCGACTGTGGGACTGATCAGATGAACACTTTGGATCTCTAATGTGGGTACCAGTTGTATGGAATGGATATGTCACGACTCACGATCATATGTAAATCTGGGTTCATAGACACTCCTGTCCTTTTTGAGCAGCATCTTTAATCTTTGTTTTTTGTTCGACGTGTAATCTAATTTGCACAGCCTAGTTCTATCCATTACATGTTTCCTTTCTCTCTCTCTCTCTCTCTCTCTCTCTCTCTCTCTCTCTCTCTGTTATTTTGTTTTCACATTTATGTCTTTCCTCCTTTTCCCAGAAGCAAGAAGTGAATGAAAAAGTGATTACCTCTCCCTTGGGAGGAAAAGGACATCTTGAGGGTGCTCGGATAGGAATTGTAGCAAAACCTTCAGCTGAGTTTGTTGCTGGGTTACTGGGGACTTGGCTTTCTGGAGGAGTTGCGGTTCCCCTTGCACTTAATTATCCAGAAGCAGAGCTCTATCATGTGATGAATGATTCGGTTTGTCCTGATTCATCCATCTGTTTTTACTTATGTATTTTTTTTAATATTATTGGAATATTAAGAAGTGATAGATCAAGAACATTTTTGTTCATTTTTGTTATTGTAATACCAATGTTATATTATTTTTAGACTTTTCTTATGCATGTATCTGTGGGTTTGCAATTATCTGACAGAAGCTCCTTTTTTTATCTAGCTTTTTGAATGATAATATATCTGAGTTCCATGCTATAATTTATAAATTTTCATGACATGCATTTGGAAATTTACGTCAGAAATCTGGTCACTGAAGTCCTTGCATTAGAGTTTCTAAAGTTAAATCATAACTGCTATCTGGATAAGCTTACACCAACCTGTCAATTGGAGTGCTTTTACGGGCCTTAGAGACTCGAGAAAGATCATTAAAGAAGTCCATGAAATTTAAAATTAAACTGAAAGTGTTAAATTATTCGCTGCTTTTGGGAAGAAATGATCTTTAGTATTTTAAGACACTCTTTTGCTAATTGTGGCCGTCCATGATGATGGCATTTTTTTCCTCTTTATGCTGATTAAGAAGAAAATCTTTGGTTTTCTCTTTTTCTTCGTTTACATATAATAAACTAATTTCTAGCTTCTGTAACCTACTCTTTCTTTTCTTGTTTGAATCATTGTAATTTGGTCAAATCAACTTGATAAGAGACGTGACTCATGGGACAAGAAATTCATGTATGTAACATAATTCTTCTTTATGATATCTTTGTGCTATAGTGATTTTTATAAATTATAATATTTTTTCTGACCAGGAAAAAATGGATTCTCTATCTATTTCATTTTTAGGATATTTCTGTGATTCTGGGAACTGAAGAACATCGAGAACTCATGGAGAGTGTCAGTAGTAAATGTGAATCTCACTTTTCTCTTATTACTCCTGTTCCCGATGCCTCATCAAATGTGAGTGCAGGAGAAATCCAAATGGCTGATTTCCTGGAAGAAATTGAAAATCCTAAAATAGCAGGTGATTTAAATTGTGATGGCTTATGGTTTTCTTTTATCAAGATTTAAATGAAACTAAGGGGAAATATTTGTTCTGTAGGCGATGATCCTGCATTGATCGTGTATACAAGTGGTACAACAGGTAAACCTAAAGGGGTCGTGCACACACACAAAGGCATTGAGGCACAGGTGCTTATCTCAATCAGTGTTCCAAGGCTTGATCTTTTACTTCCATGTACTTCGATTTGATACTTTTGGACATGCATGTATGTTTGAGTTTTAGAATCTATATATGGATTCTACATACTTTTGGACACTTTGGTTCCAATGCAGGTCCAAATTCTGACAGAGGCCTGGGAATATACATCAGCTGATCAATTTTTACACTGTCTACCCTTGCATCATATCCTTCAAAGCTTATGGATTTCTAAGTTCATTGTTCATTAAAATTCAGTATCTATTTGATCCTTGACCTGTACTTTACACGTGCATGGCCTTTTCAATGCTCTACTTGCCCCACTTTATGCTGGTTCAGTGGTAATGCTCGCACAATAAATGCTTTACTGTTTCATTTTTTTTTATCCTTTTTCAACCATATACTTGATGCAGTCAGACTCTGCATCCTGTGGCTTTGTCCTTAATAATCTATTTGTGATTTCAGGTTGAGTTCATGGCGAAATTTAGTGTGAGGGGAATCTGGCAAAGATGGCGCGAATCATACCCAAAAGATGGAAGCAAGGTGGATGGTGCTATTACTGTATTTACTGGAGTAAGTAAAGTCACTCATTTGACAGATTTTCCATGATTGTTTTCTTTATTATGTGGACAATAATCTTGATTATTTCCTTTTGTCTAGCATCTTAGATGCTTAAATTTGATATTGTTACCTTATATATGCACTTTTTGCATGCAGTACTGTCGCAAAGTTGCTGGTATGGGATCATCTTTATCCTTTCATAGTTTCTCTAAAAGGATTAAAACTGAACTGTTATGACAACTGGATTTTGTTTAAAGAAAAATTATGAAGACATTTGATCATCGAAGGGGATTCTGGGATCTTAATAGGCTACTAGTTAGAGAGAAGCACTGTGGAACTTGTTCCTCATCCTGAAGAAAGTCTGGGCCACAACTTCGGAATTGAGCTGTGAATTGAAACATTTTTAGGGAAGATGATGATTTTGTGGATAGATTGACAAAAGAGGGAGTTGAAAATTCCAATTAAGTGTTAAATATCTTGATGCATTCCTTGAGGCTATTTGTGGGGGTAACAGTATAACAACAGTCACAGGAGCCTGTACTTGACTTTGTGTTTTAATCTTTTAATATAACCTTTTGTATTAACTTTTGCATTACTGATGAAAAGAAATGCTATAGCTACTGATGCTGTTTTATTTTAAAATGGACACTGGATAAGTAATTAATTCCAATTGTTAAGGAACTTAAAATCTGGCGTTTAAATGAACTGCAAGTAGCCAAAATCACCTAACAGGGTGATGTTTCTACTTCTGTTCTTCACCTCGTGTGTCGACCTCATGATGGCATTCTTTTTTTTTTTTGTTTTCCTTGTATATTCTTCCCTGTATTCTGATTCAGAATGGGCTGCATGTCTAAAAAAAGAATTATGGGTGACATGATCTGATGTGATCATGGAAAACTCGGCAGTCTGACTAAACGTACAGGCTTATAGGATCCCTGGCTAATGCTCTTGGTCAGTATTGTTATAAATTGCCTGAGGTCACAGTAATTAGCCCTTCATTCCACTGAATGGAAGAGGTCATTAGTTCCATTAAACTTTGGCTTCTTGGTAAGATAACATCATAAGAAAGTATTATGGAATATTAAGTAGGTGCGTGCTTTTATAATGCCCTTATGAGTTGTAATGCCTATGTAGTGGCAGTTATTGCCCATTTTTCCTATTAAACTGTTGACATTTATGTGCTTTTGGGATGTCTAGGTTCCAACAATGTACACTAGGCTTTTACAAGGTTATGAAGCAATGGATCTCGAA
The DNA here is from genome assembly GCA_037013555.1 of Sextonia rubra. Classification (NCBI taxonomy): domain Eukaryota; kingdom Viridiplantae; phylum Streptophyta; class Magnoliopsida; order Laurales; family Lauraceae; genus Sextonia; species Sextonia rubra. The sequence continues at coordinate 10,710,970 of JASUAD010000001.1, read as the reverse complement.
TTACAAGCTGCATCAGTCTCAGCTGCACAGCAGTTGCGTCTTATGGTATGCATTAACTGCTGAGTAGCATTAAGTCCTGCCTTCATCACTTCATACATGATTCTCAACATCACTAGTTAGATATATAATTTCAAGTTCTTTTGCTTTTTCGCACCTAAACTTTGATGTTCATATCTGAATGACACAGTCCACAATCCTACACTGTAAGAATTCATTTCAGAAATGCCAGCTGTCACTCTTGAGTTTTTTTTTTTTCCAACCGTTGTTTGAGAGAACTTTCCGCAAGTATATACTATGAAGTTCCTGTGGAATGCAATTATTCTTATGGCTATTTTAGGGAAAAGCAATTATTTATGATGTTACCTCTGCAAATTCCTGATACATTTAAACACATGAGATTTGTTTCACCATGACCACGTCTATCACTCTGTCCTCTGTAAATGGAAGGTGACATCTAGTCTTTCTGAAGACTTGCTCTCTCACCTTGCTCTTCTTGCATTGCTTGAAGAGGATAACGGTTAAGTCGAATGGGGAAGTTTTTCAATCCAGATTAAAATCTAGTTGGGGGTCGCCAAATATTTGTTTACTCTCAAAAGTATTACCAAAATTTTCTGTGTTTTTAATCTTTTAGTTTAATAACTTCAATTGTAGCAAAGCCATTAACTCTGACATCTATGGTTTGCGGTAAGCAAATTGGAGAGATTACCGACTGAAATTTTGGTTATTCATCTTTCCAGATGTGTGGTTCATCAGCACTTCCCTATCCCGTTATGAAACAATGGGAAAGCATAACAAGCCATCGCCTTTTGGAGCGCTATGGCATGACCGAGGTGTGAATCTAATTGAAGTTCTCCTTCTAATCTGCAGGGCCACTTATGTACTTTTTCTTAACTATCTACTTAGCGAGTACTCTGGCTACTTTATAGTTTTTCTTAACTACACACTTAAAGAGTACTCTCATTTTGGTTACTTTTGGATCGATGTTGTTACAGTTTGTCATGGCATTATCCAATCCTTTAAGAGGAAATCGTAAGGGGGGTACTGTTGGCAAACCACTTCCGGGTGTGCAGGTCTGCATGAACTCCAGATTGAATTCTTATTGCTTATAATTCATTTAGTTTCTGGTTTGGTGGAAGTGCAAAGCATGTCCACAAGTAATTGTAAGCTGGAACATTGAGTAACCATGGCAAATTTCATTTCTTTTGTATTTAGTCATGTGCAGAATGCTTCACTTTGTTGGTAGGTGAGCAAGAGGTATTTTACCATCAAAGACATATAACTGTTATCCAACTGAATTGGTTTCTATGTTGCATGAATTGTTTAAAATGAGCAACATACACGTGTAGACATATCTGACACGACCACCATGTTGGAATTTTCATGGATCCTCTTGTCACTAATTTGAACATATTTTCTAGATGAAATCTAACATGGGAAATGTCTGCTATTTTATTATTTGGACTAGATGTGTACCTCTTTTTATGAATTTTCACTTATCAGTTTTTATTTTTGAAAATTTGTTTATATTATTTGGGTGTTTCACAATCCATGAATACTTTGTTTTTGGGTTCACTGGAATGGAACCTTGTACCGATATCAGATTCCTACACATGTACTGACACTTGCAACTTACATTGGTTTGGGTTTGTATGTTATGCAGTTATGACTACTTGATCTCCCTTAAATACTAAACTGCATATGGACATATGTTGTTATTGATTCTTTTTTGGGCTTATGCATTTTCTTTTTCTCACATGAATTTGAAAGGATCTTAAATTTGCACAAGTTAACCAACTGGATTGAGTAATGTTTGCTGCTGAATTTTGTGCTTCAACTGCTGGATTTTTTACATCAATTATATCAGAACCTGTTCGAGTGTAAGTGCTGCATTCAAATCTTGAGTTTCCTATCCTAGATTTGCATTAACTTGGTAGAGTATATTTTTTTTGTAACACATTAACGTGGTAGAGTTAGAAGAACTTTGGTCTAGTTCAGGCTTCGTTCAATGTTGGACCAGCTGATAAGGGATGGTCAATACCATTACTGATTTTCCTCTGTGATGACATTCATTAGAACTTTTTCATTCTTGATTTGATACCCATTAGGTCTTTTAATAAGTCAATTTTCCTTTATCGTTAAAAGAAAAAGCATGCAAATTGATTTCTCTGCATTTTTTTTTTTCATTCTTTATTGACTTTCGGAACAAGGATTTTTTTATTTTTTCATTTATGGATATTTCTCATATGCATTTCTTGTTGTATTATGACTAGGTTAAAATACTTGAAGAAGAAGAGAGTGGAAGTGATACAATGGGGGTTGGAGAGCTTTGTGTTAGAAGTCCTTCATTGTTTAAGGAATACTGGAAACAACCTAAGGTATGTTCTAACAACTTAGCATTCTCAATTTCTCATGTCTCAAAGTTTTAGAACTGATCTTATCACAAATGTCATTTGTAGGCCTTGCATGTCAAGAATTTAATTTTATTATTTATTTATTTTTTTTGTCTTTCTATTGGTATGTATTGACTTGAACCCAGAACATCAAGGTCACAACAGTGGGCAACTTCCACTGTGCTAGTGGCTCTTGTCAAGGATTCATTATGAAGAAAATATGACTCTCAACTAATAATAAGTTACATAATTGCGTGAAAGCGTTTGAACATATTTATTTATTTATTTGCTTTGGTAAATACGCATGCGCGCACGGACACACTCCCGACCAAAATCCCTCACCATTAGTGCTACAACCTGGGATCAATTCTTGATTGTTTCTGTGGAGAGGAGTTGCCTCACCACCAAGCTGCTAGTGGATTGGCTGTTTGAAAAGAATTTTGTGTACACTTGTTTTGTATTTCTGGTGGATTATGCATTTACTTCATGATATTGTTCTTCACATCCATACAAGGGTCCAGTAAAGGAAATGTACATACAAGGGTGTGCGCATATATTTTGTGCACATTTGTTCTCCTTTTGGCACAACAATGGTAGCATGCATATGTTTTGTGTATGCATCCACATGCTTGTGTTATGTATAGTTGATTAACTCTAATCACATTATAACAGTAACCTAATATAATACAAATTTAATCTAATGATAATCTAGGACAAACGTATTTTCATAATTACCAATTAACATCCACACTACAAATAAACCTGCTGTCTTTTTTTTTTTTTTTTGCTGATTGGGTGAGTGGTGCACAACTTGTGAGCAACCTACCTACCATGGACCGATCATTGGGCAGCTGGGTGAGATGAGACACCCTTGCCACTTGGGTGTCTCATGTTTTTCGCTGTCTCTTAACATTGGCAATGTCATGATGTCCACTATCCTGAGATGTTTATAGTTGTCTACAATTTATAAACTTGTTACTGTTATAGAGAAAAGTATCAGGTGAAGGGTAAAAAATGGATTAAACACATGCACAGGTAACTTCCAAGATGTCCCATCTGTAGATAGTTTAATTTCATAATTCATATATATAGTTCAAAAGAATTATTATTATTTACAGACTCAGAAGTACTGATGTGAGTTTATGCACGAAAGAAAACAAGGAAATAACATATCAAAGCTGATTAAGTAGGGCTTTATCAAACATCCAAAGAAGTATCGTACTCTTGTTATGTTGAATATTTCTCTCAGTTAAGGTGACAAAAGTACTAATTGAGCTTTGTATATTTCCAGATGATGTGTCTATTATTTTGAAAATGAGGCTTGAATAGTGTGGCCTTCGGCTGGGTATACAAATTAGTGCAAGTGAATAGTTTGAAAAAAGGGAATTATTGCAAAAAAGACGCTGGAGCCATTAAAATTCAATGGATATTTTTCTTGTCCTCCACTTACTTTTTTGGGTTTTTGTTTGTGATAATTGTCTTAGGTAACAAAGGAATCATTTATTGATGGTGGGTTCTTCAAAACAGGAGATACAGTGAGAATGGATGAGGATGGATATTACATTATATTGGGACGTAAGAAAACATCATTCCTGATGCAATTAATTTTATTTTGCAATAGGTTGTTTAGTTTGATAGGAGATGTTCTTTTTGAGACAATGCACTTTAACAGTGTGTTTCCCCGAAGTTGTAAGGACATTTCCAATATTTCCTGTGGGAACCTAACTGATTGCAATGTATTGATCAGTGAATATTTGCCATCAGTCAAGGGTATGGAAAGTACAAATTCTGCTGAATAATTGAACTGGATAACTGTCATTGAATCATAACCATCTTTGAAGACAACTGTCAACCAGTTATATTGCAGTGAGAGTTTCACCACAACTGACATTGTGGGGCCCACTTCTAGCAATTGCACACATAGTAAATGGTTGAATATAAGGAAATGCTATTTGGATCGAATTTCAATGGAGAGGTGGCCTAACCACTTATTTTGCTTGCTCTTGATTCAACAATTATGATCATCAAATTAAAAACAAAATTTAGGCCATATGTAATTTGCAATACAGCACATGCAACTGGCTGAAGTAGCCCAACAGCAGGAACCAGCGGTTGTACTTTATCATTTCTCATCTTTAAATTCCTTCCTCAAGAAATGAAAGTAGTGAGTTGACCAGAGGTCATTTATCTTTCAATTTCTTTTTCTTTTTTTTTTTTTAAATACTGGGGAACAGTTTGGTGCGGTTATCTCACAAGTTCAGATCAGATACAAGATCACCATTTGTTACTGTATATGTGGAGTTGTTCACTTGTTTGTACATTATTAGTTCACTTTCTACTTGCTCGTATTGAAGTGACAATTATTCTTTAATTACAATGGTCAGGTACAAGTGCTGATATCATGAAAGTAGGTGGATATAAGTTATCAGCATTAGATATAGAAGCAGTACTTCTAGAGGCAAGTACATATTGTCATAATTTGTATTTTTAGGATATTCTGTGTGATTTCAGCAAGATGTTAATCAGTATTGATCTTCCACCATAAATGTCACAGGATTGACTATAACCATAACTTGAGATCATACCCTCCCTGGACATAGCTGTATTCCATCATTGTTGTCATCATCATCAAAACCAATCCATCTATCAGGATTGGCTTTGTGACCTCTACTTACATATGAGAATTTATAAATATGGTCTCTCCCATAACATCATCATTCATGACCACCATCGTTGTCATCAAAACACTATTTCATCGGCTTATTGAGTTATACTGTCACTCTCTCTTAGCCTTACCAATGACACATTTTTCCTTTTTGTTAATTAGTGTTTTTTGTCTCTTTTTTCCTTTTTAACATTTTGTAAGGATTGTTCATTAGTTGATGCTGTGGTGTAAACCTGTTAGTTTAGACTCTTGACACTTGCATACTAAGAGTGGAGCTGTCTCAATGGCTTTAATCAAAATCTTTTTCTAATGGGCAGCACCCGGCTGTGTCAGAGTGTTGTGTGGTAGGCTTACCAGACAGCGACTATGGGGAAGCTGTATGTGCTGTAATTGTCCCAGAGGTGGATGCAAAAAGACAAGAAGAGTTCAAGCCCGCTATCAGCTTGGAAGAACTTCGCACTTGGGCCAAGGATAGACTGGCTCCTTACAAGGTTTTACAGTCTCCACTTTCCAGTATCAGTTATTTTGGTTTTCTTCTATACATTGCAAGACATGAAAACCTTGTGATTTCTCTGCCGCTGGAGTCTCTCTTTGGCTGTTCCAGCAAATGTCCTGTGGATAATGAATTCTGGAATGCTTTGCTAATGACTACTTCCAGGGGCTAGAAGTCGGTGATTCATTCTTTTTTTCTCGTTTTAAAGAGAACTGTCCTTTGGGTAATGAATTCTGGATTTTATTGCCAATGACTACTTCCAGGGGCAAAAAGTCAGCGATCCTTTCTTTATTTTCTTGTCTCAAAAGCAACCTTTTTCTTTATTTTCTTGTCCTAAAAAGCAACCTTTTTTAACATCTCTCTCTCTCTCTCTCTCTCTCTCTCTCTCTCTCTCTCTCATTTGGGATGTAAATAACCAAGTTCCTTTGACAGATACCAACTCGATTGTTCTTGTGGGAGTCTCTTCCTCGAAATGCTATGGGAAAGGTAAATCCGTCTGAAAGTTTTGAGAAGATATCTTTTCTAGCTAGAGCCAACTGTCAGTAATTGGATTCAATGTCGCCAAATATTCATTCCAGGTGAACAAGAAGGAGCTGAAGAAAATGCTGCAATGATTAAAACCTTGTGCCTCATGATTGCGCCGTGGCAATTTTTATTCTACAGGAAAATATATATATGTAAAATTGAAGAGCCAGGGTGTTAAGACGATTGCTTCGCAATCTGCTTCACCTCTTTAAGTCTGTTATTCATTCCATAGTGCTATGTTCTGTACTTGTTAAATTGTTCTCCTGTAGCTTAATGCAAGCATGGCAATCCGCTTCACCTCTTTTGGTCTGTTATTCATTCCATAGTGCTATGTTCTGTACTTATTAAGTTGTTTCCCTGCAGCTTAATGCAAGGAACTCGAATGGTGAATTTGAGTTTAGAAAAGAGCTTACAATATGTTAATTGCAACTTGTTGTAACCGCATTCTCTCTTGGATCGTTTGAATTCAAGGAGTCTTCGCTAAACAAGACAGATAAATTGTAACTGTTGATGTTGTATATCGTCTTGCCCTGAACTTGTAAAAGTAGGGCCTGTGGTTCAGCGGTTATGAAGCTTCCCCTGATACTCTTTTTTAGTATGTAAAATCTGTGCCCCCTATGTATTCATGATGTGCCCCTGCTGTATCAGTCCAGGTGTCTATTTGCCGCAATCGACTAATGATCCATCGTGGACGCATCAAAGTAAATGGCCAATTTGATGGAAAGGGATAAGTCTGTCAAGAAAAAACCAGGTGGATAGAAGTCTAGTGGACGATACATTGTCCATGCCGTAGTGCAATCATGATGGCCATATGAGGCATGTAGTGAGCCGCGTCTATTGGACCTATCATTTATCTGGAAAACGAAAGTGTTATGTACATCCATCTACATGGTTTCTCAAGGTGCAAACCTGGGCAACTATCTTTTCTCGCCCGTTGACTTACCTCATCCAAGGTCTACTTTACTTTCCTTCCAGCTCCATACGTTGGGTTAAAAAAAAAAAAAAAAAAAGGAGAAGTGAAGAAAAAAACAAACCTCATCGATAAGAAGGGGACAGAATTCAGTGTTAAAGCGTTTGTTGGTTTCAAATCAATATCGTAAATAATTAGAATAGAGCTGAAATTGTTATGAACATTAATGTTTCCTTTTTATTATTACTTTTTTTTTTCATAAGGAATCCATACGTCATCACCGTTATCCTCAGGAATCCGTACGTTACATGTAAAAAAAAAAAATGCAGTTTTTGCTGACTCAAACACTAGGTATTAGGACCACACCATATAACAACTAAACGACACATAACGGTAAATCAACAAAAAAGAAACAACAGATAAACTGGTTTTCCACTCGTCTGGGCCAATCCATGCAAGGTTTAACTCGGAAACACCCGCGACTCCCGTGGCATGTCAACTCTGGCCAGCCCTCGAGGGGCCCGGACCCTCGTGGCCCCCTCCAACATCAGCAACTTCTGTCTCAACAGTGGGCCCCCCGTTGGATTAGGAGGAGGAGGAGGAGGAGTAGGGCAGGAACGCACACAACAAAATTTCAATTCTGCTTCTCCCGCCCGGAAAAATCAACGCCATTATCAAAGGAATCTCCATGAGGATGGCATAAGCGATTATCAGCAACCAAGGTCTCCATACACCGCCATGGTGCTCCGTATGTCTTACCGCAAAGGGAAAGTGTAGGTGGCCTCGCGGAGGGTCGCTAATCACAGCCTCGAGTGCACATTCGATCAGCGCTGGAAAATAGCGTTGAAAATTTGTCAAATCACGTGGAGGGTTGGAGGCCGATGGTGGGTTAGAGGCCATCGGCAGTGGCTTCCAAGTTGGGTTGGAGTACGATAGTGGGCGACAGCGGTACGTTCGAAAATGGGTTGGAGGGCGACGGTGAGTTGGAAGTAGAAGCATACCTCATCAGTGGGCCGGAGGTGACCGCACGCATCATCAGTGGGCCGGAGCCCGCCGAACGCATCATCAGTAAGCCAGAGTTGGAATCAAGAGTGCCGGAGGCGGCCGCACTCGTCTGTGCGCTAGGTGAGCCGAAGAAGACCGCACGCATGAAGCCAGAGTAGGTGGCCACAGGAATCTCTGCAAGAGTCGCTCGCGTCGGTGAGCTGGAGGAGGTGGCCGTAGGAGTCGTTCGCATGTGTGAGCCGGAGGAGGTGGCGACAGTAGTCAGACGGTCAGAGGTGGTCACCAGCGGGTTGTTGCTGGTGCGCCGTTGGGTGCTTTGAGCAGGAGGTGATCGTTCGACCATGGCGAATGTCGAATACGAAGCGCTGTCCATTCGATTAATAGACAAGGTTGGTGATCCGTGATCCGTGCCTTAACAGTTTCGACCAATGGGGAAACGCCGCATACTTGCTTTGCAAATTAAATCTACACCGTTGAGTATCCAAACAAGCAGTGATCCACCCTTCCAGCATTTTAGTTCACTCTCAAAAAAAAAAAAAAAGATTAAAATTGTTTGAGCATTGTAGTATTTTCTAGAAGCTTCGTTCGCGTGGAGGGAGGAAGATGGCGCTGGGCCTACGTTTTCTTAGAGGCCTGACCAGCCTAGTATATTTAACGTACAGAGGTCTATGTACTTTACAAATGACCTAACCGTTGGGACTGATTTATACACCCATGGGCTGAATAATACGCCTGATCATTAAACAAATTAGGCTCAGATAGTCTTCAGCCCAGACTGACGCGGCCTATGAATACTCTCCATCTCTAGTTCCCAATCTTACAAGGTACAACCTACTGCTCCACATGTGCTCATGGCAATGAGGACCAGGGCACATGGATTCTCTTGCTGCTCACACTATCATGATGGGCCCTTGATTTTATGATCTAAAACAATTAGAAGGAACGTACTCCACGAGATTATGAAGAAATTTTGACACCTTGGCAACACCATTCATTGGTTCTGGCCAGCTGCCACAGTAGAGCTCTTTTTAATTTTGGTTAGTTACAGCGTTGGTTCAGGCAAGACAAAGATGAGCACAGGGTCCTTGGGAACCCAATGCCGCAACCAACCCACCTAGTGCCCGAAGACAATGGCATTGTCCTTTTCACTTGGGTCGATGGTGAAACGTCAGCCCAAAATTGTTTGGAGCGGTTCCTGTCTCGGAGTTTTGTGGTAACCGAGTGCGCCAGTTCCTGTCTCAACCTCTTGTCATTTAGATATATGGTTTCACTCAATTGGTTCCCAAGGGATTGGTAAGAAAGGAGAGAAAATGTCTTAATATAAAAATTTGAACTACCAACACTTCAGAATAAGAGATTGCCCACTTGGTTGGAAACTTCACCTCTCACTTGGCTGAGCAGGACAAGTCTTGCTCCTCAATCCTTTTCGAAAGACTTCTTTGTGCAACAAAAAGCTTTACAATTCATGGATTCCTATTACCATGAGACACAAGAATTTTGCATTTTTATCGCTTCCTAATAGGAAATTGATATCATCTCTAAAAAAAAGTTAATACGTTTTTTCTTTCACAAGGACATTGTGTGGCGTGTCACACCAAATAATGGCACAATGGGTTGGAGTAAAAATGAAAACAATTTGACTCTCTATTATGGAATTCTCTTGCTGTGCAATGCGCTTTTAGCAAAAAAGTCGTGCGATTGGGTGCCGGAAACTTTGGCGCCTTGCCGTCCCTCCCTGTTTGGTGTAACAAAGGAAACACTGACTTTTCCTCCCATTTTTGCTTCAGTTCCACACTAGAGAGGGTCCGAAAGTCCTCTCTATAGTGGTAAGAAAACCAGATCCATGGAATACGAAACACCCGCATTGAATCAAAAGATGATTGCAAAGATTCCCCACCATTGTATTTTGTATACAATGAGTGACCCAAATCATGAAGGGTCGGTCCATTGCTCGGGTGAATTACGTCATCCATCATGATGAAGACCATCTTACCCATCTAAATAAAATAAAGTTTTGCCTTTGAATCAAAACTATTTTGATTATGCTGGTTGTGTGTTTTAAACTGTTTATTGTGCATTTCTGATTACTTTATCTTGCATTTTAGTGATTTCGGACTCGGATAGAAAACTGACCTCTTACCTATGATAAAAATTCTCTGATTGAAAACTTATACTCTAATAAGAGCAATACACACTACCCAATTGATCAATTTGTAAGAAATGAAATTCATGTAATAGTTAATCTCATTTTAAATACATGAGTGATTAATCCAAGAGTTTCTATCAGTCGTATTGGATTAAATTGCTTGTCAGTTTACCCTACTGCGGCATCAATGAGCAATGGGCCTAGCACTGTATATGTGGACTTAGTTGTGCCTATTTTTGTGCACATGGTTGATATCTGGGCCACATTTGTAGGCCCATGACGAGGACAGACGGAAGCAGCATTAGGCTTGATCATTTTTGCAGTTTATGGCAATAGTGGGCCTAAATGATCAATGGGTTCTTCTCCGAGCCCATTTTCTGACTTCATTAGAAATGGTACAGGCTAAGGCCTAGTCACATGGCTTCCAATGCTCACCCTTTCTCTTGGAGAAATGGAACTAATCTCATTTTATTTTAGAGGTTGAGGACTGATGATGGAAGACAGTGAAACCCAGCTGGAACTGATAGCCATTCAAAACTGGTTAGTTCTAAAGAGGCTCACAGGCTCTGCTGGGATCTTTTCTTTGATGGCTAGAGAGATAAATACGGTCCTTAAGGTGAGGCTGAGAGGTATCAAGTATCAACCTTTCTTGTATTAAGAGGATCACTGAATCACAAGGGCACAGCCACATTGGCTATAATATGAACGGAAACCCTGGAACCTGAGTTGATCACTTGCAGACCCAAAATTCTGGAATCCATGATGTGCTTTTCTATGGATTTCTTTGCATGTGGATTCTGAAAACCAAAGATTTGCTGTTGTTTTTTTGGTTTGTGTGGTGAAATGATGGAGGGTTCCATTCCTCTTCCTTAGATCTTGAAATCCTCAAAAAATGGGGGGCCATCAGATTTGCACATATCTGCTGAAAACCTAAAATCTTTTTATGGAGCTTTCGGAATAACCCAAATCTTTCTTTTGGGCATGAGCGTTGATTAGAGGCTGTGTGAAAACCTTAATCTTGCTGTAGAGGTTGGCAAGGATCTTGATCTTGCCTGCATCATATTGATATCACTATTAGAGTGCAGCCCATTGCGTAGGGCTCTGGTTGGGGATTGTTTATGCTATGAAATGAGTTTGATGTTGCCAAGATCAAAGTCCGGCAACATTTGAGTCTCTTCCACAACCTTTGCAAAGGATTGCACATCAGAGCAAGAAGATAGATTCTCAAGGGAGATGAATCTCTAAAGAAAAACTTATCCCAACAATCTGTTTTGTAGGCACCCTTTTATTAACATAATCACTTCACAACAACAGGAAATAAATTCTGGAATAACCTAGGCCTATCTAAATTCCTAAGTAGAATTTTAATAAAATAAGATATCTTATTCTAGTTGGTTTTTGAAAAAGCCAACTTATTGTTTGAACAGAGATAATTAATTAACTGTAATTTTGTGAGTCTTCCATGGTTTTCTAAGTGGGCCTGAGTTGAAAATACTTGGGCCTCCAACTAACTGTTGGTGGGCCATAGTCTAGCAGTTGCATCACTATTTATAGCATTTATTATGTACTATGTAAAGAGTTCTTCATTTCCTCACACACTCTGACTGATTGAGAGAGAGAAGCCTATTTATAGCAGTTGCATCACTAGTCTTGTAAAGATGCAAGCATTATTACTGAGTGTGTTTGTGCCAAAATAGGAAAAAAGGGGAGAAAGAAGGAATTTCATCCATTTACTATGCTTATATAGAATGAATTCATTTTCTGTAAATTTAATTTATTCTCCTAATAAGGGGAATCCATTTCCTCCAGATGCAATGAACCCTAAGTACAGGAGAAACAAAATACTAAGCAATGCAGTGTCCTCCTCACCACCACACACATGCCATTAACTGCAAACACTAACACACCTTTTACATTAGTTTTTTCAAAGAATCATTCAAACCAAAGGTGCTAGCAGAGTGCTACAATTTACCATGTGCATTATAGTTGTTGCCAGATCTAACACATGATTTTGGTTTGATTTCTCTATGAGGTGGAGTTTAGATTTCCTCTTTAGAGACTGTAGCCTTGAACTTAAAGTCGGTGCTTTCCATATAGGTACTTCCCAGTAAACTTTAATTGATAAATAGAGCTTTCTTTAAGCTATCGCTTGCTTTTGCAAGTACTTGAATGTAGCTGTGTGCTTGTGCAATCCTCATATTTCTTGCCTTGAATGATGTGAGAAGATGGCTATGCATAAAGAGTGATGAGCAATATAATCAGCTATGCAAATAAAAAAAGCATCAGAAGTAGCGCCCTTTAGTACGAAAAGAAAAATGATTGTTCTGTCTGCATGTTCATCCTCCTTGGCATACAAACTGTGATTTCATTTTTTTAATCTAAAGATTATTGAATGGGTGAAGCTGAACCTGATAAAGTAGATAAAGGCCTTTTATGAACTTCATATTATTTTTAAATGGTAAGTTATTTTTTTGAATATGATACAGTCACAATTCTACACACACACACACACACACATATATTGAAGTGTGTGAACATTCTTATTTGAAAGTGTTATTTAGTGGTTGATGAAACCTCTTAAGAATTTTCTAAGAAGTCTCACAGTTTTAGGGAAGTTTTTGAGTTGAACAAGAAACAAGCATTCAACTGTTATGTTTGGTTTTTTTTTTCCTGTATTGATTTTTTTTTAAATTCATTATCATCGTCAAAGCCTTACTCCTAACTATGTTAGGGTTAGTTATACGAAATCTATTTCACCGTTCTAGTTTACCTTGGGCCAAATCCTTAGATAGTTTGCACTTCTTCAGATTGGTCTTGACTACAACATATTTTTAATTATTTTCAGTTTTTCCTTCATGAGCGCTTTCTGTAGCTTAAGACATCCTAACTTGTAAAATTGAATATTTGGATTCTATTTTTATTTTTATTTTTTTATTTAAAGTTAAAAAAAATTGCATCTCATTTTTCTTTTTTCATGGTTACACTGGTATCTTGAACATATTTACTTAGTTACACATATCAATTATGACATATTAATATATTTTGATGATGTTCTTTATATGATTGTATCAGTTTTATTTGTCATTGTATTTATGTTGCTACATATGGAAAATGAATGGATTACGAATAATACTTTTTTGTTTTTTAATTTTTATGAAGAAAATTGTTGCATCTAGTATATTTGAGCAGACCTTTTAGCATAGCCGCATTTTATATGGGTGTTAGTGTTAGAGTTGAAAGTTATACGGATGTTAGAGTTGATATTCTTTCAGACTGGTAGTTGTGCCATCTTTAGAGTTGATCAATGAGATGTATTTTTTTAAATGATTTGGGAGGAGGTCCATTATTTTGTATCAAATACTTCATGGTTGTTAAGTAGTCTTTTTGTAGTAGTGCTATTTCATTTATCCCTTTCATTTTTTCCCAATAATGTGGTTTTAGTGGCCATTTTTTGGCAGCATTTGATGCTTTAAATGCCACCTTTCCAGGCTCGGGCTGGGATCCTTTAAATCCTCCTATGGAAAGGCACATCTGCCTGACACTATTTTGAAGCTTTCAAAGAATGACACCTTACTGTAAGAGAAATTGTGCACATGTTTGTTGTTTCTATGTCCGGGGTGAATGCACATGGGGTGTGGAGTGTCCATACCAGCATGAAATGCCTATAACTTGGGAGTTATCTCAACAAAATATCAAAGATCGTTACAATGGGTATGTATCCTGTTTATGCAATTAAGTGCCTAATTCTAACATCCTTTTACCTTGCAGATAGTCATTACTTTTTCTTTTGGATTTTCATTTGATAGAATTACTCATATGCTGTTTACATTCTTTTTTCCCCCAATTATCATCATTGTCGAATTTTTTCCCCTTCAATCATCATCATCATCATCATCATCATCATCATCCACAAAACATCTTTATTAGAATTCAAACCCACAATGAGCCCTCTTTGTAACCAATAATCTTTTTTTTACCTGAATGGTATCTATTTTTAGAAAGAACTTAACAATATGAGAGGAGAGCCCAAACCAGGAAAAACAGCCACACCAGGAAAAAGAAATGCCCAAACCAGGAAAAACAGCCGCACCAGGAAAAAGAAATGCCCAAATTAGGAAAAACAGCCACACCAGGAAAAAGGTACGCGTACCTAATACAGATATCAAATTACGACAAATTTCTTTGGGGTCAGGGCAGCCTGGTAAAATTCCCTGTGGCCCTAGTATGGTAGCATGGCTCGAACTCACAACCTTCGGGAGCAAACATGGTATATATATTTCAACTACCATTTAAACTTTAGTGGAAGATACTATTCAATGTGGTATTGTTAGGGACTATTTGTTAGGAGGTATTTTTAATTGAATTCCCCATGTAGGCCTCTCTATATGAATGACGAGAATTCATGAAACCAGCCTTTTGACATGTCACTTCTGGCCATTAGAATTCTCATAATTCCTGTTTCCAAAAAGCTACATTGGACTTCAGAACAGGCAGGGGACAGCATTTGGGGAATTCATAAAGCCCCCAATAAGAATTCTCAGAATTTTTGCAAACAAACAGGCCCTTAACAAGATAACTCCAGAATATATTTGTTATTGATTGATATGCAATATGTTGCCCATTTCACAGAATATGTCTCTCTGTAACATATGGCTATATCAGTGGGTTAGATTCTTTAAAAATGAGCATCGTATTGCATTTTGCTCCAGACGCCAACATGGATTCTAGTGTGGGTGGTTACGAGTTACGACTGTTTCGGGTTCTCTGTGACATAACCTCGTTCTTATTAGCACGAATTTAAATATGGTTTTTTCGGTCATTTCACAGAAGAGAGGTTATTTTGTGGCTGAATAAATATTGTTATATTTTTCCTCATTTAGAATGTGAGCAGAATATTGAAATGCTTATTACCTGATTGCTTGATGTAAGTTTTGTACACTGTTTATAGGTGTAATTATTTGTAATTTTTTTAGTTTAAAATAATCATTTGTTTAAATTACTTTGAGTATTAAGTCAATTAAAAATCCTTTAAATAGTTGCTCAGTGTTGAATTCTAATTTGCATGTCCACATTTATGCAACTTAAGATCATAGAGTTCACCAAGTGTCCTCCTATCCTGACTCTAGCATGGGGAGATTCACTCTGGGCTTACGGTACATGTAGC
This sequence comes from Sextonia rubra, assembly GCA_037013555.1. NCBI lineage: Eukaryota > Viridiplantae > Streptophyta > Magnoliopsida > Laurales > Lauraceae > Sextonia > Sextonia rubra. The sequence continues at coordinate 10,695,672 of JASUAD010000001.1, read as the reverse complement.
AAAATATTACCTGGAATACTAGCGCCTGCCCACCTGGATTCTGACAAACATTAGATCATGGATCAGAATATCTCTAAGGCCCTGTTTGTTTGCATTAAAAAAAAAAGATTGAATACATTTGCTGGCCAAAAATGAAGATCGAAGGTGAATTTCGAAATTCACCTTTAATCTTCATTTTTTTACACCTATGTATTCGATTCCTATATATTCTAATGCAAACAAACTAGCCCTAAATGTGGGGAATGACTTCTGAACTCCTAAAGCAGCAAGGTTACAACTTACAAGGGCAACTCATGTTAAGCCTTTAAGGAAAGAGATGGCACTGGTGTTCTTAGGTAGACAAGCACTTGTGTTGTCTTGGAAAGCCACTGTTTGACTGTTTGTGCAGTTTTTGGTTTCAGAAGACTCCTGTCCCATTGTTGCTAAAAGTTCAAGAGTTACGTTTTATGTTTTTTCTGTCACAAACCAATACCATGTAATCATTGGTTTGGAGTAGAAATGCTAGAAAAATTGTTGTATCACATGCAACGTTAGTTTTAGTTATTGTGCTACCCAAACTGCAAGCATTCTTTCATTGTACCAAAATGTTCACACACTTATTTGTATGGCCAGAGGCACCCTAAATATCTCATTTCTCTTATTGATTTAGCTGCATTGGTTCTGTAACTCTGGTCCATCTTGGGTGGTGCAGCCCCGGATCTCTAATTGAAGTGTAGATCAATCTCCCACGGAATTGATCAAATCCAGATATGGATTCTAGCCTAGGGCACAACAATACTGACGGTAGCCACCATAAAGAGAGAAAACTCACTGGAATTTGAATTAATTGAATGAAGCATGCCAATTACAATGAGGGACTCCTCTATATATGGGAGTGACTGATTCTAAATAACCAAATATGCTTAAAATAAAATAAGCAACTTCTTAATTCCAATCCAACATAAACTAGGAAATAAGACTGTTAATTAGAAACTATCTAAATTTAAAGGATAGGGATCTTTGGTCTTCAACAGATCATGGATCAAGTGGGGCCCATCACTATTTGCAGGCCTGTAATCAGGGCCGGATCTTGGATCTGCCTGCATCACGTGGCCTAGTCAAACTTGGAAAACAAAAGGCAAGCTTTTGAGAATTGGGCTTGAGATGAATGAGTTGCAATTTCTCACTGTCTAACCTCAATTTTTGTTAAATTATTGTGTTTGCAGTGTGAATGATCCAATTGCATTTAAGTTTCTGAACAAGGCTGGTGAAATGCCATCACTTGTTCCACTTGATGAAGAGAGTATTAAGACCCCATATGTTGGTGGGCTTGATGCCAGAGTCACTGAGCAGGACCTAAAGGACTACTTCTATGCAAATGGTGAGATTGAATCCATTCATATGGTGCTCCAGGCCTCCAGCGTGCCTGTGCTTTTGTGACATACACAATCAGGGAAGCAGCTGTGAAAGCAGGAGAGGATCTTTCGATCAAACTAGTCATAGAGGGTCTGAGGCTGAAGCTGATGTGGGGGAAACCTCAGGCTCCAGTACTGGAATCAGAGAACCAAGGTGGCGAGACAGCAAGGCAAGGGATGGTTGCCCATGGTGGTATGTTGCCAAAGTCTGTCATATCACAGCAACAAACCCAACACAGCTCCAACCATCAGGAACTCAGGACTTCAATATTCCATCACCACCCCCACCTGAGCGGACCTTTTATCTGTCTAAGGATCCTCAGAGAATGGGTGCTATTGTCCCATCCCAAGAAGCAAGTGGCTCTGCTGATTTAAGAGTTGGATCTGGGAAGCAACGGCAGCAGGGGCCTTTTGCACATCAGGGACCTCCTCCTCATCGGGGTCCCTACCCACAGTTATTTCCGGGTTATGGTTTCATGCCACCACCACCGCTGCTGCTACCGCAGGCTTATCGTCCTTATCCCACTATCAATCTGTGGCACCTCCTGGCCCCCCACCACCATCTTAACCTCCATCAACTCAACAATATTATCCTTCAGGCCCACCAGGGTCATCACAGTAGCAGTTTTGAGCTATTGCATTAGATGTTATTGTTGAACAAATGCTCTCACTTGACAGATCTAGGTTATCTTTTACATATTAAGATGCCTGGAATTTGCTATGCGTGCTAAAATATTTGGCTTTCTGGTTTAGATTCAAAATATATTATCATTTTTGTCTTTAGAAAAATGCATTTGTTATAATGTTTGTTGATGTTTTTTTATCCATTCTATTTAATACATTGAAACAAGAGGAAAGGTCTCTTGGGGCAACCATATCTTGGTTTTAAATTTCAAATTTTAATCAAAACAGCATTCTGATCTCCTCTTGATAATTACAACCTTTTTTCATGGAAAAGTGTACATTTTCCCTGCTTTCCTTCTGAACGTGGCTGTGCATGAATTCTATTTGGAAAAAAAAATCTGATCAAGCACAAAATAATTTTGTTAATGGTGATGAGCATCTGAAAGCTTTCTTCTTTTTTCTCTCCCCCTTTTTATTTTTGTGTGAGCAGAGAAAAGTGGATGCCATTGTTTTCTCCAGATAAGTGAAAATGAAGAACATAAGGCATTGTTTGTGCAGGTGATGAAGACATTTTTAATCCGATTGAAAAGACTACTATGCATACTTCCTTTTTTGAAAAGTATTTATGTGCAAAAAGATAAAACAATCACACTCTATGACACTTTTTTTACTTTGGTAGGTTAAAAAAAAAGGTGTCCTTTACCATAGTGTGAGGGATATATGCATAGTAGTGTTTCCCATGTATGACATTTTTATTGGCTCTCTGCACCATTTACACCGAGAGTAGGTACGAAGCTTGTTATGGAGCTCCACCTAGATGCAAGGTTGTAATGGGGTGTGAGGATCTCATTGGTACCTAAGATCAGCCTGATCACACTATTATAACTCCTTCATTTGTGGCAAAGGAACTGATTTTTTTTAATATGCAGTCCAAGAAAGCGTGTCAGATGAGAGTGCCAAAGCGTGATTATTCACAGGGTGGAAGGCAATGTGTGAAAGTGTGGCAGATAGGCCCAACTGCTGACCCTCTCGGCTGGAACCAGTGTTGAATTCTTATGCCTGATACTTGGACAGGTTGTGCTTGGACAAGATTTACGCTGGCTCGATTCAAGCTAAGAACAGAACGTCTTCCAGAATTTATCACCTCCATCTTCTTTCAGTGAAATCTCTTCTACATCAGTCATTTTCTACCGACGGTATCTACCATTCTCTTCTAGATCTCTTTTCCTATCAATATCTAAGGTCTTCACTCTCGGCACGTCAGATTTATTCTTTAATAGAGTATATAACTATAGACTGCCATGAAATACATCATAAAGCAAGGGAAGTCTTGTGGCCATTTAGAACCTCTAGTCTAATTAATAAGAACTAGTTATATTGGGATCTTAAAAAAAAAGCTCTAGTTTTAAGTTCTAATTTAGAGTTTCTGTCTAGTAAAATTAAAGAAAAAAGATCTTATTTCATGAGATGGTTAGAACCCCACTCTTTTAGAAATTTCAATGAAAAACCTATCATTAGCATCATTTTAAAATTTTTATGAGGTGATTTTTAGAATAATCATTTTTGTCAAAAATATTTATAAATTTTGAATTGTCCACCTCCACCTACTATATCTTAAAAAGCTCAAAAAAATGCATCCTCTTTAGTTTTTATAGTTTTAGAGACAAAACCTCTAATATATATTATGGCTAAGTCCATTTGCAATTGAGGATTGCAACTTTATGTCAGGGTCTTATGTAGACCCCATCCTGGATCGGAGTCCAATAGTGTATGAAATGTTCAATTTTTGATCTAAACCACTTCTTTTTTTTTTTTTTTAACTTATAGTGGCTCCGCTGTGGTAGCTCAGCTCATACCTGCAACCTCTGAGAAGAAAGAGTGTTTCTACGCTATTTATGTTTCCATTACAGGTTTCGGATAGAATCCTGATTCATATAAGAGCTAAATAAATCTTACAATCTCATATACTGCGTGTGTCTAATATTTAGTAATTTTTTATTCTGATCATCCTTGGAGGCTTTGAGTGACTTGAAATTTGTGAGGCTTCACAGTCTCTTACAAATCTAGCACCTGTCACATTTTCCATCATGTGTTTAATGGATGGTGGGCCCCACTACTCATTTGAACTTAAACATGAGCATATACCCTGGAGGGATTGGATTCACCATCAACGCTCTGCATTATAATTGATATAACTACGTAGGCACGATGATAGAGTACCGGGCATGTTGAAGGTTTTGGGTGGGCCTATAAAATAGATCAACACAATCAATCTCAATATTACGTGTGTAAATAATTAATTACGCAGTGGAAATTAAATAAAACAAACACAAAAGCACACATCACAAGAAAGACACGATTTTTACGTGGAAACTCAAATAGGCAGAAAACCAAGAGTTAATCAAGCAGTATAAATCATCACACAGTTACAAGCCATTTAGAGATATTTGATGAACTATAGCGTCAATCTCTTATAAAGCTTTACATTTTAACAAACATATGTCATTAGAAGTTGCAAATCCAATCAACTAGACGTATTCTAATTGTTATGCTTGACTCCTCAGATCTTCTACGAAAGAAATAATATTCTACAAAGAGATGTAGAAAATTAGAATCTCTAGAACAAAGTTTCAGCAGCTCTTCAACTCTCAATGAAAGGCCCTAGAGAAGATGATCTACAATATGTAATCTTCACTCAGAATATTGAAATCTATATTCCATACCGTAAGGTTGAAAGAGAATTCCTTTTTTTAGCCCTAATTTCATGCTTCATAATAGTAATCCATGTAGGAATAGAATTGGCATAAAACATGAAATCTCACTTCAAAACGGAAAGATTTTCTTGCAATGGCAGTTTCGTAATTTTCACATAATGACAGTTTCATAATTTCAGACAGTATAATATTTGTAAACTTCTTGAAGCCATAACTTTGTTGTTTTAGCTCTAATTGACGTAATCTTATCTATATCTAACACTCGGTTTGTAAGATATGACATTTTTAATTCATGCTATTCTTAAATAGAAAAAAAACACTTGAATTTAACTCTTCTATAGTTCTTTAATCCCTTCAAACTTTTAGTCGCAAATAAATAAAAACACAATTTTGATTAGAACTAGAGTTTTGTCCAATCCATAAATTTGCCAATCATATAAAATACTAAAACATGAGTTATGCATACTAAAACATGAGTTATGCAACTTCTGTGCATCAGCTGTGACATGGGATATGTACTTTGTAATTAACAGTAATGAAAAAAATTTGACTTTTTATCCTAGATGTAAGAGGTGCATGTTCTTACCTGCCTCATGAGGGTTCATTTTCACATACTTCTCATAATGATTTAGCTTCATTTTAATGCAACTATAATGTTATTTTATCTATCCTATGTCATAGCTTAGGGACAATGCCATGCAAGTAATAATATGTAATATATCATAAATTATGTTGCATCATCAAAGCGTTCATATTATATAATCTATCATATGCAAGAGTATATATATGATGGAAATGTTCATATGCATACCTACCTCATTGATTATAGTGTGGGACAGGTTGATGGGGCCCCATCAATTAACGGCTTGGGGAAAATGAAAAGAGTCAACCTGGATGGGCTTAAATATCAAGTTTGGGGCTAAGCCCATGTCTCTAATCCATAGTAGTCAATTCCATTTTATTTTGACCATAATAATTAAAATTTTTCATTTCGGTCCTTGAGCAGAAAAGGAATGGAGCTTAAAAAACTTTGCTCTAAATTTCAGTCCACTACGGTCCACTTTGGCCAATTTTGGTCCATTTTGGTTGTCCATGTGGGTCTATTCCGGCCCATTTCAATTTGTAGCACAATATTCACTAAATTTTTTATTTATCCTCAATATCAATATTAAGAAAAATGCATAATTTATGTTGTTTTTACATATATGTGTATATATATTAAACTTAATTATCCCAAAAAAAAGCACTAAAGAGTTTCACCAAAATTTTAAATTACTGAAACATTCAATCTTAGAGGTTAGACCAAAATGATGATCCAAATAAAAGTGACAACTTAGCTTTAAACCCTTCATATGTGTCCCACAAATCTAATGACTTTATATTAAATAAAATTTTTACCCTTGATCTAACAGTCTAATTCATTTAGATTAGTAATTCTCTGAATCAAGTATATTTAAAGAGGTCTTGCATATGGATGGTTATAACAAGAATTTGGCTTGTCTAGAATTTATGACATGCTTTTAGCTTTTGCGCACCCCCCCCCCCCCCCCCCCCCCCCCCCCCCCAACGAACAAAAAAAAAAGCATTTTAAATATTTTGTTTGATATAAGAATTTAGAATTCTATCCTACATTAAATGCCACTTTTAGTCTTATGAATTCTTCAAATTTCAGAATTCCAAATGCTAAAGTAGGGTTAAGTATTTAGAATTCTACATTGTGGGACAAGATTTAAAATTCTCAGAATTCTTGCAATCAAACAGGCCCAAAAGTTAACATTTTAGATATCCAAATGTGATGTTTCTATCCAATTTACTATTAATACTCGTATGAACATCATATCATGCATAGTATATGAATATAGTGATATATTTGAAAACAAAATTCAGGTATATAATCCTTTATGGTCAACCCAACTCAATTCGAATCGTAATCAGTTGGGAAATTTACAATTTGGGTGAAACATGATTGAGTTTCAGTGGGATCGAATTTGGATCTGGGTTCACCTACAAGCAATTCTATTTGGGCTTTAGTTGAGCACGTACCCGACCTGACCTGCCAGAGGTCGGGGATAGTGAAGATGAGGGTTTCAGATTTGATCGTAACAAGGTTTAAGAGAGCCCCAACCTCGGCCATTTCTAGGAATATAATATGCGTGTTTACTTGAACGTGTCAACGTCTAACTTAGGCATGGGTATGGACCTGTGAGTATACATTTTTAGTGTTTTAGCTTGGGCTTGGACATTGAAATTCAGGCCATGTCCGGCTTGGGAACGACAATTGGGTCACGCATGAGCTTTGGGCTGTGTCAATGTCTTATTACATGGCCCTCCTCAAAAGCGCCACTTTATTGGCCCATATATTTGGCCTGGATAAATTTGACGATCAATCTTCAATTCTAAATTGGAAATGGGAACGAGGGGATCCACCGTTGCTTCTCGCTGTGCATTTATGGATTGTAAAACGACTAGTAATTTTGGTGAACTTTATACCTCGACCATGTTGAGTAGAACTATCCGTTGAACTATTAGTTTAATCAACATCTAAACACGCATAGGTTCAAAGCAAACATTACAGATAATGGTCTGACCCTTTACTTTATTGGAGTGGTAGAGGTCGGTGGAAAGGACAAATGTTTGAAAATATTTGATTAAAAGAAGGCTCTGGCTGTCAAACCCTTGTATTTTATTTAGAATTATCAAAAACTGCCATCTCTTACTCTTCAGTTGGACTGTAAGAAAATTATTTCAATTAATGAACCTTATAAATCATATGGGCACTTCATGACCGGACATGACATGATGATGAGGGCTGCAACTAGGAATGGGGCAAGCCCGAGTCCGCAAGAACATCCGATACAAGCAAGTTTTGATGTTAACCATTGGATCAAAACATAAAATTGTTAAGGCCAAGGGTCTTCATTAACTGTGGTTAGCTCTTCTGTGTGTGAGCTCAAGTCGAGGCATGAGTCTTACAATATGTGAGAGTAGGATTTACATGGGAGCGAAGGCCTTCGGGCGCAGCAGAAGGCGCAGAGCCCACTAGGGCCTAAGAAAAGACATAAGGGTCACATGATCACAAGAGTGGCACAAAATAAGTAATCAAATAGGATATATCCATACCATGAAATGGCAACAAAAATCTATAAACAGAACTTCTACCCCTCTTGTTCTTCCTAGATATAAACTTAAATTATGTCATCAAGGCGGTGGCTTAGATGGTTTGAACATTGGGTTTGCTCCCCAAGGTCTCAAAAGTGTTGTGATTTTCTGACCAATCACCCGTTGTGCGCATCCACGGAATCACAAGATCAACACGAACAAGCTACACAAGAAGAGACACCGAGATTTACGTGGTTCACCCAAATAGGGCTACATCCACGGGCACAGGAGGACGAACATCTTCACTATGACAAGTAAAGCATACAAGAGATTCCCACACTCTCACCTCATCTCTCCTACGTGGTGTGGGAGCACCACGGGCAACTGCTACCGCCGCCGCCGAAAGGTCTAGGGTTACAGACTATACAATATATAATCTCCGCTTTCTTGGCCACCAAGAAAGCCCCGGTACAATTACCAAAATGCCCTTGACCTTAAACCAGTCTCTGGCTAACCCAGTGACTCATCCGGCTAAACCGGAATACAAGACATAAACCTAACAATCTCCACCTTGGCTTGAATTCCGTACAACTCCGTACAACTCGAGCTACTAGGAGATAAAACCGGTAATGTCTTCACGTACCCTGCTGAATGGCACGTCACTGCACCAGGGATGCAGTCTTCTTCAACACTTTGACATGTTGAACCAGCACATGAACTTTGAGCAAAGTTCATACCCTCGTCAAACTCCACCTCGAACTAAAAGCTCGAAACCATTGACGAATCTGAGTGATATCTGAATCACTCACCATCCTGCCCCCATCTTCAACATCCCTGTGAAGATCCAATCGCCACAAACATGCAAGCAAACAGATCGGGAATACAAGTCCAGATGACTCCATTGCAGAACAACCTCTGCCTCCGAGCGGTCAAAAACTCCATTTGACCTGGCCTCCGATCAACTGCTGATACATCAGCTCCTCCTTGCTGCTTTTCCGGCTTGGCTCTGGCAAGATGAACAACATCACATGCGATCTAGTGAGCATGTGAACCCCAAACGAACAACTTCGTTTGAATCAGCAAACCCTTTGCAACTAGGCCGGTGACTCCTATTATTGGTTTGCAACAACAACCAGGTCGAGTAGACCTGATTCTAGCCTCAATCCACATCTGTTCAAATCTTCTCCAGATTTCTGCATCAAACTATAGATCTCGTCAACACGAGCACGCTGGAAGAAACGGATCTGAAATCCGACTCAGGATGGCTCCGATAACGTAGAAACAAGTTTCTACGCTCCAATCGATCAAACCTCCTCCTTGACTGTCAAACAGCCAATCAACCTCTTCCACTGCGTAGATCTGCTCGAAACGAGTCCGTAGGCGCAAACGGATCTCCGATCGGACATCGGACGATCAAGATATCGCAGAAACAATTTCAGCCGTTGAAACTGGTCAAATCTGGCCTTTGACCGATGCTGACATCACTGCTGACGTCCCTGCACAGTCGGCTGGGCTTCTGGAGCGGACCCGGGTCGGGTTCGCCTGACCCGGAACTGAACTTCTATTTTGCGCTGGGCTGGACCGTCTGCTAACAGGTCGGGTCGAACCTGACTTGACCCGGCCTGAACCTGCTGACTGGGCTGGACCTTCTGATAACGGGTCGGGTCGGACCTGACCTGACTTGGAACCAAACCGCCTCTGAACTGCTGGGCTTCTGTGCGATCGGGTCGGGTCTAACCTGACCTGACCTGACCCGTAGCCTGTTGTTGCTGCTCTGGGCTGCCCTGCACTCGGGTCGGGTCGTACCTGACCTGACCCAAACCCGAATCCCCTGTCTTCTTCTTCTTCCTCTGTTCTGCCGTCTGCAACAGGGGCCGTTTGTGACCGACCGTCTTCGTCCTCGGTGACGGCAGCGGGGGTGGCAGCGGTTGAAACCAATTGTTGTGGCTCTGATACCAATTGTTGTGATTTTCTGACCAATCACCCGTTGTGCGCATCCACGAAATCACAAGATCAACACGAACAAGCCACACAAGAAGAGACACCGAGATTTACGTGGTTCACCCAAATAGGGCTACATCCACGGGCACAGGAGGACGAACATCTTCACTATGACAAGTAAAGCATACAAGAGATTCCCACACTCTCACTTCATCTCTCCTACGTGGTGTGGGAGCACCACGGGTAACTGCTACAGCCGCCGCCGCAAGGTCTAAGGTTACAGACTATACAATATATAATCTCCGCTTTCTTGGCCACCAAGAAAGCCCCGGTACAATTACCAAAATACCCTTGACCTTAAACCAGTCTCTGGCTAACCCAATGACTCATCCGGCTAAACCGGAATACAAGACATAAACCTAACAAAAAGTTCGACTCCCGCCCCTTGCATTATCCTGATAATATTTGTGCGGCCATGTATATACCCTCTAAAGAAGAGTTCTTGCTCATCATAATTGAGTATTTCCTTAGCCGAAAGCCTGCTTATCAAAAAAATAAACCCTCGCCTGTTGACATGCTACGCACAACTTCAACTTGCTTCTTGGCTCGCACCAGGTAGCTGCCTAGGGGTTGAAGACCTTGCAATGTCCTTTGTTCAAGACGACATTGAACTGCTCTCTCCTCTCTCTCATAATCCTTCTTGCCAGTGACGGCAGTCTGTGAGGATGCAATGGAACACAAAGTAAAGACGAAAAATTAGTATATATTTCCTAGTAACGTCAAGGACCCAACAGATTAAACATGAGAGTGATAATTAATTATGAATACTTCATTACCTTTCCTTCTGCAAAAGCAGGAGCCTTTCCATTTAGCAGATCGTGAACAAAAAATTTGATTAAATCAAGGGGGCGATAGGAAACCAAACTATAGAGCCAAATTACTCCAACCCAACCCCATCCCACTCCTTTGATCCTGGCAAAACCCGAGTTGGCATATACGGCTATGAGAGTAGCAGCCTGGCAAAACAGGACTGTGTGAATCAAAGTGGGACAACTATTGCAATGCATTGTTTCAATGGAATGACGTGCGTTAGTTTTCGAGTTTGCAATGAGTGCAATTTGTCTCCGTGATTGGATGGTGATGGGAGCACCTACTAAACAAAGACATTCCAATGAGGCTCCACTGCCCAATCTTGATGACAGTTGTGTGGACATAGTGGTGCAAGTTATAATGCCCTGATACGGCATGGATATGGCAGGGGCACTCTGTTGAAATGAAAAGGATATGGATTTTACAAATAAAAAGTGTAGTATCAACTACAATTGCCCATTTTCAAATATCTGTGCATCATAGGGTGCAAGAGGCAAAAATTCCATCAACATCCCATTGAAGTCTTAGTAGATGAGGTTGCAAGTAATGTTCCATTCTTTTCCAACCCAATGGAATGGTGGACTACCTATAGGGCATACAAGGACGACTTAAATAGTAGGCTGAAACTCATAACCTGCACTCCATAGAGGGGTATGTCTTAAAACTGTGCAACACATGATCAAGTAATGCTCATAATGGACAAGCATTACATTCATAAAATAAAGACCCAATTGTTGATAGAGGTAGTGTTTCTTTAAAGTTAAAATACGAAAGGGAAGTGGATTCATTAATATCCAATCTTGATCAAGATTCACCAACAGCAATTTAACAAGACATGATCATTTCTTATTTTGTTGAGAGAGATGGTAAAGACTAAAGGTTCAACAACCTGTGTAAGCAACATGCAAAAATCTAAGAGCATTAAAGATGTCAAATTATTCAAATGGATTAAGTAGAGCCTTACTAGTTGATCAGCAATAAAGGCGCTGGCTAAGTGGAGCCCTGGACGTTCAGTAAAGGACCAGCTGCGAGATCAAGTGCTGAAAATGAGGGCTTGGCTTACAATACTTACTTGAAGATATAAGGCAGCCATCATTTCATAAGGTTCTTTCCTCAGTGGTCTAACCCCAAATTTGTCCTGCATCAGAAGAAATAAGATGTTTTAACTCTTCTTCCTTTTGTTATTGATTATGATGCATCAACCAAAATGAATTTAATCTTAGATAATAGTACCGAAAAAAAAAACAGTATCAGTCATAGCCCAGAAGAAGATCATTGACATCAAGGCTAAATAACTTCCTAGAACCGCAGCGGTCACAAAGATTTCTCTCAGCTTCCAGTTATCTGGCAATGGAGATGGCTTAACTTGATCCCTTGAGATTGTCATCATTGTTCCTATATCAATTCCATCACATATAAAGTTGATTTTGAAAAGCAGAACATGGGAAAGGATCAGCTTTCTGTACCAATTAGTAGTAGCTCACCATCATTCAAAATTGCCGTTACCAAAACCATGAAGGGAGATAAGTCAAACTTCCAGATGAGAGCAGTAAGCAAAAAACCAAGCTGTGATACTGGGAATAAAACAATTAAATAGAACAATGAGAACATGAGTAAGAATTTAAAAATTAATCAATTGACAAGGCCGCATCTATACTTACAATAGTACGGATGGTGATGGAGACTGCATATATCTGCAAGTCAGAAGACCCAAGATGAGTGTCATCGCCAATAATTAGTGAACAAACCTTGAGTGTTCTAAAGAAAAATGTCTTGGATATAATCTAAAACTCACTGTGTAGTTTCTCTTCCTCTGGAAAATGGCTCTGCTGGTCATAACAGCACTGATGATGGTGCTGAGACCGGATTTTGTAAGGATAATATCAGAAGCATTACTGGCAGTATAAGGATAATATCAGAAGCATTACTGGCAGCATTAGTGGCACTGGCAACTGCAATTCCAATATCAGCCTTCTTCAAAGCAGGTGCATCATTCACTCCGTCTCCTACCATCCCACATATGTGCTTCCTTTTTTGTAACTGCCTCACAATCTCAAACTTCTGATCTGTTTGACAAAAAATAGTTCCTTATAAGCAAAGGGCATAAATTCTAATCACAAAAGTTACGAAGGAAACCACTTGAACGTTCAAGTTAGAGACACCCGCGCACCTGGAAACACTACTGCAAACACATCGGCATTCTCAATCAAATCAATAAAAGGAAGATCAACAAGAGGTGCATCGTGGTCTTTGTTGAGCCTCGAACATGTACGATACATGTTTTTTCCCATTCTGAGCCTTCGGGCTGTCTCCTTGGCAATGGTAAGCCGATTGCCTCAAGTTACACAGAAACACACGAGAGCTTGTGAACATGTAAACAAATAGTCTACCAAAAATAAAATAGGAAATTGAAATTACCAGTAACCATTTTCACGTTCATGTCCAAGTTGAGAGCTCTTTTGATGGTTTCTGCACTATCATGCCTAGGAGGGTCAGAGAGAGGCAACAAACCAACAAATTGCCATGGTGCTCCGGCACCCTCCTTCATCTTCTCAGGAACTTCCTGCACAACAAATAATATAATTATAACCAATATAACATTAAACATTCTATTATATATATACAAAACAAAAGTTTGGGAGTCATGATAACAAACCTGTCAGGCAACCGCCAATGATCGAAGCCCCCGTCTTTCAAAGTTTTCATCCACGGAGTGAACTTTCTTCCTAACATCTTCTTTGCAATTGCAAAGATTCATTATCTAATTTTACAGACAAAACAAAACAATTGAAGTATTGCTCATCGACATTAAAATCTCCTAGATTCCCATGCGAAGAACAGAGGAAAGGTTAAGAGATAACAAACCTGCACAATGGAACCTTTGCTAGCATGATGCCAGTGGCCATCTGAATCTATATATGTGAGAGCAGTCCGCTTGTTCAGGATTGAAGGGAAGAAAACGCACCTCCTTGATACCAGCTTTAGTCTGTCGAGATAGGGAGAATATATCAACAGTTGCAAAATGTTTTAATATCATCATTATGTTCTCTTTCATATGAAAACAAAAATTATTCAGGTGGTGATTCAATATTAGTACATAGTATGCCTTGTATTCTTCATGTGTTATTTTCATAGGCATTCACCTTGTTATTTTTTCAGACAATTTTACTCATGGTTAGCTAGCAAAAAGGTCACAACAGCTAAGAAAAAGTAGGACAACCATTTCATGCAAAATCCTCCCTAGTGATGGCGTATGCAGCCCTAAATTTAGTGAGATGAAGCCTAAGAAATTAGGAAAAGCAAAATAAGTATTACAAAGTTGTATATGCCTTACACGCTACTTAAACCACTTGGGAAATTTCTGTTGTTGTATCTGGTTGATGTCATTTCCGAAAGGAACATGTAAGGCTCTTTTGTGTTCCCTAATCACAAAGTACAAGTGATAACTTAGCATCATACACTTATTAAGAAGCAAATTGATTGAATAACAAGAACCAATGGGTCAAATCACGTACTCTAGATATGGTTCCACCTCAGGGCTATTGAGTAGTAAGCACCAATGGGCCACATCCCGCATTGACTTTGATAAGTCGCCGTCCCACATGATTAGACCCATTGGACGGGCCGTCTCTGTGAAGATTATCAGACCCGGGGGCCGTTCGCCCCAATCTACATTCCGCTCAACTTAATCAAATACGGTTTCGATCCCATCAAGACACAATGAGCAAAAATTGATGCACTCTTTGACAATGTATGCTTCAGCGATCTATCCTTCCAGACGAGCTCGATTTGAAATGTATCCCTTAAGGGTTCCAAGAAACCTTCAAATAAACATCATACTAGTTTAGAGTTATGTTCCATGTACTCAAGAAAACTAAGAATGCAAAGCATAGCATTCAACCATACTCAAGCAAACCACGAGTTACCTTTCAACCGGATACATCCATGGATACTGCACCGGTCCTCCAAGCATAGCCTCACGGGGTAAGTGAACGGCAAGATGGACCATGACATCGAAGAAAGCCGGAGGAAAGATCTTCTCAAATTTGCATAGTATCCAGACTATCCCTTTCTCTAGCTGCTCCAGGTCGCTGAGTCGCTAAGTCTTCGAGCATAGATTCTCGAAGAAGTTGCCCAACTCAAACAATGACGTGCCAATCTCCTTGTTCACACGACTACGCATCCTAATTGAAAGAATCCGTTGTATAAGTATGTGACAGTTGTGGCTTTTGAGGCCCAACAATTTACCATTTCGTGTATTCACCAACTTCGATATGTTCCCTGCACATCCATCAGGGTACTTAACCGACTTCAAAAAATTATAGAAACCTTCTCTCTCCGCCAGTGACAACGAAAAACTAGCCCGAGGCTTCTCATAAGATCCGTCAGCATGCTGCTTCATATGCAACTCTTTCCTTATTCCCCAATCTTCTAAGTCCAATCGTGCATTATCCGTATCCTTATTCTTTTT
This sequence comes from Sextonia rubra, assembly GCA_037013555.1. Lineage (NCBI taxonomy): Eukaryota > Viridiplantae > Streptophyta > Magnoliopsida > Laurales > Lauraceae > Sextonia > Sextonia rubra. Next base: position 10,680,559 of record JASUAD010000001.1, on the reverse strand, counting down.
ATTGAGTCCCAAGTGAGTTCCGCACAAGCTTTCACAGATATTCTTCTCTACATACATGACATCGATGTTGTGCCTGAGTTTCTTCTTTTTCCAGTACGGCAACTCATACAATATGCTCACCTTTGTCCAATTCAGTATATACATGTCACGGGGTCCCTTCTTGTTGCTTGGACCCTTTCCTAACCTGATTTTTGGCATGCACTCTAACTGATCTAGTACCTTCTGACTTGGTAACTCCAGCGATTTCACCCGGTGCTCACACTTCCCGTTGTAGGCCTTATAATTGTTCCAGCAAGGGTGGTTCTCTGGCAAGTAGCATCGATGGTTGAGGAACCTAATCTTATTTTTTAGATGTACCAAAACAAGGCTATCATTGCAGGTGGGACAAGCTAGATAGCCTTTTGTCCTCCACCCAGATAAGTCGCCATATGCTAGAAAATCATGTATGGTCCATATCACGGCTGCTTGCATCCGAAAAATCTGTTCAGTTGAGGCATCGTATGTCAATGCACTGTTTTCCCACAAATCTTTCAATTCGTCCACCAAGGGTCTCAAGTAAACATCAAGCTCTCTCCCTGCTGGAATTGGTCCAGGAATAAGTAGAGACATCATGAAGAATGGCTCCTTCATACACATTCATGGTGGCATGTTGTATGGCATGAGTATGACGGGCCACATGCTATATGAGGTGCTCATATTTCCAAAAGGGTTGAAACCGTCGGTTGCTAGGCCCAGCCTTACATTCCGAGGCTCCATGGCGAACTCTGGATATAGTATGTCGAATTCCTTCCACTCCAAGCTATCGGACGGATACTTTGACAAACCGTCATCCATGTGTTTCTGACCACTGTGCCATCTCATCCGTTCGGCTATCTTCCTTGACATGAACAGTCTCTACAACCTCAGTAGCAATGCGAACCAATGCAGGACCTTATGAGCAATCTTCTTACCCCGACCATGATTGTGCTTATATCTTGACTCCTTGCACACCGGGCATGTATCTAGGCCTACATTCTCTTTCCAAAACAGGGCACATTGATTATTACATACATCAATGGCCTCGTATCCCATGCCCAACTCACACAGTATCTTCTTGGCTTCATTAATTGACCTCGTGACTAAATTTTCTTTTGGTAATAGTTTCTATAGCACGTCAAGCAACATGTTGAAAGACTTATTGCTCCATTTGTTCATCACCTTCACACTAAGCATTGTAATGACAAACTTCAACAGATTGAACTCCGTACACCCAGGATACAACTCACACTGGACATGCTCCAACAATTTGTGAAACTTTCTCACCTCATCCCTTTTGCGTCGTATCAACTGATTCTCCTGCCTCGTCACCATTAATATTTTCCGCTCTTATCCGGTCTTCCACCAAAGCATCAATACCGCTCAATTCATCATCCCCGTCATCTACCATTTCAATATCACCCTGAACATCCACCGATGTATGAATTTCATCGTGATACACCCGGTTAGTGTAAGATGGGATAATTCCATTCTGAATCAGATGACCTCCCACAATATTACCGGGATGCCGGTAAACATTCACACACTTCTTACACGGGCACCTAATCTTTCTTTCTCAGTCTGCAACCCCCATTGCAAACTGAACAAATACTTTCACCCCTTCCATATATCTCAAATTAATTCTACCAATAGCTATTCCGGCCAGTGTCATCCAACTCTTATCCATGAGTACTGATCACCTGCAATAAACAATTTAACCCAAACCGATCTATGGCGACAATATATCATAATCCATGGAACCAAAAGTAGCCACATGAGCATTATAAGTGACTATTGCAAGAGGAAATATCTCTCTCTCTCTCTCTCTCTCTCTCTCTCCATTAGAAATCAGAAGATATGAAACAATAGAAAACCACCCAATTAAAAAAAATTATGTGGGTCCATGATTCATTGCAATAGTCGCCATTACGTTTGGACATCGATTATATTCTTGCCAGAGTTATGTGATGTATTCTCGCCCTCAATTTACAGATGGTTAGGTTTTTCCATAATTCCATTCCCTTCTGGCAGTCAAGTTTTAATGGAGCAAACTTGTGCTTGAACCCTGTTTCTCCCTAGGCGGTACCTTTGAAAAATCCAATACTTCATTTTTAAATACCATATATAAAAAAATATATGTCAAATCTAAGTGAGGTCATACGGTGAAAATCCCTAAAAGTTTAGCAGTGCATATTGGTTTCATCGATCACTAGCACCATTGTGCTAGATCTAGCAGCCAAAATCATAAAATAACTATATGAAATATATCCTAAAATAATATCTGCATATAAAGGTCTTTCACCTTTGATCAACACACTGTTTAGCAGTGAATTAGACATTTAGTGCTTTATTTTGCATTTGCATTGTTGACACATTCGACCATTTAACTAATAAGACTTCACTAGAAAGTGGCAAGGATTGCGTGGCACGAGTTTACTTTTCACTTAGGACACAACTTAAAAAATGTAGGGTGCACGAAGGGGTAAAACAAAAAACAAAAACACAGACAAACAAAAAAAGGGTTCAAGAGATTAGGGGTCTTTACTAATTTCTAGCCACCCTCAGCCCCCTTCTAGTTCTGACCCTGGTTACACCAAACCTGTGGTCTAGACTAGTTAGAAAAGTTTTATCACGGATTAATGAGCCTGACTAAACTCACGGACCTAACTATATTACGGGACCAGAATTTGCACATTTGCTACATCCATGATCAAATCTGCTTCTTGAATTTTTTTATAAAGCATATACTAAAACTTCAAGAAAGCTTCAAATCCTTGGATCCATCAGGTCCCAAAACATCAAAACGATTAATCCGGAGAGTCAAGTGGTTCCTACAGATGAGGAAATTGAGGTCGCAATACTCCAACTGGCCTCTAAAAGATTTCGGAGATGTTGTTATTTGGAAAAAGTTAAGTGCAATACCACTTGCTGGACATACTACTATGCAACTAAAAAACGAATTCAAAGAACTCAGACCAAGTTAGTGGAAACTTCTCACGCAATTGCAAGAATCTTGATGATTTGAATACCAGATATTCACATAACGATGACAATCAAGAAAAGAGCAAGAACAGAAAAAAAGCAAATCACCCCAAGTCAGAACGTCACCATCATCCATTGAAGCAACAAAAACAACCTCTCCTATGCGTTACTCGATCCCGCTTCTAAATGTTAAGAATCTAACTATGAATGGAGTGTCAGGTATTTCATCAAACACATTGCAAGCAACAACAATATATTCACCAACACATCACCATCCAAACTAGAGAAAAAAAAAAACAAAAACTGAGATTTAGGGCTTGAAACAGACCTGGATTTAAAATGAGAGATTAGGTCTCTCGATTACACAAGATGAAGGTTGGAGCAGACGTCTCTTAATGTAGTTGGAGGTCGAAGGTCGAAGGTTGAAGGTTAGAGGATGCAGGGGCGGAAATGGACATGAGATGTCTGCGTTCTATCGCAAATGAATATATAAACTTTGGGGCGACGAAATTCATTTCGTCCCCAATCGGTCCCTTTTTATTGCAACAATAATTTTTGTCGCCTATGTACACTATGGGTGCCGAAATTTTGTTTTTTTGGCACGAACATACGCATTTGTTGAAAGTTGCGACGACATATAAATTTCGTAGCTAATAATGGCTTTTGGCAACAATATTTTACCTTGAAGAGACGAAATTTTATTCCTCGCTAAAATAATTTTTTTTCCTTAAATTGCCAATGAAAAATAAATTTCGTCGCTAATAATGACTCTAGGCGACGAAATAAAATTTCGTCGCTATATTTCCTCGCCAAAAAACCATTCTATTGTAGTGTCTATATATATATATATATATCTATGAAAAAAATCCTAAGCATCCAATTGACTTGAACCCAGAACATTAAGGTTACAACACTAAGCACCTTCCACTATGCTAGGGCTCTTGTCGAGGATTCATTATGAAGAAACTATAACTCTCTCAACTAATAATAAGTTACCTAATTGCGTGAAAGTATTTGAATAGATTTATTTATTTACTTTCGAAAATATGCACACGCACAACACTGTCGCTATCCAAATTCCTCACCATCAATGCTATAACCGGGGAATAATTCCTAGTTGTTTCTTTGGAGAGTAGGTGTCTCGCCACTAAGTTATTAATGGATTGGCTGTTTGAAAATAATTTTGTGTACACTTGTTTAGTATTTCTGGTGGATTTTTCATTTACTTCATGTTATTGTTCTTCATGTCCATAGTGGGGTCCAATAAAAGAAATGTACATACAAGGGTGTGCGCATATATTTTTAGCACATTTGTTCTCCTTTAACACAACAATGGAAGCATGCACGTATTTTGTGTATGCATCCACATGATTGTGTTATGTATAGTTGATTAACTCTAATCACATTATAACATTTGTACAAAAAAACAAAAAACTCTATTCACATTATAACATTAAGCTACCGTAATACAAATTTAATATAAGCTTAATCTAGGACAATCTTATTTTGATAATTAAAAATTAACTCTTATTCCAAAAATACAAATTAACCTTTGTCTTTTTTTTCCTTTTTCTTTTTCTGTTTTTTGCTGATCCGGTGAATGGTAAACAACTTGTGAGGAAACGATCCTTGTGCAGTCGTATTAGATGAGACACCCTTTTCACTTGGATGTCTCTTGTTTCTCACTGCCTCTTAACATTGGCAATGTCATGATGTCCACCATCCTGAGATGCTATAATTTTCTACAATTTATAATCTTATTACTCTCATAGAGAAAAGTATCAGGTAGAAGGGGGAAAAATGGATTAAACACATGCACCGGTAACTTCCAAGATGTCCCATCTGTAGATAGTCTAGTTGTAATTTCATATATATAGCTCAAAAGAATTATTATTGTCAGACTCAAAGTACTGATGGGAGTCTATCCACGAAAGAAAACAAGGAAATAACATATCAAAACTGATAAAGTAGGGTTTTATTGAACATCCAAATAATGAAAAGGAGCTAGCGGTGTATCAAGCCATGCAGGGTCCATGACTCACTTTGGTCCTTGAAGTTTCATGCCCTTGTTGCGTTGACTATTTCTTAAAGTTAAGGTGACAAAAGTATTAGTTGAGTTGTAGATTTCCAGATGATTTGTCTATTATTTGGAAAATGAGACTCGAATAGTGTGGGCTTCAGCTGGGTATACAAATTAATGCAAGTGAATAGTTTGAAGAGAAAGGGGAATTATTGCAAACAAGAAGCTGGAGCCATTAAAATCCAATGGATATTTTTGATATTGGTGGTTCTTCAAAACAGGAGATACGGTGAGAATGGATGAGGATGTGTATAACATTATATTGGGACGTAAGAGAATATCATTCCTGATGCAATTAATTTTATTTTTGCAGTATGTTGTTTAGTTTGATTGATCTTCTATTGAGACAATGCACTTTTAACAGTTTTTTGCCCCAGAGTTGTAAGGAGTAAGGACATTTGGAAAACTTCCCGTGGGAACCTAATTGATTGCAATGTATTGCTCAATGAACAACTGCCATCAGTCTAGGGCATGGAAAGTACAAATTCTGCTGAATAATTGAACTGGTAGCCGTCATCGAGGCATGAACATATTTAAAGGCAACGGTCAACCAGTTGTACTTCAGTCATGGTTTCACCAGAACTGACATTGTGGGGCCCACTTCAGGCCATTGCACGCATGGTAAATGGTTGAATATAAGGAAATGCTATTTGGATCAAAATTTTCACCTTTGATGATCAAACTTGCTCATGTGAGGCCTCCAAATTATGCAGTGGCCTAACTGCTTACTCTGTGTGCTTTTGATTCAACGATTATTATCATCAAATCAAAAATAAAATTTAGGCCATACGTAATTTGCAATACAGCATATGCAACTGGGTGAAGTAGACCCAACAGCAGGAACCGGTGCTCGTACCTAATCATTTCTCATCTTTAACTAACTTCGTCAAGAAATGACAGTGGAAGGTTGACCAGATGTTATTTATCTTTTGATTTCTATTTTTTTTTTTACTACTAGGGAACAGTTTGAGCTGGTTATCTGAGTTCAAATCAGATACAAGATCACCATTTTCTACTGTGCATGCATAGTTGTTCACTTATTTGTTTGTTATTAGTTCAATTTCAACGTTCTCCTATTGAAGTAGTAATTATTCTTTAATTGCAACGGTCAGGTACAGGTGCTGATATCATGAAGTAGGTGGATATAAGTTCTCAGCATAGGAAATAGAAGCAGTACTTTTAGAGGCAAGTACATGTTGTCATAATTTTGTATTTTCAGAGTATTCTGTGTGATTTCAGCAAGATGATAATCATAATGGATCTCCCACCATAAATGTCATGGCATTGACTATTACCGCTATTTGAGATCACACCCTCCTTGATTAGCTTTATGTCATCATCATCATCATCAAAATCAATCCATCAATCATGAACATGTGAGAATTTTAAATATACTCTCTCTCTCACCACCACTACCACTACCACCACCACCATTGTCATCAAAGCACTATCTCATCCATTAAGATCGACTTATTGAGTTATACTGTCACTCTCTCTCAGACTTACCTATAACACATTTGCCCTTTTTGTTAATTAATGTTTTTTTTTCTTTTTTCCTTTTAACTTTTTGTAAGGGTTGTTCATTAGTTGATGCCATGGTGTAAATCTGTTGGTTTAGACTCTTGACACTAGCATAGTGAGACTGGAGCTGTCTCAATGGCTTTAATCAAAATCTTTTTCTATTGGACAGTACTCGTCCCTGTGCTGTGTGGTAGGCTTACCAGACAGTGACTATGGGGAAGCTGTATGTGCTGTAATTGTCCCTAAGGTAGATGCAAAAAGAGGAGAAGAGTTCAAGCCAGCTATCAGCTTGGAAGAACTTCGCACTTGGGCCAAGGATAGACTTGCTTCTTACAAGGTTTTACCATCTCCACTTTCCAGTATCAGTTATTTTGTTTTGCTTCTATATATTGCAAGACATGAAAACCTTGTGATTTCTCTGCCGCTGGAGCCTTTCTTTGGCTGTTCCAGCAAATGTCCTTTGGGTAATGAATTCTGGAATGCATTGCTAATGACTACCTCCAGGGGCTAAAAGTCAGTGATTCAATTTTTTTTTTTTCTTGTCTTAAAAAGAGCTGTCCGTTGGGTAATGAATTCTGGATTACATTGCCAATGACTCCCTCTCTCTCTCTCTCTCTCTCTCTCTCTCTCTCTCTCTCTCTCTCTCTCTCTCTCTCTCTCTCTCATACACGCACAACACAAAATAAGTTAGGGATGTAAATAACAAAGTTCCTTTTACAGATACCGACTCGATGGTTCTTGTGGGAGTCCCTTCCTCGTAATGCCCTGGGAAAGGTAAGTCCATCTGAAAGTTTTGAGAAAATATCTTTTCTGGCTAGAACAAACTATATTTAATTGGATTCAATGTCGCCGAATATTCATTCCAGGTGAACAAGAAGGAGCTGAAGAAAATGCTGTAATGATTAAAACCTTGTGCCTCATGATTTCTCTATGGCCATGTTGATTGTATAGAAAAATTTAAATAAATTAAAAATCGAAAACCCAGAGTGTTAAGATGATTGCATGGCAATCTGCTTCTCCTCTATAGGTCTATTAATCATTCCATAGTGCTATGTTCTGTACTTTTTAAATTGTTTCCCTGTAGCTTAATGCAGGCATGGCAATCCGCTTCACCTCTTTAGGTCTGATATTCATTCCATTGTGCTATGTTCTGTACTTATTAAGCTGTTTCCCCGTAGCTTAATGCGAGGAACTCGAACGAGATTAGGAAAGAGCTTACAATATGTTAACTGCAACTTGTTGTAGCCGCATTCTCTCTTGGATCGTTTGAATTCAAGGAGTCTTCACCAAACGTGACAAATAAATCGTGATCGTAATGGAGTTGTATGTCGTCTCGCCCTGAACTTGTACAAGTAGGGCCTGTGGTTTAGGGGCTATGAAGTTTAACCCGATGCTCTATTTTTATATGTAAAATCTGTGCCCCCTTTGTGTTTATGATGTGCCGCTGCTGTATCAGTCCTAGGTGTCTATATGCTGCGATCGACTAATGATCCATCGAGGAGGCATAAATAAAAATGGCCAATTTGATGGAAAGGGTTAGAGTCTCACAAGAAAAAACAATCATGATGGCCGTGTGGGACATGCAGTGGGCTTTAATATGGATAAAAAGGTGTTAGGCACATCCATCTACGTGGTTGGTTAACGTTCAAACCTGGACAGCCACCTTTTTCCCGGAAGGATTGTCCTACCTAACTCAAGGCCTCTTCCACTCATGAGAGGGCTAGGTCGCCAGGCCCCCCAAGCTAAGATTAAAAAAAAACTTAATTAAATAGGATTTCTAGAAATGTGGTTTGCAATTAGTCCTACCAAAGTGCATCTAAAAAGTAGGGAGTTTATCTCCTGGTTAGGGAGATTCTATGGTGCCCATCGGGCGCATTGATTAAATTCTCCCCTAAAGCAAAAAGGAGTTCACAAGTTCTTAAAATAAATGGAATCCAAAAAACTACAAATAAATTGCCAAGGGCATAAAAGGGACTAAAATTATTTATAAGAACTCTCAATACTTTAAATAGCAACTTTTTTGTTTAAAATTTTGAAAATCAATAAAGTAGATGCTTTAATTTTGCTGAGTTGATGACATGGAATTCAAAAGATTGTCACATCAACATTTCGCTGTAGGTTTTCTCTACTGTTTTAATACAAAAATAAGAAGTGCTATTTAAAAAGCCTGTTGAATCATGTTCACACTTTTGAATACTTCTTATCTGTGTCCTTTTACTTCCAAAGTTGAAATATATTAGACACTATAACAAACGATATCTTTGGCGTTTCAAATGTAAAACAAACCTCATCAATAGGCAAGGGTGGGGAGGGGTGGTGAAATTCAGTTTTAATGTGTTTGTTGGTTTCACACCAATAGCATAAATGATTAGAATAATAGCACCAGCCACAATTAGAATCATTACACAACTGCTGAAATTGTTATGAACATTACTACTAACTGCCCTTTTAATAAATCTTATTTCAATTTTCTGGGTGAGTGCATTTCACTTATCAAAGCATATATAAAGTTACAGACAACGGATAGTCAAACATTTATATCTGGGTGAGTGCACAAGTGATTATTCATATAGCCTTCAGGATTTTCAAGGCACTGGACACAGTGAAGGCTCCACCCTCTTCTATGTTGGCAAGCTTGACCTGGAGATCATCTACCAAGAGCGCAAACCTTCGAGAGCGAATGCCAGGCCCTTTCTCTGATAGGTCGAGTTCTAAGCCAAGTGCATGAGTGTACGTCGCAGATCCATCGGCTAGGAACTTGATATTCTTATTATCTGGGTAGTTCTTTTCCCATGCCTTCATCACAAAAGGGTCATTAACTGCAACCAAATGCGAAATCAATTACCTTCAATTGAAAAAAAAAGAAAGGATAAAATCAGAAATGAAGCTATTATAAAACTTTACAAAAGCATTTAAATTAAGGAAATAAAATACTAAGAGAAAAGAGAGATTAGATGAATACCACTGATAAGTAGAATGTCATCAATTCCTTTTGATTTAAGCTCTTCTGCTTTTTCAATGAACCCTGGTACATGCTGCATGCTGTGGCCTAAGGAGACAAAGTATTAACATGAACACGAGTTTAGAGAAGTGTTAAAAAAATAAAAATCGTTGTAGCAGTTTTTCAAAAACTGTGCAACGAGGCACTATCTGAACGGAAATTAAGGAATTGAAAATGTAGAGAGTAAATCAGCTTTAGATGTCACACCAAATCATAGTTGATGGATCAGAGTCAGCATTATGGGGGATTTAAATTTTCAAAAATTTGATTTTTACGAAAAAAAATTCTCATAAAACCCAATAAAACAAAATGAAAAGGGATTTTGATAAATGGAACCAAACTCATCTAAATGATGAAAGGCCATTCCATGACTGGCTCAATTTAATTGCGCTTTAAGAGGATTTTTGAAAACTTCGGTTATTCCTTGATCAAAACAGGTTTGATTAAGGGGGCAGAAGGGTGACATCAAGAAGATATCATTTCCCCACATGTTCCTCATTTTACAGTTCCAAAAGGTCATGGGAACAACTTCTGAGCGATATTGAGCATCCACTTCTGAGAAAACAAGGAGAATGTTTACGGTTATCTTAATGATCTCCTCATCAAAACAGAAAATTTCTCGACCTTTCATCCTCAACCAGATCACTGTGCGGGACCTCTGGTTGAGGAGAAATTGTTGAAAAAACTGTGCCCAGTTCAACTTTGTATTAAAGTTCTCTTTGGTTTCCTTTCGCTCCATTTTGGCTACTTTTTTACATAAAAAAAGGGAATTTTATTAAAAAATTCATTTACACTTCCTACATATCAAAAAGGACCTAAAATATATGGAACCATCACAGTGGTCCCATGGACCCTACGGCGATATCTCCTTTTACTCGCATATACGAGTTTATTCTTCCTCGTCCGCTTTCCTTCTTCCTCCTCCTAATATCTTCCTCCTCCTCATTTTTCCTTCATGATATTATGATTTTATTGTTTTAGACTTGGATGAAAGTAGGAGATAATTACCAAAATACCCCAATATCATTTATACCTATTTGAATAGGTCATCTTCCACATCCCCTTTTCACAACATCTTCCACATCCCTTTTTCTTGCTTTCATTTTCTTTTTTCTCTTTTTAATCTTAAGCCTCACTTAGTCGCATCTTACAAGCATATCCTAAGCAGTCACACTTTCCATACATGTTGTCCAAGTGCTCTATAACAAACATCCCTCTTAATTATTTCGTCGGCATTGACCAAGTACCAATCATCATCTCTTAGTTATTTCGTCAACATTGCCCAAGTACCAATTATCATCTCATCTCATTTTCTTTGTATCTCCTTTTCCTATCATTCCAATTCATAACGTCTAAACCAACCTCAACCTCTAACATTTTTCTTTCACCGCCATCTTTAAATTCACCCATCATTACCATCCAACCACCATCACCTACGCGACCACTATCCAAAAATAAAGTTTTTTTTTCCTGAATCTTACATGGGCTTCAAATGGCAATATCCCTATTGAACTGTGAAGAAGAAGGAAAAATGAACGGGCGAATGGGATGTTTGTTTGTAGAGTGCTTGGAAGATATGTATGGAAGTGTGACAGCTTGGGACATGCCTGTAAGTATTCAATGAAATAATTGAGAGGGATTTAAGATTGGAAAGAGAAAAATGAAAATAAAAGAAAGAAAAAGGGATGTAGAATATGATGTATTTAGATGGGCATATATATGATACAGGGGTGTTCTGATAATAAACTCCCACTTGCACAAGTCCAAAACGATGAAGTCACCATATCATGAAGAAAAAAGGAGGACGAAGGAGGATGAAGAAGAAAAAACTAGTATATGCAAATGAAAGAGGATATCACTGCTCAGAAAAAAATATATATATTTTAGGTTCTTTTTTATCTATAGGCCTTCTAAAGGGATTTTTTTGGTAAAATCCTCTAAAGAAAAGGCCAAATTTTCAAACAAGATATGGGATGCAGACGTGAGAGGATAAAGTCGGGTTCATGGTGGACATTGACCCATACCTATACAAAACTATTAACAGGATCCAAATCGGACCCCCATACAAAGATATTGGGTAATCAGGTCGGATCCTTTGGGCCTGGGTAATCGGGTATGCGACATACCGTCAAACAACTCCTCCCTTAAACAGGAAAGGTCGCTGGGAAAATGCCAAACGTCAATCTTGCAATGAATTGTCAGTGATCGAGACAGAGCTATGAATTTCTGAACCTAGACAAGGCTCTACGACGGTAAATGAAAACAATGTGATGTATCCTCACTCCCACTTTGCCCAATTCAAGCCTTTGGACGGGTCCCACGACACCATTTCATCAAAGAGTTCCCTGCAGATGGAGTGAAAATGGCAGAAACGGAATCCCTACTAGGTGCACGACTCCAATGAGAGTTGATCTTACCTTAAGATTCATCGCCGCTAAATCATGAGAATTTTAGCTTAGTTTACGTGAATAATCTAATAGTGAGCCCAGCAACGAGGGAAGTTAAATTTGGTGCAGCATAAATATAAAAGATGACAGTTATACTAAGCAAGTTGGATTACAGTCCTGTAACCCAATGATGGGCATGGCATGGACAAAGATGAAGATAGGGATACCTGCAGGTAGGTGTGAAGGCTCCTGGGACTCCAAAGAGAATGACCTTTTTCCCTGCTGCCAGCGAGTAGACCGACACCACTTGCAGCCCCTTCTCTGGGTCCATGTATGCGAGGCTGCCTTCTGGAATCTTATCTCCAACTGCAATCGGGGCCATTGGTGTTTCAATTCGACAGTTGGGGATAACTGTTCAGAGAGAGAGAGAGAGAGAGAGACTATTAGAGGGTCTCCCTTCTGGGATGAAAATGTAGATTCTTATACAGAGAGTAGTAAAAGTAGGGGCAAGAATGGAACATTCAGTTCTTATAAGGCTGCATATAGTATATAGGAGAGAGCTTTTTGTATACACTCCCCTACGATTTTTAAAATTTGTAAAGAAATTCATGTGGTTTCAATATTTGTATATAACCTCTTGTTTGTTCATTTCAATACCTTCCACGTCCCCAATATCAATAATCCGATGAGAATGAACAACCAACAAAATTTTATATTAAAATCTTATAAAAATGACCGCTTTGCCCATACATCCATTAAAAAGAAAGAATATTCATTATTTGCAAAGAGATATTGTAATTTTATATCAAAATCCAATGATTTCTCTCTTAGAAATTCTCCAATACACATGAATCTTAATTATGTATTTTAAAACATACATCAATACAATAGTAGGTCATCTACGAATGGGGTCAATTATAATCAATTATAAGTATAGGCTATGATTGATTTGAATTTAATAAAATGAGTTACATATTGATAAAAATAGATTTATGTAAAATTATTTTCTCCTACTAAATGTGTTATACTAATTGTCAATGCCACAAACTTTAGAAAAAAATGGATTCAAGTTTTTAAAATTTTGTATATAAAGAGATAAAGAGGTGGGCATAGTGTCATTTTGCTCTCTACAAAATCATGGTGGTTATGAGGTTACTGATTTTAAAACATGAAAGGTATTAAAATGAAAATGCAAAAGACTATATGTAAATACTAAAAAACATGGAGGCCTATTTACAACTTCTATACAATATGGTTGTAGTGTCCTGCTAGCTGTAGCACTTAAATCATAGCCTTAATGAGATCAATTGGATGGCTTTAGGATCCAAAGTGATGCGGTTTCTACATTTGTTTAGATTCGAACCCATCAGAAAATCAAGAGGATTCTTCTTGTGACCGGATAAAAATCTATAATGATCACTGGAATAAATGCTCCAGTAATTTCATGCCTTCAAATTGATTATTGTTATATTACATTCAAATTCAAATGTTAGTGATAAAACTAAGCGGTTTAATATAATTTTTATACTCTTGCAGTCCCTGCAACTACCTCCCCAAGATTCGAATGGCCCAAGGTAGGTCTCAAAAAATACCCGCCCACAGTTGTCCCTTTCTACTAAGGAGAGCTAGCCCAACCCAATATTATCATAGGCAAATTATTCACAATATTGTTCCGTTTCTGCCATATTACTTTGTCATTTGAATGGAACCCAAATTGGATTGCAGCTGCAGTTACATGCTTGACAAGTAACAAAAACGTTTTACCAGTTGGAACAAAATTATAAACACTCGAAAATGTGGCTCGGATCATTTTAAAGAAAGTATGAAAGGTATTTGTGTTTCTTATTTTGATTGATGGCGGTTGAATATAGCATATGTAAGTACTTTTCTTATTTGATTGCAATTCTATATGAAAAATCTATCTTGTTGAGAAGGAAGCTTGATGAAGATGTCGTGGTATTGAATTCGAATTAAGGCAGAGATTCTAATTAGATAGCGTAGACTTGGATCTTTTTGGGAAATATTATCATCAGATTTGTTTCCTTTTTTAAATAAGCTGAAAATAGTATCTATCTAAAACATCTCTTTATTTGATTGAAAGTACTCTATCATTACGCATACCATTATGGAAAAGAATCTCTTATGCTTCAATGATACGGATTAAAGGAGCCCAAAGAAGGAGGTGTGATGCATGGTGGTAACTTAGGACTGGACCTAATCTATGCTTTAAGACCTAATTAGCTAAGTATTGAGCTCCTGATTTGTTATGACTTTCTTATTTTTTATTTTTTTTAAATTAAAATTTTCGTTCAACTTACAACAATATATATTTTCTACTATCTTTTAGATGAAATATAAAAATGTCAACCAAAGTTGATTTTGAACTACAATTTGCAATATAAAAGCTCTTTTATTAGGTCCTGGGTTCATAAGTTGGAACCTATACGAACCCAGAACCAAACCGTTTTCTAATCGGAACCTAAAATAGGTCCTAAACCTGATTTTTTTATGAATTAAAACCTTCAAATAATTGGAGAATCAAATACCTTTTTTAACCCTAACCCCAACATGATATATAGTTTAGACCTAGCAAAATTGTTGAGTTGAGCAAATTAGGGTTTGGGTCTACTCAAATCCGAATTTGTTGGTTTCAACCCTAAATTGAATCATTTTTAATACAGGTTAAAAGCCTTCGAACTGCACTAATAGAGAGTCAACTCAACCTGATCAACCTAACCCGAATTTAATGTAGGTTGGGTTGGGTTAATCCGACCTAACCTATTTATTATTTGTTTATTTATTTATTTATTTCTTGTGTGATCCAACTCATTTTAAGTGGCCAATTTCATTTGTAAAGCTTTTCTCAAATTTAGATTTATTTCACGTATTACATTACACATCAGTTTATAATTTACCAATTTTCAAATTGTAAAAAATGAGACCAAAATTCATTAACAATTTCTAGCCCTTTTATTAAGACAATCCCTTTCCAGTTTTTTTTTAATTTTATAATGTCAAGCTTGAGTATAAGACTCTTTAATGCTATTATATTTCATTCATATCCATATTTTAATGGCTAATTTATATATTTAACTAGCCATCATCAAAATAAAACACATAAATCAATATTTCAAGTACAAAAACATCATACTATCAAATAAAAAAAATAAGTTTCATATTCATGTCACAATATTTAACCATGCAATCTAAAAATAAAAGAGGAAGATTATTGTATAACTCATCTGCATAAGATCAGGAGTCATATGGTTTATGGTTTATAGAAATAAGAAAAGTAACATAAAAATTAATAAGTCAAGGTAAATAAGTAAAACCTAAACGGGTCAATCAGGTTAATTGGGTCAACTCTAAACAGACATGTTCTTATACGGGTTGATAAACCTTAACCCGTGATTGACCCATATTTTAAACGGGTCAAGGTTATGCGGGTTAGAAATAAGTCGTCGGATTGGTGTGTCGGACCAGTTTTTGCCAACTCTAATATATATGTATATATATATATACTACGCAAAGGCCTATTTAATTATTGTAATTGAATGGATAAGAATTGTAAGACTTCTATAGCTAAAAATGGTTAAAATTGACTTAAAATGTGAATTTTTAAAAATGACATGCCAAATTTTGTCCCATTAAATGAAAAGGGAAATGAAAACGGCCACAATCTTGTAATTTAAATGATCCCTACCACCTCCTCACCTCTTTAATAGTCATTCGGTGGAGCTCATTACCATGAATTATTATGTATTATATGCAAACAATCAAGCCCGAAATTTATGTTCTATTGAAAACAATATCTTATAATAGGATTTGAAAACAATATCCTATAGCCATGTAAGGACTAATAGATTACAAAATTACAGAATGGGAAGACATTAAAGCAAAACAAGAAAAAAAAAAAAAAAGAAACTCTGGATTTTCTATTTTCCTTAATTTCCATTTGCTTTTTAATTTTCTTAAACATATTCGGTAACGAGTGAGGAATCTTCAAATATGAATAATTCTTCAGTGCCTTTGGAATAGGGATTCCTCGCCAAGGTTTGAATAGGGATTCCTTGCTAGGGATTCCTTGCTAAGGATTTATAGCTGAGGAATTTACATTGATACCAATGATGCATATAGCTAAGATAAAATGGGTTTTGGTATGCAAATCAACAAAGCGAAGATTTTCAAATCCTATAGAGGGAGGTCCGACCTAAAAATCCTTATAAAGGAGGGTTTCCATTTGTTTGATCATCGGGAATTTATAATTACCAAACGTGGGTTTTCCACGACTGTATGGTTGAAAGTTATCTTCCCACAAATTTGCTCACCAAATGTGATTAAGAAAATGCAAACTCTAGGGGCATGTTTGTGTACAAATCATTTTTGCAGAAAGTGAAAATTGCCACATTAGCAATTTCCATGATAATTGGATACCTCTGAAAAGGAGTTTTGTGGAACCGTAAAACTTTTGTTTGGTGTGAAGCATTTTACCTTGATGAAATAATGTAAATGTTGTTGATGTGGTTGTGGATTCTTTATTGAAAACAATTTTTTTTTCTATTTGGTGCAGTAGTTTTCCATGAGAAGCTTACCTAACCTACATGTAATTAAGTTATTCATAATAATTTCTTGGAAGTTCAATTACCAACAAAAGCCCATACCATGAGATTTGGAGTTGGAATAAGAAATGAGATTATAATGGAGAAAAACTTTTCTGCAATAATGGAATTCCCAAATGAGAAGTGGAATTGGAATAGGAAAGGAGATTATAAATGGGGAAACTTCTATGCAAAAGTGGAATTCAACACGCACCCCCCCCCCCCCCCCCCCCCCCCCAATGCCATAAGAACTCTATTTCGTATTTCGTACCTTACCAAAGAAAAAGCCGACTACCCCCATAAGAACTCTATTTCCTATCCTACCAAAGAAAAAGCTGACTTGGCAAAAAAAGTAGTTCCATGGAAATAGGTCATACCAAACACAAAAAAGTGAGTTTACCATAGAAAACTTTTTATTTTTCTGTGGAAATGAGTTACACAAACATGGCCTAGCATTTTCTAGTTTTCTTGCTTTTCCATTCATCTTATTTATTTTTTGAACATTTTCACATGCAGTAGGTTGATATATCACTGATACAGCACGTATTTTTCAAAAGATGGACGCATGGAATGAAACCATGCAATTTAGGCCCTAAACTACTTCTTAGCCTCCCATTTCAAAATCACCAATTGGGTGGCTATGATGGTCCGGTGATATAAGAATATGGGATACACCCATTCCACGATGGTGCCCACGCTTTTTGTTTTTGACCTGGAAATATGCGTCTTTCATAGCAGATGAGTTAATTTAAACAGTCACATTATCCATCCAGAAAAAAAAAAGACAATCACATTATATAGGAATAGCTTAAGGTAAGGAAAACAACAAGGAGATGAATTTTACTACAACAAGAACTGCATTCTGGGCAGCAAGAGTGCTGAAAGTGGAGGCCTCGTTGGATATAGAAGACCCACCACCTGCCAGATCAGATAGAGATCTAAATGCTATGAACGGGGTCTTGTCCTGTAGACAGACCAGAGCCACTGCACTGGTCTCCATGTCGATGGGGGTGACATTGAACTTGGAATTTAGGAAGTTTCTGTAGGCTGCATTGTCAACAAACATATTGGCACTGCTCCCACTTCTCACCCTTGTCACGACTGGCTTCCTTGGTAAACAAGTTGTGGAGTTGACGCACCTTTCCAGTTTCATACCCTGTATAATAAGCACAAAGCACACCCAAAGTTTAGCAATATGCATAGCACCAATGGGTTGGGTTTGGATCAGATTTTGCTGGCCGCTACGGCTAAACACAATCCGACCCATTTATTAATCCGGTGGAAAATGTCGACTTGAACCCTTAAATAAGTAAATAACAGGTCGGGTTCCAGCTGTGTGATGGGCCATATTGAAATTGGATGGTCCATGATTTTGGGACAGATGAGTTATCCTAGGAAAGAAAGGGAGAAAAAAAAAAAAGGTCCCAGGTTACCTCAAGTTTCCTGGCAATGGAAAAGTAATGCTTGTCCACAGGGACCCAAAAGGCGTGCTGTCTGATTTCAGGGTACCCATCCACAGGAAAGATCTCTTCTGGCTGATACCATATGTTGTTTAAAAGATTTTCAGAGACCATCCCACCTTTGGTATTATTGTTGTAATCTGAAATTTTAAGGTACCCAATTCTCCTTGTGTAATCTCCATTAGACTCCAAAGCAAGCTCATCATCAGGCCCATCTCCATATCTCTACGCATAGACAACAAATGATACAAAACTTTAAACTTTCTACCTAAAATTTACCCAGGATCGAGGAAGAGTAAGTAATGATTTTTCAGGTCACTTCAACAGCTTTCAACTAAGATGGTACATCGAACCAGAACAGGCAATGGTTTTGATCAGACCAAGGATGACTGGTTTTAAGGACATTGATAAATCTGATACCTGCCAATTCCAAAGCCCTGTGTGAGCCCAGTAATGAGGAATGGTCACATCTCCTATTTGGAGCTTTGTATTTGCATTCCCTGCAATTCCGAAATGTACTACTCCTTTTATGCTAAATAGAGTTAGCAGCAACTGCGTGGTTACACCTGCATTCAGCTGTAGAACCAAAAGATAATTAGTTAGTAGTGTGCTCTTATTCTACTTACATATATGGACAGACTTTATAAAAAGAAAAAGAAAATGGGAATATTGTTTGATGTTCAAATACCATGCCCAGTCCTGTCATGACAAGAATAATTTTCTTATTTTCTATTATTCCAATGCGAAATCTTCTCCCTGTGAAGTTTTAAAAAAAAAGGAAAAAAAAAAGAAAAGAATATCAAGGAGAAGAATTAATTCCATTTCTCGAAGAGAGGATAACTTCAATCTGATGGATGAGATGGGACAATGACAACATGTGTAGGTTCAATTAATCTTACATGTTTTTTTTTTTTTTGTGTTGGTTCAATTAATCTTACATGATTTTTTTTTATAGTGATAGTCAGATATCTCTATTTGATTGAGAAAGAATTAAAGAACTTAATTTAAGTAACTTGCCTAGTTGGCATATGTGTAGAAGTTCATAGTCAGTCAATTCATGTATAGCACACATATTAAAAGTACGTACTCAATTTTTTTATTTAAAAAAATGCTTCTCATATATTGCATCTTTTCAAAAATACTAATTAATATTTGAATTTTTTAAATGAAATAAATTTTTCTATAGACCATAGCATACATAGACAATACAGATATACAACTATTTTGTGGAAATTGATATTTTACATCAAGAAAAAATTTCATACCAAAACATATTTAATTCAGAAAATTTAAAAAGTTGCCAATAAAAAATAAAAAAAAATACACCAAGTAATCTTTGAGATTCACATAAAAAATCATATTAAACATAATAAATCTAAACATTATAATAGAAATAACATTAAATTCTACCAAGATTTGGCTGTTATGCTTTTGGAAAAAAATAAAAAATATCGAAATATACCCAAACTCCATAGGTCTACACGTGCTTTCTTTTTGTTTCGCAGTTCTCTTTGTTATGTTAGAATTCTAATCATACACCCCCATACACTATGGAAGTTAATCGATCTCTGGTGTATAGCGGAAAAGTTCAGTAGGATTGGATAGCAATTGCAGGGCAGTCAAATCGATCTTTGTGACATTCCGAAGTTCTACATCGACTATAGAGAAGAAAATAAATGGGTTTATATATAAAGCTTGCACTCTTACTTTGCATGAGGCCTTTTGGTGAGTTGAGGCCCACCAGAAACAAAACCGTGAGGCCCATGGGCCAAAGCGGACAATGTCATGCATGCATATTGGGTGAGGCGTGACAATCTTGATACTGGAACCTCTATAATCATGACTATATGAATCTAAAACAGTAAGCAAACAAAGGTCCAGTCCACATGACATAAGGGTGATGGTCATTGGCCCATTCAGTGAAATCACATGCTATTGATAAAGCATCTGCTAAAAATCCACCTCACCGTTGTTTCTGGTTATTCTAGGTACAAGAATCAGACTCAGTGCAAAATAATCTTGACTGTCCAACTTACTACTATCTTAGATCAGACGGTTGAAAATGAGCGATGAAATTAAATATTGATAAATATGAGCCCCAGTTTGTGGGGCGAATGCAAACCACCTTCATTCCACTTAGCCGCTTATTGGATGGCTGCAGAAAATTTTCAGCAGTCATGATGAAAGAGAATCTAGTGTCATTAGAATTCATCGTGAGAAGGCCAACACCAGTAACAACGTTCAAAACATACAAGGAATAACTTACATCAAAATATAATATCAGATTTTGAACATACCAGCAAAGTCCAAGTAAGGAAATCTCTCGTCAGCTACAAAGCTAGATGACTCCAATAGAGGGTTCATCTCGAAGGCATTTGGCACCACAACACCCAAGAAAGGGCCCTCCTTGTTAATTTTGCCTATCTTCTTAAACATTGTCTTCGAAAGCGCCCCTTCTAATATAGTGCTTATACTCAGCAGTACTAGAAAACCCATCAAAACAACCTCTGCCTTTGAAGCTGCCATTTTTATTTTTCTTTCTTTCTCTCCTCTATTAGCTCAGAAGACTCTACAGCGCTTCAACAGATCAGAGAGAAAGGAAAGATTGAAAATCCACTTGCAAGAAAGGAAGAGATGGGAAGCGGATAAGGAAAATATGGTATGAAAGGCTAGAGATCCGTGTCTCTCACCTCGAATTCCGTCACCCAATGAGGGACGAATGATATATTTAACAAAGAGGGCTTTCCAAGATGAAAAAAAAAGACATAAAGTGGAAGGAATCTACCATAAGAAAAATATTTTGCATGTGTAGCTTTTATTAGATTTCCATCAATATGATTGAATAGTCAATGCGTCTTGGTCCCCTCTGGCAAATCCTATATGGAAACCGTGTAACACATGCTGGGCACTATTATTTGAGCACCCATACAGAAATAAGGTACTATGTAACAGTCAAGATGAATTCCATCCCTTCCTGTGAAGATTTTAATTTAATAGAATGACGGTGCTGATGTGAGCAATTTAAAATATTAACATGTGAGCCCTACGGTTGAGCCACTAACATGTATTAATGGATTTCATGTAATATCTGTGAAAGGGGACACGGACTCATAATTAAATAGTAAAAGTTTGACCAGCTCCTAGGGTTGAATGGTTGGCGGTTGAGACTGTTGCATATATTGCACGAAATGTAGGCCTCACGTGGCGTTGAATATGGAAGAGTCACACGGTAAGCGGCAAGGTCGGCAAGAAAAATCAAAGATGAGGAACTATAAAATAAAAAAAGTCGAGCTCATGTGAATAGCAAATGATTCCAAGCCTTCAAGGGATTTTGAACACGGCACGCAATTTCGTGGGATTAGGCTTTACGAAGAAAAAATTAGTGCCCACACTCCAGTTCTATGCTTAACGCCAACATACTACTTGGAGAAGTAACAGGTAAACCACCACCCTCATCGTTAAAAAGAGCTAATCACCTAGCAACATAATACATATATACACACCAAGAAATATTAACTGAGAAGTACATCCCACAGCCTACATATCACCCATTTCAAATCATGCAACAAACATGGACAACCGGCTCCAAACTTTCGGGGGTTTGGCATCATACAAATGGATTGTACGATTAAATAGATGGTCAAAAATTCTTTTGAATATGAGGCTTTTAAACTTGTAAGGTTAGGGGCATGGAAATGGGGTCAAAGTTGATTCCTGATGTAGTTGCATATGGATCTTTCTATCCATTGGTCCCATCCTCAGATGAGAGCTATAGTAGACCTCATATGAAGCTCGCACAACATTTTCAATTGAAATCATGCACTTTTCTTTAAATAAAATTCCTCTACTTTTTTATCTCTTAAAAGTGATCCTTTACTTCAAATTTACTTTATATCTCCCACTTTATGCTCAAACAAAACCCATCTACGATTGCTTTCCAAGTCAAATGATTCATAGTTTTCTTATACGTAGGCCATATGTAGTAGGTTGGGGTAGAAGACCTTTCAAACTCCGCTGTTCATATAGGTTCTTAAAATGGCAAAGTAAATGTTAACAGTTAACTTGCTGCAAAATGTCTAAAAACATGCTTCCTTAATAGATGCTTATTTGAGAAAAAAAAAACAAAGATGCTTATTTCATTCCACCAGTATTTTAGTTTTTCATTAGAATACAATAATACCTTTACACCTACAAGTGGCAATAAGATAGTATTAGCATTGTTCACTATCATAATATGTGTAAGCTGCCTCAACATAGCCATTTGTTAATCACCTTGCCAGGGTTGCAAATGGGTACCTTATTCTTCAATTATTCGAAGATTTCGACCCGTGAAAAACCGGTTTTGGAACCTATTTTAAGTTCTTTTTCATAAACGGGTCTGAGTCCAAAACCCAATTTAGATTCTGATTAGTCAACAGGCCTAGTTTGGGTCCATATGGGGTACGACCTGTGGATTCGAAACCCAGCACAATAGCCTTTAATATTATAAATTGTAGCTCAAAATCAATTTTGGTTTGACATTTTTACATTTAATCTTAAAGATAAAAGACTTTATGCATTGTTATAAGTTGAACAATGTCTTTGATTTAAAGGAAAAATAAAAAATTAAGAAAGGTAAAAGAAGTTAAAACCAATTTTGAAACTAAATCCCAATTCTCCAGTCAACCCTGGTTCCGAAATCGTATTTAGGTCCTATTATTGGAACCGAGTCTGGAACGAACAAAATATATTCCGAGTCAAAATCGGTTCTGAAACCAGAACCATCATTTTGAAATGGGTCCAAGTCCACCATGGACTTCCTCCACAACGAACTCTTTTTGCAACCCTACTGACCTTGCCCTTTCAAGGTATAACTTGGGTTTACGAGTGTTAATGTATCCAATTAAGCTAGATGGAGGTTCATATTAATTAAGTTGTTGGGTCAACCCTTTAGATCCCAACAGAGAATATCAATCCCAAATCCAACCCAAGAATAAGAATGATCTACTTGAATCCTAAATTATCAGATGGGCCTATGATTACCAGAAAGTGCAGACTCCCTTCTTTTTTTGACCCAATTTTTGGACCCGATTAGTAATAAGTTACGGTTTGGGTCTAATCAAGTACATAATTTTTTGCGTCCCTGATTGTTATACATAAAAATATATAAGCCTCTTAGATTTGCATTAAACACGATTAAGCCTAATTTTTCAATGTACACGGATTGAGTCAATTGGGCTCAAATTCTTGCAAAAAAAATTTTTTTTTTTTATGTCAAGCTGAGTGACGCTAGTTATATATAGGAAAAAAAACGAAAGAAGAAAGGAAGAAGAGAGAAAAAAGAAGAAAGGAAGATGAAGAGAGGAAGAAAAGAAGAAGAGGAGAGAAGAAAGGAATGAAAAGAAGATGGGAAGAGAGGAAGAAAGGAAGAAAAAGAGAGGAGAAAGAAAAAAGGAAGAAAACAAAAGGAAAAAGAAGAGAAAAAAGGAAAAAAAAACCCCCTTAATATTAAGCGCTTCCCTTCTTCCTCTCCTCTTCTTCTGCCTTTCCTTCCTTTCTTCCTCTCCTCTTTTTCTTCCTTTCCTTCCTCATCTCTTCTTCTCCCTTTCTTCCTCTCCTACTCATTCTCAGCCCCACCGGGCTTCATAAAGGTAAGTTCAGTGGTACCGATTCTATGAATTTGTAAGGATAACAAAATCGCATAATCATGTGTCTCTTGCTTGCTTATCAGAACTTGCATATGAATCTGTAAGGATAACAAAATCGCATAATCATATGTTTCTTGCTTGCTTATCAGACCTTGCATACATATCTTTTGACATGATTTAGGGTACCATGATATCAATGAAGAATAACGATAATAATTAGTAAATGCAAAGGTAATAGAAAAGCATAATCAAACTAATAACATAACAGTAAGCAAGAGATAAAGAAATCATGGCTATATGCATAATTTTTCAATTTGTTAAGAGACAAAGATGATTTATAAACCAAACTATTCGAAGATACTCATATCCTTAATTTCCAACTTTGGTGTAACCATAAGTCATCTAATGTCATATGTTACGAAATTTCTTGGTATCGCATTGTGTATAAATACAGACATTCGACTCCTATACTTATGCGGCAATGGTATAAAATTAAGACTAACGGGAACATCTAACAAGAATGAATGACAACTAATATTTTTCCTGTGTACCTAATTTGATTTCGTTGGGCCGATATTAAGTATAGCAGTTCCAAGAGTCAAAGTCTTACACAATCATAAGGTTCATCTAGTATTCTAAGGTACCACTTGACCCCATGATCAAGCTCAATATTTCCTAAGGTATGGTTGACTTAATTAAGTTATATAAAATTGGATTGAAAGGGATTACAAGCAAAAATAAGATCAGATAAAATGAATAATTAAATTGGTCAAATCACATCTAATCGATTGAGTGTAGGTAATTATAAGCCTATGGATGCAAAATAGCCCTTAACGGGGTTTATTTATAATTCCAAAACTTAAGGAGTTAAAAGAAAACAATTCTCAGGGGTTTAGTTGAAAAACTACTCATATCAAGGGTCTACCTTGTAGCGTGCAAAAGTCTATAAATAAAATGGCAGCTCAAAAACATTTTTTGAAAATAAAAAGAAATATAAGGTTTTTATTGGAATTTCCCAATACTTATACTAAGGAAACAGCTACTTAAATGTAGCTAAAAAAAAGAAGTTTCAAAGTTCAATCTATGAATTTCAGATTTCTGAATGAAATATATTTTGATAATGATAAACTGGAAGAAAAGTGAGCTCATAGTAACAAATTTTTAATCTAATAATAATAATAATAATAATAATAACATGAAGGAAAAAGTGGGTTCATGTTAACTTCTCTTGAATTTCTACAACTCATAAATGAGCTACAGCATTACACGTACCATCACGTGGTGGTGTTTGGGTCAAATGGCAATGGGTTGCAGAAACTTTGCATGGGCAGTGGGTTACAGAAATTTCACACACACCCCACGTGGTGGTGGCTTGGGTTGGTCGGATAAAATGAAAAGTTAAGCAACATCCACATGTGTCCTAACATTTTCAAAGTCGCCCGTGGCTTGGGGTTCAGATTTCTGGATCGGATCCATCATCCGATGGCCCAGGTGAGTCCCACATTCAATCACAAAAATCTGCACAATGTCAAGTACTCTTTCCTGCTCATTTTTCTTCTCCACCATCCTGACCAATGATGTTACGTTTGACCTCTAAACATGCTATCAATAAAATAATAAACGGTTGGCAACGATTACAAAATGTATAAAGGATTTAGGGCCCACATGTTACATATAAAGGTCTTGAGATTCTGTAGTCTTTTTTCTAAGATTATGTAGCCTTCTTATAAAGCTTGATAAAATCAATAAAATCAACTATTATCCATAATTTCATCATGAAACAAGGAATCCAAGCAAGATTCTAAATCTACAAAATATACACATGTAGATTAAAAAACTCTACTCATCAAGTCATCCCTCATGAATGAGACATGAAGAGGATGGGCTGTACAAGGCAAAAGCATATAGAATAATCAAAGAATCAACTACAAATAATACACATGCATGTCACTATTCGCTTATACTTCTTCAAAATCACTACCAAAGCCAAAATAGTAGAAATCCCCAAATCTATATTCTCAACAAAAAAACCTTACATATGGAAATGACATGAAAGAAATAAAATGATGAGATAAATGATGAGGAGATGATTTATGGGTAATTAAGCTAGAAAAACACTCCACAGCATTCAACTGGGCACAAGTAATTAGATGGATTGAGATTTCTTACCTCAAAAGTAGTGCAAAAGAGTGAAGATGTCATTTTCTCTCTAAACAAATACTAAAGGGGATAAAAGGAATGTGGAGAAGAAGATGGGACTAACTTCTAATGGGTGGAATCTCTCCCTCTCATACGCTCTAGGCTTGTAGGACGGAGAAAGATGGACTAGAGATGAGCTTGGGGGCTAGGTTTTTGTCTAGGGGGTATAAGGAGCTCTCTCTTTGGCAAAAGTGTCTTTATATAGAATTAGGGTTCTTCCAATAGTTTGGTTATTGACTAGCAAATCCTCTAGTTATAAGTATTTACAATGAGGTTCCTAAAGGGTCCTACATAAGTGACTTAAGTCTAAGGGGTAGGGATTTGAATGCCCATGACATGTACATACTGAAATGAAGAATGTATGATGTTGCATGATTAACTTAATTAAGATCACAAGTTGGTCTATGAACAATCTAATTTAAATTAGCATCCCACCAATCTTCCTATCCATTGTGAGATTAAGATTAAAATAATATTAATTAGCAATAATCACAAAAAGTTAGCTAATAAATCCTAGATTTGGGGTCAGGATCTTACAGTTACTGAACATTTGAAAAAAAAAAAAGATTCTTTCTTTGAAATTTCTCAGTACACTGTTATTTTGTTAGTAGTGTGGAAGACATGAGCATTTTGATCGGCACAAAATGTTCGAGTTGACTTCCATTTGCATTCCATAAAGTTTATGTTGGAGCACATTGAATTACAGTTCTTTGGTTATCCTGAAATTCCTGAATGACCTTTCCAACGTTTTGTTCACCCATATTTAGCATCCAATGCTCACAAATAGACTCAAGTGGGAATTTGATTTTCCGTTTTTTAATCATTCTGTGGTAAATGGTTATTGTCCAATGATCGTAAGGTTTGACACTATTGTCCCTTTTAAGTATCTATTGGATATTGATATAGCTTAGTCTGGTATCTTGATTTCTTGTTCCTGGTATTAGTTATGTTTTTACCCATTGATTAATGTAGATCATTGTTTGTCTCTTTTTAGTCGGGTGTGTATAGTTTGTTAGCATATCACATCATATACTTGCCTTATGCTTTTAGATGTTGGCCTATCTGTGTATGTATATTAGCTAGTTTTGATCGTTTATATGGAGCTTAACAGAAAGGCTCTCTTTTGTAATCCAATGGTGGCATAGGCCATCACCTGTATGGCATAGGCCTCTCAGACTCTGTACATTTGGTTCCACACAAAATGTATTGTGACTCTGATATTTCATGTACGTGTTCCACAAACTAGCTCCTCATTGATTCACATACCCTTTACGAAGAGGCTCCACGGTCCCACTGAATGGTTGTGTTTGATTACATTCTCTTTTACAGGCGAGCTTGAATGAGTGTATCAAACCATTTTCTCTGTAAGTTATGGCGGAGTCAATTGTGAATTTGGGTGAAAATAAAATTTTTTTTTTCTGGTTGAGGACACTTGTACGGTGACCCCGGATCATTTGAATTTAAGTAAATTTCACATGGTCGGTTGGCGATGCACCTATAGAAAGAATGATGTATCATGGGATTATGGGAATGCGATTTCCACCTCTGCTTAAATTGCTAAGCCTGTTTGAAGAGGGACTTGTGTGGGGGAAGGAGTGATCTGTCATGGGGCCCTGATGGTGCTACTCCCTTCTCTTTTCTAAGGGCGCCACACATTGGTTGTAAATGGTCTCAACCACAACTCACCCTGATTGGTGCGCAGTGGCATGTCATCCTGATTGGTCTGGCTTCCATTGCTTAGGCCCTTCCAAAGCCGTGTAGCATCCCTTCTCTCAATCTGTGTAATTTGCTGGCAAGGGTCGGAATCTTCCAATCTTAGTAAGGGTTGAAAGGAATCATCTCCATTACAGAATATAATGACATGTCCATATGTAAGAGCAGGGCAGTCAGAATGTCAGATCATCAGATCATTGCCTGCACCTGTTTGGCGGTGGCCTCTGAGAAACTATGCATGTAGCAATACACAGGATTTACTGTTACTCTAATAAGAAATGATCCAATGCTGAGGCTACTATGGTGCAGATGGGTAGGACCTGACTTAAAAAGGTCGAGTACTGGTAAATCTGGATCTAGGCAAAGCACATACAATCAATCAAGCACACATAAGAAGAAGAACAAGCAATCACACAGGAGACACAAGGATTAACGTGGTCCGGCCAAATTGCCTACGTCCACGGACACAATGATTTCATTATGAAGAAATCTCTCTCTCACCCCCTACAATTGCTGTGTTTCATTCTCCCCGTTGCTATCTTACTTGGTTACAAAAAACAAACCATTGAAGAGAATATGTAAGAGATTAGGTCTAATTAACTGGGCCCTAATGTAAACTACTCATAGGCCCAATAAAGACCTTTTAAGCCAAACCCAACAAGTACATCCTCTTGGGCTGGTTCTTTGGACAGAGCACACCCTTTAAAAACTCTTGGTTCTTGAATTCTCTTATGGGGATACCATCAATTGAGAATCTGAAGAAAAAGATACAAGGAAAAAAATAAGGTTAGCAATCCCATGTGAAATGCCCTAAAAAATCTTGAGTTTTCCTATTTTTTTTTTTTTTTACATTCATTATCTGATGACTTGACATCTAATGTAGACTGAATATTTTTGTTGATAACAACATTAGTATTTATATTTTGATCTCTCGATTTAGATTTTTTTCTCACTTACATTGTGTTATTTCATATTTGGGTGTCCATGTCTATGGATTCTATTCTAGCATATTGGTTTTTGGGCTCTCAATGATATAGAATTGATTCATATTTAGTCATTTCCACTCCTTCAATTCATATTTAGCCTTCGAGGATTTAGACCTAGTTGGGTGCCTTCCATTCAGATTTTCTGGTTCAAGTTTGGGTCAAGCTTTGGTACCAAATTAATCTGACTGCTGCAGCATTCTCAATTCACGTTAAAAAAAAAAATCAGATGGGGGTGCTTGGGGTGTTCAGGACTGGTCACTTGCTAAAATACAGATTGTTGAATGACAGTGCTCATATGATCTAAGGTGTTTATTGTGAGCCATGCATTGACTTTTAGCTCAACCATCTATTTTGTTGCCTTAAATCAAGTGGCTAACAATGGCTTATGAAGTTGATTTTTGATATCTAATTTACAAACTCCCATTAAATGAATGAAGCCAATGGTCATGACTCATCCGAAAATGATTATTAGCCTGTGACACTTCTGAAGATGATAGTGTTGACTCTGTCTTTGTGTATCGTAATGCCTTTCTCTTTGCTGCAGGATGGATCTTGTTTTAAATCAAAATATAAGTTCGCACCTTATTTCTAGGCTGCCACAAGGGTAAATTACAAATTGTCTTCGAAGAAGAATCTTAACTGCTGACTTTATGTTGTTTCTTGTTATCAAATATCTGTGTGTTCTTCGAATGGTTTTCTCAATAATAATTTTTCCTACAGGCCTCCCCTCGCAAGCTGATTGGGTATTAAGGGTTGGAAGTTGAAGCTTTAGTGCAATTGTAACTTCTCACATACTTGTATCATTTATTAACAACAGTACCATGATTGAGATGGCAAAGTTGAGTCTCAGGTGATAATAAGGACAACGTCCGGGTACTTTGATTTCAGATCAACGGTCCGCTGCTCGAGTGGTGTGTATATGGGGTTGGGGCTAGGTTTTTGGAGAGGGGCGTCGAGAAGCTCTTGGAGGAGCTTTTGGAGGGAATACTCTAGGTCATAAAATAAAATAAATTAGAAGGCTTCTGGAGGAGCTTTGGTGGTTGGATTTGGAGGGGGTGTTTGGGGTGTTTGTTGGCAAGCAATGAGGATAGAGCTAAGGCGACAACCTATTATCACTAGTGTAAGAGACTGTTATTCTGATTGAAAAAAATATTTTGTTGGTTTTACAAAAAACTACACTTGTGTTTCAAAATACAAAATAAATCATTTTCAGTGGATTTGTTTTTTTTTTTTTCATATTAGTCATCTTTCAATAAAACTTGGCTTCAACTGAAAATGAGCTTTGCAGAAATTCTTGAATTTCTTACAACAGACCTTGGTCATAACCCCAAAAGTTCTAAATTGCTTACTTGTCCTCCTTTTCTTAATTTTATTTGTACATTGCTTCTTCCTCAATACATGGAATCCCCTTTTTCATCTTTATCCCTGTATTTTATAATGGACTGACCGTAAATGACCTAAAATAGGACCAGACCATCATGTGTCTCGATCGGCGAGGTGATGATTGGTGGCCCAACTGGCCCATAACTCCCACAATAGAGGCAATCATTCATTGTTATAGACGTATTTCATGATTGGTGATCACATTTTCACCGTTCCTCATATTAATTGGGGTCCTTGAAAACTTGTCGATGCTTTCAAGAATTGCCCTATGTTGACTTTTGAAGTATGCTTTCAAGTGTTTCCTCCCAAACATATCCAGAAATCACATTCGGCAAGGGGAGCCATATCCATAGCCCTAATGCCCAATAGGCTTTTGTCCCTTGATACTATTCGTTTCTTTCTCCCAGACAACTTTTAGAAATCACATTCGACACAGGGAAGATTCCGTGGGTGTAGGGCCAGCTAACCCTCCTCTCAGCTCATGCAGGGAAGCTGAAGCAGTAGTACCGAGTCTATTTACAGCACTGGCCCTCATCCACCTAACTAACAAATTGATATTATATGAGTGTTTCCCCCATGGTGACCGTAGGTAGACCACTCACGGTCCTCCACATCACCATCGGGCAACCTGCCATGCACGCAGGGAGTGTCAATTAGTTCTCATGAGCTGGCCTAGCCCGAGCCCAGTTTGAGTGCAACCAACTTTTTCTAAGGCTTGGGCCTTAGTATAAGTCAGTGAGCTGGATTTGGATTAAAATTTTGGGCCCGTTTGTTACATGGGTCGGGCATAGGCTAAGGGTAGCAAGCCCGAAGCCCGGCCTGGCCTAAATAAGTGGATTAAATTGCAACTTTCCCTTCTTACTTCTTATGTTGAATGCACATACATCTTCCATAGTAGAAATTATAAAAATTATATATATTAAAGAACACTATCAAGAGAGTAAACAATGTTCATTTTAATTGGTTTGTACTAGACAAAAATGTCTTCATTGTACCAATGTAGTTCTCTTTTATTGATGAATCATATACTTTTATTAAAAAAAAGAGACAGCGTCAACTCAAAGAGCAGAGAAGATAGCTTTATCTGAAAATTACAATCAATTTCAATCAAAATTTTTTTGCATTTTAGATGGATTCTTTGGATGTGAAAATTGCAATCACTTTTAATAAAAATCGGTACATGATAGCCATGTTGGCCCTACCAAAGACCATCTTAAGTGTACTTAATTGTCAGGCCTAAATAAGGTTAGGCCCTCTTAAAATATAGGCTGGGCTAGGGCTTAATAGATTTTATATGGGCTTAGCCACTTACAGCCTGAGCCAAGCTTGGGCTTGAGGATTTTAATCAAGGCTAGCCTTAGGCTTTTCTCAGCCCGGCCCATGAGCACCCCTAGTCTCAATTCCAGTGAACCTCTACGAGGGGCCCAACAGCCTGGGGCCATAACAGTAGGATAAGCACAAGACGTACATGATGATTTCTAGCCTGTTATGCTCCCTAGACCAACCAAATTAGTTAGATGATCAAGGGGAATATCATGATAATAAAATAAGCAAATAACAGTCCCAAAGCAGTATAATGTTGATGAAGGACCTCCAATGCATAATAAATCCCTATTTCAAACCCTACGACAGGCTTGTTGTTGGGGGAGGAGACTTCTGGTTGGTTTTTGTCTTTTGCTTCAATAGATGAAACGTTTTATCATAAAAGTCGTTTTTTTGTTGGAATAAGCCGTTGTTACTATTTCAATTAGGTCCTCTTCTTTAATTCAAGTGAAAGCATTTCCTAAAATCCTTTTTTTGAAATGATCAAAATGATCTAACTGAAATTTGTCAAAAAAAGTTGAATGGATTTAATTAATGATCCAAGCGCGAGAGGAGATGTGATCAGTAAGTTCATCATGTGATCCCTGTCGACATCCCAACCCTTCATGTTTTGCATTAGTAGCTGGTTTAGCCACAGCAGATAATTTTCAAGTTTAAGTGAGTGACACAGCCTTGGTCTAGATCATCTCATGTAGGTCCCACAAAACAATAGTAGGTAAAGCGTAGCTAGAACACAGGGCCAGACACCTTGGGATCAGGTGGATGAAGAATTTGAAACCATACTCTGTTAAGGTTCCTGTCTATGTTTTTAATGTTGAATATGGGCCCAGAAACTTTAACAAAATGGATCCAAAAGGATTGGCAAAAATGTCGGGATGATTGGGATGGGAGATTAGGTGAGGTTACTAAATCATCTCAGAAAGTATTTTTTTTTTGTAACTACCCCCTAAGGTTTATAGGATTTATAAATAGCCCCTGTAGTTTTAGTATTTATAAATAGGCCCCTACTTTTCCATTTTAATACCTACAAAGTATTCAAAATAAATATTTCTAAGAAAAATGGGTAACCATCATGAGGTTTATGTTTAATGTTTAGAAAAATGACAGCTTTTCCCTTACACCCATTAAACAAAAAATGAATATATTATTATTTGCAAAAATGTTATTATTTGATCCCATGTCTCAATTCCCTCTTTCTCAATAACTCTCTTATGCATATAAAATCTAATAATGTATTTTAAAACTTTCATCAATTAAATGGTGGGCCATGTATGCATAAGATAAATTAAAATTGATTATAAGTACATGTGTTGATTGTTATTATGATGATTTTAGATTTAATAAAATGGGTCTTAAGTTAAGAGGCTTAGATTTATGTAAAGTATGCTTTCCCACTAATTGTAACTCTTAATCTTACAAGAGAAAAAAAAAATACTATGCTTTTAAAATTATGTATATAGGGATAAAAGAGATAGGCAAAAAATTATTTCACTTTAAAACAATTATAGTAGTTAAAAGTCTACTAATTTTAGGGACACAAAAGATATTAAAATGAAAATGCCTAAGCCTATTTAAAAATATTAGAACCATACTGGCTTATTTACAAATCTTATAAACTTTAAGTGAAAGTGCAATAACTAGATCTCATCAAGTCCTAGAAGGGGTGAATAGGACTATTTAAAATTCTTTCCAATTATAAAACTAATTTAGAGTGCAAAACAATGATTCAATCAATATGATAGAGGCACAGTTTGGTTAAGTAAGATGCTCAGAATGTATGTGCTTACAGTATGTAGATATTCTAATTGAACAAAGATGACTTAGCAGAAGAGAGATGATTAACACATGAGAATAAGATTATCAAGCATTCATCACAAAAATAAAGCAATCCACTAAACAAAGAATTTATAGTGGTTCGGTCCCAGACCTACATCCACTCTCAAGAGCAAATACTATTTGTTCCACTAAAGATGAGGTAACTACACAAGTACACCTCCTACAACAATTTTTGATCTAGTGGTCTGTCTTCCACCAACAAGATTTTTTATCAGGTGGTTGATCCTAGATCTATTCCACCAACCACAACGTTTTTTGATGCGGTGGTTCGTCTTACACCATATACAACTGAGAAATGAAAATGAAGAAAGCACCCAAACACAAATCTAATTACCTTAGCTTTGAATGATGCTCTTGAAGTTTGAAAAAAAACCTGCAAGCTTTGACCTCTTGAGTTTCTTCTTGGTGATGATCTCCCAATGAGTGCACAGCCAAGGGAAGAAGTTTTTGGGTTTAGGAAAGCTAGGGTTTTCTCAGATTGAGTTTAGGGCTTTTCTCGATGATCACCTCATCTTCTGTGAATATAAATGTTAGTTTAAATTTGAAGAGAAGATGGAGTTTGGTGCTTAGTATAGACTTGATTGAAGTTTTGAAGCTCAGTTGGTGTAAGGATTTTTGCAGAGCAAAAGATCAGTACAGGAAGGAAAGTGCTTCTCTTAAAATAAACAAAAGTTCTAACGGATGGATCTACGGCTAACAAAAAGTTAGTCTACGGGTTAGCCATATATCTAGTCAAATGCAACGGCTAATTTGACAAGGATTCAAGATTTTTTAGTTCTTACGGCCATGCCTATGGCTTAGCCGTAAATCCTTAGACGGCTTAGCCGTGAGGACCTTACGGCTTAGCCGTACGTTAACCGTAAGCTAAAATTTACCAAAAAATGCCATCTAAAAAATGGCCTGTAGATTATATAGCTTAGCCGTAAGCACTTTACACCTTAGTCGTAATGTCGGCCGTAGGCCAAAAACCTCAAAATGTATTTTCTGAAATGTGAGCCGTGAGTTTTTCAACTTAACCGTGATCCAAGCCATAGATATGTACAAAAGGAATTTGAAAAGCAGTTTCCAACCTTTTTCTGAGGTCTTTCTAATATGTTACTAAGGGTCAATATTACCGTAGCACTCATTGAAAATCTTCCGGATAATGAACTTGATTGATCTTGATCTTCTTGATCTTGCTTGATCTTTGTTGATGTTACTTGATCTTCCTTGATCTTACTTGATGACCAGTCTTGATACATATTTGATTTGGACTTGACTTAGGACACGAAATTGATAACAACGAATGGTGAATCTAACTATGGCACTAACATTAGGAGGGTATTTACAAAAACAACTCTCTCAAAAAGCACATGTTTCTCCCATTTCTCATGGAGCCCCCCCCCCCCCCCCACCCCACAACAAAAACAAAACCCCGACCAACCCCAACCCCAATCAACAGGGGAGATAAGGTGAGGTTACTAATCTCACAAAAGCACATGTTTCTCTCCCGTTTCTCAAGGAGCCCCCACATCAATGAGTTATAGGTTGGCTTGCAATTGATAACGTGGATCCACTTTTAAAAGCCTAAAAGTGTCCCACCTCTCCAAATTTATCTTCAGGAGGATTAAGTCCTTCATCTGGTTGATACATGCATATTCTCATATAATACTTGTTATTGCATTTTAGACATTATATTAATGGGATTTTTATGAAAAAATTCATTCTAAACTCAAATTGAATGGATTTATTAATAAATACATAAAAACCTCCGATGGGGGGGGGGGGGGGGGGGGGGGGGGTTCATACATCCTTTTAGACTAATTTGGCCTCTAATGATATGGTTATTAAGTTGCCCCTAACATCATTTGGCTATTGTTAAAACCCTTTTTTTTCACTTATTTCTTTTTCTCTACTCTCTGCATTTCTTACTAACATTTTGGTTATTTTCGCTCCATTCGCCCACTTCTTACTCCAATGAAAAAACTAGATCACCATAAGGTTGACGGTCATGGAAGAATCCTTAAAAAAAAGGCCATTAATCATCTGTCGTATTAACTAAAGTAACACTAGAAAACAAATTCTGCAAAAACCATTTTCAATGCAGTTTTTGACAGAGTAACCTGTAAATATTCAATAAGAAATAAATTAGCACACTACAAATCTACCAACTAGAGAAGGGTGGCAATAAAGAATGACTTCAACCAACAAATTTAAAAATGATAATGACAAAAACACTAGAAGAAGGCGGAAGATGACTCTAGACAAGTGAGAACAGACTAAATAATAGCTTACCTTCTGCAGTAGGCAAATAGAACAAAGACAACCACAATGTTTGTAGCTAATACATAGAGCAAAGAAGAAGGAAGAAGACAAAAAGAGGGATTAGTGGGGTTTTAATATTAGCCTAAGTACCTAACGATATCGATAAGGGCAACCTGAAAATGATATTGTTAGGGGGCAAATTGGTCCAAAAAATATGTACGAATCCCCAATTAGAGTTTTTTGTGTATTTGTCAACAATTCCATTTAATCTAGGTTTAAGATAAATTTTTTTGTAAAAATCCCTATATTAATCTTAGGGTTTATGCATTTGATTAGTTTGTATTAGAGATGTGAGCCTCATTGATGGATCTTCTGCAAGGTTTTCTGTTGGCATTCTTTTATTTTGTTCCACTATGCTGACGACTGTTATTACAAATCTAGTTTGACCCATTAAGACAAGATAATCTATCTTTTTTTTTTATTTTTTCCAAAGTAGGCAATGGGTTTTTTACATTTAATTTTTGTAGTGTTTTTTTGCAGATTCAAATAATGCATCCATGAATACTTAGGATATTCTAGAAATCTTATTTTTAAATTTTAATTAAAAAAAATATTTTCAATAATCAATTCATCATTCTCGCTTTTTAAAATTTCTTATACCAATTTCAAAGTTAGATAAATTATGTTTTATGAAATAATTAAGCTTATGGTTTGATTAAAAAGGTTTATAAAAAAAACAACAAAACTGTAGATTATTTGTTCATACCTTCTTTTTTGATGAAAATATCCTAGTTGACGATATCATCAAATGAGTTAGTTATATCATCATCTTTATCCAATAAACCCCAAATCAATAAAAATCAAGAATTTTACATTGCCTTGTCTTTCAAAATTTTGACTAATTTTGAGTTTAAATATATTTAGGTTTGCATCAATCACTTAAGTTAACTTGTGATATCATCTCAGTTAATGGTATCGTCAATTGGAATGTTTTAAAGAGATCTCCATTAACCATCCATAACTACATACATATACACTATATCCATATTCAGATATTTATAGACGCCTTCATATTGCAATTTTTCTTTGATCATTGCGGTTCAAGAGACGATATATCTTTTGGGCATTTTCTCAAACATGTACATGAGAGTATTTTGTGGAAATGACGGTTTGGATTGTTGGTTGAGAAGTGGCACCAAGAAGATGGTGTGGTTGCTTTTGTAATGGAATAGTCATG
Organism: Sextonia rubra; assembly: GCA_037013555.1. Classification (NCBI taxonomy): domain Eukaryota; kingdom Viridiplantae; phylum Streptophyta; class Magnoliopsida; order Laurales; family Lauraceae; genus Sextonia; species Sextonia rubra. The sequence goes on along the minus strand of JASUAD010000001.1, from coordinate 10,643,967 downwards.
TTTCTCTCTCTCTATCATTTCATTCTCTCTCAATTATAATCATATCTCTCTCTCTATCTCTCTCTCTCTCTCTCTCTCTCTCTCTCTCTCTAACCACGAAAAAGATCTATACAACTTCAAAATGTTCCATATGCCCTCATCAACTTATAAAAAACATTCAGTCTGTACCGAACCTAAACCTTCACCTCCATCTTACCCCTTCAATAAAACAACAATCCACTTAAAAGAAAAGAAAAGAAAAGAAAAAAAAAAAAACTTCACCAGACCAGTTTCAAAGCCAACACCAGCCTTGCAAACACTACACTATAGTAAACAACCATACCTCTCTTTCCTACCCAACCATACAACCAACTCAAATCTCGATCCATCTCAACACCAAGCATCAAATATTGCTCAAACAGATACCATCCCAAAGTGGGCCAGAGAACTAGAAAAAATAGGAAAATAAAAAAAACCATCTCAGTGGAGCACCCAATTGTGAGGAGACAGTGCAGCATTTGATATCGAATGGTTTGGTATTTTTAGTTGAACGCAATTGATGATATCACTACAAATTGATAACATCTCAATTGGGCTATTTTGTTCAAATTTTTTTGTACAAACCACAAACTTGTAGTTTTAATGTTTTTCTTCATTACACTGTTTAATCAGATTTTGAACTTAATTATTTTATTAAAATCACTCTAAGTTTTTTAAAGAAATTAGTTTAATTTGGACCCAAGCTTAACACAAACCTTTTTGCTAGATAAATAACTTTTTAATTTTAATTGTTTTTCCTTAAAAATACTAAATTTGATTAAATCTCAAACATTTGTTTGTTTATTTAGAATGTTAATATAGTATCTTTGTTTTATTATGGCCTGGGTTGGGCCCGGGTCTTTGTTGCTGGTACACAATAATAGTATGTGGTGTTTAGGGTTGCAAATAGGTTGGTTCTAAACCGGGTTCATAGTGGACCTAGACCGGGACCTGTTTCTAAATTACTAGTTTTGACTTAGAATCTATTTTGTTGGTTTCGGACCTGGTTCTCATGAGAGGACCCTAATTTGGTTTTAGACTGAATCTCACTAGATAATTGGGATCCAATTCGAAAATTGGGTCGACTTCCTTTAACTTTCTTTTTTTATATTTTTCTTTAAATTAATGATATTATTCAACTTATAACAATACATCCAATCTATTATCTTTAAGATTAAATATAAAAATGTCAAATGAAAATTAATTTTGAGCTACAATTTACAATATTAATGGCTCTCGTATTGGGTTCCGGGCCCACGGAATAGAACCTATATGGACCGAGAACCAGACTTGTTTACTAATCGGTGCCTAAATTAGGTTACTGACCCATATCCATTTATGAATCGAAATCTAAAATAGGTTCCAAACCCAAATTTTCATAGGTCAAAACCTTCGGATAATTGGAGAATTGGATACCCTTATACAACCCATGGTGTTGTATATTTGGGATTTTATCAATGATCACTTTTAAGGGGTTAGGGGGATCCTTGTCATCAAAAAATGATCTCAAGCATGACAACCAATGTCACATGGTAGTATTTACTCACCTTAGAAATACTAACAAAAACCAATAAAAAAGGAACAACTAAGTATAGTTTATTTTTATAACGGAGGGTGTCCAATCCTTTGGGCTGGAATAATCCAAATCCCCTATTATTCTAGTATAATAGTGCAAGTCAAACTTACAACCTTCGAGAGTAAACCACGGTTCTATGCCAACTGAGGTACTCCTCTTAACTCTAGGAGAATATTCATAGAACTATCGAGCCTAAAACTCTAAATCTACATCACTTGAATCTTCATATTTGGGGCCAACTAAATGGGTCATGCCTTCTTAAATTCCCTTATACCATCAGAAATCGTAGTGCTCTAGTTGTTTCATATTGTCATAATAGCAGGAAGCTCTAGGTGCAACTATTCAAACCACAAATAGTCAAAACTTGTTTCTTTGTTGGACACTATCTAACCACAAAGGGGCCCATCAGTTCAATGGTCTTGATCACCACACCATGGGTTTCACATCTCCAAATTCAAAGCTTTAGAATCACATAGTTGTGTCTCTTTGGAATTTGATTTCAGGATTTATATTTACACTAGCAAGCATTTAAATATGCATGTAATTAAGTACTACCAAGAGTGGCAACTCGACCATTTTGCCTGGAGGTTGTTCCCAAGAGAGAGCACACACATACAGGAACAAAAGTCCACACATGTGGGAAAAAAAAGCTCATACATGTGAAAACAAAAGCTCAGACATATGGAAGAGAAAGCCTGCACACACAGGAAAGGTGGCATGTCGAGGGTTCAAACTTTGAGCAGTGAGGTGAAAACTACAGCTCCTTACTACTTGATTAAGGAGCCATTCTCGGAATCTTGACCATGGGATGTACCTCACAGGCCTAGTTGATTTAATAGTCTATTAAGTATATAATTTCCACCACACAATCCCATGAATCATGTAATTCTACATCTGTGACCATAACAAGTATACTCAAACATTGAAGATCAAATCCCCTTGACTGACTCAAGAATTACCATTAAGACTATCATCATAGTTCTAGAATTCCATATACAATATAACACCTTCTGATGAAATCACTTATGGAGATGAGCACCCTAATTCCAACTAATGGAGTCTGGGGTTTTGAAGTCCTAACTTTCAGGCTATAGCACACAATTTTCAAATTTAAAAGTACATAGCATCATGAGCAACCAGCCTTCAATTTTAATAGCAGAGTGATTGCTCATGATGTTATATCATTACATAAAAGCTACAGTGGGCCACTTGCAATGCAGCTGCCTATTGGAACCCTCCACCCAGATTTGGGGCCCAGTAATCTGCTCCATTGTCGCTCCCAATTTGCTGGGTGCATGATATAGGAACCAGGCACAGGCCTCGTTTCTTCAAGTCCGTCTTTGGCCCATCTAGAGCACCCTGACATATCATTAACATGGGGACTAGATCATTAAGTTGATATTGGCTTAAGGAGAAAAGAGACGCTTGATGTTAGTTGAGTATTTAGTTTATTATCAGGGAAAGCTATTTACTGAAAGAAGCATTTTACTTTTTCTGGGGCTCCTCTTCTCTTCATGAAATTGTCATTCAACAGCTAATCGACAAAAATAAAATGAACAAGGGGTTAGCAATATCATGCTTTCTTACTAATGAATGATTCAGATTCTCAGCTCCCAATCATGTTTTTGAATTTTTTTGCAAACATAAAAGGCTGTAAAGTTTCGAGCTTTGTTCCTTCACTACTTTTGTGCAGAGGGGGGGGGTGGGGGTGTGTTGTGGGGGGGTTAAAATAGTGGCTTTTGTGGTGGGTCATGGATCCAATAAAGCATACCTGACCTGGGTCTTCCGGGAATATACAAGTCCTTTCAGCTTGAACCTGATTTAAACAAAAAAAAAAAAAAAGCATTCGTTCTCATTACTCAATTAAGAGTAACTAACTAGAGTGGCAGTTCCTCACTCACCAACACAACCCAAACCTTACTAGGTAATTAAGTCCACCCTTCTAGTTCAAGGCTGGGTTTGGGTTGAGTGGTTACCATTACTAAACCCATTAGTAAATCAGCCAAGTCCTTTCTCCCAGACCTGCCAACCCCACATAACCTATCCCAACCAGACTTTGATCCATGGTGACCCATCAAGCTGAATCAAAACACGACAGGTAATTTAGGATCCTAGTTACCCTTTTAACTTAGGGTTGCAATTTCCAACTTGATTAATAAACAAGTTGAGCTTGAAATGTCGCACATGAAACTGGGCCCAACCTGACCCATTTTTTGTGTGAAATATATATTCATACATATATATATTTATATACACGCGTGTGTACGTATGCTGAGAGAGAGAGAGAGAGAGAGAGAGAGAGAGAGAGAGAGAGTAGAAGAGTATAATCATGAGCACTTACAGGCTGCCTGATTTTCCCTGATGGGGCAGTGCCCAAGTACGGGGAACTGAGTGCCTGCAGCAAATGAATGGGAATATAGATCTTTACAAAAACAAAAGCCTTTGTGTCATGAGTCATGACAGTGCAAGCTTTGATAACATGGTGAAACTGAAAGGAAGTAAAGAAGAAAGACATGAGACAAATGCAACTTTAACTGCGTGGCCTACGATTCCTTGGTTTTTTGCACAAGAAAGAAACCATCACCTCGATTTGACTCTGAAGGAATCTTATGTATCCAATAGCTTCTAACAGGACAGATGCTGTGTCCGTCTGCAAAAGAACACTTCTTTCAGCCCAGGCCATCTTTACATTTTTTAAATACATCTGCTTCTATATATATCTATACAGGAGTAGTAGAATAAAAATGAGCTTTCTCCTCACTAGTGAAGAATTTCACTCTCAAGCAAGGAAATTCTTAATTTCCTTTTTGTGGGTCTTCTAAATGCTTGAAAGACTTTCATTTAATGATGTTGTTAATTATGGTCTGTCGTGAGGTATTATACCTTTCCAAAAGGGGAAACCAGCTGGTGAAGGGCTGTTATTCTATCTCCTAATTTCTCCTTCCTCACCTAAAAAGTAGAGAAACAAAAAGACAGTGCATTAGCCTCTTGATTTGACTGTTTCCTTTCTCTTGAATTCTCATTGGCTGGAATTCCTTCTTTGGTTTGTCATTGAAGTGGAACCAAAGAAGTCAATTACCGTGAGAAATATATGATAACACAAAGATGACCCATCAATCAGAAAGAGTTATTGAGTGACCTTGAATGTAGATTGGACTGAGGGTGATTGAACCTTCGCCTTCTTAAAGGGTGCACCAGTCGCTGTGACAATACTCTTAACAATAATAATAATTAAAAAAAAAGCCTTCTGTTAGCTCTGAGTACCTTAACAGCAGGAATTTACCTCAATGAACAGATAATCTTCCAAGAGAGCTTTCTTTTCTTTCTTTAAAAATGAATGATGTTATTTGAAGAATATTTATACAGGTACTTCGAAGAGAACTTTCTTTTCCTTCTTTGAAAATGAATGATGTTATATGAAGAATATTTAGAGAAGTATATATAGCAATTGAATTAGCACCTTAAGCTCGTAAAAATAGACGAGAAACTAGTAGGCAATTGAATGAAAAAGCTCTCTCTCTCTCTCTCTCTCTCTCTCTCTCTCTCTCTCTCTCTCTCTCTCTCTCTCTCTCTCTCTCTCTCTCTCTCTCTCTCTCTCTCTCTCTCACCTCAGATGAATGATCTGGTTCTTGACGCCTTTCTTCTAACTTGGGATGAGAGAAGTCCAATATATTGCTGGTGAAGCTTGTAACACAAGACCTAGGGGAAGAAGCTGGTAGAACTTGACTCCATGGAGACTTGATTGTTTGAAATTCCTCACTCCCATGCCCATAGACATACCTTCTTTCCGGGCTCTCTTGCTTCACATCAACGACATGAACACTTGATGACGGTAATAACAGCTGGTCCTCCCAACTGTCCATCTTCTTGGAGTGAAACTGACTGAAACTACATCTATTTTCGTCGCCCGCTAAACCACCCCTAAGAAACAGAAAGGAAAAATCAGAGAGATTAATCGGAAAAATCTTTCCAAAAACAGTAAGTTCAATCTTGGGAACCAGATGAACGGTCTGCGATGAATGAATGTGTGTGTGTGTGTGTGTGTGTGTGTGAGAGAGAGAGAGAGAGAGAGAGAGAGAGAGAAAGTTTCCAAAAGTAGATAGTTTTCATGATGAAAGAACCATTTTCTATCGATAAAGAAGCAAAACAATATATGGAGGAAAGATGGTTCATGGGTGGAGAGAGAGGGAGAGAGAGAGAGAGAGAGGAAGCTTCCAAAAGTAGCTGGTTTTCATGATGAAAGAACCATGTTCTGTAGATAAAGAAGCAAAGCAAAATATGGGGGAAAGATGGTTCATGGGTGGAGAGAGAGAGAGAGAGAGAGAGAGAGAGAGAGAGAGAGAGAGAGAGAGAGAGAGAGAGAGAGGTGATTACAGAAACAGTTGGCTCCATGACTCCGGAAGGTCTTGGTTTTCATGGCATGAGGCTAAAGGAAGAGAAGTTGGCAGTGCATATTGAGGAAGAATGGAAGAAAAGGAAGAGGAAGAGGGAGAAGGCAAGAAGGGAGAGGGCTGCTGAGGAGATGGCTTCATGTTGTTGATGTTCCACCAGTTAGTATTTCCAGCCATCATTTGTTGTTGCACCTGGGGTCTCTCCAAAGCACCTCTATTCATCCCTTCTACTCCCCTTTTCAACCTTCCAAATCGATTTTAGGAAGCTTTTAAGTGGTTTACAGTTTCCTTGGGATGAGGCTAAAGAAGTTCATGTCCTATCTTGAGGAATTGATACTTGAGATGGGAGGCTTTTATTTAACTTTCCTTTCTCTCTTTACTATATACATTTTACTTTTCTTTTCCCCTTCTTTTGCTTTATCACAAAGTGGGGCACAAAAGATGGTGGCAACATTTTCAGACATAAAAGAGAGCGTTTAGGGGCTTGGTTCTCCAAATGATTTATTGCTAGGGTTAGGGTTAGTTTAGGATTTTAGAACATATTAAAGAATGGGAGAATTCGATGAATTGAATTTTTTGGGTCTTTCGAGTAAAGGAAATACAATTTAAAAAAATTCTAATATTTGTGACATTTTTGTGTGGGGTTGGGAATGACATCCTTCTATCACTAATAATAAAAAGAGAAAAGATTTAGAGAATGAGAGTTTGATAACCTAGTATGAATCATTAACTTTCATAGTAATAAACTCAATGAAATCGCCCTCAGTTCTGCTAGGGCTTCTAAAGTACTTTGTCTTTCATTCCAACCCATCCCAGCAACCACCACCATCTCCACTTGGTGTCCCTTTTTCCCATGTTGGATACTTTTGAGTAATCATGTAGATGTAGGTTTTAGGTCAGACTCAATTGACCGATCTCAACAGTTGGACTTTCATGAAAAAATTCATTAATTTACAGAATTTCAAAATGCCCAATATTTTTATTTTCATCGCTCTGCTGAACATGATTAACTGGGATTCATAAATCTAGATATGGGGCTTTCAATTGGGTGAAGTTTCATCCAAGTCTGACCAATATCCTCCTTACAACTCTCATAACGAAAAGTTAGATATCTGTTAACAAAATCCCTATGCATCCCACTCAACTCCATCCCTCGTGGGTCTCTCATATAACCTCGTTTGATTTGGCAATAGAAGAAGATCTGTAGAGGATCTGGAATCAACCACGTACTTATGCTCAATCATTGACAAGAAATACAAGGATCATGTTCCCTTTGATAAATTTGCCATTATAGGCATCCCACATTTCAGAAATATCCATACATCAGATGGTTTTAATATGAGATCCTAAAATTCAATTTGTTGGTGTTAGTGGAACCGTATCCATAAAACAGCAAAAACAAATGGACTTCAAGTAGCATTACAACATCGCTTTCCTTAACAGGGAATCCAAACTATTCCAAAACCAAATGACCTTTGCATATTGCAAAGAGAAATTATTTCTTATGTTGTGGTAATTCACTCCGTACGAGAATGCTAGGAATTTTGTCTCAGGACAACAATATTCCCACCCATGACCACCCTTCGACCCCACCAAGTCCAACTCAGCTCAGAATTAAATTGACTCAGCCTATTAAGGGACTGGGTCAACACAAACTAACCTTATCCTCTCAAACTAATTAACCTTTGCTACAAGAAATTTTCCACTAAAATCTTACAAAAGTACATAAAGGTACCTAAAGTTGGTAATATATAAAATTTAAGAAAAAGCATACATTTTCTTTGTAGATTGTTGAAATATTAAACGCCAATATCTAAAAAGTTAACATCAATCATACCCATTGGTATTTGGAATTTTTACAGCAAAAAATTCAAAATTATATTCTAGTAGACAAGTTTGATAGATTAAATCAACGCATAGGTGTACAAAGTCATATATATATATATATAATTTAGCACCTCTTGATATTACCTGTGAACCATATTTAGAAAAAGATAAAAGATAAAAATAATAAAATCCTAGCATTACCGATTGGCATTGAAAAATATAAATAAAAAGAACTGTTTTGCCCATGGCACGGGGCCATTTGTAAATGTTGATCCCCCAAACCCAAATAAAGGAAGAGGATTTCATTTGGACGGTAGACTGCCAACATAAAATTTTTGTCGCAAACTCAATATGAATTCTGATGGGGAAACAGAATTTATAGCTCACCCTACATTGTAGGGATGAGACTTTGGTTAGGGCCGGAACTAGCCATGGGCCCTCCTTAAATTTCAAAAATGCCCCATAGTGTTAATGGAAATTTCACCAGTTTTTCTTATTGGCCCTACCATAAATTTTTCACCGTGGCCCCCCAAGTTTTTCTAATTCCAACCCTAGCTTTGATGATGGTGACATGATAGTGGCCCCTCAAGTAAAACTTTCTGGGTCGCCCATGCTTTTAACACAAGTTTGTACAGATAGGGACTTGAAATTAATAAAGAACTGAAAATTAATGAAAGAGATAAAAACCAATCATCATGTATTGGTGCCAAAACTTTTTAAAAAATGAAAATTTGTGCACCCATCCATCAGATTTTTGGTTGGTGGCCCATGGGATAAGTGAGTTTCCGTACATCAGCCAACCGTGGGCCAATCACTAGCATGAAGGTGCACGACGACATAAGAATTTCTGTTCCCCAACCTTTTAGACCATCACAGTGAAATATATAGCCCTTCTCTTTTGTTTTCCTTTTCTTTTCTCCTTTTTCCTTTGTCCCCCTTACAGGTGAAAAGTGAGGTTCTCGGTTGGCCCTTTATGGGAAATGTATCGTGTTCTTTGTATATCATAAGCTAAAACGACATGTAGATAAAGAAGTGCTCTACCCTTTTATTGGTGCAAAATTCAATGCCTTAGATCTAGGTAGATTTACCAGCCACTGACTGTTCCATCAATCACAAAAAAGAAAATGCTGAGGACTCGAAAGAACATGGGATATTTGTTCTTGCAATGTCTTATTCGACAGCAGGAGTCGAGTGAGATGATACTAGCATAGAGCAGCTATGACTGGAAAATGGAGGACAATAAAATCTCTTGTGATTTCGCTCGAAGTTGTGATTTGTTAAATTTTCGAAAACATTGAAAAATCAGGCTAGTGGATATTTTGTGGAGTTAAAGTTGGAGAAGTGGGAAACTCTATGAGCCATCGGAAGCCAACCTGTTGTTTATGTAGTGGTATGGTACAACTCCTTGTTAGAGATTCGGAATAGGTTAGAGAGGAATATAGAATGTAAGTTTCAGGTTTTTAGAGATTCCTTATATCATTCATGTCTAAATTGAAACAATTTTCTATAATGAAAGTCATGGTGGAATTGTTTCAAATTAGTGCTTTCTAAAAAGTTTTCATGCTTTTAGAGTCATGGCGCAGTAGTGATCTTACGATTAGGTTGGCCATGGTCCTGACTTACATTTCCATTAATTTTTCACATTTTCAAGTGAAAAAAACAAGCATTCTTCTTAATTTATGTAGATTTATCCACGCGTTGGGATCTCATTGTTTACATCAAGTTGTTTACTTCTATGATTGAAAGCTTCTTAGTAAAGAGATCGTGAAAGAAATAATCTAGCAAGCGATCGGCACTGACAAATTCAAAATAAACACAAAGCGATAGTGATACTCTACAAGCAGTGATCACTAGCAAAGCATAATGATTGTTTCTACCAAATACCTAATATTATTGCTTATTTTTCAGAAATCAAGAGTTTTATTCTCATTGTTTTCCTTTGTTTCTTGTCAATCAAACATTCCTTCTCATGAAAGGACCTAGCAATTGGTGTTAGAGATGTTAGGAATAAGTTAGAGAGGATAAATTTTAGAGAGAGAATTTTAGGTTGTTAGCGATTTCTTATCTCAATTAGGCATAAGTTGGGATGAGTTTCTTTAATGAAAGTCGTGGTGAAGTTATCACAAATTAGTGCCTTTTAAAAGTTTTTACTCCTTTAGGGAAGACTTAAGGTATGAAAATTTATGGACTGATTGGTATCAACATATATAGGTGGAAAGAGATTGAATGGGTTAGAAATGGAGGATCATGGATGATGATGATGACCAAAGAAAAAAAGAGAAGTTTTGAAGAAAATATAATAATTAGAAAGACACAGGATAATCCATGGGCCAAAAAATAATAATAATAAAACAAAATAAAACAAAACAAAAAAAAGCAGGCTGCATTATATCCACATCCTATTAGGCCCTCAAGTAGCCCACTTTACTTCAGTGTTGAAGGTTCAGATTAGACATCAGATCATTAAGTAAATACTTGTTTTGGTAAAATCAAATATGTTAATCTGATGGGATGGGTTTTCTTGGAACTTGAAGTCTCTTTCTCTGATGCACAGCTGATAAAGAAAGAGAGTACCCATTTCCATTACAAGTTTACTACTAGTGCAAATTGCATTGTGCCATGCCTGCTTGATCATAGGATTCCTCTCCATTTTTCTATACATCCCTAGATATTCTCTCATCCTCCTTACGATCTTTTTTGATCCCCAGATACCTTTATGCCTCTAAGGATTCCTACCCCTACATGGCCCCTCTTTTCTTAGCATGAAACCCGGTAGCCACAAAGTATGCTATTAGTAGCCACTCTCTCTCTACATGTGAAGTATGTGCTAGAAATTTCAGATACAGTTATTTTAGTCCAGAAAATCTGCAAATTGAAGTTATTTTATCATACCTATCTGCGTCTCTATGACATTCATTCACCTTTAATGGTCTCCAAGTTTAGATACAGTTGCCCTTTAATGGTCTCCAAATTATTTTATTAGTAGCTACTTTCAACAAAAAAAAAAATGTTAAGATACAGTCGCCCTGTAAATTTTCTAATAAGCGTTTGATGTGACCATGCTGTTTAATTGATAGCTCAATTTTTTTTGGGGTAGATATTTGCAAAATCCCAACAATTTTAGTAATATCTCAGGTTATACACATGTACTACAGGCTTACAGATTCATCACAACCAAAAAAGACTGATCTAGTTCATAACAGTGCTTCTAATGGCAACATGTTTCAACATGGCTTCATAAGGTAACACAATTTTGCGATTCAAAACTGAACACATCTGCGGAACCATGATTTTAGTACATACCCTTATTGGCAAATATATTGGGCCATATATCAGTTTGTTCCAGTGCTTCCTCTAAAAGGAAAAGTTTGAAATGTTACACAAGATTTATTAAAGAATTCTGAATATTCATTGTTTATGACTTTGAAATGTTTTAAATCTAAATGAAATGTATAAAAACGACTTAACATAAAGGAGGTGATAATGGAGTCTCAATGCATTTTAGGTTTTGGACATAAGCCATAGAAAATGGTGGAATCAGTCAATCGCCGAAATTGAAAGGCATCTGGAGATACAGCATGAGTTCTGAATGAATTTTAAAACCATGGTGATAACATATATTATGTCAAAGCAAAGAGAAAGGCTCAAATAGTACTGATGCTCTTACAAGAGGATCATCTTGACTATCTATCACTGAGTGATGTGGAGTTCATGATCACCCTAGGTGTATCCTCTATGATGAACGGACTAAATCACATGAAGCTGATCACTGGCAGAGATCGAGGAAGTTACCACTACCTAGAGATCACCATAATATACTTGACTCCTTATGATCCAAGGGCAATGATGAATTGGTTAGATTGGTGCATCTACTAGATGAAGTTGCTGGAAAAATACTTGCGAAGAATCTGCAATTAGAATAATAAATAGATAATTAGAAAAAATAATTAAAAAATAAAAGTGAGAGTGGTAAATTGAACTAAGAAAGCAAGAGAAAATAGGCAACACACCAATTAAGATATTTTTTTAAAGACAACGTGCAGGTGGTTTTGATGAAGTTTTATCCTTATGATATAATGCCCAACTTAGATTTGAAGAAGTACGCACACTAGATTCAAAATTATGAAATTTTCCTTAAAAATCAGTAAATAATTTAAGAAGAAAATCCTGTAATCTCTCTATTTTTTAATGTCAAATCAAGAACTTAAAAATGATCTAATATATAGAATTGGAAGTAACTCTTTGAATAAATCACATCCACTCATGAATGACCGAAAAGAAACATCACATGAAAGGGCACAAAAGTTTTTTTTATAAAGTATGAGTTTGAAATATTTTCAAAAGTCACTCTCAACTCTCAAGTGCTTCTTGTATTTTAATTGTTGGTTTTAAAAAATATATCCAACAGAAATTTGGATCTCACAGAACATATTTCCACCTTTTACAAATGAGTAATAGAAATTAAGCGGCAAAAGTACAGAGGGACGAAGGGAGAGTGTAGAAAAGACAGTCTTGTTAAAGCGCTGCACAATCAAATATCTCCCTATTAAATAAGAGAAAAGAATGGAGACTTGAATTAGGATTTCCTTCCATTATCACCTTCCAATAGGATTTATATCCAACTATGAGCAGGAGATGATTGGAAAATCTCAGAAACCTCTCTTCCTATCCATCATAAGGCAGAGAAAAGAGAAAAAAATACCATCCATAGAGGGGAGTATTGGATGGACCCAGTTGCCTATGTTGAATGGGGGGCCATCGCCAAAGACCAACACCATCCAAAATGGAGAAGTGTTAAATTATTCAAACCAAAGTGATCTTCACGACCACAGACTCTTAAAAGGGGGAAGGATCGGGTCAAGGATTTTAATATCGGAAAAATGGACCCCAGATGTTTAGACTTTAGATTCTCTGGTGTACATGGGAGACGTGCACAATGAAAAACATAGTGTTAAGCAAGATACGGCTCCATCATTCAACCTGCACTGAGATTGGTGTCTCAATAAAAGAATTGATATTTGCTATTTTCGCTTTACACCAATCACAATAGTGGGTTTAATCCAACAGTACTTTTACTAATGGAAAATCGATCAGCTTCTAAGGTCTGAATTCTTAGGATAAAAGATGCTCTCTCTCTCTCTCTCTCTCTCTCTCTCTCTCTCTCTCATTTACTATCAAAGAGGCCTCTTCACATCCCTGTGTTGCAATTTTCTTTTGCAATTACTTAGCACTCCACAAGGATTTACCTGACATATAACTTTTTGCCAAAGTCAAGATAAAAGTGCTACTTTCACTTTGGCAAACACTCCTATGATCTAACTTCCTTTGTTTTCCCTTTACGCAAAACATTGCATTCTCTAAGCACTTTTTAGAAATAAAAGGGCCTAAACTTCACAAATAAGTGTAAGGAATTCTAAACAAGCAAGCAAATGGCCTGAGGCCAATACCCTATGTTGGCAGACGAGAGTGGTGGTCCAAATGACCATCGCTCATGACTGTAACGTCTTTTCTCATCTCTTCATTGCCATTCACTGCCCATGCACGTTTTTTCAGTTTCTCCTATCTTAAATCTCCATGAATGAAACCTTGTAGAAACCTTGTAACGGTCCATAATGAATGGGAGACGTTGTAGCCATCAGTGATGGTCAGATGGCTATAAAAGCAGGGAAACTTCATCTTCTTCACACACACATACACTCATACGGATTCAAATCAAAGGCTGAGCATCACTATCGAATTGCTGTCATCTGACCATCACTGATGGCTGCAACGTCTCCCATTCATTATGGACCGTTGCAAGGTTTCATTCATGGAGATTTAAGAGAGGAGAAACTGAAAAAACGTGCATGGGCAGTGAATGGCAATGAAGAGATGAGAAGAGACGTTACAGTCATGAGCGGTGGTCATTTGGACTACCACTCTCGTCTTCCAACACCCTAAAGATTGAAAAAAAAAAAAAAAGAAAAAGACCTGATCATGAAGACTGTTGCCATATAAAAGCCCATCAATCATTTTCAATCTACAATGATATAAGAAAGCATCATTCTTTCTTTCAAGGCCAACAAAATAACTGATTTGAGCACACCACATCACACTCTCTCCCATTTGAATTCTATTATTCCCTTGTCGTTTTAGATGTGAAAAGAAGGGAGGAGCTTTCCCATTCCTACCACAGTCCACCAAGCAATAAAATTATTTCTTCCAACATCAGTTTTCAAACAACTATTGTTGTGAATGTGTACTATCACTTTCCCTTGACCACAACAATGCTCCAAATCTTTTAGAATATTTTACTATTTTTAAAGTATGGGCTCGTTGGCAAGTTCTCAGCGGGATATGGGTGTCATCTTTGGACTGATCCATGACCACTCACGCCCCCAAAAAAGTTGACACGTGCATCTCACGTGAGGGCGGCTGAGGGGCCATTCCCAAAAGGGGTCCAATCCAGACTTTTCCCGAGGGTCTTTAAAAATAAAACTATTAATTTTTAAAATTTACAAGCGGTCTTTCATAATTTTAATTCTTTTCGGGAATGGGTGGAGACTTCAGACCCAAACTCTTGTATCTTGCCCACCGTTGCAACTAAGGTTCTCCTATTATAGGTGAGTTTGATAGAGGTTTCCTTAAGTTTGGGGCGGATTTAAATATTTGGGTGAGAATCCATCATAATTTAGGGTGGGTTTGGGTTTCCTATTTTCACCATTTCGAGGCCTTTTCAAAACTAACTGTGAGCAGTAGTTCTTATTTGACTATTTGGGGTTTAAATCCGGAGAAATTTATCTTTTTTTTTTTGTTTACTGGGTTGTTTTTTCACTCTTTGGGTTGTCTTTCCGCGTGTGCAGATTCTCTTTCTACTTTAATGAGCTTTTTCTTATGTGTGCGGGTCTCTCTCTTAAATCGCAACGCTTTTGATTGAATTACCAATAATAATAATAATAATAATAATAATAATAAATAGCATAGTTGTCTTTCTAATACGAGGATCCAAAGTCAAAAGACAACTGAAAACAAAGATGATAAATTTTATGAAGAGGTTGAATTCTATGGACGCCTCAAAGCCTCACTTAACAAATCTACCATGAGGCGAGTCTATTTAAACAGACTCCACTTTTTGTGACAGATTTAACAACCACATTGGACCTTCAATTTTTTAATTGATTTGGAATTTGAATCCATATCCAACTTTAGTATGTATCAAAGTAAAGATCTGAAGACACTCATCCCATAAATATGAATGCAAAACTAATTACACTTAGAATGGGGTTGAGTCTTAGAATAGGGTTGAGTCTAGATCACTTTCCTTTTTTTATTCCCAAAAATGATGAATACAAAAAATGTGGATTCTCCAGGGAACTAAAAGAAAAAAGAAAAGAAAGATCTAGGTCAGGATTTCATCTTGAATTATTATCATTCTGAAAATTAGGGCTACTAAGTTTGGGTTGATCCCTCTCTCGTTGATAATGAATAATCCGGGTCGGGTGGTGGGTCGGGTTATTCAAGTGGCATTCGGGTTAGGTTTTGTCAGCATGCTGCATCCCACTTTATCCAAAGTGAAGTGACTCCAGAGAGTGACAAAAGGGCACCGAGTCAGCGTCGCACACGCTATCCCCACACGTGTAAAGGCCGAGAACTGTTGCCTCGTGGCCGTTGGATTGAATAGTAAGTTTACTTTTGTCTGGGCACTGGGAAGATGTAGGTCCCAACAGAGGAAGAACTGCCTTCAGCTTGGAAAATGCTTTCAAGCCCAATAATGACGTTTAACAACTTCATGGTTTTATATCCATCAAAATCAACACATGGGTCCATTTTTTTTTTTTTAATTTTAACCCCTTTTGCCTACTTTCTTTCCCTAGGTCATTTTTTTATTTAAGATTTTCTTTTCCATGTCAACATCATGATTGCATCATCTATAATCAGATGGTGTCTAATGAGTCAATAAATGCACCTTTAGGTTAATTTAACTATGGAAAGCTTTTACAAGAGCAGGATTACAGATGTCAAAAGGAAGCAATTTTCAGTCCTATCGTGCTTGTCAACATGCTCTTACATTTTTCACTGTCTTTGTTTTGCTTGCAATCCCATCAATGTCTTGCATGGAAGAAGAGAAATAAATGACTTCCTTATAATGTTTCAGTGATACTGAAGGTGGGAGATATGATGTAGATAGCAAGGGGCGTGGACGTGTGGTGGGGTACGCCTTGCCAGATCATTAGCAACTCGATTAGCCTTAGTGATTTGTAATCCCATTTGGTCAAGCTTACTATGTCCTTTAGGACCCCTTTCCATAATGCCATTAGGCTTCCACCTTGTATTTCCTTTGTTTCGAGGGGCCCTCCATAAGCATATAGTTATCTCCCTCAGTTATGATATCATTCAACCGCTTGACACACTTCCTAATGCAAGCAACTCAGATCCATGCAGGTCAATGTGGTACATCCTTTATTTTTCTATAGCCATTGTAGCATGGCCTAGATCTTTAATCTTCCATTTGTATAAGGATGCTCACACGATTGTAAATTTTAACATTTTTAATGAGTTATTTTTCAAAGTTTTCATAAAGTTTGACGAGAAGTAAGAGGTTGCAAATTCAAACCCAAGAAGTTAAATTTGCAATTTGGCTGTTCAAAATTACGATTTTGATTGTTTAACATTGGTTTAATTCAAATTGGAGGTTCAAATTGTACTTGAAAATTTGTTCATTTTATACCATGGGTCCAGTTTCACTAAAACTAAGCAAGCCCAATATTGAAAATACCTAGTTTGTAACATATTGTTTTGAATTTTTTTCTATGTTTGATCAAGTATTTTAAGCATGATTAGTCTAACGTAGACCTTGTTCCTATTGGAGTGAAAAATAGTCTCCCAATAGATTAATGGAGTTATAACTAGGGGTACTCATGGGCCGGGCTAAGTAAAGTTTGGGCCCAACCTAAATTAAAATCCTTAAGCTCAGGCTCGGCCGAAGCCCTACTTAGGACATAAGTTGCTAGCCCAAGCCTAGCCCATATAAAATATATTAAGCCCAACCCCAGCCCATATATTAATTGGGCCTAGCTCTACTTAGGCCTAATTATTAAACACCTTTAAGTTGGTCTCTAGTAGTGCCAACATGGCTATCATGCAATAATTCATATTTATACACATAATCACGTCCAAATAAATTCATCTAAATTACAAAAAAAAAAATCTTTATTAAAAGTGAATACAATTTTTATATAAAGCTATTTTTTTTGCTCTTTGAGTTGATATTGCCTCTTTTTTTAATAAAAGTATATAACCCATTAGTAAAAAAAACTTCATTGGTAGAATTAAGGGATCTTTGTCTAGTACAAATGGACTAGAATAAACATTATTTGCTTTCTGAATGATAGTCTTTGATAAATAATTTTTAAATTTTCAATCATAGAAGATTTGCATGCAATATAAAAAACGTAAGAAGGGGAAGTTACAACTTGATCCACCTATTCAGGCCTGGCCAAGCTTTGAACTTGCTATCACTTAGCCCAAGCCCAACGGGCCAAGTTTTTAATGCAAGCCCGGCCCAATGACTTATAAGTAATACTTGAGGCCCAAGCCTGGGCAAAAGCAGGCTAAGCCTGGGCCAGGTTCAAGTCAGCCCAACCCATAAGCATCCCTAGTTTTAGCGGCATATAAGTTTTTCAGATTCATTTCAATTATCTTTCTTGTAGTTGCTCTCCAATGCTAGCAACTTAAAAAGTTAAATGTCAAAAATACCATTAATGCAGGCATCAAAAGAGAATTTTTCTCTCCTTTTCCTCTTGCTTTTTTTTTTTTTCAAACACCGACTTTTTTTTTTCTCCTACCCCTTCCTCCAAAGCTTTCAACACACTACACATTTTCATATATTAGAGGTGCTTTTGACAATCACCTTCCGTTGGGGTTGGACTCGCCTTCAAGGAAGTTGGGAGTAAGCATGTAAATGTAGGCTGTTCCGGCGCCAATAGCTGGCCCAAGCGTTCCTGGGCAGTGCCATGCCAACCCATGTAGAGACACAAGTCATGTCGTGTCGATGCAGGCACTTAGGGGGCCAGCCTTGCACAGGTGCCAAACTGGCCCATGTAAAGACATGAGACATGTCGTGCCGGCCCAGTCACTTAAGGGGCCAACCCAGCACGACTCAAGTTGTGTCGTGCTAGGCTGTGCCACCTATGGGCCAGCCCACATCTCCCTTTTTTATTTATTTTAAAATTTTTTAATACTTCTTTATATAAATTGAAGCCAATTATGGACTTTTAAAATTTCCAACTTGAAATAAAGTTGAAATTAGTAGAACAAATGCACAAAATATGGATACTAATTTACAAATGAAGAGAAAAACTTTAATTAAACTTTAATTACTTTAAGTTTTATATTTGATTTATATAAAAAATAATTATTTTTTAAATATAAATGTCGTCGTGTTGGACCGTGCCCTGTGCCATGCCGCAACCCAACACGGCCCAGATAAGGCATGGGCCGTGTGTTGCCTTCGCATTGCCCAAGGCCCCTTGGCCTGCTTTGGCCTTAGGCCTTTCAGGCCAGCCACAGCCCACGTTTTTGCAAACTAGGCCATGCCGGCCCTGGGCCGCTCACCCACATTACATCCTCAGGTGGGAGACGTCCGGTATGGTTGGGGACCCTCAAGTGAAAAAAATTGATAGGCCTCGGGTTAGGTGACAAAGCCCTCTAGTGAGAAAAGGTAGCATGTACAAAGCATTTAGCTGAGAATTGTGGTCTTTTACGCATTGAGATAAGATGTTGTACTTAACAACCACATGGAAGTATAGACGGACAATTGCTGTTGTGGTTTAGATAAATCACTTGAGGATTTTTGCATGCTTAATTGACCTGATATGTTTTGGTAAAGCTTCATGGGTCTCCTTTGCTTACCCTTTGATCGTGTGGGTTTCAATAACTAAGCAGTTAACTAATCCTTTGGTGGGTCCCACAATCACTGCAAAGGCACGATATTGACCGTTGGCTCCCTTTGGTTGTTAGACGATATGGAGTGTGCCCAATCCTCATCTAGGTTGATCATAGGCGGCATTTCAAATGGCAATAGCCAACAAAATATCACGCACACAACGTGTGTTCTGGCCAATTTGCAGTTACATCCTAGATTGATTTTGGATTGGCTGATACAGATTTGTAGACTCTGATCCCAAGTTGATAAAAGTGAAATTGAGCTAATTGGACAACTAGTGAAAGAAGGAGAAAAGAAAAACCATATTTTGTCTTCATTAAAGAGTATTTTTCATGTTTAAATTTTTTTGTCTATTTGGTAAGTTTGTTTTGCTCGTAAAGTATTTACCTCATTGAAAAAGAGACAACAAAAGAAAATAAATCAAATAAAAAAATATTATATTTCGAAAAACACCTTTAATTTTTATAAAAAAAGTTAAATTTCTCAACAACTAAATGATAAAAAAATCATTTAAAAAGAGTAAAAAAAAAATTACATTCCCATTTCACTCGAGGACAAAAATCTATGGACTTTTTATTTTAGATCTCTCTTCTTTTTTTTCTCTCTCAATTCGACTCTCCACCTCACTTCACTTTACTAATGAAGTTTAATTAAAAATTAGCAATTCTTAATATACTATATTTATTTTTTAATTTGACTCTTCACCTCACTTCACTTTACTAGCGAAGTTTAATTAAAAATTAGTAATTCTTAATATACTGCATTTTGATGGAAAATGAAATGCAGATTTGTACATTTTTAGAATATATTTATATTGCCATAAAGGCAGTAGCTCAGTTTAGTATGAGACTTGGATTTGCTTTCCAAGGTCTTAAGTTCAATTCTAAACTTTTAAGTTATTCGGGTACTATGCATGGGGTCATGTGTGTACCCTCTAGGGAGTAATCATTGCTCGTTAGAATGCGAGGCGGAAGATGGATACCTTGCTCATAAAATATATATATATATATATATATACCAATTTTAAAACCTAGAAAGGTGTACAAAAATCCCTGCTAAAACCCTTCTTCTTAGAAAGGGCCTCTCCTCTCCGCCTCTTTCTCTCAGGCCCCAATCCTGGTTTCTTCACTCACCTGTGGTTGTCCTCTTAACAAAATTTTCTTTATTCCCGTCTCTGTCTCCATTCTTCCTTTCCCACTAACGACCCTTCGATCACGCACAAGCATACAAGAAGAAGAAGAAGAAGAAGAACAGAGGTAAGATTAAGACTTTTCAAAAACTGGTCATCTGATGTAACACTTGGGTTATAGTTTCGTCTTAAACTGTTATTTTGAAATTAGGGCGCGCTGAATTGTACAATTAGAGTTGGGCATTTGTTTTCTGGTCTGGGTTTCCACTAGGGATAAAAATGGGTCCCCTTGTATACCATTTTTCAGTTCTGGGTCTGGATTCAATTTTGGGGTGGGTCATCTATAGCCCAATGTGGGTACAGTTTCTCGTTAGTTTTAGTATTTTGGGTTTAGGTCCAAGCACACTGTGGAATCAATTTAAAGCTGACCTGAATGAGTTCTAGTTCACTAATGAAGCTGCTAATCACTATGAGATTGTTCAATCTCCAAATTTTTGTGTCCCACATTGATGGTATGGTATGGTCTGTTGGTTTAAGCATTTTGATCAATTAAGCATGTGCCTCTCTTGTGTGGGGTTGATTTCCCAGGTTGCAAGTCTTCCCCATTCTCTTCTAGTTTAATTCTGTTTTGATCCACATGTAGTTGATAGTATGATGTTGCCTAACAAATCTTAATATGATAATCTTCCTCCAAAATCTGGAATTGGATGCTTTGAATCTGATAGCCTTGCATTTTAAAATCTGTGAGTTTGCCTAACAGATCCTGAACAGAGGATAAAGAGAAAAATGAAAAATTTGGCAATTTTCCAAGCCAGTAAGTGGCTATTTTCAAGGACCTTGTCTTCTCTATCGTCTTCTCATCCTTTGCACGTCTGCATTGTCGGGAGCGGACCAGCTGGATTTTACACTGCAGAAAAGGTCTATATCTAGTTTTTCTACTTTTCCTTTACCTATTAGTTTTCTCCTTCTCTATTTTTCGGATCAGATAATTAAGATTGAAGTTGTATGTTCTTATCTAATAGTGAAATAGAAGGGGAAGAGATGAATTTAGTTGTAGTTTATAGGGCCTAGTTAGTTAGATGTTGAGAAAATTAGGGAGGAGTGTTTTCTTCTCTTGTCAAATATATTTTCCCTTCTTTGGACGTACTTAGCGAAAGAAGCAATTCTCCTCATAACTAACTAATGCAAAAGGTAAGAGAAAATATTTTCTCCTCAAGCAGGTGGAGAAAACACCTTTTATTCTAGTTAACTTAATACTTTTATTAATAAGAATGAAATTTAACTATTAAATAATAAATTACTTTTTATTTTTAGAATATTTTTTAGTAGTTTCTCCTTCATAGTTTTCTTCCTTCACATCCAAACATAGTGGAGAATCTGTACTAGAGAAAAGTAGTGATTCTCCATCCCTAATTTTCTCTTCTTTCCACCTAGGTTGCATTACTCCCTTGTTATTTTCCCTGTGTCCAGACAGGCCCTTAAACAAAAAAATGGAAGAGTTAGATTGGTTTTCTAGGGTTTTATTCTCAAAGCCGCATACAGTAATTTTTGGAAGAGACCTTCTCATTTATTTTGGAATAAAAGCTTTGAAATTGATTACAGTAGATAGAGGGTATGAGGCTTTGTATAATTAGATGTTGCTACAAAATTGCTTACTGTAGATAGACGGTATAGCTGTATAAGGCTGTTTTGATTGTATCATTAGATGTTGAAGGCCCATAAAGGAGCAGAAATTGATGTCATTGATCGGCTGCCAACTCCATTTGGGTTGGTTCGTTCTGGAGTAGCACCAGATCATCCCGAAACGAAGGTGAGTCGATTAGGAAATCTGTAACTAGTTTCTTTCTTTTGATGTAATCTAATCAATCTTTTGAAATTTATCGTTCAGATGGAAAAAAAAAAGTTAGCATTCATTTTATTCTATTTATGTTGCCATCATCATCATCATCAAAGCCTTCTCCCAACTATGTTGTGGTCATCATTTTACAGCTTGAACATGGACACGTAGTATTATTTATTATCTAAAAAGAGTTCAGAACTTTGCCCAAAACATCTTGGTTGAATTGATATTTCATAAAAATCTTTCACTGCTTGTTTCTTTTCCCCAAAGCAAATACATGATTGAAGTAATTTAATTCTTAAATGGAGGAATTCTTTATTATTTTCTTTCTGAAAATGTTATCTGATTGCTAATTTTTTGTTAATTGAGCTTAGTTTTACCGGCAACTTGCAACAGATTGTGACTAATCAGTTTTCGCGAGTTGCTTCAAATGAGCGGTGTTCCTTCATTGGAAATGTTTCTCTTGGAACCAGTGTTTCACTTTCCGAGCTGCGTGCAATCTATCATGTGGTAAGTTTAAATTGTTTAAATTTCATATGCAGATAATCCTTTGTAACTGTGTGTCATTCCTGTTGACTTTCATTGTTGGAGCCTGGCAGTTTTTTTTCTTTTCTTTGAATGATGGTTGTTTTTTTTGACTGAATACATTACCTTGAGCAGGTTGTGCTTGCATACGGTGCTGAAAGTGATAGAGTTCTTGGTGTTCCTGGGGAAGTATGTTTTCTACATTTGGAACTTCTGTAGCTTTACAGTTGGGGTTCTCCCCTTTTGAGCAATACACAGTCATCATTTCAAAAAAAAAAAACTTCTGTAGCTTTTTTATGTAATGATTGTTCATTGAAAAGTCTACTCAACACTTGAAACAACCTTCGGATCAAAATGTTAACTGATAAAATATTAAACAAATTGAAATTTTGAAGGATATAAGGATGAGAGAGAGACATAAGATGAAAACTTGATCTATTGCTTTAATTTTTGGTATAGTGGAACAAAATCTAGTAGAAAATAGAAAATGAATGTTGATTGTTATCTCCGATGTCTTTGACAATATGGTGCTTTCCATTTCAATTTCTGTTCAATTCTTTTGTTTCTTTGGAAGATAATTATTTCATTCTCTAACCCAAAAATCTCAAAGGAATATGATCTAAATTCCCCCTCATTCTCTTTGGAAAAAGGAAACTGAAGTAAGATGTGAAAATTTGATGAAATTCCATTTAAACCTCACTTCTCATGTCTTGTTCTATTGTATTTACAAGGATTTGGCAGGGATATACTCAGCTAGAGAGTTCGTCTGGTGGTATAATGGTCACCCTGATTGCAATAAGCTGGCCCCTGACTTGAAGAGCACTGATACAGTTGTTGTCCTCGGACAGGTACCCTTAGTTCTCAATCCTGTGCCTATTCAGCTTTTTCAAAAATAAAAGTTTAGATATTAGCCATTGAAGTTCAGATCTTTTTTCCTTCTTGAGAAAATTGGTCTTTCCATTTTCCAGAATTTTGTTCCATTCTGTTTGTTGATTCTTTTTTATTGTTCTGAACTGCATTATTTATACTTCTTGTTTTTTTTTTTTTTTTACGATGAAGCACAAGTGTGTTTTTGATGGATCTTAACCTACAAAACCTCCTTTTACCATGATAATGGCAACAAGGGTCCTACACACTCTCATCTGGTACTAAACTTGACGTGTTGAAAATTGTAGAAGGATAAACCCCAGTTAGAGATTTGTGCTATTCACCAGTAAAAATTAAAAATGGAGAGATGAGTTTCTTTAATGAAATCTCTTGCTGCTTGGATCATGTAATTGAGAATTCATTTGAAAGGTGAATTCTCAAAAATAATGTTCCCAATATAGGTGCATCACTGTTCAACCATAACCCACTAAACTATCTAATGTAGGAACCATTTACATTGTGTGATAGGTCATGCAAAGGGAACATATAGATCTCCTTGTAAAAGAGTCATTTTAGGTGGGTGTTTATGGGTTCAGTTCTTGCATATTTGTTCTCAATCAATATGCATCATCCAACTAGTTGGATATATGTATTGGAGATTTTAACTTCTCTATGTTCATGGACAATATGCACATTTTCAGGGTAATGTTGCTCTTGACGTAGCCCGTATCCTTTTGCGACCCACATCCGAACTGGCAACAACTGATATTGCTAACCATGCATTACTTGCTCTGGAAGAAAGCACTATAAGGTTTGTTGTTTCAAATTTTCTTCTTTCATTTGAAAAGTGGTCATTTGATGTGGAATTTATTCATATTTGACTGGTGCAGGAGAGTTTTTTTGGTAGGGAGACGTGGACCAGTACAGGCAGCATGTACTGCAAAAGAACTTCGTGAAATTCTTGGTAGTCTTTAACTGATTTATTATGCCACTAAATAATCATCTTCACACATGCCCGTTCACAGCTTGTCCTTAAAGCTTTTTGCAAACATGTTTTTTTTTTCTTCTGCGTGTGTGCGTACGCTGTTGGGTGGGGGGGAGGACGGGGGAGGGGTTGTGTTGGTTTGGGGTTTGGTTCATAAGGGAAGGAGGGAGGGACCACTCTTGTTGGAGCTTTGTGAGATGCATGCCAGCAAGGTAGGGGGGAATGTAAAGGTCTCATTGTGCGTTAGGGTTGTGCTGAATGCAGCCTCAAAAACTTGGAGACGCTACTGTGAACCCATAACTCCTGTCATTTCAGATTATTGTGGCTTCCTTAGGACTTGTCCTCGAGTCTGTGCTTCTTTTTTGCCATGTATATTTGCACCTTCTTGTGACGCTTCCACTACAAATTCTTGAGTGCCTTCATTCTTGTTCGTCCAATTATCTCGTGAACTTGTAAGTGACAATGAAAATGGTTTTGTGATGAAGAGCTTGTACCACAATGTGTTTGAAGTGCTGCCACTGAGGTCTCATGTTGCTGCATTGCTCCCTATAAATGGTCACAATATTCTGTGATGATTACAGCTTCACCTGCTGGCCTATGGTACTTGGATACAGTGTTGGATATGTGGATTGAAAATATGATACTCGCATTTTTTTTTTTTTAACTCTAGGGCAGTGACATGGATACGACTACCCTAATTTTTCCTTAAGAACATTTCTGAATTAATGAAATTATCATTGTTTGCATTCCTTTCTAACATTTTTTAATGTTGAAAAGTAAGAAAACTAAAAGAACCATATGAAATAATGGACTTGGTAAGTAGGATATGATAAACTTGTATCCTAGAAGTATCTTTGCAAGGTCGAGTTCCTATACCAGTGTCTTGTTGATCCGACACTGATCGTAGCTGATATCACACTTTACTGTTTGGAATAAGCACATCTCCCCATTCAATCAAACTTCCTATTACACCATTGTTTTTTTTCCCCCTTTATTTTTAGTTTGAAATGCCTTCCCATTACACGGTTCAATGGAATTTTCGCTTTACGCTTTAGTGGACCATTACATCCACGGGATAACATTTGACAGATTATCAACAATAAATTCATGGGTAGCAGTGAGCTAGGGCAGAGTAATGTTTCCAAAACCACATTACATTTCTTATCTGTTTTTTTTATTGGATATGCGGCAATTAACCTGAGCATCACATTTCTCTTTTTCTGAAAATGAGCGAGCCATCAGGAAATCCTCATGTTGTTGTATTTGTGGGGAATGCTACAATCCAGTTTTTTCCTTGTGGCAGATGCTCTCGATAGATCTTAGAAATAACTACTGGCAATGTTATCGCAGGTATTAAAGATATATACATTCACATTGAGGAGGCTGACCTAATCAAATCATCTGCAGACGAGGTAAAGATCTTCACATCTTTCATAGTGCTTACTTTCTGTTATTATTTCAATATTACTTGGATCACTAGCTTCATGATGTACATCATCACTTAAATAATGCTCGTGTTTGTAGCTGCATCGTATTTTAATATGGATTCAAAGCATTGAGTTTTGATTCTTTGCCATGCTCCATCTTTCTTTAGTTGAAAATTTGAAATGAAACTTATTGTTTTATTTTTCTTGCTCTATTTTGTGTTAAATCTTTCTTGCTTTTAAACTTGAGACTGTTGTTTTTGTGCTGTCACTAATTGTAGGCAGAACTGAAGAACAGTAGAAGCCAAAAGCGGGTTTATGAACTGTTATCCAAAGCAGCCACCTCACAACAGTCTCATCCCATTCCAGGCCAGCGTGAACTCCATTTTGTATTCTTCAAGAAACCAGACAGATTCTTGCATTCTGACTTCAGCAGCAATGTTAGTGGTGTGCATTTTGAGAAGACCTACTTAAAAGGTTTGCTGAATGAATATGGAGTTGCTTTCTTAGGTTAAGAATCAACACCTGTCCACTGGCACTGACTCATTTTATCTCTTTATTGGTTACTGCTTCATGATTTGAAATTACATTAAATTTTCATTTTCATCAAACTTTTGGAAGGTGCACAAGCAAGTTGAGCACATCAAATTGCATGATAGAATCAGTTTGTTCCAATTCTAACTTGGTAATAATTTGGCTCAAAAGAAATAGACAAAGGTTCAAATCAAGGTTTTCCAGTTTCCACCTTTTGTCTATGTTCTTCACCTGCAATATTGCCCTAGTTTCTTTGTTATTATTATTTTATTTCGGTAACATTGAAATATTTGTAATTTGTAGAAAGTAAGCACTGAATCACATTGTACTGAAATGTGTGCCTGGATTTGTTCATTCCTAGATGCAAGGTATCTGAGATTTTTTTTTTGTTAAACATTGTAGAAAATTGTGTCTCTGGCAAACAGTCTGCAGTTGGTACTGGCCAATTTGAAGATCTCAATTGCGGGTAATTATTCTAGAAAACCTCAAATTTCATTTTAGCACCAGTGCGTCCTTTTATTCATGTTCTTAAGGAAGAATATATTTAGCATCCCAAGAGGGGCACAAACGATGCACTCCATTCAAAATTACTTCTAGAAAAGATTTAAAGGATTATGAGATGGTACTCCAGTCAAGTGGAAAGATAAAAGAGTGTAGGTCCCGGACTCCCTTGGGGTTTTTTCAAGCATTAGTTTATTTAACTGCCTCATGATTTTTCATTTTGTCCTTTCCCTTTCATGGTTAGGAATTCCCATTCAACTCCACATATGGGAAGTGTTTGTTTGGACAACCAGTTTGAATAACTTGTGGGAACAAATCTATATTTGTTTATATCAAAGTGTTTGGTTGTTTTATGCAATTAAATCGGGTACAAAAGGGGTTTTATGTGAATAAATATATATCCATTCCTTCGTTCCTAGCCCTTGAAAATCTTCAGAAAAGGAATACTGCCTTTCCAAATATTTGTTTCATGTGGACAAGAGCATGTAGCGCAGTTAGAAGTTGCAAATTGTTGTAACTTCTAGAATTCAGGTTCAGGTTGTGTTACCATTAAAAAATAAATATATTTGTTATTCATTTCACGTCTGGTTTGATGGAGGAATCAGTCGATCATGTGTATATCCATTGCTTATTGGCCTGTTTTATTTGGTGTTCGTTACTATATCTGTTCCAGTTTGTGCGGGTGGGTGGGTGGTTAATTTTGGGTTTTTTTTTTCTTTTTTTGGGTGTGGGGTGGGGTGGGGGGGTGCGTTTGGGTGGTGTGGGGTGGTGGGGGTGGGTTGATCTGCATAGTGAAATCAATGGAGTATGGGAGGTAGTTATAAAAGAAGGTTTGCCTTCAAATTACAAGCTGGCAATTGCTGTCCTTCACAATCAGAATGGTTGAAAAGAAATAGAGATGGTAGTACCAGAGGAAACCTGAGACATCTGGAATAGGAGGAACTTCGAAGAACGGTAAAGGTGATTTTATGTGTCTTCTTTGGTGTCTGGACCCATCGGGGCAGGGGATTCAAATCATGCTGAATTTTTGGCAGTTAAGAGAAGCAGTCAAAATGATGAATGAGATTTACCTAGGTCATTCAATTGTTGATGGTGATTAGTTGATGGTGATCTAATCAATGCAGTCATGGAAAATCTCAAGCATCGTGGAGGGTAGCCTTCATGGTGCTGATACCAGGGTTGTGTATAAACTTGTCAAGAGGAGCTAAATGAGGAAGCAGACCCTCTAGTGAAAGGACAAAAAATATAGTATTTTATTTTTAAAAAAAAATGAAACCTCAGCCTTGCAATATAAGCTCTTTGAATTTGTTTTTTCCTTGACAACTTTGTGTATTTTTTTTTATCATAAACAAAAATTTGTTACCACTAAAAAAAACAAAAAGGGAAATGACCAACTGCTGCATTCAGAGTTCAGACACAACCCCAATTGCATGGATACTCTTTTAGGTGTAAAAGGCGGAAAAACTGTAGCTTGGTAAATTATGTAATGTAACAGAGGTTGTTGGTGGCAATTTATACTAGGTGCTTTTTGTAGTTAATCGAGAAGTTTTAATAGGGTTGATAACTTTCAGAATTTTGATAACCCACCCTTCTTCTGTGTTGGCATTTTTGTAGGATGGTCCTCAAAAGCATTGGCTATAAGTCAGTGCCTGTCAATGAATTGCCTTTTGATCACCAAAGAGGTCAGAAGAGAATGCCTTTTTTTTTTCCTGTTGCTGTTAGTTTCACTCATTTAATGTTCGGAAAAACTCAGCAGGAAGAACTGAGAGGGATAACTTTTGTGCCCTCAAAACTGAGGATACAAGATATTAAGGGCCTGGTGACTGTGTCCTCCCTGCCCCCAAATGAAAGTATCTGGTGGGAGAATGGAACTTAATGTTTTACTGTTGCAGATCATGTTCCTCTTGTTTATTCATGCTAGATTTTCTTAGCAAATGAGTCCTAAAAATAGATAGTTCCTGGAAGAATTTTCTAAGCAGTAAATTCACCTAGTTTCTGTTTTATCTTTTTTTTTTTTTTTATTCAGGTGTTGTTCCGAACATCCAAGGACGAGTTTTAAGTGATAAATCAGAACATGCAATCCTTGAGAAAGGCCTATATGTTGCTGGGTGGTTGAAGAGAGGGCCAACTGGAATCATTGGTACCAATCTTTTCTGTGCTGAAGAAACTGTAAGTTCACCATGTGGCCTCATTCTTCTCATTGTAACCCTCTGAAACATGGTTTTAAGCGTCAGCTATCATGTGCCATATCATTGATATGTTTTAGTTTTTCAAGAAACCCATATAGAGGCACAGTATAGGAATGACAGTATGGCACTATTCACGGATGTATGATGTAGCAGTTGACCAAGGACTCTGTGCCTCAGGAAGCACAGAGGTCTTGTGTTTGATACTTACCCCTGTTGGGCATTGGCGACCTCCCATAATTTTACCCGTTGCATGTGAATAAGAGAGTCTGCATGTGCCCCTAGGGATTAGTTCTCGACTGTCCAGAATTGAGTGTCCCTCGGGCTCCAGGCCAAATGCTCCTGGGCTAGCTGGGTGGGAGATACCATTGGTTTTATATATATATATATATATATATATCTATGTATATATTGGCAGTATGCATTTGTTTTCTGCTCGGCCAATTCTGGCCTGATGCCAATATTTGAACCCATGCTCTGGAACCATTTGCCTGCCTTCACACTGTATCTTTATGTGCCCATCCTTTGAGCCTGGAGGGTGTATGTGGAGTTGACAATGTATGAAAGGAAACTAAGTTAGTCAGCCCTGGAGGGGGAAAAAGTAAGATTAGAAACCCTGAGCTCTGGACAGTACATATTCGTTGCTCAAATCTAGTTGCTAGTGGCTAGGATTGTCTGGCTTGATTTTTCAACCCAATCACATTCACTATGAGATGTGATTTATTTAATTTATAAAAATGAAAGTCATTGACAAATTATCTAGAAAGAATGGGCATGTTTTAAGCTTAAGTAGTCTGGCCTGTAAGACCCAACTAGGCTCACGCATGATCCATTTACATTTTAGTGAATTGACACTCACCCAAGATGTACACTAATCTGGCTATTAATATTGAGACGATTCATGGAAAAAATGCACTTTATTGAAGGGATTAAAATTGTTCAACTTTGGCGCCCTTAAAAAATGTAAGGATAATCTGATGCCCCCTTTTCTTTGGCATACACATGCCCCGATGAACAGCTGTTATCATCTGATTGGAATAATGCTTCTCCCGCGAGGTTGCAGATTCCATCCTAGCATATAAAAGGGTTAATTCTCAAAAACACAGGCAGGATGAGCATGGATGCTCTTATTGGTGACGGCCTCTACAAGACATGCTTGTTTACTGTTGATGACGGGCACTAATCTGACAGGTGGCAAGCATCTCTGAGGACTTGGACCAGGGCATATTGACATCCACATCAAAGCAGGGCCGTGATGGTCTCCTTCAACTGCTACATGATAAAGGCATCAGATACATTCCTTTCAGTGGCTGGGAGAAGATAGATCTAAAGGAGAGAAGTGATGGGAGTCTGAGGAACAAACCCAGAGAAAAAATTACTTCTTGGGATAAGCTATTGAATGTTGCCAGTGAACAAGAGCCCTTCCCGTGCTAGCTTAAATTCCTGCTTTTTTATGTTTTGGCATTCTGAGCCATCAGGTTGACACCCACAGTGGATGGCTTTTCGTGTTTTGCTATTCTGAGCTATATCAGGTCACGCCGGCTGTGCGTGGTGATGATTGACTGCACCTGCGTGCAGTGCCATTGCAGGCAAGTTGGAACACTTCCTTTGTAAGCGTATAATTATTGCTGTGGGTTTCTAGGAACAATACCAGCACAAGCACACAGTTACTTATTGTTGTTTTTGTTGGGACCTTCACAAGCAGTTGTAAGAATAAAATGACTGCAGTCCAAATTCAAATGGATGCATTTTTTTTTTTTGGATATTATTTGTAATACTCTCTGTCTCTTTCTCTCGTTAAAAGATTTAGGGCCTTCCTCTCATGAATATCTTCAAAGATAAGTGGGTTTAATTATAAAGTAAACATTTTTCAATCAGGATGAAGAGGAGGTGTCAGCTTGATTTTTCATATTTCTTTTTTACCTTCTTATTTTATGGCTTCCTTGAGTACTGTGAGAGGAGTTTGTTATTTTTATGGGAATAAATTTGAAGTGTTTTAGTGTTTTATGACTGTTGGTTTTCTTATGTTTGTGCGCCACTTTTCTGTGCAAAAATTGTAGAAAGTGGCAATGGTTTTCTTCAACAAGGAATGTTCTATGTTTAATGATTCCAATTTTCTGTAAGGAAAAACACAAAAATGAACTAACTTTTCGATAATTCTACAGAGAACCATTTTCAACCAGACTTTGTTTTCCAAAAATATGCCGAGAAAGGATGTCTCTGAAATTGGTTTTTGCAGCGCCACACAAATGTGGCCTTAATGTTATTTCAATCCTTGTTTGATTGGTCTTACATGTTCAAGGTCACATTATCTCTGGTGATTGTATCAATCATATAATTTGGAAAAAATTGACACTCAAAGGTATTATGTGTGCGGCTATGTATATACTTCCTAAGAAATAGTCCTTATCCAACAAAATAGGGTAACTCGTAGGCCAAAGGTCCAAAGGCTGAGCTGACAAAAAAATAACATGGGTCATCAAAAAAGAAAAAGAAAAAGAAAAAGAAGAAAGGCCCAAAGGCTGAAATAACATGGGTCATCAAAAAAGAAAAAGAAAAAAGGATACGTGTTTCTTATAGAACGTAAGACATCACCTTTACACAAGAATTTTAGGAGTTTTGTAAGATGAGTATGAGAGGATTCTACAAGAGGAAAATTGTTCTAGTTTTCCTTATATTTCATGTTTTGTTGTTTGGCAAGATAGTTTCCTCATGGAAAAGAAGAAAAAAAAAAGATTAATTAATTTTTCTCAATTAAAAGGATTTTGATTTCCTATATGAAAGGAGCATGAATGCAAATTCCTCTTTCATTGAATCAAAAATCCATGGAATGCAAAATCCTCTTACATCATAAATAAGTCCTAAATCTATTCCCCAAGATGCCCGGATATAGAAAGGATAAGGCAAGGAAACACTATAGACATGACAGAATATGAATTTTACTAATAAAAAGTGGAGTATCGTATCCAATACACCGCCGTCCGTTCTAAAGTATCGTGCATCATACCCGCTAAGTCCTTTATATTTAAAAATAAACTTCTTTACTGCGTTTGTTTTTGTCTCTTTTTACGTGCTTTTAAGCTTCCGGCTTTAAACAACCATGTGCTCCTTAACAAACGATATTAATCTGCAATTGGCCAAGGCCTAGAATTGACAATTTGCTGAGCAATGTTGGCATCCTTGGATTTTTTAAAAAATATTTGATAAGAAATCTCCATGGATACCTATTTCATTAGTCTCAATAGAAAGTTTTTGATGCTAACCATCCAAGTGGAGAAGCAGCTCATTCCTTTGTTCATCTCTTATTATTATCTACCAGCAATTACATTCCCTCTTCAGAAAAAATCACCAACCTGAATAGAGATACAATATTAGTATGGGCGGCCATGCCGCATGCGCCAATTGTGTTGCATCTAGCATTGAATGTTTCTAAACACAACAGCACTCTCCTTGGATTTTCAGTCTTTTGGCATCAATCAAAAACTTCATTCTGATCTGATGATATGTGGATTCATTTGGGGGCATTTAAATAAACACAGAGGTAGGGATCATCTACTTGTGCTTGCGCAATGGAGAAATATTACAAATAATATATGTTTTCAAAAATTGAACAACAAGGTCGTTGTAGTATAGTGGTGAGTATTCCCGCCTGTCACGCGGGCGACCCGGGTTCGATCCCCGGC
The DNA here is from genome assembly GCA_037013555.1 of Sextonia rubra. Classification (NCBI taxonomy): domain Eukaryota; kingdom Viridiplantae; phylum Streptophyta; class Magnoliopsida; order Laurales; family Lauraceae; genus Sextonia; species Sextonia rubra. Next base: position 10,611,557 of record JASUAD010000001.1, on the reverse strand, counting down.
AACGGCGTTTTTACATATTTCCCAATTTTTTTGCCCACCATATCAGTGCCTGTCACGCGGGGAACTTGGTTCAATACCCGGCAACGGTGTTTTTATTATTGTTTTATTTTTTTTTTTTGCCCCACCATAATAATGGCAGACAAGACCTTTTTCATTTAAGTCCTTGGAGTGTGATTTGGTGGCAGATCTAAATGGACCATGAATAAAGATCCATAACAAGAATAATAGAGCCCAAGATTTGGCACTCATTCAATTGAACTTGAGCATTGCATCTAAGTGTGCATTCTTTTTGTACGGTTAAAACTTGTTGGCCGTAGATCAAATAAGCCCCATGATGGTCCGGGCCCCCTCACCATACACACCGGCGGTTTCGAGGGAGATTTTGCCATCCCCCACCACTTGTTTTGGTCTAAAACCGTTCCTTTTAACAGATGGCCCTTGAATCCTTTATAGACAGGCCCAGGTGGAGCTCGGCTCATCAATCAAACGTACTATAAATACAAAGCGGTGTACGTAGCAGCCCGTCTCTTTCGCTCGTAACCCCACTCGAAGCAACAAGCCGCCAAAACCCTCGCAAAACCCTAAAACCCTAGCTTAGAGAAATGGCGATGGTGGTCGGAGCGCTACGGAGATCGGCTTCGAGATTGGTAATCACATAATCTGTTCCATCCGTTTGTGTTTCTTTGATTTTGAGAACAGGGCATTCGAATTGGTGATTTGTTGCTGATTTTTCACTGTGAAGTGTACCTGATTTCCACTTTGTTTATGGAGAGATGCACTGCAATAGCAGGATTTGCTCCCCTCGAAATTAGGAACTTTTGATAGCTCAGAGTTATAATGGGTGTGTGTCTCAAGATTCTATGATTTGCAGAACGATGAGTACAGCCAAAGTAATGACCAGCCATTGTGATTTTGTCTTCTCTTCACTAAAGAGCAGGATCGCCTTTGACAAGGGATTTTCCTCCAATTTTGTCAATCACGGCCTGACAGATTTGTTCCCTAAATCAAAATTGGTCTTGCGTGTTTTTGAGGTCGTGCGGGAATTGGAAAGCTTGTTGGGTTGGTGTTTGTTTTTCCAGATCTTCTCACTTAACCTCCTCCAGGTGTTTAGTCCCAATGCTCTCTCTCTCTCTCTCTCTCTCTCTCTCTATATATATATATATGAAAATATTCAAGGGAGAACTCATTCTCACCATGTTTCCATGAGAACTATTGGTGGGGCCCACATAGCAACCCATCCAAACTGTGCACAAATAGGAAACCCACTGAGCCCAAGGTTTGGCACCAATACGAATGGATTTGACCGTTTGGATGGAGGGTTGAAATTTTTTTTTTTAATATGAAGCCATTAAAGTTGTAGGCCATGGATAGAAGGGTTAGGGGCATCGGATTGTGATCAAACTTGATAGCTGTGATGCTCCAACATAGATCTTTCCACCCCTGGTCCCATCCCCAAATGGGACTCACGAGTGGGCCACGTAAAAAGTTCTTTAGATAACTCTGCGAGAATATTTCTCACAGGAACAAAGCCCATATATAATATGAGGAATTCTAACAAATGCCTGTCTTAAAAAGGGGCATTTTGCCCCTCCATAACAACCAATGGAAAACATTTAGCATTTAGAATGGGAAGGGACAAAAGGAGAAAACGCAGGAGTCATGCAAACCATTTAATGTTTTCCTTCTATTTCTAATACACCCATCTTATCTGTCAGTCTTTTATTTTCCTTCTTAACTAACAAGCAGGCCCACAATGGAGTTCTAGCCAACCTTCATGTTTTCAACTATTTTTTAATCTTTTCCATAAAGCTGGAAGGACATGAAGAGAGAGAGAGAGAGAGAGAGAGAGAGTAAGAAGCTACCATGTGAAAAGGAGAAAACATAGGGAAGATGAATACTGAAATGACGAGAAAAAGATAAGAAGTCATCCAAGTCATTTAGAGAGAGAAAAAGTAGGAAATTCATTTATTGCAACCACATTCTCATTCGTTGAAAGAGGGGGCGTTTTTGCAAGTTTTCCCTTACAAAAATACCCGTTATGAAGACCTCCTCTATATATGTATATGTATATGTATGTATATATACACGCTGGTTATCAGGTGTGCACTGTGCGCATGGTGCACACCTGGGGTGGAGCCCACGGTATGGTCCATCCAAATGGACCACACACAGGGGCCCCTTGAATTGCACATGTTCACCAATTTTTAACCCCATCTTATTTAACTGGACCGTTGGATCGACTGCACATCCATCCGAATGGATTGTATACCTTTAAACTTGTGGGGCCTAGATGGAGATGATGCAAAGGAGGTATGGGGCTGATTTTTTGTAGAGTGGAAAGGGCTCATGGAAACATTTGATCCCCCCTAGTGCCAGTCCTAGGTGGGGCACCATGTGGGCCCCACGTCGAGGTGCGCAGCGCTCACTGGATGACTACTATATATGGAAAATAATTTTATGAGAACTAGTTCTTATGATTCTCTTATTCTAGGTGGGGCCCATCTATCACTCAATCCAAACCTTACAATACATAAGGACTTCCTAATAGTCACACGCTCAAGTTTCGGTCAAATCCGAATTTACTAGACCATTGGATCGATTGTGCACCAATCCGAATAGACTGGATTTGTGGACCGCGGATGAAAGGGTTAGGGACATGTGATTGGGGCCAAACTTGATATTTGAGGTTGTCCCATATTGATCTTTCCATTCCCCTGACCTCATCTCTTAATGGGACCCAGAGTGGGTCCCATAAAAAGTTCTCACGGTAGGTGTGTGAGAACAATTCTCACAGGATCAAGGCCCTATATATTTAGTGAGGACATTTCCATATTTGAATATATTAATGTGCAAAAGACAAAAAACTATATGAAAAAGATGAATGCTCAAGTACAAATAGGAAAAGCCATTAAGCATCCCTTACCATAGGATGAGAGAAGGATGCAAACTATCATTCCTCTATATATATATATTTATATTGGTGTGTGACGCCAAATAAAGCCAATTTTTTATGAGTTGCATCCAGTCACTTTAAAGGGTGATGATTGGCCATCAATTTATACTTTTGAGCATCTATAGTTTGCGGAATTTAACATTGTTGGACCCTCTCTCTACTTCTACTTTTTTTCCCATGTTTTTTCATTAATTTTTCATGAAAATAGGATTTCGGATAGGTCAATTTCTTAAAAAGAATTTCCTTTTAGGACCTAACTTTATGTAATTTTGTGGCTAGAAAAATATTTATATTAGTACTCTATAAATTGGACAAGAGGAAAGGTGGTCCTAAGTTATCTCTATTTATCAGTTGATTGAGTGGAGAAGTTTAGCTCACAAAGCTGACCCAAGCTTTGACAAAGATACGAGTATTGATTTCTTGATGTTGAATAACTACACTTGAATGCTTTTTTTCATTTTTGTTTGTCTTTTATTTAGTCAGAATGTGGTTTTACTTGTTTCACATTCATTTCATCTTTGTTGCTTCGGTGCTTTTGTTGTCACCCCAACTGTGCAGTTATCATGTTTCATAATTTGACAGTGAGAATGCATCTAGTTAATTTCATGTGGGACAATGATGCTCTCAATTAACCCGACGTTTATTCTAAACTCATGCTTAAGAAAATAAAGGCTATGTATTTGAAAAAAAAAATAAAGATAAAAACGAAACCTTTGCGCCAAAATTTGTTAGACCTTTTGTCTCTTGGCCTACATGTGAATGAATATGCAGTTATGCATATGCAAATCCTCTTTTTTGTCGAATATAAGTGCAAATCTTCATGGCACCATTTTGCTAATGATTGCTTATGCAATTATGTTTGAGCAGTCTCCTTCAGCTGTTATCAGACTCTTTCACTCTCCTTGCACCTAATGCTTAAACGAAGAGAGTACTCTGATAGAAAATTGAACTTTTCTCTACCATTTTCATTCATCATCATCATCATTAAAGCTTTATCCCAACCATGTTAGGGTCAGCTACATGAATTCTATTTCTCCATTTCGTTTATTTTGAGCCAAATCTTTCGATAAGTTAAACTTTTTCAAATCTGAATCAGTGACCTCCATCAATGTTTTCTTCGGTCTACCCCTACCTCTTGATGGGCCATGCACCTGTATAGCCAAACTTTTTCTCACCGGTGCCATTACTGGCCTATGCTCAATATGCCTAAACCATCTTAAACGAGTTTTTTTAATCTTATCCCCTGCTGGTGCTATCCCTAAATGCTCTCGAAAGAGCTCATTTCTAATTTTATCGTTCCTAATTTTACTACACATCCACCTAAGCATTCTCATTTCCGTTACATCCATCATATGAATATGCGTCTTCTTAATTGGCCAACATTCTGCTCTATATGTCATAACTGGTCTAACCACTGTCCTGTAAAATTTGCCCTTTAATTTCGTTGGCATTCGTCTGTCACAAAGCACTCCAGAAGTTAGTCTCCACTTCAGCCATTCAGCTTTTATCCCATGCTTCACATTTTCGTCAATTTCCCCATCCTTACTAATCATTAAGCCTAGATACCGAAAAGAATCTCTACATGGTATCTCATGGGTTTCAATTTTGACAGTGGTTTAAACACTTTGTATATGTCCATTGAAGTTGCAATCCATATATTCTATTTTTATACGACTTATTTTAAAGCCTCTAGATTCTAATACCCCCCGCCATCTATCAGGTTTTGCATTTACACCATCTCTTGATTCATCTGCCAATACTATATCATTTGCAAACAACATATACTCTGGTACTTCTTGAATATGCACAGTTAACTCATTCATAATTAATGCAAAGAGATAAGGGCTAAAGGTTGATCTCTGATGTAAACCTATGGTTACGGGAAATCCCCTTGTTTCTCCACATGTGGTTCTCACACTTGTTACTACTCCTGCATACATATCCTTAAAAATTTCAATGTAACCTCTGGGGACATTCCTTTTCTTTAAAACCCACCAAATTAAATTCCTTGGTACCCTATCATGGTCTTTTTCCAAATCGATAAAGACCATGTGTAGATTTTTCCTCCTTGCTCAATGTTTTTTCATTAATTGGCTAAGTGAAAAGATAGTTTTGATAGTTGATCTCCTTGGCATAAAACCAAATTGATTTTCAGAGATCTTAATCTTCCATCTCAATATTTGCTCCATTATTCTCTCTCATAACTTCATAGTATGACTCATAAGTTTAATCCCTTGATAGTTGGTACAATTTTATATATCTCCCTTATTCTTATATATATAGGTACTACAATGCTTCTTCTCCATTTATCTGGCATTTTCTTTGTCACAAGTATCTTATTGAATAGTCTACATAACCAACTCACCTCAACCTCTCCTAAGCATTTCCATACCTCTATCGGAATACAATCTGAGCCTATTGCCTTTTTTGTCTTCATTCGTTTCAATGCTTTCTTCACTTCCACCCCTCTAATTATACGGAGAAAACTATGCTCTAGTGATGAAGCATCCTCTTTAACTCTTGTATCGCCCAAATGTTCTTCATTTAGAAGTTTGCTAAAATATTCCTTCCACCTTTCTTTAATATTGTTGTCCTTCACCAGAATATTTTTTTCATTGTCCATGATACATTTAACATAATCTAAGTCCCAACTTTTCTTTTCTGTTATTATTACGAATTTAAAAATATCCTTTTCTCCTTCTCTTATTCCCAACTTATTATAGTGGTCATCGTATGCTTTGAACTTTGCACTACTTACTATTTTCTTAGCTTCTTTCTTTGCCTTATTATACAGTTCAAAATTTTCCATACACTTAGTCTCCTGTCAAACTTTGTAGCAATGTCTTTTATGTCAAATAACTTCATGAAACTCCACACTCCACTACCATGTTTCTTTATTAATATGTCTCTTTCTTTTTTCTACCATATTCATTAAGTAAAAAAATTCTTGAGAAGCACTACAATTTTAATTGAATTCTCTTGCAGAGTATGTGCAAACAATGATGGGAGCTAATTACCCATTTAAACTTGATTTATTTCTATATCTGTTTTTTGTGCAGGTGGCTTGCAATACAAAAGCTTCATATCCTTTGGGTCACAAATGGGCAAGTATTGCAAGACCCTTTAGGTGCGTAGCTACCGAACCATTTCTATCTTCTCTGTGTAAGAAATTCTTAATTATCCATTTATTTTATTATTGTCCATGGATAACATGCTGTTCTGATGCAGCTCAAAGCCTGCTGGGAATGATGTTATTGGTATTGATTTAGGAACCACAAACTCATGTGTGGCAGTTATGGAGGGCAAGGTTAGATTTTTGTTACTTTACATTTGTCTTTTTTTTTTTTTTTTGGGTCTAAATTCTCTCTTTGTTTAAAAATATTTATTTTCTATTGGAAATTTTTCTAAAATTGTTTCTTTATAACATGTGCAGAACGCAAAAGTAATTGAAAATTCTGAAGGAGCTCGGACTACACCATCTGTGCTAGCTTTTAACCAGAAGAGTGAACTACTTGTGGGAACTCCAGCCAAACGTCAGGCTGTGACCAACCCTACAAACACACTTTTTGGGACGAAGCGGCTGATTGGCAGACGTTTTGATGATCCACAGACACAGAAAGAGATGAAGATGGTTCCCTACAAGATTGTTAAGGCTCCCAATGGGGATGCATGGGTTGAAGCCAATGGACAACAATATTCCCCCAGCCAGATTGGGGCCTTTATTCTTACCAAGATGAAAGAAACAGCTGAATCTTACCTTGGAAAATCTGTTTTGAACGCTGTAATCACGGTGCCAGCTTATTTCAATGATGCTCAGAGGCAAGCAACAAAGGATGCAGGGAGAATTGCAGGACTGGATGTTCAGCGTATCATTAATGAGCCAACTGCTGCTGCACTTTCTTATGGACTGAATAACAAGGAGGGTCTCATTGCAGTCTTTGATCTTGGTGGTGGAACTTTTGATGTTTCTATTCTAGAAATATCCAATGGTGTCTTTGAGGTATTTATTGTATTCAGTTTTACAGTTGTCTTCTATCTCCATGATTTGGTTTCATTTCATTTCCTTATTTACCTCATCTGTAGGTTAAAGCAACAAATGGTGATACGTTCTTGGGTGGGGAGGATTTTGACAATGCCCTTTTAGAATTCTTGGTGAGCGAGTTCAAGAGAACTGAGGCAATTGATCTTTCAAAGGACAGGCTGGCACTTCAAAGGCTTCGGGAAGCTGCTGAGAAGGCTAAGATAGAGCTTTCATCCACATCTCAGACCGATATCAACCTGCCTTTCATCACAGCTGATGCATCAGGTGCAAAACATTTAAATATCACACTGACACGATCAAAGTTTGAGACTTTGGTTAATCATTTGATTGAGAGGACTAGAAACCCCTGCAAAAGCTGCTTAAAGGATGCTGGCATTTCCATTAAGGAAGTGGATGAGGTTCTTCTTGTAGGAGGGATGACTCGAGTTCCAAAAGTTCAGGAAGTGGTTTCTGAGATCTTTGGGAAGAACCCAAGCAAAGGTGTGAATCCAGATGAGGCAGTTGCCATGGGAGCTGCAATTCAGGGTGGCATCCTTCGTGGAGATGTCAAGGAACTGCTTCTTTTGGATGTAACTCCTCTATCGCTTGGTATTGAAACTCTTGGAGGTATCTTCACAAGGTTGATCAACAGGAACACTACCATTCCCACAAAGAAGAGTCAGGTGAGTTCGCATTACATTCCAACTTTTGATATAATGTTTGACCATCTACCACTGTAATGATTCATGTTACAGATTACATCTAATATGTCCAGCCTTGAGAGTCTCCTCTTTTTCTTTTCTTCTTTTTTTATGCCAATATATATTTAGAGAAGAATTGTGGGTATAATTGTTGTCCTGAAAGTATCTCAAGATTCTTTCATCTCAAAGCACCGAGCTATCTGGTGATTGTTTCAGGAACGGACATTGTGGTTGATTTTACACTGGACTATGGTTTACGGTTTATACACCTGAGTTATATTCCCAAGTATCAGTTACATGGCAATTTTCCTTGGCTTTTGCAGTAGACAGAAAACCTGATTTGTTAAGTTTTTATTGTCTCTGATTTGAAGGCACTACTGTCCCATTTTTCAAATGTGTGCTCGTCCATTTTTTTACTGGTGTTATGTCAGGTTTGATACTTCAATAACACAAGGGAACTGATGTGTGTATAGAAAACTATAGATTTTGTACAAAGGGAGTTGTAAAATGTGTAGATATTTGAAGACAGTCATTCAGTGTTGGTACTGTAAATGACTGGCACTTTCTTGGCATATAGCAAGTGTTATGACAAATGTTATCCTAAGTAAATGATTCATCTCAGAAATTACTCATATTGTGTCCTTTTTCGAGAAATTATGAGTAGCTATGCGAACGGTCATGCATGCATAATATATGTGCTTCACATGTCATGCACCTCATGCGTGCGCTGCAGGTAATTAGTATTTTCTGCTTGTTAGTTATTTGGTCATATCATCATTATGCAGAAGCCTTATTCCCTGTATCTTGTGCAGGTTTTCTCCACTGCAGCTGATAACCAGACTCAGGTGGGTGTTAGGGTGCTGCAAGGTGAGCGTGAGATGGCAGCTGACAACAAGCTACTAGGTGAATTTGAGCTCGTTGGCATTCCTCCTGCACCAAGAGGCATGCCCCAGATTGAGGTCACATTCGACATTGATGCTAATGGAATTGTGACTGTTTCTGCCAAAGACAAGTCCACAGGCAAAGAGCAACAGATTACCATCCGGTCATCTGGAGGGCTTTCTGAGGATGAGATTGAGAAGATGGTTAAGGAGGCTGAGCTGCACTCGCTGAAGGATCAAGAGAGGAAAGCTCTGATCGACGTCAAGAACAGCGCGGACACTACAATCTACAGCATTGAGAAGAGCTTGGGTGAGTACAGGGACAAGATTCCGGCTGAGGTTGCCTCAGAGATCGAGTCAGCTGTAGGTGATCTTAGGATGGCTATATCCGGAGAGAATATTGATGAAATAAATGCAAAGCTTGATGCTGCAAATAAGGCTGTATCCAAGATTGGACAGCATATGTCAGGCGGTGGGTCTGCTTCTGGTGGGTCCCAGGGTGGTGGTGATCAGGCTTCTGAAGCAGAGTATGAAGAGGTTAAGAAGTAGATATGGCAAGGTGATATGATACCTAGCTTTGCGAGGGATCGAGGAGGGGGCTTATTTTTGTTCAGTGGTTTTTATTAAATCTCGGAGTTGCAGGGATTGAGGAGGGGGCTTATTTTTGTTGAGTGTTTTTCATTAATTCTTGGAGTTGCAGTTTTTTTAGTGCTTCTGATTAAATTTTGGAGTCGCAGTTTTGTAATAGTCAACTATAGGTTGAGTTATTCAAAAAAAAAAAAAAAACAAATTGAGGGCCAGGAAAGAAAATCTGGGATTTGGGGAGAGAAAATGCGAACTCAGATTTTGGAATTGCTGCTTGTGCATTTCATGCATGAAGAAATGTCGAGATCATTTTATTCATAAAAACTCTTTAGGGTCTTTGACAAAATCTGTCGACCATTTTTTTTTTCTGCATTTTGATGTCTTATCTTTTCTCTTCACATTCATGAAGATGGAAGAAGTGACTAAAAATAGAATCATGTTTTTTCCTTTTTAGTAGAAAGAGAATCCAAGTTGATACAGGCAGTTAGAGATGGAGCACAGTCTCAGGATCAATGTAATGAATGAAATTGAAGGAAGAACTACTGCATGCACTTTGCCAATGTCTGAAAGATTGTTACAGCAAAACCAAGGTTTTCAGTTTACTCCTATTCTGTGGTTGGCCCCCTCTAGTGGAATTCAAGAAAGCTGTCGCTCCACCTTTGCTTGATCATCAGTGTCGCTCCAGCTATTTTGAGTATATTTAATTAAAATGGTTAATTCACTTTACTTGTAGGCTAACCCAAACAGCACAATTATTGTGGGATCAGGAAAATAGTGCAATGATAGTTGATCCGCATAGTGCCCACTAGATCTAACTAATCCATCCTACCTATGAGACCCATCTGTAAAGCATGTGAACAGTGGGTTTCATAGGTGGATGGGTTGGATGTGATGGGCCCTATATATGCATTTAGTGGGACCTAGACACTTCAAGGAGGGAGTTGCCATTTTTTCTCTGACTAGTGCAGCTCCAATGTATAACAGCAATTTACTTCAATAATCTTGCAATATTTTCCATGCAATTTATAATTGAGAAAAAATTGAAAATAGTTGCAGTTTTTTTTTATCAAAACTAGATTTATCCCAATATATCACAATGGTAGTGTAATAGAACCCAAGATAGTATTTATTTGGTCTTCCAAAAAAGCATGACTTTATAGTTTCTTGATATTTTGCTTCTATTTTTCCTGAATGTTATACCAACAACTATCAAATTTTAAATATATATCATCATTTTCTGTTAATATATATATATATATATACATCATCATAGAGCAAGTGCCCATGTGGACCCAGGCTGCAAAGGCATCTACAGGCATGTGGACCTATTTGACAACTAAGGGTTGGAATTATCTCAGGTTCATTGTTTTGATGGAACAGGCATGGATCTTGAAAACTAACAGGTCTTGGTTTGGACTGCACTGAGTCTGACCTGAAACCGAACTTTCACACCCTTGTAGTAAGTGAATTTCTATGAGACTCGTTTACCCTTTCCCAGTCCAATTCTAAATCAGGTTGAAGGGAAAAACCAGATGTCATGAACGATTCCTCTTTTGTCTCAATGCTAGGGCCCATTTAACAAAAAAATAAAAATGCAGGACTGAAAAACAGAAGTTCAATGCTTTGTTGGATCAGTTAAGCTGTTTAACTAATACCTGTAATTGGTTATGGAAGAGAACAAAACACAAGAGCATGCATTGATTTAAGCGTGTTGCCTTGAATGATGGTCCCAAGCCCAGTTGGCTAAGGAAATGTGAAAACCCAATCTTCTTAAATAAACTCAGGTGACTCGAGATTACACGCAAGCAACTTATCTTACCCAGTGGATAAAAATGGACAATTAGAAAGGTTCCATGTTACACACAAGGAACTATGAAGCTAACCTATCTAAGGTCAACAAGGCCATTCCTGAACCTGTAATAATTATCTTAGCCATTTGATGAAAAGAGCTATTTTTAGGGTTGCACGGTTAAAAACAGCTCATTTCTTAGGACCATTCCATGGGGTTAGATTAAAACATTCAGCTCTCCTCAGGTGCGCTTGTGGCACACGCAACTGTTGGATGGGATGTGCATGATAAGGCGCGTGGGGCAAGCGCAATTGAGGGTTCCCCTAGAACATTCAACTGGCCTACCCTCAAATAAAACAGTCAACAAGGTTCCCTCTAGATTTACAACAAAATGACAATTACATGGCTAGATGATCGATTTACATATCCAAGATGGGGGAAAAACAAAAATTAGGTAGCATCCACAACCCCAATGTTGCAGATAGCACCATTCAGTTGAACTGCATACTTGAAACCCTATGGTTCACCTACAAGTAACACTAGTACATACTGATATAAAAACGAAATCAACGCTTGATCGCTTTGGTGGACCTTGATTTGCTTGTTTCTACAGGTGGTTTCCAGATGATGTCATCAAGATTGCTACAGAAATTCTTGTAGAACTGCAAAGTGAGCAGCTGGGTAATGTTAATGCAATGAAACTACAATAAATGGATGAAAAGAAAAAGGAAAAAGGGAAGACTTGTGAACAATATTTGATAGATCAGAATGACATTCTTCTCACTAATGCAACTAAATATGTCAAAGCAGCCTTTCATCAATTTGTAGATTATTGGTGAATATAACAATGTTGGTGAGACATCATACAGCATTGTCCTACTGGAGGTCATTTTGTGGAACTTCATGTATTTGTCTGGTATTCAAGGTCTACCACGATAACTGTAACAATTTCTATGGAAAACCTACAATAGGCAATATGCCAAGTGCCATACTAGTCAAAAATCTGTGACTAAGGGGTCGTTTGTTAATTTCACACATGATGTGAAAATGCTTTACATATGTAAATGACTCACATGTGAGTCATTTACATATTCAAATGACTCACATGTGAAACATAATTCTTTGTTTGTTTTTTCCATACCTCTTTACATGTGAATCTAGGTGCACATATTTAAATAATTTGAATCTTTTTTGTAAATATCTCACAATCAAAGAAACATCAACGGATGGAATTTGGCCTCATGGCCATTTTTGATCTTATAAAGAGGATACATGGCTCAGATCAGGATTTTAGGCCCCACATAATTTAAAAACTTGCAAAAAAGGGGCTGAAAATGTCATTTACAATGGGTTAATGTAAAAGGTTGTACGTTTTTTTTATGAATCTGAACATTAGAGAAACATCAACGGTTGAAAATTGGTATGCTGGCCGTTTTTAACCTTATGAAGACAATGAACGGTTCTGATTATAAAAAGGGGATCCACAGTAATAAAAAAACTAAAAAAGGCGGACTGGGATTGCCATCTACAATAAATTAATAGCTATATTGTTTTAATGATATCTCAACATCCAAGAAACATCAACGGTTGAAAATTGGATAGGTGGCCGTGTTTCATATTTTCAAGAAGATGATCGGCTTTGATTTTATGCATGGGTCCCACAGAAAAGGAAAAATCATAAAAGGCGGACTGGTATTATCATGTATAATAGAGTAATCCAACGGCTATAATTGTCTGATGATATCTCAACATCCAGGCAGCATCAACGGTTGAAAATTGGTATGGTAGCCGTTTTTGACCTTCTGAAGACAATGAACCGGTCTGATTATAAAAATGAAACCCACAGTAATCAAAAAAATCAAAAAGGCGGACTGCTCCTGGTATGTACTATAGCAGCGCCCAGTAACAGTTGCATGTGTAACACTTTCACACCATATGAGGTGTGAAAATTTTTGACAGAAAAACAGCCCTTTTTCACACCATTTTCACATCCATTTTACATATCCCATGCGTAAATCAAGCTAAACAAACGTAAAGGTGTGTAACCGTTACGCATCATGGCCATTTACATATGTAAATTGCTCAAAACAAACGACCCCTAAGCAATTTCTGTTCCAAATAGAAGTCTCAATTTTGTCATTTATGGTCAAAATCCTATGTATTCCATACCAGCTAGCTTTTGAAGTGCATTGCAGGCATATAATGTTATCATAAGAACATCTATTAAGTGGAATCTAACACCAAATACAAAACAATCAAATTTGGATGTCCGCTGTGGTAAGCAAGTAATACTACAAGAGAATACATGGATCACCTGACCTTTTGATAGTCAGCAGCATCTCCAACAACTTTCTGAATGTCAACCATAAAAAAGGACGGAGCAACTTCAAAAATCTGCTTGTACATCCATTGTTATGGAGAAGGGAGAAGTGAGTTGTTAATCAAATAAAATTGGGTATACAACCCCAGAAGGGAAATACTACTAATAAGAAATAAGCAAAGAAGCGCTCACTTCCAAAATAACAGAGAATTGTGATGTCTTATCTGCTGAAAGACCTTCTACCCTCATCTGAAAAATAACATTATAGTTCGAGTCAGATGGACAAAGGACTGTTAACAACAACGAAAAATAAAATAAAATAAGAACATATAATTGAAATCAAACATGGAAACAATTAAGAGCACGCGGAACCCTGAGTCTGAGAAGCCAATCAATCGATGGATACTCAAAAATCCATCTGAGAAGTTTGTATCTTTTCCCAAAACAGAAAATCAAGCAAGTTCAGGATACACTAAGTAATGCTGTACAATGTTAGGAATGTAGGAACATAAACCATTTTTGCAAGATAAGTGCCCTCAATTATAATAGAACATGCACTCAATTTGGTGATTGCATCCATTTGGAGCATATAAATGCCACCTTGTTCAAACAATGCTATAATTAAAGCAACAAAAATTTGACCACATCTCACCATGATTATGAAGCCACCTATGATTTAGGAATACATTAGACATCATGTATTGGTTGGGTGGATCCTAAAGTATATTCATTGGTTTGTTAAGACAGACAGCAAGCAGCATCTAGTGGTTAGTGATTACCTTGTAGTTACGAATATGTGTCTTGAAACCCATTGATTGTGCAAGAACTTCCATACTTGATAAAACCACGTTTGGTGGTTTCTGTGACAAAAAGCGGGTTTGATGCTTCATATAGTCCTGCAAGGGAAAGGAAAAGTTAATTTTTCTTGCTGAGAATAAAAATGGCAGTTCCTTTTAAATAAAACTCACATCAGTCACTGAAAACAGTAACTCCATAAAACGTAATGTGACTGAATAATTAAAGATGCCATGGATTCCCGATCAACTTTACTCATTTACTCCTCCAGACTTAAGAATTATATCCAATGGTGGTTGATAACAAAAATCCTTCAGAAAATCATATCAACAATAAAACTCATTAAGAGTAATAAATGTGTTTAACGGATAGGCTTGGTAATGTGTCAATCAAGCTGGACCGACTGAAAAACTACCTCCTGGATGAGCCTACGTTAAAATTCTAGAAGATGACTTTTCAGAACAATTGCTTTGAACTTAGCCATCCAAAATAGAGAAGATGGTTCGATTTATGCCTCCAATCAGCACAACTTCTGGGCTAAAGATGATCCAGTGTTTGGATGGGGTGGAACAAGTTTGTTGCCAAAGTGCAGGCAATTGTGGGTCCATGGCCATTTAAATCAAATAAACAATAGCAGTGGAAAGTAGAAACTACCATAGTGGATAAGATTCAGAAGAGGCCACTACATTGAATTGCAATAAACTTATTTTGTTTATTGGAAAGTGAAAAATGTCACTAGCAACCTGGATATAAAATTTTTAAAAAAATTAAAAAAAAAACCCAACAACAACAAGAAGAGAAACTAAACTGACTATCCAAGAGTAGGAAACACAAAAGATCCCTGGAGCAACCCACCAGCAAACTCCCAAGAAGCCAAACCAACCTCTACTTGCAGGATTGATATGAAGCAACTAGCAGCACATTCATAAGGCAAACCTCCCGGAAGAGAAAGCAAGAGAGACCAAAGCGAAAAAAAATAGAATAGACAAGAGAGAGTGTTTGAGACTAGTGTTCTAAAAATTGAATTCACATCAGAAATCATTCAAGTGGTTAAATTAAATTGTGAATCATACTATGGATTGTAGGATTTTTATGGAAAACAAAAAGTATGAACAACAGTAGCCATTCAAAATCCAACGATGGTAGCATCAATATAGTGACAAATAATACTAACATAAATCATATGAAGAACATCATTGGTATATAATAAAATATCATATATGATATGTGTAATTAGTTGAATACGCTTAACATATCAATTTTACTAGGAAAAACAATAACCAGTTCTAGGCTTTTTTCTTTCTCTTTTTTTTGCTCTCTTTGAATAAAAAAGTAAATTAAAATCCAGATCATCAACATTACATGATTAGGATTGTTTCCTGAAGTGATAGAAGTGATTCATGGAAAAATGAAAAAAAAAATTAATGAAGTAAAATAGCAATGTAGTGTGAAACCTATTCCTACAGACAAACATTAGGTGCATGCATATTCCTTGTTCCCCTCGAACGCCCCAAAATTCTACCTCTGTTTTGTGTGGTGAGAACTAAGAAGTTCCTATAGCTAGAATGAAGATACAGAATTCATGTAGCCAACCCAAAATAGTTGGGACAAGGCTATGGTGATGATGATGAACTAAGAAGTTCCGGTAATCATTAGATAACCTCTTAAAAATAGAAATACCAAAAGAAGAACAAGAACCTGAATTATGGCATTCAATATAACAAGAATTGAGTCACAGGATTTACTAGTAATGGTGATTCATTTTATAGATGCAAATCTTCTTCTCTAGGATTTTTTTTTTAGTAACATTCTTCTCTTGGATTTGTTAAGAAAAATAGGATTTGTGTGCCAAATTCTATGATTTTGACAATAATGTTTGGAACTAAATATGCCTATTGAATCTAACCCATATGTATAGGATTTGACAAGAATAATAGGATTTGCATCCCAAATCCTACAATTTTAAGAATATTGTTTGGAACTATATAGTGTATGCCTATTGAATCTAACTCATATGCACAACCCCTCAAGGGGACCAAGAGGATGGGCCAGCCAAAGAAATAAGGAGAGAAGATAAAAAGAAGCAAAGGACCAAAAGATGGAAAAATCCTTCAATTAGAAATCAAGAAAAGCGCAGACGTTAGTCTACTCTATTAAATTCATGAAGTTGACGCGGCCCCAAACTTCAAGTAAGAGACAACAAAAATCTACCCATCCTCCACATGATGGCAGCCTCAGGAATTGCACATCGAAAACAGACATAGAAGGGAATAATTTACAGAGACTGACAGAATCTAGCAAGACCACACCTAATCCAATGAAAAGAATCTGGATTCTAAATCGAAACTACACTGGAGCTGCAAAAACTCAGGTAAATGCAGGGGGTATTCCTTGCAACAGTCAGTTCCAGATAATTGAGTAATTCATGAGATCTATATCCTCATAAGAATCTGACAGAAAGCAGTGAATCAGTCCAAAGGTGGCTTGCCCAGTGTCATTTTAAGCAACGGAAACAAAGTGGCAAAGGACATTTAGATAGTGGCAGAGTATATCCTAACACTTTCAAGGTAGAGGGTCACTACCAAAGCAAAGATGGATTGCTTCATGAGAAAACTGAATAGGGGTGTGGAAAAGCCTGGCTAAATTCCATGCAGTGATCAGTAAAGCTTCAATAATAATGAATTGATTCATGAGGAATTAAGTGTACTACGACATACATGAAGCCATCAAAGGAAATGTTCACTTGGGCTACAGTTCAAAGTTTTGGTGTTATCAGGAAAAAGTGAATACTGCCATTAGTTCGTGATAGTAAGTCGCAAGTTGCAACATTGCCTTGAGTTTTAAAAACATCCGTGGAACAATTTCTTAGAAATCCAATGAGAGTTTATGAAGTTTGCAGTAACTGCAAAAGTTGACATTACCTACAATCTAATATATCTTAGACCAATGTCAACACTTGAAACAACGAAGAAATCACAAAAATGATTACTTGTATGCCCCATCTGCATTGCTATAATTAAGTTTTCATGAAAAGAAATATATCATAACATCTAATACCAATCAAGATCACTACTTCAAACACTATCATGTCACATGTCACTAGATAAATGGTAAACTGAGAATGAGATAACCATCATTACAGTTTCGATCTGATAGGGCACGGTTTAATAGTTTTATCAATTGAACATAAAAAGATTGCAATTACTGCAAACAATACCTGTCCGCAGGAAAACAGAGCTGAAAGATTCAGCCCTTGCGAGAGAATAATAAGGTCAAATGCATTCAGAACCAATGGACTCATATCAGTATTCCCAGACTGTTCACTGGCTCCTTGGTCCTGCAGAAATCCAGCATACCAATCATGATCTCCAACCAAGTGTAATACATAAATGACCAATAAGAAACATAAATGACCAACTTGAAATTTTTAGAGTATAACTTATCTTTTAGTATAGATGTCATGGCTGACACATAAGGAAGAGAATCAGGTGGTTTTTATGGAGATCATTTCTTGTAAAAATCTTATAAATTCCCAGAACCCTGACAAATGCATGCTTCCGTTCCAATTCCATTTCAAAGAACTTATTTGATTAGAAAGAAACAACCCAAAATCACTTAATCATTTCAAATGTTCATCCAACTCCCTCACTTATCATTTCAAATGTTCATCCAACTCCCTCCGTGTGTGTCTATATACATACATACATACATACATATAGGATTTGCATAAGGATTGTGTTAGATTCATAGTAGACTACACCATGTACTATAACATCCAACTTATCAAACACTAACAACCCAAGAGAAACAATGATAAAAGTACATTACGATTATTAAAAGCAAGGATCGATGAAAATTAGAAAAAGGAAAGGAAGCTAATTCAGGACGAGCAATGAAGAATTCCTTACCAACCTCAGGATCATAAAAAACGGCATACACATCATCCAGGCTTACATCTTCATCTTCAACATGTCTGACAGGTACATAATTCATCCTAAACCACTCATCACTCCGAATCTCTTGGATCCGAATCCGCTGGAAAATTTTACATTGGTCCAATAGTCAACAGCAGGAACGAGGATTTTTATTAGAAGGAAAAAAAAAGAGCAACAACTATAAGCTACATTGAGGTCAATAGGCAACATGTGCGTGACGACATTTCCACAGCAAAGAAAAAGAAAAGTAGATGTTCTGCATGGACATGTGCAAATCTGATGTTTGGTGCAATGCTCCATGGATATGTTGCTTAGAAAAGCATACATGTGCAAATCTGATGTTTGGTGCAATGCTCCATGGATATGTTGCTTTGAAAAGCACGGCTCTCTCTCTCTCTCTCCAAACAAAAATTGCACATTCCTCTATTTCCAAAATCCAAACCTGAAATGTCCACTGGAAAAGTATGTTGTGGTCCTCGTGGATTCTGTTGCAGACATGGTCTAAATTTGCTAAATTTCATAACTGCATAATGAACATGGGTACATGTAATCCATAAGCGCTGTGATCTCCTAACTATGCTCGGTACATCAGCTACCAGGCTTACAAGAATGCCAGTCCAACAGAAAAGTGGAAGTGACTATTCAAGGTAAAGTAGACTAGAGACCTGCCTGTTCATATCATTCAAATTGTGGATTCCATTGTAGATGGATATAGCCCATACAAATTAATTCTACGGTCCTGACAATCCCAACTGGTGTCATCAAATGTAAGGTTAAGATAAAATCAGCAGAAATTGTAAAAGGTCAAGACTGTCATGTCAGTTTTTTCTTCCCTTCATCAAAGTTGCACAAACAGTCAAGACAACATTAGTTTGGCATGCATTTGCGTCACATACACAGTAGAAGATTGGCACAACTTTCATATCGTGGAAGTTTGGAAGATATACATCAAAAGTCTAAACAAAGAGAGGCTAGCAAGCATAGTAGCATGAAGAAGGAAGGAGGGTAGGAGAGATTCAAATGTGTTAATGTCAGAGAAGATGGAGAAGGATCAAGAATGAAAGCAGGATCAACACCTTGAGAAGCCTCCCACAACTACAACTAATGACAGAGGTGGTTGAAATACTAGAAAAGAGGGGAATCCAGTAGATAGACTCATTTACCTTCGATAAATATTTGAAACGGATGTCATATATCTGACTTTAACATAAGAGCATAATCATATACGAGTCCATACCATGAGTATGGGCATGTATGAGCACCACAAGGATACATTTACACATGACTCAAACAACATGATGCAAAGGAAAGTTTCTTATGTGCTTATGGCCTATGCTATAAGTTATATGATTATGGAATCTCAAGTTATAGCGAGTTTGATTTATCATGCATCTCCAACATACAGTTTCAGGGTTTGGATTCAGTATTCTTCGTATCAAAGACTTTGCTCCAACAGGAAACCAAGGTGGACAGGAAAAATCTGCTCTTTCAATCTGTAACAAAACAAAACACAATAAGACTATATTATTTGCATGGAAGTGGACACCAAATAGAAACTTTTAACATGCCAAATAGAAACTTTTAACACATTAAGAAGAGTAAATGTTAGAGAAAACAACAATTCCATTAAAAAATGCTAGGCCAAGCAGAAAACCATACAGCCTAAACACCACCAACTCTAGCTAAAAGCCATGACAAATGGAACTCAATCGAACAAAGATAAAGAATTCCAGTGTCACTTCATTGATGATTAATGTAGTAGCATTCACACTATATCCAGCCGATTATTGCTTGGACATGACAAAAAGCTCACTAGACAGTACTTAAAATTACAACCTGAGAGAATGCATACTTTCAATGTTCTTCTATTGACCACTTCATTTAAAATATATATATTTTTTTTTTTTACGTAGATGTAGATCATTCAAAGCCCAAATCCTGAAATATGCTTTTGATAAAGGCAGCTGTAGACAGGATACCAAAAACGTGTAGCATGCTCCTACCAGAGTCATCAAATCATGCAAGAGTGATAACCTTATCGAGAAATATGAATACAATTCCAAAAAAGGGAACAGCACACCTTACTGTACAGCATGGTTAGATCAACTTCATCAAATGGGAGATATCCAGCCAATAAAACATAAAGGATAACACCACAGGACCAGATATCTGCAACAGCACCATTATAACCCTTATGGCTGAGTACCTAAGGAAGAAAAATGCATGACATAAGACTAAAGCATGTACAAAGATAAAACAATGTCACACATGGCATGAGCATCATTTTTCATCCAAGGCTACCTCAGAGTTATTCTTTATGCTTCTGGATTCAAAGAAAGAATCCAAGAAAGAAAATGAATTAGAATACAGTTTAAAAAATTATAGAGCTTAAAGTGATCAAATGAAGGAAAACATTGGCAAACATTCCTATGCACAAACCTTGCACTCAGATTTCAGCTTGGTCTTCATAATAAATTTCAGAAGATAAGGGAGCTTCAAAAGCATACCTCTGGTGCGACATAGTTAGGAGTTCCACAAGTAGTACGAAGAAGGGCAACTCCCTACACAGAAACATCAGATCAATTACATGGGCTGTCTACTGGTTGGAAGTTATAAGCATGCAAGATTGAGAAAAGGTATCTCACTTCAGCAGGTGAGGCACTTAGGCCAAAGTCTGAAATTTTCAGATTTCCTTGGGAGTCAAGAAGAAGATTTTCAGGCTGTAAAAAAAGTGCAGTGTTAGGCTTTTTGGTAACATAAAGTACTTCACAATAGCTTTCTGAGTACCAGAATTAGAAGACCTTCAGATCTCGGTGGTAGACTCCCTTACTGTGGCAGTAATCCACCCCATCAATAAGCTGCTGAAAGCATCGCAGTGACTCAGATTCACTAAGTCGACCATGTCGCACCTGTACAGACATGTTTAACATCAATGATTAGAACAACATAAAAGCAGCAAACAGGAGCATACCTGGCATGCTTCAATAGCATATGTTGAATTTCTTGAGTCTAGCCCACGAAAACAGCAAAAGTCATACAACACAGACAACACACGCAACACAGATGTGTGTGTGTGTGTGATTCAGTAATGGGCCTCACCCAGATTTATAAGACATGTCCAATGCAGGTTAAGGAAAAGCTTTATATGTAGTTTGATGACCCACCAAGGAGAAAGGGTAAGCCAAAGAGGACATGGATGGAAGTAGTACGAAGAAAAGATCCAAAGAACTGCAACAAAGTGGAGGATTTGGCTCGGGATAGATCAGAGTGGAGAAATAGAATTCATGCAATTGAGCCCCTACATAGTTGGAACAAGGCTTTGATGATATGATTGGCATCAGCAAGATGACAGTAAGAGGGAATAATTTCTAAAAAAGCAAACAAAACTAGTATGAACAACAAGAATCAACCAGGGCTGTCAATGAACTCCTAAGGTAGTGTTTGGTTCGAATGAATGATTTTGGGTTGGAATGGAATAGAGGTTGGAATGGGTCTCGAATGGAATGAGATTGGAATGATCATTCTATTTCAATGTTTGGATTTGTCTTTGAAATGATGGGCAGAATGAAATTTCTATTCCTATCCTCATATGGTATGTATGAATCAAAGCATGAATGAAATAAAAAAAATTTAGTATTTTTATCAAAATATCCCTATTTTCCTCTTCATTTTTTGGTGGTTGTGGTAGCGGGTGGGGGCAGCGGTGTTGGTAGTGGGTGGGGGCATTTTTGTCTCAATAAAAAATGAGTATAGAATGGAATGGTCAATCCTTACCCACCCCCCCCCCCCCCCCCCCCCCCCCCCCCTCTGTTGGAATGACCATTCCCTCATATAGGGGAATGATGAATCCTTTTGGAATCAGCATTCCGTTTATTTTGGACGAACCAAACGCAAGAATGGGCATTCTGACGGAATGGTGATTCCATTCCAACCCCCATTCAAGCGAACCAGATGCTACCTAATTATCTGAAGAAAAAATAACCCAAAAATCTAAGTACAAACCCCTTCCAAACCGGATTGATTATTGGGTCCATCCAAGTCCATGACCGGTCAGGTCTAGACACTAATACTCAAAATCTCATTACCAAGTGTATAATAATACTATATCAAATATACTTAAAAACATTAGAATAAAATATTGTATATAATAAATAAAAATATGCATCATCATCATCATCATCATCAAAGCCTTATCCCAACCATGTTGGGGTCAGCTACATGAATTCTGTTTCTCTATTCCGTTCTATTTTTAGCCAAATTCTTAGATAAGTTAAACTTCTTCAAATTTGATGCAAGTTATTATATGGATCCTCCTTTTTTAAGTTGCACCGGACCCCCTTATGAGCAATCCAAACCTCCCCACACTCACCACCCCCCGTGAATTAGCACCAGCCTAAATTTGCCACACATCAAACTGTTACTAATTGTTGGATTAAAAAAAAATCCTTCTAAAATCATTAAACTTGGGGGCCATAGATCAAGGGGTTAAGATGATCTATTGAGGCGGCTGATATTTTGCACAACACTAGGTCTCATTAAGATCTTTCTATCCCCCACCTCTCTATGATTGGCATGGCCCCGGGTGGGAAGCTGTCTCTCATGGAGTCACGGTTATCTCTCGCAGTTGTCTTTTAGGAGAGCCCAAGCCAAAATATAAACACACTTCACTTTTAGTCAAGCTAGAGATGGGTATGGGTTCCGGTCCATCATGGACTTCATCCAACCACGATGGACCTCATCCAAACCCAACCTGTTTACATTCCTAGAACCAACAACATAGTAAGATGCCAGGATACTTGAATGTGCTCAACATATTGTCTTGGTCCCTTGGGCATAATTAGATACAGAACAGATAGTAATCGCGGATACTTGCATATGCTTAACATATTGTCTTTGGCATAATTAGTTGCAGATGGTGATCTTGAATACTTGCATTTGTTCAACATATTGTCTTGGGCATAATTAGATACTGATAGTGATCGTGGATACTTGCGTACGCACCCACTCTGGCCAAACCATCAGCCAACACATTAGCTTCACAAAGCTTGAATAAAAGTACAGCAATCTAGCTAGAAACTTATATTCAGTTAGATACAGATAGTGATCGTGGATACTTGCGTACGCACCCACTTTGGCCAAACCATTAGCCAACACATTCGCTTCACAAAGCATGAATAAAAGTACAGCAATCTAGCTAGAAACTTATATTCAGTCTAATCAGACAACCCACAAGACACACCCACTATTTACATATGGATTTCCTCAAATCTCTGAGCCCCAAATGTCAAGTAGAACAGAGCCATATTCATTTTGGCAATATATCTGGACTCGCTCCAAATAGGTTGGAAACAAGAGAAGGAGAAAATGATATTTTTAAGCTCACAAAAATAAGAGAAAAAAAAAGTAGGGACTTAGATCATGCCAAATGTATCAAGGACAATGAGAAAAATGTTTTGCTAAAGGACAATGATATTAAAGAAAGGTGGAAGCAATATTTTAACAAACTTTTAAATGAAGAACATATGGTGGATATAAAAACTAAAGAGGATACTTCATTAGCACAACATACTTTTCTCCGTAGAATTAGAAGGGTGGAAGTGAAGAAAGCATTGAAACAAATGAAAACAGGAAAGGCAACAGGCCCAAATGATATTCTAATAGAGGTATGGAAATACTTAGAAGAGGTTGAGGTGAGTTGGTTATGTAGATTCTTTAATAAGATACTTATGATAAAGAAAATGCCAGATGAATAGAAAAGAAGCATTGTAGGACCCATCATCATCGTCGTCGTCATCATTATCAAAGCCTTATCCCAACCATGTTAAAGTTGGCTACATGAATTCTGTTTCTCCATTCCGTTCTATTTCGAGCCAAATCCTTCGATAAATTAAACTTCTTCAAATCTGAATTAATGACTTCCATCAATATTTTCTTTGGCCTATCCCTACCTCTTGATGAGCCATTCACCTGTATAGCCAAACTTTTTCTCACTGGTGCCATTACTGGCCTACGCTCAACATGCCCAAACCATCTTAAACGGATTTCTCTAATCTTATCCCCTATTTGTGCTATCCCTAAATGCTCTCGAAAGCGCTCATTTCTAATTTTATCTTTCCTAGTTTTACCACACATCCACCTAAGCATTCTCATTTCCGCTACATCCATCTTATGAATATGCGTCTTCTTAATTGACCAACATTTTGCTCCATATATCATAGCTGATCTAACCACTGTCTTGTAAAATTTGCCCTTCAATTTCGTTGGCATTCGTCGATTACAAAGCACTCCAAAAGCTAGTCTCCACTTCAGCCATCCAGCTTTTATCCTATGTTCCACATTTTCATCAATCTCCCCATCCTTACTAATCATCGAGCCTAGGTACCGAAAAGAATATCTACGTGGTATCTCATGGGTTTCAATTTTGACAATAGTTTCAACACTTTGTATATGTCCACTGAAGTTGCAATCCAGATATTCTGTCTTTGTACGACTTATTTTAAAGCCTCAAGATTCTAAAAGAAACATTGTAGTACCTATATATAAGAATAAGGAAGATATATAAAATTATACCAACTATCAAGGAATTAAACTTATGAGTTATACTATGAAGTTATGGAAGAGAATAATGGAGTAAAGACTTAAACAGAAAACCAAGATTGCTGAAAATCAATATGGGTTTGTGCCAGAGAGGTCAACTATGGAAGCTATCTTTTCACTTAGGCAATTAATGGAAAAATATCAAGCAAAGAGAAAAAATCTACACATGATCTTTATTGATTTAGAAAAACCCTATGATAAGATACCGAGGGATTTAATTTGATGGGTTTTGAAGAAAAAGAATATCCCCAGTGGTTACATTGAAAATTTTAAAAATATGTATGAAGGAACAGTAATAAATGTGATAACCACATGTGGAGAAACAGGTAGATTCCCCGTGATTATAAGTTTGCATCAAGGATCAACCTTAAATCTTTCCTTCTTTGCATTGATTATAAATGAGTTAATTACGCTTATTCAAGAAGAAGTACCATAATGTATGTTGTTTACAAATAATATAGTATTGGTGGCTGAATCAAGAGATGGTGTAAATGCAAAACTTGAGGGATGGCAGAGGGCATTAGAATCTAGAGGCTTTAAAATAAGTCGTACAAAGATAGAATATATGGATTACAACTTCAGTGGACATATACAAAGTGATAAAACCACTATCAAAATTAAAACCCATGAGATACCACGTAAAGATTCTTTTCGGTATCCGGGCTCGATGATTAGTAAGGATAGAGAGATTAACGACGATGTTGAGCATAGGATAAAAGCTGGATGGCCGAAGTAAGACTAACTTTTCGAGTACTTTGTGACAAACGAATACCAATGAAATTGAAAGGTAAATTTTACAGGACAATAGTTAGACCAGCTATGACATATGAAATAAAATGTTGGTCAATTAAAAAGACGCATATACAAAAAATGAATGTGGTAGAGATGAGAATACTTAAGTGGATGTGTAATAAACTAGGAAAGATAAAATTTGAAATGAGCGCTTTCGAAAGCATTTAGGGGTAGCACCAATAGGGATAAGATTAGAGAAACCCGCTTAAGATGGTTTGGGCATGTTGAACGTAGGCCGGTTATAGCACCAGTGAGGAAAGTTTGGTTATCCAGGTAGATGGCCCATCAAGAGGTAGGGGTAGGCCGAAGAAAACATTGATGGAGGTCATTAAATCAGATTTAAAGAAGTTTAACTTATCTAAAAATTTGGCTCAAATAGAACGGAATGGAGAAATAAAATTCATGTAACCGACTCCAACATAGTTGAGATAAGGCTTTGATGATGACGATGATGATGATCTAGACTCGCTCCAAATTTAGTGTACATCCAAACCAACTCTTACTTGAAAAATACTTACATATCAAGAAAACAAACCAGAAGAGTTATCGAATAAGCAACAATGGCATGTGATTTTACATTTTAAACATTATTAATCTGGAGCAAGCCGTTCCAGAACTTTTCAAAAAAAAAATAATAATTATAATAACTTTTTCCATCAGCTGTACTTAATGAATGCCATTGTCAATTCATAAAACAAACTTAGATAAGATTCAATGAAGATGCCCAAAGAAATAACTTAATAGGAGATTTCAAATGCTGGGCAGACCCGAGCAAAACACTTGGAGTTATAAAACTTACAATTTTATCAAACAGTTCACCACCTGTAATGTACTCCAATATTATGTATATCTTTGTGCGGCTAGCCAGAACCTGCTAATTTGTACATATTTTCAAGTCAGAATGAGCCAGTTACTAATATAAGAGCATGTAACTTGCAGTTCATAGTAATATGAGCTAAAAAGAAGAAGAAGAGTATAAAGCAATGCCTCGTGTAGGCGAACTACATATGGATGTCGAACAAGCTTCATTATAGATATTTCCCTCTTAATCTGTAAAGTTGAAATGAAAAGTAATCAATTTAATATGGACAGTCAATAACATCACCATCCACAAGACAACAAGAGAAAACCAAGCTCTGACAAGAGAAACTACTGTATTTTCAAAAAGAAAAACACAAAAGAAACTGATGTCTACCAATGCTTATTTGTAAGCAATATATAGCTGTCTCTTATTGTATCTCAAATTGCATATGGCTTTAACATTTTGGAAAAACAGACGGTTTGTGGCGTTTGTCCACCATCAGCTAAGCCCACTTTGCAGAGTTAGAAGCCAAATTAGGTGGAAATGTTTGTAAGCTATCACCCATCAAATATGAATAACAGTGCCAGATGTTTCTTTGGAATAGAAAAACAGTTCATACCTAGTTTCAAAAGCACAAAAGAACCAAGAACTACAGATGTTACTGAAAAAAAAATATTTTTTTCTTTTGATCAGTAAGCTATCAAATAATCAAATTCCTCGCAAACTGAGGTATATCTAAACACAATCTAGATTCTAAATCATAAGTAATGGGTAGTATGTTTTATTTGATTCCGCTTGTACTTTGCAGGGTACCTGTTTAACTGTTACATTTGATGCATAAAAGTTCACTACTTGATTTGATACTTTTTGCATTGATTTGTTAAGTTTGCAAACTTGGCTAGTTAGTGGGCAAAAATGCTGTTTTGTTGGGGATTCCCTCTTTACCATTCAGATGGGCTATACTCCCTCCCTCCCAGCGCCCCCCATCCCAACCACCACCATTAAAATTAACATCACTTATAAAGGTGCATTATCCACATATAATCTCCACAAGAAAGATAAGAACACAGCCAGCTCCAAACATATGGTCAGATTGATATTGGATAAAACCTTTAAATGAGCAACCTCCAAATTGGTAAAAAACCTTTAAATGAGCAACCTCCAAATTGGTACATACTTGTGAACTCAAGCCATCCTACTTCGGTGACATCCAACCTAGGAACAAAGAAGCTCATATTCCATACATTCATTGGTCCAATGTAGCACCTCAATTTTGAAGGTGCTTGCACTGCTTGTAAATCAAATTCATTCCAGATTCGTTTTGGACGTATTCCAAATTGCATTGGCTTCAAGTGCCTTATCATAACGGATCTTTTATCCATGCCACAGTCCATGTAATACAACAAGGAAAACAGAAATCGCACTAGGTTCGGACACTCTTTTCCAGCTTTTCCACACCAAATGCAGTTTCCGATCACGACACCCAAATCCAAGCAATACCCAGATTCCAAGATCCTAATCCAAGCAATACCCAGATTCGAAGATCGTAACTGTTCAACGAAACTTGTGACGGTGACCAATTTGGAAATCGTGGGTGGTGTGAAAACGGAATCAACAGTTCCAACTGACCTGTTCGACCATCTTGTGCTTGATGATGGTGCTCCGATCGAGCACTTTCAAGGCCACGCTCTCCCCCGTCTCGGTGTTCTGCGCGAACTTCACCTTCGCAAAGGTTCCTCGGCCGATTGTGCGGCCGATCTCGTACTTCCCTACCTTCCGGACCACCATCTCCGCCGCTCACAAACTCTACTCTCTTCTCCTTCTTTCTCCCACAGAACCCTTTCAAAGACCATCTGTTTTCCTGGTTTTGTGTGAAAAAGGTGGAGACTTTTTGATATGGATTGGTGGGGGATTCGGAATTCGTGGAAAAATCGAAAGTGTTGGGGGGAAAAGTGTCTGCGGAGGGAGATTTTTACCGCTGGGTAGTAAAGTTTTGGAAAGGATAGGGTTTGGTAGAGGTAAAATGGAATTCTGGATCGCAGAAAAGGACTGTCTTTGGTGACTCTGGGCGACGGGGTGAGACTCTCTCGAACGGCTCGCCCTTCCGTCTGCCCACCGAGATTTCTGACAGATGTTTAGTGTTGGATACTGGATATGATAAAAAAAAAAAGAAAATGGAATTTCATGTTCTCTGAATGAACATGCGTCAAATGATTGTATTGCGCTGTGTACACCATGGTTCGGGAGTCGTTCTGTTTTTACTTTTTACCCCAGTCAAAAGGGATGGAACGTCGGCTCCTCCGGTCTGGTGAGGTTAAAAGCCTCCGATAGATCAATGACTTGGTGGTGACTGATTAGTCCACTTCCTCCTACTGCATACATCGTGGAATTTATCCCTTGCTATAGTGCTAACAATGGTGAAGAACTGATGTTCTTGAGATTGCCTATCTTTGTTTTCTATGTTAGTTCAACTCTAGGATGTAATCCACGACGAAGGGAGTGTTCAAAGGTTAAATGGACGGTAAAATATTAGGATGGCAATGAGTCGGATATAAGTAGAGACCCGTTATGATATGCTATTATTAGACGTGGATTTGATAATAATTTTCTTTGTGCAGGGTAGATTTGAATTTTGTTGTCCTAACTCATCCCACTATTTGTACTTTTTTCTTTATCATTCAGGGTATCCTCGTCAATCCAATATTCAAATCTTTGATCTTCAATCGAGGGTTATTCAATTCTGACAAATAAGAATTAATTCCTAAGAGGTACATACATAGCTACACACATAGTATCTGAACAACACAATAGGTGAAAATCGAACTTGAAACCTTGGAAGCAAATTTAAAGCTCAAACAAACTAAGCTACCACCTTGACATCACTATTTATATATTTATATATTTATAACTAAAGTGATAAATAAAACTAATATGATGTAGGTAATTTGAGCCTCAGCATAAAGCATGTGGGAAAGAAATATGGCATGTTATGGCATGTTCAATCTCTACTAGACAAATCCCTCGTTTGGTGGCTGTTCGAGGATTAGGCCTCTCGATCTTCCCGCTGTCGACTGCGAGAGAGAGGGAGAGGGGCCGAAAGGAGAGAGAGGGAGAGGGGGACGAGGGTGGAGCTATCGTCGCCACCTATCTGGAGCCAGAGCTGGAGGAGGAGAGTGTAGGGGATTGTGAGGAAGGGAAAGGGGAAGAGGATGGAGGGGATGGTGGGGGAAGGGAGGGGTAGTTTAGGTATTTAAAAAAAGTGTGTGTATGTGGTGAGCAATTTTTGTTGTGTCACCAAAAGCTCCCTTTAACCAATGGGTCTCATAGAGTCAATTCAAAAGTGGATTATGTAAAGTAAATATGTAAGCATTTAACCACACATACATAAAATAATTCAAACTTCCTCAAATATTTAAGTAAGAGTTATGATCCCCTACAAGTTTTCCTTGCAGCCTTATAGTACAGGCAACCACGTGGGCCCCACTTGGACCTCATAAATGATGAAATAGTTAGGGGAGCAAAAGAACTAAGTGGATTCAACTTAGATATTAAATTTGCAGTCAGTCTAATACCTTTAATTTATTTATCTATAGTCCACAATTTTAGGCATTTTATATAAAATAAAAAAATTAGTCATCGATTCAATAGTCTATTCCATTCAAATTTATTAAAATCCAGTGGAACCAATATAAACAGAATGAGTGGATTTGAATGGTCTACTCATATGGACTCCAAGTGAGCTTTGTATTATAACTTTTACCATAAGATCATAAGGAAAGCTTATACAAAATCATTGCTCACTAAATAGTCGACTCAAGATTTAGCGAAATCCGACCATTTGCTTGTTTCCGATCCTAGTAACATGGCTTACAAAGATACGCAAACAGAAAAGTTCACAGCCATGGGTTGGAAAATACAATAGGCATAGAAGCCTTGTCGCTATCCTTTCCTGCCATTACATTATTGTAGTGCCAATTCATCAGACCTGTAAGGTAAGGCATGCGTACTACACTACTTGCGTTTGCTCCCCTTGTGTTGTACTGCATTTCCATATTCCTATAAAAAATTAGTATTTGTGTCCCTTCAAATTGGGGAAATCGGAAAACAAAATCTAAAATGCCCTTGGAAGTGATGCCGCTGGCCAACTGCCAAGTTTCCGTTGCTGGGACAATCTACTGTCCAGGTGGGCCATCTTTGAGCTTTTAGATCATTCACCTGGCGTACCAGCAAAAGTAGTAGCATCCATCTAATAGTACATTTTTAAATGGATAGTTTAAAGATAACAAAGTTTCCTGATATTGGTTTTTATAGTTGAGGATTTTATACTTGTGCACCGATGCATATATAACTGAGAAAAAAAATGGTTTCAATGTGAAATCTACAAAGTGATCTATTTTCAAGTCCTACTGGGGGATGGGGTTGCTCAATCTTGAAGAATCCTCAAAATTAGTTTGTCATTCGTTGCAAGTTCTCGGGAAAAAAAATTTATTGTTCCACAAAATCATGAAAAAAAATATTTCTCAAAGATTTGATTACCCAACATGACCTTTAGCTTTGTAGGTTTGAAGTCTGAAAACCTTTTGTGATTTCTAACAGCTAATAATAACTAGATTCATGACCATCGCTAATATATTACGTGGGAAGGAATTGAGTTGATCATGAACAGCCCTTTATATTAAAAACATAAAAGAAAAAGTTCAATGGGGAATCTTTAAGAATTTTAAACACAGTAAAAGTTAATATTCCAAACAGTTTTGTGTCCGAGCATGGCAAGCTCATGTGCATCTCTTTCCTTTTAACTGCCTATGTTGCCACACTATATACAGCAACACATTATAATCCTTTGCCTACGTAGATGTGTGCCTCATCCACGTTGAATAAATTAGAAGAATTGTTCAAAATTTACATGATGACCCAAACTTACACCCTCCCTATGGCCCAAATTTACTTGTTCTTACTTAGCTACCGCTCAGGGGTTGGAGAAATTGTGTGGCAAAGTTCAGTCTATGTAAAGTTAAAAAAAAAAAAAAACCCTTATCATATCAAATGACGATGTCTTTTGGATTAAAACAGCCACGACCATGTATTTGAGTCTCATCTAGACACTCTATGCTGCATCTGTTTCTTGCCGGCTGCCTTTAACGTAGGCCATCATGCCTTCCCTCCTAATTCATAAGAACGGTTTTTGTTTCGTTATATACATAACAATTGGAAATGTCACAGCTATACTTGACATTGTGTGGTGCATCAGGAGGGTGGTATACTTATTTCTCCATTCTTAGTTTTGACGTGCTTTTCAGTTATAACTGTATCGAAAAATCAGGAGTGTGGAACAATCACATATTCGTTGCATATCAGTGAAAACATCAGATTTCGTGGGAACGAGAGATGCATGAAATATGAAATAGGATTACTTGCAGTTCCCTGTATAATGAAAATTGAAGGGTTGGTCTGAAATGGGGTCTGAGTCGTCTGGCCCTGATTCTAGAGCTCGGGTCTACCTCTCCATGGTTAACAAACGGCAGGTTGGAGCCCACCTATCCCAATTAGGACATTAAAATCGGTTATGATTTGAGACCGGCTCCTTATTCCAGTAGTAAATTGCCAACCCTCATCTAGAGTTACAGGCTTCAAATTTGGTCTCCCCACTCAGTTTCTTTTTTAAGTTGTTATCACCTCAAGTGCATGAGTTGCATCTCATTATATGTGCGAGTCTCACAAGTATTAAAAAGAATAAAAATGGGACTATGATTTTATATTCAAGAATCAAATCATAATAAAAAAAATTATTATGGCCTGAATGTTTTGTTTTAATAATATTTTATTTAGCATTTATATAAAGAGGGGTCTTTATGTGCATATGTCCCTCATCATTTTGGTGAGGGACACTTTCTTTTTTGGACTTTTTAAGCTTAAAAAGGTGTGAAGTTTTATCTTCTTGCATATTAATGCTTTCCAAAAAAGAAGTGTCCCTCACCAAAATAGTAAGGGACGTATGCACATGAATATTCTTCTTATATAAAATCATACACTAATATATAAATAGTCCTTGGATCCGACCCATTAGAGGTGTCAGATACTAAGCTCCAGCCTGTTGAACCTAAATGTAATGTCCGAACCTGCCTTAAACGAATTCAGATCCATGTTAATCTGGTCCAATTCAAGTCTAGTAAAAGCCTATAGGAAGTCTGATATGTTTAAAATAGAGTTGAGGCAGTTACTTTTTGAAATAGAATTTTAAATTAGGCCCTTTCACGTATTCTATCCCTAATTCATAACCGTTTGCCAACAGGGTTTCGTTCTCGGGGTGAGGCTGGTGGCAAAGCGAAGAAGTCAAATACTAAAATCAAGTCAAAATTAAATCTTTTAATTAGGTATATTTTAAGTAATTGTTTGAATCACGCAGATGCAATTGCAGCAGCATGATAACACCTAGGTCCGCCCACATCCAAACCCTCCACCCTCAAGGCCACATATATTTTTACCTGGTGGATCCCACCTGGTTAGCCAATTGTTAAAAATTTTAGTCAGCTGACCCCCACCCTACATGTGTTTCACCCAACTCGATTATATTGTTCAAAAATTCAATTGGTTGATCCAGGCGGCCAGATTTCTGCATGCAAGCTGATAATTAAAGATGATCAGAACACTTATTTTGATCCCTAGCAAGGCCCACACTTGCTTTTTTGTGGGGGGGGGGGGGGGGGGGGGGGGGGGGTGGTGTTATACATTATATTGAGGTCTCGTCTACAACTCCCATATAATCAGTATGTATATAAATCATCATACAGCACCAGACAGTATAAAATAAACAAAAGAAATAATATCACACATTGTTGGCTGTTGATGATGGCTTAATTTAACATTCATGCCTACCTTTGTTTAGTCCAACTCAATTATTATGTCTCTCCATGTGTGAAATATACTTCAAAATTTTCTTTACTTGGAGTATCATGCACATTTTAATTGATCCCATTCATTACACATAATTATATTTTCAACACATCATCATTAGAGCCTTATTCCAATTAAGTGAGATTGGCTACATTAATTCTCCGATTCATCTGCACTTTTGCACATCTATCTATCTATGCAATACTCTCATTTATGCTTTCGCTGTTAATATGTTTGATCCTAAAGATAATGTATCTAGCTCATAACATGTTTGACAGGTTAAAAGATGTGGGCCAATGATAGCAGTAGCATATACATGCCCGAATAGGCTTACATGGGGTTATACAAAAAAATCTATTAATTCATAAAATTAATTTGAACTGCTTCGATATGTAGTTTTTTAATTGAACCAATGGTCAAGGGTTTGGTAATGAATGGAGAAAATCCTAATTCATTAATAATAATTCAATTATGAATTACAAAACTATCAACCCTAAGTAATTGATTGGCGGTGGTGGATTAGTCTAAATTCAATACAATCCAATTCAAATCGTGCCTACCTTTAGGCTCGGATAAAATTAATTAGGGTATATTCATCATTTAATGCTTTTGACGTTGATAGCAGTTGGGCAGTACAAGGGGAAGACGGTGGCGTGTACGAAAGCAGGATAGTAACTGGAAGGATACTATAAAAGTCCCCACCTCCATCTCTCTTCCACTGCGGAAAAGACCAGGCACCCACAAGCTCCCTTTCCTGGTGAGTTTTCCATCCCATCATCTCATTCTCTTTCATCTTTTTTTTTTCCTCTTCTCACTCCGATCCAATTCCATCATCTTCTCTTTTTAAACTCATACAGTGATCATGGATGAGAAACAACAACTGGCATGGCTCGAAGCTCAAAAGATTGCTATCAGCGTTGACCTGGTGGCTGCAGCAAAGCAGCAGCTGCAGTTTCTTGCAGCTGTTGATAAGAACCGGTGTCTTTACGAGGGCCCTTTATTAAGCAAGGCAATTTACAGGTACCCAATCAATTACAAATTGTGGATGCTTCCAAGCATTTTTGCAGTTCTCTGTATGGTTCTGACTCTTAAGAAATTCTGATACTAGGTATAAGAGCTGTTGGCTTCCCCTGCTTGCAAAACACAGTGAGTCTATGGTTGTGGGAGGCCCTTTGGTTGTGCCTCTTGACTGCGAATGGATTTGGCACTGCCACAGGCTCAATCCGGTAGGCTTTGTGGATGATGAGACTGCTGTTCATTTTCTTAACTTGTGTCTGGCTCCTTGGCGTTTTTTTAAGAGCGGAGAGAAGATTTTAAGTTTTCTTAGGTATTTATGTGATCAATATGCTTAGGTACAATATAAAAAGGACTGTGAGAAATTCTATGGTCGGATCCTGGACAATGCCGGGGTTGTATCTATTCTTCAGGGGGCTTCCAAGGAGAGGACTGCAGAGATTTGGAGCAGCCTATACCCAGAAGAGCCATACGAGCTTAACCTTAGCGTCCCTTCGACGGAAGAAACCATTGAAAAATTCTCCGAGGCTGCAGATGAGATCAAGTATGATCTAATTTCAGCTGTGAAAAGGCAGAGCTCCTTTTTTTATCAGGTAGCCCAACAATTTATTGTGTCTTGTTTTGTCAACACATGCTAAGTTGCAACATTTATCTGATGGTTGGACTAGTTCCGAGTCTTGTAGTGTCTGAGTCAGTTTAAGTCTTCTTTTACTTGATATTCTTTTCAGTAGTACTAATTTGAAGTTGAATTGAGTCATTTGGTTGTAAAACAATTGATAAGGAGCGATCAAGCGAAAGTCCAAACCGGAGTACTGTATTGGATAGCTAAGGTTCTACATACCTATCTATACATGTACTCCATGGTCACCATTCAATTCGATGAGATACAGTTGTTTTCCTCCTCTCTTATGTTTACTGCATGTTCGATCCTCTTATTGTTGATGTAGACTCCATTAAACCCTTTCAGCACCAACTCCAGCGGCCTACAATTGAAGAAAAAATGGTTGTGTGCTCACTCTGTGCTTCCTCCTGCATTGCTTTGCATTTAATTTCTGGTGGAAATATGAAAAGGGCCATTTTTCGCCCGTTTCAAAATTTTGAACCATTTGGAGCCTATTTCAAAATTTATATTTTATACAAATACACATCTCCAGAAAAGGGCAAAACAGACTGAGATCTTACATTCTCAGTTCATGGGAAAACCAAAACCCAAGCTCGCTGTATGGTGGTTGCTAAATATTTATAAGCAGTATAATCACTATAGTTAATTAACCCTAGTTGTGACCTATATCTGTCCTTACTCTTTACCTCTTTGTTCATGCTCATTGGATTTTTTATGATTCAGTTCTTCCTTTTGCCCTAACTGTTTATCTGTTTTTGCTAGGTATCAAGGCCCAGCATGCATGATGATCGCTTTCTTGAAGGAGCCTTGGCTAGATATAAGGGGTTTCTATATCTGATCAAGAGAAATTTAGAAAGGTTTATGAACCGCTTTTCTGTACCAACTTATGATATTGATCTGATTTGGCATTCTCACCAATTGAACCCTAGATCCTACTGCAAAGACCTGGTAGCAGCAGTTGGCAAGGTATTAGGACATGATGATACGGACTCTGATAGGTCCGAAGGAAAGAAACTCAATGTTGGGTTTGCAGCTACTACCAAGCAATGGGAAGTGACATTTGGGTCAAGGTACTGGAGGGCAGGGGCAATGTATAAGGGTACTGCTCCTTCTCCTCTCACTATCTCTCCATGGCCAGCAACTTTAGTCAGCAAGAATATTACGCCTTGTAGTGAACATCAGGAACTCCAACTTACACAGAAAAAAGTTGTGGAGGTACGCTGCCCACCTCCAAAGCTTTTCTGCATTGGGGCACTCTTATTATTTTTCCTGCTGTTTACTAATTTTATTCTTTTGTTTGTGAATGCATTACTTGCACATCTTTTCTAACATCTAAGCTCCTATATGGAATAAATGCTGGGGGAGGAATACTGAAACATTAAGATTTAAGCATTTTTTTGGTCCATTTTTTGTGCCTTTGTTTTTTGATTGGTTATATGTTCTCCTAGATAGAGCTCCTTTCAAACCTGGTGTTGTTTAATATTTTAAACTGTTAATTGTTTCACAATAGACTGGTTTTCGTTTATGTTCCTCTAAGAATTAAGGAAGGGGAACATTTGGGTTTTATTAAGGACTTGTTTGTGCAATGAGAGGATTCCGAGTTCTTTCCACAAGGGGGAGGAATCCTGTATTCATACCCCTCCCATAGAAAATGAAGGTCAGTTCAGTTTCCCCTTTTCCGCAAGGAAAATGTGTTGCACCAAACAACAAAATAGTAGGCAGCACAAAAAATAGACTAATGTCCCTCTCTATCACATAATCCTCTCATCACACAAATGGACTACAAGACATTTTCTTATGTTTGTTCTATTCAAGCTGGTCTGGTGCCAAATTAGAGCCATATTCTTCAACTCAAGATGGAAAAGAAGGCAAATACATTGGTACCATGAGAGGGGCCCTTTTCCTATCTCTAATACGTTGTCTTGCAGGTTATCTTGGAGATTGTGGGTGTAAGAAATTTACCAGTTGGGCACAAAGGTAGCTTGGTTGTCTCTGTTTGTAAGAGTGAGCCAGATTTTTTCTTCAAATCAGAGAGAAGATTGACTGTTTTTTCTGAATCTGGGGAGAAAGATGTTGCTGCTTTCCAGTGCGAACCTGCTGGGGAGCTGTTGTTCATGCTTAAATCTCATATGCCTTCAAACCTCTCCATATCAAGGAAATACAAAACGTTGGGAAGAACCTCAATATCTCTGCAAGAATTGTCAGGCCCAGACTCAAAACTGTCAGTTCAGAAGTGGTTTGAGTTGGTGCCTAATTTGGGCACTACAGACTCTATGCCAATCTGTCTGCATATTGCTGCATCGTTCACTGTTCCTGTGCTGGCTCCCCATGTTCTTCACATGGTCCGATCACATCCGCTATTGGTTAACACATGTTTCCTCCCCAATCTTGGAAGGGTTCAACAACTCAGAGGTTGGACTTGTTTCGTGGATGATAATGGCAAGGAGATCATCAGCATGCAGATGAGGTAAGCTCTTGCTGAAGTTCTCTGAAGAAAATGGAGTGTACTCTATACAATTAATTGCATCTTCAGTTTTGCATGCATATAAAAGTTATCAGTCTATATTACTGGTCTACAACCAATGCAATATTGCTGCTAGTGATATGGTGCAAAGTTCTTCTCAAGGGAAAAGCCTGTTTGAGCCCTTGTAACTCATTGTCAAACGGATAGAATTCTTGGGTTTATTAGATGAAGCCTCCTTGAATCTTCATGATGGCTAATTGACATGTGACCTTAGGGCATGGATGTGATGTGACATAATGTGGGCTGAAATGAATGTGCATGTAACTCAGTTTTGTCTGCATGTGTTATTTAAGCCATGATTTTTACTTTTTTGGATGGCATTTAGCATTTTGCATTTCTGAACTCCACTTATGAAAATTGTTTTATGTAAGGTATTTCAGTGACTTGACATAAAAGTCTTAACTTCTGCAAACTGGGGCTATATTTGATTGTCACCAGAGGCTTTGAAGTGTATTTGTATTTATCCTTGCTACTACCTGATCATTTCAGGTCTGAACTTGTATAAGTTGAACAATGGTTCTGGACAGAGAAACCAGCTGGTGCTTTCCAGTGTCAATTAGATTTGGTGTTTTGGGGTTGGGTGCACAGGTATCAATTAGATTTGGTGTTTTGAGGTTGGGGTGGTGGTGATGGTGGTGGTTTGGGGTGGGGGGGTTTTGTCTTATCCTCCCAAATTCAGGTTTGGGCACATGCAAAGTCCAGTCACACTTTAGATAGCATCAAATGATTATGCTGTCCTGCCAAACAACCAATCATCCAAATGTCTGGCCTTTCAAACGTGTCAACCCAAAATCCTAGATCACTCTACACATTCAAGTGCTGCAAGAGAACACCTGGGCTCCCATTTTCATAATCATTGAAGCCTTACTCTGTTTCTTTGTGATTGGGTTAGTGAGTTCAACTTTTTCCAATCAACCACATACCAAGCCATGTTCGCTTGACAGTCAAACCTGGGTCATGTCCTTGCTCAAATCCAAGATGGCTTAATTGCCATGAATGAAATGATTTTTGGAACAATTTTGTGAAATTCTTTTTCTTTGGCTCTTCAACAAGGACTGATTTTTAGTAAATCTCACTAAATAAGTCCTAATATTGAACCATGTTCTTGTAAAAGCATTGTTACTTGATAGTTCATTTTCTTTCATTTTAAGGACTGCATGTCATCCCTGTTGTAGTTTCTCTGAACTGTAGTCTGTAGTTTGATGAAAAGAAGGCTACTTATGTAATATAGCTAAAACTGTTGAAATACGTAATTTTATAAAAGAATACAATATCCTTGGGTCTGACAAGTTCATCCTCGTATTCTTTTTTGTTTGTGTACTGGCATTTTCTTGAGAATTTTGAGTCATGACTGCTCTTCTATACTTATCTATGTACACTAAATATAGATGTGATCTGGTAACGTGGTGGAAGACAGACATGATTCATCAGACTTCTATAATAAATAGATTGCATTCAGATGTTACAACATATGACTGAGCATGTGTCATCATTAAATAACAAAGATCTGAATGCGAAAAGTATGAAAATAGTATTTATTTGAGTGCATTTGAACAAGTCTACCTTGCAATAGCAGCAGTTTGCCCAAATGCAGTGTAACTGTATAAGGCTCTCTGTCGATACCTCATTGTGTGTAGGATTGCTTGACACAACAATCTTTTGAAAAATGAAGTGATGTTCTTAAATTTCTTAGTCTGCGATGCTGCATGAACATTGGATCATGAACTATAATGATTGCTCCTTTCTAATGGTTACAGGAATTCAAAAGAAGCCAAGACAGGATTTACAAAGAGAGAGGTAGTTGGTGTAATAGGATGGTCTGGTGAAACACGTATATTAGCTGAGTTTGTAGATAATCAGTGGGCTTTATTGGATTCGAATTGGTCTCTTCAGCTAGATAAAAGGCCTTCCGAAGACGGTCATATTTTCAAGCTCAGGGGAAACCATCTGGTATGCATGTCACTAACTTACTATCCCAATTCCCAACTCATGTACAATGTAAGCCGTCCTTTTTTTTATTTTGTATTGGTTGGTCCTACCTGGTTAATCTAATCCAAGGAAGTTGGTGGGATATCTCATCTTCCAAGGGAATGCCTTCCCAACTCAATCATTATTATTAGTATTAGTGATGTCGTCGTCTTCGTGATCATCATCATTTTCTTGATTCATCATAGTAGAAGTTGTTTCTCCATCTTCCATGGTAGCCTTTGATTTTCTCATATGAAGCGAAGTTGCACAGATCCCACGGTACAGTGGGTTGAATATTTTGGATGAGTTGCACCAAAATGGACAACATTTTGGCAACACTGGTTTCCTGCTGCATCAGATTGGACAACATTTTACACCCGGTAAATTGTTACTTATTGTTTTTTCTTCATATTGGTGCTACTCGTAAAACATGGCCATACAGAACAACATTCTACCAAAATTTTGAAATTGCTTGCATTTTGGGTTTATCCAGACACAACCTAAAATATTCCCACGATTTGCAGTCTGAGGCCTTGAGTGTAAGTATGAGTGAGAAATTGGCTTCAATAAATTGTTTCCAACAGTAATCCATATGAAATAACTTTTAATAGAAAATTGCACATTACAGGATCAGTTTTTTTTTTTTCCCTCTTGATTGAGTTTAGCCTAACCACTTTGGACTGTTGAATGATGGATTTCTTTTAGTTTGGCATGGGTGCTCTGTGGTCAGATAGCCTTTGTGTATAAGGCTTCTCAGTTGAGAAGGATAGTCAAGCTTCTCAACTATAGCCACTAGTACCTGTAACCCACCAAACAAAACCTGGTCCAAAGTATCAGTGTACAAACAACTGCTCTGGTTTTACTATCTGTACTTTTGGATTTGGTTATTGTTCTCATGACACGGACTCTGAACAGGTCAAACCTTTCCTGGGGAGAAAGCTGGAATTTGAACCCCAGTGCTGCAACAAGGAGAAAAATGAGCGTGACTTCATGACTGTCGTCAAATTCTCCAGAGATTATCCATATGGGAAAGCATTGGCATTGTTGAACTTGAAATCTGGTCATATCATGGTATATTTATTCTTTGTCATATCATGGTTTTTTTATTCTTTCTTTGATCTTTCAACAGAATTGGGCATAGTCCTCAGTAAATCTCATATATTTTTATTTGAAACTTCTCTTCCAACAGGTGAACGAAGCGTGGCTTGCTTTGCCTGGGGTAGTGTTGGCATTCATACTCTCAGACATGCTGAGAAAGGAAGGTTATAGTACCTTGATGATCAGTGGAGAAAGTGTTGAGGTGTTGGCTGATCTAGATGAGGAAGTCAGCGGGTACAAAGCTGAAGGGAAAGCATTGAATGCCGTCAGCTCTGCAGCAGAGGTGGTGGTGGGTGAAAAAGGTACTGTGCTGACACTTGAAAAGGGCAGTGGTGGCTGTGGCAACCGTGGAAGCTGTTATGGTGGTTATACAGTCGAGGGTAAAACCTTTACTGGTACTGGCAGTGAGTCTGCAAAAGCAGTAAATGAAGGTCTTTGTTGCTCCTGCGTCGACGGTGATGGTGAATGTGTAGATGGAGACAGTGCTAAGTGTGGTGGTGGCTGTGGTGGTGGTTGTAATGGCAGCTGTGGTGGTGGGTGCGGCGGCTCCTGTGGATATGGAATAAAGAGCAGCTCATTTAGTGGCCATGTAAATGATGTGAAGAGTGCACCAGTTGCAGCTGGGAGTTACGGATGCAGCTTGGTTGGGGGTATGGAGGAGGTTGCTGCAGTGGCTTAACCAAAGGTCATGGTTAATCCATCATATTTAAGGTGATTTTATATGATACCTTATACAATAAAGGAAATTATCTCATTAAAAAAAAGGTGCTTCTATTGAAATGTGGTTTTCTCCTCCACGGATGCAGTTCTACAGTGATCATAAGTGTAATGTCCAATAAAAACACTGCTGTGATATAAATAAATTGAGTACTCTGGTTTGTTCACTCTAGAGTAGTTATATAAGCACTCTCGTTCAAGTTTGATATACAAAATTCAGAGTCGGATCGGCTTATGACCAAATATTAATATGACAACCGCAGTGTGTGCAAAATTGCTACCCAATTGTTGATGTTCATTCATCGGCCTTCTCATTACAATGCAAACTTGTAAATGAAGATCTTTTCCAATCAATAGCTTCTCTGTTGTATATGCTCGCATTGTGCACTATCCGATAAGTTGTATAAGATGAGCTTCATTATTCATCATTGCCTTGAAAGGACGGAAGGTATGCATTTCAGTGATTTAGCCTATTCTTACTAAAACAGTAATATATGAGACTGAAACTTTAAAGCAACAACGGTTGGGTTTCCTTTGTACATCCATCAGTCCATGTAAATAATACCAAATCTCTAGTTATCATAAATTCCAGTCTATAATATAATTTCATAACCGAAATCAGTTGAGTCCGGATCTACTATTGGCAAAAGTCAGAGGGAGACTTTACGCTGTAAATGGACCCCCATTACCCTGGGTCCGCCCGGGTAAACTGAGGCATGGGCCGCTTTTTTGTCCTAATTGACTATAAGATCCTTGTTCTGGCGCATTTGATTCATACCCGAATACCTCCTTATCTTAGTGTAAGGAGTTTACATGCATGAAATATATTAATCATATTTATTATATTTGTTAATCATATATTAATCTTTGGCTAGCTCCCCTTTTTCCCGCTTATATGGGCTACCTTCCCACTTAGATGGGCTTTCTTCCTGGATGTGCCAAGCTATCCTTGGGTCTTAGCCCCTTAGCTGAGCTAGTTTGGGGCAAACTTGATCTCTCATGCATATAGACCCAACCTATGGTGAATGGTCTGAAAAAATGACAGATATTGGAGGTGCTCAATTATGATCGAGATCTAGATTCTATGATATTAATTTATGACACCTCATCATACAGGAGAAAAAATAGTAAAAAACATAAAAATCTAGGTTCGTCCAAGGAATGACGCCTCTTTCATTCATGTATGTGGCATCCATTTGAAGGACATTAAATTTGTAATGCCCCCAAATCCGGGCTATTTGAATCAGGTGAAAATTCGAATTTGAAGCACGAAACATGAAGGATCTTTAGTCTGCAATAGAGCACAATTTGAAACTTTTCCAACATTCCATCCACATC
This sequence comes from Sextonia rubra, assembly GCA_037013555.1. Taxonomy (NCBI): domain Eukaryota; kingdom Viridiplantae; phylum Streptophyta; class Magnoliopsida; order Laurales; family Lauraceae; genus Sextonia; species Sextonia rubra. Next base: position 10,569,211 of record JASUAD010000001.1, on the reverse strand, counting down.
TAAAGCATTTGAGTGGAAGCATAAAATAGAACTATAGAAGCAACGTAAACCATGATCCATTTATATTTAAGCTGGTACCAATCACATATGTTAATTACAATGGCGGAAGCAAAGTCTGTAAACTATAATGTTCAAGTAGTCCAAAGTTACTACAACATATTATAATTAACTTTCAATAATTGAAACTCCAAATACCACCTCAAATCTGAACAACCTCTCCGAAAAGCTCCATACTCCTCATTTATAGTTCAACTGAACTACACTACTCCAGAAATCTCAACAGCTTCTTCATGCATATATCCCTTCGGGCTCACGGTCTACACACCGAAAGCAAATAGGGTCAAGTCACGTAGGACTTGGCAAACGCGGCATGCGAATAATACCATACAGAGATCAAGATAGAATAAAGCAAACGATTTAATCAATGAGGTCAATGCTATCAATATCAAAAGCAATGCTATCATGAATCGATAAGTAAGAATCAATTGAAGTAAGTAAACATTTATACCATTTATCACCTATACAAAAGGTGCATTCAAATGTCTATTGCGTAGTATGATAGACCAGCTATATCCGTTCCGTAAGACTGTTTAGAAATAAGTTCTAAATCCTCGGCATAGGTTTGATACTGTAGTATCCACCGGATAGCTCATCCAACTATAGTAAATAATCCCGTCGAATCTCAGCCAACCATGAGGCCTCTAAAATACGCTCCATCAATTGAGTAGATGTAAGTGCCAATATTACTGAATTATAATACAAGGTCCATGTCTGACTGAGCCCCTTGCATGAGTAAGAGTATTCAAACATAAGTTCAATCCCATTGGATCCATATATCCATTCATGTAGTCCATGAAATCCAGCCATCAATATTCGTCCATAAAGTCCGCCTATCAATAATAAAATCATATCCAATACCATTTGGTATCTTTTCCATATCAGTACTCATTTCAAGTTCATTCATCTACTTCATGGTTCATTTATCCCATACATACGGGTATTGAATAGCTGCCCAGCCACAGACAACAATCCATCTCCATTGCATATCTCCGGGTCACCTCTAAATATACCCTAAGTCAAATTACCATTTATTGCTCTTTCTTTCTATTATTTCAAATCAATAAGTGGTAACTTCTAAGTATACTCTAAGTCAAATTATGTGACTTGACCCTATTTGCTTTCTGTGTATAGATCGCGAGCCCGAAGGGATATGTGCATGAAGAAGTTGGTGAGATTTATGGAGTAGTGTAGTTTGGTTGAACTATAAATGAGGAGTATGGAGCTTTTCGAAGAGTGGTTGTTCAGATTTGTGGTGGTATTTAGAGTTTCAACTATTGAAAGTTAATTGTAATACGTTGTAGTAACTTTGGACTACTTGAACATTGTAATTTACAGACTTTGCTTCCGCCATTGTAATTAACATATGTGATTGGTACTAGCTTATATATAAATGGATCATGGTTAATGTTGCTTTTACAGTTCTATTTTTTGCTTCCACTTAAATGTTTTAGATGTGGATGGAATGTTGGAAACGTCTCAAACTAGTCCTCACTGCGGACTCAAGATCCTTCATGCTTCGTGCTCCAAATTCAAATTTCTACCTTATTCGAATAGCCCAGGTTTGGGCCATTGCAGTTTTTGGTATCAAAGCGAAAGCAAGTCTCTAAGACATAAAATACAGTAGAAACTTGAGTGCGTTGTGAGGACATCATTGAGTTTTTAGTGATAGGCTTGTGAGTTGTCAGTGGTGGTTCCCATAAGGTATCTAATAGGTTCCCTAAATGTCATGCTCAAATTAGGATTCTGTTTTGTTTGCAAATTTTGTGCTACGATTAGCTCCTATAATAAAGCTTCTTTGAGAATGGCTTTGCAAAATTACGAGATAGTTAGGGATTGTGTGTTGTTATAATTTGATTGGATATGTCTTCATATTTTGAACTTGGTTTTCATGCATGATTCATTTCTAACTTTCAAACTTAAATTTCTCATGCATTTTATTTGATTTTAACTTCATATCATTTTCGGCATCTTAAGTTTATGTTTTGAAAATGAACTTTTAAGCACTTTCAATATGACTCTAGGTGTGATTTTCAAGTTTTTCAAGCTCCTTTTTAAGGCCCAAATTAGTTTTAATTTTCTTTATCATTTCTACTATGTTTGATTAAACTTGATGTTATATTTCTTAACATGTTTTATTTAGTTGAGTAATATCATTGTTGATTCCATAGCTTCCTCAATTATTTCTAAATCATAATCTTGTCTATGATATAACCAATGTTCACAAATCACTTAGTGTGCTCCTAAACTTTTAATTCAATTTGACAAGCTTTGATTTATTTACAATCAAATTGATATTTATGCATACCTTGTGTTTGTGAGATTACTCAACTAACTATGAAAATATTGTCTTAGTGATTTTAATTGTGCATATCATGTGTTTGTTGTTTTGTCTCAATGAAAGTGATATTTTTATACTAAAATGTTGTAAAGCTAAATCATACTCATCTTTATTTAGCATCTTTAAGTTGGTACCTTCAAAATAGCTCACAAACATATAGCACTATAACTTTTATTTTACATCTCATATGTATGTATGCTACTATGAATTAGATTGGTGTTCTTGTGAATCTTGGAATTCAACTTGGCAAGCTTGAACCTTTGAACTCATAATCAAGTTGATAATTGTGCACACCAAATGTTTGAGATTCTATCCATTCAACTTGTAGAGCATTGTGATATGTTATTTTGATTGTGATTAGCATGAGCTTTATGTGTTAATTAAATTTATACATTGAAAGCCTTATACTTATATTTGTGCTTAAATTTTGATTCCTTACATTATTGTGGTTGGTTGTTGTAACACTCCAACCCAACTTAATCTGGTTTAGCAACTAATTAGGTTGCTAATTGTGTTCAGATCTTGTTTTGTTTGATTCCGGATTATGGATAGGTAGTTAGGTTGAGTTTGACCCGATTTAGGTAGACATAAGCCCTTTTTCGTAATTTTAGATTTTGTAAGATGTCGTCATTCATGCATCATCTTGACATTAATGCTTGACATTTTAGAATATGGGTGGATTGCAACCGCGACGTGTCTTGGAAGTCATCAGACACATCCCATCTCACGAGCACGAAATAAATTTCCCTTGTTTTGTAGAATGTATAAGGAATGAATGGAAAGGCCTATTTGGTGTATATGAGGGAAGTTGGTAATTCCTATTCCTACTGTTACTAGCTCTCTGATAAGTTGCTTGAGGATGAAGATGATTGATCATAGGCCTTGCTTATAGGAGACTTGTCGTTGACTCGTTGAGAGTTGACTTTAAAGTTGTTGGTTGTTTCCATCTAGGAGAGTCAAGTGTCACTCTTAGTGCTTTCTTATTCCTACGATTCTTTCCTTCTATAGCCCGTTTGACCCTCGTTCTCTCTCCACCTATTTTGTTTTGGATCACTACCTTGAGACATCTTTTGCCACTGATATGTCCTCTTTTGTCGACCCCACTGCTTGCTATATGTTCAGTTTGCTAATCAATTCTTTTCTTGTTCTGTGCCTGTTGATATGTGTTTGATCTTCGTGTTCTATTTCTCTCTATCAGCTTGCACCTCATTTTTTTCTTGATTTTGTCATTGGGCTGTTTTGTAGAACACTATTTCTTCGATGCAAATACTTGATCCTTAACGTATCCGATCTTTTCCTATGATACTTTTTGTGAATCTTGTTTTCTTGCTACTGGAGACGGGTATTTTGATTTCCATTTTTCCTGTACAACAATTAATACTCTCTGAGCCAAGACCTTCTCTTTCTGAGTCCAACCATCCTTGTTGTTCCATACATGACCTCTATGTCATCAATTAACTTCCTCGTGACCATTTTCGGAATGGTAGAATGCCTTGATGATGTTTCTAACGCCTAGAAAGAAATCAATTGGACCGTATCCATTTCGTTGTTCCTCATTTCCACTGTTCGATGTTTTTTTTGCTTTTCCTCTATCTTGTTTTGCTTGGCCACTTGTTTTCTTTCAGTAGATATACTCTTCTTTCTTTCTTTTAAGTGAATTTGGAAGTGTTTTCCTGATTGGTTGTGGACTGATGAGTTCCATTCTTCTCTGAGAATCGACAGTTCTTTTCCCTTGTATCAGTGCACTTGCCCTGTAGTAATGTTTGCTTCCTTTCTTTGGACCACGTACTCACTCCTTGCCTTTCATATATTGCCGTCTTGTTAGGTTGTCTCCTTACCTAGTGATCCCTGATGCCTTGCTATCCGTCCCTGGCATACAGTAATTGGGTGAGTAACATCATGAATATAGTATGATTCTTTTGACAGGATTTTCTTTTTCGTTTGCCTTTTGAGGGTTCGTACTACTCTAGATAGTGACGTAAGCAACAGGTTAGTTCTTCGGAAGTAGGAACTGTCCTTTGCAGAGCGGGAGGTTATTAACGCTCCTGGTAAAGTGAACAGGTGGTCATTAATCGTTAAGTGGGTGACCAGGTTGCCTCATGCGCCTGTGGTTGCTGCTCTGGACCTGGCAAAGGGTTGCACCATATGCTGTTTGGTGTCTCTTGGGGATCGTAGGTCGTAGTCTGGTTGGGAGAGACAATGTCAGGATGAGAAGAGCTTTGCTGTAAATCTGAGGAAGCCTTTCGATCTTTTATGTTGTCCCGAGCTTTCCTAATGGGCAGACATTGTACGGTTTAATCACCAGATAGGTAAACTAGCTCCGAGAGGTTGTTCGATAATCTGAGAAGCCTTTAAGTGGGCATGTTAGCTCTTTCGGGAAAAGTCCATATTTGAAGCTGCGTTCGTGACCCTCCTCCGTTATCCGGTGTGCTGAAATGCTGTTCCGCAATATGTCTTCGAGGTTGCACATTGCTTTCTACGATAGGTACAAAGTGTCGACGCAACACATCACACGCAGACAGAAGGACAATTAGAACGGCTGATTTAGATAGACAATTAAAGATCGCTCGGTCCAAACCGGAAGCTATGTAGACTCGTAGAAGACCGTTGAAATGCCAAATTGAAGATTGGGTTTTTTGAAGGTCTCGCAGACGAAGGGTGCGATCCGTCCGGTCAAGATAGCAAATTAGCTCGAAGATATGTGGCACTGTTCAAGCTCAAGAATAGAATCGGTGAGTTAGCACATAAATTGGCTCTTCCGTGGAGTTTTCTAGAAGACCTACTGTATCCCATGCTTCGAAACTTCACCAGTGTGTTCATAACCCTACTCGCATTTTTCGTTACGACAACGTGTGGAGTCAGCCAATACGCCATATGTGAAGCAACCGCTCCATCTCGTGGGAACCCTAGAATCGACCTTGCTTACCAGGACAAGTCGAGAAAGTCAAGTGCTATGAGAACATCACAGTTTAGACGAGGTCACCTGTGAGTTAAGAGCATAGATTGTGTGACAGTACCTGACTTGTGCACGCCAGTGTGTGTTCATTCCAAGGACGGAATGGGGATTAAGTGGGGGAGGATGTAACACTCCGACTTAACTTAATCTGGTTTAGCAACTAATTAGGTTGCTAATTGTGTTCGGATCTTGTTTTGTTTGATTCCGGGTTATGGATAGGTAGTTGATTGAGTTTGACTTGGTTTAGGTAGACATAAGCCCTTTTTTGTAATTTTAGATTTTGTAAGATGTCATCATTCATGCATCATCTTGACATTAATGTGTGTCTTTTGTTATGCTCGTTGATTCTCATAACTACTTCGTTTGCTAAATATGGCGTTTGTTTTCATTGGACTCGTAATTGACCTGAACTGTAATTAGTCATATGGATTGGGCTTTCTTGCAATTTGTCTTAATGTTTATCTTTATAACCTCCACCGACTCTCTCAGCCTCATTCTCTTTTTTTCTCTCAACGTCCAACTCTTCCTTTCTCTGCATGATCAAGGTCAAGGATGGGATTCTGTGCCCTCTTCTTCTCCATCAACCTTTTGTGTGTATAGGTGCAGGTAAGATTTAGTTGTGGTTCTCTTCTTCTTCTTCTTCATCATCTTCTCCATATCAGTTTCGGACTTGCACTCATGACTCTCTCTTCCTTTCATGCATGGTGACTAGGAGCATGCTAGAAGCGTGATATGAGCCCAAGGACAACAAAGAGCGTATTCGAACTCATTTGAGGCAAGTATAAGCATAATTTATATAAACCATGTGGGTAAATATTTGATTGTGATTAACTCCTGTAATCTTGCCTGGAAAATATAGTTACAGCCCAACTTGTGTGAGTTTCCATTTATGTCACGTGATTTTGCTATTTTGGTACACATGCAGTTGTTTCTGAAACAGGTTCAGAACATAACCACGAGCAGTCTACGGCTAAGCCGTAAACTGCCTATGGCTCATAGTCCAGAGAGTTAAAAGCCCAGATTTCTTCTATGGCCAGGACACGGCTAAGCAGTGTAATGAACTACGGCTGAGCCGTAACTCAGTCGTGACTGAGCCATAGATCAGTACAGGGTCGACTTTTCTGGATTAACTGAGAGTCAGTATTTTTCCAGACCTTCTACGGCCTAGCCATGTCTAAGCCGTCCAATGTGCTACGGCTAAGCCGTAGAATAGAACACGGCTGAGTCGTAGAACAAAACACGGTTGAACCGTAATTGTGGATGAATAGTAAGGGGAACCGCGGCTGAGCCGCAGTGCATATTACGGCTAAGCCGCAAGTTGCCTACGGCTAAGCCGTATGTTCGCCTACGGCTAAGCCATATGTTCACCTACGGCTAAGCCGTACCACCCATGAAAAAGATAAATAACAAGGATAGGCGTAAGGAAGAAACTGATATGGCCTTCATGTTAGAATGTAGATCACCTGAACTTGCCAATGGTATGAACGTATGGCATGAATGATATCGAGGGCTGCGATTCATTCATGTACGTTATCCGGTTGTTTAGCACCTTCCCATGGGTATTGGTTTAAGGGACTTTGGTGCACATTCCAGACACAATGCAACACTAGACAACGGTGCATCGAATAACTTAAAACTACATCATCATGCACGGTTAGAAACATTGGATAACTAGAAGAGGATTGGCTAGTAAAAGATCGTGCTTCCCACAAGATAATCTGACGTGCATTGTCTATTGACTTCGGTCTTTGCCCTCTTATACGCGTTCTGTGCTGGGGCAACGATTGGATATTTCCTGGCTCTGTTCATGGTTAATCCCGGGTGGAACAGCGGTCTTGCATGTTCGATCCTACCCATTTGATTCATGTGAATGGACTGTTAAGATTGATGTACTTGTTCTATTCGATTGGTATGCTTAGTCTAACTCGTATGACCTCTTGATTTGTCTGATATGTGCCTGACAAGACATGCACGTCATGTTCTGATAAGAGATACATGTTCTGTTATGCACACAGTATGATATGCATGTTATGATAAGCAATGCATGTTCTTATGTTATTTGACTCTATATGGTCCGGCTCTACTAAACCTCAGCCTTAGGATCCCGACGGGGTGAATTTGGTGTAGTTACATGGCCTTGCTGCAGTGAGAATACGTCTTGGGGAATCCGGACCCCAGGAAACTAAGACCCATCTAGCCCATGGTGTTCTCTACACGGATATAAGATCCCTATTTTGGAAGCATATGGCATATGTAGGAGCCACCTAGTATGTACATGTTATGTATACATTGATCTTGAAAGCATGTTTTAATTTGAATGCACGATGGCCTAGAATACGAAATTGAACTGCCACGATTATTCATGTCTTTTATTCTATTAGATACCACATGTGTTATCTTGTTATTGCTTATATTTTGCTGAATCGTTGTATTCATGAGTTGTCCTTGGTGTTGTAGGCTCGGACCCCTCGACCGAGTTCTCGTCGGTCATTTCGATTGCTAGGGAGACTCCAGCTGTCTCTTCGGGTTAGCTGTCACAACCCGAGCCCAGGAGTTCGGGGGTTAGCAAACACGAAACCAATGACACATGTATTCCCGTGCCTGTATACGTAGACCTGGTCTAAATGCACATGCACAAGGGAAGGTTCACACGTGCCAAACATGTACGCGGAAGCTGTAGATATCAAAACATCACACTAAACAATGCAAGAAGAGAATCTGAAAATAAAGCTGACATATATCGCTAAAGGTTTTACAAAAGGAAGCAAAATAAACATGTACAAAACATGATAGGATTCAATCGTGACAAATCTCAAAAAGATGAAGACTCAGATGCAATGATGTCCATGGCGCTCTCCGATGGAGTGACTACATCCACTCCTTTAGTCCTGATGGTACCTCGGGAGCCTCACTTGGAGTCTAGTAGACCGACGAGGGGTCGGTCTAGATATCTAAGCCTGCAACACCAAAGACAACTCGTGAATACAACGATTCAGCAATGTATAAGCCATAACAAGTTAACACATGCTGTATTTAATAGAATAAAGAACATCATGTAAATTATAACAGGTCACATTCGTATACTAAGCTGTCGTACAAGAAAGAATCATGCCATGTGAATCAATGTATACATGCTGTGTACATAACTAGTTGGCGACTACATTGTCATATGCTCCCAAAAGAGGGATCTTATATCCGTGCAGAGAACACCATTGACCGGGCCAGGGTACGAATGGGTCTCAGGTTCATGGGGTCCGAATTCCCCAAAACATTTCCTTACTGCAACAAGGCTATGTAAACTACACCAAATTCACCTCGTTGGGATCCTAAGGCTGAGGCTAAGAAGTGCCTGACCATACAAAGTCAATCATGAAAACCCTGAGTAGATCGTGACAAGCATATCATGCATGCATATCAGAAAACATGTCTTATACGTGCAAGCTTTATAACATAAGTACATCCATGCATACTCAAGGTACTAGACACATAGTAAGACTTTCGATGTTATAAGCAATAATCCTGCTAAAGAGTGGAGATCAATGATCGAAATACAACATGTCATGCAAGCAAATCTTAGCATATCGAATCAAATTCATTTACTAACCAACACTACTCTAATTCTCCAGTGTTTCTAATGGTGCATGATGATGTAGTTTTAAGTTATCCGCTGCACCGTTGTCTAGTGTTGCATTGTATCATATGGTGCACCGAAGTCCCTTAAACCAACACCCATGGGGAGGTGCTTGACAACTGGATAAAGAACATGAATGATTCGCAGCCCTCGAGATCATTCACGTATGTAATCCGTTGGGCAAGTCCATGTTGCCTACCTTCTATAGCAAAGGTCCTACGAGTCGCATGTCTTTCCTACCTTTCTTATGGGTTATGTATTCTGGCTCAGCCGTGGGTGACCTTACGGCTTAGCCATAGAAGGCTTCACGGCTTAGCGTGGCTGGGCCGTAGAAGAGTTGCTAATTTGCATACTCTCAGTTATTTTCAAGTGTCACCCTGTACTGATCTACGGCTGCGTCACGGTGAGGCTTACGGCTTAGCCGTAGCGCATTTCACGGCTCAGTTGCAGCACATTTCACGGCTTAACCGTGCATGCGCTGGGTCGAATTCTAAATCATTTACAGAAAACCTGTAATGACATCATCTATGCAAAATCTCAACAGAGAAAGAGGAAAGAGCTCAAATTGGGCTGTGAACATGTTTTCCATACAAACTCATGCGAATTAACCAAAATCAAACATATATCAACATAGGTTCATACATATTATGCTTATACTTGCCTTAATTGCGTTCAAATGCACCAATTGTTGTCCTTGGGGCTCAATTCACATCCAAACACTACTTACAGCGATCATGCAGGAGAAAGAGAGAGGGAGTTCATGAACAAGTCAGGGAAAATGAGAAAAAGAAAGAAGGGGAGAAACCAATACATACACATACCATGAATCACATGAGGAAGGAAAGAAGACAAGTAGCTTTCAATCTCCTTCTAGCTTGAATGAATCAAGGAGAAGAGAAAGAGGAAAATCTAGAGAGAGAGATGAACGTGAGAGTAGAGAAGAGAGTGAGAAAGAAGAGTCGGTGGAAGCTTGCCTTATAAGATAAAATGAAAGGAAACTTACCAGAGAGTCCAATGCCTTAAACAATTTACAGTTTGAGTCAAATCCGGGTCCAATGGAATCATACGACATCGGTTGCAAATGACGTAGTTACAAAAGTTCACGAGCTCAACGAAAGACAAGTGTTGACACCAAGATGATGCGAAAATGACGATGTCGTATAACAGCTAAAATTACGAAAAAGGGCTTGGTCTACCTAATCCAGGTCAGACTTAACCCAACTACCTGTCCCTGACCCGCAACGAAAGCAAAACAAAAGCAAAACACAATTAACAATGAAAGTAACATTAATTAGTCGCTAAACGAGGTCAAGCTGGGTCGGAGTGTTACATTCGCGGAGTGCGTAATTACTCCATCAGAGTGCGACAGTATCATACATGCATATTGCCTTCATTCCATGCCATCGGTTTATCCCTGATCTGTATATTTATACTTGATTCAGTTTGTAGCTCTCTCACTTTTATGTAAGCTTTTGGATATCCTTTCTTTTGGTTCCTTGTATTTTATGCTATGGTTTGATACCTACACCTTCTGCATACATGTTTGCACTTGTGAAATTTTCTTGTGCGTGTGCATCTAGACCGGGTCTAAGTGCATATGCACAGGAGTACGTGTGTCACTGGTTAGGTTTTTGCTAATCCCCGATCTCCTAGGCTCGAGTTGTGACAGTTGTCAACTAACTCATTAAACTCTTGCTTTGTTTATGAAACATTGTTCAAACTTGTCATACTTAATTTTTTTATTTTAGTAACAAGTTGCCTTATGCACTATATGTATTTGTCAAAATACCTCAATCATATCATGTCAAGATTTTCTAATGATTCTTACTAGGTAGCTTAAACATTATTTACCTAATGTTTTCATGAATTTGTTAGAAAAGGAGGGGGGGCCAGCTTTGTTCTATTTTGTTTATTTGGTAAGTCTTTGTTCATATGTTTGTAAGAATGAATCAATCATAACATGTCATGATTTCAAAATTTTAAACGTCATACCTTTGATAAATTTCTATGAGTTACCATCTTCATTGATTGGAAATTAGAAAATGAGATGAAAAGTTAAAGCAAGGATTTTCAAATGATTTACATCAAGCTAAGTTTAAAATCTTTATTTCTAAAGTTGTAATTTCTTATTATAACTTTCAATTTATTTCATAGCATGATTTACTTGCTTGGTTGAATGAAAGTTTGATTCCATCATATGAAAAGCACTTTGAAATTTATTTTGTGTTTTGGTTTCAATAATGCTTAAACATAACTCTTGTTATCTTTCATAGCATGTTTCCTTATTCGATTGAATCTTATACTCTTCAACCCATCACAATAAAATCATCTTCAATCTATTGTATGCTTTGGATTCAACAATACCCTTTTCATCATATTTCATGTTTTTCAAAGTTTGAGAAGCTTATAATACTTTGATTTTTCATCTTCCATTTATTGTCACTTATGCATGCCATATGTTTGACATATTGCCTAAACCACATTGTTTCTTGATTTTTCGTCTTTTGAAAGTTAAATCAAGCTCTATTTCATTTTCAATCTATTTGGTTATTTTTACATGAGCTATCAATTTTATTTTGGTTAAAGGTAGTTTCCACACACTCATTAGACTATAACCTTTGCACCTATGTTTTGTGTGTGTAATTTGATTGGATTATAATCTTCATAGTTGCTTATTTTAAATGCTCAATCATGCACTTCAAATGTATCTCCTCTTGTGTATCTTAATTACAAATGTTGGAGTGTTTGGATATGAAGTAAAGTAAAGTGAATTAAAATAGAGCCTCCATTTCACAAACATGACTTGATATGTGGGTCATATCAAAAGTGCAAAAATATGAATTTTTCTCACCCTTAAAAGGAAAAATAAAATATGGTAACATTCTCAACGCATTAAATGGCAAAAACAATATACCTTTTTTCACAAAAAATCAAATGGATTTCTTCTCAACCCAAGAAAATACTAATAATAATAAGTAAATACGTATATATATATAATATATAATAAAATGAAATCAGATAATAATGATAAAGAAGAAGAAAGATAAAGACTGATATGTACATAAATAATAATGTTAAAATAAATAAATAAATGAATGAATGAATAAAATAATAATAAGAATAATGATAATGACAATAATAATAAGACAAAACAAACCAACAAACAAAAGTCATCATATTATGATTTGACCCCATCATATTTTATTCTCTTTTATTTTGAGGTTCCACGTTCATCACACTTCACTGCACCACATATCTAAATGGGCCAAGAAAAAATTTATTGTAAAGGTTATTGCTTAGCTTAAAAGAGCATTTGAATAGTGGAGTAGCAATTGGGTGTAGAAACACAAATCGAGAGTCGATGTAGGCACTTTGCCTGAGCCACTATAAATCATTGTGTTGCGATGAGTGCTCTTTCTTTCATGATGAATGTTTTACAATGGATGCTTTCGTCCTTTATTTCTAGAAACATCTCTTGCACTTAATTTGTGAGGAGGGACGGTTCTATAAGTTGTTTAAGATCAGACTCAACGCGGCATATGAGGAACAACCAATTGCCATCATCGTAACCAAAGACCAAGTGTTGCAGATGCGGACTATTCTATGGGTGAAAGTCTAGTGGGAGCACCATACGCCGAAAGAAATAACTTGGAAACTACGAGATCAAGTTTTGAAGCAATACCCGAATCTATTTCCTGAGGTATGATCCTTTCTTATTATTTTACATTTTGTGACCAAATGTCCTTAAGAGGGGGGGGGGGGGGGGGGGGGGGTGGTGTAAGACCCACCTCTTTTTACTCTTTATAAATTTATGTATTTTGGTTTTACTAGTAGTTTTAGGCTTTGATTAGAGGACAAAAGGGGTTAGAAGTAATTAACTTAGTGATAGAAGGTTGTATAAGATGACTTGTGTGAGATTTAATTTAATTAGAGGTCCTTTGGAGGAAAATCTAAAAGCTACTTTTGCCAAATTCCATGTTACCCTTAAAATATCGCCCCTCTTTATTCATTGCTCATGGGTGTTTTGGTCATTCTAACCCTAATCCATTTGAAATACATAAAAAATCCATTAAAATAGGTCAAAATTTCTCTTCCTTGAAACCATGACAAAAGTATACTTGTCAGAAAGCTTATTTTATTTCATGAACGGTGGCGCTTACAGTAACTCAATCCGACCTATAGTTCACAAGTTATGGCCAATATGGGTTTTTAGCCAAGTTATTAAATGAGTGGCAAATTTATAAATCTCTTAAAATCCCAGACCATTTCTATTTTCCCCTCACTTGGCTACGGAAACGAGTCTCTCTCTCCTCATTTATTTTTTCCCCCTCTTTCTCTTCCCTTATCCCCAACCCAGTAGCGAGCCCCACCATTTCTTCATGCCCCTCTCTCTCCTTCTCTGTCTCTTCCTCCTCTCACCAATGGCAGCCATTAGAAGATCCAGACTCCTCCAAGTTCATCACCAGCCACAACCACCACTTTCATCTTCCCTTTTATTCTCTCTTTCTCCCTATTTTTCATCTTTCTCCCTTTCCCCATTTTCTTCCTTCCTTGTTGTTGCTGTCAAATCTACACCTACCAATGCCGTCAGAGCTTTCTCTTCTCCCGCCATGTTCCTCCTCACGCCTCCACCTTCCAAAGGAACCCATTCTTCAAGTTTTTCCCAAACCAAACAAGCTCTAGGTAAGGTTTTCCTCCTCCATAAATTAGGTCATTTGGAGTTTTGATTTAAAATAGATTTTGGCATGAACTGATTTAGAATAGATTTTTGCATGTTCATGCCAAAATCTATTCTAAATCAAAACTCCAAATGACGTAATTTATAGAAGAGGAGAACCTTATTTAGGGCTTGTTTTGTTTGGGGAAAATTTTGAAGAATGGGTTCAGAAGGTGGAGGCTTAATGAGGAAGATGGAGGGAGAAGGGAAAGTTCCGACGTGGTGGCAGACGTTGATTCTGATAGCAACAGCAAGGGAGGAAGAAAATGAGGAAGGGGAGAAAGAGGGAAAATAGGGAGAAAGAGAGAAGAAAAGGGAAGATGAAGATGGTGGTGGCTGGCGACAAACTTGGAGGAGTTTAGATCCTCTTATGGCTGCCAATTGGTGAGAGGAGGGAGAGACTAAGCGAAGAGAGAGAGGGATAACGAAATAGTGGGGCTCGTTCCTCGGATGGGAATAAGGGAAGAGATAGAAAAAGATTAAAAAAAAGAAATGAGGAGAGAGAGACTTGCTCTAAAAGAGGGAAACAAGTGAGGGGAAATGGGAAATGGGTTGGGATTTTGAAAGATTTATAAAATTGCCACTCATTTAATAACTTGGCTAAAAACCTATTTTAGCCATAACTTGCCAACTATAAGTCGGATTGAGTTACCATAAGCACCACCTTTTATGAAATAAAATAAGCTTTCCGATTAGTATACTTTTGGCATGGTTTCAAGAAAGATAAAATTTGGCCTATTTTAATAGGTTTTTTGGGCAATTTAAGTGGGTTAGGGTTGGAATGACACCCACGAGCAATGAATAGAAGAGGGGCGATATTTTAAGGGTAACATAGAATTTGGCAAAATAGTTTTTAGATTTTTCTCCTGACCTTTAATTAAATTAAATCTCACACAAGTGCTCTTCTACAACCTATCATCTCCCAAAATCAGACCTACCATAGCACTCAAACTTACAATTTTAGTGAAAGGGATTGATCATTAGGAAAAATGGTTGTCCTAAATGCTTGAGTTTTGAATTTCAACACATCCAACAGCTTACCCATCCTAGCAGAAGACAGTCACTTACACAAATGCTCTTTCGCAATCGCGGCGCCACCTCCCCCCCCCACAAAACAAAAAAAAATTGAATTAATTGAACTTGGCCTAGGACCACGGTTTGCTTTGGGGGATTACAAATTTTGATCGCGTCATTACAATGAAGTCATAGGAGATTTACGTGACTCCCTTTGGGTCCGAAGGAATTAGTCTAGTTCAAAGAGCCGGGTCACCCTATATTAGCAAAAAAAAAAAAAAAAAAGCTTGTGCATCAATCTAGACCAATCAAATAACTGGCAAATGCTAAAAGAATCTCAAAATATGTACGCCCTAATTCGCAAATAAATTTATTAGAATGGATGGAATTGGTTTGGATTCTGGCTCATCCAATGGGCACCCAATGGATTGAATCGTTTGGATCACCAAAATGTATGGTGTACCCTTTGCAAAAATAGTTACCAAACCTGGATCTAAAGAATTTCTAAAGCTACAATTTTAGTTGAAACATCAAAGTCAGGATCTTTTATACATAGTCAATTTGACTATACCTGAATTTGGATATGAGATGACATTGACAAGACTTGAGTGGCTGAAGTTTCTCATCACCATCTAATTCCCGATTCTTGTGGAAATTGTGGATTTAATGTCAGAAAATTGAGCCACATTGAAAGCAATATATGAACGAAAAGGCTCTTTTCTGTGTGATGGTCCACATAAAAGTTGGTTGATTCCCCAACGAGGACATGAAACAAAGCTGCATGATATGAGTGAAAGTCTGATTTGATAAAATTCTCATTTTTATTTATTCTTAGTTTGTTTTGCATAGACCTTGCTAACTTTTATAGATTTTCTAAGTATGCCTAGTGGCTTCAGTATTTGTTTATATCCTGTCTTTGTATTTCAATACCTTCTATATCTCCAACATCAGCAATCCCTGTGATAACGAGCAACCACCAAAAGATTTATATTGAAATTTTATAAAAATGATTGCTTTGTCCTTACATCTATTAAAAAAATGAGTGTCATTATTTATAAAAAGATATTATTATTTTATCCCAAAATCTAATGATTTATCTCTTAATGATTCTCCAAGAGTGGATTATGCAGGGAGTAAAGGTTATGATCGATTTGAATTTAACAAAATGGGTCTCATATTGATAAAAATAGATTTATGTAGGTTACTCTCTCCTACTAAATGCACTATACTAATGATCAGTGTTATAAACTTCAAAGAAAAATGAATCTAAGCTTTTGAAATTATGTATATAGCGATAAAGAGATAGGCAAACGTATCATTTTACGGAAAAAAATACATATATAGTGGTTGTAACGTTACTAATTTTGAAACATGAAAGGTATTAAAATAAAAAGATAGAGGACTGCAAATAAATATTAAAACTATAGAAATTTATTTATAAATCCTAAAATTCTTAAGGAAATATATACAAAATACTCTTTATTCTTATTGATAAACTCTATCCACTGCTCGAACTTCACCATGAAGATAATGGCTCTATCCATCGTCGGTGATAACCAACTTTCTTATAGCTCTGTCCCAACTCCTAACATACTTATGTGGTTAAATCCACTCATACACCATGCTCACAATTCATCAATAACAACCAACCCCAAAAGAGACCCCCTGTGCAGGGACCGTGAAGAATTTTATCAAACCAACAATCCACAAAGTGAGGCCCCTTACAGATCGAAAATCCGGGCAAACCAATTCCTTCTTTATGATACAAAATCTTGCAGTTTACAAAGTGAGCCCCCTTTTAATTAAAACTAGGGGTCAACCGAAAACCCCGCACAAAACCAAGGCCGTATTTATGATACAAAATCATATTAAATAACCACAGATAAGCCTGGACTTCATAAATCATATGAGATCTTCAACATTTATCCATTACCAAATCTCTGATTATTGTCCCAACAGCGCCAACAGATTTCTCGCATTCTCAATTTGAAAATTTCTCTGACAAGTCAAAAGCATAAAGCTTTGACTAACCCAGTCTAACATTGGGCCCGAAGTCATGGCATGGTTATGATGGCCAGCACATTTGGAGGGTTAAAAAAGGAAAATTAATAAGAAGGTATAACTACCCTGTATGTTAAACATACCAGGCTACACCGATGGGTGCAGAAAATCGGACCATATAAAGCGTATAGGCCTAGAAGCAGACCCCAAATCCTGTAAAATATAAATGAGATAGGGGTCCGGCCCATTAGCACCACTAATGTTAAATCAGCTAAAAGTGTTACGGTCCTAACGGGACGACGGCTGAGGAATGTGAGCCACCCTGTCCTAGACAGGTGGGCCCTGCAAAGCATTGAAATTTCAGAACCCAACAGCGTCAAGCGGACCCCATCAACATAAAATACAGACGACTCATGCCACTGACGCCACGTTGTCCCCATCAATGACCCGTCCCATTAGCTATTGTCTTAATAAAAAGGAGGAGTCCTACAATGTGAGAGAGTCCCAGCTGGAGTCCATGGCCTTTTGCAACCGGCGCCCCCCCCCCCCCCCCCCCGCGGCGGCCCCAGGCGCGGAAAAAAAAAAAAAAACTCAAGGAACAAATGAGAATTATTAGCCAAATTTTTTTTCTAAATGGGGTTCACTAATTTTAATTACAAACCCTTTTATTCAACAAGAGGGACTAATACAACACTTTCCAAACATCAGGTTTTTTTTTTTCTACTTTCTTTTTTTTTCTTTCCAACTAAGACAGACAGACAGATATGAAAATCACACAAAGGAAAGGGTCCACACTCAGCAGACAAATATGACGGAAGGATCGCAGCAACACTCATCAATAAGACAGCAACAGCATAGAGCTGCAAGACTGCACCCAAAGGAAAACAATGCAAACGGTATTATAACCAAACTTCAAATAATTATAATTAAGCAAAATATGGCTTGAGAGAACCAAAAAAGAAAATACCATCCTTCAAGGAAACCGAGCTCTCTCCTGGGTGGTGGAGCTGCATATTGAGGTGGTGCCATTACAGGAGGTCCCTGATAATAACCTGAAAAAAGATGTTATAATAAAAGACTTGATTTATAAAAACCCATGTAGGAATTTCATATAAATATAGAAAAGATTATCCCAAAATAAAATAAAAACCTAACGTAGTTTCAGGATATGTTTCTACAACACTCCCTCCAGTGAAAAGGTTAAGAGACTCCTCCTCCATTGTAACCACAAGAAACTGCCTTTTAGGCATGTTTTTTGCAATTGTGAGTATCCAAAAATCCTGCCAAGTGGGCTCCAAAAGTACTACCTCGGATCTTCGATGGTTCTACACTTATGGAGTATTTTTACAATAAGAGGATCATATAGTAAATTTGATTATAATTTCATAGAGGAGGTGTAAGAATGAATAAATCCTCTCTCATGGGAAAAGAAATATGAGAAGACTAGAATCCTCTTATTATACAAACAAGTCCACAAACTAAATAAAAAGTCTTCTGCAACATGTTTATAGAAGATAATATTCTAGGACAACCCTCACATGCTTTGCGGTCTATAAATTCTAGAGACTATGAATCTATAGCTATTATTTCATGAAACATTTGGGGCATGTTTTATTCATGTAATTGAATTTCTAAGAATTCTAGGACTTATAGTAGATGACCGTGGATATAAGAATTCCTTGGTCATAGATTTGAAGATTACTAACAATTTGTAAAGCTTAAAGATTTCGAATTGATAATGGTGCATTTCGGTGTGTATAGGTGAGAAAAATTGGTCTTCGTGGGTCTAGCAAAACTAATGACTTCCAACTCCTAAAAAAGGTTGGACTTAAAAATTCTAAAACCGAGGATTTCTACTAGCCCAAAGCCTTGAGGATTTATAGTGGTCAAATGTTTGATTTTCAAATATAGCGAGGAATCCTCGAGCCAACATGAGCTATAGTGGTTAAAAACAAAGAATAAAAGGTGAATATTAAAAAATGACCATCAACTAATGCTAAGCCATCACCCATCACCCTATTAGTTCAACTACTAGGTAAGTCGAGGTCAATCTACCTGACTGTCGCATATCCTTCAACCTTCTCCTCTTAGATAAACTTTCTTAAATAATCCTTGGGTGGAGATTACTTGACCTTGAATTCTTTTATAGATACAATCCCTATACGTATTCTATCCAAGCAAACATGCAATTTCTTATATATAGTACCAATTATCTCATGATATTCCAAATAAGCCCCATCAAAATGGTAAAACACTAAAAATCCGGCAACTTCATATGGTACCCATCCCTTCCTCTCTCCGGATAAAATTAACAAACCGAAGTATTTCGACAAACCTAATGATCCATCAACATAACCTATCCATGCCAGTAAACAGTAAATAAATTTATTAAAAAATAAATGAAATATACAGAAGACTAAGCCAACAACCCCCGGAAAAGAGTTCATAAAAATTCATTGATAAAAAAATTAGCAAGTAATTAAAAGATAAAGCGCACCAAGCACATCATAACAAGGGAGATACTCCTCCTCAGCATATGTAAAGGGAGATAGGCTACTTCTTAAGCTAAGAAACATGAACCTTGAGAAGATTCAACATTAAAATTTAAAAAAAAACATTTTTTAAGCACACAGATGAGAAAAAAAAAAAAAAAAACCAACAACAACAACAACCACCCATGTTGGAAACAGAAAAACAACCCAACAACAACAACAACAACAAGAAGTACGCATGTTGGAAACAGAAAAACAACCCATACTGGGAAACAGAGAAACAACAAACACATCATGACCAAACAGCCTTAGAAAGGAATTACCTTGTGCTGGGTAAGGATAAGCGTACTTGGGGTCACTCATTTTGCACCAGATAGCAAGAGAAACAGATTATCAAACACCAAGGAGAAGTATTTGGAGACAATTTTGAAGGGGTATGGTGATCCTGCAGCTTATAAGGGGAAGTGTGAGAAGAAGGGTAAGAAACCGAATTCCGGTTTGGAAAGTAATCCCCTGTCAGAGGAGAAGGTGGAATGTGACAGACGAGAAGATTCGTTTTAACCCCTCTCTCTCTCTCTCTCTCTCGCTTTCTTTACAATTCCCATTGTCACTTCTGTTGATAGGTACATCATGGAGAGCGTGTCAAATTGTGCTCCTCGGAATCTTAAGGCAGAAATTGTTGTGTTTAGATTCAAATTAGTAGTAAATCACAGTTGGGAATGAGTAGAACTGATTCAAACTTTTTATATTTTTATTGTATTATTTGCTTAAAATTGGGATATCATTCGGATATTAGAAAAAAATATCATTCAACCCAATAATAGTGCATTGTGTCTATCTTCCACAGCTAATAAATCTAAACATCTTCAAAACTTTAATATATCTAGATTATTGGTTCTATAAAAAAATATGTATAAATTATTATTTTCTAACATTAGCTTATATAACATTAAGAATCAAATTTTATTCCTGCTTTTTTATGAGTCGGAACCTACTAATATTTAGAGAATCAAATTCATTTACATAAAAAACTCGATAATTTTGAAATAAGATATAGGTAAGTAGAAAATATATATAAATAAGTAGTCATAGTAATTGGAAAGATATTGATTGAAACGATGGTCGGATATATTATCACTTAATAATGTGGACCCTACCTTCCAATTTATTTGAATCACAACTAAACGAGGCATAATCTATGTATCTAAATTTAAATTTGAGGCCACAGATCTGGGCTTAATTGAACCCGGACTTGAACCCTACCATCATTCATCAGACCCAATTTAATAAGACTCTAAAACTAAATGGCGCCGATATTGTACCCAGACATTTTTGTTAGTGGGGTATTTGTAAATGGGTCTCATTGCCAACCCGATGTCGAGTAAGTTTCGGTGGTCAGGACGAGTAGTTGATTTAAGGGTGCAGGGGACGCGCATGACTTTTGATGTCACGGCCGCTGGGCCTCTGAGGTGGAGTGGTTAGCACTGCTTCTAAAATGCCCCTGCCTTCGACAATAACCACTAGATCAATGATCGATAAGGCTCTCATGGGCCAACCTAGTCCGAGCCCAACTTGATTCCAGTTCGGGCCGACATTTCTAGCACTAAGGTCTGTTTATATTTGGCGAACGGGACGGGACCAAGTTTGGGTAGTTTTCTGTGAGGCCCGTTTAACAAAATTAAATGGGACACACGGCTGGTAGCCTGATACCTGTTGTTGTATAGAGAAACAGTTTCGAAGGGATGAAAATGGGTCAGTTCAGGTCAGGTTTACAGTGGATCGTTCCCATCAAAATCCGAATTAGTTTATACAATCCGAAGCCCAAACCCAAACCATGACCTTACTCAGTTGTACCGACAAAAACCACACAAACCATTTTTTATTTTTCATTTCAGCTAAAAGTTAATCATGTCCATCCAAATTGAGTAAGCCGACCCTTGTCACCAATTTCTCCCAAACATATTTAATACCGATTTTGAATCCATAACTGGGGGCACACCAGCAAATTTCAATCTCTTTACCTATACTAGCAGTAGAGACTGATCTGATGTTTACATTATTTAATTATAGCTACTAACCTCTATTTTCAATTAGAGTGTCACATTAACGTTGTTTTCTTTGTTTGATCTGCTGTTGACATTATTTATTTATAGCTATTAACGTCTATTTTAAATTAGAACTGTCACATTGACGTTGTTTTCTTTGTTAACTGCTGCCTTTGTTTTACCCGATTTCAAAACAGGGCATTTTGGGTATTTAAAAAAAAGAACAAAATCTCACAAAAGATTCAATTTCTCACAGACTGTCCTGAGTTGAAATTAAAATGAAAATGCTAAGCCCTAATTTGAAATGCAAAAAAAATTTTTTATCCTATTTCAGAATTTGGGCAAAACTTAAGCCCTGTTTTGAAATTTTCCACACAATCTTTTACAATTCCCAAATACCCCCCCCGCCAAAAGATTTATAAGATTTGTAAATAGGCTTCTATGATTCTAGTATTTATAAATAGGCTCCTATTTTTATCATTTCAATACCTTCTCTCTCCCCAAGATCAATGGACTTTCAACCATAATAAATTTTTATAGTGAAATGACACTTTTGTATTTCTCTTTTATCCATATATATATATAATTTTAGAAAGCTTAGTCTTAATTTTTTTTTCTCTTGTGACATTAAGAGTTATATTTAGTGAGAGAGCATCCTATATAAATATAATTCGCTCAATCTAGGGCCCATTTCGTTAAGTCTAAACCATTATAATGACAGTAAACACTTGATGTACTTATAAATGGCTCTAATTGATCCACTCCATATATGGTTTTATAAATGGCTTTAATTGATCCTATTCATATACAGTCGGCCCACCATTTGATTGATGAAAGTTTCAAAATACATAATTAGACTTCATGTGAATGGGAGTTGTTGAGAAAGAGACCATTGAGATTTGGGATAAAATAATAGTTTTTTGTAAATGATAAAATACTCTTTTTTTCGTTTAATGGGTGGATGGTTAAAACTATAAGTGTCAGTTTTATAAAAACTCAATACAAATCCTATGATGATTGCCCATTTTTGTTAAAAGTATTTATTTTGGAGACCTATCAGGTATTAAATTGAAAGGTCGGTATCTATTTATAAATACTAAAACCACATGGATGTATTTGTAAATCCTTAAAAAAAAACTGGCATTCAATGTTATGCCATGGAGTCAATGCAATGAACATATATGGTATTCTGGTATTAGAAATCCTGTCATTTCCTCTTTTTACATAGCAAAGTAATCATTTCTTTTCTTAGTTGTGCTTAATTGTGGATGTGAACAATCCAATAGTGAATCCAACTTCAACTAGAGCAAAGTTTGGCTGAGCACCGATGAAAGACTATCAGTTTCAATTCTTTAGATTAAATAAAAATTGCCCTTACTCTGAGTTGTCATTTTAATTGTGATGATATTCACGCCAGTCACAATTCACAGAGAAGGTTATGATTTACCTTGTGTGAATTTGAGGAACAAGGCAAATCTTATGAGCAGAACTAAAAATGTGGTCAGTCACATGGTTAGCCACAAACCTTTAACATAATGTGTTAATGCTGTTTTTGCCACTTTTTGTTCCATTGATATGTGAACGGGCATGTTTGCTTCAAACATGTGCATCAGAAACAGAGGTTTGCTGATGAGCTGAAATGATTCTTCCATCTTCAAGAACGCATTGCAAGTTACCATACGTGCGGTCTGTGATTCCAACTCGCTACTGGTATATTGGTGCTTTTTCCAATAGGAAAGGCTACTGGTTAATATGCTCTAAGAGCTCGGCAAGTAAGCATCTCTGCTCCTTTTTCTCTTTTCTTCCTTTGCATTCTGCCTTTGCAGTTGGAATGAATAGAAGACCGAAAGATTGTCAGCATCTCTGCTCCTTTTTCTCTTTTCTTCCTTAGTATTCTGCCTTTTGCATTTGGAGTGAATAGAAAACAGAAAGATTGTCTAAAGAGGGTCGGTGGCACTCGGTGCATTAAAGTTTTGTTGATGTTCCCATTTGCCAAATGCACGTTGAGAAATTCCTGCCCACAATTCTTGGATGCCGAGGGACATGTGTCCACACCAAATCAAATGGAAGGTTTGTCAGCAAGATACTGAAGTATTGGCATTAGTGTGTAAATATTGCAACAAAAAGGAAAAGGAAAAACAAATCATCATCATCATCGTCATCATCAAAGCCTTATTCCAACCATATTGGGGTCGGCTACATGAATTCTATTTCTCCATTCCATTCTATTTTGAGCTAATCCTTCAATAAGTTGAATTTCTTCAAATTTAAATCAGTGACCTCCATCAATATTTTCTTTGGCCTACCCTAAAATCATAAAAAAAAGATCTTTTTATTCTAACTATTTGAAGTTTACAATTGCCAAATGTGAAATTTTCAATCCTACTTCTAAAAGATCGGAGAAAAATTCCCAAAAATTTGATTGCAAACATGCTATTAGAGTTGCCCAACATTATAAGCAGGAATTAACCTAAGATGCATTTCAATCAAGGGGGATGTTGTATGTGTAACCGGAATTGAAGATAGAGGGTGGGTCAAATATCATTTTTATACCCTACGTTTAAAACATTCAAAATTTACTGCTTCTCTTTCTTTTATTAATTTTGCGACTAAATCCGATGTCATTAATGATCATCATATCCATGTCGAATTGGTATTTACATCTATTAATTGGGTGTAGTTCTATTGGTGAGTGTGAAAGGTTTGGAGTTTGTCAAAGTGAGCCCTATTTGGTAGTGTTATAAACAGGGTGGAGGGCGACTTGATGATAAACTCTTCCGTCACAGCACATGCACCGAAGTGATAGATTTTCAGTTGAAAAAAGCAAAAAACTTATATATATATATATATATTATTCCCAGAGGAGATGGTAGAATCGTTTGAAGAATAAATGAAGGGGAATAAAGAGGAAATCTACACGCTTTGAGTCATATTTTATTTGAGAGGGAACTCAATTTTACTTTGTTTAAAATTCCTTTTGTAGCAGGTCAAATATATGTAGTGAAAATTTGAACATGAAGTGAGAACATTCTCTTATTTGGTAGATTATCAATGCTTTTGGTCATTAACTAATAGGCAACTTGAAGAAGAAACTAGGGGGAAAGATTCTATGATTTTAAAAAGAAAGATAAATATCCTATTTTATTAATTATTTTTTTTCCTTGCATGAAAAGAAAAGATTCCTTACCAGACAAAGTCAATAAAACAAGCAAAAACTAGCTTGATCCACCTACTCTTACCTATTACACATCTTCACATTATATAAGTTTTCACTTCATTTAGAATAATATATATAATTAGGTTTATGTATGTATAATATGTGCTGAAGTAATGTGCATGGGGTGACTACTGTCCAACTAGGTTAGAATTAAATCTTTGAAGCGAAATGAAAACCCTTAATAAATTCCCCATTTTTTGAGCTTTTTAAAAATAAGTAACCAACGTCAATCGCCTTAAATAATTAGTTTCTTAAAGCCTATACTTCTACAGATTTCTGTCTTTTTTGAAAGACCCAACAGGTCTGCCACCATAGTATTACCTGCCATAATCACCTTCAATATGTTGTAGTCGTAAAATCATATGAGTTATGCCTTCTATGCCTGCAGCATTGGTGAGGGGGGTTAACCAACATCAAATTGAGCTTAAAACATTATGGAGGAGTTGTCCAAAATACCCAAGGGGGACCTGTAATGTGACCCAAGGTTGTTAGTCACATTCCCTTCAAAAATTGAAAAGGACAATTTCTTATTTAATTAGTCGTGGAAAATAGGACAACGTATAAAAAATATATATAGTCATTCCATATTTGCTGGTGCTCATAATGCAAGGATGGTATTAAGCGAGTTATTCACATGGTTTAAAACTTTGATGCACCAATGATTATATTATATGACTTCTATTGTGCATATGCAAAACCACGTAACCTACGATCAACAATCAAGGTATACACAAGAAGAGAGACAAGCACACAAGGGCACAAACAAAAAATTTATGTAGTTCGGCGATAATCCTACATCTACCGCCAAAAGAGAACTCTACTCTTTTACTGTACTCTTCTGTTTAGGTATAAAGTTACAGTTTACATCATATATAATTATCTCTTTTTTAGCTCATAAGAAAGCCTAGTACAAATACCAAAATACCCCTGACCTAAAGTTTGGTCTAAAACTAACCCTATGAACTAATCCGATGAACCCGAAATATAAAACAAAAATCCAACAATTTCTCCAACTTCACGCACCTCACTGAAAGGTACATCCCTGTGCCCATGTCACAATCCGAGTCCAGGAGTTCAGGGGTTAGCAAAAGCCAAACCGATGACACACGTACTTCCGTGTCTGTACACGTAAACATGGTCTAAATGCACATGCACAAGGGAAGGTTCACACGTGCCAAACATGTACGCGGAAGCTGTAGATATCAAAACATCACACTAAACAATGCAAGAAGAGAATATGAAAACAGAACTGACATATATAGATAAAGGTTTTATAAAATGAAACAAAACAAACATGTACATATCATGATAGGATCCAATCGGGACAAATCTCAAAATAAGGAAGACTCATATGCAATGAATGTCCAGGGTGTTCTCCAATGGAGTGATTACATCCACTCCTCTAGTTCTGATGGGACCTCGGGAACCTCACTTGGAGTTTGGTCGACCGATGAGGGATCAGTCTGGGTATCTGAGCCTGCAACACCAAAGACAACTCGTGAATACAACGATTCAGCAAAGTATAAGCCATAACAAGTTAATATATGCCTTGTCTAATAGAATAAAGAACATCATGAAAATCATAACAGGGCACATTCGTATACTAAGCTATCGTGCAATAAATAAACATGCCATGTGAATCAATGTATACATGCCGAGTACATAACTAGTTGGCGACTACATTGCCATATGCTCCCAAAAGAGGGATCTTATATCCGTGCAGAGAACACTATTGTCCGGGCCAGGGTACAAATGGGTCTCGGGTTCCTGGGGTCCGGATTCCCCAAGACGTTTCCTTACTGCAGCAAGGTCATGAAAACTACACCAAATTCACCCCGTCGAGATCCTAAGGCTGAGGCTAGGTAGTGCCTGACCATACAAAGTCAATCATGAAAACCCTGAGTAGATCGTGACAAGCATATCCTGCGTGCATATCCGAGAACGTGTCTTATACGTGTAAGCTTGATAACATACATACATACATACTCAAGGTGGAAATATAGTACGACTTTCAATGTTACATGCAATGATCCTGTTAAAGAGTGGAGATCAATGATCGAAATACAACATGTCATGCAAGCAAATCATAGCCTATCGAATCACGTTCATTTACTAGCCAATTCTAATCTAATTATCCAGTGTTTCTAACCGTGCATGATGATGTAGTTTTAAGTTATCGCTGCACCGTTGTCTAGTATTGCATTGTATCAGCTGGTGCACTGAAGTCCCTTAAACCAACACTTATGGGGAGGTGCTTAACAACTGGATAACGAATATGAATGATTCATAGCTCTTGAGATCATTCACACATTTTATCATGTTCCGTTGGGCAAGTCGAAGTAATCTACCTTCTACTTTAAAGGTCCTACAGGTCTCCTTCCTTTCCTATCTTTCCCACTGTTCATGTCAGCTAGCTTAGCCGTAGATAACCCTACGGCTTAACCGTAAGCTACTTACGGCTTAGCTATAGAAGTCTGCACGGCTTAGCTGTGGCTGAGCCGTAGAGGAGTCGCAGAATTGCATATTCTTAGTTATTTTCAGGTGTCACCCTGTATTGATTTGGCTGGGTTCACGGTTAGGTCACGGCTTAGCCCTAGTGTGTTTTACGGCTTAGCCGTAGCACATTTCACGGCTTAGCCGTGCATGCGCAAGGTCGATTTCTGAATCAAATACAGAAAACCTATAACGACATCAAATGAGCAAAATTTCAATAGGGAAAGGGAGAATGAATTCAAATTAGGCTGTGAACATGTTTTCCATGCAAACTCATACGAATTTAACAAAATCAAGCATCTATCAACATGGGTTCATACATAGTATGCTTATACTTGCCTCAATTGAGTTCCAACACACCAATTGTTGTCCTTGGGGCTCAATTCATATCCAAACACCACTCACAGCTATCATGCATGAGAAAGAGAAATGGAGACCATAAGTACAGTCATGGAGAATGAGAAAAAGAAAGAAAAGAAGAAACCAAGACATATACCTGCCATGAGTCACAGAAGGAAGGAGAGAAGACAAGAGGAGAACAATCCCCCTTCGAGCTTAACTGAATCAAGGAGAAGAGAAAGAGGAAAATCGAGAGAGAGAGAGAGAGAAACAAACATCCACGTGAGAGAAGAGAAGAGAGTGAGAGAAAACAATCGGTGGAATGGCTTTATATTGGATAAGCTTAAGGTCCAAATTGCAAACAAATCCAAGGGTTAAGGCCAATTACAGTTCAAGTCAATTCTAGGTCTAACAGAGCCATACGATCTCTTTTACAAATGACGTAGTTACGAACGTTAATGAGCTCAACGAAAAACACGTGTTGACACCAAGATGATGCGAAAAGGACCATGTCTTAGAAAAGCTAAAATTACGAAAAAGGGCTTGGTTTACCTAATCTAGGTCAAACTCAACCCAACTACCTATCCATGACCCGTAACGAAAACAAACCAAAAGCAAAACATAATTAACAACTAAAGCAACATTAATTAATCACTAAACGAGGTCAAGCTGGGTTGGAGTGTTATAGCCCATTACCACCGGGCACATTCTTCACTTTTCAATGATGAGTGACACGAATCAAGTCCAAGTACAGCTTAAACTTGTCCTTAACCAGTTTCATCACAAATGCCCCAAATCTTTTGTACCATTGTCTAGAAACTTGTTTTGACTCGTACAATAATTTCTCCAAATTGCATACATGATCAGGAATGTGAAAACTTCACTACACCTATATGGAGAGTTCCTTCATTGTCCTCGTAGACCCATTTACATCCAATGGCTTAATTGTCATCATCAAGAAACTCTATCTCTTCATCTATGATTGCAACCAATTGACCACTTTTCTGCCCTTCCATTGACTTCGGATACATAGATAGCTCAACCATCAATGCATATGCAATCACATCATATATTATCAACATAACCTTGAAACCATATCTGATTGGCGGTTTTCTAACTCTCTGGGGTTTACTTGTGTGCTGCTCAATCTTGCTATCCTCAGTATCTCGGGAGAAGTCGGATGCATTATCCTTTCAAATTGGAATGTTTGACCACACCTGAATAGTTCCATTGTTGTTACCTACTTCCGTATTCTCCACCTGCTTTCTCGCATCAAGTAAAACATTCTCATGAAATGTAACATCCATGATGATGATAAATCTGGATGAATTTTGATCGGTACACCACAATTTGTATCCCTTCACCCTTTAAGCATACCCAACCAAGATGTACTTTACAGCCTTTGGTTCTAACTTATTGGTTTTCACATGAGCATACGCTGAACAACCGAAATCCCTCAAGTCAGAATAACCAACTAGATTACCTGATCACATTTTTCTTCCGGTGTTTTGAAACGAATCCTTAGGTGTTGAGATCTATTAACCAAGTAGCCTACAGCATGTGTTGCATAACACCAAAAGTCCTTAGACAATCCTACAGTGAATAGCATATAATGAGCTTTTTCCAAGATCGTTCTGTTTATCCTATCTACAACTCCATTCTGCTGTGGAGTTCCTATAGTGGTGTAATGTCGAACTATACCTTTGTCCTTGCAATAGTTCTCAAACTCATTGAATCTGTACTCCTTACCATCATCTATCCTCAACCTTTTCGTCTTTCTGCCTATCTACTTTTCAACCATTGCCTTCCATCAACTGAATGTTTCAAATGTCTGATTCTTCGTCTTCAGTGTAAAAACCCAAAATTTTCTTGAATAATCATTGATGAAAGTCAACATAAACTGGGACCCGCCCTTGGAATAAACCTTAAATGAACCCTATACATTTGAAAAAATGTAATCAAGGATACCTTTTGTGCAATGAATACCCGTTTTCAAACTTACCTTACGGTGTTTTCTAAATATGCATTTCTTACAGAAATCCAACTTGCTTATCTTTATGCCACATGGCAAATTTCACTTTCTCAACATTATCAAGCCCTTCTCACTCATATGACCCATACGCAGCTGCCATAAAAGGCGTTAGACAAATTCATGGTCATCTTATGAAGACACTACAGCTCCACCCGAAACAGTACTTTTAGACAAAACATATAAGTTTCCAACTCGACTGCCTTTTATAAGAACCAAATACCCTTCACAACCTTCATGACTTCACCTTTAGCTAAGAATTTACAACTGTCTCAGCCCAAGGCACTCGAAAAAATAAGAATTCTTTCTCAGATCAGGAACATGCTGAACCTCTGCCAATATTCTGATGATTCCATCATACATTTTTATTCTAATTGTTCTAATCCCACCCATCTTACATGAAACAGCGTTGTCTATCAAGACACTACCACCATTGATCTCACGATAAGTGGTAAACCAATTCCTATTAGGACACATATGGCAGGAACATCCAGAATCAAGAATTGATTCATCTCAATGATGAATACCATTTGTAATCAGAGAAAATGCACTATCGACAGTAAAACCCGATCTTTCCTCCGCAACACTGACTGAATTATCAGATGATGAATATTCTATTTCTTTTCCTTTCCTTTGCCTATCGGATTGTTCTTTCGAATGTGATTGTTCTTATCTCAATAATAACATCCAATGTCCGCCCTGTTAGATCTAAACTTAGATATATGTTTGCCCCTATTGGTGGAGTTTTATGTTATTCCTTTTGCAACCAAACCTTCACTCGAGTTATCACTGTTTTCATACACACATCTTTTTCTTTAACTCCTTAGAGTTTAAAGCTGCTTCTATATCCTCTTTTGAAAGAGTATCTCTACCATACATCATGTATCAACAAAATGCTCATATAAGGGTGGTAAAGAACATAAGAGCATAATAGCTTGGTCCTCATTATTAATTGAAACATCTATGTTTCCAAGATTCATGATAGCTTTATTAAATACATTAAGATGGGTATCAAGGAACATGCCTTTCTGCATCTGGAAAGTGAACAACCATTCTTCAAGTATAAATGGTTTATCAAAGACTTGGTCATGTATAGTTTCTCTAATCTCAGCCACAACCCAGCAATGGTTTTCTCTTGAGTAACCTTTCGCAGCACTCAATTGCTCAAGCTGATCGCGCTTAAAAATGACGTGGAAATGAATTACGGAATCAAGGTCCGACATTCACGCACCTCAAGCGTTAAGAAGAATGGGAAATAATTACAGTTCATCATTAATTTCCCTTTGTTTACATGGGTTCAAGTGCCCTGACCGCGGGGATGCAGGTTGTTTACATGTATTTTGAAAATTTACAACCCCTCCCTCAAGTCTTAGATGTGATCTTAATTTAGAAATTACAAGAAAATGTATATAAGGTGGAAAAAATGTGAAAAAGAGGAAAAAATGGGGGGTGACCGTGACCCGCGGTCACTGCCCCATTTCAGTGACCGTGACTCACCCACGGTCACTGGTAGACGGTGGCGGTGAAGCCACTGTTTGCCTCCGTTTTTTATGCTGTTCACGCTGGTTCTTTCTTGGAACTTCTTTCAAGTATTGGAACTCCATTTTCATGACTTTAGAGTGGTGGACAACCATCAAGAAGATCACATTTAACAATGGAATCAATCGAAACCTCTGTAACTCATCATTCGTGCTTACGGACTGCGTTTTTGTTTCAAGTCTGAAATGGGCAAATATGAAGCCGAAGTTGTGTCATCTTGAACCTATCATTTTCAAGGAACAAAATGAGGCCTAGAGAGACTTCTTTCACAACTCTTGCGATGGCTAAAAGGCCCTACGAATAAGAGAAACAAAGGTGACAATGTCATCCTCTCAGAAATTGCCGACGTATGAACATAGCATGAACTTTGGCCATTCCACTTCCTTCTCTTCTTATGAATTTTCTTCCTCACCTTCAAAACTGAGAAAAGAAGGTGGGAATGGTCATGGAAGTGCTGCTAGAGTTTGCTTCTTTGTTGCTTTAAGTGCTTCTTTCTTTGATTTCTTCTCTTTTATTCTTTGTGTATGTGTTCCTCCTTTTTTCCTTTAAAATTTGAAGCTTTTATAGACTCCCAATCAGTTTTGTGCAATTTTGGGGAGTTAATAGCAGTTGTAGGGAGTTGGATTTCGAAGAGGAGTGGAGGGAAACTGCCCAAAATCATGGGAAACATCTTTTGAAGGTCCGTGACCCCAGGCTGGGTCACGGACGAGGCCCAATTTTGGGTTTTCGCGTATGTGGCTCATTTTCATCTGTTTTGGGCTCAAACGAAGTCCGATTGTCACAAAACTTGGAGGGATGCTTCTTGACACTATTTTATACATGTCATAAAAATTTCAGCCCGTTTTGACTTCATGAAGTTGGTCAACTTTTTCATTAATTGGGCCCCGGTCACGGATAAGGCACACTTTTGGAACATTGCATATGCGGTCTATTTTCCATTGTTTGAGGCCCGAATGATGTCCAATCATCACGAAACTTGGAGAGAAGTTGCTTGACACTATTTTAAGTGTTTCATAGAAGTTTCAGCTCTGTTTGACCACCTGAACATGGTCAACTCCTTTTGTTTGTGGGCCCCGGTCACTCCCAAGGCCCATTATTGAACTTTTGCAGATGTGGCTTGTTTCCATCTGTTGGGGGCCCAAACGGTATCCAATCGCCACAAAAATTGGAGGAATGCTTCTTGACACTATTTTGAGTTGTCACAGAAGTTTCAGCTCTGTTTGACTACCTGAACTTGGTCAACTCCTTTTGTTTGTGGGCCCGGTCACTCCCAAGGCCCATTTTTGAACTTTTGCATATGTGGCTTGTTTCCGCTTGTTCGGAGCCAGACGGTGTCCAATCGCCACGAAACTTGGAGGAATGCTTCTTGACACTATTTTGAGTGTGTCACAGAAGTTTCAGCTCTGTTTGACCACCTGAACTTGGTCAACTCCTTTTGTTTGTGGGCCCCAGTCACTCCCAAGGCCCATTCTTGAACTTTTGCATATGTGGCTTGTTTCCGCTTGTTCGGGGCCCAAACGGTGTCCAATTGCCACGAAACTTGGAGGAATGCTTCTTGACACTATTTTGAGTGTGTCACAAAATTTTCAGCTCTGTTTGACCACCTGAACTTGGTCAACTCCTTTTGTTTGTGGGCCCCAGTCACTCCCAAGGCCCATTCTTGAACTTTTGCATATGTGGCTTGTTTCCGCTTGTTCGGGGCCCAAACGGTGTCCAATTGCCACGAAACTTGGAGGAATGTTTCTTGACACTATTTTGAGTGTCTCACAGAAGTTTCAGCTATGTTTGACCACCTGAACTTCGTCAACTCTCCAGTTGACTTTTTTATGACAGTGGGCCCTTGTTTCAGCTGTTTGAAGCCCAAATGACGTCGGTTTGATTTGAAACTTGGAGGGACTGACGTCAAGAACATCTTGGAGTATTCATCCAAATTTCTTGCAGTTTGGATCTGACGAAGTAGGATTTCGAACAGTGGCCTATTCATTGCATGCGTTAGGTCACTATTCACCCCGCATTGAGATAGTTAGCCTGTTTTCTATCCGAACAGCCTCCACTTGACTCGAAACTTTGGGAGAATAACTTGGGGCATTCTTTGAGCATTCGTTCCAAATTTTATCTGCTTTGGCTTTCTAGAAGTAAGATCTTAGCTGGTGACCCCCAAATTCGGGATTACTGTCCTCTAAGCTGACATGTAATGAAATTTAGACCAAACGGAGTCTTTTCGACTTGAAAATTTGCAAAGTATCTTCTGAGCATGACTGAAGCTTCGTGCCCAAATTTCATCAATTTTGAACATCGGGAAGCAGGACTTTGGTCAGTGACCCCCTGGCTTGGGGGGGACTGACCTTAGGCTAACATGCTTGTGGCTTTTGAGTTCGATGATGTCTATTCAACCCTAAATTTGAACTTCCTTTGAGAGTTCCAGCTACCTTGATCTTCATGGGATATCACTCTGCACAGGGATCCACAGAGCATAGCATATCATCACTTCGATATATAGGAATGCCGGTTCTCACAGTGATTCCCCAGGATCTGTAAATAACCTCT
Source organism: Sextonia rubra (assembly GCA_037013555.1). Lineage (NCBI taxonomy): Eukaryota > Viridiplantae > Streptophyta > Magnoliopsida > Laurales > Lauraceae > Sextonia > Sextonia rubra. Next base: position 10,535,793 of record JASUAD010000001.1, on the reverse strand, counting down.
GTAGCCTAAATTAAGCTGAGATGAGGTGTCTTCGCTGCAGTATTTGCAATTTTTATAGGTCAAAAAGTGCCCCCTCGAGGTGCAATGATTGTAGTATAATAATCATTGTGCCTCGAAATAGCCAATCTGTGGGAATGATGGATGGCTTGATGAAAAGACAGTTTGTCAAGGTAGGTTGTAGGCCTAAACTTGGGATTTGAAAATTTTGATAAAAACCATGAAAGGTTTGATGACGGAATTTTGAAAAGACATAAGAAATTTGAATTTCTTTGCCTTATTTTTACGGATATCAAAAGTAGCATCTCCGTGGGGACTGTGGGGAACACCCACAAAGAAATCCCTTAGGTATTTAGAAAATTCAAAAGTTTATGAATTTTGTTTGGATTTTGGAAATGAATTTGATTTTCTTTTGACCTATTTTTCACAGATATCCAGAGTGGCATCTCTGTGGGGACGTAGGGAACACCTACAAAAAGAATCCCTGAGGTTTTAAGAAAATCAAAAGTTTTAATAAAAATAGATTTGGGTTTGGATTTTCATGGATTTTTGGTTCATTTTCAAAAATCAAATTTTGGGTTTTGACTTGGCTTGACATGATTTAAAATAAGATGCAATTTTGACAAAATGAGATGTAGTTTTGAAAGAGATTGACTCTTATGAGTTTTGATGAAAAATAATTTGGGACATTGGTTTGAAATCAAGTTTTGACCCAAAGTTGATTTGGAAAGAGACTCTGCATCTCTTTTTTTGTATAATTTCCCTCAAAATACCTTAAAATAGGATTATTTCATTTGTAAATTACCCCAAGTGGACCCCTCATAGGAATTTCAAAAGATCACAGAGATCGTAGATGAAGAAGGAGGAATCCATCGAGACTTGATCAAGGTTTAGACTCTACTAATTTTAACCAAATTGTGTTTGTGGGAACAACTTGAGTTCGAGGGGATTCGGCAATGGGCTCCACCAGTTCAAGTTTGTAATGACCGTGGGTAAGGAGGCCAAACAGGGAAGAGACCATGGGCATTTAAAACCCAACGTTTCTGTCTCTTTTTTTTTTTTTTTGCTGTTCAAACCGACTGATGAGTCTTTAAAAATGCATGTTTTCATACACATTTTGACCCATTTTAAGGACTTATTAACTTGAAAGAGCCACATTTAGTGTGATATCATGGTTTAATTCATTTTAAATTCATCTTTATATTTTTCTGCATAAATTGCTTAAAAATCACACTTTTTGCATAAATTTATGAAACCTGCTATTTTTGAAAAGTCTATTTTTGGAAAGTTTTGTGAAAATAATTTTTCTCATGAAATAAATTGAATTCTCTTCATCATTAGTTCATTCATACAAAATCATGAAGAATGATGTACATTTTTATTATCATTTCATGAGAAATGGGCCCACAGTCATGCATATGTGGTGTTAGGGGTAAAATTGTCTTTTCACATGAATTCACATCTGTTTTGTAGGAAATTGATTATATGGGTCCCATTTGTAAAGAATTGAGGCAAGGAATTGATTTTCAAGAGAAAGGAGAGCAGAATTGAAGAGAAAAAGAAATTGGAAGAAAATTGTAAAAGGTCGGCTTCATGGTCCCACACACACATGCACATGTGTGGGGCACACTTGTAAAACATCCAAGATGGGGTCCATTTATTTGTTGCACATTTTCAAGAGATTTTGAAGAGAATTTGAAGAATATCTCATCAAAGATGGACAAGGAAAGCCACATAGGTGTTCTTTTTTGAGAAGGAGTAGGACTTGAAAAAGTATAAATAGGGCACCCTTCTCCCATATTCTTCATGGAAGAATTACCCACCTCCCACCTCTAGATTTCTACACTCCATCTCTCCCTCTCTTGTCTCTCCATCTCAAGTCATCAAGGAGGCTTAGCCCTAAAGCCACACCACCAACCTTGAAGATCAACTAGAAGGAGGAATTCTTTTCCATCCTAGTATGTATAATCTTTTGGTTTAATTTTTTTTTCATCTTATGTAAAGGATTGTCATACTAGTTCAATAATATTCATCTTCTTATTCTTCTTATTCTTATGGTTGTATGATTGCTTGATTTGTGTTTTTTTTCTTGTTTGGAATGACGACCCAAATAAAGAACATACTTTAAGAAATTATTAGGCCTAGACTATGGGAGAATTTGAGTGAATATACCGCCTTTGACTTCTTGTTAATACCGCCTTTAACTTCTATTGTTTACCGCCTTTAACTTCAGTTATACCGCCTTTGACTTCCTGCAATTTTTATTTTATTTCATTGCACTTTTAATTTTAAATTTCTACAATTTTATTTTTCTGCACTTCTATTTTATTTTCTGCACTTTTGTTACATTCACATTGATTTTAAGTTTTGTTTTTGTATAGTTTGATGGTTGGATTAGGAATCATTGCATCTATTTTTATATCATAAGATTTTGTGAAAATTTAAGTTGATGAAAATTAAGCCTTCAGATCTGAATCTAATGATTAAATTCGGACTCAATTTATAAACAGTATAACTTAAGAGTTTCAGCAAACTGCAGAAATAGTTTTTAGTAAAAATTTCGAAGTGGGTAGACCAGTCAAATCACAATATTTTTCTTTGAAACTTGGGAAAATTAAATTTTAGGATGTGGTCTTTTATTCCCCAAAATTTCAGATCAAAATAATTTCGGAAGGTTTGTGAACCAGAGGCTTAAACTTTGCCAATCAGTCAACCCGAATCAGAATTTCTGCACAGAATTTTGCAAAGTTGTCATATTCATGCATTTATAACTTTTTCGTTTTAAATCTTTTTTCACTTCCGTTTTTTTTTTGTTAGTGTCTTGCATCAGTAGAGCATGAATTACAGCCATTAAATTTAGATTTAGGATGCATTAGAATAGTTCAAATCATGCATAATATTTGCATCAGCATACTAGTTTTTCAGACTTAGAATTTTTTCAGCATCTCATAGCATGCATTGCATTACTAATTTTACTAACTTTCTAATTTTAAATTTGTTTCTAGTTTTATGTTTTTGATTGTTTTAGTCAATTTTCAGAATTAAAATATCTTTCTAAACTTGTTTTAATTGAAGATTTTAAATTGAAAAGTTTTCTAGTTTTGGAAATTCTAACCTAAGAAAGTTTTTAATTTTTTTTATTTTGTTTCTAACATTGTTTAGTTTAGTTAGATTCTAATTTTAGTTTTTATTTTTGGAAGTTCTAACTTGTGTTTTAGTTTTGCAGCAATTTTAGTTTTATTTTAGGTTTTTAGATTTAGGAAAGTTTCTTTCATTGGTTTGTAATTAATTTAATTTTGTTTTAGGAATGCTTGTATTTGTTGGATTTTAATTAGGTTAGTTTTAGATTTTTATTTTAAGGCAAGTCAAGTTGAAAAAAAAAATACCTTAAACACATTGCTCCCTGAGGATCGACCTGGTCTCACCAGTTTTATTACTACATCGCGGTTCTGCACTTGGAACTCACGATCACCGACAAAGGGAAAGAGAAAAAAAAACTGAGAAAAAGGGAGAGAGACCGAGAGAAAGAGAGAAATTGGGAGAAAGGGAGAGAAGGATCGAGAAAGAGGGAGAAAGACCGAGAGAGAAAAAGAAAAAAAAAGAAACTGAGAGAGAGAGAGAAGTGAAAGAGAGACTGTGAGAAAGAGAAAAAGAAAAAGAGAACGAGACCGGGAGGGAGAGAGAAAAAGAGAGAGACCGGGAGAGAGAGAAAAGAGAGAGAGAGATCGGTGAAAGGGAGACCGGGAGAGAAAAAGAGAGAGAGAGACCGGGAGGGAGAGAGGGGGAGAGAGAGAGAGAAAAAGAGAGAGACCGGGAAAGAAAGAGAAAAGAGAGAGAGAGATCGGTGAAAGGGAGACCGGGAGAGAGAGAAAAAGAGAGAGAGAGACCGGGAGGGAGAGAGCGGGAGAGAGAGAGAGAAAAAGAGAGAGAGAAAGAGAGAGAGAGATAAAGAAAAAAAGAAAAAGAGAGAGACTGGGAGAGAGAGAAAAGAGAGAGAGACCGGGTGAGAGAAAAAAACTGAGAAAAAGGGAGAGAGACCGAGAGAAACAGAGACCGAGAGAGAGAAAGAAAAGAGATAGAGAGATCGGTGAAAGGGAGACCGGGAGAGAGAGAAAAAGAGAGAGAGAGAGACTGAGAGGGAGAGAGCGGGAGAGAGAGAGAAAAAAAGAAAAAGAGAGAGAGACCGGGAGAGAGAGAAAAGAGAGAGACCGGGAGAGAGGAAGAAAAACTGAGAAAAAGGGAGAGAGACCGAGAGAAACAGAGACCGAGAGAGAGAGAAAAAACTGAAAGAGAGGGAGAAAGACCGAGAGAAACAGAGACCGGGAGAGAGAGAGAAACCGAGAAAGAGAGAGAATGAGAGAGAGAGACCGAGTGAGACAGAAAGACCGGGAGAGAGAGAGAAATTGAGAGAGAGGGAAAACTGAGAAAGAGGGAGAGAGACCGAGAGAAAGAGACTAGGAGAGAGAGAAGAAAAGAGAGAGAGAGAGACCGAGTCCCCAAATTGAACCGATTGAGAGGGAGACAGACTGAGACTTCAAGCATTCAAGGGCGCCTATCATCTCAGTTTTCTTCTTCCATCTTCCATCTTGTGGGTTTACTGATTGAAGATCATCACCATGGCTGGTATGTTTCTACATCCTAGTTTCTTCAAGTTCTGTCATGGCCGAATGTGGAATCTATCCTTTTTTTTTTGGGTTTGCCTTTTCACCGTTGTGTTGGCTTTTCTCTATTGACCTGTTTGAATTTGAGCATCATGGAGATGGCCCCTGATCTTGGCCACTACTGTCCGTGGGATATCCCATGGTCACAGCCCCCTTTTTTTTTTGAATGACTTTGAGATACTATATTCAACTTCTGATTTGGCATTGGGTATCATTCAATTTTGATGAAGAATGTACTCTGAGCTCTCAAATATATTCATGACCATGTAACTGTGCTTGTGATCATAATCTGTTTGGTAGAATGCCTAAATGACTTTCTTCATTCTTTTCCTCTTCTTTTTTTTTTGTTTAGTTCGGTCAGTGCTTTGAAATGATGAAGTCTTTCCTATACTGCTCAAATTGAAACACCGAACCAGTTCATTGTCACTGCCAACAGAGGTCATAGAAGACCATGATCACTACCATTTTGTGACCGTCAGTGCTCTTGCAAAACCTGTGAATGAATTTTGGTATTGATCTCCCAGATTTGAAATACAGCCAATCTTAATGAACCCATGGTGATGGCCACGGTCACCAACTATTTGTCAAATTGTTTATTTGAAAACAAATTTGTTTACTTTGCTGGATTCAACCAATTTTCTTGGCACATGATAGAGCCCTGAATTTCATTTTCTGGTGAAGTCTTCATTGAGCAAGCCCACTGCCAAAACCACTGTTGTAGTCCATGGTCATGACTGAAACAATTTGTAAAGTGTTCACAGTCATGATTGAAGAAACTTTGCTGAATTTGCTTCTGACCTTTTGTTGTAGTCACAACCATTGCTGTCTTAGCTTGGTTAATTCCATGGTCACAGAGCACTCATGTAGACTAAATTGAATGGGCTGCAGTTCTTTTTCTCTTTGTGATATTGTTCAATGTTCAAACTAGGCACTATCCAAATACAACCACGGACTATCTAAATACAACCACGGCACAGCTGCTCTTAATCACAGGCCATTCAAATGATTTTATCTCTTGCCATGGTGACTCATATGAATTGACCTTGTCATTAGCGAGAATGCTTCAGACCAAACAGTGGTAAAGCTAGCCACGTATGCCAAGAGACTGTCATGACTTTTTTTTTAAGCATAGCGAAAGCATAAATCGAATCACCATATCCTCTGTGGGAATTATAGAATACCATTTTCGTGCTTGAACACGAACCTTCTGCCCCCTGAAAAGGTCTTAAGGTGCTTGAACATTTGTTTGGACCGGGAGCCTCGGTTCTGAGACTTAAGTGTGTCTTTGATGCCAATTCTTGGTCTCAGAACTGAGTATTGCCTTTTCCTTTTAGCCTTATACTAAGGGGAGATGCTGCCGATTTTTTTTTTTGAGAAGTTCCATATCATTGTTACTAATACCCATCTTTTCTTTCTTTTGATCTGTTTTGCAGATAGAAGGAGTAAAGCACCTGCAACTGCAACTGCTGGGGCACCTAAAAGTCGTGCCAAGGGTAAGACCACAAGAGGGCCTGATTCGAAAAACCCAAATGAAGCATCTGATGTTAACTTGTGGCTCCAGAGGGCTAAGGCTTTGTCAATGAGAAACTGGTATTCATATTGGTGTTTGGTAAATAATACCAATTGGGAGAATAATGACAAGGTGGTTTTCCCAAAACCATGATATATATTTGGAGATGCCACAAAGGAGACCGCAAAGCAACCCACTGATCATATGTGGTATCGTTACACAAATTCGGTAGGGGTTGTGCGTGAATTAACCACAGTTCGATCAGTTCGACGGCATCCAACTATCATTTCGCTATCTCCAACAATCCCAGCAAGGCATGATCATTTTTTATGGATAAGACATCATGTCCATTTCAAGACTGGGAAATTCATGCGTCCGCCTCCATACTACTTCATAGAATACCCAAGGTCTAAAATAGAGACCCTCGAACCGTACACTCTAAATTTGGAAGTAGGCACTGTAATTTCACAGCTCAGAACTATCAGTCTTGGTATTCATTCCGGCGACGGGAGTGCTTGGCTAGGTGAGAGGTACCAATCTCGCAGGTGGTTTAATTGCATCGGGGATTGGTCAAACTGGGTGACTGCAATCAAGTATCATTATGCGGAAGATTTGAAAGCAATCGGGATTTTTGACGCTGTAAATGCTACCACACAAAGAGTCCCCTGTGAGAACAAGAATGTCTGTAGGGCCATTCTAGAATTATTCTGCCCAGCGACTGGTACTTTCATTACTCCAAACATGGAGTTGGGATTTTCTCTATGGGAAATAAAGAAAATTTTTGGTTTGGTATGATGAGACCGTTTTACCCGATGAAGAATTAGCCACTATGGATGACAAATTTCAGGCCGCATATTACCTCCTTTCTGCACTTGAAGATTCTATTCAGACAACTAGCCGAAGCTGAGGCAAAGTCTTTCAATGGATGAGTCAAGTGAAGGAAATCATAGATCCTTTTTTCATTAATGAAGGCGGGAAGTGGAAGAGGGTAATCCCGAGCGAAGATCCCAAGAAAGGTCCAACAATTATCTTTCATGAAGACACGAACTTTCAGCCTTATATTTTTGCCAAATATCCAGATTTGAAAAGGAAATGTTGGCTTGCTTCATTCTTGACAGCATGGTTGTCCGAGGTTCTTTTTCAGAGCTCAGGAAATGACCTTAGGCCTGGTTGCATATATCCAGCCCTCAAGATGGCCTTTGGACATAGCCTCGCTTTGGGTCCTGCTTTTGTAGCTTATATGCTGACAGAGTTAAAGCTTTTAGGATTCACCGTCAGAGAAGGAAAACCATTCAACCGATGTTATGCCGAATATCTACTGTACACCTGGTTCACCTACCATTACAATGATCTTCATTCACATAGCGGTGCACCGGGGAACATTTTCATGGAGGGTGTGGTTGGTGGTAGTTGCTTAATTAACAACTATTCCATGACCGATTTGTGCAAACATTTGCGCAACTTTAACAATTATGTTGCTTCCCGGGATGCTATACCGAATATTGAAGTTCCAACTCAGATGAGGAATGCTGTGGAGCCATCAATAGACAAGGTTGGGGAAGGTGGCCGGGATATCGGCTTGTCAGACGAAGAAAAGAGCTGGCTTCTGAGTTTAAGGCCTGCAGATCTGGTGTATAGGAAAAATACATACATCAATATTCAACCTTATATACCTGTCAGATTCTGCAGACAATTCGACTTCTATCAGGCCGTCGTGGGAGCACCGGGCCGAATTCGAGGCACTATCGGCTCTTTGCAGGATGCCCGTAATGCTTGGGAATTTTACCAAGCGTTTAACACTGAGGCCCGTTTTGGATATCCTCATCTTCCGAATCCTGGATATACGAGTGGCTTCGCCCAGTGGTTTGCTAAAAGCACCCTTGCCATTGTGCAGGCATACACAAGCAACCCTCGAGCTAAATGTCGTGTTTTGCCTGCTTCTAAGAAGAAGGAAAAATGAGAAAAAGGAGAAAGAGATCGTTTTATCCCAGAGAATTTTGAAAGTTGGCTACATGATGGGGACCAAAGGCGAATTGGTTTAACAGCCGGATCCGATATCTGTCGACGTCACCGTGGTTTAAGAGGTGAAGAAGATGAAAGCTTCATGCCTCCGCCTAATGTACCTGCAACGAGAATGCAACGAGCCATGGAAGAAAATTTACAGGAGAGCATTAGCCTTGCTGAAACCAGGGAAACGGGCAGGGCTGCTTTGGATTTTGCTCATAAATTAAAAACTGCTACTGATACTCCTATATTGACAGAGACACGTGTTGGTCAAAGTCCAGTAAAGGAGGTCCAATCTGCGGAAGTGGCTACGAGGGCAAGGCCTTCCATCATAATGCCGGTGAACCCTCCGACGGATCTGGGTTTGCATAAGAAAATCAGAGCCACTCGCTCAAAATTGGTAACTCGAGTCCGAGCTTCAGCTACCCAAGAGACACCTTCTAGGAAAAGAAAAGCTGAAAGTCCTCCAGTACGTCGTTCTCGGCAGCTAAAAACTGGTAACATACATATAATTGTTTATAATCATATCTTCATTGATTTTGTATCTCTTGCTTTAACATTGATACTTCTTTTGGTGATTGTATCAGCTCATCCCTCAATTGCTGGAGAGTCTGCGAGGCAAATGGCCAAAGTGACTGAAGATTATGCCTCTGATGAGAGGAGTGGAGGAGAAAGCAGTTTTGATACCCTTACGACTGGAGAGCGAACTGATAGTGATATTCACATCGAGTTCGATTTTGAAAAAGATATATTTAATCAAGCACAGATGCCTGAATTTGAGACAAAAGTAGCAACAGATGTACCAACAGGATCCATCATTGCAGATAAATCTATTAATGACATTGGTACTGCTACCATTACAGAGGCTGTTCTCCAGGTTGAACAACAGAAGTCTCCCTCTGAGATTGTCAAGGAATCTGGGGTTAGAGTCTTCAGGGATATCGAAGAAACTCCAATTGTCGCTGAAGGTAAACTTCACATTAGCTTGATTAACATTTCAGCATTCATGCTCTAATTTCTGCTCATTCCCCTTTTTCAGGTGGTCAAGTGGAAGAGAGTATTTCTGATACACTTGTTAAAACAGTTTCTACTATTCCTAGGAGATCTTTCGGATCCCCTATCGAGGAGCAAGTGGAGCATGCTGAAGCTTCGATTGACTTGGATGATTTCTCAATTCATAGTGGATACTTAGAGGCATCACCAGGCAACCCTCTAGGGAGTGATCTGCAACACTTTGTAGAAAGTTTATCATCAGGTTCACTAACCCAAAGTATAAATGATGGTGCGGGATTGTCACCAGCCGATACCACCTTGCCAGTCAGTAATGAGCCAAGGGCTGATGAGGCTGAGGATGTTCAGATGGAGCAACATATTGAACCAATTAGCGGTGCAGAAAAGGAAACAGATAGTGTTATGGTTCCCGTCACAGAAGCCCCTGTAGTAGATACTGTTGTGATCAGAGCGGGCTCTTTTGTTCAACAGGCAATGATTTTAGAAGGTACAAGTCTCCCGGTAGAGGATACTCCTGTAACACTTGTCACTAGTAGTGTACCTCCAGTTGCTGGCAGCTTTACACCTCCCAAGGCCGTGACACCTCTGAGAGTCCACTTTAGGGTGGATCAGTCATCGCCTTTAAAGGTTATTGAAAACCCTGTTGTTCAGAAGATATCAGATGAGGCTTCTACTGCTTAAGGTGGAGGGGCCCGAAAAGCTTTACTGCATGTGACAGTCACACCTCATGCCATTATGGATCCTTCGACTACCTTGTCTTCACAGGGGTCACATGATTCACCTTCTGTTCGTGAAGAAACATTGGCGATTCTTGAGGGCGGAGTAAATGTCGAGAGAGAAAGGGATAATCGCTCAAGTTCTCAAATCCAATCAAATTCACAAGAGCGAGAATCAAACCTTTCTATCCCTAAAGAACTCAGCTTCTTCGGGGACACCCCAAAGCCTCAATTTGCTATTAATTTTGCCACAAAGATAATCATTCGCAGCATTTTGGCTACTGTTTTTCAAGGAGAGCTTTCTTCAGAGAAGATTCAAGGTGCCAAGGCTTTAGCAGATATGTTGATATTTTCTGGTACCGACTTGAGTTGTCTTCGCGATGCCCTTGTCCTTCTTTTTAACAAACTCGAAGAAAAAAAACTCTTGGGATAAGAGTGTTGATCATGCCAAAGCTTTTCAAGATGAGGTCTTAAGGCACAAAATTCAGTTGGCTGCAGAGATTGAAAGTGGTGAGGAGGAGATACAGGTAATAAATGCAGAAGAGGCCAAACTGACACAAGAATTGGCTGTGCATGTGGGCCAACGTGCACATATTCAACAACAGATTGTTGTATTGCAACATCAATTATCTTCCATGGAAAATATTATGGAAAATTTGCAGATGTCTGTTTCGGAGAGAATTCGTTGCCAAGATGATCTTTTCACGCATACAGAAGCGAAACGCATAGCCCTGAATGACTTCGTTCAGTCCTTGGAGATTGAATTGAATATTAAGATGGACGAGATTGACATTAATACTGCTATTCCAGCTTATGCAAGCTACAAAGGGCGTATCCTCATGGCAGAAGTACTGAATGCAAAGGGGCAACTGGAGAAGTTCCTGGACTGAGATTCTCTGCTGCAACTCCCATTTTTTTTATTGTTAGGCCTGAGGGCCATGTGTACATTGACTTCACTGCTTGTATTCAAACTTTAAAATGGATATCAATGGAAAATGTTTTTCCTTTCTATTTTTGTCATTGGTATGGGTGTTTGGTTTGATTTTTTATGGATGTTTGATGTGGTTTATGTGGATGGTTTGTTTGGTTTGGTTTTCTCAGACTTGTATGAGGGTGTGATTTGCGGTGTGATTTGCGATCTTTTGGATCCACAAATCGAAAATAAGGGAGTCATATAAGTGGACGTTATCCGGTGCCCATGTGTGAGGCTTTCTCCAGGGTCCATGACTTGATCCTCTTGGTGTCGAAAGGGGTCAAACAAAGTAGATGTTATCCGGTGCCCATGTGTGAGGCTTTCCCCGGGATCTTTGACTTATTCCTTAGGACAAAGATTTGGTTTTGGTTTTTGTTTAGATTTTGGTTATATAGGATCTGCAAAAAGACCTATTCTATATAACCGAAGGTAGTCATATAGGGTCTACAAAAGACTTGTTCTATACAACTAAGGATTAGCTATATGGGGTATGCAAAAAGACTTATTCCACACAGCTGAGTTTTGCTATACAGGGTCTGCAAAAAGACTTAATCTATATAGCTGGATGTTACAAGGGGTCTTGTAAGGACGTTATCCAAGTAACAAAAGTTTGACTAGAGGGGTCGTGGGACTTGATCATCGTAGTCATTTTATACAAGTCTAAGGGATTTTGGTTAGGAGTCATAGGTTGTGAGGCTCGAAACCAGAGAATTTTGGTTTTGGAATGAAAATGTACACTGTACATGGTTTGGGTACATGGCAAGGGTGCACAATGACATTCAGGTATAGTATTTCTTGAGAAGTTTTCCATTGATGGGCATCATGCATCTGTCCCCTTCAAGTGTGAGGAGCGCATATGCGCCATTGGAGTAAACCTTGTCGACAACAAAAGGTCCTTCCCATTTAGGTTCGAACTTGCCTCTCGACAAGTGCGTGGAAAACATAGGTCTCCTAACTGCAAGGACTAAATCTCTCTTCTTGTAAGCTCTATACTTGACTTTTTTGTTAAAAGATGCAGCCATACGAGCTTGATACAACTCAATACTTTGTCGAGCGGCAAGTTTTTTCTCATCAAGGCTTTCTAGCTCTTGTAATATGAGTTTGGCATTTTTTTTCTTCAATATATTTGTTTATCACAGCCACCCGAAAAGAGGGAAGTTGAATTTCCAAAGGTATTACAGCTTCACAACCATAGACCAAGGAATACGGTGTTGATTTAGTAGGACCACGAACTGTAGTTCTGTAAGCCCATAATGCTTCAGGAAGCCTGGTACTCCAACTCTTTTTGTAGTCAGAAACCATTTTCTTCAAAATCTTGCAAATGGTTTTGTTAAAAGCTTCAGCAAGTCCGTTGGCCGCGGGGTTATACGCTGTAGATGGATAACATTGGATCCTGTATTTGTCACAGAATCTGTAAAATTTATTATTATTGAATTGCGGGCCATTGTCATGATACAGACGTTTGGGCACCCTAAAATGGCAAATGACATGAGTTTTCAGGAAGCTAAGGACTGTATCAGTTTTAACTTCTGTGAGAGGTACTGCTTCTGCCCATTTGGAGAAGTAATCGGTTGCGGCCAAAATGAATTGATGTCCACGTTCTGAGGGTGGACTGATCTTCCCCACTATATCCATTCCCCAAGATTTAAACGGCCAAGGAGTGGTCGTAGGGTGCAAATGTTAAGGAGGCTGGTGAATGTAATCACTATGAATTTGGCACTCATTGCATCTTTTAGCAAAATTAATAGCATCGGACACCATGGTAGGCCAATAGTAGCCTAATCTTCGAATTTGATCATGAAGTTTTGGTCCAGCTTGGTGAGCACCACATAGGCCAGCATGGACTGCTCTAAAAACTTGTTCAGCTTCTTTTGGGGACAAACAATGAAGTAGAACTCCATCGTATGATTTGCGATAAAGAGTTTTTGAGGGCAAATCAAAATCGGATTTGAGAGCTCGCCTTTGAATACTGGTTCTATATTTAAGATTCTCTGGTAATACTCCATGCAGAATATAATCAATAAAAGGATCTCTCCAATCCCTAAATGAGTTTTGGAAATATGAAATTCGATTTTTGATTACAGTGAAGCTATCTTCTACTGCCTTGTAAGTATCGAGTGGCGGTAGAAGTCTTCTCTCAACAACTTCCAATATCATCTTGTCATTCTCAGGGATTGCCATTGAAGCTGCCAAGCTTGCTAAGGCGTCTGCTTTGGCATTCTGACATCTCGGAACATGATGAAACGCAATCAATTTAAACCTTTGCTTGAGTTCATATGCCCTCCTGAAAAGGGGAACTAGGCCGAGTTTCTTTACTTCATACTCGTGATTCATTTGCTTAATCACAAGTTGGGAATCTCCATAGACTCCTAGCATGTTAATGTCGGCATCTAAAGCTAACTCAAGCCCCATGATTAATGCCGTGTATTCTGCCACATTGTTCGAGCATGGCTTGATCAATGAGAAGGAGTGAGGAACATAAAGTTCTCTTGGACTGCAGAAAATAATTCCAACCCCTAATACTGGCTTTCCTTGCTCATTAGTCCTGGAAGCTCCATTAAAATGCATGGTCCAATGTAGATCTGAATCAACGGTGGATTTCCATGTTTGTTCAGTGAAAAAGACTGACTCATCGGGGAAATTGTTTATGAACTCAAAATCTTCTGACAGTGGATATTCTGCTAGAAAATCTGCAAGAGCTTGTCCTTTTACTGCTTTCGCATGAGTGTATCTGATGTCATATTGAGAAAGAACGATGGACCATTTGGCCAAACGTTCGCTCAACGCCCCAGCTTTTGTCACTAATACCTTTAATGGATTAATATTGGAAACCAGATATACCACATTAGAGAGGATGTAATGCCGCAGCTTTTGTATTGCAAATATAAGCGCAAGACATTCTTTTTCTATTGGGTGATAATTGTGCTCAGCACCAACTAGCATCCTTGACAAGTAATAGAGTGCCACCTCCTTTCCTTCATCATTCTTTTGAGCTAACAATGCTCCCAAAGAATGATCAAGAGCCCTTGTATAAAGAATGAAAGGCTTGCCCGAAATTGGAGCTAAAAGAGCTGGCGGGTTTGTAAGATATTGTTTGATATCCTGAAAAGCGTTTTCACAAGCTTTGTCCCATACAAAGTTTACTCCTTTCTTCATCAATTTGGAGAATGGTCTGCACTTTCCGGACAAGTTGGAAATGAACCGTCGGATGTAGGCGAGTCTTCCCTGTAATCCTTTCAATTCTCTCAAATTTCTCGGCGAAGGCATTTCCAATATGGCTTTAATTTTGACGGGATCTATTTCAATGCCCCATTTTCGCACTACAAATCCTAGAAACTTTTCGGAAGAAACTTCGAAAAAACATTTCAGGGGATTGATCGTGAGTTCCAAGTGCAGAACCACGATGTAGTAATAAAACTGGTGAGACCAGGTCGATCCTCAGGGAGCAATGTGTTTAAGGTATTTTTTTTCAACTTGACTTGCCTTAAAATAAAAATCTAAAACTAACCTAATTAAAATCTAACAAATACAAGTATCCTACTTACCAAAATTAAATTAGTTACAAACCAATGAAAGAAACTTTCCTAAATCTAAAATTCCTAAAATAAAACTAAAGTTGCTGCAAAACTAAAACATAAGTTAGAACTTCCAAAAATAAAAACTAAAATTAGAAACTAACTAAACTAAACAATGTTAGAAACAAAATAAACAAAAGTTAAAAACTTTCCTAAGTTAGAATTTCCAAAACTAGTAAACTTTCCAATTTAAAATCTTCAATTAAAATAATTTTAGAAAGATATTTAATTTTGGAAATTAACTAAAACAATCAAAAACATAAAACTAGAAACAAAATTAAAATTAGAAAGTTAGTAAAATTAGTAATGCAATGCATGCCATGAGATGCTGAAAAATTCTAAGTCTGAAAAACTAGTATGATGTTGCAAATATTATGCATGATTTGAACTATTCTAATGCATCCTAAATTTAAATTTAATAGCTGGAATTCATGCTCTACTGATGCAAGAAACCAACAAAAAAAATGGAAGTGAAAAAGGATTTAAAACGAAAAAGTTATGAATGCATGAACATGACAACTTTACAAAATTCTATGCAGAAATTCTAATTCGAGTTAATTGATTGGCAAAGTTTAAGCCTCTGGTTCACAAGGCTTCCGAAATTATCTTGATCTGAAATTTTGAAGAATGAAAGACCACATCCTAAAATTTAATATTGCCAAGTTTCAAAGAAAAATATTGTGATTTGACTGGTCTACCCACTTCGAACTTTTTGCCAAAAACTGTTTTTTTGCAGTTTGCTGAAACTGTTTTAAGTTGTGCTGTTTGTATATTAAATCCGAATTTAATCATTAGATTCAGATCTGAAGGCTTAATTTTCATCAACTTAAATTTGCACAAAATCTTATGATAAGAAAATAGATGTAATGATTCCCAATCCAACCATCAAACTATGCAAAAACAAAACTTAAAATCCATGTGAATGTAACAAGAAAAATAACAAAAGTGCAGAAAATAACATAAAATTGCAGGACGTCAAAGGCGGTATAACTGAAGTTAAAGGCGGTAAACAATAGAAGTTAAAGGCGGTAATAACAAGAAGTCAAAGGCGGTATATTCACTCAAATTCTCCCTTAGTCTAGGCCTAATAATTTCTTAAAGTATGCTCTTTATTTGGGTCGTCAATCCAAACAAGAAAAAACACAAATCAAGCAATCATACAACCATAAGAATAAGAAGAATAAAAAGATGAATATTATTGAACTAGTATGACAATCCTTTACATAAGATGAAAAAAAAATTAAACCAAAAGATTATACATACTATGATGGAAAAGAATTCCTCCTTCTAGTTGATCTTCAAGATTGGTGGTGTGGCTTTAGGGCTAAGCCTCCTTGATGACTTGAGATGGAGAGACAAGAGAGGGAGAGATGGAGTGTAGAAATCTAGAGGTGGGAGGTGGGTAATTCTTCCATGAAGAATATGGGAGAAGGGTACCCTATTTATACTTTTTCAAGTCCTACTCCTTCTCAAACTTTAAAATATTAAAAATAATTAAAAAATGAAAGAAAAAAAGGGCTCCAACCAATGCTTTGGACGTGCAATATCCTTGGGGATTTTTTTCTTTTTATTTTTCTCTTTTTTCCTTGCTTGCTTTGCTATAAGTCCCTCTTGGATGCTTCTTTCCTTCTTTGTCATTGCCACCTTTCATTGAGATCTTTTGAGAGATAAAATAGGGATAAGAATCCTCTCTTAGAATCAAACTTGGCCCACATGAGGTGTAGAACTTCCCCTTTTATTTCTTTGCATCGTCAACTTTCCTTTTTTGGAAAGTTCTCCTTGTTGGCTTTTAACTTGAAGAGATCTTTGAAGATAACCCTCTTGATTTTTTTTTCTTTTCTTTTTCAACCAAAATCTGATCCAAAATCTCTTTTGGACGTGGAATAGCTTGCTTGGATATTTTTTTGCATTTTTTTTCAATTAAATCTTCTCCTTCTCAAAAAAGAACTCCTATGTGGCTTTCCTTGTCTATCTTTGATGATATATTCTTCAAATTCTCTTTAAAATCTCTTGAAAATGTGCAACAAATAAATGGACCCCATCTTGGATGTTTTACAAGTGTGCCCCACACGTGTGCATGTGTGTGTGGGACCATGAAGCCGACTTTTTGTAATTTTCTTCCAATTTCTTTTTTCTCTTCAATTCTTTTCTCCTTTCTATTGAAATCAATTCCTTGCCTCAATTCTTTACAAATGGGACCCATATAATGAATTTCCTACAAAACAAATGTGAATTCATGTGAAAAGACCATTTTACCCCTAAAACCACAAATGCATAACTGTGGGCCCATTTCTCATGAAATCATAATAAAAATATACATCATTCTTCATGATTTTATATGAATGACCTAATGATGAAGAGAATTCAATTTATTTCACGAGAAAAATTATTTTCACAAAACTTTCCAAAAATAGACTTTTCAAAAATAGCAGGTTTCATAAATTTATGCAAAAAGTATGATTTTTAAGCAATTTATGCAGAAAAATATAAAAATGAATTTAAAATGAATTAACCCATGATATCACACTAAATGAGGCTCTTTTAAGTTAATAAGTCCTTAAAATGGGTCAAAATGTGTATGAAAATATGTATTTTTAAAGACTCATCAGGGATTCATTCGAAGATTGAATTTCCGTAATCTCTCAAAGACAGTGCGAAGATCGACGAGATGATCTGATTTATGCTTGCTCTTGACTGCCAAATCATCAACATAACATTCAATAGATTTATGTTGTAAGTCCTTGAATATTTTCATCATTGCTCTTTGGTACGTGGCTCCAGCATTTTTGAGACCAAATGGCATGACAATATAGCAGTATATGCCGAGTGGAGTTCTAAAGGAAGTGTGTTTCTCATCCTCTTTGAACATTTTGATCTGATTATACCCCGAGAAGCCATCCATGAATGACATTCTTTCGAACCCAAAAGTATTGTCAATCATTATTTCTGGTATAGGTAATGGAAAATCATCTTTGGGGCAGGCTTTATTCAGATCTCTGAAGTCAATACAGATTCTGATTTATCCATTCTTTTTAGTAACTGGGACTATATTAGCCAACCAGTCTGGGTGTTGTTCTTCACGGATGAAATTAACGCCTTTGAGTTTCTGAACTTCTGCTTCTATCTTCTCCATAATTTCAGGCTTAGTCCTCATTTGGTCCTGTTTTACAGGTTTAGCATCATCTGCTATATTTAATTTGTATACAGAGATTTCTGGATCTAGTCCCGGTATTTTTGCATAAGTCCATGCAAAGCAATCTATGAACTCTCGCAAGAATCCCACATACAAATCAAGTTCACTTCCTTTAATTTAAGAGCTTACAAAGGTAGGTCGGGGATCTTCTGGGGTTCCCAAGTTTATTTCTTGTACTTGGTCCTCAGTTGGAGAATTAGGAGGAAGTGCTTCTACATTATTATTGGAAGTTTCTAACTCTGTGAAACCTTCTGGGGTTTTAGTTGGGAGTTTTAGCCAAGGCCTGATCCCTTTCCAAGGATTTGGTTTTTTAGGCTTTTTGGTTTTTACATCAAGGGCTAAGCATTCCAAGCGGACATGTTGGGACGGGCTTATTTCCTCGTTGAGTTCAGGTGGCCAATAGTCAGTGATTTGTGATGCAGTGTCATCCTCATCACTTGCCCCCTCAGGATGCTGAAAAATAGCCCAATCAAAGGGATCTTGAAGCACAGGAATTTCATGAGAGTCATCCGAGTCATATTCTTCAGTGAAGACTACCGATCTGGTTTTAACACTTTGTTTAAATTTAGGAATGTTACTGTAAGGAACATATCCTATGCAATGACGCAGTTGCTCAATTCTGCCCCCTGTCTAGAGATCTTCTTTTATTTCTAGAATAAAGACATCCAAAGGAGCCCGTATGCCATTTGCAGTTAATCCAAGACCCATAGGTTTCTTGAGATTGTACCCCATATTTTTCATCATGTTACAGACCATGGGATTATAAATATCGAGCCGGATTTTTCCCTCATTACTGATTTTGTCAATAATATCTGGTGGAGAAGTATCTTCAGCCCGATGAAAAATAATCGGATGATTATACTGCTTAGATGAAGGTACCAAAAAGCAAGAACCTTCAAATTTATAAATATAAGAGGGAGTAGGCCACGGCATAAGTGGAAGATCATAGTCTACCATAGAATGCACAAAGGTGCTCATTTCTTTAGCGTCTTCAGAGTCCGACTCAGAATTTGCATCTCTGATCATTGAAATGACATGTATTTTACGCATTCTTCTAGACCTCCCGCGTAGCCGATAGAGTGCCACTTCAAGAGATGACACAATTCGAGACATCTCATCAAAGGTTTGAAATTCCATCGCCATGGTTAAGCTGCGGAGAGCTGGTCGAAAACCTACCCAGCACAAGTGAATCCATGCGGAGTAGTGTGGAGGATTTTCACATCTTTCAACCAAACGGAGCTATCTATCAATGTACCTATAGGCTAATTATCTTCTCTACTGTGATGTCAATATCAATTGACTAAAAGTGATGGGAGAATCAGGCTTTATAGGCGATATTCCCCTAGTAGGGGGAGGTATATCATTGCTTTCTTGATTGGAACTTGAAGTGTTAGTAGAGGATACCATGTTGGCCGAAAATGAAAACCTCTGACGTTCAGCATATTTTACTTTTGATAGCTTTGTGGATATGATTAAAGGTGGATCTGGCTTTTTGATTTCAGATTTCACCTTAATTATCAAAGGAGCTTTAATATCCACGCATTTTGCCGTAGATTTTCCTGCACATTCCAACTTTATGGGAGGATTTGATTTTTGATCGACCTTCTTTGCTGAAATAGTGAAAGGTTCTGTAGGATTATCATTCACAGGAGCATTCTTCGTATCTGAGTTGGATTTTGTAGCCTTTTATTGATACATTTCTGCGTCTGTGAAATAAACTTCCTTTCCTTTGAATGGCTTTTCCTCTGCAAAGCCTCGATGTACCTTCCCCTCATCGTCGATGTATTTAAGGCATTGATGAAGAGTAGAATGTACTATGGCATAATCATGAAGCCATCGTCTCCCCAAGAGGATGTTATAACAAGCACGAGTTTTTACTACATGCAGAGTGGCCTCCGAGACTAAGTCTCCCAACTGGAATCGAATTCGGATTTTACCAATCGGATCCTGGACTTCCCCATCATAACCTTGAATAGAAGTCTTTGTAGCAGACAGTTTGCTCACTGGAATACTGAGCTCCTGAAGGGCCGTGATTGTGATGAGATTTAGAGCTGACCTTGGATCAACTTGAACTCTTGGGACAAGCACATCTTTGATGTAGGCCGTGAAATAAAGTGGCTTCGTATGCTTCATATTGTCCAAGAGGAGGTCCTCTTTGGTGAAAGAGATAGTAGCTTTAAAAGCATTGTGAGTTAAGAGACACTCCTTGCATTGCTTTTGAGGCCTCTTGGATTTCGCCTTCAAATAGTTTTTTTCTATTTGGTGCACTTGTGCTATATGAGTATGATTCTCAGTATTCAAGGCCTATAATGCTCGTATGAAGTTGTCACGAGTCTCCTTGGACATCTGTAAGAGATCAAAAATGTGGAGTCGTGCAGGTATGTGCTTAAGGTGTTCAACAACATCATACGTGAATGGCTCTGGTGGCCTTGCATTATCATTTACTTCTGGAGAAGTTACATTTACATTGGAATTGCCTCCTGAAGGCTTTACATAAGAAGAGGAAGGAACAGAGGATTTATCATAGTTGACCCTGTAGTTACGACCAGAGCGAATGTCATCATTAAGCATGTTGCTTCGGTCAATTTCCGGTCGTGTGTCTCTTCTTATGGCATTAACTTCTTCTGGTTCGATGAAAAGCTGATTAACCTCTTCCAGGCCTATTTCCTGGTTTACAACATTAGGAATAGCCTGCGATGTTTGGGACTCTATGGCAGCATTTAAAACCACCAGGGTAGGAGCCGTTGACAGTTCCTCTTCAAAATCAGAGATATTCTCGACAATATTACCAATACTGGGGTTATTACGTCTCCTCGGTAACCCAAGTTCCCTGACTGAGTTAAAGTCAACAAACTGATTACTTAATTCAGAATTTTCATTTGAAAAGATCAACTCTGAATTAGGTGTGGAAGAAGTATCTGGCGTGGAAGGAGGAAAAACCGTCTGCTGATGTGAACTTCATCGTGCCCGACTAATGGTAGTGGATCCGGATGAACTTCTGGAGGTAGTGGAAAAGGAGGAGGATCATGCGACCAGCCACTTGAACTTGGCCTGTGTATGTCATACAAGGTCACCGATAGTGTATTTAGACCATGCTTGATATTAAGTGTACCTGTCTCGGGGTCAAAGGTTTGCTCGAAATCCTCATCTTCATCAGAAGGGTATTCATCAGCAAAATAATCATCGATCTATTGATCGTCTTCAAGATCAGAGTAATCCGACCATTGATTTTCATCATCGGAGTTAGGGGGTGTACCATCCCATGATATCCGATTGCAGCTGGATATTGCTGGTTCTTCCTCATCTTTTGGAATTGGAATGATGTAGTCGGCTAGAGTAAAATAACCTCTGGCCGATCTGGGAGGATTTTCTAAGACTAGGGCCTCGACCGCCTTGTCTTTCTTCTGCTTAAACTGTTGTTCTTGTTTCTTTTGAGCAGTTTTCTGGAGACCTGTAATTTGCCTTTTGATATTTCTTCTTTCCACAGGTGTGGGTTTGGTTTTCACTTTTTCCCATCCTTCATCATTTATTAAGTCAGAGTGAACCCACATTTCCTTCCCTAAAGAATCTTTGATAGGTATCAACTCCTGTTCATTATGTAGTGCATTGATGACCCGGAATTCGACCATTGGTGGCCTTGATGGAGCAGGTATTGCCACAGGTGCAAACTGCCCAAAGGAAATCATATTGACTGGAGCCGCATCATATTTTCGATCAAATGTTATTACTCCATTTTTCCACATCTCATTGACCTTTTCCTTTAGGATAAAACAATCTTTCAAAGGATAAGATACCATCCGATAGTATGCACAATAGTTTGGATCATTAACACGACCCGCTTGCTCTGGCTTTTTCATGGGTGGAAGCTCGAGCTTATTATTCTCCATCTATGCTTGAAAGATGACTTCAATGTCCCCGTCAAAAGGGTACTTAGTTTGCTTCCTCTTTTCATATTCTTCCTTTTTGTTTTGCTCCGTCCTACCATTCTGTGGTTTTTGAGGAGGTGGTTTAAAGGTTTGTACATTGAATATCTCCTGCTTCTTTTGAGGTTTCGGCACAGTTGGTTTTGGAGCAGAAGATGATGATGAATCCATTTTTCGGGAACTTGCTTTCTTCTGACCAATTTCTTTCAGGGTTAACTCTGCATCAGTGCCTACCTCAACCAATCTGGCCAAAGACTTAGTTTTATGACTAAATACGATAGCCTTAATCTCTGGCCGTAAATTGGTTTTGCACATTTCAATTGTCGCCTTTGGAGATGGTTGTTCTAGGCATCTATAAGACAATGCTCTCCATCTATTGATAAAGGCTTGCGCAGTTTCATTATCCCCTTGCTTTGTACTACTGAGCATAGCGAAGGTAACCGTTTGATCTTTTTCTTGAAAGTGAAGTAGAAACTTCTCTTCTGTAACTGGCCATGTAGTGAAGGAGAGTTCTGGTAATTGTTTGTACCAATCGAAAGCAACTCCTTTCAATGTACCAACAAACAGCCTTATTTTTAGTGCATCCAGTTCGGGTAAACTGCCAAGGAGCGACTTAAAATGCACTATATACTGATAAGCTGACCCTTTTCCAAGGTAAGGCTGGAAAGTCGGAAGTTTGTAATCTGGTGGAAATGGAACCAAATCAAACCCCGGAGGGTATTTAGATATAATACCCTTTTTCTTCATCCTGGTCTCCACTTTTGATTTGTTTAATATTTCCTCCACTTTTTTAAAAGTTACAGGTTTTTTAGGATCTGCGTGGAAACCAAGGATTGAGGAGTGATCACCTCCAGCTGAACCTGAGGCGATTACTTTATCTGTTAGTGTCTTGATTTGTGCTGTGAGTAGGTCAATTTTGGTGGCATTCCTCCTGATCATTGCCTGTTCTCTTCTATCAGCAAATAAGGGGTTAACGGGAGCTTCAGCTGGACTACCCAACTTGTCTGCCAAAATTTTCAACTGAACCATCAGGTGGTCAATTTTAGCTCCTTGTTGCTTGACAACATCACTAACGCCATTCTCTTGATTTTCGTCAGCATTTTCTTCGCTAACATCTTTGCCTCCACCGGCATCCTCTTCATTATCGGTCCCACTTCCTTCAGCCATAAATACGGTCTACTGACGGGGGTAAGAGGATGTAGGAAGAGTGAATTGACTATCTTCGGTGTCCAGGAGAGTTATTGAGTCCTTATCAGAACCATGATCGTCAGAGGTCCTATCTGAATGAGAGTTAGAATCAGACTCCTAGGACTGAGTCCGAGCCATACTCCAAGTGACCCTCCTGGTTGAGCCAGGTCCGACCATACATGAGGAGGTTAGGTTTGGCTCATCTTCTTTAATCACCCATTTTTGAGTGATTTTATGCTGTGACTACTTCCGAGCATGCCTTTTAGAGCGAGCCAAAGCCCTCTTTTTTATTTGCTGGGCCAATCTGGTTGCTAGAGTTTGATCTCTGAATCTAGCAACTAATGGCCTAGAAGTGCTAACAACTTGCTCCTAATCCATATGGTCGGAAGTAGGAAGTGAAAGGATGTTAACAACATTTCCTTCAATTTTCTTCTTCTGTTCCTTATTTTGTTGAAGCAAAATTTTAAATTGAACGAGATCGGTCGAATTTTCGATGACCAATCGTTCAACATATCTCTTGTTTTGAGCGCCATATGACGGGCGCTGGGTTGAAAGTGATGGTGATGGTGCCACAATAACAGAAGGTAAGCGCCTCCTGCCAAACCTCCGTCCCTCCTTCTGGGTCAAAGGGTAAAAGATATTCTTTTCAAGTGGGGCCAAGGGTTTCTCCTCAGCTTTCCTGGACTTCTGCATACGTGGCTGTGGTGACCACATACGGCAATTTGGAATAACAACATCCTTTTAACCCTTTTCACGGGCTAGGGCTTGCTCGTGAGTGATTTGCTTTTTGAGATGCACCCTTTGTTTAGGATGCACAAATGAGGACTTAGCAGTCTGCAAGGCCTCCTGCTGTGAACCAACGGGTATCTCTATTTTGTGGTTCGTAAACCGAACTTGCCTTGCCCGCAGTCGAGGCTTGGTGATACGAAGATTACTGCCTTCCGACCTCACTTTGTGTTGTGGGTCATGGTGACCTTTGTGGAAGACTCCAAAGGGGTTCTAGGCATATTTGGAGACCCAAGTTTGAGGAGTCTTTGCCTTCTTGATGGGCTTCAGGGTTTCTGATGACTCCTTGTAGGCTGAGGTCATGTAGCTTAAAGGAATAGAAAGCCTCTGAAAGACCGAGACCCTTGATGCAGGAGCATTGGTGCTCATTAGGCCCCTTTTGGGTGCCCTTGTGGTCTGAGCCATGGAGATTTTGAACAATCTTTCCTTAGCTTCATCGAAAGTGATGATCAAAGAACCCATACTGTTTCCTGCAAAAAGTTAGCCGATAGGACTATATTAGTCGTATAACCAACATGGCTGCCTCTTGGGCTAGCTGGAATGATTTATAGATGCCATCTAGACCAACATGGTTTTGAACCAGAATGGTTAGATATAGGCATAAATTTCATCTCATTATGCTATGCTGACTATCCCTGCTGTCAGAATTTTTGCAGCATTTCGGGTTTATCGAGTCAGGCTTAAAAGCATGCTAAACTGACTAGACCTGGCTACCAAAATTTCAGCAGCATTTCAGGACTATCTGTGTCAGACTTATAAGCAAGAGAGGGTTGGATCAATCAAAGGGATAGGGCCCACAGGATCAAGCCTGCACCACTATCACAATGACCACACAAGATCCATCAGTAGTTGACGCCGAACAATGCATAATTACAATGTCGTTGGTCTTATCACTGATTTAATAAACATTTTATATGGGTCAGAAGCCCTGTGAACTGAATCATCACTCTTCTAAAGTGAAAAGGGTGATGATTTGGTCCATGCACATCAATGTGCGAATTCATTCAATCAAGTTATGCACATCAAGGTGCAAATTCTTCCAATTAAATGGCAAGTGTATGCACATCAAGGTGCCCAATGCCTTCATTTGTATGAACAATATGCACTTCAAGGTGCAAAAGTCATTTAATGATATTTTCAAACCCATTACAGACATCAAAGGTCTTGTATGGGTATAATTGAAGGTTAAATAAGCCTTTGTCATCATAAAAAATAGGTAAGTGACCGTGTGCCCCGGTCACAGGCTTTTAGCAGCAGTTTTCAGTGAAACAGCAGCACTTTCAGTGCAACAGCAGCAGTTACAGTGCAACAGCGGCACTTTCAGTGCAACAGCAGCAGTTACAGCGCAATAGCAGCAGTTTCCAGCATAACAGCAGCACTTTCAATTCAACAGCAGCAGTTACAGTGCAACAGCGGCACTTTCAGTGCAACAGCAGCAGTTACAGCGCAATAGCAGCAGTTTCCAGCACAACAGCAGCACTTTCAGTGCAACAGCGGCACTTTCAGTGCAGCAGCAGCAGTTACAGCGCAATAGCAGCACTTTCAGTGCAACAGCAGCAGTTACAGTGCAACAGCGGCACTTTCAGTGCAGCAGCAGCAGTTACAGCGCAATAGCAGCAGTTTTCAGCACAACAGCGGCAGTTACAGTGCAACAGCGGCAGTTTTCAGTGCAATAGCAGCACTTTTCAGCAATTTTCAGCACTTTCATGCATTTTTTCACCAAATTTGATCACAAATTAGGGCAAATAATTTCCCACAGATGGCACCAATCTTTTGATCGCGCTTAAAAATGACGTGGAAATGAATTACGAAATCAAGATCCAACATTCACGCACCTCAAGCGTTAAGAAGAATGAAAAATAATTACAATTCATCATTAATTTCCCTTTGTTTACATGGGTTCAAGTGCCCTGACCGCGGGGATGCAGTTATTTACATGCATTTTGAAAATTTACAACCCCTCCCTCAAGTCTTAGATGTGATCTTAATTTGGAAATTACAAAAAAATCTACATAAAGTGGAAAAAATGTGAAAAAGAGGAAAAAATGGGGGGTGACCATGACCCGCGGTCACTGCCCCATTTCAGTGACCCTGACTCACCCACGGTCACCAGGGCCTTCTAGTGACCGTGACTCACCCACGGTCACTGGGGCCTTCCAATGACCGTGGGTCACGGTCACTGGTAGACGGTGGCTGTGAAGCCACTATTTGCCTCCGTTTTTTATGTTGTTCACGATGGTTCTTTCTTAAAACTTCTTTCAAGTGTTAGAACTCCATTTTCATGACTTTAGAGTGGTGGACAACCATCAAGAAAATCACATTTAACCATGGAATCAATCGAAACCTCTGTAACTCATCATTCGTGCTTACGGACTGTGTTTTTGTTTCAAGTCTGAAATGGGCAAATATGAAGCTGGAGTTGTGTCATCTTGAACCTATCATTTTCAAGGAACAAAATGAGGCCTAGAGAGACTTCTTTCACAACTCTTGCGATGGCTAAGAGGCCCTATGAATAAGAGAAACAGAGGTGACAATGTCATCCTCTCAGAAATTGCCAACGTATGAACATAGCATGAACTTTGGCCATTCCACTTCCTTCTCTTCTTATGAATTTTCTTCCTCACCTTCAAAATTGAGAAAAGACGGTGGGAATGGTCATGGAAGTGCTGCTAGAGTTTGCTTCTTTGTTGCTTTAAGTGCTTCTTTCTTTGATTTCTTCTCTTTTATTCTTTGTGTATGTGTTCCTCCTTTTTTCCTTCAAAATTTGAAGCTTTTATAGACTCCCAATCAGTTTTGTGCAGTTTTGGGGAGTTAATAGCAGTTGTAGGGAGTTGGATTTCGAAGAGGTGTGGAGGGAAACTGCCCAAAATCATGGGAAACATCTTTTGAAGGTCTGTGACCGCAGGCTGAGTCACGGAAGAGGCCTAATTTCGGGTTTTCGCGTATGTGGCCCATTTTCATCTGTTTTGGGCTCAAACGAAGTCCAATTGCCACAAAACTTTGAGGGATGCTTCTTGACACTATTTTATGCATGTCATAAAAATTTGAGCCCATTTTGACTTCAGGAAGTTGGTCAACTTTTTCATTAATTGGGCCTTGGTTACAAATAAGGCCCACTTTTGGAACATTGCATATGCGGTCTATTTTCCATTGTTTGAGGCCTGAATGATGTTCAATCATCACAAAACTTGGAGAGATGTTGCTTGACACTATTTTAAGTGTTTCATAGAAGTTTCAGCTCTGTTTGATCACCTGAACATGGTCAACTCCTTTTGTTTGTGGGCCCCAGTCACTCCCAAGGCCCATTCTTGAACTTTTGCATATGTGGCTTGTTTCCATCTGTTGGGGGCCCAAACGGTATCCAATCGCCACAAAAATTGGAGGAATGCTTCTTGACACTATTTTGAGTTGTCACAGAAGTTTCAGCTCTGTTTGACTACCTGAACTTGGTCAACTCCTTTTGTTTGCGGGCCCCAGTCACTCCCAAGGCCCATTCTTGAACTTTTGCATATGTGGCTTGTTTCCGCTTGTTCAGGACCCAAACGGTGTCCAATTGCCACGAAACTTGGAGGAATGTTTCTTGACACTATTTTTGAGTGTGTCACAGAAGTTTCAGCTATGTTTGACCACCTGAACTTCGTCAACTCTTCAGTTGACCTTTTTATGACAGTGAGCCCTTGTTTCAGTTGTTTGAAGCCCAAATGACCTCGGTTTGATTTAAAACTTGGAGGGACTGACGTCAAGAACATCTTGGAGTATTCATCCAAATTTCTTGCAGTTTGGATCTGACGAAGTAGGATTTCGAACAGTGGCCTATTCATTGCATGCGTTAGGTCACTATTCACTCCGCATTGAGATAGTTAGCATGTTTTCTATCCGAACAGCCTCCACTTGACTCGAAACTTTGGGAGAATAACTTGGGGCATTCTTTGAGCATTCATCTTTATCTGCTTTGGCTTGCTGGAAGTAAGATCTTAGCTGGTGACCCCCAAATTCGGGATTACTGTCCTCTAAGCTGACATGTAATGAAATTTAGACCAAACGAAGTCTTTTCGACTTGAAAATTTGCAAAGTATCTTTTGAGCATGACTGAAGCTTTGTACCCAAATTTCATCAATTTTGGACATCCGGAAGCAGGACTTTGGTCAATGACCCCCTGGCTTGAGGGGGACTGACCTCAGGCTGACATGCTTATGGCTTTTGAGTTTGATGATGTATGTTCAACCCGAAATTTGAACTTCCTCTGAGAGTTCCAGCTACCTTGATCTTCATGGGATATCACTCTACACAGGGATCCATAGAGCATAGCATATCATCACTTCGACATGTAGGAATGCCGGTTCTCATAGTGATTCCCCAGGATCTGCAAATAACCTCTGTAGCCTAAATTAAGCTGAGATGAGGTGTCTTCGCTGCAGTATTTGCAATTTTTATAGGTCAACACAAGCATAACAAAATTATTCCATATGCCTATTTTAGCATATCTTCCTTTTCGTCTTTTGATATTATCGTGGGAAGAGCATTTTTTCCCTTCAATGCTTTTCACAGCCCCTTTTGAACTAACAAAGCATTCATCTTCATGCGTAACATGTTGAAGTCATTCATGCCGTTGAATTTTTTAACTTCAAAATTTTCTTTGATTCTTATAAAATTTGTCAACCACACTGTAGGTCCCGTCACCACAAGCATACTGGAAGAAATGAATCTGAAATCTAAGTCTGGATGGCTCCGATATCACAAAAATAAGTTTCTATGCTCTAATCAGTTAAACCTCCTCGTTGACCTGCAAACAACCAATCTCCCTTTTCGAATGAGTAGATTTTCCGTAGCTACCAACGGATTTCCGATCAGACACCAAATGATCAAGATATTGCATAAATACTTCTCAGCCATATAACCCAGTCAAATTACCTTTGACTGTACCTACTGACGTCAGCACTGCGGGCCTCCTGGCTCTGCACACGGATCAAGTTAACCCAACCTGACCTGACCTCGAACTTGTGTTGCTTCCTTGGCTTCACTATTAACAAGTTAGGTCAACTCAGCTTGACCTCAACCCGACCTAGCCTGGAAAAAAAAAACAAGTTTCTTTTACTGGTTTAGGTTTTCTACAACTAGAACCTGCATTTCTTTCACTTTTGGTTTTTGCTACCAGAAAATGTGCTTGTTCTCCTTTGGCAGTGACGATGGAGTGTGGCGACCAGCGGCGGCGGTGAGACTGGTTTGGTGATGGCGAGCATGGACGGTGGGAACAGCGAGCGACGCAGGGAAAAACTCGTGGTTCTACAAACACAAAAAAACAGTACCTATTTTAATTTTTATTTTAAACCTCCTTTTCCACTTATCACTCTTTAAGGAAACAATTCAATCCCTATAGACCACGTGACCTGGGAAGTTCTCTCCTCTTACCTTTATTTCAAACGAAACAAACAAACCATGCACAGTAAGTTTGTGACACATGAATGATATGTGCTCACTCTATGCTCATCTTCTTCCGCAATTGAAACAAAGGTAACTGAGAACCAAATCCAAGTTTCTGTAGATTAGAGAAACTTCTATAAGTCCTCAATCAAGGTCTAATCCAATCTTCTTCTCCTTTCTGCTATGACTGTGGCCAACCAAGAAATCTAAATCGACTTCTCCTGTTATTTGTAACAAAGAAGACAACCCCATTTTCACAGTGTAGAAATTCAGATCACCAATGTAACCTGATCCATCGATCACACCCAGCACAACCCAGGGTCTGATACCACTTATTGAGCAGATGTGGAAGCGCGTAACCTATGATCAACAATTAAGCTACACACAAGAAGAGAGACAAGCACATAAGAGTATACATAAGACATTGATGTAGTTCGACAATATGCCTACATCCACGACTAAAAGAGAACTCCATGATTTTACTGCACTCTTCTGTTTAGGTCTAGAGTTACAGCTTACATCATGTGTGTATATGAATGTAACTTTCTCTTTCTTAGCCCCTAAGAAAGCTCAGTACAAATACTAAAATTCCCTTGACCTAAAGTCGGGTCCAAGACTAACTCTATGGACCAGTCTGGTGAACCTAGAATATAAGACATAAATCCAATAACTTCCTTGTAATCATGCAGATCAGCTGAAATATTTTTTCTTTATTTAATCTGAACTAATTATAGTTGATTAGCTGATTAAGGGAATTGTTGTATGCATGAGTTCTCCAGGTATGGCTTTAGGAGGGAAAAGTCGTATTAGACAAGTGAGAGTGCTTATTCATTTCACAAACGAATTTTGAGCTGAAAAATGTGACATTCTTCGGCAAGAGTATGATGATAACAACTAAAGATGAAAATAAATTTATATCGTCACCAAGGTGGTGGCTCGGTTAGTTTAAGCCATGGGTTTGCTTTCGAAACTCTAGAGTTCAATTCCACCCCACCCCCCCAATTACGTTATCCGGGTAATATGTGAGTGGCTATGTCCCCCTCCCCTCCCCCCCAATGAATAGTCCTTGCTCATAAGAATTGTGTAACCCCCAGGCCATAAGCCAAAGGTATGAAGACAGGGCTGGTGATGGATACCTTGGTCATAAAAGGAAAAAAAATGCATATCTACCAAAAAATCAATTTCATAAGACATTTTTTTAGTAACATTAGTTAAGATAATCATAAAACAGCACATGACTTCATTTAGACCATCAATTTTCAATAACTTTTTATTAAACACCCCATCAAGCGGCAGCAGAGTTGAACAAACCTAAAAATTTGTTGCACCAAAAAAAGAAAAGAAAAGAAAAAGGTCTCTTATTTATTTGACATTGTTAGCTAGTCTTATACAAGAGCTAAGGACGAACAAAAACAAAATATTTCTTATTCATTTGACATTGCAAGCCAGTCATATACAAAAGCTCAGGACATCCCAAAAAAAGATGTCTCTTATTCATTTGACACTGTTTGATAGCCATTACAAGAGCTGAGGGCTTAGTTGTGAAGCATTGGTCATTTTCATTATATATAACTGTCTTCATCAATGCCTTGGATCAATGGCAGTCTGATTACTTATCAAATAAACTAATTCAAGAATCACCTTTTATTCTAGTGGTAAGAGGTGCTAGCTATTCGTTGTCTGATCAGGGTTCAAACCCAATCAAACACCTTTCCTCACTGGAGGACATGGTAGCAACTAATAAGCGACAACAAAATTAATGAACCAAGTGACGAAAGTCCTTTGAAAATGCTGGAACAAAATACTATTTTTTAAGGAAATTGGTTGACCAGTTAAGTGTAAAAAATTTCTTTTAAAATTATTGTGAATGCCAGGGTATGACGTCAACCTGAACCAAATAGATTGAATGAGGATTTTATTGTTGAACACTTAACTCCCATTGGCAGTCAAATAAATTATTGAACGGATGGCAACGATTTCATGATTCTGACAATATTTTTATTTTGCAACTGTTAAAGTTAAATCTAGGTAAATTCTATGATGAAGTATTCCCACTCATAAAAAGTTTAATACGTATACCGTGTTTGGTTGATAATGCATACCACATTTGGTTCCCTACAACCCCCATGCAACAATTAGAATAAATAATTTGCTTGTTCTTATTTTCTAACTTTCTTCTTGTTATTTTGGGACAAGTGATTGATTTGCTTGTTTGATTTTTTCCTATTGGATGTTCAAATGATCACTGTAGAAAGGAAGAGGGGAAGAAAGAAAGAGAAAGTATGATATGGACCTAAACAATAAGCCAAAAAGTACAAATATTGATCAAACATGTTAAATGTAGCCCACGTTCTGAGCGGCTCTCACTCTGATGCTAAATAGTCTTTTTTTACCTCTTGAGATTGCACTCTCCGTGAGTCCTACTGGGCACTAGACAGTATTTTTCATCACTTTACTCGTGTATCACTTCAGCCAGAGATGTGGCACTTCAAACATGGACGTGGAGATTGGGTCTATGGACCTGATCAATATTGCCAAAAGCTGCATGGACTTATAGCCAGGACACGTCAAAACGTCAAACCAAGTCTGACAAGTTACAACATTCGGACCGCAACTACGGGGTGGGGAATATTGTTTTTAGGGTTCGGTGGTCGGATGGTCAGAGAAAGAGAAAGGGCTCTCTTCTCCCTGCATCGCTCTTCTGCATTGCTTCCTCTCTAACTATTTGGTGTCCCCTTCTTTGAATCGAAGATGGGGAAGAAGCTTGTAATGTTACCGGTCGAGCAAGTTGACATTTCAGCCGTCAAGTATCAGCGCCAGGCAATCCATGGTAAGTTTACAGTTCCCTTGTTTTTCGCGCTTTAGGAAAGCATCTCTTTAAGAGGATACACCGAATGAATGCTCGCGCATGATTGATGTTAGTTATTTTTTGCAGCTCCGCATCTGACAGGATTGGCGTTGAAGATTTTTGTTTGGTTGATTGAGATACCGTTCCTGGGTTCTTTGATTATGTCATTCTTGAAGTGGCAGAATAGGCTTACCCAGGTTCGAGTTTTAATGCCAATGTTTTTGGACCTCAGTCCCTGGCAGTTCAGATAACAACAATGTCATTCATCATATGTGATTGAACTGAATTGAATTGAAGTATGTGATTTTGCACTGCAGATGTTGCGGGAAACTGTCATTCCTGAAGTACCTATGTATAAACCCGAGTTTCCACCTCAAGGTTCGGTTGTTTACTGATTTAACTACAAACTTCGTTTTCCCTCTCCAGGAACTCAAAGTGGAACTCATGAAGGGATTCCATATGGAAGAGAGGAATTGTTATAAAATTAGGCATCTACAAAATGGAACTAGTGCTATTAAGTATAGAGTCACCTCCTTAATCCTTAGCAGATGAGTCAATGCTATTAACATAATCATGGTGAATTTTAGAGCCGGAACCTGGGGTTATCGCCATGGACGAAGACAGTACACCAGTTGACCGTGTCGAATCGGCCGTAAAATGCCTCCCACCTTATGATCCGGCTCGTCACTGGAGCAATGACTCTCCTGGTTCATTCTTGTACTGGACAATAGGTGACTACGCACATGCTTACCGGTCCGGGCATGTAACCCCATTGATGGTTAGTCATTGTGATTTCATAATTTGTGCCACTGTTTCTCTTTGTTAGTTAAATTCGGATCAACATATCATATCATCTTTCAATGCATAGGTTGCAGAGCATGTCATTTCGGCGGTGGAGGAGTCCAACAATGAGGAGCCGCCTATGCCCTTTTTTATCTCCTTTAATGCCGAGGAGGTTAGGAAGCAAGCTATGGCTTCTACAAGAAGGTTTGAGGAAGGTATTGGTCTTGTGTATGTGCACACATGCTTATAATGTGTTGGAAATTCGGTAATCTGTTAATCACATATGGGTTTACATTGGCTGAGATTTGCTTCCTATATTGGAATGACGAGTGCAGGAAGCCCCTTATGTGTCTTAGACGGTATTTTCATGGCCATCAAGGATGATATAGACTGCGTACCTCATCAGACCAGGGGTAATAACTCACGAGAACTTTTCCTTTGTTATTCAGCATATCAGTTTATCACAGCTGAGGAATGTTTGATGTCAGGTGCAACGACATGGCTTCACAAGAGCCGACCAGTCAATGAAGATGCCATTTGTGTTTCAAGATTGCGAAGCTGTGGTGTTATTTTCGTCGGCAAGGCAAACATGCATGAGTTGGGGCTAGGAACAACTGGAAACAATCCAAATTATGGGCAAGTAATATGCCATTTTAGACCCCACTTAAATAGTAACTGACAAAGCGACCGATCCATTATCTTGAAGACGCATTGAGGGTCGTTGCTGATATGCCCTAAGAAATTTAATCTGGATTCAAGCACAGAGGACAGTATTGAACAAGAAAATACAATAAATTAAAGATGTTCCTTGATTTACATATCAATATTGATGTGCACAAGGCAGTCATCACATCTTGGACAATCTCTCAGGAGTGATAGAGATCCAAGGCTCTCGTTCAGTTGTTTTCATGTTGGAAAAGCTTCACATCCTCAAAAAGAATAGTTGGAGGTTGAGCTAGCAGCGGCATATAACCAAAAGCAATAAAAGTTTGGATTTAGGTTGGGTTAGTCTTGGTGTGTCCCGAATAATGGTGCGCTCACTCTTTCAACCAATGAAATGTAGAATGTTAGAGCCTGAGGTTTGAAGAGGACTACATTGTATAATATACCTCTAGTGTATTAATGATGTAATTAAATTTCTTCATGTCAATCAGGGGATTCAAATCGTTCTAATTAGGGAAGGTTAGTTGCAATGATTATTCGAATTAAAATCCTGTAAATCATATAAAAGTGTATGAAGGTGTGACTGATCTCAAGAAAGGCACCGAATTCAATCCAAGATTTTTCATTCTTCTTTTTATGGTGTTGATTAAATCTTGTGTAGCCGGGGATAGATCAGATATAGAAGGATGGGGTTCAGCAAGAATTCCTCATGTGCTTTTCCTGAATATTTTTTGGAGTCTCGGCTAGTGAAAGGCAATAGAGCAATGATGAAGATGTCATTCAGAACAATTTTTTATTCATATTACATTTTGGATTGTAGATATGATTGGAAGAACTTTGATTTCTAGGGCCTTCTTCACATATATTGTCAAAGTCAACTCATTCTTCATTTTGGATAAGAGAGATGAACCCATTCTTGCATAATGAACAAGGAACACGAATGAATTTTTGGAAAGTACAAAATTAGAAAAGCAAGGCCTAAGTAATGTGGACTTTAAGTTCTATTGCCTCATATTATTCAGCTCTTTCTCGTATGGTTAGATTCTTGTGTCTGGGATATTAAATAGTTAGAAAGTACATTGTAAGTCCTAAGTTTGATGGTTCTAATTATTTTTATGGTACCACCACCAATAGCTACGTTGTTTAATTTTGACACTTATTGGTGGAAGTCACTCTAATTTTTCTATGTCCCTGGTTTTAATTAAGTATTTAGAACAGAAAAATTGACGACTTCATTCTTTTATTTATTTTCTAATGCCTCCATATGTTAAGATTTGAATTGTTAAGTCTTTGACCAATGGATTCCTTTTATTAGTTAATAGAGTGAAAATATGTGAATTTAGCACTGGAGTCATCACGCAGACCAAAAACAAAAAATTAAAATTAAAAGACAAAGAAACCTATTTCCTAATCCACATGTAACTTATATTTCTGTTTTAACAATTTTAACAGGAGATACTATCTGTTGATATATATGCATCATGAGTCATGACTTCTTTTTAATGTATTTTTTGTTACAGAACAACAAGAAACCCACACTCTGTTAAAAGGTATGCTGGTGGTTCCTCCTCAGGTCCTGCAGCAATTGTTGCTTCTGGACTATGCCCAGCTGCTCTAGGAACAGATGGTGGAGGTTTGTACAACATGACCATTAAATTTATTTACAAGAACCCATGTCACAATATATGATCCTAATGCAAATTTTATGTGAAAGTCAGGTTCTATTCGAATCCCATCTTCTCTTTGTGGTGTTGTGGGCTTGAAAACTACATATGGTCGAACAGATATGACAGGGTAATCCATTTGAACTTTCATAGGATTTGCTTGTGGGAGATGAGAGTCATGTCATAACAATTTTCAGGGCTTGTAACAGTTTAGGCTGTTCTCTTTCAGGTCAGTGTCTGATTGTGGAACTGTTTCAGTTGTTGCACCAATTGCTGCCACAGTTGAGGATACAATCCTTGTGTAACTTTCTCTTCCCTTTTTTTATTTTTTCATCTTTTGAATATTAACTACTGATCAGTTGAAAAAGAGCAGAAGCAGAGTTCATACAGCAAATATTTGTATCTTGTGTTTGAATGGAGCAAAGGATGTTTTTATTTGCTGCTCCATTGCTATCTTAATTTGGAGTCATGTTTTTTTCAGTTTTGGGTATTCAATGAGTGAAGCTGGGTTTGGTTAAACATCTGTTAGAGAGGTGGTGCCATAGTTGCATCTCCATGAGCAGATTCTCTTTCTTTGGAGCTGTTCATTTGTTGCTGTCTTGTGGTTGATTTCTATGGAGAGCTGTTAATTAAATTAGGCAACCTCTTCAAACCAATTTAGAGGAATTTCAATTTTTAATTAAAGCTCTAGTCTATGGAGACTCAGGACAGTTATTCTGTGCCTCTTGAATTTGGTTTTCTTCTAGTCTAATTGCCTCATGTATTATGCATTCATTTTGCTTTGTTAATATATTAAGCCAATATCATTTTTTAAAAAATAAAAAGGCTGCAATTGCAAAAGTCTTGCTTTTGTTATTGTATCCAAGAGCCAGGCGTTGTCGCCACCTTAAAAGCATGTTTACTGCAGATGTAGCTTGTTCCAGTTGCAGCTTGCCAACTCAGCGAGTCAAGTGACTTGTCCTGGTTGACTTGCCTTCTTAAGCTGACAAATCAAGAGCCAGGCGTTGCCTCCCTAGTTGACCTGTAGAACTTGGCAATGGCAAGCAAGACTAGAGCTGAGTTGCATTTATTTGCTAATCATTTTGGAGCCAGCCAGCCATCTCATGTCACTCAGACGAGTTGGAAAGTATTTTAAATTGTGGAAAATAGCGAATTGCTGCAAGTATGGACACACATCCTGACTATGAGAAATACCACATCTCAATCACAGGTGACAGAAGCATTGCATGTTTCTTTGTTATACTTTGAAATATATATAAAAAACTTACATCCATCGCTGATTTTGAACTGTCTAATGACCGATGGTTCAACTGTCGAAGATGAAGCCTCAAGATTTCATAATCATGTCGACCATGGATTCAATATAACTATTCTTCCAGCACCAGAAGAAAGAAAAATCAATCAAATTATTTTTCAGTATTACTTGTCTCTACAGATAAAGGAAAATATGAATAGATAGTTCTACTGGATCTCCCCTAGCTTGCATTCCAAGCTTATAACATACCTGGACAGATTCTTTTCTCTTAAAATTTAGGAATTGAAACCAAATTACTCTATAACTCAACATTCTAAAACGAAAAAAAAACCCCAAATCTATTGAAATGTTAACAAGATAAATCAATGTAAATCTATATATACTATGATTCTTTCCTTTTAGATTTTGTAAGAGGGTCCCACATAGCACGCAAGTAGATGGCTTCCAAGTCCCACTTCACCTAGTACATATTTGGTATGTGTTGAATCACACACTTAAATGAATGTACCATTTGCAAATTACAGGTGTGGGCC
Source organism: Sextonia rubra (assembly GCA_037013555.1). Taxonomy (NCBI): domain Eukaryota; kingdom Viridiplantae; phylum Streptophyta; class Magnoliopsida; order Laurales; family Lauraceae; genus Sextonia; species Sextonia rubra. The sequence continues at coordinate 10,499,089 of JASUAD010000001.1, read as the reverse complement.
ATGGGCCTGGTACATGAGTGGGCTTTTTGGCCAATGGAGCTAGGCCATACATCCAAGCTTGGGTTGGATTTGGCCTTTAATCTGTTGGCCTATTTTCTGGCTGGCCCCCTTGCTTCATCACTACACAGTACATATGAGGTCATGGTATAAATTTTGAATACCAATGGAGTCAACATGTCGAAAAAGAGTAGATATTAACTTAAAAAATTTATTTTTGTCCCATCTCCACCATCAATATATTATTTTATTGAAATTTTCATAGGAAAAAATTTCTAGATTTTACTACTATCTTCATACATTTTGTTAAGTTTTTGGAGTAGCGCAGGGGAAGAAGATTAGCTAATGGGCTAATCTTTAAGCCAAAAGGCTTAGGGGTAGATTGTCTAGGTGCCTCACCAAAGACAAACAAACTCTCTCAACTGAGAACCAACTCAAAATCTTTATTCAATATTAAATTCTATATCTCATGAAGAGATTACATCGTTATTTATAACTAAGACATTATCTAGGAAAGGAAACAACTAATTCTAAAAAAATTAGAAATCCTAAATCAAACATGACTGGACTTGTCAAATATTAATAAAGCAACTAAAGCAACTACTAATAATATAATCTACTTCTAGTCTACTGGGTTTTGGGCCTGCGGGTATAGACTTTCAAACGGGGCTCATTAGTATGGCCTACATCAGTTTTGAAAACTTTAGTAATCAAAATTAAAATTTTCCTGGACTCCACAAGTCTTTAAATTGACTCCACTCCTTAGCCTGGCATGTCAAGTTAGAGTCCATGTATGGCAAGGTATGGTTCCAGGATTTAGTTCTTTCTTTTTTTTTTATTTTATAAATCTTTATAGAATCAATATTTAGGATGCAATCCTAAGAAGTTGGGTAGAGTAAATACCTCCTCAGACAACAACTCCAATTTCTGCTGACATCCTGCTCATATCAAGCTGAACATGGAATTCTAAAAACTAGCTGATTGTAACTGACACAGGCAGCCTGCAGTAGGCTCTAATTCGAGGTCAAAGGAACTCCTAAGAAAACAGGCCTAAAATGTTATTGTTTCTGATTAAAAAAGTATGACTGTGACTTGCGGTACAAATATTTCTGATTTATCAGTTCTAGTAAGATCATGATAAATTCTCACAATGTTTTACTTACCTTTGTTGATGTTTTTCCTAATCTTGTGTCAGTTCAGAATTCCCTATGTCTGCTGCTTTGACAATGCTAAGCTGTAACACGCCATTCTATTTATTGAATAGTAATCTGATGCAGGCCATACTAATGGGCCCCATCTGAAAGTCTATACTCGTAGGCCTAAGACCAATAAGGCCTAGTAGCGTAGAGTAGATCATATTATTATTAGTTTCTTTAAGTTGCTTTCTTAATTATTAGAAAGTCCACTCATATTTGGTTTAGGACTTCTTATTTAATTGGAATTAGTTATTTCCTTTATTAGATAATATCTTAGTTATAAATAAAGATGTAATCTCTTCATGAGATACAGACATTGATATTGAATAAGAATTTGAGTTTGGTTCTCAGTTGAGAGAGTTTTATTATCTTTAGTGAGGCACTAATACATTCTATCTTCAAGCCATTTGGCTTGGAGATTAGCCTGTTGGCTAATCTTCTTCTCTGCACTGCTTCATAATCACTGACTATACCACTGAGTACGAAAAGGAAAGTGAAATGGCTAGAAATAGAAACTAGGTAACCAGTGTAGCTTTTGGTGTTTATGGTTATTAACAAGGTATTAGAGCTAGGGGTCGTGTGTTTGAATCCCTAGGGATGTGTTTTTGTTCACGTATAATCATTTTGTGTGTTTCTGTCCACGTGCGGAGCCCCACACGTGAAGGGCGCTATTAGGACCCTATGATATACAATTATACATTATTCAGTTATTCACTAACAGCTTGAGCATTTGGTATTTCTAGCTATTAACATGTTCTCTATTGAGACAACTGAGGATTGATGGACTTCAGTATGTATGCATCTGCATTCAAGTACTCTTTCTTGTCAACTTAATTTTTGTCGTGTTAGTGTGCTGAGTTGTAATGTTGAACTCTTTGTTAAGTTATTTTTTTCATTGATGGCTCTTTAATGATGACCTTTCATTATTTACCTTTTATAGGCTTTTTAATCAAATTGTGCATGTGAATTGACTTGCCATTTAAAAACTACTATGGGTTGTGCAGGTATGCAGCAATCTCAGGCTCTTCTCTAGAAAATAGGATAGCAATGAAACCAGTAATATTTTTAACCTTTTCATTTGATCAAGTCATGTCCAGATTTATTTAATTTTTTTTGTTTATGATGAAGATAACTCAGATGTTAGTGATTGTTTTTGTATAACACTTATTTACATGCATGTTGATTGCCTTTATATTCTTCATTTTCTAATGTTTACTCTTTACCTGTCCGAGAGAGAGGAACACGCAGTGTTTATTATGAAACTGGTAGTCTGGTACCAAGGTACTGAAGCATCTTCATCGTTTACTCCATAGCATGTTTAACTATAGATTCATTTTGATCGCTTACAAAATGATAGTGCATGAAGTCGGCACAATGATATGGACTGCGCTTGCATGGTGTGCATCCGGGGTGACATGTTCTATCTTTTGTCCATTTATGTGCATGACAAAGGAATTTACATGTCAATGGTGGTACCAAGAGACATGTGGACTTGTGTAGTACAAGACGTTAGCTTATCACTTTGGTGCACAAGCTTTCAGGTTCCCGGTTGTCCTAGGCTCATGGCTCCAGATCTATGATATCCACATATTTCTGTTGATGCAATATATCTGTATCATATCGTTTCCACTCAGTGGAGGAAGCAGGAAATCTTCCATGTGCCACTATGTGATTTTTGCATGTGCAGCTGTGGTGAGGATGAATGGGGTTGGGACCCTATTAATCGAAGACTATCTGTATCATATCCTTTCCATTGTTCTCAGTCAAAGAGCACTTTAGAAGGTGCCTCCTCATATCCATCTTGTAACTGGGATGAATAGTTATGGAGAATTCCAGGACAGTGTAGGAAGTTCTCCCTTAGTGATTTTAATGAATATTCTTGTATTTATTGCCTTTTCTTCTATCCTTCATAACTGAGAATTTTTTGTTTTTAGCTTTAAGCTTATAATGCCACACTGTCACCCTCTCTTTCACAAAAATTTTTCTTGGTAGCCTAGCCAAGGGGGCTAGGACCCAAATGGAGAGCCTGTATACACAGGAAGAAAGCCCACTCTCGTGGAAAAGAAAGCCCGCATACGTGGGAAGAAGGGCCACAAAAGTGGGAAGGAAGCCCACATGCAGGAGGTGACATATCCAGGGTTTGAACCTTGGGCAGCCAGCTAGGAACACACACCTCTTACCACTAGGGTAGAAGGGCAGTTTTTCTTTCACACATAGTTAGTGTTCATTATTGATATTCTATCATATCTCTATCTTTATGCTGTGGGTTCTTCTACTTTTAGTGTGGCTACTTTGCTAATTAAAAGTTATATCTTGTTATCTGTTAATGGCAATACCTCAGAAACTAAATTTTGTAATAAATTTATTATAATTTAAATTTCATGTGCAGCCTCCACCCAGTATTCCATGTTTATCATCTTCCAACAGTTTGGATGTTTTACAATCATTGAAACTAGGAAAATATACTGAGGTATCTCTCTTAGTTGTTTATTTCCATGATACTATGTTTTTAAGGATTGTTTGGAGGAAATATTGTATAGGATAAAAATAGAATGTACTGATATTCTTTTTGTTCCCTACAGTGGTTCAATGATGTTTATTCAACTGATATCTCTGATAAGTGTGACGATGTTCTTAATCTGCTGAGAAAGACCTATGGATGTCAAGTGAGTCTATATTGGAAGCTTATGTTAGTTTTTAAGCGATTATGATAATGAAATGCTCATTTAGAAGTAAGAATAAAACAGAAAGATAGTTTCAGGCAACATATAAATTTGATATTGAGATCCTATCACGTGTCTGTCTTGGTTTAAGGTGACTGAGATTGTATTGCCAGAGCTTCACGAGATGCGCAATGCCCATATAGTTTCTATTGGCTCTGAAGGATTGTGCTCTTTAAATCCCTACTGTGAGGATGGGTATGCTTTCAAATTTTTTGATATTAATCAGGGAAATTATGTTCTTCTCAGCTATGTGAATTGCTATGATTTATGATTAGGAAGATCTTATCAGAAAAATTATTTCACTACTTGCTAATTTGATTCAACTTCTAGTGTCATATTATATGTTTCCTATCATAAAAAAAATCCTTATTTTCTTTCTTTTCTTTTGCCAGGAAATGCAGTGAACTGACACTTGATACTCGTACTAATTTGGCTCTTTTCCGATCATTTTCTGCGGCAGATTATGTTGCAGCTCAACGCCTTAGGTGAGGCAAGATATGTTTGTGAATATTGAAAAAGAATATTTTAAACCTATGTATAATGTGAGTTAATCATGATATTTGGCGAATATCACTCTGATTAGATATAGTTAGGACAGTTGTCAAGGGAGCTGGTTGGGCAGGCGCGGTTGGCAAAGGTTTTATTCTACTGTTTGCTTGATGAAAAGTCTGAATACAAGCACTAAACTATTTAGTAGTAATGAGGGCATACTATTTTCATTAGGATTGATTTTCTAAATTGAAGATCTTATATGTTATAGGATTGGGACATTGAGAGCAAAGAATTGTTTGAGGTAAAAACAAAGCGAAAGCTTATTGTTTAGGATACTGTATTAGATGTGGCATGTTTAAGAATGTTCAGTAAATTTAAGCACTTGCTATTTCTCAGGTGGAGTTTTCATAATAAATTTTATCAACTTACTAAACTGTATTAATGAAAATTTGTTTTTAGAAAGATTGGCAATTGTTAGTTTAACATTAAAGAGTTTCACTGTTGGATGTTTATGTAGTAAATAGTTCATTCATTCAATAGAATTGGAGAGGCTCTTTAGAAAATTCTCCTAGACGCCACATAGAGATATTGGAGAAGGCTCTTTTCTTAAAATGCCACCTAGATGTCATAGATGTGTGTATGATTGGATTCACCATTAGTGGCCCCACTTTGTAAAAACAAAAAGACGGCTTTTCTAGGGTGGTCATTTTGGAGAATATGTAATACACATTTCTACGTATATGTATCACAATTTGCGACTCCATTCATCCTCTTTAGAAATCACACAATTGATATGTTCTTATAAAAAACTTCCCAGATTATCTTGATACGAATGATGTCGAACTATTGCATTTTCCATTTTCTAATTTGTCTGTGATGACTGTAGGAGAAGGATAATGTATCATCACATGGAAGCTTTCAAAAGGGTAGACATAATAGTAACACCAACAACTGGGTATGATTATCTTCATTTACTATCTTCAGTAACAAGTTCAATTTGCATCGGTTTGCTCATCCATACCACAACTAGTCGTAGTTTCGGCACTAATCATTTCATTTGTAGTATTGCACAAGCCTGCACACGCTCACATTTTGAATGCACTATTCAAGTAAGATAATGCTCTTTTTTATGACAGCATGACAGCTCCGAAAATACCTCCAAGCTCTCTTAAGTATGGGGAGTCAAATCTGCTGGTGTCAGGTTTGTTTTGTCCTTAACTTCTTGTTCTTGAAATGATTAATAGTTTATTTCTAAATCATACAAGAGAGGATGGCTATGAAATCGATTTTTACTCGCACAAGGTTTCACAAGTTTCAATTGTTTCATTTACTGAATTTTAGTGATATATACAATTTTGGCCATTTAAGTGATCATTATGTGCTAGGTCTCATTTGGGACCCCCTCTTTTCGCCATTTTTCCTCCGCCGCCGCTCATTTGGACTATTCTATTGGATTTGGTCTATCAATATATTTGACAATTGTTTTTGGGGCTGCCATACCTCCGTAATCCCAGGTCATTTCAGTCTGTGATTTGGTGAGCCAGAAATATTAAAAAATAGGCATTCCTCTTCCCCCACCTCTTTCCACAAAGATGGTCCCCACTCCCCACTCGGCTCTTGCTTATGGTGCACCAGTGTGACATTAATCAAGTCACCAACCATGTGTGTCTGTGTATACTTGGGCAATAAGGTAGATTCCACTTGAGCTCTTGCCATGATAGGGAAATGTAATGGGCAATGGTGAGATAAGGAAGAAAGCATTATATGGCCCACCTGAATGTGTACCAGTCATGAAGGGTGGGTAGGATTGAAAGACATTAATGGAGGCTAGGTCCTTGCAAGAAATAACCTCATCATGACTTTCTTTAAGATTTCAATTGAGAGCTCTCTAGTTAAGAACCAGTTAGGTGATTATATTAAGGTCCACCTCAGGGCCGGCTCGAGAAAATTTGAGGCCTAAGGCGACAATACTAAATGAGGCCTTTTTATTTTTTAAAAATGATTATAAATGTTTTATTTAAAATTTATTCTTCTTGGTTTTTGTGATGCAAAATTACTAATTAAGTTTTTTTTATTCAAGTTTTGCTAACATGTCCTTTTCAATTGATAGTATGGCTAATCCTATTAATCTTTTTTGTAACATGGTTGATCTTAAGTAGGACTTTATCAATTTTAATTTTGAAAAACTTCTTTCTGTAGAAGCAACAGTTATAGATATTGTCAATAGTATTCTATAAGCAATATATGCATTTGGAAAAGAATCTAATCTTTTTATATAATTAAGTATGTCAGTTGGAGTGTTTTCTTCAACTTGTAAAATTTCTTTTAAAACATTTAATTCTGAAAATAAATCTAAACCATCAATATCAGAAAAATTGTCATGTTTCAAGGAACATTCGAGATTAAGACATTTTTTTTTCAAACTATCAATGTCTAATGATTTTAAAATTTTAAAATTAAATAGAAAACCAAAAATATTTTCATATATTTTAAATTGTTCAAACTTACTATGAATTGAAGAAATAGCTTGATCTACTATGTATAAAAAATAATCAATTCTAAATGATTCCTCTGCAGATTGTGTTGTCTCATCATTGAAATTCTCATCAAACTGCTTTTTTCTATGAATTATACATTTTTTATGAAATATAGGTTCTATTTTCATTTCAACTACAATCTCTCCAAATGTAATCATAGCAGATGTAAATCCATTTTCTCTATATTTTTCAAAAAAAGAAATAAGACCTTTTAATTGATCTATAGCAATATCAATACGCATGTCTTTTGATTGTAAATTTTTACTAATTGAGTTAATAGCAAATAATATATCATACCAAATTGTCATGCCCAACAAAAACTCAAAACTTTCAATCTCATATGTTGTTAAACAGGTGGCTTCACTTTTAGTTTTAGGATCTTCACTAATTTTTGCTAGTTGCAACAACGCATCTCATAGTTGTGGAGCTTGGTACCTTATTGCTTTAACACTTTCAATATAACTTTCCCAACGTGTTTGTGATAATGACTTAAGATTTAAACTGGGTGCATTATCAAGTAAAATTTTCCATCGTTTTGTAGAAGAAGAAAGTAATGAATATATATGTTGTAGCACTCCAAAAAAAGATATAGCTTTAAGACAAGAGTTAGCCATATCACAAAATACTAGATTTAGATTATGGCAACCACATGGTGTGTAAAATGCTTTAGGATTTATATCTAAGAGTCTTTTTTGTACCCCTTGGTGTTTTCCTTTCATATTAGATCCATTATCATATCCTTGTCCTCATACATCATTAATATCAAGTTCAAGATTTCTTATTGCATCTATTATTGCATTAAAAAGTCCTTTTTCCAGTGGTATCATCTACTTTCAGAAATTCTAAAAAATATTCTTCTATTTTTATTGGATTTGATGAAATATCCACACATCGTAATACAAGCGACATTTGCTCTTGATGGCTTGCATTTGGAGTGCAATCAAGTATAACTGAAAAATATTTTACTTCTTTAATTTTTTTTAATAATTTTACTTTTAATTTCATTTGCTAATAAATTTATCAATTCATTTTGTATATTATGTCTAAGGTTATGATTATGAATTTCATCATGTTGAATACGTTGAATATGTTCTTTCATTATTGGATCAAATTCTACAATCATTTCAATTAGGCTTAAAAATTTTCCATTATTTTCTTGATAGATCTTTTAATTTTTTCCTCAAAATGCCAAATTATTTTTACCAAGATTCTTTACGATAGCAATAATTCTTACTAATACTTTTTTCCAATGATCTTTCTCTTTGTTAATTTGTTCTTGGATATTTTTATCAATTGTTTATTTTTTAGCAATTTTATTTCTAAATCTATCAAATTATTCATATTAGTTATGTGCTCCTTAGTTGTCTCGTGACTCTTAAGCTTAACACTAAGATTTCTCCAGTCTCTAGTACCTTCATTAATTAGTTTATTTGTATTATAATTCGAATTAAACAATTTTCAACAAAAAAAAATACTCTATCCAAATCTTTTGAATACTCTAACCATTTTTTGTCATGCTTCTCTAACCATTTTCTATCATGCTTCTCCCCATTTGGTAATTTTCGAATATAATATGTAGTAGAAAAATGTCTAGAGAATTCATCTTTGGGAAAATCTAGATGATTATCTCTAATTGGACCCTTTTCTACTAATAAATCTCTTAATTTTGTATCAATATTTGTCCATTGACTTGGATCATAAATATTTTTAGGAATATAATCAGTTGTTTGATTAATATTTTCGTGTTCTTCATCAAGAATTTGACTATCATTATGAATATTTTCATTAAGTTGTTTTTCTTCTAACTCATTTAGATTAGTTATTTGTTCATTTATTGCTATATTTTGTTTGTTACTTGTAACAAATTTATCAAGGGCTCCTTTTTGAGATTGAATTAAATCATCTATTCTTCTGTTTATATTTTAAGTTTTGAGTACCCGGATTCATATTTTTATTTGACATAGTTATATTTATAAATTATAACTAATAATAATTACAAATAAAATGAACGCTAAGTATAATAAACATACAATATGAGCTTGGAATTAAAAAGATTCTAAAAGCATAAAACAATAGAACCTGATTGAGTGATTTATCAATATTGGCCACAAAGATTATAGAGGTGTATGCCTTTTGAATTTGATGCAGCTTCTTCAATATGAAAAAAAAAAGATTTTATTTGAGTTAGTGCCTTAGTGGGTTATGATTAACATATATTATCAAAGCAATATTATGAAAATATATATCACAAAAGAACCAAAAGAAAAGGCCTATAACAATAATTTATAAAAATAGTTTCCATCAGTGTGGCCAGTCATGTTGGAGATATAGTGGGCCTTCCTTCTTAAGGATAGCTGTTGACATATCACTCAAGATCACATGATAAATCCATCAGTGTGGCTAGTCATGTTGCTTTACACATGTTTCATGTTGATCTTTAATCATTTGTTCCTGTAATTGTACACATGCTATGTCCAGTTCCAAATCTAATTCCTCATGACAAAATGCACATTGACCCATAAATTAGAAAAAAAAAAAGTCCCTTATTCTTTACACATGAATCCAAATTCTATTTCTACATTATCTTGATTTAAATAATTGAATTTGATATGCTAACAGCTAACCCTCTCCTGCAAGAGATCCAATATACACCTATCATGATTGCCCATGGATCTGCTTCCAAATCTATGGGGCTGATCACTCATCTAGTGGTCCACCTGGGCTGGGGGCCCACAACCCTGCTCATGAAAATACATCCCAGCCAAACATATAATCTTACTAAAATCAAATAAAATCCTACCAAAATCAAATAAACTTAATTAACAAAATTTAATCATATTCTTACCTCAAAAGACAAGGTTCTTCCCTTCTCTTTTTGTTCTTTTTCCTAGTTATTGCTGGAATTTTTTTGGAGGTAGAAAACACAACAAAAAGGAAGAGAAAAGAGAGAAAAGAGAGAGAGAGAGAGAGAGAGAGAGAGAGAGAGAGCGTGTAAAGCAAAGGAGAAATAACGTTTTGGAGAGAGAGAGAGAGAGAACGTGTAAAGCAAAGTAGAAGTAACGTTTTGATTTTAATGGGCTTAGCACTCAACGGTGGAATGGGTTTTTTGGAATATGAAAGGCCTAATTTTTAGGGAGAAAATAAAGGAGTTGACAGTTGTGCTGTTGGAATATGAAAGGCCTCATTTGTTTCTTTAATTAGAGATTATGGGGCCTTTTTTTTTAGAGATTTTTTTGGGGGCTCAAAGCAAGGGCTTTCCTTGCTTAATGAAAGAGCCGGCCCTGGTCCACCTATGATTTCATCTCTTTCTCTCTCTCTTTCTCTCCTCGAAGGCATGTGGTGTTCCATATTTTCATTGATTTGACTGTTATTCCATTTTGATTTTAGCAAAGAATGCCTATTTTACCTAGACATTAAAAATTGTTAAATCGAGGGTTAGGATGATCTCTCATGGGGGCCTTTTTTGCACCCTGCCATTCCAACAAGTTCTTCCAATTCCTTGTTACCCTTCATTAGATGCATCCAGGTGTGCCCAGGTGGTGGTTTGCAATTTCAATTTGCAGCTAGTTTGTGTGTGCGTGATCCATTCCCTAGGTGACAATCATGGGCAGTGCCAATGGATTTAACTCATAAATCTTTGGAGCCTTTGAATTAATGGTGCTATTATTATTATTACTACTACTGCCACGACTTATTACTTATTTTTATTTATGTTGGTGGGTGCACTGGGGAGTGTGTCTGGTTTTGGTTTTTTTTTTTTGGGTGGTGGGGTACGTAAGGGATACATGACAAATACCACAGTGAGGAGGGGATGGGGAATGGGGGTGGGCTAATCTGGTCATCCTAATCATCCACTTTTAGGCCCCAAATTTTTATGGATTTCACAGTGCAAATTTTTGCAGCTAAGAATCCAGCAGTTGATGTTAGACAAATTGATGTAAAATTGGGCTGATTAATTTCCACTTCAGGAAAACTGTCATGATCTTTCTGTATTATATTTGAATTGCTTGTCACCTTGGCTCTGAACAAGATGTGACTATGGCTGCATCTTGCATACTTCTTTCAGTTATTTGTAGCCTATAGCAAAGGAACTTTCTATATGCTTTTTGAGAGTGTATTTTGTCTATTTACTGTGAAATTCATCAAAAAAAATTCCAAAATTTGTGTATATTTTCATCTATTAAATCACCACTGTAAACATCATCAAAACTGCTTCAGATAAATTTTTTATTTGTTGTATTGAATCCTTGATTTCAGGTAATCTCATGCGTTTTATACTAGCAGGAAATCTTCTTGGGCTCCCAGCTATTACTGTTCCTGTAAGAGAAACATATCCTCGTACTTTGATTTTTCTTATATATAGTTTTCTTATTATCCAAACACTTGGGTGTGCTACGTGTATATGTGATCGCTACCCTGAGTGTGGGGTTGTCACAAAGTAATGATCTCGGTGAGTATGAGGTCGATCCAAAGGGAATGGAACTGGCTCCGAGCTTGACTTATCCTAATTAAACTCTAAACTTAGCCTAAATAAAAGCTATACATCCAATGTCCATAAATCTGAAAATTAATTACAGCGTTACAACCAATTAAAAAAGTCCTAAACTTGAAACCCTAGATCTAAAAAAATCCTAGTCTAGAAAGCACGTTGCAACCAAAGAAAACAATATTAAAACTACCAATTGCGGGAAAACTAAAAAAAAAATCAGAACTGAAATAAATAGAAATAACTTTAAATTAAGGTTTTCCAGGGGTCCATGGATCAATTTTCCTCCTAATAATTGGAAGTACGGGTAGATTCAAACCTCTTTTTCCAACATAGGTCATCAAACCATGTCAGAAAAGAACAAATCAGAACTATTTTAAGTGACTAACTTCTAGAATGGTTATTTAAAATTTTACATACAATAGAATTTTTTGTGCAAATTCTACAGTGATTCGAATCCTGACATATATCAAGGAGAAAATAAGACATCAAAGAATTTGTTAAATAAGCAACTATCACCAAAATCATTCCTTTATATTACAATTTCTAAATAAATCTGATTTTAGTTCTAATTGCACGCAAGACCAATAAAAGTATAGAAAATATCACCCTAGGCGATCATCTTCATCATTCCTTTAATTTCACTATTTCAGTCTATCCTAAGCCAAATTCTTGTAGAGGCCAATTTCTCATATAGGTTGCACTACTCTGGATCATTTTCTACTAATTCCATCCTTTTCCTCTTCGGCTTGTCACTTTTCCTTGAAGAGCCATCAACTTGCATTGTTGGCTTGCTTCGAAAGGTCTCCAAACCATCTTAAATGAATCCCTCTTAATTTATCATATAGTAAACATTATCATCGTCATCATCAAAGCCTTATCCCAACTATGTTGGGTTCGGCTACATGAATTATGTTTTTCCTATCCAATTTATCTTGAGCGAAAAATCCTAAGATAAGTTGCACTTCTTCTGATCTAGTTTTACTATCTCCATACATGTCCTCTTTGGCCTTCCCCTTCCCATAGGTGGGGCCATCAACCTACATAACCAAACTTTTCTTTATTAGAACTGACACCATTGCTAGTATGCATAGGACATGCCCAAACCATATTAAACATATTTCTCTAAGTCTATTCCCCATTAATGCTACCCCTAAATGCTCTTGAAAGCACTCATTTGTAATTTTATCTTCTTTGTTTTACCACACATTTACCTCAACATTCTTATCTTTGCTACATTCATTTTGTGCGTATGTTGCTCTTTGATTGGCCGATGTTCTGCTTCATAGGTTATAGTGGTCTAATCGTTGTCCTGTAAAAATATTCCCTTCAATCTTGTTGATATTCATCGGTCACAAAGCCCTTCAAAAGCAAATCTTTACTTCAACCATTCCTCTTTTATCCTATGTTCGACATCTTCATCAGTCTCCCCATTGTTACTGATTCAAGGTAACGGAAAGAATTTCTTTGTGGAATTTGCTTGGCTTTAATTCTCACAATAATTTCATCTCTTTGCATAATCATGAATTTATTATCTAGCTCATTTCTAATATATCTTTATTACTTGTATCTCATTTTACCACACAGCCATCTTAACACTCTCGTATTGGCTATGCTAATTTGTTTGGATGTGTTGTTTCCTATTATGCTCCATAGGTCGTAGCAGTCTAATCGTCTCTTGTAAAGCTGCTTCCTTCAATGATGTCCTTATTTGAAAATTTCTCTACTGGGTTTCTTAAATTTTCTGTAATGCCATTTATATAAGTTGGCAGCTCTGCTGGAGAGCCAAAAGATATTTGAAAAGCACACCCACTTAAAAAAATTGAGTGGTATGAATCACTTCCTAACGTCGAAATGCATCGCATCTTCTACATGGAATTGTGTACAATTTCAGTTTCAGCAAAGAAGAAAAAAAGATACTTCTGTGATCCACTTGTGCACTTTTTTAGGTTGCGATCTCTACTGGAGAACTGAAAGAACTAAAACAATTAAACAAATCACCCACTTCAGTAAATTAAGCAGCCATAAATCACTTCTTCATGTCAAAATGCTTCCAAAGCTTCTATGCAAAGTATTGTACACATTCACAGCCATTGACTTTTCAACTAGGTTAATGGGTTGTTTTTGGAAGCATTGCTTATTAAAGCATGTGTTTGTACTTTGTGGAAGTGCTAAGACTTTTTTTCTCTTGGTGAAATGATTATATGGTTTTAGTAGCCGTCAGCTACCAGTTGTCTCTTGATTTTGCCTCATGAGTCATGGCTCTTTTCCTTTTGATCTTTTCTGTGTGTTTGTACTCTGTGAAAGTAGTAAGACATTTTTTCTATTGGTGAAAATATTATATGGTTTTAGTAGCTGTCAGCTAATAGTTGTCCTTTGATTATGCCTTGTGAGTCGAGGCTTTTTTCCTTTTGGTTTTTTCTCTGTTTTAACATAATTTATGTACAGGTTGGTCATGATAAGCAAGGGCTTCCAATTGGATTGCAATTGATTGGCCGTCCTTGGGGTGAAGCAACTATCTTGCGAGTGGCTTCTGCTGTGGAGGTGATGATATTTTGTTCCTTGAATGTCCAATCATTTGCATATAGGACCACATTGTTCAATTGCTCTCTCTCTCTCTCTCTCTCTCTCTCTCTCTCTCTCTCTCTCATATGGTAAAATGGAAGTTTATTGAAAAAAAGCCATAGAACGAGAGCAATAGAAACACAGAAGAATTAAAAGGTTGAATGTGACCCTTAGTCGCTAGAAAATATGCAATGAACTTTCCTCCCTTCAGTTATGAATAAAAGATACATTATGAATTGATTAGTAGAGGCCCACATATCATAAGCCCATGCACCAATTCTTGTCTGGAACTCTTTTTAGCAGGAATCATTTGTTCAAACTAACTTTCTTTGGATTCTTCTGATCCTAGTACAAAACCTCTTATCCTAGTATATAATGCCATGATCTTATCAGTACCCCCTGGAATTGCTTTGTTTTACTACATAATTTTTGTCCTTTCTGTATATTGATGTCTGGATGTTTGAAAAAACATAGAAGTATTTGTTTGCAAAAGTCAAATATTCTCAATATATTTCTTCTGTCAAAATACTTCATTGTTGACGCAAAGAAAAAGTGATACTGTTAACATCTCTGAATATTTGATTTCCGAAAATTAGGCTTGTGCAAATGAAACCTAGGGTAGTTATTTTCTAGATTTTCTTCATACAATTAAATATTTAAAACTTTAGGACTGGTTTCAGACAGATGCTTCATCTTTCTTTCTAGAATTCTGATCTGGTTTATTCAAAGTTAATTTCACTTCTATACTATCCATTCTAGATTTTTTAGCACAGCGGTCAGAATTACTTTGACACTGGATGAGCATGTCGTCTGTTCCTTTTCATAAAGAGCTGTTTACGTGCTTAGGTGGATGTTTTTGCTGTTTAAATTATTAGTGCTCTGGATATCTCGGTGGCCTATATTTTGCTCCTTTTTTTTTTTTTTTTTGTTCTCCTGATTTGTGGGTTTCCGTTTGGGGATTATTCTATTGTGAGCTAGACTTGCAAGGATAGTTTATTGCATTCGTCTTCATCCATCCATAATTTATTTTCCAGCCATGCTTCATTTTGCGGATGGTCTTGCAAGTAGGGGGCTTTTGGAATTTGTTTTCCATATTGATTGTATTTGGTTAATGAATTTTTTGGTTCGATAATAAGATATTGATTTCCATAAAAAAATTATTGGGTAAATAGTACTCTTATTTAAATTATAATCTTGTCGATTCTGTCTCCTGCATTCTCTCAAGTACACTATGTCATTGATCCTGTCTCCTATTGCTTTCAATTTGGATCCGTTCTAGAGATGCATCAGCTCCGTCCATCATCATTTTGATCTTAGACGGCTAATTCTTGCATGTTTTTCATCTTTCCAGGAACTTTGTTTTGAGTTTCGGAACAGGCCTTTAACATTTTATGATATTCTCAAGGCAGTTTGAGCAGTGGACTCATTCTTTCTCGTTCAAGATTAGCATTGGAATTCCATTTATAATGTACAGACATGAAGCATAAGCATGAGTCATGACACTGCAAATGTGACGTGATCATACAGTGTGATTTCTTGTTATGCATGAGAAACTGTGGGTTTTCATCTGGGATAGATGTGACAGATATCTAAAAGGGGATTTTATATGAAAAAACCCCTTAGATGGGTCCTACACTGCAAAAGACTCTATAGTCTTGACATCATTAGACTAATCCTCGAGGGAGGAGAATGGCACCATAGCTTGATAAAAACAGAAAAAAAATTAAAAAAAGTACGGAAAGAACATGGGAGCCCTTTTTTGTTGGGTTTCCATGACCTTTGGACCTCTGTCTTCCTCTAATTTATCACATTCAATGTATGTTTTTCGAAACCAGAAAACATCTAAAAAGCACCCCATAACTCCTTTTTCACCGATATCCCAATCTCTTGAAACACTCCCAAGTAGTTTATTAATTATTCAATAAACAATCTAAAAAAAAGATTAAAAAAATAAACATGAAACATGATCATGATATGACGAATTAAAAACCTTTTTGCTTTGCCATATATTGATGCATGTAATAGATGCAACAGAGGAAATAAAAGGCAAAGATACAACATTTTTAAAATAAAGAAACTATTTTTTCCTCTTCTTTCTCTAAATTTTTGTAGATGAGGGATGGTACCGTTGTTCTTTCTCTCTCTTTTTTTTATACACCAAACCTTGAGGATTGGATTATAGAGTCTTTTTCAGTGTGGGACCTATCTAAGAGTTTTTTTTTTTTTTTTGGTAAAATCCCCTATCTAAAATAATTGATTTTGTGAATGATATTTTATTTTTGAAGGCTACAGCTCCAGCTGATAGATTGATGATTTGCTTTACTGGATTGTACTTTTTTTTTTGTTTTGGCTTATTTGGCCGGGAGTGGGATCAAACCCTGAGGGGGCGCTATGGGAAAATGTGTCCTGTCTATGAAGACAACCCTCTAGTCCCACTTCTGGCTACCGGGCCAAATCTGCAGGTGTCCCATCCACCGGATTGCACTTCTTACATACGTAAAAGCAGTAAATGACAGCTCAGAGAAATTTACGTTTCCAAGGAAGAAAACAGCCCCAGAGGATGTTGCATCGTGCTGCAATGCAAGTTTAGCAGGGGTGGGGGCAACCTAGCCCATGCTTGTTTGTGCTGGATATGGGTCCAGGACACTTTTTACTTTTGATATAAGTGCCCGAGAGTGAGGTGGTCAGTTCTTTAAGTCTTAAATGTGGCTTATGGTCCGGGCTTGTACCAGAACTTGGAACCGAGTGGTCGTTAGGATGGGACGAGACTGCGGGGAGATAGCTCTACACGGTTAAAAACTTGCACAACAGCCCTTGGAAATTCCACGCCATCTATTAAATGGGCTGGGAAGAGTTAAATCTTTTGACCCAACTGCAGTCTTAAGCTGCACTGGCATGCATGGCGCTCTCGAAAGTTGTTGAGCCACTTGTTTCAGCTTCAGCTAGTTTCATATCAGAAAGTCAGTCCAAGCCGACCAGTTGCTTGCAAAATAGATGGTCCACAAGAAATAAACAAGTATACTTTGTGCAAGAGAAGGCACATGGGAATTGAATTATATGATTGGAAAGAATTTAGTCGTTATTGATTGGGTGGTTTAAGGTTGATACACAATGATTTTTACCAGGGTCTCTCGTAGGAATGCTGTGGCTCATGGAGCAGTTGTAGATCATGTCCACTTTAGATTTAAAAAAAAAATAACGTGGATGCTGCTAAATGTCAAAAAAATAATAAAATAAAAAATAAATAAAGAAATGGGTGTGGGTGAGTGTGGGAACTGGGAAGCTCTCATGAAACAAAGAACTTGCATGTATGTCTGGAGGAAAGCAAAATTTCACGACAATTCGTTCATGGATAGGTGGCTTAATTCATACAATTTTAACCATTTATCTTGGTTCGTTGAAGGAAGTTGTATTGTTGGATTGGTCCACTGTAGATCCCCACTTCTAATCCTGCATGCTTCGGGCATGTTGTTTCATCTTAATTGAATTCTTCGAATTATATTTTTGTAAGTAGTTAAAAATGAAGAATCGGAGGCTAATATCCAAAATCTTCCAATTTAATGAAAACCGAATAAACTCATAAGATGGGAAATTAATACCCTATCTCCATCCTAGTACTTCATTTTTTTAGAAAAGCCAAGGTCTCATCTACGTTAGTATCTTTTACCTTTCACATTAATAATTCTTGGGTTGAGCTCATTCTACTATAGTTTTTTATGGATTCAATTTCTATGTTTTATAAGCAAACGAGGAACGAGCTCTTGGATTCTTCAGCTCAAACAGCGGGAAGGCCCCTTGGTATATAATTTCCAACACATAAAGACGAGCCTGTACAGGTTGTGTCAACTAGGTGGGCCTCCCTTCCGATCTGTGCAGAAAGATTCATGATCAACGGCCTGGAGAGGATCCCACTGAAAATTCGGCAAAAGGTCCTGCAGAAAGTCTGTTCCGCTCCAAAAACCCTGCTCCAAAAACCCTGCAACTGTTACAGTTGCAAACCCTTAAACCCCTAGCTCTTGAAAATGGTGAAATCAGTGGTTGGAGAGGAAACACAGTTGAAATCAGACTCTTCTAACTAGCCGAGCAAAGCTTGTGATGAAAAACGACATTGATGGTGATATATACTGCATTATAGTTATTGGCATAACTATAGTTGACACAAAATGCTCAGAAAGCGAGGATGGTATTAAGCCAGTTTTTCACATGGCTTAAAACCTTGATGCACCAATGATTATGTTGTATGACTTCTTTGTAATCATGGAGATTGGCTAATATCTTTACTTTATTTAACCTCAACTGATTATAACTAAGCTGATTAGGGGTATCGTTGTATGCATGAGTTCTCCATGTATCACATTAGGGTGACAAAAGTTGTATTAGACAATTAGGAGCATCTTCAACCAAGAAGTCAAATGCCACATGGCACTACAAATAGAATAAAAAAGCCATTTGAAGCCTCTCCACCCCCAATACCTAATTGTGTGTGGCATTTAGCATGGAACGTTACGATGATAAGTTTGGCATATGAAAAGCACACACCATTTTTTTTTTTTGTTTTTTTGAATATTTTATGATATGGATTCCACAACAATGCAAAAGCTTCTAAAAAAAATAGATAATAAAATAAAATAAAATAAAATAAGTCAAAAGAGTTCTAAGACAAAAATGTAATAAAATAATAATCTTAGCACATTGTTTAGAGGTCACACTTTTGGAGATGCCAAATTTCAAACAATCAAATTACCAAATAAGCTTTTAAATGAAATTTGGTATCTCCAAAATAATATCTCTGCCGGAGATGCTCTAAAAGAGTGCTTATTCATTTCACAAATGAATTTTGAGGTGAGAAATGTGACATTCTTCCACTAGAGTCCAATGATAACAACTAAAAATAAAAATAAATTCATATCTACTGAAAGTCATTTTTAAAAGATAAATTTTTAGTCATCATCATCATTATCATCATCATCAAAGCTTTATTCCAACCATGTTGGGGTCGGCTATATAAATTCTATTTCTCCATTCTGTTCTATTTTGAGCTAAATCTTTCGATAAGTGAAACTTCTTCAAATCAAAATTAATGGCTTTCATTCATGTTTTCTTTGGCCTACCTCTACCTCTTAATGGGCCCTCCACCTGTATATCCAAACTTTTTCTTACCAGTGCCATTACTGGCTTATGCTCAACATGCCCAAACCATCTTAAACAAGTTTTTCTAATTTTATCTCCCATTGGTGCTACCCCAAAATGTTCTTGAAAACGCTCATTTCTAATTTTTTCTTTCCTAGTTTTACCACACTCCACCTAAGCATTCTCATTTCCGCTATATCCATTTTATGAATATGTGTTTTCTTAATTGGCCAACATTCTGCTCCATATGTCATAACTGGTCTAACCACTGTCATGTAAAATTTTCCCTTCAATTTCGTTGGTATTCGTTTGTCACAAAGCACTCTCGAAACTAGTCTCTATTTCAGCCATTCAGCTCTTATCCTATGCTCCACATCTTTGTCAATCTCCCATCCTTACTAATCTTCAAGCCTAGGTACCGAAAAGAATCTTTACGTAGTATCTCACGAGTTTTACTTGTGACAGTGGTTTCAACACTTTGTATATGTCCACTGAAGTTGCAATCCATATATTTTATCTTTGTACGACTTATTTTAAAGCCTCTATATTCTAATGCCCCCTGCTATCTCTCAAACTTTGCATTTACACCCTTTCTTGATTCATCCACCAATACTATATCATCTGCAAATAACATACACCATAGTACTTCTTCTTGAATATACACAGTTAACTCATCCATAATTAATGCAAAGAGATAAGGGCTTAAGGTTGATCCCTGATGTAAACCTATAGTCACGGAAAATCTTCCTGTTTCTCCACATATGGTTTTTACATTTGTTATTGCTCCTTCGTACATATCCTTAAAATTTTCAATGTAACATCTGGGGACATTCCTTTTCTTTAAGACCCACCAAATTAAATTCCTCGGTACCTTATCATAGGCTTTTTCCAAATCGATAAAGACCATGTGTAAATTTTTTCCTCTTTGCTCGGTATTTTTCCATTAATTGCCTAAGTGAAAAGATAGCTTCCATAGTTGATCTCCCTGGCATAAAACCAAATTGATTTTCTGAAATCTTGGAAAAGACAAATTTTTAGTAATCTTATTTAAGATAATCATAAAACAACACGTGACTTCATTTAAACCATCAATTTTTAATAACATTCTATTAAGCAACCTCACCTAAAAATTTGTTTCACCAAAAATTAAAAAAAAAATCTCTCATCCTTTTGACGTAGCTAGTTACATACAAGAGCTAAGGACGAACAAAAATAACGTCTCTCTTAATCATTTCACATTGATAGCTAGTCACATACAAGAGCTCAGGGCATCCAAAAAAATGTCTCTTATTCATTTGACACTGCTGGGTAGCTATTGCAAGAGCAACCCAAAATGTCTCTTATCTAGGGGCTTGGTTGTGAAGCATGATTTTCAATATACATATATATATATATATAATTATCTTCATCAACGCCTTGGATCAATGGCACAATCTGATTATTGAATAAGTAAATTAATTCACAAGCCACCGTTTTATTGAATCTGGATCCAGAATCACTCAGGCCCCCACTTTCTTACATCAAAATTACAAAAAATTATCTTTTTCCCTTCCTTTATCAATGGGTTTATAAATCACTGCAATGAGAGTCGGTTCCACCATTAAATTTATCAATGTGTCAGATTCTGGTTAAATTAGACAATCAGAGACAGTAAATTACGTGCAAATGGCTTGTTCTCCAGTGAAATTTGGTCAAGAATCTCTTCCGTTTATTTTTTAACATTTTGGAATTAAGCAGGTGGGCCTTACAAGCTAGTGTAGCAATTGCCCAAAGTACCTCCTGATTCTTCACATTAGGTGGCGTGGTGGGCCCTTTCCCAACAGGCGACTGACACGTCTACCTTGGACGACTTAATCAACCTATTGATTTGTAAGTAGAATCATACAAGTCAACATATATTTATTAAAAATAAGCAACTAACGTGACGAAAGTCCTTTGAAAACGATGAAACAAAATACAATTTTTTTAAGGAAAATGGTAAACAGATATGAAAATTTTACAGGAGATTATTTTAGATTGCAGTTCAAATACTACTACTATTATGTAGTGGAAAATAAAAGCAATTAATCATACAAAGAAAATAAAAGCAATTAATCATACAAAGAAGGAGACACAAAATTTAATGTGAAAACTTAAACGGAAAAAAAAACCACGAACCCAAATTGGATTAATCAAATATTAACTTCTGTAGTTAAAAGATATATTCACAACCTTACAATTAGTATATCGATATAAGGCATTGTAGTTGTTTTTGTTAGATTTCCTTGACATATAGTCCCTTGGTGCTCTGCTATTAGTGTTTTAATCACCACCTTGAACGAATCTCTTTAGTGAGACAGCAATCTTCTATGAAAATGTAGAAGCCACGAATCTAGAACTTAAACTTAGTACAAGTCTCCAATAAAAGCTGTATATGGAATCTTTAATGTAAATTCTCAACTCAAATTATGAAGATGGATACCTTAGAGTTGAGAGGAATATCCTTTTTATAGCTTACAATTCGTGCCTCGTTAAGATAGCTCATGTAGAACCCTATTTATTAATTTTGGGACATATAGAAAATAATTTCGTAGAAAGTTGGTGGGATTCTGTATGCAATTTGATCGATCGAGTAAGGATTCGATTGATCTATTTATAGTTCTGCCTCTCATCTAATTGATCGAGCAACCATCGCATCGATCGGGTTGCCTTCATCCAAATTTTTTGATTTTCTTCTCTTCAGCGACTCAAACCATGTCCATTTTGAAGAAATATAAAATACAACTCCAATGAACATAAATTTTGTCCAACCTATGAATTAGCAAATATAAAAATCCTTACAAGTTAAGTAAGACAACTCTTTTAAAATTATTGTAAAATCTAGGCTACGAGAACGTACAACTTGAATCAAATAGATTGTGTGAAAATTTTCTTGCTTCTTTAAAACCTACTCCCATTGGAGTCATATTAATTATTGAACTAATGGCAACGATTTCATTTGCAACCGTTAAAGTTAAATCTATGATAAAGTAGCCCACTCATAAAAAGTTTAAGAGTTTATTTATTTACTAGAATTTTAAGATTTTATGTCTGAAAAAATTTCAAATTCTCCAAAAGTTATCCGTTTGAAGTGGAATTTCAAATCTTTCCTCTTGGTGGAGCATTTGAAATTTCAACCAAATGCATACAAAATGAATTTTCAGGATTCAAAAAGTTATGTGAAACCTTTCATATGGCTATAATTTGAAATTCTAATGAAAGAAACATTATATTTCAAATTGTGGGAGAATAAGATATCACAACATGTCAAAAAAATCCCAATACCCCAAATTCCTCTCAGGAATTCTAATAAGCCTAAGTATAATATTTTTGGTTGATTATGTATACCACATTTTGTTTGCCACAACCCACATGCGCAATTTCAATAACAGAATTTCAACCAAATTTGAAACTAGGCAGCAACTTGTTCTTGTTAGGCTATTTCATTCATCCTAAAATCTACTTTTCCCACCAAAGGACTTCCTCACCTCACTTAAAATCTCCTTTCCTTACCAGTGGACTACCCAATTCGCTCAGTTAGGTGAAAAAAATTAAAAAAATTCAGTCACCAAAGCTGTTTTCGTTTAATAAAGTACAAAAGCTTAACCTCATAAAACACCAATGATTATTTTATTACCCTAGCCTAAGGGGCTTGTAGGACCGGGGGAAGAGAACATAAAAAAGAGCAAGGAGAAAACAATGTCGTACAATGTGGAAAGTAGAACCCTCGCACCTGACACAGCTAGAAAAAGAGATATAGCATGTGAGGTTGCCGTTGTCAACCAACTAATCCCATGTTGTCAAGTACTTTGCAATTTGTTTACCTTTCAAATCACTTTACCGTATTTTTGCGTCATTAAAATAAAATAATAAATACATACTAGTTTACGGGAAATTATATTTCACCGTTACCTAACAGAGGCAATACTTAGGTAAATGTAAAGCATACCTTTTATGTTCTGTTTTATTTTATTTTTGTTGTATTTAGCTACAAATCCGTTGAAATTACTTTATCATGCATTTACGGTACCACCAGCTAGGTGGGCGGTTGCCCGGTCAAATTTTGGTCTGCCTTCTGAGCTCCACTCGCCGAAATTTTGGGTCCACCTCGATGATCCACATGAAAATTTTGGGCCATTTTGGTATTCTTTTGATGTTTTTCTTTTTTAATTTTGAATTTAAATTAGATTGTGATGAAATCGAATTGTGAGGTTATGTAGTGAAAAACTTAAATGACAAATCATTTTATTGAGAACATGCTGCATGAAATTTATTTGACAATATTATAAAATTTTATTATGAAAACTAAACAAAAAGAAGTATACTTATAAGATATACTTGCCGAAGTGAGATATGGTGGGTTGGATGTAACACTTAGTAGGTTGGTGATCTAACAAATTTGATTTGCTTGTGAAAATGGGCATAGTGGAAAAAGGCATAGGAATGGCATGGTGATGAATGAAGGTGGCTGAATCGGCTGAAGTCGAACTTTTGAGATGATAAAATGCAGCAAAACAAAGCACCGAGGAAAACACAGACCAAAACATGGAAGAAAATGGGTGAAGGAAAAGAGATAATAGATGGGCAATAAGGACTTGATGAAGGCAACAAGAAGTTGAATTCTGTTTGCCTCAGGAGAGTAGAGTCTGGGTCAGTTCTCTGAAGTAGAAGGTGTGTAAAGCCTGTTTGTTTGAAGGAGTAAGGTAGTAAAACAGAGATGGAGATGGGAACTTGATGCTGGACTGAGAGGAAGAATAAAGAGAAGAGACCAGGGAGGAGAGGAGTGGATAAAAAAGGAGGAGAAGAAAGAAAAACATATGAAGATAGGGAAAAAAAAAGTAGAAGATGCAGAAGATGGGCATGGTGACTGTTTTCTACAAGTGACGGTACAGGTGAGAGGGACAGGTGAATTGAGTTCAGTCCATTGAGGAAGAAAAGAAAGACACAACAAGAAGAAGTAAGCGTAGAAGAAGAACAGAAAACGAGAAGAAGAAGAAGAGGAGGAGGAGGAGGAGGAGGAGGAGGAAGAATTAGAATAAGTAAAGATGACCGTTATCAAGAAGAAAAGGAACAGATGAGTTTCTTCTAGCTGAGAGCCCGGTGAGGGAGTAGTGATGGTGGTGAGTTCAACTTTGGTGTAGCAGAGATGGCTGCGGGCTAGGATTAATGGCTGATAGTGCAATGCTATTGGTGGGAAGGTGGTTTGATGATACTGTTTGGCGATGGACAGAGGGGATGAAGATGAACAAAACACAGCCAAATTGTTGACATGAGGTCAAGAATGGACACTGAGAGGAGGATGAAGAGAGAAAAAAGAAAAAATGAAAAAAGAGAGTTTTGCGGATATGAAAAGTGGGGATGAGTAACGCTAGCCTTGTTGCTCTCTGCTTTAAAAAATTAAATTTATTATGAAATCAAGTTTAAGAACTTGATCTGTGCACTAATTTAATTTGAAACTAATTTTGTTTTCCAGTAAACTAAGGGATTTTTTTTTCAAAAAATTCTCTTTATTATTTGTAGCATTATATTATTGAAATTAAAACAGGGTTACTCACCTTTATAAATACAACATATAGCTTATATTCATAGGATATAATTTATAATGTGGATCACCTTTTGTGATTGTGGCCATGACATAGGAATTATATACTGGGATCATATTTTCTCTAATTGTAGACATAAGATCAACCTTTACAAATCACATTGTTGTGCTTCCTTTTAAAAATTAAAACATAAGACCCATATTCTTGATGTACAATATGGTCTCGTATTTATGAAATTTATAATGTGGGCCACCTTTTGTCATTGTGTTCATGTGACCTACTTTTAGAAATAGTAAGTTGGGGCTACATTGTTTAAGATGATGTGCATGGAGCCTACTTTGAGGACAAGTGATAGGATTTGAAGTAATCTCTAAATGGGAGATACACTCCTACGCAACCCATCCCAACCCAACCGAAGTGTCCACCGTTCCTTCAATTCACATCATCCACGTACTGCCAGCAGAGATCTGCATCGCTTTTATCGTCTATATTTGGACATATGAAGAGGCAAATCTTCATTTCATTCCTGCATCTATCTTCCTTTACCATCGTTTGATACCACAAAGTCCACGTCATCCGAGTCAACATGCGTAGGTACGTGTATGGTCGATGAGTCACATCACGATAAATACGTCCTTTTTCCTGTGGGGCAGTGGGCCCGCCCAACGTCATACGCTACGCTCATAGCTTTAGCTTTCCGTTTTGGAGGTGCACTCTGCGGACTTGGATTGGAATCCTGCTTCGAAATCATTTCGAAACCGACCAACCAACAAAAGAATACAAAAAGAAAGAGGAGAAGGTTCCTGTAATTTCTGTTTGTCTCTCGCTTCATCTTCTCTCTTCTGCTCTCACTCACTGCTTCCTCTCTGAGAAGGAGGAGAAAAGAGTAAAAGATCTGATAAACTTTCTCTTTTTCTTTTTTTCATGCATTTGGTTTTGCATTGTTTCATTTGAAGCTTGCTGTTTCTTTCTTCATCTTTTTTTCTATCTGGGTCTGATTTGATTTGATGGAGAAATGATTTCCAACAACTGAGAATTGTATCGCGTTGACTTATTTGGGGGGAGAGTTGACTTTTTCTGCGGGAATTCTGTGTAGCAGAAGATGGGGAAGAAGCTTGTAATGTTACCGGTCGAGGAAGTTGAGATTTCAGCCGTTAAGTATCAGCGCCAAGCAATCCATGGTAACTTTACTTTTCCTTTTTTTTTTTTTTTGGCGGATTAGGAAGGATCTATTTGTTTGCATGAAGATACATAGGAATTGAATGTGGGCGTTTAAAAATAAAAATCAAAGAAAAATTTTTTAAATATATATTTAAATTTTCTTATATATATAAAAGAAAATGTTATTTGATGTTTGTTTTTAAAAAAATTACCTTTAATATTCATTTTTAACTACCCTAGATTCTTTATTTTAAGAAGTTCCGTTATAGTTTGTGATCCTTTTTTGTCTTAGTGGTACGATTGATTTTACTTATTTTATTTTTATTATTTTCTGCAGCTCCCCATCTGACAGGATTTGTATTGAAGATTTTCGTTTGGTTGATTGAGATACCTTTCTTGGGTTCTTTGATTATGTCATTCATGAAGCGGCAGAATAATTTTACCCAGGTTTGAGTTTTAATTTCTTTTAATGTCGGTGTTTTTGGACCTCGGTCCCTGATAGTTCAAAGTTTTAATTTAAAATGGTTCTTCATATGTTGGGTTTTGTCTTGTATTCCAGTTTAGCGGGATCGGTTCCCTGGTTTAGTCAGAATCGAGGCTCAGGGTTAGGAGTATATTAATTATTATATATGGGTTTTATTGTTGGCCAAGAAAGCGGAAAGTATACATCTTGATGTATCGTAATCCTAGATTCTGAGGAGATTGAGATGAGATCATGATAGATGAGTTTTCTCTTCCGTGGACGTAGGCAAGGTTGCTGAACCATGGAAAATTGCTGTGTTCATGTGTGTGATTGCTTGACGGTGTGATTGTTATGTATTCATCGTGATTGATCCGTCAATTGCGGGTATTTCCGTTGCGCCACTTTTCCCAACACATACCACCATGCCACGCTCCTAACTCATCTGGTTCATTGCACTGCAGATGTTGCGGAAAACTGTCATTCCTGAAGCACCTATGTATAAACCCGAGTTTCCACCTCAAGGTTCGGTTGTTTATTTATTTATTTTGAAGTAGATGGCCAGCTTTGATTTATAGCTTTGGTGTGTACGTCTGTTGGTCTTTTACTCTTGTTGTCATTATATAAGATGATATTCTGCTACTACTCTAAAAATATGATGCTGTCCACTTTTGTATTTTCCCTCAAAGAATGCACTAAATGCAAAAACCAGAATAAAATGGTTTCTTGTATGCCCCATCCAAGGGTAAATTTCTCAATGATCTCATCAAACAACATTGTGAAACATGGTTTGAAATTTTATACGAATAATTTTCTTCAATGCACAAGGGGCATTGGCTATGAAGGGCACAATGGATGCCCTGGGACTCCGTCAAATTGTTTTTCCCCCTAAATGATTCAAAGTGCCTGTGATATGAGACAATTAGATCAAAATTTGCAGAACTATCCATACTGCAGGCTGTTGATGCATGGCTATGATCTTGTTAAGGTGTTAAAGGGGATGCTTAGAGATCCAATGTGGGCTCTCCCACCCAACTTCCCATCAAATTTCAAAGTGTGGGACCTACTCTCCAATGTTTAGGCTTTATTCAGAAGGTTTTTCCTCTGGTTCATCAAATTTGTTCGCATTTCTATTAAATACTAATGCATATCAATAATGAGCCATCCAATCCATTCTTTTCTATCACGATTTACAATGATGTTGGGGCTGCTAGCCAGCAATAATATTTCAGCCTTGCAGCATGTTCCTTTGTTGATATATTATGATACAGCTCTGATGATTAAGTTCTCTTTTGTGGTGGATTTATTGAAACAATTGCTTCGTAGAAAGAATATGAGCACCTTTTCACGTAATAAATTTCTCGCTGCGTTTTATCATGAAAAGAAAAATCTCACTGGCCTCTCTTGTTCCCATTTTAGATATTCTTTTTTCCTCTCCACGAACTCAAAGTGGAACTTGTGAGGGGACTCAAAGTGGAAGAGTGGAATTATAAAATTAGGCATCTACAAAAAGAAACTGGTGCTATTTAAGTATAGAATCACCTCCTTAATCCTTAGCAGCTGTGTTAATTCTGATAACATAATCATGGTGAATTTTAGAGCCGGAACCTGGGGTTATCATCATGGACGTAGACAGTACACCAGTCGTCCGTGTCGAATTGGCCTTAAAATGTCTCCCACCTTATGATCTGGATCGGCACTGGAGCAATGACTCTCCTGGTTCATTCTTGTACTGGACAATCGGTGACTACGCACATGCTTACCGGTCCAGGCATGTAACCCCATTGATGGTTAGTCATTGTGATTTCATAATTTGTGCCACTGTTTCTCTTTATTAGTTAAATTCAGGTCAACATATCATTTCATCTTTCAATGCATAGGTTGCAGAGCATGTCATTTCGGTGGTGGAGGAGTCCAACAATAAGGAGCCACCTATGTCATTTTTTATCTCCTTTAATGCCGAGGAAGTTAGGAAGCAAGCTATGGCTTCTACAAGAAGGTTTGAGGAAGGTATTGGTCTTGTATATGTGCATACATGCATATAATTTGATGGAAATTCAGTAATATGCCAATCAGATATGGGTTTACATTGGCTGAGATTTGCTTCCTATATTGGAATGACAAGAGCAGGATGCCCGTTATCTGTCTTAGATGGAATTTTCATGGCCATCAAGGATGATATAGACTGCGTACCTCATCTGACCAGGGGTAATAACTTGTGAGAACTTTTCCTTTGTTATTTTGCATATCAGTTTATCACAGCTGAGGAATGTTTGATGTCAGGTGCAACGACCTGGCTTCACAAGACCCGACCAGTCAATGAAGATGCCATTTGTGTTTCAAGATTGCGAAGCTGTGGTGTTATTTTAGTAGGCAAGGCAAACATGCATGAGTTGGGGCTAGGAACAACTGGAAACAATCCAAACTATGGGTAAGAAATATGCCATTTTGGACTCAACTTAAATCGTAACTAACAAAGTGACAGATCCATTATCTTAGAGACACATTGAGGGTCATGTTGATGTGCCTCAAGAAATTTAATCTGGATTCAAGCAAAGGGGACAATATTGAACAAGAAAATACAATAAATTGAAGATGCCCCTTGATTTACATATCGATTTACATATCAATATTGATGTGTCCAAGGCAGCACACATGATACCTGGTATGTAAAAAATAGGCAATGTATCTTATGGTATCCAAGACTTCACCTTTTACGTGTAAAAGCCGTGTCCTTTCCATATCCATTTCATGTCCTGCCATGTCCATGTACTCGGGCATCATAGAGCAGCACCCAACATAGGTCAACACTAAAAACTTCTTGTAAAATGGCCTCTTATCGAAACAATCTAAGCAAGGTACTGGTGCAATTCTTATGCACTATTTTGTTTTTCTCTAATAACATACTGTCATCACTTCTGGGGCAATCTTTTGGGAGTGATAGAGATCCAAGGTTCTTGTTCAGTTGTTTTCATGTTGGAAAAGCTTCCAATCCTTGAAAAGAATAGTTGGAGGTGGAGCTAGCAGCAGCATATTACCAAGAATAAGAAAAGTTTGGATTTAGGATGAGGTAGTCTTGGCGTGTCCCAAATAATGGTGCACTCACTATTTCGACCAATGAAATGTAGAATATTAGAGCCTGAGGTCTGAAAAGGACTACATTGTATAATATGCCTCGAGTGTATTAATACTGTAATTAGATTTCTTCATATCAATCAGGGGATACAAATCATTCTAATTAGGAAAGGCTATTTGCCATGATTATTCAAATTGAAATCCTGTAATATATCGTATTAAAATTGTATAAAGGAGTGACTGATCTCAAGAAAGGCACTGAATTCAATCCAAGAAATTTCATTCTTCTTTTTGTGGTTGTGATTAAATCTTGTGTCGCCAGGGATAGATCAGATATAGAAGGATGGAGGAGCAAGAATTCCTTATGTGCTTTTATTGAATATTTTTTGGAGAGAAAAATATTCTTGGAGTCTCAGCTAGTGCAAGGCAATAGAGCAATGATGAAGCTATCATTCAGTACAATAATTTTTTATTCATATTACATTTTGGATTGTAGATATGATTGGAACAACTTTGGTTTCTAGGGCTTTCTTCACATATACTTGTCAACGCGAACTCATTCTTCATTTTGGATATGAGAGATTTATCCATTCTTGCGTAATGAACAAGGTACATTAATGAACTTTTGGAAAGTACGAAATTAGCAAGTCAAGGCCCAGGTAAGGTGGACTTCAAGTTCTATTGCCTTCTATCATTCAACTCTTTCTTGTATGCTTAGATTCTGGTGTCGGGGATATTAAATAGTTAAAAAGTTCATTGTAAGTCCTAAGTTTGATGGTTCTAATTTTTTTATGGTACCACCATCAATAGCTTTGTTGTTTAATTTTGACACTTATTGGTGGAAATCACTCTAATTTTTCCATGTCCCTGGTTTTAATTTAGTATTTAGAACAAATAAATGCTGAGTTCATTCTTTTAATTAACCTTTAATGCCTCCATCTGTTAAGATTTGAGTTGTGAAGACTTTGACCAATGGGTTCCTTTTATTAGTTAATAGAGTAAAAATATGTGAATTTAGCACTGGATCATCAAACAGACAAAAAAAAAAAAAAAAAAAAGGAAAGCCCAAGAAACCTATTTCCTAATCCACATGTAAGTTATATTTCTGTTTTAACAATTTTAACAGGAGATAGTATCTGTTGATAATGTCATCATGACTTCTTTTAATGCATTTTTATGTTACAGAACAACAAGAAACCCACACTCTATTAAAAGGTACACAGGTGGATCTTCCTCAGGTCCAGCAGCAATTGTTGCTTCTGGACTATGCCCAGCTGCTCTAGGAACAGATGGTGGAGGTTTGTACAACATGACCATATTATTTACAAGAACCCATGTCATAATATATGATCCTAATTCAAATTTTATGTAAAAGTCAGGTTCTATTCGAATCCCATCTTCTCTTTGCGGTGTTGTGGGCTTAAAAACTACATATGGTCGAACAGATATGACAGGGTAATCAATTTGAACTTCATAGGATTTGCTTGTGGGAGATGAGAGTCATGTCATAACAGTTTTGAGGGGGCTTGTAACAGTTTAGGCTGTTCTCTTGCAGGTCAGTTTGTGATTGTGGAACTGTTGAAGTTGTTGCGCCAATTGCTGCCACAGTTGAGGATATAATCCTTGTGTAACTTTCTGTTCCTTTGTTTTTTTTTTTTTTTAATCTTTTGAATATTAACTACTGATCAATTGAAACAGAGCAGAAGCAGAGTTCATACAGCAAATGTTTGTATCTTATGTTTGAATGGAGCAGAGGATGTATTCATTTTCTGCTTCATTGCTAACTTGGTGTGGAGTCATTTTTTTTAAGGTTTTGGTATTCAATGCGTGAAGGTGGATTTGGTTAAACATCTGTTAGAGAGCTGGTGCCATGGGTGCATCTGTTAGAGAGCTGGTGCCATGTGTTTGAATGAGCAGATTCTCTTTCTTTGGAGCTGTTCTTTTGTTGCTGTCTTGTAGTTGATTTCTGTGGAGAGCTGTTAGTTAAATTAGGCAACTTCTTCAAACCAATTTGGAGAAATTTCAATTTTGAAATAAAGCTCTAATCTATGGAGACTCAGGACAGTTACTCTGTGCCACTTCAATTTGGTTTTCTTTTAGTCTAATTGCCTCACATGCATTATGCAATCATTTTTCTTTTGTTAATATAGTAACCAAATATCTTTTTTTTTTTAAATAAACAGGTTTTAATTGCAATAATTTTGATTTTGTTATTGTATCCCAGAGCCAGGCTTTGCCACCTTAAAAGCCTGTTTTCTGCAGATGTAGGTTGTCCCAGTTACAGCTTGCCAACTCAGTGAGTCAAGTGACTTGGCTTAGTTGACTTGCCTCCTTTAGCTGACAAATCAACTGACCTGCAGAACTCGGTTATGGCAAGACTAGAGTTGAGTAGCTTGTTTTCACTAAACATTTTGGAGTCAGCCATTTCATGTGACTTGAACGAGTTGGAAAGAATTTTAAAATGTTGAAAATTGCGAATTGCTGCCAGTATGGACACATATCTAGACTATGAGAAAAGACCACATCTCAATCACAGGTGGCAGAGTCACTACATGTTTCTTAGTTAAACTTTGAAATTTATATGAAGAACTTTTATCCATTGGTAATTTTGAACTGTCTAATGACCGATGGTTCAACTGCCAAAGATGAAGCCTCAAGATTTCACAATCATGTCGACCATGGATTCAATATAACTATTCTTCCAACACCAGATCAAAGAAAAATCAATCAAAATTTTATTAAATACCATTACTTGTCTCTACAAATAGAATAAAATATGAATATATAGTTCTACTAGATCTCCCTTAGCTTGCATTTCAAGCTTATGACATACCTGGATAGATCCTTTTCTCCTAAACTTTAGGAATTGAGACCAAATTACTCGATAACTCAACATTCTAAAAAAAAAAAAAACAAAACCCCAAATCTAATGAATTTCTAAAAAGATAAATCTATATAAATCTATTTTTACTATGATTCTTTCCTTTTGGGTTTGTAAGAGGGTAGCACATAGCATGCAAGTAGATGGTTCCCATACATATTTGGTATGTGTTGAATTGCACACTTAAATGAATGTGCCCTTCGAAATTACAGGTGTCAGAGCCATGGGCCCTGTCCATGAGTGGGCTTTTAGCCTCATGGAGCTAGGCCATACATACAATCCTAGGTTGGATTTGGCCTATAATCTGATAGCATAGTTTGTGGCTGCTGCCCTTGCCACATCACTAAACATTACCCATGAGGTCATGGCATAAATTTTGAATACCAGTGGAGTCAACGTGTCACAAAAAGAGCAGATATTAGCTTAAAAATTTTATTTTTGTCCCATCTCCATGATCAATATATTATTTTATTGAAATTTTCATAAGAAAGAATTTCTTTGTTTTACTATTATCTTCATACATTTTGTTAATTTTTGAAAACTTTAGTAATCAAAATTAAAATTTGACCAGACTCCACGAGTCTTTAAATTGACTCCACTCCTTAGCATGGCGTGTCAAGTTAGAGTCCATGAATGGCAATGTATGGTTCCAGGATTTAGTTCTATTTTTTTTTTAATCTTTGTAGAATCAATGTTTAGGATGCAATCCTAAGAAGTTGGGTAGAGTGAATACCTCCGTAAACAAGAACTCCTATTTCTGCTGACATCCTGCTCATATCAAGCAGAACATGGAATTCTAAAACCTAGCTGATTTTATCTGACACAAGCAGCCTGCAGTATGCTCTAATTTGGGATCAAAGGAACTCCTAAGAAAGCATGCCCTAAGAAGGTAGGCCTAAAATTTTATTGTTACTAATAAAAAAAAGTATGACTGTGACTTGTGATACAAATATATCTGATTTATCACTTCTAATAAGGTCATGATAAACTGTCACAATGTTTCACTTACCTTTATTTATGTTTCTCCTAATCTTGTTTCAGTTGGGAAAATTTCCCATGTCTGCTGCTTTAATAATGCTATGCTGTAACACACAATTGAGTTTATTGAATAGTAATCACTGACTTTACCACTGAGTACAAAAAGGAAAGTGAAATGGCCAGAAAATAGAAACTTGGGAAACAGTGTAACTTTTGCTAGGTCTCTTTGATTTACATTCAGTCGTTCACTAATAGCTCGAGTTTTTAGTGTTTTTGGTTATTAACATGGTATTAGAGCCAGGGGCCGTGTGTTCATATCCCTGGGGATGTGTTTTTGTTTACGTATAATGCAGGCCAAATCCATGATTGGCTAGCCCTTGGGCCCAGAACCAACAAGGCCCAGTAGTGAAGATTAGTTTTTATTAGGAGTCTTATATTTTTATAATAGTAGTTGCTTTCTTAATTGTTTAGGATTCATTTATTTTTAAAAGTTTATCTTATGTTTAGTTTATGATTCCTTTAATTAGAGAGTATTTTAGCTATAAATAAAGATGTAATCCCTTTTCATGGGACACAGACATTGATATTGATTAAGAATTTGAGTTTGGTTCTCAGTTGAGAGAATTATTGTTTGTCTTTAGTGAGGCACCTAGACATTCTATCCTTAAGCTTTTTGGCTTGAAGATTAACCTGTTGATTATTTTTCTTCCATACGCTGCTTCAAGGTATGATCATTTGATGCTTTTTTGTTGTAACGACCCAAGAATTTGGAGCTCTTCAGATTCTTTAGACGTTTTCAAATTTTTATAACAATACCACATAAATCAAATTTCCATGAGCATCAAGGACTAAAACACTCAAATTCAATTGTATTTAAATCATTAAGTATAGTAAACTTAATGATAGAGACTACCGAGTAAAAGACAAATATCTATTTACAGTAGAATAAATATCTAAGTATTGGGCTAATCCCATTTACGAATCTATTATTTGCTTCTGGCGTTCTGGATCAGCCACACATGCCAAAATCTACTGGCTGATCTCCGTCACTCCCCGTAACCTCTACGAATGCATTACCTGGAGTGGGGCGAACCACTGGTTAGTAACACTGGTGAGTAGAATAATTAAGTGTCAAGGTATAGCACATATTCAAACAATCATATGAACATTTATAAATTCGATGATAGAATTAAACACAATGTCATAATCATTTCTTTTCTGAGTATTTTTTCACTGCAAGCATCAAATGATTCCGATACCCTAAACGGGTGTGTCTATGTTTCTGTCAACAACCTGGAGTATCTACATTTCTGTCAACAACATGGTCTGTCCTGTTACCATGATTGTTGAACCTACTTCCCTCGACCAACATCCACGAGAGAAACTCTATACTCAGTGTTGGTGGTTTGTGTTACTCTTTTTCAAACATCAATGTCAAGTTCAAACTCTATAAGTTTATTAGCGATTCATCTTCATCATAATTGATAACATCATCTTACTCTTTTCCTTGGTCAGTACCACATAACATTGGTCAGTCCTTGCCCCACTCCGAGCCGGAGTTGGTACCAGGCTATGGCATTGCCCATATTTTATTAAGAAAGCTAATTATTTATCGTAAAATCAACCATAGGAAATCAAGACATGATTAATGAATTCATATGGAATCATAATTCTTCATATTGGAACATCCAGTAAAAATACTATATCATCTTACACCATATTCAAAGTGACATCATGTATGTGGTTATTTCAACTAAAAAGAATTGAACTGATCTTTGATAAAGAGAGGGCTCACTTCTGGCCCACAGGATCCTCTGGATACTAGTCCCACTAGTTAGGTAATTAAACAATGTTGGATTTATAACTTGTCGTATTGTATATATATATATATATATATCATAAAGCCTTAGTGGGGTTCTTAGGATATAACTAAAATAACAAGGGCCAATTTATAAATTTAATAAGATTATAAGTGTCTGTACAAGTCGACAAAATCCACACAGTCCTTACATGTTTCTTCCGTCAAGAAAGGGTCTCACCAGACTTGACTTGAGGCAATTACATGGTGGGGCCCAACTGTCCAATGCAGATGGGACCTACACCCTAATGGTCGCCCAGGGGTCCACTCCAAGATGTGTGGACTTGACTTTGATCAAGGGACCCAGGTGGGCCCACAACCACTGACGACCAAAACCATTTCTGACGGTCTGGAAACTGAAAATCTCAGTTCAAATATGAGACTTCAAGGTAATCAATTCTCTTCTTAGCCTAAATCAAAGTCTCAAATATGTGTTAATCATAGGATTTAATTTGCCAAGTTCCCATCTAAGAAATAGGATTTTTGAAGATGTTTTCCATTGTTATTGGGTCGACAATTTTAGAAGGGGACTTCAACTTTTAATCAGAGGTTCAAATGAGTTGATTTCCAACCCAAACAAGGCTAAAGGGTGTAGATTATGAGTCCTACTGCATATCATCAGGTCTGATTGCTGCTTTGATGATTCTGCTGAGCACATAAATCAATTCCGGCCTATACATATTACCAACGGATACTGTAGCACGTGTATACAATAACAGCAGATCTTTGAATGGTTCAGTACCTCTAATTCTCTATTCATATCAGATAATCCAGCATTGATTTTTAGGAGTTCTACTCACCTGGGATAAACATGTGCTGCTTGAGCAATGATTGGTCTCAAACCGAACATCCGTTACGCGTCCCGCCGTCAGTCTTCCTTGTCCTCTTCGTGTTCTTCTTCCTCTTCTACAGATTTTGAAATTGATATTAGTTTCTTTCTCTCTCTCTCTCCTTCTCTCTCTCCCTCTTCTCTCTCTCTTCCTCTCTATCGTGGATGTGTAAAACAAATAGGCTTCCATTATATATATATATTAGTGTTTAAGACTTGCACCAGAAGTCTTGTTTGAGACTACAAGGGAGTCGTTCCAAGAGAGTATTTGTGCGAGAGAGTCCTGTTGAAATTCTTAATCTTATAATGACCTTCTTTTAGTTTAATTATAATTCAAATAAGAGTCCTGGTGGGGATATTGCATTTGTCCACATGTAGAGTCCTTTATTTGAGAGGGGCTTTCAAGATCCTTTGATATACATTATTCAGTCATTCACTAAAAGCTCACTAACAGCTTGAGCTTTTGGTATTTTTGGCTATTAACACCTTCTCTGTTCAGATAACTGAGGATTAATTGACCTTTCTATGTATGCAGCTGCATTCAAGTACTCTTTCTTGTCAACTTAATTTTTGCCATGTTACTGTGTTGAGTTGTAATGTTGAACTCATTGTGAAGTTATTTTTTTCATTGTTGGTTCTTTGATAATGACATTTCATAATTTACCTTTTAAAGTGTCTTTAAGCAAATTGTGCATGTGAATTGACTTGCCTTTTAAAACTAATATGGGTTGTGCAGGTATGCGGCAATCTCAGGCTCTTCTCTAGAATATAGGATAGCAATGAAACCAGTGAGATTTTTAACCTTTTCATTTGATCAAGTCATGTGTAGATGTTAGTGGTTGTTTTTGTATAACACTTATTTACATGCATGTTGATTGTCTTTTCATCATTTACTCCAATGCATGTTTAGCTGTAGATTCATTTTGAGCACATACAAAATGATAGTGCATGAAGTCAGCACAATGATATGGACTCTGCTTCCCGATGTGCATCCAGTGTGACATGTTCTATCCTTTGTCCATTTACGTGCATGACAAAGGAATTTACATGTCAATGGTGCTACCAAGAGACGTGAGACGTGTAGTACAAGACCTTGGCTTTTCTCTATGGTGCACAAGCTTATAGGTTCAATAATACTCTAGATAAATACAAGTATCCGGGTGTCATAGCTCCAGAGCTATGATATCCACATATTTCTGTATATGCAATATATCTGTATCATATCCTTTCCAATCAGTGGCGGAACCAGGAAATCTTCCATGGGCCACTATGTGATTTGTGAGTGTGCAGTTGTGGTGAGGATGAATGGGGTGTGGACCCTATTAAACGAAGACAATATATCTGTATCATATCCTTTCCATTCTTCTCAGTCAAAGAGCTCTTTAGAAGGTGCCTGCTAATATCCATCTTGTAACTGGGCTGAATAGTTATGTAGAATTCCAGGACAGAATAGGAAGTTCTCCCTTAGTGATATTATTCTTGTATTTATTGCTTTCTCTTCTATCCTTCACAACTGAGGATCTTAATTTTCAGTTTTAAGCTTACGATGCCACCATCTCTTTCACACATAGTGTTTCACAGAGTGTTCATTGTTGATATTCTATTAAATCTCTATCTTTCTGCTGTGGGCTCTTCTACTTTTAGCATGGCCACTTTACTAATTAAAACTTCTATCTTCTTATCTGTTAATGGCCATACCTCAGAAACTACATTTTGTAATAAATTTATTATAATTTCAATTTCATGTGCAGCCACCACTCAGTATTCCATGTTTATCATCTTCCGACAGTTTGGATGATTTACAATCATTGAAAATAGGAAAATATACCGAGGTATCTCTCATAGTTGTTTATTTCCACTATGTTTTAAGGGTTGTTTGGTGGAAATATTGTATATGATATAAACAGAATGTACTGATATGCCTTTTGTTCCCTACAGTGGTTCAATGATGTTTATTCAACTGATATCTCCGATAAGTGTGAGGATGTTCTTAATCTACTGACAAAGACTTACGGATGTCAAGTGAGTCTATGTTGGAAGCTTGTGTTATATTTTAAGTGATTATGATTATGAGATGCTCACTTAGTAGTTAGAATAAAAAAAGAAAGATAGTTTTGTGATTCAGGCAACATATTAATTTTATATTGAGATCCTATCATGTGTCTGTCTTGGTATAAGGTGACTGAGATTGTATTGCCAGAGCTTCACGAGATGCGCAATGCCCATATAGTTTCTATTGGCTCTGAAGCATTGTGCTCTTTAAATCCTGACTGTGAGGATGGGTATGCTTCCAAATTTTTATATAGTAATATGGTTGTTCTTCTCAGCTTTGTGAACTGCTATGATTTATGATTAGGAAGATCTTATCAGAAAAATTATTTCACTACTTCCTAATTTGATTCAACTTCTGGTGTCAAATTATATGTCTCCAATCTTACAAAAAAACCTTATTTTCTTTCTTTTCTTTTGCCAGGAATTGCAGTGAACTGACGTTTGATACTCGTACTAATTTGGCTGTTTTCCGATCATTTTCTGCGGCAGATTATGTTTCAGCTCAACGCCTAAGGTGAGGCAAGATATGTTTGTGAATATTGAAAAATAATATTTTAAACCTATGTAGAATGTGAGATAATCATGATATCTGGCGAATATCACTCTGATTAGATATAATATAGTTAGGACAGTTGTCAAAGGAGCTGGGTGGGCAGGGGCATTGGCACGTGAGGATCAGCAGATCCTTGTATTAGAAGAAAAATGGCCACGAAGATTTGAGAAATCTGTCGTGTCCCAAGATGGGCATCAACCACATATTTATATTGTGTATTGCCTTAATCAAAGGCTGTATTTGCAGTCATTCACATCTCATCATAATCTAATCACAAGGAAATAATCCTACACAAGATTTTAGCAATTATAGACTGTTGACTATATAAGAATATTGACTAAAACCCCTAAAGATCCACGTGAGAATATCTTCTGATATGGGCTGGATCTGGGCCTATGTGATGGGCCTGTCCTGTGGACCTTTGAATCTCTACATGGCAATGGTTTTATTCTACTGTTTGCTTGATGAAAAGTCTGAATACAAGCACTAAACTATTTAATAGTATCAAAGGGCATACTATTTTCATTAAGATTGATTTTCTAAATTGGAGATCTTTTTTTTTTTTTTGGAAGATTAGTAATCTTTTATTAAGCAAAAATATGATACAGAAAGAGTTCATCATAGACAATGAATTTCAAAGGGGCATACCTCTTAAAGCAAGCAAAAGATAAACTTAACGTAATAACAAACTGAAAGCTTATTGTTTAGGATACTGTATTAGATGTGGCATGTGTAAGAATGATCAGTATAGTTAAATTTAAGTACTTGCTATTTCTCAGGTGGAGTTTTTTGTAGTAAATTTTATCAACTTACAAAACTGTATGTGTGAAAATTTGTTTTAGAAAGATTGGCAAATGTTAGTTTAACATTTTAGAGTTTCACTGTTGGATGTTTATGTAGTAAATAGGAGGTTCATTCAATAGAATTGGAGAAGGCTCTTTAGAAAATTCTCCTACACACGACATAGAGATATTGGAGAAGGCTCTTTTCTTAAAATGCCACCTAGATGTCTGTATGACTGGATTTACCATTGGTGGTCCCCCCCTTTGTAAAAACAAAAAGAGGGCTTTTCTAGGGTGGTTATTTTGGAGAACATGTCATACGCATGTATACATGGATGTACCACAATTCACAACTCCATTCATCCTCTTTAGAAATCACACAATTAATATGGTCTTATAAAAAACTTCCCATATTATCTTGATATGAATGATATTGAACTATGTGCATTTACCATTTTCTAATTTGTCTGTGATGAATGTAGGAGAAGGATAATGTATTATCATATGGAAGCTTTCAAAAGGGTTGACATAATAGTAACGCCAACAACTGGGTATGATCATCTTTTTTTACTATCTTCAGTAACAAGTTCAATTTGCATTGGTTTGCTTATCCATACCACAACTAGTGGTAGTTGTTGTGGTAGTTTTGGCACTAATCATTTCATATGTAGTATTGCACAAACATTACACACTCACACTTTGAACGCACTATTCAAGAAGGATAATACTCTTTTTTATGACAGCATGACAGCTCCCATAATACCTCCAAGCTCTCTTAAGTACGGGGAGTCAAATCTGCAAGTGTCTGGTTTGTTTTATCCTTAATGTCTTGTTCTTGAAATGATTCATAGTTTATTTCTGAATCATACACGAGATGGTGGCTATGAATACATCAATTTTTACTTGGACAAGGTTTCATGAGTTTGAAATCTGTCAGTTGTTTCATTGCTGAATTTTAGTGATATATTCAATTTTGGTCGCTTAAGTGATCATCATGTGCTAGATCTCATTTGGGACCCAGCTTTTCACCATTTTTCCTGTTCACACTTCCCCTCTCCGTCTCCGCCACTCATCTGGACTATTCTATTGGATTTAGTCTATCAAAATATTTGACAATTGATTTTGGGGCTTCCATACCTCTATAATCCCAGGTCATTTCAATCTGAGGTTTGGTAAGCCAAAAATAAAAAAAGGTGACCACGCATGTGTGTCTGTTTATACTTGGGCAATAAGGTGGATTCCACATGAGCTCTTGCCATGATAGGGAAATGTAATGGGCAATGGTGAGATAAGCAAGAAAGCATTATATGGCCCACTTGAATGAGTACCATTCATGAAGGGTGCGTGGGATTGACATTAATGGAGGCTACGTCCTTGCAAGAGATTGTAGAGATATAAACTGGTCAACTGACCCACCAGACCCACGTTGACAAAGCCCAAATACAATGCTCTGAATGACTGAGATGTATTCGTTGATTGCTAAAAGCAATGTTTATGGAAGTCTCCTCCCTACTGTCTTGGAAGGCCAAAGTGGCCGTTTCTTTGTTGGACAGTGGATGATAGAAGACAAGGACTATTGACTGTTTTTTAAAGAACAATAGATGCTTGAAGAAGAAAGCAGGAACAGAGTTCCTGTATCTCTGATCCCATGTATGGATTCAAAGATCCTTGTATGAAGACAATAATGAGAAGAAGAGGAAGTTGGAGAATAATTGGCTGTCCCAAGATGGGGATCGACAATGTTTAAATACAATTACTATTGCAGTGTTGCCTAACCACAAGCAATAATTACAATCATTGCAGTCTAATTACTAGCAAATCTGGAAGCTTTGGATATGATTACAACTATATAAGTAAGCATGTCTATAGAGGATCTTTGACCAAATCCCTCAAAAGATCCCGCATGTGGGCTTTTTGATCTGGGCTTTGTCAAGGTGGGTCTGTTGACCTGTTTATATCTCTACAGAAGTAACCTCATCATGAACTTATTTAAGAGTTCAAGTAAGAGCTCTCTAGTTAAGAACCAGTTAGGAAATTATATTAAGGTCCACCTATGATTTTATCTTTCTTTGTCTCCTCAAAGGCATGTGGTGTTCCATTTTTACATTGATTTGACTGCTATTCCAGTTTGATTTTTGCTAAGAATGTCTATTTAACCTAGACGTTAAATAATAAAGACCGTTAAATCGAGGGTTAGGATGATCTCTCATGAGGGCCCTTTTTGCATCCTCCCATTCCAACAATGTCTTCCAATTCCTTTTTACCCATCATTATATGCATCCAAGTGTGCCCAGGTGTTGGTTATCGATTTCAATTTGCAGCTAGTTTGCGTGTGCGTGATCCATTCCTTGGGCGACAATCTGGGCAATGCCAATGGATTTCACACATAAATCTTTGGGGCCTTTGAATTAATGCTGCTATTATTATTATTACTATTACTACTTGTGATTTTTATTTTTATCGGTGCTTGTGTGCATGTGTTGGGCAATGTGTCTGTTTTTGGTGTGTTCTTTTGGGGTGGGGGTATGACAAACACCACAGTGAGGAGGGGATGAGGAATGGGGGTCGGCAAATCTGGTCATCCTAATCATCTACTTTTAAGCCTCAAACTTTCATGGTTTTTAGAGTGCAAAATTTTGCAGCTACGGATCCAACAGTAGACATTACACAAAATGGTGTAAAATTGGGCTGATCAATTTCCACTTCAGGAAAACTGTCATGATCTTTCTGTATTATATTATTATTGCTTGTTACCTTGGATCTGAACGTGGCTGCATCTTGCATACTTTTTTCAGTTATTTGTAGCCTATAGCCAAGGAACTTTCTATATGCTTTTTGAGAGTGTATTTCGTCTATTAACTGTGAAATGCAGCGAAATTTCTTCAGGAATTTGAGAATTTTTTCATCTATTAAATCACAACTATAAACATCATCAAAACTCCTTCAAATAAATTTTTTATTGTTTGTATTGAATCCTTGATTTCAGGTTATCTCATGCGTTTTATACTAGCTGGAAATCTTCTTGGACTCCCAGCTATTACTGTTCCTGTAAGAGAAACATATCTTTGTACTTTGATTTTTCTTATATTAAGTTATCTTATCCAAACACTTGGGTGTGCTACATGTATATATGATTGCTACCCCAAATGTAGGGTCGTCACGAATTAATGATCTCGGTGAGTTTGAGGTCGATCCATGGGGAATGGAAGTAGCTCCACACTTGACCTATCCTAATTGAACTCTAAACTTAGCCTAAATAAAAGCAAAACATCCAATTTCCATAAAGCTGAAAATTAATTACAGCGTTACAACTAATTAAAGAAATCCTAAACTAGAAACCCTAGATCTAAAAAAATCCTAGTCTAGAAAGAATGTTGCAACCAAAGAAAACAAAACTAAAACAACCAATTGCAGGAAAGTTGAAAAAAAGTAAAAACTGAAATAAACGGAAATAACATTTAAATTAAGGTTTTCCAAGGGGGGCCATGGATCAATTTTTCTCCTAATGATTGGAAGTATAGGTAGATTCAAAACTCATTTTCCAGCATGGGTCATCAAATCATGTAAAAAAAGAACAAATCAAAATTATTTTAAGCAACTTCTAGAATGGTTATTTAAACTTTTACACACAATAGATCTTTTTGCGCAAATCCTACATTGACTCTAAACGTGACATGTCACGGAGAAAATAAGATATCAAAGAATTTGTTAAATAAGCAACTATCACCAAAATCATTCATTTATATTCCAATTGCTAAACAAATCTGATTTTGGTTCTAACTGCACACAAGACCAATAAAAGTACAAAACATATCACACTTTTCCCCCATAAAAAGATAAAGTAGCTTGCCATGGCGATCATCTTCATCATCCCTTAAATTTCACTATTTCAATCTATCCTAAGCCAAATTCTCGTATAAGTTGCACTACTCCAGATCATTTTCTACTACTTGTCTACTTCCATCATTTTCCTCTTCAACCTATTGCTTTTCCTTGAGGGGCCATCAACTTACATGGAGAAATTTTTCATTGACCATCTTAAATGAGGGGCCATCAACCTACATGGGGAAATTTTTCATTGTTAGACTGCTTCGAATGTTCTCAGACCATCTTAATTTATCATATATTAAACATTATCATCATCATCATCAAAGCCTTATCCCAACTACATTGAAGTCAGCTACATGAATTTTGTTTTTCCACTCCAATCTATCCTAAGCCAAATCCTCAAATCAGTTGCACTTCTTCCGATCTAGTTTTACCACCTCTATCAATGTTCTATTTGGCCTTTCCCGTTCTATGGGGGGGCCATCTACCTATATAGCCAAACTTTTTTTTTTAGTGGTATTGGCACCGTTGCCTGCTTGTATTGGACATGCCCAAACCATTTTAAATAAGGTTATTCTAAGTTTAACCTCTAAATGCTCTTGAAAGTGCTTATTTGTACTTTTATCTTCCTGGTTTTACCATACAACCACCTCAGCATTCTCATATTTGTTACATCCATTTTGTGTGTATGTTACTTTTTGATTGGCCAATGTTCAGCTCCATAGGTCACAAAGTACTTCAAAAGCAAATCGCCACTTCAACCATTCCCTGTTATCCTATGTTTGACATCTTCATCAATCTCCCCATCCTTACTAATTGTCAAGTCAAGTAACCGAAATAATTTCTTTGTGGTATCTCCTTGGCTTTAATTCTCACAATAATGTCATCTCTTTGCTTAAACATTAATTTATCATCTAGCTCATTTCTAATTTATCTTTGTTAATTTTACCGTATTTTACCACACATCTATCTTAACACTCTCATCTTTGCTATACTAACTTTTTTGAATGTGTTGTTTCCTATTATGCTCCATAGGTCATAGTAGTCTAATCGTTGCCTTGCAAAGTTGCTTCCTTCAATGATGTCCTTATTTGAAAATTTTCTCTACAGGGTTTCTTAACTGTTCTATAATTCCATATATTTTAGTTGGAATCTTTGTTCGAGAGCCAAAATAAATTTATCATCTAGCTCATGGAATTGTGTAAATTGCGTACAATTTCAGTTTCAGCAAAAAAAAAAAAAGATACTTTCTGTGACCCACTCGTGACCTTTTTTTTTAGGTTGCAATATCTGTTGGAGAGCTGAAAGAACTAAACAAATACACCCACTTAAGTAAATTGAACCGCCATAAATCACTTCTTCATGTCAAAATGCTTCCAAAGCTTCTATACAAACTACAATGTATTGTACACATTCACAACTATTGACTTTTCACCTAGGTTAATGGGTAGGTTTTGGAAGCATCACTTATTGAAGCAAGTGTTTGTACTTT
Organism: Sextonia rubra; assembly: GCA_037013555.1. NCBI lineage: Eukaryota > Viridiplantae > Streptophyta > Magnoliopsida > Laurales > Lauraceae > Sextonia > Sextonia rubra. The sequence continues at coordinate 10,454,453 of JASUAD010000001.1, read as the reverse complement.
GTGGAAGTGGTAAGACATTTTTTTCTCTTGCTGAAATGATTATATGGTTTTAGTAGTTGTCAGCTAACAGTTGTCTCTTGATTTTGCCTCATGAGTCATGGCTTTTTTTCCTTTCTATCTTTCTGTGTGTTTGTACTTTGTGAAAGTGATGAGACATTTTTTCTCTTGGTGAAAAGATATGTGGTTTTAGTAGCTCTTAGTTAATAGTTGTCTATTGAGTATCCCTTGTGAGTCGTGTCATTTTTCCTTTTTATCTTTTCTTTGTTTTAACATAATCTATGTTCAGGTTGGTCATGATAAGCAAGGGCTTCCCATTGGATTGCAATTGATTGGCCGTCCTTGGGGTGAAGCAACTATCTTGCGAGTGGCTTCTGCTGTGGAGGTGATGATATTTTGTTCCTCAAATATCCAATCATTTGCATATAGGACCACATTGTTCAATTGCTCTCTCTCTCTCTCTCTCTCTCTCTCTCTCTCTCTCTCTCTCTCTCTCTCTCTCTCTCTCTCCCCTTTTTTCTATAGTAAAATGGAAGTTTATTGAGAAAAAGCCATACGGCCAAAAGAACTAGAGCAATAGAAACACAGAAGAATTAGAGGGTTGAATGCCGAAAATTAGGCATGTGCAAATGAAACCTAGATGAGTTATTTTCTAGATTTTCTTCATACAATTAAATATTTAAAAATTCAGGACTGGTTTCACACAGATGCTTTGTCTTTCTTTCTAGAATTCCGATCTGGTTTATTCAAAATGAATTTCATTTCTATACCATCCATTCTAGGTTTGTGAGCACAGTGGTCAGAATTTTGACACTGGATGATTAAGCATGTCCTCTGTTATTTTTCATAAACAGCTGTTTACATGCTTAGGTGGACGTTTTTGCTGCTTTAATTAGTTGTGTTCTGAGATGTCTCAGTGGCCTATATTTTGTGCCTATCTTATTTATTATTATATTTTTGTGGTTCTCCTGGTTTGTGGGTTTCCGTTTGGGGATCATTCTATTGTGAGCAAGACTTGCAAGGATAGTTTAGTGCGTTCTGCGTGGGTCTTCATCCATCCATTGTTTATTTTCCATCCGCATTTCATTTTGCTCAGCAACTATCCTGGAAGTTTGATGGACTTGAAAGTAGGGGCTTTTGGAATTTGTTTTCCTTCTTGATTTCATTTGATTGATGCATTTTTTTGGTTCTATAATAAGATATTAACTTCCAAAAAAAAATTATTTGGTAAATATTTGTCTTATGTAAACTATAATTTTATCGATTGTGTCTCCTTCATTCTCTCAATTACACACACTGTCATCTCCTATTGCTTTCAAGTTGGATCCGTTCTATAGATGCATCAGCACTGTCCAGTGTCCATCATCATTTTGATCTTTGACAGCTAATTCTTGCATGTTTTTCATCTTTCCAGGAACTTTGTTTGAAGTTTCGGAACCGGCCTTCAACATTTTATGATATTCTCAAGGCGGTTTGAGTAGTAGACTCATTCTTTCTGGTTCAAGATTATCTGTGGAATTCCATTTCCAATGACCGAACATGAAGCATAAGCATGTCAATGCAAATGTGACTTGTGATGGCCCAGCATTTTTCACAAATGCTGCTGCCCATGATTTATGTACCGTGTGATTTCTTTTTATGCATAAGAAACTATGGGTTTTCATCTGGGATAGATGTGACAGATATCTAAAATAATTGATTTAGTGAATGATATTTTCTTTTTGAAGGCTACTGTTCCAGCTGCTGGATGGATGATTTGCTTTACAGGATTGTACTTCTTACATAGGTAAAAGCAGTAAATGACAGCTGAGAGAAATTTACTTTTCCACGGAACAAAACAGCCCAAGAGGATTTTGCGTCGCGCTGCCAACAAATGCAAGGCAGGAGTGGAGGCAACCTAGTCCCTGCTTGTTTGTGCTGGATATGGGTCCAGGCCACTTTGACATAAATGCCCGAGAGTGTGGTGGCCAGTTTTTTTTTGGTAAATAGTGGTGGTCAGTTCTTGAAGGCTTAAATGTGGCTTATGGTCTGGGCTTGTACCTGAACTGGAACCATGTGGTCAGGACATGGTTTGCATAGGCAAGCAATAAAGTAATCGAAGTTAATGGGCCCTGACGGTTTAAACCTACTATGTTTGGATGAGTCTAGCACGACAAATTAAGTATTGATGTTGACCCAAGTGTATTCCATTTAACTTCAACACTACATACTCCTTGTTCTTGAGTAAAAAATAATGGACTAGTATTTTCAAAATTGTTTTAGATTTCATTTTACACCAAGAATCCAAATCGAGTGAAGTGAAGCACTCTTATCTTAACTTCAATCCATTTCTCCTCTACTTCACTCTTCATGTGAAATCTACTTTACTTTATTTCACTCCTCGCTTATCTAAATAGGACTTTCAAGGTTCAATAGGATGGGAAGAAAATAGAGGGAGAGTTAAAAATTTGCACAACAGCCCTAGAAATTCCATGCCATCTTCTAAATGGACTGGGAGGAGTTAATCTTTTGACCCAGTTGCAGCCTTTAGCTGCCGTGGGCGCTCTCCAAAGTTGGTTGAGCCACTTGCATCAGAAAGTCGAAGCCGGTCAGTCGCTTGTAAAATATAGATGGTTCACAAGAAATAAACGAGTATACTTTGTGCAAGAGAAAGGCACATGGGTATTGAATTATATGATTAGAGAGAATTTAGTCGTCATTGATTGGTGGTTTGAGGTTGAAAACACAATTAGATTTTTGCCACAGCTAGTCCTTGTGGCTCTCTCGTAGGAATGCTGTGGCTCGTGGAGCAGTAGATCATGGCCACTCTAGATTTGTTTTTTTTAAAAGTGGATGTTGCCGGATGTCAAAAAAATAATAAAAGAAAAAAAAAAGAAATGGGTGTAGGTGTGGGAATCTCTCATGATCTGGAGGAAAGCAAAATTTCATGACAATTCATTCATGGATATGTAGCTTAATTCATACAATTTTAACCATTTGCCTTGGTTCATGGAAGGAAGATGTAATGATGGTCCACTGTAGATTTCCACTTATAATCTTGCATACTTAGGGCATGTTGTTTCATCCTTATTAAATTCTTAGGTTTGTATTTTTATAAATAGTAAAGAATGAAGAATCGAAATCTTCCAATTTAATGAAAATTGGATTGGAAATCAATATCCTACCACCAACCAACTACTTAAATCCTTAGACTTTTCACCTTAATAATTTTAGGTGGACCAACCAAGGTCCGAACCCTTGGATTCTTTGGCTCCTATAGCGGAAAACCCCTTCGGACTTGGAGTCTTTACATATGTATATCAGACTTGGGCGCCATTAAACAAAAATTTTCCACTCAAATTAAGGCCATTGGAATCGACGGCAGCTGGCTGAACAGGTTGTGAAGACCAGGGGGGCCCCACCTTCTGATCTGTGCAGAAAGATTCATGGTCAACGGCGATCCCACTGAGAAATAGGCATACGGTCCTGCAAAAGCCTCTTCCGCTCTAAAACCCTGCAACTTTTACAGTTGGAAACCCTTAAACCCCAAGCTCCCAAAGATGGTGAAATCAGTTGTTGGAGAGGAAACCCAGTTGAAATCAGCAGAGGATCGACTCTTCCAATCAGCCATATCTGCAGAGGCAATCCCTCTCTCTCTTTCTCTCTCTCTCTCTCTCTCTCTCTCTCTCTCTCTCTCTCTCTCTCACACACATAAATATGTGAAGTTTGCTAAGATTTCAGAATTGGGTGTTTCTTTTACAGGTGGGTCTTGTTATAGGCAAGCTGAGTTCTAATCTAGATCGAGGGTTCGTGTTTGATTTGGTCCCTACGCCTCCTAATGATGCTGGAGAGCCCGCTTGTTCGGTCTCTGACTCCGGCAGAGACGATAGAAAGAAGGGTTCCAAAGGAAAATCGCAGGTGGAAGCGTCAGTTCTGGTGGTCGATAGAGATTGGGTTGTGGAGCATGCTCGTCAGGTACAATTGATAGACACCCATTGCAAGTTTTCATCTCTCTTGAGTGGGGCAATGAGAAGTCTTAGGATCTCAGTTCTAATGACATGTATGCATTTGAATGGGTGTTGTAGAGTGTTTTAAACCCTTTGATATCATGGAATATTTTGTTTCCTCTTGCTTTCATTCTGTTTTGGATTTTGGATGCAAACCATTATTAATGCATGTAAAATGCAATTGAAAGTGGCCAAATTGATTCTTGATTGAGTAGGTCTTTTTCTCTCTCTCTCTCTTGATTCATATTGCAAGAGACCACCCTACATGTGCCTGCCCTCTTGATGAATTGGAACTATCTATGTGATGTGGCTAATAAATGGTGTCAACTTCTCAATTAGTGGATTTCTATCCCTTGGATTTGGATGTTGATTGTTTTTGTGATTTGATGGATCACTGTACTTATGAACCAATATCTTCTCTGAATTCCTTCCTTCACAGTTAGGCTTGAATATAGCACTCTAAATTTGTGTTGATGATGAAGGCTAAATTCTATGGAACCTTTTCAGAATCATTACCCCTCTTTAGCAATCCTAGAATCTACTCCCTTGATAGGAGTCTCTGAGTAATTTGAAGAGTTCAGTTTCAATTTAAGCCCTTTATTCAACATTTTTGCCTCCTTGCTTCACTCCAACTGCCTCTGTCCTACCAAAGAGGACAGTTAACCCTTCCAAATGATCTCTACGCACATCTTCATGTTGGACGGCGTGGCTTTCCTTTAAAAGCACTATCAACAATGTGTGTTCAATACCCCAAAGGGGGAGCTTGCGTTGGTGTGGTCCTGGGCAGTTCCCCCTAATGTTTTTCTGGTACTTTAGTGTGCTAAATCATCATATCTCTAAGTAGAGTAAGAGCATTGTGGGGATTAAAGGTGGTGTTGTATGCAGTTCTTTCTGCATTTTGTTCTTGGAAAATGGCACACGGTTAAAATTCTGGTTCATCACTTTTGTTATTATTATTATCATTATTATTTAAAAGATATTGGTGGCACAAATCTGTATTTCGTGTACTTTTGTTACACTCTGATCTGAAAAAAAAAAAAAAAAGTCTACAGATTCAATCATGTCTAAGGTGAGGTGATTGATTGCAGTATACCAAGATAACTTTTTACAACAAACAGGACAGATTGAAAAACTGAAATGCTATTAAAAAAAGATTGGAAAAATAAAAGATACACAAAAAAGAATGTATTGCATGTTTTGGGTAGTGAATAAATTTATGATTTCTTCGATGTGTTTGAGGGTTGGAAGAAGTGAACTTGGATACAAGAGTTCATTGGTTAATCTTTGGACTGTACCAAGAAGCTAAAGTGCGTTCCTTCCTTTCTTTTTTCTTTATGCTGTCTGTGTATTATGAAATAGTTTAACTCTATAGTGTTGAGTGTCTGATCTTCTCTTTTTCCCATTATTATTTATCTGACCTTTATATTCTTATTTTGTGTAAGTTTCTGGTAAATCACCCCCAGTGTCTCTCAAGAATTGAGAGAGAGAGAGAGAGAGAGAGAGAGAGAGAGAGAGAGAGAGAGAGAGAGAGAGAGAGAGAGAGAGAGAGAGAGAGAGATTTTCTGTTTTAGGCTGCATTCTTGAGAATGTATTGCATTTTCAGGTCTCAAGAATGCTGTTGGGTGGCATGAATGTAGTTGGGCTATACATTTGGGCTGCAGAGAGTTCATATAAGACTTCAAGCACATTACTTTGTCAGGTAATTTTATTCCTTTTTGTTCAATCAAAATAAAATTTGAAATTATTTATATCCAAGTGCTGTTAATGGTCAACTTTGGTCTAGAGTCTCTAGTTTGTGCAAACTAGTAGATCTCTAGATCTTATAGCTTGAATAGCCTGAAGAACGTGGCTAACATTTCTTGTTTATTCTGTAAATGTACTGAACCCATCTTATTTTTTATTAATTATGTTGCTATTTCAGACAGTCAAGGGAATTGCAGAAGCAGTGCCTTTTTATGAAAGTGATTTAAATGAAAGGCTACTAATTCACATTTCTTATAGCCCCAGAAGGTGTTGTCTTTTGTTGAAATTTCTTGGGTTCTTATTTGTTTGTTAGAGGAATCATATGATCATGCTAATTTTACTGTTATAAAAAAAATCATATGATCGCCCTTTTGTATCATAATTTAATTCTGTTAAATGGTGTCCTTTTTGGTATTTTATTTTATGGATGATCATTTCCTTATTTATGAATTGCATTTCCTTTTGCCAATATCATGGGGTTCCCATTTAATATCATCTCAGCTGTAACCTTATCCCATTCATGCAGGGTTCCCATTTTTATCACTGTCACCTGATCCTTATACCATCAGTTTGGGGTCATCTTGAAGAGTAAAATTCTACTATTCACTTCTAAACGAGCTAAGACAAAAATCTCTATTTATCAGTGGAACTTGGTAGTAAGGTCTCTGTGTGTGTTTGACCTCAAAAGACCTGATATTGACATTGAGGCAATGTTAGTTAAAGGCAAAGACAGACAGGCAACTCTCTACCAAGTGACATCTGAAATTTGATCCCATATCCTTTATAAGAATACGTTGAGAATATTGGGTATTCTCTATCTGATGAGCAGTGGTTATTTTACCTGTACACTTTGAATCTCCATTAAGCACCATCATTTTCATTTTAATTGTATTCTTAACCCCTCTCTCTCTCTCTCTCTCTAGATATATCTATCTCTCTATGTATCTATCTATAATTATATATGCTGTTGCATGAATGGGGCCAGCCTGTGTCTTTTAACAGGAGCTGTCCCTGTGCATGGCTCTCAGACTCATATGAACTGTGCATATGAGATCATTTTCCTATGAACGTGCGTGTGTGTGCATGTGTGCTTATATGGAAATAGAATGAACCAGACCTTGCTTAAGCTTGGAACAGTTAGGAATGGTCTGGTATGTGATGCCCAGCGGCCCCATCCCATGATCAACCTGCCCTTCTTGATCAACCCATGAATCTGAACTGACCAAATTTGACACATAACCGAGTTGTGTCAGGCGTTCGATTGGTCATGGAAAATTTTGCAACCATTCTACTTTTTCTAATGGCTAGGGTCAGGAAGCCTTCAAAACAGTAGATCTCCTCATTTGATGGTTTGCTTCTTTGTGCACAGGTAGGTCAATGAGACCTTTCAAAACACCTATCCCCCATTATAGTTATGCTTTTAGGTACGCTCCACATGCCAGAGCATTGTAAGCTTAGGAATAATTTGGTCCTGACTGTAATAATACACAAGGATGATCCCTTGTGCCCCAAGTAGGTCACACCAATCAGTGGGGCCATGGGGGATAAAAAGATTTGGAAGGGTCCAACCTCTATATAAAATTTTAGGGCCATACATTCATCCCACCCCTTAATTTGTGGCCTACAAGTTTAACGATTTTATATATGAAAAAATGGTCGATCCAATGGTCCATTCCATTCAGATTGGTGTAAAAAAATGGGATCAGTGACTATTCGGATTGGTGATTACGTTGGCTCCACCCGATCCAATGGTCCATTCCATTCAGATTGGTGTAAAAAAATGGGATCAGTGACTATTCGGATTGGTGATTATGTTGGCTCCACTAGGTGGTGTGCAACATAAGACTTGGGGGGAAAGATATGTACTGGATAATTTTTGTATGACTGTTCATGCACATTTGACCTCTCCATAGTCACCAGACCCTGGGTGTCGGCCACAAATGGATTGGACCATTGGATTGATGGTCAAAATATATATTTTTAAAATAAAGCCTGCTAAGCATAGGCCATAGATCAAGGGGTAAGAGGCATGTGATTGACCCATTCTTGATATCTAGGGCAATCATGAGTGGATCTTTGTGCCCTACAGATCATGGGACATTGAATGGGGGGGTGCAGTGCGTGGGGGGGGTGGGGGGAATCCAACCTAAATATCAAGAGGGGGGGTCAATCAACAGCCCTCCAGTTTAATGGCTTTATATTAAAAAAATGACCCTCTATGCTATGGTCCAATCCAAGGGTGGACCCAAGTACATGCTTTTGGGGGCGGTTTCCCTCGCCGGACCTACATCCACTTCCAAAACCCATATCAAAATACCGGGTCTACTTCCAAATTCCAGATAAAAATCCTAGGTCTGCCCCCAAAACCCAGCTACGGATAGAGGTGTTCTGTGTTTATTTGATTGATATCTGCTATTGGGATTTTTATAATAAACATATATATTTTATCCGAAGTTTATAAAGCCATTAGATTTTTGGTCTTGATGGATGGAAAGTATCTTTTTCCCAACCTTAATCCATGTCTTTCTAGCTCCTACTTATGGTTGGCATGGATCTAGGTGGATCCTCAAAGGGGATAGATATTTGGCTTTTATCTTTTCTCTCTCTTTGATATTTTGGAGAGGAACAGTAACTATTGAGGCTGATATGCATGTAGATATGGAACACCCGACATTTAGGTCACACATGTCTTCTAGACTGTAGACACTCAAGCTCATTGGAAATAAAATTTCAGTAATTGCTGTTGATTTATCTCTCATATTGCATTTGTCATGTGCTTTTTTCTTTTCCAGTTTCATATATTTGCCATATTTGGTCTCACATACGTAAGGTAAGCCCCCAAATATAATGTGTAAAGGATTTATATGGTACATATCTTGATTCGTAATGGTCAAATTACTTTTGTTTTTCCCTTTTTTGATAATTGAATATTTATTGTTGGATAGGTGGACTTGTCGAAATTGCACGATAGGCTCAAGCATTACATCAACCAGTTTACGGCCGTGTGAGTTAAAAATGGGAAAGCTACTAGCCAATGTTCAAACATTTAGAAGCATTTACAACTTTGAAATGAGGTAATGGTTTTATCCACTATCACATTTCCTCATATTGGAGTCCCCTTCTTTATTTATTTATTTATTTTTATAATGCCCCTTCTTTTCTTTTTTTTTTTTTAATTTCTAAACATTTGGATTATCTGGATATGAATATCTTCAGACCTGATGTCAGAAGTTTTGTCTGATTATCACACAGATCTTGCAATGGGATATTCCATCCCATTGGGCCTTGGACAGTTGGACCTAGTTATTCACAAATTGGACTTCTCTGGCCTCCTACTTTGCCATGTTGAGCGTAATTAGTTCATGCCTGGCCAAGGATGTCATTGGCAGTGGCCGTTGGCAAATCGCCCTGCGGCTAAAATGATACGTTTTGCTTGTGGCAATATGTATCAAATATTGGTCTGAATTGAAAATGAGGTTAAAAAAATTAAATGATTAAAATAAATAAATAAATCCAAATATTAAAAAAGGTTAGAATTTAATTTTTTTTAGTAATTACGATGGGTGGATGTATTGGACCTCTCATTGTCATGAAGGTCCAGTAATGTTGTATGATTACTAAATAACAGTATAGATGCATTTTGTCTATATTTTCATGTCGGTTACTTGAGTTAAGTTAGATACTAATAAAATGCTGATGATATGCTGGTTCCATGATATTTTCATCACTATTATGCATTTCTAAATTCAAATTAGAAATTTACCTCAAGATGTAGAGTTATAAATGTATAATCATTAATCATCCATAGAGATGAAAGATCTCTTGCACAAGGTCTTGGATAGGTGAATTGATCATATACGCCCAAAAATGATGATTGTTGATGCATTTCTGCATAATAAGGGTTTGGATAGAATTATTGCCCATCTTGGAGTGCCCATTAGTAATTAGCAACCATGGCTCCAAATTGTTGCCTGTTGCCGTCCAAAATCTGATTCTTGTATTGACTGATGCCTGATACAGGCTGATACTGATGTAAGTGGCGATATTTCTATTTACCGGATCGATCTTGGACCACCGATACGATACATATTCCTGGTTATTTGATCCTTGCACTTGGTGATTGATCAAGCCAGGCTTGGGTAAAGGTGGATTATAAAATCTTAATCAACTTGGTATAAAATGAGTAGGGTTTTTTAATATGCCAACCCACCGTTGGAGCTGGGAAGGCACCACCTTCATCATGGGGGAGACCAGGGTTTGAACCCTGATATCTACCTTAAATGGAAGAAAAGGCTTGCTAATGAAGTAAGCAACACCCTTAGCCAAAAAAAAAAGAAATAAAGAAGACAAAATAAAAAAAAACAGTTGTTTGATAGAATTTCTTTGTCAAATCTTCATTGGGGAACTAAAATATCTATTTTGCAAAGATGCATAATTATTGCATGTTGCCACAGCGGTATCCCAATCTTGGACACTAGGCATGTTTTGTTACCAAAAATTCCTTGTTCTGAATGCACCAATTTCTCTAGTAAATTTTTGCTCTATTTTGAGTTGCTTGCGTTCATGATTTTGTCTCAGTGCTTATTTATGTAATCTTGATGGCCTCACATTTTCAATGGACGTTCCTTTCTTTCCTCAGATTACCTGTGTTTCAAAAGGATGCCTCAAATGCTAGTACATTGAGAGACATTCTATGCGCCAAAATTTCTTGTCTTGCCAAAGAGCTGAAAGGCGCAAAGGCCTTGGTCAATGGAGATTTGGTAAACCACTCTAACATAAGGAGTTATTGCAAATTTTTCTATTTCCATGTCAGCATTCATTTGGAGTGGCTCCAAAGTATAAACAGTCATGTAATTAGCATTGGTATTTTGTTAGATTTTAACAGAGCAGCTGTAATTATATTTTATCAACTACAAACAACCATCAAAAGAATCAATTGCAACTTAAGCAAAAAAAAAAAAAAAAAGAATAAATTACAATGCATAATCTAAATTACCACTAGAAGAATCCATGAAGAATCCAGCATGATGTCATCATTACCTGCCCAACTTAGTTATGTTGTTCATTTCAAAGAACCTGTTCTACATTTCATGGGTGTCTAATCAAAAGTTGTATCCTTGGAAATTCTAATTCATTTTTAATGAGATCCGAAATCTAACTTCTTCAATTAATGTCACCTTCCATCATGAGTATAGGTCAGCTAACTTATATCGCAGATTCTCTTGCCAAACAAGGGTTTGAGAGGATTGCTGCATGGGAGGGCTTTGTTATGTAATTGTAGTGTGAGTAGGATACACCTCTCTTGTACCTTATTATCATTAACTTTTTTGCATTTGTCTCCTCTTTTAATGAAATCTTTGTTACCGTTTCAAAAAAAATAAAAAAATAAAAAAAGACATTGCTAGTCACCCAGTGTGAGACTTGGGTGGGTATTGAGTCGACCTGCCTGCTTTGTAAACTATTTTTTAGCTGTAACTTTTAGTTCCTGTTGGAATCGTGTGATCTTCAATGGGCAAGGCAAATTGGTGACCTTTGTCAATCGTGAATTCTAACATGATTTGATGCCTGGAAGTGGCTTTTCAACTGGGAAAATGGACATAAAGTGATCAACTCTGTTATCAATCATGGTTACCTGTTCCCCCCTCTCTCCATGGTACAATCTCCTTGTGAAGCCAAGAAGACTCAGGAAACAGAACAGAAAAGGAAAAAAAAAAAAAAAATCTTAGCCTATAACAATATTCAGCAAGTGAAAGTAGTAGAGTTACAATCAATAACAGGCTTAGTAAACATTACCTTAGTCTGTTCTTCCTTCAACACCGCACCTGAAGTTGGGATTTGCAAAGGCTGCATAGCAAAAAATTGCTATGAACGTCTGTGGTGGTAAACGGTGCTTGGGTGTGCCCTATATCGTGTTAGGTTTGGGTATTTTTCCCAGAAGTGATGGCCGTGCATGACTGCATTCCTCTCTGTCTCCGGAACATGAAAGCTGTTGACTATGATAAGTAGGGTACTGCTTTTTCCCTCAATTTTCCTGCCCGACCATTTTAGGTGCCAACCTCTGATTTTACTATGGGATGAAAATAATTGAAAAGCAGCAAACACCTCTCATTTCTAGGGTTGCTCCACTTATGACACATTGCTTTCTTCATACCATAGTTGCTCCACAACAGGAAAGTGGAAGCAATTAACATCCCTTCTTCCGTGGTATTTTGACTTGTTACAGTCTGGTTTCATGTAGCTGGACTCTAAAGCATGTTATTTTCTTGGCCTTCAATGACATGAGTTATATTATCTGTGAAGCTGTCCTGCAGGCAATTTATTACTGCTCAGATTAAACTTGATCAAATCATCCTTTGTGATGGGACCTTCGGTGTATTCTTTGCTGTCTTAGGTGGTTAACAATCAGCAATGCACTTCAGATGGTCTACATAATGTTGAGCTGCTTTTACCAGTCGGGAAAGATGGACCGGCTGAAGGTTTGTTGTGATTTCTTCCTTGATGTGAAAATTACAGTGGCTTTTGTTTTTGTTGTACATTAGCTGCAGTTATGTATTCTGGACAGCTAACAGTTTTGGAGTGATATGTAAAGCATGCAGCACAGAGGAGGTTATTGGCGTTGTTGTCCTAAGTGGAGCTATATGTTCTTCTGCGTACCTATGTCCTAGGGAACCTATTTCTCAAGCTATACTTGATATAAAGGTATTTTATATTTTTAGGTACTTCACATACATATTATTATTATTATTGTTATTATTATTATTATTATTATTATTATTATTATTATTATTATAGTTTCAGTTTTCTAGGATATATATATGGGGGATATTCATGCGCATAGATTCCTCATCATTTTGGTGAGGGACACTCTCTTTTTTGGAAGGTATTAATGTGCAAAAGGACAAAACCATCATACCTCACACACCTTTTTGACCTTGATAGGTCCAAAAAAGGAAGTATTCTTTCAATGAATGTTTAGAGTATCTTTAACAGTACATTACCTGAAACTGCAGTGCAAATAACATGTTGTCCAACGTGTTAGGAACTTCCATCGAAGCTTCTACTAGGAACAAAACTAGATATGTTGATCTTCTTAATTTTTAACTGATTGTAGACTGTTAATCATGATTATAAATTTTGTCTAGTACAAGTAGTAATATAGGCCTTTTCCAGTTGATTTTTGAATGTTTTAGGGGCAACTCGTCCCAACTCATTGAGAATCGACCAGCACCAAAATGTTCAGGGTTGGTTCTTTTGTTTGCTTTATATGTTCTAAGCTTTATAGTATGCTTTCTCTTCTCTAGGAGGATATCATCACCAGTTTGCGGAGTAGACTAGACATTATTTATGATAATGTAGGAGATGTAGTCTCATCTTCTGTTGATGGTAGCGAAGAAGGAAATAAGGAAGTACCAACTGAAAAGCCCACTCACCAACTGTTGTTACGTGAGTTGAGGTAGGTTTTACATAGTGTTGATATTTTATGTACATGTGCTTTATTTAGGAATGCTTTTAAGGTCGCCAGTCAGAAAGCTCTCCACAATGTTCCATTCTTCAAAAATCTTACGTCTGCTATTGTCAAAATAACAATATGTGCAGTAGTATTTATTTTGGCTAGGGACATAATTTACTGAACTTGGGCGGGTGAGTTTTACATATAAGGCAAAAAGAACAGCTATATGTGCAGAACATTATGTTATAAATGTCTCTTGTGAGAAGCGGCATCAAATATCAATATCTTTCTGAGAGAACTGCTTCAATTTAATGCATTAGATGGAATGTCATATCATCTAGCAAGAGGCATTTTGCTATACTATTACATGATCTGTTATTAGAAATTGTGTCCGGAGCTCTAGTAGCATTTTCTGATGTATAAAGAACTCTGCTTTAAATTTCCCTATTCATTTAAGAGGAGAAAAATAGTTAAACTTATTCAAGATGAAGAAAAACAATCCAATGATAAAAAGGAGTGTCCATCGAAGCTATGGACAAGGAAATTAATAATGATTCTCCAAAGCCTAGCAAAAACTACAAAGAATTACATTTTTATTAAGGAGAAAGAAATTGAAAGAAAATGTTACCCTCAGCTGGTTTTTGTCTTAAGTTAGAGCATAGGACTTATTTATCAAATGAAATATGTTGTGGGGACTTGGTGTAAATATCATGTTTATTTGCTAAATTGAGAAAAAAACATGTTCCTAAGACACTGTAGTGGCGCATGACCAAGACGACAATGCCGTAGAGAAACTTTATTCTCATCAACAACTTCAGTCTGTAATGCTTTTGATTTTACTTTATCAAGTCCAAGGTGGAAAGACCATTACTCTCACTACCACCACCAATCTTCTGCCCCGTCCTCATTTCCTGGAAAACACAATAAGAAGGATAAAGGTCCCCACACCACAATTTCATGGGTTCTTTTGTCCTTTGCAGCCTTTCAAAACAAGGTCCCAAGTTATGAGGAGGATAGGACCTTGTTCGAAATAAACTGGTTCAATTTGCAATGTACAAAAATTTATTCAAAATTTTGTTCCAAATTCAAAATTCTGTTAGGCATAACCTTTACCAAAACGGCAGCTGATATATGTATTTCTTTGGTCACTTCCCCTTCCAATGCATCCTTGTAATTTTATTCCCCAAAAATTCCCTTATGTTCAATTTTTAGCAAGGCCTTTTATCATTTCTAGTTGATGTAATTGAATTGTATATTGTTTTTATTTGGTGATGCCCTTCAAAAAAAAATTCTTTTCATTTTCATCATTGTAATTATTATTGTTGCTGCTGTTGTTGGTCTCCAAAATCAATATGAGCTCAAGCTTAGGTCATTTCTGTGGAAAAAAATGTCCTTACCAGCTCCCTGTTGGCAACGTTTTCAATGTTATTATTAATTTTTTCGATATGCTTTTGATTTTGGGACTTACCTTCATCATGATCCCGTACTTCACTTGTTTGTTCATGATATATGTATATTCTGAGTTGTACATCTCCTTTTGCATCTCAACATGAACCCTTTATTTCTTTATACTATTTTTCTAGTGCCTCTGTTAAATCATTGGGTAGAGAGTGACTAGTTTTAGCCTCTAAGCAGTATCCATGTGAATTTACACTTTTCACTTTGTGTGTTATTTCATGCTTTTTGGAAACAGAAAACCATGCAGTCTCATCTTTCCTAGAAGAGTTCTCATTCCATGGTTGGCTGATTGCTATATTTGTGACTATCTACAGTCATCGGAGACATTTGAGGTCTGTCAAACCCACTGTTTTTCTTTCTAGTTTCTACTATATACAGTAGAAGATGATAAGAAGCTTTAGGATGCAACTTTCTATGAAATGTGGCTGGAACTAGATTTACGTTTGTTCAGAAAACTGACAATTCATAAGGATTGTGCTTTTCTCAGAGGAGGGTTAAAGTACCTCTCAGTAGAGTAGAATTTCAATGCCAAACATCTCCTGCCATTATCTTTTATAATAAGAAGATGATAAGAAGCCTAGGATTTATGAATCTAGGTAATCTTGATCAGCTCAGTATGCACTGATGAGGGGAAAAAATTAAGTATACAGTGCTTCCCAAGAGAGATTTACCTTTTTTTTTACATGTTTTCATTTTGTACAAGTGGATCCCACACTTTTCCGAACTATTAATTTGATGGGCCTAACTGAGGCTGGGCCATGCACAGAGAATCCCAACTTTTAACACTGGTGACAAGAAATTTAATGGTACAAAATACAATACAGCAACTGTTAATATTCAATGGAAAAAATTGCCGAAGATTTTATGCCTAGGATCTTGGGAATGTTTGTGTACATCCGCGTAAAGCTGGCTCTGCAGACTTTTTTCCTCTTCTGTGGAAAAAGAAAAATCGGCCCCTCCACAACACTTGTGATTTTCCTTGCGGAAAACCAGCTGTACCAAATGTGAAAAATGTTAGCTGTGGAAATGCAGCTGCACAAACAAGCCTTAAATATGTAAATTTGTGTGCTCAAATCGTCTACAATAGAGCACATAATGTTAAAAATCTAGATCACTGGCATGTGGCCCCAACTTATACAAAGGGAGAACTCAAGCAAACTGTAATTGTTTACAGGCCCAGGTCTCTATGTGCATTTCCTTCTCATTCCCTGGACTCTTATGTGTTTTGAGAGCTCTCTCTCTCTCTCAATGGATGACCTATTACAAAAAATTGAGGTTCATATAAGATACTTGACTTAGATAAGATTTATAAGTATATGATATAGCTGCCTAGTTTACAATACACACACACAATTAGTACAGTTTCATATAAAGCATACAGATCCTTGTTTCATGCTATGCCCGTATAACTCGATTATAACATCCTGGGAGCTTTGGGGCTGAAAATTTTTCGGAAAAAGTGTGATTTCATGTATGCCATATGACGTTTTCTATCTGTAAAATAACATAAATGCCCGTTTACATTGATAGATAGGATAGATGGTTCAAGGGTGATCGGAATACAAAAGTAGAATACAAAGCGAAGTAAACATATACAAGAAAGGTACGTGGGCAGGAGTATAGGATGAATACTCAAGGGTACATTTGGATATTCCCTAAACATAAGCACTACAAATATTTTGGAACTGTGTAATTATATAAGCACTACAATTATTTTGGGACTGTGTAATTATCCCCTCCACTCTGGCTGGATGCTTGTGGATATTGGAAAGATGTTTTATTTGAAGCTTGGTTGTTGAAGTTGTACACGCACAGATTTCCATACCCAACATTTGGTTCATAAGTTGGATGGGTGAAGATTTTACTGACCATCTCCTGCTGGTCCTGCCATTGATCTGGTTTTGTGATTTTTACTCAACCTCTTTAGGATACAGTCAGTTCTCCGTCAAAAGATCATAGTCTTCTCTCTTAACTTCGATCTATGATGGATGGATACTTAAAAATGGGCAACATGTGCAGTATCGTATCCGATACTTCACTTTTTATATGTAAAGTCCATGTCCTTGTCATGTCCATGGTGTGTCCCCGCCCCATCCATGTTGTATATGAGTATCATGGCTTACGAGCAAATTGGGATCTCCCTGCCTATGCCTAAACCAAGTTACCGTGGCACTTGGCTGTTGCAAAAACCTTGTACCTGAAATGCCTCTCAAAAGCTAGGTACTCGTATGGGAAAAGTTAAGGTTCCCGAGGTAATCATATTTAGAGGGCATCTGAACAAGAACAATCTTCTTACCTGTAAATCTTGTTTAAAAATGGAGAATGGTGAGCCAGTCCAGTGGAAAGGGACATCTCATCTCATGTAGCCACAGAGGGATAAACCCAGCCTGGGCGCCTGGATGGAACTAGGGCTCCCAAAACATAAATTCTTCTTCTTACATGGAGGCGCCGAAAGGAAAATTTCCTGGTTCTGCATCTGCTTGGGCAGGTAGGTTATCCAAAATGTAGTGTACTACTGACCCAATCTATCACCCAGGAAAAAAAAACCATAAAAAATTTCACCAGGTCCATTGCATGTGCACTGTATTTTATATTCATCATTATCAAAGCTTTGTCCCAACTATGTTGCGCACTATATTTTATAATTGAATATGTTTGTTTTTTTTTTTTTTTGGTGCATTCATGTGGACCAATGCAAGCAACGTTTATTCTTTTGGTTTCTAGGATCTGAAATGTCACTGTCAAGAGATGATGTCCATGGAAATCTCGACAGATACTGCAATATTAGAACTGGAAACAGAAGCAACAACATCAACAGCAAAAGTATTCTGGGATGTAATACCCGGCAGTTTAGCATCCCAGTCCGAGAGCTACATCATGAAGAAAGAAATGGAATCCTTAGGAAAAGAAGGAATTACTACAACGAACTTCAGAAATTTGAACTTTTTAATTGCTATAGCTGTCCTCATTCTCTCCATCTTTCTTGCTTTGGGTTGGTCCTTGTTGGTTCCATAAGGATAACTCATTCAGTGTGTCTCTTGTCACCATTTTTTTTTCCTCCCAGCTTTACTTCTGAGAAATACTCATCTGAAAGGAATGAAAGTTTGATATGTTGCTTTTGTACTGATAAAAGAAGTATTTTCTTGTGTTTCCATTTATATTATTGGATCAGTATCTATCACTTGATGGCTGTTATGGCATGGCATGGCGCTTTTATCTCAATGGTCCATTTATTGATCCAAATTCTATGAGAACTGATATTTCTCCAGTATTGAAAGGATTGATTATGATGAATCCTCAACTTCATATATTCAGTACTGGTATGGTAGTCTACAGAATCTTACTAGTGGAAATGGTAGTCTACAGAATCCTCAACGTCAGAATTGAGTTTGTTGCAAATAGGTACCGCTCACATGGGTTGGAGGTCTATCCATTCGCATGAACATTGTTAGTGATGGAGTGCATCTCTTATCACTAAAAACGAGGTAGTGTATCTTGGGTTTATTATATCCACCAAACTGCTGGTAAGCTGTCTCTTAGATTGAAATTGTGATGCAAGCCGTTTCCAGATCCGACCCAGATTGCAGGCCCGCAGATATTGATGGGCCTCACTTGATCTTGAGTTCTTTCAGGTTCTCTATCCTTAGTTAAATTAATAATTAATTATTTATTTTTATTTTTATATTAAGTTGAGATCAAGATTTCTTTAATTTAAATTAGTAAGTCTTAATTGTGTATGATAAGATTTTCTAATTTAAAAAGCCCTTCCTATATATAATAAGGAGCATCTCATTATAGTAGATATGCTTTATTCATTTATAATTCAGTTTTCAAGAGATTTTTTCTCTCTAGTGTGAGTTTTATTGTGCCTAATGCTTGAATCCATTTTTGTATTCAAACAATCTTTTTGGAGATTGTTGTACACCCGAATGGATATCCGGAGCCGCGCGAGATTGGTATGGGAGCCCAAATCTAGTCGCGGGGAAAACTTTGTCTTCTTTGTACTTCATCGCTCTACCCATTCTTCACCACCTATCCTCTTTATCATCGCCAACTACCGTAGCAGCCTCAAAACCACCGAACAGCCTCCAAAGCCCATCGGCCATCCCTGACTCCTCCCAGACACCCAGCCGGCTCCTCTTACCCCTTCCCTGCCTTTCGCAGAGTCCACCCCACCACCTGACGGCCACTACCTCCCTGTCGAAATACCCAACCTCACCCAACCACCTCCACCGAACTCGAAACTCCAACCCCTTTCGGCCAATCAACTAACGAGATCCCGCAACCCCATCACCCACCATTCTGACGAGCCCATCTTCACCACAACACTCTCCCTAAAATCTATTCCGAGATCACCCCATTCCCCAACCAGAGCCCTTTACCATCTCCAAACCCTAAACCAACACCATCTGTCAACCTTTGATCCCCACTCACGAAACTCATCAATCCATTCATTTCGGTCGACCACCTTTACGCCAGCACCTCTATTCAAACTCCCGATCACAACCATCCATACCCACCCCAGAGTGAAAAAAAAAAAAAAAAAAAACACAAGACGGGGAAGAACGAGCAGAAGAAGAAGGCGAAGAAAGAAGGAGGGCAGAGAGAGAAGGACAAGTACCGTGCACCATCATCAGCATCATCCTGGTCCCGGCATCCTATTGTTGCCCCTCGACAGCACCTACACCCTCATCGTCCACGGGAGTCAAGTTCCTTCCCTCGCCACTCCTTCATTCCTCTTTCAAGCCAGCCAATAAGAATCGAAACAACATGCCTTCTCTTATTTTCTTTTCTGGACATATCCCGAGACAGAGCAATTTTTGCACACCTGTCATCTTCACAATTGCTTTGGACCTGCTTGTTTGGCCTTAAAGTTAGGTCGGACCCAGCCCAAATCCATCTTTAACCAAAAAAAAAAAAAAAAAAAAACCATGCATAGAAAGGGTGATAATCTCCAACATTGGATGACAAACAAACAGAGAGATGAAATTATACTTAAATTAAGTTAGGAATTAAAAGACGTCACAAGACGTTTAAAAATTATAGAAACTGCCATTGTTGAGCTACAAAATAAGCAATTTGTCAGTTTAGAAGGATTATCCAATGTGTCTCTAGTATATACACCCGTCTAACGAGAAAAACCTAAGAATCAAGAATCCATTCGTGATTTTATGCAGCGTCTTTTGGTTGAACGAGAACCCCAGTGTCCCCTTGCTACACCCCCACCTGATGACATCGTAAGGAAAGTCAAAATTAATATTGTTGACTTTAGTGGTGATGCGAGTCTGAAAATTTTTGTTGATTGGCTTAATTCTCTGAAAGATTATTTTACTTGGTATAGTATGAATGATGCACAATAGATGACCTTTACCAAGGCTAAACTCAAGGATCCTGCTCGAATTTGGTGGTATAGCGTTGAAAATAATGAGCTTGCAGGGGGCCAGCCTATTATCCGGTGGAATAACATGAAAGATAGGCTCAAAAGCAATTTTCTACCTTTTGATTAAATGGATATACTCCACCAAGAGTATCTAAGTGCATCAAGGCACCTTGATAGTGGAAGAATACACCAATAGGTTTTGCAAATACATCGTGCACTGCAACTTGAAGACAGATGATTATCTGACTATCATTAGATACAAAGATAACCTGCATGCCGATATTAAACGAGAGGTAGCAATGTTTGATTATACCGCAGTGGATGAAATCTTCAATAAAGCCTGGAAAGCCTAACATGAAATTCAGTTGTAGAAATACAATACTTTTCAAGCCGGAGAGTCTTCCACAAGAAGAGGCCTTGACCCTAACTATCATCGCAATCAAGCATAAGTTTATAAGACTCCTTCTCGGCAACAAACTCAGCGAATCCCTCAGAATCCTCAGTCAGGTATACAACAAAGATAGGTTATTCCCCAACAAAATCAGCGGTTTCCACATAATTAAAGTCGTGGAAGTATATATAAAAGGGACATTGTTTGTCACGCCTGCAAGCAACGGGAACATTATTCAAATGAGTGCCCGCATAAGAATTTATACCCTTTCAATGAACCTGATAGTGACCATCAATATGAAGAGTATGTAGAAATGGAGAAAGTTGATACAGATTTTGCTTATGAGAATTTTGAAGAGTAGGTGAATGATATTGACCCTGATACTGATGGTACCCCACTGCTTTTTCTTGAGCGTCGATTGTTGGTAGTTAATACAAAAGAGGAAGAGGAAGAATGGAATCATGCTTCGATTTTTCGGTCTCGAGTTAATTGCAAGGGCAAATCATGCAGTAATTAATTGATGGTGGCAGTGCAATGAATGTCATCTCCAAAGAAGCGGTTAAGAATCTCATGTTACCCACGGAGAAGCATCCACGACCTTATTAAGTTGCATGAGCTAATAATTATTCTATTCCTATTCGTCAGCAATACCTAGTTTCTTTTAGAATTGGCAAATATGAGGATACTATTCGATGTGACGTCATTTCACTGAACGTTATACATATTCTATTTGAACAACCTTGGCTACAGAAACTTAAGGTTATCATAAATCATGAGCACAACACTTATACTTTCAAGTGGAAAGGTAAGAAAATCAGGCTACGTCCTTTACCAACCACCACCATCTTCACCTAAATTTGATGTTTTTCCTCCTGCATCTCCTTTTTTAACCATGTGAAGGTTTGAAAAAGAAAGCAAAAAGCAAGGTGGTATGTATGCCTTAGTTACAAAGCAAGTGGCAGATGACTCTCCAGCCACATCCTTTCCATGGAAAGTACAGTCACTAATTTAGATCTTGATAAATTGCCAAAGTAACTAACCCTCTTAAGAGACATTTAACATACCATTGATCTTGTTCTAAGAGTTTCGTTACCAAACTTACCTACATATCGGAGGAGTCCAGTGGAGTATGCTGAGTTAAAACGGCAAGTTGATGATCTGCTTATGAAAGGGTATTTTAGGGAAAGTCTCAGTCCTTATAGCATTCTGGCGCTTCTCATTCCAAAGAAAGACGAAAGCTGGCAAATGTGTGTTGACAGATGTGCAATCAACAAACTCACGGTTAAATATTGTTTCCTAATCCCTCGATTGAATGATATGCTTAATATGATGACTTATACATACATTTTTTCAAAAATTGATCTGCGGAGCGATTATCATCAAATCCGCATGAAACCGGGTGACTAATGGAAAATTGCCTTTAAAATCAAGGATGGTCTTTATGAATGGATGGTTATGTCATTCGGCTTGACCAATGCTCTTAGTACTTTTATGCGGGTTATGATGCAGTTGTTGCAGCCTCATATTGGAAAATTTATTGTCGTTTACTTCGACGATATTGTCATTTATAGCAAATCAAAAGAAGATTACCTTCAATATTTAAATAAGGTCTGCCAACTTCTTCGCCAAGAGTGTTTTTATATTAATCTCAGGAAGTGTATCTTTATAAGTGATTTTGTTGTTTTCTTGGGATATGTGGTGTCTGCACAAGGTATTAAAATGGATCTTAAAAAGGTGAGCGTAATTTTCGATTGGCTTATTCCTACCACCCTCACTGAAGTTTGCAGTTTTCATGGTCTTGCCAATTTTTACAAAAAGTTTATCCGAAACTTCAGTACTATTATGGCTCCTGTTACTGACTGTATGAGGAAATGTGAATTCAAATGGACCATTGTAGCCACTAGGGCTTTCGAAAAGATAAAGCAAAAGATTACTAAAGTGCCCATCCTACAGGTTCCTCATTTTAACAAGCTCTTTAAAATTGCTTGTGATGCCTCAAATGTAGGCATTGGCGGTGTTTTTAGTCAGAAAGGACATCCAGTTGCTTTCTTCAGTAAGAAACTTTCTAATGCAAAGCGAAAGTATTCTGCATACGATTCGGAGTTTTATACTCTTATCCAAATACTTCGTCACTAAAGGCATTATTTGATTGCTGATGAATTTGTGCTTTATTTTGACAATGATGCTTTGCAACATCTACACTCCTAATAGAAGATCAGTGCCTACCGTGCTAAGTGGAGTGCATATTTACAGGAGTTTAAATTTAGCATTCGACATAAAGCAGGAAAGGATAACATGATTGTAGATGCATTAAGCCGATGGAAGTATCTTTTGATCGTCATGTCTGTTAATATGCCAGATTTTGAGCACATTAAACAAGATTATGCCGCTAACAAGGACTTTGGTTTTATTTATGAGGATCTCCTCAATTGTGATCATCTTCAATATCCTCATTATCGTCTTCATGATAGTTTCTTATTCAAAGGTATGTAACTCTGTCTTTCAGCTACTTTAATTTGTAACTATGTTGTGTGAGAGTTGCATGCAGGATGATGTAGCGGACATTTGGGCTGCGACAAAACGCTTGCTCTTGTCGGCAATAGATATTATTAGCCTCGTATGAAGATCAATGTGATTAATATTTGTGAGAGATGTAGAACATATCAGTTTTCTAAAGGAAATAAGAAGAACAGTGGATTATATCAGCCTTTGCTTGTTCCTCACATTCCTTGGGAAGACATTAGCATGGACTTTGTGCTAGGTTTCCTTATGACTGCCAGAAAGGTTGATTCCATCTTTGTCACTGTAACTGTTTTTCAAAAATGGCATACTTTATTTCTTGTATTGCAACTGCTAATACTTACAAGGTAGCCAAGTTGTTCTTCAAAGAAGTTGTTCGGCTACATAGACTTTTAAAGACTTGTTTCTGATCGCGATACGAAGTTTACGAGTTATTTCTGGAAGACCTTGTGGATATTGTCCAATACCAAGCTTAACTTTTCTACTACTTTTCAACTTCAATCTGATGGACAAACAGAAAGTGGTAAATAGAAGTCTTGGATAGTTGTTACGTTGTCTTGTGTGTGACCGTATTTCAAATTGGGATCAAGTGCTCCATATGGTAGAATTTGCATACAATAACTCCGTCAATTGATCCACTGGCACTTCTCCGTTTGTAGCTATTACAGGAGTTCGTCCATGACTCCCTATTGACCTCGTGCCTTTGCCAGTCGATGCCAAAGTTAGTGCAAATGCTAACCATTTCTTCTAATACATGCAACAAATGTATAATGAAGTATGCTGCCATATATTTGCCAAGAACAATGTTTATAAAAAAGCAAACTAACAAACATCATTGATTTGTTAAATTTAATAAAAGAGATATGGTTATGATGCGTATTTGACTTGAGAGGTTGCCAGCTGGAGCTAATAAGAAGTTACACTCTCGTAACTCTGGTTATTTTAAGATTCTGCAGAAAATTAGCTCCAACGCCTGTGTTTTTGAGATCCCTCCTGATTTAGGCGTCAGTTCTTCATTTAATATAGAGGATCTTACTCTCTATTGTGGTCATGATAATGAGGGACATAACGAAGCGCAGCTTATTTCCCTACCAGTTAATCTCCCAGCTGCTGATGAAATTGTTGATGTCCTTGATGATCAAATTGTCTCTACACGTCAAGGCGGTTACTAAAAGTTTTATGTTTGCTGGCAGAATCGCCCTCTCTCTGACACTATGTGGATTATAACTGTTGACTTCAAGTGCGTCAATTCTGATCTTTATCAGGCACTCAACTAGTCGGAGTCAAGTTTGGCCAATCCCAGATCCGGCCCAGATCGTAGGCCTGCGGACATTGATGGGCCTCACTTGATCCTTAAGTTCTTCCAGGATCCCTATCCTTAGTTAAATTAGTAGTTAGTTATTTATTTATATTTTTATGTTGAGTTGAAATTAAGACTTCCTTAATTTAAATTAGTAAGTCTTAGATTTTGTATATAGGAATTTCCTAATTTAGAATTAGCACTTCCTATATAGGGAGCATCCCATTATAGTAGACATGCTTTATTCAACTCTCAGTATGGTTTTGATCGCGGGTTTCATTGTGCCCTAAGGCTTGAATCCATCCTTAGATTCGAACAATTCTCCAGGAGATTGTTTTACACTCAATTGAGATTGTTTTACACTCAATTGGATACCCGGGACTGTGTGAGGTTGGCTGGAAATGGGCATTTTTTCCCATATTAGATGTGCTTATTTCTTGGTTCCATATTTTCTTGGTGGGCATGTGTTTGCACCTTACTGATATAGCATTGAAATGGTTAGTGCTGTAAAAGAGACAGGTTCAGGTCGGTGCAGCAAGACCCGGAGATTCACTTGATTTTCTCATCATTTCTTTTGGCACCGGGATGTCTGATGCAGGGCACAGATTGTATGGATTACTTCCATTCATGCTACGAGAGGGCCATTATTCCATATTTTCTGGATTTTTAGTAAATAACGTCAATGTTAGAAAACTCTATGGTATGTCCAAGCCTTGAGTTCAAAGAATGTGAAAAACAACAGAATGCATTTCCTTTTTCATGGATGCAAAGACGAAGAAACTTCATTGAATTAAACCAATCAACACGTTTTTTTTGACAAGAACGTGTATTCTGCAAATCACAACAATGATGGCTCAGGAACTTGACACATCAAATAAGCTTCCTATCTTTCAATAAAGACGGTATGCTCAACACCTTCCAGCATGAAAACATGAGGCCCCAAAGAAAGCATTCTCATGCCAAGATCATCTACTGTGCTAAGATGCTTGCATGGATTTACCAAAATGCTAACTTCTGTTGCTTTATAAGACTCTGTGTGAATACGCTTGAATCCAATGAGCTGCTTTTGGGGGGCGCCTCTTATCCTTGTATTGGCTCTTGAAAATAACATGACAACATGGCTTCCATCCATATCTCCGTTGTTTAACACACATATCTGGATGTAAAACCTCAATGCATTGCAAGATTCAACTTGATTGATGTAGATATAGTCAAGCCCATATTTTCTTGCATATGCCGAGCTCTTCTTAGTCCCCACATCAACAAAGGATTGCGACAACCTGATTTTATCAGGCACTGATAGGAATTTGTAAGAAAAATCAGAGTAGCTCAAGCCATGTCCGAATCCATAAACCACTTTGCCAGTGTAGAATCTGTATGTTCGACCAGGGTATCTGCGTGACAGGTTGGCTCGCATGTTCATATCATCCATTGGTACTTTAGTGAATGACTCAGGATACCAAGTCACAGGGAGCCGTCCACCTGTTCATTTCACTGCATTGCATTAGATGACAATGGAATTGAGATCTCCAAGAATTAGATCAATTCTTACAAAGTCCGGGCTGGGGTAAAAATCAAGAAAAAACCCTAAAAGAATGAATGAAAATTCAGGAAATCAACCAACACAAAACAAGAAATATAAGAATTCTCATAATTTTCAAAATTTGACTTGGCTTTTGTAAAACTGAATCCAGGCTCTGACCTGGATTGAATTTTCCAAAGACAATGTCAGCTGCTGCTTTCCCCCCCATTTCGCCAGGGTATCCAACCCATAGAATGCTAGCAATTCTTGGGTCTTCTTTTGCGAAGGAAACATCAAGAGGCCCACCTCCCATAAGAATCAATACCAGTGGTTTTTTACAAACATGGGTGATGGAAGAAATAAGATCCATCTGTCTGCCGGGCAAAAGCAGACTTGTCCTGTCATGATCTTCTGTTTCTTGTGTCAAGTCTAACCCGGCCACCACAACAACAATATCAGCTTTTCTTGCAGTTCGAACAGCTTCTCTAAACCCAACATCAGAATTGCAAGCTATATTGAGGCAACCAGTAGAATAGGATATCTTCTTCACGTAAGCGCGATGCCCATCAAACATGCTCTTAGGATTGCAAGGGATACCTGAAATTTAAAAGTTGATTATATAGAAGTTAAAATGAAATGATTGAACGTGCTATTCTGTTTAAGTGGAGACCTGTGTAGCCACCACCCAGTTTGCTTGTATCATTCGCTGCAGGACCAATGATAGCTAATGAGGAAACTGCTGCCTTCTTCAGTGGCAAGAACCTATTATCATTCTTTAAGAGCACGATTCCCTGTCTTGCAGCTTCTAGAGCAAGCTCCCTGTGCTCTTTAGTACAGATATCCTGTGGCCCCAATTTGCCAAACTGTTTCTTTGTGGGGTCACCATCAAAAAGTCCAAGGCGCAATTGAACTGAGAATAGATTAAAAAGTGCTCGGTCTATGTCTTCTTCTTGAACCTTTCCCTGTTTAACTGCTGATGCAGTGTACCGCAGCAAATATGTTCCACAGTTGATATCCATCCCTGCTTTCAGACATTGAAATACTTGAATTACTTGAAAGTTCATGTTGGCATGACTATGATAATACATGATAGCAATTTAAGTTCTTGCTCTAGATTTTTAGCAGTTGTTTTCAAAATTATTGTTCAAAGTATTATATCACCCACATCATATGAACGATCTGTACCTTGATAATGAAATAATTCTTATTACAAATTTCTATTTCAGACTAGGACATTCTGAAGAAAGTTTTAAAGGGACATGAAAATAGGTATCACAGATGGGTTTACTAGATTAAATTATATTTAATAGACAATATGATCATTCATATGATTTAGTTAACAAAGATAACAAAGAAAAAATCAGCAAAAAGGAAATAAGAGAAGCATTCTAGTAAATACAAGACATTCCTTTTGACACCAGGAGAATTCATGAAAAAAAACTTCAAGCTAAGCTACACACTCTTGTCTGGACATCATCATTATAGAAAAGTAATTTTGCTGCATTTCACCTGAAAAAAGGATCTTTAACCATCAAACAAATTAGAAAACTGAACATCATGATTTTGAAAGAATACATCAGCTCTTGAAAGTTTGTGGAGGACTTCAAAAATCATGATTTTTGCCACAATCCAAAATGCAAATGCAATCTTATTATGGAAATCTGACCTGCTTTAAGCACATCAGCAACTGCATCTTCTGGGCTTGATGCATAACTTTGATTTTCGTGAATTATCGCAACAGCATCGCAATCAGAGGTGATATATCTGCATTTTTCATATTTTTCAAAAAATTACACTCATGTCAATGATCAATCTTAACCAAAACCGACATCAGCTTGATTTTTTATTGGACAATCTTAATTTTCAATAATAATGCATAAAACATACATATTTGACAGTGCACAAACCGCATTTGACTGTGCTTGGCCTGTATTATGAGCATTGTGATTTGAATCATTCCATAAAGGTAGGACCCACCTTTCACTATGAACTGGTTTGCAAATGGACAGTGAAAAATAGAAGTATAGTCGATGGTAGTTATATATCATAAACAACTTCACTATTAAGATAATAATTAAACCGTTCAGTAGAGATGATTTTGACTATTATAGATGGAGTCAACCAGATAAATGATGTGGATCACTGAAAAATTAGCCCCAAAAAAATTAAATGCAAGTCTGAATTAAAAAAATCTTAAACTGAGGCACTGAGCACTGTATAACCTCATAAATATGTAACCCTTACAATGATTACCCTTTAAATCCCCATTCATCTCGAGCTTGCTGCAAGAGATCATGCCGTGCACATGCCGGTACCCCATTTATCTGATTGTAAGAACACATCAAACAGCTAGCATGACCTTCTTCAATGCAGCTTCGAAATGGTGGCTGATATGTATCTTCCAAATCTTGCTTTGACACCTGCCAGTATCAGTGACAAATATTACTAGAGAAAAATAAGTTCATAATAAATACACTTGAAAGCTATTATTAAACTTCTGAGGACTTTCAGAACCCAAGCAAGGAGTTGATGCAAAAATTTTAATCTACAACTAAACACCTTTTTTTAGTGGTAACGATGAATTATATTAAAGAGAAACATCATATACAAGCATCCCTACAAAAGACTGGGAATGAAGGCATAAAAGCATTATACCAAAGAGAAACACAACAATAAATTACATGGTGAAAGCTACCAAATCATTTGACCTATCCACCCCTTGCTTTGCAAGTGAGTATGCAAATCCATTGGCTGCCCTCCCAAATCTCAACGTGATGAAACGACACTTGAATTGAAGATGATAAGGATTTAATCTAATTCAAGCGAAATTGAAATCTCAAAGGAAACATAGCTGAAGATGAAACCCATAAAATGACATTAATAGTCACTCTCCACCACTAACTTAGACCGGAAAGAGGAAGTAAATCCGTATCACATGTAAGATAGCTAAAACCTCTGCCTCATTGGATCTATACACGCCACATGCTTAGAGAACATTGCCACCACAATTCCTTCACCATTTTTGCCTATCCTAAACTAGCAGGTGGTTTGAATATTCTCGCAGAATGGATTGTTATATGTTTTTCTATTCATTGTCATGGTATGGAAAAAAGAATTAACATTAGGCCGGAACAGGATACTGCTGCATTTTCCAGACCAAACCATTATTGACATCGGTCATAAACATGGGAATGGGGGCACTGAGATGCAGTGGAACCACAATACAAAGAAATGGGCACACATCTTGCCAAAAGTTAAGATCTATTCAGGTTGGGTTGCATCCAAATACAATCTAGAATGTTATATAGAACTCTTCAGACATCAAGCAAACCTTACGGCTATAAAATTGTCATCCTTCTTAGTCCTATGGTAGTCATGACCGAAACTAGACTTCTATCCATAAAAGCCAATCTCAAGCTCTATATCTGTGTTTGGGCATCATAGGTAGCACATGCTGCAGATTAGAAGGTCTACGTGCTACAGGTGTCGCTCTATGTTTGACTAGAACCAACACAAATACATCATCCAGCACAGGAAAATCACATCATAGGAAACATGCAAGAGTGACATATGAATAGTCATACATTTATATGCATTTCTGACGGATAATGTGTCGGATCTTAGTTGAAAATATGACATTTTCATTGATCGAAACAACCCATCAAATAGGATAGTTTTTTTTAAGTAAATAAAAACTGGAATAAGATTGTTAAACTATATTATTCTCCACAAGCATTTGGACATGCCAAAGTCCAATTCTAAACTAACAGTGGTTCTCCACATTCATTGATATGCATTTGAAGAAGGCAGAAATATGAAAAAGCATTAAGCTGGATACTCATTCGCAGCCATTTCTACCCCAAATCATTATCAGTAACAATCATCATATCATCATCATAAACTTGGGATAGAGAAGTTGGAAAAACATATAACAGCAGCCCCAGCTGCACCTCAAGCATAGTGCAGAACAGATGTTGAGGAATGACCATCTGTTCTATGATACCATTCAAAAAGATATTGATCTGTGGTACATCCAATTAGCAAAAAGCAACACAAGCAACAAAACATCATATTAATAAAAGCAGAATCAGAAAGGCTGACCATAGCATTAAAAGTATATCTAGTGGAATTGCCCCAATCCTCCAAATCATAAGCAGTGAAATGCTTACAGCAGGCAGAGAGCATCAAACTCCCACCATTTCCAGACTCCTCCAAAGCTCTCTTCCTTATAAACCCACCACCCTCTCCACTCCAACTCTCCCCCTGAAAGCCCTTTACATACTCGATGGCATAAGCGGCCGCTACCGCCGGATCCTCACCGGGCGTCTCCTGGCCCCGCCCCCATCTGGGGTCCCTAAAAATGTTAATATTGGGTGCCCAGAAGGTGAGTCCAGCCTGACCCACATTGTACATTGCCCTGGCTTCAACCCCAATTGCCTTGGCAATCGAAAACCAGAGGCTTCTATTGAAAGACGCCGAAGTGAGGAGCACTTGGGGGAAGCTGGTGACAGACGAGACTGTGCCATTGAAGCTAACGCCGGGGCCGTTGCCAGCGATGCCGTGGAGGGATTCAGACCACCACTGGTAGGTGGGGATGCCGAGGCGGGAGACGGCGGCGGCGCCATTTGAGAGCTGTTGGATCTTCTCATGGAGGGTGAGGAGGGAGATGAGTGACTGGGCTCTTGTGGGGATGGGGAGGGAGGTGTTGCAGAAGGGGTAGGAGCTGTGGTGGGGGGATTTGCAGGGGAATTTGGGATGTGGGTGTTTTGCTGCTGCTTCTGTTAAAGTGATTGGTAGGTAGATGGAGAGGAAGAAAGCGAGGAAACTGAGGGAAAATCTCCATTTGGACATCTCGTGGTGGTGTGAAGACTGTTCACTCATTTCAGAGTTACAGACTCAAAAAGTCACTTAGGAGTGACGGGTTCTAGGACCAGGCCTGGGCATGCTTTTTTTTCACAAGTGTTGTGAATTCTTAATAGGTATATTGAGATCTCGGCATTCATTGGCAGGGTGTTGACTAAAGTAAGATATATATTTATATATGAAAGTATAGTTTTCCCCACAATACTTCACATGTCTCTGCACCTTTTCTACAATTGATGAAGAGAGAGAGAGAGAGAGAGAGAGAGAGGAAACAAGGGTGGGTGCTGGGCGGCCTTCAAGAGTAGAATGAAATTTTGCCAAAAAATAAAAAGAGTGGAATGAAAGATAACCAGAACAGCATAGGAGTGGAATAACAGAAGTCTGTGACGTGTGCAACTCTTCTTTGTCGAGTGTCAACCACCACAATCTTATGTTGGATTCCTTGTCAGCTTTCTGGCTATGAGGCTATCTATGGAAGGGATGATTGGGTTGGTAAGGATGTCAATGGGCCGGACTAGTTACCCACCACATAAATATCTCGCGCTCTTGAAGGCTGTGTATTTCGCGCATGGGCTTGATTATTCAACCCAACCAATAAATCATTGGGCTGAGTCCGTCCTACACCCCTCTTTATTTGGATATATAATTGTCCTGTCACACTTTTCATTTCACAATTTATCTTATAATCATTTTAAATGATAGACATCACTCATTTATTTTATTTTTAACATTATAGAAATGTGAAAAAAAAAGACTGCTATATAGGATGATTGTGAGATAAAGAGTGTGGCTAGTGTAACTCATAACTGTTTGGCTTGGTCTAGGAGGCTTTCACCAAGGTCTTGGAGTGTCAGATGGACCGTACACAATTTTATCTTTGTGGAGTGGCTGTTTCCACTATTTTTTTATTAGATTCTTTTTATTTTTTAGTCATAATAAAAAATTACATTTTCAGGAAATTAATCTCTAGTGAATCTCAAGATCAACAGAGGCAGGCCCCACCCAGTTAGTTCAGCCCCAACGGCTCCTATACACCATTCTGACGTGAACCATGCACGGGAGAGAAATTTCCACATTTGATAGTGTTAAATAGAATCCTTATCCAATTAGATAAACAGGCCGGATCATGATGTTAGATGTAGATCCATTGCACCCTTGCTAGTTCCTCTTGTAACTAATACTTTTTAGTTACTTCTCCTCATTCATAATAATTGAAGCCCTAGCGGCCTAGCCCCTACCCCAATCCATTCATCAGTGCGTGGCTTTATTAGCTCATGCTTTCTATTAGTACACTATATATCACCTCATCAAATTCATATTCCCTCTAATTATCTATATGGGTTTCTTGTAGAACTAAAACTAAATTATACGTTTTTGTCATCACTATTTCTTGATTCCTGATTCTCTTTTTACTGCGCTTTGAAAGGACACGTGATGACGCACCGACAGCTAATTATTGTTATTATATGTGTTAAGGATGTTATATGATATTGCAATTTCCTACCATTTGCGTCGGTGCTGCATGAAAAAATAGTTCTTTAATTAAAAAATGCTACATTTGGCATCCATAATGTAAACAGTATGGGTCTTATACAGCGGTGGTCCCAGACTTGAAGATATGCTCATTTCATCGGCTTGGGGCACTCATTTTGAGAAGTTCTGATTCAATTAGCATGCCACCTTGTAAATTTCCACTCCCTTCACTCACGGGAAGCGTTAGACACTCGAGAGGATCCGAAATGCTTGATTTCCATGTAATTTTCACCCTCCACAAGCTCCAATGGGCTACCTTGATGCAACTTAAACCATCATGTATGCTTAGTATGACCTGAAAACCAATGCGAGATAATATATATAAAAAACATGGCTTAGCAGAAAGCCAAAGATTGGACGGACTGGATTTTACATCGTTGGCTACTTCTCATTCCTGATGTATACATGGTGCGTCCCATCAGATCAATGGTTAGGTTATTTATAATATCTTCTATGTTCCAGGATGCATGTACAAGCAGCCTATTAAGTCCTCTGTTCAGAGTTAAAGAATATGCACCCTTCACAAAGTGACAGCCAGAAATTGAAGCAAGAATCGTTTCTGTTGAAAGTCAATTGCAAACGATGACAACACAAGAAATCGAGTAGGTGGTGGTTGGAAAGAATACAATATTGTTTCCTGGATTCTTCACCAGTGACAAAGACATAGGCATGGCAAACGGATGTTAACTGCAAGGAATCTGTCCAGCCCCATTAGCCTCCAAAAGCACAAAATTGATAGTGGGGTAGTTTCTCTTTCCAAGTTACAATCAGCTAATGGGTATCACAAACATCCCTTCAGACAATGATCCATAACATCATAAAGTATGAACCCAAGGAAGGTTCTTGCGCTTGTGTGTGATGTGACAATAACCTTTACTAGTCTCAAAGATGTAGAACTTTAAGCATCGTTATGACTTTAATAAATTTAACCAAACTGACTTTAGCTAAGATGGAAAGTATGAATGGCAATTCTGCATGAGAAATGGGTTAGAGTAGTACTTAAATCCTCGCAACGTTCTGAAAAGCAGCTTGCCTAATTTTATACAACAAATGTTGTTGACTGCAATTCGTTCAGCCCAACTGTATGAGCCCCATAGTGCAAATTTGCTCCTTTGTTGTATCTCAAGTGATAAAATTTATTGCATATGATTAAATTCTCTATAGTTCTTGACTTTTTTGGGGAAGGTACAGTTCTTAAATTATTCGACCTTGGATGAAACAGAAAATGGGCAGCCCACAAGGCAAAGCTTCTTATAAAACGGTCATCTGTCAGATCTCATTTTATATGTATGATGGATATTTCTCCAACCCAGGTACATAATATAGTTGGGTTGAGTAATTCCAACTAATCTAATAAAGAAAACTGTCTACAGTTTAATTTTGTAGGAACAATGAAATCATAGAAAAGAATCTCGTATTTGCTTGACAAAACAGCATACTTCAAGAAACTGCTTCTGTGCCATGCAACAATGACCAATGGGAATGGTGACTCAATTCCCACAAAAACCTAGATTGATGTATCAGTTCCTCCCCTCTCTGGGTGTTTCACACGTGCAGCATCACTAGGTACAACAGGCCCACACGGTATCTTTCCTGGATAGTTAGTTGTTGAGGTATCTGATCCAATCATACTGAAGATTGCAGTTAACAGGAGTAAGTGCAGGTCAATAATTCAGAAAACTTTGAAATTCATAGAGGTTGCATTGAAGACATAAGTCAGGAATTAGCATGTGCAGCAAAACAGGAAATCAGCCTCACTGTTTGTCTGGAAATGTAATGCACAGTATTGGGTACACCCATAATAGAAATCAGATATTTTTCATCCACAGAATGACTTGTCACCAGTCCAACCGCATTCTTGGACAGTGGCAATCAGAAATCATGTCGGGAGATACATTTTGTTACTTCAAAATATTGGCAGCCAAAATAAATAATAATACCAATCATGACTTGGGATGGTAAAGGCAGAAAACTGTATTATAGATAATGTGAATTCTGCAACCACAGTGCACCATTATTCCCACAAAAGTATTCAAGGTACATCCAATGAAACCTTAATTTATAAAACTAAATAAACATAAAAATTCTACCAATATGTAAACCCTTTTTTCCATCAAAATCAGCTGATGTTCTAAGCAAGCAAG
Source organism: Sextonia rubra (assembly GCA_037013555.1). Taxonomy (NCBI): domain Eukaryota; kingdom Viridiplantae; phylum Streptophyta; class Magnoliopsida; order Laurales; family Lauraceae; genus Sextonia; species Sextonia rubra. Next base: position 10,420,166 of record JASUAD010000001.1, on the reverse strand, counting down.
AGTTCGAATTTGATTTGACAACTTCCAGAAGTATGGAAAAGAGGGTTGATGACAAATTAGGAAGCAGTAAGGACATAAAACTTGCTTTTCAAGAGGTGTCACCAGCTAAATCACTTGAGTGTATCAATTATTAATTTCAGAAGTTATTGATGACAATCCCTGTTGTGTTTCTATTATCAATATGCCAAAATGGTACATTCACAACCATAGTTTTATTAACTGAAATTTGGTGGAAGTGTCGCCAGATATCCTGGTAGAGCTGATGGGCTGATTCATGATGGAAATGGAAAAGTATTTAGATGCTTTTTAGTACCTAGGTGAAATATGTAAGGTTAAACAAGGAAGAATTGGCTACAGTCTTGCTTGGCTTAAATAAGCAAATCATCTTCATTTTCCCCTATAGCTGTTGAAGGACACTTTATGTTACCTTGAGCATTAAGAATATGGTTGTGCTCTGTAAAGATTTAGCTAATATGTTGGACAAGATTCAAGACATATCAACAACTGCTACATCATGTTTTGTCCATTCCGTGAAACGTGCAAGTGGGGCACAGAAGTTCTTGCTAAACAGGGAGTACCTTGTCAAGTGGTTCTTTTTCAGTAATATTATTCCTTCAGGAAGGTTTCTTCACTGATGTCTTTTTCTTTGTTAAGGTTTTTGCTTTGGTCTTAGCATTATTGTATAATATTGTACCTGTCTTATGAATAAAACAATTACCCTTCAAAATAAAAGGGAGAAAAGATGGTTTCTCATCAGATGCTCACCTTTTGTTGACTAACACCATAGAACGTAGCTCGCAATTAGCAAAACTGTGAGCATATGGAAAAAGGAGCAAAGTCACTACATCAATTGAGAATCAGGAATGGTAACATGGTAGATAGAATACAGCATGTTTAAGTAAAGATTCAATAGCAGAGCAGCTGCAAACAAATTAATCAGAAACTGGCAATAGCAAAAACAGCAAAGTCACCACATGACGGGGAATTGAGACCATGAGAATATGGTAGATAAAACAAAGCAAGTCTAAATAAGCTTCAGTCGGGCAGTAGCAAAAAAAAAAAAAAAAGGAAACTGCCAGTGATGCAAGTTGCAGTCATGTTTCCTTTGAATTTTGAAACAGTGCATTAGAGTAAGCTGATCAAAGGTTTACTGTTACATCATTGATATGAGTATCAGCAGTACTGCAGCAGAACTTGTTGAGCAAATTGTTATGTTTCATCCAAAGAAATTCCATCAGTTCATGCACAAAATAACTGTTTTTTATATGGCAGTAAAGATTTTATTTCACCAAAAGAAAACAAGACAACAACAGGAAAGAAAAACAGGAATGCAATAAGATTGTGCGAGAGAAACTACGCAAACTAAAAGACGCTAAACATTAAAAGAAATGGAATTGTGAAAAACTCATTCCCTTGCAATATGATCCACCAAACCACTCGCTTCTCTTTAAATGTGATGAAACAAAGCAGCTAGCCTTCTCAAAATATCCTGCACCTCCATCCAATCCGCCAGCCTCCATTGAAACACAAGAATAAAAACTTGGATGCAAGTTTATGCCTCTCCATTTATAGATGTGGATCTTAGTTGGTACCTGTTTATCCAGATATCGGTCATTGCTGACCCAGGAAAAAGCCATTATGGTGCCTATTCTTATATCCAGCAGAAAATTGGATCACGATTTGGGTCTTGCTTATTGGATCCAGAAGATTTTGAGTGAGAACTAGAATACTCAGGACCCAACTAATGGTGCCAAGTACACATACATACATCTAAGGTAATAATTTGAGTTCAGCCATCAAGACCTTTAGTCAAGTATATATTCTAGAGTCCTCAGCACCAGGACTTGAGTGCAGCTCTCCAAGCTCTATTTCTCCGACCCATGCCTAGAACTCATATAACACTATATTTATGCACCCTAATTAACTCTCCAGCTTTGTTAGCAGAGTTCAATCCGAAAATATTCTACAGAAATTTGTAAATAAAAAAAAAGCCAGACTGACAAGTAAAAAAAATCCAATAAGTGGACGAGAGTCAAGAAAATTCCAAAAAACAATTTATGCAGAAAATATGGAATCGGCAACATAATAGATAAAGCACTTGAGTAGTGATCATCCCAAACAAAACTATGGATCAAGTTTGATTGGATGTGAGCGGTGACCTAAAAATTCTACACTGACTATGAAAGGATGTAGTAACATTACTTCAAGAGGAGGCTCACCAAGAGAGGAGAATACTGATGGAAGTGCCAAAAGGGCAGAGAACATTGATGCATTATTCTCCGATGCTCTTATAAAACCCTAAGGCAAAGGAATCTTGAGAATTTAGAAGGCCCAATTCCAAGATTAACATTGATACTGACAACCCACTGTGAGCAAGGTGTTTCTAGCAAATGTCTGAACAAGTGAGTATCCAGTTGTAGAAAACCATGACAATATGCTTGACAGTGTAAACCAATCCATGGAAAATTCATAGTTGAAGGTACGCGTAAGGGCTTATGTTGCTGAGAAGACTGAGGAGGTTGTGTATGATGGAAGCAGCAAATAATCTACACTCAATGACATATAGATGATGTGTTCGAATAATATTTGCGATCCTGGAGAAAAAACTTATCTAGAAGTGATAATAAATATAAGATCACCTACAATATTCCAACAAACCATCAAGCATTCAAGCTTCTAACAAATGCTCTGCATATTTCAAAGCTTTGCAAAATCTAATGTCAATGTGATGCAATGCTCCACAGTTGTTTTCAGGTGATGGAAGCCATTGAATATGTCAAAAGATAGTGGTATGATCATCACACAAATAAGTAACTGACATTTATTTGCCTTCCCAATATTTTTGTCCCTCACTGGGAGAGCTTTCCTCTCAATGTTGCTAATTGCAATCTGCACTCCCTCAGCATGCCCCACATCCATGCATGCTTTTCTGGCTATCATAGAACGCAGGTCAATGTCCAAGTGTTAAGGCCAACTGCTCCGAGTGTCAATCATGCTCACCATATAGAGTTAATTAGATTGCATACGGTGCATTAAATCATTTCCTTTGCATTACTTGCTAAAAATATTGCGCACACTGCAGCTGATCATCTTCCAACAGTATCACATCTTTGATATTATTCTCTAGGCAAAATAACTGAATAAACACTCACTGTTTGCTGATTTCTTCCTTGATTAGGGGATGGCAGTCATTCCCAAACAACTTCAGGGTATGAAACAAGAATCCGCTATGGGTGACAACTGCAATCTCTTTCTCTTTCCTTGTCCATAACCTGAATAAAAAATCAAAGGAGAAAATATCAAAATAATTTCTTAAAGATAAATGTCAGTTTTTTATAGAACCACTGTTGAAGCTATCCAACATGGTGGTTTTCTGGGTTGTTTTCTGGTTAAAGTCAGTTTTCCCAGTCCACATGCCATAGTGGGAAAACATGTTTAGAGATGATGCAGATTAGGATTTTTGTGATTGGCAGCAAAGGAAAATCAATGAAAACATATTTGGAAAAGACTTCTAGACATGAACAAGGTCATGTCTTGGCAGCATTAAGATAAAACATCTAACATTGATTAAATTCAAAACCTATCCAGCAGCATAGCTATAGTCTCAGCATACCCATATTTTGAAGAGGTGAATAACTAGCAAACATGGTGTTCAAGTTTCTTGATCATTTTTCAGTATCAGACGATCTCTGCTCTTTTTTCCAACTGCATTTGCATTAGTTTTTTCCTAGTATTAATAAATTTTCCAGCAGGCTTGGGGTGAGTTATGAAGGATGAGAATTACAACACGGTGCTATCTTTTTTTCTTTCTGGGCCAGTTGGTTTTGGTTATAGAAATAGGGCAGGAATATTGGAAAAAAAAAAGGGTTTGAAGTTTACACATCACATTGTCCTTCATTCATGGACCGGTGTTATTATAGGACGCTCAAGGAATGCTATTGCATGGGCTAGTGGAGAAGCAACTACACCTTGGCATTCGTTCTGCATAATATAGGAGAGTAAAGCTCTTAGAAGAGATAAGGCCATGCAGCACCAAATTCGTTGAGAGGCAAATGAAATCACAGACTTATTGGCCAAAGCGAGGATTGACAACAAGATTATTTGGATTACATGTGGTTGAAGTTCTTATTATGTTTTTGTTCACTGTTTGTCTTTAGGTCCCCATTTTCTTATGGCTTCCTATGTATATGTTTGCACATAATTTTGTTTTTATGTGATTGGTTAATTATATATATACATATGGGGAAAAGTTCCCCTAAGCTCGAGCTCATATAAGAAATTCTGTAAGCCCGAGCCCTTGGGGCGCACCCATGGTCCATCCAAATGAACCAAATACACGACCCTCGTGAATTCCACATGTCCACCATTTTTTGGTTAAATCCAAATTTACTAGACCATTAAATCGACTGTGCACCGATACGAATGGACTGTTGACCATTAAACTTTTAGGGCCCAAATGGAGATGATGAAAACCACGATTGGGGCTAATTTTTTTGCAGAGAGGAGGGTCCCTCCTCTCCATCCCCATCCCCATGTGGGCCCCACCTGTGTAAACTACACACCTGAACTTACCTTACGCTAAGCTTGAGCCGGCCCCACACACACACATGTCTACTACTGCTCTGTGACTGTTACTTATCTCCAACCTATGGAACACACACACACATGTCTACTACTGCTCTGTGACTGTTACTTATCTCCAACCTATGGAACACATTGGCTGCTTGTAACTGACTAGACTAGGCCAGGACAAGTAATTATTTATCAAAACCCAAGCTTGGAAGTTACACTTGGGCCCTTTAGCAAAATATCAGGTCTTCTGCATTACAAATGTTAACTGCCCATCAACTCAGTTTCTTAGGTAGACATGTACAGGCCTGGATTGTTTAACAATTTGGCCATCCTAAAACCCATCTGGAATTCAGCCGAAGGAGGGATGGGGCTTGGTCGTTCCCCGGCTGGCCCAGGGCAGCAGAACCATACATCCTCAACTGCTCATCCACAATCCAGAAGTATGGATGCATTCATGCACCCCATCTGCGTTTTTATTATACCCCAACCATGTTTTTAATACACCCAACAGACCCTAAACAATTTACACTGCTAAAGATTTCAAGTCGTCTGCTTTGATATGAAAGATTTGAAATAATTTTAGTGGTAAAGAACACATCACCAGTCAATGAACTTCATTCCCCTAGCGCCAACTTCTTCATTTGTCTCTCTCACATCCGCCTTCCATAGAATGTCTTCATCACTTTCAATCTGAACAAATGCTAAACAAACTCAAAATGGTAGCTTTAATAAAAATCATAACCGAACCTTCAGGTAACACCTTTTAGATTTTAAAAAAAAAACCATAATTATATCAAGTGAAAATCTAACTAGCACTTCCTGTCTAATTATATGCTGAATGTACTTGCCAGTGAAAAATCAATTGCTGGAAAAAGAGGACGGTATTCACTTATGCTTCTCCTCTTATCACAAGGGTGAACTCCCTGCAGTCAGAGAAGTTGTTGAGACAGAACTAGAATGCAACAAAAGAACACGAAAGAAAAATGTATCCATATATGTTTGTCGCATCAAATGCGTCAAATATGAATGGATATTGACAGTGACTATTGGAATGACAAGAATGTATCAAATAAGACTAATAAGAAACACTTCTCCAAAGATGTTTCATGTTGGCATAATGGGTACAAAATTTAAGTCACAATGTATACCAGATGTTCTCGACAAGTTTCAACCGCTAAAAAAGGAGGGCAATTTAAACTTGAAATTGCAGGCTGATCACTATTCCCTGCATTTTCCACCATTAATGGAGCCACATCCACACCATCAACCTGACCCTCACAACCAAAGACTCCCACTGCTGTTTGCATTGTCCTGTAACAAAGTTGTAAGCAATTGTAAGATAAGTATGAAATATTCCTGGTATTAGAGGAAAGACTTTATCTATGTAAATATTATTCACCATGCAACAATTTATTTCTAATGATCCAATGAAATAATTCCATAAGATGAGCATTCATACAGTCCACAGTATGTTTGTAACAAATAAAAAACTCCCAAATTATGTTTATGAATAATTTCATATCTCACGGATTAATGGACCATCTAGACATCATCTTTAATGAGTTCCTTCGTTTAGTTGATCTTATATTGGGTGAAGAACCATGGTTGTTTACAATTACAATTGTTGGGGATCACAATATCAATACGCAACACACAATATGATAAACAAAAAAAAAAAAAAAATTACTTGGGCATTGATACATCTGTTTGTGTCAGAGACACGTGAGGTGTCCAAGATAGGGGACACAGGAACCTAACATGCCAACAAATTTGGATATCAAAAAAGGTTCTATTTTAAAAACGAATACTTCATAATAAAAAAAAATTCTTTTACATAAATATATATACATTAAATCTGTAAAACTGTATAAAAACACAGTTAATTAGAATAATGAAAGAAACAGTTAGTTTATTTCTACTTAGTATACACAAAATGATTCCATCACACTAAATCGCAACAAGCCTTTGTTGTTTTTTATTAGTAAATAGTTACCAAATTATTAAGGATCTTAATCTTTAAGAGTTAATACCTTAGCAAAGGAGATGTAATGACTAAATCAATCCTCTTAGCAAGTCCACATTCGTGGACATGCTTACGCAAATTATCAACCTGTTACAGTACCACAAAATCATTAGGTTTTTACTTTATTTGAAAAGACAACAACTTTTGAGACATCAGAAGTTCAACTGCAGAATAACATAAACAAATTATGATCCTAAAATGTCCCTCAAGCTGCTCAGCTGCTATGGGATGTAAGTGTCTTAGTTAGAGTGCATGAATTAGAGTTCCCAGTGTAGAAAAAAAAAATTTATGATGCTAACATGTGAAGTTATTTTGAGCAAAGCACAATACGTAAATATATTGAAATTGGAAAAATGGACAAGTAATGGAGTTGATTACTGAGTAGCAAATAAAAGGACTAAGAATTTGTGACAGTGACACAGAGAAATTGAAGAGATGTTTCACGATGACCTATTCCTGTAAGATGATGTCAGTAATAAAGGCAAAAAGACTTTCATTCACAGTTTTGGTCAAAGAAATGAAGCTGTCCAACATACTCCCCACTGCATCTCATTAGACCACCCCCAAGTATCGAATGTACTAACAGGTACTGAAAGAGTATGTGGAACATTACTTGGCAAATGGACTGGCCATGAAGCTAATTGAGGGAAAAACAACTTACATGAGGAACTGCATAACACAGACTGAGTATCACTTTTTTAGGTGCACCGAAAAAAAAAAAAAAAAAAAAAAAAAAGCAAGCCCTTTAGGGACTCTGCACTTCCCTACTAAAAAAATGCTGGTAAAAGAATATTATAACCTCCCCACTTCTATAATTTCTTCAATCCATCTCACCAATCCCGATTCCCAAAGGATAATAGACTCCATTCTCATCCACTGATTAATATCAACCACATCTCTCAATAATGATATTTCAGGTTCAATGAGATCAAAATTTCACCACATCATTTAAAGAGTATGAATCTCCATCAACATCTTTGCTCGTGCCATTGTTGAACCTTATGCTTATCATCCTTGCCTTTCTGTAGGGGCCTCTACCGCCTAGTACTTTAGGCTTCATCATCATCATCATCAAAGCCTTATCCCAACCATGTTGGGGTCGGCTACATGAATTCTATTTCTCTATTCCGTTCTATTTTGAGCTAAATCTTTCCATAAGTGAAACTTTTTCAAATCTGAATTAATGACTTCCATTTATGCTTTCTTCGGCCTGCCCTCACCTCTTGATGATATTTAGAGAGAGATGAAATACAGAACATAAGAGAGATGAATGTCGTGCCTCCTTTGAGGATCGACTGTTCTTATATAAGGGTTCAATTCCCTAATTACAATCAATTACAAATCTTAGATCCTAAATTGAAGCCACAAATTAAGTCCCTAATTACAATCAATTACAAATCTTAGATCCTAAACTGAAGCCACAAATTAAGTCCCTAATTACAATCAATTACAAATCTTAGATCCTAAACTAAAGCCACAAATTAAGTAACAAAAAAGGTACAATAAATGAGCCTAATGGACTTGGGCTTGCTTGACATTAAATGAGCCTAATGGACTTGGGCTTGCGTGACACCCCCCCTCAAATTGATGCTGGGGAGTCATAAAGCAGCAATTTGGAAACAAGAAATTGATGTCGAGGACGAGGAAGTCCCTTTGTGAAGATATCGGCAAACTGAAATGCTGTAGGAACATGAGGAAGAGTAATGACACCACGCTTATATTCATCGCGAATAAAGTGGCAGTCAACTTCGATATGTTTGGTGCGTTCATGGAAGACAGGATTTTCAGTGATTCGGATAGCCCCAGTATTATCGGCATGCAATGGAGTAGGAGAGGTTTGAGAAAACCCGAGTTCCGAAAGAAGTCCCCGTAACCATAAGATCTCAGAACAAGCAGAAGACATAGCCCTATATTCAGCTTCCGTGGAAGAGCGGGACACCCGTTCTTGTTTCTTGCATTTCCAAGAAACGAGAGATGTTCCAAGGTACATGCACCAACCAGTAGTAGAATGGCGTGTGTCTTGACAGCCAGCCCAGTCAGCATCTGCATAAGCGGTCAGATGAAGAGGATTATCCTTTGGATAATATAAACCACGAGGGACAGTTTTGAGCAGATAACGGATAATGCGCTTCACAGCTGTCAAATGAAGGTGTCGAGAAGCTGTCATGAATTGGCTCACAAGATGAACAGCATATGAGATGTCAGGTCTAGTGATGGTGAGATAGACAAGACTTCCCACCAGACGCCGGTAGGTATGAGGATCAGGAAGAAGATCGCCATCATCTTTACTCAACTTGAGATTGACCTCTACAGGCGTATCAACAGGTGAAGAATCATTGAGGTCAGCCAACTCGATAAGATCTGATGTGTATTTGTGCTGATTAACAAATAAACCTTTTGGAGATTGATGCACCTCGAGGCCCAAGAAATAATGCAAAGGACCCAAATCCTTCATACGGAAGGAATCCTTGAGAGAAGCTTGGAGAGATTTGATCATACGATTATCCGTGCCAGTGATAATAATATCGTCAACATAGACGAGAAGCACAGTAACACCAGTAGATGTGCGGCATAAAAAGAGAGATGGATCAGAAGGACTCTGGGTAAAGCCACTCTCGCATAAGCGAGCCTTGAAGGTTTCAAACCAAGCGCGAGGAGCTTGCTTTAAACCATAAAGCGATTTGCGCAGGCGACAGACAGACCTCTTGAAGGGAGAGGAGACGCCTTGTGGTATCCGCATATAGACTTCTTCGTGCAGGTCCCCATGGAGAAATGCATTTTTGACATCCATTTGGTATAAAGGCCAGGATTTAGAGGCAGCAATGGCGAGAAGTAACCGAACAGATGTCATTTTTGCCACAGGTGCAAACGTTTCCTCATAGTCAATGCCATACTCTTGTCTGTTTCCGAGTGCTACAAGTCTAGCTTTGTGTCTATCCAATGACCCATCAGATTTAAGCTTGATCGAGTAGATCCATTTGCAACCGATGGGTTTAACTCCGGAAGGACAATCCACAATATCCCAAGTGTGATTCTGATCCAATGCATCCAATTCCTCTTTCATAGCCTGGTTCCAGCAATCTTGTTGGACAGCCTGCAAATAAGAACTTGGGATAGAGATAGAAGAGAGAGTGGTCATCAAGGAAGTATGGGTAAATCCATACCTATCAGGCGGTCTAGAAGTTCTGGAGGAGCGACGTAAGGGAGGAGTAGGTGTGGAACCATGTGTCGGTGGAGGATCAGGGGGAGGACCATCCGCAGTGGGAGGTTTCTCCTGACGGTGGTATACAAAAGCAGGATGAAACCGAGTAACAGAGGTTTGATCCGAAAAACCTGGTAAGAGAGCTGGGGAAGAGGGATGAGGACTGTCCATGTGAGTGGGGAAGAAATATTGATTTTCAAAGAAAATAACATTCCGAGAAACCCTGATACGACGACCAATGGGATCATAACAAACAAAACCTTTTTGATTAGTGGCATAACCCAAAAAAGCACACCTGCGAGATTGTGCTGTTAGTTTCGTTCTTTCTGTGGGAGGTAAATGAACAAAGCAAACACAGCCAAAGGTATGTAAGTGATCAAACACAGGATGATGACCAAACAATTTAAAATGAGGCGTTAAATGAGCGATGGTATGTGATGGAAGGCGGTTTATGAGATGACAGCTGTGGTGAGAGCTTCAGTCCAAAAACGAGGGGGAACGGATGCTTCAATCAGAAGAGTTCTAGTGACAGCAAGAAGATGTCTGTTTTTCCGTTCCGCGACTCCATTTTGTTGTGGAGTATATGGACAGGTACGTTGGGAAATGATTCCATTATTGTTTAAAAATGATTGAAAATCCTTGGAAACATACTCCCCCCCTGAGTCTGAGCGCAAAGTTTTAATGCATTTAGAGAATTGGTTTTTAATATATTGAACAAAAAATTTAAACGCATTAAGAACATCAGACTTTGAATGTAATAAATAAATCCAAGTAAATCTGCTGTAGTCATCAATGAATGTTACAAAGTACTTGAAATGACTATGTGAAATGGTCGGAGCAATGCCCCAAACATCACTGTGAATTAAGTCAAAACATGTAGTACTCCGTGTGTTAGAAGTTGGAAAGGGTAAAGTGTGACTCTTCCCTAATTTACAAGCATCACAGTCAAAAGAAGCAGAATCAACAGGTTTATTTATTAATCCAGATTGAAATAAAGTAGACATTGTAGAAGCAGTCGGATGACCTAGTCTATTATGCCACAACCGAGAATTATTCTTAAGAAAAAAACAAAATAACTGATGTAAAGTTTTATCAGGAATAAATGAAGACACTGGTAAGGAAAAAAGTCTTCCACGCTTAGGCCCCCTCGCGATCACTTCCCCCGACTCCCGGTCCTGCACAACACAACCAGAAGGAGAAAACAAAACATTGCAGTTATTTTCAACAAGTTGACCCACAGAAACCAAATTGGTAGCAAGATGAGGAGAAACTAAAACATTGGTTAATGGTAAGGGGCTAGGGATATCACCAACAGAGGTGATAGGAAGATGATCTCCATTGGCAGCTTGGACAGTAAGAGGACCAGTGTAAGGAACAACATTGTGTAATTTTAGGGCTGAAGTGGTCATATGGTTACTTGCACCAGAATCTAAGTACCAGGTATTGGAAAGAGAGGAAGCAGTACCTGCGATGTGCATGGAAGCTAAGGCATTGATGATCATTTGGTTTACCATCTCAGGGGTGAGAGGAGTTGGTGACGTAGATTGGGAGGAACCAGGTTGGGATGAAGAATCAGACTGCAGAGAACCACTGAAGTCAGGTGAAGCATATGGTGGAGTAGTCACAGTGTAAGCACTAGGAGCTGACTACACGCTGTAAGTACCAGGGGTTGGCTGCACATAGTTGCGGGAAAGAGAAGTGCGATTCTTCTTCCGGCACTCTTCAAGAACATGACCAGTGGCCTTACAATATCGGCAGATTTTTGCCTTACATTGATTTGCATAGTGACCATATTTCTTGCAGGTATGGCACTGAACTTTACTGATGTCCCTAGAAGGTGGTCTAGTTGTAGCAACATATGCAAGGGGAGTCTCAACAGATCTCTGTTGTTCCAGTGTAGTTTGAGTGACCCGACGTTGTTCTTCCCGTAGAAGTTCCTAAAGACAATCATCCAAGCTAGGAAGAGAAGCCCTGCTCATTAAGTTAGATCGAACTGTCTCAAACTCGAGACGAAGTTTCATAAGAAACTGATCCCGATGACTACATTGCTGTAATGGAAGTAATTCCTGGAGAAGAGCTGCAGATACCGAGGCAAACTTAATCGCATCATATTCGGACCACAGTCTGCGGAAGCCATTATAATACTCCTGAATAGACTGGGTGCCTTGAGTAAATTGCGAGATTTCAAGCTCTAATTGAAACTGGCGAGCAGCATTGCCCTGTTGGTAAATTTTCTGAAGATACTCCCACATTGCACGGGCAGTGTGGCAGGGTTTGAGGTTGAGAATAAAATGTGACTCAACAGAGCCCAGCAACCAGGTCTTGATTTTAGCATCCTTTGTTTTCCAAGCTAAAATTTTCTTATCATCTTCTGCAGGTTGAGGTTCAGATCCATCAATGTGTCCCCAGAGTTCTTTTCCTTCCAAATAAATTTGAAATTGGAAGGCCCAGGAGGTATAATTTGTACCATCAAAGCGAATCAGGGCAATCTCATGTTTGTCCATGACTAAAGAGAAGGAAGAAACCCGCACAAAGCAGTCCGGAAAGGATATTGGCAAAACAATATCTTTTGGATGGCCGAGATGAAAAGAAATGGACAAAACAAAATTTCTACAATAAAGGGTAGATGGCCTACCTCAGATGATCCATAAATGGTGAGAAAATCTTCAAAAAAATGTAGAAATCCAGACGACCAAGATGGGCTGGTCCAGCTGAATGGCGATGATGATCGCAGGTGGGCCACTTCAGATCTGAGAGGAACAGGGATGATCAAGGCTTCCAGATCTTGGAAGATGACTCTGATGATCAATAAATCAGAAACAAATTCTTCATAAATCCTGGAAGCTTCAGGCGACCAAGATGGTAGGATGCCGCTAATGAGTTGGTGAGAATCACAGGTGGGCCACGTCGGATCTGAGATGATCAGGATGATCTGGCTGAAGAGAATGATCACAGATGATCATATACTGGCTTCCAATGTTTGGAAGATGATGTAGGAGAAGATCACAGATGATCGGGCTCTGATACCATGATATTTAGAGAGAGATGAAATACAGAACATAAGAGAGATGAATGTCGTGCCTCCTTTGAGGATTGACTGTTCTTATATAAGGGTTCAATTCCCTAATTACAATCAATTACAAATCTTAGATCCTAAATTGAAGCCACAAATTAAGTCCCTAATTACAATCAATTACAAATCTTAGATCCTAAACTGAAGCCACAAATTAAGTCCCTAATTACAATCAATTACAAATCTTAGATCCTAAACTAAAGCCACAAATTAAGTAACAAAAAAGGTACAATAAATGAGCCTAATGGACTTGGGCTTGCTTGACATTAAATGAGCCTAATGGACTTGGGCTTGCGTGACACTTGATGGGCCCTCCACCTGGATATCTAAACTTTTTCTCATCGGTGCCATTACTGGCCTACACTCAACATGCCCAAACCATCTTAAACGGGTTTCTCTAATCTTATCTCCTATTGATGCTACCCCTAAATGTTCTCGAAAGTGTTCACTTCTAATTTTATCTTTCTTAGTTTTACCACACATCCACCTAACCATTCTCATTTCCACTACATCCATCTTATAAATATGCGTCTTCTTAATTAGCCAACATTCTGCTCCATATGTCATAACTAGTCTAACCACTGCCCTATAAAATTTACCCTTCAATTTCATTGGCATTCGTCTGTTACAAAGCACTCCTGAAGCTAGTCTCCACTTCAACCATCCAGCTTTTATCCTATGCTCCACATCTTCGTCAATCTCCCCATCCTTACTAATCATCGAGCCTAGGTACCAAAAAGAATCTTTACGTAGTATCTCATGGGTTTCAATTTTGATAGTGGTTTCAACAATTTGTATATGTCCACTGAAGTTGCAATCCATATATTTTGTCTTTGTGCGACTTATTTTAAAGCCTCTAGATTCTAATGTCCCCTGCCATCTCTTAAGCTTTGCATTTACACCCTCTCTTGATTCATCCACCAATACTATATCATCTGCAAACAACATACACCATGGTACTTCTTTTTGAATATGCACAGTTAATTCATCCATAATTAATGCAAAGAGATAAAGGCTTAAGGTTGATCCCTGATATAAACCTATAGTCACGAGAAATCCACCTGTTTCTCCACATGTGGTTCTTACATTTGTTATTGCTCCTTCGTACATATCCTTAAAATTTTCAATATAACCTCCAGGGACATTCCTTTTCTTTAAGACTCACCAAATTAAATTTCCCGGTATCCTATCATAGGCTTTTTTCAAATCGATAAAGACCATATGTAGATTTTTCCTCTTTGCTCAGTATTTTTCCATTAATTACCTAAGTGAAAAAATAGCTTCTATAGTTGATCTCCCTGGCATAAAACTAAATTGATTTTCAGAAATCTTGGTCTTCTTTCTCAGTCTGTGCTCCATTATTCTCTCTCATAACTTCACAGTATGACTCATAAGTTTAATCTTTCGATAGTTGGTATAATTTTGTATATCTCCTTTATTCTTATATATAATCACTATATTGCTTCTTCTCCATTCATCCGGCATTTTCTTTATCATAAGTATCTTATTGAATAGTTTACATAACCAACTTACCTCAACATCTCCTAAGCATTTCCAAACCTCTATCGAGATACCATCTGGGCCTGTTACATTTCCTGTCTTCATTCGCTTCAATGCTTCCTTCACTTCCACCCTCTAATTCTATAGAGAAAAGTATGCTCTTGTGATAAAGTACTTTAGGCTTCTTCCATGGCCTAAATGTTTTGCTTATCTAATACAATTTGCCTCCTTTCTATATTAAAAAAAAAGAGACCTACATCAGTATAGAGTTGACATATCCAATTTGACCTCAAATAAACGTTTCTAATGATTTCTAGTGATTCTCACCATTTCCTATAAATGATTTCGAACGATTTCTATCTTATCTATATATATGCATCGAAGAACTCCAGAAAACCTTTATTTTTTAAATGGCAATTGTATTCATTGCTCTAAGAAATTGTACAGTGTAAGAGTCGTATACTAAACTCAAAAGGCCCCAAAAATTACGGGGAGCAACCAAAACAAAAAGGAAAGGTCTAAACCCCCAAAAGATGGCAACAAACTCAAAAACCAATGAAACAGAAATATGCAATTCAGTTTTGAGAACTCCCTCTTTGGTAAGCCTATCCGCTTCATCATTGGCCAATCGCTTCATATGGTGGAAAGAAGTTTTGAAATTCCCCAAAAGTTGGATAACCTCTTCAATAATATCTGCAAGATACCAAGGGGGGTTTGAAGATTGGCTTGCCCATTGAATTACACAAAAAGAATCCCATTCAACAAGTAACCAATGAGGATGAGGTTGAAGGTGACATGCTTCTTGAAGGCCAATTTTGAGAGGTAGCAATTCAACTTTGTTGATGGAGCAGTGTCCGGTTGGGGCCGAGTAGGAGAGAAGGATAAGACCTTCATTGCAAATGACACCCCCCAGGCCCGCTAGACCTGGATTACCCAGTGCACTACCATCAAAGTTGCGCTTGAGAGCACCATGAGAGGAAGGATGCCATCTAAGGGAAACCCGCATTTGGTGAGGATGAGAGAAAGCCACTTCCTTCCAATTATGAATAATGGAGTTCATAGAGATCCCTTTAAAAATTGGAAGAGTAGAAGTCCAATGAGCCACTAAGTACTTCACTTTCTCAACTAATTTGCTAACCTATATGTCCATCCCTTCTACCTTCTTGGTTCGCATGCATCTAGAATAGCCTCAGAGCAGGGGCTTTCTCATTGAAAGTCTCATATCTAAATACATATTATATTTCCAGAGCACACCTTTTCTCCATGCACAACCATGCAAACCTCATAGTGGGGCTCATCTAGTGGTCCATCTGAATGGACTACACACAAGGACTCCTTACCACCTAGATCTTGCCATCCCCACTGTTCCCATCCCCAGGTGGGCATGGAATAAGGGCCATATATCTGTGTGTTCCCATCCCTTGGGGGAGCCCGCTTCGTGGAGATGATAGAGCTATGATTGAATAAGGGATGCACCAAAACTCAAATCCAAAGGATCTGAGATGATTCAGATATGGGCCCACAAAATCAATAGTTAAGAAGAAAAAGAAAAAAAAGGGAAAGAAAGGATTTAAGCCTCACAGTCAATACAATCTTGATGGGTGTCAAACTGGGTTTTGTTGGCAATTTGGGGGAGAGGGGATTGGATCAAAGGTGAGGCCCAAATGGCACTCACCCACCCAAAAGGGCTTGCCCGTGGGTAAAATCCTACCTAACTAAGCAATATGTGATGAACCTCCAAATATGGAACCAAGTCATTTGCCAGTCCAATCTGACCCGAACAGAATACTCATGTACCATTTCCAAATACAAAAATGATTTCTCGCTTCTGCTTCTATCTAATAACCTTGCTGTACATCATATCAGTAATCAGATAGCCTTTTCTCTAGGAAAAGAATTTTCCTGCTTCTGCTTCTGTCCAGTAACGATGTTCCATGTCATATCAGAGTCTTTTCATTTGGGAAAAATCCTACTGCTAAGTCCTCTATATGAAATGCTTAAAGGAGAACTATATTTTCTTATAACATGCAAAGCATCCATCAAAAAAAAAAAAAAAAGATTAGTAATGGACGAAAATGATATTCAAGATTGTATTCATTTATCTAATGAATAGAAATATAGAATGTGACCAAAACAATTACTGCTGTAGTGCTGCACTGCTGTTTACCTGTGCCCAACCTAGAGGGGTGAGTTGTGCATCAAAAAGTGCAGGAGACAAGTACATTTGGTAATTATGTTCCCCTTCTACATTGTGAATCCCTTGTGCATGTCTCACCTGGATAAATTGTTCCATTATTCTATCAGAAAAAAATAGTTTAATCTTGTCTAGATTCAGAAACAAAGGTATCTTGGGAATACACCTTTGAAACTACACACATATTGATTAGATGGACAAAACGAAAAGACAAGAAATTCAGACAAACCAGGTGTAAAGTTTTGCAATGGTGCAATGGAAACAGACTCGAACCAGCAACACCATCCATGCCTGCAATTCAACAAAGTTCAAAAAGTTCATTGTAAAGTGATAAAGAATCAACACAACTGAATCAGATAATCATACAGTACAAACTAACTTATTCAAAATGAAATTGTAACATCTCATGAGTAGTCTTTTGTGGGCAAAAACTACAGAAACAAAGTCTCAAAATACGAACTCAACTTTTGAATTGGTACCAGTTATAGGGGAAAATATTGTTTAAAGATCAACGCATAGAGAGAGGAATAGAAAAGACCTGAAATCAACAGTCCCACAAGAAGGCAACCATACTAGGGCTTCAGGGGTTCAGGGCCTCCAACAAGCCTTGGCAAAGCACATTTACTAGCATTCCAAAGGTGAAACACACCGAGCAAGACAGAGGAAGGATGTTGAAAATTTATGATTAAAAGTAGAAATACCAAGACAATGCCATGCCAGAATCTATTACTTGTAACTGCGACTGTACTAAAGAACACATTACTAAGGCATCATATAATTTAGATAATGGAGACAGAATTTGGTCTAACTGGACCAAACATTCTGACCCCTCTAATGTCCCTTCAATATCTTAATAGAGAAGTCAGTCCTTAACTGGCTTGAAGAATCCTCTCTCACAGTTGTTCGACGTTATGCACATTCAGATTAGGGATGATATAAAACAGAAACTAGGATAAAAAAGGGTTTCAGAAAAGAATGGATAGAGTACAGACCCTCTCTAACTTACTCATCCTAGCAAGAGATTCTAACAAACAGACAAAAGCTCATAGCACAGTTCAAGGTACTCATTGCAAAATCATAAAAGAGAAAGAGATTCTCACAAACATTCTACACTAGTTTGAACACAGAATAATGAATCCTGTCATTGCAACAAAAACTAAGCACAGAAACCAAAATATAATACAACAATATCCAGATCAGAATTTAGACATAGAGAGTCACACACAATTATACATATAAAAGGGCATAATACCCCAAACTATAACACCTCTGATAAAATAAAATCACTTGGAAAATCAAACATTTCTTCTCACAATACTAGTTTCAACCAATGTCAAGGCACAAATGAAACCAGGACCAAATTTATCCATATGGAACCAAAAGCAAAAGAATCTGAAGATAAATTTAACAAAAGAATAGAAAAAAAAAAGAAATAGAAAATCCCCAATATACCCAATATCCAAATGAACCCATCAAGAAAACCCCACTTTATCAACATTTCCAAATGCATAATCAAATAAATGTAATAAAAACTTACAAAACCCACATCAGAATTTACACATCCAAAGCCACCAACACAAAAATCTGAAGACATCATCTGGTTAGAAGCCTCCATGAAATGGAACCTTAAGATTTTATCCAGTTGGTGGTGAACTGGATGAAGCAATATGATAGAAACATATTAATTAAAGAAGAAAGAAGATGAGAGAAAAGAAAAAAGTAGCAGCAGTAGTAGTAGTACTAATTACTAATGACCTGCAGAGGAAGATGTAGAAAGGGCAATGGGAGAGAGAGTTGTTGAAGGAGATCTTCTACTGGGTATGAAAAAGGGACGAGAGAAGAGATTGGATGAGGAGGAGTGAAAGCTTGAAATTGTAAGTGGTGTCATTTGTGCAGGATGTATGCACGCGTGAATTTATTCAATTCGTCCCCATTTGCCTTGGGTTTTGGCTGTGGCCACCAACATCCGACGTACAGACCCGAATTTCGTTAGGTGAGTACCTTCCCCCCTATCTGTCTCTATACACTTTTAATCCTTCCAACAGTTCCACCGGTCGTCTTTCGGTAATTTTTAATGGGCCCTCTTTGGATTGTCTTTCAGCCCTTAACCGAGTCACCGACTAAGGATCTATCTCTATGTCCTCAAAGTTAAACTACTACCGTTACATCAGTAGCCCAACCTGATACAAATAAAATAAATAAAGATAATATATAAAGTTCTTTTGATGACGTAGGTATCCCTCCTGGGTCGTTGGCCCAACGGGATTAACAACTGATAGCACTTGTTAAACCCACACAAACACATATTTATCAAATATACAATGGTTTCAAATCCAAAATATAGAAAGCAAACTCAAACCTTATATGGTTCCACCATGTCATAAGTTGAGGGTCAAAATCTTTTCATGAAAAACTAATTTAGTGTTTTTTACTGTAATATAAGAAGAGAAGTATCGCGTCAAATGATGCAAGGTAGACTACATTTTTTTCAGAGAAATAAAGGAGTACGAAGGGCAGGAGCTACGAGAAATGAGGCCCCACGGCAGGGCCCAACAATAAAATTTAGAAATTGATGCATTATAATATTAATGATGCAGAAAAACAAGTGAATGAAGCCATCATTTGAGAATGGGGCATTTATTATAAGCGACTTTGATTTTTAAGAGATTAGGAAGCCTCACAAATTTCAGGTCACTCAAAGCCTCCGAGGATCAGAATTAAAAAATACTAAACACATGCCTCGTATGAAATTGTAAGATTTCTTCAGCTCTTATATGAACCAGTAATGTACAAGTGGATCCAAATTTAATGTATAAACAGGGTTTAATTGGATTAGAGCAAACATACCCATTTCATCAACTACTGGACTCCCATATAGGCTAGGGTCTGCATCAGGCTCAGCCGTAATTTATATCGGAGCCTTTGTCTCTAAAAACTAAAAGCTAAAGAGGATGCATTTTTCAGAGCTCTTTAAGCTAGAGTAGATGGAAATGGACAATACAAAATTTAAAAGTATTGTGGACAAAAATAATTCTTCCAAAAAATGACCTCATAAAACTTTTAAAATGACGCTAATGATAGGTTTTCATTGTAATTTATAAAAGAGGTGGGCTCCAACCATCTGATGATATAAGACCTTTTTTCTTTAATTTTACTAAACAAAAATTTTAAATTAGAATTTTAGATACTAATCTAATTAGCTCTTTTTAATTAGATTAGAGGGTCCAAAAGGCCCAGACTTCCTATGATGTGTTTCATGGCAGACTACAGTTATATACACTACAAAAGAATAAATCTGATGTACCGTGGGTGAAATCCTCAGATATTGAGAGGAAAAGGCATCTAGAAGAGAATCAGAAAATAACTCACCTCACATACCTCATTCTCTATTGTGATTGGTGAAACAAGAGAAGGAATATGTACTCCTGGAATACTAAATAATTACTCCTTCATTGGACTGAAAATCTAAAATAATCAATACCTTCAAAACCATTAAGCTTTTGGGGCCAAAAATCAAGGAGTTAAAATAGTATGATCAGGCTGATCCGAGGTGTCAACAAGTTCCTTGCACCCCTTTACTACCACGCATCTAACCAAGCCCCATAGCACGATTTGGTTTGTAACTAAGTCAGGTGTAAATGGTGCACAAAGATAGGAGGTACCAAAAAAAAACCCATCATACATGGTGCTTATGGGTGATATCATGAATCCAGGGTCTTACCAACCGCCCTATATTGTTCATGAGGAGGGGTGGTGGGGGGGTTCCACATCTTTAAATAATAATAATATAATATAACTCCTGCATAAACGCGACTCCTTAATTTCAGTCATCTTCACTTCTTATCTGGAGAAAACAATGGCATTCGATTTTTTCCGCTCAAGCAAACATAAAAAGGGGAAGAGAAAAAGAAGCTAGCTTTCAGAG
Source organism: Sextonia rubra (assembly GCA_037013555.1). Lineage (NCBI taxonomy): Eukaryota > Viridiplantae > Streptophyta > Magnoliopsida > Laurales > Lauraceae > Sextonia > Sextonia rubra. The sequence goes on along the minus strand of JASUAD010000001.1, from coordinate 10,399,677 downwards.
GTTCATCATCATCAATAACAAAATTATTTTGTGCTCGATCAGATTTTTTTTCCACATAAAATTCATGCACACCCACGGTAAGAAAGCTTAACCTGCGAGGGAAAATGTATAATTTTCCATGAAAACAAGGGTTGTAACTATCCAGAAGAGAACAGAATGCTGTTTTGATTCAATTTGAAATTTACAACCAAGATATGGCTGCCTGAAGAGGCCTTTCCTCTTGTTTCAATGTACTAAATAGAATGGATGAGACACATCAACAAACAAATCAAATGTCTTTTTTTCCAAAGACAAAAATGATAATATATTTTGAATCTAAAACAGAAATCCAAATATTTTAGCATGCATAGCAAAATCCAGGCATTTTAGTCCATAAAATACAACAGAGATTCGTCTAGTGAGAGCATTTGTTCAACAATAAAATCCAAAGCAACAGCCCAAAACAGCTACTGTGATGACCCTGGTGGGCCCGAAGGATAATATTGTTGAGTTACTGGAGGTTGAGGTGGTGGTGGTGGAGGGCCGGGAGGTGCCACAGACTGATAGGGAGGATAAGGAGGGTAAGCCTGCGGTGGCGGTGGCATGAAACCATAACCTGGAAATAACTGCGGGTAGGGACCCTGATGAGGAGGTCCCTGATGTGCAAAAGGCCCCTGCTGCTGTTGCTTCCCAGATCCAACTTTTGGATCAGCAGAGCCACTCGCTTCTTGGGATGGGACAATTGCACCCATTCTCTGAGGATCCATAGATGGATAGAAGGTCCGCTCAGGTGGGGGTGGTGCTGGAATATTAAAGTAATGCAGAGGCATTTGATCCTGAGTTCCTGGTGGTTGGAGCTGTTGTGTTTGTTGCTGTGATATGACAGACCTTGGCAACATACCACCATGGGCCACCATCCCTTGCCTTGCTGTCTCGTCACCTTGGTTCTCTGATTCCAGTTTTGGAGCCTGAGGTTTGCCCCACATCAGCTTCAACCTCAGACCCTTTATGACTAGTTTGTTTGACAGATCCTCTGCTGCTTTCTCAGCTGCTTCCCTCGTTGTGTATGTCACAAAAGCACAGGCACGTTGGAGCACCATACGAATGGATTCAATCTCACCATGCGCATAGAAGTGGTCCTTTAGGTCCTGCTCAGTAACTCGGGCATCCAGCCCACCAACATATAGGGTCTTAATACTCTCATCATCAGGTGGAACAAGTGATGGCATTTCACCAGCCTTGTTCAGAAGCTTCATTGCAACAGGATCATTCACACTGCAAACAGAAGAATTTAACAACAAAAATTGAGGTTAGACCGTGAGAAACTGCAACTCATTCATCTCAAGCCCAATTCTCAAAAGCTTGCCTTTTGTTTTCTAAGTTTGACTAGGCCAAGGATGGACCAGAGTTACAGAACAAAGTCAGCTAAATCAAGAAGAGAAATGAGATATTTAGGATGCCTCTGGCTGTAACAGTAGGTGTGTGAACATTTCGGTACAATGAAAGAATGTTTGCAGTTTGGGTAGCACAATAACTAAAACTAACGTTGCATGTGCTACAACAACTTTTCTAGCATTTCCACTCCAAATCAATGTTTCCATGATGTTGGTTTGTGACAGAAAAAACAAAAAACATAACTCTTGAACTTTTAGCATCAACGGGACAGGAGTCTTCCGAAACCAAAAACTGCACTAGCAGTCAAACAGTGGTTTTCCAGGAAAACACAAGTGCTAGTCTACTTAAGTTAACGCCAGTGCCATCTCTTGCTTTAAAGGCTTAACATCAGTTGCTCTTGTAACCTTGCTGCTTCATGAGTTCAAAAGTCATCCCCCACATTTAGGGCTTGATTGTTTGCATTAGAATATATAAGAATTAAATACATAGGGTGGTTAAAAATGAATATTAAAAGTGAATTCCCAAAAATGAACACCAAATAACATTTTCTTTTAGGATTTAGAATCCAAAAAAGCTATTTGATACCCATTTTTTGGAAATTCACCTTTGATGTTCATTTTTAACCAGCCTATGTATTCAATCCTATGTTTTTTTTTTAAATGCAAACAATCACGGGCCTTAGAGATATTCTGATCCAGGATCTAAGGTTTGTCAGAATCCAGGTGGGCAGGCGGTAAGATTCCTGGAAATATCTTGCCACATGTGCTGTATACCTGCTAGCGTTGAGGATAGGAGGATACATGGTGAACTCTGTGATCTTAAGTCGCATAAATGTGGGCATGTAAATTATAATTCGACACTGCGAAACCATTCAAAGGATTTTTAATTTGACTTAAATACTTAAAGTAATTTAAACAAATGATTATTTTAAACTAAAAAAAATTGCAAAAATTACAACTATAAACAGTGTACAAAACTTACATCAAGCAATCAGGTAATAAGCATTTCAATATTCTGCTTACATTTTAAATGAGGAAAAATATTACAATATTTATTCAGCCGCAAAATGACCTCTCTATTCTGTGGGATGACCAAAAAAAAAACACACACACACACGCGCGCACGCACACACACACATTTAAATTAGTGCAAATAAAACCAAATTGTGTCACAGAGAATCCAAAACAGTTGCAACCACCCACATGAGAATCCATGTGGATGTCTCTGGCAAAATGCAATACGATGCTCATTTCAAAGAAACTAAACCACTGATATTGCCATATTATATGTTACAGAGAGACATATTCTGTGGGCAGCATATTGATATCGCATATCAATAAATAACAAATATACACTAGAGTCATCTCATTAAGGGCCTGTTTGCATGCCAAAATTCTGAGAATTCTTTTTGGGGGTTATATAAATTCCCCAAATGCCGTCCCCTGCCTGGTCTGAAGTTGGATGAAGCATTTTGGAAACAGGAATTTGGAGAATTCTATAGGCCAGAAGTGACATTTCATAAGGCTGGTTTCATGAATTCTCGTCATTCAAACAGAGGGGCCAACCTGGGGAATTCCAATTAAAAGTGCCTCCAAACAAACAGTCCCTAATAATACCACATTGGATAGTATCTTCCAGTAAAGTTTAAATAGTAGTTGAAATATAAATATATATAGATATATATATATCCAGACGACCAACAGAGAAGGCTAAACAATAGCCTTACCCTAAACCCTAAATCCAAAAGTTCAGAAGAACAACGAACTAGAGAAGAAGCTTGGAACAAGCTGGCCAAGCAAGTCAAGCGTTAGTTATGTACTACATGGGTACATAACCTACATGCTAAACTTGATATCTCTAATATAAGGAGATTCAGAGCAAAATACGCAGGCTTGCACCAAGTCAATCTAGCGTAATTTGTGAACTTCTTAATTACACAGAAGAAGTCCCTAGTCATGTTATACTAATAGAAGATGTAATTGGTACGTCAGACCAGACTTACACCATACCCTCATATATAGAAGAGAGCTATGTAGTAATGTCATTAACAGGTTGGATGACATCTACAATTTTGTAAGTTGGATATTAATCCAAGCATACAAAAACCAGCATGGACAAACACCAGCTGAAAATTTTGCAGCGGAATTTCAACTGCTCAAAACCCAAACAGAGTTATATCGAACAACATGGACTGACGCCATGGTTGCCTTAGCACAGAGACAAAAAACTATATTCAACAATGAATGAAGTTTTTAATGAAGGCTATATCTCAGACCCAGAGCCTACGGTAGCAGACTGTCCTTACGTGAATCCCCTCACGCTTAAGAACAGATGCTTTGGACTATTATGCTTACTTTCTCACAGCCTAATTGAGAAAGAAATAGGACAGCTATGAGAATTAAGGGAAGAAATAGAAACTACCCTCTTCAACTATTGGCTTGAAAGAATCAGCCAAGAATAGCCCAAATGAATATCATGTCTTCATCAATAGAAGAAGATATGTTTGGAGAATGATATGCTTTTATGAATGTATGATAGAGCTTCCAAGAGAATTATGGTGTCTTCTCAGAGAACAAGGCAATCCTCTTCCAGATGAAAGTTTAACGGATGCCCTAATGGAAGTCTGGAATATTCGAGGCCTCTATGAAGTCGAACTAGCTGAAGCTAGAGCACGATTCCAGAGAATCCAAGAATGGAACCAATGAATAGTATCCAATTAGACTTAATACCCCGGATCTATAATTGGATCTATGGAACTGCCACAGGAAAAACACTGCCAACAGTAAAGTGCTGGTATTCACATATTTTACCCAGCAATCATACAGAGCATATCTCACAAGCTAGAGAAAACACAGACCAATTAATTGCTCTAGGAAATACTCTAGTAGACAATACTAATTGGATCTTAGAAGGAATATACAAATTAGGATAGATATTGTCTAGATCAGAAATCCTGCATAGAGAATGCAGGAACCCAAGGCGCTTCCCTTATCACCTTCAGCATACAAGCTTAAACTGTCACTTATAGAGTCCAAACAACCTCTACAAGTCAATGTCTAACTAGATCGTTGATTCTTTTAAGGGCTACCCCCAGATTGGTATCAAAGCCTCACTACGAATTGTGGTGAGACGCCAGAGTGTTGTGGCAAAGCCATCAGACAACCAACAGAGAAGGCTAAACAATAGCCTAACCCTAATCATGCAATGGCAATGGCTCAACAGGACTATTGTGCCATGTCTGGAATCTAATCCTCACTACGGCCTGATGTAGAAACACATAATCCTATTAAAAGGAAAGCTCTTAAGAAGAAAGAAGGTCACATATAACAAGAAGTAAAGCAAAGCTTTAAAAGGATTTCATTACTAAAAAAGGAATTTATATAGGAGAAGGCCTTTCCCCTCAGCTACTCCGAAGAGGTTTAGCCAGCCATACCTGGAATTTCGCTTTTATTTCCAAGTGTGTGCGCTTGTGTAGGGTTTATTCCTATATATATGTCGTTTGGCACTTTTATTCTTCCGAAATCTAAATGAATTTAAAAAATCATGAAATCATTTGATTGTTTCATCATAAAATCTGTACATAATTCGATATCTGTACTAAGTACGAATTTTTTACTAAAGAGGAATATATTTAACATAATTTCAACATTATGCCTAAACCCACAAATCTTTTTCTTAAGCATGCCAAATTTGCGACCATTTACGTGTGTCAGATATCAATACATATATCAAGACATATATGCAGTAATGATTGTATGCATCTCTCTCTCTCTCTCTCTGGGGATTTCAATTCTAATAAAAGGATTTTGTGGATAACGATGATGATGATTTAAGGGGAAAAATCCAACAATGACGATAATTGGGGAAAAAAACAATGTAAACGATGTATGAGAAATTCTATCAAATGAAAATCCAAAAGATAAGGAGATGACTATCTGCAAGCTAAAAGGATGTTAGAATTAGGTACTTAATTGCATGAACAGGATACATACCCATAGTAACGGTCTTTGATATTTTGTTGAGATAACTCCCCAGTTATAGGCATTTCATGCCGGTATGGACACTCTGCACCCCTTGTGCATTCACCGCGGACGTAGAAACTACAAACATGTGCACGATTTCTCTTATAGTACGGTGTTGTTCTTTGAAGCTTCAATATAGTGTCGTTTGGACGTGCCTTTCCATAGGAGGATTCATAATCTATCCCAGCCCTAGCCTGGAAAGGTGACAGTTAAAGTATCAAATGCTGTTAAAAAATGGCCACTAAAACCACGTTATTGGGAAAAAAAAAGAAAGAGACATATGAAATAGCACTACGACAAAAAGGCTACTTCACAACCATTAAGAATTTGATAAAAAAATAATGGACTTCCTCCCTAAACACTTCAAAAAATATTAATACAACTCATTGATCAACTTTTAAAACCTATGAAACACGGATACGGACACAGGACACGGATACGACACAACACGGACACGACGATACGGCAAATCCTAAAAAAGTAGGACACGGACACGGCTAGGACACGGCAAATAATAAATATATATATTTTTATATATAATCATAAAGTTAAAGAATAGTTATATTTTTAGCCAAATTAAAAAGTATAATATCACAATTAATAAAGAAAAAAACATAACTGATACTGGAAAAATAAAAAATAAAATCTATAATGCATAATGTAATGTAATAGTAGGACATAAGCCCATAGTACATCAATCATCATCAACATTACATGTCACAATTACATCATAATCGAATCAATTTCCTATCACATTGAAAAACAAACTATCACATTGAAAAATAAACTAGGAAAAAAAATACAGCAGTTCTGGAAAAAAAAAGCAGCAGTAGCATGGAAATATAGCAGCAGTAGTTCTGAAAAAAAAAAAAACAAAAACAAACAAACAAACAAAAGAAAGAAAACAGCAGCAGCATCACAGCAGTCCCATGGAAAAAAAAAACAACAGCACTGAAAAAAAGAAAAAAACAGCAGCAGCAGCAGCAGTTCGAAAAAAAAAGAAGAAAGAAAACAACAGCCAAAATAAAAAAAGCAGCAGCAGCATAGCAGTCCCATTTAAAAAAAAACAGCACTAAAAAAACCATAGCAGTAGCAGCAATTCGAAAAAAAAAAAAAAAAAGAAAGAAAACAACACCAGCAGCAGCACAACAGCAACAGCAATAGCAAATCAGTCCCGTGGAAGAAAAAAAAATAGCAGCACTGAAATATAAAAGAAAAAAAGAAAACAGCAACAGCAACAGAACAGGAATCCCATGGAAAAAAAACAGCAGTAAAAAAAAAAAAAAACAGCAGCAGCAACAGTTAGATGGAAGAAACAAGGAAAAAGAAAAAAACAGTTTGAAAAAAAAAAAAAGAAAGGAAGCAGCAGCAGCTGCGCAACAGTCAGATGGAAGAAAAAACAGCAACAGCACAACAGTAGTTCAAAAAAAGAAAGAAAGAAAACAGTAGCAGCACAGCAGAGGAAAAAAAAAACAGCAGCAAAAAAAAAAAAAAAAAAGCAGTACCTGTTCTTCCTCCTCCTCCTCCTTCTTCCATGCACAGTTGCAGATTTTCATCACGCATCTTCCACGCAGATCTTCCTCATGCTCAGATCTTCCACGCATCTTCCTCACGCTCAGATCTTCCATGCGCAGGCGTAGATCTTCCTCACGCTGTCTTCTTCTTCTTCTTCTTCTTCTTCTTCGTTTCACTGCTGGCGGCGGTTCCCCCTTTTCATCTTCTATTTCTCCGTCTCCCAAATGGGGCCGTTTCCCCCCTTTTGATTTCACAAACGAAGAGTGAATATAACATTAGGGTTATAAGTTTAAAAAAATTACATTTACCCCCTTCCTCTTTTTTTTCTAATTTTAACCCAAGTTGAGACGATTTTAATTATATTTTGGTCCCGCCGTGTCCACAACGTGTCCGAGCCGTGTCCTGCCGTGTCTGAGCCGTGTCCTGCTATGTCCATCCCGTGTCCGAAATTTAAAAAATAAAAAAAAATTCCTGGACACGTTTTCGGTGTGTCGGACACGTGTCCCGGCGTGTCGGAGCCGTGTCGGTGTCCGACACGTGTCCAACACGGACATGGGGGCCATCTTGGAGTGTCCGTGCTTCATAGTTTAAGACGCCATAACTACCAGTCTGGAAGTATATCAACTACCAAGTTTGCAGCCTGTCTTTTAGGGGCTGTTCTTCCTTTCTCCTTTTTTGTTTGTGTGCTCTCCCCTCCTTTTGTGGGCCTTTTGGTTTCAGTATAGCTCTTTTATACTATGAAGTTTTTTGAGCATTAAACACAATCACTATTTTAAAATATATATATAATAATAACTTTCAACTCCAACACCCATATAAAATGTGGCTATTCTAAAAGGTCCGCTCAAATATACTAGATGCAACAATTTCTTCAAACATGCTGAGTGGACCGGGGTAATGGGGTCTTTCTGCTTACAGCGAGTAGTTTTGGGGGTATTTTATCCTCTCATCCCTCATTTTTGGTTCCTTTGCTTGTGGGGAATATAGAACGTTGTTCTAAAAATTGAAATCATATCCCAAATCATTCAAGGAGATGAATTAAATTGTATCGTGAATCAAAGGATTTTTTTTTATTTTTCTCACAAAAAAAAATATTATTCATAATCCATTCATTTTCCTTCTATAGCAACAACATAAATACAATGACAAACAAGACTGATACAATCATATAAAGAACATCATTGAAATATATTAATATATTGTAATTGATATGTGTAAATAAGTAAACATGTTCAAGATACCATTGTTAACATGAAAAATGAAAAACAAGATGCAATATTTTTATCTTTAAATAAAAATAAAAATAAAAATAAAATCCAAATCTTTGAATCTTACAAGTTAGGATGTCGTTACAAAAAGTGTTCATGAAGAAAGAAAACTGAAAATAATTAAAATATATATATGCTGTAGTCAAGATAGATATGAAGAAGTGAAAACTATCTAAGGGCACATTTGTGTACACACCATGTCTGCAGAAAGAGGAAATTGCTATGTCAACAATTTCCATGGTAATTGAAAAACCTTAGAAAAGAAGTTCCGCGGAAGTATGAAACTCATGTTTGGTGTGAATTTGTTTTCTTTGATGAAATGATGCAAATGTTGTTTAGTGCGGCTATGGATTTCTTATAGAAAACTCTTTCTTTCTTTCTTTTTTTGTACGTGGGAACAAATTAGGAAACAAAATTACAAAGGGGTGTCAACTTTTCCGTAGAAATGAAAGTCCGATGGCCCCCTATAAGAATTTCGTTTCCAATCTTCCCAAGGAGAAGTCTGATGTGGCGGTGACATAGTAGAAAAGCGGTTCCGAGGAATTGTGCTGTACCAAACACATTAACAATGGGTTTTCCATAGAAAACCATTTCCTTTTCCCTAGAAAATGGTTACACAAACATGCCCTAAGGATTTGGCCTGAGGTAAACTGGAATGGTGAAATAGAATTCATATAGCTAGCCCTAACATAGTTGGAACAAGACTTTAATGATGATGATGAATTTAAAAAAAACAATAATGAAAAAAAAAAAAAAAAACCAAACATACAGTCGAATGCTTGTTTCTCGTTCATCTCTAGAACTTCCCTAAAACTGTGAGGATTTTTAAAAAATTGTTTAGAGGTTTCATTAACCACTAAATAACTGTTAAAAATAAGAATCTTCACAAACTTCGAAATATGTGTGTGTATAGAATGGTGATTGTATCATATTCAATAAAATAACTTACCATTTAAAATAATATGAAGTTCATAAAAGGCCTTTATCCACTCTTATCCGGTTTGGCTTCACCCGTCTAATTATCTTTAGTTCAGAAAAATGAAATCACAATTTGTATGCCAATGGGGATGAACATGCAAACAGTAAAATCATTTTTCTTTTCATAGCAAAGGGCGCTACTTCTGATGCTTGTTTGATTTGCATGGCCGATTCTAGTGCTCATCACTCTTTATGCATTGTCATCTTGTCACATCATTCAAGAAGAAATACAAGGAACGCACGAGCACACAACTACATTCAATTACTTGCAAAAGTAAGTTATAGCTTAAAGAAAGCTCTACTTATCAATTAAAGTTTATTAGGGCATACATATATGGTAAGCACCAACTTGAAGTTCAAGGCTACCGTCTCTCAAGAGGAAATCTAAAGTCCGCCTCATGGAGAAATCAAACCAAAATCATGTGTTAGTTCTGGCGACTACTATAATGCACTTCATAAATTGTAGCAGTCTGCTAGCACCTTTGGTTTGAATGATTCTTTGCGAAAAACTGCTAATGCTAAAGGTGCAATAGTGTTTGCTGTTAATGGCACGTGTGTGGTGGTGGAGGGGAAGACACTGCATTGCTTAGTATTTTGTTCCTCCTGTACTTAGGGATCATTCGATCTGGTGGAAATGAATTCCCTTTACTAGGAGAATAAATAAAATTTATAGAAAATGAGTTCATTCTATATAAGCATATTAAATGGATGAAATCCCTTTTTCTCCCTTTTTTCCAATTTTGGCACAAACACGCTCAGAAATAATGCTTGCATCTTTACAAGACAAGTGAACCATGGCATTTCAAATGCAGAAATATTAACACAGCACACAGTGCCTTTCAGAATTGGGATTTCAAAATCAATGACATCATAATTTGGTCCTTTCAGGAAATATTAGCTTTCTCAATACTTAAAGAACTTTGGCATATTTATATATAAAATATACAGAAAAGCAACATTATTTAAAAACATGGGTTCAGCTTGAAACAGCATTCCAATACCCAACTTACAACTAGCCTATAGACTACGGCACATCATTCACGGAAGCCAAATCAAGCCAACTTGGTGAGACACAACGTCAATTGACAAGGTGTTGGAATACTTTTATTTTATTACTACTATGAGAATATTCTTTCAGCCATTAATATGCAAGAAACCAGCTCTGGAATGACTTAGTCACTAGGACAGATAAACCCAGGTAAGTTCGTAATTAACAGCCCATATGACCAATATAAAACAGGATTCAGCTCAGCTGAATAAAGAAACTTGGCCCAAATAAAAGACATAAAACAACGTTGACACTGCAGTATGTTGAAAGAAGATTTGACAGAGACAGAAAATCACATACCCTGCGGTCGTGCTCCTCTGCAAAGTACTCCCTATTCACATCACTTTTTGGAATTGCATCATTGGAATTAATGGCCAGAGCCGTATCGCGAACCTGAACCGGCAATCCATACTCAAGATCTAGGAGGCAGACCTGGCACACATTTTTCAGCTTGCTGCATGTTTGACACACCTCTGTCTTTTTATATCTTGCATCACGACCTGGTCTCCACCTGAAAACAGTGAATGGTCGCGTACAGATTTTGCATTCCTTATCGTAATCTGCTTTTGTCTGCAATATTGATTGAAGGAATGAGGCACAGACCAATTTATGCAAATCTCCAGTGAAACTAAGGGTGTGATAATAAAAAATATCGTTACTTCAGAATTGATGTTTGGAGTGAAACTAAGGATGTGTTCGGATAAAGAATATTTCAAGAGATCCCAAGATTGGAGAAAATAATATAACTAATCCATGGAACCATAGAATTGAATGTTAAATCGACTTTATTCTTCTAAAATACAAGATATCTTCTGTTACAGAGGAAACTTGAATATCAATGAACAAAGCATTTGAAAACAGAAGCCCCTCTTTTCTTCCCTCTGCCAAAGCTTCCCCAACCCTCTTCCACAAATGAGGAAAAGCTACAGACAAGTATGTTCATCGATAGTGATCAACTGAGATGGACAACAGCATGCTTCTCAAGGACATATTTTGGTGAAAGAAGACTGTCACACTCTACCTTCGTAAGTTTTGCGCTTCTTAAAAATAAGCTAATTTTCATGAAGGAATATTACAATGCTTAACTGAAAATTACTCTTCACAAATTTATATGCAGTCTAATATTTTAGTACAATAGTTTATGGGCCTGAAACATAAAGATCACATTTCGTTCCCCAAATAAAAATCATCAATATTATCATAATCTAAGGGTAAAGCGTTCTACTCTAAAACTACTCCTCAAAAGAGTGAAGAGGGATTATTATTATTATTATTATTATTATTATTATTATATATTGTGTGTGTTGAGAAGGGCGGTCTGGCCCAACGGTAAGCCTAGCATCGGGAAACAGCCTCTTCAAAATAAAGGTATGGCTACATACATCTTGCACTCTCCAAACCCGGCTAAGTAGGAGCCTGGTGCACTGGGCCACCCAGTCTTTTCATATTGTGGGCGTGTTAGGAGTGGCAACGATCATTTAAGCTCTAGTAGACAATAGTGATATCAATATGAAGCAGACAAGATCAAGATCATTGCAAACCTATACAGCAAGATTAAGGTTTTCACACAGCCTCTAATCAACGCTAATGCCCAAACAAAAGATTTAGGTTATTCCAAAACCTCTACAAAAAAGATTTAGGTTTTCAGCAGATATGTGCAAATCTGATGGCCCCCAATTTTTTGAGGATTGCAAGGTCTAAGGAAGAGGAACGGAACCCTCCATCATTTCACCACACAAACCAAAAAAACAATAGCAAATCTTTGGTTTTCAGAATCCACATGCAAAGAAATCCATAGAAAAGCACATCATGGATTCTTCTGTCTGCGCTGCAGAATCTATGGCTGTTTCCAAAGGTGCATTAAAAGAGATTTAGAAGAAGAAGAAGAAGCAATTGGATACCATGCGGACATAGGGATTATCGCCAAGGCATGATTCGCAGATGATGGGGAAATCCGAGCGCTCCCAGCCATCGGCTTCAACATCTCTCAGCAATCTATGCGCCATCTTCCTCCCTCCGTGATCTCTACCCTCCACGCGCCGGCGAACGAAGCCTCAAGAAAATACGAAGAAGCCGAGGAAGAAAGAAGGGTTTTTGGCAGACAACGAGCTGAGGATGGATATGGAGATGGTGAGGGATTGTATCCAAATGGAAGCAGAAATCGATCAGACACCGAGTTCTAACTTCTAAACCTAATCATAATTGCTTGAAAGGGCGTCACAGAATATATAGTATCAAAAAAGATCCTTGTCAAACGGGGTACATCTTTTACCTCCAAGGAGACCACTGGGCCCCACTTGGATGTTCTCCTGTTAATTTGCTCCTGTGAATCGTTATCAACTCATCACATCACATCATGGCCATGAATTTCAGGGGTAGCCTGAATTCTTTACGGGCCATGCCTCTTTTAACGGTCTGATGGGGATATCTGCTTGTGGATGTTCCTCTAAGAGGAAAAAAAAAAAACTATGGACCAGTGGCTGATGGAATCAGATTCAATCTTTGTTTTGGGTGATTATTTGGACCCAGATCTGGCCCTGGTGCTAATGGAGCTGGACCTAAGTCATGGCCGAGGTCAAAGTTTAAGCATGTCATTCTTTCGTATTATTTCATGTTATTATGTTATAATAATATAAAGATGATTATATAAATTTCATAAGATGGTATTCAGGTATTTGGTTTCAGACCCCAAATGTGGACCTGGAGGCAGTCCCAAAATCACTCGTGTCCAGGCCGAGTTGGGTCCGGTTGGGAATTGAGTTATTGAGCTCCGCTAACATCCATGATGTAAATGAGGCATGCCGTGCTTGCCACTAGGCTGAATCAAAAGTTGGTTCCACACGCTTAGTTGGAATCTTTACAGGCCTTAAGAATCGTACTGGCAATAACGCCCGTGCAGGCCCCCCGGGCGATATAAAATTAATTTTATCTCAAATATTTTATTGTTGGTCAACATAAATAATAATATAAAATTAATTTTATCTTAAATGATTTATTATTGGTCAACATTTGTTAGCTTAATATTGAATTCCTAGAATTCTAAGCATAATTACAAATCTTTAAAAAATAATATAATAATAATTACAAGTCATTGAAAAAAAAAACTGTTTATAGAGGGAATGATTCTAAAGAATAATGGTAATAAGAGGAGCACATATTCCAATTACTAGCAGAATAAAGTTCCAATAGAGAAAAAACTTTTTTTGGTAAGAAACAAGGTTGGTTCTAAGCATTCATTAAAATATTCTGACAACTTAAAAATCTTTAAATTAGGAAAAAAGATTATGAGTGTGAATGGATGCATGATCACTTGTTTATTCTAAAGGACAAAAATATGGAAATAAAAAAAAAAGAAAAAAACCACATTAGGAAGTAGATCGGCACATGGTAGGTCAAGTTGATAACTTTGTTCAAAGATGGGATTGAGTTTACTTGGGTTGAATAGGTAGGTCATTAGGCAAGTTGTGTATGTAAATTCAAATTTGGATGGGCAAGTCAGCTGTATTGTATGAAGAAAGGTGTAATACAAATAAAAAAAATACAATTAATAATAAAATCACATTCCAATGAAAACAATTCCACCATGAACACAACCGATCTAACTAATATCTACAAAAAAATAACAATAACAATCCTAGGCAAGTGGGCTGTGTGGTATGAAGAAAGGTGTAATCAATAATACAAATAAAAAAAACACAATTAACAACAATAAAATTACATTTCAATGAAAACAATTCCACTATGAACACAACCGATCTAACCAATATCTACAAAATAAAAAAACCACAGATTTTAATTCAAAGTAAAATAATAATAATAAGGAGAAAGAAATCAGATCACACCATGAGGTAGCTAGCCGTAGTTGCGGCAAGAAATATCAAGCATCAAGGAGAGAATCGTTGAGGCATTGGCAAAGTGGAGTATTATACACATCTTAACAGGAGTCCTGAGAATGAAAGGAGAAAAGTATAAGGAACGGAAGAGGGACGATTTGATTTAAAAAAAAAAAAAAAGAGGATAAATCAGCAAGAAATTTTTGGCTATTAGATGAGCCTAATCAGGTCTAAAAGTAGTAAACAACTTGGATTAGATAATCATCAATCAAATATTACTAAAGAAAGGTAAAAAATTTGTGCCAATTAGATGAGCCCAATTTAGTCAAAAAATAGTAAATAGTGTGGATTGGATAATCATCAATCAACCCTAGGCAAATAAAGAAGTTTTTTTATTTTATGATTTTTTAATTAAATAGGTAACGACATTTGCTACAATGAATTTATAAGTCAAATCACAATAATGAGATAATGTGTCAATCATGCTACCAATGACAAAAACACAAGTCCTTGTTGACGTCAATCAGCAATAACAAATAAAGCATTCCTTAAATTTAGCAATAACAAAGGCCAATAACAAAATAACTTAAAAATGGGAGAGATTTTAGGAAATATTTTAAAATGGGAGTGAGTTTAGGTGTGATGAAAAATGGGTACAGAAATTCTAGATGAGTGAGAGATTTTAAGGATGGTGGTAGAAGGGGGAAAGATTTTGATGGTAGAAGGGGGAAAGATTTTAGGAAAATTAGTGATTTTTTGTACCAAATGTAATTTTCTAGGATACTGATGTAGTGCTATAGAAAAAAAGAAAAATAAGGAGTGCTGATGCGGCACCCTCTAGAGGCCTCCATTCTTGTTACTTTAATATATATAACTAACGCTGCAAAACCTTTGTCCCAACGCGAACCATAAAAAAATTCATTATATTTTATTAAAACTTTTTTAATATTTAAATATCAGATTTGGCTGGTCATTTGAATTCACTTGTTAGATCAATGTAGTAAGCAAAATCATTGTAGATCATTTTTTAACTTCAATTTTTTTTTTTAATGATTTTGACCATGATATCTTTGGGGAATAATGACACATAGGTCATTTGTTAGGATATCAGTATAGTTGATCATTTGAATTCACTTTTCCTCACTCATTCCATGATGTGAACTTAGCATAGGGACTATAAATGAATGGTCCATCAATGAATTATCTCTTAAAATTTTCATAAAAGATTTAAATAGTGATTTTGATCTGCCTCAAAGTCATTGTGATCTGGCTTCCACATGTTTCATTTGCATATGATCATATGTGCATCAAAGGAAATGCATTTATTCCTTCTATTCCAAAAACACAGGAGACATTCTTTATCATAGCACTATAGGGCCTACGTCTAATGCGGGCCTTGTTGAATAAATAATACAATTAGGATGGTTCCAATTGGTAGGTTAACTTTTAAAGACTCCTTTAGCAAACAAAGCTGTTAGAGACTCATACCTAAGAGAACTCATTTGTTAACTGGGCCTTACTTGTTCACAAAAATCCGAATTATTGGATCAATTATGATCAACAGTAAGGATATAAATAGCTTTGGATTGATAGAAAGCAAGCCTCTAAAATCTACTACCAATTTTTTGGTGTGGAAGCAAAGTGCAAATGCATAGAGAGAATTTAATCCATGGTTTCTCGTATGAAGTCACCTCTTCTAATCTCCATAATAGGGTTCCATGTGGGGTCCACTTTATTGTTTTTAAACCCGACTTACTTCTAATAAACATATTATACCTTATCCTATCAAAAGTCTTCAAAAAATCTCCTTGAATAACTTCATCATTCCCACTAAATGTGCAAATCGTGCTCTGTACTTGTCTTAGGCTGAGCATGTGCAAAACTTTACACTGGCTCCACTATTAATGAGGATCTTTAAAGTGGACTAATCTGTACAATCATCAAAAGTGAAATCCCACTGAATTTCTCGAGGTCCCACTTAATGAATGGCATCAATTTACGGTTTTAAATATCTATTCTAAGTATCCTTTTGAACATGACTTCCTTTTAAATGGTTTATTTTCTAAGAGATGAGATATAGCCTAGTTTTTATCTTTGTCTAAAAAACAAACCAAACAATGGGTTTTCATATTTTTATTATTCATTTCATTAAAAATAAATTAAAAAGTGGGGCCCACTTACTTTAAAATATAATTTCAATTCATCAACATTAGAACACTATCTTCCTTTTTAATCATTAGAAAATCTCTCACGTACAACATTTTATTAAAAAAACAAATTAAATAGTGGGGCCCACTTAATTTAAAAAATAATTTCAACCGAGAAATCCTCACCGTTGAATGAAGCACATTCAAAAGGCTGCTAACTTAAGAAATTAATTTGAAAGTGAAATGCTTGCTTCATTCAAGTATCCAACAATGCCACAGTATAAAATTAAAATGGAAAGATTTTAGGGATAATAAATAAAAAAGAAAAGTTTAAAATTGCATGAGAGTTTTTTGAGGGAGAGATATTTAGAAAATTTAGGACTTTGCTTATTGGAAAAGTGGAAAATTTAGGATTTTAATCAGAGTGCATGCCACGTGTCAATATCAACTCATTGTCGGCATAATATAAAGAATCCATAAAGTTTTAACATATCATGGTAATAAACCATGACCAGAACTAATCACATTGTTGTGGCCATATCCCACTCTAAATTTCCCATGTTGGGAATTAGCCAAGATCCCATCTTCCTCATACTAATTCAGACATACAATATGGCAATACAACAGTTTTTATTATGTGCAAATCTTGCACATTCATTCATCAATAACTACCAATTAGATCAACATGTTATAGAAACAAACAATGAACATAAAAAAACAACCAATTTAAAGGCTATAGGAGATTTGGCTAAGGCTCAATCCCCCAATTAAAAATTCAGCTAAGGTCTTTAATCATCTCTTTCTTACATATCTATCATAAGATTACATATATAATAAAAAAAAGTGTTCAAAACTACCATTGGAACTATGGCTCTAGCAAGTACATTTTCATGGCACCTTGTGTAGTGAATCTTCTCCCTATAGCAATGTGAGGGGGCCTATATGTCATTCAAAAAATCACCCATTGGTGGGAGCTGGTCCTTTTCATATTCCTTTTGTTTCCATTTAAATCTCTTATAGTTTTCCTTCATTTATATTATGAGAGTAACCAATTGGGTTTAGGGCTTTGGAAAGAGAAAGGTAAAGACTAAGGAAAGGAAGTAAGAAGGAGAGGGTCAATGGAGAGTGTAAGGACATTTGTGTTAGTTAATTCATGGTTGGACAAATTTTGAGTCCATTAATGTTGTATTTTATAAATCTCTAAGTATGAACAATGGTTTAAGTCGCTGAATGCACTGAAGTGAAGAAATAGGAGAAAGAGTGACTAATTGAAGTGATTTTTTATGGACAACATAATTTAAAAAGGTCATATCTCACAAACCAAGTGTCAGATATGGAAAGCGACCTACCATTAAAAAGTTCGTTTCGAGTAGATATCCGTAGAGCCCAAGATTGCCTCAATGAATCTAAAACGATAAAGTTATGGCCTTTGGAAGTTTCTAAAAAATATGCTGAAATTTTACCCTGGCAGAGGTTTAATTCGACTGATCGGACCATTAATCCGATCAGTCGGACAGGTGCAGAAAGTTCACCGACTTGCAATTTTTCAGTCCGATATGAAAAAGGAACTTGCCTATTTCATGCCAACTCCTTTCCTAATTGAAATATACTTATGAGGCACAAATTTGAGGCTATATAAAGGGGTTCTTTCTTAACCCTAAGATAAAGATCTCATTGTTCTGAGTTAGGAATATATTTTGGAGATCATCTCCTCTAGAGCTCTTTCATTGGAGAATTGAAGGCTGAAGTTCTACTCTATAGATTCTTGTCTTCTACATCTCTAGTAGAATATTGTCTTTTAAGCGTAGAAGATCTGAAGAGTCAAGTTATCACCTAGAAGGCGTCTAGTTGATTAGATTTGTAACAAACAACGACAGGTGGTCGTTGTAGAGTGATTCTTTACAAGAGGTTGACGTTACGGAATCATGCAGATATTTATAAGTGGCTTGTAGTTGCGTGATAATCTATAGCGCTTGATTATTAGTCCAGGTTAGACTCGTAGTTTTTTTCGGGTTTGGGTTTCCACATAAAAATTGTGTCTTCTTGTGTGTGTACTTTTGTTTGATTTATTTTCACTGCGTAGTTGATTGTTTACACACATAATATTGAGATTGATTACATTAATCCATTCTAGAGGATCTCTTCCAAAACCTTGAGAGAGAAATAGGGACCTAACGCTACCAACAGAGTCTTGCACAAGTCTTTGAGAGGTCGCTGCAATGCGAGGTGCAAGCCTTCTTATGCCAACTCGATATGTAGTATTTGAAACCATTGCAATAGTGACACATAAGATATTTTATTTAAGATATTGTTCTCAATTCAGAATATTAAAGTATACGTAGGATCTGTCTGTACAAAGGTTTTGTTGCCATGTTCCATATCCTACTAACTATTCAAATGAGGTGGATCACTTTTTTTGACACTGGCTTTTGATTCTACTATTAGTTGAATTCTTTGAAGATTACTTGAAAATTTTTTCAGGAAAATAGCAACTTTACCACCTTGTGCTAGAAGAAACTTTTAACACTTTTGGTGTGGGTAGATGTTTTTGCCAGTAAAAGATGTGAATAACAGAATAAGCAAAGGAGATTTCTTATGTCTTGCTAGTGCACTTGCATTCCTAAACTTGTGGCCATCATTCAGTCTTTTGTGCACTTGTTCACGGACTGAGATCTCGCTTTCATGCATTTTAGTCAGAAAGTTAGGGTATAAGATTGTGATGTGCCTTTCTTACAGATAAATAGTAGAACTTCTCAAGCCAAATCTGGCTTGATGTTTTATGGCTAAGATGATAATGTTGAATAACATTGGAGTTTGTGAGGCAGAGTTGCTTTTAGATAGAGTTGATATCAAGATTGGCATGAGTGGATATATTTGTCAAGGAGAAATGTTCAGCACTTGAATCTGGTAAGACATAAGGGGACTGTGTTGTATACTTCATCCAACATTAGTAAGAGTAAGCATTTACTAGATGCTGACAACATTAGTGAAATCTTAAAAAAAACACTAAATAGTGAAATATTAAACGTTCTAAATCATTGACATACTCTCCTTTTCGGCAAAAGACCAAAAATTAAAAAAATAAAATCAAACACATACAAATTTTAGGTCATGGAAAATAACTAACACTTTCAAACTCTCTCTCTCTCTCTCTCTCTCTCTCTCTCTCTCTCTCTCTCATGCACGCACACACGCACACATATCATTGAATTACATAAACCCTAAATCTTATTAACAACTGATTGTTGACGTTACAGAATGGGTATGCAGCAGAGAACCACACTAGTGTTAGATTTCAGTTACTGTTATACTGATAATGGAATCTATTCTATTTTAAGTTGCACCCTGTTTTACCAAAATGTTTTTTGGAACAACTTTTTTACATTAAGGTATATCATTTGTTATTAAAATTGCATGCACTTGATCTATTAGGCATGCTATTTATGTTTGCTGCTGATATGTTTTTATATTTGTTCCATTTGATTAACTTGGTTGCAACAATCTAGGCGGAAGTTGACAACAGTGGTACCATTGGCTATGGGGAATTTATTGCCGCCAACATTTCATCTCGACAGACTGGAACGTGAGGAACATCTTGTAGCAGCATTTTCATATTTTGACGAGGACGGTAGTGGTCATATTACAGCATATGAGCTCAGCAAGCCTGTGAGGAGTGTAACATGATGATATTATCAAAGAAGTTGATCAAGGCAATGTCAGTAACATGCAGTCCGAACTTTTGAAATTCAATTTGCCCAATTATTGTTAGTTACCTTTCATTCCACTTTCTTTATGAAGCGGGCTTTTGTTTCCTACATTTCTAGTAGCTGCTAGGTGTACATGCTTATTAAACATACCAATCATTGTGGTCCTGGCCTGTGGCTCAAGTGGTTAGGGGCACCACTGCTAATCACGGGGGCTAGAGTATGTCTGAGTATGAGTTTCTTAAACACACACACACACACACAAAGAGATAAAAATGGAAAACCAATCAATATTTATAGATTTGTTTTGAGACCATATGGCTTTAAATGTGGGGACACTCATGCAGAGGTATTGTGCATGTAAAATATCTAATTCGGCAGCAGGTTTACGTGACTTGTTTGGTGGATTGATCTGCTGAAAATAAGTAGATCTATTACTGATAATCAGGTGGTGGGCTGCACATATTTGTTGGATGTAGAACATTTAGGGCCTATTTGATTGCATGAGATTGAATACATATTAATTCATGGTCAAATGAGCTCCAAGTAAGGATTATTAAAGAAGTGACTATGAAGGATTTAAGGTGGAGTTGTAGTTGGGATCTTAACTTTCATAGAATTTGAATTACTAGAGTGATGGCTGAGTATTCATTTTCAAAGGCGTATTAAAGAAGTGAGAGAGAAAGATTTAAGGTGAAAATGTCATTAATTAGAATTAAGTACCTTCAGTTGGGCCAAAATAAAAATGAAGGAGAGAGAGAGAGAGAGAGAGCCCTCCTTTGGATTTGGAATATCTAGGTAAAATATGGAAGGATTAATTTAGAATATAAGACATTGTTCCACCTGATTATGAACCCTCTGTCGCAGCTATAGATGCAACCGTGTCACAAATTCTAAAAACTGTATTTTGAGGCCATATAAAGATAATTCGGATCTGTAAAAAGATTAATCACATCCTATCTAGAGACATATTCTAAAGTTTCAATTTAAAAAGAGTGATCCCATCATCCGATCATGTACCATGATAAAATCATGATAGGTGCTGATATGGAAGTGCTGCTTACATATATGGTGTTAATCATATTTTCATGATGGTTGTCAATGGGACAATGGGACTCACTCTTTCTCACCTAAAACTTGAGGATACATAATTGGATAGGATGGGGTTGATGGGATTCATCTTGAATAGTTCAGACTATCTATATGTAGGCCCCAAAATTGAGTTTGCTCATTTCCCAAAATGGACTGGTTCCCCTAAAACTGCAGTGGAAGTGGTGCGAACTTGGAAAGGTGCCTTAACTGTCTCAGCAATACCGAATTACCCTTTGCATGCCTGTGACCAGTTGAATACTGGTAGCAGCGAGCCACCTGATTTAACTTTTGTGGCCCTTTGATATGCAGTGGCCAAATTTAATTAACCCTCGCGTGACTGTGATGGAGTGGCTTTGGTATAAAAATGATAAAACTCAACCTCAGTTAGAGCGGATTTGAGCCAGTGTAAATACAAATTGGGTCGGAATTTGAGTTTGTCTAAACCAGAAGTTGATCCGCTCATTGCCATCCCCAGTGGATACATACAATACAGTGCATTGCCATGCCCATGTGTACTGACTAAGCTAGTGCAAGCCAGACCGAGGCCCGTTTAGCTAGATTAGTTGGATTTTAATTGTAACTGATTCTTGAGTTGTACGGACCAGGGTGGGACTGCTATTTTTGGCCTAATTGTTAAAAAATTGTTCAAAGGCCCAATGCTTGGAACATATTTACTTTCCTAAGCTGTATCCCATTGGAAGGGGTCTCTTAATAACAAAAGGAGACTAGCGCTTCAAGGCCCATGCCCAACGTAGGCTATGGAAAAAAATTAAATTTATTAATTTTCTTAATATTTAAATAAAATATCAATTAATATTATTTTATAAATCATAACACAAACATAGTTAAAAATAAATTTAAACTATCAAATATCTTAAGAAGAAAATTTATACACAATGTTTAGTCACATGCTTGATGTGAATTATCGCGTGTCGGTCTAACGTGGGAGTAGCTGAACTGCACATGGTATATACATTTGTACATGCCAGAACTCAAAAATCCTTACTCAGCTATTACTCAAAAATCTTTACTTAACTATTATTTGAAGTCAAAATGAGACTAAGTTGCAATTATTTGGCTTAAGCAAAATGGTCAACAAATCTAGCCCATTTGATATATAAAATTATATCATCAAAGGAGGCAACATTGATAAGTTTTGATTTGGATTATAGGTTGGTCAATTATTTATATGATCTAATATTCATAAGTATTAAATATTGAGATTCTTAGAGATGGTGATGATGAAAAGACTCCAATCTACATCAAGAAATCTTAATCCTGCCCTACCCTTATGATTGGCCTGTATTGAGGTAACCCCACATTAATTTTTAAAAATCTGATTCAGTATATTCAAAATAAATTATCTTAGGAAAGAACACTTATTATGGACCAACTCAACATATAATATAGTTGCAAGACATGCTCCTGTTATGAACATGGTTCCTAGTTTATGAATGGCACTCTATGTCGACCCACCTATTACCATAACAGCTAAGAGGGGTATGTGGCTTTTGTAATGTCTACATTTCATCTACAAAAAATCAATATAAGAATCACATAAAAGCCTCACACTAGAATCATGATCAAATAAACATACATATGCTGCTCAAATATGTGTGTGTGTGTGTGTGTGTGTGTGTGTGAAATTTCCAGGTGCTAGGTGCCTAATACGATTTTAGTGTTAGACACCAAGCACAGCCACAAACGAGTGGAATTACTGAGCTTAAATAAAAGGATTAGAAAATCTAACCCGAACTATAATCTAATATATATTGCAAAATCTAACCCACATCTAATATAGGACTGTACAAGCGTGGGTAAATGGGTCGAGTTAGAGTTTAGGTATATAATCTATATAAATGAGTTAGTCAAAATTGATTGCATAATTGGAGTACATGTGAACATATGCTCAGTTATCTGTGATTGTTATACTTACTTCTACCTAATTTATACTTAATTATTTTGATTGCAGTCTGACTTTAATGCCATATTTTTATATTATTTGGTTAATTTGCATGGCATATGATTCACATTTCAAACTTATATTTGAAATTTAAGTGTTTTAATTTTTTTCTCAATAATGTTAGTGGTGTTGGTTAGCAAAATACATATATAAAAATAAATAACTAACCATGTTGGTGTAGAAGAATTAGACCCCAATTGGTGAGCTTGAACAATGTTTATGGGCTGGTTAACCCAGTTCTTTATTGTGTTGAAATGGATTATTTTTCAGTCTAGTTGGACTTTCTATGGCTAGATTTAATTATGGATAACGATCATGTAAAGTAAATTAACTCTCTTTTACTTAATCTTACATTTGGGTTCTAAAAATTACTAACTTGACCAAAATAAATATATTTTTAAATAAAAATATTTATAAATATCTAAATAAGTTACAAATGAATATTAACATATAATTCATTATACAATTAGTAGTCTAGTGATGTTTGATTTTTATTCAAAAATTAAAAAAAAAAAGGGATGATATCAACTACGAGTTGGCTGCATATGGGCTGTAGGCAGTAAAGGAGGCTCATGCCTATCCTAGACCTTAAAAAGGAGGAATATAAATATAATAATAATATTAGTGGTAAAATGAATAGTATTGCAACTGTTATTATTAATCGGTAGAAGAAAATTTCTCAACAGTCATTTAATCATCGACATGGGTGCTTATAGGTCGGGGCCAGCCCAAGCTTGATTCGTAGACATGTGGTTAGGGCCCATTTAATAATTGGGCCTGGCTTGAATTAAGTGACCCAAAATTGATAAAAGCCCTGTTCAGCTCACCCCCTTGTTTTTTAGAATAGGAAAGAGTCCATCGCCAAAGAGTGAGGGGAGGCCTATGCCCAACACGGCCATTATTACAAAGAAAAAATGAAAAGAAACAATATAATAAGAATCTTAAATAACAAAATATTTGAAATTTAAAAAAGAAAAATGATTAAAAGAATTCAAAAGGTTAATTGAAAGCTTAAATTAAAAAATGATAAGATAAAAAAGAGAAGGAAAAATTGATATTACAAAAAGTAAAAATAAAAAAACAACTTGAAAAAGTTGAAATCCAACTTAAAGTTTCATCTAATTCAAGTGGACGTGTAGTTTGGCACAACATCCAAAGTGAACTTTAAAATACAACTCCACCCTAAGTTTGATGAGAGTGTTAATGCCAACAAGCCTCGCAATGTGTAGCTTGGGACAGTGAATACTTAATATGACACTAATATTAATTGTTTGGGTCTTCTTGAAGATTGTTCCTTATTTGTCAAGGTTGGGAAACTTAAGATTTTGGATTGATTCGCTCAATGTAGAAAAAACCAAAAAAAAAAAGAAGACTCGGATAGGATCAATGTGAAGACTCGTGAGATACATGTTTTATAAAAGAATAATTTAAGAAATGTTTAAAAATGAATATAATAATTATAAAATATAAAATATAAAAAATATTTTTTTACATGCATACATGATAATAAATTCAAATTAATAAATTTATATAGCAAGAAAAGCACTACAATAGTACAATAAGGGAGAGAAAATTAAAAATATTATATATTATATAATTTGTGGGTCCTTGTTTAAAATTAGATTTGCCTATAAACAAAGCATGATTCAGAATTAAAGGTAGGCGCAAAAAATCCCATCATACCCATAAAGAATGCTTTTGGGAGAAGTTCCTCCTTAAATCTATCTAAAACATGAGAGTAATGAGACTCAAAATTAACTTGGAACTCTTTTTTTTTTTTTTTAAAGCTCTTTGAAAAAAACTAACAAAGATGGAAACCCATTGCCATTAGTGCCCAATTTCCAATATCAATTTAATGGAGCTTTAATCTAAAAGTTCTATCCAATGCTTAGGTGGGCCACAGGATTGTGCATTCACCATTCAAGGTACCCTTAATATGTGGCCCACCTGATTTAATTTCAAATGCCAACGAAACTCGATTCTAAGCCTAAAGTTAATGTGGGGGCTTATTACAGTGGGGCCTACACATACATAAGTCCAAACCGTCCCCACAACATACTCTTCTAGTTGGACAATATAAATACTTTCTAATGGCTTTTTAATGTATGAGAGATTTAAGGTGTTTTAGATTATATAGGAAAGATAGTAGAGAGAAATATGAGAGAAATTTTAAGAGAGGAGAGATATTTTAGGTCTTAGGAACACCACATGTCGTTCTCCCACGCCCTCTTGCGAAGTGTTGGGGGGTAGGGGGGAATTCTCTTAATATATACTAGCGCTTTAGGGCCCGCGTTATATTATTTGTAAATAAGAATATTTATAAATATTTAAATAATTTTTAATTAAATGTTAACATTAAATTCATTTTACAGTCATAAACTTAAATATTTTAGTGAACTCTTAAAAAGTAAATATCATATTAGTAAAACTAAATATAAATGAAAATAACGTACTTGTGGAATTTTATTAGAGTATTAATAAAAATAAATAAATTTTCCTTTAATTTGTAAAATCAAGTCAAGAGAAAAAAAGATTATATAGTAATATAAATCAGATGGAATACTCAACTATACAAAGAATCATCAGTTCAACCAATCATATCACTATGAAAATTTTGAAATAGGTGAAAAGAAGCCAGCAATCAAGATTATCAAAAAATTTAGGCTTCTCACTTGTTTATTTGAGCATAACTCAAAGAAAGAAAAAGAAATAAAAATAGAAAAAGAAACTTCGACTAAATGTAACAAAACCTAAGATAATCTCCAATTGAGTAATGGACATTAAAATATGGGAGACACTTTCAATCTCTACATCGGTAGAAAAAAAATTGTATTAGTCCTACACTAAGCATAAAATACCATTTGCATTACTATAAATATTTTAACATAAAGGATACACTTAGTTAATATGTATTAGCATATTAAAATTCATACTATAAAAAAATGTAATGATCATTGTCTCGAGAGATATAAAGAGAAAAGAGAAATTAAATAATTAACATGAAAAAAATAGCATAACTATTTTCTTAACATTTAAAATAAATAAATATATATATATATATAAACCATCAGAACTTTTGGTGTTTAAAATAGCAGAACTGCACTTACTCTTAATGGTGAGTTATTTAATGGTGTCTCCATGTATACACCATATTTCATATTCTCATGTAAAACTTATAGGCCGATGAATTGGTCATTCTCTTTTTTTTTTTTTTTTCCCTCCCATTGTTACATGAAAAAATTGAATTTCAACACCCACCCATTCATGATGAGTGGAGTCAAAATAAAAATAAATATGATTGTCCACCTTCCATAGGTTCTATCAATCTAACCACAAGAGATGTTGTATATAAAATGAAAGATTTTAGGAAAAGAGATAAAGATTGATTAGTTTATATAAAATTTAAAATTGAGTAAAAATATTAATCCAAATTTAAAATGATTAAGCTAGGGTTAATCCAAACTATTGGTTGTTCCGGGTTTTAAGGGACATGATTTAGAATGAGAGAGATTTTAAAAATCTTGCCTCTTGGCAGTGTCATTATAAGTGATTAATTTAGGGAAGATCTAACAATATTAGGGCTTGTGCATTAACTTACTCAAGCGGGGCCTAGATAAAAACTTTGAATTGGGTTGAGATTTAGTAGTATAAAGCCCAAGCCCGATCTAGTCTAAGTGAGAGACACTAAGAAATCTCTCACATAGAAACAAATATTCTAACCAACAAATATTTTTATTTTTTAAATATAATATAGTATGGCTCAAGTTTAAACTATTCTAGGTGGGCTGGGCTCAAGGCAGGTACTTATGGCCCAAGTTAGGCTTTGTCTAGGCTTGAGCCTGTTGTTCAAAATCTAGGCTAAGCGTAGACATTAATTGGCCCAACTCAGCCCATCCTGGCCCAGTCCCATGAACACCCGTGTCCAATTTAGGCTCTATTATGATTTTAATAGAAAACCATGTGGAACCACAAATTGCTACTTGGATAGTGGGATTTAATGGCATGTGAAGTAAGACAAAGGTAATTTGCCTAATTAATATGATGAGTGGTATGAAAATTCGTTTGAGATGTATGAGAATCCTTCATGTTGACTATATCATATTCTTTAAGATTAAATATGATATGAATATCAATAGTAGAGCATGATGAGAATATTGCACGTAAGGGATTGCATTGAAAGTTTTAAGGTATCTTATTCTTTAAATAAGAAAGATGTAGATTGATTTTAGAAAGAGAGAGACAATGATCGAGATAAAGATTATGCTGACTTTTAGGAGATTAAATAGTAAAGAGATAGATTTTAAGGGAAGAAATGGGAAAGAATCTTAAGACTATAAATAGAGTGTGCCATGTGTCACTCTCCTTCTCCCGTAAAGAAGAAGCACCACATTCCACTTTTCTACGAAAATCTGAAATATTTCTTCTCTCTTTTGAAATTTCTCTCCACCATCCTTTCTATAACTTCTTTCCACCGTATGCACAATGTGTCCTAAATTTTCTCTCTACCATCCCTAAAATCTCAAAACACGTATGTGTGATGACTCTTTGCCTTCTTTTTCTGCGATATTCCTACAAATGAATATCACGAAACCGAGATGGGTACTCTACCCGTTTTTCACCCAAGGGCGGCTTAAAGCCAATAAGTAGTATCCATGCATCCAAAGATGGGCCACATAAGCCCAACAAACCCACATAACTTGACATAAAATGCACCTGAACCAAGGCCCTGGACATCTTGTAATAAACAGGAAAAAATCATATACATAGAGTTTCGATGCTCAACTGATTATTATATGTCATCTTTCCCAACAGATTATTTATATCTTCTTTTATTAGTGTACAACAAGAGCTCTCACCAACACAAATAATCTCAATGATAGTGAAAAAATTTATCCAATAGTCTGTAAGAAAATTTAAATGGAAGGTTATGCAGAGATTAGTATTTTCTGGCTTCATCTCATTCACTTAATTCAAGATTTAGGTAGGAAGCTTTCATCGTTTTCGAAAGGAAGTTACGTGATCATGAATTATTGTACATTGGAGTCAATACAGGCACACGAAATCAATTTATTTGAATCCCTAAACAAAAGGCCACACCTATCTAAGATCATCTGTATTGAGTGTCATAATTCCTTGATAAATTACTTTATCCTCGGTTTCTCTGTCTATTTGTACTCTATTGTGTAGAATCCCATCTATTGTTGATTGAGTTGATAAGTGGGCCCCACAAAGCATAATTTCTTTCTTTCTTTCTTTTTTTCCATTGTAATGGCCGATTATTTCTAATTTGAGATAGTGATGATTGAGATAGGGAGGGAAGTTTTAAGAGAGAGGAGATAGATATCAGTTGGGAGAAGGATTTGTTAGAAATAATATTAAAATAGTCTACTTTCCCTACTTAATTGAAAGAGTCTATCTCTCTTTAGAAATTAAAATAAGAGGACGTCGCCATGCGTCGCTCCCCCGTAAAAAAGAAGCGCCACGTGTCGCTCTCTCACGAAAGGAGATATTGTTATAATATATATAATAATAACTAGTGTTTCAAGGCTCGTGCCCTAAGTAGGCCTAGGAAAAAAATAAAATTTATTTTAAAAATTTAAATTATTAACTTTTTAATATTTAATAAAATATAGATGAATATTACGTCGGAAAATCTAGCCCATTTGATATATAGAATATTCATAAAAGAGGTAGGATTGAGAAGTTGTGATTTGGATTATAGGTGGGTCAATTATTAATATGATATAATATTTATAATCTTTAAATATTGGAATTTTTAAAGATGGTGATGATGGAAAAGCTCTAATCTACATTAAGGAATCTCAATTCTACCATACCCTTGTGATTGGCCTACCTTGAGGTGTGCCCCACATTAAATTTTAAAATTTTAATTTTGAAGTTAGTTCTCAATATATTCAAAATAAATTATTTTAAGAAAGAACACAGCTTTTGGCTCAACTTAATAAATAATGTAGTTGCAAGTACATGCTCATGGACGCAACTCCTAGTTTAGGAATGACCGACCATATGGAGCCCACTTAGTACCATAACAATTAAGAGGGGTGTGTGGCGTTTGATAGGTCTACATTTTATCTATAAAAAATTAATATAAGAACCACATAAGAACTACACTTTAGAATCATGGTCCAATAAACCTACATATGCTCAAATAAATAAATAAATAAATAAATAAATAAAGCGAGGCCAAGCTTAGTATTTTTTAGGCCACCATAAAAAAGAATGTTTGGTAAATTATTTTGATTACAGTCTGATTTAAATACCTTTTTTTTATATTGTTTGGTTAATTTCGTGGCAAATTATATATGCTTCAAACTTATATTATTTGAAAACTAGTGTTTTAATTTCTTTCAGTAATGTTAGTGGTGTTGGTGGCAAAATAAATATATAAAAATAAATAATTAACCATGTTGCTGTAGTAGAATTAAACCTTAATTAGTAGACTTGAGCTTTGCATATGGGATGGTTAACTCTATCTCTTATTGTGTTGAAACGAATTAATTTTTATCCTGATTGAACTTCCTGTGCCTAGATCTAGTTATGGGTAACTATTTTGCAAAGTAAACTAAACTTTCTTTTACTTTCTCCAATATTGCATTTGAATTTTTGAAAATTACTAAACTGCCTAGGTAGGCCATATTGCTGCCATTATAATATCTTTTTCACAAATTCAAGTCCACTTCTATCAACATGAGATACATGACCTTGATTTGATAATATTTGTGTTTGAGCACAAATTGAGAGTCAATCTCAAAATTACATGTGGATTTTGAAATCAATTGGATGCCACAACGGCACCCATAAAATGATATTGTACAATATTGAAAGTAAAATAATAAGAAAAAAGTAGCAAAAAACAATCGTTTGGTTATGAAAGTGGCCCGAATAAATTGCAAGATTAAAATGAAAATTTTTGACTTTTACAATGAGACCCATAGATTGTTTGAACTTGAAATATTAAAAAATGTACTTGAAAGTGGATTATACAATGAGCCATTTAAAATGATACCGTACAACATTGAAAGGAATAGTAGGCCTCTTAGCAGATGAAAAATAACAAAGATGAAGCAGACTATGATCTATAAGTGGGCGCAAAGTTTCTAAAGCTTGGATCTAACGTTAGGGCAAATTGCCCAAGTGGGCCATATTGCTGCCGTTCTAATATCTTTTTCACAAATTTAAGTACACTTCTATCAACATGAAATACATGACCTTGATTAGATAATATTTGTGTTTGAGTACAAGTTGAGTGTCAATCTCAAAATTACATGTGGATTTTGAAATCAATTGGATGCCACAATGGCACCCATAAAATGATATTGTACAACATTGAAAGTGAAATAATGAGAAAAAAGTAGCAAAAAACAATCGTTTGGTTATGAAAGTGGCCCCAATAAATTGCAAGATTAAAATGAAAAATTTTGACTTTTACAATGAGACCCATAGATTGTTTGAACTTGAAATATTAAAAAATGTACTTGAAAGTGAATTATACAATGAGCCATTTAAAATGATACTGTACAACATTGAAAGGAATAGTAGGCCTCTTAGCAGATGAAAAATAACAAAGATGAAGCAGACTATGATCTATTAGTAGGCCCGAAGTTTCTAAAGCTTGGATCTAATGTTAGGGCCCACCTATCATAAAAATCAATGATAACCCCATTAAAGAATAAAAAAGAAAGAAATAATGGCAGCAAAAATACCTTATGGGAGATCCCTCATCATGCCCTCATCTTAAATCCAAATTATCAACTGCATAATGAGTCAATTGATGAGTAAAAGAGAAAAAACCGTGGCTGATTATTTACTTACTAAAGTGAAATACCCAGTAGGCCCACAAAGATGAAAAAAGAAAACAAAAACATAGTGAACCATGCAAAATTGGGTAGCTGGGACTTTCTAATTTGGATTATTTTCTGTACACCAACTATAATTTATAAGGCTCATTGGCTAAGTGATATATTCTAGACTACCCATTGAATCAATATTGATTTGATGATCTACTTGGTGAGTGGGTCATCATCTTCAAGAGAAACTCTAAACCTTTTGTTTGAGAGTACTCTAAAATTGAAAGTCAAAGAAAGCCAAAATGGGGATAACAAATTGATGATGGGCGCATTAGATTTATTTTTTCAATTAAACTCCTAAGACATACTAAAATTTTGGGATGGTTCAAATCGTGTAGAGAGATTTAGGTAACATGGGTGGAGTATGGTTTTTGTATGGTGGGGAGATGTTAGGGAGAGATTTAAAGAGATATATTATAGGAAAGAGAGTTTTAATAAGTATATGTCTTTATTATTTGCATGTAACATGTTGTGCTGCCGTTCTCTCTCGTAAAGGGAGGGAATTCTCTTTTTATATATAATACTATGAGAAAGATAATCTCATTTTCTCAAGATCAAAGGCGTTTGTGTGGAAGAGGACTTTGTTATGTTAAATTCATTTTTTGCATGGGCATGGATCCACTCTCCCTCCGTCCCCATTGGATTCAACCCAGAAAAACTTGAAATGAATAAAAAGACAGACCAAATGAGATCAGTTGGGCCAGCCTTGGTTTAGACCTAGGACTAATGCCTACAACTTATTAATGCACATGATATATATATATATTATTTATTTCTTCCAGACTTTTGGGTTTGCAAGTGATCAACTCAAGTTCCAGGGTTTCCAATTATATCATAACCAATGTGGTTGTGCCTTTGTGATTCTATGATCCTCATAATACAAGAAAGGTGTTTTGGTTTTTTTTTTTTTGGGTAAATAAACATTTCATTAAAACCAGAAACAAAAGGAGCAAGAAACAAAACAGACTTAACCCCCAGCCCTGAGAATAATAGAGGCCCTCTCCCACTTTACATCCTATCTAGCAGAATAACGAAACTTAGCTAACATATAAGCTTGCACATTTAGATCTCTGAGAATACAATTAAAAACTTACAAAACTGAATAAGGAAGTCAATGCTTTAATGTCTAAGATAATGGGATTAATGGACCAATTTTGATCTCCCTTTAAGGCTTACATCACTTCATTAGCGTCTATCAAAACACAAACCTTGTCAAAACCGTTTATCCTTGCTTTTTCCAATCCAACTAAAACAGCTATTGCTTCAGCCTCTTTTAATGAGGCAACTTCTGGACCAAGGATTGCACCTACATTGAGTATAATTTTATTTAAGATCATAATAAAACCAAATGAGATGATACCTTCATTAGGCTTAAACGCAGCATCTGAGAAGATTAGAATATCTTCTTTGATCGATAAAACTTGAGAGATCTCAAAATGAATCATGTATTTAGAAGATTATTATTTTTACTGTGACAAATGTGCTCTTTAAGCATTCCATTGACTAAAGTACGGATCTTGAAGGGATTTAACGATTGACCCTTATGAAGGAAATCATTCCTAGCTTTCCAAATAGACTACCACATATAAAGAATTCACATTCTTTAGAGATCATCACCAAAAGGGGGATTCGAGTTACCATGCTCACAAAAGCACTTCCACCATTTTGATAACACCACTGGATTCTGAAAATCGAAATGAAGACCCCATTGTGAGCCAAACCAACTCGCCCTAGCATAATCACATAACATAGAGCATGCCCAACTGAGTCCACCTCTTTCTCACATATAGGGAATTTATCATCCATAGAGTTAAATTTTCTTTTAATAATAGCTCTTACTAGGATAGCGGTTTTAAGACATTTCTAACCAAACATCATGATCCTTTGAGGGAGAGGGAGTCTTCAAAGCATATATCAAAATATCGGCCGATACTAGTACATATCAGCTGATACGTACTGGTATCGGCCGGTACCATACCGATAAATGATAAAGAATCGGTATCGGTATCACACAGTCAAAATATCAGAAAAATATCGCGATATAGTGATTGATATTTCAAAATATCGGTTGAAACAATATATCAGCCGATATTTTCAAAATATCGGAACTATATATAAGATAAAATAAAAAACATGACTAATTTTTTTCCTCTTTCTCATCATTTACTCATCTTCTACTTCCCAAACACGCTTCAATTGCTGTAACTCTTTCTTTCATTTGCAAATAAATTTAAAAAAACCTATATTTTGGTTAATTCAATCTAAGAAATCACCAAAATAACTCTACAAAAGTAGGTATATTATACTTCTTGATTTTTTTTTCTTTTTTGTAAGTATTTGTTTGGTAAAAGCTAAAAACGAGCTATAAATATGATAATTCCATTCCACTTTTTTTCTTGTATGGATCTATTATTTGGCATTTTAAAAATATAGGCTTTTAACCTTTCAGTTTTAACTAATTTTCACTTTTGTTGAGATTTAGATGTTTTTTAATGTTATGAGTACTAATTATTATTTTTATTTTATTAGTATAAAAATACATGATTTAATGAATAAAACTTGATAGATCTAGTAGTACAATACATAGATCTTCAAGATGTGGAGGATCTTGGTATACACTATACAAGATACCAATTACCAACACTATATACAAATTACAAATAAATTGTATTTTCTAAAATTTCACACTAATAGATAATTCATAAATCATAATTATGATTCTTACAAACAAAAATTATAATTTCAGACAAGACAGCGAAACATGATGTCATGACTTAGGGGAACTGATAATTTGATTTATATATGTTACTAATAAAAAAAGACATTGTTTTCTAACCTTTTTTAATATTCTAAATTTTTTGGATATTTTTTCAAATTCTTTTGGAGCAAAAAAAAAAAAAAAACCACACTGAGACAACTGTGACAAGCTACGAACCGTGATTGATACCGATATCGTATTGGTTTTTGGGACCAATCGATACTGCGATCGATACTGCAATTTTCATCCATGCTCCAAAGAGTTTTCTAGTTAATGTGAAGTCTGTCTCATTTCAATAGCATATGACTCTATATGTTGATTTTGTAGTAAGCAGGCCATTTTTAGAATAAGGCCAGATCCTTTCATCCCTCCAAAATCCTTTTGGGATATAAAATTTTGCGATGTGCTCAACATCAATGGGATACTTGATACAAGAAAGGTTGATACTGGATACCTCTCAGCTGCACCTTAAGGACCGTATTTATCTCTCTAGCGATTAAAGAAAAGATCCCAGCAGAGCCTGGGAGCCTCTTTAGAACTACTAAGTAAGAAGGGTTTACTCTCTTTGAATGGCCATCAGTTCCACTTGGGTTTCACTGTCTTCCATCATCAGTCATCAAGCTCTAAAATAAAATGAGATTAGTTCCATCTATCCAGGAGAAAGGATGAGCATTGGAAGCCATGTGACTGAGCCTTAGCCTGTACCATTTCTAATGAACTCAGAAAATGGGCTCTCTGAGAAGAACCCCATTGATCATTTAGGCCCACTATTGCCACAAGCTGCAAAAATCATCAAACCTAAAGCTGCTTCCGTCTGTTCTCGTCATGGGCCTACAAGCTTGGCCTAGATATGAACCATGTGCACAAAAATAGGCACAACGAAGTCCACATCTACAGTGCAAGGCCCATTGCTTATTTATGCCGCAGTAGGATAAACTGACAATTAATTTAATCCAATACGACTAATAGAAACTTTTGGACTGATCATTCATGTATTTAAAATAGGATTAACTAGTCGATGAATTTCATTTCTTACGAATTGATCAATTGGATAGTTTGTATCACTCTTATTAGAGTAAAAGTTTTAAATCAGAAAATTTTTATCATAGGTAAGAGGTCAGTTTTCTATCCGAGTCCGAAATCACTAAAATGTAAGATTATGTAATCAGAAATGCATAATAAACAGTCTAAAACAAACACCATAATCAAAATAGTTTTGATTCAAACGCAAAACTTTATCTTGTTTAGATGAGTAAGTTGGCCTGCTTCATGATGGATGACGTAATTCATCCGAGCAATGAACCGATTTTTCATGATTTGGGTCACTCACTGTATACAAAATACAATGGTGGGGAATCTTTGCAATCATCTTTTGATTCAATGTGGGTGTTTCCTATTCCGTGGATCTGGTTTTCTTACCACTATAGAGAGGACTTTCCTATCCTCTCTCGTGCGGAACTGAAGCGAAAATGGGAGGAAAAGCCACTGTTTCCTTTGTTGCACCAAACAGGGAGGCAAGGCGCTGAAATTTTAGGCACCTTGTCGCACTGCCTTTTCGCTAAAAGGCGGCATTGCACATGAGGATTTCATAAAAGAGAGTCAAATTGTTCTCATTTTTCCTCCAACCCATTGTGCCATTGGTGTGTCACAATGTCCTTGTGAAAAAAAAAATGCAATGACTTTTTTTAAAGATGATATCAATTTCCTATTTGAAAGCGGTAAGAATGCAAGATTCTTCTATCCATGGTAACAGAAATCCATGAATTCTAAAGCTTGTTGCACAAAAAAGTATTTCAAAAAAAGGTTGAGGGGCAAGACCTGTTGTGTTATATATATATATATATATATATATGTGTGTGTATCAGTGAGAAGATCCCTGGTCGTCCAAGTGAGAGGTGATGTTTCCAAACAACCAGGCAACCTCTCATTCTCAAGCGTCGGTAGCATAAATTTTTATATTAAGACATTTTCTCTCCTCTCTTAGCAATCCCCTGGGAACCAATTGAGTGAAACCATGCTAAATGACAAGCGTTGAGACTACACTTGATAAACTGGGGCACTCGGTCAACACAAAACTCCGAGACAGGAACTGCTCCAAAAAATTTCGGGCTGACATTTCACCATCGACCCAAGTGAAAAGGACAATGTCAATGACTCGGGCCACTAGGAAGGTTGCTTGCAGGATTTGGTTCCCAATGACCATGTGCTCATCTTTGTCTTGCCTAAACCAACGCTGTACCTGACCAACCAACGCTGTACCTGACCAAAATGAAAAAGAGCTCTACTGTGGCAGATGACCAGAACCAATGGTGTTTACAAGGTGCCAAAATTTCTTCATAATCTCATAGAGTACGTAACGTCAAATTGGTGTACATCACAAAATCAAGGGCCCAGTTGCTAACAATCCAATCATGATACTGTGAACAGTAAGAGAATCCATGTGCCATGGTCCTCATTGCCATGAGCACACGTCGAGCAGTAGGTTGTGTACCTTGCAAGATTAGGAACAAGAGATCGAGAGTATTCATGGGCAGCATCAGTCTGGTGGAAGACTATTTGAGCCTGATTTGTTCAATGATCAGGCCTAATATTCAGCCCATGGGTGTATAAATCAGCCCCAAGGGTTAGGTTACATTAAATATTGTAGGCGGGTTAGGCCTTTAAGAATATGTAGGCCCAGAGATGGCCCGTTTAACATTCAAGCCACCAATTAGGCTGTTCCAGCCCAAAGGCCCATGTGCACCCTACAGAGAGTGAGGTTGCCCTGCCGTAGGCTGCATAAATTCTGCTAATGTTCATGCATAAGAGACTGCACGCTGCGTCTAATTTATTTTAATGAGAATTGCTGTTTGCATGTGACCAACAACTACATCGAAGAGTGGAATGGCTGTTCTTCATGGAATCAGGGCTGATAGATTAACATAGTTCACAGATACCACGCATCATGCTCCCTGTGTTTTTCCAAGACATTATTGTCCAGAATCTAACACTGCTATCTAGATTACTCTTTGACTTATGGTTTGATATTAATGTAATCCAATAACAAGGAAGGCCTTTCATTCTTCTTTGTGGAGTATCACCAGTAAAAAAAGGATATAATGGTTTGGACTCGAATGCGAACTGATACAAACGTTGTCTCTAATGGTAAAGAAGAACTAGTTCTTCACTATGGATGATGAATCAATTTTATCACTGTAGGACTTGTTGGATCATGAAATGTTGGGTTGAGGTTGCTTAATGAAAGACAAATACTCACTATGTCAAACTTCGTGAAATGGCTGATGGTGATAATCTTACAAAGCCAAATGGCAGTCCAGAGTTCTTTCAGACAGAGAGGAAAATTCTCAAAATGAAGGCATAGATCCATACTTGGTCAGTTTAGATGCGAGCACCAACCAAAAAAGAATTCAGTGCATTTGTGCACTTGGTCCCATTACGTATAGATGAAGGCCTAACAGAATACAATGTGTGTACAACAGCAGTAGGCGTTGTGTCATACAAAGATACATTTCATATATTACAAAGTAGAAACATCTAAACCACTGTTGCCATTTTGGAACAAACAATATGTCCTCCTTTTCCTGAAGTGTGAACTCAGGGCCAAATGATGCGGTAGTTGTGGGTCTTTCCAGTAATGGTGACATCATACTACAACCTCATATAAGCAAGCGACACAAAGCATGATTTAACTGAGCTAAAGGCTCAGCCCCACCACTATAACTTATTAGATCAGTTGTCTGGTGTTGTTAGATCAGTTGTCTGGTGACCAAAGAAAAAGTGTGGTCTACATTCATCAAGGATAAAATTTTGATTTGATATTTTGTAACTTTTTGTGGTAGGTCATGATAAACAGTAGGAGATTATAAGAATTCAGATAATGAAAAGGGTTGTGATGTAATAAAAAGTCATAAGAAAACAAATAGAAACTAGTAGCCTCAGAAGCAAAAGTTAAAAGGGAAATATGACAAGCAATCAAAGATAAGGCTAAAATATTCCTCAACAAACGCATAGGAGTGAACCGAAGTGACTGAGTTGGCCTTGTGGCGTTCATTTGATTTGCATACGTAAGTGAACAAAAAGCAAATGGTGCCACCAACAAAAATATGGTATAAAGTGAGACGCTTGAGGGCACCTTTGGATCAATCCACCCTAGCGGATTTTCAGCCGAAAATCTGCAATTTCGTGGAAAGTCCATGTTCCACACGCTTGTGGAAACCACGGGTCCAACCCCCATCGGACGTTCTTATTCCACAAGCGTAAAAATAAATGAATAAGCACATGAACAGTGATTTTGGGCATTGAATAGTGCTTTGCCGTTTTGGATCAGATCTTGATTCTGTGGGTCCTGAAGGGCTAATATAAACCGTTCAGATTGTTGCCCACTCTTAAAACAACTATGGGGTCAAAATCTAACCATTGAAGCTTCTTAGATCTTGAGATATTTTAGAAAATGTGATCAACATTAGATACACAGATCTAGAAGTCTATGAGTACTGTTTGAAAAATCCAAATCGTTAGATGTGATCAGGAGGCCAAGAACTGTTATGAGACCAAATTTCAGAACGATGGGGTCTTATGACCAAAATGTTCCAAGCTATTGATTTTTTAAAAGTCTCTTATCTAGAAATCCTCTCTTCTATGAAACTTGGATTTT
Organism: Sextonia rubra; assembly: GCA_037013555.1. Taxonomy (NCBI): domain Eukaryota; kingdom Viridiplantae; phylum Streptophyta; class Magnoliopsida; order Laurales; family Lauraceae; genus Sextonia; species Sextonia rubra. The sequence continues at coordinate 10,361,453 of JASUAD010000001.1, read as the reverse complement.
TTTGTTTTTTTTTAAGAAGGATAGGTTAATTCCAGGTGGAAGAAGAAAATTATGGGTTGATTCCAAGTGGAAGGAAAAAATTTTGAAAACTCTAGAATCCCCTCACCACGGTGAATGTTTGCCAAACGTGCCCTTAATATTAAAATGAATTCTCTAAGAGATGGATGGTTCAAGTTTTGCTTATCCTATGATAAGCAATTATAACAAGAAAAGCTACTAGGTGAGGGACGTTGAAAAATCTATATCCAACTTTCAGCAGATAAAAAAGAATTCTATTCGACGGAACTCAGAACCATTTGACTTTATCACTTAAAAATAGACTACGAAAAAACCTTTGTTGAACAGATCCTGAGAGGCCAAATGAGTTGGCTTAATTTGCATGATTTGGTGTCATCATCGCCATCAATTATTACCATCAATCAATATTCACAAAAATCTTTATGTTCCAATCAATTGCCAAAATGGTTTACTATGTGAAAGTGAGACCAGGAACGTGAAAACTAGATCTGATACAGATCATCAACACAGAACTTACTACGAGCTTAAAAGTTTGCACCCACATGCCACCAATGTCTGTATTAATTCACTGTATGATTATACTCAACCTAGTTTAAGTGAATCTACGAAACTTGACCGGAGAGGAAGAGAGAGAGTAAAATTAAATTTAATCTGAGTTCTCTAAGGATTTTCTTCCTTTAACAAGTAACATTCTAACTATAGGAAAATGGGTGTATAAGACTTTTCCAAATGCAAAACGGAAATTTCAAGTGAATAGAGGTCATAGATAAATCGTACAATGGATTATAAATTTGCCGCTTTAATCTGCTCGGCCATCAATTTTAATTAAAGAAGAATAATTCAGATTTGAGGCATGTGAGTAAAGGTGGATAAAGGCCTTTCTGTGCATTTCTTTATTCTTAAAATAGGGAGGAGTTATTTTCAAACCAAACAATGAACCGAACAGTCTCCTTCTTTTTGCCACAAGATTTTTCAAATAATGGATTATGGATCTCCTTGCTTATGAAGACAAGCTGTTAAATCAATCATTAGTTCTAAAAATGATCTAGTGTGAACGATTAGCAACTTTCATTTTTCTTAGAACTACGCTCACCACGATTCATCTATTCCCTTTCACACTCACTGCCCCCAGGATGGGCAATCATGTCAATGTTACGTACGCTCATGTGACTGCTGAGATTGATTGAAACTCGAAAATGCCAAAACCTTTACAGCTATTAAGCTTTAGGAGTCAGAGATTAACAAGATCCCTAATTTTATGCACAACCCCAATTGTCAATGAGAAGCTTGCATCTGTCCACCCTTTTTTTATTGGAAGTTACCTCTCCAGTTAACATTTGACAAATTAGTCAATACTGATTTATGTGTGTGTTTTTTTCTGCAGGTGTGAGATGGAAGATGCCTCTCCAATTAACATTTGATTAATGTATTTTTTCTAGGTGTGAGATCGAGGATAGCTTTCACACATTGTACATATGCCTTCAACTTCAATGGGTATAGAAATTGAGTCTCCCCGAGGTTAATTTTGTTCAGTTTATCTACTCTAATTTTGACATGCTAGTTTGAGATTTGAAGGAAACGGTTCCAACAGTTGATATGCCTCTTTTTTAATTGTTATATGGGGTTTATAGTATAGAAGGAATTTGTGTATCCACAATGGAAAGCCAATAGAACCAAGCTTGGCTGTTGATAGGTCTTTATTTTACATGATAAAGGTAAGCAATGTTGTAATAGCAATGAGCAAGATTGAGAATGGGATGGCAGAGGTGAATGATATTGAAGTTCTAACTGTCTTAAGAGGGTTACATATGATTTGTCATTTAGAGATATGAGAAGTCATTCTTAAAAGTAACTCATTGGAGACAATTGAGGCTCTAAATTCATTTCTCCTAACCTATCAAGACAGGGTTTTGTGTTTGATGAGGTTCAAGTATTGTTGAAATGCTTAAATAGTGAAGTGACTCATGTGGGTAGAAAAGGTAACGAAGTGGTGCACAAGCTAGCTCGTAATGCCAAATTTGTGGGCGATATGATGATTTGATGGTATTCTCTTGTAGATTTTATTAGACAGCCTGTTCCAGTTGACCTAATGATATATATATATATATATAGTTTAAAGGAATGATTCTTCTATAGAAAAAAAAAAAAGCATTTGACAAATTAGTTGTAGTTGATTCTTTTGGCTCTTGGGGGCATGTATAGTGTCAGGTTTCTCCTTTTGTGGGGCTCCTTGCCTATGTAATCTTTTGTTTCGGATTTCTCCTTTTTGGAAGCTCTCAGCCCATTTTTTTTCCTTCCTTCGATGGGATATTTACCTTTACACTAAAGAAGAAGAAGAAAAGCAAATGTGAACATTAAAAAAAAAAAAAAGCATCAAATGAGAATCACAGGGGGAATGCAGGGGATAACACCCCCACTCCCAACAATCCCACCAAGGGTTTGATTCTGAGGTGGGTGAGTTTCATTACCCTGTCCATGCCGTTACACCAACTTGACAAAATAATAATAAATAATAAATTATCTTTCCTTTTATAAAAATACGATCAAGGGAGGATCTTATCTACTTCTCCACCTTATTTGCTTGCCCTATCACCTCATATCCTTCATGGCTTCCCTCTTCAATTATTTTGAAAATGAAACTCATTTAACCACAAACGAGTCTGTTTCAACATAAACAAAAAAGCCTGGTCCAATATGTTGCCTTGGTGAAATAAATGAAAATTAAATTTTGCTGATTAAATACAACCATTTGTGATTAGGTATTAGTAAGACTTCATCATTTAACTCTTAATTAGCACTTAATAGGTTGCAATACTGCAAATCCTTCCTTTTGGCTTACTTGTTAGATAGTAAGTAAATTTGCAATTGTCTTAGCATTGAGGTTTTAGAACATAAATTTTGTGAACAACGATTATTTTGCAAGCTACAATTCTAACTGTACAGCTTAATTCAATCCAATTGTGCCCCATTTTAATAATAAACATAATTTAATTTGATTACATTAATTCCACTTTCTCATTTCCATCAAATATGTTTGTATGAGATATATGGGTAATTCTCCAAAACGCCCCTCTCTTTGCCCCTTATTATGTAATGTGGCCAAGCTTGAGTTAATTTAGTTGTTTCACCACCCACCCCGCAACCCCTCACCCACAAACAACAACAACAACAACCCAAATGAATTATCACAATTTCAAAATTGACATTCATCCGACTTTTTTTCCCTATTGGATTGAATTATAAGAAAATGATGCCTTTAAAATTATTAAATTTCATGGTCATGGATCAAAAAGATTAGGAGGATCTTATGGAGTCAAGATTTTGCATTTAAGTAGTCTCAAATAGATATTTCCATCAAATGGATTTTGATGATCATCATGTATCCCGGTGGGTCCTACTAGAAGGGGTATTTTCTCTTTAAAAAAAACACCTCAATTGTTTTCTAGTGCTGCCCAAAATATATATAGCTCAACTGCCATGTTTGACCCGCACATACCTGACCAACCTTGTGATCTTGATCCATCTACAATGACTTATAGTCCCATGACTACTGGTAACAGTAAGGGATGTGATAGGCTGAGAAATTGAAGATATGGATCCAATGAGGAGTTTTTATAAGGATAATGAAGGTCTGGAGGATTTTAATGGAAACGGAATCCTCCGTGAAAGTAGAGGCATACAAGATCAACGATGATAGCAATATTTCAAAGATGCGAAAAGGATGACTAGTGATGAAAAGGATTTTGATGAAACTTTTGTCAGGAATTTTGTAATTAGCTACATTCATGTCTTGGACAAAACTTGTGTCAATTTGTCTATATTTTATATTCTCAAATATGGACTATTGAATGCATGCAAAAAGTGTTGAATTGAAAAAAATAAAAAAAACATGCATGCACTTGGGTGGACATGCTCATGCACTCGAGCAAGCCCAGACAGAGGCGACTGCACTCAAGCTCATGAAGACCACATTTAATCCAAAAAAGACGGAATGCAAATAACTGGATGAGCGAAGCACGCACTGATCGGGTTCTCACTTGCGCTCCAGCACGTAAGTAGCAGAAGCTCAGCAAGCTGTACGGATTTCATTTTTAATTGTGCCAAAACTGCTTGTTTCCCTTAGATTTGGTTTTTAACTCTAAGGCACGAATTATGGGCTATAAAAAGAGGGTTCCTCTCAACCCTAAATATAACACAACACATAGAGCTCCTTAAGTTCTGAATTGAGATTCCCATTAGAGAGATTATCTAAAGCTTCTAGGAGAGATTGGGCTAAAGGCTTTAAATTCTAGAGTTGATGCTTCTAATTCTTTGCATGAGATTTATAGCTTCTACTTCTTTATAGAAAATTATTCTCTTTTTGAAGAGAATCGTTCGTTGTGGAGATCAAGGCACTAATAGCGGGGCACCGATGGACTGTGTGCTGTGGAGATCTATCAAGAATAACAACAACAACGCCTTATGTTAAGGGACTGACTATAGAGTTGAGTATATCTTGTACTGTGGAAATTAGTAATTGATTTTGTCTACTTTGAACTCATGGTTTTTTCTCTTTTGGGTTTTGTTGTTAAAATTGTGTATTATCTTCTTTATGTGGTTGATTGCGTTTATTATTCCGATGTATAGAAGTAGTAATTAAATCACAATCTAAAATAAATCTCAGGCAATTTAAAACTTTTAACCTTGATCCAACCAATGTAATGTGAAGGAGAAAAGGAAGACACAACATTTGTGATGCGGGATAGTGAGAGCTCAGGTTGGGCAGCATATAACAAGAAACAAGATTGGATAGTGATAATCAAGAGGCAACCTATCAGGAATTTTGTAATTGGTTAAATTCATGTCTTGGATAAAACTTGTGTCCATTTGTCTGTATTTCATATTCTTAAATGTGGACCGTCAAACCCATCACAAGAAGTGCTAAATTAAAGAAAATCAGAAATGCTACACGTGCTTAAGCCGGCCTCCTTATGCTTTCAAGCAAGCTAGACAAAAACAACGGTGCTTAAGTTCTTGAAGACCATGCTCGAGTTTGACATGAAAAAATGCAAATAACTGGATATGCTTCACGTGCACTCGAGCTGGTAATCACTAGCGCTTGATAAGTCCTTAAAAATGCATCATTTTATGTTCAATTTCTGGAATTTTATGGACTTATACATTGAAAATCTCTTCATTTAATTAGAAATCAAGCTTTTATGATTTTAGAATTCATTTAACAGTTTTCTTGCAAAATTCATTGAAAATTATCTATTTTTCGTAAAATCATAAAACTTTTCGATTTTTCGATTTTCATTTTTAGAAGTTTTCTCGAATCCAAATTTTTACATCAAAATGACAAAAGTTTTTTTTATCATCATTAGTTTATTTAAGTTAAATGTTGATTAATGATGAGAATTCATAGTTTCATTTTATGTGAATTGGGTCCACACTAATGCATTTGTGACTTTAGTCAAAATTATTATTTTTAATAAAAAGACCACTTTTGTGTGCAGGAAAATTCAAGAAAATGGAAGAATTGAAGACAACATCAAAAATCAAGAATTCAAGAGAAGAAGAAAATTGAAGAAAGAAGGAGAGCAAAGCACAAATGGACCCCACACATCACATGTGTGCTCACACATACAAGCCATACCCAAGGGAGGGTCCCACATGTTTCATTGATTACAATTCTTTGAATAAATCTATTTGAAAAGTCAATGGCTAAAACTCATGCAAGAGAAAGAAAGGGGCAAGAATTTACAAAAATTACACACTTTTTTCCATTATTAAGAAGTCATGTTGGCCAAGCAGGTCCACTTCATGGAGGATTTGAATTCAATTTTCCTGCCAAAGTTGTTAAGATTTTCCTCTCTAAATATTCTCTTAGAAAAAAAAAGAATAAAAATCCGAATCAAAGAAGGAGAATAAAGAAGAGAAGGAAAGAGGCTTCATATCACAGAGAAAGTTAGAGAATCCAATCAATTTCCATACATCACCAGCACATGTCCCACCATCCACACACTTTTTATTTGCCATCGAAGCCATACTACCACACTAATTCAGAAACCAACCCACCATTCAAATCTCTCTTATATATAAATATATTATCCCTCACATGAGCATGACACATCTCACGCCCAGAAACACACCATCCACTCTCCATACATTCCATACTCCTCACAACCACCCCAATTCTCTCTCCTCAAATCCATACATATATTCACATTGATCCCAATCAGAATTCCTCCAACAAATGAAGTCCAAGATTATCTCCAAGTCAACAACGAAGCACTTTCCACATTGGAAAAGACTTCCAATGACACTTCCCCATCCCACCAGCCCACTATCCTAGATTCTTTCTCTTATATAAATATATATATATATATATATGTGTGTGTGTGCGCGTGTGTTAATACCATTCTAGAGAGGACCGTCCCATATATACACCAGCCAACTCACCTATTTAAAAAGGAGAGACACCATCACACGTCCCAGCCATCCATCTTCTTCCCAATCCACACCAACCGTCCCACATCTCTCTTGTTCTCTCTCTTCCACCCTATAAGGAGTTTAGCCAACCCTTTGGATGCATCACCATCCATCTTCTTCCACCATCCTCCTTACCCTTGGAGCATGATTTGAAGAGAAGACTAATTAAAAAGTCAGGCGAGCAATGATTTTTTCTTAAAATTTATGATCATTGGGTAGGTTTTGATGTATTTATTTTAATTTAATAAATATGAATTTGTTGCTTATTTGAATTGAGTCTTTCATTGATAAATAAAGTTAGTGATGTCATGGTTTTCACTATAGAGTCAACAATGTATATTTATACGTAGTCACAGTGCATATTTGTTATGGTGGATATAAGTTTATTTTGATTTCATCAAATAAGATTTTAAATTCAGATTTAGATAATTAAAATCCATCTTTTTCTCTTTTACTTTGTTGCATTCTATTTTAATTTTCAGATTTATTTTCTTCACTTTTAATATCAATCAATTGGTGGTTTGATGCATTTATTTGTTTTGCAGTAATTAGTTTATGTTACTTTTTGGTTTAGGATTTTTAGATTAGCTTAAATTTGTGATTTGTTATTCAATTTTCAGATTTGGGATTGTATTTAAATTTAATTTTCAGAATTAGTAGTGTGTATTTTTATATATTTTATTAGACTAGCATTCGTTTTTCAATTAGAACAGGTTTTCTGTGAATATTAGCTGCTTGTGGATATGATTTCGGATTTATCAAGTAAAACTATAATTGTTGACCTTGCACTTGGGGTCTACGTTGATCAAGTTTTTTGTGCTGTTGTTGAGGAGCGCCATCACAAAAGGTATTTTTTTCAACCTTACTTTTTATTGCTTTGTGAGTGTGGAATAATATTGTTGGTATCATTCTAGATTTATGTAATACATGCATAGAATGTTTAGACCAGCCCTAAATCATTAAAAAGGAAAATATCATCTCTGATTTTTGCTAAATTTGGAAGTTAGTAATTGATTTTTCCACTTTGGACTTGTGGTTTTTTCCCGTTTAGGTTTCCACGTTAAAATTGTGTGATGTCTTCTTTGTGTGGTTGATTGATTTTATTATTCTGCTACATAGAAGTAGTAATCAAATCACAATTTAGAAAAAATCCAAGGCATTCTAAACTTTTAATTGGTATCAGAGCGAGTCATACTAAACTATTGTGTATTGATCTAAGGGATTTTTTAGAATAAAATTCAACAATGAAAAAGGCTTTTCTACTGTGAAACCTCATTTACTAAAAGGTACTATTAATTATGTTTATTGGAAATCACATATAATAGCCTTTTTTAGATCAGTAGATGATGGGGTTTAGAGAATAGTGCTAATTAGATATTCCTTCCCCACTATTACTTTTGATGGACAAACAACTGACCAGTGACTGTAACAATAAGGCAATAAATGTAATTTACAATGGTGTATTAGTATTTGAATTTCATAGAATCTCCATTTGTAAAAATGCGAAGAGATATGAGACATCCTTCAAACAATTCATGATAGTGTTGAAAAAGTGAAAGAAGCTAAGATGCAATGCTTATTTTCTGCTTTTGAATTATTGAGGATGAGTGATAAGGAGAGGTTTGATGACTTTTATATTATGTTGAGTATATTGTTAATTCAAGTCACAACCTAGGAGAATATATTCCTAAAGAGAACATTGTGAAAAAGATTCATAGGTCTCTTCCAAGTAGTTTCAATCCAAAGGTTATTGCAATTGCTGAAGCCAATAAACTAAAAACTTTGATACTTGATGAGTTGGTTAACAACTTGTAAACCTTCAAGACTAAATTTATTAATAATCGGTCAAAACCTTCTGGACTTACATTGAAAACTTTCAAATCCTACAAGTTTTATAAAGGTTCAAAAAGAAAGTGGAAGTTGCATCTGAATTTGATTCTAAAGAAGGGGATATGCAACTATTTTCTGAGTTTGTACAACAGTTTAACAAGTTGATGATAAGGAAGAATATTGAATTTAAACTGATGCCAACTGGAAATACTAGCTCCTAAAAAGGAGTTAAGTGCTTTGAATGTCAAGGTAATGGGCATATAGCTATTGATTGTATTAATAAGAAGAAGAAGCCCTTAGTCAGTAGTAATAAAGCCTTGAATATCACTTTGGATGTTAATCATTCTTTTGATGAAAAATTTGTTGAACCTAAAATTGATTCAACCAAAAAAGAGAATGAGAAGTTTATTACTTTCATGGCTAGATCTTCACCATCTGATGCTGATTCTGATGTTAATAATGGTGATGAAGAAATGCCTTATGAGAATGTTGACCTGAAAACACAGTAAAAATTCTTGTTTGGAGAGAGCAAGAAATTAAGGTTGTATATTGCAAAACTTGTAAAGCAAGTTGAAGATACTGAAGTTGAAATTCTATTTGTTAAGAAAAATCTAGAAGCAACATATGCACAGGTTATCCTTATTGAAGGATATAAATGTTTTTTGCTTGAGAGTTTGACTTCTAAAAAACAAGAGAATGAATATTTATGAACAAAAGTATTGAAAAATTGTGCTGAAGTTGATGATCTGAATGTCAAGTTGAAAATAACATTGACAAAGTTGGATGCTCCTATTGCTACACATGCTAGTTTAACTGCATTTGATCACACATTGAGTATTCAAAAGTTACGTACTGATAAGACTAGTCTTAGCCATACTGGTGCTTCAACATCAAAATTCACAAGTAACATTGTTTTTTGTTAAAAGCATTATTCATGCATCCACTGCACAACATACTGTACAGAAAAAATATGTTGATTGTGCATCTAAGAGTGAGTCTAGTCCTAAAACTACACAAGCACCACATGTAATCATTGTGAAATAAAAGAATACATCTATCCCATTGCAACAAGCTGAAAGTTATGCCAAAATCTAAGTAATGGAGAACTTAGCTTTTTATACACAAATCTAGTAAAATATGGGTTAAGAAGGAAGACTTGCCATCGATTTTGGTACACACTAAGCTGAAATTCTTTAATTAACAAGTGTGGGTACCAAAATTCGAAAGCCCCTAATTAAGAAGATTAAGCCTCCACCTCCAATGCTGATACAACTATATCATTGAGGGGGAGTTACAATTGAGGAGAAACTACTGCTGGATTATGATTGATAAACATGTTGCATGTCGACACCATAATTTGTCAATTATGGACAAAAAACGGGAGTATAGATATAAAAGGAGAGTTTTGAAGATAGAAAGCTAAAGATGTATCCTGATAAGTTTTAAAAGAATTTAATCAGTACGATTTTCAATTGATTGCAGAGCTGATGGTACAATTTCTTTACAATTTCAATTTACTCAGTGTATTTTGGATTTTTTTTTTTCATATATTGATTGAGAAGTTTTATCCATGAATTACCAAAGGGGAGATTGTTAGAAATTTTGTAATTAACTAAATTCATGTCTTGGACAGAACTTGTATCCATTTGTCTATATTTCATATTCTTAAGGATGGACTATTGAAAGCGTCGCAAGGAGTACTGAACTATAGAAAATTAGAAACACTACATGTACTCGAGCAAGCTCCTTACGCTCTCGAGCAGCCAAGAAAGAAACAATCACGCTCAAGCCCTCAAAGATCATGCTCAAGCTTGATAGGAAAAATTACAAATAAATATCAGCAGAAGACCACTGAATTGTACTAATTTCATTCCTTTTTGTGCCAGACTTGCCTATTTCATTTAGATTTGGTTTTTAAACCTAAGGCATGAATTTTAGACTACTTAAAAGGGATTCTTTCTTAACCCTAAGGGTATAACACATAGAGCTCCACTTGTTCTGAATTAGGATTACTATTAGAGAGATTATATAGAGATTCTATGAGAGTTTGGACTAAAAGCTTCAAATTTTAGAGTTTGTGCTTCTACTTTTTTGTAGAAGACTGTTCTCTAAGCATATAGATCATTTGTTGTGAAGATCAAGGCACTAATAGCGGAGCACTGACAAACTGCGTGCTGTAGAAATCTATTAAGAACAACTACAACGCCTTATGTCGAGTGACTAACTATAGGATTGTGAGTATATCTAATATCGCAAAAGTTAGTGATTGATTTTGTCCACTTTGAACTCTTGGTTTTTCCTATTTTGGTTTTGTAAGATCCCGTTCCCCGATTTAGGGTTGATTTGCTAATTTTTTATAATTTGTACTAATTGATTGTGTTTTAGTATTAATTGGGTCTTTAGTAAGTAGGTTGGGTGGGACCCTAACTTAGATTAGGCAGTTCATGAACTAATTTGTGATCTTAATTAAGTTAATCATGCAATATCACACATTCATTTATTACTTTGTGTTCATTTTATCATGGGAATCCAAGTCATGAAGTGGACCTTACCTAATAGACTTAAGTCACCTATGTAGAACCCTTAGGACCCTCCTTATAAGTACTTCTAACTAGAGGACTTGCTAGTAAATATCCAAACTTTTACAGCAACCTTAGTTCTATATAAAGGCATTCATCCAATAGCTATGAGCTTTTGTGCCTCCTAGACCAAACTTAGCTCTCAAGCTTATCTCTACTCCATCTTCTACACCCTTCCATGCTAAGAGTATGTGAGTAAAAGATCTCTGAGCCCCATTATGCATGCAACCACCTTCTATTCCACCTTTCCTTTATCCATTGAGTGTTTGGTTTGAATGAAAAGCCTCATTTCACCATTTGGCACAATTCCCAAGGTGAGTAACTCAAGCCTTATTGAAGTTTGAGCCATTAAATAGTATAGTAGTGGATTTTCTTAAGCTTAACTTCATTTATTCATCCTTTCATAGTATTCATCTTATGTTTTCTTCTCCTTTTCATGTCATTTTATTAATAGGAGGCTGTGTCAGCTTAGAGATATGAGGATTCTACTATTTTGGCTTTCGTATTAGTTTTGTGAGCACCATAAGGCAAGTATAAGCAAGTAATAGCATGCATATGTGTCATTATGATTGATTCTTGATTATTCTATACTCTATTGAATTCTACAACCCATTATCTTCATGTTTCATTAATGGAGGATGTCTTTGTAGGTGAAAATAATGTTTATGAAGGTTGAATGGATGAAGTGAATAAAGGATTAAATGGAAGTGAAATAGCATTTCATATGCTTGATTTGGTACAATAAATGATGAAAAATGGGTTAGTTGAGTTTGGGAAGGAACAGGAAAATGTTTGAACCCAAATAGCCCAAAAAGGGCAAAAATGCTCAGGTCCGATCGATAAAATGGGTGTCCAATAGATCAAATTACCCCTCTGAGTTGAGTCTGATCGATCCAATAAACCCTGTTTTTCTAGAAAAATTCATTTATTTACTTTATCTATTTAAAATTCCTTTCTACATGTTTCTTTTCAAGATTAATTTAACTTGACTTGATGAGGTCAACTATACTTGAGAAACCTTAAGCTTGATCATGGGGTCAAGTAATAAAGTAGCACACTAGTAAACTATATAACTTTGTAGGTACCTGACTCTTAGAATCACTATACGTTAAACCTTGTCCAACGAAATCAAATTCGGTATAGAAGGAATATGTTAGCTATCACCCATCCTTGTTATACCCTTGGCGTGTAGGTATAGGAGTCCAATGTCCATATTCATACACAATGTGACACCAAGAAATTTGGTAATACATGACGTTGGATGACCTATAGTTACACTGAAGTGGAAAGCTAAAGACAAGGACATCTTAAAATTGTTTGGTTTGTAAATCATCATTGTCTCTTAACAATTGAAAGCTTATGCATATTGTCATGATTTCTTTATTTCTTGCTTACTCTTATGTCATTAGTTCGATTATGTTTTTCTATCTCCTTTACATTTATTGTTGTTACTGTTATCTTTATTTGACATTATGATACCTTAAGTTAATACAAAAGATACGTATACAAATTCGAATAAGCAAGCAAGTAAGAACACGCGATTGTGCTATTTATGTCCTCTTTATTGATTTATAAAGTTGGCACCACTGAGCTTGACTTTATAAGGCCCGACGGGGCTAAGTATGAGTTTGATATATGTACCGCTGCAGTAGGTTTTCCTGTGGAGTGAGTTGACGCTCATTTTGAGTAACTGGATTAGCTACCTGGTTTCCTACCTATTTCAATAAACACTCTCCTTTGGGGAGGAAATTGGGTATGCGGTTGGCAAGTTTGCAAGTATATTTCTATTACATTAATTCTTTTATACATATGCTCATTATGAATGTTAATGTGCTTAGTAGACTGTTATTGACCTCTTATAAATTGATTATGTCTTTATTTTCTTATTGAAAACTATATATTTAGAGTACTATTTGTCTATTCTTATTGAGCTGTCATGCTTAAGGCGCTACCCTTGGTATTGCAAGACTCGATCCCAGTATAGACCTAATTATCGATGCACTCCCGGAGGTTTCCACAGTGGTACATTCAAGATTAGATGATTGGGGATCGAATGACGTCTTCTACTAGTCATCTATCCGTAGAGCAACATGGGTCTTATTGGGCAATTAGGATTTGAGTTATAATAGCTTACTTTATCACATTATCATGACTATAGACGTCTCTTATGGTTATTTTATTTTAACAATATGTATTATACTTTGGGTCTATGACCATTATTTATTTTCATACTTTATCACTTTATATATATTCAGATATTTAGTATTATACATGAGTTATGTTCATTTTAATAACTCTTTAAGTAGTCTAATTATGAAATGTTTAAACAAGTATTCATGTATGCTCTCTACTAGCATTAGTGGTGTGATTAGGTGCGTAATGCACTAATGTTTCCACAAATTGATATACACTTATGTGCTCATGGATTTTTCTTACACATTAAGGCATATGAATTGTCATAACCTGAGCCCAGGAGATCGAGGGTTAAAACCAAACTTAACCAGTGACACACGTACTCTCGTGCATATACACTCAAATCCGGTCTAAATGCACATGCACAAGGTAATTTCACACATGCCAATACATATACGCGGAAGCTGTAGGTATCATGCATAATAAAAGGAGACATACAAAATCAAAATAATATATACAAATGTTACATGAAGTTCAAAGTCATACAAAATGGGTCAAAAGACAAAATACAAAGATCAAGAATAAACCCAAAATCCTATGAAATCCCAAAATGAGGAAGACCTATGTGCATGTATGACACTGTCTCGCTTCGATGGAGTGATCACATCTACTCCTCTAACCCTAATAGGGCATCTCAGGTCTCCCTTGGAGTCTGGTTGATTGACGAATGGTCGGTCGAGGGATCTGAGCCCGCAACACCAAAGACAACATGTCAATACAACGATTCAGCAAAGTATAAGCAACAATAAGTCAACGCATGTTGTATCTAGCAGAATAAAGATCAGTAAATAAATCATAGAGTTCCAATTTGTATACTAGGCAATTGTGCATTCAAATAAAGTATGCTATCAGAGGCAATGCTTACATGATATATATACAACTAGGTGGCTACTACATTTGCCATATACTCCCAAAAGGGATCTTATATATATACTAAGAACACAATCGACCGGGCCAGGGTACGAATGGGTCCCGAGTTCCTGGGGTCCGGAAGCTCCAAGACATAAACTCACTGCAGTGGTGCCATACATACTACGCCAAATTCAACCTCGTCGGGTATCCTAAGGCTAAGGCTGAGTAGTGCCTGACCAAATGGAATCAATCATATACAAGAACTGGAAGTTGATCATGCATATCAGATCGAGTATATATCATACGTGCATACGGTCAATGCATACATACATACAATACTCAAGTCACTTGAGATATGTCGAACAAATCAAACAAATCAAACTTACCATGGCAAAAGGGCATATCAAGGACAATACGAACACATCATACAAAAGAGTGGAGGTCGAGGATCGTCATACAAAATGCCATGCAACTCCATTCTCTCGAATCAAGATCATTTACTAGCCTGCCCTAATCTAGTTATCCAGTGTTTCTAACCGTGCATGATGATGTAGTTTTACGTTATCCGATACACAGTTATCTTTCATTTCGTGTTGCAGTGTATTGCGAGCATGTATCGGGATCCCTTAAACTAACACCCATGGGGAAGAGCTTAATGACTGGATAACGTACATGAATGAGTTGCAGCCCTCGAGATCATTCATGCAATTTTGTCATATTCCATTGGGCAAGTCAAGGTCACCTACATTTTAACTTGAAGGCCTTACAAAGTCTCATTAATTCCTAACTTTCTTAATTTTCAAAGGCCTTACGGCTTAGCCGTGGGTACCTATGGCTTAGCCGTAGACATCTTACGACTTAGCAGTATTATTTACTACGGCTCAGCCATGGCTCCCCAAACTGTTCCTCCGCATTTATGGTGAACCACGGTTGAACCATGTTTTTTTCTACGACGTCACCGTATTTGTTCTACAGCTCAACCTCGGCTGGTCACGGCTTAGCCGTAACACACCACACGGCTTAGTCGTGGCTGGACTGTAGAAGGTCTTCTTCATTTTTTGCTCTCTGGAAGTCAAGCCGTAACTTGACTTACGGTGGGGTTACGGCTGACCTACGGCTTAGCCGTAGTGCAGGATACGGCTTCGCCGTAGCCTGGCCGTAAAGTAAAGGTCGATTTTGTAACTCTCTAGAAAGTGAGCCGTAGGCAGTTATGGCTTAGTCATACACTGCACAGGGTCGTTTTTCTGAACCTGTTACAGGACCAACAGTATATGCACAAAATCGAAACAACAACATCTAAAAGATGGAATTCAACACAGTTGGGCTGTAAAACATCATTCACATGTAAGATCAATGAATTATTCACAATCAATCATATATCAACATGTGTTTCACCAAATCATGCTTATACTAGTCTCAAATGAGTTCAAATACGCAAATGGTTATCCTTGGGCTAAGATCCGATGTCTAAATACTGATCTAACACCCATACATGCAAAAGGAGGGAGAAAAGAGAGAGAGACGTGAGTGCATGTAGCAGTAATTGATGAAGAGAAAAAGGAGAAGAAGAAGATAAAGAACCTAAAACACACCTGAAGTCACACAAGAGATGGAACTGAACTGAGTGCACAAAATCCCTCTTACCAAACTTGATCTAATCGCAAGGAAGAAGAAACAGAAGGGAAGGAATAAAGAAAGAAGAAAACGAGCGTTGAATGGATGAAGTCGGTGCATGTACTAACTTATATTAGATAAGGATTAAACGAATTATAAGAAAGTCCAAAAGATTACACAAATTACAGTTCGAGTCAAATGACGGTCCAACAGAAACAAATGACGTCTACTGCATACGAGGTAGTTATGAGAATGGACGAGCTCGACAAAAGACACATAATGACACCAAGATGATGCATGAATGACAACATCTTATAAAATCTAAAATTAAGAAAAAGGGCTCATGCCTATCTAATGTAGGTTAAACTCAATCCAACTACCTATCCATGACCCGGAACAAAACTAAAACAAAGTCAAAACATAATTTACTACTAATTCATCATTAATTAGTCACCAAACAGGATTAAGTTGGGTCAGATGGTTACATGAATTGAGAAAAATCTTCCTGTGGAAATTGGTATTTGCCTAAGTACGGTACGGGTTACCATGGGATTACGCTTGCCATGTCATGGGCCTAACTGAATTTCCCTAATCTTGGGCCCGAGGCGTGACAGGTTTCCATGTTAAAATTATTATTGTTTTCTTTACATAGTTGATTGCTTTTATTATTCTGCTGCATAAAAGTAGTAATCGAATCATAATATAAAATAAATTTTGAGCATTCTAAACTTTCACTTCCAAAGGAGCATGACTCATTGTTATTTAAAGAAGCTAAAAGAAGGGTGATCACGTATACCAGTAGAAAAGACTTTGACAAAGTTATTTTGTATGAGTTAGAGGCTGTAAATCTTATCAACAAAATTAGTGAATTATGAAGCAGCACTGACTTGGTTTCAGATATTTGAATAATTGCTAATGATTTTGCAGATATTAAACTTTTTTTATATTTCTAGAAATCTAAATGGAGGTTCTGTAATGTGGCTAGTTTGGTTTTAATTCCCTTTTAAATAGTTGTTAGCTCTATGTTTTCCTAGACAGGTTATGTAATTGGTGTTTTCATGATTTGGTTTCATTAAATGTTTTCTTCGATTGAGACGTCCTTCGTCTACTTTTCAGGTATACTTGGATCAATGCACCTCATTTCAGATCAAGTGCAGCATAAATCCATAGAGATTGATTCTTCTCTTAAGCAAGTTACGCCAAAAGCCTTATTTATTATCACAACCCAAGCCCAGGAGTTCGGTGGTTAGCAAAAGCCAAACCGATGACACATGTACTCCCGTGCCTGTACACGTAGACCTGGTCTAAATGCACACGCACAAGGGAAGTTTCACACGTGCCAAACATGTACGCGGAAGCTGTAGATATCAAAACATCACACTAAACAATGTAAGAAGAGAATACGAAAACAGAACTGACATATATCGATAAAGGTTTTACAAAATGACCAAAATAAACATGTACAATTCATGATCAGATCCAAGCATGACAAATCTCAAAAATAAGGAAGACTCCTATGCCATGAATGTCGAGGGCGCTCTCCGGTGGAGTGATCACATCTACTCCTCTAGGCCTGATGGGGCCTCGGGGGCCTCTTTAGGAGTCTAGCCGACCGACGAGGGGTCGGAAGAGGTATCTGAGCCTGCAACACCAAAAATAACTCGTGAATACAACGATTCAGCAAAGTATAAGCCATAATAAGCAACACATGATGTGTCTAATAGAATAAAGAACATCATGTAAATCATAACAGGTCACATTTGTATACTAAACTGTCGTGCAAGAAAGAAACATGCCATGTGAATCAATGTATACATGCTGTGTATATAACTAGTTGATGATTACATTGCCATATGCTCCCAAAAGAGGGATCTTATATCCGTGCAGAGAACACCATTGTCCGGGCCAGGGTACAAATGGGTCTCGGGTTTCCTGGGGTCCGGATTCCCCAAGACGTTTTCTTACTGCAGCAAGGCCATGAAAACTACACCAAATTCACCCCGTCGGGATCCTAAAGCTGAGGCTAAGTAGCGCCTGACCATACAGAGTCAATCATGAAAACCTTGAGTAAATCGTAACAAACATATCATGCGTGCATATCTGAGAACATGTCTTATACGTGAATCATACATGTATACTCAAGGTACCAAAACCATAGGAACATAGTTAACAATATGAAAATAGCTGAAGCAAGTAATCATGCTAAAGAGTGGAGATCAATGAACGATAGACAATATGTCATGTAAGCGACTGTTAGCATATCGAATCAAATTCATTTACTAGCCAATTCTAATCTGTTTATCCAGTGTTTCTAACCGTACATGATGATGTAGTTTGAAGGTATTCGATGCACCGTTGTCTAGTGTTGCAGTGTGTCACATGGTGCACTGAAGTTCCTTAAACCAACACCTATGGGGAGGTGCTTAACAACTGGATAACGAACATGAATGATTCGCAACCCTCGAGATCATTCACGTATTTTGCATGTTTCGTTGGGCCAGTCAAAGGTGTCTACCTTCTACTTTAAAGGTCCTACAGGTCTCTTACCTTTCCCATTTTTCTAACTGTTCCTGATAGTTAGCTTAGCCGTAGGTAACCCTACGGCTTAGCCGAAGGAACCTTACGGCTTAGCCGTGGAAGGCTTCACGGCTTAGCCGTGGTTGGGCCGTAGAAGAGTTGCCAATTTACATACTCTCAGTTATTTTCAGGTGTCACCCTATACTGATCTACGGCTAGGTTACTGTGGGGCTTACGGCTTAGCCGTAGTGTGTTTCACGGCTTAGCTTTAGCACATTTCACGGCTTAGCCGTGCATGCGCGAGGTCAATTTCTGAATCACATACAGAAAATCTGTCACAACCTGAAATAAACAAATCTCAACAAAAAAAAGGGGAAATAAGCTCAATTTGGGCTGTAAACATGTTGTCCATACAAACACATGAGAATTAACCAAAATCAAGTAATTACCAACATGGGTTCATACAAGTTAAGCTTATACTTGCCTTAATTAAGTTCAATTACACCAACAGCTGTCCTTGGGCTCATTCACATCCAAACACCATTCACTGCTATCATGCATGCATGAGGAAAAGAAAAAAACATCATGAGCATAGTCATGGAATCATAGAAACAAGAAGAAGAAGATGAGGGAGATGGAGGAGACCTCTAACTCACCTCAATCCAATCACCAAGGAATAAGAGAGCACAATTTCTTCTTTTTGGCTTGATCGGTGGAGAAGAAGAATCAAGAGGGAGAGAGAAATGGAGCTCCACCTGAACTGAGAGAGAAGAGTGAGAGAGAGCTTAAGTCGGTGGAGTGGCTTTATATATAGGATCAGATTTAAGGCCTATTTGCAAACAAGTCCAAGTCATAAACCAATTTCCAGTTTGAGTCAAATCCGGGTCCAATGGAATCATGCGACATCGGTTGTAATCGACGTAGTTATGAAAGTTAACAAGCTCAACGAAAGACACATGTTGACATCAAGATGATACAAAAATGACCATGTCGAAGAAAAGCTAAAATTACAAAAAAGGGCTTGGTCTACCTAATCCAGGTCAAACTCAACCCAACTACCTATCCATACCCCGTAACGAAATCAAGCTACAAAACACAATTAACAACTAAAACAACAGTAATTATGCGCTAAACGAGGTCAAACTGGGTTGGAGCGTTACAGTTATCTTCTTGTAAAAAATAGTTCAAAGTTAGAATATTGAAAACTATTCTCCATAAATGCAAGTGAATCGAGTGTTGGGTTTATGTCTTGTATTCTGCTTTACCCGGATGAATCCACTGGGTTAGCAAGAGACCGGTTTAAGGTCAAAGGTGTTTTGGTAATTGTACCGGAGTTTTTTTGGTGGCCAAGAAAGCGGAGATTATATATATGTATAGTCTGTAACCCTAGATCTTGCGCATTACAGTGAGATGAGAGCTTTCTTGCCCGTGGTATTACAACACCACGTAGGAGAGACAATGTGAGAGAGTGAGAGTCTCTGTATGCTTTACTTGTCATAGTAAAGATGATATTTCTGTGCCCGTGGATGTAGCCTTGTTTGAGTGAACCACGTATATCTTTATCTCTTCTTGTATGTGGTTGGTTCTTTGTTGATCTTAGATTGATGTATGTGCATAACGGGTGATGTCAAGATCACAACAAGTGGTTTCAACAATTTCATGTCAAGGTTGAAAGAAAAACAGGTAAACTCTTGAAGTATCTCCGAACAGATAATGAGGGTGAGTACACATCCAACCAGTTCAAAAGCTATTGCTTGAAGTATGGCATTCGACATGAAAAAGCAGTTCCTAGTACTCTACAGCACAATGGTTTGGCAGAGAGAATTTACCGCACTATTCTTGAGAAGATGAGATGCATGATGAGATTAGCACGGTTGCCTAAGTCATTTTGAGGTGAAGCCATTCTGACTGTCGTTTATCTAATTAATAGATCTTTCTGAGTTCCTTTGAATTATGATCTTCCAAAGAGAAGATGGACAAGTAAAAATGTTTTCTATTCACACTTGAAAGTGTTTGGGTGTAAAGCGTTTGTACATGTACCAAAGGAGCAGCGTTCCAACTTGGACGATAAGAGAGTGAGTTGCATCTTTCTTGGCTATGGTGGAGATGAGTTTGGGTACAGGTTATGGGATCCAGAGAAGAGGAAAATTATCAGAAGTAGGGATGTGGTTTTCCATGAAGACCAGTTCTTTAGAGATGTTGAGAAGATTGATAAGTCTTCTGAGACAGTTGATGGAGTGGTTGATCTCACACCGACTCCTTCTCCGGTGCAGACTACAGGTGGAGGAGGTGGACAAAATAATCCGGATCTTGATGAGGCACAAAGTTTGTCAGATGATGAAGGTGCTGAGCAGGGAAAGCTGCAGTCTCCTCGATTGGAAACCACAAAACCTTAAGTTAGGAGGTCTAAACAAGAGCGTCAACCATCAACTAAGTATCCTACATCCGAATATATTTTACTTACTGATGAGGGGGAGCTAGAGAGCTTCCAAGATGCAATGAGTCATGTTGATAAAGATGAGTAGATGAAGGCTATGCAGGATGAGATGAGTTCTTTAAAGAGGAACAAGACATATGAGCTAGTGCAACTTCCTAAAGATAGGAATGTTTTGAAAAACAAATGGGTGTTCAAGTTGAAAAAGGATGAGAATGGAAAACTGGTGAAGTAAAAAGCACGGTTAATGGTAAAAGGCTTTGCACAGACGAAGGGTATCGACTTCAGTGATATTTTCTCTCCTGTTGTGAAAATGACTTCTGTTAGAGTCGTCTTGGGTCTAGCCGCCAACATGGACCTTGAGCTTGAACAGGTGGACGTGAAGACCGCGTTTCTTCATAATGACTTAAAAGAAGAGATCTACAGACTCAGCCAAAGGGGTTTGATGTAGAAGGAAAAGAACAGATAGTTTGCAAGTTGAAGAAGAGTCTCTACGGGCTGAAGCAAGCACTGAGACAGTGGTACAAGAAGTTTGATTCATTCATGTTGAATTATGGGTACCGAAGGACAGCTGCAGATCATTGTGTCTATGTTCGTCGATTTATCGATGGCAGGTTCATCATCCTTCTTTTATATGTAGATGATATGCTAATAGTTGGACATGATAGTAAGTTATTAGCAAGTTAAAAAAGAATATGTCAAAGTTGTTTGACATAAAAGACTTGGGTCCTGCACGAATGATATTGGGCATGCAAATACGTCGTGACAGGAGGTCCAAGCAGCTGTAGTTGTCACAGGAGAAATATGTTAACGAGTACTCGAGCGATTCAACATGAAGAATGCTAAGCCAGTTAGCATGCCTCTAACCAGTCACTTCAAACTAAGCAAGCGCTTGTGTCCTACTACAGATGATGAAAAAGAATGGATGACATGTGTTCCTTACTCTTCTGCTGTAGGGAATCTCATATATGCCATGGTTTGTACACGGCTAGACATTGTTCATGCTGTGAGTTTAGTGAGTAGATTTCTTCTAACCCTGGAAAAAGGCATTGGAAAGCAGTAAAGTGGGTCTTTAAGTATTTGAGAGGTACTTCCAAAGTGGACTTGTGTTTCGAAGGCTTAAAACTTATTTTTAGAAGGTTATACTAATGCTGATTTTGCAGGCGATCTTGATCATTGGTTGTCTACTTCTAGTTATTTGTTTACTTTCGTAGGGGGCTCTATCTCCTGGCAATCAAAGTTGCAAAAGTGTACAGTGCTGTCTACAATTGAAGCGAAATATATAGCTGTTAATGAAGCAGAGAGAGAGATGCTTTGGTTGAAGAGATTCCTCTAAGAACTAAATTTGAAGGAAGAAGAATATGTAGTTTACTGTTATAGTCAGAGTGCTATGGATTTCAGTGAGAATGCTACCTATCATGGTCACATGAAGCAAGTTGATATTAAGTACCATTGGATTTATGAGGTGATCAAGAAGAACTTCATGAAGCTAGAAAAGATTCACTCGGACAAGAATCCCTCGGACTTGATGACAAAGATTGTGTCTGAGGGAAAGTTGGAGCTGTGTTCAGAGTTGACGGGACTGAACTCCTAGTAAGTGGTTCAGAGCGTCTTCCCCATGGTCTGGAGGGGGAGATTGTTGGCCAAGTGGGTCCAGACCAAGTGGGTTTAGTATCTTTGGTGTTTTCCCTAATTATATTAGGAATTTCATATTTGATTAAACAGCAGTTTCTTAATAGGTTAGGACTTTTCTTTTTTTTTTTTAAGATAGAGTTCTTGGGGGATAAGGAAGTGATAATTATATATATGATGTAATCTTTAACCCTGTAAAGAGGCTGAGATTCCAAGGCTGTGGTTTTACAGATTGAAGAAAAACTTAGTGGAAATTAGTTTTCCGTGGACGTAGGCATCTTTTACAAACCACGTAAATCTCTTATCTTCTTATGTGGTTGATTGTTGATCTTGATTGCTTACGCACACACACACACAACATCGAGCTTTCAAGTCTATATCTAAAAATCATTGTTTCAATAAAATTGTGAGCAAAGATAGGACGACTCCATATTGTCTAAATGGTTTGCAAATGAAACTATTGTATTGATCTTTATAATTTCTATGGCTTGGCCCAAGCTGTGGGTAGTTTGTTTTGATCATTAGGAGGGGTATGCTCAACAAGTGCATCTATCCTCTCTGACTTGATAGACCTCCTTTCTATATATTAAATTTTGAGGAATTAAAGAACTTTCTTACCCTTAAAAAAATATTTTCTTTATTGAAAAAAAAAACAGATAGAGAAGATCATATACCAAATTTGGGAACTATGTCAGCATTTATAATCGGAGTAAAGATCATTTTACCAAAGTTTCCCTGAAAGTTCCGGTGCTAACAACTAATGATGACCCATATATAGCAAACCCCCAGTGGATTCAAGCCATTCAGTCATAAATCACAATGCAGACTTCCCATTTACTTTGTGTTTGTAGAACACACCCCCCTTAAATGTGCGTGCTTGCGTGTGGGTTGAATGAGTTTATGTTTTATTCAAGGAGAGTGGCGCTTACTTTCACATGCGATTCATTTTTATAGAACCCATGCACATGCACTTTGTACAACATTGAGAAAAAACTCCTTTGATGTAAATTAATTATGGATACGCCTCAATTTTTAGTGTGCACTGATCAGGTCTATGGGGCCTGATCATGTGTAAAAAAAATTTTTTTTTAATGTGTAGCTGAGTGACCTACATACGAAAAAAAAAAGCGCAAAGAAGAAAAAAAGAAGTGGGGAGAAAAAAAGGAAGAAGAAAAGGAGAAGAAGAGAGGAGAAAAAAAAGAAAAAGAGAGAGAGAGGGGAGAGAGAGAGAGAGAGAGAGAGAGAGAGGAATGAATAAAAGAAGAAGGGATTACGGGTTTTTTTCTTTCTTTCTTTTTTTCTTCACTTCTTTCTCCTCTCTTCTCCTTTCTTTCTCTTCTCTTCTTTTCTTCTTCTTCCATTCTTCTTTTTCTTCTCTGCTTCCATTCTTCTCTGTGTTTTTTTTTTTTATGTAGGGGCTGTTACATATGAGAAAAATAAATTCACGAAGAAGAAAGGAATAAAAGAGGAGAAAGAAGAAAGGAAGAAGAAGAGAAGAAGAGAAAAAAGGGAAAAAAATTAATACCTTCCTTTCTTCCTCTCTCTCTTCTCTTCTTTCTCCTCTCTTCTTCTTCATTTCTTCCCCTCTTCTTTCTCCTTTCTTCTCTTCTTCTTCCTTTCTTCCTCTCTTCCTTTTCCTTTCTTTTTTCATCTATCTTCTTTCTTTCTTCTCTGTGTTTTTTTTTTTCACACATAGGGTAGCGTTGCTCAACCACACATTAAACAATTTTTTTTTGGACACGCCCAAGCCCCATAGACCCGATTAGTTCACACAAAAAATTGGTGCCTAATCGTGATTAGTATACATCTACAGGGTTTTTTTGGGTAAAATCCTTAAACATAAAACTAATATGCCTCATAATAACAGCCTCTTACTCTAGTGATAGGAGATGTTGGTTCTTATTTGCTTGATCAGGGTTCAAATATGGCCAGACACCTTTTCTTATTTTAGGACATGTTATTTCAATTAAGGCCTTTTTTATTCATCAGAGAGTTCTCCAACCTCACTAGAGGTATCTTCCCTTATAGGAGGGCTATGAGCCTTTCCTTATTTTAGGCTGTGTTATTTCACCTAAGACCTTCTTCCCTCATTAGAGGGTTTCCCAACCTCACCTGAGGTGTCTCCTCTTACAGGAGGGCTATCGGTCCCAACTTCCCTAACGTTAGGGTACCAAAAAAAAAATCATGGAAGGAGGATCCATCCCCCCCCCCCCCCCCCCCCCCCCCCCCCCCCAACACACACACAATTTACATAACTTACTCAAGGAATGGGTGCATGGGTGTGATCACTCCTTAGTTTTTTTTTTTTTTTCCGTCTAATATGGGAGCATCGAACTCGCCGTGGGTATTTTACACCAACGATGAGTTCGATGTTTCCATCTTCTTCTTGTCTCTACCTTCTTCTTTCTTTTTCATGTTTTTGGCCCAAATAGCACTAATCAAAACTAATGGTTTCTGTCACTGCTTTCATCTTCTCCCCTCCTCCTTAATCTTGTTTTTTGTTTGCTATTTTTGGTTTCTACATCATCATCTTTTCTTATTTTTCTTTCCTCCTTCTTCTTCTCTCTCTCTCTCTCTCTCTCTCTCTCTCTCTCTCTCTCTCCCCACAACTCGAACCCACGGAAGTTAGAAAGGTTGGGCTATGAATTGGCACCGAAGGCCGCTATCTATAAGAAGATGAGAAGACGGATATAATTATTTGCATTAATTATATACTCAATCAAGGAACAACTTTTAGCTCTGCATCAAACATGAATCCTTTGCGAACACTCTTTTTACCCATCCACTCTATCGAGCCACCTCCAATTAGCATAAGAAGAACAATAATTCCCCATTGTCAATCCCCACACAGACTTCCATGAAAACCAGACGTAATCCCCACCTCTAAAATCCTTCAACTTGGTCGAGCCTCAGAATGAGGAAAGTTGAATACGAAGCATTCCAAGAGAGCCATGATCTCAAACCCCAAGCCATCAGAATCTCGTTCCTTCTCCCATGAATCAGATGAGATTGCTCCAGCAAATCTACGATATCTTTGCACTCATGCTTCTCCACTCTCTCCCATGAACATCTGATCAATGATTGCTGAGCCAAAACCTAAACAAGACAGAAGAAAGCAAAGACAAGAAAAAGATAGAAGCATCGAACTCGCCATTGGTGTAAAACATCTGTGGCGAGTTCGATTCTTTCAAATTAGATGGAAAAACATCACAAGCGTGGTTGCACGATTTCAAATTCATTTCTTGGATGAGTTATGTGGTTTGGAGGCTCCTTTCATGTCTTTTTTTTTTCTTTTTTTTCTTTTTTTGTAAAATCCTCTTTAATGAATGCATAGAGGGAAAAAGATTCACAATTGAAATAAAAAAAACCCTTTTTATTTCCCCTAGGTTGAGCGAGGCAAAAGTGTACGTAACTCCCGCACGAAGGGGTCACGTTTGCCGCGGGAAGAACGTAATTCTTGGGCGCAGGCAGTCCCAATGACCGAGAAGAGGCACATGTTTTGACAAAGTGTATGAAACATAGTAGACGTGCGATGTATGCTTATGCCACTGTGGTTGGTGAATTGGTTTTGGCCTCGCGTTTGTTCTCAACTTATTGGACCTACTAATTCAACTATAACACAACTTTAATTCACTAATTGCATACTTACTTGCCCACTAATTGCCAACTAATGCTTAAAAGGTGAAAACGGCTTCTTACCCAAATAGTAAAGAGTGACAACTCTCACCTGATTGTTCATAATTTAAACCCTAGATATTTCACCTTTCACACTTGTATAGGCTTTTTTTCTTATATGATTAAGCTTTTTTTCTCACATTGGCAAACTCTTTTTTTAACATGTATAGGCTTTTGTTTCTCCATGTGGAGGCTTCATTTTTCATGTGTGAGGAGTGTCTTTTGAGACCCAACTTCCTTGGCTCGAGTAAAAGAAGAAAAATGAAACAAAAAACAAAAAGACACCTTGATGAAGGGTTTAGGGCTGCCACTTTGAGCTTCTAAGTACCTAATGAATATAACCCTAACATCATTCAAATGTTTCTACCAAAAAAAAAAAAAAGTACCTAATGAATATGTTATTGACCCTTGGACCAATATCACATTTTTATCGGATGTTGGCCGGTCAGTAGAGAATGCTACAGCTCAGCCATGCTTCGTGCCGTGCTGGCTGCTAGCACGACTCGGCCGAGCAAGGCCCACTCACACGATTAGTTCGTGCCATGTCGGCCCGCTGTACCATCCTTCTAATGTTCCGCGCTTCCATTTTTTTTAGGATCTTAAGCTAAAAAATTTAAAAAATATATACATAGAAGAGAATGACACACAAATTTAAGTAGTTTGAGTAAACTTAACTTACTCCACTAAAAAAATCTATTTGAATTTATTTTATTAAAGGTTTTTCCATATGATTACCTTAATACTTTTGTGGTTTTTACAGATAACAAAAACAAAAAAGGAAAAAGCTACATTTTTTATATTTATACTAGAAAAAGAGAAAATGTAGACTATAAAAAAGTATAACATGGGCCATTAGGTAGCCTCGGCCCAGCATGCCCGGTGATTCCGGGCCGTGTCTGTCCTGCTGTGTGCTATTGACTGTGCTGCGCCGCATTGACTGCCGTACTGGTAAGTAAAGGCGTGATTTTGGTTTCGGTAACTTCGGCAGCCCGGACCCCCTCCTCATCTCAAATTTTTTTTTTCCACACCTACTTACCGTGATCGAAGACCAGTCTTTTTCTACTAAAAAACAACCAGTCCTTTTCTACTATAAAAAATAAAAAATAAAAAATAAAAAGACGACCAGTCCTTGACATTTTCTCCTTATCAAATGCCTCCATCAAAGCTCCATTATTCTCTTTTGTAGAGAGGCCCAATTTCTTTTCGCCCTGGATCTGTTCTACATTCCCCCGCAGGCCCACACGCTACTAAGCCACTGAACACTTTTCATTTTTCAATCATATAGACACGTCACCCTTTCACGTGTTGAATCTGGATCCGGCTATGACCCAAATATGGCCACTTTTGGAAGTGTCCAAAATCCCTCTACATATGCCAAGTATCCTCAAATTACTATTATTATGTCAATTATTTGAATTTATCATTGGTCCACCATTGGATTAATTGTTTAATGAAAAAAGAAATAATTAACAATCTTATACATATCAATTATTAGGTTTTTTTAGATGACCTAAGGTATTCCTTGTCAGCCTAGGCTTTGGACCTTTGGCTTTCGGTCTGGGGGTTATCCGATTCTGATGAGTAATGACTATTCTCTAAGAGGTACATATATGGCTGACACATAATACCCATATAACATAAGAGACACAAGTTGAACTTGAGAACTTGGGGAGCAAACCCAAATCTCAAACAAACTAAGCTATGGCCTTTCATCAAACAATGGATCCAATAATGACAAAAATTACCGTCAAGGCGGTAGCTTAGTTGGTTTGATTATTGGGTTTGCTCTCCTAAATCTCAAATTCGGCTCCTACACTTTGCATTATCCAAGTAATATGTGTGCGGCTATGTCTATATCTCCCAAAGAATGGTTCTTGCTCGTTAGAATCGGATCACCTCTGGGTCGAAGATCAAAGGTTTGAAGGCTAGGTTGGTGAGAGATACCTTCGGCCACCAAAAAAATAATGGCAAAAACTCGAATTGACATAAAATTTAGCAATTTAATCCAAGCAGTTCAAATATCAATAGGTATGCCTTACTATCTAGTTGATCTCCTTTAATTTAGCATTTCTTCAAATAAAGAGACACCCACCCATAATTTTTCAAGAAAAAAAAACCCCACCCATGGTCAATCCAAACCTCACATCCATTTATTCGTGCCTAACTCAAATTTTGCCACCTTTTTTATTGGACATGCCATTACCAATTTTTTGGTAATCTAAGTAAGAGAGGTGGTAATCAAGCTACAGCCCACACGTGTGGGAAAAAAGCCCATTCACAGACAAAAAGTTCCACAGAGTGGAACAGCAGCCCGCACACACAAAAAGAGAGGTCGTGTGCTTGATTCGAACCCAGAATAGCTAGCTACTGGGGTAAGGAGTTGTTATTAATATTGACATTAACATTAGATTGAATATAATATAAAGAAAACAAAATGTTATATCAAACCCCTAAACCTAGGACTAATTAGATGAACTTGTAATTCAAATCAAACATATGTGTAAGAGCAGGCCTCACCAATTAAGCATAAGCTAGGAAAAAAAAAACTAAAAAAACCTAGAATCCAGATCCACTATACACTCGACTCGATTTGTTTCTGACCCGCATAACCCGACCCATTTAAAATATGAGTAGAATTAGGTTTGGGTTAACCAACACGTATAAAAACGAGTTGGGTTAAGGTCAACCCACCTAATCCGTTAACCCGTTTAAAGTTTAAAAACTTACTATAACTTTTCAATTTTCATTTGATTTTTCTTATTCATGTAGGCCATAAACTTTGAATTATAAATTTTATCTGAATGAATTATGCAAAATTTTGATAGTTATAATATAAAACTTATTTTTTTAATAATTGGATGTTTTTATAGTTGAAATATTGATATGTGTCTTTTATTTTTATGTTGAGATAAAAATTTACTTCTAAAATATAGATACGAATGGAATATAATAGTATTGATAAGTTTTATACTTATGCTCAAATATAGAATTATAAAATTGAACAAAATTGAAAATGGATTATCTCAATAAATGAGCTAAGAAATATTTATGGATTTTGGTACTATTTTTCATGCATTAAAAATTAATAAATTATAAATTTATTCTCAATATAACATTTTAAACGAATCTAAATGTAAAGAGAGCTTTATAAATAAAATTAAGCTATCTATATAAAATAAGTTAAATTATACATAAAATAAAAATTAAATTAATTAGGTCGGGCCAACCCAACCAAATCCACATCAAACTTGAATAAAATAAATTGAGTGAGATTGACCTGCAAGGTGCAGGATGAAGTTTTTTCAATGCATTTTTAAGACGGATCAAAATGCCCGTGACAATTTCGATTCGATCCCATTTTGATCAACACGATCAATTTGCTAGGTCTAGGGCTCTAGAGTCTAGTGTATGTGTACTGGTCACGAGACTGTATGAACCAGTAGCCATCATGTGCTCGTCATTCAGAAGCAGTCTGACAGTCCCTGCCGACTATGCACCAAGAGCAAGACTGAGTGCCTGACTAGTGACCGTCAGATCAGTACAAGTCCCCCCTTCAAACGATAGAATTTACGAAAACGCCCAGCGCGAAATTGGCGGGTTTTCCGCAAAACCAGAGGCGGTTTTGGGGACTCCAGCCCCCAATTCAAACGTGGTAACGGAACGGGACACGGTGAAATTGTAGAGGCGGTTTTGAGTTGAAGGGGCTTCTCTTCTGATATTGTGGGCTGAAGCTGACAGTACGAAAACCGCTCTTGTCGGGGGTTCAGGAAACCGCTGTGGTTTTCGTGATGTGGGTTCTTCTTTGGGTCTCTTTCTCTCTCTCTCTCTCTCTCTCTGTGGCTGTCTGTCTTTCGTGGTCTTGTCACATGAAAGAGAGTGAGAGAAATAAAAAGAGACCGAGAATATCTAACGACTAAATCTTTCTCTTTCAATTATAATTACAGGAGACGGAGAGGTAGAGGGCGACTTGTGTGTCCGGATGCAACTTTTTTAAAAAAGCAATCCACTCTTGCGGGGCCGTATGAACATATATGACAAAATTTGTTTCGTAAAAGGACGGAAAGGCAACTATTCAATCGACCCACCAGATTTTAGAATTTCAGTTTCAAACTGAAGCTATGTATATTACTTTTCAAACTAATTTGTAAAATAATTAAATTAGTCTAGAATTGGAATTAGTACTCACAGTTCATGCATACAAGTGAGCATGATATTTCCTCGCACATGTGGCCATGTTGCCTACTACCCTTCCGAACCTTGCAAAATCTTATGTTGAAATCTTTTGTGTTGATCGAATTTACTAAATAAATAAGATTTGAACAGTTTTGATGCCCTCAAGGTAATAGTAGTTTTCATTAATAACTTTCATTCTTCGCATAGAAGTGGATCATAAATAAACCCAAGTATATTTTGTTGTCTCTACCGACTTTTTGAAGTTTTGGTAAATGTGTTAGTAAAATTGGTTAATAAATGAAAATTGAATATAATATTAAAGCAAACCAACTCGACGCTAAAATGAAGGGACAGAGCTATATGGGGCTGAGCTGTTCCTTCTCTATAAAATCGGAGAAGATATTCAAGAATAGACTTTGATCATATTCTTTTGCGTGCCCCCCCCCCCCCCCCCCCCCCTCTCAACTATTCTTTTTCCCTTATTTGGCTCTTCAATAATTTTTTATAAAGAGTAAGTATATCAATATTTTGTTTTTGAAAAATAAGTATAGTCCTATTTCTTTAAAAGTAAAAGCATATTACAGAAAGAGGAGCCTATCACAAAAATGATAAGGGCTCTAGAGGGGCATACCCCCCTTAACTACAAAAAAAAAAAAAAAAAAAAAAAACCCGCAGCCCACACATGAAGCAAACAATGACGAACGACATAAGAGCCATATTTTCAAAGCAGTAAGATTTGCAAGAGCATTTCAATGATGGACAATTTTTTGGCTGAACTGTATAGTTCTCGGATGAAGATTTAAAATTTGAACATGATTAAATCTTTAAAGAAGAGCTTTCAATCTTCTTATTTTATTTTTTTTTTTCCAATGAAAGAGTTGTGGCTGACGTGACACATGGAGGAGAAATTTCTCCGTCTCTATAAATAAGAGTGAGCTTGGTCTGGAAGAAGACGCATCATATTGTTAACACCATTGTAGTAATCAAAGCCAGCTTCAATCACTGCTTTTACTGGACTATTGACATCAATCTATAAAACACCAACAATAGTATGTCTGATAATACAAAGAGAAAGACACAAGGCCCCTATAATAGAAACCATTGGATGGCGATAATTCTGTAAAGATATTTGAGGCGAATCTCAATGGCACATGTAAGCTTACACCCAAGAATAGCAGTTGACTCTGGATAGTCAAAAGAATTTCATTTACTATTGCTAAAACTAGCTTTTGTTGATTTTTGAAAATCCTCTTGTTCCTTTCTTACTAAATAAACCAAATGAAGGCACACAACAGAATTTTTTTCAAATATCTTGAGAGAAAGCACACTAAAGCATTAAATGCTTAGCCGTCTCCCAATTGTAGTCACAAAACCTATAATAACTGTCACAATGAACATTTCTTTGAATTGAGAAATCTTTTATTTTTAGTCTTTCTCTGAAGAACATCTAGGCATATATAGAATAATACTTCCTAATACAACCTTTAAACCAAATAAAAGAATCCACTAGATTTCTTGATTTTGTAGTCCCCTCACCAAATAATAGGCTTACTTCAACATAATCTGCAATTCTCCTCCAACGTCCAAACTCTCTGATATTGAAAAATTGGATTAGATTGGATTTCTAGTGGGATATCATGAAAGATATCGAGAGGGGCATATTTGGTTGGTGTAGAAAAATTCCACCATTCATCATTAATAAAGTGCTGCACCCTTAGATCTAATGCCAAACCCATATTATAGATTGCACATTGACCATATAAATCCTTTAGACGACCCATGTTCAACCTTGGATCGGTCCAGAACTTTGTTGATCTCCCATTTTCAATCAGATGTTTAATATAAGTGAGGGCAATCGACCACAGAGTAAGAATAACTTTCTAAGCCAGGGAGGCATTTTGTGGTACTGAAACATCTCATATAGATTGGCCCTTGGGTACTTTGCATTAATCCATATATTGCAGCAGGTTCTTTTATTATTGCTACATTCTAAACTTTTCTTAGAACTGCAACTTTTGAAGTAGCAAATACATCTAATCCCAAGTCCCTTTTTTCTCTCTTAGTAGAAAATAGAATTTTAAAATACATAAGGGGATTTTGGACAAATGACAACTATCAAATCAACAATAAGATATGCATTATGATGTGATTCTTCTTTTGTTTTTTCTTTTTTCTTGCCCTTTATTGAGCCTAGATTCCTATCCTCTCAAAATTTGAAGTTTATAATTAGCACAACTCACTTCATTTATTGGCAATATTTTAATTTATAATTTGAATTAAATTAGATCTAACTTAATTCGTAAGTAAAAAATTTCATGTGGGCTACTCTAAATAATATGGGGGCTTAAAAGTTTTTTTTATACCAATTATATGACAAAGGTTCCATCAAAGTTAGTGATTTTATTAAAGTTTTAGAAGGATTTGAGCTTTAAATAAAGGGCCAATATTAATACTTCTTATAATTGTTAACCCCATATTATGATCTAAAAATTCATTTTCTTTGATTTTTTAATTATAATCATGTACTCATGAGTAAAATGCTAAAACTATAGCCAACACACTCATAGCCGAGTGATGGTTGCACTGGTTTCACACATATATCCAATGATTAATCCCTGGTTCTTCACGTTAAAACTATTGACAAGTTGCCCAACATAACCAAAAAAAAAAGTACTAATATTTATTCAATTTAAAGTTCTACTCTAGTCTTTTATACCCATTTTTAAAATTTTATTTTATTGGATATATAAAGTAATCTAAATTGATTTTTTAAAAATATTTTTGCACTATAATTTAATGGAGAATCTTTATAT